>JANUSC010000016.1:0-2481735 GCA_025200525.1 Camellia lanceoleosa | reverse complement strand
ACTAAGGCTAATGGCTTCACATGAACCATCGCCTTCTACTAGGGGTGTGATAATTTCTATACATAGCCCTAGCAACCTTTTCTCTACATCATCACACAATCTCCCTCAAACTTAAGATAACGACGCCTTCCGCATAGTAACCAACCGGAGCGAATCTCGCCCAAGCTATGCCAAAGGAGTATCCTCTCGGCGCAACTTAACAAATCAACTGTTCTCAATATTTCTCGAAAGGTATGTTGAGGAAAAATACTTCTGGCTGCACAAAAGGCCCTAGTAAAGCAAACTATGGCGGTGCCCACAGTAAATCCTGTATAGACTTCCACCAATAACCGCCGCCTCCTTTCAATTGGAAACCAACCAAAACAACCTCAACTCCTCGTCATTGACTTTAAGCATATGAAGAGTCTTGGTAATCTACATTCCAACCAATCATCGCCTCCAAATGTTTAGGACTCTCCCGAAAACACACAAAAGTAGATTGGAGCTAAGAAACTCCTTGGTCAACTTAAGGGTATGCCTATGGTCCTCTTATTGCAAGTTAGAGCATCCTCACCACTCACAATCTTGTGTGCAACTTCTCACCTACAATCGATGCTACAAGGACAGATGATGCTAATCTAAACTGCTAGGTCCCTACTGACACTTCTACTCCCCAACACGAATTCTACCTCTGAAGACATCCTATAAAACAAAAAATAAAAATAAAACCAAACTTAGTAAACAACACAACAGCCCATCTAGGCACACCTCGCAACGCTTTTAAGGTATAAGGCACACTAGCTCGTTGGTACAATACAAAGCCCCACTACACATAACCACACAAATAGCTTAAACATTTAATCACATAATCGAATCAAGTCTACAATGTTAGCAAATCATCCCAGTAACTTTCAAGAAATTTCATCGTATTACCACCGGCCTTCCTCGAGGCATATATTTCTTAACGCTTAAGGTATTAAGACACATCGCCATAGGCCCAATGCCTGGGCTAAGGAACACCCATAATAGGATATCGTATAAACAAATATTTCTATATATAAATAATCAACATAATACATACTTTCATTTCCATTTCAATTCCAGATACAACAGAATGACAATGATACAAATCCACTTAACGCTTTTTACAGCCTCAATTTCACTGAAGGAATCGAATTCCCAAGGTCTCACTCTTCACCTAACACAAATCTAAGAGAGAAAACCTATCACAAGGCACCACGAATTACTTGCTCATCAAAGAGAAACGAACTCATTCACACTTCTATCAAAAAAAGTAAACCAAAAGAGAGAAGAACCTTTCATCACAAGGCGCCACGCGCATCAAGGCCTTACCCAACAGAAACGCGACCCCAAACAATATCACAATGCTCGGTTAAGGCATAACCAAAGTGCAAGTGTCATACATCCACATAAAACAATTCAACAACAATAACGACAAGTCAATATCCACCGATGACCAAAGATAAAACCTCTAAATAGATACACGACTCTACAATATAAATCTATAACTAATTCTAGCTTTCCAAATTAACCATTTCCTATATCATTTCACAAAGAGCTACACGTTATTTTATTTCCAAAAACCAAAGCCATTATATCAAATTCTCAACATCTCCAACTCTTAGCCAAAACCTCTTTTTTTCGTTAAACAAATCCAATTCATAAAACACAACTACAACCGTACTCAACACAAAATTAATCAAAACAACTATTAAACCTAATTAATTCTCATTTTAACACTAAACCACAAATCCAATTCTTTAATATATAACTTATATTTCACATCTTTACCCCTTTATGATTAATTAAATCCTTAATGATAAATTAGGGTTACTCCCGCCTCGACATAAACACAATTAGCTATCTCCCAATTTCAAAACAACCACAAAACACAATTTTGACTTCTAGAAATCCAAACCTTTGAATCCTTAATCATGCTTTTTGAAAATTTCACAATAACTATGCTTTTAATGCAATAAAATCTACCACATGTCTACCTATAGACGGATATTAAAAGGAGCAAAAGAATCCCTATCTCTTGAAGAAAAGAGAAAACAACTCAAAAAATCATTGGCAACAAAACGATGATCCGCTCAGATTAAATGAAAGCCCTTGTCGAGCTCTAAGTCTTGGTAGAAAATGGATAGAAATAGATGAAAACCAAGCTTAAAAAGCTTAAAAAGCCAAAAATAATAGAAAAGGCGAAGAGAAAGATAGAACTCAAAATGCGATATTTTCACCTTTTGACACCTTTTATAGTAATGCATCATGGGCGTGAAGGCCACACCGACCGTGATAAAGAAGACAAGTTCTGGTCGCGGAGGCGACTATGAAGGTCGCGAACCACCTTGCAGCCATACAATCCATCATAGGCTATGCACCATCCTCCCAACCAACCGACACGGCTCGATTTGGTCGCGGCCTGGTCGCGACCCCTTGCGGGCATGACCAACCTGAGGCAGAACACATGGGCTACTGAAGCTGGCCGGAACACACTGAAGGTCCAAACCACTCAAAAACAAACAAATACACTCGGACAACCCCGTGCCATAACAGAACAATAAAATGGGTCGAGTTTTCTAACCTGGGCCACTACATTTACAAAATTTAAGAGTCTCACAAAATTTACTTGTATTATTATCAAACAACATGCTCAAATATTATTTTTAATATTAAAAAATATCATAGTTTGATACATTTAAAAAAATGACAATGATACTTATAAAAATGCATATATGTATTTATCTAAAAAAATCCGTGCACGGGTACACTGCTAATAGGGAGAGAATCAGAATTTATATTTGGGGACCAAAACATTTTATATTTCTAAAAATATATATATATATATAGGCATATTGATGTTATACAAGTTTAATTAGCATAAATATTTGAAAATTACAGATTAAGTTTCTTCATAATAATAATATTAAAGAAAAGAAGAAGAAGAAGAAGCATTCAACCTTGACAAAATAAGAATAAAAAAAAATAATTTTAGTTTTCAACTTGATCAATTATCAAAGTGAAACGAGGAAGATGATGAAAGAACAATGTGCATAGGGCATTTACACTTTGGCCTATTTTGACAATTACGAAAAAAAGTTAATTTATTGGTTAATTAATTTATTTGGATCATATTATCTTTTTTTATTTTTTATATTTTTTAAGAAAAGTTTAAAAAAAAATTATTTATTTTATTTTTTTACTTCCTAAACTAGGCGGACTAAAAAGATTAAACTAAAGACAAAAGGTGGATGCTTCTGCAATTTGTATAAATTATAAAGAGAGGTGGTGAGTTTTTATTACTTTTGTTACTGTTTCCAAAGTTAGCTGAGCTCCACTTTGACATATTTGTATCTAAATTATTTTTTAAGAGCAAATTCTATATGCCTTCTTTGAGATTTAGTTAAGTTATATGTCTTCTTGAGGTTTAGAAATTACATCCCGCCCTCTCAAGTTTGTATTTTCATAATAATTTATCCTTGAGGTTTATATTTCATAATAAATTACCTTTTAATTTGTTATGCAAATATAACATTTAAAGAAAAAAATTTATAATTTTTCAAACTTTAAGAGGTATCTATAATTTAATCAAACCTTGAGGGGTGTATGGAATTTGCCCCTTTTTAATGAATGGTGGAGGCCTCACTTTGACATGGATTGCCTAACTAAAAATGTATGCATATTATTCACCCGAAAAAAAAAATGTATGCATATGAATTTTATATATATATATTATTTTTATGATGATGGCCAGTCTCTCCACATCTCCGCCACTGACTGCGAGGTTAGCAAAATGGCAAAATACATTTCATGTGACCGGTTGACCTAAGCAGTCAGATAAGACTTTGTTGTGTTAGAGTTGAGAGGCGGCTTCAAAATGGAATTAGATCATCAGGTTGAAAGAATCGAATCTTATAATAATAAGAAGAAGAAGAAGAACCACACCGAATAAGATGAATAATCAGTCAATCTACCTAGTCAAGAAAAAACGTATACAAAATTCTATTGAATAAAAAAAAAATCTTTGAAACTCTAATTTTTGAATTTTAAAACCAACTCTAATGAGGTAGTAATGGATCTCACCTATTATGATGTAATGTTTTGGTCTTGGTTTATTTGTTTATTTTTTTTTCTTTCTCCTTACCATGTCATTAGTGTTCCATTAGAACACTAAAATTAGTGCTCTGAATCATTGTTGTTAATAAAATATAGTATGTTTAGGTGTTTGGTAATTTTATTTAATACTTAGAATTGATTAGATTAAGTAAAAATTAATCAAGTTTAATTGATAACTATAATTAGTATCACTTAAAAATTTAGAGTAAATTACAAACACACCCTCTGAGGTTTACTTAAATTACAAATTACCCCTGTGATTTTAGAAATTGCATTATGCCCCTTAAGGTTTCTAATTTCATAACAAATAGGTGCTTTTATTAATAAATCATCAAATTAATTAACAGATTTTAATAATGTTAAAATTTTATTTCAATTAAGAATTCAGATAATTTTATTATTGAGTAGTTGAACTGTTAGAAATTTTATTTTTTTAATTAATTTTATTAAATAAAAAATTCTGAAAGGGAGATATTTGTAATTTTCTAAACCACGGGGGCAATTCGTATTTTAAGCAAACCTCAAGAGGTGTATTTGTAATTTATCAAAAAATTAAGTGATTCTAGCTTAAAAATTAAGAAAATTTAAGTGATAAGAAACTGACTTGGTGCTGATAGAATTTATAATACTTGTACATAAATATACACCATTATAACTTCATCACTGACATGGGTAGGCCCATAAAGGCCACATCCCACGTTGAACAAACCCAAGTTCACTATTTGGCCCCCATTGCATAACCCGTTGGTAAAGTCTGTGACAGATGGAGGCCAATCAAGCATGGAGGCCAATGATATTCGGACATATGGCGTGAAGCACAGCCACGTCGCAGACAAAGATCTGCAGTTATTGCCACAACACATCACCATTAATGCACTTATCACAACATTTATTACGAACACCCTTAGTTGAACAAGACCCTTTACCTCGAACAAGGTAAGCCACAACACAGGCTTTCGGTGATAAGGGCAGGTCGGCAGGGATAGTGAAATGATTACCAAAGGATATAAGCAAAGGTGGAAGACAGGAAGAATGTGAAGCTTTTCCTATCTCTAAATCTCTCTCTCTCTACATTTTAATCCCCTATTAACTTGTTTCGCCGAGGGTTCACTAGGGGACTACCTGCTCCCGCCGAACTTGTTTGCGTGTTCTACTATGGACTCAATCATCGATCTGGCTTGAGGAGTTTGGACCATCCGATCCATCCTTTGGAACAAACCGTGCATCATCATGGCGCCTCAGGGGAAAGTGGTTCTATTCGACGTCAGTTGTGCTCATTGTCGGAGACCTGTCTCTAACAATCTTTTCCTCTTACCCATCCAAGTGTATGGTCACGACTAGGTCCATGGCTTCTCACTATAACGCCGACCACCAAACCGACTTCCAATCCAAACAACCCACCACAATATTTTATCGAACTTACTAACAAAGATCAACCAGATGGCCGAGCAAAACCAGCCCTAATAAATGCTTTACTCCAAAGAAATCTCCTCAGCCTCCTCCACCACCTCCAGATATTCCACTCCGCCAAGAACGAGCTCCGAGCCACACTTTGCCGCAGGGTCTACCCACCAAACTCGAAGGTCTGCAACCCCTTCCTCACACATAAATCCACCACCTCCACCCCCACACCCATCGGTCGTACACCAAATTTCGAGAAGCCACCAGCCAAATTTCCGCTTCTCCAGTGGAGACAACATTCTAATCGGGACGCCAACTCGAGCCATGAAGCTCCAACTCCAAGGGGTCATATAGAACATCCAACATAAACCCTCTACCACGGCCAATTCACCATTCGTTGCCTCTATCCGAGACAAACCTCTGCCCACCAAGTTCAAGATGCCCACCATCGACTCCTTTGACGGACCACGAACCCACGACCATCCGAGACCTACTGCATTCTCATGATTCTTCATGCCTTTCTTGACGAGATCATGTGCTGAGCTTTCCTTGTGATATTGAAGGGTCACTACTGTGGTTCACCAATACAGCAGACTGCCTCCACTTTCCAACACCTCAGACTTTCCTTAGCCACTTTATTGGAGCTCAACGCCAACGCCGCCTAACCCAACTCCTCAACATCCGCTGACCGAGGGGAGTTGCCAGCTTCACCACCCGCTTCAATACCGGCCTTCAGTAAAGTGGAAAACGATGACAAGGTCATTCTCACGGCCTTCATGGCTGGTCAGGTCGATTTTTTTCTCCTCTCTAAAAATCCCCGACCTCCATGGCAATCTACTTCCAAAGCCCAAATACATAAATGTCAAGATTCACGGCCACTCAGCAGATCCAATACCTAAAACCCAACCCCAAAGAAAAGAAAAGACTCAGAACCCAAACTCCCAAGACAACAACTAAACTCAGATCGTCAGACCTATTCTCAGATCGACCGATTATACCCACCGACCGCCCGGCCGGTTCGAGCGATACACACCTTCAACTCTCCTATGAAACAAGTCCTTCACCAGATCCAACGAGACTACCCTCAAGTGGCTCCCTCCCTTCAGACATTCTTCTAATCGGAAAGACCACCCAAATAATGTCGCTCTACCAGACCATGGTCATAACATCGACGACCGTGATCAACCTCAAGGATCAAAGTTGAGACCTTGATACGCCAAGGGCATCTCACCGTTCACTTGACACTGGCCAGCGGCAAAGAACCGAGCCTCCCAGAAACAATTGCAGATTCCACCCTCGACAAATTTCAACCTAACCCAAAGCCATGATCGCACAAGAATGCCTCATTGCAGTAATCCTCGCCATTGGGAAATCCGAGTTATTTCGGGTGGCCTTGCCTGCGGAGGACCATCCCGCCGCCCGAAAAGGTAACTAAGAAAATCAGCATGGCCTGCATAAAGCAGTTGCCACAATAGACCGATCGTCCAAACAGCCCAAGCAGTGGACAGAGCCCATAACCTTCACGGACGCTGACTACACAGGCATCCGTTATCCCCATGATGACCCCCTTGTCATCTCTGTCATCCTCTCCAACTACAAGGTCAGACGGGTTCTCATCGGCAACGGTAGCTCTTCAGACATCATCTTCCTCAATTGCTTCCGTCAGCTCAAGATTGGAGAAAAAAGTTTGTCCCCTCTCCAAACCCCTCTGGTCGGCTTCACTGGCAACCGTGTGACCTCAATTGGTTCCATCGACCTCCCTATCACTATCAGTACCCACGGCTGCATCACGGTTGCTCATCTTGCTTGTGGTCTCACCGTCCATCGCCTACAACATCATCCTCGACTGCATTACCTTAAATGCTTTCCAAGCCATCGCATCCACCTATCATCTGCCCCTTAAGTTTCCCACCGATCTCAGGATCGGAACAGTCAGAGGAGAACAGACCGTGGCCAGGGAGTGTTACGTTGCCTCCTTCAAAGAAGTCAAGCTGAAAGAGGCACTGATCATTGAAGGACTTGATGTCCAGGATGAGGACGAGCTAGTCAGAGGAGAACCTGTGGAAGAGCTCGTTGAGGTCCCCATCGACCCCACCAACCTAACCAAAACCGCCAAAATTGGTACCAACTATCCCCCAAGCCAAGGCCGACCTTATTGCCCCCGACCGAAAGCACAAAGACGATTCGCTCGACCCATTCTGCATGCCGGATTGACCCATCCTTTATAACCCATCGCCAAAGATCGAACCTCATTTCAATCTCTACCGCTATAGCATAAGATCTTCCATCCGGAGCGCAATACTCTTATTGCAGCAGAGGTCGACAAGCTCCTTGAGGCCCAATTCATCACAAACGTAGACTACCCTAAATGGTTGTCAAACGTAGTCTTAGTCCGCAAAAACAATAGCAAATGGCGACTCAGGTCGACATTCTGACCGAACCGAAGCTTACCCTAAGGACATTATCCTTTCAAGATCGATCTGCTGGTCGATGCCACAGCCGGACACCAGATGCTTAGCTTCATGGATGCTTTTTCTAGATACAACCAAATCTTGATGCACCTGTCCGACCAAGAACATACCTCCTACATTACCGATCGAGGTACTTACCACTACCGCATGATGCCGTTCGAACTAAAGAATGCTGGCGCCACCTACCAACGGCTAGTCAATGCCGTTTTCCAACACCAGATAGGTCGGAACATGGAAGTGTACGTCAACGACATGCTGGTCAAGAGCAAGCTCTCCACTGATCATCTAACTGACCTGCGAGAAACCTTTGCCACCCTTTGCAAGTACCAAATGAAGCTCAACCTAGAGAAGTGCGCCTTCGGCGTAGGATCTGGAAAGTTTTTGGGTTTTATGGTCAACCAGCGTGGCATTGAAGCTAACCCCGAGAAGATCAAGGCCTTAATTGAAATAAAGTCACCCAAAACGGTCAAAGAAGTTCAAAGACTCACCGGCCGCGTGGCGGCCCTCAACTGCTTCATTTCTCGTGCAACAGATAAGTGCTTACCATTCTTCAAAGTTCTTCGACAGACTTTTGAATGGACAACCGCATCCGAGGCGGCTTTTCAGCAGTTAAAGCAATGCATGGCCAATCCTCCTATCCTTTCACAAGCAGTTACGGGCAAGCCCATCTTCCTCTATCTAGCGGTGTCAAGCACTGCAGTTAGTGCAGCTCTTATCAGGGAAGACGACTCAGTCCAGCGGCCGGTCTACTACATCCCACGCCTCAGGGAG
The DNA here is from genome assembly GCA_025200525.1 of Camellia lanceoleosa. NCBI lineage: Eukaryota > Viridiplantae > Streptophyta > Magnoliopsida > Ericales > Theaceae > Camellia > Camellia lanceoleosa. The sequence goes on along the minus strand of JANUSC010000016.1, from coordinate 2,472,976 downwards.
CGAGCAAAGACTACCCATTGCTAGAAAATTGTCCTGCCTTGGCCACCGCCTCCATACGACTTTGTCCTTACTTCCAAGCCCATTCCATAGTGGTCCTCACCGACCAAGCCCTGAAGAAGGTCATGCAAAGAACCGTAACTTTCGGCCGACTTATGCAAAGGGTCTCAGAGAACTCAACCAGTTTGATATCTCCTACCGCCCTCAAACAGCAATCAAGGGACAGGCCATAGCCGACTTCATCCTGGAATTCACCAACCCTACCCCAACCACTGCCTCTCCACCCCCACAACCTCCTGCCGAGCCAGAGGACCCCCATTCTTGGACCCTCAACGTCGACGGGTCATCCCGCAGGGAAGGTAGTGGGGCTGGCCTCATCCTCACCTCCCCTGAGGGTGGCTATTTCAAATGTGCTCTCCGCCTCTTGTTTGATGCTAGCAACAATGAGGCCGAATATGAGGCCTTGATAGTAGGACTCCGCCTTGCCAAGGACATCGGTGTCAGCCACATTCGGGTGTTCAGTGACTCCCAGCTCATCGTCAGCCAGATCACGGGGGAATTCGACGCCAAGGAGGACACAATACGGGCTTACAGGGATATGGCACTCCCTCTTGTTCGCCTCTTCAATACCTTCCACATCAAGTACATACCTCGGGCGGAAAAATCCAAGGCAGACGAGATGGCTCAGCTGGCCTCCACAGACACCGACCTCAGCCATGGAGTTCGCTTCGAATACCTAGCCCATCCGGCCATCTCGTCTGACCTACAAGAAGTGCAGTTCCTCTAGAATGAACCCATCCCTTGGGCATCCGACATCTTCCTATTTTTGACCACAGGAGAACTCCCATATGACCAACAAGAGGTCAGCCAAGGTCGAGCTCTATTGCCTAACCACGCTCGTCGACGCGTCTGCATAAACGTGGCTTTTCACGCCCATACCTACGATGCCTCAACTCAGCCCAAGCAACCTATGTATTGTAAGAAATCCATGAGAGCATATGTGGCAATCATTCGGGTGGCAGGTCTCTCACCCACAAAATACTCCGTACAGGTTTTTTCTGGCCGACTCTCAATCAAGATGCCACTGATTTTGTGCTAAAATGCGACAAGTGTCAGCGCTTCGCCAACATCCCCCATGCTCCTCCCACTGAGCTGATCACACTCTAGAGCCCCTACCTGTTCGCCAAATGGGGGATCGACCTGGTTGGTCCACTTCACACTGGTCGAGGCCAGACAAAGTTCGCAATTGTCGCCATCGACTACTTTTACTAAGTGGGTAGAGAGGCGAGTCCGCCACCATCACCGAACGGAACACCACCAAATTCATCCGCAATCAATTGTTTGCGTTTTGGCGTCTCGCCATCGCTCCGACAACCAAGCAATTCGACAACGCCAAGTAGAAGTTCTCACAGACCTTCAGATTCAACCATGTTTCTCTTCCCCAGTGCCATCCCAAGCCAATGGCCGATTGAGGTCACCAATCGTTTCTCCTCAAGATCATCAAGACTGTTGAAGCCGCCAAGGACTTTGGGCGAGGAATTACCGACCGAATTACACCTGGCTTACCGGACTCCATCGGAAACCCTTTTCGCTAACATATACGGCACCGAGGCGGTTATTCCGTGGAAATCGGTCCGCTTACCCTCGTGGTTTTACATCCGAATCCAAAGACTCATCAAGAACTCCGCGCAGACCTAGACCTAATTGAAGAACTCAGGAGACCGCCAATCGATTAGCCTCATACCAATGTAAAATGAGAACACATTACAACCGCAAAGTCGACTAAGAGAGTTTGCCGTTGGGGACCTTTGTCTTGAGAGAAGCAACCCTTGCCACCAAGAACTCCGAGGGTAAATTGTACCAAATGGGAGGGACCTTATATCGTGAAAGCTGCACCACGCCCGTGCACTTACCGATCAGGGACATGAAAGGTCGAGATCTCGCCCACCCGTGGAATGCTGAACACCTGAAGCGCTACTTTCAATGAGTTTGTGCTGTTGTATTGCTCGATTTTTGCATTTTTTTTTTCGTTACATAATGTAAACTAGGATCGATCAATTACAATTGCCTATGACAACAATTCTATACCTTAGCTATCTATGTTTTGTCTCAATAACATTCTCATTTGCAACACTTATCAAAAAGCCTCACCAGATCGAGTAATTTAAAACCAGATCGAGCACTAAAAGCTCCTCACCAGATCGAACACTAAAAAGCCCTGCTTCGACCGAAAGATCCTCAAAGCCTCTACCAGATCGAGTAATTAAAGCCTCACCAGACCGAGCACTAAAAGCCTCACCAGACTAAGACTTTAAACCTCACCAGATCGAGCACTAAAAGCCTCGTTCCGACCGAGCATCCTCAGAAGCCTCAGCCAGACTGAGCACTAAAAGCCCTGCTCCGACCGAAAGCATCCTCAAAGCCTCACCAGATCGAAAGACTCGAACCTCTGCCAGACCGAGCACTCTAAGCCTTGCCTGCACAAGCTGTAACTTCATCCACATGAACGACCAAACACTTCTACCAGCCTGAACTCCATGCACTCGGCCAAAACGATCCTCAGCTAGACTGAGCATAACAGGTCTCAACTAGACTGACTGCCACCACTCCAGGTCCAGATTGAGCTGCTTGAAGCACCAATGCAACTCAGTTAGAGCCTAAAGTAACATACTTAGTCGCAATCCCAGGTCTCAATTTTTACACGATTCTTCACTTAGTCAAATTCCACAGATGTTCTCCCATGATTAATAACCCACCATGCATGGCTTCAACAAACCTCTCTACATTGAGTTTTACACAAGTCTGATTTTACTCTACATTGAGTTTTACACAAGCCCCATTTTATTCTGCATTGAGTTTTACACAAGTCTAATTTTACTATACATTGAGTTTTACACAAGTTCAATTTTACTCTGCATTAAGTTTTATACAAATCCCATTTTGCTCTGCATTGAATTTTATACGCGTCCAATTTTACTTTGCATTCAGCTGTTATACGAGTCCAACTTTACCCCATGATGAATTTTTTACAACACCAATTCCACTTTGTGTCAAGGCGTTCCTGCATTTAGTCCACACTGATTCATACACAAGTAAAGGCAATCGACTGCAAACGCAGCTGATATTTTATTCATTCACAAATGTATACACAAGTTCATTACATCAATTCAAAAACAAAAAAAAACATAAATAAATAAAAATAATACACAAGATCTCCCCCAGTTACTCCTCTTCACTAGACGCAAGATCTTCCTCTTCAAAACCCTCATCAAAGGGGGTTTGGGCCACATCGTCTTCGCCAATTGTCACACTACTTAGGTCTAAGTTTGGGAACAGCTCTTCAGCTCTGCGTTTGAACATCTTCCAGCCACTGTCCCAATACTCAGCCATTTCGTGCTTATAGAATTCGATCACTGAAGCTCTCAATAACTTCGCTTCGTTTCAGCTAGCCGTTGCCGATGGACCCGCCACTTCTTGCCTAGCCAGATTGCTGGAGACAAAGGCCAATCGCCATCCGAAATTCATGGACCTTTGAATTGTTCCACCGCTGCGACACACAGATGATAAGCCGCCTCTCAGAGGTCGCTGCCCTTCTTGGTCCAAATTTCTTTCTAAAGGGCCTTCTTTCAAATGCAGCCTTCGCTTTCTCCTCCTCCACCTCCCTCTTCAGGCCCTCCTTCTCCGCCATCGCCTTTGCCTTCTCTGCTTCCAACTCCTTCTGCAGCTTCTCCCCCCCCTCCCCTGCCTTGCCCCGCTCGGCCTCCAACTCCTTCGCAGAACGCCAACCTTAGCGCTTACCTCATCTTCGCCTCACCAACTCCTCATTATTAGTCATCGCCTTCGTTGCTCGATGGCGACCAAACAGTCGCTGGGCCTCTTTCAACTTCTTCCGCCATTGGCTAGTTGAACTCGAGCGACACAACTGGCGGCAGGTTCTCCACTCGACTTGGCCACTTGCAGTCAAGATGGGCACTCTTCCAACTAACGCCTCCTCCTTCAATTTTGTCAGTGCCTTGGCCTCCTCGTCTCAAGTTTGGCAGCCCCTGCTTTCCTCAAGAGGGCCCCTACTAAGGTAGTCACCTCCATTTGAGCGGAGCACAAACCCCTCAGTAGGTCGGCCTCGTTGAATCTGGATGCCGAGCATAGGGCTGTCTCTTCCACGATCCTCACCAGATTTGCTGCTTCCTCACTGGCTGGCCTTCTTCTCCCTCCAACCGGCCCAAACCGCCAGACGAGCAGCATGATAAATTGCTATGTTCAGACTGATTCCCCTTCCTGGGGTGCAAGATCCCCCTGGGGTTGTTCCTCCCCCCTTGGTTCAGAGGCGCTCCTCCCAACCCCTACACCGATCGCCGCCATCATTGGCACGACTTCCCTGACCTCTGAGGCGATGTCCACCACCTCATGGGCGATTACCCTTCCTGGGGTCTCCTCCACTCCCCCAACCTCTACCTGCTTGCCCAGACTGGCCTCCTCCGCCCTCCCTTCCTTCCTTTTTTTTTTTGAGTAGGCTTTTCCCCACTCCGCCTCAACCTCTTCTTCTTCTTCCCCACCCCCAATGCCTCCATCTCCTTCCAAGAACTCTCATTCAAAGGGTCTTTTGGGAGCGGTCGTGGCATAAACTCGCCTAAGTTTTTCTCCCTCAAGGGTTTGGGGTGAGGGCTAATCCTCTCCCTTGCCACTGGTTGTGCTGGTCGATCGGCCTGTGACTCTTTGAATTTTTGAGCTTTGGCAAAGATAGCCTGATCCTCAGCCTCTTGCGACTTTCTCATCGCCTCAAACTCTGCCCGGTCGAGATCTCCACCACTCGGCAGGACCTAACTCAAATTTTCCAATAAATACGATTAGCCGTTGTCAATCCATTTTACTTTTTCTCTCTCCCTCCACTCCTTTACCTTCTTCACCTTCTCTTCTACTACTTCCCCCAATTTTGGCTCCATTGACCTGGTGGGTACCTTCCAAATGGTGCGTACTCCAACGCCTCCACTAGCACCCACCGAGAACCACCGTGGTCTCCACCCTTGATCGACGAGAGTACCGCCACCAGCTTCTTTCCCGCCGGCCTCAAGAGTCACCCAAGTTTTGTCGCCTGCCTTGTAGCACGCGAAGAATTCATCCATCGCCATGGCCGCTCGTTGCTCGCCTTTGGCGAGACAGCCGAAGATCTTCCACGATTGGCATCAATGTCTTGCTACCTCCGCATTTGCTAAGCACCTCCGCCACCACTTGCGTAATGGCAACCTCAAGCACCCTTCGAGCTTCCTCATAAAGGGAAAATCGCTTGGCTCGGCGTCCGATGGCCTCTTCGCCGACGTATAAAGAATAACTCTACTTCACCGGAATCGTATTTTTCGATAGCCTCCAACTCCACCACAGTAATTGTGGATTTGTCAGCCTTAGTGTGCCAATGATCTGGCTCTACTTGGCTTATTGGCTTTGGAGCCGCTATCATGGTGGACGCCGAGATCGCACCACCAGCCTCCCCACACCATTCAAGCCTCCGCCCTATATCGGCCGCTAACTCCTCAAGGCCGCCTTTACCAAGTGGATCCACTTCACGCTCACAACCTCTTCTTGGGCCATTTCTATGTCAGGTTCACAGATGGCTTCGATGCAAAGAAGAAAGTTAAAGAAGTGTTGCAGAGGTGTATCGTGAGAAACGAAAGAACTAATACTTGGGATGTTTTGAGTTTTTGTAAACAAGTAAGTGAATCGAATGATGCCAAAAGCCTATGGTTTGCTCGTATTCCAAGGATCCCAATTAATTTTCACCAGTTTGAAAACTTTTCAAATCATCCGCCAAAACTGCCTTTTCAACACCCATAATGACCTATCGTTTCATTTTTTCTCAAACGCCTCACTTACCCCACACGATATTGCCACGTGTATGGCCACGATGCGCTGCCTCCCCCCCTTCCCCTGTCTTTTCCACTTCAAATCATCACGTGACACGCCGCCTCTCAAGCCCCGTCCCCAGCCGCTCGGCTCCCCCTCGTGGTCAAGACTCTCACGGCCGTCCTCTCACTCGGCTCCTCTCGCGGTCGGCACACCTCATGGTCGATCCCGCCGCCGGTCACCTTCCACGGACCTTTCACGCTCACCACTAACATCGACCCCGACGGTCGCATATCTTCCTCTACAATTCCTTCGTTGATCAAGCCGACTTGGGAATGGGGGACTACTGACATGGGTAGGCCCATAAAGGCCACATCCCACAGTGAACAAACCCAAGCCCACCATTTGGCCCCCATTGCATAGCCCGTTTGGTAAAGTCCAGATACTGGAGGCCAATGGCATGGAGGCCAATGACATTCGGACATATGGCGGTGAAGCACATACGCCGCCAGACAAAGATCTGCAGTTATTGCCACAAAGACATCACCATTAATGTAGCCCATCACAAGATTTATTGTGACAACACCCTCAAACAAAGACCCCTTACCTCGAACAAGGTAAGCCACAAAGACAAAGCCGCGATGAGGGCAGGTCGGCAAGGACAGTGAAATGATTACCAAAGAATATAAGCAAAGGTGGAAGACACGAAGAAGGTGAAGCTTTTCCTATCTCTAATCTCTCTCTCTACATTCTACTTCCCTTATTAACTTGCTCGTCGGAGGGTTCATCGGGGACTACCCTGCTCCTCACGAACTTGTTTGCAGTTCTACTTGGACTCAATCATCAAGATCCGGCTTGAGGAGTTTGGACCAGTCCGATCCATCCATTGGAACAAACTGCATCATCAATCACCATTACCATAACCACCACCACTACCACCACCACCACACTAACCCTACAACTATTGTTACCATCACTATCTCTCTACCACCACCATCACCATTATCATAATTATCGCAATCACCATTTCACCACTACTATAATTCTACCGCCATTATTATCACCACAACAACTACTAAAACCATTCGTGATCTCGAATCAATGTTCTTGTTGTCATGATCGCCACAATCGCTACAATCGCTAATTCCACCGATGCTACTTCCTTTTTACTTTCATTATATTATCCCGTCACTATTACCACAATCATTATCCCTTTACGCCTACCACTTTTGTTATTGGCAATATAGTTGTCGCCGCTATCTCGCAACCACTACTATCAACAAAATTAAAAGATATAATTCGACGGTAATAAATTTCAAATTTAATTGCTTGTTTTAGTTCAACAATTAAACTTTTATTAAATAAATTTTGAACTAATAAAATTAATATTTAATTTTCAATACTAAATTTTTACTTTTCAACTATTAATTTTTAATTTTAACAAACACGTATTATTGCAAAGATTGAGATGTTATTGGTATGAATTTGACCGAACAAAAGTGTGAAACACGTAATAATATTTTGGGTCCTGTTATGGTGTGTAACTCCTTAAGGTTGCACACCATATGCAACAAACACAAAAGGTGTAAGTGGAAGGTGTAAATATAAAACAGACAAAGAAATGTAAGGCGTAGAAGGTGTAAGTTGCACTTAAGAAAAGTCCTAATATTTTTCCAGATAAAATTCTGATTTCCGTGTACTTGAACAGATCTTTTCAACACCAACTCTTGAGAAGTTATGTATACATTTGACTAAACAAAAATTTAATCTGAAAATGGAGCCTTCACTTTTTCACGTTGTTAATTTTGAAATTTTGTCATTTTAGCAAAATTTTGTTTAAGCAATTACTTGTCTAGGATTTTTTATTTTTAATGTGGTTTGTTTTTGTAAGTTTCTTTAATTTTTGCAGTATCCAAATTTTACTCTTTTTTCTGATTTTTTTATTATTATTTAATTTGTTGTTGTTGTTTTTGTTGTTTTTATTTTTTATTTTTGTTTTGGTTGTAAGTTTCGTTGTAGTTGTTTTCTAGTCTTGTTATTAACCTTCTATAATTATACATAGGATTGTGAAGCCTTGGCTAGAACTAAAAGTTTTTGCAATGGTAAACTTTGCCCTTTTATGTTGTGATACTTTGTCACTTCGATTTTAAATGCTTTTTTCTTACTTAATCCGTTATATTTTAATTTTTTTTAATTTACTTAAGGTTATCTTATATTCGAAATTAAACAAAAAATAATACATTAATAACGTGACATAAAAATATTTTATTATATAACTCACACCTTCTAGCAAAAGTTTAAGCTTATAATGTAATAATATATTTTTTATGTCATGTGATAGTTAACGAATTATTTTTATCTAATTTTGAACTAAAATTAGTTTTAAGAATAAATTAAGAAAATCTTAAAAAATAAAAGGTCAAAATAAGAAGGGAAAAAAAAAAACTTTCAAAAATCAAAATGAAAAATATAGGCAAACATAAAAGAAGTAAAGTGTAATTTATCCATTTTCACAAATATTATCATATTTTCTAGAAAGTTCTTGTGTGAAGTTTTTTGTGATTATTTTTGTAGCTTAATCATCGAGTTATATTTAGATCTTGTATTTATAAAATTAAAATAAATATATGAAAATAAGTTAAAGGAAAAACAAATATTTATTTACTTCTAATTTGATTAATAAATTAAATTTTTACAACAACTCCAAGATACAAAATTACTTACAAAAAGTCAACGAAATACAGCTATTTCAATGTTTACTTGTCTAGTATGATGTATGTGCAACAAAGTGGAATGAGGATCTGTCTTTGTAGCTTTGGTACTTGTGCCTCAGTAGGTCTTTGGGTTTATTTTAGGCTAAATTTTATCATATTTTATGATTTATTCAGCATATCATACCTGTAAAAAATCAAGTTGATCGGATATCAGAAAGTATGTGTTCGAAAAATTGAACTAAAAACTATTTTTTAGAGAATTTAATAAACAGTTTTCCGAACATATGCTTTCTGATATCCGATCAACTTGATTTTTTACAGGTATGATATAATGAATAAATCATAAAATATGAACGGTTCGGATTATTAAAATTGAGCCTAAAAGTAGACCCCACAGCCTGCAAGGACGAACGCAAATACAAGACTGCAACGAGAGACCCTTGGCTCATCAAAGTGGTCCACCATACATCAAAACTGGTGTTCTTGCACTTGCTGACAGTGAAAGACAATTGTGGAAATTTTTTAAAAATCAAAATTATTGTTATTAAATCAAAAGAATAAAGATTTGTGCCTCAAATCAACTTCTCCCGAATGTTCCTAATGTCCAAAACTAATGTATGTCGCTTTGGGCATTAGCTTTTTTCTTTTTTTTTTTTTTCCTGCCATTTTCGACTCTGAGTTGCAGAGGAAGAGGGAGAGGAAAAAGGAGAGAAAGAGAAGAGAGGGAAGAGGAGCTCATCGCCTCCGCCTCGCCAGACTCGCTCAGCCTCATCTCAGCAGCCTCATTCGCCTTGCCCGCCGTCAGAGCTTGTCGCCTCCGCCTAATCGCCTCCGCCTCCCGCCTCGCCGCCTCCCTAATAATTGGACCCCTAGTCCTCCTCCTCTCCTCCTCCTCGATTTCTTCTTCTTTTGAAAAAAAAAAAATTGAGGTAGATTCAAAATTTCATTCGAGTTCAATCACAATCAAATCAAAATTATCCTTAAAGTTTTAAAAATCAAAATTTAAAGATAAAATTATTTTTTTAGAAATAAAATATTTTTGTTACAAAAATATCGTTATTGTATTTTTGGTAATAAAATTAGACATTAGTGATGAATTATTATCTTCTTGGGATCAAATTTTTGTCTAAAAAATAAATTATTTTGAGAATAAATTATTTTATTTTTAAAAGTTTATTTATTAGTTACGTTTTTAAAATTTTATTGTTAAAAATCTTATTTTAACTTTTTGAGATAGAAATTAGTTTTTCAATATTATTTATAACAAAATTTTTACTTTAAAAAACTAAAATATTTAATCTTTTAAACTCCTATATATTGCAGGAATATTTTTAAACATCACCTGACCGTGTTCAAGAAATAACTTCTTGCAGTGTCAAGTGTGGAGGACAAATTTATATTGATTAGTTATCAGCTCTACTGCGCAAACAATAATGACTTTCTATTCAAACTCAGAAAATTAGGTGAAAATCATGTACTCAATCGCCTCAAAATATTAGTCCTTTATCTTATTTTTTATTATCCAAAAATATTAGTCTCTCTTCAAAAATTAAGTACAAAAATAATATAAATTTTCTATTTTGCCTTTCTTTTAAATTAATAAACAATATAAAAAGTACAATTATGATATTGATATTCTCAAAAAATGTACTATAAAAAGGATAATTTTGAAAAATCAAAATTTTTAAAGTACAATAATTGCACTATTAAAAAGATTAAAATTTTTAAAAAAGACTATTATTTTGAAACAGAGGGAGTAATAGTTATAATCGAGTGTTCAAGAAATAACTTCTTACAGTGTGTGGAGGACAAATTTATATTGATGAGTTATCAGCTCTACTGCACAAACAATAATGACTTTTTATTCAAACAAAGAAATAGTGGTAGGTGGAAACTATACAGTAGTTATCTCACCTTAATTAATTTTAAAATTTATGTAAAGTGTTCTTGTTATGTGAATTGAGTAAATCTTAGATAGAATCCGCAAACGTAACCCATACAGTAGTTTTATCATTCCAAGCAAACAAATATAGAAGTTGTTTTGAATCTATAATCAATGATTAGATTAATTTATAGGAATTGGACTCTCTCCTGCCTATTATCGGATTTAAACGTGTAGGTTGACTCATTAGGCCTACTTTTGAAATCCGTTTTGATAATTTAAACCGTTCACATTTTAGGGTTCATTGAATACATCATCTGTAAAAAAATCAAGTCGATCAAATAATAAAAATCACGTATTCGGATTAACTAATATAAAAGTTTAGTAATTTTTTAATTTTTTATTTGGGTACCTAGACTTTCTTGAAATCATAATTTCCTAATTTAGTTGGTATCCAATATGAATATTATTGGTCAAAATAAAAATATTTCTTACCTTCCTATTTTGGCTCCTTTGATGTAATAATTGAAACACTTGTCTAACTATCAATGATGTGAAATAATATTCTAAGAACATAAATAATTTCTGAATTGTATGCGTTGAAAGATCTGATCAAATACGTGGCACAATTAGGTAATCAAAATCTTATTTGGAAAAATATGACTTCGTTTTGGAAAGTGGGTTGCTTTTTTGACTTTTTGATTTTTTTAGCTATTTTAATCTTGGCTAAAAAACTTGATTTGATAAGGGTTTTTTGACTTTTTAACTTTTTTAACTTTTTTTTGTGAGAGAAGAGTGTAATAATTATAGGTTAAATGTGATATTTTATTTATTATGGTTAAAATAACTTCTTTTTTTTTGTGACTAAAATAATCCCAAATCTACCCAAACTCACTTGCCAAACCATGCCTGAAAATATTTTGATTTTTTTTTCTTCTCAGCACATTTTTCTGAGCATATCTTCGGCTCATCATAGGCATTACAGACTTATCTTTTCATATATTTTCTTACCCTTTTAGTTTGAAGGATTTTACCATTTGATTTCGAGCTAATGCAAGATTTAGGGTTGGTTTGGGGTGTTTTAAAAAAGTGTATTTTTGTCTTTTACAAAATAATATGTAAAAAATAGAAAGGTGATGTGATAGAAAAAAAATAAAAAGATAAAAGATGAATTATATAGTGCATGCCAAACCGACTCTTAAGATTCTTTTGGGAGTGATTTCGCACTATAGTAACAAGTAGAGTTCTGTGGCCAAGCTGGAGTGTAACATCTCATATTTTATTAAATTTGTTTTTTTAATTATAAATCATATATGTTTACGATAATTATTTTCAAAGGTGGCCGAGAGGTTAGTGGAAGCATCTTGAATCCATTGGTAATATCAGACAGTAATAGTTAGTAACTTGCACTTTTGTGTTTTGCTCCAATAGATACGAGTGTATAGTTAGTTAGTGAATTTATTAATGAATAATGTTATGAATTTTAAATAATTCAGTAAATTTTTTTATCAAGTCTATCACATAGGTGTTATATGTTTGGGTCTCATATTCATATAAGAAATTTAATAAAAAAACTTTAATAAATTATTTAAGATATCTAACATTAGGAATAGATGCGGTCAATCCATTTAACCTTCAATCCACCTTCCGTCAGCTAGATTGGCGGATTGGAAAAATTAATCTGCATTCGTTTACTAATCTGACAGATGTAGATTGAGCGGATTGACAGATAGATGCGAATCGGTTTGACGATTTAAAATTTTATAAATTTTAAATATAATTCAAATTTTGTACTTTTTCAAAAAAAAATATATATATCTATTATAGTCAGTGACTTAAAAAAGTATTACAATCACTGCATGCCTCATCAAAATATAGAAAGTTTGAAATTTTAGAATATTACAATCACTGCATGCCTTATCCACATATTACAATCACAACATGCCTCATCCATATAAAATATTACAATATTTGATTTTTAAAATATAAAACAATTCAAGCCGCCAAAATCATGAACAGAGCAGTAGTAGAGATTGTATGTCTCTATATTATTACATCATCTATATCTATTTTTGAAAACAAAAACCAACCAGCATATATTATTATTTTTATTTATTATTTTTAGAGTTAGATTTAAAAACTAAAAAAATATTGTTTAATTAAAAAAATATGTTCAAGTTGAAAACTTTTTTTCAATAGAATATATTTAACAAAATATTTAAACTCTTTTTCAGAACACAAAGTCTTATAAATTACTAAGAGTGCTCGTGATTTGGCGGTTCGGTTGCGGCTAAATGAATCTCAAATCCGCTATTCATCCAAAATTAGGCGGATTGAAAAAAATCAATTCGTAACCATTCGCTCATTATCACGCATCCGTCTAAAATATAATAAATCAGATCTGAGAGGGAGATTCACAATCTGGCTCTGGGCCGCGATAGAGGCCGGACAGAAAAGAGGTCCGAGCGCGTTTGGGCCGAGCTAACTTGGGCTAATCCAGAGTTGGTTTGCTCAGTTGAGGTCCAGGGCCCATTCGGTCGAGATGATCATCTGTCAACCCGAGCTTATTGGTCGCGCATGTAGCTCGGGGAAAGGTCTCCCTTGGACCGGCCTAACTTGTCTGGAGCTCGGCCGTACTGGAATGCCACGGAGCTCGATTGTAATGGAGCTTGGCGAGTGGCATTGTTGGGCTTGTTAAGTAGGTCGGTCGAAGGAGGCCGAGATAATTCCTCCGGGCTGCCCATTCCCGCCGATGCCAACTAGCAGTTTGATTAGGTGTTGCTTAGCTGAATTGGCACTGACAGACGGGAGAGCGGCTCCATGTGTCAATAAGCGAATAGATGCAGAGGTGAGCGCAGAAAGTATATAAGCATGTCTGTGCCCCCCATGCTGGGGATGGAACATCATTTGGTGAGAAAAACTTAACATTCATTGAGCTCCTCTCTCTCTCTCTCAGAGTGTGTGTTAACTTGACCGTCGGAGGGGTTTTCCGGCAACACACCGCCGGGTAGCTCACCGCCATTGTGTTCGTAGGTTGATCGGATAAAAGCAGAGCTTGGACGCAAGGAGTACGGGTGGTGTCAAATATTTCGTTCCCGTGCAATTGGCACCGTCTGTGGAAAGTTTTACAGACACAACCTTGTCCTCTAAGCTCATTTGATCACCTCCCATGGCAAACAACGATGAGATACCGTTGTCTACCATTGACGGTGTTACCCCAGAGTCAGACTAACGGAGAGACGGACTCCCCGCCGTTCCGAACATGGCGAACCTAGAGACTTCCCCAGGAGGACTTCCAAGAAATGCACGAGATAAACCCGCCAGAAGTTTTGGTCACTCACGGAGCCCAGATGGACACCGACGGCGAAGAGAATCGCACGCTCGACGCCTGGAGCACAAGTTAAGGACCAAGACACTATCATCCAGAGAATGGCGGCAGAGATAGAGGCTCTCAAATGACAAGTCAAAGGGAAGGGTGCTGTTGGAGTAGGAGACCACAGAGCCAGTGGCACACCCTCTCCCTTTCTATCACTAGAAACTATAAAGTTGGAGACCTAGACACGCCTACAGAGAAGTCTAGCGTGCACGATAGTACCTACCATCCCTCACGTCCGTCGACCACGTCGAGATATTCCTACTCCGTCCGTTCAGAGGACTTGAGGGACGTCTTGAAGGAGCGAGCTCGTTGACGAGAGGCTAAAAAGGTACCGGCGCTCTAGCGGCTATCCTACGGAGGTCACCATAGTGAGGAGGTTATGATGTCGCCGCCCCGTTTGGCCGTACCAGCCCCTTTGGACACAGACTTGGCGAGGCTGAATGCCTCCCTCTTCTCTCTTGAGATAGAGACCACGTCGCTCCCAGCGGGCTTTCACTAGCCCAAGTTTACACTTTATGACGGAAAAAGCGATCCGTACATGCATGTAAGCCACTTCCGGCAGGTCATGGCTGGACACAAGCGTAATGATGCTCTCATGTGCCTTATTTTCCCATCAAGTTTAGGTGAACTGGGCTTGAAATGGTTTGAGAGACTTCTAGAGGAGAGCATCGAGAGGTGGCAGCAGTTGGCGGAAGCATTCGTGACTCATTTCAAAACCAATACCAAAATGCCAAAGGAAGTGGACCACCTTTTGAGTGTCAAGATGGAGTCGAGTGACACCCTCAAGGCATACAACTCCAGGTACTGGGAAACCTTCAACGAGATCCTAGATTGCCCGATCAACTTGGAAATCACCCAATATAAGCGTGGTCTCCCGGTCGAGCATAGGCTAAAGGACTCGCTTACAATGAACCAGCCGACGTCCATGGGGCAACTAATGCAACGCATTAATAAGCACATCCGAGTAGGGAATGACGCGACGGCGTCCACCGCAAAGACAAATCCGATGGCAACAGACAAAAGAGCGGCTGGCAAGGTACACGCGGTCGGACAGGAGACTAACCGTCTAAATGATCGCACTGGGGAATCTGACCATGGACCAAATCATAGAAACCGGGGTAGAGGTTGCCGCAATGACCGAGCAGAATATCCCCGTGATGACACAGCTAATGCTAACAGAAGGTTGAACGCTCAGACATGCATCACCACAATATTTAAGATTCCAATCTATCGCATACTTAGTGAGATCCACGACAAGGATTACGTCCGGTTTCCTGCTAAGTTAGGCGATGCGCAAAAGGGCTTCAATCCGCGGTACCGCTGCACATATCATAGGGAGCGAGGACACCGGATAGGGGACTGTTTGCCTTTGAAGCAACACTTGGAGGAGTTAGTCGCAGCTGGTCACTTAGACCTTTGGGGGTGTCAGAATTGCGCATCCCACCCCGGCTGATCCGAGTGGTTCAGATGACTTGGAGGCGCCCCCTCAAGGAGTGGTCAACGTGATCCATGGTATAATGGAGCTGGCGCGTGTATGTGAGCTCCGAGGAATGATAAAAAAAGGCGGAACATATGAGGGAAGTTTTGTCAGTCCAGCCTGCGATCAAAAGGGAGAAGACCGAGGAGAAAGATGTGATTAGTTTCTCAACCAGGGACCTAGAGCGCATTCAAACGCCGCACAACGATGCCCTAGTAGCCACACTCTACGTCAGAGACTTCGATGTCAAGCGTATCTTGATTGACCAAGGTAGTTCGGTTGAGATCATGTACTACGACGCCTTCAAGCAGCTCAAACTCCGGGATACAGACTTGGCTCCGGCAACTTCGCCACTAGTTGGTTTCAACTCACAACTGGAGTGGCCTCTGGGAAAGATAATCTTACCAGTCAAAGCTAGATCCGTGGTCAATCAGGTGGAGTTCTGGGTATTGAAGGTGCCATGACCCGAACCCGCCCTTATGGGTTAAGGTTATAACCGGCCTGTAATCACGAGATTACCTACGGCCTCAAACCAAATAAGACAAAACTCATCAGAGTAAATGGGCCAAACGGAAGCAAATTTAAAACTTTGTCCATAGAGCCGTGCTTATATAATTATGTTAACAACTCACGTCAGAAAATACAATAACGTAAAGTTCTGTACAGATAGGATCATTCAAGTCAAGGTCAGCCAATCAAAACTATATATACAACATGAACCAAAGTCCTCGCCAACATGACAAAACAACATAAAATAACGAAAGGGCGAAAACGTGTCTCGTGCATGAGACGCAAGGGCTGACTCTTCAAAACGTTAGTTGTTCCATACAGACTTCACTGAGGCTGGGTCTGGACCTTTCTTGGCTCACTTACAAACACATGAATGAGCGTGAGCGAAAGCCCAATGAATAATATCAAATAAAGAAGATACATTGGAACAATATACATCAGACGGCCTTGGGCCCAATTCATATTTCTATCTAATACATACGTATTCAATTGACTGCAATTCCAAACACATCGGACGGCCTCGGGCCCAATCTAGTTGTGTCAAACTAGCCCTTGGCCCATTTGTCTTTCATTTATGTCAAACTAGCCTTTGGCCCAATTCATTCCATCATTCGGATCATACTGGCTTCTGGCCCATTCTTTTTATCATTCAGATCATATTGGCCTCTGGCCCATTCATTCTATCATTCAGATCATACTGGCTTCTGGCCATTTCATTCTATCATTTAGATTACACTGGCCTCTGGCCCATTCATTCTATCATTCAGACTGGCCTTTGGCCCATTCATTCGGCATAGCAAACATTGCCCACCAATTGAATTAACGAACTTATAAAACTTACATAGAGGTAAGTAATTGGAAAACAACATATCTCAAATATCTTTTGTTAAGATATTACTCATAGTGATCGGTTGGTTGATTTGCCCTGGAGCTTGACCCTACACATCATATAACATATATGGGTTACAAATGATTCAATCCGTTCTTAATTCACATATTCCTCTTTAGGCTTCATTCTTATCCTTTTAACTCATTAATAATGCTCAATGCATGCCTAAAAGTGCTTGGAAGTGAAAGAGAACGGAAAACGAAACACAGAATGCATTTTCAAAATTTCAGAAAACAGGGTCCCCGCTCGAGCGTGGACTTCCCTGCTCAAGCGGACCCATGAGGTTTGCAAATGTACCGATTATGTCATTTTTACGCTTGATCGTGAATTCTGGCGCTCGAGCGGAAGGCCTCACTACATGGCTCTCCACTCGAGTGTGAACTTCCCCGCTCGAGCGGACACCATGTTTGCAAAAAAAAAAAATCGAAGCTCAGATTTCGCCGAGGCGCTTCCCACGCCGAAGCGGACATCATAGATTCTGGATTTTCCAGAATGTGTTCTTGAGCACGAATTCAACCTTCCAAGGTTCAAAACCCATAATCTTGGTTCCCAATCAGGCAAACACATCATATATCATGAGTACACAAACAACATCGCTAATTGCTCAAAATCATGGTTCAATTCTTCAAAATCAATCAACATTTTTGTATAACTATGGCTCATGCTTTCAAACCTCATAAGAGTTCCATATCTTTAACAATCAAACATGCATGCAATCTTTTAGCTCCAATTGCTTTCAAATGGGTCAAGTGATGCTTAAACACATGAAATTCATCCAAACCATGCTTGCATGCATGGTCCTACAACTCAATTTTTCATGATTAACAAACTACATGATGGATTATACAATTCTTGCTTCTTTATGATAATTCCATGCATGCATGTACATTCTAGCTTCATTTTCAACTAAATCTTTGCCATGAGCTACCAAATCACTAGAATCCACAAAATCACAAGTTCAACTCGTGAATTAGGGGTTAATTACTCACCTAGGAGCATCAATCACCCAAATTCTTGGAGTTTAACTACCAATTTCCAAGCCTCAAGATCAAAACTTTAATCTCCTACTCTCTCTCTCTCTCTCTCTCTCTCTCTCTAATTCGGTGCTCTCCTCATCTAGAGAGTTGATCTCAGCCCAAAATGGTATAAAAGAGAGGAATTAAATATAATAAGGCCCTTTATATAGCCCCACTCAAACAAATTTGATTATAGCCAATAATTGGCACTTAATTAATCGTTCTAAATCTAATTATTTTGATCCAAATCAATTTTCAATTAAATTTCACCGTAGGTTCTAAAAATTATGCTAATTACAATGGCATAGTCAATTTCTGTTTCTGTGGCCGATAGGGCCTTCAATTAAAATTCCAAAGCAGATAATCAAACAAATATTCCTACGGTGAAGAGATAGAAATTCAAAACCACATATTTTCACATAATGGCACACAAAATCATATCAAACACATAATCACATTCATAATAAGGACCAATTAGCATAATAAGGAACAAGGTTATCACAGAAGGTGCTGTCCACATACAACTTGATCTTAGGTAAGGGATGGCTTCATGCTATGCAGTCGGTAGCCTCAATCTACCACCAGGTTATGAGGTTCCCCTCGGCTATGGAGAAAGTTGAGGAAATTTGGGGCGATCAAGTCATGTCGAAGCAATGTTTCTTGGCAGTGAATGGGAGCCAAGCTGCAAAGGCTTCGTGCAAATGATTGAAGGTCCGGAAGACCAAAGTGTCCTTGATGACGTGGGCGCCAAGGCCGAGGACAAGGCTGTTGAAGAGTTGGTGGAAGTGCAGATCGACGCCGAAAGTCCAAACAAGTTTTTTTTGCTAGGGTCAAGCCTGACCGCCCAAGAAAGGACTGAGATGGTAGAGTTCTTGATGGCGAATATTGAAATCTTCGCATGGACGCCATACGATATGCCTGGCGTTGATCCAAGCTTTATTTGCCACCAACTCAACGTTTTCCCGGATGCACGCCTTGTTATTCAAAGAACGAGGAGATCGACTCTTCATCACGCCGAGGTAGTCGTGAAGGAAGTGAGGCACCTGCTAGAAGCAAGGGTTATCCAGGAAGTGCACTACCCTCGGTGGGTTTCAAACATGGTCGTAGTGCCCAAGAAGAGTGGAAAGTGGTGAGTTTGCATTGATTACAAGACTATCAACCGAGCTTGCCCTAAAGACAACTTTCCTGGAAAACGGCCGTGATCCGTGGGTTTCGCATAGCTTATGCTGATTACAAGACTATCACGAATAGACCACCGATTGACGATCTTACTACCGCATAACAGGCTCAGTTTCTTGGATGCTTATCGCGGTTATCACTAGATCACCATGCATGCTCTCGACCGCGAGATAACCTCTTTCACTACCCCAAGGGGACTATTCTGCTATCGAGTTATGCCTTTTAGTTTGAAGAACGCCGGGGCGACTTTCCAAAGGATGGTGACCAAAATGTTCGCTCCTCTGCTAGGCCGGACGATGGAGGCTTACATCGATGACATGGCGGTCAAAAGCAGGCAGCAGGCTGACCACTTATCCGACCTAGCCGAGATGTTCGCCATTCTTAAACAACACAAGCTACGCCTGAATGCGTCAAAGTGTGCCCGCGACATGGGATCCAGGAAATTCTTGGGCTTCCTAGTCACAAACCGAGGCATCGAGGCGGACCCCACACAAATCAAAGCCATACAAGAATTGGAGTAGCCTAACTCGGCAAAGGACGAAGAGCATCTTGCCGGTATGGCAGCCACGCTTAACCGATTCATAAGTTGGTCATCAGATCGCTGCCACCCTTTCTTTTGAGCCTTGAAGTCCAAGTTTGCATAGGACGAGGAATGTGACCGGGCTTTGGCTGAGCTCAAGGCGTATTTGTCGTTTGCCTTATTATTGGTGACACCCAAACCCGGCAAAGAACTCTACCCTTATCCGCGCTTTCAACATGCGCTTAGTGCGGTGCTTGTCCTGGCCGAAGGCATCCAAAGATTTCTATCTTTTACGTGAGCAAAACCTTGCTACCGGTAGAGTTGAGGTATTTGCCGCTGGGCCTCCAGGAAATTGGCACACTACTTTCACGCTCACACAATCGTTGTGTTTACCGAATTCCCCCTGAAAGCTTTGTTTGAGCGGGCAGATTTCTCCTGTCGAATTTTGAAGTGGGCAGTCGAATTGAGACAATTCGACGTCAAGTTTCAACCCCGAACGGCCATAAAAGCACAAGCATTGGCAGATTTTGTCGCTGAATTCTTGCCTGGAATTCACCAAGTATGCCCGGTGGATCTCACCGTGGTACTCGAGGTGACGAATGAAGGCTTAACGGAAATTGCACAACAGGGCAATGTTGGCGACATTAACTCAAGGTCATTCCATAGAGCCTCCAAATAAATAGAATCAGAGTTCGGCAATGCGACGATGGACTTGGAAATAATAGACCAACCTGTTGGGTCCAGTGCCGCATCGCCGATGGGGGATGAAGACGTGTCCGTTGAAATAGACAACAGCGAACCTGAAACCGAACAGCCGAGCGACCGTGATCCCATGAACTTTCAAGCCTCCAAGGACCCCTCGGAGTGTTGGAAACTTTTTATCAGTGAAATGTGGAAACTTTTTGTAGATAGAGCCTCAAATCGTCACGGCGCCGGGCTAGGCATAGTTTTGATCTCGCCAGATAGTTTGACCATCGAACACTCTATCACACTTGGATTCCCTACTTCAAACAATGAGGTTGAGTACGAGGCGCTACTGGCAGGACTTAAAAGCACGCTCCAATTGCGCTCATCTGAGATGATGGTTTATAGCGACTCCCAACTTGTTGTCAACCAAGTATCTGGGGTCTACGAAGTAAAAGATGGCATAATGGCCAAGTACCAAGCTCTGGCGAGAGAACACATCAAGCGATTCCAAGCAATAAGGGTCCAAGAAATTGGTCGTGAAGAAAACGGCAGTGTGGATGAGTTGGCTGGTCTAGCTTCCATGGTCGACAATTCAACTCCCAATCCTCTCCTAATCGAGTTTCTTCCAAGGCCTAGTATTGAGGAACCCACCGGACAGAACTACTCTGCGTCGAGCTTGGCCCCTCCTGGATGGACCCTATTATCCTTTTCCTGAAAGAACGAACCCTTCCGGCCGATAAAAAGAAAACGCATAAAGTCCGAGTGAAGTCAGAGCGGTTTTGGCTCTCTCCATCTGGCGCTTTATACAAGAAGTCATTCACCGGTCCGTACCTCAAATGTGTACATCGAAACAGCATGGAAGCTTTCCTATACGAGATTCATGAAGGCATATGCAGAAGTCACATTGGGGGAAGATCTTTGGCCTACCGAGCTATTTCGCAAGGATAGTGGTGGCTATGCATGCAAGCAGACGCTCAGAAATATGTTAGAAAATGTGAGTAGTGAGGAATGAGTTTTCTGGGTTGCATTTTGCATAAAAGGCACATGAAAATGAAGGTGTGGAAGGAGGTGTGGGGGAGGCGCTGCACGTATGAGGATGAGTGCCGCATGTGCAGGAGGCACGCTCTGCACGTGCAGGGATAGGCGCCGCATGTGCGGGGAAAGCTGAGTCTGAAAAATTCAGTTTTTCTTTCTTTATGGGCTGCGTGTGTATCACTTTTTACACATTTCTCTCTCTTTAAAAAGCATTTCCTCTTCCTTCTCTCTACATTTCCTACACCAAACCACTTAGAACGCTTGAACTCTTGATCACTTTTTACTCGTGTTAAGATGTGTGTTAACTATTTAAAAATATCATAATTAATTTCTCTCCGATATATATATTTTTCATCCAAGTGGAGAAAGTTATATATCATTTATTACTTTCTTAACATGTACATATTAATAAGACTAATATTTTATAAAAACAAAAAAACTAAAACTAAAACAATATTTTATGTACTCATTAAATAATTTATGTGATTTTTCATTGGGAGCATTCGTTTGCTACCTTTTGAGATGGTAACATTCAATGGAGTGAAATAGACATGAAATAGAGAGAACCATGATCATTTTATCACAATAATTATTTAAGATGGTTTAATTGGTTTCTCAATTTCTCATTAATTTATTTGTTTTTATACTAGGTTGTATATCAGCTCATTAAATTATTTACTTTATCCCATCTTCCATATGTTATGTTTGAATTATCTTAACGAACAAGTTATTTTATTAATTTTAAATTTTTACAAAAAATATGCAAAAGTAGAGAGAATGATGCGACAACTTATTAACTTTTTGATTTTTTGACAATAATGTTTACTCCCAAAACAAGGTTGGTCATTAAATTCAATAGGATAAATTAGGTTTGGTGGCCCCCTTTTTAAGTCATCTCGAGACGTTGTCCATTTTTTTAAAACAAATGTAATTCAAACATATATTTATTGATATCCAGTTATCTTAATCTTTTATACAAATATTCTACTTGACGAGTCCTAAAAATGAATTGTTCGAATTACCAAAATTATTCCAAAATAGACCTACTAAACCCAACTATTCTCTCAAGTATGGACTTGAAAGAATCCAACCCTTTTTAAAAAGTCACTTTTGAACAATTTTCATCATCATTCTTTTTATCAAATTATTGTATTGTTGTTCCCAAAGAGGATTTTGGAAAATATATTTAGCATGAATTCAGTAGGGACAAATACTCTTGCTTTTTAAGAATTACCTTCTTGCTTGTCCTTCCAACTATATGCAATTTTTTTATGGGGAATTTTTTTTCAGCTCCCTAATGATACTAATTTAGAGGGTAAAGGACACCCAAAAAAATAGTGATGCCTCAGGTCCCTGGACATCTTGGCGCGCGTTTTTAATTATTTTTGTGGACCAAAATACCCTTGCTGAAATCAACACAGAAACCATACTCCTTCCGACTCTGAGTTTCATTCCAAGCATCCAGCATCTTCGCGAACACAAGAACAACAGAATTAGGGTTTCAACATCATCTTCACCATCGACATTAGAGCAAGGTTTCTTCGCACAAATCATTCCCATTCCTTCCTCAAAAAACTCGACCTTCCTTAGAGCTTCGCTTTCACCGCCATCGTCATATACCCACCTTCGCCACGTCAAGATCTTCATCTCAGCCATATCACTCGCCATTCAAAGTTTCATCCTAACTCGTAAGTATTTCTACAATACAAGTAGATTTTTTCCGGAAACACGCTTAAATGCATTTTATATTAACCTTCCATAAATTAGGGTTTCACTTTCGTAATAAAAAGCTACCGAATTTGGAAAAAATGATTTATGTGTGTTTTGAACTTATTCTTGAACATGTTTGTGTGATTTTATCTCAGAATTTCTCCGCATTTGAATTTCTCTCGATTTTTGCTTGATGTATGTTTCTTCTTTCAATTTTCTCGGCATGTTTATTTTGAAAAAGCAATTTTCGTGTTTTCATCTAATTCTTTAACGTGTTTCTGTAATTTTGTTTCTATAAATTTCTTTGTAATATGTATTTTGGACTGGAATGAATGTTTTTTCTCTGACTTGTGTATTTTGGAATGAATGTATCGCCCTTTCTGCCATGTTTATTTTGGACTAGAATGAATGTTTCTTATCTCGATATGTGTATTTTGGAAAAAAGTTATTTCTCGTGTTTTTAAATTTCTCCGTGATTTTGTCTATGAATTTCTCTGCTTTTGTAAATTTCTCGTAATATGTATTTTTCTCTCGAATGTCTATTACTCTCTTGCCTCTGCCTAAATTTGTCTCAGATTCATAATTTTCTCGACAACATCACATTACTTTCCTCCCTTGTGTGTCTCTATCATGGTTAAGTTTCTCCGTTGTGCATGTAAATTTCTCGCATTTTAATATTATGAATTGAAATTTTCTCGAATGGAAATTTCTCAAGAATGTGTAATTTCCTAATATGTATTTATCTCTCGTATGTTTATTTTGTTCAATTCTTGGTTTCAATGTGGTGTAATTTTCAGGGCTTGTTTACAATACTTTGTTTATTTTATCTTGCTAATTGTGGAATGGAAATTTTCTTTGCCTTGCCATGTTTACTTTTCTCTCGCTATTCATTTTCTTTGGTATGTTTACTTTATATGTAATTTTAACAATTATTGAAAATTTCTCTCCCATGTTTATTATGCTTTGTTGATTTTCTCTGACATTTAATTTTTAATGTCCAATTTTCTCTAGCATGTCCAATTTTCGTAATTTTCCTCATCTGTAATTTTCTCGACATGTCCAATTTTCTCGGCATGTTCAATTTTCTCCGGATTTATTGTTGACATCTTTATGTTTTAATCATTGTTTAGAAATGGCAAAACGTAAAAGCAAATAAACACCGAAACACCAAGCAAAAATGTAAACTCTCGCCTTCTTATGGGTCAATCAAAAACCAAAGAAGAAAGCAATCGAAACACCAATCAAGAAAGAACAACTCTCTCGCCTTTCCTATGATCTAAGATCAAAACCAAAGAAAGAAACACCACAAACTCCTCTCCAAATCACACAAGGTGATGAAGCAACTAGCATCCACATGAGTACCCCAACTTCAATAGACTCAAGCTCAAAGGGGAAAAAACCTGTTAAACTCCACATAAAGAGAGCTCACTACACCATTCAATTCCGATCCAACCTCTCATCCAAGGTTCCTTTTTCAAACACTTAAATTCAATTCAAAACAACTTGTAGAGCTTCAAAAGACCCCATTCTGGTATTTGATCCAAGCTCTAACCAGTGGAAGGATGGATCCAAAGAAATCTAGGAAATTCGATGATGATGTAGTTGCCATAATCAAATGTTACAATGAAAAAACAAAAGGATTCACTGTTGGTAAGAAGAACCTGACCTTCACAACAAACGACATGACCTTGATTTTTGGTTTGGAATGAGGTAAAGGAGCCATGTCATTAAGATACTCCAAAAAGCCAAAATCTGCATTCTTAAGGAGAAGATTCCAAAAGGACACAAGGCTCACTGGTCCGGTCCTTAAAAATGCCTTGGTCAAAGCAATGAAAGGCAAGCAACCAACAGACTTCAAAGATGTAGCAATCATTGTTACATTGTACTTGTGCCTCACCCTATTTTTTACAACAAGTGGGAATTCAATAGGGTGGGTTTTTATACAGTATGTGGAACCTCTTGAATCAATGAAACAGTATGATTGGCCGTATAAATCACATCAACATTGATTGATTCTATCATGGCATTGCACAAAACTCCAGAAAAAGTTACAGGGTGTGTCATTGCTTTGCTGGTAAGTATAATATCCATTCAAATTTGCAGTTATCATACTTACAAATTTGTGCATTTTGAAAATTTTATTTACTTTAATTTTCATCACAGTATTGGCTATGTGAACATGCAACTATCATTGACTCCGAACATAGTAACACAACTGACTTCCCAAGATGTACCAAGTGGAACCTCCAAACCTTGACGAAACAGCTACAGAAGACACCAGTCCACTCTTTTGCACCTCGACAGGTTAATTTCTATTGCTCCTGAAATCTCAGTGAAATTCCAAAATTTCTCTGACAACTGCTTTGTTTCCCTCCTTGTGCATTGATTGATTAAGATTAATTTTTTCTCAACTATCAATTTATGCTTTCTTCTTTGGTACAAACTTGTTTATTTCTGCATTGTAATCAATTTTCTCTGCAATCCAAATTTGTCTGCCCACAATTGTAACACATTAACTTATATGCCCTGATTGCTTTTCTCTAATATCTGAATTATGTTGTTTCATAATTTTCTCTGTCCCATAACTTATATGCCCTGGTTGCTTTTCTCTAATATCTGAATTATGTTCTTTCAAAATTTTCTCTGGCCCATAACTTATTTGCCTTGCATCTTTGATAAACACTGTTTATTTCTACCCTTCTAATGAATTTTCTCCGAATCCAAATTTATCTCGACACAATTATAGTCAAACATTAACTTATATGCCTTGATTTATTTTCTCTCATATCTAAATTATATTGCTCATTTCATAATTTTCTCGCCTCATAAAATTAACTCCTTGTCCGTAATTTTCTCTTGCCCATACAATTTTCTCTCAAGTTTGTTTCATTAGTATCATTTAGATGAATTTTCTTTCCTTATTTAAATTTTTTCTCTCAAAGGAATTTTGTAACATTTCTCTAATAAAAGAGCCTCCTCGTTACATGTATAGATAACAATCAGCTAGTCAAAAACCCATCAGAGGAGTTCTGTCTTGGTAAAAAGACAAAGAAAGAATCAAAAAAAGCAATTGTCAAATTCAAGGAGAAATTACAAGATTCATCTGAAGCTCAAGCAATTGTCAAATTCAGTGAAGGAGCAGAAAGCAGTGAAGAAGAAGAAGCCAGAGAAGAAAGTGAAAGCAGTGGAGAAGAAGAAGCCCGAGAAGAAAGTGAAGAAATAGAGGCGTAAGAAAAGAATGTAATGACCGTAAAGAAGAAGACAAAGGAAGAACAAGATGAAGAAGAAGAAGATGAAGAAGAAGATGAACAAAGAAGAAGAAAATGAGCAAAGTGATGAAGAAGAACGAATGAGCCAAGGACCAACAACGTGATAGCATTTCTAGCTCCATTAATGCATCGCCTCAACAATTTCAGAATCAAAGGACGCCTAAATTGCCGATCCGCATGAAAGACTCAAGGCACTTTCAATCTAAACAAGAAGAAGACAAAAATTGGATGGAAATACTTGCTGAAAAGGATATTTCAATAAGAACCCTGACATCACTTAACTCAGAACTTCAAGAAAAAGAAAGCACAATCCAAATGAAACTAAGGATGTTGGAGGTTGAAAAAGAACACGATATGAAAACAATTCAACAGTTGAGGAACTCAAATTCGGAGCTTGAAACAGAAAATGCTAAATTGCATGAACAAGTTCAAGAACTTTCCAGTCCAACTAGCAACACAACCATACAGAACACCAACACAACTTCAACCACAAGGTCAGTGAAAATCTTGAGCCACAAAAGTTAAGTCCTTGAGTCAAAGATAACTCGAGAAATTTCTATTTAATATAATTTTCATTATTGATAATTTTCTCTCGAAGTTATATTTCTTTGAACACATTAGTTTCTACCGATTATATCTATTGATTTCTCGCCATTTCATTTTCTCTGCCTATTTTCTTATTCCATTTTTGGGGCTTGTTTGATTTTCACTCGTGCCTAGTTGGAATGCAAGTTGGACAACAACCTACAACACAACAAGAAGAAAAGGCACACAACGAACAACCGAAATAAAAGACAAAAGTTTGTGGTAACTGAAAAATATTCAATCACATAAATTTACAAATAGTAATATCATCTGTTACTTCAGAGAAATTTCACTTTTACTAATATTTTCACCGCTTCATACCAAAAAAGATCCGACGTCAATGGTCAAAAATTTAAAGGCAAAAGAAAGGAAGGAAAAGCAGCACGATCCAGAATTTCAATATCCCAAAGTTGCGAAAGTGACTAGAGCTTCAAAACAACCTGCAAAGCAAGCTGAGCAAAGCACAAAGGACAAAGAAGTGCTTGATGCTGATGCATACATCTTGCCTCAACCTATAAACATCAGAAAATCTTGGGTCTTTCCACAAACTCTTCCGATTTCAAGATTGATAAAAGATCACGTAAAAGATATGTTGCAGCACATATCAAATGTGTCTGGACTTGAGTAAGTACAACAAACAAAATAGAAGATAACAAACAACAAATTGCAAACTTATATTGCATTAACAACAATTAAATCCCTTCTTTGTCATCTTGTAGGGCTTTAATTTGGACAAGCGAGTTGAACCTCATTACCTTCGAAGACATTGGAAACCTAATAAAGCAAAAAGAAATTGCCAACAATGTAAGTCTTTCCCTTTCATCAAAATTTCTCTGCAAATGTTCCATCAGCCTTTATAAACCAATATTACAATTATAAATCATATTTTTCAGGTCATCGATGGCTATGGAGAGATACTTTTATCAATTAAATGAGAAAACACAACAACCAACCTCATTTTTTTTCACATCCATGAGCTTAGTATGTTACTACTATTATATTTGATTTTCTCTCGAATTTACTTACTACTTTCTCTTCTTAAGATACTTCTTGGATTTTCTAAACAAAACCAATTTTGGATTTTCTCCGAACACGTAATTTCATCAAGATGATGTAAAATCAATCTTTTCGAAAGTGTCCTTATTTGACAAGCATATTGAAATAGATGGAGGAACTACAGTTCCTCCATTTCCCAATAAATATTGGAGGTAATGAGAAGTCCACACCGAAATCATCGGACCTTGCTTGTCTTGGACAAAAAAGACAGTTTATAGAGGTTCTACAACTCATTGAGGCCCAGGAGGGATGACGCAGAAGACAAATATGTCAAAGATGCAAAACAATTGGTAATGAGTGCAAATTTCTCTGATCCATTATAATCTTTATGTGATGATAATTTTCATAAAATCCCATTGCTTTGTCTCAGAATTTCTCTCGCTATTTAAAAATTATTTTTTGCAAAGAACAATATGTGGAGAATTTTTGAAAGCTTGCATTGAAAGAGACGCTCAATCACAACCCTCTTTCAAATTGATAAACTCACAAAACACAAGTTACGACTTTGAGTATGTCAACAATGCTCCACAACAAGAAAGTGATTCGTAAGTTTCATGCATCTATAAATAAGATACTTTGATTTGCATGTTTCTTAAAACTAACCATACCTATAATTTGTATGCAGTCTGGATTGTGGCCTCTTTGTCTGCTATATCATGAAACAATATAGCAAGCATGAACCTATCAGCTCCAAATTATCCACACAAGAGATCAGGTTGATGAGGGCAAAACTCATAGAGAGATTTGTCACCGAAGTTGGCCAATCATGGACTGAACCAATTGAAATACCTGCAAAAGAACCAAACATGTAATAGTGAAACTAGTGAAATGAAGACAATGTACATAGCCAGACAGAGAAACTTGTCTCACATATATGTATATATCCATACAATATTAACCATTCAGTTTTTTGTTGACACATTGAAGAAATAATGATGCTTAACTTATCCATATACATCCTTTCTTGACTAATGTAAATTTCATTTTTTTTTTATTTCGACTAATGTCAATTTCATACCTATCGATGGTTAAATATATATTTTTTTTATTATGATTGTCAGCACAATCAACACAAAAAATGGTCTGCAGAAATTTCTCTGGTATCATATTACCAGAATTCACAGAAAAATTTAACTTGTATCGTCCCAAGGGGATGCCTATATGATCATGTAATCTGTAATGCTTTGTGTTGATACAAAACAATCATCAAACTCAACAAAACACAAAAGCACAGAGTAATTTTATCTGCTACTATAAAATTTCACTAGATGAATTTGAAATTTCTGAGTTGTGAATTTCTCTAGGTTGGTGAGGAAAATTTCTCTGGCTTTGAGCAAAATTTCTGAGTTGAAGTGATTCTAGATAAATTCTTCCCTGATCCAGAGAAATTCTTAACTCAGAGAAATTTCAAAATAGCTTAATTTTGTTTCTTGGTTGTACTCACTCAATAATTTTGTGTATGCTCTGTCTGGTATGCACATCTCTTGACATGACTGATATGAAGTTACCACAAATTCACCGAGAAATTTAACTCGTATCAAAACACATTACACATTACACATTACACATTACACATTACTTTTATCTGCCATTGTAAAATTTATGTGGATGAATTTGAAGCTTCAAAACACATTACACAGAATTTTCCTTGCCATAGCAAATTTCTCTGGATAAATTTTACAGGTATTACAAACCCACTGCCTATAGTATATAACAACAAACACAATGCACACTTCAACTGATATTGCAAAAATTTCTCTGGATGAATTCAATTGATATTATTATATACACTGTCTAAAAAATACATTTCACAAAACAAAATACACAAACTAATCATCAAATGTATTATTCAATCAATAAAATGTATTATCCTCAACTATTTAACAAAGGTTCCTTGCATGTCCTCTTATTATGGTGACCAATACTCCCACATTGACTACACTTAATCACCCTTTTAAACTCTCCAGAAGAAGCAATTCTGTTCTTCTTCGGCCTCCCAGCTGGTCTCTTGCTCAATGGAGGTAAAATCATAGCATCTTCAATGCTACACATAGGTTTTTCAACAGTTGGAACTGAGCCAATCGAAAACGAGTACGCTTGACGATACATATCAGCATGAAAAAATGATTCAACAAATGAATTCAAATTCCTTCCACTCCTAAAAATTGCAAAGAATAAAGATGCTGACATGGATCCCCATTTATTTCCCATTTTCGACATGAACAAGTTCTCAACCCAAGATCAACCATAACCAAAGGAAAACAATGCACTTCAAAGACATTATCAAATCATAAACTCACATTCCATGTGTAATAACCCGACCCTCGCCCATGATTTCTATTATATTCTCAGTCCTCGATTGATACTTTTAATTGTTTACTGTGAAATTCCATGAAAAATTATGCTTAAGCAAGTGAAATCCATGTCTATGCATGTCTATCTGTCTCACAAGGATACCATCTGTCTCCATTAACCCGCTTGAATTAGAAATTGAAGCCTTAACGGCTTAATTAATGAAATTGATTATGTATCTGATCAAAGATATTTTTAAGTAATATTAAGCATGTTTACGAAATTTCAATTTCAGATTGATTAAACGATTAAATTTTGTCTTATATGCCTTATTTATGAATATATACCTCTAAGACTTCATGAGCCTTGGTCAAAAAACGTGAATACCATTTTGGGGGGAGAAAATAAGAGAAAGTGAAGAAAAGAAATTGGGGAAGAAGGGATTCAACAAGAAAGCTTGACAAAATTGTTAGAGGTGTAGGATTGAATTCAAGGTGAGCTCAAGTTCTTCTTATTATGGCCACTTAAAGTTTGTAATTGATGTGTATGTTTGATTCATGTCTAATTCATGCTTGATTAATGAGGGTTTCTCTCAATTGGTTGCTTAGACATCTAGATTGGGTGTGGTATGAAATTATACTTCAATCTATGTTTTTTATATCATCACTTCATGAAGTTATGTTTATACCAAGTGTTATGTATTATGAATATGAAGAACTTGAATTCAAGAATGGAATTTGAGAGAGAGAGATGACTTGTTACAGCTTCTAATCTTGGTTAATTTGTTATACTCAAGGTAGAATCCATGTTATAGAGATGTTAGGTTGGATTAATGCACCAACCTAACCTTGGGTTGCATGTAAAAATGGAGTGAATACCAAGTTGGGACTCGAATGGAAGTACAGAATTTCAGAATCTGCGTTGTCCGCTCGAGCGGCGGAAAGCCCGCTCGAGTGGGGAAATCGCCCTCCCAGCAGTTTTGTGAATTTTACAGTCCGCTCGAGCGGCCAAAGTGGCGCTCGAGCGGGGGACTCATTTTCAGGAAAAATTAAGTGTTTGCTCAGCTTTGAGTGCTTGCCTCTCTGGTATTTTTAGAATGTTTTTCTGATGATTTTAAAGTAGTTGTAAATGCATGCAAAGTGTAAGACTCGGGAAACGCTTTAAGGAAGAAAAAAAAAGGAACTAATGTATTAATTGTGTGCAGGGCACATTCCGTATGAAGCAAATACCACCTCAACGCTGTGAGTAGTAGTACTTATGTAATGTTATGTAATCATGTCAATGTTTCAAAGCATGTAAGGCAATTATGTTAATGTCCCAAGCATGAAAAGCATTTTCAAGGGCCTCGTGCCACTTACAAGGGCTTATTGCTATTTTCAAGGGCCTCGTACACTTACAAGGGCTTTATGCCATTTTCAAGGGCTTCGTACATTTTCAAGGGCCTTGTGCCATCAAGTTTTCAAGGGCTTATAGCCACCAAGTTATGATACAAGATTGGGCCTATGGTCATTATGTAATAACACGTAATCGATCGTTGTATTGAGATGTAATATGTTCAAGTTAAGCAACGCTTTTGTTGATGTATTACTATTCACTAAGCTCGCTCACTCTCCTTTATGTCTATTCCTCGAGGTCACTCATCGTGGTCGCCTAGCTCATGATGTCGCCTTTTGTCAACCTTTACATGTCCAGCACCATACTGTGCCATTTATTTTGTGACCTGCTAAGATATGGGTTTACTTTTTGAGTGCCATCTAAGGATGTTGTACATAACTTTCATGTCCCTTTTTGCTATGCCCAATTATCGGGCTGGGACTGTAAATGCATGTGTTGTACATGATATCCAAGGATATAGTTTTAAACTTTACCCACTTTTGTTGATGTATGTAATGTATGAGATCCTGGCATATTAGGAATAGCTCAATGGTGTATGTTTGCATCTATGTTATGGTAATATTTTATGCTTCCAACAAGGCCCCGTACGATATGTACATCAGGTTTTTGTCCGTTTCTGCATAGGTCATGCCGAAACTTTTAGGGGCAGGTTTGGGGTGTGACAAGTGGTATCAGAGCACGAGTTACTATCTCACACACGAATCCATTGAGCTGTAGGGTGCCTAGAAAAGATTTAGGCATCATGCATGACATCCTAAAAGTATAAGACAAGTTCGATGGCAACATTAAGTGTACTCTGATAATGCTAACAATTTTGTAATATGTCTATTGTATTTAATTAAATTGTGTGTAGATCATGGTGAGAACGAGGACAGAAGATGGGGAAGATGTTACCTCAGCACGATTGGATAGGATGGAGAGGATGATTATGGAAATGGCGGAGACTTTACTAAGCAACAAAGAATAAATTTCAACAATGTTCTCCACCGCCACCTGATTTCCACCAGTAGTACCAGAGTTCCATGCTGAGGACCGAACTATCACTCTTACTAAGGAGTTTAAGAAGATGAAACCACCATCTTTCAAGGGAGGGATAGAACCGATGAAAGCTGAGGCCTGGGTGTTAGGCATAGAGAAGTTATTCGAAGTCTTTCCCTGCACCGAAGCTCAAAAGGTGCAACTAGCTGCCTTCACTCTTGAGGATGAGGCACGGAGGTGGTGGATGCTTACGAGGACAATCCATTCAGGGTTAACATGGGACAGATTTCTGGAGTTGTTTTATGACAAGTACTTCCCTCAAAGCATGCGGGACAAAAAGGTGACTGAATTTGAGACTCTCAGACAAGGGAACAAGACTGTTGCTGAATATGAGGCCCAATTTGCAAAGTTAGTCTTTGCACCAAGATATGGTGGACACGGACTATAAGAAGGCACGAAAATTTGAAGGGGGCTTACAGGGTGCTATCTTGGATCGAGTCAATATGTTAAAGTTGCCTACCTATGTAGATGTACTAGAGAGGGTGTTATAGCCGAGGGAAACCTTGCTGCTCAAAACCGGATTGCCGAGTGGAAAGGAAAGAGGCAAAATAATCAATGACCAAAAGGAGCGACTATGCCACCAAATAAGAAACAAAACTCAGGGACTTCGACTACTTCTGCCCCTAGTCAGGGTACGATTCCTGTTTGTTCGGAATGTGGAAAGAGGCATCGTGGAATATGCCAATGGAAGTCTGGGGCCTGCTATCAGTGTGGTAAAACGGGTCATTTGATAAGGGATTGCCCTCAGAGGAATCAACAAAATGGCAACAGTGGTCGCATTAGTTCAATGGGTCTACACTAACGACTAACACCAAGGCACCACAAACCTAACAACAATAAAGACACAAATGAGACAAGGCAGAGTATTCGATTGGTTCCGTGAGATGCGTACGCAAAGAACAAAGGGTATCAGGTACATTTCTGGTTCACGGTCATTCTTCTTCTGTCTTATTTGACTCTGGCTCTACTCATTCCTTTGTGTCAAAATTATTTGCACAAAACTTAGACAAAATTGAAGAAACACTGCCTTATATGCTATGTGTGTCTTCACCTATGGGCGATTCTATGTTTTGTACTTCTGTCTATTTTGGTTGTGAACTCGAGCTTGGGGATGTCCGGGTATATGCCAATTTGTTACCTCTTGACATGACCTATTTTGATATCATTCTGGGAATGGACTGGTTAGGTGAATATAATGCAACTATAGATTGTCTAACTAAACAAATCAGTTTCCATCCTCCGGGCAATTCAAATCTACCTTCCAGGGGCATGGCGTAATTTCTCCACCTTATTTGATCTCGACAGCAAAGGCTTGTAAATTAATTCCAAACGGCTGTTAGGGGTATTTATGCAGTGTTTTGGAGGGGCAAGTGGTGAATGGAACTGTTGACATGATCCCAATTGTGTATGAATTTCCGGATGTCTTTCCTGAAGAATTGCCAGGGCAGTTGGTAGACCGTGAAATTGAGTTTAAAATTGAAGTGGCACCGGGAACTCAACCCATTTCGAAGACTCCGTATAGAATGTCGCCAATTGAGATGAAGGAATTGAAAATGCAGTTGCAAGAGTTATTGGACAAGAGATTCATCCGTCCGAGTGTGTCTCCGTGGGGTGCACCAATTCTGTTTGTAAAGAAGAATGATGGAACACTCCGGCTTTGTATTGACTACAGGGAACTTAATAAAGTTATAATCAAGAATAAGTATCCATTACCAAGGATTGATGACCTATTTGATAAGCTACAAGGGGCACAAGTCTTTTCCAAGTTTGATCTACGGTCTGGATACCATCAATTAAAGGTTAAGGCTGATGATGTTGAGAAGACAGCTTTTCGAACCCGGTATGGTCATTATGAATTTTTGGTTATGCCATTCGGAGTCACTAACGCGCCAGCAGCTTTCATGGATTTGATGAATCGTGTTTTCAAGCCCTATTTGGATGAATTTGTGGTGGTCTTTATTGACGATATTCTCATCTATTCGAAGAATGCAGATGCTCATGAGAATCATCTTTGTTTGATCCTTCAAACCCTTCGGGAAAAGAAATTGTATGCAAAGCTGAAGAAATGTGAATTCTGGCTACGAGAGGTGGCATTTCTGGGGCATATCATCACAAAGGAAGGAGTTTATGTTGATCCACACAAGATTGAGGCAATCATAAATTGGCCAACCCCTACTAATGTGACTGAGGTGCGTAGTTTTATGGGGTTAGCTGGTTATTATAGAAGATTTGTTCAAGATTTTTCTAAAATTGCTGTGCCACTTACACAACTGACTCGAAAGGGAGTTACATTCGAATGGTCAGAGGAACGAGAATCTGCTTTTCAGGAATTGAAGACAAGGTTGACAACAAAGACCAGCTTTAGGCCTTACCATCCCAAGCAGAGGATTTGTAATCTCAAAGGATGCTTCACACAAAGGGCTTGGTTGTGTATCGATGCAAGATGGAAGAGTCATCGCTATGCTTCTGCCAGCTTGAAACCCCACGAGAAGAATTATCCCATGCATGATCTTGAGCTGGCAGCTGTAGTTTTTGCCTTGAAGATATGGAGACACTATTTGTATGGCACTACCTGCGAAGTATATACTAACCACAAGAGTCTCAAGTACCTTTTTACTAAAAAAGAGTTAAATATGCGGCAGCGACGGTGGTTGGAACTTCTTAAAGATTATGACTTGCAGATTCATTATCATTCTGGTAAAGCCAACACAGTTGCAGATGCGCTCAGTCGGAAAAATATGGGGACTTTGGCAAATTTGGTTATAGGGCAAAAGGACTTAGCAAGTGAATTAGATAAAATGGGAGTAGACTTGGTGCTGTATGGACAGGAAGCTTTAATGGCAGCGGTGATGGCCCAACTAACTTTACTTGAGGAAATTAAACTACATCAGATAGAAGATGAAGCTCTAAGGAAGATTTGTGATGAGTTAAGAACAAAACCAAAGTCGGGATTCAGTTTGGTAGATTCCGTGCTCAAATTTCAAAACCGGGTATGTGTCCCCAATGTGTTAAACCTTAAGCAAAAGTTGATGGAAGACGCACATACCTCAAGGTTCGCAATGCATCGAGGGAGCACCAAAATGTACCGAGACTTAAAGCAACATTTTTGGTGGCCAAGTATGAAGAAAGAGATCGCGGAATTTGTCTCTAAGTGTTTGCAATGCCAGCAAGTAAAAGCAGAGCATCAAAGACCTGCCGGGTTGTTGTAACCTCTTCCCATCCCGGAATGGAAATGGGAACATTTGACCATGGATTTTGTTGTGGGATTACCACGGACTCCCCGAGGTATGAATTCGATATGGGTTATTGTGGACCGATTAACTAAGTCCGCCCACTTCTTACCAGTAAAGACTCAGTATAATGCAGACAAATTGGCGTGAATGAAATTGTGAGACTTCATGGTGTTCTGGTCTCAATTGTGTCAGACAGGGATCCGAAGTTTGTCTCCAGATTTTGGCAAAGTTTACAAGAAGCAATGGGTACAGAATTAAAGTTCAGCACAGCTTTCCACCCTCAAACCGATGGTCAATCCGAGAGAACGATCCAAACCCTAGAAGATATGCTCCGAATGTGTGTGCTGGATTTTCAAGAAAGTTGGGAAACTCACCTACCACTGGTAGAATTTGCGTACAATAATAGCTACCATTCGAGTATAGATATGGCACCCTATGAAGCTTTATATGGAAGACCATGCCGTTCTCCCATGTGTTGGGCTGAAGTTGGAGACAAATCCTTGTTAGGTTCTGAAATTGTTCAGTTGACGACTGAAAAAGTTTAAGTTATTCAAGAAAGATTGAAAACTGCTCAAAGTAGACAGAAGAGTTATGCGGACAACCGACGGAGAGATTTAGAATTTGAAGTTGATAGTCATGTTTTCGTTAAAGTTACTCCGATGAAAGGACACTCAAGATTTGGAAAGAGGGGTAAGTTAACGCCCCGGTATGTTGGTCCCTTTCAAATTCTGGAAAGAGTGGGTCCGGTAGCATACCGAGTTTCCCTTCCGCCACATATGAGTCAAGTACATAATGTATTGCATGTTTCTATGCTTCACGGATACCTTCCAGATCCGTCACATGTCATTGATTACCACCAAATTGAGTTGGACGACAAGCTTATTTATGAGGAGAAACCAATCCGCCTTTTGGATCGACAAGTGAAACATTTACAGAATCGAGAAATTCCAATGGTAAAAGTAGAGTGGCAAGAACATTACGGAACTGACGCAACGTGGGAAAGAGAGGAGGAAATGCAACACCAATACCCACATTTGTTTCAAGCCTAAGGTAAAACAAGGTTGGAGGACCAAACTTATTTAAGGGGGGAAGAGTGTAATAACCCGACCCTCGCCCATGATTTCTGTTATATTCTCAATCCTCGATTGATACTTTTAATTGTTTACTGTGAAATTCCATGAAAAATTATGCTTAAGCAAGTGAAATCCATGTCTATGCATGTCTATCTGTCTCACAAGGAAACTATCTGTCACCATTAACCCGTTTGAATTAGAAATTGGAAGCCTTAACGGCTTAATTAGCTGAAATTGATTATGTATCTGTGATCAGCATATTTTTTAAGTAATATTAAGCATGTTTACGAAATTTCAATTTCAGATTGATTAAACGATTAAATGTTGTCTTATATGCCTTATTTATGAATATATACCTCTAAGACTTCATGAGCCTTGGTCAAAAAACGTGAATACCATTTTGGGGGTTGAAAATAAGAGAAAGTAAAGAAGAGAAATTGGGGAAGAAGGGATTCAACAAGAAAGCTTGGCAAAATTGTTAGAGGTGTAGGATTAAATTCAAGGTGAGCTCAAGTTCTTCTTATTATGGCCACTTAAAGTTTGTAATTGATGTGTATGTTTGATTCATGTCTAATTCATGCTTGATTAATGAGGGTTTCTCTCAATTGGTTGCTTAGACATCTAGATTGGGTGTGGTATGAAATTATACTTCAATCTATGTTTTTTATATCATCACTTCATGAAGTTATGTTTATACCAAGTGTTATGTATTATGAATATGAAGAACTTGAATTCAAGAATGGAATTTGAGAGAGAGAGATGACTTGTTACAGCTTCTAATCTTGGTTAATTTGTTATACTCAAGGTAGAATCCATGTTATAGAGATGTTAGGTTGGATTAATGCATCAACCTAACCTTGGGTTGCATGTAAAAATGTAGTGAATACCAAGTTGGGACTAGAATGGAAGTACACATTTCAGACCATTGTCCGCCGAGCGGCGGAAAGCCCGCTCGAGCGGGAAATCGCCTCCAGAAGCTTTTGTGAATTTTACCGCCGAGCCAACGTGGGGCTCGAGGGGGGGACTCATTTTCAGGAAAAATTAAGTGTTTGCTCAGCTTTGAGTGCTTGCCTCTCTGGTATTTTTAGAATGTTTTTCTGATGATTTTAAAGTAGTTGTAAATGCATGCAAAGTGTAAGACTCGGGAAACGCTTTAAGGAAGAAAAAAAAGGAACTAATGTATTAATTGTGTGCAGGGCACATTCCAGAAGGAAGCAGCGCGCCACCTCAACGCTGTGAGTAGTAGTACTTATGTAATGTTATGTAATCATGTCAATGTTTCAAAGCATGTAAGGCAATTATGTTAATGTCCCAAGCATGAAAAGCATTTTCAAGGGCCTCGTACACTTACAAGGGCTTATTGCCATTTTCAAGGGCCTCGTACACTTACAAGGGCTTTATGCCATTTTCAAGAGCTTCGTACATTTTCAAGGGCTTCGTACATTTTCAAGGGCCTTGTGCCATCAAGTTTTCAAGGGCTTATAGCCACCAAGTTATTATACAAGATTGGGCCTAAGGTCGTTATGTAATAACACGTAATCGATCGTTGTATTGAGATGTAATATGTTTGTTAAGCAATGTTTTATTGATGTATTACTATTCACCGAGCTCGCTCACTCTCCTTATTATGCTCGTTCGTAGGTCACTCATCACCGTCACCCTAGCTCATGATGCTGCTTCCTTTTGTCAACCTTTACATGTCCAGGCACCATACCAGGCCATTTATTTTTGTGACCTGCTAAGATATGGGTTTACTTTTTGAGTGCCATCTAAGGATGTTGTACATAACTTTCATGTCCCTTTTTGCTATGCCCAATTATCGGGCTGGGACTGTAAATGCATGTGTTGTACATGATATCCAGGGATATAGTTTTAAACTTTACCCACTTTTGTTGATGTATGTAATGTATGAGATCCTGGCATATTAGGAATAGCTCAATGGTGTATGTTTGGATCTATGTTATGGTAATATTTTATGCTTCCGACAAGGCCCCGTACGATATGTACATCAGGTTTTTGTCCGTTTCTGCATAGGTCATGCCCAAACTTTTAGGGGCAGGTTTGGGGTGTGACACCATGTCCTCCCATCCAAAAAATACTTCTCCAATACACTATCCATACGAGGACATAGAACTTTATTCCATTTACTAGAGAGCAGCCGCTTATCAGACCTCATATTCATAATTTGCAACCGTATCATGTCCACCAAATTTGTTATTGGCAAGTGCCGAGCATCTCGTATCCATGAATTGAATGACTCAGCAACATTTGAATACATCTCACCATAACGCTTTCGCAAAAATATGCATCACTCCAATTTTCATATGGTAAACTTCTCAAGAAAACACTCACAATATCTCCTCCTCACTTTTTAATTCATTTAACTTGAAATGAAATGATGCCTTTGTTGGCGATATGCACATTCTCAAAACTTGGACACAATCGCCTCCCTAACCAAATTTGTATTTCCACATGACACCTTATCCCTCAAATTTCTCTTTAGATGTTCAAGACAAAATCCATGAAAGCAGTTAGGGAAAAACCTAGCAATTCCCTCCACAATACCACAATGTCGATCTGATATGAAACATATCACCCTTTCTGATCCCAATACTCCACACAAATGTTCAAGAAACCAACACCAATTGTCTTTATTCTCAGCATCAACAACAGCAAAAGCTACAGGAAAAAAGCCTACAAAACAAATAGGAACAAGAATATCAGATATACACATGCATAGAAAATTAAAACAATAAACAACCAGAGAAATTTGACACTGCCAACATCCAGACAAAATTCACTTAGTGCCCAACTCCAGAGAAAATTCGCACATTGGCAACAGCTAGAGAAAATTGACTTAGTGACCAACTACAGAGAAAATTCACACAATCATAATATCCAGAGCAAATTCATTTAGTGACCACCTACAGATACAATTCACACAATGACAATATCCAGAGAAAATTCAAACACTGACCAAAATCCAGTGAAAATCCACACAGTGGCCAAAACCAGAGAAAATTCAAAGTGTCAGAGAAAAATCACATTCACTAAATTCCTACATGTATAGAAAATTCACATAGATAGATAAAATTATATATATTTACAATTACCTTCATTCTCATCTTTCCC
Source organism: Camellia lanceoleosa (assembly GCA_025200525.1). NCBI lineage: Eukaryota > Viridiplantae > Streptophyta > Magnoliopsida > Ericales > Theaceae > Camellia > Camellia lanceoleosa. Next base: position 2,433,076 of record JANUSC010000016.1, on the reverse strand, counting down.
CGTTGCAGCAAGCATAACTCCCTTGTATCGCCCTTTCAAAAATGTTCCATCAAGAAAAAGCAATGACCGACAATATCTGAAACCAGCTGTGCATGCATGAAAAGCCACAAACACTCTTTTGAAACGCTTGTTGTCTTCAAAATCTAACTCAAAACAACTACCTGGATTGTTCTTCAATGCCTCATCAAAATACCACCGTAATTGATCAAATGACAAACAAGAATCCCCATATGTACTATATTTTACTTTTTCAACACCCAACCAACCACAGTTATAACTGATTGAGGCCCCATACTTGTCTTTCATTCCTTTCACAACATCCACTGGACGAGTTAAAGGTTTTGCACTTACCTCTTCAAGTATCAGCCCAGAAACTAAGCTGGAAGTCATCCTCGAATGTTTACTCGTACGAACCGCCACACCACACGTATGTTCATTGTTCAAAGTCCTTATGTAGAAGAAACCATTTGTTTTTCCAACTGAAGCATATACACGCCACATACATCCCCTTGATTCCTTATATGCACATTCTGCCGTAACCCTCAACTTGTCATTTTTAACATACGAACCAAAACCAACCTCAATAGCATACTTGCATAAAAAGTACGAACTCAACCACACCACCCTCAAACTTTTGTCCAACACTCGTAATATTATTCCGCCAACCAGCCGACAATAACACCTTTTCTTGGTGAGAACAAAAATTAGAGAGTGAATTCCTTTCAATATCCAACAACCTATCACACTCACCATCCACAACATCTACCCAATTAGACCCCACTTGATTATCTTGATCAGAAGTACTACATCTAGTTATCAAACATCAACTATATCAACACCAAGGCACAAACAACCCTCAACATATTCAAAATCAATATTATTTCAACCATACAATTCGGATGGCCCACAATAGAATATGAAATACACATAGTCTCGTGTTTCAAATTCTCCCATGTTGTACACAAAATGCCAACCAATTCTCAAAATTCAATTCGCATGAAACATTAATGACAATAGTATCATTCTATATTTGCACAAAGAACAACATCAAGACCGCCCATTGAAATCAAATAAAAACAAGAAAAATAATTTGTTTAAAATAGAAACACTTCACAAGAACAACATAAAAGTCTAGAGAAATTTCTAAAAATTATAAAAAAGACATCTACAAACTGATACTCACCTTCAAGATGATAAAAAACAAAATCATAGAAACTTAATGAAACACAGAGAAATTTACTGCTAACTATTAAACATAATCATAAAAAAAATCACACAGAATATCATTCTGCAATATTGCACTCATAGAAAAATCCAGAGAAATTTACAACCTTATATACACCTTCACGATAACAAAAAAACACTGCATCGTCCATCTAAACTCCTATTCATCTTCTATAACCATATAATTTTCTATGAACTACAAACTGAAAGTGAGTAACAAAATTACAAATTTCTCTGAACTACAAATATAAGTCCAGAGAAATTTATGAACTTACATTAACTTTCTCATATTCTATCTCCATTAGAAACTTCTAATAACATGTCCATATGCACTTATAATTTTCTCTGGACTACACAAACAAAAGTGCAGAAAATCAAAATTCTCCGTTTGAAAAACATAGAACAAAACTTATCATTGATCAAAGATGTTGATAAAAACCAGAGCAGAAAAATAAACTCTAAACATCAAAATCAACTACATCACAACACTATTTGAAATTGATCAAAAAACAAAGAATGAAAAATTAATTCCAAAAATAAAAATCAACTCTATCAACCTGGCCTCTCTCGAAACAAAAATTCAAAACAAAAATCAAAATCCATGTGGAATCTAAAATCGAAAACAAACCTCATTCAACTCCACTCAAAAACCTACGCGATCAACACACTGTCAACACTCCTTGAAATTGATTCAAAAACAAAGAATCAAAAAATTAATTCCAAAAATAAAAATCAACTCTATCAAACTAGCCTCTCTCTAAACAAAAATTCAAAACAAAAATCAAAATGCATGTGGTATCTCCATCGAAAACAAACCTGATTCAACTCCACTGAAAATCTACGCGATCAACACACTGTAACACCACTGAAATCTCCGATGAAATCTTCGATTTAAATCTACACGATCAGAATAATCTTTCTCACAAACTCCATCAAATCTCGACGAAATCTCCACCATGAAATTCCATCGAAATCTCCGATGAAAACTCCGATTTAAATCTCCAATGCGAATTCGGTTCCCAAAATCTTTCAGTTAAGTCAACAATATAATATTCAAACAAATTTATGTTATAAAGGAAGGGTATTTTAGGTACTTTATGACCTAAAATAAATGTGATGGACCTTAGCCATCAAAACATATTATTTTGGACCTCTCCTGCCATCAAAAGTAGAGGAGGGACCTTAGGCCAATTTTCCCTTTTTTATCTTATACATTGAACTAATTGAATCTTGTACCTTTAAGTAATCAACCTCAACCCAAGATCAAGTTAATCTAAAGTCATTTGAATCAAATCATATATTTTCTTGAAATCAACCGTTTCTTTTGGTTCAAGGTACAAAAGTTTGAAAAATTTTATCATATTTTCAAATTATGATATTTTGTAATATTTAATTATGATTTACTGTGATATTGATTATGACTTGATTATAATATATTAAAATATTATTTATGAGATTATTGTTTTGCTTATGATCGAAGAAATATTTGATTATAATCCATTATAATGTTGGTGTAATTTGGTTATTGTTGATATTGTTTTGGTTATGACTCATGTGAAATTTTGTTATATTTATTTGGTTATGACAAAAAATAGTTTGATTATGATACAAAGTAATATCAACAATTCAAAATGTTATAACTTACATATACTACATCACCTTTTGAGAGTTTGATGGTTGAATGACCTCAAATTTTTTATTTTTATTTTTTATATTGCAATGACAATTTATTGATGTAAATAATATGCAATATATGGAATGGAATGAAGGAAACTATCAGACAAAACAAAAACAAAATTCAGTTATCTCAATCAATACCTTTTTTTTTTTACGAGTAATCAATTATTCCAAACACACATTAATGTGTATTATTTGAATGTTATTTTTTAATCTAAGCTTATAAATGATCGATTGACCAAAATCCACTTTTTTGGGGGGGAGGGGTCAAGATTGTATTGTAGGATGTTAAATTGTTAATAAATTTAGCTTACAACTAAAGAGGTCACCGCTGCTCCATTAACCTGAACCCTTGATCTTCCTTTCACCACCACACCTTAAAATGTGACTACAAAACCACTAGGCCAAACCTAAAAGCACTAGATAGATACAAATGCTTAGGAGATGAAATTATGAGTAATATTATAAACCTATCCTTATCAACCTAGAAATTATTCAGAAATTAGTTTTCACCACACTTCACATGGACCTCACACGAATCACGCATTGCACAAATTAATTTTTACCACATAGTCATCCACCCAAAAATTTTGAGCGGTTGAAATTATATGAGACCTGAAAGGATTGCTCTACAATTCTTGTACTCCCAATTTCAGAAAATAACTGAATCAATTTTTTTTTTTTAAATTAAAAAAAAAAAGAAAGAAAGCAAGCTAACAATTTCTAACAAATCCCTTAACTCCGAGGCAAGACAATCTTCTCCAATTTTTTTTTTGAACAATCTTCTCCAATTCACAATTCATTTTTCTTTTAAAAAAAAAGAAAAAAAACTTCAAAGACATTCAGATAATTATTAGCATATGAAATGAAACTTCCGATTTAATTATTAGTATATGAAATGAATAATTATTAGTATGTATAATTATTAGCATATGAAATGAAACTTCTGACGAATTATTAGTATATGAAATGAATAATTATTAGTATATGAAATAAACTTCATTCATTCAGACTTCTTGTTATGTTAGCTTAGATCGATCAAAACGAACCCTTCTTATTTTTCTCTATCGTCGTCTCTGCGAACCCTAGCTTTTCACTCTCTGTGCTTCGATCAAAACTTGCATTTTCAAACTTTGAGCATGGCTTCCAGATCATCGGGTCGCAACAACTCTGCTTCGAAAGGGTTTGATTTCGCCACCACCGATGACTTTGTTTGCTCGTACGAGGACTACGACAATCAGGATAATTATAATGGAAGGCACTCCGATTCCGTGATCGGATCCAATTCTGCTAAGGTATTGTTCTCATATGCTCACTATTTATTGGTTTCATTTCGAGTCGAAATTGTATTGTGTGATTGGTAGTTTAGGGTTTTTGGATTTTGATTTGGAATACTTGAGTAGTGTTTGAGAATTTTCCTTTGTTATGCTCGCGAAAACTTGCGCCTTTTCATTGTGTACCGATTGGAATTAGCGTGGTAGAAAGATCTTGTTGATTCCGTGTTGCCGTAATTGAATGTTGTGGGTTAGGAAAGCTTCAAATTATTAAACCGATATTTGACCCTATACGTAGCTCTTCAATGTTGTGTGCGATGAAAATGGCTTCTCGCTCAATTTCGAGAACTTGGCAAACAAGTCTTCGTGTATAGACCAATCAAAACATCAAAGTTTTTGAGCCTTGTCTCATTTGTGCCCTTAGGAAGAACACCGACCCATTTCCAAAGCCCAACAAAGTGCAACTTGTGCAGAGACTTGCTCAATTTCTCTGCAACCATATTGAGAATTGGATTCTTGAGAATGTCACTCTTTGGTAACCTCGAGAACCCAATGGTGAATACCGCATAAGAAAAACTCATCAAGAAGTCTTTAAAAAATAAACAAAAGTATAAATTTGGACCACATAAAACTAAATCAATCCAAAATTTAGAGAGAGAAAAACTTTGACATAAGTATATTCAACAATAACAATAAACTTAAGATACTTTAGATATGCATACTCACTGATAGGTGAAGTCCTTTGGATTTGCTGCACGCGTGAAGTTGTGGTTGTTGATCCTTTTCGTCGACAGTCGGTGGATCTTCAATAATTAATCGAGCAACCCCATTTAGTTACAAAGAAATAACAAAATTCACTTAAGATATGAATAACCAAAATAATTTTAGAAAGAAGTGGTTTTTCCGAGAATTTGTTTCAAGACATCTCACTCTATTACTTGATCCTAGTTTGACACCAAAGAATTTGTTCCAATGCCTCCGTACATATATTCTCGTGCATGATCAAGACACTTGCAAATCATTGCGCTTCAAATTGAATATCATGAATCGTTAAAAGATCATATGGAGTTGCTAGGTGCATGTTCAAATTTTGCATTAACATACAATTGGAATTCCAAATGATTTTTCATTGCTTTTACTTCTCTTAGACATTAAGGTTGAGAGACATGTTTGAGTTAAAGAAGATTCAGATGAAACCAGAGTTTAGAGGTGATCCACAAGTCTTTACAAGCACCACACCATCTTCAAACAACTTCTTCAAAGTCAACCAATCTACATAAGAGCAAATATGTAGATCATTACACGAGTAAAACATTTAAGTGGAAACCACTAAAATCTCGGCCCATAAAATCAAAAACAAGTATCTTAATTTCCAATTTGAGTATCATAAAATCAGAAACAACTGATCTCATTCAAAACAATCTGATATGATAAATAATAGACATAAATGCAATAATCAGCTTAAAACTTGTGGTAAATAGTCTTATATGTTTGTGGTTGAAAATTTGTTACTTTCTATAGTAACATGAAAAATATATGCTATAAGTTTACATTGTAGGAGTGGGATTGTGTACTGTAATTTGGTTAATGTTGCTTGCTTCTTAGATTACATAATAAGAAATCATTTTACATGTTGTGTGTGAAATGTACTAAGTGATTCAAGTACTATATATATTGTTAGCATGTGGATATTTCTTGTCAAAGTACCTTTATGGTTCGTCTTTGCAGTCCGTGGTTAATATCAATAGACATGATCGTGTTCCACAAATGTAGGAACATCACTAGTTATCATCCTTGGTATGAGGTTGATTTCATACTACTATCTTAGGTTTGATGATAAAACAATTGTTCATCTAACAAATTTGTACAGGGCAGTTTGATAATTTGGCTATGTATATTTTTATTTATTTGACAAATAATCAACCTGAACCCAATACTTTGAAGCTAATCTAAAATCTAATTGGAACCAAATCATATATTTTCTTGAAATCAACACTTCTCTTTTGGTTCAAGGTACAAAATTTTGAAAAATTCTATAATATTTTCAAATTATGATATTTAGTAGTATTTGTTTATAATCCACTATGATATTGATTATGACTTGATTATAATCTATTAGAATATTATTTTTAACTTAATTATAATTGAAAAATTGCTTAAAATATCAAAAAAAATTCAGTGAAAACAAAAAAAATAAAATAAAAAATAAAAAAATAATTTTTTTGAAAGGTAAATTTTGAAAAATAAAACCAAACAACCTGAATCCAATTTTTTTTAAAAAAAATTAAAAAATAAAGCTAACAATTTCTAACAAATCCCTCGTTTAACTCAGAGGCAAGACAATCTTCTCCAATTCACAATCCATTTTTAAAAAAAAAAAAAAAAAAAAAAACTTCTTAGCACATTGGTATAATTATTAGTATATGAAATGAAACTTCATTCATTCAAACTTCTTGTTATGTTAGCTAAGATCGATCAAAACGAACCCCTTATTTTTTCTCTATTGTAGTCTCTGCGAACCCTAGCTTTTCACTCTCTATGCTTCGATCAAAGCTTGCATTTTCAAACTTTGAGCATCGCTTCCAGATCATCGGGTTGTAACAACTCTGCTGCAACAGGATTTGATTTCGCCAAAGAATGTGATAATTATAATGGAAGGTACTCTGATTCCGTGATCGGATCCAATTTTGCTAAGGTATTGTTCTCATATGTTCACTATTTATTGGTTTTATTTCGAGTAGAAATTGTATTATGTGATAGGTAGTTTAGGGCTTTTGGATTTTTGATTTGGAATACTCGAGTATTGTTTGAAAATTTTCTTTTGTTATGCTCTGCGCAAAACTTGCGTCTTTCGTTGTGTACTGATTGGAATTAGCGTGGTAGAAAGATCTTGTTGATTCCGTGTTGCCGTAATTGAATGTTGTGGTTTAGGAAAGCTTCAAGTTGTTAAACGAAACTTGACCCTATACAGTAGCTCTTCAATGTTGTGTGCAATAAAAATGGCTACTTGCTCGCTCAAATTTCTCGAGAACTTGGCAAACAAGTCTTCGTGTATAGACCACCAAAACATCAAAGTTTTTTGAGCCTCGCCTCATTTGTGCCCTTAGGAATAACATTGTGACCCATTTCCAAAGCCCAAAGAAAGCGCAACTTGTGCAGAGACTTGCTCAATTTCTCTGCAACCATATTTAGAATTGGATTCTTGAGAATGTCACTCTTTTGGTAACTCGAGAGCCCAATGGTGAATAACCCCGCATAAGAAAAACTCATCAAGAAGTCTTTTAAAAATTAAACAAAGCACAAATTTGGACCACATTAAATGAAATCCATCCAAAATTTAGAGAAAAAATAAAAATAAAATTTGACATAAGTATATTCAACACTAACAATAAACTTAAGATACTTTAGATATGCATACTCACCGATAGGTGAAGTCCTTGGATTTGCTGCACGCGTGAAGTTGTGATTGTTGATCCCTTCTTCAAGTTGACAAAGCCAAGGATCTCGCAATAATTAATCAAGCAACCCCATTTAGTTACAAAGAAATAACAAAATTCACTTGAGATATGAATAACCAAAATAATTCTAGAAAGAACTGGTTGTTCCCGAGAATTTGTTTCAAGACATCTCACTCTATTACTTGATCCTAGTTTGACACCAAAGAATTTGTTCCCGAGAATTTGTTCCAATGCCTCCTCTACATATTCTCGCATGATCAAGACACTGCAAATCATTGCAGCTCAAATTGAATAGCATGAACGGTTAAAAGATCATATGGAGTTGCTAGGTGCATGTTCAAATTTTGCATTAACATACAATTGGAATTCCAAATGATTTTTCATTGCTTTTACTTCTCTCTTAGACATTAAAGTTGAGAGACATGTTTGAGTTAAAGAAGATTCAGATGAAACCAGAGTTTAGAGGTGATCCACAAGTCTTTGCACCACACTATCTTCAAACATTTCTTCAAAGCTGAACCAATCTACATAAGAGCAAATATGTAAATCATTACACGAGTAAAACATTTAAGTGGAAACCACTAAAATCCTGTCCATAAAATCAGCAAACAAGTATCTTAATTTCCAAGTGGAGTATCATAAAATCAGAAAACAATCTGATCTATGTCCAAAACAATCTGATATGATAAATAATATACATAAATGCAATAATCAGCTTAAAACTTGTGGTAAATAGTCTTATATGTTTGTGGTTCAAAATTTGTTACTTTCTATAGTAACATGAAAAATATATGCTATAAGTTGACATTGTAGGAATGGGATTGTGTACTGTAATTTGGTTAATGTTGCTTGCTTAATAGATTACATAATAAGAAATCATTTTACATGTTCTGTGTGAAATGTACTAAGTGATTCAAGTACTATATATACTGTTAGCATGTGGGTATTTCATGTCAAAGTACCTTTATGGTTCGTCTTTGCAGTCCATGGTTTATATCAATGGACATGATCGTGTTCCACAGATGTAGGAATATCATTAGTTATCATCCTTGGTATGAGGTTGATTTCATACCACTATCTTAGGTTTGATGATAAAGCAATTGTTCATCAAACAATTTGTACAGGGCAGTTTGATAATTTGGCTATGTATATTTTTATTTATTGGACATCTGTTCATATGAAATATTTAGGTGGCGACTCTGTATCATTTTTGTCCCATTTTTGGACCATGTATTGGTCTTTCCAGCCTGCAACCTCTGGTGGCCTGCCGGCCATCCCTAGAGGTTGCCGGCCATCACTTCTGGTTTGCCGGCCACTAATGTGGCTTGCCAGCCACCAGTGATGGCCGGCCGGCCACCAGTGTTTTCTGCAGATATTTTATGCCAGCTGTTTGCACAGATGCATGCATTTGTCCGCACGTGGAGGGCTGGATCTCCTTGTAGAAATTTCATGTTTTCTATATATATGGACCCCCTCTCTCTTGTTTTGGAGGTTAGAAAATTTTAGACTCAAAAATTTTCCTCTATCTATAATTTTCTCTCTCTCTACAAATTCTCTACACTTTTTCCTACTTACACTACACTCTTGCCTATACTTCATTAACCACATCCTCTCACCTTTGAGCTGAGGTTCCTTGAGACCTTCTTGGAGCTCTTGAAGTTGGTTTTGACTTGAATTGTTGCTTAGAGTTACTCTTCTCTTCAAGAGGTATAATACTTGCTATATTAGCTTGCTTTGCATGCTTGTCTTTCTGTCTTTTTCCCACTGTTTTGGGCTGTTTTTGAGCTTAAAAAAGACTTTGTTTTTGTGGGCTGAAATTGGTGTTTTGGGCCATTTAAGGTTAGGGGGTGGTTCACTCCTCTTCATTCCTTGTTTATAAGGCCATTTCACCTTTATTTCCCATTTTCAACCATCTTTTTTTGGGCCTTTAAACACTGATTTTCAGAGTATTTTCAGTGGTAAAAATCAGGTTTTCAAGTCCAAATTTGGAGGGGTTAGCCTCCCCTCCTTATGTCTTGTTTGCTAGTCTAGTTAGCTCTATATGTTAGCTTATTTTTCTAGCTTGTTGTAGCTTTATTCCAGCATGTTTTAGCCTCTATTTTGACCTGCTTTACCTCTCCTTTGCCTTGCTTATTGCATTTGAGTCTTATATTGCATAGTTGTAGTGTAATAGTCCTCACAAACTTGGTGTTTTAGGCCTTTAGACACCACTTGTTTGAATTGATTGCATGTTTTTGGTGCTTTTTTCACTTAATTTCAGCACTAATCATCTCTGCAACCTCCCTCATTGGTTGGCTTTTAATTTTGCTTTGAAAGTGGTTTTAAGTCACTTGCTTGCCTAAGTGTGAAATTGAGGTTTCATACTTAATGGTTTAATCCCTTAGGGGGTTCATTACCAACGGTATGATACTTCTTTCATACCTAAAGCAACTTGTGTTTTGAACCCTCTTTCCATTAGAGGATTTTAATTCACCTTTGGACTTAATTTGATTAAAGGATGGTTGGTAAGCTAAAATGAGTAACTAAAACTTGGGACTAAAAGTGAGCAAATATAAGAATTTGGTTGTATTTTGATGTGTTCAATCAGACATTAATTGAACACATAGAACTTGGACCATTTCATACTTGCTAGTGATAAAATGATTCAAGTCTCCAAGGTTACCTTCTTTCCTTGATCTTTCATGAAAGGGAGGAGGTTTGTATCTTGTTTTACATTTATTGAGCTTGCACCTCTTGAGTTACAAACCATCATGCGATGAAATTGCTTGAGTTGGTGGTTTGTGGCTTAAGTTCACAACTCCTTGGATTTGTTCATGAAAATGAGGGGTGAGTTGTGCAAACAATCCTTGAAAATACCATGTATATGTTCTGTTTGTCTTCTGTTGCAGCAAGATGAACTAAAGGCATCAATGGCGGTAGTCCACTTTCCTTGGGCAGGTAGCCTGCAGACAAGGTTTTAAAAAGCGGCCGCAACCGTTGCGTAACGCCATTACGTAACGATTGTGGTGGTTACCACCACTCGTTACGGCCGCTTTTGCATTGTGATTGAGATTCACAAGTGTGTCGGCTGTAGCGGCTGCTGTAGCAGTCGTAAGGGTGCCGTAACAACCATAACGGCCTGTTATGCACCGTTACGTAATGGTTTCGAACTGCTTCTTTCGAAAAAAAACACACAAAAAAAGGCTAAAAATGGGGGAAGAGGGATAGAGAGAGAAGAGGGAAGATGGAGGAGCAAGAGATAGAGAGAAAATAGGGAAGATGAAAACATGTTATTGATTTGGTGAAACTGTAAGACTTATGCTATTCTATTAAGATGCTATCACTCACATTTTGTTTGAAAATAATAATAATAATAATAAGTGTAGTCATTATCTATTTGGATTGATTAAAATATATATATATTATATTTAGGCTCTTATTTATTCTTACTTTTGTTATTGTTTGTCTTATATATAATAGTTAGTGATTGATTTTTTACATAATATAAAGTCATTAATTATTAAAATAAAATATAAAAAATTCAGTTTATAATGATTTAAAAATATGAAATATATTGGATCTTACTTAAAAATTTACAAAAATTGATCAATATTTATTTTAAAACCCAATAAATATGATCATGAAAAAAAAATACATATCGGTAAGTTTTTTTCAAATTGTACGAAAAATAAAAAAATTCACAGTTTCGATTATCGCAACCGTTACGCTACGGCCTTTATACCCTCGCAAGAATCGCTTATCGCCATCGCCATACGGTGACCAGAACCTTGCCGCAGACCACCATCCATGGCGGCAGTGGTCGGCAATATTCACCAAAGGCGGTTGGCTATTGATGTAAATCTTAGCAGTATTGGTAAGGTGGAGCAAAGTTGTTCGGGAAGTGTTCAATTGTGCAAACAGAGGCTTTCGAGAGCAAAATGGAGGTCTTTTCGGGTGGAAACCGAGCATGCGCATGCACATCCTTCGTTTCTCGAGGCAGAGTAGCTAATTGGCTTAGTTTAGTTATTTAGTTTAATTATTAGTTGCAATTGTTTTGTAATTATTTAATTAATTAGTTAGTTAGCTAATTAGTTTATTTGTTGTTGTAATAATTAGTTAATTATTTTACCTAGTTATTCATTTTGGTTTGTAATAATTAGATTAATTAGCTTAAGCTAATTAGCTTAATTCATTCAACTCTCTTTCGTGAGAGCAAAATGTTGTAATAAATGTGTGTGTCTTCCAACTCCATGTCTTTCTCCTTTTTATTTATCCGTTTTTGATGGTTAAATTAGGAGCATTACGTTTCAATTGGCATACCTTATGCGTGCATACATTCATCTCGTCTTGCATGCACCAAGGCTCGGCGGATCACTCTAACTGCATTGTTGATTAAATACATTCTTTGAATACATGCTTGGACCGCATGTCTTGAATTGATCCATATGCAATATTAGTAGCCGAGCTTAGTAATTGCTTATTGCATGTGTTGCATTAGACATTTGGCATAGTTAGGAACATGTATTTTTCTAACTCTTTTGTTTTATCTTAGCTTGGAGTATTAGGTGAGTTTTTAGTGTTTTAGCATACTTGCATGAGTGTGAGTGATTGCCATGACTAGCATGCTTGCCATGAGGCTAAATGCTTACTTGTTAAACTGCTTAAGTGCTTGTGGATGAAGGCTTGTTGCTTGAATTGGAATAATTCAATAAATGTAAGTTTTAAGCCTACTTTGTTAAGTGGCAAATTCGCAAACTTTAAGCCCACTTGAGGTGGCAAAATCAAATCCTTTTCGTAAAACGAACATGAAATTGAGTTGTTCCAATTTGGGCAAACTAGTCTATACTTGCTTGTGCGCATCACATAGTAATGCTAGCCTAATAAACCGGAACAAGAGCATATAATGTTGATAAAAATCATACCATGATTAGTAGAGGCCGATTTCGGATCGCATCCTTTTTTCTAATCTGTTAAAAACATTTTGGTGCGTCCGGTGTTCACACCACTCTTTCTCCTCTCGCGTGAGACGCGTTAGGATTGCAAATCGGTTAAAAACATTCGGGTGCAACCCGATGCTCACACCACCTCTCCTCCTATTGCGTGAGACGCGTTAGGATTGTTTGCATTGGTTAAAAACATTCGGGTGTGTCCGATGTGCACACCACCCTTTCCTTTTCACGCGTGCAACGCATTAGGATCTCGGTTGAGACCTCGGGTGTGCCCGACGGTTATGTCGCTCTTCACCTATCCTATGCGACGCATACTTAAGCTTGCATAATTTTCTTACATCCTTTCTGCATAAAATGTGGTTTGGCTCGTGATTCCCACGCATGGCGGGTTTATTTACTTCCTTCCTTACATAAATGGAATTGCTGTGCCTTATTTCAGTTTCTTTAACTGTGGCATTTTCTTTGCATTGCATTTGCATTCAAATGTTTTGTTGTACAGCCTCATTGCATGATCTTAAGTTATGTTCTTGCATTTTGCATATCATTTGCATTTTGTCCCAGAACTACACTGGTTTGATTTCTTGCAAAGGGATACGAGGCGTTCATGTGCACAACCGCTTATTATTGTTTTAATTGTTGGTTCAAGTCTTACGACCTTGTCAAAATGGGTCTTCTCTGGGCTTTGACATTCACTCACGTCATTTCATGATTTCGAGTTCTGTCAAAGGGGCAATTGTAGACACCCCATTTTTGACGGTCCTTACGACTTAGATGTCTTTGCAGGTACACCCGATGATGAGTTTGTTTGCTCATCAAGCGCCAAGTCCTCAGCAGAATGCCATGACTTTGAGCTTCTCTCATCCTCTTATCTTTTTTGTCCCATTTTTGGATCATGCCTTGGTCTTGCCACCGCAACCTCTCGGTGGTCTCACGGCCATCCAGAGAGGTTGCCGGCCATCACTTTTGGTTTGCCGCCACTAGTGTTTTCTTCGCAGATATTTTATGCCGCAGTTAACTGTTTGCACAGATGCATGCATTTGTCCACACATGGAGGGCTGGATCTCTTTGTAGAAATTTCATGTTTTCTATCTATAGGGACCCCTTCTTTCTTGTTTAGAGGTTAGAAAATTTTAGACTCAAAAATTTTCCTCTATATACAATTCTCTCTCTCTACAAATTCTCTACACTTTTGCCTACTTACACTATACTCTTGCCTATACTTCCTTAAAAAAATCTTTTCACCTTTGAGCTGACGTTCCTTGAGGCCTTCTTGGAACTCTTGAAGTTGGTTTTGGCTTGAATTGTTGCTTAGAGTTACTCTTCTCTTCAAGAGGTATATACTTGCTTTTTTAGCTTGCTTTGCATACTTGTCTTTCTATCTTTTTCCCACTGTTTTGGGCTGTTTTTGAGCTAAAAAAAACTCTGTTTTTGTTGGCTGAAATTGGTGTTTTTGGCCATTTAAGGTTAGGGGGTAGTTCACCCCTCTTCTTTCCTTGTTTATAAGGCCATTTTACCTTTGTTTCTCATTTTCAAACCATCTTTTTTTGGGCCTTTAAACACTGGTTTTCAGAGTATTTTCAGTGGTAAAAATCAGGTTTTGATGTCCAAATTTGGAGGGGTTAGTCTCTCCTCCTTGTGTCTTGTTTGCTAGTCTAGTTAGCTCTATATGTTAGCTTATTTTTCTAGCTTGTTATAGCTTTATTCCAGCATGTTTTAGGCTCTATTTTGAACTGTTTTAACTCTATTTTGGGTTGGTTATTGCATTTGAGTCTTATATTGCATAGTTGTAATGTAATAGTCCTCACAAGCTTGGTGTTTTAGGCCTTTAGACACCACTTGTTTGAGTTGATTGCATGTTTTTTGTGCTTTTTGTACTTAATTTCAGCACTAATCATCTCTGCAACCTCCCTCATTTATTGGCTTTTAATTTTGCTTTGAAAGTGGTTTTAAGTCACTTGCTTGCCTAAGTGTGAAATTGAGGTTTCATACTTAATGGTTTAATTCCTTAGGGTGTTCATTACCAATGGTATGATACTTATTTCATATCTAAAGCAACTTGTGTTTTGAACCCTCTTTCCATTAGAGGACTTTAATTCACCTTTGGACTTAATTTTATTAAAGGATGGTTGGTAAGTTAAAATGAGTAACTAAAACTTGGGACTAAAAGTGAGCAAAGATAAGAATTTGGTTGTATTTTGATGTGTTCAATCGAACGTTAATTGAACACATAGAACTTGGACCATTTCATACTTGCTAGTGATGAAATGATTCAAGTCTCCAAGGTCACCTTCTTTCCTTGATCTTTCATGAAAAGGTGGAGGTTTGTGTCTTGTTTTACATTTATTGAGCTTGCACATCTTGAGTTACAAACCATCATACGATGAAATTGCTTGAGTTGGTGGTTTGTGACTTTAGTTCACAACTTCCTGGATTTGTTCATGAAAAGGAGGGATGAGTTGTGCTAACAATCCTTAAAAATACCCTGTATATGGTTTGTCTTCTGTTGCAGCAAGATGAACCAGTGCATCAGTGGTTGGCAGTCCACTTTCCATGGCCGGCAATATTCACCAGTGGTTGGTTGGCCACCGATGCAAATCTCAACAGAGTGTTGGTAAGGTGGAGCAAAGTTGTTCTAAAAGTGTTCAATTGTGCAAACAAAGGCTTTCGTGAGCAAAACAGAGGTCTTTTCGGGTGGAAACTGAGCATGCCCATGCGCATGCACATACACATCCTTCGTTTCTCGAGGTAGAGTAGCTAATTGGCTTAGTTTAGTTAAGGCCTCATTTGGGAACAGGCTTTTTTAGTAACTCTTTGGGTTTTTGGCTAAAATATGATGTAAAAAAAACTAGTATGTTTGGGATGACTGTTTAGTTTTTTACTTAAAGATGTGCAAAAAGTGGAGAGAAAAGAGAATTTTTGACTTTTTGGTATATGTTGGCTTTTTTTGCTTTTTTAGTGACTTATTGACTTTTTGGATAAAACAGTCACTTCTTGAATTATTAGTTGCAATTGTTTTGTAATTATTTAATTAGTTAGTTAGCTAATTAGTTCATTTGCTGTTGTAATAATTAGTTAATTAGTCTAATTAGTTATTCATTTTGGTTTGTAATAATCAGCTTAGCTTAATTAGCTTAGTTAGCTAGTTAGCTCAATTCATTCGGAGTTTCCTTCGTGAGAGCAAAATGTTGTAATAATGTGTATGTCTCCCAACCCCACGTCTTTCTTCATTTTATTTCTCCGCTTTTGATGGTTAAATTAGGAGCATCACATTTCAGTTGGCATATCTTATGCTTGCATACATTCATCTTGTCTTGCATGCACTGAGGCTCGGCGGATCACTCTAATTGCATTGTTGATTAAATACATTCTTTGAATATGTGCTTAGGCCGCATGTCTTGAATTGATCCATATGCCCTATTAGTAGCCGAGCCTAGTAATTGCATATCGCATGTGTTGCATTAGACATTTGGCATAGTTAGGAACATGCATTTTTCTAACTCTTTTGTTTTATCTTAGCTTGGAGTACTAGGTGAGTTTTTAGCGTTTTAGCATACTTGCATGAGTGTGAGTGGTTGCCATGACTAACATGCTTATCGTGAGGCTAAATGCTTACTTGTTAAATTGCATGAGTGCTTGTGGATGAATGCTTGTTGCATGAATTAGAATGATTCAATGAATGTACGTTTTAAGCCCACTTTGTTAATTGGCAAATTCGCAAACTTTAAGCCCACTTGAGGTGGCAAAATCAAACGCTTTCCGTAAAACAAACATGAAATTGAGTTGTTCTAATTCGGGCAAACTAGTCTATATTTGCTTGTGCACATCACATAGTAATGCTAGCCTAATAAACCGAAACAAGAGCATATAATGTTGATAAAAATCATATCATGATTGGTAGAAAGCGGGGGTGCTGAATTCATGACCTTCTTCTCTCGTACTTAAGTTTCTGAGCCGATACAATCCTGGTGATGACGGACACGTGACCTTTGGCACGAGTCATGGGTTTCTTAAATTTTTCCAAAATAAAATATTTAGGTGGTGACTCTGTATCTGGCAAAGCAGTTCAATTTTGGCATTTTTTATTCAAAAATCGATTTTCCAAAAGATTTGCCGGATTTGGATTCTTTGGTGTTTATCAATCTCACATGCACTTGTGAGATTAGATTCAGAACTGTAGGGCTTCTTTTCAAACTTCCAAGGGGGGGTAAAAAAGGCAAGCTACACATGGTATGCCATAAATATATTAAAAATAACTTTCTACGACATGCAAAATTATGCCATGAAAAGTATAATGATTTATGGCATAAAAAAATGTCGTAAAAAATTTTCTACGACATACAAAATATGTCATTATTGTTTAATTTTTTACTTTTTACAATTTCACTTGCATGCCATAAATAACAATCAACTTTTCACGGCATGTCATATAACGACATTTGTGTGCATGTTGTGAAAGAGTTTTTACGACATGTATCGCAAGCTGTAAAAATTCAATTTTGTTGTAGTGTAAGATTGTTATTTTGATTATGATTGAAGAAATATTTGATTTTAATCCATTATAATGTTTGCTATAATTGGTTGTTGTTGATATTATTTTGGTTATGACTCATGTGGAATTTTGTTATATTTATTTGATTATGGCTAAAAATAGTTTGATTATGATACACAATAATATGAACAATTCAAAATATTTTTAACTTATGTATACTTCACCTTTTGAGAGTTTGTATTGTTGAAAGACCACAAATTTTTTTTTTTTTTTTTTATATTGCAATGACATTTTCTTGGTATAAATAATATGCAACATATGGAATGGAATGAAGACAACCACTATTTAAACAAACAAAATTCAATTATCTCAATCAATACAGTTTTTACGAGTATTCAGTTATCCCAAACACACATTAATGTGTACTATTTGGATGTTATTTTTTAATCTAATCTTATAAATGATCGATTGCCCAAAATCCTCTGTTTATAGTCTTTTTTTTTAATTATTATTATTTTTTTTTGCGAAGATTGTATTGTAGAATATTAAATTGTTAATAAAGTTAGATTACAACTAAAGAGGTCATCACTGCTCCACTGTGTTACATGGACTCTTCTATTTCCCCCACAATACCCGTGTCCACCGGATATGACATGGATAGGGGTGTGGGATATGTGTCCGACGCTCGTACCCAATTTAGACACTAAGGCCTCGTTTGGGAACAGGCTAATTTAGTAACTTTTTGGCTAATTGGCTAAAAAGGTTGGTAAGAAAAACCTGTATGTTTGGGCCAACTTTTTGGCTAATTACGAAACGACGTGCAAAAAGTAGAGAGAAAAGGGAATCTTTGACTTTTTGGTATGAGTTGTTGGCTTTTTGGCTAAAAAGGTAACTTTTTGGCTAATTGGCTATTTTAGCCTCTTGCCAAACGAGGCCTTAGATACTTTAATTTGTGACAATACATGAAGAAAAAGAAACTCACATTTGTTAATAAAGCAATGTTTTAGGCTCCCACATGAATTAGATATAGAAATTTCATATGTTTTTCTAAATCATATTTAATTTCTAATATATTTCTACATAATTTAAATCATTTCATCCGAAAATATTATATAATATACAATATATATGTGCATATGACGTGTCCCCGTACCCATATCCAATTTTGGATACGCATCAAGATCCTAAGATTTAAATTTATGAATGTCTGACGCTTGGATACACACCCGCACCCGACACTCGTACCCGAGTCCATGTAACATAGCTGCTCCATCAACTTGAACCATTGATCTTCCCTTCACCACCACACCTTAAAGTGACTACAAAACCAGTAGGTCAAACCCAAGTGTACTAGATAGATACATATGCTTAGGACATGAAATTATGAGTAATATTACAAGCCTACCCTTATTAATCTAGAAATTACTTAGAAATTAATCTCCACCAAACTTCACATGAATCTTATACCACTGCAAGAAATTGCACTTTTGGCGACGACGTCAACTTTTCATCGCTAAAAATATATTTTTGGCGACATAGTGATCAATTTCGTTGGTAAAAGTATACCTTTACCGACGCAATTTGTTGCCATCGCTAAAAAGGCATAACATTATTTTAGCGCCAATTTTTTTGGTTGGCGCCAAAATTTCAAAACTTTTATCTACGAGGCTTATGTTTTAGCAACACAATGAGCGTTGCTATTAGTGTGCTTACTTTTGGCGACAAGTTGGCGTGGGCAAAGAGTTAACCATTTAGCGACGATGACACTATTCGTCGGTAAAAGTTTTGCTAGTGGAATGATGTGATTTAGTGATTTGTGTTTTTGATTATAATTTTTGAAAGAGTTTTAAATATTTTAGTTACTGAATTGTAAAATTAAAATGATCATTGAATTAGATCACAAAATGAACCCATTGAGCCCAAACACACTCTTAAGTTGAGATGACTAATTTGAGATAATTTAAACTTTTTCAAAGAATATGGTTAGATTATCAATTTCAATATGTTTGTTTTTATTTTCAGAAACTAGTTTCAAAATTTTTTTTTCCTAAAAAACTAAAAACAAATTGGGTGAAAAAAAAATACTTATTATTTTTGTATATTTTTATCTTTTAGGTCATAAATACTTTTTAAAATTTAGAAAATATAATTTTCAACCACAACAATGGCGTCTCTCACCCCTGGCATCCTCTCCAAACTTCTCCAAAATCTCAGCAACACTGTCGCCGGAGGGTATCGACAAGAAAGTGGGTGTGAAAGGAGAGATTGAGGGTTCGGGAAAAGATGGGTTAGAGAGAGAGAGAGTCTGGCTTCTCTCTAGAAATTGCCTAAATTTCTAGGGTTTTCTCATTCAACATTTCGTTGATAATGGCTGATCTCACATCTAATTTACGCAATTTGGCTACGATGGTTGATGGGTTAGTGACTGAAGGTTCTCCTTCGCCTAAGGGGAGTTCGCACATCGTGAAAGATTTACTGTTGGAGAGGGATTTGTTAACATTGATGGACATCGTGAAGCGAAATGGGGGTAAAAATCAGTCTTCTGCCTCCAAGATCGTTTTGGGTATGAGCCCTAGGGCTTCGATTGGGGTTCAGTCCGAGGTCCCTACTCCTAGTTCCTTTGTCGAAGCTATTGGTGGTCTCTGTTCCGAGATCCAAGACCTTGCTCAGCAACAAAAGCTTTGTTTTGGGGGAGAAGTGGTGTCGAGCCTTGCCGTTGTTCATTCGCAGGTATGGCTAAGGATGTATGGGTCAATTGCTTGGGCTGTTTGAAATGCCTGATCATTAGATTTTTCTTAACTAATTCATGCATCGAATCAATTTTACAACACTGCTACAAATGTTGAGATTGAGTTGCCTGTTCTAGCCGATGCTACCAACCCAAATGTTCGGACATCATTGGGATCTGCTTCATATGCACCAGAAAAGGATGCTTTGATCTGGAAAATTAATCTTTTCCTGGTGGTAAGGTGAGAGTTTACCTCAATTTTTTCTCAGTGTATTGTTTGCTAGTAATTTCTTGTTCATGGCTATTGGTTATGTGGGGCTACAGTATCTTTTCCACTTGCAATTTTGACATGGGATTTTGACACTCTTTGCAAATTCAATTTAGGAATATATACTTAGAGCGGAGTATACTCTTCCCAGTATAACATCTGAAGACGCAGCTCCTGCGAGAAAAGCTCCTATACGTGTGAAGTTTGAGATACCATATTTTGCTGTTTCAGGAATCCAGGTTTCCCCTCTCAAATACAATTTTTTTTATTTTTTTATTTTAATTTTTTATTGAATAGAAAATTCAGATATTGTTGCATTTATATCTGCAATGCTTCATTCTTTCTGTGTCTGCTGTGTTTGCATCTTTTTTTTCATTTTTTTTAATCTATCTAGACAAAGGTGGAATGGATAAAACCAAACCTTGTGTTCCAATCAGGAATGATAAACCAAAACCAAACCAAACTTTGTGTTCCAATCAGGTGGGAGGATTCATACTTGATGTGGTTGAACACTCGAATCTGATGCAGGATATCACTCCCTGTTACGTGCATGTAGCCATGCACCTACCATTACTGCTCTGCTCTCCTTGATCAAATCAACAAATATAAAAATAAATAAATAACAATAATAAAAAAGGTTTGGTTGTTGGACTGAGAATACTATTTCACTCACTTCCCAGGATTACAGGATACATAAATCTGCATTTTGTATGACTCTTTTTTGGGTTTCATTATGCCCTGAAATGCTTGTCCTCCCAACAGAGGTCGTGAACGACTGCTCCCCTGTAACTACCTATTCCAATATTACTTCCTTTTGACTCTGCATTAAAAGGGCCAACCTGCTTTTTAAATTCACAGATGTGGATACAAAAAAAGGCCAAACTACTCTCTGTCTGTCTCAGCCATTTTGGCACTGTAATTTGTCATTAGCCATTGAAGCCGTGCTTGTTGAAGTGGTATTCTGCTCTGCCTTTGTATTTCCTTTTAGAATAGAATAGCTGTTGAACTTCTTAGAGATGTGGCTTTCCACAGATGTTAGTGACTGAGCATGATTGAACCTATGTATTATAATTATTCGATTCTTGCTTGCTTTACTTTCTTTGGGATGTGAAACTTCTAAACCTTAGCGAAGGGGTTGATGCCTACTTGCCCTAGTTACGGTCTTGTTCTTGTTCCGAGGAGTGAAACAATTGCCCGGTTTTTTAACTTTGAAATTTATTTTATTTTATTTAAGTTGGTTGGGGAAACTGCTTTGGTGACTTTTCATGATGACGCATTCCTGCTGTTTGGTTCTTCTGGATGCTCAGTTTGGTTCTGAACGTAACGTAACAACCATAATAAAATAATATCCTTTATTTATGTAAATGTTGTGTTTTGTAGATTCGTTACCTAAAGATTATCGAGAAAAGCGGCTACCAGGCTCTTCCATGTGTGAGATACATAACCATGGCCGGCGAGTATGAACTAAGACTTATGTGAAAATCCACTTCCACCTGTTGGTGTTCTCAATCTCTACAAACTCGCATGATTTTGCACTTTCGTGGGCAAAATGAGCCTATAGGAGAGTTAAATTGCCCCTATCCAGACAAATAGCTAATTGAGCAAATTCTTGTGCTTCCGTTTTCTTTGTTGAAGTCATTGTTGATTATCAACCAGAGGTTTGTAGAAGTTCAACCAGAGGTTTGTAGAAGTTGATGTTTACTAGCAAAGTTTATTCAGACACTTGTGAAAATCAAGTTAACTTTTGTGAATTAAAGTTTGTTTGTTCGTGATATTTTTTTGAACTCGTCCGCTTTTTATGTTTTTATTATTAATTCAAAAAACCGAAGGTATATGCATCAAAGACAAGATGATTGTCATGGTAATTTATGTATGATAGAAAAGCCTTGTTCTTATGATGTCGAGCTTCATGTGTTGATTACATGATCATCGGCGTCCACTTGCATTACAACCTAAACCGATTGATGTGCTCTTTGACATCAAGGAATTAATCTTTCCTTGGCAGTACATCTTTTGGACTGAATATGCCTACCCACAAGTCAAGAAATTCAAATCTCAAGCGCTAATGGGTATTTTGGTACTCCAGTTGGTTTTGGAAAGGAATATGTGCACAATCATGGTGTGTTACATCTATTTTTTCAGGTGTCTACAATCCTCATATGGGTCAAGATTACCTTCAAATATATGGCGTACCAAGCACAGTTAACACAAATATTGTCCCATATGGACAAATGGGTCATCATCTCTCTGGCAACCATGGGTATCCAACCATTCAGGCTATGTGACACCAGTTGTCATGTTACGCAATATGGGGGACCCCTCGTCAGTGGAGTAACTACAGACACTATTGCCACAACTCAAGCACAATACCTTGCAGGTAACTCTCTAACTCTCTCTCTCTCTCTCTCTCTCTCTCTGCTTTGAGCTGGGAAATGAGTGTGAAAATGATGCATACCAGATTTGGCATATAGCCAAAAAAAATATCAACACGAGTTGCTCGCAATTTTGTTAACAATACATATTTGCGTATGTGCATACACCTAAGTGTATAAATGTCCATCCATGTTACACACAGACATGCAATTCTAGAAGCATTACAGTTTTGATTGTCAATACAATGATAATTAAGTAGAGACCAATTCATTCTTGCACAGATCCAGGATCATGTGAGATGTTTAGGATCAATAAAGATGTGTGATTATGGCTGAACCAAAGGTAGCTTGATGAGGCATCCTTCTGGCTGCTGTATGGTTGTTTTGGGCCTTCTGGCTGCTGTATGGCTGATCTAGCAAGTTTCTTTCTTCTTTTTCTTCTTAGAAGCTTCCAACCAACCATACAACTTTTGGTTAATACCTTCCTATATGATGTTTAGCTCCTGGCAGGAGCTATTGCTGAACAAAAGGGGTTAAAAAAAAAGAAAAAAAAGAAAAAGAAAATGTTATTTCAAATCATTCCTTAGAAGAACATATTGATGAAGAAGATATTCTCTAAGCAATACTATATCCTATAATAAGGTTATTTATGTGATGGTTGGCACTGCTTTAAGGGTGAAGTTTTAGGAATTGTTGGTTTGATTATGCTCCTCAAAGTTGTTGCTCTGACCTTGTAAGGATTGGTTAGGACAGAGATGTTAGTGGCTAATATTGTCAGTATTAGTAAAGTGATTGTTCTCTTGTCAGTATTGGAACTTGAGGATTTGTTTGAATATTTGCATCCCCAATAGCCAATATGAACAACAATGCCTTTCATCTTGGCTAATTGTATTCTTCAGTATCTTGAATTAGATGTCTACTAAGCGAAGTTATCTCCCAACAGCAAAAAAAATAAAAATAATAATAATAATCTAAGAACTAATTTGATCGCTGTTTTTTTTAGTATCCTGAACTACATGCATCTGCAATGCTTGCTTTATGTTGATTTATGATTATTGATGCAGATTTTTGGTAAGATTTCTCTCCCTCCCTCCATCTCTTTGTGTTTGTGTGTGTAACAGAAAATGACATCTAATTTCAATTGGTTTCCAGTGATGCAAATCATTTGATTGAAAACAAAAGTGAACTACCTTGGCAGAATTGAAACTGCAACCAGTTGTAAGGTCCCCGCGAAAATGCGAAAATGCCCATAATTTTCTTCTAGTAAAACATATTTTAAAAATTTTGATCGAAAGTAACAATTAATAGAGAACATATGTATAACCAACCCAATACCATATTTTAAAAATGTTGTTCCTGTTTTCTCTCTATGATTCTTCACCATGTGAGGTGGAACAAAGAAACCTTCCTTATTCTATGATTGCCAACCTAACCCCTCATTCTTTGTTGCAGGGATAACCAATACCACCGGCAAGTGCTACAATTATAACAATCCCAATACCATCTGCAAGGATAGAGATCAATATCTCAACTTTGACACTGTTCATCCCACTCAAGCAGCCAACTATGTTTTTTCGTTGAATTGTTTCGGTGGAACACTTTGCAGTCCACTCAATATCAGGACTCTTGTTGGAGCTTAACTCAGCTGACTTTTATGTTGCGTTTTCATTATATGCATGGATACTTCTAAGGGGCCGGTTTCCTATATTTTCCAAACTTTAGGATTCCACTTACTAATTAATGCCTTACTCCAGTTGTTTTCTATTATGTAATGGCCTTCTTTTTTTTCTTCCCTTCTTTTAATGAAATGAAAGCGGGTTTTGCTTGCTTTACTTTGCATATGCGTTTTGTGCATTGATTTACGTTCATGTCTTGTTTTCGTGCTACCACTATCGTTGGATTTTTATTTCTAAAATGCAAAGGATTATAAGCCAGGTTTGCATTTGACCATTATGATTACTAAAATTTGGTAACCACTATTATGATTACGTTCATGTCCTGTTTTCATGCTACCAGTGTAAAGCGAGCAAAATTCTATACACATTGTACGAATTGTGGTTTTAGTTTCACTTAGAAAAACTAAAAAACTAAAAACTTGACATATTTCCTTTACATAATTTGTTCCATTCAAAAAAACGAAAATTTAAAATTTTTTGAATAAAAAAATAAAAATAAATGAAACACTCATAATTTTTATATAATTATTTTTTGCAAAAAAATATTGTTTTAATAAAAAATTGGAATAATTTACAAATACACTTTTGAGATTTGCTTAAAATATGATTTGTCTCCTTTGGCTTTGAAAATTGCATCCACCCCTTGAAGTTTTTAATTTTATAACAAATGACATACTTTATTAATAAATCATTAAATCAATTAATAGTTTTTGATAATATTATATCATTTATTTTAATTAATAATTTAAATAATTTTATCATTGTATAGGAGAATAGTTATGAATTTTATTTTTTCAAGTAATTCTATTAAATAAAAAAATTCTGACAATGAGACATTTGTAATTTTTCATACTATAGGGGCAATCTATATTTTAAGCAAATGCAAAGGGAGTATTTGTAATTTACCCTAAAAATTGAGGGTATGATTTTTTGACATAACACAAAAACACTATTTAAATTAGACATAAAATTAAAGGGTTAGAGTTAATTATCTTCCAACATGACAGCAAATATGACATAAGTAGGTAACATAAACATTAAATATATTGGATTTGTGTTGAACTCATGTAAACACAAAATTAACACAAAGAACTCATTTAATCAAGAAATATTTACAATTTTAATATTATTTGGTTACGTATTTTCATCTAGTTGAATAAAAAAAAAGGCAAACTTTACTTTACTCCCCTTTGGTTTAGACCATATGCGGATTAGTCCCCTGACTTTCGAATATCACTACATAACCTCCCTGTGGTTGATGGAGTAAGGTGCACAGTTAACACCGTTAATATCAGAAGTAAAAAGACTATTTTGCCCTTGCATATATAACTTTTGTTTAATCTCTAAAGAAAACGATGAAGAAGAACAGCTGTCCCAAACAAGGAAGAGTTTAATCTCTGATGCTCTTCTCACCACTCTCTAAAACTCAATCCAAGCACTGAACATCTTGTAGATCTTGTATTGTAAAGGTACTCCTGGTTCTCGCTTGGGTATGTTTAAAAAATTGAAGATCACAAATATATATATGAAGATCAAAATCATCATTGAACATCTTGTAGATCTTGTATTGTAAAAGAACTCCCGGGTTTCGTTTGGGTATGTTTAAAAAATTGAAGATCACAAATATATATATATATATATAAATTTGTGTATATATATATATGAAGATCAAAATCATCGTTGAACATCTTATAAATCTTGTATTGTAAAGGAACTCCTGGGTTTCGTTTGGATATGTTTAAAAAATTGAAGATCACAAATATATATATATATATGTGAAGATCAAAAACATCACTGAACACCTTGTAGATCTTGTATTGTAAAGGAACTCCTAGGTCTCGTTTGGGTATGTTTAAAAAATTGAAGATTACAAATATATATATAAATTTGTGTATATATATATATGAAGATCAAAATAATCACATTTCTTTAAGAAAAAGTGTTTTTTTTTTTTTTTTCTTTGAGGTGGGTTTGTGAGCATCATCATCAACGAAGCACAATAGCTACAGTTTATATGTATACATATATATATATATATCAAAGAAGATTATATATACATACATATATATAGCTACAATTATATACATATAACTACAGTTTTATTCTTGGCCTATAATGTTATGTTTTTGATTTTCAAAAGCACTATAATATTTATTCATTGTTCTTGGCCTTGTTGGAGAAAGATTTAATAAAGCTGCGTAAATATGTAGATTTAAAAGCTTGGCTATGTGCCATGTTTAAAAGCTTTTATTCTAAGTTTTAGAACCCAAATCCGCACATGGCCAAGCTTTTATTCTGAGTTTCATTTGGGGATTTGGGTTGTGAGAATGTTTATTCATTGTTCTTGGTCATCTTTAGAAGCTTGGCCATGTGCCATGTTTAAAAGCTTTTATTCTGAGTTTTAGAACCCAAATCTGCACATGGCCAAGCTTTTATTCTGAGTTTCTAGGTTAATGCTAGCAACAGAGCACGTGGAGGTTGGGAAATCCAATTCAGGGGAAGCCGACCACGCAGAAATTCTTGGGCTACCCAATGTGCTGCTGTGTTTGCTGTTCTTGGACTCCATTTGAAGGAGAAATTCCCTTGAATAGCCAATCTCTTGATATCATCAAACACAGCCCCACACTCCCAAGGGGGAACCTTTTCAGAGACACACAGATGGATGACTTATTCAAGTAAGACTGACGCACCAAACCAGTCCTCCACTGCTATCTCTGCATGTTAGAAGAAGCTTTATATATGTTAAATATTGGAAATAAGACTGCCATTTTGGCATACTGAGTGACATTGATTTGCTTTTATGGATTACAGGTTTAGGATATAATCATTGTGGGAGGATGAGGGTAGCTTATTTCACATGCAGATAACAACAAACATATTTATAAGTTACAGAAGGCATCCTATTTTACCAAAGAAAAAAAAGGCAACCAACAACTCAGAAAATGAATAAAAAATAGATGTGTGATTTATCTAATTGTCATAGAATTTCCCATTGTTATATAGTTAAGACTTATATATGAAATAAATATCAACCATCCATTCATCGTTCTTTATAAATAATATTCTTATAAATAAATTTTTTGAGTCCCTAGCATTTCTATACAAGTTACGATAGTCATGTAATATATAAAGAGTAATGATGTATAATTAACAAAAAATTTATATAGAATTTTCATACAAAATTCAATATAAACCATTTACTTTTAAACAAAACATCCATAAAGATATCATTTTTATAAAAAAATTTGTATTAATTTTAATTTTTATAAGCATCTATAAATTAATTTTTTGTATCAAAAAATATCCTTCCAAGTTCCAACAAAGTAGCCAAAAGACCATTTTGTGTTGTGAGGTTGTGGGTCTAACTTTTATATATAGAAGAGTTAGATATTTTTTGTGGTATTTATTTTTTCCTGTTATGAGAGTTGTATTATTTTTTTCTTCTAAATTTTGGCTATGATTGTTGTGTTCTAATTTCTCTTACTCAAAATGCCTTAATAAAATGTGAAGCTCACCACACAACACTAATCACTTACTTTCAATTGTAGTCTATAGCATAATAATTGCACCATTTATTGGTCTTAAATACAGACAACCACTTTAACTGGTATCACAACATTAAATCATTTATATATATACAAGCACAAAATGAATACAAGAGGAGCTAGCTCTTATTGGGTTGGCTTGCTGTTCTTCTTGCCTAGATCATCATGGTTGGAATACTTGCTTTGTTAACTATGAAATCAACAACAGTTTTTCCATTAGTCCAGCGAATGTGTAATGTTGTGTTAAGATCAATGCCATATGGTGGAGTTGGCTGCGTGTTTCCTCCATCAACCATTGACTCCCCGAATACGTATAATGCAGTGACATGGATAGAGGCTTCAGTGAGAAGGCAAGCCAAAGCAAGCACAGTTAACAGAGCAAATATTCCAGCCATGATGATCTAGGCGAGAAGAATAGCAAGCCAACCCAATAAGAGCTAGCTCTGGTATTGCCTCTTGTTGTATTCATTTTGTGCTTGGATATATATATATATATATATGATCCAATGTTGTGGTACCAGTTAAAGTGGTTGTATGTATTTAAGACGAATATAGACTACAATTGGAAGTAGGTAATTAGTGTGTGTGGAGAGCTTCATATTTGCAAAGGCATTTTTAGTGAGAGAAATCGAAAACACAATTATTAAAAATAAAAATGGGAGTACAGGAATTGAAGAGCAAGTCATTTATGTTGCATAAAAATTTTCTGCTCAGAATTTTTTGGTGTATGATTGTGTGTTGGTGATTAATTTGGATGAATCACACAAACAGTCCCTATAGTTTAGGATTTGTATCATTTTAGTTCTTGACTTTTCAATTGTGATACATTTGATCTTAAATTTTGAATCTCATTCCAAATAAAGAAAATTGAAGACCTTGTTGGTCAATTTCAAGAATAAAGTTTTCAATTTGATAAAATATAAATGAATTTAACAAAAATAAATGTCAAAAAATTATTTTTAAATTTTAAAATTATATTTCTATTCACTAAAGATAAAATAATATAAAAATGATAAATTTTATTTTTTATTTTTTTACTAAATTAATTTTTAGTATGTGTTTTGATGATGATCATATAATGAGTGGTTGTTTTTGTTGATATTTTTGGATGGTTATTAGGCTTTTTGTTGATAATCGATATGTTTAATATGTAAAATATTTTGGATTTTGAATTTTTTAATTTAATGGATTGATTTAATAATGACATCAAAGTTGTCGTTATATTTGATTTTTGAAAAAGTAAAAACTAATTTAACAAAAATAAATATCAAAAAAATTATTTCTACCCTCCCAAAAGATAAAAGTATATAAAATGATTTGTTTTAATTTTTTTTAACCAATTTAATTTATAGTTTCTTAGAAAAAAAAATTGAAAATACATTTTGAAAACTAAATCAAATAGAACTTTATAATCAAAAAAATTCTAACATTATTAATTTAAAAAAAGGCAATTATATTTCAAACAACATATAAGTTAACCAACAGAAAATAAGATATATGTCGACTTTGCCTTTCCAATAGAGCAACAATGTTTTCAATTGTCTTTATTTGGAATGAGATTCAAATTTCAGGATTAAATGTATCACAATTGAAAAGTCAGGGACCAAAGTGACACAAATCTCAAACTATAGGGATTGTTAGTGTAATTCACCCGATTAATTTATATAGTATAGGATTCACGTGAAGAGTGGTGGAGATTAATTTCTAAGTAATTTCTTAATTAATAAGGGTAAGCTTGTAATATTACTAATAATTTCATGTCCTAAACATATGTATCTATCTAATGCACTTGGGTTTGACCTAATGGCTTTGTAGTCACATTTTAAGGTGTGATGGTGAAAGGAAGATCAATGGTTCAAGTTGATGGAGCAGTGGTGACCTCTTTAGTTGTAATCTAACTTTATTAACAATTTAACATCTTACAATACAATCTTCGCGGAAAAAAGAAAAAAGAAAAATCTAAAAATCCCTGAGATATTGATTTGTGATTATGTATCAATTTTAACCAATAAATAGCAATCCCAATTAAACAACCAAAAAAAAATTGTTACAACGATTTAACGTGAAAAAATCACAATTGGAGCGCCTCCAATTGTATTAAAAAACCACGGACAAAAATCATAAAATAATATACTAAGAAGACACAAAGGAATTACACAACTGTACTCTCAATTACCTAATGAATCCACACCTGAATAAAAAATATGATATATATAACTAGTATTATTATTTAATTTAGCATTTAAATTATCATCACTACATTAATTTAAGGAAAAATTGGTGAAAAGCCCATCCCAAAGGGGTATAAGACAAATTATGTCCTTTTAACCCCAACTGATTAGAGTCTGAGCCTAATGATCCAAAAGATTCAGAAATAGATTTATGACCCCAGTGACCTTAATTTAATATATTTCATAATTTATATTTATTTTTAATATAATAATGACAACTCAGATAACAAATTAAATTTGATATAAAAATATAGGTAAAGATTATGGTACATGTCTTCTCAAATGATGTGTACCATATGCATCTTATAACTAAAAATAAAAAATAAAAAATAACATAATTTCTTACTTTTTGAGTAAAAAAAAAAAGTCATAACCAAACACTGCATGAGACATTACCAAAAATCTCATAAGTCATAACTAAAATATTGTCTTAATTAAAAAAGAAAATTGGTAATAACTAAAAATAAAAATGATATAACTAGGAATGCATATGATATATCCCTTTCAAGGGGGTGTATAGTAGAATTTCCCAAAAAAATAATTATTCTAAAATTTAATGATTCATAGAATAACTACAAAAAGACAAATAGAATAAGGAAAAAATTACCTATCAGTGGTACATATTCTTGAAAAAGTTTATAATTTTAATCATTAATATGCATAAAATTTATCATTTATTTATAATCTTTTTAAAAAAATCTACACATAATTAAAATTTCTCCTAAAATAAAAGTAAATACTAGAACCTATAGAGGGACAAAGTGGAGTTAGACTATTGTTAGGTCCCATTTGATTTCAAAGGTATATTGGAGGGAATTAATAGTGAGAAGATTAATAGTGAGGGGATTGTTAGTGAGAGAATTGATAGTGAGGAGATTAAGTAAAATTCTGTTTGTTTTGATAATAGTTATTAGTGTGGGGATTGTTAAATTATTTTTATATAAAATAAATGTAAAATAATAAAATAAATAAAACCATGGTTTTTACTCAACAAAAAATACAAAAACATTAAACATTAATGTTCAAAATGTGCTGCCGAACAAGTAAAAATAATAATAATAATAATAATAATAATAAATTGCACTTGGCCGGTTTAGTGGCCAAACATCAGACTGGATGATCGGTAACACCCTAAGCCGAATGAACTATTTTCTATTACCATCTCCCACCTCAGACTCCTAATCCGTTCACCCAAGGCCTTTCGTAGTCCGAAGGGGACTATCAATCTAGGGCTCACTTTGCAAAAAAAAAACATGATATTATTTTATTGTAATCCTCACTAACAATTCACCCCGAGCTGCTATAACCGGAAACAAATGGGCCCAAGTGATAATATGGATGTATGTGATGGTTCCATTAACAAGTGAGGAGAGAAAAAGTGAAAAGTAAGAGATTAGAAAAGAAATGGATAGGGAGACTGACGCATAGTGCCTGCACATGTATTTATTTATTTAGATAAATTGCATTGACACTCTTGAGGTTTGCTTCGAATATAAATCCCTCCCTTGCATTTCAGAAATCACACCAAACCTCCTGTCAATTTTTTCACTTAAAAAAAAAAAAAAAAAAAAAAAAAAAAAAAGTGTAAGAACTATAATACCCTCAATTGAAGATTTGATTTTACTATATTATCAACCTGCCCCACCATCACCATTTAAACAATCTTCATCAGGAGCTCTGTTAGTTGACTTAACGGTCAACTAACGGAGGGGAGAATTTGTAATGAAACTTTAAACCTTA
The DNA here is from genome assembly GCA_025200525.1 of Camellia lanceoleosa. NCBI lineage: Eukaryota > Viridiplantae > Streptophyta > Magnoliopsida > Ericales > Theaceae > Camellia > Camellia lanceoleosa. The sequence continues at coordinate 2,401,466 of JANUSC010000016.1, read as the reverse complement.
GGAAAGTGTTATAATTTCCAAAATGTGAGGGAGAATTTGTATTAGAGTCAAACCTTAAGGAGTGTTGGTGTAATTTACCCTATTTATTTTTAAATTTTAATCTATAAATAATAGTGAGTTGAAATTGAGAAATTGTAAAAACCAGTTAACATGACTAAATAAAACAACAATTATAGAATCATACTGTGTAAGAATCATTACAAGCTTATTAAAAACCAGAAAAGAAATATACAGAATTTTAAATCAAAAGACACATTGTACGGTATTTAGATAAAAATAAATTTCTGTATATAATTAAACTTTCTTTAATACACAGTATAAGATAAAGACTATAAGTACCAAAATTCCTAAAAACTAATCATGCTCCAAGAAACCAAATAAATGGTTAACCAAATATAGCAACGTTATGAATTTGTTTAAACTCAAAAAAGAAAACCAGAATTCTTATCATACAAATATACTGCTCATGTACTCAAAAGAAAATTATTCAACACACATGGCATGTGATCAAACTACTAGTGCTCTAATAAAATAAAGAATAAAATATTTTATTTAAGAATTAGTGCATGTGAACATTTTATTGAAGAAGCAGTGCATGTGATCATTTTATTGAAGAAGCAGTGCATGTGATCAAATGGCTTCGGCATTTATGAAATAAAGAACAAAACAACCTATCAAAATATGATCTTATACACTAACAGGAATATACACACACAGACTATCTCATTGTTCTGTCTGGTATATAAATACACAAACTACTTCAAAATTCTGCAAATTAGTTTTTTTAATCGAAGAATATCTATACTGGATTACTAACATAAAACAGTAACCAAAGGAGGGCGAATTTCTGTCTTAAACTTGTTGGATATATTTTCTCGAAAAAATAATTAATTTACAGAATACTAAAAACAGACCAGATTAAAAATATAAACAGAATTTTATCTTAACAGAATAATAAAACAGATTATAAATCAAGACAGAACTTACAACTTTCTGCAATATCTAATTTAGAATAAATTTGTGATTGAGGCCAGTTATGGACACTGTGTCTTTAAGACAGAAATTCGCCCTCTCCTAGGTGCTCGAGAATAACGGACATCCTGCCTCCAGGATTCAACAATCACCCCAAACAGATGCAGCACTGCAAACTGAATGAACAGCGAACCATAATGTATTTTTGAACTCACACAAGATGCAAAGATGAAGAAGAACCGAAGCAGAGAATGGAGAAGACTTGATACGGGTTAAACTCTATATCTATCTCGGAATGGAGGGTTGATATATATAGGCTGAGACGTGCCTATTTCGGGAAAGTAAACCGTTATCAAGAACAGTTGCCAAGTTGGAGATGCGTCTGTCTGAGAAGGAGAGAAGTTTGCACCCGAAAATCGTAAATTCAAAATTTTAGATTTGAATTTTTCCCCGCAGAAAATTATTCGAAAAAATTCAAATAACTTTGGAGCAAAAATAAAGAACGGGTAAGACCCAAACCCATGCCCGCCCTGACGGACGGCGGCGCGCGCGTGTGGTGATGGTTTTGGGTTTGTCCATAACTCCTCCTCCTACAAAACCTGGGTACCCCTTGGGGCCCAACCCAAGGTCTCCAACTTAGAGCTTATAAACACTTTGAAACTATTCTAAGTTTCCTATGTGGGACAAGGTTTTAGATACCAACTCAAGGGAACCACACAAAACATTTTCATGTTTATGAGGCTCACTTCGGTATCAATTTCTCATTCACTCGTAAATGGTTTCGACCACCCGAGTATATATTCTTGTTCACCACATGGCAAGGAACGTGTTGCCACTCGGACCCACCCAAATCGAGGTGTGGGACCTACATTAATAAAAGCTCAAAATTACCGGAAAGTAATGGTGATAAACCATTTTTCTCTAACAAACAGAACTTTAAACAAGTTTTTCCAATCTATTCGCTAACTTTGAAAATTACAAAACCCACTCCACACTGTTTGAAAAATTCCAAAACGCTCCAGATATCAACTAATATATCCTAAGTTTCAAACCCAATTGGTTTTACTTGATTTGCTTATCAAAATAATTATCTACAATTAATTATATCTAAACAGGTTGTTTTTTGCAGCACGTTAAAGAAATTATTGGTTCTCTTAGTATACATGAGCAATCAATGCAAGGACAAATATTTACGAAACTAGACTCATAGCCGGTTCTAATGACGCTGATTTGATAATTTTCGGATTTATACCCAAAGAGAACGACACTTCCGAGGTTACTGTTTTAAACCAGTTTTCTGGACAGATTTGAACGCACCAGTTAATATAGATTTCGATTCCCAAAAATTATGATAAAATTCAGATATTCAATTTAATATGTAATTAATCTACTGTAAAAATTTCAGTTCAAAATTCATTCGTTTGATATGGTTTCTTGATTTTTAAAGTTTATGATTCTGTACAGAATTTTTGGACTAAGAATTACACCATTCTTTATACATAAATTTAACTCATCAGATTTCTTAACAGTATATATATATACACAAATTACATACACCTACAACCACCCCATCAATGAATTAAATCATAAAATAGAATAAGGATATAGAACACATATAAAAAAAAAAAGAGAATTAATGCGCTGTTCTTGTGCACAGCACAGCACAACAATATAATATGTATATACATATCATGTGATATGTATACTCTCTCTCATATTGATATCCAAAGCAAATGGATCTTCTATAAACAGTGGTGACCACCTTGTTCTTTTCACACAATTCTTGTATTTCTCTCTTTGCCTTGTTCTTCTTCCTCTCAACATGGCAGCCATTGTTAGCCTTTTGTTGCTTTGTGTTTGTTCCTGCTTCATCTCCGTCTACAACGCACAAGCAACTATCTCGCTCGTTCCGGCACTGTATATCTTTGGAGATTCAACCGTTGATGGTGGAAACAAGCTTCCTAGTGGAACACCTTACGGAATTGACTTAAACACCACAGCACCAATACGATGGACCAATGGCGAGACCATTGCTGATTTTGTTGGTAAATTGGATCAACTTCATTTTTGTGTTGCTTTTTGATATGAAAAGCTCTCTAAAAGTGTTTTTTATTTATTTATTTAATTTTTTTCCCCAGCAATCTTCCTCGGGTTGCCCCTTGTTCCACCCTACATTGATATGTCCCAAGCTGGAATATCAAGAATGGGTGTGAACTATGCATTTGCGGGCTGTGGTATAATGCCACAAACTGGTCAGGTAATATATACAAATGCTTGTCTGCATGTTTTCTTAACTGATTTAATTTTCTTCATGTTTATCAGGAATTTTACTATGAAGTTTCATGTTTGTTTTGTTTGTTTGTTTTTTTTTTTTTTTGGCTTTAGAATGGTTGGAGTTTGGATGGTCAGATTGAGAAATTCAATTCAACTCTGAGAAATAATCTGACCAAAATGTTCAGTGACCCGGACCTCCTCCAACATTTGAAACACTCAATTTTTCTATTTTCTTTCGGCATCAATGATTATATCCAACTCTATCTTCCCAAGAACAGTGGTACCCTAACCAAATTGTCTCCTGATGCCTTTGCTCAATTCCTCCAAAATGAACTGTCAGTGGGATTGACGGTAAGGTGTTCACTAGCTTTATAATTACTCTAAAGTGTGTTTATCTGATTGTGAAACATGTAATAATAAGTATTACACTGAAATTGATACACCACGTTTTACAGACATTATACGGATGGGGGGCAAGAAAATTTCTGGTTAACAACATTTGGCCATTAGGGTGCACGCCATGGTATACCAATGCATCGGACCCTCTGGCTATTTGTTGCAATGAGACAATTAACCAGTTGGTCCGTCCGTACAGCAACAAGCTTCCTGTGATGCTCAAGGAATTACAATCCAAACTTTCTGGTGCCGTCTTCTCTCACTCCAATGACTTTGAATTTGTGGTAGACTTGAAGGAGCATCCAACTAACTATGGTAATATGAGAGTACTACAACTACTACTGGAGAGGAAGTTTTTGCTTTTGAAATTGCCACCATTTTCATTCCATGATTTCCAGTCTAACATATTGCTTTTTTTTATTTTTTTCGGGGTGCAGGGATAACAAATACTACAGGAGAGTGCCATTCCACGTCACCTGATTTCCTCTGCTCAAATAGAGATCAATATCTCTATTTTGATTATCTTCACACTACCCAAGCTGCAAACCATGTCTTCTCTTTGAATTGCTTCAGTGGAACACTGTGCTCCCCACTCAATGTCATACAACTTGCGGGGGCTTTAGTCTAGTGACTTGTGTTATGTTGGTATTTGATCAGACTAGAAATGGCTTTTATTAATGTATATGAAATGGTATTTGTAGCTTTACTTGGAACAATCTTACTCTATATTGATCAGACTCGGACTAGAAATGGCTTTTATTAATATATATGACATGGTATTTGTAGCTCTACTTGGTACAATCTTACTCTATATTGATCAGACTAGATCCAACCAAGACAAGTCTACAAAGTCATGTGATATGCAAACCACGTTCAATATGTCAACTGCCAATTAATTACTGTACCTCAACTGTATACATATCTGATAGTTCACTATGTCAGCCGCCAATTACTTCGCCCAAACTGTAAACATATTTGATAGAATTTACAGAAAATGTGTTCAGTTGTATACCTTCCTGCAATTAGTATTATTCATTTGAAGAGTAAAATACACTTGATAGTTTGAAAATAAAGGACTGTGGAATAAGTAGCGTAGAATCCAAACTTTGACCGCCAAATTGAAAAGACTAATGTTATACTATTCCAGATTTATCAGCCATGTCGTATAGATAAATAACTGTTGTGTTGCAGACCACACTTCGAATGAATCTCATCCACAAAATTTGAATTCAATTTGAATTCTGAAAAAAAAATTGTGTTTTTGTTTTGTTTGTTTGTGTGTGTGTGCGTCGGGGGTGATTTCCCTGACACTACCATTTTTAAAATTTTAGTCTTACTTTAGGGTGGATTTTTATCTTTATTCTCATAATAGAGTAAAACGGTTTTATCAATACCATTTTTCAGAAAACGACTTTTGAAAAGCCGTGTTTTGTGATTAAAATAATAATAAAATTTGAACATAGAAAAGCCGGTTTTAATTAAGTTTTTAATTAATTCTGAATTAATTAAAAACGATTTTGGCAAAACTATTTTTACACTAATTTTTAGTTTCTTTAATTTATAATTTCAACATAAATATTTTTTTATCAAAAATATTTTTAATACAAAAACGGTTTTGGAAAAGCCATTTTATAAAACGGAATTAGAAAAACCGGTTTCAGATTTTGATATTATTATTATTATTATTATTTTATTTTTATTTTTTTGGCCATTTGTTCCCATGTGGGAAGTTTGGACTTGGGAACCAGAAGAAGAGTGAGAGAGAGCAGATGCATTCAAAGATGTGTTTTTTTTAGAAAATCACAACACAGGCAGACCAAAAAAAAAAACACACATTTAATACTCCAACAAAAACTTAGGGCTTATTTGGTTTGAATATGAAGATATAATTTTAGAAAAAAAAATTCAAAATCACTTTCTCTCTCCTACATATCAATCAATCACTTTTGAAAAGAGAAAAATTGTTTGGTTATGAGTTTTGAAAAAAATTTAAAAAAAGTTTCTAAATTTTGAAAAAAGTTTTAAGTTTTGAAAAGACTCTTAAAGGCAAGTGGATGGTTCGCTGACACTTCAGTTTTGGGAAGGAATGGGTGCTTCACAAAGATCAAAAATTGGGGGCTGAAATAAAATTTTGGATTTATGTGTATCCCACACCCATGTAAGAGATTTGCTAAAACATTTGGTAGATTATTTGACGTTCATAGCATTTTCTTTTCAAAATATACAACTAAACAAACTAAAAAAAATTTCTAAACTCTTTCCTCAATTTTTTTTAAAAAAAATTTCTCTCAAAAATTGAAAATTTTTATTTATTTTATTTTAACTATATGAATTTTATTTTAAATATTTTATTTTATTTTATTTTATAAAAATATTTTTATTTTTTTCTTATATGTTTGGTTATAATTTTAGTGTAGAGTTTTGAAAGTAATGTGGAGTTTCGAGTTATGTGTTTGGCTATAAGTTTTGAAGATAATTTTTTAATTAAGTGTTGGGTTATGTGTTTGGTTATGATTTGAAAGTCTTTTCAAAACTTGAAACTTTTTTCAAAATTCAAAATTCAAAAACTTGTTTCAAAATATTTTTTAATTTTTTTTTTCAAAACTCATAAACAAACAAATTTTCTCTTTTTAAAAGTGATTGATTGATATGTAAGAGAGAAAAAATGATTTTGAATTTTTTTTTCAAAAATTATATCTTGAGATTCAAACCAAACAAGCCCTAGGTGTTTGTTGGAGTATTAAATGGATTATGTTGTTTGTTTGTTTGTTTTGTGTTTCTTTTTTTTTTTTTTTTTTTTTTTTTGTTGTTGTTGTTGTCTGTGTTGTGATTTTCTAAAGAAACACATCTTTGAATGCATCTGCTCTCTCTCACTCTTCTTCTGGTTCCCAAGTTTGATCAAAAAATATTTAAGTTGAAATTATAAATTAAAAAAATTAAAAATTAGTGTCAATACAGTTTTACCAAAAACGTTTTTAATTAATTCAGAATTAATTAAAAACTTAATTAAAACCGGTTTTTCTAAAGCCGTTTTCTATGTTCAAATTTTATTATTATTTTAATCACAAAATACGATTTTTCAAAAGTCGTTTTTTGAAAAAACGGCATTGCTAAAACCGTTTTACCCCATTATGAGAATAAAGATAAAAACCCACCCTAAAGTGGGACTAAAATTTTAAAAATGGTAGTCAGGGAAATCAGCCGTGGGGTGGGGGTTATTAAATGTCCAGGATGAGGTGCTTCTTTCCCTGCCTCTCTTTGGTCATGCATAGGCCCTAGCTCGAATGTGTGACCTTACCCCAAGTGAGGCTCGTGCCTTAACTCATGATGGGGAGTTGGACATTCCTGCTTTGATTCGTCGATTCTCGAGCATTGGAGATAGAAGTGATTTCACTTGGTAGAGGCATCACCCGCGCGCCTGTAGCTGGTTTTTCGCGCTCCTCAGAGGGGTTTAGTCTCCTCGGATGTGATTCGCTACAGTTCGAACTCCCGTGGTTCTGAGTCTGGCTTCACAAGTATAATGTGAAACACAAAAACGACTACAGATCCGGCAAATCTTTAAAAAATCCATTCATCACAAGAGATACCAAAACTAGATTGCATTACCAGTTTGATAACTCTACTCTATGTTATGTTGTTTATCCTTCGTTATGCTTGTGATTATATGCTTAATATGACTTTGGATGCTACTTATGTGATTATGTGTGTTTTTGAACTCATATATGTCCACTGTAAGAAAGCATGTTCTATACTTTGAATCACAACCACATATTAAATCATTACCACATATTGAATAGAATAACGTCATATATTTCACAAATGCAAATTAAATGTTCAAAAGTATATACAAAGGAATTGAATAAAAAGTTTTTAACTGTGTTTACATATATTAAAAAATGAAAAAACTTGAAAAACTAATTTCTTAAATTCTATGACCATATTTTGCATCTCTCCAAGAAATTTCTGACCTGAAAAATGAAACTACAAATTAATTCAGAAACCACTAGAAGCATACGAAAAAACTAACTATTTGTAGAGACTGTTCTAGTCTTACAAAAGATACAGTCAGACCTTTTCTTATCACACTGACTCTTCATCCCCTGCATCAATAGAAAAAGAATAACCACTTTGATTGTTATTAGTATAAATGTTTGAATTACTGTAATAACCCGACCCTCGTACATGTTTTCTGATATTCTTTCAGTTCCCTATTTTGTGCATTTACGTGCTTGCTATGAAATTGCATCTAAAACTAATTTAAATTGAGTGAATCTTATGATAATAAGTTCGTATCTGTTTAATGAGAGTAATATATGTTGCAATTATAATGTTTGAATCAAAAATTGGAAGCCATAGAGGCTTAATTACCTTAAATTGATTCTATATTTGTAACCAACATAATTTTTAAGTAATAATGAGCATTTTTGTAGAAATTTGATTTGGAATGATTAAATTGATAGACTTTCGTCCTATTCACCTTTATATATATATATATATATGTGTGTGTGTGTGTGTCTGTGTGTGTGTGAGCCTCTTGAAACAATGGACTTAGAACTCATATGTTACCTCAAAATATCTCCTGAGAGAAGAAAGTTAGAGAAGAAAAAGGGTTGAAAGGAAGAGGAGAATTCTTCAAGAACAAAGATTAGAGAATTGAGAAGAATTCAAGAGTATTAAGCTTAAGGTGAGTTAACCCACTTAGGTCCACCCCTCTGCTTGCTTTAGAGTAGGAATTCCTTGTTGATTGTGTGATTTAAAGTTGTAATGGAAATCTTGGATGTATGTGTTGGGTAGTTGGCATGATAATCTCATCATCTATTTATCTTGGTTCCACTTGAGCTATCTAGTAGGAAGTCATGTCCTATTTCCTCAATTTTCAAGCTTGAACTCATTTATATAAATAATGGTTGCATGTGTGTGTGTGTGTGTGTGTGTGTGTGTGTGTGTATCATTCATAAGGTTGAATGAGTGTCTTTTATCATGTTGTAGTTATATTAATTTGAACCATGTAAAAAGAATTTCATTCCATCTCTTCTGAGCATGCTTGAGCTCAATTATTGGTCAAATAGCCAAGTGTGTCCATGTCTAAGCGTATGCATAAATAAGAATATTATGGGGTTGAATTGTATGTATGAGCTTTAAGGATTGTAGGTTTAGTTTATAGTTGGAGTTTTGTATGTTGTAATTCTAATAACATGAGTTTTAAACCTACTTAGGGCCTTACAAACACTTCCAAAAGAATAAGTTTTCGCTGAAAATTTCAGACTGGAACAGGGCAATCGCCACGTCGGAGTCACTACGCCGCGGCAAATGATGAATTTTGAGGGTTTGGCTACTGTCTAAAAGGCACGTGCGGGGCATCACCGTCGCACGTGCGGGAACCTTTGCTGCACGTGCAGGGCTCACAGTTGCACGTGCGGCCCATGCTAGAAAAAGTGGTCTGCTCTGTTTCACGTGCTCGACCCTCGAATATTTTTAAAATCTGTATTCAAAGCCTTTTTGATATCTATAAATTCATTCGAAACGAAACGAGTCCGAAAATGATTTAACAAGGAAAAAAAATTAATCTGCAAGTTACTCATGTATGTAGGTCACAATCCGGGAGGAACAAGCACGTCGCTGTCGCACTATGAGTAATAGTTTTGTAGCATTATATTCCATTTACTGTTACTGGTTATCATTTATGCTCTGTTATCTGTAAATCGCCTATGTCTCGATACGAAAATGGCAAGTGAACTATTAAACTGGATTGGTGTAAAGATGAGTATAGTCGAGAATATCTCTGTTGTGGTAAAAAGTGACCTCTGTTATGGAAAGATATGAACTGTATGCTTAAAGGGGCGACTTCTTCCGTGTTTCTGTATTTGAGAATTAATACCGTAGAATGTATTGACAGGAAAGAATTGGGAATGTAAACCTCACCCACTGGGAACATAACGTTTTGAATATCCTATAATGAATCATCAAAATGGATAATCGGATAGACCTATGGATAGTACTGTAATGGTACGTTTTGTGCACTGTTAATAGGTATTATTAACGTTCTGCTATCTGTAAGTTAACTTTGTTGATTCATGGTGAACAAATGAAACAATGATGCTTGCGTGTCTGGAATCGTCCTATTTTGCCATTGATGGGTCAAGACCATTATGAGGTAAATTGATCTGCCCCTACTGATCGTACCGAAATGATATATGTGTTTTCTGACAATGAGTATTGTTAATGTTATGATATACGTAAAACGAATGTCTATCCGATGGATAGTACTATAATGGTACGTTTTGTGCACTGTTAATAGGTATTATTAACGTTCTGCTATCTGTAAGTTAACTTTGTTGATTCATGGTGAACAAATGAAACAATGATGCTTGCGTGTCTGGAATCGTCCTATTTTGCCATTGATGGGTCGAGACCGTTATGAGGTAAATTGATCTGTCCCTACTGATCGTACTGAAATGATATGTGTTTTCTGACAATGAGTATCGTTAATGTTATGATATACGTAAAACGAATATGTCAACTTGTAACGAACCATTATGTGACGGTATTCTTATGAATCTGGAATTATTTTGATCTGTTTATTCGTTTCGTTTATGCAATGACATGATATAAATTGTTGTCTTCGAGACTATTGATTTTTGGTATGGAACAAAGTGCTGTACGGAACTAAGTGCTGCAGTGCGAGTCACCTCTAAAATTCGTGCGAGACACCTCTTGAGTCCATACATGTGTGAATTGGGCCTATGGCCAATCTGTGACATCTAGGCCTATGGCCGTTCTGTATTTGTTAGGCCTACGACCGTTCTATATCTGTTAGGCCTACGGCCATTCTGTATCTGTTAGGCCTATGGCCGTTCTGTATCTATTAGGCCTACGGCCGTTCTGTATCTGTTAGGCCTATGGCCAATATGTATTTTCTAGTATGAAACAAAATATTGTACGGAACTAAGTGCTATAACGTGAGTCACCTCTAGAATTCGTGTGAGACACCTCTTGAGTTCATACATGCATGAAAAGGGCTTAATGCCATTTTGTTTAAGGGCTTAATGCCACTCTGTTTAAGGGCTCAATGCCATTCTGTTCAAGGGCGTAAAGCCATTACGTTTGAAGACTGGGCCCAAGGCCGTTCTGGAAACAATTACAGGATAAGATTAACTACATGTATTTTGCATTATATATGCATTGTTATGCATTGTAATTCAAATTGATCATCGAATTATTAAAGTACTATTATTCACTGAGATTGTCTCACTCTGCATTTTGTCTGATTCTGTAGGTAGCAAATCAGGAGGTCAGCCCGAACCCTCGGTGTCCGTCTTCCTTTGTCAGCCTCTGTGCGTCCAGGCATTTGGATGAAGCCTACCCGTTTTTTTTGGAGTTACGCTAAATTTCGGCTTGTACTCTGATTATCTAGAATACGTTGAAGTTTTCAATGTTTTGTGGTACACCCAATTAAGGGGCGGGGCGTATAGGTGTATGAAAAAATTTATTATCTGGTGCACTGTTTGTGATCCTGACATGATAGTAGTCGCTCAATGGAAGTAGTTGCTTTTTATTTCAAGTTATTTTATAATATTTAATGCTTCCGTTCAGGCCCCATATGTTATGTATAACAGGTTAAGTGTCCACTTCTGAATAAGTCATGCCCAAACTTTTAGGGGCAACTTTGGAGCATGACAATTACCATATAGATTTGACATATACATAGAATCAATAAATCTTAAATGCATGGCCAAAATCTTAAAGGAAAATAACCTCTTAACTAGTAGCTAAACAAGAAGGTTACAAGAATACTGTACCTAGACTAAATCACGAATCACATGATGCAGCAGTTTAACATAAATCCAATGTTAATTAACAAACCTTAATCTCGAAAGAAACTCACACCAAACTACTTAAAGCTCTGAGCCACAGTACTTCCGCCCAAAGAATACTCAACATATTTGTCACTGCAACAAATAAACATATCGGATATAATTGTTAATGAACATATTCAACAGAAATTACCTACGCAAAATATTCAATAGAAATTGTTCAGTTACAAATGGTGCTTCTGAGGATCATTCAAATTTTGTCTTTCTCAAGAATTTTAATAGAAAAAAGATAGACAATCAAACAAGTGAAATAAAAAAAAAAACTAACCACAAATATAGAGAAACTTCTTTACAAGGCAAGACAAATACAGAGAGAACAGCTTAATCGTAACTAAATTACAAGCACGTCCAAACTCATTCTGCATTGGAACAAACTGAGCTCAAGTTTAAGCTTCAAGCTCAATCTCTTAAACATCATTAACTAAGAGCTAGATGATTTCCATTAAATTTTGCTATTGCAACTTAGTTGATGTAGTTTTACCTTTTCCAGACACAGTCCAGATTAATCCAAAACCATAAAATTTGCCAACAAGTTGAGGGCAACGGGTTTTAGCCACTGAAGAATAAGTGGGAGACGAAAAAAGCAAATAAAACGGATCATGGCATGCCTACTTTTCAATAATATTCACAACTAGTGTAGGGAGGTATAGTAAAGACATGTTTAAAAAAAATCACGAATCACATGATGCAGCACTTCAACATAAATCCAATGTTAATTAACAAACCTTAGTCTCGAAAGAAACTCTCACCAAACATCTTAAAGATCTGAGCCACAGTACTTCCGCCCAAAGACTCCTCAACGTATTTGTCACTGCAACAAATAAACATATCGGATATAATTGTTAATGAACATATTCAACAGAAATTACCTACCCAAAATATTCAATAGAAATTGTTCAGTTACAACTGGTGCTTTTGAGGATCATTCGAATTTTGTCTTTCTCAAGAATTTTAATAGAAAAAAGATAGACAATCAAACAAGTGAAATAAAATAAAACTAACCACAAATATAGAGAAACTTGTTTACAAGGCAAGACAAATACAGAGAGAACAGCTTAATCGCAACTAAATTACAAGCACGTCCCCACTCATTCCGCATTGGAACAAACTGAGCTCAAGTTTAAGCTTCAAGCTCAATTTCTTAAACATCATTAACTAAGAGCTAGATGATTTCCATTAAATTTTGCCATTGTAACATAGTTGATCTAGTTTTACCTTTTCCAGACACAGTCCAGATTAATCCAAAACCATAAAATTTGCCAACAAGTTGAGGGCAAAGCATTTTAGCCAGTGAAGAATAAGAAGTGGGAGACGAAAAAAGCAAATAAAACGGATCTTGGCATGCCTACCTTTCAATAATATTCACAACTAGTGCAGGGAGGTATAGTAAAAACATGTTTAAAAAAAATCACGAATCACATAATGCAGCACTTTAACATAAATCCAATGTTAATTAACAAACCTTAGTCTCGAAAGAAACTCTCACCAAACTTCTTAAAGATCTGAGCCACAGTACTTCCGCCCAAAGACACCTCAACGTATTTGTCACTGCAACAAATAAACATATCGGATATAATTGTTAATGAACATATTCAACAGAAATTACCTACCCAAATATCCAATAGAAATTGTTCAGCTACAAATGCTGCTTTTGAGGATCATTCGAATTTTGTCTTTCTCAAGAATTTTAATAGAAAAAAGATAGATAATCAAACAAGTGAAACAAAATAAAACTAACCACAAATATAGAGAAACTTGTTTACAAGGCAAGACAAATACAGAGAGAACAGCTTAATCGTAACTAAATTACAAGCACGTCCCCACTCATTCTGCATTGGAACAAACTGAGCTCAAGTTTAAGCTTCAAGCTCAATCTCTTAAACATCATTAACTAAGAGCTAGATGATTTCCATTAAATTTTGCTATTGTAACTTAGTTGATCTAGTTTTACCTTTTCCAGACACGGTCCAGATTAATCCAAAACCATAAAATTTGCCAACAAGTTGAGGGCAAAGGGTTTTAGCCACTGAAGAATAAGAAGTGGGAGACGAAAAAAGCAAATAAAACGGATCGTGGCATGCCTACTTTTCAATAATATTCACAACTAGTGCAGGAAGGTATAGTAAAGACATGTTTAAAAAAAATCACAAATCACATGATGCAGCACTTTAACATAAGTCCAATGTTAATTAACAAACCTTATTCTAGAAAGAAACTCTCACCAAACTACTTAAAGATCTGAGCCACAGTACTTCCGCCCAAAGACGACTCAACGTATTTGTCACTGCAACAAATAAACATATCGGATATAATTGTTAATAAACACATCCAACAGAAATTACCTACCCAAAATATTCAATAGAAATTGTTCAGTTACAAATGGTTCTTTTGAGGATCATTCGAATTTTGTCTTTCTCAAGAATTTTAATAGAAAAAAGATAGATAATCAAACAAGTGAAATAAAATATAACTAACCACAAATATAGAGAAACTTGTTTACAAGGCAAGACAAATACAGAGAGAACAGCTTAATCGTAACTAAATTACAAGCACGACCCCACTCATTCTGCATTGGAACAAACTGAGCTCAAGTTTAAGCTTCAAGCTCAATTTCTTAAACATCATTAACTAAGAGCTAGTTGATTTCCATTAAATTTTGCTATTGTAACTTAGTTGATCTAGTTTTACCTTTTCCAGACACAGTCCAGATTAATCCAAAACTATAAAATTTGCCAACAAGTTGAGGGCAAAGGGTTTTAGCCACTGAAGAATAAGAAGTGGGAGACGAAAAAAGCAAATAAAACGGATCTTGGCATGCCTACTTTTCAATAATATTCACAACTAGTGCAGGGAGGTATAGTAAAGACGTTTAAAAAAAATCACGAATCACATGATGCAGCACTTTAACATAAATCCAATGTTAACTAACAAACCTTAGTCTCGAAAAAAACTCTCACCAAACTTCTTAAAGATCTGAGCCACAGTACTTCAGCCCAAAGACTCCTCAACGTATTTGTCACTGCAACAAATAAACATATCGGATATAATTGTTAATGAACATATTCAACAGAAATTACCTACCCAAAATATTCAATAGAAATTTTTCAGTTACAAATGGTGCTTTTGAGGATAATTCGAATTTTGTCTTTCTCGTGAATTTTAACAGAAAAAAGATAGATAATCAAACAAGTGAAATAAAATAAAACTAACCACAAATATAGAGAAACTTGTTTTCAAGGCAAGACAAATACAGAGAGAACAGCTTAATCGTAACTAAATTACAAGCACGTCCCCACTCATTCTGCATTGGAACAAACTGAGCACAAGTTTAAGCTTCAAGCTCAATTTCTTAAACATCATTTACTAAGAGCTAGATGATTTCCATTAAATTTTGCTATTGTACCTTAGTTGATCTAGTTTTACCTTTTCCAGACACAGTGCAGATTAATCCAAAAATATAAAATTTGCCAACAAGTTGAGGGCAAAGGGTTTCAGCCACTGAAGAATAAGAAGTTGGAGACGAAAAAAGCAAATAAAACGGATCTTGGCATGCCTACCTTTCAATAATATTCACAACTAGTGCAGGGAGGTATAGTAAAGACATGTTTAAAAAAAATCACGAATCACATGATGCAGCACTTTAACATAAATCCAATGTTAATTAACAAACCTTAGTCTCGAAAGAAACTCTCACCAAACTTCTTCAAGATCTGAGCCACAGTACTTCCGCCCAAAGACTCCTCAACATATTTGTCACTGCAACAAATAAACATATCGGATATAATTGTTAATGAACATATTCAACAGAAATTACCTACCCAAAATATTCAATAGAAATTGTTCAGTTACAAATGCTGCTTTTGAGGATCATTCGAATTGTCTTTCTCAAGAATTTTAAAAGAAAAAAGATAGTTAATCAAACAAGTGAAATAAAATAAAACTAACCACAAATATAGAGAAACTTGTTTACAAGGCAAGACAAATACAGAGAGAACAGCTTAATCGTAACTAAATTACAAGCACGTCCCCACTCATTCTGCATTGGAACAAACTGAGCTCAAGTTTAAGCTTCAAGCTCAATCTCTTAAACATTATTAACTAAGAGCTAGATGATTTCCATTAAATTTTGCTATTGTAACTTAGTTGATCAAGTTTTACCTTTTCCAGACACAGTCCAGATTAACCCAAAACCATAAAATTTGCCAACAAGTTGAGGGCAAAGGGTTTTAGATACTGAAGAATAAGAAGTTGGAGACGAAAAAAGCTAATAAAACGGATCTTGGCATGCCTACTTTTCAATAATATTCACAACTAGTGCAGGGAGGTATAGTAAAGACATGTTTAAAAAAAATCACGAATCACATGATGCAGCACTTTAACATAAATCCAATGATAATTAACAAACCTCAGTCTCGAAAGAAACTCTCACCAAACTTCTTAAAGATCTGAGCCACAGTACTTCCGCCAAAAGACTCCTCAACGTATTTGTCACTCCAACAAATAAACATATCGGATATAATTGTTAATGAACATATTCAACAGAAATTACCAACCCAAAATATTCAATAGAAATTGTTCAGTTACAAATGGTGCTTTTGAGAATAATTCGAATTTTGCCTTTCTCAAGAATTTTAATAGAAAAAAGATAGATAATCAAAGAAGTGAAATAAAATAAAACTAACCACAAATATAGAGAAACTTGTTTACAAGGCAAGACAAATACAGAGAGAACAGCTTAATCGTAACTAAATTACATGCACGTCCCCACTCATTCTGCATTGGAACAAACTGAGCTCAAGTTTAAGCTTCAAGCTCAATCTCTTAAACATCATTAACTAAGAGCTAGATGATTTCCATTAAATTTTACTATTGTAACTTAGTTGATCTAGTTTTACCTTTTCCAGACCCAGTCCAGATTAATCCAAAACCATAAAATTTGCCAACAAGTTGAGGGCAAAGGGTTTTAGCCACTGAAGAATAAGAAGTGGGAGACGAAAAAAGCAAATAAAACGGATCGTGGCATGCCTACTTTTCAATAATATTCACAACTAGCGCATGGAGGTATAGTAAAGACATGTTTAAAAAAAATCACGAATCACATGACGCAGCACTTTAACATAAATCCAATGTTAATTAACAAACCTTAGTCTTGAAAGAAACTCTCACCAAACTTCTTAAAGATCTGAGCCACAGTACTTCCGCCCAAAGACTCCTCAATGTATTTGTCACTGCAACAAATAAACATATCGGATATAATTGTTAATGAACATATTCAACAAAAATTACCTACGCAAAATATTCAATAGAAATTGTTCAGTTACAAATGGTGCTTTTGAGGATAATTCGAATTTTGTCTTTCTCGAGAATTTTAATAGAAAAAAGATAGATAATCAAACAAGTGAAATAAAATAAAACTAACCACAAATATAGAGAAACTTGTTTACAAGGCAAGACAAATACAGAGAGAACAGCTTAATCGTAACTAAATTACAAGCACATCCCCACTCATTCTGCATTGGCACAAACTGAGCCCAAGTTTAAGCTTCAAGCTCAATTTCTTAAACATCATTAATTAAGAGCTAGATGATTTCCATTAAATTTTGCTATTGTAACTTAGTTGATCTAGTTTTACCTTTTCCAGACACAGTCCAGATTAATCCAAAACCATAAAATTTGCCAACAAGTTGAGGGCAAAGGGTTTTAGCCACTGAAGAATAAGAAGTTGGAGACGAAAAAAGCAAATAAAACGGATCTTGGCAAGCCAACTTTTCAATAATATTCACAACTAGTGCAGGGAGGTATAGTAAAGACATGTTTAAAAAAAAACATGAATCACATGATGCAGCACTTTAACATAAATCCAATGTTAATTAACAAACCTTAGTCTCGAAAGAAACTCTCACCAAACTTCTTAAAGATCTGAGCCACAGTACATCCGCCCAAAGACTCCTCAACGTATTTGTCACTGCAACAAATAAACATATCTGATATAATTGTTAATGAACATATTCAACAGAAATTACCTACCCAAATATTCAATAGAAATTGTCCAGCTACAAATGGTGCTTTTGAGGATCATTCGAATTTTGTCTTTCTCAAGAATTTTAATAGAAAAAAGATAGATAATCAAACAAGTGAAATAAAATAAAACTAACCGCAAATATAGAGAAACTTGTTTACAAGGCAAGGCAAATACAGAGAGAACAGCTTAATCGTAACTAAATTACAAGCATGTCCGCACTCATTCTGCATTGGAATAAACTGAGCTCAAGTTTAAGCTTCAAGCTCAATCTCTCAAACATCATTAACTAAGAGCTTGATGATTTCCATTAAATTTTCCAATTGTAACTTAGTTGATCTAGTTTTACCTTTTCCATACACAGTCCAGATTAATCCAAAACCATAAAATTTGTCAACAAGCTGAGGGCAAAGGGTTTTAGCCACTGAAAAATAAGAAGTGGGAGACGAAAAAACCAAATAAAACGGATCGTGGCATGCCTACTTTTCAACAATATTCACAACTAGTGCAGGAAGGAATAGTAAAGACATGTTTAAAAAAAATCACAAATCACATGATGCAGCACTTTAACATAAGTCCAATGTTAATTAACAAACCTTATTCTTGAAAGAAACTCTCACCAAACTACTTAAAGATCTGAACCACAGTACTTCCGCCCAAAGACTCCTCAACGTATTTGTCACTGCAACAAATAAACATATCGGATATAATTGTTAATGAACATATTCAACAGAAATTACCTACCCAAAATATTCAATAGAAATTGTTCAGTTACAAATGGTGCTTTTGAGGATCATTCGAATTTTGTCTTTCTCGAGAATTTTAATAGAAAAAAGATAGATAATCAAACAAGTGAAATAAAATAAAACTAACCACAAATATAGAGAAACTTGTTTACAAGGCAAGACAAATACAGAGAGAACAGCTTAATCGTAACTAAATTACAAGCACGTCCCCACTCATTCTGCATTTGAACAAACTGAGCTCAAGTTTAAGCTTCAAGCTCACTTTCCTAAACATCATTAACTAAGAGCTAGATGATTTCCCTTAAATTTTGCTATTGTAACTTTGTTGATCTAGTTTTACCTTTTCCAGACACAGTCCAGATTAATCCAAAACCATAAAATTTGCCAACAAGTTGAGGGCAAAGGGTTTTAGCCACTGAAGAATAAGTAGTGGGAGACGAAAAAAGCAAATAAAACGGATCTTGGCATGCCTACTTTTCAATAATATTCACAACTAGTGCAGGGAGGTATAGTAAGGACGTTTAAAAAAAATCACGAATCACATGATGCAGCACTTTAACATAAATCCAATGTTAATTAACAAACCTTAGTCTCGAAAGAAACTCTCACCAAACTTCTTAAAGATCTGAGCCACAGTACTTCCGCCCAAAGACTCCACAACGTATTTGTCACTGCAACAAATAAACATATCGGATATAATTGTTAATGAACATATTCAACAGAAATTACCTACCCAAAATATTCAATAGAAATTGTTCAGTTACAAATGGTGCTTTTGAGAATAATTCGAATTTTGTCTTTCTCGAGAATTTTAATAGAAAAAAGATAGATAATCAAACAAGTGAAATAAAATAAAACTAACAACAAATATAGAGAAACTTGTTTACAAGGCAAGACAAATACAGAGAGAACAGCTTAATCGTAACTATTCTGCATTGGAACAAACTGAGCCCAAGTTTAAGCTTACTAAGAGCTAGATGATTTCCATTAAATTTTGCTATTGTAACTTAGTTGATCTAGTTTTACCTTTTCCAGACACAGTCCAGATTAATCCAAAACCATAAAATTTGCCAACAAGTTGAGGGCAAAGAGTTTTAGCCACTGAAGAATAAGAAGTGGGAGACGAAAAAAGCAAATAAAACGGATCTTGGCATGCCTACTTTTCAATAATATTCACAACTAGTGCAGGGAGGTATAGTAAAGACATGTTTAAAAAAAATCACGAATCACATGATGCAGCACTTTAACATAAATCCAATGTTAATTAACAAACCTTAGTCTCGAAAGAAACTCTCACCAAACTTCTTAAAGATCTGAGCCACAAGATACTTCCATAAAAAGACTCCTCAACGTATTTGTCACTGCAACAAATAAACATATCGGATATAATTGTTAATGAACATATTCAACAGAAATTACCAACCCAAAATATTCAATAGAAATTGTTCAGTTACAAATGGTGCTTTTGAGAATAATTCGAATTTTGTCTTTCTCAAGAATTTTAATAGAAAAAAGATAGATAATCAAACAAGTGAAATAAAATAAAACTAACCACAAATATAGAGAAACTTGTTTACAAGGCAAGACAAATACAGAGAGAACAGCTTAATCGTAACTAAATTACAAGCACGTCCCCACTCATTCTGCATTGGAACAAACTGAGCTCAAGTTTAAGCTTCAAGCTCAATCTCTTAAACATCATTAACTAAGAGCTAGATGATTTCCATTAAATTTTGCTATTGTAACTTAGTTGATCTAGTTTTACGTTTTCGAGATTTACCAGATTAATCCAAAACCATAAAATTTGCCAACAAGTTGAGGGCAAAGGGTTTTAGCCACTGAAGAATAAGAAGTGGGAGACGAAAAAAGCAAATAAAACGGATCTTGGCATGCCTACCTTTCAATAATATTCACAACTAGTGCAGGGAGGTATAGTAAAAACATGTTTAAAAAAAATCACGAATCACATGATGCAGCACTTTAACATAAATCCAATGTTAATTAACAAACCTTAGTCTCGAAAGAAACTCTCACCAAACTTCTTAAAGATCTGAGCCACAGTATTTCCGCCCAAAGACTCCTCAATGTATTTGTCACTGCAACAAATAAACATATCGGATATAAGTGTTAATGAACATATTCAACAGAAATTACCTACCCAAAATATTCAATAGAAATTGTTCAGTTACAAATGGTGCTTTTGAGGATCATTCGAATTTTGCCTTTCTCAAGAATTTTAATAGAAAAAAGATAGATAATCAAACAAGTGAAATAAAATAAAACTAACCACAAATATAGAGAAACTTGTTTACAAGGCAAGACAAATACAGAGAGAACAGCTTAATCGTAACTAAATTACAAGCATGTCCCCACTCATTCTGCATTGGAACAAGCTGAGCTCAAGTTTAAGCTTCAAGCTCAATTTCTTAAACATCATTAACTAAGAGCTAGATGATTTCCATTAAATTTTGCTATTGTAACTTAGTTGATCTAGTTTTACCTTTTCCAGACACAGTCCAGATTAATCCAAAACCATAAAATTTGCCAACAAGTTGAGGGCAAAGGGTTTTAGCCACTGAAGAATAAGAAGTGGGAGAAGAAAAAAGCAAATAAAACGGATCTTGGCATGCCTACTTTTCAATAATATTATAGTAAAGACATGTTTAAAAAAAATCTATTGCCTGGAAGTTTATAGTCTGTTGGGCTTATAAAGAGGGGGGGGGGGGGGGGGGGGGGGGGGGAATCCTATGGTCTATTGGTCTGGGTTCATTAGCTTCAAACCAAAGTATAATTTTATATAACTAGAAAAAACAATATTTGGCATATTCAATTAGACAGGACGTCAGTAAAACATATGAAAATAATGCTTAAATAAATAAATAAATTCTATTTATTGACCATCAAATCCAACCAATGAATAACAACAAACAAACCACGTCAATTCACAAAACAATAACAAATGAACTGTGTTGAGAACATACGCCCTATAACTTTATAACCAATCTTCGATCCTTATAACCAAATCAACATTGTACCTATGTTGAGCAGATTATTAGAGATGGCTGATTGAAAACCCTAGGAGATGATTCGAGATTGTAAACGCTAGGAGAAGAATCGACGGTAATGAAGAGAATACGAAACTAAGATTGTAGACAATGGTCCTCACCTTAGTAGACGATGATGCTCGCTCTCGCCAGTTCAGATGGTGGTGGCGGTGGAGTTCGAAATCGAGAGGGACAAAACTTCGAAATCGAGAGAGAGAACTTTGAAATCAAAATCGAAATTGCTCTAAGATGAATCTCTCACCCCCTCTCTGAGATGAATTGAAATCACTGAGATGAATCATTGTTGATTCGATCGGTTGAGAGAGATTAGGGTTGAGAGAGAGAGAGAGAGAGTCGATCGGTTTCTTCAAAATAAGGATGCTTTTTGTTTCTTCAGAATAGAATTTGGGAATATTAGATATAAAATATTAGATCTAAAAATAAAATTTAAAAAATATATATCTATATAATCATATATAATCATACATAAGAATAGAATTTGGGAATATTAGATCTAAAAATAAAATTTAAAAAATATATATCTATATAATCATACATTAACTTGAAACCGTGATTTTAAAAAAAGAAAAACAAAAAAGGAAGATATAATGATATTTAATTAAAAAGTGATATAAAAAATAAATACCATCACACTTAATTAAATTAGGTGTGATTAAAATATTAATTTGGTATTTTTAATCACACATTCATTAAAAATGTCATATTTTAATTTCTTTAGGCTCCGTTTGGCAAGGAGGTTTGGGGCTATTTTAGCCACAAAAGACAAAATAGGCTATTTTAGTCACAATAAACCAAACATCACATCTAACACATAATCATTACACTCTCCTCTCACAAAAAGAGTCAAAAAAGTCAAAAAATCCTTCCCATACTAAGCTTTTTAGCCCAAGCTAAAATAATCAAAAAAGTCAAAAAGTCAAAAAGCCAACCTACTTTCCAAACAGAGGCTAAGGCTTTGGGAGCAATATTTAGTAGCTTTTTTCTGAAAGTCTTAAAAGAAAAAAGTAGAGATGTGATGTGTTTTAGTTGGCTTTTTGACTTTTTGGCTATTTTAGCCACTTCCCAAACATAGCTTAAGTGTGATCTTTAAGCATTTTTTGAGTAGTGGAAGTCATGTGATATGCAAACCACATTCAATATGACATTTGCCAATTAATTACTGTGCTTTTTTTTTTTTTTGAACTGTCAAAACGTTGCACTAAGAACCAAAGGAACTTACATCAGAAGCAATTAAAGAACTTAAAGAAACAGGGGGGAAAACATTCCAAATAGGAGGGAGAGATTTTGAGGCTATGGATTTAGCAACCCAATGAGCCACCTTGTTGTTATTACGTCGAGTCCAAGAGAAAGAGATCTGAAGTTGAGAAGCCATACTTCTGACATCGCGAATCACAGCATTGAGCTCCTACGGAGGGACATTCTCAGAAACACTAAGCTGAATGACTTGTCGATTGTCGCTCTCAATGACCACATGTAGGAGACTACCGGATTGAGAAAAAAAGCAGGCCATACGGACTGCGTGGGCCTCTGTCTGGGAGGTTGACGACGCCATAATGGTCTTAGCACTGCCGTCAAGAAACTGGCCCGAAAAGTTTCGAAGCACAACAACAATAGTGGCTTGTGGTGGTTGAATAATTGCAAACGCGGATAGGCAACATATAAATTCCCAATCGGTGTATAGCATGCATTCGACCCCGTTCCTGCCGTTTTTAGATGCCGAATAAGCCAAGTAGCGGGCCAATTAAATAGGGAGGGCCGAGTGAGTAAGTACATGACAGATCAAGAACGGGCCCTACCTAGAAGACTAGGGGCGTATATAAATAGAAGGACAATAACCAAAGAGAGGTATGTGAGAATTAGTATGCTTAACTTGAGACACAAGCAATCTAGAGAGTACACACTAACTTATCCATCGGAGCGCTAATTCCGGTACCCCCGACCGGAGTTTTCATTCCTTTTCAGTTGACTAGCGGAAGATCACGAGCGTCCCCCAAGATCAGAAGAGTATTTCCAAACCACTTCTCCACAATTGGCGCCGTTTGTGGGAATACTCAAGCACATCCATGGCGGGCGTGATGGAAGATCCTCCGGTAGTCACTTACACCGCAAGATGAAACCACCCCAAGCAATATGCTTGGGCTAGAGAACAATACCGCAAAAAGGGCCTTGAACTTCGGTTCACCCTTAACATCAACACATGAGGCAATGCAAGCGATTATGGAGCAAGCAAAGCAAAACGAACAGAGGTTGGAGAACATGATCGCTGAGAACGAACGTCTCCGTCAGGATTTGGCCTTGGAAGTGGCGAAGTCCAAACAAGCTGCACGCCAAGATCCGGAACGACCTCTGAGGGAAAGTGGTCGACGACCTCGAGCCCGACAACAAGACACTGACAGTGACTCTGACCTACTATCTCTGGAGCCCAAAAATAAGGGTCGACTCGAAGCTACCAGTTCTTCTGAAGAGAGTGTACGTATAAGGCATAAGCGAAGAAGAAACAGTTCAGACGAAGAAGATCAGCATGATCCCTTTGTGTGACGGATCGCAAAGGCGGTTATGCCCAAAAGTTTAAAGCTCCGTCGTTCACTCTCTATGATGGAAAGTCAGACCCCACCGATCACATCCATCACTACAAGCAAGCCATGACTATGCATGCAGACGATGAGGCCCTCATGTGCCGAATATTTCCTAGTAGTTTAGGACCATTGGCTGTCCGGTGGTATTATAAACTGAAGCCGGCTTCAATCAAGAGCTTCCACCAACTCCAAAAATCCTTCAGGGCAAGGTTCATCGCTAATGAAGTCCAACCGAAGCAAGCCGATTCTCTATGGGCAATGCAGATTCAACCGGGGGAAACCCTTCGTGCATATTCGGCGCGGTATTGGGAATGCTTTAATCTGGTAGATGATGCTTGCAATGACTCCATGGCCATCACCACCTTCAAAATAGGGTTACATCCAGACAGTGCCCTCTGCAGCTCTTTGACCAGACAACCCCCAAAAATGGTCTGGGCGTTGATGAAAAAGGTTGAGGAATACTGCAAGGTAGGAGATGATGCCCTCCGGGTCAAAGATGGGCATAAAACTGCTAAGTTGGCCCAGCCTGAAGTCGTGCAGCTGATAAACACTGTACCACCACGGAGCCCTTAATCACGAAATCGGGCTAAGCGAGATAGAAGACAGAATTCACGCTGATCAAATGACCAGTGTTCACACTGGGCTAATGAGCGGCTTCAAGTGGATAGCAGGCGCGAGGCACGCCGACAAGAAATATACGGAGTTGTCGGACCCAGTCAGTGTGGTTATGGCTAAGGTACAACACCTTTTGTTCTTCAAATGGCCATCAAAAATGGTGGGACCTCCTGACACGAGAAGACGGGATAGGCGGTGCGAATATCACAAAGATCACGGTCATAATACTGACAGTTGCTATGCTTTGAAAGACCACCTTGAGGAGTTGGTACAAGACGGTCGGCTCCGGCAACACGTCCGAAAGAAATCAACCAAAACAGTTGCCCTTCGGCAGGATTCACCTCCGCTCGGTGTCATCCATATAATACACAGCCTGCCAACAGCCCTAGCCGTGCATGCAATTCATTCGCACCCAGTCCCCCAAAAGCAAATCACACTAGCAAAATGGCCACATGAAGCTCCGAATATTACTTTCGATGATTCTGATTTGATCGGCATAACACTCCCCCACATTGATCCATTGGTCATTGAACTACGCATAAATCGATTTACCGTTGAACGCATTCTCATAGACCAAGGGAGTTCTTCGGAGGTTATGTATTACAAGGCCTTCATCAAATTCGGATTCAATGAGTCAGACCTGTCTCCAGCTCCTTATCCACTATTCGGCTTCAACTCAAATCCATAGTACCCGTTAGGCAAAATCACACTACTAGTTCGAGCGAACTCCCGAACAGTCGATATGGAATTCTTAGTCGTCAAGCTGCCTTTGCCGTATAATATCATCATAGAGCGAACTTGGTTGCATGTTATGTAGGCCGTGCCAAGCACCTATCTGTAGACACCCCATTTTTGACCGTCCTCAAGACTTGGACGTCACCGCTTGAACACTCAGTGATCATCGTTATTGGTGTTCGTCTCGAGTTCCCAGAGGCCTCGGCTACGCGCCCTACCTCAGGATCTCCCGACTCGACCGTTTTGTGTCTGGTTTTGCACCAAACACTTGTGTTTTGCCTTGGAAAGGCAATGGATGCCTTATGAGGCCTCCCCACACTCCACCGGCCATGGCTTGAGGCCACCGACTGTTGTTTGTGTCCATCGGCCATAAATTTGGCCGACCGGCACTCTGAATGGCCGACCGGCCATCCATTTTGGCCAAATTGCATCCTTTGCCGGCCGACTATAGTGTTTCTGCTTTTGCAGATATTTTCTCACAGCTGGCATGCATTTTGCTCCCCTCCATACACGTGTATGGAGGGATCTCCCTCTTTAGAAGCTTGTCTTGTAAGCTTTACAAGACTAAAGCTCTATAAGAGGAGCTCTTCCTCTCTTGCATCAGAGGTTAGACATTTTTGGCTAAGAGAGCTCTGGTTCTAGTTTGGGGTTTGCATACATCCTATATCTATATCCCTATTTTGTGTGTTGTGTGTGTATTTAGCATTAGTATTGCACATAAACACCTACTATTCCACCTTCCCTTGGCTATTGAGGTTCCAAGGGATTGTCTTCAGAGTTTTGAAGCTGGTTTGGAGCTCAAAAAGCTGCTGGAGCTCCATTGTTAAAGAGGGTCTTCAAGGGTAAAAAGCTTGTCCCTTTATCCCCCATTTTTACATTGTATTTTCATCTACCTTGCAACTATTTTTTGGCTTTGCATATAACACATAAAAGCTTTGTTTTTAAGGCCTCTAAATAGTTTGTTAAGAGTCTTTTGCGGTTTGAGGTGGTTTGACCCCTCTTGAGCCTTGTAAGGCTCCATTTTTGTGCTATTTTGTGTGAGCTTCGGGACCCTAGTGTTTGGGCCTCCTCACCACTGAAATCTTGAGGGATTTCAGAGGTGAGGATGGTGCCTTGAGGTCCTAAGAAAGAGAGGGTCACCCCCTCTCCTTGTTGTCCTTGAAAAGGGCCCTTTTAGCCTCTTAAGGGAGCTTTTGCTAATATTTACGCTTATTTTGCCATGAAATAGCATTATGTTTAGTTAATTTGAACATACTTTGCATGCCTTGTATACATGTCTTGTGATGCCTTGTTTAGGCCTTAACATGTCTTAGGTTGTAAACCCTTATTCAAGCATGTTTTAGGCTTAGTCTTGTGAAGCTTTCATGTTTGTTTTTCCATGTTTGAGGTCTGTCCTTGGCTGTTTTGGTCAGCCAAGGCTTCCATTGCGTGGCTTTTTTGCATTTTGGCTTGTTAGCCTTAAGTTTTGGACCATTGTTGCATGTTTAGCTTACCTTGTTGCTTGGTTTGGCACCATGTTTTACATGATTTCAGAGCTTATTTTGCATGCTAAGTGTCCATGATTATCCCCTTTCAAGTGTGCTTGAGAGTTGCCCTTTTGTGCTTGAAGATTAGCCCCTTAACATGTGCATGTGTGTGTGTGTGTTGGGCCTCCATGTTTGAGCACTTTGGCCACTGTTTTAGGCCTAGTTAGAGCTGCCTAAATCATGTTTAAGTCCATCTCTTTGTTTGTTGCATGTGCTCCTTGTATGTTGTAGCATATTGGTGAGTTATTGTGTGGTTGGAATCACATGATTGAATAAGGTCACATGTTGGTTTGCATGCTTGGACACCCACATTGCACCTTGCATGCTTGTTGGTTAGCATTGATGTTTCATGCCTTGCATGCTTGCTAGCTTGTATGCTTATTTGCATTGTCATGATTGCATACTAGTTAACATACTTAGGATTGCATTTCATTAATACGCATGCTTGACCTCTTGAAGTGAGTATGATAGAGGTTGGCCCTCTTATGTGATTATGTGAATTGCATTATATTTGAAATTGAAGTTGCACACTTGATTCTTTGGGCCATCATGCATGGAAATGCGTGATTGGTGGTCCAAGAATCGAGGCACATCCTCCTTTGAGTCATTAATATGATAAGGAGTGTGATTGGTGCATACATTGTTTGAAATGCATTGCCATGCCAAGCATTGTCCTCTGTTGCTGTCAAACCAGTTTCTGCAGGAATTTTTGGCCGACCGGCAACATATAGTGCCAACCGGCCATCCAGCGGTGGCCGGTGGATCAATCAGTGGCCGATGATCATCTCCCTTGGCCGGTGACCAATTCCCTCAGCCGGTGGTGTTCCCCAGCATTCATAGAAGGAACTCTAAGACTTTGGCAGTCATCAGAGGAGCAGAGCAGGGAAAACAGAGGCAGCTTGCGCATAACAGTGTGCTTCCGAGCAAGACCGCGCGTGCATTGCATTGGGTCCTCTTCCCGAGGCGATTTACTGTTTTAATTTGCTTAATTAATTTAATTGGTCTGTAATTATTTAATTAGCTTGTAGGTTAATTATTTTGTATTATTCTTTCGGTCTCTCCGAGTGAGGGTAAATTTGTAATAAGTGTGGGTGAGTGTGTGTATGTCTTCCAACCCCTACTTCTTTCTCCCTTTTACTTACCTGCTTTGATGGTTAGTATTAGGACATGTTTAATTTAGCATACCTTATGCTATGCCTGCGTGCATCCATACATTTGTCTTGCATGCACCGGGTTCGGCGCATCATGCTAACTGCATTAGTATTTCAAATCTAACTTGAATACGTGCATCAAATGATTGCATTTCACATGCCATTTTAGGATTAGCCGAGCCTAACCTAATTGCATTTTGTATGTGATGCATTAGCCACTTCAGCATGAACTAGGATCACGCATGTTTGCTAACTAGTTCTTTGTTTTGTACAGTACGATGTAAGTATTTTTATGCTTTAGCATACCGCATGCGTGTGGATGTTGACATGACAGCATGCTTACCATGTGGCTAGATGCTTATGTGTTATAAACTGCCTGAATGTATGTGGGTGAAGGTTGGATTGTTTGAGTTAGAATAGCTCATTGAAATCCGTGTTTTAGCCTACTTGCGAGTAGCAAATCCCAAAACATTTTCAAAACAAATGGATATGCAATGTTTATTTCCAAATTAGGCGATCTAGTCTATACTTTTGTATTGCGCGCATCACATAGTAATTCTAGCTAATTAATCGGAATAAGAACACATAACGCTTTCAAAAAAGGATATCATAGTTAGTAGAGGCCGGTCTTCGGATCGGGCGAGAGGGGGTGCTCATAGCTGACCTTCCCCAATTGTACCCAAGTTTCCGAGCCGAGGCAACTTTGGTGATGACGAACACATGGCCTTAGGCAAACGAGTCAGGGTTTCCTAAATTTCCTAAAATAAAAATATTTAGGTGGCGATTCTGTATCTGGCAAAGCAGTCCATGTTTGGCACTTCTTTCAAAAATCTATTTTCTCAAAATGATTTGCCGGATTTGGACTCTTTGGTTCAGATTAAGAACCGTGACAATTTGAGTCCGAACCCAAATGAACAGAACGGGACTCACCCTCCCGGGGGCGTTCGGGGACGTCTACACTATCATCAACTGCTCTGCTTCCCAACAGAACGCGGCATTGAGCAAATGGTTCCCAAAAATCGGCACAAGCGTGTTATCTCCTTGCTGCAAAAACACCAAAAGAGTTGGAAGTAAATTCTATTGAGGTGCCGGATCGAGAAAACCTCAACAATGCTGGGCGGCTCCCAAGTGAAAAGGCCACCGAAGACCTGGATCGGGTTGACGTTGACGGAAATCCAAAGAAGTTCTTCATGATCTGTGCCTCCTTGAATGAAGTCGACAGGAAGCAACTAAAGTTCTTTATGATCGGTGCCTCCCTGAATGAAGCCGACAGGCAATAACTAATTTCATTCTTGCTCGGCAACCTTGATGTATTTGCGTGGACACCTTATGAAATGCCAGGTGTGGATCCGTCTGTTTCGCAGCATCGTTTGAACGTTGACCCTAAATGCAAGCCGATTATTCAGAAAAGCTGGCGGTCAGCCGCCGAGCACACTGCTGCTATTGTTGAAGAGATTGACCGATTGCTTGACACCAGAGCTATCAGGGAAGTGACCTACCCTACATGGCTCTCGAATACTGTGGTTGTAAAGAAGAAAAATGGGACTTGGCGCGTCTGCGTCGATTTCACTAACCTAAATAAAGCTTCCCCCAAAGATTGTTTTCCCCTACCCAGAATTGACCAACTTGTAGATGCTACGGCACGTCACCAGCGTATGAGCTTCCTTGATGCCTACAGAGGCTACCACCAAATTGCCATGCATCCGGAGGACTAGGACAAAACTGCATTCCTCACCCCAAGAGAAACCTATTGCTATAAGGTTATGCCTTTTGGGCTGAAGAATGTAGGGGCAACTTACCAAAGATTGGTCACTACTATGTTCAAGGAGCAACTCGGCCACGCTATGGAAGTTTATATTGACGATATGGTGGTCAAATCCAAAGAGGAGCAAACTCATCTAGTCGATCTGGAAGAGACATTCGGCATTCTACACAAATATAGAATGAAGCTAAACCCTTCCAAATGTGCGTTCGGGATCGGCTCTGGAAAATTCTTGGGTTACATTGTCAACCACCGAGGAATCGAAGCCAATCTGAGGCAAATCACCACAATTTTGGAACTCGGCTCCCCTCGATTGGTCAAGGAGGCTCTGAAATTGATGGGGATGGCCGCCGCACTCAACAGGTTCATCAGTCGTTCCACTGACCGCTGCTGACAATTCTTTCACACTCTACGGTAGGGCAAGGCTTTTGAATGGACCTCCGAGTGCGAAGCCACTTTCAACAGCCTCAAGACGTACCTCCGATCAGTTCCACTCTCGACAACACCTTCGGCAGGCGACCTGCTCATTTTGTATCTGGCGGTTTCCGACCGAGTCGTCAGCACTGTACTGATAAAGGAAGAGCTGGGGGAGCAGTAGCCAGTGTATTATGTGAGCAAGGCAATGGTTGATGCCGAAACACGCTACCTTCCGTTGGAAAAACTCATTCTGGCTCTCGTCATGGCAGTAAGAAAGTTGATGCAATACTTTCAGGGGCATACCATCGGGGTACTAACGGACCACCCCCTCCAGTCGGTACTCCATAGTGCAGAAGCATTAGGGCGCGTTTCAAAGTGGGATCTTGAACTCGGCCAGTACGATATCTAGTTTTTGCCTAGAACCTCAGTCAAGGGACAGGTGCTTGCCGACTTTGTGGTTGAATTCACTGGGGGTCTTGCCGACTTCAAATTTGATGAAATTCAACCTAAGCCAAACTGGAGAATTTATGTTGGGGACATTTGGAAGTTATACTGTGATAGATCGTCCAATCAACGGGGCAGCGGGGCTGGAGTAATGATAATGGCTCCCGACGGGGCAATAATTAAGCAGGCTGTCAAACTCGGCTTCGAAGCATCAAATAACGAGGTTGAATACGAGGCCCTGCTAACCGGCTTGCGCAATGCACATCTCCTAGGTGCTCGGCGTCTGCTTATATTTTGCGATTCAAAATTGGTGATCAATCTACTAAAGGGGGAGTACGTAGCAAGAAACGATCATATGGCTGCTTACATGAAAATGACAAATTCCTTCCTGGCAAAATTTGACTATCATGAACTGAACCAAATAACCCGTGACCAGAACACACATGCAGATGCCCTGGCTTGCCTAGCCTCCGCCATCAACTCAGAGATTAAACGGACCATTGAAGTTGGTTTCATCCCAGAGCCGAGCATTGACCCTTCTAAGGAAGTCGAAATCAATGTCATAGAGTCAGGATCGAGTTGGATGGACTCCATTGCTGCATTCCTGTCCTCTGAGTAGCTCCTAGAGGACAAGAAAGAAGCGCATAAGCTACAAAACAAAGCCCTGCGATACTACTTGGATCCGTAAGGAAAGCTTTATAAAAAAATCCCTTTCTGGTCCATACCTGGAATGCGTTCATCCAGATAAAGTCGAGGAACTCCTGATTGAAATTCATGAAGGTAGCTGTGGTACCCATTCTGGAGGGCGCTCTTTGGTCCATCGAGCTATAACACAGGGGTATTATTGGCTGACAATGAGAGCTGATATCGAATGTTATGTGAAAAAATGTGAACAGTGCTAGAAGTTCTCCTTGTTAACCCATCTGACTGCTGAAGAGTTAAGCTTTATCACCAGTCCCTGGCCGTTCGCCCAGTGGGGACTTGATATCGTCGGACCATTGCCGAGGGCCCGAGGGAACAAGCGATATTTGATCGTCTTGACAGATTACTTCACAAAATGGGTCGAAATAGAGGCATTAACGCACATTCGAGATGCTGATGTGAAGCGCTTTGTATGGAGAAATATCATAACACGATTCGGCATTCCAAGAGCACTTATCTTAGACAATGGCACCCAGTTTGATTGTGGCGTCTACCGAGAGCTGTGTAGCAAGTATGGTATCTAACCTTACTTTTCCACGCCGGCTTACCCACAAAGCAATGGTCAAGCTGAAGCCTCTAACAAATCCATCTTAGACAGTATCAAGAAGAGGTTGGAGAAAGCTAAGGGCAAATGGGTTGAAGAATTGCCGAGTGTACTGTGGGCTCATCAAACTACGCCGAGGCGATCCACTAGGGAAACGCCGTTTGCTTTATGCTTTGGAACCCAGGCAATCATACCCTTAGAGATCGGCCTTCCAACCCTGAAATCGAAAGTTTTTGATATGGGCCAAAACGACATGATGCTGGCCTTAGATTTGATTCTGATTGAAGAACGAAGAGATCATGCCCTTGCATCCATGGCACGGTACTAGCAGCAGCTTGCTAAGTCGTACATTCAACGTGTTTAGCTGCGCCGCTACACACCAGGAGAGTTGGTCCTGAAGAAAGTACTGCCAGCTGCTAAGAAACCAGCTGATGGAAAATTGGGTCCTAACTGGGACGGCCGCTATCAGGTCGATTCGATAGCAGGAGTAGGAGCATACCAGCTCAAAGACATGTTTGGAAGGAGCCTGCCACGGCCTTGGAATTCAACGCACTTGCGTAAATTTTATCATTAAACCCAACTTGTGGGGAATGATACTAGTTTTGAATGGTTCAACATGTACACATTCTACTTTTGTAATGCAAAGATCCCTGTTTACTCACGGTGAAATCCAGTTCAAAAGTGTTCCGATAAAAGCCTCTGGATTCGGAGCGCCCTTCGTGGATATCAAGTCTCCAAATTCGGAGCCTGTAACAAGCCCGCGAGGGACCTCGCTACAGTTCGGACTCTCCTTTTTTGTTTGTTGCGGTTCGTAATCTGAACCAAAGAGTCCAACTCTGGCAAATCGTTTTGAGAAAAACTGATTTTTGAAAAGAAGTGCCAAACATGGACTGCTTTGCCAGATACAGAGTCGCCACCTAAATATTTTTTAAAATGGGGGAATTTAGGAAACCACGACTTCGGTCGAAATACGTGTCCGTCATCACCAAAGTTGCCTTGGCTCGAGAGCTTGGGTACGATTGGGGAAGGTCAGCTATAAGCACCCCCTCTCGCCCGGTCCGAAGACCGGCCTCTACTAACCATGATATCCGTTTTTGAAAACGTTACGTGTTCTTATTCCGGTTATTAGCCTAGAATTACTATGTTATGCACGCAGCAAACAAGTATAGACTAGATCGCCTAATTTGGAAATAAACATTGCATATCCGTTTGTCTTGAAAAACGTGTTTGGCTTTTGCTACTCGCAAGTAGGCTAAAATACGGATTTCAATGAATTGTTCCAACTCAGACAATCCAACCTTCACCCACAGGCATTCAAACAGTCTATATCATGTAAGCACTTAGCCGCATGGCAGACATATTATCATGTTAACATTCACACGCATGCGAGATGTTAAAGCATAAATACTTACATTGTGCTCCGTGCCAAAACGAGAAACTAGTTAGCAAACATGCATGTCCCTAGTTCATGTTAAGTGCCTAATGTAGCACATACAAAGTGCAACCTAGAGTAGGCTCGGCTAATCTAGAAATGGCATGTGAAATGCGACAAATAGCACGTATTCAATTTGGAATTGAATTACTTATGCAGTTTGTATGATGTACCGAGCCCGGTGCATGTAAACAAATGCATGAATACACGCATGCATTGCATAAGGTATGCTAAAATAAACGTGCCCTAATCTACCATCATAAGCAGGTAAATAAAAAGGAAGAAAGAAGTGGGGGTTGGAAGACATGCACACACACACCCACACTTATTACAAATTCGCCCTCACTCGGAGGGACCGAAAGAATATACAGATTAATTAACTACGCAAGTTAATTAAATATTACAAATCCATTAAATTAATCAAACAAATTAATTAATCTAATTAAAACAATAAACCGCCTCGGGAAGAGGACTAGATGCAACGCATGCTCGGGACTGGCTCGGAATCGCACTGCCATGCATAGACTACCTCTGTTTTCCCTGCTCTTCTCCTCTGAAGACTTCCAAAGTCTCAGGGATGCCTCTCAGGACACTGGGGAGAACCACCAGCTGAAGGGGAACACCACCGGCTGAAGAATGTGATCACCGGCACAAAATGATCCTACCGGCCATCAATTGACTGCCGGTCGGCACTAAATACTGCCGGCCGGCAATAAGTTCCTGCAGAACTTGCAACTCACAGCAGCAGAGGGCAAAATCTTGCATGGCAATGCAATTCAATCTATTTATGCACCAAACACACTCCTTATCATGTTAAGGACTCAAAGGAGGATGTGCCTCGATTCTCGGACCACCAACCACGCATTTTCATGCATGATGGCCCAAAGAACCAAATATGCAACTTTGATTTCAAATGCATGCAAACCAAATGAACACACAAGGGTGCTAAACCTCTATCATGTTCATCTCAAGAGGCTAAGCATGCACATTGATGCAATGCAATCCTAAACATGTTAGCTAGCATGCAACATGGACAATGTAATGTAGGATGCTAATATGCAAACACACATATAAGACAAGCATGCTAACTAAACAATGGGGTGGACTTAAAAATGACTTAGGCACTTCCAAATAGGCCCAAAATCAGTAGCCAAAGTGCCCAAAATTGAGGTTAAACACACATGCACACATACACATGTTAAGGCACCAACCTAAGCATTAGGCAATGCAACATTCAAGCACACTTGAAAGGAGTTAAGCATGGACAATTGGCATGCAACATGAGCTCTAAAAGTCATGCTAGAATGTGGTGCCAAACCATCAAATGAAGCAATCAAGGCATGTAAATGATCAAAGCATCCAAGGCAAGCCAAAGGGGACCTAAACCATGGCTAAGCCAACCAAGCCTCACAAGGCCAAGAAGGCTTAAAACAGGTCTAAGACAGCCCTAGGCCATGCAAAGGGGACCTCCTAGATGGCATCTAAGTGGCTCAAAATCAAGGGCATACACAATGACCAAAACATAGAGCATTCAACACATGCTTCCAAAGCATTAAAGAGGCATGCAAGACAATCATACAAGCATGTCTAGGGGATTGAAATGGCATACAAAATGGTTCCAAACCATTGAAAATAATACAAGTGATGCATGCTATACACTTATGCACTTAAGGCCAACAAGCCAAGCATGCAAATGGGCTATATAATGCAAGCTAGGGTCGACCAAAACAACTATGGGCAGACCTCATGCATGGCAAACTAAGCACAAAAACATCACAAGAGCAAGCCTAAACCATGCTAAAATAGGGGCACACAACCTAAGGCATGTTAGAGGATCAAGGAGGCATTACATGGCAACTATGCTAAGCATGCATGGAGTACCAAACCCAACTTAAAATCATATTATATCATGGTATAATAAGCATGAAAAACAGTCATGGCATGCTCAACACACACTTGAACACAAGGCTCCCTCAAGAGGCAAAATAGGTCCTTTTCAAGGACAATAAGGAGAGGGGGTGGCCCTCTCCTTCTTGGGACTTCAAGGCATCATCTTCACCATTGAAATCCCTCAAGATTTCAGTGGTGAAGAGACCCCAACACCAAAATCCCGGAGCTCTCACAAAATGGCACAAAATGAGGCATTTTCAAGGCCTAAGAGGGATCAAACTCCCCCAAAACACAAAACACTCTTAATAAACAATAAAAAGAGCCTAAAAACAGAACTTTTTTGTATTAAAGACTAAGCACAAAAATAGTTCTAAGGCAAGCAAAAATACAAAGCAAAAGTGGGGTAAAAAGGGACTAGTTTTGTTACCCTTGTAGACCTCTTCACAAGTGAAGCTCCAGCAGCCTCTTGAGGTTGAAACCAGCTCCAAAACACTAAGAACACCTTTCAAGGGACTCAAGTTCAAGAGATGGTGTGTTAGTGTGTGTTTGTGAGCAAAAATGAGACAAAACACACACTTATAGAGATAGAATATGTATCAAACTCTAACCCTAGAGCTCAAGCTTTGCAAAAGCTGTCTAAAATGTCTAACCCTTGTGCCAAGAGAGGACCCTCTCCTTTATAGGCAATTCCTCTTGCAAAGCTTAGCAAATAAGCTTCCTAAGAGGGAAATCCCTCCATACACGTGTATGGAGGGGGATGGATTGGGTGCCAGCTATCACAGCTGGCACAAAATATCTACCAAAAGTAGATGAACAGTAATTGGCTGGCCAAAAATGTCATTTTGACAAAATTGGCTGCCGACCGGCAACAAAGAGTGCCGACCGGCACAATATATTGCCGATGGCACAAACATCCGGCCGGTGGCCTCTAGCCACGGCCGGTGATGTGTGGGGATGCCTCATAAGGCATTCCCTGCCCCTCCAAGGCAAAACACAAGTGTTTGGTGCAAAACCAGACACAAAACAGTCGAGTTCGGAGATCCTGAGGCAAGGCGCGTAGCCGAGACCTCCGGGAACTCCAAACGAACACAAACAAGGATGATCACCGAGTGTTCAATCAGTGACATCCAAGTCTTGAGGTCAATCAAAAATGGGCTGTCTACAGTTGCCCCTCTTTGACAGAACTCGAAAGTCATAACAATGACAGGAGTGAATGTCAAAGCCCAGAGACGACCCATTTTTGACAAGGCCGAAGACTTAGACAAACATGCAAGACAAGTAAGATATGCCCTCGAAGGCAGGGGCAAAATGCAACTGAAAATGCAAGAAGCCAAGCATAACTTATAATCATGCAAAGAAAGCTGTAACGAAGCACACATGCAACAGTTTTAAGCTAGAATACTCCAGACTACACTACAATGCAGAAAGGATGTAAGAGAATTATGCAATTCTCAATACGTCTCACTCGAAGGATACAATACCTGTGCGGCTCGTCCGGTTGCACCGGCCTCAAATGAACCGTACATACAATATCGTGCCTGAAAAAGAAACAAACTTAACAGGTACAATATCGTTAGCGACATGCAAATCATGCAAAATAAATGCAAAATGATATGCAATATATACAAAACTATGTATGAACAATGTGAATGGAATGCAATGCAATTGAATCATGATCCAATCGCGAGTGGTTCGAAACCACACATATGTCAGATAGATTGATGGAAGTAACAAGTTCGTCTACCATAGAAAAGGTGCCGCAACCTTAAACCAACATACCAGCGTGGAGTAGGCGCGATACACATGCAGAACTATGAGTAATGTAGACGGACACAAGAATAAGTATTGGGTGGATTGACATAAGTGGGGAAACGACCCGCTGGGGAATGGACAATGATCCTAATGCTGGATGCAAAAATTACACTACAATGTGATATGTACAACGGATATGGCGCGCAGGCCAAACCGTATCTTGCCTAGGAAAGGCATGCACGCATACAAGCCATGTCTAACACAGAAAAGGTGCCGCAACCCTCAAACCAACATACCAGCGTGGAATAGGCGCGTACACATGCAGAACTGTGTTTCAACGTGAAAAGTATAGGCACATACCAAACCAAGCTCAACAAGGAAAGGCGCAAGCCATAGATAGAAGACGATGCAGTGAAATGCATGCAATGGAATGGATACAATGGATATGGCACACAGGCCAAACCAAGTCTTGCCTAGGAAAGACATGTACGCATACGAACCATGTCTAACACAGAAAAGGTGCCACAACCCTCAAACCAACATACCAGCGTGGAATAGGCGCTTACACATACAGAACTGTGTTTCAACGTGAAAAGTATAGGCACATACCAGACCAAGCTCAACAAGGAAAGGCGCAAGCCATAAATGGGGGATGATGCAGTGGATGCATGCAAACTATAATGCAATATCTATAAATATGCAATGGATGAAATGTAAATGCAATATCTACAGTGAAATGCATGACAATGCAGACGATGCAATGACCATGATTGCAGTTTTCCCTACTCTCCCAACAGGGCGATATACTAGGTTGGTTCAGTATCCAGAACTGAGGCGCGGACATGCTACCTCAACCTATGGGGCTTCCATACAGATTTCAAGCCGAGGGTACACCCTCTGGGTATTTAAATCAGACTTTAGTCTCGGAAATCCCGAACCTTTACGTTCTAGGCATGAGCCATTCTAGTTTCCACCGTCCCCATTGGTCTCCTAGGAACTCACCGCAATCAAGGAAGTCGTTCGGGCACGACAAACACCAAAGGAATTGCACCTTCAGAGGATTTAAGGTCTCCTAGACCTGGATGCAAAATGTATGCATGACAATGCATGTTGTTTTTTTGTTTTTGAAATGCAAATGGTGCATGATGCTAGGAAAAATGCAAGACAATGCATGTGTTTTTTTTTGAAATGCATGGCATATGCACTACCTACGATGATGCATGACAATGTGATATCTACAATGCGATGCATGAAACTGTACCAAGGGTTTTGCACCCTCCAAGGATTTAAGGTCTCCTAGACCGTGCGTGTTCTTGGTCCCGTCGGACCGTGCTTGGGCACAAGACAATGAGGTGCGCGAAAAAGCGCGATGAAATGCATGTCAAATGCAATGAGGTGCACCTTAATGCACCGAAGGTCTTGTACCTCCCGAGGATTTAGGGTCTCCTAGACCGTGCGTGTTTTTGGTCCCACCGGACCGTGCGTGTTTTTTTTCCCGCCGGACCCCTGGTTGTAAAATGAAATGCACATGAGGCACGCATACCTCATGGAATGTAAGATGATACATATGAGGCACGCATACCTCATAAGATGGAAAATAAAATGCAAAATGAAATGCGAAATGAGGCACGCATACCTCATCGTGCAAGATGAAATGCAAGATGAGATGCAAGATGAGGCACGCATACCTCATCGGATGGAAAATGAAATGCAAAATTGGATGTAAACTGAGGCACGCATACCTCAAGAATGCGAAATGAAATGCAAAACTGAGGCATGCGTACCTCAAGATGCAAAATGAAATGCAAAATGAGATGCAAAATGAGATGCAAACTGAGGCACGCGTACTTCAAGATGCAAAATGAAATGCAAAACTGAGGCACGCGTACCTCAAGATGCAAAATGAAATACAAAATGAGATGCAAACTGAGGCACGCGTACCTCAAGAATGCGAAATGAAATGCACATGAGGCACGCATACCTCATCGTGCAAGATGAAATGCACATGAGGTACGCATACCTCATGGGAATGTAAAACAATGCAAGTGTGACAAGAATGCCACACAAAAGTGCAAAACAAAGCAAGTGTGACACGCATGCCACACAAAAATGCAAGACAATGCAAGTGACGAGCGAGACAACGCAAGTCACAAGAGATGTGCATGACGACGCAATGTGACGCGCCCGTCAGTGCGATAAATGCATGCGACGTACACGGGGCAACTTTTGAATCTTGTAAAAGACAAAAGGATACAATCACTGCATGAATTTGAGTGCCACACACAGAAGACACGGTCCGAAGTCAAAACAGAGGCCGGTTGAGCGTTGGAGATGCACTTTCTTGCACTTTCTTGAGCTATGAAGACCCAAAACTCCTCATATGGCCTAAACAAGGCTGTGGGAACACCACCGGCCGAAAGGGCAAGTCACCGGCTGGTCACCGGCTGCTGAAAAACTCCACCGGCACAATATTGTGCCGACCGTCCAAAAGTTGCTGAGTCGGGGCAGATTCGACTTTTCGCTTTGGGTGTTTTAAAATAGGGTTTCTAAACCATATTTCTTACTTCCTCCTTTGCCGAAAATCAACTCTCTCTCTCTCTAGAGCCTTTTTCTCTCATCTTTTCCCCGTTTCTTTGTGTTCTCGCACCATTTTCATCGTTTGATTCGCGAAGTTCATTGCGTTTCGAACATTTTGGACCGATTGAAACTTCGTTTCGACGCTCCTTTTGCTATTTCCACCCTTTTGGGACTTGTTCCCCTCGATTTCCTCTTCATTTCCATACCTTTTCACATCCCGACCTTTCCGGCCATTTTCCACCCTCCCGGGGGGTTGACTTTTTCGGTTGACTCTTCGTATTCCGACCCGATTTTCATTTCTGGCTATTTTTCACTGCCCTTGACATGGCTGACGACGTTCCACACGTCGGGACTCCCCCGGATCACGAGATGGATCCCAGGGTAGAGCTCCTCCCTCTGAGCGAGCGTCCGTTCGACCCGGCGA
Source organism: Camellia lanceoleosa (assembly GCA_025200525.1). Taxonomy (NCBI): domain Eukaryota; kingdom Viridiplantae; phylum Streptophyta; class Magnoliopsida; order Ericales; family Theaceae; genus Camellia; species Camellia lanceoleosa. Next base: position 2,361,573 of record JANUSC010000016.1, on the reverse strand, counting down.
CCTACCGTCCGGCGATTCATGTGCTGCCACCGGATAGACTCCGCCATTTTCGCAGCTTTGACAGGGCTCTGGACCCGGAGCTCCTCCTACGCGAGCCCACCTCTCACCTATCCTTCGGCATTTCCGAGGTAACATTTTTTCTCTATTTTATTTTCTGCAATGTAGAACCTTTAACTGTCAACTGCCATAGCTGATTGCATTCCTTTAATTGCTTAGTTCTGATATACTGTATACTGTAGTTGATCGCAATCATACTTGCAACTGATATCTGTTGAAGATGGACACATGCACACACACTGCACTAGCCTTAATCACCCAAACACATGGCGCACACTGTGCTTCACTGCAAACTCACCGACACACGGTACTTATTTGAATCTGAAAAACTTACACGCATGCCATATCTGTAGTGAACCACTCAAACACGCTGACGCATCACACGTTGTATTTCACTGTAAGCACACTGGCACCCGGTATCTGTTTGAATCTGAAAACCTGCACACATGCCATATCTGTACCAACTTTAACTGTTTCTACAAAACTGTACATTTCATATTGTTTTGCAACTATTTGTTTGAAAACAGGGAGATTCCCATACCATCCGCGGGTATGGGAACACTGTCGCTCGTGAGTGGTACGCCGAGCTACCCGATGCAGTTCGCCACATCGTGGACCAGGCCGGCTTTGGCGCCTTCTGCAGAGGACTCTCTAGGCTCTCTGCATGCAGACCTCTTCTTGTCGCCCTGGCAGAGAGGTGGTGGGACACCACCGATTCATTTCATCTCTCCACGACAGGGGACATGACGATGACCCCTTATGATTTCTCAATGCTCACCGGCATCGGGGTAAGGGGTGATCTGATCCCCTTCGACATTGACATGGATGAGTGGACCGCGGCCCAGGTCTACTTGCTTGGCGAGGTACCGCCTTTGGCGCGTCCAGGCTTTGTCAGATATTCATGGTTTGAGGTGCAGTTCAGGGTCCAACCCACCCTTGTTGATGCAGCCTCAATGACTCAGGAGGCCGTGGAGAGATACGCACGCGGCTTTCTCATGTTCCTGTTTGGGACGACCCTTTTCGCCGATCGGGCGAACACAGTGCCTCTCTGCTTGCTTAGCGCACTGGTGGACGTCCGGGACATCTTGCATTTTGACTGGGGCGGCGCCGCTCTGGCCACCCTCTACGGCTACATGAGCTCAGTCTCCTGTGGCAGCGGACAGTTGCTCGGAGGCTACTGGCTGGCTTGGGAGGTACGTCTTCTCATCTGCTTTACATTTCTGCTCTACATTTCCTGTATTTCTTGTACTCAGAGCTTGCTTCGCCTTGTTGTATATTGTACACTTGCACACACATACTACACTTTACCTTGTGTACCACCTCTGCATACACTCTGCACAATACACGCACAACACACGACTGTCATTTACGCTCTATACGTCAGATGCCTTTTATCGATGATCATCTCGACATCTATTTTGCAGTTGTGGGTTTATGCCTACTTCCTAAGTACGCAGTCTTAGAGACAGAGACTCCTCTAGTCATCCCCTTCTCGCGCCGCTATGATGGGAGGTGCACACGGCGGCCTCGCGAGACACTTAGCTTCTTCCGCCGCTTCTTCGATACCATCACCTCTGCCGAGGTATGTTTTACTTGCAGTTCATTTAAGTTTCGCTTTCCACTGTATATTTCCATAGCAATAGATAACGAACTGTATTTCAGTTGCAGATCACTTGGCAGCCGTGGGCTCCACTGCCAGCCATGATGCGAGATCAGTTTGCCGGTGCCGTTGAGACCTTGCGTTACCGGATTCTACTGGAGGGCCCGGTCTGTCGGGCTTGGTACCTGGGCGAGCGTTTCTTACGCCAGACCCTAGGGTTACCTGAACAGATAGTCCCGGTGTACCCTCCCGAGTATATGAGGGATACCGAGAGACTCACCGCCGAGCAGATGGCAGACTACACCATTGGCTGGGAGGCAGATGGCTTCAGAGGCGAGGGATATTACTCAGAGTACGTCCGGACCTTCATCATGCAGCCCCTGAGTGGCAGTCGCCGAGCTGATCGAGAGAGACCTGCGGCGCCGGTGGCTCGGGCAGAGGCAGGAGCAAGAGCGGGATCATCGAGGAGGGCCCGAGTCCGTGGCAGGGGCGAAGTTCAGAGGGGACGAGGGACGGGTTGGCCTGCCCTGCCCACTTTACTATCATACAGAGGGCAGGATGGGGCGACCTACCAGATCCCCTTCGCTCCTCCCCCAATTGATCATGAGCTAGTCGGTGTCCTCGACTTACCCCCGGTATGTATTACTTCGTTCTGCATCTTGCATTGCCATTTCATTTCAGTTTATTTGATATTCCGCAGAACACTGATATATCTGACATTTCTACAGGCTTCCTCCGAGTACACCCGGTAGTCCCTGGAGCTAAATGCCTCCATGATGGGGATGCTGCAGCGGACTTTTGACATCTTAGCCCTCTACAGTATTCCGGTATGTTCTTCTGACGACAGTCTCAAACCATACACTATTTCAAACAATCTGATGCATTACATAACACCTGATAAACTGCTCACGGCATCCATACATCAGATTCTCATACTGTCTTGATTCATCGCGCTCACGGCATTTATACATACATCAGACTTCATACACTGATTCATTGCTCGGCATTCTCCTGCGCACCGATTCACTGTTTCACATATACTGATGCATTTGCCTTTCACGCTTTTTCAGCCTCCCTTCCAGATTCCTCCAGTGGGTGGCGGCGCTCCGGCTGGGCCTCCCCTTTCTACTCGGGATGGCAGGATATTCCCCCGCACCAGAGGGGGGCATACCCATGTAGGGAGCAGCTCGCGGGCACCAGTTCCCGGCGATGACGAATCGGAGGCGGAGGCGGAGGCGGAGTCATCCAAGGAGGAGGCCGGGGATAGCTCGGGCTCGGGCTCTGACAGCGATGCTTCTGATGACGCTCCTGGACTTCTGCCCAAGAAGAGGGCGATGACAGATCCTCAAGCGTGAGGCCACTGATGATGATGATGACCCAGACTTTTGCTGTTTTTCTTCTATTTCTTTTCTTGTACTTTTCTCTTTTTGGTAGATAGGGTACTTTGTACTGCCACAGACAGGTTTTTGTTTTCCTCAAACTTTGTACTTGGAAAAAGATGATATGAACTTTTTATCTAAAAAGTGTTATATTTACATATCTCATACTTTGCACTGCATTGCATCATATTACACCCCAAATGTAAATAAAATTGATCTGTTGTCTGAAAATTGACCATTTGTACTGTAATAATCGGATGACCAACCAACTAACAGCAAACAACTCATACAAACCACTACTCAATCTAGAAACACAGCCCACATTCCGCCGGGGATTAGGCTACCTATGGCCTGTAACACAACATTCGGTTCATTCTGCACACAGCAAACCCTGAACAAAAAAAAACCAATCCGACAAGACGGACCACAAAACTGGAACAGTTGAAGTTGAAACACACTCGGATGTCCCCAATTTCCTTCTCCTGCCTCGCATAAATGTGGAGAACGGCACAGCATTCTGAGCACAAACGATTGTCTTTGGAAAAAGATTTCACAACCGGGGTATCGAGCCTACAACTGAACATAGCGGAGAGACTCGATTGAAGAAAACAAAAGGCGCACGACCTAAACACCACGAGACACACTTGGGAAAGACTCAACAGAAGCCAAAACAAAAGAAGGACACGACTCACGGACGTGTTTTAGGAAACCAAAGGCCTCAGACCTCGAGGAGTCAATTCATCCGGGTATGTTTCCCACCCTTTCTGATTTGCGTGATTCTCACGTCACTCGGCCCTCAGGCTCGGCTTTTCTTTCAAAACCCTTTTGCTCACTTTTCTCTCATCGTACACCTCTCTATTCTTTATTTTCTCATTTTCCATCCCTCCCCAGGGTGATTGATGGATGAATAGGAAGTGACGGGTTTATGCCCAGTACAGCTAGCTCACGGCTATTCCTTCTAGTAGATAGGGCGCTTTTCTGGCAAGCGCGTTGATGATAGGGGGGGAGACAGAACACCTGGCTCAAACTGTGCCCCTAGTCCATTATTTTGACCATTTTTTTCGTTTTCTTTCTAAAACAGATTTGACTAAAATGATCGTTAGATCAACATGCTGGTTCGATTTTTGATTTGAAAATTATGCAAGTCAGGCTGTGAGCACTGAAAATTTTTCGTTTTTGGGTCCAAGACAATGGTCCGATTTTGGAAAATGAAATAGTTTTCGAGAAAACAGTCAACCTCAGTAAAAATTTTCAAAAACTATTTTCGCAAACGGTCAATGCTCGACAAGCACAGAACCTACCCTCGAGATGCGCAACCTCGGATCAGAGGCAATTTGGGAAAATTGCCCCTTGCTTGAAGGGACGCATGGCAACGAAAAGTTACCCCTGGTTTGGACGGCAACTTGCAGCGACACGTGGCATCGGAAAGTTTCCCCTTGTTTGGATAATGCCGCGGCATGCTCATCAATGATTGATCGCGACCGGGCTCTCAGGCGCGGAGAGGGCGGAGATGGCCACAAACAATATATGGACACAGTCACCTTGAAGGCGTTGGTGGCTGGACTTCAAAAAGAAGTTGATCACATAGTTCCAATTTTTGCAACCGAGACATCGGATTCGGAGGGGGCACAGGTGATCAAAACCATTACATGGACTGAGACGCTATAAAAGCGTTGGGGGCTGGACTTCAGGATGAAGTTGCCTACGTATCCCAAACATGGGAATCAAGCCTTACGTAGTTTCGGTTAAGGTACACTCGGGTATTTTAACCTTCACTTTTCAGGCTCTAACTTTTGCCAAGGCACCCAATGCGGGTCTTCGACCTTGCGAACTTCTTTTCATTTTCTATATTTTTCTGTTTTTGCATTTATTTTTTCCTTTTTTTCTTTTCTTTTCAAATTTTTTCTTCTTTTTTTCTTTTTCTTTTGTTCTTTTTCTTTTGCATTTCTTTTCTTGCTCTAACTTTTGCCTGGGTCGCCCTTCCAGGTTTTCGGCCCAGCGAGCCTCTCAAAGGGTAAAAGTGTAACAAGCCCATGCCAAATGGTTTTTGAAATTGGAGCCTCTCTGTATCTAAGAGAATGACTGTTGCAGTACCTTGCAGAAGAGTCCATCACAGTTGCTTCACGAGCTTCTTCTGGTGAGATCTAATCTTTTGCTCTGATTTCGGTGCCTCTTGTTCGAGGGCTGCTTCAAATCTGGCCATATGGGCCTCCTCTGATAGCTGACCGTTGCATGTTCCGGATGAGCTGGGGGTTCCAACAGACAGGTCGAATCTTGAGGCTGAGAGCGATCCTAGGCTGTACAATCTCAAGAGCGATTCCACACAGGTCTTCGCAAGACTGCGCAAAACATTTTTTTTTGAAAGTTTTTAAGAAAGCGACAAATCGCTCGCGCTAAAGATAGTGTGGAACCAGTCTGGGTCAAGCCAGGGTCCTTTTCAGTACTCACGCTAACAAGCGTGATTTCAATCATTAAGGGCTTAGCATACCTCTCTTTCTTTCAATTTGATCAAAGTTTGCAAAACCCGAGGAATTCCTTCATCTTCGTTTTTATCACCGCAGTGTTCAAAAAGGTTTTGAAAAACTTAGGTCAAAGCAATTAAAAAAAAAAGGGTACAAAAGAGCAAGTGGAATGCGCTGTCGCCCCATTCGAATTCTCTAGCACAACTAGCCCAAAACAAATAATAAACACGGAAACACGGCAGCCGCGGCTATTTCATTTAGGTTTTTCGGGTGCAACTGGCTCCATAGCAGAGACAGACTCAAAAAGAAAGCAAAAAGGAGTAATTACAAAGCAAAACGGTGTTCGAGGCAACAACCCCGGAATCACCTGGTATTCTATACAAAAAGGGGACTGACTCGCTACAACAAGACAGACCCTTAAGCAAAAAGGACTGACTCACGACAGAGAGACAGACTCAAAAGAAAACAAAACACTGACTCGACACCCAAGCCAGAATTTACAAAACATAGCATTCGCAGATGCTGCCACATCAAAAAACTCAAGGCGCTGCCCGCAGGCGGTCGAATCCCAACTACATACTCGCAGTATCGGTGTCCTCAAAATCCAATAACTGGGTGGTAACGGATTTAGCTGAGGTGGGCGGGAGAATAACCTCGTTGTCAATCAGATCCTGCACCTCATGGCGAAGGCGGAAGCAATTATCGGTGGGATGGCCAGTTTACTGATAGTACGCACAGTACTGAGTAGCGTCATGGCCCGCTGGGAGTTTTTTCGGCAGAGGTTGAGGCTCTAGGGGCTTAAGATGTCCCCTCTCAGCAAGAATCTGAAGTGCCTTTGATAATGGCATATACAGAGCATGGAAGGCCCTGCGCCCTCGAGGCAGGTACTTTGAGGCTTGAGTGCTCTTGCTAGACGCACTAGCGAACGGATCGGCAGGTGCGGGCTTGGATTTCTGATCCTTCCCAGGTATGAGGTCTGAAACGGGAGAAACTGGTTTGACATGGCGGGGCCTATCCCGGCTTTCTGATTGGCTTGTGCTACTCTCAGGTGGAGTGGTGAAAACATCATCTACAGCTTTGGTTACAACTGCGGATATCTGTCGCTTGTTCATTCCCCCGGCTTTTAAAGCCTCGACTGCCCACAGCAGCTGTTCCACGGGGTCGGCATCTGCCTTTGCTTTGTTCTTGCCTCTGGTCTCAGCCTGGTTGAGGGTTTGGGTTGATACTGATCCGTCATTGCCATAGTTGGAGGCCATCTCCGGTTGGCTAAGTTCAATCACAATTCGCCCCAGTAGCGGGGGCTCCTGAGGTACAAAACTCCTGGCATATGGTGCAACTGGTGGCGAAGTTGACATCCCGTAAGTGAGATCTGCCACGGACCTCTGGAGATCACCTATCATCCCCATTAACTCGAATGTAGTGGGCTCGTGAGCCTGATACAACTGGGGTGCCCAGATCGGGTGTGCAGCGGGTGACCTGGGAGGATGCGGCATGTCAACGCCGGTCTCACTCTGTAGGGTGATCCCTTGATCTAGCGCAGCTGTCATAACCACTATCTCTTCCGAATTCTGCGTCATCATAGGTCTTGTCTCAGCCAGGGGAACACTGGCTATTCCGTATCAGCTTTCTGAATTCTCTGAACTGAAAGGAAAAACGAGCAGCATTTTAGCCCAAACGGATCAAACACAGATGTAGTCAAACAACTGATCTCTACTACTGATTACGGTTCCCCAGAATCACTGTCCCTAGAACTGAACTGATACCCGCAGATATAACCGGTTCCTCAACAACACTGATACTGGTGCCCCTCGGGCCTGATACTCAGACTTGCAAACTGATATGCCCTAGAGGGAGAGGGAGATTCTTCGGCAGCGGTCGAGGCTCGAGGGGTGTAAGATGCCCCTTGTTAGCCAGAATTTGAAATGCCCTAGACAGAGGCATATAGAGGGCATGAAAGACTCTGCGCCCTTGAGGAGGATACTTCGAAGTCTGAGGCTTCTTGCTAGACGCACTAGCGAAAGGGTCGGCAGACATTGTCTTGGCTTTCTGATCTTTTCCGGATGCAGAGTTGGGGATGGAAGGAACTGTTCTGGCATGACGGGGCCTATCCCGGTTTTCTGTCTAGCTTGAACTAGCCTCTGCTGGAGTGGAGAAAGCATCATCCACAGTTTTGGCCACGACCGCGAATACTTGCTGTTTGTTCATCCCCCCGGCTTTCAAAGCCTCGACTGCCCGAAGTAGTTGCTTGATGGGATCGGTGTCTACCTTCATTTTATTCTTACTTTTAGCTTAAGCTGGATCATGGGTTTGGGTCGCTGTTGACATGTCATTGCCATAGCTTGAGACAGCCTCGGGTTGGCTAAGCTCGATCACAATTCGCCCCAATAGCGGGGGCTCCTGCGGTGCAAAATTCGCGGCGTATGATGCAGCTGGTGATGAAGCCGACATTCCGTAAGCCAGACCTACCGCGGACCTCTGAAGGTCACCAATCATTCCCATTAATTCAAATGTGGTGGGCTCACAGGCCTGAAACAACTGGGGCTCCCAGATCGGGCGCACAGCAGGCGACCTGGGTGGATGTGGCACCTCAACATTGGTCTCATCCTGCAAGATGATTCCTTGGTCTAATGCAGCTGTCATAACCACAATTTCTTCCGAATTTTGCGTCATCACGAGTCTACTAAACTAAACTGAGGTGATGTGACTGGTGACTGACGGATCTGATGAACCGGTGAGCCTTTTCCTGTCTTGCCTCAGCAAAGGAGAACACTGGTTGCTCTGGACTAAGTCTCTGAACTGAAAGAGAAAACATGCAGCATCTCAGCCCAATCCCACCAATACAGACATGAACATAACTGAATAACTGTGTTCGACCACTGATCACTGTTCCCAAAATTATTGCCCCCAAAACTGAATCTGATACCCGCAGATATAACTGATTCCCAAAATACTGAACTGGTGCCCGCAGGCCTGATGCCCAAACTCGTAAACTGATACATGCATTCCTTGTAGAGACGCACTCTAACAAGCACATAACAGATAATTGAGAGCCAAAAACACTCCTATGTTGGGGTAGGGTTTCCCTGTCCTATTTTTGTCAGGAGCTAGGGTTTCACTACGCACGCAGCGGTTTCAAACAACCTATATCGGGTAAGCAACCTGTCCTAGTTTGGAATGGTCACTACGGATTTCGATATGCACTAGGTCGAATGGTCAAAAAGGGTGCCCCGGTAAAACCGGGGTTTGTGTTCCCATACTGGCAGAGCCCGTAACCAGTCAGCCTTGTGGACATGCCTTGACAAGACAAGCCTCCGGCAAATCGCGCAGGAATAGCAGATGGCAAACACGGTGTCCTAGGCGCACCAATGCAAATGCAATGCAAAGAAACACACAAGTGTAGTCAAAACCGGATATCATGAGTTCGAGTCAAGTTCTCTAAATCCCCAGCAGAGTCGCCAGAATCAGAACAAGCTCATGGGGACCTCGCTACAGCTCGGACTCGATTTGTGTCACGGTTCTTAATCTTGAACCAAAGAGTCCAAATCCGGCAAATCATTTTGAGAAAACAGATTTTTAGAATAGAAGTGCCAAACATGGACTGCTTTGCCAGATACAGAGTCGCCACCTAAATATTTTTTAATGGGGGAATTTAGGAAACCCTGACTCGGTGCCAAAGGCCGCGTGTCTGTCATCACCAAAGTTGCCTCGGCTCGGGAACTTGGGTACGATTAGGGAAGGTCACTTCGTGAGCACCCCCGCTCGCCCGATCAAAGATCGGCATTTACTAACCATGATATCTAGTTTTGAAAACATTGTGCGTTCTTATTCTGGTTATTAGCCTAGATTTACTATGTGATGCGCACAGTATACAAGTATAGACCGGGTCGCCTGAATTGGAACAAAACATTTCATGTTTGTTTGTTTGGAAGATGGTTTGCTACTTGCAAGTAGGCTTAAAATGCAGATTTTGCCACCCTCGGGTGGGCTTAGAAAACATGGTTTTGCCACTATTTAGTGGGCTTAAAACAAACATTTGATGAATTGTCCCAATCCAAATAACCCAACCTCCACCCACGGGCATTCAAGGCAGTTATATCACATAAGCAAATAGCCTCATGGTAAGCATGCGATTCATGGCAATCACTCACACGAATGTAAGGATGCTAAAGCATAAAACTCACCGAGTACTCCAAGCCAAAACAAAAACTGATTAGAAATCATGCATGATCCTAAATATACAGAAATGCCTAATGCAACACATGCGAAAATGCAAACTAATGGCAGGCTCGGCTATTCTAAACATGGCATATGAGATGCAACAGCTAACATGTATTCAACTTAGAATTGAAATACAAATGCAGTTAGTATGATGCGCCGAGCCTGGTGCATGCAAAACAGATGAATGAATGCAAACATGCTATCATACTGTATGCTAATTGAAACATGCCCTAATCTAACTATCATAAGCAGGTAAATAAAAGGGAAGAAAGACGTGGGGTTGGAAGACATACATCACACACACACACTTATTACAATTATGCCCTCGCGTAGAGGGTCCGAATAAAATAATATACAGTCCCAAATAAATAGTACAGTCCAAATAAATAATACAGTCCAAATATGTACAAATTATCAAATTAACTAAGAAAATAATAAACTGGCATGCAAGCCAGGGACTGCCTTGATTCCGCTCCGGATGATGAATGATGCATGTCCGGGTTGCCTTTGCGCGGAAATCCACCGTGATGCCCCAATTAGCCTCTGTTTTGCAATGATTTTTTGGAAAGCGCGCCAAGCCTCGGAAAACTGCTGATTCTTGATTTGCTGCAACAGAGAGCAGGAAAGGGGCATGGCAATGTATTTTCACAAATGTATGTATGTCTCGATCCTCGTGCCACCAATCACGCATATCGATGCATGATGGCCGAGGAGTCGAATTGCACAATTCAATATGGAATGAATGCATATGAAGACACAACAAGACCTAACTCCATCATGAATAATCCGGAGTGTCGGTGACTGGGGAATTGAGACACGTTCCGTCTCTCGGAGTACGAAACGTACCTCGTTTCCCGTGCTCGGGCTAACTCATATCCCAAACACAATGCAATATGCATGACATGCATGAATGCAACTAACATACAACCTAGCATGCGCAATGCTATGAAATGGCATACACGATGCACGAGGTAACATGGCATACACAATGCGCTAATATACAACCTAGCATACGCAATGCTATGAAATGAAATGGCATACACAATGCATAATGGGCTTACACCAACACAAGTGGACCTCAGCCGCACTTAAGTAGGAGGCCAATAGATGAAAATGAGATACCTCGAAATGCGTGCACACATGCACGCAAACCGAGGACTGAGCCTAAGGCACGAAATGGCATACGCAATGCAATATGGACTTATACTAACACGAGTGGACCTCAGCCACACTCACATAAGAGGCCATAAGATGAAAATGAGACACCTCGAAATGCGTGCACACGTGAACGCAAACCGAGGACCGAACCTAAGGCACTAAATGCCACTCTAATGAAACATGGCATGGCATGGAATATGATGTGCAATCATGCAAATTTCAGTACTGAAATTGATGCCAAACAACCCCCGAAACATAGCAAAATTACACCCGATGCACGAAATGGTCCCGAAACATGAAATTTGGCACCCGAAATGACTTGTAGCTATATCAAACATGCATAATATAGTCATGAAGCATGAATACAGGAGTAAGGCAGCCCCAAATAAGCATTTTTACAGTACAAAGCATGGCCAAACAGCGAGCAAAAGTGGGACTAAATTAGTATGCAAAAATGGCTCCGCAAGGGAGCCAATGAAGCAAGTGGTAGATGTAATGCCCAAACATAAAAAGACCCTTCTACAACACTGAAGAGGGACAAAAAATATGACTACTTACAGCTTATAGCAGCCCCCAAAACAGTATACAAACATGCTCAAAATGCAATGTAAGATTAAGGCTCAAAAGAGGCTATAACACAAAGCATACAAAATATTCACCAAATAGCCAAAGACCCTTAATGAAACATGCCAAGGGGGTCAAAATATGACCACTTTTAGTTCAGATAAAGATCCAAAAACGAAAACACAATAGGCTATAAAATCATGCAAAAAAGGGGCCTAAACAGGGCTACAATGGCAAGTGGTATATGGAAATACCAAACAGAGTTGAGCTCTTCTTCAATGTTGAAGAGGGGCTCAAAATAAGCACATTTACAGTTTATTACATGCTCAAAAACAGATCATACATAGGCTAGAAATATCATGCAAAATAATGGCATACAAAAGGATATTGAAACAAGTGCAAGATGGGGATCTCAAACAGGATTGAGCCCTTCAACAAACATGAAGAATGGCTCAAAATAAGCCTAGTTTCAGTTAGGGTCGGAGCCCAAAACAGCAAGCAAATAGGCTAGAAAAATGTGGCAAAAATGAGCTCAAAAGGAGGGAAAATGGACTTACCCTTGTAGACCAACCCTTTTGTTGCTTCTTGGACCAAGTTGTAGCTCCCTTAGCCTCTGAAAAACTCCTCCAAGTTGCTGAGATGGAGTTGTGGTGGTGGTGCTTGGTGGTGATGAAGAAATGGGGTGGAACTTGGGATTTTTGAGAGAGATAGATGGAGATATGTATGTATGAGCTCCAAACAATTTTTTCAACCCCCAAAACAGAGCTGGAGGCTCTGTTATGTAGGCAAAAATGGGGGAGAAATGGAGGGAAAAAGTGGAGGGAAAATGGGATCAAGTTTCCCTCCAAAACAAAGTCCCCCGGATATAGATTTTGGAGGGAAAAACAATGCACAGCTGTAATGTACTCAGTGTAAGGAAGCTGGCCGGCTAGGTATCTGAGTTGCAGGTGGCCGGCCGGCCACCCCCCATGGCCGGCCGGCCAAGGGTCAAAAAGGCCAAGTTGATTTTCTGGCCGGCCACCAGATATTGGTGTCCTCCCAGGTCTCCTTATCACAACCCTGTGGTTCAAAACTGGCAACTGTAAAACAGGAGAGAGAACAAGCCACTTTTCAAAGGGGTTCAAAAGGTTCATGTTGAATTTCTGGCCGGCCATATAATATTTGTGTCCTCTCAGGTGTCTACAACACAAATATGTGGTTTGGGATTGAAGATAGTGACCCTAGGGTGGTCAACATTGGCTCGAAAGTGAGAAAAACGGGCGTCGGAGGACACCAGAGGAATATAACTGGTTGTTGAGACAATTGCTGGCCTCCCACCCTTCTGTGGCCTTCCTGGTGATAAAACAGAGGTACCTGCCAAAAATGAACGAAAATCGATGCAAAATGAAAGCTCCGGGGCCAGAACGCGCAGTTCGGGGCCCTGAAAACTGCCTGTCGAGCACCGGGAGTGGTATTCGACCACGAAGTGGGTCTCTCAGACCTCAGTGTCCCTCGAAAGGGAGTAAATGAGATGCACGCCAAAAACTGGAGCAATCGGAGATGGTTAGGCGGTCCCGAACTGAGGCACACGGCCTGACAGCTCTGAAAACCGGGAACCGGACTCTGAAATGGGCAAAATGGCCTACGACCACTAAATGTAGCCTACCGCCACTGAGAGATGATTTACTAGACCTCTCCCTCCCCTCAGGGAAAGAAACAGAGAAAACCGAGCCAGGTTCGCAAATCGAGGCAAAGCACAGAAAGAGTTCGGAAGTTCGGAGGCAGGGCTCGCAGCCGAGACTCTGAAACTTCTGAACGAGCACGATATGCAACATCACCAAGCGCTCAATCGGTGACGTCTAAGTCTTAATGTCGGTCAAAAATGGGGTGTCTACAATGACATATAAACATAGGTTGGAACATGCAAACATTCAACACGAAGTGGGACAAGCCGTATAAACAATGGCTAAAACGTACAAATATTCAAAATGAAATAGGACAAGCCGTATAAACAAAGGCTGAAACATGCAAATATTCAAAATGAAATAAAACAAGCCGTATAAATGAAGGCTCAAACATGCGAACATTCAAAATAAAATGTGTCCTTAGATAAATCGATTGACATCAAGTGTACTAATATAAATAGAAAGTACGCTACAAATTGAAAATTAAGCGTTTTATTAAAATTAGCCAATAAATACATAATTTCGCACTCAATCTACATTTGAGCATTACAAGGTCTGCTTTATTCGGTGGCTCCCTCATCATCACTCTTTTCAACTTTGAAAGCGGAAAAGGGGAAGTCATTTTGTTGGTACAGCGGCAATGCAGAATTCACACCTGCTGCTTGGAGAGCCTCAGCTTGCTGAAGTGCCTTGATCCAGCCGTGCATGAACCCACGATTTTCACATCAACAAACTTTCTCGGCGAGTTTCTCCATGGTCTTCTATATTCTGACCTTTCGGCTGTCATGGAAGCCTTTTTCATAGGCCGCGGTCCTCGTCGTCTCAATCGCAAACATGCTAGCTGTGTTCCGATTGGCAATAGCATTACTTATCAGCCTTTGAGTCACTCTCTCTTCCACAATCGGGTTAGGATGGCTGGCCGATTCAGATTCGACAGACTTGATTTTTCTTAGGTCACGCTCCGTCTTCTCCGCGCAAGCTTCCAACTTCCAAATGCATTCATCTCTCTGCTCTATATCACGCCGAGCGGCTCGAAGACGCATGCCGATTTCATAAGCGGTGTACAGTCCCTTCACCTCCCCATGAACGCCTTCACGAAACACTTCGAAATCCTGCCGATCTACCATCGACTGCTGGACTTCAGGTGGAAAAATCTGTCGAGCGAACTCGACTGCCACATTTGGATCTCAAATGATCGAATCCGCCTCTGTCGTTGGTTTATTCTCCACGAAGATTGCAAAACTCAATGGGCGCGGAGTCGCATCGGATTCCCTTCCAGAACGGGGTTGAGGAGATCTGCCCTGTGGCTGCTTGTCCCTCATGGACGACCTACTTCGACGACGAGGAGATTGGTGTCTCTCCCGATCCCTCGAAGTCTTACTTCCCATGCGTAAAGGTTCACCATTTCGACTCATATCTCCTTGCAGCTCAGTTAATGTCCTCGTTTCTCCTTTGCTATTGAAGAAAAGTCTATTTGACATTCGCACCTGTTTAACCTTCCTCAAAGAACTTGACTGAGTTACTGACTTTGAGCATATAAATAGGACCTTCATGCACTAGGTACACGCCCATTTATTCTCTACGGGAGCAGCACCTCCAAGGCAATTTCATTAATACTAAAAGCTCAACAGCCCCGTGTCGATTGAGTCATATGCCCCAATCGCCCCACGAACCTCTGTTATTCGGCATTCTAGTTCATGAACCAGCTTGGGCAAGGGAAGATTCATCAATACAATCGGTGTATTTTGCCCCAGCACCAAACGAACCTCCATTATTTGGCATTCATGTTCATGAACCAGCTGGGGCAAGGGCAGATTCATTAATCTAGTCGGCTTCAGTGCCCTAGCCGCTCCATGAATCGATTTATCAGTACAACATTCATAAGTTTGTTTTATTCAGCTTTCTAGTTCATGAACCAGTTGGGGCAAGGGAAGATTCATCAATCTAGTCAGCTTAAGTGCCCCAGCCGCTCCATGAATCGATTTGTCAGTACAACATTCATAAGTTCATTTTATTCGGCTTTCTAGTTCATGAACCAGCTGAGGCAATGGCAGATTCATCAATCTAGTCGGCTTGAGTGCCCCAGCCGCTCCATTAATCGATTCGTCAGTACAAATTTCATAAGTTCATTTTATTCGATTTTCTAATTCATGAACCAGCTGGGGCAAGGGCAGATTCATCAATCTAGTCGGCTTAAGTGCCCCAGCCGCTCCATGAATCGATTTGCTAGTACAAATTTTATTAGTTCATTTAATTCGGCATTCTAGTTCATGAACCAGCTATTCGTCAAGCTAATCAGCTTATGTACCCTAGCTGTCTTATGCACTGATCTATCAGCACCTCATGAATTCATTTTTATTCAGTCATCAATCAAATTCATTAATTTAATCTGCTAATAAGTTTGTCGTCTCACGTAGTCGTGACATTTTGTTCTAACTGCTGATTCTTTTAATTATGTACTCATATAACAAATAGTACAAGCAATAACTTAAGAGCATAGAAAATTTTCATTCATAAATTGGGCACTAACAGCGGACATTTTACACATGAAAATCCCAAAAAGATGAAAATCAACTAACAAAAAGCTGTGCATCTAAGATGCCTACAAAAAGCAAAAATACGCCTTAATCATTCCTCAGGGTTAGATGCCAACGGGTTAACGTCCACCTGCTCGTATGGAATCGGCTGTGCTAATGTCACATTCACAGTAGCGAGGGCTTTGACCCAGTCGTGTTTGAAGCCCCAATTCTCAAACTTCGGCGCTTCTTCTGCGTAGTTCTCCAAGGCGGCCTCTTGCCCAGCTTGGAACACTTTGGAAATCTCAGAGTCGGCCTTTTCCCTTGCCTTCTTCGATTCCTTCAAATCGGCTTCCAGCTTGGCGATTGCCTCCTGGGCTAACTTAAGTGCCTCATCGCTAGCCTTCGCCTTTTCCTCGGTGGCAAGCCTTAACTGATTAAGATTTCTAGCTCGCTCGGCCTCCGAGTCGGCTCTAGTGTGTTCCACCGCCTCTTGCACTGCCTCGTGATCGGCCCTTTAAGAGACCGCCACAACCTTATTCTGTTCATTGTCAATTTCGGCTTTTAACAGGTCGATCTGTTCTATGGCGTCGTGTTGACGGCGGCCCATCTTGGTTATCCTGCCCACCGCCTAGAAAACAAAGAAACAACAAACAAATAATTAGAAAAATATTTACAAACATGCATGCGTAAAGATGAAAAATTGTAGATAAAACAAGTAACGTACCGATAGGGCTGACTGAGCGGCCAAAGCAATTAGCATCAGATCTGGCTTCGCTTAAAATATAGCTCTGTCGACCGGCAGGGATATCGAGGAGGCCATGCTCAAGGCTACAGCCGGGTCCCTCAAAGCCGAAGAGTCTGAAGAAATCGGCATATTTCTGACCCTTGGCTGAATCATAAATGGAAGAACCAAATTCGACTCCTCAACTCGGGGTCGTTTATTGCTATGGTCCTTTTCTTGTTCTGCCTCTCGATCGG
This sequence comes from Camellia lanceoleosa, assembly GCA_025200525.1. Lineage (NCBI taxonomy): Eukaryota > Viridiplantae > Streptophyta > Magnoliopsida > Ericales > Theaceae > Camellia > Camellia lanceoleosa. The sequence goes on along the minus strand of JANUSC010000016.1, from coordinate 2,344,974 downwards.
CGGGGCACTTTTCGCCCCTTTGTTCACCCTCGTTGGGTTGCCCCACTTACTCCATCTCGGTTGTTTTAGGTTGACTCGTTTCTTCAGAAATAACCGGAGTAGACTCAACAACCATGGCCGGTGTATACTTAGCGACCGCGGTGGTTGAAGTTTCCAATCGGAAGGCCTCGGCTCTCCGCCTGGCGGCGATCATCTCAGTGTTCCTCTTCCGCCCGAGTTGTTGAAGTGTTTCCCCAGCCATATCCTCTGGACAAGCGCTGGGAAGATCCCCTAAATTTGTAAAAATGTCCTCAAAGACGTCCCCTCGGCCAGATGTAGATGGAGGGTCAGACAAATTTAGTTTTGCCTCCTCAAACGTTGAATTGAGGGCTTCGTCTACCTCGGTTCCCAATTAGTCTGGGTCCTTGGCGATCTGATCGACTTCTTGCTCTTCTGTGTGTTCCGAATCGGAGGCTTCTAAACTGATCTACTTCAAATTTTTAAAGTTGGGGAAGATGAGGGCTGTAAGATGATCTTTGCCTTTTGGAACTAGAATATGGTCTGCCGCCGAAAACGTTGCGTAGGATGGCGCGTAGCGCAAGAGAATATGGGTCGCCCTTCCTTGCTTCTGAAGATTTGGACAACCAACAAATTGCAGAGCAGTTTTAATATCCGCAAGTACAGCGTCGTCAGTCGAAACCAGCACTTTCTTCAATGCGTTGCCTGCGCAAACAAAATGGTAAGTACATAAAAGGAGAGCCGAATAAAATGCGAAAATATAAGTAACTAGAATGAGCTATACGGCCACCTGGGTCACCTTTTCGCCTTGGCACGGGATCTAGGCGATCTTCACCCTTGCCGAATTCCCAGTTGCCTTGAACAACGACCATCACGTCGTCAACACGCTTGTTAGAGCTGGCGAGCATGTTAATTAAATGAAGATCGATGTTCTTGGCCCTAAGAAAATAGCATCCTAGATGGCCAGTAGACTTGGCTAAGGCATAGGAATGCCAAATCGCAAGAATGCCTAGGTTAATCCTAAGACGATGGTCTAGCTCTATGATTTCCATTATGATGCGAAAAAAATTCACGTTAGGTTGGGAAGGGATTAGGCCCCAATGTCAAAGAATGGCTCTAAAAAACGGATGAAGGGAAAAACGTACGCTGCCTTCAACAATCAACATAAGAGGAAAGACGATCGTGCTCTCGTCGGTCCTCTACATATCGGTGGTGTTGTCTTCCACGGCCGACAAATGAACGTCATTGGGGATGGAACAATGGTGGTGGAATCCGAAAATCCGATCCGGAGAAAGGAGTGCTTCCAAATTTCTTGCCATCGTATTCTGCCTAAGAGTTATTCAAAACTAATAGTAAATGAGAAAATGGTATTGGGAGTGAAAGAGAAGAGAACTTACAAGGAGCGAAAGGAACAATGATAGACAGAAGAGCCTTGCAGAGGTCGCGAGGTGGAGGAGTTGTACTAGAAGGCGAACCAAAAAATCTTGAGTATTCAAAGTGTACATTCGAAGAGACAAAATTTTAAATCACATTAAATGGAGGAAGCATACGAAGAGGCGAAAACTTGTAATGATGAATAGAAAACGTATGCGTTCTGACACGCTTTGGAATGGGGTTAACCACCGAATTTTTAACTTTTCAAGATCGAAACCAAACAAGTCGACTAAACAGAGTTAGTGGGGTGTTCGAGGGGTAATTGTGGTGGCCGAATAATTGCAGACGCGGATAGGCAACATATAACTTCCCAATCGGTGTATAGTATGCATTCGGCCCCGCCCCCGCTGTTTTCAGATGCCGAATAAGCCGAGTAGGGGGCCGATTAAATGGGGAGGGCCGAGTGAGTAAGTACATGACAGATCAAGAGCAGGCCCTATCTAGAAGACCAGGGGCATATATAAATAGAAGGACAACAACCAAAGAGAGGTATGTGAGAATTAGTATGCTTAACTTGAGACACAAGCAATCTAGAGAGTACACACTAACTTATCCGTCGGAGTGCTAATTCCGACACCCCCGACCGAAGTTTTCATTCCTTTTCAGTTGACTAGCGGAAGATCACGAGCGTCCCCCAAGATCAGAAGAGTATTTCCAAACCACTTCTCCATATAGATTTAGACGTCCTTAGGCAGTAAGCAACATCACAGGTTGTAGGGAGCTGGAGACCAACCCTCAACTGCTGCTGACTCATGATTGACAGAAGACTGGTCTAACAATACAGAGGATAAGCGGGAGTGGTCATGATCCATCCAGAACTGAGAGATTTGGTAGAGAGTAGTAGCAGGGTCAACGGGCCTATGATTGAAAACTGAATCATTCCTGGACTTCCAAATAAACTAGCCAACAACAACCACAAATTTCATGAAATTTTGAGCATCAATCGAAGAGTTATGGATGAGAAACTGGTTGCTTGTCCATTTGGTGACATTTGGGATGGAGCCTCTATTAATTTGAAGATTTAAAGCGTTGCCAAACCAAGCCGGTTGAGTCCATGGGTAGTCAAACAGGAGGTGCTCCACTGTTTCTGCATCTGATAGACAAATAGGACAGATGAGTGAAGGCCCGCATTTCCTCTTGTGAAGACCCACCTTGGTTGCAAGGAAATGATGACACACTACCAAAAATGCCTGAGTTTGGGAGGGATGCTAAGGTTCCATAGAGATTTCCATATGTTTTCATCTATTGTAGTAGAAGATGACGCCCTGACCTTTGGCTCCTTTCCTTGAAGAGACCTAGCAACCACATAACTAGATTTAACAGAGTACATGCCTAAGTTGTTAGGATTCCAAACTAAAGGTCATCCCGCTGTTCAACTGCAATAGGAATTTTCAAAATAGCGTCAATTTCTTGCATTATGAGGATGTGCTAAAGAGTGCCCAGTTTCCACTGCCGAAGAGTAGGATTAATGATGTCAGCCACCAAACAAACAAGGTTGTTGATGGGCTTTGAGGATATAAGCTGAAAACCTTTGAGCGATGGAATCCATTGATCTTCCCAGAACATAATTTGACGCCCAGACTGAACTTGCCACCTTAAACCGGCTTCAAGAATGTCTCTGCCTTTAAGTAAACTAGTCCAAGCCCAAGATGCATTCGAGCCCTTTGTCGCCTGCATGAACGAGGAATGAGAGAAGTAGAGACCTTTAAACATCCTAGCCCAGTAAGAATTAGGATTAGCTAAAAGTCTCCATCCTTGTTTGGCTAGCAGAGCTTGATTGAAAGCTTTGAAATCTCTAAACCCCAGTCCCCCATTGAATTTTGGGGAGGTCAAAGTATACTAGTTAGCCCAGTTAATGCCTCGGCTTTCTGGATCGCCATTCCACCAGAAGTTCTTAATCATGGAGTTGAGCTTGTCACAAAAGGTCTGAGGAAGTTCAAAACAGGACATCGCATAGGACGGAATGGATTGGACCACAACCTTAATAAGAATTTCTTTACCAGCTTGAGAGAGTAGTTTAGATTTCCACCCCTGCATTTTAGCTAAGGCCCGTTCAATTAGGAAGTTATAAGCTTCGCCTTTGGATTTGCCCCAAGAAGCTGGGAGACCAAGGTATTTGGCCTTAAGGTCAGCTTGAGAGACATGCAGAATGTTACAGACAGCCTAGCGGTGGCAAGGAGAAGTGTTTGCTGAAAACAAAGCGCCTGATTTGTCAAAGTTAAGAACTTGGCCAGATGCTGAACTATACACTTGAAGAAGCCTCAAAATACCTTGGCAATCTGACCTTTCTGCTGTGAAAAATAAAATTGCATCATCCACAAAAAATAGATGCGACAACTGAGGACAAGTCCTTTTCATCTTCAAACCAGACATAGAGTTGGTGGTGATGCTATGTGTGATGAGTAGAGAGAGAACATCCGTTACCATGAGGAAAAGGTAGGGCGAAAGAGGGTCACCTTGCTGGAGACCACAGGCTGGGGTAAAAGATGTTCAATGCTCACCATTTGCAAACACTGAAAAGCTTACCGTCGAAACACATTCCATGATCAAATGCACCCACTGCTCATGAAAGTCCATTTTGAGCAAAAGAGCTTGCAAGAAGTCCCACTGAATTCAATCATATGCTTTATTGAAATCAAGTTTCAATGCCACATAACCTTTGCGTCCCTGTTTCTTGTGTTTAAGAAAATGAAAGGCCTCGTGAGCAATAAGGATACTATCTTGAATGAGTCGACCAGGCACGAAGGCAGCTTGCTGAGGAGAAATGAGCTTCTTAAGGCACCTTTTTAATTTGTTGGCCAGTACCTTAGTGATAATCTTCATGAAAAAATTGAATAGGTTAATGAGATGATACTGACTGAGTTGGACAGGGGCTGTTACTTTAGGAATAAGAATAAGATTGGTATGATTCAACTCTCTTAGCAAAACCCCACTGTTAAATTTTTTTTTCACAGCCCGACACACCTCGGGGCCTACAACATCCCAATGTTTATGATAGAAGAGTCCAGGGAAACCATCTGGCCCAGGGGCCTTTAGAGATCCAAGCTGGAAGGTAGCTTTTTTGATTTCCCCATCCACTAGAGGCTTGAGGAGCTCCTCATTCATCCAAGTTGTAACTGAGAGGGGGACTACTGATAAAGCTTCTTCAAAATCCCATGGGTCCCGTGCTTTGAAAAGGGTGGTGAAGAAAGAAGCATAATGGGTGTTTATGGTGGAATCTGAGTCTAACCACTTGCTATCATCCCCTTTAAGCTTAACCAATTGGTTTCTTTGACGCCTCTGGATGACTGTAGCATGGAAAAATGAAGTATTTTTATCGCCACAATTAAGCCAATTGATCCGAGAGCGTTGGTGTTGATACATCTCCTCACGAAGTAGGACCATCTCAAACTCCTCCTTAAGGCTCCGTAGCTGAGTGTCAGTGGCCTCAGAGTAAGGAAGTTGCTGAAGATTAAATATGACAGCTTTCCGATGGGTTAGTTTTCTCCTGTTGTCACCAAATTCAATCTTGCTCCACCTAGACAATTCAAATTTGCATCTTTGTAGCCTTTGAGAGACCTGAATCATAGGCGTACCCGCAAAAGGTTGGCTCCAATGTGTACGAATGATTTCAGCACAGAAAGGGCTAGTGGTCCACATTGATTCGAACTTGAACTGATGAGGTACATTCTTAGGTGGGACATAGCAATGCAGGAGGAGAGGGCAGTGGTCAGAGCCGAAGAAAGCTTTATGATGCACCTGAGCATAAGGAAAAAGCTGCCTCCAATTGATGGTTGCAAAAGCCTTATCCAATCTCTCCCGAAGATATTGTGGGCCTCGTTGGTTGTTAGTCCAAGTATAAGGGCTACCTTTAAATTCCAAGTCTAAGAAGTCGCATTTAGACAAAACATGTTGAAGCTAAGCCATTCTAGCTGGATTACAGGGGGTCAAACCTTATTTTTCCCACGACATTCCCACCCCATTAAAGTCCCTAATGCACAACCATGGGTAATGATTGCCCTGTGCAATTTTCTCTAACACTGTCCAGAATAATTTTTGATCCACCCATCTCGAAGGGGCATAAACAAAAGTAGCAAGCCAATCAGATGGTTGAGAACTATCGGAAATAATGCACTGAAACAAATTTTGTGACTTATACTGAACTTGCACATTGACCTCAGCTGTCCACCATAAGGCAAGACCACCAGAAAGACCCACTGGATCCACATAGCACTGATTCGGAAAGAGTAAACAGCGTCTAAGAGATTCAAGCTTGGACTGCTTATTTTTGGTCTCCATTAAGAAGATTATTGTGGGGCGATGGGTTCTACATAACCCTTGGAGGATCTGGAAAGTCATAGTTCACTATGTCAGCCGCCAATTACTTCGACTAAATTGTAAACATATCTCATAGAATTTATAGAAAATGTGTTCAGTTGTATACCTTCTTGCAATTAGTATGAAACATTTTAAGAGTAAAATACTATTACTAGTTTGGAAATAAAGTACTGTGGAATAAGTAGAATCCAAACTTTGAACCCCCAAATTCAAAAGATTGATGCCATACTGTTCCAGATTTATTAGCCATGAAAATTATCAAGAAAACCAGCATGTCGTATAGATAAATAATTGTTGTGTTGCAGACCACAATTCAAATGAATCTCTTCCACATTTGAATTCAATTTGAATTCTGAAAAAAATTCTATCTTTTTTTTTTTTGATAATTAAATGTCAAGGATGAGGTGCTTTTTCCCTTGCCTCTATTTGGTCATGCATAGGCTCTAGTTTGGATATGTGACCTTACTTCGAGTGAGGCTCGCACCTTAGCTCATGATAGGGAGTTGGACATTCCCGCTTTGATTCGTCGATTCTCAAGCATTGGAGATAGAAGTGATTTCACTTGGCAGAGGCATCGCCAACACTCCTTTTGCTTATGTCTTCTCGTACACTGCTTGCTTGTATCTGGCAGTGGTAGAGGTAGTATCAAATTGATTGAGGTGACTTAACGCATTAAAGAGGGCTAGAGTTGTATCGGCTTCATGTTGGTCGAGACCTTGATGGGCTTGGAAGCACTTCGCCACCACGTGACCACCTAGTTTACGAGGAGCCCAATACTCCTTCAGGTTTTGTTTTCCACCCTTTCTTACTTTATGATTCTTGCATCACTTTAGCACTGAACACTCTATTTTCTCAATAACCTTTTTCTCACTCTTTCCTCTCGATGCACATTTCTCTATCCTTTAGTCTCTCATTTCTTCTATCCCTTCACAAATATGGTTGATAGATAACTTGAAGGTTGTGAGCCCTTGGACCGGTTATTTGGCTAGGTCTTATTCCTTCCCCTTTCAGTTGGTGAGCTTTCCCTCAGAGGGGTTATGGTGTGATTAGATGTGTAATAGATCTACAAGTGACGTTTCTTGGCGATGCCCCTAGTTTGACTTGTCCCGGATGACTTATAGCATGTTCCGCTAGCCCAATGTAGTTGATTGGCTTGACTCGTTGCGCCTTCCACTTTTCCTTCAAATTTCGGCTACAGTTTGGAAATGATTTAAGAGACCCTTGACTTTTGGATTTCCCTTAAGGCCCTTAGCTTTGGATTATTCAATAAAAACCCTTAATTCCTTGTTTACTTCCAATTTTAACCCTAGAATAAAAAACGCATCCTAATTTGAACTGTGTAAACCCTAATTGATCTCGGTAACTTGGGAATCACTTATAATATCCTAATATTAATTATTTGACTATCTAATTATAGATTGATTGCTCAAAATCCTAATTTCTGAATTTTGTTTTTATCGTTTTCGTTCATCCTTTAATTCAAAGCGAAGAAACTTAAACCGAATTGCCTTCCCTAACCCTTATTTAATCACCCACCTACCCCCTCCCTCTCGCCCAAAAAAAAAAAACCTTTTTTAGTTAAATTCTACACTTAAATAAAATTTTCAATTCATAAATTAAGTCTCAGCCCTCACTTTTTATAAGATTTACACTTTGACTCCAAACTAGTCATTATACATACATATATCTATATAATAAAGCAGAACGGATTTTGAAAATATATAAAACGTATCAGAGATACAACTGATTTCAATGGTCAAGATGAATCCAAAGTACATATACATTTAGATCAATGGTCTATATACATTTAGTTCCTGCCCGTTTGAGCTCGTCTCTCCCTCTCTCCCACATTCCCAGACATGTTCTCTTCAACTCCCTCTCTCTCACGTTCTCTGTCACATTGTCTCTTACATTCTCACAAAATAGCCCACTACTACTCATCACCACAGCCATTAAAGAGAAAGACTGAATTCAACAAAAACCCAACCCTTCGATACCCACCCTCCCTCCCTCTTCGCTACGTTACTCTTCCTTCCCTTACAACCCTTCGAACTCGGTTCCCTTCGCTATCCACGCAACCGACGCTGCTCTCGCAAGGTAAGATTGAGACTTTTCACTTGATTTCTGCCTCTCCCCTTCTCTCTCTGTTTTTCTTTTTTACTAATTTCCCTTACTACAATTTGGCTTGCTGCAGTTCAAACCCCGCTGTAGTTATCGACACGCTACTGACGCTGATCTCGCAAGGTCAGATTGAGTCTTTTCACTCAATTTCTGCCTCTCCCCTTCTCTCTCTGATTTTGTTTTTAACTAATTTCCCTTGCTGCAATTTGGCTTGTTGCAGTTCCAACCCCACTATCTTCTTCAAGAACAAAGGTATTTTATCCCAATTTCGAGCTTGCTGCAGTTCTTTATTTTACATTTGCTTCAAGTTATATACATTGGGTTTGATTGGTGTGATTTGTGTTTGACATTTTTTACCCTTCTCTCTCTGTTCTTCTCCTTCATTTCATGAATACATAGTAAGGAGATCGTAATTACAGACTTCACAATTGTATATTAAAGTTTTGTTTATTAATTATTTGAATTTTGAAGTTTGTTTTTAGAATTTACATGTTTTGTATTGAATTTTAAGTATGTGATTGATTTAAAGCAATTTCATGTTTTTTTTTGTGTGTGTGTATATAATTTACAGTTTCCTGGTTATAATTCTATGCCAAAATTGCTTTTTGGGTTTGTTTTTAAGTACCATGTTTTCATGAATTAGTCAATACATGGATTTCAAATTTGTGGGTATTTATAGATGTTATAAATATGGTTAGATTTCTCAAGTTTACTGCTAATCATTATACAAAATCTGTTGGTTTCAGATTCTAAGAATTTTTTAAACTGAAATGGAGTACTTGGGTTTTTTAACTACTTTCATGTTGTTGCTCTGTAAAATATTCTCACTAATTATGAAAGACGTAAATATCACAAAGAGCTTAACATTCTCTATGATTTCAGGAGCAGGGTTATCTTTTATTTGTTTGGTTTTTGTTCTGTTATTATAACCCTGCAAGTAAACAAGGGCAAGCAAGCATAGGATTTGTATCCAGTGTTTAAAGTGCATTTTCTTTGGCTAAGTGGATGAGATAAAGGCTGAAATGGAGTACTTGGGTTTTTAAACTACTTCCATGTTGTTGCTCAGAAAATATTCTCACTCTCTATGGGAGCTTGCATTTTAAGGTTAGTATCCAAAGTTTGGTAATGAGGTACGGTATTGCCTTTGAGTCAAACTTGGTTCTAGATCATGACACAATGCAATTATGCAATTGTCTATATTTTGTGGTTTGGTTACCAGATGTCATAGGATGAATTTTGTTGTGAAGCTACATACCATCTAGAGATTTGATTCATTGGTATTTTTCCACTTTATTTATTTATTTACTAGCCTATGCCCATGCCTACAGGCACAGTGTAAATAATATTAAGATTAAAAGGCAGTTATAAAAATATATTTAACAGACTATACTCTACAATTCCAAACAAATCGAATATAAAAAAAAATTAAATATCAAATAATGCACACCAGCCAATGCTCTGCAATTTCAAAGAAATTAAAATTAAAATGCACACCAGTTAATGTTACTGCTGCCAATCAAATTATAACTACATAAGAAAAACAAACATTATATTGTCATACATCAAAATAGTGGGTTAAAACTTTATAAAAAAAAAAAAGAAGAAGTGAGTTAAAGCTTTCCATAATATATATGCTTTACAGAAAATGTGTCAATAACACATCTTCAAACATGTGTTTGCCCAAAATTCCTCCTCATTACTTTCAAAAAAGTCTTTGTATCTTGTATGTATTCCCAATGAGGAACATGCACAACAATCTGGTAATTTGTGGAAGCCAAAATAAAAAATTATAGATTGGTATATTTGTTGGAATATACATATCAAAATACGTTGAGATTGAAATTACCTTATTACATCCCCATCGAAGCAAGCTAGTTGTATTTCTCCTTTTAAGCTCCATAAATTTTTTGATCCAATCCCAAAAAAATCCATTTTTCTAATTATTATTAAATTGAAATTTTATTAAAAAAGAAAGAAAGATAAATAATCAATAGAAATAAATCTACACGGTTACCTATTGATAAAACATGATTTAATGAACATGGAACACTACAACAATACTTCAGGATAAATAATATTTGTAGTAGAATCCAAACTATCTTTACGAAGGAGAATACTTATACGATCAAAGGATGTACATCTGGACAATGCCACATACAATTGGCAATGGCTAAACACTTGTATGCGCAAATCAACCACAACAAATTTCACAGATTGTCCTTGAGATTTATTAATGGTCAAGGCATATGCTAATCGAACTGGAAATTGATGTCTTGTCATTTGGAAAGGCATTTGTGAAGAAGATGGTGTCAAAGATATCCTTAGTATGAATGCCAAATTGCCAAACTTTTCTCCAGTTAAAATTTGTGCTTCAATTATGCGAGTGTCGCACCTAGTAACCATCAATCTTGTACCATTACATAGTCCATCTTTCAGTGCAATATTTCTTAACAATATTATAGGACAACCCACTTTCAATTCCAACTTAAAAGTTGGTAGCCCAGGAGGATCCAATGAATTTAAATATTCATTAGGATATCTATTTGTAATGGTAGGATCAATTTCATTATCTTCAGACATTTTATCTACTGCAAAATAAGTATATAATCTCCCTGGAAAGATATTCAACGCAATAGCATTAATGTCACTGACATCATCGTTACGCGCAGATATAATGATGCGTTCAGTTAAAAATGTTGGGGTCGACGTCTCTATCATATTCAACTGTAGAGAGTAATTCATTCAAATCTTGACATTTGTGTATTGTTGGTGGAAGGTTGATGATTTCTTGAGGATTAGTCACAATCTAAAAAAAGTGAAATCAATTAAAAAACATATGAGTGTAAACACAATTTATTAATTTAAAATAATCTTTATAATAAAGAAAAAGGTTAAAGTAGTGTTACCTCTATTAAGAAATTTGAAAAAAATATCATTTTCATGGTCTCCATGATTCAAGCGCATATTCAAATCCAAAGTTAAGATATGTATTTGCTTCCATATAACAGAGTGTCATAATGATGCATTCACAATTTGCTCACGAACTCATTTGGGTATAATTGGTAAGATTTGTCGAAAGTCTCCACCAAGAACAATAGTAATACCCCCAAATGCCTTTTCACTATCACGAATATCCCTCAATGTACGATCAACTGCCTTAACACAATGTTTATGTTGCATAGGAACTTCATCCCAAATTATGAGTTTTGTTTCTCTAAACAACTCAGCTTGTAATGATTGTTTAGTAAACCCACAAAGTGAATTTTCCAAGATATCTAACGAAATGGAAAATGTTGAATGTGCAGTGCGACCTCCTACCAATAATAATGATGCAATTCCAGATGAAGCCACAGTAACAACGATATGCCCAAGGCTGCGACATTTTAATGCAATCGTATTGTACAAAAATGTTTTCCCTGTTCCAGCACCCCCATTCAGAAAGAAAATAGTTCCTTTATTATGAAAAATTGAAGAAGTGATTGTGTTATAAGCATTCCGTTGTCCATTGTTGAGAGAATCAATAGTAATTTATGGATCGCCCACAGCCTCATTTTGCAGCTGTTGATGTTTGAATATCAATCGATTACCAACTACTACACTCCAATTTGCAGTAGGTTGAGGCATGGGTGGAAAGTCAATTAAACATTTGTCTGATTCATGAAGCATTTGATTCAAAAGATGGAGACCATAATCTTCAATTTGAGCCTCAGTTGGGTTAGAAATGGCAAACAATGTACGAATCTTATGTGCAAGATCATCACATATATCCATTGAGAATTGATTCCATAATGCACATGGATTTAGTGGAGAGCACTAGGTGAGAATAATACTAAACAATCTCCTCAATTGGTATCCAGTTTTCATAACTGTGGCCTCTTTCAAGCATTGTATCCATTCTTCATCATCTTCTAAAAGACCCCTTGCAACACATGCTAATTTAAATGTATCATGCACAACATTATCGACTGTGCGTAAAGACCGAAACAACTTTGGTCCTTTGACAATAGTTAGTAACAAACGCAGATAAAATCTTTCACCACAATTAGGGCTAGCAAAGTACATTCTACTAATTGCATATCCCCATTCTCTTTATTTCCATCTCTTTTCTGACTTGAGCCAAACAAAATGTTGTGGAAATTCTTGATAAGTGAATGGACATTTATCTTCATTGGCAGCACAATATGCAAAGAAGCCAGTAAGAGTTGACATTTGTTGACCAACTCTAGATTGAATCGTTTCTAATGACTCTTCTGGGTTAAAAACAATGTGATGTATTGCAGGTAAATGAAGTGCTAATCGTACAACTGTTGGCATCTCTGCATGGAAAGGATGACCAAATATTTGTCAAGCAGCTTCTGGAGGTCCAATATACCTTGTATCGAGATATTGTTGAATCTCATTTATCGATCCCAACACCATCGTTGTACGATCATAACCCTTGTAAATATACTTATGTATACACTTGACACATCTTATTCCGGCACAAACTTTGTAACGCCCTCAGAATAATACATATAAACCCAACATTCAAGACATCCATAGACATGTGAGAATAAAGTATATTTCTATTTATCAGAGTATTCATTACAAAAGTATTACATGTTGATGACAAAAGTAAATGCCCTACGGGCTTACAACTTTCCAAGCTAACACTTGGTTACAAAAAGAGAGTACTAACTCAAATACATATTTAGCCCTTGGCTTGAATTTACATATAATACCAAAAGAGAACAACAAAAAGGTCTATCAGCCTCAAAGCCTCCCAAGCTACGTCCTTGGAGGTGACATATCACCTGAACCTAAAAATGATGTCCCATATAGGGTGAGCCAACGCCCAGTAGAGATATGCTAAATATAATATGAGCAATAACTAAAACATTAGCATTTGATAAATGTTTAACTCATATAAACTAACGTACATCCCTTTCATAACCAATCCATAATCATAGATACATTTATGTATATGATTTCCATTCGTTTCCATTCCATAATCCAATCCAAACCAAATCATAATTATGGTTCTCTGTTCATCCAGACAGTATATAATGAGACTACAACTCATATCAACAATACTTCAATTTCAAATGAGACTACAACTCATATCATTGTCATTTTAATACTTCAATTTATCTACGTTATGCAAACACAATTAGGATTTCGGGACTTTCACTCTGGACACTCTGGTCAACTTAGTTATCACCGGAGTCCATCCCCTATCTCCTCCCAAACATCCGGTTTAGGAGTACATCCCCTATCTCCTCCCAAACCGTGGTGTACATCTCCTATCTCCTCCCAAACAACATACATATACAATGTATTAAACACTTATCATATACAATGATCAAGCAAAGAACATATTCAATGTGTTATTCCATCCTTCATATTCAATGACATGCTCAATTGATTAGTTTTAATTCGCCTAATCATCATGCAGTGTCTACAACAATCAAGACTATCCTCCACCGATAGCCCAAAGTAATAATTTCTAAACAGATAACAATTTCATCAAATAGATAAATTATCAACATTTTCATAGGTGAGTGATTAATCAATCCAACTACACCATTCCATCTCATACTTTCCCAATTTCATTATTCCCAAACCAATTTCACATTCTCATAATAAATGTCATTAATTACTCTAATGACCCTGTTAAACCCAACTAAGGTATTTTCCCCTTTTTCTCAATATTGACCCAAAGATCCAAATATCATCAATAAACATCAATAACCTCATTTTGAGACCCAAATACACATCTATAGTTCAAAGGAACAAAAACCCCTCTTTACACATTTCAAGATTTGAAACCCTAACACCCAAAATTTCCCAACAACAGCATCAAATCAAAATGACTACATGTTTATGTCAAAGACCATAAATATGAGTAGTTATCCCTACCTCAAATTTTGGAGCTCAAAGGAGAAGAAGGACAAAACTTAAGATGCTCCGATCACCAACTTTTTCGAATCAAAATGAAGACCACGCCAAGCTCCACACTTTTTAGAAAGGGACAAGGGTGGAAGATCACTAGAGATAGATTATTTCGAGGAGAGAAGTTGAATTCTAGAGAGACGAGCTCTCAAATGAGGGTTTTGGAAAGTTAGAGAGAGAGAGAGAGAGAGTCGAAAAAGTGATTTAAAATGACACAGTCGCGATCTGATATACGTATGGTCCGCTCGAGCAGAGAATAGGACGCTTGTAACAAGCCCGCGGGGGACCTCGCTACAGGTCAGACTCGAATTGTGTCGGTTCTTAATCTTGAACCAAAGAATCCAAATCCGGCAAATCGTTTTGAGAAAACAGATTTTTAGAAAAGAAGTGCCAAACATGGATTGCTTTGCCAGATACAGAGTCGCCACCTAAATATTTTATTTTGGGGGAATTTAGGAAACCCTGACTCGGTGCCAAAGGCCACGTGTCCGTCATCACCAAAGTTGCCTCGGCTCGGGAACTTGGGTACGATTGGGGAAGGTCACTTCGTGAGCACCCCCGCTCGCCCGATTAAAGATCGGCCACTACTAACCATGATATCTATTTTTGAACATTGTGTGTTCTTATTCCGGTTATTAGCCTAGATTTACTATGTGATGCGCACAGCATACAAGTATAGACTGGATCGCCTGAATTGGAACAAAACATTTCATGTTTGTTTATTTGAAAATGGTTTGATGGTGCTACTCGCAAGTAGGCTAAGACGTGGATTTGCCACCCTCGGGTGGGCTTAGAAAACATGATTTTGCCACTATCTAGTGGGCCTAAAACTCACAATTAATGAATTGTTCCAATTCAAATAACCCAACATTCACCCACAAGCATTCAGGCAGTTATATCACATAAGCACTTAGCCTCATGGTTAGCATGCTATCATGCAGTCACTCACACGCATGTAAGGATGCTAAAGCATAAAACTTACCGAGTACTCCAAGCCAAAACAGAAGCTCATTAGAAATCCATGCATGATCCTAAATATACAGAAATGTTTAATGCAACACATGCAAAATGCAACTATAGCAGGCTCGGCTATTCTAAACATGGCATATGAGATGCAACATCTAACATGTATTCAACTTAGAATTGAAATACAAGTGCAGTGAGTATGATGTGCCGAGCCCGGTGCATGCAAAACAGATGAATGAATGCAAACATGCTATCATACTGTATGCTAATTGAAACATGCCTTAATCTAACCATCATAAGTGGATAAACAAAAGGGAGAAAGACGTGGGGTTGGAAGACATACATTACACACACGCACACTTATTACAGTTATGCCCTCGCGCAGAGGGTCCGAATAAAATAATATACAGTCCCGAATAGTACAGTCCAAATAAATAATACAGTCCGAAATATGTACAAAAATCCTAATTAATTAACGAATTTAACTAAGAAAGCATTAAACTGGCATGCAAGCCAGGGACTGCCTCGACCCTGCTCCGGATGATGAATGATGCATGTTCGGGTTGCCTTGCGCGGAAATCCACGGCGATACCCCGATTAGCTTCTGTTTGCAGATGTTCTTGGAATGCGTGCCAAGCTCCGGAAGGTTGCTGATTCTTGATTTGCTGCAACAGAGAGCAGGAAAGGGGCATGGCAATGTATTTTCACAAATGTATGCATGCCTCGATCCTCGTGCCACCAATCACGTATCTCGATGCATGATGGCCGAGGAGTCGAATTGCACAACTCAATATGAAATGCACGCATATGAGGACACAATAAGACCTAACTCCATCATGGATAATTCAGAGTGTCGGTGACTGGGAATTGAGACACGTTCCGTCACTCGGAGTACGAAACGCACCTCGTTTCCCGTGCTCGGGCTAACCCCTATCCCAAACACGATGCAATATGCATGACATGCATGAATGCAACTAAGATACAACCTAACATGCACAATGCTATGGAATGACATACACGATGCACGAGGTAACAAGGCATACACAATGCTCTCAAATACAACCTAGCATACACAATGCTACAGAATGGAATGGTATACACAATGCATAATGGGCTTACACCAACATGAGTGGACCTCAGCCACACTCACATAGGAGGCCATTAGATGAAAATGAGACTCTCGAGATGCGTGCACGCATGTACGCAAACCGAGGACCGAACCTAAGGCACGAATGCCACTCTACCAAAGCATGGCAAGGCATGGAACATGACATACTATCATGCAAATTTTAGTAGCAAAATGTGATGCAAAACAGCCCCGAAACATAGTAAAATGGCACCCGATGCATGGAATGGTCCCGAAATGCAAGATTAGGCACATGAAATGACTTGTAACTACATCAAGCATGCATTATTTGGACATGAAGCATGAAGACAGAAGTGAGGCAGTCCCAAAACAAGCATATTTACAGCTTTAAGCAAGGCCAAACAGTGAACACAAATGGTGCTAAGCTAGCATGCAAAAATGGCCCCGAAAGGGAGGTAATGAAGCAAGTGGTAGATGCTGGCCCCGAACACAGGGGGGGTCCTTCAACAATGTTTAAGAGGGGCCCAAAATATGGCATTTTACAGTTAATGACCAGACCCAAAACAGTGCACAAGCAAAGCTAAAATACTATGCAAAATAAGGCCTAAAAAGAGGTTAAAACACAAAGTATAAAAAAAGTGCCTCAAACAGCAAAAGACCCTTAATGAAACATGAAGAGAGGGTCAAAATAAGGCCATTTATAGTTCAGACCAAAGTCCAAAAATACAAGCACAAGAGGCTAACAAATCATGCAAAAATGGGGCCAAAAAAGGGCTTAAACACAAAGTATAAAAATGATGCCTCAAACAGCAAAAGACCCTTAATAAAACACGAAGAGGGGGTCAAAATAAGGCCAATTATAGTTCGGACCAGAGCCCAAAAACAGAAGCACAAGGGGCTAATAAATCATGCAAAAATGGGGCCAAAAGAGGGATACAAAGGCAAGTGACATGTGGAGGCCCCAAACAGTGAAGAGCCTTTCAACAATGTTGAAGAAGGGCTCAAAATAAGCCACTCTACAGTTTATGACAGAGCTCAAAACAGTTTATACATAGGCCAAAAATACTATGCAAGAAAGAAGCATACAAGAGAGATAATGAAGCAAGTGATAGATGGAGATTCCAAACAGCAAAAGACCCCTAAACAAACATGGAAGGGATCTCAAAATAATGCTATTTTTAGTTAGGGTCGGAGCCCAAATGTGCAAGCAAGTATGGCTAATGCATTGAGCAAGATAAGGCACAAGATAGGGAGAATAGAGACTCACCCTTGTAGACCAATCTTTGACAGCCCTTGGCTTGAGTTTGGGGACTCATAAGCTCTGAAAAACCAACTCCAAGTGCTGGAAAGGATGGTGGTGGTGTGGTGCTATGAGGTGGTGTAGAAATGGTGTAGGGTTTGGGAGGTTTTGAGGGCTGAAGTGTAGAGAGAGAGAGACACAATATAGGAGGCTTAAACAAGTTTTTCTAACCCTTTAAAATGCAGCTGAGGGTTCTGGTTTTATAAAGGAGAGGTAAAGGAAAAAGGGGGGAAAATCAAATTCAAATTTTCCCCCAAAAGACCCCCCTCGGATATTGGATCTGGGGGGAAACAGAGGGTACATCTGTAAGGAACCAGATGTGAGGAACATGGCCAGCCAGGTTTTGGAGGTTTAGGTGGCCGGCCAGCCACCTCCCATGGTCGGCCAGCCAGGGTTCAAAAGGGTCAATCAAAATTAGTGGCCGGCCACCCCATATTGGTGGCCTCCCATGTGTGCACAACACAAATATGTGGTTGACACTCGGAGAATGTGAACCAGAAGAGAGAAAAACCCATTTTTTAGAGGGGTTCAAAAGCATCAATGACAATTACTGGCCGGCCATGTCATATTGGTGGCCTCCCAGGTGTGTACAACACAAATATGGGGTTTAGGGTTCAAGAAAGTGGCCCCGGGGTGGTCAACATTGGCTTTCAAGTGAGGAAAACGGGCGTCGGAGAGCGATGAAGAAATAAAGCGTGCTTTTGAACAATTGCTGGCCTCCCATCCTCCTACAAGCTTCCTAACCATGAAAACAAGGTCTCCACCAAAAATGAAACAAAACGGATGCAAAACGGAGGTTCGAGGAACCGAAACGCGCGACCCGGGACCCCGAAAATGGACTGTTAAGCACCAGAGGTGGCGTTCGACCACGAAGTTGGTTTCTTGGGCCACAGTGTCCCTTAAAAGGGAGGAAATAAGTCGCACGCCAAAAACCGGAGCAAACGGAGGTGGTTAGGCGCTCCCGAACTGAGGCGCATGGCCAACGGCTACGAAAAACCAGAAACCGGGCTCCAAATGGGAAAAATGGCCTACGACCACGAAACGTAGCCTACGGCCACTGAGAGATGATCTACGAGGCCTCTCTCTCCCTTCGGGAAGAGAAAATAGAGAAAACAGAGCCTGGTTTGCAAACCGAGGCAAGACACAAAAGAGTCCGGTTCGAGGCAAGACTTCATGACCGAGACTCAAACTTCGAAAACGAGCACAATATGCAATATCACCGAGCGCTCAACTGGTGACATCTGAGTCTTAAGGTCGGTCAAAAATGGGGTGTCTACAGTTGCCCCTCTTTGACAGAACTCGGAAGTCAAAAGTGACGGGAGTGAATGTCAAAGTCTAGAGACGATCCATTTTTGACAAGGCCAAAGACTTAGACAAACAGGCGAGATGAACAGAAATGTGCCCGCAGGCATGCCTGCAGGATGCAAAATGATATGTGGAAAGATTTTGATAATTGGACTTATACGCTACGTGAAGCCGGTTTGAAAATTGGACTTATACGCTATGCGAAGCCGGTTTGAAGATTGGACTTATACGCTAAGCGAAGCCGGTTTGAAGATTGGACTTATACGCTAAGCGAAGCCGGTTTGAAGATTGGACTTATACATTAAGCGAAGCCGGTTTGAAAATTCAGGATTTATGCGATGTGCTGTAATGTAATAACTAAAATGCAATGTAATAGCTAGGAAGTGAAGGTACCTTACAGGGGCACTTGGTAATGACGTACCTTATGCTGCTGGGGATCTCTCGCTTCTTCTTGATTGAACCACATGTACTACTTTTCTCCCTGACTACGGTCGCAGCTTTCCCTATTCTCCAACAGGTGACAGACTAGGTTGATTCGGTATCCAGAATTGAGGCGCATACAGATGCTATCTCAACCTATGGGGCTGCCATACAGATTTCAAGCCGAGGATACACCCCTGGGTATTTAAACCCGACTTTAGTCTCGGAAATCCCGAACCTTTGCGTTCTAGGCATGAGCCATTCGAACTCTAGTTTCCACCGTCTCAGTTGGTCTCCTAGGAACTCACCGCTAACACAGGCAGGTGGCTATACCAGACCATTGAAAGTCGTTCGGGCATGACAAACACCAAAGGAATTGCACCTTTAGAGGATTTAAGGTCTCCTAGACCAGGGAGCGCGCAAGACAGTGCGAAGAAATGCAAGTAAAATGCAAGTACGATGCGCAAAACAGCGTGAATGATGATGCAGGATTTAAGGTCTCTTGGACCAGGTGAGTGCACAAGACAATGCGATGCAGAGTGAATGCACAAAACAGTGCTAAACAGATGCACAAAATAGTGCGATGCTAAAGGTGTACAAAATAGTACGAGCAAGGTGAATGCACAAAACAGTGCGATACAGATAAGGTGCGCAAGATAGCGCGATGCAATGTATGCACAATGCAAGTAATGGTCACGGCACAAAATAACGCGATGAAATGCATGCACAATGCAAGACTTGGCACACAGCTTACGACATAGCATTTTGTTCATTTGGCAGCTCGAAACACAACACTCTATTTTATCTAGGCACACAGCTCTTTTGGGCACACAGCTCATTTCGGGCACACAGCTTATTCTTCGGGCACACAGCTCCTTTCGGGCACACAGCTCGTTTTCGGGGGGCACACAGCTCCTTTTTCGGGCACACAGCTCCTTTTTGGGGGCACACGGCTCATTTCCGGGCACACAGCTCGTTTTTTGGGCACACAGCTCGTTTTCGTGCACACAGCTCATTTTTTGGGCACACAGCTCCTTTTCGAGCACACGGCTCATTATTCAGGGGCACACAGCTCATTCTTGGGTACACAGCTCATTCTTCGAGCACACAGCTCCTTTTTCGGGCACACAGCTCATTTCTTTTAGCACACAGCTCATTTTCGGGCACACAGCTCGTAATCTGAACACTCAGTCCATAACGCAGCATTTGGTTTGCATTTTTAACACACAGCTCAAGCACTTGAATTTTTGAACACACAGCTCATACTTTTTGTTGTGAACACGTAGCCCACCTTTTAAAAACACGAACACTTGCTCAATCTTTTTTTGTCAAAACACGCAATTTCACACTTTTTGAAATCTAAACACACAGCTCAAACTTTTGTCATGAACACGCAACCCACACTTTTGAAAGTTGAACACGCAGCCCAAACTTTTTGAATTTCTGAACACGCAGCCCATTTTGATTGTGAACACGCAGCACACGCTTGTTGAAAGTTGAACACGCAACCCATATTGTTAAATGTTGAACACACAGCTCGTTGTCGAGGTGAACACGCAGCCCAAACACTTGATGTCGAACACACAGCTCGTTGTTGAGGTGAACACACAGCACACACTGATTGAGAGTTGAACACGCAGCCCAAACACTTGAATTTTGAACACACGGCACACACTGATTGAGAATTGATCACGCAACCCAAACACTTGAATTCTGAACACACGGCTCAAATCTTGAGGTGAACACACAGCACACACTTTGTAGAAGGTTGAACACGCAGCCCAAACACTTGATGTCGAACACACAGCTCGTTGTTGAGGTGAACACACGGCACACACTGATTGGGAGTTGAACACGCAGCCCAAACACTTGAATTCTGAACACACGGCTCATTATTGAGGTGAACACACGGCACACACTGATTGAGAGTTGAACACGCAGCCCAAACACTTGAATTCTGAACACACGGCTCAAATCTTGAGGTGAACACGCGGCACCCACTTTGTAGAAGGTTGAACACGCAGCCCAAACACTTGATGTCAAACACACAGCTCGTTGTTGAGGTGAACACACGGCACACACTGATTGGGAGTTGAACACGCAGCCTAAACACTTGAATTCTAAACACACGGCTCAAATCTTGAGGTGAACACGCAGCACACACTTTGTAGAAGGTTGAACATGCAGCCCAAACACTTGAATTCTGAACACACGGCTCAAATCTTGAGGTGAACACGCAGCATACACTGATTGGGAGTTGAACACGCAGCCCAAACACTTGAATTCTGAACACACGGCTCATTGTTGAGGTGAACACACGGCACACACTGATTGAGAGTTGAACATGCAGCCTAAACACTTGAATTCTGAACACACGGCTCAAATCTTGAGGTGAACACGCAGCACACACTTTGTAGAAGGTTGAACACGCAGCCCAAACACTTGAATTCTGAACACACGGCTCATTGTTGAGGTGAACACGCAGCACACACTTTTTTGAAATCTGAACACGCAGCCCAAACACACAGCCCACTGTTTCTGAAATCTGAACACACAGCTCAAATATTTGATGTTGAACACGCAGCTCACACGCTTTAATTCTGAACACACAGCTCATATACTTCATGTTGAACACGCAGCTCACACATTTCTCTTCTGAACACGCAGCTTACACACTCCAATTCTGAGCACGCAGGTCATATACTCCATGTTGAACACGCGGCTCACACATTTCTCTTCTAAACACGCAACTCACACACTTCAATTATGAACACGCAGCTCATGTACTTCATGTTGAACACGTAGCTCACACACTGCTCTTCTGAACACGCAGCTCACACACTTCAATTCTGAACACGCAGCCCATGTACTTCATGTTGAACACGCAGCTCACACACTTCAATTCTGAACACACAGCTCATATATTTGAACCTGAACACGCAGCTCATAACGCAACCCTACTCGATCTGAACACACGGCTCATAACACAGTATTCTTTTAAGTTTGAACACACCGCTCATTCTGAACATACAGGATGCAGCGACTGAATTTGCAGAAGTTGAAATAAACTCAGATGCCCGACATCTTCCCTTTTTCTTTTGCTTCGAAGTCTGGAACCTATATAGCTTCAGATAGGTCCTGGTTCCCACATGACCCGAGTTGAACCCTATGGTTAAAAAACAAAATCTTGTTTTGCACAAATATGGAGAACGGCACGGCACTCTGAGCACAAAGCGATATTTTTTTTTTTGAAATTTGAGAGATGAGTTTTCGACCAGGTATTGAGCCTACGACTGAACATAGTAAGATGACTCAACAAGGAAATAAAAGGCACACAACCTAGACACATCGAGTAACACTCGAAATGACTCAAAACAAGAATTGAGATAAAACAAAAAGACACGACACTCAGACGTGCACAGGGAGCCTGTTTCACCGGGTAGTGTTTCCCACCCTTTCTCATTTGTGGTTCTCACATCACTCGGCCCTCAAGCTCTGTTTTTCTAAAAAAGCCCTTTTCTCACTTTTTCTCTCATCGTACATCTCTCTATTCTTCAATCTCTCATTTTTCAATCCCTCCCCTGGGTGGTTGATGGATAAACAGGAAGTTACGGGCTCTTGCCCCTAGCATGCTGCTAGATTCTTTTTCTTCCGCTCACAGCTAGTGAATTCCTCCCACAGAGGGGTTGCGCTACAACTGGGTGTGTAGTAAATCTGCAGCTGACATCGGTTGACAATGCTCTGCTGGGGAGTTTGGACGTGATTAGATGTGTCCAGATGAGGGACTGGAATATCTTGATCCATTCCAGTTCGTGCTTCACGCTTGTCTTGATACCTCGCTGCTTGGAGGGTAAGAGAGCTTTCAGTCCTTTGTTGTTAGCTTCAGTTGTGCCCTTTTCTGGCAAGTAGAGTGCCCTTTCTGGCAAGTGCGTTGATAAAGGGAAAAAGACAGAGAACCTGACTCAACTGTGCCCCTAGTTCATCATTTTGACCATTTTTTGTTTTTGTTTTCTACTAAAATAGTTTTGACCAACATGAGAGTTAGATTAACGTGCTTGTTCGATTTTTTGATTTAAAATCGTGCAAGTTAGGCTATGAGTACTGAGAGTTTTCCTTTTTTGGGCCCAAGAAATGGTCCAGTTTTGAAAAATGGAGTACTTTTCGAGAAGATTAGTCAACCTCAGTAAAAATTCTCAAAAACTATTTTTGCAAACGACCACTGCTCAACGAGCACGGAACCTACTCTTGAGATGCACAACCTCGGACCCATAGCAATGGAAAATTACCCCTTGTCTGAAGGACACTGCATGGCAACGGAAAGTTGCCCCTTGTTTGAAATGACACTGCGGCGTTTTGAATGGCAACGGAAAGTTGCCCCTTGTTTGGATAGCACCGCAGCGCATTGTAGTCAGTCATCAGAGTGACGAACACAACCAGACTCTCAGATACAGAGAAGACAAAGATGACCAGAACCATCGCATGGACACAGTCGATTTGGAAGTGTTTATGGCTGGACTTCAGAATGAAGTTGCCTACGTATCCCAAAGATGGGAATCAAGCCTTACGTAGTTCGGGGTTAAGGTACACTCGGGTATTAACCTCTCCTTTTTAGGCTCTAACTTTTGCCAAGGCGCCCGTTGTGGGTTTTCGTCCTTGCGAGCTTTGTTCTTCTTTTTCCTTTTTCTTAATTTTTTCTTTTTTTGTTTTTTTTTTCATTTTTTTTCTTTTGTATATTTTTTGCATTTTTTTTTGTATTTTTCTTTTCTTCTTTTTTTCTTGCTCTAACTTTTGCCTGGGTCGCCCTTCCAGGTTTTCGGCCCAGCGAGCCTCTCAAAGGGTAAAAGTATAACAAGTCCATGCCAAATGGTTTTGAGATCCCGAAATCATCTGAATCTAGGAGAATGGCTGCTGTTCTAGCTTCGCAAGCTTCTTCTGATCTTCTTGATCCGACTTTGGTGCCTCTTGTTAGAGGGCTGCTTCAAATTGGGCCACACAGGCCTCACATCATGATTGACCTCTGAACATTCTGAATCTAAGTTCAAGGTTTGAAAATGAATGGGTTGAGTCTCGAGGCTGAGAGCGATCCTAGGCTGCACAATCTCAAGAGCGATTCCACACAAGTCTTTGCAGGACCGCGCAAAACACTTTTTTTGAAATCTTTTAAGAAAGCGACAAATCGCTCTCGCTGAAGACAGTGTGGAGCCAATCTGGATCAAAGCTAGGATCCTTCTCAGTACTCACATTAACAAGCATGATCTCGATCATTAAGGGCTTAGCATGCCTCTTTTTCTCTCAATTGATTAAATTTTGCAAAACCCGAGGAATTCCTTCCTCTTCGTTTTTATCACAATGTTTCGAAAAGTTTTGAAAAAAGTCAGGTCATTACAATGACTTCAAGGCACAGAAAAGATAGCGTCCTTAGTCAAATACTGTCATCTCATTCAGAACTTCCGGCATAACTGGCACAAGGCAGAAGCAAACGCGAGAGCGTGAAAGTCACTGCTGTTTTATTCAAAATCTGCTGGCACAACTGGCTCCCTGACATAAACAGAGTCAAAACAAAGCGAAAAGACAAACACAGAACAAAATGGTGACGCCCGAGGTAACACCCCCCCGGAATCACCCGACTCCTATACAACAGGATTGACTCGATACAACAAGACAGACCCAAAACAAAAGAGACTCACTCAAAATAAAAAGACAGACTCAAAACAAAACAACAAAACTGACCCAATACTTAAGTTAGAAAGCACAAAAACTGGTATTTGCACATTGCTCAGAACAGTGCGTGCCATTTCCATGTCTGGAGTTAATCGAGCGCCGCCCGCAGGTGGTTCATCCCCCGATTACATAACAACACAGGTCCAGAGTACCCGAGGGGTATCAGACCCTTCTGGAGCTATGGTTCCCAAACTACCTAGCAAAAGAGAAAACAGACAGCACCTTAGCTCAACTTCACCAAAACAGATACGAGTGTAGCAGGATGACTATGCCCTCATCAATTACGCCCCAAAATTCGGGCCTCAACTGATACCCTAGGTAAACCGATTCCGAATCGTCGGTGCCCGCAGGCCTAATGCCCGAACTTGTAAACTGATACATGCATTACTGTAGAGACGCACTCTAAAAGCACATAACAGATAAGTGAGAGCCAAAACACCCCTATGTTGGGGTAGGGTTTCCCTGTCCTATTTCGTCAGGAGCTAGGGTTTCACTACGCACACAGCGGTTTCAAACAATCTATCGGGTAAGCAACCTGTCCTAACTTGGAATGGTCATTATGGATCCGAATATGCACTAGGTCGAATGGTCGAAAAGGGTGCCCCCGTAAAACCGGGGTTTGTGTTCCCATATTGGCAGAGCCCATAACCGGTCAGCCTTATGGTCATGCCTTGACAAGACAAGCCTCCGGCAAACCGTTCAGGAATAGCATATGGCAAACACAGTGTCCTAGGCGCACCAATGCAAATGCAATGCAAAGAGACACACAAGTGTAGTCAAAACAAGATATCATGAGTTCGAGTCAAGTTCTCTAAATCCCCAGCGGAGTCGCCAGAAACTGTAACAAGCCCGCGGGGGACCTCGCTACAGCTCGGACTCAAATTATGTCAGTTCTTAATCTTGAACCAAAGGGTCCAAATCCGACAAATCATTTTGAGAAAACAGATTTTTAGAAAAGAAGTGCCAAATATGGACTACTTTGCCAGATACAGAGTCGCCACCTAAATATTTTATTTTAGGGGAATTTAAGAAACCCTGACTCGGTGCCAAAGGCCACGTGTCCGTCATCACCAAAGTTGCCTCGGCTCGGGAACTTGGGTACGATTGGGGAAGGTCACTTCGTGAGCACCCCCGCTCGCCCGATCAAAGATCGGCCTCTACTAACCATGATATCTATTTTTCAAAACATTGTGTGTTCTTATTCCGGTTATTAGCCTAGATTTACTATGTGATGCGCACAGCATACAAGTATAGACTGGATCGCCTGAATTGGAACAAAACATTTCATGTTTGTTTATTTGAAAATGGTTTGATGGTGCTACTCGCAAGTAGGCTAAGACGTGGATTTGCCACCCTCGGGTGGGCTTAGAAAATATGATTTTGCCACTATCTAGTGGGCTTAAAACTCACAATTAATGAATTGTTCCAATTCAAATAACCTAACATTCACCCACAGGCATTCAGACAGTTATATCACATAAGCACTTAGCCTTATGGTTAGCATGCTATCATGGCAATCACTCACACGCACGCAAGGATGCTAAAGCATAAAACTTACCGAGTACTCCAAGCCAAAACATAAGCTCATTAGAAATCCATGCATGATCCTAAATATACAGAAATGCTTAATGCAACACATGCAAAATGCAACTATAGCAGACTCGGCTATTCTAAACATGGCATATGAGATGCAACATCTAACATGTATTGAACTTAGAATTGAAATACAAGTGCAGTTAGTATGATGAGCCGAGCCCGGTGCATGCAAAACTGATGAATGAATGCAAACATGCTATCATACTGTATGCTAATTGAAACATGCCCTAATCTAACCATCATAAGCGGATAAACAAAAGGGAGAAAGACGTGGGGTTGGAAGACATACATTACACACACGCACACTTATTACAGTTATGCCCTCGCGCAGAGGGTCCGAATAAAATAATATACAATCCCGAATAGTACAGTCCAAATAAATAATACAGTCCGAAATATGTACAAAAATCCTAATTAATTAACGAATTTAACTAAGAAAGCATTAAACTGGCATGCAAGCCAGGGACTACCTCGACCCTGCTCCGGATGATGAATGATGCATGTTCGGGTTGCCTTGCGCGGAAATCCACGACGATACCCTGATTAGCTTCTGTTTGCAGATGTTCTTGGAATGCGTGCCAAGCTCCGGAAGGTTGCTGATTCTTGATTTGCTGCAACAGAGAGCAGGAAAGGGGCATGGCAATGTATTTTCACAAATGTATGCATGCCTCGATCCTTGTGCCACCAATCACGCATCTCGATGCATGATGGCCGAGGAGTCGAATTGCACAACTCAATATGAAATGAATGCATATGAGGACACAATAAGACCTAACTCCATCATGGATAATTCGGAGTGTCGGTGACTGGGAATTGAGACACGTTCCGTCACTCGGAGTACGAAACGCACCTCGTTTCCCGTGCTCGGGCTAACCCCTATCCCAAACACGATGCAATATGCATGACATGCATGAATGCAACTAAGATACAACCTAACATGCACAATGCTATGGAATGACATACACGATGCACGAGGTAACAAGGCATACACAATGCTCTCAAATACAACCTAGCATACACAATGCTACAGAATGGGATGGCATACATAATACATAATGGGCTTACACCAACATGAGTGGACCTCAGCCACACTCACATAGGAGGCCATTAGATGAAAATGAGACTCTCGAGATGCGTGCACGCATGTACGCAAACCGAGGACCGAACCTAAGGCACGAATGCCATTCTACCAAAGCATGGCAAGGCATGGAACATGACATACTATCATGCAAATTTTAGTAGCAAAATGTGATGCAAAACAGCCCCGAAACATAGTAAAATGGCACCCGATGCATGGAATGGTCCCGAAATGCAAGATTAGGCACATGAAATGACTTGTAACTACATCAAGCATGCATTATTTGGACATGAAGCATGAAGACAGAAGCGAGGCAGTCCCAAAACAAGCATATTTACAGCTTTAAGCAAGGCCAAACAGTGAACACAAATGGTGCTAAGCTAGCATGCAAAAATGGCCCCGAAAGGGAGGTAATGAAGCAAGTGGTAGATGCTGGCCCCGAACACAGGGGGGTCCTTCAACAATATTTAAGAGGGTCCCAAAATATGGCATTTTACAGTTAATGACCAGACCCAAAACAGTGCACAAGCAAAGCTAAAATACTATGCAAAATAAGGCCTAAAAAGAGGTTAAAACACAAAGTATAAAAAAAGTGCCTCAAACAGCAAAAGACCCTTAATGAAACATGAAGAGGGGGTCAAAATAAGGCCATTTATAGTTCAGACCAAAGTCCAAAAATACAAGCACAAGAGGCTAACAAATCATGCAAAAATGGGGCCAAAAAAGGGCTTAAACACAAAGTATAAAAATGATGCCTCAAAAAGCAAAAGACCCTTAATAAAACACGAAGAGGGGGTCAAAATAAGGCCAATTATAGTTCGGACCAGAGCCCAAAAACAGAAGCACAAGGGGCTAATAAATCATGCAAAAATGGGGCCAAAAAAGGGATACAAAGGCAAGTGACATGTGGAGGCCCCAAACAGTGAAGAGCCCTTCAACAATGTTGAAGAAGGGCTCAAAATAAGATACTCTATAGTTTATGACAGAGCTCAAAACAGTTTATACATAGGCCAAAAATACTATGCAAGAAAGAGGCATAAAAGAGAGATAATGAAGCAAGTGATAGATGGAGATTCCAAACAGCAAAAGACCCCTAAACAAACATGGAAGGGAGCTCAAAATAATGCTATTTTTAGTTAGGGTCGGAGCCCAATGTGCAAGCAAGTATGGCTAATGCATTGAGCAAGATAAGGCACAAGATAGAGAGAATAGAGACTCACCCTTATAGACCAATCTTTGACAGCCCTTGGCTTGAGTTTGGGGATTCTTAAGCTCTGAAAAACCAGCTCCAAGTGTTGGAAAGGATGGTGGTGGTGTGGTGCTATGAGGTGGTGTAGAAATGGTGTAGGGTTTGGGAGGTTTTGAGGGTTGAAGTGTAGAGAGAGAGAGACACAATATAGAAGGCTTAAACAAGTTTTTCTAACCCTTTAAAATACAGCTGAGGGTGCTGGTTTTATAGAGGAGAGGTGAAGGAAAAAGGGGGGGAAAATCAAATTCAAATTTCCCCCCCAAAAGACCCCCCTCGGATACAGGATCTGGGGGGAAACAGAGGGTACATCTGTAAGGAACTAGATGTGAGGAACTTGGCCAGCCTGGTTTTGGAGGTTCAGGTGGCCGGCCAGCCACCTCCCATGGCCAGCCAGCCAGGGGTCAAAAGGGTCAATCAAAATTAGTGGCCGGCCACCCCATATTGGTGGCCTCCCATGTGTGCACAACACAAATATGTGGTTGACACTCGGAGAATGTGAACCAGAAGAGAGAAAAACCCATTTTTTAGAGGGGTTCAAAAGGTTCAATGACAATTACTAGCCGGCCATGTCATATTGGTGGCCTCCCAGGTGTGTACAACACAAATATGGGGTTTAGGGTTCAAGAAAGTGGCCCCGGGGTGGTCAACATTGGCTTTCAAGTGAGGAAAACGGGCGTCGGAGAGCGATGAAGAAATAAAGCAGGCTTTTCAGAACAATTGCTGGCCTCCCATCCTCCTACAAGCTTCCTAACCATGAAAACAAGGTCTCCACCAAAAATGAAACAAAACGGATGCAAAACGGAGGTTCGAGGAACCGAAACGCGCGACCCGGGACCCCGAAAATGGACTGTTAAGCACCGGAGGTGGCATTCGACCACGAAGTTGGTTTCTTGGGCCACAGTGTCCCTTAAAAGGGAGGAAATAAGTCGCACGCCAAAAACCGGAGCAAACGGAGGTGGTTAGCGCCCAATCGAGGCGCATGGCCAACGGCTACGAAAAACCAGAAACCGGGCTCCAAATGGGAAAAATGGCCTACGACCACGAAACGTAGCCTACGGCCACTGAGAGATGATCTACGAGGCCTCTCTCTCCCTTCGGGAAGAGAAAATAGAGCAAACAGAGCTTGGTGAGCAAACCGAGGCAAGACACAAAAAAAATCCGGAAGTCTGGAGGCAAGGCTCGCATCCGAGACTCTGAAACTTCTGAACGAGCACAATATGCAATATCACCGAGCGCTCAACTGGTGACATCTGAGTCTTAAGGTCGGTCAAAAATGGGGTGTCTACAACGCTCGAGCGTAAGACACAAAAACTTAACCTGCTCGAGCGCAAATATACCCGCTCGAGCGCCAAGGCACAACAGCAAAGCACTACCCGCTCGAGCGCAAATAGACCCGCTCGAGCGTAGAATACACTCCTCCAGTACTTTTACAGACTTCGAACACCCGCTTGAGCGCAAAGATACCAGCTCGAGCTTAGACCCGCTCGAGCGTAAGGAATGCCGCTCGAGCGTGAAAAACACCTCTGCAGTATATTTGCAAACGCACAAAATGCTAAAAGGATACAAACTCCGCTCGAGCGGATCATCAAAAATCTGGGCAACAAGAATAGAGACTAAAACTCGACCAACCTGTTCGAAACACACCCAAGACATTTCTAAATTCAAATTCAAAAAGTTAAAGGATGGAAATGCAACATATACAACAACTGACAACCACGAAACCGAGTACGGAGTACAAAACCAATAGAGGAAAAACCAGGATCGCTATAGCCTTCGTACCCGCATATCTTCTAATGTTTTTGTGACGATCGGGTCTTTTCCTTTTTCTTTCTTTCTCTTTTCGCTTCGTTTTCCTTTTGTCCTCATTGGGTTTGAAACGTCTGGGAAATGGTTTTCTAGTTCTTATTTCATTTGGTGTTGAATTTCGCTTGTTCTGGAGGGTGCATGGGTGAGTCCGGAGTGCCCGGTGCGAAGCAGAAATTTTGGGTGGCTGGGCCTGGGCCGCACGTGTGGGGATGGGCCGCACAAGCGGTGGGCTAGGCCGCTCGAGCGATGGAGGTTGAAACCCCAAATTTTACATTCTGAAATCGACGCACAAGCGGTGGAGGTGGGCCACACGAGCGGTGGGGAAGGTCGTACGAGCGGCCAACTGGGCAGTCCGAAACTTTATTTTTTTGTATCTTTTTAGTCCAACTATATCTCTCATTTTGGTCATCTCTCTCTCACTCTAAACCCTATTTTTCTCTCCCTTCTCTCTAGAAAACTCCCTCAAATACCTAAAACACTTACATTCTTTCAAATCTTGAGTCAAGATCATCAACATCTTCCTCAAAATCTTGAAGATCTAGAGCTAGGGTCTCTCTTAGTGTGGTAGATATTGAAGGATCTTCCATCAAAAGCTAGGGTTCCATCTTCTCTTCATCATCAACACCTTGAGGTAAGGATTTCTTGAGTTATATATACATGTTATGTAAGATAAATGATGATTTAAAAGCCTTCTTGAACTAGTTGTGTTGATTTTGTGTTTTACTCCAAATATTGAGGAAATTTGAAGGAAATAGGTTTGATCTTCATCTTTTTCCTATCCACAAGGATGTTCTTTTACAAAATTTAAGAAAAACATGATTTTGATTGGGTTCTCACCATGAAGTGAAGAAATGTTGAGTTTTTGATAAAAACCCTAGAAATTGGGGATTTTCTTAAAATGTAGAAAGGCCTATGGAAGTTCTTCTTTTCTTGTGATTGAATGGTGAATGAGCATTGATTTTATGATGTAGTTGCAAATAACAACTTCTTGGTGTATGTATAAAAATGGAGGTCCACTTTTAAAGTCCATTGATAAATGTATATATGCGTAGAGTTGTAAGATGGCAAGTTGTTAAGTGCCATAGATGATGTAAAAATGTTTAATATTAACGTCATGGAAAATGAAATAAAAGATGACATGCTGGACATATTGAAAGGTTTGGTCATGATGAATTATTGTTGAGAAATTGTGGTGGTGTGTTGAAGACACATTGTTATCTTGCGAAATGAGAAACGTATTGTGAAAGTGAGAAAGGTATTTGTTTATTATTGTTGTCAAGACATTTTGAAAATAGAGAAATGTTATGAGATATTAGTTATTGCATCTCATTTCCATTTGATTTATTATCATTAGTGCGCATGAAATGATTTATTATAATTATTGCACATTCTCATCATGTTTATTTTGAAAAGGATTATATTGTAATGAAAACTAATGGAAACGAGTTTATGGGGTAAGTCCGGATAGGGGGTGTAGATGATTTGATAGGTTGGCCTGAGTGTCCATGGTGAAAGACCAGAAACCCACGCGGATAGGTGGCGAGCCTTCCGGTTAGCACCGGTAAAAATGACAGTTTGGTAGTACTCGTAGAATTTACTTGTGGGCACCAGTCTAGGGATTACCAGTGTCGTATTTACCGCCCCTATTGATTAAAATTGGAAGTTTGAAATGTGTTGAGATGACAAACTTTTATTGGAAAAATTGAGATCTTCAAGAAGAGCATGAAATGAAATTTTCTTTGAAAAGAGCATGGCATGGCATTGACATTTGCATTTCATTAAAAATTGCATAACTGTATATACTTTGTTAGAATTCTCTACTGGGCTTTATGCTCACCCCTATGGAACTTTGGTGCAGGTAAAGACATGGTGATCTCGCCAAGTTGAGGGCGTGGATAATTGTAAAGAGTACTTAGCTCTTACTTTTGTTGTGATCTTTTGTAAGCCAAGGGCTAATTTGTTTAGGTTCGAGAGACCATTCTGTGTAACCGAGCTATTACCTTGGAAGATGTAAGCCCTTAAAGGCATTTTATTGTTTTGAGATTAGATGCTTCATATACTATAGATTCATATATTCTTTTATGTTATGAATGTATACCACATGTGGAACTTTCGTGTTACACCCATTTATTAAATATGTGAAGATGGAAGGATTATTGTCATTGTGTAGTGAATGTTCATTAATATGGGTAGTTCATGTTGTATTATTTCGGGGCGTTATAGTTTTAATATAAGATTGTTTCGTAAGCTAGTGGTTGCTCACCCCCTGCCTATACATGTGTACAGGGAATACTTTTCGGATTTGAAGATCAAACAATGGGTTTTACCATTTCATAAGTGTAATGTAGTGATGGATTGTACTACTTCATTTGTTTGTTTGGCTGAGTGCTATTTTTTTTTGTAAAGAGTAGTGTCCTTTCTTTTGTTGTAAGCCTCAGGGCATTCCTTTTATTCATATGTAAATGTCTTTATTGTATCACAAGAGGGAATATGTATATTTAATTATTAATCATTTCATCCAAGGATGAGTTGTCATTTGTAAATGAACTTAATTAATGAATATTGGTAATGCTATTCGAGTAATAAAAATATGGGTGTGACATTTTTTGATTTTCTTAATTTTAAACAATTAAGAAACTCTCCATTAGTTAGCTTTCATTTGGCTTTTATTTTACAATCCCACATAGTTTTGATTTTAAAAATAATTTTGTATGAGATTTTGAAACTCACATAATATTTAACTTTAAAATAATTACAATCCCACATCGAGAAAAGAAATAATAAGTGAGTTGTTTCACTTATGTAAAGTGTTACAATCCCACATCGGGAAAAGAAAGAAAAAGTGAATTATTTCAATTGACAAGCTTTCATTTACCTTTTATTTTACAATCCTAAATTGGGGGAAAAAAAGGAAAAAATGAATTGTTTCATTTACATAAAGTAAATCTTATGCTCCAATTTATATCAATTATTGAAATTTCTTAATTTTAAACAATTAAGAAAATCTCCACTGGTTAGCTTCCATTTAACTTTTATTTTACAATCCCACATCGGGAAAGGAAAGAAAAAGTGAATTGTTTCACTAATATAAAGTGAATCTTATGCTCCTATTTATATAAGTAAAAGAAGATTTTTAGTGAGAATCTCTATAATCAATACTATTTTTTTTATTTTCTTAATTTTAAACAATTAAAAAAATCTCAGTTAATTAGCTTCCGTTTAACTTTTATTTTATAATCCCAGATAAATGTTTTGATTTTAAAAATAATTTTGGTTAAAATTTTAAAACTCTTATAATATTTAACTTAAAAATAATTACAATCTCACATCAAGAAATGAAATAAAAAGTGAGTTGTTTCACTTATATAAATTGAATCTTATACTCTCATTTAATATTATAGTATTGTGCATATTTCAGTTCAAGATGGTTTAAATGTTAAAATAAAATTTAAAGGTATTAATTAATTAATTTTGTTGTAAATTAGTTAGTCTTTTGACTTAGCCGATTAGGCTGAGTCCTTTTATGTTTGACTGATTCACTAGTTTAACCATGATTTTAGCTGTTTTATCAAAATATATTACTTAGATTTATTTGATTTGAAATAAACTAAGATTGACCTTATTAAAAATTGAACGACTAAGATTGTTTGATTAGAAATGAACTTTCTGTCCAATCAACTGTTAGCTTTTAGTTTACAATCCCACATCAGGAAAATGAGGAAAAAATGAGTCGTTTCACTATATAAACTTTATGCTCCCATTTAATATTGTAGTGTTGTGTATGTTTCAGTTCAAGACAGTTTAAATTTTAAAATTCAAATAAAATTTAAAAGTTTTAATTAATTAATTTTTGTACAAGTTGGTTGATCCTTTGACCTAGGCGATAGGGTGAATCATTTTCAGTTTGATTGATTTGCTAGTTTAACTGCAATTATAGCAGTTTTATCAAAATATATTGGTTAAATTTGTTTAATTCAAAATAAATTAAAGATTGACCTAATTAAATATTAAACGGTTAAGATTGCTTGATTCAAAATAAATTTCCTGCCTAAACCATTGTTAACTTTTAAACAATTAAGAAAATCTCTATTGACTAGCTTTCATTTAACTTTTATTTTATAATCCCACATTGAGAAAAGAAGGAAAAAGTGAATTATTTCATTTACATAAAATGAATCTTATTCTCCCATTTATATATGCAAAATGAGATTTTTAGTGAGAAGTCTTATGGTCAATATCTCATACTATGTTTTTTTAATTTTCTTAATTTTAAACAATTAAGAAAATCTTGATTGGCTAGCTTTCATTTAATTTTTATTTTACAAAATATAAAAAAATTAAATATAATTATCATATTTTTATTAAATAATATATTATTTTATTTCGTACATAGCACGAGTGATATGCTAGTATATAATTATCTTCAAGGATAAAAAAGAGTTTGAAAACAGCGTGGTGTGAATCTTACAAAGTGGGTGTTTGGAAAGTTGCTATTTTAGTAGGCTGTTTTAGTTTTTGTCTATTTTAGTAGGCTAAAATTTTTGTGTTTGGGAAGGTAGTTGGATGTGATGTTTGTAAGAGAAAAATTAATATGATTATGGATTTGATGTGATATTTTGTCTTATTAATTATTTTAGTCTATTTTTATTATTTTATAGATTTTAACCCAAAAAGTCAAAAAAGCCTTCGCCATAAAATGTAATGAAAAGAAGGTGAAAAATTAAATATCAACTAACCTTTAAAATCTTGGAAAAAAGATATTGAAAGTGGTGGGTTATTTTTTGGCATGATATAACTTCTTTAGGGTATGTAAGTTGTCACTAAAGAAAAGTTTAATGGATTAGCCAATCAATAGGAGCGAGATAAGTTGAGAAGAGAGAGAGAGAGAGAGTAAGAAGCAAGTTTAAATATATATATATATATATTTTGGAAAGAAAATAAAAATCAAGAGATTAGATTGAAAAGATATGAAATATTTTTTATCTTTCCTTTTGAAAATTATAAATTATGGAATTAATATTTTAAAAACTATATACTTTAATAGATTATATAGCGATCCCGGTTTTCCTTTCTTTATTTATTGTATTTCGGACTCGGCTCCGTGGATGTGTTGTTGTCATATTCTCATTTCTATCCTTTACTCTTTGTATTTGAGTCTTAGGTTGTGTTGGCCAGGTTTGAAACAGGTTGGTTGTGTTTGAAAGCCTAGAGTTGATGCCCAGATTTTGGCCTTCACACTCGAGCGGGGCTTTTGACGCTCAAGCGGGCCCTTCGTTTTGCTTCTCTGCTCGAGCGGGAGTTTTGACGCTAGAGCGTAGTTTTTCATCTCTCAGCATTTTGCTCTGCAGGTCTTCGGACGCTCGAGCGGGGTTTTTGACGCTCGAGCGGACCTCTTTAATTTTGTTCCTCCGCTCGAGCGGGGATTCTGACGCTTAAGCGGGGACCATGTCTGCAAAACTTCTGCAAGTGTGCAATCGACCCTCGAGCGGCGCTTTTCACACTCGAGCATGAGTCTGTATCTGACGCTCGAGCGGGGAGTTCCACGCTCAAGCAGGGCGACTTGTATATCAGTCCGAAAAGTGATATTTTGGATCACTTTTTAACTTTCTTTCTCTCTCATACTTTTTCAAAACCTCCATTGGAGAGCACCTCACTCTAAAACTCCAACTTCTCTCTAGGGTTTGATCTAGTATGAGTGATTTTCTACCCTTAGGCCTTTCTAAAAGGTGTGGAGCTTGTTGAGGGCTACATTTTGATCCTAAAATATTGGGGTTTGGAGCACTTTCAAATTTCTTCATCTTATCCTTTGAGCTCCGAATTTGAGGTAGGGATAACTACTCATGTATATGGTGACGAAAATTAGTGAAGAAAACAAATTTCATCACTAAATAAGAATAATCCATGAGGAATTATAAATTTTATCATATATAATAAAAAAAATAAAAATAATAGATGACAAAATTTATTTCCGTCAATAAATACTTCTTTTAGGTGAGAAAAAATTAAGTTTCGTTACTGAAACTTTTCCCGCTAATTTTTTTGGATGGTGCCAAAATTTTGAAACTTTTGGTAAGAAATTTTTTTGTCACCAATTAAAAAATTATTAATGAGGAATATATTTTTGTCACCAATAATTTTTAATTTTTTTTTTTGAAAAACTTGATTTTAAATATTTTAAGACCATTTGGTGAGAAATA
Organism: Camellia lanceoleosa; assembly: GCA_025200525.1. Classification (NCBI taxonomy): domain Eukaryota; kingdom Viridiplantae; phylum Streptophyta; class Magnoliopsida; order Ericales; family Theaceae; genus Camellia; species Camellia lanceoleosa. The sequence goes on along the minus strand of JANUSC010000016.1, from coordinate 2,308,449 downwards.
TATTTCCGTTACTAATAATTTTTAATATTTTTAGGCCTTTTAGTGAGGAAATTATTTTGTCACCAATTTTGGAGGAAGAATTTTGACATATTTGGCGGTAATGAAAAAAAAATAGTCTACTATTTTTTCCTTTTTTTTTTTTTGGGATTAGTTTTCCTCTCTCTCTCTCTCTCTCTCTCTCTCTCTCTCTCTCTCTTTCAAAACAAAGCACAAGTGCTGTGTGTTTTGTTTATTGATGAAACTAAACACACACTCAATTTGTTCCTTTAGCACGCCCCCCTTCAGTGTGTTCTTCTCTAAGCGCCCTTCTTGAAGCGTCTCCATTCTCCTCCTTCAGTGGCGCCACAGACGTCGCATCTCCTTTACTGCTGTGTGTTCTCTTCCATCAGCACCTCTTATTACTCGATTTCTCTGTTTTTATATTTTCAAGCATGGATCCTCTCTCTCTCTCTCTCTCTCTCTCTCTCTCGCACACACATACACACATACACACACACACACAAACACACTCACTTAATTTCTCTATTTTTCTATCTCTGTTTTCCCTAATTTTGGAAACTAATTTTTAGAATTAATGCTATATTTATTCTTTTCGGCAAGGTTTCTCTTCAATAGATTGTGAATGTGTAAATTGTAAACTTGGCCATCCTCATTTCATGTCTTTTGCTTGTTTCTGCTATAAACTTGAGAATGAATGTCCTATTGATTATAAATAACAGTTTGAAATTAGTAAAAGCCCTTGACTAAATGTGAATATTTTATATGATTTGGATTGATTGTATTTTTAATAAAATTAGGGTTCAACTCCTCTCTATATTTGAATGTTTGTTTAATATCTATTTATTTATAGGTTTTTCAACTTAGGTTATTCATAAAAAAATAAAATTGATTACTTAGGTTATGATTTGGATTGATTCCTTTGCTTTTGTGGTCATCCTTAGTAGCTGGACTAGCCTCCTAATTCTTCTTGGATACTATGCCTAGCTATTTGAGGATCCTTGTAGATGCCTGATGCTCTACTTCTACCATTATTTCTTACCTTTGTTTTAGTTGGCTGTGGGTATCTTCTCTTTGAGTAGTTCCTCCTTGAAGGCTGTTTTGAGGTCTTCTTCTATTAGCAAGTTCACAGACCTTATCTCTCTTTGTTTATGTGGTCTCTAAACTTGTGTGGAGTTTTCTTTCTATTTATTTTCTTTTCATTTAGGCTTACCATATAACATACATAGAAATAGTTCTATCTACTTCACTCTAACTATGGACATGAGAAACAGAAGCTTGTCATTGGCTTCCATAAGATCAGATGGTTGGTTTTTATATGAGACAGGCTTAGGTAGGTCTACTCTAGTGAAGATGCAGAGAGCTTTTAGTTCCTCCACGCACGTTGCATGGGGTGCAACTTTATATCCCACTATAGTTCTCAATGCATCAATCTGTTCCAATATTTTTTCTTCACTTAGTAGTACCTACTACAACAATGGTAGAGGTAGATCCTATTACAAACATTTCTAATAATGCAAATTTTGACAAAGGAACGATTAGATATTAATAACCGAGACCTACACAATCAGAATAGTCCATAACAAGTCATTATGAAATCAAATCATTGGCCTCATATTTTTCCAAATAAATAAGAGGTTAGATGATACAAATACAATATATCAATGATAATTGAACCTTTATTGTTGTGTGCTTCAGGTTCCAACCATCTAAGAACCCATGAATGCATGTGGGCTGCACATGGATTTAGTTTGTTAATCTTTGCTTCTCTTAGTCATGTTCATAACCCATCTTCCATTAGGTAATCCATGCCTATCGTACTGCTAGTTTAAGTTGCTTGTTTGCTGCTGCCCATTTGCCTTGATTTCTTGGATGTGCTAGCTGCTAGATGTAGGAAAATGGATCTTCAGTTGGTCATGTCCTGTCTTAGGTAGGTTTGCTTGGCTGTTGCTATGATTAGTTTGGCCTGCTGTTTGGCTATTGTGGTGTTGCTTTTGGCTACTGCTTGGGCTTGTTGAGAAGGCTTGCTCCCTTGGTTAGCTTCTCATTTTTGTGGTTCTATTTTTTCTGTTAGGTTTATTTATTTTAGTTTAGTAGTGCTTTGCTGGTGTTTCTTTGTGGGGAATTGAGTTCTGTATCTTTTTGTTAGGCTTTGTTTTGTTTGTTGTTTTCCTTGGGTTGGTTGCTTAGTTATTTTTTTTGGCTGGTTCTTTTCTCTAGGGTTAGCTTCTTATGCCTTTTTGTTTTGGGTTAGTTTGTTGTTTGCTTGAGGAATGCCTCTTGTAATCTTGTATGTTTCTTTATTTTATTTTATAACTTACTTACCCTAAAAAAAAAAAAAAAACATTGCCTAACGTAATAACGACAAAGATGTGCACTCTAGAGAGAGGAGATAGCCACTTTATTGACGGTAAAGAGGTAGATTCACGAGGGAGGGGAGATAGAGATAGGACCCAATTTTTATTTTTCCTAAATTGATAGTGAATGAGAAATTATTCAATACTTTTGGAACAATACCCTATTTCATTTGCAAGTAACACACACTACAACACATATAGGGCTCAGTTCACTCGACCCACAAAGGAAGAGGCACTCAACAAAGATATATCCTAAATTCACTCAACGCACAACCAAAGAATTCCCTCACCAAAAGGCCAGCTTGACAACCTGTAGAAAAAACAATTAGTAAAAACATATGTGCTCACTTTCACTCAACCCACTTATAGGAACTCACATCACTCAAATATCCAAGAAATACAGTAACCTAACATATCTGGCCTCACCAATCTCAACCCTCATTCTCTCTACAAGCAGTACTACATAGACACTGCAAATAAAACAATTAGATAAACATATGAGAACAATGCAATATGGATAAGCATTTTGGGCTCACAACACTCAACCCTTAACCTAAATATCACATTGCTCAACCCTCAGCATCCCTGAAGAGGTGCCAGCAAGGCCTGCAAAAAAGCTCATTAGAGGAAATAAGGAGCAGCTCTAGCCAACAAGCACCCACAGCCTAAGGAGATCTGCAAGAGTAGTAAGTCCAAGCATACAAGATTCAAAGTGTTAGTGCCATAGCCATAAGAAATCACCCCAGTTTCAGTATAGAGGAAGGGAGCCTCTATCTGTCCATAAACCAATCACTAGTGGCATTCTTATTAAAGTTCTTTATAGAAAGAATTCTAAACCTTACAGGATTGACAAATCTTTTTTGAATCACCTCAATAGGAGAGCTAATAGATTGAAAAATTCTAGAGTTTTTTTCCTACCAAGTACAATAAACAGATAGGTTATTTGTTGTAGATAGAAGGGGAAAAAAACAAAAGATTGTCAATAGATTTCTAGCAAATGTTTATTAGCTGACGCGACTTGATTATGCTAGTCCAACTCAATAAATTTGTTATCTATTTAATTACGTTTACTAATATTAAGTAATTGTGCAAACTGTTTTGTTTCCCTAGTTTTCCCATCTTGAGAAATTTCTTTGTTATGTTGGAAAGTTTTGACTGGCTGCTTGAATTCAGGTAAAGTATTTTACTAAGTGCTAGATTTTGGCACTTAAGACTTCATTTGTACAAGTAATAGGAAAATTGATTTTGAAGTTAAAGTTAGTGCCTGGAAATGATTTTATGGTGAATTGATGATCAGGACCCTATATCTGCCCATTTACTACTTATGTTATTGAATAATACATTATAGTTATCACTGCATTTGATAAGAGAGGAAACACTCTTTTTGGCAGTGGGATATATACATTTAATGAAAATTGGAATATTACACCCTTGAAATTAACATATCTTGCTTTAACTTCTTTGGACTTCGTATATAGTTGAGTAAAGAGAAAATCAAATAGAGTACAAACTGTAGTAACAGGCCATACGTACTAAATTTTAGTCTTGAGGCATTCATTGGAATTGTCGCATGTGGCTATCAATTCTATTGGCATCGTTCATTTCTTATATGCATAGCTCCTTAAGTACATTATTAAGTTCCTCTACAGAATTTAATCACATTTTGTTTATTGAGTGCAATGTGAGCCAGATTAGTTATTGTTTCCCAATGTATTATTTTTTTCAATATGCCAATTTAGTTGATAGATGTGTCAACTTTGGTATTCGAGGCATATATATATATATATATTTCCAAATACGTGCAGTTCAATCATAAGATTTTGCATTTGGATATTTGAGTACTTAAATTGTGGGTTTTCTTTCTGTGTCATGTTATCTGCTTTTTACTCTCAGCTCACTACTTTATAGGTTAAATGTTCTCTGAATTATGTTATTTGTCTTCTTATTGATGGTTATTTTGCTCTGGGTTATGTTTTGGTTTTGAATACTTCTCCTGTTTATGCTAAATTGCTTTGGCTATTTCCTAGTATGATTTATGTGTGGTTGTAATTTATATAACTTAGTATAATCATTGGACTACAACTTTTTTTTTAATTAAAATATTTATTTTTTATTTTTTATATATAAAATTTGTCCTATTCACCTAACTTTAATTAACTTGGCATAGTCAGACATGGACAAGAGTTGGATTGCACTAGGTAGCACAGTTGATGGAAGGATAAGTCGGGCATATTATGATGGGGTAATATCATTTCTTCATTTTGTAATGGCGGTTATCGATCGAGATGGTAAAATTTCGTGCCCTTGTCGAAAGTGTGTGAATGTCGTTTGTCAAAATTTTCAAATTGTTCAAATTCATTTACTGGAACATGGGATTATTCCAACTTACACTATCTGGTAACACATCATACAGTGGGATCATTACTGCATTCATTATGGTAACACATCATACAGTGGGATCATCACTGAAGAGGTTGCTCCGTTTATGTTTCCTTAAATTACTTGATTTTTTGTGGTTGGTTTTGTAGTTAGTTCTATATCTGTAGAATTACCGATATAACATATGGTTGAACGATTGAAGTACCTCAGGAGCAATTTGACAGGATCAGAAACTTGGTCAGCATGGGTTGATAGGCCAAGTGCTACCGCGTCCCAAACAAGCAATGCCAGCAATGACACAACACTTCCAAGCACAACTGAAGCCCTTATCCTTTGTAGATCACCTCTCAAATAAGCACACACAACTGGAAGAAATCACATATCATAAGACTCATTGTCATCACTGTTTGATCAAAATCCAAGATCAAAATTTGTGTTCACTAGGAGCTAGATCATGATAGACCAAAGAAAATATAATCATATGAACTGTAGCTGGAACTTTTCCCCAGTCACTATCTCCCTCCAATCCCGACCACCCTCCGAACACGATCGCTAGAACCTCAATTGCTAGTAGCAAACCTAATCCATATCAGCAGTTGAAATTTGTGAATGTGTATGTTTGCTAAATAGGTAGAACCAGTATACATCTGTTGAAGGAGTATACCTATCATGGAATGTGTATGTTTGCTAAATAGATAGAACCCGTATACAACTGTTGGATGGAATTTTTCTTTGCAGGTAGCAAAAGGCACAAGCATTATAAGAGCAGCAAGTAAATAAAGAAAATTATGAATATTCCTGTATGTTTTCCTAGAAAGTAAGGTAAGAAAATTAGAGGAGAGAGTGAGAGAAGGGGGTTACATCATACATGGTGGATTTGAAGCTTAGTGTAATGCTCTGTTGATGAGTTATTGTCCATGATGAACTTATTTATGGATCTCTATGCCTATTAGGATATAAGGAAGAAGGCAAACATTGTATACCCATGAGAGAGAGAGAGAGAGAGAGAGAGAGAGAGAGAGAGGAATGAATGGACCACAAATGCAAGTTTTCCTATATATCTTGAAAATGAATGGACCATAAATGCAAGTTTTCCCATATATCTTGGAAATGAATGGACCATAAATGCAAGTTTTCCCAAATATCTTGGAAGTGGACCCTAAGGACTGAGATTCATTAGGGCCTGGAGAATGCCCCTTGTATATCTCTATATGTTATCATTTTATTATATGTCTTATTCAAAAAAAAGAAAAAAAAAAACTACTTATATTGCTTTTATGATTTCGCTTTAATTAATTACTAACCAATGTTATGTCTTTAAAACAGTGCCTAGTAGACACCCTCATGGCTTGACACGTAGGTTGAAAGTTCAAGTAGTGGTTGAGAAAGATGGAAAGCTCAAAGTTCCCATACCATTTGCTAGACTTTAGCATTCGCAGGTGGAAACATGTCAAGAAAGAAGTTACGACACTTATGTTTCAGAGTCTAACGGTAAAAGTTTTACATAATTGATTGAATTCATGTAATATAAATAATTATGACTTACAATATTTGTGGTTGTTGCTATGATCAATTTGACATGCAAGGTGAATCCACCGCTGTTAGTAAAGCAGTGGCAACAAAGTGTGGATGGAGCTTGAGGACCCACACGTACAGACTATGAATAAAATACCTAAACCTTAAGAGTGCTAAGGGAGAGGAGTATGCTAGAAGCCACCCACCGCTTGAATATGACCTCAAGAAATGGAAAAACTTGATTGACAGGAAGTGGAATGATAGCAAATGGCTGGTAAACTTTTCTTATGTTTATTTATTGTTGACAATTACCTTGTCTTCCTAGCAGATATATTTTTCTATTGGAACTTGCTCCTTGTAGAAGCAATCAAAAGCTAACATTGACAATAGAAATCTATTGAAGACGAAGCATAGATGTGGGTCAAAATCTCTCATAGTTAGGGTACACGAGGCGGTACACCTTCTTTAATTTTTTTTTCCTTTTTTTTTGAAGATGAGTCTACTACGATCATTCTTATTTAACTTACTAGTTGAAGAACAAAATAAAATAAAAAATAAAATCAAACAAGTGCAAATGGGGGCCAACTGCCGGAGTTGCCATGTGTTTACAAATCTACATACTTTAATGATGTCACAAAGCAGTGGATTTCTCCAGAGTAAAAAAAAGAATTATATATGTATATTTGCCACGATGTCACAAAGCAGTGGATTCTTATTTAATGATGTCACAAAGAATTATGATTGAAATTTTTATTGTATCTTTATTCACTTTTCTATTTTTTTTTTTCAAATGATAGGACGATATGATAAAGATCCAAGCTAAATATTACTCCCAACCTGGTATGGTTTCAATTACTCCGAAGGAGCTATCCGTGAATGTGCTCAAGCGAATGTCGGGATATGTTAAGGAACTTGGGTTGAGGCTTTCCTTCTCTATCAGGACTACCAGTTCTTCGACTGATAGTGGCTATGTGAGTCATTTAGAGATGGAAATACAAGAGCAAAAAGAGGAAATTCAGTCACATAAGAAAGAAATTACAACACAAAAACATGAAATTCAAGCACAAAAAGAGGAAATTCAAGCACAAAATAGTGTGATAGGAAAGAAAAATGAGTCACTTGAGGAGCATTTGGAGATGACATCAAGCATCATGGAGTTTCTTAAGAAGCAAGGTTTCAAAGGACAATTTAGAGGATGAGTGTGACAACCCTCAGCACTGTTTACTAATAATACCACTGATTACTGCTAAACTATGACTGAACCTGATTAAGTAACTGATTTGACTTACATTCTGAATTGATTGATTGAGTGTATTAGTTTAAATGCATTTCTATTTGTTTGACTGTTAATTGATCTGTTCTGTTTTAGCTTCGAACTGTAAATTGAAGGCCTTATCGGCGGCCGAATCTGAAATTGATTGGTATTCTATGTTAATTAGAATTTATGTGATTTTATGGTATATTTAAGTAAAATTTGATTTGGCATGATTAAATTAGATTAATTAATGATAAATTACAAAAGTTGGACTTATCTACAAATTTGCCATCTAGTGGAGTAATCTAGGCTAACCCCTTTCCACTTCATACACTTTTGACACAACATTTCTTCAGCCATTTTGAGAGTAAAAACCGTTTAAGAGAGAGAGAGAGAGAGAGAGGTAGGAGGGACTTGTTTTCATTGAGAATTTCTTGGAGACTTAGAAAATTTGAAGGCTAATTGCATAATTGAGCTTCTCCACTTGAAATTCAAGGTTTAAGGTAGGGAGTTCATCCTCTCATTTATGTATTTAAGTATTGTCTTGCATGGTTCATGGAGATTTGGAGTTCAAAGTCAAGATTTAATTTGGAAGAGTTGAATAGTGAGCTAATTCATGTATGCATGTACATGTTCTAGCATTTTGAGGTTGTTTTCATGGAAATTGTTACATGCATGTTCATATTTTTTTGCTTTGGGCCATGAATTCATCATGTTTTTGAGGGATTGGACTCTTTTGAACAAGTATTTGAAGCTTTGAATTTGGTTGAATACATGCATGTCACCTTTAAAGTATGTTCTTGAACTTTGGAATAAAATTTTGTCTAATTGAACTACCTTTGGGCTTTGATTTTGTAAATTGATCTTTGAAACATATCATATTATGGGTTTTAAAGTGTTTTCCACAAAAATAGCCCAAAAGGATCGAATTTGATGCTTTAAAAGTTGAATTTGAGCTTGGAGGTTCAATTTGAAAATTCCAGAATTTGGACCCACGCTCGAGCGTAAGTCTTCACGCTCGAGCGTACACTCTGAGTACATGCAGTCCGCTCAAGCGGGGAAAGTAACGCTCGAGCATGAAATGCGTGTATCCAGCACTTTTCATATGTTTACAGTCCGCTCGAGTGAGGGAATGCATGCTCAAGCGAGGACTTGTGTCTCACGATCGAGCAGAGGTCGAGCGCCCATCGAGCGTGAATTGCATGCATTCAGTACTTTTGCTTGAGTTTGCAGTCCGCTCAAGCGGGGGAAGTCACGCTGGAGTGAGGATCCTTTGTCTGCATATCCGCTCGAGCGTAGAAAGCCACGCTTGAGTGGGACCCCTGTTTCAGCAAAAATTTGAAAAATATTTTTTAAGTGCATCTTTGCATCCTCATTCCATCCTAGGCATTCCTAGGCCTAGTTTAAGGCATCTTAATGAGGATATTGATGTAGAATCACACTGAGTCAAGATAGGGACTAAGTCATTGAATCCTAAGTGTGTAATTTAGTGTGTGTTCATTTTGTAATTGTGTAGGGTTGGCATCCATGGACGCTCACTAGCCTCTCTGTAGCCCAGTACTCTGTAAGTAACAATGTTGTAAAGATATATTCAATCATGAATACTTTCTGAATGATCAACTGTACTGCTTTCTGAAATGATATTTCTTACTGAATGAATGTTTGTCCTATTTGCGAATTGTATTTGTGGCATCCATAGCAATTTACTGTTACTGTACTGTTACCGCTATTGTTACGGAGATCTCTGTCGGTTCCCATGTTTGGAACCACTACTGTTTACTGATATGATGGCCATCGACTGACTGTTCGGTCTGTTAAGACCTACTGTACTATTTTGCTATTGAATGTACCACTTATGACTGTTATGATCGAATAACTGATATACTGTTCAAACGACTGTTTTAAATACTGAAAGGACATTCATTCCTAACCTCTTTATGCATACGTTATTCACTGGGCTTTAGCTCACTGTTTATATTTATATGTAGGTGTCCAAGCACCGGATTGGAGCTAGGAGTGTTGGGTTAAACTCCCTTTTTGTCAAGCCAACCGTTGTGCCTCACTGTGAGGTTCCAAGCCTGATCAAGCTAAGGCTGCTTTGGGGTGTTTTAGATTCACCCTTCCTGTTTTTGTTATGTATAGACTGAGTGATACTTGTACTGTACAGTTATGTTGAAGGGACTTGATCCCTAACCTGGATGTTATGTGCACCTGTTATGTAGATATGTTTTGTTTACGAATGTGAATATATATTGAAAAGTCTTTTTGCATACAGACTGTCACAGCTCATTAGACATCTTTTTATTACTGTTTTGGCTTCCGCCAACCCCTGTACTCTGTATTACTATCTTTACTGTTAAGCAGGCCTTCGGAAATCACGGATTACTGGCCGGTTACGGTGCTAAATCCATAGGGGCGGGTTTGAGTCGTGACAGAGTGGTATCAGAGCAATATTAAACCACGAGTTATACCGCACACACGTGTCCAAATGAGCTATAGGATGTCCTAGAAAAGTAATTAGGGCATTGCATGAGCATGAAAAGTGTGTGTGGCCATGACATGATTATATGTGCTAATGTGTTAATATGTTTAAAGTATGCAACTGCCTATGTTTATTATTGCCATAATTGCATATAGTGAAATGGACAATGCAAGGACTACTAATGAAACTGAATCATCTGATGCCAGAATAGAGAGATTGGAAAGAATAGTTGAACTGTTGACTGAGGCCTTAAGGCAACAGCAGAACCAACAGCCCCCACCTCCTCCGGTATAGCCGAAACCGAACGTGAATGATGACATAATTGCTCTAACACAGAAGTTTAGTAAAATGAAACCGCCATCATTCCAAGGAGGCCTTGAACCATTGAAGGTTGAAGCCTGGGTTCTTGAAACAGAGGAATTATTCGAAGTGTTTCCGTGTTCTGAAGCACACAAGGTCCTATTGGCCACTTTTACCTTGCAAGAGGAGGTGTAGACACCCCATTTTTGACTGTCCTCAAGACTTGGATGTCATCGTTTGAACACTCGATGATCATCCATGTTCGTGTTCGTCTTGAGTTCTCAGAGGTCTCAATCGCGCGCCTTGCCTCAAGATCTCTCGACTTATTTGTTTTGTACTTGGTTGGACCAAGGACTTGTGGTCTTTGCACCTGAGGGAGGGAAATGGCTTGTTGGCTATCCCTACACCCCACCAGCCTTGGCATGTTGCCACCGGCCCTATTTTATTGCTACCGGCTAAAAGTGTTGGTCGGTCGGCAATGTTTTTTGTCACGCCCCAAACCCGCCCCTAGAAGTTTGGCGACGAGACCGGCCAGTAATCCGAGATTACCACAGGCCTTACTGAAAAAAACATAATTAAATGGGGCTCGCGGAAGCGAAAACAGAAAACTACAATAGTCCAAAGAGCTGTGCATTTATATGAACAAATATTTACATGCCAAAAATGTTAATTTACCCACCAAATTACATAACAAACATCCAAAATTTCAAGTACAACATACAAAACATATAGGCATCGGCCACAAGTACATTACAAAACAAAACTCACTATACGGCCTTCCAGGCCTAGCCCAGCTCGGGGGCACCATAACTCGGGTAGGCTCTCAAAACGGCGGCTCGACACGGACTCCGCCTAGGCTTGGCTCCCAGGTTACTCACCTATAAATACATAAATATAAATAATGAGCTAAAGCTCAGCAAGTAACATAACAGTAAAGAGGTTTAGTGAACGAATTCCGAGACATTTCTATATAAATTCATGAAAAGTAACATTCATATACATAATCATTCCATAAGAGCATACGTAATGGCATACACCATGAAACCTTTCCATAACCTTTTCTTAACCTTTTCACATAGGACATCCATTCACAGTAAATTTTAATATATATCATATCATAACATAACATTTTTGAAATATAATTCATAATAACATATCTTTACAGAAATGTTACTTACAGTGGGTTTCCGAAACCGATTGCACGGTCTTCAAATCTTGACCTACGATATCAACATATCACACATTTCTCAATACACATTATCATTAAATCATGTAATTCATGCACTTCATTCTTCCTTTATTCCATTTCATGTTCATTTTCTTCTTTTACTTCGATTCATACTCATTTCATGTTTATAAGATGATAAATGATGCAATTAATATGCTAAAATCAAGTCTGCAACTTCCCCAAAATTTTCTTGAAAAAGGCCTTCACGCTCGAGCGCTACTTTGTCCGCTCGAGCGGACTGTAAAAAGTCCAAACTGCTGGGAGGCTGTTTTCTCCGCTCGAGCGTGCTTCCCTCCGCTCGAGCGGACCACGCGAAAATCTGGATTTTTGATTCTTCTTCCAAGTTCATTTTCCTCTTTACAAACTTAACTTCCATAACATGAAATCCAAGTCCCAAAACACTTGAAACTCCCTTGATTTCAACATCAAAACTTAAGAACAAAGCCCATATGCAACAATAGAAGATCAACTCTTAAAGTAAAGTAGAAAATCATAAACTTATACATACAAGCTTCATGTTTCTATATCCATGGAGTTTCTTCCTCAATTTACCAAATAATCATAAACCATAACATTTTAAGCCATAAACTTGAGTTCAAATGCTAGAGGTCAAAGATCAACAACTCAATTCATGAAAATCTTACCTTGATTCTTCAATTTGGAGAACTAAGCTCACTTTCCCTTTCTATCTTCTTTCTCCCTTTCCTTTCTCTCTTCCCCAAATTTCTTCTCTCTCTCTCTCTTAGATATTTTCTCTTTTCTTGTTTGAGTCAAAATGAGTCAATAACCCTTATCTTATAACATATATATTATATAATAAACATTTGTGCCAAACTCTCTAGCCAAACGAGCCTTAGCGAATCAGATAAATTTCAGTCCTCAATTTATTTTCTCAAAAAGCTCTAAAAATTCCCGGTATCACATAGACGTGTTCAATTTCATTTTCTGAACCCATTACGGTCATCAATTTCAGTCCCGAAGTCGTAATCTCAACAGATATTTTGTCAAAGTCAAACAGATATTCTTTAATTAAATCATATAAACACATACTTAATTATGACATACATTTTCGGGTCATTACATTTTTAGTCGGCCGGCCCTTTGTGTTGGTCGATCGGCCTTTTCTGCTGGCCGAACCCTGTTCATCTACTTTATGTAGATATTTAGTGCCAGTTGGCACAGTCTGTATCCTCCATACACGTGTATGGAGGATTTGCACCTTTGTTTTAGCTTCTTGAGGAAGCTTGAACCTTTTGAACCCTTGTTTTTGCTTCTTAAGGAAGCTTGGACCTTTTGAACCCTTGTTTTAGCTTCTTGAGGAAGCTTGAACCTTTTTAGCTTCTTGAAGAAGCTTGAACCTTTTTACCTTTTCCAAGAAGCTTGAACCTCTTTAGCTTCTCCAAGAAGCTTGAACCTTTTTAGATTCTTGAAGAAGCTTGAACCTCTTTAGCTTCTCCAAGAAGCTTGAACCCTCTTGTTTCTCTATAAGAGAGGGCCTCCATCTCCTTTAGAGAGGTTCCAAAAAATTTTTTTACGACAAGAGGCATATATCTCTCTTTGTCTCTATAATTTAGGCTTAAAAAGTGTTTGTTCTTGGCCTTTAACACCACACCTCATAGCCATACACCTCCACCATTGATCTAAGGTTCTTGGAGGCCATTCTTGGAGGTTAAAGAGCTAATTTTTGGGTCAAGAACTTGCTGGTTTTGTAGTTGTGCATCAAGGGTGAGAACTACCCTCTTTATTCCTCATTTTTGCACACACTTTTAGCCTATCTTGCATGCTGTTTTGAGCTTAAATTATAACTGATAAAAGTTCTGTTTTTGCATACTTTTGAAGTTTGTTTAAGATCACTTTTGTGTTTGGGGTTGTTTACCGCCTCTTAGGCCTTGTTTGGCCTCATTTTTGTGCCTTTTTTTGTGAGCTTCGGGACCACCTTGTATTGGCCTTCTCACCATTAAAATCCAGAGGGATTTCAGTGGTGGGGGTGGTGTTTTGAGGTCCTAAGAAGGAGAGGGTCATCCCTCTCCTTGTTGTCTTCAATACTTGTCATATTTACCTCATATGTGAGCACCTTTGTTAAGTTCATGTTGGCCATGTCTTAGCTGCTATTTGTGGTTATTTTTCTGTCATATGCCACTATTTTTGCCTATCTTGGGCATTCCATGCATGGTTTATACACTTGTAGTGTAAATTTTGCAAACGAGTCTTGTATGGCTCATGTTTGAGCATGTGTTTCTAGCTTGTTTTTGGGCCATCTCAGTAGATTTTTGGTGTAGTTTTAACATGCCTTAGATCTGTTTTTGCTTGGTTTAGTTGGCCCTTGCATGCCTCATACACTTGTAGTGTAAATCACACAAACTAGCTTTGTATGCTCCTTGAAGTAGCATCTCATTTTAGCCTATGTTGTGTCCATTTCAGCATGTTCTTGGGCTTATTTTATCATGTCATACCTTTTTTCAGGTTTGGTTTGGTTAGCCCTTGCATGCTCCATACACTTGCCATGCAATCCCATGAAATTGCCTAACATGCGTCATGTTGTGACATGTCTTTTTAGCATCCTTTTGGCTTGACTTCAAGAAGATTTTATCCATGTTTTGGTATGCTTGAGGCCTAATTTTGGTTGTCTTGGTCACCCATGACTTGTTTTGCATAGCTTTTGGTTCAATCTTGCTTGTAAACTTTGTGTATTGAGTCATTTAGTATGCATTACTTGGCCTATTTCAATGATTTGGCATCATTTGTAGTGTAATTTCAGTCCATGTTTCATGGTCATGCACATGCATTTATCACTCTTTAAATGCGTTTGAGAGTTGTGCTTGTATGCCTCATTTATGGACCATTGCATGAGCTTCATCTTTGTGCATTTCGATCCACCATCCCAACATATTTGGCCACTGATTTTGGCATGCTTGAGAGCTACCCATCTTAGTGTAAGTCCATCTTACCATGTTGTTGCATGCTTGTTTCATTTTGTATCTTGTTGTATGCTATATATGTCCACATGTTTAGGTTGTATGCCTATTGCATATTGCATGTTAACATGCTCATGTTGCATTAGATTTGTTGCACACTTGAGTTATTTGCATGCTTGCTTGCTTGCCTAGGTTGCATTGCATTGTGTGTGCATCTCTTGCCTCTTGATCAATCATGATAGAGGTTGGGGCCCTTTATGTGTTTTGTGCATTTCATTCCATATTGAGTTGCACACTTGGCTTCTTTGGCCATCATGCATTGAAATGTGTAATTGATGGTCCGAGGGTCGAAAACCATACTCCTTTGAGTCTTAAACATGATAAGGAGGGTGGTTGTGCAAACATTGTTTTGAAAATGCATTGTCATGCTCTGTTTGCCTTCTGCTACAGCAAAATAGGATCCTGTAGGAAGAGATGGCCGGTCGGCCATCTTCAGTGCCGGCCGGCTATGCATTGTTGGCCGAGAGCCTCACACATGGTCGATGACCAGTTTCCCATGGCTGGTGGCCTTGCCTTTTGGCCGGTGACCTTCCACAGTTCTTAAAAGGTGGTTCAGAAACATCCTAGAGACTTGTGCAGTTTTCAGAAGTGCAGAGCAGTGTAAACAGAGGCAACATGAGTATGGTGATGGATTTCCGAGAAAAACCGAACACGCATGCATTCATCCCTCTTCCCGAGGCCTATTTACTTCTTTCTTAGCTTGATTAATTCATTTAATTAGTTAAGTGTTGTGTAATAATTAATTAGCTTGTTAGTTAGTTAATTTGTATTATTCTTTCGGTGCCTCCGAGAGAGGGCAAATTGTGTAATAAGCGTGCATGTGTGTGATGCATGTCTTCCAACCCCATGTCTTTCTCCCTTTTATTTAATCGCTTATAATGGTTAGTTTTAGGGTACGTTTCAATTAGCATACTTATGATAGCATGTTTGCACACATTCATTCCTATTGCATGCACCGAGCTCGGCGCATCATGCTAACCGCATTGTATTTCAATTCTAATTTGAATACATGTATCAAGTTACATTTCACATGACATCTTAGAATAGCCGAGCCTATTTCTAGTTGCATTTTGCATGTGTTGCATTAGCCATCTTAACATGAACTAGGATCATGCATTTGATTACTAACTAGTTTCTGTTTTGGCTCGGAGTACTCGGTAAGTGTTTATGCTTTAGCATCCTTGCATGTGTGCGAGTGACTGCCATGATAGCATGCTTGCCATGAGGCTATTTGCTTATGTGACATAACTGCCTGAATGCCTGTGGGTGAAGGTCAGATCATTTGAATTGGAACAATTCATTGAAATCCGTGTTTTAGCCTACTCGCGAGTAACAAACTTCAAAACATTTCCAAACAAACGGATATGCGATGCTTTGTTCCAAATTAGGCGATCTAGTCTATACTTGTATGTTGTGCGCATCACATAGTAATTCTAGGCTAATAAACCGGAATAAGAGCACATGTGTTTTCAAAAACAAGATATCATGTTTAGTAGTGGCCGATCTAAGATCGGGCGAGCGGGGGTGCTCATAGCTGACCTTCCCCAATCGTACCCAAGTTCCCGAGTCGAGGCAACTTTGGTGACGACGGACACGTGGCCTTAGGCAACGAGTCAGGGTTTCCTAAATTCCCCCAAAATAAAATATTTAGGTGGCGACTCTGTATCTGGCAAAGCAGTCCATGTTTGGCACTTCTTTACAAAAATCAGTTTTCCAAAACGATTTGCCGGATTTGGACTCTTTGGTGATTTATCAATCTCACATCACACATTGTGAGATTAGATTCAGCACCATGACATTTGAGTCCGAACTGTAGTGACCCCAAATGAACAAAATGGGATTCCTTCCCGGGACGTTCGGGGACGTCCACAGGAGGCTAGAAGATTGTGGATGTTGGTCCGTGACACCAATACTGCCATGAATTGGGCTCAGTTTAAGGGAGCCTTCTTTGAGAAATACTTCCCTCAATGTGTCAGGGACCGCAAAGTGACTGAGTTTGAACAACTGAAACAAGGCACCATGTCTGTAGCAGAGTATGAATCTAAATTCACTGAACTCGTCAGATATGCACCACACATGGTTGATACTGATTACAAAAAGGCCAGGAAGTTTGAAGGCGGCCTTAATGTTGAAATACTTGACAGAATCAATGTTCTGAAACTACTGAAATATGTAGATGTTCTTGACCGAGCAATAATGACCGAGTCGAATATCGAGGCACTGAAACAGACTAAAACACCAGCGTCTGAGTGGCGCAGGAAGAGACGGGGTTTTAAGTTCTAGAAAGGCCGAAATAATTCATTGAACAAAAAGCAGAATACAGGGTCAACAACCAGTTCCAGTCAAGGGAGTGGCTCCATACCGCCCTGTTCAGAATGTGGTAAGAAACATAAAGGGGTTTGTTATAAAATCTCAGGTGCTTGTTACTGGTGTGGCAAGGTGGGCCACATGGTCAAAGATTGCCCTTCTGCTCCTCAGGGCAATAGTAAAACTGCAGCCAGCGCCGCAGTATCAACTGTTGCACCGAAACCAAATCTGAAAGCTACTGGAAAAGAGCCTATGAGGCAAGGCCGAGTGTTTGCACTCGTACCGGGAGATGTACAGAATACCGAGACCGTTGTGTTAGGTGTACTCTCAATTTGTGCTCAAAATGCTTATGTTCTGATTGATTCGAGGTCTACACATTCATATGTATCGTATGCTTTTTCGCAAAAATTAAATAGACCACTGGAACCTATGAACTATCTGTTAGCTGTATCTTCACCTGTTGGAGGATCTATGACTTGTGCTTATATGTACCCTGCATATGAAATTATTGTTGAGGATGTTCATTTGTATATTGATTTACTGCTTTTGAATATTGATCACTTTGATGTGATATTGGGAATGAACTGGTTAACGAAATATCATGCTACCATAGACTGTGTAACAAAACAAGTTGTTTTTCTTCCACCTGGACTGCCTGAATTTGTGTTTAACGGAGTTGGAGTAGTACCTCCTCCGTATCTGATTTCATCTATGAAAGCTTTTAAACTGATTAAAAAGGGGTGTAAAGGGTATCTGTGTTGTGTATTGACTGTACCTACTGATGCTAAAACTGATGTGAACAGTATTCCTATAGTCAGAGAATTCCCAGATGTTTTTCCAGATGATTTGCCAGGGGATTTGATTGATAGGGAGATTGAATTCACCATTGATGTGATTCCGGGTACACAGCCAGTATCTAAAGCTCCTTACAGAATGGCACCGACTGAATTGAAAGAGTTGAAAGTTCAAATTTGCAAGAAGCTGTTAGATAAGAAGTTCATCGTGCCCGATGCTTCAGTAGAGGCGCGCCGGTCTTATTTGTGAAAAAGAAAGACGGCTCATTAAGACTCTGTATTGACTACCGTGAACTGAACAAGGTAACAGTGAAAAATAAATATCCATTGCCTCGTATTGATGACTTCTTTGACCAGTTACAGGGTGCCTAAGTGTTCTCCAAAATTGACCTTAGATCTGGATACCACTAGTTAAAAGTCAAGACAGGGGACATTGAAAAGACTGCCTTTCGAACGAGGTATGAACATTATGAATTCTTAGTTATGCCTTTCGGAGTTACCAATGCACTTGTTGCATTTATGGATATTATGAACATAATTTTCAAACCATTCCTAGATGAATTTGTAGTTGTTTTCATAGATGACATTTTGATTTATTCCAAAGGCACGGAAGAACATGAACATCATTTGAGAATTGCCTTGCAAACCCTAAGAGAACAGAAATTGTATGCTAAACTAACTAAATGTGAATTTTGGCTTGATAACGTGATGTTTTTGGGGCATGTGATCAGTAAAGATGGTATTACAGTTGACCCGTAGAAAATTGAAGTAGTAGTGAATTGGCCCAGACCGTCTAATGTTATAGAAGTTCGAAGTTTCTTAGGCTTAGCCGGGTATTACAGGAGATTTGTGAAAGACTTCTCCAAGATTGCCTTACCATTGACTCAGTTGACACAAAAGGGGATATCATTTGAGTGGACCGATCAAAGAGAATCAGCTTTTCAAGAGTTAAAGACTCGACTCGTGACTGCACCGATTCTTACCCTACCCTCAGGTACGGATGGTTTTACCATATTTAGTGATGCTTCTTATAAGGGTTTGGGATGTGTTTTAATGCAGAATGGTAAAGTGATTGCGTATTCTTCCTGACAACTGAGACCGCATGAAAAGAACTACCCGACCCATGACTTGGAACTTGCTGCAGTAGTGTTTGCACTGAAAATTTGGCGTCACCACCTTTATGGGGTGACATGTGAGGTGTATATAGACCACAAGAGTTTGAAATACTTCTTTACACAGAAAGAACTGAACATGAGACAGCGGAGATGGTTAGAACTGATAAAAGACTACTATCTGCAAATTTTGTACCATCTGGGGAAAGCTAACACCGTTGCTGATACACTCAGCTGGAAGTCAGTTGGAAATTTAGCCTGTTTCCTCACCGGACAGAAAGAACTGCTATGTGACCTTGAAAAACTTGAAGTTGAGATTGTTTTGCGTGAACAAGGTGGAACATTGGCTGCTATTTCTGCTCAACCAGCATTAATTGAGGAGATTAAAGAGAAACAGCAACAAGATGACTTTTTGAAAAAGGTCATTGATGAACGGGAATTGAAATTGAGGCCGAACTTTAAATTTGAGAACAATGTGTTGAAATTTTAGGGAAGGTTGTGTGTACCGAATGATTCTGAACTGAAGAGGCGAATTTTGCAAGAAGGCCATTGTAGACGCGCCCTCGGGCCTCACTACAGTTCGGACTCAATTTGTGTCACGGTCCTGTATCTAATCTTGCAAAGTGCAATGCAAGACCGATGAATCATCAAAGAGTCCAAATCCGGCAAATCGTTTTGGAAAACAGATTTTTTTTAGAAAGAAGTGCCAAACATGGACTACTTTTCCAGATACAGAGTCGCCACCTAAATATTTATTTTGGGGGAATTTAGGAAACCCTGACTCGTTGTCTAAGGCCATGTGTCCGTCATCACCAAAGTTGCCTCGGCTCGGGAACTTGGGTACGATTGGGGAAGGTCACTTCGTGAGCACCCCGCTCGTCCGATCAAAGATCGGCCTCTACTAACCATGACATCTAGTTTTGAAAACATTATGCGTTCATATTCCGGTTATTAGCCTAGATTTACTATGTGATGCGCACAACATACAAGTATAGACTGGATCACCTAAATTGGAACAAAACATTTCGTGTTGGTTTTTTAAAGAGGTTTGCTACTCACAAGTAGGCTTAAAATGCAGATTTTGCCACCCCCGGGTGGACTTAGAAAACATGATTTTGCCGCTATCTAGTGGGCTTAAAACTCACAGTCAATGCATTATTCTAATTCAGATAATCCAACCTTCACCCACATGCATTCATGCAGATATATCACATAAGCACATAGCCTCATGGTAAGCATGCTATCATGGCAGTCACTCACACACATGCAAGGATGCTAAAGCAAAAACACTTACCGAGTACTCCAAGCCAAAACAGAAGCTAGTTAGAAATCCATGCATGATCCTAACTATACAGAAATGCCTAATGCAACACATACAAAAATGCAACTAAGATAGGCTCGGCTATTCTAAAGATGGCATATGAGATGCTTTAGATAACATGTATTCAACTTGGAATTGAAGTACAATGCAATTAGTATGATGCGTCGAGCCCGGTGCATGCAAAACAGATGAATGAATGCAGACATGCTATCATACTGTATGCTAATTGAAACATGCCCTAATCTAACCATCATAAGTTGGTAAATAAAAGGGAGAAAGACGTGGGGTTGGAAGACATACATCACACACACACACACACTTATTATAGTTGTGCCCTCACTCAGAGGGTCCGAATAAAGAATATATAGTCCTGAATAAATAATACAGTCCGAATGAATAGAAAATCCTAATTAATTAACAAATTAATCTAGGAAAGTAGGTAAATTGGCATGCAAATCTATGGATTGCCTCAGCTCTATTCCG
The DNA here is from genome assembly GCA_025200525.1 of Camellia lanceoleosa. Classification (NCBI taxonomy): domain Eukaryota; kingdom Viridiplantae; phylum Streptophyta; class Magnoliopsida; order Ericales; family Theaceae; genus Camellia; species Camellia lanceoleosa. The sequence goes on along the minus strand of JANUSC010000016.1, from coordinate 2,287,944 downwards.
AATGATGAATGATGCATGCTTGAGTTACCTTGCGCGGAAATCCATTGCGATGACCCGGTTTGCCTCTGTTTGCAATTGTTCTCGGGATTTATGCAAAGCTCCAAAAGGCTGTTGATTCCTGATTTGCAGCAACAGAGAGCAACAAAGGGGCATGGCAAAGTATTTTCACATATGTATGCATGACTACTCTTCAGGGAGTGTAGTCATCGATCCTCATGCCACCAATTACGCATCTCGATGCATGATGGCCGAGGAGTCGAATTGCATGATTCAATGTGAAATGAATGCACATAAAAGCACAACAAGACCTAAACTCCATCATGGGTAATCCGGAGTGTCGGCGATAGGGAATTGAGACACGTTCCGTCATTCGAAGTATGGAACGCCCCTCGTTTCCCGTGCTTGGGCTAACTCCTATCCCAAACAGAATGCAATATGCATGACATGCATGAATGCAATTCTAACATGCAACCTAGCATACGCAATGCTATGAAATGGCATACACAATGTACAATGTAATAAGGCATACACAATGCTCTAACGTACAACCTAGCATACGCAATGCTATGAATTGAAACGGCATACACAATGCACAATGGACTTACACCAACATGAGTAGACCTCAGCCACACTCACATTAGTGGCCAATAGATGAAAATGATACAACCGAAATGCATGCACACATGCACGCAAACCGAGGACCGAACCTAAGGCACAACATGCAACTCTAACAAGGCATGGCAAGGCATGAAAGATGGCATGCAAACATGTAATTTCCAACACTAAAACATGATGCTAAATGGTCCCAAAACATGGAAATATGGCACCCGATGCATGAAACAAGCCTCGAAACCCAAAGCTAGGCACATGTATTGACTTATAACTATGCAAAGCAAGCATTATTTGACCATGAAGCACAAAGACAGAGCCAAGGCAGTCCCAAAACATGCACATTTCTAGTTTAAAGCATGACCTAAAGATGCTAACAAGATGGACTAAAATAGCATGCAACTTTGACTAGCAAACATGGTTTACATGGTATGTATATGAAGTGTATGAGAACTCATCAAACCAGCCAAAAACAGTGAATAAAATATGTCAAAATATGCCCAAATAATCACTGAAATGCAGCCAATGCATGCAAAAATAATGAGCTCCTTTAGAGGGCCATACAAGGGATTATTAAGCACATACAAGATAGACACTTCGCAAGACCAAACCAACTTTGGAAATGGGTTATGACAGCCCTAAAACCCACCAAATAGGCCCTGGAATTAGTCTCAGAAACATGCAAAAAAAGGCCTCTTTGAAAGGCTTTGAATGGGATTCCTCTACACATGCATCATAGACATAAAATATGGCCGAAAGGGCCTCGGACAGAGCCAAGACAGATCTCAAAACCCCCAGAATGAGGCCTGGAAAGTGACTTCAAAGCATGCAAAAAGGGGTCCCTTTGGAAGGCCAACAAGACCACTAAACAAGACAAGGAGAGAGGGGGTCATCCCCCTCTGATTTTGGCTCTTAAAAATGCATCTAAGCCACTGAAAATCCACTGGATTTCAGTGGCTAAAAGGCTAAATCATGGCCAATGCAAGTACTCTAATGCATAGCCCTAATCATGAAGAGATGAAGCATGCATAGGGGGGAAGATAACCCCAAATAGAAATGGGACCTTAACCAAACTTGAAGAGGATGTCAAAACAAGACTTTTTCCAGTTTATAGCAAATCTCGAAAATGCTCACAAGTAAGGCTAAAATATAGTGCAAAAATAGCCCTAAAAGAGAGATAGAGGGTAAGGGGAAGTAGATGACCTGAAAAAACAAAGTGCCCTTAAAGAAAGTTGAAGAGAAGATCAAAATAAGACACTTTACAGTTTAGCTCGAAGTCCAAAAATGCAAGCAAAAGGGGCTAAGGTATGGAGCAAAAGAATGCAAGAAAAGGGGAAATGAAGACTTACCCTTGTAGAGCCGACCTCCAGCAGCTTCTAGACCAAGTTGGTGAGCTTTCAACCTCTGCAAATGGCCTCCAAGGTGCTGGAATGGATGATGGAGGTGGTAGGCTATGAGGTGTAGGGTAAAATGGCCAAGAATATGGGTGTTTGGAGGCTTGAAGTATAGAGATAGAGGGTTGTATATATAATCACCAGCCAAAATCTTCTAACCCTTGCAAATGGAGGTGAAGTGTGTTATATAGAGGGAGAGAGGTTAAGCTTCTTGGAGAAGCCTCAAAGGTGGGGCCAAGGCTTCTAAAAGAAGCTTAACCAAAAGAGTCAAACTCTCCTTGAAACCAAGCAAAGGGGTCAAAACGCCCTTTAAAGGACCAAAACAAGGACAAAACCCTCGGACAACGGGTCAAGTGTAAAACAGCTGGCACAGTTGGAACACACTCAGAGAGACAAAATTGGCCGACCAGGTCAAAAGGGTCAGGGTGGTTGGCCGACCACCTCTCCTGGTCGGCCGACCAGGGGTCAAAAGGTTCAAGTTGAATTTCTGGTCGGCCATACCAGAAAGGTGGCCTCCCAGATGAGTAGAATACAGCTGTGTGGTGAAAAACCAAAAAATGTGACCCAAGAGAGAGAAAAATTAGCTTTTTAGAGGGATTCAAAAGGGTTAAGAAGAATTACTGGTCGGCCTACCCATATTGGTGGCCTCCCAGATGAGCACAACACAATGGTGGTGTGAAAAATCAGAAATTGTGGCTCAAAAGTAAGAAAAACCAGCTTTCTGTCAGAAAAACCGGCTGGAGGAGAGAGAAAAACGAGAAAGCTGGTTTTTCAGAGAAAAGGTGGCCTCCCACCATACCACCACCTTCCTAATCATGAAAATAGGGTCCCTACCAAAAATGGGCCAAGACGGATGCAAAACGGAGGTTCGGGGGCCAAACCGCGCTGCCCGGGGCCCCGAAAACTGATTATTAGGCACCAGAGGTGGCGTACGGCCATGAATTTGGTCTATCGGGCCACAGTGTCCCTCAAAAGGGAGGAAACAAGGTGTGTCCCAAAAACCGGAGGAAACGGAGGTGGTTAAGCGGTCCCAAACCGAGGCACACGGCTCCGAAAAATCGGAAACCGGGCTCCAAACGGGAAAAATGGCCTACGACCACGAAACGTAGCCTACGGCCACTGAGAGATGGCCTACAAGACCTCTCCCTCCCTTCGGGAAGAGAAAATAGAGAAAACGGGACTTGGTTCGCAAACCGAGGCAAAGTACAAAAAGAGTCTGGGAGTTCGGAGGCAAGGCTCGCAGCCGAGACTCTGAAACCTCAGAACGAGCACAATATGCATCATCACCGAGCGCTCAATTGGTGACGTCTGAGTCTTAAGGCTGGTCAAAAAATGGGGTGTCTACAGTTGCCCCTCTTTGACAGAACTCGGAAGTCGTAATTGATAGGAGTGAATGTCAAAGCCCAGAGACGACCCATTTTTGACAAGGCCGAAGACTTAGACAAACAGGCGAGATAAACAGAGACGTGCCCGCAGGCGGGGGGCAAAATGCAACTGACAATGCAAGAAGCCGAAGGCACCTCATGATCATGCAAATGCAGCAAGCTGTAACGAAGCACGTATTCATAATAGATGCAACAGTTTTAAGCAAGAATGCAAAGCAACAACTACATTTCATGCAGTTAAGAATGCGGAGAATTATTCAATTCTTGCCATGACTCACATGGAGAACGTACAATACCTACGCGGTTCGTCTGGCCGTACCAGCCTCAAATGAACCGTACATACAATATTGTGCCTGCAAGAGAGGGAAACTTAACAAGCACAACATAGTTAGCAACATATGTTCAACGTGATATCGAATGCAGACAAACGTGGTGTCGATGGGTGAGTGCATCGCAATGCAAGAAGGAACGCATGCGACGACGCGAGTCAAGCATGAGGGTATGACAATGCTCATGAAACGTGCACAACAATGCGAGTGGTGTGCATGAGAATGCAAGTGACGTGCGTAACAATGCAGGATAAGTGCAAACCCGAATGCATGTTTGTCACAAAACAACGAGCAAAGAAATGTAAGTTCTTGACGAGGGCGACTCCATCGCGACCTCCGGTTTACCTCCCGGAGGGGTCGCAACATATTCAAAAAGGATACACCTCGCTTTTGACAAGTAACGATGAGACACGCATCGGAAGTTGGAGTTGAAGTTCCCGCGGAGGGATTTCGCGACAAAAAGTGCACTTTCCTTGTATTTTCTTGGGTCCCGGGGACTCCGATCATCACCAAAATTTGCAGAGACCTTGGAGACTACCTTGGGAACACCACTGACCAGGTTTGGTCCAACGGGGAGGCCACCGACCAAGTTTGAGGGAGAGGGGTGGTCGGCCTACCAGAAAAGGTGGTCGGCCGACCACCTAGCCCAAATCCGGGGCAGTTTGGTCTTTTCACTCTCATTTCTTTAAATGCACAAAGCCAAACAGCTTTTGCTCATAACTTCAGCTCCGAAATTGCCTTCTTCTCCTTCCTAGACCACTTTCTCTCTCAGATTTGCGCTCCATACGCGTTTTCCAACGCCCCACGCAAAGTTGTTTCGCGAAATCTTTCAGTTTTCGTCACTTTGAACCGATTAGATTTTGATTTCAGTGCTTCTTTCTTCATTTTCGCCACTTGAGGTGAGTTTGTCTCAATATTTGGAAGATTTTCTTGGGAGTTGACTTTTGTTGACTTTTTCATTTCCCGAGAGTTGACTTTTGTTGACTTTTTCCAATTTTGCTCATTTTTGCAAATTTTTCAAAATGGCCGGTTACTTTCCTCAAGGTGGAGGTCCTCCAAGCGCTGGAGATGATCCAGATATTATGGCTCTGCCTCCGAGAGTTCGACCATTTATTCCTGAGAGGTACGAGCCTCCGACACATGTCCTCCCTCAGGCAGTTTTCTATCATTTTACTGATTTCGATGATCGAGCACCGTTGGATCTTTTATTGCGGGAGCCGGAGTCCCACCTCTCCCATCAGGCACAGGAGGTATGTACTTCACTTTTACACTTTCTGCCATGTGTAATGTAGTCTGCATTTTTCGTGCATTCCATGCTTTTGCTATGCTTATTTGCTCATTCTAGCACATAGCTTGTTCTGAACACTTTAGCCTATGACACAACATTCTGTTTGCATTTTGAACACACAGCTCAATCACTTGAATTTCTGAACACACAGCCCACAAATTGATTGTGAACACACAGCACACACTTGTTGAGAGTAGAACACGCAGCCCAAACTCTGAATTTCTGAACACACTGCCCAAATTGAAGGTGAACACGCAATACACACTTGTTGAGAGTAGAACACGCAGCCCAAACTCTGAATTTCTGAACACACAGCCCGAATTGAAGGTGAACACGCAGTACACACTTGTTGAGGGTTGAACACACAACCCAAACTCTAAATTTCTGAACACACAGCTCAAACTTTGAGGTGAACACACGGCCCACTGATTTTGAAATCTAAACACGCAGCCCAAATACTTGATGTTGAACACACAACTCAAACTCTAAGGTGAACACACAGCCCACTGATTTTGAAATCTGAACACACAGCCCAAACATTTGACGTTGAACACACAGCTCGAATTGATTTTGAAATCTGAACACACAGCCCAAATACTTGATGTTGAACACACGACTCAAACTCTGAGGTGAACACACAACCCACTGATTTTGAAATCTGAACGCACAACCCAAACATTTGACGTTGAACACACAGCTCGAACTTTGAGGTGAACACATAGCCCAAATTGATTTTGAAATCTGAACACACAGCCCAAATACTTGATGTTGAACACACAGCTCAAACTCTGAGGTGAACACACAACCCACTGATTTTGAAATCTGAACACACAGCCCAAACATTTGACGTTGAACACACAGCTCAAACTTTGAGGTGAACACACAGCCCAAATTGATTTTGAAATCTAAACACACAGCTCAAACACTTTTATTCTGAACACAGAGCTTGTATACATCATTTGCATGCAACTCACACCATTATATCTGATTTGGTTTGCACACAGCTTAATACATTTCATTTGCATGCAGCTTATTTATTTCATTTTGAAACTGAATACATGTGTTCATTATGAATGCAGGTGTCTTCTCGTATCACACAAGGATATGGCTCCATTGTCGTGCGGGAGTGGCACGCAGAGCTCCCGGAGGCTGTCCGCGAGTGGGTTGACCATGCGGGGTTTGGACCTTTTTGTACAGGGATATCTTGCTATCCTGCCAGTAGGACGTTGATGGGGGCCCTGGTAGAGAGATGGTGGGACACCACCAACTCCTTCCATTTCTCTGCTACCGGGGACATGACTATGACCCTGTTTGACTTTACTGTGCTCACAAGCCTTGATGTGGGAGGCTGGCCGATCCCATATGATAAGGATATGGGTGAGTGAGAGGCCGCCTGGATTTATCTATTAGGAGCTCGCCCGCCGATCGACAGATCCTCAGGCCGGGTCCGATACACTTGGTTTTCCTAACATTTCAAGGGGAGGGTGCCCGAGACTCCCGTGGAGGTAACACAGTACACTTGTGGATTTTTGATGTTCCTCTTCGGGACTACTCTATTTTCTGATAGGGCGAACACTATCAAACTCTATCTATTGAGCGCTCTAGTGGACTTATCACAGGTCAGCCGATATGACTGGGGTGGTGCCGGCTTGGCTACCCTTTATTGCTATATGAGCGTGACCTCCCGCGAACGGGAGAATATAGTCGGCGGCTATTGGAGAGCCTGGGAGGTACTTTCTGCCCTCTTGTTTTACATTTCTACTTTTCATTATCTGTACATTGCACACATGGCACACTTTACATTCTGTACTTTGCACTCTGCCCTCAGCATTCTGCATTCTCTGTACATTCTGTATTCCCATTCTGTACTTAGCATTCTGTATTCTGATGGCTACTGCTCTGTTTCCCACAGCTATGGGTTTTCGCATATTTCCCGACGCTAGCCTCGGAGCTGGAGGTGGAGGTGCTTATCATGACCCCTTACTCACTTGTATTCGAGGGCCAGTACCGGCCGAGACCTCGGGAGACTCTCCTCTACCTGCGGCAGTATTTCGAAACGGTGCGGCCGACAGAGGTAATTCAGAACTTCCAGTTCTCCATGTTTTCACCTTTGATTTAGCTTGCATATTTACGATTTCTAATTGGCTCATGTATTGGTTATCCGCAGATTACATGGAAGCCCTGGTTGCCTTTGGGTGGAGACACCCAAATTCAGTTTGCCGGAGGGTGGGCCGCTTCTCGGTATCGGATCCTCTTCGAGGGACCAACTGGCAGGGCCTAGTTTCTGGGGAGCGCTTCATGTGCCAAACGATGGGCTACCCTTACCAGGAGATCCCTTCAGCACCTCCGGATGATATGTGGACTACCGGGGGGCTCACTCCCCAGGAGGTTGCTAGTGCCTTGCTGGGCGCCGATGTATTGCTGCATTTGGAGGAGGGAGAGTACGCGACCTACCGTCATACATACTTGATGCCCCCATTGACAGCTGTTCGCACTCCTACGAGGAGGTTTGTGGGTATGCCATCGTCGAGCCGACCCCGGGCTGCAGGTGCCCCTTCTACTAGCAGGGCTGACACATATAGAGGTGGGGGTGGATTGGTTCCTCTGATTTCTCCGACTCATCATCATGCCGGATGGCCAGTCATGCCGACTGAGCTAACAGGATGGCGATACGGGACTTCTTACCCATGATATCTAGTTTTGAAAACATTGTGCGTTCTTATTCCGGTTATTAGCCTAGATTTACTATGTGATGTGCACAGCATACAAGTATAGACTGGGTCGCCTGAATTGGAACAAAACATTTCATGTTTGTTTGTTTGAAAATGGTTTGATGGTGCTACCCGCAGGTAGGCTAAGACGTGGATTTGCCACCCTCGGGTGGGCTTAGAAAACATGATTTTGCCACTATCTAGTGGGCTTAAAACTCACAATTAATGAATTGTTCCAATTCAGATAATCCAACCTTCACCCACAGGCATTCAGACAGATATATCACATAAGCATGTAGCCTCATGGTAAGCATGCTATCATGGCAGTCACTCACACGCATGCAAGGATGCTAAAGCATAAAACTTACCGAGTACTCCAAGCCAAAACAGAAGCTAATTAGAAATCCATGCATGATCCTAATTATATAGTAATGCCTAATGCAACACATGCAAAAATGTAACTATAGCAGGCTCGGCTATTCTAAAGATGGCATATGATGATGCTACAGCTAACATGTATTCAACTTGGAATTGAAATACAAATGCAGTTAGTATGATGCGCCGAGCCCGGTGCATGCAAGACAGGTGAATGAATGTAAACATGTTATCATACTGTATGCTAATTGAAACATGTCCTAATCTAACCATCATAAGCAGGTAAATAAAAAGGGAAGAAAGACGTGGGGTTGGAAGACATACATCACACACACGCACACTTATTACAATTATGCCCTCACGCAAAGGGTCCGAATAAATAATATACAGTCCCAAATGAATAAATAATACAGTCCCGAATAAATAATTACAAAACCCTAATTAATTAACAAATTAAACTAAGAAAGCATTAAACTGACATGCAAGCCAGGGACTGTCTCGACTCTTCTCCGGAGGATGAATGATGCATGCTCGGGTTGCCTTTGCGCGGAAATCCATGGCGATGCCCCAATTAGCCTCTGTTTGCAATTATTCTTGGAATGCGTGCCAAGCTCCGGAAGGCTGCTGATTCTTGATTTGCTGCAACAAAGAGCAACAGAGAGGCATGGCAAAGTATTTTCACATGTATGCATGCCTCGGTCCTCGTGCCACCAATCACGCATATCGATGCATGATGGCCGAGCAGTCGAATTGCACGACTCAATATGAGATGAATGCACATATAAACATGACAAGGCCTAGACTCCATCATGGATAATCCGGAGTGTCGGCGACTGGGGAATTGAGACACGTTCCGTCACTCGTAGTACGAAACGTACCTCGTTTCCCGTGCTCGGGCTAACTCCTATCCCAAACACAATGCAATATGCATGACATGCATGAATGCAACTAACATACAACCTAGCATGCACAATGCTATGAAATGGCATACACGATGCACGAGGTAACATGGCATACACAATGCGCTAATATACAACCTAGCATACGCAATGCTATGAAATGAAATGGCATACACAATGCATAATGGGCTTACACCAACACAAGTGGACCTCAGCCGCACTCATGTAGGAGGCCATAAGATGAAAATGAGACAACTCGAAATGCGTGCACACGTGCATGCAAACCGAGGACCGATCCTAGGGCACAAAATGCCACTCTAACAAGGCATGACAAAGCATAGAACATGGCATGGAAGCATGCAAAATTCAGTACTGAAATATGATGCAAAACAGCCCCGAAACATGGCAAAATGACACCCGATGGATGGAATACATGAAATTAGGCGCATGGAATGACCTATGGCTATGCAATGCATGCATTATTTGTACATGAAGTATGAAGACAGATTCAAGGAATCCCCAAAAAAAGCATATTTAAAGTTTTAAGCAAGGCCAAACAGTGAACACAAATGGGGCTAAGCTAGCATGCAAAAATGGCCCCGAAAGAGAGATAATGAAGCAAGTGGCAGCTGATGTCCCTAAACAGAGAAGGGCCCTTCTACAATGTTGAAGATGGGCCCAAAATATGGTATTCTACAGTTGGCGACCGAGCCAAAAACAGTACACAAGCATGCTCAAAATACTATACAAAATAAGGCCTAAAAAGAGGTCTAAACACAAGGAGGAAAAAGGAAACATCAAACAGCAAAAGACCCTTAATAAAACATGAAGAGGGGGTCAAAATAAGGCCATTTACAGTTCGGACCAAAGTCTAGAAACACAAACACAAGGGGCTAACAAATCATGCAAAAATGAGGCCAAAAGAGGGATAGGCAAGTGGCAAATGGAAGTCACAAACAGTGATGAGCCCTTCAACAATGTTGAAGAAGGGCTCAAAATAAGCTTCTTTACAGTTCGGACCAGAGCTCAAAACAGTTTACATATAGGCCTAAAATAATATGCAAGAAAATGGCATACAAAGGAGGTAATGAAGCAAGTGCAAAAAGGGAGCCTCAAACAGTGAGAGACCCTTAAACAAACATGAAATAGAGCTCAAAAAATAATATTTTCAGTTAGGGTCGGAGCCCCAACATGCAAGCACAAAGAGCTAAGATATGAACCAAGAAAAGGGTCAAAAATGGGAGAAGAGGACTTACCCTTGAAGAATAATCTTTGACAGCCTTTTGGACCAAGAAATGCTGCCTCCTAAGCTCTAAGAAAACCCTTCAAGCTGCTGGAATGGAGTGGTAGTGTGGTGCTAGGTGATGGTGAGGAAATGGTGTAAGAATCAAAGGGTTTTTTAAGGCTTAGAGTAGAGAGAGAGAGATTTAATGTGGTTTTTTAAGGCTTAGAGTAGAGAGAGAGAGAGATTTAATGTGAGAGATCCAAACCAAAATTTTCTAACCCCTAAAACACAGCTGGGGGTCTGTTATATAGACACAAGAGGGTGGAAAAGAGGGGGAAAAATGGGGGGGAAATGAAATTCAAATTTCCCCCCAAAATTGGCCTAAAAGGGAGATAAAGGGGCAAGTGATAGTAGGAGATCTCAAACCGAAGAGAACCCTTCAACAAAGTTGAAGAGGGGCTCAAAATAAGATACTTTTTAGTTTATGACAAGTCACGAAAATAAATACAAGTAGGCCTAAACTATCATGCAAGAAAATGCCTAAAAGAGGGGTAAAGAAGCAAGTGGCAGTACGAGATCTCAAATAGTAAAAGATCCTTAATCAAACATGAAAAGGACCTCAAAATATGACTATCTCAAGTTCGGGTTGGAGCCTAAAAATGCAGAATGAAGGTTCGGGAGCCAAAACACGCAGTTAGGGGCCCTGAAAGCGGGCTGTTAGGCACTAGAAGTGGTGTCCGACCACGAAGTTGGTCTCTCGGACCACAGTGTCCCTCAAAACGGAGGAAATAAGGTGTGTGCCAAAAATCGGAGCAAACGGAGGTGGTTAAGCGGTCCCGAACCGAGGCACACGGCCGACAGCTCTGAAAAACCAAGAACGGGGCTCCAAACGGGAAAAATGACCTACGACCACAAAATGTAGCCTATGGCCACTGAGAGATGGTCTACGAGACCTCTCCCTCCCTTCGGGAAGAGAAAACAAGGTCTGGTTCGCAAATCGAGGCAAAGCACAAAAGAGTCCGGAAATCCGGAGGCAAGGCTCGCAGCCGGGACTCCGCAACCTCAGAACGAGCACAATATGCAATATCACCGAGCGCTCAATCGGTGATGTCTGAGTCTTAAGGTCGGTCAAAAATGGGGTGTCTACAACATGACGAAACAATATCTATGAAATCATGCGGGAAAAGAAAATTCTAGTACCCCAAAAAATTAGAAACTTTGTTTGTACCTTTAGTTTGTTTAGGCTCTAATCCTAACTAGATCATGTTTAAGGATGCAATTAAGGTCCCTAAGCATCCTATATTCCATTGAATTCAAACTAAATCGAAACTATTCAATTCATTTCCAACCAATGTGCATTATAGAATTTTCATACCATTTTTCCTATAAATATCCCACCACCCCTTTGTATTTTCTTCACAAATCAAACATCACACACACACACATACTCACACGGTTAGAGAGGGAGAGAAGAGGAAGCAAAAGCATTGGTGGTGGAGGAGAGAAAAAGGAAGAAAATTCCTAAGCAGTATATAGCGATTCCAGTTTTAACTTGACCGTTGTTGTATCCTGGACTCGGGTTTGATGGTTTCATATTGTCGTTTACATCTTGTTTCCCTTGTATCTCCTTAAGTTTGGATTTTGGATTGTTATGGTTGCGTTAGGGACAGGTTGCTTAGTTTCCAAACTTTTGTTGCCCAAATTTTTGGTCCTATGATCGAGCGGCACTTTTTGCGCTCGAGCGGGCTTTGTGAACTGTCAGTGCTTTTGCAGGTCTGCAAAACTACTGGGAGGATGCATTCTACACTCGAGTGGCATTTCTTATGCTCGAGCGGGTGGGCATTCAAGCGTCCCTTTCTTGCGCCCGAGCGTTGGTCTATTGTCTGCAAAACTACTAGATGTGTATATTCTGCGCTCGAGCATTACTTCTTATGCTTGAGTGGTAATGCCCTTTTGTTTTGTGTCTTGGCACTCGAACGTCACTTATTGCGCTCGAGTGAAGCAACTTATTGTATCTGGCGCTCGAGCATCACTTCTTGCACTCGAGCGGACTGTGCGTATATCAGTTCGCGAAAATGACTTTTTACACACTTTTTTAGATCTATTTCTCTCAAAATCCTAAAGTTGAGACACCCTCTCTCTAAAACTTACCGTCTCTCTACTTTTTCACCTAGATCTAGTGATCTCTCCACCATTGTACCTTTGTTAAAAAGGTAAAGCACGTCGTGGGCTCTCTTTTCATCCGAACAAAAGTAGGTTTCGGTGTCTTTGAAGTCTCCCCTTTGCTTTGCCCGTCTTCTCACTTTGAGATAGGGACTTTCTACACTCTTCTATGAGTTTTTATTTGGTTATTTGTTGATGGGTAAGAAATGTTGAGACTTGTTGTGATTTTGGACAAACCTAAGGTTCAGGTTAAAGTAAAAAAAGGGGTTTTTTTGAATTAAAGTGTTGGAAATGGTTATGGGAGTAGACATGAGCTTATGTTGGGTTAAAATGATTGATTTTAGTGTTTGGCATGAGATTGGGAAAATGAGGGTTTTTGTTTTAAATTTTTTAAATAATTATTTTGTATAAATAATAAAATTGGTGTTGGGAATATAAAATTAGATGGGTGTTCATATAAATGGTGGAATTAGATATGCATTATCTCGCACCTATGGAAATTTGGATAATTTATCTGTTGCAAAGATTGTATATCTGTTTAGAAATATCTGTTTTGGGCTATCGGTGGAGGATAGCCATGATTGTTGTAGAAATTGCATGTGGATTAGGCAAATTGAAACAAATCTCCTAACGGTTAACATTGAAAATGGTTAACATTGAAAATGATTATGATGTATATACATTGTATATGTATGATGTTTGGGAGGAGAAATGAGATGTACTCTATGTTTGGGAGAAGAAAATGGATGGACTCCATTAAACTAAGTTGGCCTGTGTGTCTAGGGTAAAAGTCCCAAAAACTGTGCGTATAAATGGGTGCCAATTCCCGACGAAATTTCCTTAAAATGGCAAGTGAATGTATTTGCATGATAATTGTATTGGTTGGAGACCTGTGAGGTGTACCCTCTATTTGATTGGTTAAATAAAGTGGGTATACCTAATAAACCGGGATAAAATGAATTAAGATGTAAGCTGAGTATAACATGGTGTTGAAAAAGGTTGTAAAAGATCTGTCATTTGGGAATTGAACGTGTGCATCATACTTATATCTTTGTTAATATTCATACACTGTGTTAGATTGTTTCTACTAGGCTTTGGCTCACCCTACTTGGGAAACCATTTTCAGGTGTTGGTATGACATGCCTCCTCTGAGGACTTAGCTTGGGAGGACTTGGGAGCTGAAGGCTCCTTTTTTTTTTTTTGTATTTAATATTTGTACAAGCCTAGGGCTTTATATGTATGGAGCTTAAGACACTCTCTTTTGTTGTAACCAAGTATAATCTTGGAAAGATGTAAGCTTGTAGGGCGTCTATTCTGTTGACCATTAAGCTAGTATCACATGCTATAGATTCAGGGTAGAGCTTATGAATATATATCGCATGTGTCACTTTTGTAAATTAACTCTGATTAATGAAAGTTTATTATTCTATTTATGTCATCTGGTATTAGTCAATTATAGATGAATTATTGTAATTAATTTTGGGGTGTGACACAACACCTCACTAGGCATTCAAGTAAGCCACAATACAACCCTCTCTTTTATTTTCTCATTTAAATATATGATCTTAGAGGTTTAAAGTAACAATTTCTAATGTGTATTCATAGTGTTCTTGTGTTTGACTAGAATAATTAGAGCCTTGTTTCTTTCCTTACTTGTATCTTCAGTTAATGGAAGCAAAACTATCTTTTTTTGTCCACTTCTCACATTATTTCCAAAGGCATACCTCATTTCTAAAAATCTGAGCTATTTTTATAATATTTCATAATCATAAGAAAAGTGGAAATTTCTTATGATTGCCTTCTTTTTCTATTACTTTTCTTATTTCAAGTTTTATGCAAGAAAGACCGGCATTGTTAGCCTACTTTCAAAAATTATAGACAAATGTAGAAAAATATTTTTGATCTCATTTTTATATCAAAACTTCTTTTAAGGTGTTAGCTTTCAAGGAAAATGGTTTTATTGAATAAGAGTGAGTTATTTAAGAGAAAATTCGATTTTCGTAATAGTCAACGAATCTGGATAGAGCTGGAGGATTTTATTAATAACTAAAAATCTAGAAAAAGCTAGCCCACTTCCGTAAATTGATTTTGAAACTAGAAAAAAAATCTCTACCGACCCTAAAGAGGCCGAGTTCTAAAAATGCCATTTTGACAGTTATCTTTAAAGTAAATCAAATTTGGAAATTTGAAAATTTTAATGCTCTTATTTATTTGGATGTGCCTCTTATTGTTTGTTTAAGCCTTTATATGACATCTATGTATGTTTTAGTTGTATCTCTTTATATTTTTGTCCTAAAATGCCTATGCTTGTATAGTAAATGTTATTTCGATTGTTGTTCTAACCTTCACATAATACACATAATATAATGGGAAACTTAATAAGGGTGATATCAGGTTTTTGATCACTAAGGTAAATTTTATGAGATAATGACATGTTGATTTCAAGTATTGATTGGTGAGATGTGTTCCTTATTTCGGGGTTAATTATTGCGCAAGTGTGATTTCAAACCCTAACATAGCATGGAAGGTCTTCTATCTGCATAACGCAATTGGGAGGTATAAGGGTAGCAGTGAGGGTCTTACACAAGGAGAGTATATCCCTAGAAGCCCGTTCCCTTGGGGCAGGCCGTTATGTCACCACTCGAGTATATAACCTAGGTACATGGGCATCACTGGTAATTGTGCGGTAAATGACACATTGGCGATTATGCAATAAGTGATGCATTGGTATTTGTTTAACCAAGGGGTAGTCAGAATTGCCCGTGGTTAGTGTTAGTGATTGGGTAAGAACGGTATTTCGCAGGGAGTTGCCTAGAACTAACTTGATTGATTGTTATTCTTGAGAATTGAAATTTATTATAAACTCTGCTTGATTATTACTTTTGCTATTTATTATGATTATGCCATTATTGTGTACTAGATTGGGGTAAAAAGGACGGAGCATGTGTGCATTTACTGGGTATTCAAAGCTCATGGCCTTTCATGCGAGGTGTTGAAGACTATTAGCCAGTCAAAGGCAACACTGAAGCATTTGAAGACGTATGGCTACCCTAGGATAATTGAAAACTAGTTTTGTAAATGTGTTTTGGGATCGTAAGTGTTAAATCTCCTGTTATATTTAAGACATGATTTTGTAATTATTATTTTGCTTTTATTATTTTGCTTATATATCTATATATATCTTTTGTATTACCTATCCCTTATTTTCTTGTCGACTTATGTGGACCTTGTGTTAAATACCTTGTTAAGATCTGTAAAAAATGTAGCTTTACTATCTAAGGTGGTTGGACTTTGATGGGAGGCTGTATTGACTCCTCCGATCTTCATGTGATCTTACTTGGTTATTGACTAAAGGACTCATTAGTGACGTTTCCTGGATTGTAACATTAGATAAACTATGTATTTATTTGTTAATATGTTCCTTGATGTTCCCGATTTTGGGAGCATCACACAAACAAGTGATAAAAAGCACATTCAAAAAATAAAGAACATGAATTATTAACAAAAAATAATTTTTTAGATTCGATATACTTTAAATATCACAACCTAAGAGACATTTTTTTTTTATTTTTTCTGAACTTACCCTTCCTAGGGTTTGTAGAGAATTTTATCTAGTTTCAAGATCATTTTTCAAAAATAGGATAGCTTTCCTAAATTTTTAGTTATTAAAGAAATATTTCAAAGCTGTCAAAATTCGTCGATTGTTACAAAAATCTGATTTCTCTCAAACTGCTCACTCTCTTTAACAAAACTAATTCTACTTGAAAGCTAGCATTTAAAGGAAGATTTTCATACAAAAATGAGTTCCAAGGGTTTTTTCTGCATATTTCTAGAAGTTTTGAAAATGGGCTGAAAATACTAGTTATTGGTGCACAAAACTTGAAATATAAAGAGTTGTAAGAAAATGGGGCAACTATGTGTAATTTTATACTTCTCTTGTGATGAAAACATGCCAAATAATATACTACTAACTCAAATTTTTAGTTTGAAGGTGTACCTTTAATAATAATGTAAGATATAAGTAGAAATATGTGACTTTTCTTCAACAAAGAGAAAATACAGGCAAGGTAGCAATCAAGACTCAACTTTTTTTTATTCAAACACAAGAAAAACCATACATACACATCTGAAAATAATATTCTAAGCATCTAATATCATGTATTTGAAAGAGAAAAGAAAAGAATAGGTTGTGTTGTGCCCTACTTATTTGTTAGATTGTTAAGACTTGGATAAAGTTTGCTCTAATTTTCTTCCTTCCTCCTCCAAGCTCACACTTTCTCTCATCTCTCTCCCTCCTTGCTGAAATATATGAGTGTTTGTGCATGTGTGTGCGCGCGCGCTCGCATACGCGTGTGTTTGATGTGCAAAATTGCTAGGAGAGTGGTCTTATTTATAGAAAAATTGTGATGAAAAATCTAAAATATCCTTGGTTGGAATGGAATGGAATAGTTTTGGGTTTAGTTGCAAAGTAATGAGATCAACGCATAGTCGCCATTTGCTGTTATTTTTGCAGACCAAGACCATATTAGACAACCATCTGGGATAGTCCACGTTCCTGATGAACTGTGCTTTTAATAGCTTGTCCACCTCAGTGGCGATGAGGTTGTTGCATTCTGGATAAAAATGCGTTGCTTTTGGTGGAACGGTTGGAACTGGGGTTCGATGCTGAGGCGATGAGTGATAAAAGCGGGGTTAATGCCTGGCATGTCTGTATGAGTCCAAGCAAAGACGTCCCTATGCTCAGTTAGAAGAGCAGTAAGGTCGGTCTTGGCTTAGGGAGACAGCTGACTACCAATCTTGGCATTTTCGTTGGGTCACTAGAGTCGATTGGTACTTCTATTAACTTTTCCACTGGTTCACCCCTGATTAATTCCTCCTCATCCTTGACGTCCAGGCCTTCTATGATCATAGCCTCTTTCATTTTTACTTCCTTTAAGGAAGCAACGTAACTTTCTCTGGCCACGGTTTGCTCACCCCTTACGGTGCCAACCCCATGATTGGTTGGAAATTTTATTACGAAGTAATAAGTGGATGTCACAGCATGAAAGGTGTTGAGAGCTGTGCGTCCAAGTATGACGTTGTAGGCGGAGGGGCAATTGACAACGAGAAAGGTGAGGATTGTTATCGTTTGCCTTGGGTATTCCCCGATAGTGATTGGCAGGTCGATGGACCCTATAGAGATTACACTGTCCCCGGTGAAACCGACTAAGGGTGTTTGTAGAGGTGATAACCTTTCTTCACCAATCTGGAGCTACTTGAAAACATTGAGGAAAATAATGTCTGAGGAACTGCCATTGTCGACGAGCACACGTTGAATTTTGTAGTTAGAGAGGAGAAAGGAAATGACCAGTGGGTCATCATGGGGTATCGGACGCCTTCACAATCTGCATCTGTGAAGGTAATTGGTTCCAACCACCGCTTGGGTTGTTTGGGAGATCGATCGACTGTTGCTACCTCCTTGTCTAACCCCTATCTGATTCGTCAGAGCTCAACCCACTGTGCCGATCGGGACAGTCCTCCACATGCGAGCCCACTTGCAATGACCTTGATTTCTCCAGTTGGCGGAGCGGGGGCCCCTAGAGCTCGAGGTTAGTGTTGGGCTCTATCACCATCCTATCGGGGCTGGTTAGTCGGTCTTGGTGGGGTACGTCTGTCGTTCCGCTTTGAAGGATCGGTCTTAGCCCTTTGGTGTGGTCGGGGCGCGGTGAATCGAGTTAAGCGTCCTTGACAGACCAGGTCCTCGACCTGATCCTTAAGATTGACACATTCGTCCGTGTTATGGCCATGGTTGCAGTAGAAGCAGCAGTATTTTGACTGATCCCGTCGATTGGAAGGAAACTTAGAAGGTTGGGGTATTTCAGGTCATAATCTTGCTGAATTTGGTTCAGGGCGTGCTCTATAGACGTGTTGAGAGATATACCGCTCAAAATGGCCAAGCGGTCGAGGAGAAGCCGCTCAATCAGAGCAGGACGGTCAGTCTGGATGAGTATATTGGGGATGTCTTTGCTCCGACTCTTTTCTCTTGTCTTTGGGTTGTGGGAGTTTAAGTGCAGAGTCTTGGCGGGCTACCAAGGACTCTTCGGCATTCATGTATTTCTGAACTTTGGAGGGTGGCCATGGTTGTTTAAGGGTTTTTTGAGAGAGAAAAGAGAGAAGTTTGATGGGCATAGACCAGCCATGAAGGCTGTTAAGATGATCTTGTCATCATTCTCCTCAACCTGGAGAGTTTCTTCATTGAAGCGAGTGACAAAACTACACAGCGATTCCCCTTTAGTCTGTCAAATATTCAACAGTTGGGTCGTTGGTCGACGCTGACGCTGAGCGCCAATGAAATGGCTGAGAAAAGAGTCACTCAGCTGTTGGAAAGTGATGACAGAGTCCACTGGCAATTGGCCGAACCATAGCCGCGCTAACCCCTTGAGTGTTACCAGGAAAGCACGATATATGATTTCATCAGAGAAAGATCATCATGAGGGTCCTATAGGCTTCAAAATGGTCAACTGGATCGGTTGTGCCATCAAAGGTGTTAATCGAAGGCATCTTGAACTTGGAGGGTAAGGGTTTGTCCCTGATAAATGCAGCAAATGAGGAGTTGGTTGTTATGGAAGGTTTGTTTTGCATGTTCTGCATGAGTCCCTGAAGTTGGAGCTTTATGGCTTGCAGTTCGGCGTCCCAAATAGGAACGTTGTCCCCATCGGAAGGAAATGAGGGTTGAACCCTGCTGGCCTCGCCTTCGGGGACGGGAGTGTGGCGTGACGGATGCGACCCCAAATGTGGGATGCAGGTCCGGAGGCGGGGGAAGGGGGCCTTGGGGAGCATGTGGTTGGAGTGGGTGGCTTGGGGTTTGTTCTCGGTTTGGAGAGATGTTATGTGGTGGTGGAGAAAGAACAGGGAGATCTCGCTGAAGTAAGGCATTGACCAAGGCCTGGTTTTGTTCGACTAGGCGGTTCATGCTATTGGTGAGTTCTGAAAAATACGAAGGTGGAGTATTGGGGTTGGAGGGCTCAGCTTCGAGGTTACCAGCATTGTGTTGGGAAGCCATAGATCTAGTCATGACCATTCACCCCGATGTACGGGGTAGGTGATTATGGGGTTCCTTCCAGCAACAATGAACATTTGTCTTTCTGAAATGGCCTTTCCACAGACGGTGCCAATTGATGATGCGACAATTCCAATAGAGGGTGAGTCAGACTGATCCACACTTCTAACGAGTTTGCTGGACTTGAAGCCCATAGGATGTGCCTGCAAAAAGGTCCAAAAGGGTTGGTAATCCCCTGGCGGACCCTCTGACGATCGAGTTAGAATATAATAGATTGACTGAGTCCAGAGAGAAGAAGGGAATGAAAAACTTAACCTTTTACGCATCTCGAAAGCTTCCTTATATCCTTTGCTTATCATTTCCTTGTCTATTCCATCTTGTCGCGTTGGCCGAAAGTCTATATTCTAGCTCGCATCGTTCATAGTTTGTTTGTATCCTCTAACGTTAGAGGGTTGTCGTATTTAATGCTGTGAGAGCTTCATTAATGGCTAATGTGTGGATGCAATAACTTTACACGATCTTTGTTTGCCTACGTAACTAGGCTTTTGTTTGGTCAGTGTTTGAATGTTGTTGGTCCGGGCCTAGTGTTGATTTCTGGTTCGGGCCTAGTGTTGATTTCTCGGAGTTATTAGGCTTTGATCATTAGGATATGAACTGGGCCTTGATCCATGGGTTGGGCTCTCTTGGGTGCTAGTTGTGCCAATCTTAGGTGCCCATTAGTATCAAATCTCATTTTTTCAAACAAGTGTATTTATACGTTTTTCTTTTTAATCACACTTTCCAAATAAATGTGATTGAATATATTTTTTCAATTTTAATTTTATATAAAATAATTTCCAATTTTATGATTCGTGCGCAGCTGAGCAGCCCACATACACACAACACAATTTAGCTTGTTTGGATTTTCATGATTTATTTTTTAAAGAATTGAAAATTTTTGGGACACTTATTTATAAGTCCTTTTTCAGACACTTATGCTAGGCTAAATCCTGTGTAATTTCTTATAGAGTCTCAAGTCCTATTTTCATAAGAATGTATTCCACAATATCCTATATAAACGTAACGTGACATGACACTTACATAAACATAATGTAACATGACACCTATATATACGTAACGTAACGTGACACCTATATACACATAACGTAACACTTATATAAACGTAACGTGATACTTACATAAATGTAACGTAACGTGTCACGTTACGTTTCGCAAACTTAATAAGTTTTTATTTTCGCAAAGGATTTGGATCCCCCTTCCAAAAATCCAGTCTCCTGACCGTATGAAAGTTGAATCACAAGCATTCACAACACTAACAAGAAAATCTAAGGGCCAAAATTAAAACATAAACAACTACGACGCTTTTCTAGTGAGACGGCGTGGTTTAATGGCCTGTCAATGACAGTGATGTGTTTATTCCCGTTTTCATAAGAATTGATTTTCGTACATCATTACATATATACGATCATCAACCTCTAGTGGCCAAAATATTGCATCAAACAATTAAAAAATAATACATACAAATTTAACTTTTAAATATTAATTTGATCTCTGATATTTTAAGGAAAAATTGAATGTTACTATAGATCATAGGTGTCATGTTACGTTTATGTAGGTGTCACGTTACGTTACGTTTATGTAGATATGTTACGTTACGTTTATATAGGTGTCACGTTACGTTTATGTAGGTGTCACGTTACGTTACATTTTATATAGATATGTCACGTTACATTTATGTAGATGTCACGTTACGTACATGTGTCACGTTACGTTACGTTTATATTAATTTCCTATATATGGTTTTACTATTATTTATGATATTAACAACTAATATTGAGGGTAAATGTGTCAACAACCTTTCCACAGGACTTATGAGAACATAAGTTTTTTAGTAGGACCATATGTAGCATAAGTCTCCCTAATAGGACTTATAAATAATTTTCCCAAAATTTTTATTTTTCATATTTTTTTATTGAATTTTTTTAATTTTTAAATATATCTAATATAAATACATTTAAACAATATAATATTTAAAAAATTTACTAAATATCAAAAATATAAAAATTTAACATATTTTTTATATTCTTCTATGTTTATTAATTTTTTAAAATATTTTTTTACAAATGAATCTTAAAAAAAAAGTACACTGGCCATTCCGGTTGAAGCACCAGGAGGAGCTATTCATCGCCGAGTCCAGGTCGTCTGTGCCCCTTTTCCCTGTAGCGCGTCCTGTAGCCCCCAAAACGACGTCGTTTTGGGGGCGGATTTCAGAAAAAAAAAACGCAGAGAAGGAGAAGGAGAAGGAGAGGGAGAGGAAGAGGGAGAGGGAGGAAGGGAAGGTCACGGCCAGACTGGAGGGGGCCATAACCACTGGGGGAGGAGGAGCTGCGAGCTACGACGGCAAGGAGCTCGGCGATGGAGCTTCTCGCTCGGAGCTGCGACGGCAAGGAGCTCGGCGGCGATGGAGCTTCTCGCTCGGAGATGGAGCTTCTCGGCCGGCGGCGAGGCGAGACGAGCTCCTCCTCCTCCCTCCTTCCTCCCTCTCCCTCTCCCTCTTCCTCTCCCTCTCCTTCTCCTTCTCCTTCTCCTTCTCCGCGTTTTTTTTTCTGAAAATCGCCCCCAAAACGACGTCGTTTTGGGGGCTACAGGACGCGCTACAGGGGAAGGGCTACCGAGGATCTGGATTCATTCATCGCCACTGAGGGCAAGTACACTGGCCAGTTCGTATTTTGCGAGAAGAAGCCAATCTCAAGGTCAGGAATGTCCTCCTCCTCAGATCCATCCCCTAAGGTGCTGTTGTCTGTAACGTTGAGCACCATGTCGGTGATAATGGTACCTCTAGGTATTGTGATTGTTTGTTTTTGTGCGAATTGATCTAACAATCTGTTTCGTAAATTGGGTAAATGGCTTTGAAATCAATGGATTTAGGGATTTAATTGCAGAACTGTCAGTTGTTAGGGTTGGATTAAAAACATTAGGCGATGACTTGAAGTTGAGATATTTTACCAGAATTCTTGTTTTTAAGAATTTGAAATAACTATTTTGACCTAATCGTTTCAAATTAACTCATAAATCCAAAGAGCAACCTATCCTATATAAAATGTTGGCTTATTTTATAATAATCAAGTTCAAATTCTCTCACTTTAAATCAACGAATGCAAACACAACCTTATTTTGTTCAATTTTAAGGATTTTGGAGTTTAGCAATCTGGTTGTCTATTGAAAATCTTTTTTCTTTTTTTTTAATGCTATGTTGAAAAGTTGTTACTGTGGTGTTTCATCTTATATTTTCAATCTAAGATTTTTTTGATTAATAGTATTATTACTGGTGTGTACAACTCTTGATTGATTAATTACTGAAAAGTTGTAGTTCAATGAGAGTGTAATTGATCTGACCCTAGTCCTATGAGTGTCGTGTTGTCAATTTGGGGGGGAAATGGTTGTGTAGTGTTTGATACGCCAAAAGTTGTTACTGTGGTGTTTCTTCTTATATTTTGAATCTAAGATTTTTTTTGATTAATAGTATTACTGGTTTGTATAGCTCTTGATTGATTAATTACTGAAAAGTTGTAGTTTGATGGGAGTGTAATTGATCTGACCCTAGTCCTATGAGTGTCATGTTGTCAATTTGGGAGGAAAATGGTTGTATAATGTTTGATATGCCACTTACCTCCAGCTCTTTTTGATACCTTCATAGACCAACCTACACCACTGGTTGAAGTTTTGAGGTGTAATCTGCCAATACTTATCCCAGAGATCGTCCAAGGTGACCATTCAAATGGGAGTTTTGAACATAACATCCACTGGATGTGGCCTAGAAAATGGAAATTATCATCTGGTTATTTATTTATTTATTTTTTGAATGTATGTCAACTTGGGATAATTTGTTTGTCTTACATAATATTATAATGTATGCCATTGACAGTCCCCGTGATTCCATAATAGTGTGGAGTTATCTTGTGCATTCTTAATTGTGACTTCTGCACATTGGTCTTCTTTCTTCTTAGATTCATTTTTGCATTTAATGTCTGTGCAGTCGGTGTGAGACCCTTAACTTTTGAAAATCCTATTAAGTCCTTGACTTTTGAGATTTTATAATAAAGCCCTTAGTTCCGTGCAAAATTAACCCTAGAACCGAAAACGCATCATAAATGAACCTGTACAAACCCTAATCAACCCCGATAGCTTAGTAACTAATTCTGACACCCTAATATTAACTTTAAGGCCTTTGACCTTGATAATTTTATTCTAGGCCCTCACTTTTGAACTCTTTCTGGATTCCTTATTTATTTTCAATTTTAGCTATAGAGTCGAAAACGTACGCCAACCGGAAACTCGTAAACCCTAACCCGGGAACTCAGGGATCATTTTCAAAACCCTAATAATAATTAAATTAATTCCATAATTATATTTTTCACTCAGAAACCCTAGATTTCCGATTCCCATTACGATTCGCCGTTTAATTCGAAATAAAGAGACTTTAACCGAATTGAATTTTCAAATCCTAATTAAATTAAATACTACAATTAAGGCCTTGACCCTCACATTTTTCTTGAATTACAAATTGAAACCAAATTAGTACTTTTACATACATATATATACACATTTGTACTTAGATTTATTTTGTACACAAATATCTTCTAATTCGATACAATTTGTATACAAAAATCATGGAAAAATATCCCCAAATCCAAGTACTATGGCTAGCCACCTCATCTTTGTATATATAAGTGTACTTTTGTGATCAAATCTAAGATACGGAAAGATTTAGAAAGATATGGGAGATATTGAAAGCTATGGGGATATATAGAAAGATTGTGTATATTTACACACACACACACACACACATACTTGTACCAATTTTTCTAAATAAATAAGTTTGTACATGAAGATCTTTATAAAATATGCAATTGTGCACAAAATAAATCAATAGGATCCTTCCAAATCTTCATCATGGCCAACCATCATAACATCCCCTAGGTTATAATAAGAATCAAATCAAATATTCTCTAAAATCATGAGAATCAAATCATATATATATGTTTGTACCTTAATTCAATCTTTGTCCACAAATATTACATCAAATTGTACACATAATTCTGCAAATCTTGAGCACATAGCCGGCCACTTTTTCCCCCTAGGATACTGTGACGACCTTGTCACGTATTGTACTTATAATTCTTTAAGTATGTATGTGCTTAGTGCTTGATGTGAATTTGAGTGCTAAATATGTGATTAATATTATTTTTTGATTCATATCTATTGATTGTAGGAATATCTGTTGCCATTTCCGTTATAATCCCAAAATTGAAGGCCTTAAAGGCATCAGAAATCGAAATTGGTTAGTTTATTGTGACTGGCATAATTTTTAGAGTTTATTGAGAAGTTTGATTAAAATTTGATTCAGATTAAATTAATTATATTTAAATCAATTAGAATTAAGTGGGATTAGTTAACCTTAAGCTTACTTAGTTAGCCTAAGTTAATTACAAGTATATATGTGTTGAGATGTGATTAAACTCATTTTGGACTAAAAAATCTGCCGGGAAAGAGAGCTTTAGAGAGAGAAAACTTGATTTTAGGGAGAGATAAGGCTTGGAAGCCTGGAATTGCTTGCAAGATTGAAGGATTATGAAGAACAACTCAAGTTTTTGCTAGAATTGGTGCAATTGAGGACTCTAGGTATGTAATTGAACCTTAATTTGTGAATTGGAGTCTTCAATGTGTGAGATTTAAGATTACATGATTAAATGAAAGAAATGAGCTTAAGAAGAAGAATCTAAATTCAATTCTTGCATGCATGCATAATTTTGTTGTATTCCATCATTTTGAGTATGATTTTTGTCATCCATGTTTAAATTAAGGATCATACCTTATATGCATTCATGAATTATGAAGTTTTGAAGATTAATTCCATGTTTTGAAAGTCTTGGAAGGGAATTGAAGTTGGATTGATGCATGTATAGCAGTTTTGATCTCAATTTTGGCAATTCATAACACTTTTGAGCTCATGGTTTCAAGTTGAGCTCATACATATGTATTTCCATGTATTTTCAAGAGTATGGTTCAAACATGCAAGCTTATACACTTTGGAGTTGAGTTTTGAGAAAAGAGTTTAGAAAATCTTGCATGCATGGAGGTTTAAGTTCAATTTTGGTTGAAACAAAGAGATTTTGAGCAAATGATTTTTAAGGGGTCAAGTATATATGTTTTCTAAAGCAATTTTTTGTTTTTAAATGAGCCATGCATGACCCAAAGCTTTGAATTTGTGTTTGGAAGCCAAACTTTCTATTTTGAAACCCAGAAATTTCATAGATGGCTTGAGCGTCCAAATGGTGGCTCGAGCCAACATTGCGAGCTCCCAATACTTTTACAATCTGCACTGTTGGCTCGAGCGACCAAATTGTGGCTCGAGCGAACTATGGCTCTAGAGACTAAAAGATGGCTCTAGCCATTAGCTTATTTTCAGCATGTTTTCAAAAGACGTTTTGAGTTCTTATCTTTATTTTCATCTCTTTCTGGGCATTCTTAGTCATGAATTATGACTTATTATGGATTAGTAAGCTAAGAAACAACATAAATAAATGATTAGGAAAGAGGAAATATTCATTCGGTTTGAATGTTGATTTTCATCCTTTGAGCATGAATCTTGTAATCTATGTTTTTGAAAGAGTTTCTAAGTGTTTTTTGAAGTTGTGAATAAGCCATGCAAGTCCATGATTTGAAACTGTGTTTGAAGTTAAACTCTGTTCTGGAAATTATAGGATTCCGCCTCACTGCTCGACCGCACTTTGCATGCATCCAATACTTTTGTAGACCTAGTGGTCCGCTCGAGCGATCAATGTTGCGCTCGAGCAAAGTGTCTTGTTTCAAAAAATTTTGAAAAGCCATATTTTGTTCCAAATTCCGTTCTCATTCCTTTTTGAACACTCTTAAGCATACATTGAGCATTTTAAATGAATTGAAAGGTTAGAAAGATCCTAAGAGAATTAAACAAGTTAAGGAGCGGATTGAATAGCATTGTGAACTTTTGTATGTTTATGAATTGTGTAGGAGCATCCACGAGGATGAATCAACACTCCAAACACCGTGAGTAATATCTTAATAAAGATATTCTGTTATATGTTATTTTCTTAAATGCTTGTATGGTAAGTTTCCAAATTCATGATTTCTGAATATGAATGAGACTTCAAATGTTTTGAATGTAATTTCTGAATTTGATTTGTTAAAGATGAAAGTATAATAGACCCAAGGTCATTTAGCTTATAATGGACCTAAGGTCATTTTGCCTAAGTGGACCCAAGGTTGTTCTACATATGACGGACCTAAGGTCGTTTTCTATATTTGATTCAATGGACCCAAGGTCGTTTGGTATATATGTCTAAGGACCTAAGGTCATTTTGTATATTGATTTAATAGACCAAAGGTCGCTTTGAATATGAATTTATTGGACCAAAGGTCGTTTTGAATATGAACGGATTGGACCAAAGGTCGCTTTGAATATGAATGTATTGGACCAAAGGTTGTTTTGAATATGAACGTATTGGACCAAAGGTCATTTTGAATATGAATATGTTGGACCAAAGGTCGTTTTGAATATGAATGTATTGACCAAAGGTTGCTTTGAATATGAATGTATTGGACCAAAGGTCGTTTTGAATATGAATGTATTGGACCAAAGGTCATTTTGAATATGAATATGTTTGACCAAAGGTCGTTTTGTCTATGGACATGTTGGACCCAAGGTCGTTTCATCCCTTTGACATGTTCTAAGTATAATGGATTGGACCTAAGGTCGTTCCGTTATGATTTGCTTAACTACATTATGAATGGGAATTGTGTTCCATATGTATTAAGTATAAGTATGATTTATTTATATACGAATCTCATTCATCAACCTCTTTACTCTGATATTATTCACTAGGCTTTTGCTCTGTTTATATATATGTATGTAGGTGAGCAGCGGGACGTCCAACCCCAGCCTTAGTGACATTATAAAAGGTTACCGATATTTTGGAGTTAGCCAAGGTTGCTTCACGCAAGAGGCTTTTGTTTTGATTTTCTTTTGTTTACTTTTAATGGTCATGTATGACCAGATCTGTATATAAACGTTGGTTTTTGGTTTGCCAGTTTTTGAATGATCCTAGACATGTATAATCTTTTATGTTCTGTTGGGTGTGAGTTATTATACAAGTAAAAAGTTTTTGTTATGCCATATACGCACAGTTCATTGGACAAAATTTATTAGTCTGCTTCCGCTTCTAGCCCCTTATTGTTAAATATATTTGATTTTCTATGTAAGGCCGTAGGTAATCTCATGATTACTGGCCGATTATGATCCTAACCTCTAGGAGCGGGTTCAGGTCATGACAGATATACTAGGATTTTCTAGGATACACTTGGTACAAAATCCCAGAATCACATAACCATTATTTCTTTGGTACCTATATAGATTTGTTATATATATACACATGTATTTGTAACTAGAATAATTACTTAGTCCTAAATCTAACTAGATCATGATTAATGATATAATTAAGCCCCTAATCATCCCTCATTCCATTACATTCTAACTAAATACAACTCAATTTCATTCTATTCCAACCAATGGACGTTTTGGACTTTTCACACCAAATCCTCTATAAATATATCACCATCCCATTTGTTGAGCACATTTACACACTCACATACACATACATAGCTGGGAGAGAGTAACGAGAGGAAGAGAGCTTGGTGGTGGAAAAGAAGAAAGGATAAGCAAAAATTGTGCAAATTGTTAGAATAGGCAATAATATTGTTTGATTTTACTTTCCCTTAATTGGTGTAATGGGCTGGCCCATAATTTGTGCCTTGTGGCACTCCTGTAATTACTCATTATTATCTATATAAAAGGGGATAAGATCTAACTCTTTCTCTTCTCTAAACCTACATGGTATCAGAGCCAAAACCCTAGCCCATACCTTCTTCTGTTCTGTCGGCAATCACCCTAGTATCACTGCCCTTCCTTTCTTCCCTAGGAGTCCAGTCAGCCCCCATACCAGGCCGTCGATAGTCAACCCATGGTCTTAGGTAGCCCAGGACGGTCTCCTAGGGAGTCTGTCGGCAGCTTTTTTGGCACTATAAGGGCCTGTCAACAGCCCCTCTGGCTTTCTTGGCCTTTGTCGAGGTCTCCCTCGACTCCTAGGCTTTGGTCGGCCCTCTCAGTCGTCTCCCCTTTTTTGTCACAGTGTCGTTCTTCTCTCTCGCTGTAGTTAGTTTGTTCTTCTCTCTCTCTCTCTTTTCTTGTAATGGTTTTGACCTGGTTACATTAAAAATAAAATAAAATAAAATTTAAAAAATAATACCTGAAAAAAAAATGATACATTAAAAAAAAAAATTCATTCTTTTGATGATCTCTTTATGGTCATAGTGTTTGCTATTCCTCCACCATCTTCCGAGTTTGTGATTGGCACTAGGTTTGAGGGTTACTTAGTAGAATATTCATAGCAGATTTCACTAGTGAGTCCACAACTTCTCAGCCGCCTAAGAGCGAGAGTTCCTTTATACCTTCTACCATGATTGATAATCTCAACCCTGGCCTTAAAATCACTTCTCTATTCAATGGTCAGAACTATCTAGCATGGTCGCAGAGTCTGACCATTTTCTTGAAGAGCAGAGGGAAGATGGGGTATGTTGATGGCAGAATATAGGCACCCATCACCATAGACTCGAGTTATGATTAGTGGGAGATCACTAACTCCCTTATTATGGGTTGGTTGATACATTCTATGGTCTCAGAGATTGAAGAGGGCTATCTCTCTATAGACACTACACAAGATATTTGGGAGCCGTGACTAACACTTACTCCGGGAAGGGGAACTTCTCCCAGGCTTTTGAGTTACGTCGCTCCATTGAAAGGTCAGTACAAGATGAGATGACTATCCTTCAGTATTTTATCTTCCTTAGCAATGGGTGAAAGCGATTTGATCACCTTCAGGATTACAAACCAGTCCGTCTCACTGATTCTGTTGGTTACCGGAAGCTTGTGGCGCAAGAGCGGGTTTTCAAGTTCTTGGAGGCTTAAATGTGGAGTATGATCTGGTTTGGAGCAGAGTACTTGGCATGGATGTGCTTCCTTGTCTCCAGAAAGCCTTTGCTTTTGTGCAGAATGAAGAGAGTCGCCGCTCTGCGATGCTTCTTTTTGCCACTACTGATCACCCGGCCTTGGTTTCTGCACCTCTTCGCAATGGAGACTGTGTGACTTGTGGTTCTTGTCCTTCATCTGAAAAGGATAATCTTTTTCAGTGACTCATCGCCGAGACCTCGCCACACACGAGAGACTTGTTGGAAGCTGCATGGGCCTCCTTCTAGTGGCCGAGGAGACCAGCCTGGTACTCAAGGGGGTACGTCTGGTTAGTTTAGAGGCTGAGGGGCCAATGCTCGGGCAATCTTTCGGACACGGTTGAGCCACCATCTTCCTCCCCAGTTGTCTCTCCTACTGCTGATGTTTCGAGATTATTTGCCTCGGATTTTGAGATTGATCTTCGCCACTTGCTAAATTATCGAGCCTCCACTTCTGTTCCAGGTGCACCCTCTTCTTCCTTTGCCAATTCAGATAACTTGGTTTCTTCCCCATGTGCATTGCTATCTCATACGACTGTACCATGGATTTTTGATTATGGTGCTTCCGACCATATATCTGGCTCCTATAATTTATTTTCAGAGTATAATCCCTCCTCAGGTCAGGAAAAAGTGCACATTGCTGATGGTACTATTTCGTCTATGTCAGGGAAATGTTTAATTCAAGTCACATCTTCTCTTCCTTTGTCCTCTGTCTTCCATGTTCCAAATTTTAGTGTTAATATTTTATCTTTGAGTTGTATTACCTGTAACTTAAATTGTATCGTGACATTTTGTTCTTGATCATTGTCTTTTTTAGGACCTTATCACAAGGAAGAGGATTGACAGTGGTAGAGAGGAACATGGTCTCTACATTCTGAATCAGACAAACAAGCTGGCTCATTCATCTATTCAGTTACTATCCACCAAGGACGACGTTTAGCTGTGGCACCGTCGCTTAGGACATCCCTCATTTTTATTACTTAAGCATTTATTTCCTTTTGTTTTTGAGAAAAATAATGTGTCAGATTTTCAATGCGAGTCTTGTCGACTTGGAAAACAAAACAGAGCTTCTTTTGTTCTTTCTGTTAATAAAAGTTCAGTTCCATTTTTTTTGATTCATTCTGATGTATGGGATTCATCCCGTTTTATGTCTTTAACCGGTCAAAAATGGTTTGTTATCTTCATCGATGATTGTTCTAGGGCCACTTGGGTATATTTGATGAAAGATTAAAGTGAAGTGTTTTCTGTGTTTCAAAACTTTCATAAAATGGTTTATACTCAGTTTGGAGCGGTTGTCCAACTTCTACGTTCTGATAATGTGGGGGGGAGAGGGGAGGGGAAATATATTGACTCTGGTCTTGTCACTTACTTCGTCACTCATGGCATTATTCACCAGACTTCATGCACTAATACCCCTCAACAAAATGGTATTGCCGAACGCAAAAATCGCCATCTCCTTGATGTTGCCCGTTGTCTATCCTTTGAGATGCGGGTTCCTTGAGCCTATTGGGGGGAAGCGGTTCTCACTGCTGCTTATTTGATTAATTGCCTTCCTACCCAAGTCCTTCAAAAACAAACACCTCTTCAAGTTTTGTTTGGGTCTACTTCTTCTGGGTTCTTCATTTCTCCTAAGACCTTTGGCTATGTTTGCTTTGTCTATAATCATTCACCCACTTGTGGTAAATTCGATCCTAGGTCTCTTAAGTGTGTTTTTCTGGGTTATTTTGCCACCCAAAAGGGTTATGAGTGTTATCATTCTCCCACTCGCAAATGGTTTGTCTCTATGGATGTCACTTTCTTTGAATCTCAGCTTTACTTTTCGACTTTCTTAGTATCACAGTCATCTCTTCAGGGGAGCCTTGGTGTGAAGAGATTCCTGTTCCACTTCCGCCAGTGGTTGCACCGATAAAGGATGATGAGCTAGCAATTGTTGAGGAAAGGAAGCAAGCAAAGTTTATATCAGGGACAAGGACAAACAGCAAGTCACCTGGATACAAGAGGCTACTTTCTTTCTCTACTGCCAACTTCTTCTCCGGATGGGTGTCCAGAGTCACCCCCCTCTCTTGAGAGTCCAGGTAATTTTGATTCTAGTGCTCCTATTCCTAAGTTTTTAGATCTTGATGTTCCCATTGCTAATAAGAAGGGGGTTAGGGCATGTACTCAGCATCCTATTATTAATCATGTCCCTTATTCTAATTTGTCTTCCTCATATAAAGCCTTTTTGTCTAAAGTGTCTTTTGTGAGTTTAACAACCAATTTTCAGGATGCTTTCTCTATTCTTGAATGAAAACATGCTATGATGGAAGAGATGAAAGCTCTCAGCAAGAGTGGCACTTGAAAGTTAGTGGAGTTACCTGGAAGCAAAAATCTAGTTGGGTGTAAGTGGGTGTATGCGATAAAACACAAAGCAAATCGTTCCATAGAGCGGTACAAAGCAAGACTGGTTGCTAAGGACTTTGCTCAGACTTATGGGGTAGATTATCAGGAGACATTTGCACTGGTTGCTAAGATGAACTCTGTGAAAATCTTACTTTCTCTTGCTGCAAATTTGGATTGGCCACCTCATCAGTTTGATGTGAAGAATGCCTTCCTTTATGAAGACCTAGCAGAGGAGGTCTATAAGGATATTCCTCTTAGTTTTGCAGATGCTAAGTCTAAAGGTAAAGTATGCAGGCTCCAAAAGTCGATTTATGGGCTAAAGTGGTCTTCTAGGACTTGGTTTGAAATGTTTGCTCAAGCTATGTTGAAATATAGGTTCAAGTAAAGTCAAGCTGACCACATCTTGTTTGTGAAACACTCCTCACATGATAAGACCACAGCTCTTATTGTTTACGTTGATGATATTGTTCTAACAGGAGATGATGTTGAGGAGATTCCTCGTTTGAAGGAATACTTAGCCAAGAAGTTTGAAATCAAAGACTTAGGTAATTTGAAGTATATTTTGGGTATTAAAGTAGCTCAGTCCAAGGATGGCATCTTCATATGCCAGAGGAAGTATGTACTTGACTTGCTAAAGGAAACTAGAATGCTTGGAGGTAGACTGTGTGATACACCTCTAGAACTGGGTCAGAAACTAAGTGAAGATCAAGAGGGAGATCCAGTGAATAGGGGGAGATACCAGAGGCTAGTGGGTAAGCTCATATACTTATCTTACTCACGTCCAGACATTGCCATTGCAGTGAGCATGGTTAGCCAGTTTATGCATACTTCTAAAAATTCCCACCTAGAGGCAGTTATGAGAATGCTGAGATACCTGAAGGCCTCTCTTGAAAAGGGTCTCTATTTCTCAAAACATGGACATCTCAGCGTGGAGGCATTCACTAATGTGGATTGGGTTGGATTAGTTACTGATAGACGATCAACTTTAGGATATTGAACATTTGTTGGAAGCAACCTAGTCACGTGGCGCAGTAAGAAACAAAATGTGGTTGCTAGATCTAATGCTGATTATGGTTCAGGGTGTATATGAGTTACTATGGATTAGACTATTGTTGGGAGACTTGGGGATCCAGTAGACCGATTCCATGAGATTATACTGTGACAACAAGGCCGCAATCAATTCATAATCTAGTGCAACATGACATAACTAAGCATGTGGAGATTGATAAGTACTTCATCAAGGAAAAGCTCACTAGTGGCACATATGTATTCTATTTGTGAAGACTGGGGACCAACTAGTAGATGTTCTCACCAAGGGACTAGAGAGCAAACCATTTTATGGCATTCTCAACAAGCTGGGCATGAGAGATATCTTTACACCAACTTGATGGGGAGTGTTAGAATAGGAAATAATATTGTTTGATTTTATTTTCCCTTAATTTGTGTAATGGGCTAGTCCATAATTTGTGCCTTGTGGCACTCCTGTAATTACTCATTATTATCTATATAAAAAGGGATGCGGTCTAACTCATTCTTTAACTCTTTCTCTTCTCTAAATCTACACAAATATCCTAGCTAGGCAACAAGTAAGCCACAACACAACCCTTTCTTTTATTTTTCTTTTTCAAATACATGTTCTTAGAGGTTCTAAACATTAATTTTAGATGTGTTTTAATGGTGTTTTTGTGTTAAAAATTAAAAGAGTTGAGCCTTGTTCCATACTAACGTTTTTTCTTAATCGGTGCAAAACTATTTTTTTCTATACCTATCTTTCATAATTTCCAAAGGCACACCTTTAATTCAAATTTCTGAGTTTAATAAATATTATTTATCATATTTTCATTACAATAGAAGTGAAAAATTATCCATGGTTACCCTATTTTCTTACTTTCTTTGTTATTTCAAGCTTTGTGCTCAAAGAACCAGTTTTTCTGCCCACTTGCGAAAATTCCAAAAACATTTAGAAAAATCTCCTTAACTTCATTTTTATGTCAAAAGCTTCCTTTAAGTGTTAGCTTTCATGGAAAAAGAGTGAGCGGTTTGAGAGAAAACCCCGTTTTCGTAACAGTCGATGAATCTGGGTAGCACTGGAGTATTTTTTGAATAATTAAAAATCTAGGAAAGCTATGCTGCTTTTGAAACATGTTTTTAAAATTAGATAAAATTTGCAAACCATAGGAAGGCCAAGTATAGGAAAAATCTAGAAATGCCTCTTCAATTGCAATCTTTAAAGTGCACCAAATTTAGAAATTTACTTTTTTTGGTAAATTTTTGTTCTTGACTACATGATGTGTTTATTATCACTTGTTCATATCTTGGTATGATATTGCATGTGTTATGGTTATGTTCCTTATCTTATTCAACTGATAATGCTCATGCTTATGTGGATATTACTATCTTGTTAAGTTGTTCTAACTTTAATTTAAGACATCTAACTTGACGGAAAACTTAATTGGGGTGGTATTGGGTTTTCAATCACTTGAATAATGAAGAGATGATAACGTGTTAAGTATGGATTGATAGGATGTGTTCCCCTATGAAGCATGGACACTCGAAAATTGGTGCCGTGGCAGTGTCTGACACGGGGACACGTATGGGACACGCCAGATGGCGTGTCCCTTTAATTTAATGATTTTTTTGTATGGGACACGGCGGGGACACGCGTGTCCATATGGAGACACGGCGTGGGACACGGCAGGATTATTATTTTTTTTTATCTTTTGCCTCTCTTATTTAGTCCTTTTGTGAAAAATATTATTGGATGTTGAATGTTTTTCCCTTCTCGTCTTAGTTCTTGTTATCGTTTGTTATGAATTTTTTGTGAATGGATGATCTATTAATTGGTTTAATGTAATGGTTATGTTTATTCAATTAATGTTACTATGTTAGTGTTTGTTAATTTTAATTTAGAATGAATGTAATATGAATCTACATACACATACAACTCTCCCGCGTCTTTCTCTTCCTTCGAAAACCGCATTTGACACGCGGCCTTGCTTTTGCGTCGGCTAGCCGACAAAAGCAGACTTCCTCGATTACCGATTGCCTCGGCTCTTTCTCCTTTGTCTTCTTCTCTGCTGCCTTCTTCTGAATCATTATCTTCCGTCTTCTACTTAATCACTCACTTACTTCTTCCTCATTCTCTTCCATCTCCTTCATCACTCTCTTTTGTCTCCTTTTTCTTCATCACTCTCTTCTCCTGAATTGGATTGAATGATTGAATTTTGAATCCTGAATTGGACATTGATTCCATACTGACCTAACTCAAAAAATAACTTAACGAAAGAATACCCTAACTGGTATGAATGTAATATGAATGTACACTGACTGGTATGAGTACCCTGACTGGTATGAATGTAATATGAATCTACATAACACAAAAATATATAAAATAAATAAAATAAAATTCGTCGTGTCCCCCGTTGTGTCCGTGTCCCCATTTTTTGAAAATTGTCGTGTCCGGTGTCCGTGCCCGTATCCATGTCTGTGTCCGTGCTTCATAGGTGTTCCCTAACTAAAGGTTAAGTCTTGCACAAGCGGTTATCGCGTGAACCATAGTATGGAACGGACGTATTTAGACTTTTTGCGATGATTTGATTTGGTAAGATAAGGTTGGGTCTAGATAGGACATTTAGGAAGATAGAACTTATTTCGGAAGGATAAGGTTGGATTCAGGATGATAAAACCTTTTTCTTTTCGCCGTCCTTTGTGAGGTCCATCGATGGTGTTGCGCGGTATATAATCGTTGTAAGCATCATGGTAAGTTCTGCAAAGCAGCAAAATGGGGCGTTTTGAATAGTCCGGTGTCCAATCCTTATGGTTGGGAGGATGAAATCTGTTTGGGAGATTTCTAAATTACTAACATCTAACCTTGTAATCCTTTGTTATTGACATGAATATCATGTTTCATTACTTGTTATAATTATGATGGTGTATTAGATTGGAAAAAAATGGACGGGGTATGTGAGTGTTTACTAGACATTCAAAACTCATGGCGTTTCATGCCAAGTATTGAAGACTATTAGACCAGTCAAAGGTAAGGCTAAAGCATTTGAGGACGTACAACTACCCTAGGAGAATCAGAAACTAGTTTTGTAAGCACGTTTTGATATTGTAAGTGATAAATCACTTGTTGTATTTAAGACATGATTTTGTAATTATTATATATCTATACATATCTTTTGTATTACTTATTTTTTAATTTTCTTGTCGACTCATGTAGATCTTGTGTTAATACCTTATTATGATCTGTCAAAAGGGTAGCTTTGCTATCTAAGGTGGTTGGACTTTAAAGAGAGGCTATATTGATTCCTCCAATCTTCCTGGAATCTTACTTGGTTATTAACCAAAGGACTCATTAGTGACGTTTTCTACTCTTGTAACTTTAGATAAACTCTGTATTTATTTGCTAATATATTCTCTGATGTTTCCGATTTTTGGGGCATCACAGTCGGAGATGAAACGTTTTGGAGGATCTGACGGAGTGGCCCTTAAACTACACTTTGGAAAGAAAATCGTAGAACTTGAGGATGAGAAAAGAATTGTTCAGGTTAATATAAGCTTCTTGTATATATCCCTTAGTCTTCATGACCTTGAAAGTTGATGTTCACTTTTTCAGTTGCTTTATCTATGCATCAATAATGGGATCGTTTGGTGGCTAAAGTTGAAAATCTCACTGCACTACAACAAAATGCACTTTTGGTGATCAAATTTGGAGGCTAAAAAAAAATTTTGATGCCAAAACTTGTGGAATTGGCGACTAAAATTTTTTTTAGTCGGCAAAAGTACAATATTTAACTACCAATTTTTTTTAGTCAGGAAATATTGATTATTAGCGACTAAAAAAAAAATTTAGTCGCTAAAAATGCCACAATTGGCGACTAAAAAATGTTTGTCACTGTATAAATAGTTTTGGCTGCTAAAATTTTTTAGTCGCCGAATAAAAAACAAAAATTTACTTTCAGACTTTTGGTGACCAAAAGTTTGGTCGCCAAAAATTTATTTTTAGCGACTAAAATAATTAAAATATTTGGAGGAAAAATTTCGAATTTTGGAGGGATTTATAAAATTAATTGATGACCAAAATATTTAGTTGCCAAATTACTACTTGTAGCAACTAAAACAATTTTAGTCGGCAATAGTATATAATATTTGCTAAAATAATATTTAGTCAGATTTTTCGCACCCTTTTTAGTGACCAAAATAATATTTAGTCGCCAAATGACATGAAATTATTTACTACTTATATACATTTCCCGACAAGTAAATCATTTCGCTGTGGAAGCTGAAAATTTTATAGAGGGAATAAATTCAGATTCGTGCATCTGTCTCACACTTTTACCCTCTCTGTGTATACACCACAACCACAGAACCTCTCTCTCAGCAGACCTCACCACCACAAATCAACAAACCTCATGACCATGCATCCTCAGCACCATTGGTCCCTGTACGCCGCAAATCAGCACCGCCACCGCCGCTAACAGGTTCGCTCTCTCACTCCCTTTCGCTTTGTGGCTCTCTTGCTCTCTCTCTACCCCTTCTTCTATTTCCCCAACTGTGAACTCTTGCTCTAGGGTTGTTTATTCTACCCATTCAGTTTAATTTTATCTTCATTTCTGAAATCGGTTTGTTTGAAGTGGTTTCATTAACCGGTTTATGACTCCCATTTGATGGAGTTCAAATAAGAAAAGAAAAAATAGAAGAAGAAAATAAAAAGCAAAGGGAGTGGTTTGTTTTTTGTTCCATTGTGTTTGCTTGATGGGAAATTGTCTTTGCTTCTCTGGTTTTGAGTTTGGTTTGTGCTGATACATGTGTGGTTTGCCATGAATTTCTGCTGTTGTGCCTTCGCTCACCAACTGTTTGATGCAATGTCAAAATGAAAAATTCACCCACTCATGTAGACACAGTTTTAATTCATCACTTCCATCGAATTAGTTCTTGTCTTAGTTGTCTACCTATCCTTGGTTTTGCTTCTGTGCAAAATGGCTAAGATTCTTCGCAATGGTGTAGTTGTCTACTTATCCTTGTCTTTGTTGTCTACACTTCTAACTCACTTTTTATAGC
The DNA here is from genome assembly GCA_025200525.1 of Camellia lanceoleosa. Lineage (NCBI taxonomy): Eukaryota > Viridiplantae > Streptophyta > Magnoliopsida > Ericales > Theaceae > Camellia > Camellia lanceoleosa. The sequence goes on along the minus strand of JANUSC010000016.1, from coordinate 2,249,984 downwards.
CATTGTGAAGCTTCTTTTTTTTTTTTTTCTCCCCTGCATTTTTAGTTTACTTTATCTAGACCATTTATGTTGTCATATGAACTGATTCCATTTAAGTAGTTGCATATTATATACCCTCGATTTTTCTTGAAGTGGATTAATAATATTCTAACTATCACGCATATGCATGATATCAAACATCTCTCTTCAAAACAATCCTTTCAATAATTAATTTTTAACTTTCCTTTTCTTCAAGACTACATGCTTTAAGCTTGAAGAATATCATATCGCCAAGGCAAAGCACTAGAAAAGGGTACTTATTTAGTACAAAATGATTCATGATTCACCAAACCGATTACAGAGTGTGATGAAGTATTGCGGTATGTACATGCCTATACCTATATGTCGTGTTACTTCTATGTTGAATAACGAACAAGACTTTAACGGTTTTATAGGTCGGTTTTATTTTTTACTAAATTATTTTTACGATATGCATTAGAAGTGTAGTGTTTTTTTTTTTTTTTCATCTGTTGTTTCAATTCGCCTTTATCATTAGGCTGCTGTTAATGCTAGCATTTCGCCATTGTGATGGCAGTACTATCTTTGCTTCTATTGTTGTCGGCACCAATGCCGTCATTTATTTTCCTCGATTGCTGTTAATTTGATGTAACCAATGGTAGGTTGTTAGATTGTTTTTTATCTTTGGATGGAGTATTCTTACGGAATCTTGTTCGACTCTATCTGATTTTGACAATGATTACTTTTTTTTTTTTTGATAAATAAGCAAATTTATTAATAAAGCATCAAGGCGATGCAACCAATACAAGAACACCACCCAGAAACATAACCAATAAAACAAAGACTTTGACAATGATTACTTAAACAAGCATTCATACTATCAGAAGCCAAAAGAAGTGGTAATGACAATATTTGCAAAGGGTGTACCAGAAAAAAATGTTTCTATCAACTTCGGAGAACAGATAGTATGTCAAATCTACTAGACAATTTCTTTTCTTATGTCTTGTTAAATACTATTTTCAATCATAATTCTTGAATTTTCAGCTGCCTCTCCAAGCCTTCATTATCTTCTAATGACAAGTTGATGGACTAATCAATTCTATTTAACTTTTTCGTGCAGCTAAGTGTTACTATTGATGTCCCTGGTGAAAAAAAGTTTCATTTTCAGCCAAGACTATTTGGAAAGGTATTGAATTTTACTTTTTTACATGTTCAACTCTTTATTGTCAAGTTCTGTTACTCTTTTAACACCTATCACACTATGTTTTCTCTTTAGAGTTAACCTTCTCTTTTGGCCTAGCTTCCTTCAAATTTATCCTCATAATAGCTATGATGGTATATCGCTATATTTAGATCCCATGAGGTGGGGAAAATTGGTTGATAGCTAGGCAATCTGTCATTGTTATGTTTATCGTTTCATTATCTTAGCTAGCTTGTTTCTTAGGCTACAAGCTAGTTGTCAATTTGAATATGTTTATTGCACTTTTGTTAACTGAACTGAAATGTTTTATCAAATTTTTAATTTTATTTTCTGTTTTGTGGGTTTTGGTTTTCAAAGCATAGGAAATTCACTCCAAGAAATGCAGAGAAAACTCTACCAGTTTTGGTTAATTTGTTTGTCATTTAGTTACATGAGAAGGAGGCTTAATAGTCAATATATATAATAAATAAACAAATAAAAGGTAAAGTTGAATTTATTTATTTTTCTTTGAAAAGTTAAAGTTGCTTCATATAGTCTGGTCATTGCAGAACTATGATTGTGTATAGATTTTGGACAAATTGAAGTAACAGAATCAATAATTTTTTTAGGTTATGGTTTTCTTTTTAATTAGGTCCCATATATACGTGTATATATATATATCATTTTCGAAGGAAAATTGATGGCTTAATTTAATGAAGAAAAACTGATTTCATGTTTGTATAGATAAGTTCATGATATCGGAAGATGGGTTAGATTTAGGTATAGGTTGGGGTTTTGTCCATTTGAAGGTGGAATTGTTAATATAAATTTCATAGCTTGTTTTATGTATTTAGGAACTTAATTTATGGGTTTTAATTGATTTTGATTTCTAATTTGGCTTCTTGGTTTCTAATGAATAATTCTATGCATACTAACAATCTTACTAAAATTATAAATACTCAAATGTGATTGGTTGTCAAAAAAGTAATAATATTTAAACCACCAATAATATTTGGACGTGAATGTTTTTAGTAGGATTGTTAGTAAGATGTTAAGTAGATGGGCCATTGCTCATTTTTAATTACTTGTTCGGAAAAAGGGTAGGAATTGGTAAACAGTTTGAAAATGGTCATATGAGAATGATGCCTTCTCTTTTTGTCATTTTTTATTTTTATTTTTTAGGGAAGGGGAGGGGTTGTGGGCCATTGTTTGGCCCATTGTCATGCCAACAATCCCATTTATTATGTAACATTTTTTCAGCATTCACTATTGAGATACATTGACAAAGAAATCTTTATAAGGTTAGCTTTCAACCAAATTGTTAAAGGGATTAAACTCATAAATAAGGGTCTAGCTATGAAGCACGGATATTTTAAAAAGGGTGACGTATCCGTATCGGATACTTATCGGATACCGATACTCCTTGGATACTCGCGGATATGTATCAGATATTTCTTAAAAGTATTGGATACTTCTTAATTAATTTTTTATTAATTTTGAAGTATCGGATACTCGAAGTTACATATTACTTATAATATTTTGTTTAGTTATTTAATAAGGGGAATATAGCGAGAGTTAAAGTAATAGAATTTGTTAAATTGATGTATCCTTATTGTCTCCCTTACTTCGCTCTTGCTTTCTCACTCTCTCACGTTTTTTCCCTCTGCTCTCATTCTTTTTTTGGTGTTGTGGCATGTAAGGATGATATTTAATTTGAATTTGCATTTGCATTTGCATTTGCTTTTACTTTTAGTTTTGGATGTTTTATGAATGTTTGAAGACTTTGAGGTTAACTCACCCAAAAAAGACTTTGAGGTTAATAGGAATCTCTCTCTTTATTTATTAATTTAATTTAAGTTTTATTTTCATGCATATTACATTATTAAAATTATAAAAATATTTTTTTTTACAAACGTATCCCCGCCGTATCCGTATCATACTTTTCTAAATTTTGACGTATCGCCATAGCCATATCCATATCCATACCCATATCCTCATATCGCCATATCTGTACCCGTGTTTCCTAGGTTATTATTGATGACTTAAAAAAGTATATTTGCTGAAATTTTTACTTAAGAATGGTTTTTTGGCTTTAGCTAAGGTCTTGTTATATTCACTGATGAGGGGGAACAAGTTGAAGCTATTGACCTTGAAGACTTTTAGTTTTATAGGAATCTTTCTTCTTTATCAAGTTGTCTTTTGCTTTAGGTTTTATTTTTATGCATATTGCATTACTAAAAATTGTAAAAATAATATTTTTTACGAATGTATCCCCACCGTATCCGTATCGTATCGTATCGTATCCGTATCCCGTATCTGTATCCGTGCTTCCTAGGGGTCTAGTGTATTCAATTGATGACTTTTTATTTAATTTGAAGCATATCAGAGAGTGCTCTGGTTACCTAGGTACTGGTTGATATAGCTTTATTGATGAACATATGCATGACATGCCAACACCTATAGAATGGGGCCTTTGATGGCATAGAAGTTGAAGCTATGTTAGCTAATATTGCATCCATCAAAGTGAATATTACTCTTTGGGTAAAATATAACAAGAAAAGCTTGTCTTATTCAGTCAATGACTTAGGCTTCATGTTGGATTGCATTGGGAGTCGTTGATTGTTTCTGGGCTCTGTTGCTGCTGTTAGGGCTTTGTTTTGTGGCTGTTGTTAGTGTTTTGTATTGTGGCTGGTACGTTTTGGTTGGATTCTCATCCACTAGTTTGCTGGTTTAATGGGATTTTCCTGCCGATGATTGGGTAGTGGCTTTTGGTGCCACTCTAGTTAGGATCTAAGCTCCTACTATGATGCTTAGAGCACTTATCCTGTTTTATTTTGTTTTATTCATTTGCAGATCAAAAAAAAATGTTATCTCTTTTATTTTGTTATATTTGTTTGCAGCTTATGTGTTTAACAAATTATTTTTCACTTGTTAGAAATTGTTGGGCTTGTTTGAAATTTTTATGAATGTTTTTCACTTGTTTGAAAATTTTATGAATGTTTTGTTGAAATTGTTGGCCTCATAAATTTTTTTATGAATCAATCTCATAAATTCATTCCGCAATGTTTATAATGTTTCTTTTGACAGTTCCAATTCAATAATTAAGAAGGATTGGAACTTGTGGATTGATGCTGGAAAGAATGTGCTGAGGAGAGAAAATATAGAGGCCGCCGTGAAGAGGGTGATGGACGGCGGTGATGATGACAGAGAAGGCTAAAGTGCTGGGAGAGATGGCTTTGAAAGCTGTTAAAGAAGGTGGATCATCTCATAGAAATTTGATGGTGTTGGTTGAAGAGCTTGAGCAACTAAGAGATCAAAGGGCTAAGGATGATTGAGGGTTATTACATTGTCTATGTCTCTATTCTTCACTGCGTACTACATTTTGTTGAAATAAGGCATCTAAATGTCTTTTAATAGTTAAATTTTTTATATGATTGGAAATTGAATGCTACAGGTTGTGGAGAAATATTTTTATTAAATGGTTGATAATTGAATGAATGAATGGATGAATAATTTTGTATAAGCATAGGTTTCAGGTGGTGCAAAAAATATTACAGAACAAATTATAAAAACGAAATGAGACCTTTTGGCAACTAAACAAATATCATATGTTGGCTTTTGGCTATTAAATTTTAGTCGTCAATTGTGAAAAAGTGAAACTTTTTGGCTGCAATTGTAAAAGGGAAACTTTTGGCTACCAAACATTTGGTCGCCAAACATACATGCTCAATTGGCTACTAAATAATTTAGTTGTTAAAAGTAAAAATATATATATTTAATTATTTTAAAAAAATATGTGGCGACTAAGGTTTTAGTCGCCAATAGATTATTTTTGGCTACCAAAAAAATTTTAGTCGCGGATTGTTTACCCAACACTATTGGTGACCAAATGAGCAACCAAATATATTAGTCGGAAAAAGTGATTGGCGACTAAAAAATAGGCTTTTAGTGACTAAAATTTTAATCACCAAAAGTGAAATTTCTTGTAGTGTAATAATGATCAACAAACACAAAAATTTCAAGTAGTTATTCATGCCCAGAAATTAAAAGCACCTGAGGCACAGGTGATAATTTTAGTTAAGATGCTATTAGTTTTAGATTAGAAGCATCTTCCTTATGATAATTTATTCTAATAAAAATTTATCCACATTTATACACATCAGATTCAGGATCTTAAAAAGAAACATGAGAACCACGTTCAGCTTTTACAGCAAAAGCAGAAGAGTGATGAAGCAGCAAAACTGTTGCAAGAAGAAATTCAATTCATCAAGGCCCAAAAGGTTGGATTATGTTTTGTTTGATCACCTTTATATTCTTTAGCTTATTTTTAGTGCATGTTGCTAATTTTTTCTGAGGTTATAGGTTCAACTACAACAAAAGATAAAACAAAAGGCAGAACAACTTTGACATTGGAAAGCCTCTTGAGAGAATGAACTGCTATAGGTACATTTTTTCAATTATTTGGTTTTTTATTTATTCATATAATTGGATTGGGAATGTTGTGCCACCAACTTTGTAGAACCATTTAAAAAATTGCAGAAAAATACCAAAATAGTTGAGCCAACAAATCTTTTAGGGAGGCTGTGCTTTGTAAAATTAATTTTACATATAGACTCCCTTTTTGACATTAAACTCAACTTTTTATTTTGCAACATCTTTTATGGAGAAGTGTTGTGGACTAGGACTTTTTGGTGATGGTGTTAATTGCATTTGGTAGACTTCACATATTCCATTTCAATCATGACACTTCTACATGCTATATTGAGAATACTTTTCAATTTAACAAATTAGTCATTGTTGATTGTTACCTCTTTATGATGGTTAGCTTACCATTACATTGTACATCACTTTTTCTTTCTATATCTTGTTTTATATTATTAGGATCATATAACAGTAGTGGTCAAATTATCGAGAGAAGTTTCTAAACATAATAGTTGGTAAATATTATATAGTCATCAATCTAGTTTTGTGAAGCCTGCTCAATGAGAATCTTAATAGTACCAATGGGAATTGATTTATATGCACTCATGAAATAATAGCACCTTATTTCTTTATGTGACTAAATCAGACTCATGTGATATACCTGAGTTACCTTTGAACCAACACACAAACAAGGATACATGATTATTTGGAAGGTGAACCCTATTGTGAATTCTGCACCTTATGTGCAAGTAGTTGTGCTTTTTGATATCTTTACCTGCTATGTCCTATGTGAAGTAATATCTTTACCTGCTATCTTCAATTGAGGGTATTATAGTTCTTACACATTTTTTTTATTTTTTATTTTGTAACTTCTGTTAAGTGAAAAAAATTGACAGGAGGTTTAGTGTGATTTCTGAAATGTGAGGGAGGGATTTATATTAAAAGCAAACCTCAAGAGTGTAAATGCAATTTATCTAAATAAATAAATACATGTGCAGGCACTACGCATCAGTCTCCCTATCCATTTCTTTTCTAATCTCTTACTTTTCACTTTTTCTCTCCTCACTTGTTAATGCAACCGTCACATACATCCATATTATCACTTGGGCCCATTTGTTTCCGGTTATAGCAGCTCGTGGTGAATTGTTAGTGAGGACTACAATAAAATAATATCATGTTTATTTTGCAAAGTGAGCCCTGGATTCATAGTCCCCTTCGGACTACGAAAGGCCTTGGGTGAACGGATTAGGAGTCTGAGCTGGGAGATGGTAATAGAAAATAGTCCATTTGGCTTAGGGTGTTACTGATCATCTAGTCGGATGTTTGGCCACTGAACAGGCCAAGTGCAATTTTTATTTATTTATTATTTTTACTTGTTGGGCAGCACATTTTGAACATTAATGTTTAATGTTTTTGTATTTTTTGTTGAGCAAAAACCATGGTTTTATTTGTTTTATTATTTTACATTTATTTTATATAAAAATAATTTAACAATTCTCACACTAATAACTATCATCAAAACAAACAGAATTTTACTTAATCTCCTCACTATCAATTCTCTCACTATTAATCTTCTCATTATTAATTCCCTCCAATATATCTTTGAAATCAAATGGGACCTAACAATAGTCTAACTCCACTTTGTCCCTCTATAGGTTCTATCGTTTACTTTTATTTTAGGAGAAATTTTAATTATGTGTAGATTTTTTTAAAAAGATTATAAATAAATGATAAATTTTATGCATATTAATGATTAAAATTATAAACTTTTTCAAGAATATGTAATAATTTTCTAATAGTACCACTGATAGGTAATTTTTTCTTTATTCTATTTGTCTTTTTGTAGTTATTCTATGAATCAATAAATTTTAGAATAATTACTTTTTGGGAAATTCTACTATACACCTCCTTGAAAGGGATATATCATATGCATTCCTAGTTATATCATTTTTATTTTTATTTATTACCAATTTTCTTTTTTAATTAAGACAACATTTTAGTTATGACTTATGAAATTTTTGGTTATGTCTCATGTAGTGTTTGGTTATGACTTTTTTTTCTTTTTTTTTTTTTTTTACTCAAAAAGTATGAAATTATGTCAATTTTTTTTTTAGTTATAAGGTGCATATGGTACACACCATTTGAGAGGGCGTGTACCATAATCTTTTCCTATATTTTTATATCAAATTTAATTTGTTATATGAGTAGTCATTATTATATTAAAAATATATATAAATTATGAAATCTATTAAATTAAGGTCACTGGGGTCATAAATCTATTTATGAATCTTTTGGATCATTAGGCTCAAACTCTAATCTGTTGGGGTTAAAAGGACACAATTTGTCTTATACCCCTTTGGGCTGGGCTTTTCACCAATTTTTCCTTAAATTAATGTAGTAATGATAATTTAAATGCTAAATTAAATAATAATACTAGTTATATTTATCATATTTTTGTATGATATTATCCTTATCAACACAATATTAATGTAATAAATCTCACTACTCAAATATAACTCTAATATATGATTGACAACTAAACTAACATATTAGATAATAAAATAAGATGATAAAAATAAATAATTATTACAACATTACATTCAGTATAATCTCAATTAGATTCATGACTAAGATTTGACGATGATAAACAAGTTTTTATAAGCAAGCGACCGCCTTAGATCCATAATATTTTATTTTATTATGTCGAAGTGGTAATGAAGGTCCCATAGCTACCGTTGCAATAATGAACGGATCGTGAGGGTGATTAGTAGTATTTGTTTAGTGGTAATTGTTGTGTTGATATTTTATTTATTTTATTTTTACTTTATCTTTTTGTGTTGCAATAATGTCTCTTTGTAGAGAGATTTCCTTCTTTCATGGAGATTGATTTTTCTTTATATGTAGGCTCTTTTTAAAAGAGTTCTATTTTTATTTCTATATATTTTATTGCATAACTTATTATCGAGTATAACTTATTATTGAATGTGCAATGTAATAAGTCTCGTGTTTTTTCATCAATATATATACACACACACATATAATGATGTATCAATCAACATTTGTACAGAGTCATGTGTTCTTTGATGATCAAATCTGCAGACGTAATTAATGTGATAAATATCATAAATACATTGTCTGTAATTCTTTTATGTCAATCATACACCATAGCACTAGGCTACTAGCTTTATATTAGTAAATGCAATCGGACTTGTAATCATGTTTTGGAAAAAAATAAAATTGTTCACACCTTTTTATTGTGGTTACTATAAATTGTAATTACAAATTTAGGAAAAATGAATTGTTGACACATGGTATAAATGGCACTTGTTTAAAATGTCACAGGTATAAATTTGTAATGGCAATTGTTGACACATGCTTTCAAACATGTCTCTCTCTCTCTTTGATCCACACACATTTGTAAGAAGAGGCAAGAACTTTCCCTCTTCTAGACAGCTCACTTAAAAAATCAAATAAAATTAAAAAAAAAAAAAAAAAATCAGAGTCGTCGTAGTCATGGATCTCTCAGGTCTTCCTAAATCCAATTGTAATCCTAATTTGATGATATTCTTGTTTGTTTGTTAATTGTTGTGATTGAAATATTTTATTGAATTTAATTCCCAAGTCTTGACTAATGTGGTACATAATATCTATATATATATATATATTGTAAATTTTGATTATTACATCTATTCTTCACTGTAAGACTAGTCCTTCTGGGTAAAGTTTTACATTAGCTTAAAAAGAAATTCAAGAGAGTGGTGTCCCTTGACACCACTATTGATACAGTAGCTCCACCCATGATTATTTTATTTTTTTGATAAATAGCTCCACCCATGATTATAATCAATCTGGATGAAATATAGATTAGATTTATTTATTTCATTGTGTAAGAACTAGATTATATGAATCCTAAATGTGAGTTTACACAATCAATGTCTAAATCTATCACCTCCTAAAGATTTTTCCCCTGGCAAATGCATCCATGCTTATCCATGGTATTCATATTTGGTGTCGACATTATAAAATTATCTTGATCAATGATCTAATTTCTTTCTGGAGAGAAACATGAAAATATGAAATGTTCTAGCATCTTTGTACTACCTTTTGAGACACCAAAGTAATCTGAGTTAAACTTATTTCCAACATATGAAAAGATGTATAGGTACTCAATGACACCTCCAACAAAACTGTAAAATGGGAAGGGGTAATAAAGAGAAGATCTGAGAAAGCAAACTATATAAAGTTCAATTGAAAGAAAAAGCATTCAAAGCATAACAAAATTTGTTCATTTCCCATTTGTTCCAAAAATGCCAAAACAGTTGTCCCAAGAGATTTGTCCTCCTTAAAATAATCACCATGGTGGCTATGAAAATTAGGAATATACAGGATACCTTTGATAGGTTTTGAATCCAGCTTATCTAATTACATATTTATACTCTCTCCAAATAATAATAAAAAATTAAAAAATTAATAAAAAAAACACTTTAGGAAGATATGCTGCATACTAACTACTGGATTTGGGGTATCATAATGTACTAACCATGGATATTCTGGGACTTAAAACACAGAACACTGAAAGAAATGAAGGTATTCAATGACTCTTCCAAAACCAGAAAAAATAGAAGAGAAAATGAAGCATTCAGTCCTGAGAAGGTTGATAGGCCTGTCATCAAAGCAGAGCTAAATTAGTATTTTTCTTTTTCTTATGATAGGACAAAATCAAATTTGTCCAGAAATAGCTCCCACAAATAGTTGCCACACTGATTATGAAAACCAGAGCATACATGTCACAGTAGCCTTTGTTCACCAGGATGTTGCAGCAGTTTGAATTCTAGTACCACTGGTTTAGTTTGGTGACACAGAGTAACTAACAATGGCAGTGGTAGAATCATCCTATGGTTACTAGGTCTAAAGCTCACTCTACTTCCTGTTTTCTTGCTTCCCATTCATACTTATGAACTTAGGAAGCATGGAAGCTGACAATATAGATTTTGCTAGGGAGAGAAATTTTTTGATGAAAACTGAAGTTGTTGGTACTGCAGAAGCTAGAAAGGGAAGAAAGCTTCATGGAAAGAAGTTAGAAGTTGATAATAGTGGTAACCATAATTTAGATGACACTAAGGAAGCCTGTAGTGGGACAGAAGGGACAAAATATTAGTCCTGTTAGAGAAAAGCTTGAATTTGAGGTTACAGATGGAAAAGTTGCATGGTCCTCTTCTCAAGCTTCAAGGAAGAAAAGTAAAAAGGTTCTTTTCGGAAGAGGTGTGTGAAAAATTTTGGTTAAGTTATTAAAATTTTGGTTCTTTTTGTTTTCTTTAATTTTATGGGCTTTTTAGTGGGAATTTGTTTTTTTTTTTGTTACATTCTTATTTCTTGGATTGAGAACTGTATCAGCTCTTTTACCATTTTCTTCAGGCATCAGCTATTGCTTATCTCAGTTGCTTTATTAGTTGTTTCATGAACACAATATATATACATATTTGTATTATTAGTTTGATGGAATATGATTGGGTCATTCATAGAAGCATTTGTTTTTCTCTAAAAATATGTTGCCTTTTTTATTCGTTTTTTTTTTCTTCCTCCATTTATGTTGAAATCAATTTGCTGTTTTTTTTCAATCATTGATTAAACATATGAGGTTGAGCACATTTGCTTTGTCTTCTTGAAAATTTATCCCATCAAGATCAACTTGGTCAATAACTCCATCTTGTTTAGTATCGGAGTTGGTTTGGGATAATTTGCTACATATCCCAACAGGTATTTGAGGAAGCAAGTACGATTTCATGTAATGGAATTCTGAAATTCAGTGATCTTAGATGATTCTGAGAAGTTGCATTAATGTATTTTGTCTTTGGTTTCTATCATTGGTTTTTGGGTTAAGTTGGTTGAGAGAAATGTTTGTGGGATTAGGGATTGTTTTTACATGTTGCAGGATTGATAATAGGGAACAATTTCCCGCTAAAGTAACCATTCAGTCCAATTAACACTATGTTGACTGAAAGACTAAATGACGTGTTTATATGTGTTCTCATTATCTCATTCACAATTGGTGATTTTCCTTCTGCTTTAGTTTCCATCTGTGGTGGAAATTTTTTTATGGCAGTGATGATAATTTAATAACCACTCCAAAAGGGAACAAAAAGGGAAAAAACTGAGTTGGTGTACAATTATATGGTATGTTGTGGCTGTTGTGGCTGTTGTTTGGATGCATTATATCATGTGGCTTGCTTATCTACTAGAGAAATGCATATCACTTTCAGTCGTGATCATTTTCACTATGGCATTTTATACTAATTTATTTTTTAAATATTATTTATTAATTGTAAATGTATATTTACTTAAGTAGTTAAATCTTGATTTACATGTGGAAGATATAGTTGTTCTAAAAAGTATCATTAGGCCAACAGAAACAGTTGCAATCGGAGTACTTAAAAGCACAGACCCGTCTAAAGAAGTAGATGGGGAAGAACTAGCACCTGACTATCGGGAGGTACATGTTCAAGTGCCAGTCAAACCTAATGAGAGCTTGACCCGATCATATGGACTTATCAAAACAATTAGACAAGCTATTGGAGCTCATGTTCCTTGGCCTGATTTATTTGTGGTATATTTCTTTCGTAAATATTAATTTCATTAACAAATTTATATTAACTTAATATAGTTTCAATTACTTTTATATGTTTATCTTTTTGATGTAGATTTTGCAAGTTATGGGTGCTAGCCGAGAATATATATACAAGTGAGGTTGAGAATTTGAGAAGTGAATTTGTTTTGATAATTTGTCTCTCCGGAAGATGGATATCACTATGACTTTTCGGAACTTATGGTTGGAATAATTTTCTTTTAAATTTTTTTTTTGCAGTAACTTTGTTAGTATGGTAGAATATTTTATAATTTTGATTCTGATTTGTATTGCAATATAAATAAATCTATATATATATATATATTTTGTTTTTGATATGATGATCCTATGGTGGTAATATTTGTTTATTATTATGAAAATATTACAGGATGAATGGATGTCAAATTAATATAGGATGTGGCAATTAATATTCAATTGTTTATAAAGTCGATTCAATTTTTACAGACATTTACGCATGCATAGTTGTGGCTTTTAAAAGTGTCAATGAAATGAACATATAAGTGGCATTTTGTAGTAGTAGTAATATAGCTTTGTAAAGTGTCACTAGAATAAGTTCCAGCGGCACTCATCCATTTAATGGCACAAATGAATTGGACTTAGTGACATTTATGAAGTTGTTAAAAATATCAATTGTGGCATAACAAGCGCCATTAAAAATTCATATAGTGGCATTTTTTAGATTATAAGTCTTTTTTAATGGCACTTGATAGCGTCACGAATGGTGTCTACCATGACATTAAAGTGTCACTGGAAGTTTTTAGCCCTGATGGTGTAATGGCACTTACAAGTGTCACTGAAGTGCCACTCAGTCTTTTTTTAATGACACTTGATAGTGTCACAAATAGTGTCTATCATGACATCAAAATGTCATTGAAAACTTTTAGCCGTAATGGCGTAGTGGCACTTGCAAGTGTCATTGAGGTGCCACTAGTATCTACCGTGGCACGGGTATAAATGACACTTGTTTAAAATGTCACAAAACTAAAAAATGTCATTAGAAGAATAGTTTTGTGACACTTTCAAATGTCACTAAACTAAAAAAATGTTATAGTGACACCTTTTTAGTGTGTGAATAATATACAAAATATAATTAATTTATGTGAATCCTATATCTAAGAAGTATAATGTGGCCCATATACTATTCTACACCAATCAAAATGCATGTATTATTTACACATTAAAAAACAGACTCTGTTTTCAGGAGTTTCATCTAGAATATAAAATGATGGAAAAATTATAGAGGTTCAACTTGTGGGGTTTGAACCTGAGCAACCCAAGCTCAAGTCGAATTTTTTTAAGGCTTAGGCAAAATATTTTTGAATTCGGTGCTGGTTTGAATAAAAATTTCAATTAAAAATTTCGGCAAGTTTGGGCAAAAATACCAAACAGCAAGAGCAACTTGAAATCCAAATTACAAAAATATTAAATAGATATATATGAATCATTAGTTATTGGATAACGTTAAAGTAATTTAGATCTTTAGATCATATTGAATATAATTACATACACAAGTAACATAACACAAAACTTTACATTTTTTTGCTCATCTAGAAATTATAAACACCGCTGTAGTGACACATCGTTCTTCAATTCTTATCTCTCTCACATTATATAAATTATTTAGTTTGATATTATTAATAATTTTATGAAAAAGAAAAAATTGTTGGTAGAGTCTAATTGAAAACAAAATAAAAAAAATTAAAAAAAAAATAAATTAGTTGCACAAAAATAAAAATTAAATTTATTTGTAATTTAGACAATTCAGGCCTAACTCAAGTCCAGTTTGGACAAATAATCTCAAGTTACAATTCGAGTTTAGATGGGTATGAGCAACTCTCAGCACAACTCAAATTAAACTTGGATAACTTTTCAACCCACTCAAGTTCACCTTAGAAAATTACATCCCACTAGTGTTTTTGGGCTTTTATTTACGGGTCAGTGAGAAATGCTTTTGAATTTCAATAGAGATGGAACACTACAAAATGAAAAAATCTTTCTTTCCTCTCACGTGCCTACTCTAACTGTCCCTCAATTTTCATGTTTTCTTCCCTCTCTTCTTTCTTATCTTATTCACTCTCTCTCTCCTCTCCTAGATGGTAAAATAAAGGAGGCGGCAACACACTTTTATATAGAGTACACCCCATGAATTGAGATGTGCATGTTGTAATAATTTATTATATAACTTTCAATATTTGTAGCATTGAGTATTTGCTAATGTTCTGCCGAGAAAAAATCATCGATTTTAGCATGGAGTGTCCTCTCAGTCGACGATACAATCAAGTTAAGTAATACTAATCTCGATTTTACAAGAATAGATATTAGTTTATTCATCTCTCAGCTATGAAGCACGGGTACGGGTACGAGTACCGTACCGGTACGGGTACGATACGGGTACGCCGATATGATAAAATCTAAAAAAAGTAGGGCACGGGTACGGCTCGGTACGCTTGAAAAAAAATATTTATTTTTATTTTAGAATAATACAAAAATTAATTAAATGGTTTAATTTGTTAAGATCCAACCTATAATTAACATATATTACGAAAAGTAAAGGTATAATTAAAATTAAATGTCAATATATTAAATAACTTACAAATCATAGTGTAATTTTAAAATCATGCTAAGTATAAAAAACTAAAAATAAAAAAGAAGTCTAGTGAAAAGAGTTTTGTCTCTGTAGTAGAAGAAAATATTGTTTCAATTGAGGTACGGTACGGCTTAGGTATATACTAGGTACGTTTGGGTACGCCAAAAATTAAGAAGAAAAAGTTTAGGTACGTGTTTCGTGTACCCGGTACGTATGCAGAAGTAACCATACGAGGTACCATACGCCGGTAAGTACCCGGTACGGGTACGGCATATTTTTCGAAGTACCCATGCTTCATAGTCTCTCAGGTACTAACAATGTTCCTAGATAATGAGGTAATTTCCCCAGACTTGATTCTGTATCAAATTTTAACATTTGTTAGCCATAAGGATTCTTTTCAGTATTTTTGAATGACCATTTTTGTTTAGAGATTCATACAGATCAGCCATAGCTTAGTTCACTACAAAAAATGACACTTTTAACGACGGATAAAAACCATCGTTAAAAGTAAAAAAGATCAATCTCAATTAAGTATCCTAAACAAGATTAATTAGTTAAAGAAGGAGTTAATACACCACCACATGGGTTCATATAATAAGGACAAGTGTCCCACTAAATGAATAAAATAAAATAATAAAATAAAAGATGATGAATGAAGTCAAAGGTGGACTTCGATCTGCTGGAAACAGAGTTAGAAAAAGAAAGAGAGAGCACGGGCTGAGAGAGGTCGAGAGGAAGAAAGAAAAGGGAAGAAGAAAGCCTTGTGGGATACAAAAATTCAAGCTTAAAATTGTGGAAAATTCATCTTCAGGCAAGAAATTCCATCCTTCTCCTAGTATTGCTTAAATAATCTAGACATAATTGATTTAAGATGGATTTTGAGAGGATTAAAAATGAAGAATTGAGGATCAATTATATAAATTGATAGAAATTGGGTTTTGCATATAAAATCAAGTTAGGTTGAAGATTATGAGTTATGATTCTTTAAATTTGTTAAGTTTGAGTTTAATTTTGAGAATCATTCTTAAATTGTGCTATAAAAATTACATGCAACAATGATGTATTGAAGATTTGATCCATGCAATGGAATTAGGTTCAAATTTATGGAAATTAACTTAGAAATTAATCACTTTGAGTTAGTTGTCGTAACATGAAATTGAGTTTCAATTGTACATACATTACGAATTTTTGAAGAGTTTGGAAAGTTTAATTCATGTTTTAAAATTTGTGGGTTTAAAATTGGGTTTGATATGGAGAAAATAAATGAAATCTAAATTTGGACAATTTTGAAAATAAATTATAATTTATTTTTGAGAATCAAAAATTAGTTTGATTTTGATTTAAATTGCTTACATGTAAATATCCTTGAAAGGAGCTTTATAGCTTTAATTTATGTTTTAGAAAATAAAGAAAGAAGAATGTTGAAATTATTATATTCAGGAAATTATTGGTTTTAACCTTAATGATCAAACAAATTTTGAATTTGAAATTGGAAAATTAGTCATGAGTTCATCATTAGTAATAAAAAAATTACGTGTTTAAATTGGTTCATGCAAGAGTTTAAGTTTTGCAAATGTGTTTGGAAATTATTTTGTTGGTTTTGAAAGCACAGAAAATTTGTTGGTCGCTCGAGCAGTAAAGTCACCGCTTGAGCGAACATTAAGACCAACCAGTATTTTTACAGAGCTTTGCAGACCGCTCGAGCGACCAAAGGTGCGCTCGAGCGAGGACCCTATTTTCAGCAATTTTTGACTAATTCTTTTAAATGCATAATTGCATCCTCATGACATTCTAAGTATTCTTTGGCACCAATTGGACTCACATAGTCATGGAATGAGCTAGAAACACATAAAGAAAGTTGAATTAAAATGAAATAAATATTGAATGGTACTACTATTGTGTTTTTGTTATGTGATTTGTTTAGGTGGACGTCCGAGGCCTTATATCGACTTAACCCACTGTGAGTAATGACTTTATAAAGATATGTTCAAGTTATGTTTACTTTTAAAAATGTTATTGCTATCGAAATTGATGTATGATTGATTGAATGGCCTATTGAAACATTATTTTCTCAAAATCAATGAAATTCTGTTTTGAAATGGTATTGTGGCATCCATTGAATGTAGACCCTTGCCTGGGGGTAACAATACCAAGGCTAGGCCCTTGACTAGGGGTAACAATACCATGGCTAGGCCCTTGCCTGGGGGTAACAATACCATGGCTTTTGGATTGATTGGCACACAGAGATCTCCAGTGTTAGACCGTTATGGTCTATTATCATTGGAATGTTATTACTTCATGGATGTACCACATAAATTGACATTAAAAGATCTTGATGATGAAGTTAATGAATTATTGAAACTGCTATCGCATAATGGTTTTTATTATTGCAAGGGAATGATATGATGGCTAATCGAATTTGTTAGGTTTTTATTCTTAGCAACCCCGTTTGACAAAACTCCTTTCAAATGTATTTATTTTCGCACGTTTATTTCAGTGAGGCTATGAGTTTATTAGATGCGAATCCAAACCCGAGTCGAACCATGCAGAGAAGTTTGTGATGTTAATGCTTTCAAGATTGCCACTTCGCTGATTATTCAGCTCGCGGTCGAAGCAAAATGCAAAATTGCATTCAAAATTGCATGTCTGCCATTGGTCACTCGAGCCAAGAAGAGCTCGCTCGAGCGAAGGTTTTCTCGCTCGATCCAAGGAGTTCTCGCTCGAGTCACGGATTGCGTCCATACAAAAACCTGAAAGAGTGTATTCCTCGCTCGAGCCAAGGCACTAGTAGAAATCATGAAAAATACACTCCTCGCTCGAGCCAGCAAGGCTTCGCTCGAGCGAGCCTCAGAATCTGGATTTCTCAAGGAGTTTGTTTTCTTCCCAATCTAGGATTACTTTTGGTTCTCTATAAATACTTGATTTTCTCCCAAAACTAGGGGATTCATTGAAGTCCTCCAGATCTTCTTTTTTGGTTCTTAAGGTTTATATCTGGGGATATTTTGTTTGTTTTCTTTGATGTCTTTATTGAGTCTTCAAGTCATGGTTTAAAGAGAGTACATCAAAGGTTTGTTTGTTATACACAAAAGAGAGAGTTGTTCTTCAGTTGTGGATTCTGAAGAATTCGAGCCTGAAGCTTTGGTGGAATCCGGAGTGGCTCATCAGAAAGACAATTCCGTGGTGAAGATGGGGTTGGAAGAGGCACATAGAGGTTGGTTCAATTAGGTGTTATGGATTCGCTAGATAATTGAGAGTATACCTGTGTAATTCCTTTAATTCTTCTTAGTGGATTGTCTTGTGGCAGTTGCTCGTGGTTTTTTGATCACAGTTGGAGGTGTCCAATTGTGGTTTTTTCCACGTAAAAATCGTTGTGTCTCTTTCTCTTGATTGTTTGATTGGGATTGTTTTTTACTGCTTTTTATTGATACATAATCACAAATCAAAATCTAGGAGGTTTCTAGATTTTTCAGAATTGTTTTGCCTATTGAAATGGATTGTTTTGGAAAATGAAATATATATTTTGGTAAGGGATTTGATATGGAAAATGTTTCGTTATAAATTTGATATAATATGGAAAATGCCTTTTTTTGAAAATGATTTAAGAATCTGTAATAACCCGACCCTCGTCTATGATTCTGGTATACTTTCAGTTCCCTTATTCTGTATATTTATATGCTTATTGTGAAATTCCATATGGAATTAAGGTTAAGTAAGTAAATTGCAAGTTTAAAAGAAGTCTATCTGTTTCACAAGAAAACTATCTGTCACCATTAAAACGTTTGACTTAGAAATTGGACGCCTTAATGGCTTAATTATCTGAAATTGATTATATATCTGTGATCAGCATAATTTTCTGGTAATATTAAGCACGTTTACGAAATTTCAATTTCGGAATGGTAAAACGATTCAATTTTGTCTTATTCTCTTATAAGAATATACCTATATATATATACACACCAAAGCCCTTTTGTTGACTTAGAAGCAACGAAAATATCTCCTTAGAAGAGGGAATTTCGTGAGACTTGGAGAGAAGGCTCTCCAAGAGAAGAATTTGGGGAATTTGTGAAGCTTGTTAGATTGAACTCAAGGTATGATAAATTTCTTGGCTTAGCTTTTCTCTCTTGATCTTGGTTGGACATCCTTCTCTTATTTTGGAAATTTATGGTAGATGTGAGGGTTTTATGAGATGATTCATGTGGGAAATCAAATTGAGTTATGGAGGGAAATTTACATCTTGTTTCCTTGTTACTTTATGAAAATATTCAACTATGGGTTTGAATTAGAAGTTTGAGTAACTCTATATGTATATATGTATGTAAATCCAAAATAATGGGGATTGTGGAAAGATTATGGTTGTTTGAGTATGGATTAATGATTGAATGAATGTATGTTGCATATAGATTGAGAATCAAGTTGTTTTTCAAGAGTTTGGGTCTTGATTTTCCTAAATTAGAAGTTGTGTTTACAAAAGAGAGATTGAAGTTTTGGATACCAGGTTGAAACCCAAATTCGAAGTTCAGAATTTCGGAATTTTGCTTGGTCCGCTCGAGCGTAGGAAAGCCCACTCGAGCGGGAAAATCGGCCTTCCAGCAGTTTGGTGGATTTTACAGTCCGCTCGAGCGGCCAAAGTGGCGCTCGAGCGGGGAGACTTATTTTTAAAAAATGAAATATGTTGTTCAGTTTTGCGTGCTTGACTCTTTAGAATATTTTCTGATGCTTTTAAGGTGATTATAAATTCGTATGAAGTGTAATGACTCAGGGAATGGTTTCTCAATAATTTGAGAGAAAAGAGAATTAATTTACAAGTTATGATTGTGTGCAGGACACACTCCGGAAGGAACTAGCACGCCGTCACAACACTGTGAGTAATAGTGTGCTATATGTACATTTTACTTTATGTTAATGACTATGGAACTAACTCTCTGCTTCTCGTAAGTGAGTTCACTAGCAATATACCAATGGGAAATCAGTGTGAATGTTGAATAAGCTGCATACAGCGGTATGACTATGGAATTATTCTGTTCTGTTTATATTGCATATTAATCTTCGTCTCTGTCAGAACAACCGTATCATTTACTTAACCATTCTGAAAGTTAAAATGCACATTATGTTATCCGCAAAATTAGTGGCATTGATCCATGATAAACAAGTGAAATGTGGGTACTATAATATTTATGTACCACTAGAATTAATGATTACTGATAGCACTTTGTAATACGTAATCTAATTATGTTAACTCCTCTGAACAATATAAGAAACTGTATGTCTCGGTATTGTTGTAAGACAAATCTGTTTTGACGACATTATGGTTGTTCCGCTATGAAACTCGTTTTGTTTATGATATGACATATTGAGACTTTTTGACTTCTGGTGTGGAGCAAAGTGCTGTACGGAACTAAGTGCTACACTTTAGTGGGAGCCACCTCTAGAATCCGTACGAGCCACCTCTTGAGTCCATACACGTTTTTGTATATTTACATATATCTGTGCAGCCGAAGGCTATCTGTCAGCCGCATAGGCTACATTGTGCCGCTAAGGCTACCTGTAAAAAAGGCTATCTGTTGTGCTTAGGCTACATGTGCCGCAAGGCTACCTAAGGATAACCAGGCACTGGAGGGAACCCTTACATAGTAGACCAGTTTTCTCTGTACATGTGATTTTTGGCACCCATGTTTTGTTGGTTAGGGTTATTGTATCTCTTGTGTTGTGTGCCTAGACTTTGGGCTGGATTTGTAAATATGTATGTACCTTAATTCCATTTGCATGTTTGTTTTCGGTGTAAGTCTGAATTGTGATCCTGGCATATTAGAGATAGCTCAATGGATGTGTCTGCATGTATTGTTAGAATATTATTGCTTCCGTTCAGGCCCCAAATATCCTTCATAATAGGTTATTTTGTCTATTTCTGATTAGGTCATGCCCAAACTTTTAGGGGCAAGTTTGGGGCATGACAAGTGGTATCAGAGCACGAGTTGCTATCTCACACACGGATCCATTGAGCTTTAGGATGTCTAGAAAAGTTTTAGGCATCTTGCATGACATTCAGAAAATATATGACAGACCGATAGCAACGTTAAGAGTACTCTGATAAGATTTACAAGTTTGAATTATGTCTACTGTATAATGATTGTTGTGCAGAATATGGTGAGAGTAAGAATAAAGGATTCTACCTCCGCGGGGAAAAAAAAAAGGGGGAGAGAAAAAGAAAAGAAAATTGTTGGTAGACTGTATAAGTAAGCAGGTGGAATTGGATCAACAAAGTTGCCGGTAGAAGTGGGGTAAGAATTCGAGTTGACTGGTAAGATAATTTATGTGTCCATGATAAAGTGCACTTCTATGTTATCGGTTGTTATTGATGGATTGATTGATATTTGTAGAAATGATAACAAATGATTGTGCTTTCTAGCATCTGTTTAGCTGAATGGCTTACATTGATATGCGCAATATGTACCTTTCGTAGTATAGTCACGTTCATCTTGTTATAGCAATGTTTAACCTGCAAGATTATTGTAATTAGACCTTTTGATAAGAATAAGTTTTGCATGATGTTTGATAATGTGTTGAAAGGGACGGGCTGTGATAAGAGGTTATGTATATAGAGACCTTGATAATTGTGTAAGGAAATAACTGATTATACCCTACTCCCTACTGATAGTTCAGGAATGACATATATATTAGTTGTGTTTGGACATGTGACAATTACCTTGAACCGATTTACTCAAGTACTATGACCTCTGATTTTGGAATAAGATATAAATTCTATGAATTTGTGAGCTGACACGTTTATTATTAATGTCTGATAGGGATTGAGAGATTTGTTTATGAAAAATTGAATTCTATAATCTGTTTTGTTATGTGTAAGCTAAAATCCGTAATCACGATTTCTTATAAAGATTGGTTAAATAACTTGAGGAATCTCACCCACATTAGGAGTCTGCTCATAAGATAAGTAATAAAAATGGGTAGTTAGTGATTACTTTGAGACTGGAACTAAATGATTGATATTTGACGAGTTACTACAAGGATTAAACCCTGTTTGTATATGTTCACGGGTTGAGATTGTAAAAACTTTCAAGTGTGAACCGTTCTGCATGACATTATGAATTCGGATAGAAATAACTGGAATGGGAATATGCTATGTTAGTGGGTGATTGAGAATGTGCACCGGACCTTTACCTCTTATTGCAGGTTGATATGGATTTGCACGATATTTAATATATGGTTACAAATTGAATTACGTTAAATTATCATTGTTTGTTTAATTTTGACATTATAGAATCCGGACGAATGTGATAATTATGAATGCGGCATATTTAATGGGATTTATGATTTTATAAATGGATTTAGTAGAACCTACAGATGGAAAGTAACTGGAGACACTGCATATATGACATAGCTAAGCTGCATGTTGGTCTGTACTTTCTGTATGATTTTGTAATTATTCTGTTATGTTACGTATGGACCTGAGGTTGTTTCGAATCTACGACATGAATGCAAAGGTTAACCTCATTATGTAACCCACGCTAGAATGTGAGCTGTTTTATCTTTGTAAGCGTACTATACTAGCAAGTATGTTGCATGTTGATTTTTTTTTTTTTGTGCTATTGGATGTACCCGCGCATAAACAAACATGAACTTTGATTTCTGTTTATGATTCAAGTATAATACGAATATATATGAAGTTAATTCTGTTTATCCGTTCCGTTTATGCTATGTTATGACATGATTTTGAATTTGACTTTTGGCTTTATCTTTGAATGGCTTCCTTCGATGGGAAATATATATATATATATATATATGTATATATAAAATAAAATAAAGTCATGATGTTAATATGATATTATCATAACTATCGATTTAGGACATGATTCCTTCTGTGTTACGGTACTTAAAAGTGAAGCTATGCGGAACTCATGATGTGTATTGTGACCCTTCTTTCTGTCGTATTGATCTTATTAAGAAATACTTATTAAAGAAAGATGTTACACCTTATGGTTACGATTAATTAGTTAAGCATGATTTTGAATTTGATTTCTAGTTTTGGTTTTAAGTGGTTTCCTTTGTTCAAAATAATGGCTTTTATAGTTGTATTTAGTATTCAGATTTAGCCTTGTAATGACATGACTAAGTAACTACGACGGTATGTCTGTATGAAAAGCTGTATGTTATTACTTTGGTAACACCGTACTTATTTGATTTGGAATATGGTTCGTTTGTGCTAACATATGGAGAAGTGCAACTATGAAGAATGAACATTATTGACTTGGAGTCTATTTCCATTTTTCTAATTTTATCAAGAAGTAGTAGATATGAGTTTGAAGCAGTGGAACGATTTGACCGTGATATGTTTTGGAGAAGGAGAAATATTAGAAATTAATAATGAAGTTGGTAGCTATGTACCTACGCGACTCATTGTGACTGGTAAGATAACATGTATCTTATCAATTGGACAGAAGCTTGGTTAAGCGACTCTGAAACCTGATTTAATTGTGCATACCCATATTTGAATCTAGTCACGTAATTGATTTCTTTTGGAACCTGTATATGCTTTTAATTAATGACTCGTCTCTGAGTGACTTATGACTTGTACATTACCTAAGGAATTACTTAACTAAATAAATTGAACATAAACCTTCTAATGAAATTTACATTTGACATATGCCTATCAGGGTAATCTAATTATGAATGTTTTTTCTTAGCAACCGAAATTAACGTATGTTATGGAAATACATGAGGAATATGTTTAATTCTGTTCTGTAAAAAAAAAAAAAAATGTATTTCGGTATATGAGTTTGGTATATGAGGAAGGATGCTATGGAACCTGCATACAGAAGATTTTAGGCCCCAAGTATTCTACAACAGACTCTTGTGATCCTATTTTATTTGGTGTATGCATGCAACTAGGAGATGCTCATTATATTGAGAATTTGAAACAACTGTACGGAATGCCCAGTTAGCTTGTGAATAATATGAACTGAAGATTTCATGAACAGAATTACATTTACATGAAAAAAAAAGCAAGTTAGCAAGTTTGAAGGACCAAACTTATTTTAAGGGGGGGAGAGTGTAATAACCCGACCCTCGTCTATGATTCTGGTATACTTTCAGTTCCCTTATTCTGTATATTTATATGCTTATTGTGAAATTCCATATGGAATTAAGGTTAAGTAAGTAAATTGCAAGTTTAAAAGAAGTCTATCTGTTTCACAAGAAAACTATCTGTCACCATTAAAACGTTTGACTTAGAAATTGGACGCCTTAATGGCTTAATTATCTGAAATTGATTATATATCTGTGATCAGCATAATTTTCTGGTAATATTAAGCACGTTTACGAAATTTCAATTTCGGAATGGTAAAACGATTCAATTTTGTCTTATTCTCTTATAAGAATATACCTATATATATATACACACCAAAGCCCTTTTGTTGACTTAGAAGCAACGAAAATATCTCCTTAGAAGAGGGAATTTCGTGAGACTTGGAGAGAAGGCTCTCCAAGAGAAGAATTTGGGGAATTTGTGAAGCTTGTTAGATTGAACTCAAGGTATGATAAATTTCTTGGCTTAGCTTTTCTCTCTTGATCTTGGTTGGACATCCTTCTCTTATTTTGGAAATTTATGGTAGATGTGAGGGTTTTATGAGATGATTCATGTGGGAAATCAAATTGAGTTATGGAGGGAAATTTACATCTTGTTTCCTTGTTACTTTATGAAAATATTCAACTATGGGTTTGAATTAGAAGCTTGAGTAACTCTATATGTATATATGTATGTAAATCCAAAATAATGGGGATTGTGGAAAGATTATGGTTGTTTGAGTATGGATTAATGATTGAATGAATGTATGTTGCATATAGATTGAGAATCAAGTTGTTTTTCAAGAGTTTGGGTCTTGATTTTCCTAAATTAGAAGTTGTGTTTACAAAAGAGAGATTGAAGTTTTGGATACCAGGTTGAAACCCAAATTCGAAGTTCAGAATTTCGGAATTTTTCTTGGTCCGCTCGAGCGGGAAAATCGGCCTTCCAAAGCTTTGGTGGATTTCTGATCGCTTCGGCGCCAAAGTGGCGCTCGAGCGGGGAGACTTATTTTTAAAAAATGAAATATGTTGTTCAGTTTTGCGTGCTTGACTCTTTAGAATATTTTCTGATGCTTTTAAGGTGATTATAAATTCGTATGAAGTGTAATGACTCAGGGAATGGTTTCTCAATAATTTGAGAGAAAAGAGAATTAATTTACAAGTTATGATTGTGTGCAGGACACACTCCGGAAGGAACTAGCACGCCGTCACAACACTGTGAGTAATAGTGTGCTATATGTACATTTTACTTTCTGTTAATGACTATGGAACTAACTCTCTGTTTCTCGTAAGTGAGTTCACTAGCAATATAACAATGGGAAATCAGTGTGAATGTTGAATAAGCTGCATACAGCGGTATGACTATGGAATTATTCTGTTCTGTTTATATTGCATATTAATCTTCTGTCCTCTGTAAACAACCGGTATCATTTCTGTTAACCATTCTGAAAGTTAAAATGCACATTATGTTATCCGCAAAATTAGTGGCATTGATCCATGATAAACAAGTGAAATGTGGGTACTATAATATTTATGTACCACTAGAATTAATGATTACTGATAGCACTTTGTAATACGTAATCTAATTATGTTAACTCCTCTGAACAATATAAGAAACTGTATGTCTCGGTATTGTTGTAAGACAAATCTGTTTTGACGACATTATGGTTGTTCCGCTATGAAACTCGTTTTGTTTATGATATGACATATTGAGACTTTTTGACTTCTGGTGTGGAGCAAAGTGCTGTACGGAACTAAGTGCTACACTTTAGTGGGAGCCACCTCTAGAATCCGTACGAGCCACCTCTTGAGTCCATACACATTTTTGTATATTTCTGTTATATCTGTTGTGCCGAAAGGCTACCCACAGCCGCATAGGCTACGTGCCAAAAGGCTATCTGTCAGCGAAGGCTACATTGTCTTGACAAGAAGGCTACACTGCCGAAAGGCTATCTCACAGCCGAAGGCTACATTGCAGCCGCAAGGCTACCTGTGCCGAAAGGCTACCTGTTGTGCCGCAAGGCTACCTGTTGTGCCGCAAGGCTACCTGTGCCGAAAGGCTATCTGGGCCAAGAGGCCAATTTGTTATCTCTGTATTTGATATTGGTATATATACTATTGTGCATTGTGATTTCATTATTACGTACTATTATTCACTGAGCTTGTCTCATTCTGTAAATTTGTCTGATTCTGTAGGAACCAGCTTGGGGTGCCGTTCTAGCATACTTCATGCATTTTTGTTAGCCTAAGGATAACCAGGCACTGGAGGGAACCCTTACATAGTAGACCAGTTTTCTCTGTACATGTGATTTTTGGCACCCATGTTTTGTTGGTTAGGGTTATTGTATCTCTTGTGTTGTGTGCCTAGACTCTGGGCTGGATTTGTAAATATGTATGTACCTTAATTCCATTTGCATGTTTGTTTTCGGTGTAAGTCTGAATTGTGATCCTGGCATATTAGAGATAGCTCAATGGATGTGTCTGCATGTATTGTTATAATATTATTGCTTCCGTTCAGGCCCCAAATATCCTTCATAATAGGTTATTTTGTCTATTTCTGATTAGGTCATGCCCAAACTTTTAGGGGCAAGTTTGGGGCGTGACAGAATCATTTTGAAATTGTAAGACAGGTTTTTTGTATTATCATTGAACTTCATTCATTTAACCTCTTTATTTTGTTATTACTCGCTGGGCTTTAGCTCACTATTTATATGTATTTGTAGGTGAGCAAACTGAGCAATAGGATAGAGAAAGTCTCGAAGTCTACCCGTGTTAGCCTTTTGAATAGCTTCCAGAATGGAGCAAGTTTGGCTCGAGTAGAGCCAAGAAAATCAGCCTCTTAGCTTTGTCAGAGTTTTGTATTTTATTGAGTTTTAAATGTATATGTGTGTGAGATATATAAGATTTGTATATATATATATATAATTATTATTGTATCATGTAGGTACAAGCTCAATGGACATTTTTATTTTTGTTTTGCTTCCGCTTTAGGCCCCGATATGACTATAAATATTTTGAAATTTTATCTTTGAGGCCGAAGGTAATCTAGGATTACTAGCCGATTACGACGCTAAACCTGTAGGGGTGGGTTTGGGTCGTGACAGTACCTGATATATGAACTTTTGCCTATCAGTATATGTGTGCTCTTTCTATCTATAAATATTTTGTACATGGTTTTGTATGCAATATAATGCAAGTCTCATCAGATAATGTTGAGAACAAAAATCGAGGAGATAGAAGAATCTTCTACTGTCGGACTAGACAGAATGGAAAGACTGATACAGGACATGGAAGAAATATTGAAGCAACAACAGTGGCAACAACCACCACCCCCACCTCTTGTACAACCTGTGCACAACTTGCAAAATGATGACCGAACAATAGCTCTCACCAAAGAGTTTAAGAAAATAAAGCGACCACTGTTTCACGGGGAAGTGGATCCATTGAAGGCAGAAGCTTGGATCCTCAATATTGAAAAGCAATTTGAAGTGTTTCCATGGCTTAAAAGACAGAAAGTACAGTTGGCCACCTTTACACTGGAGAATTAAGCAATAAGGTAGTGGATGCTAATTCGAGATGATAAGAAGGGCATAGACTGGACATGGTTTCTTGAGCTCTTTTATGAAAAATATTTTCCACAGTGTGTCCGTGATAGAAAGGTGTCCGAATTTGAGGGGCTGAAGCAAGGCAATAAGACTATGGCTGAGTATGAGGCCAAGTTTATCGATTGGGCTAGGTTTGTACCGCATATGGTCGACACCGACTATAAAAATGCGAGAAAATTAGAGGGTGGTCTCCGCAACGATATCCTCAAAAGGGTGAATGTATTGAAATTGCCTACTTGTGTTGATGTGCTAGACCGAGCTTTAATGTCAAAAACTAATATGGTCAATCAAAATAAACCATATGAATGGAAAAACAAGAGATAGGGTTTCTTTTCGAAGAAGAAGATGTTTAAGAAGCAAAATATGGGTTCATTGAGTTCTATCTGTTCAAGGGACTTTGCACCACCACGTAACATCTGTGGTAAGAAACATTGGTGAGTTTGTTACTACACATTTGGGGCATGTTTTCAATGTGGCAAAACTAGGCATATTGTTAAAGACTGTCCTCAGACTGACCAAAGAGGTGGAAATCCATCTGCTAGCTCAACTAGATCTATCCTTGTACTAGGGAACACTGTGAGACCTACTGCTACCAGAGACACATTGAGGCAATGGAGAGTCTTTGCACTTGTCCCAGACGACACACAGAATACTGAAGTCATTGTCTCTGGTACTATCTCTATATGTAACCAAGATGCTTTGTGTTAATCGACTCTGGATCAACACATCCATTTGTGTCTACTACATTTGCATATATGTTGAATAGACCCCTAGAATCATTGCCATACCTATTGTGTGTATCTGCTCCACCTGGGAAATCTATGTTATGTATGTCTGTGTATGGTGTTTGTGATATGTATATTGGTAGTGTTACCTTATGTGTAGATTTGTTACCTTTCAATATTAGCCATTTTGATGTAATTCTGGGAATGGACTGGTTGTCTAAGTATTGTGCAACTATTGACTGTGTAACAAAACGAGTTCTGTTTAGACGCTAGGACTCGATGAGTTTGTGCTTGTGGGCAATGGTGTAGTACCCCCACCTTATCTAATTTCAACAATGAAAATATGTAAACTGCTTAGGAAGGGGTGTCAGGGTTACTTGTGTAGCATATTGATTAAGCAATCTATAAATGTTGAAATAGACACTATTCCTATTGTTAGAGAATTTCTAGATATATTTCCTGAAGAACTGCTAGCGAATTGGTTGACAGAGAAATAGAGTTTACTATTGATATTGTGCTAAGCACTCAGCCTATTTCGAAAACTCCCTACTATGGACACCCTATTTTTTACCGCCCTTAAGACTTGGGCGTCACTAATTGCTTACTTGGTGATGAAAGTTGTGCAGTGCAAAGGTTCGATTTCTTCAGCAAGAGGAGAGTCAAATCCCAACCTCACACCCCTTTTTATACCAAAACTATTTTGAATTGTTTTTAGACCTTAAAACCCTCTCTTTCAAAATATTTTTGAAAATAGGTTCCTACGATGTTCCGACGCTCGCATTTTGTTAATGCTGCGCTTTTCGGTAAACCGAGCAAATACAAAGTGGAAATGAATGAAAGAGATGTGAACTCTTTGGAAAATCTTTCAAAACATCTTGTTCAGGGGTTTGGAGTTGAAGAAAAGACGAGAGGAGAGAAGAAAACTAGTTTGGGAGAAGTTCGGCATGAATCTGGTTGAACCAAAACTGAGCAGCTTCACCAAAAGAGGCATAACTTTTGGCACAGTTGGCATTGTGATGTGAGGCTGCCACCATTGGAAAGCTTACTTTCGGGGCATCAATTTGGACGCAAGAATGACCTAAAAAGGAGTCCAGATGAAGGAGATATGCCTATTTGAAGTTTGACATACATAGCAGATTTTTGCTGTCGGCCACTTGAAGTAGCCAGCCGTCCAGTTGAGGTAGCCGGCCGGCCATTTATGTCCAGAAAGCGCAAAATTTGCAGATATTTCTCCTCCAGCTGTTCCAAATCAGATATTTTGACCAAATACTCTCTTTTTGCTATATATGAAGGATATATCTCATATATTCAAGAAGAGAATATTTTGAAGGTTGGAAATTTGGGAGCTTCTCACTCTAAAAAATCCTATCTCCCTAGAAGATTTGTGAGCAAAATCTCCCCCTCTCTCTAGAATTCTCTCTTTCTCCTCTTATTTTAGGCTTAGAAGTGAGAATTTCCTACACTTTTGCAAAGAGACCCTTAACCAAAGTTGATCATCTTTAGGTTGAGGTAGCTTGGGACTTTGTTTGAACTCCAAAAGGTGGTTTTAGCTCATAATTTGGGGTTGTTCTTCTGCTGTGCTTCAAGGGTGAGCATCTCCCTCTTTTAAGCTTATTTTTGTACACAATCTTGGCCACCTTTGCATGCTGATTTTGGCCTAGTTGTCAGCTGCAAAAACCTCTATTTTTAAGTGTTTAAAATGATGGTTTGAGGCCTCTTTGAAGTTAGGGGTGGTCCACCCTCCTTTGTTGCTTATTTGCTAAGTGTTGAACCATTTTTTAAAGCATTTCAAACAACCTTTTTTTGGCCCTTTAACCACTGAATTCCAAAGGAATTTCAGTGGTGGAAAGTTTGTTTTGAGGGCCAAAATAGGAGGGGATGGCCTCCCCTCCTTGTCTCTCTATGCCATGCCTTATTAGCCATGCAAAGTAGCATGTTTTTGTGACTTGTTTTAGCTCAGTTTAAGCATATTTTTGCCACTGATTTGTCATGTTGTAACTTTGTTTTTGGCTGGTTTGGTCACCTCTTGCATGCATCTTGCACTTGTAGTATAAACTTGCTCACTAGCCTAGTGTAGTTGATGGTTTAGCCTATTAATCTAGCATACGTATGCTCCACTCCAGCATGTTTTTAGCTCTAATTTAGCATGCTTTAGGACTGTTTTAAGTGGTCTTGGTCATATGGTTCATGTATTGCATAGCTATAGTGCAAGTGCCTTAACTAGCTTTGAGTTTTAGGGCCTCTAGCATGCTTTGCTTGGGTTGTTTGCATTCCATAGCATCATTTAGCATGTAATTTCAGAGCATATACCTCTTTCACACTCTCACACATATCACTCGTTAAGTGCTTTTGAGAGTTGAGCGTTATGCCTTGCTTGCGAGCCAATGAATGAGCATGTATTTCTTGCTTTTTGTGCCTAAGTTTCAGCATGATTTGGGCACTTTTTTGGAGTATCTTAGGTCTGTCCATAGCTGGTTTGACCATTTGAGCTTTGTATTGCATGCCTCTAGTGAAGTGCTTTTCACTAGTCTTGATGTTTATGGCTTTTCAACACGTCTTACATGCTTTGCTTGCGCGTCTTTAGCATGCCATTTCAGTGCTGAAATTTGTGTCATTGCACTCCATGCTTCACTCTTTCATTTTCCTTGAAAGTGGTCTTAAGCCCCTTGTTGGCTTGAGCATGGAATGGAGGCTCTCATGCCTAATGGTTTTAGCCTTCTCTTGAGGGTTTATACCAACCAAAAGCATGAGGCTTGTTT
The DNA here is from genome assembly GCA_025200525.1 of Camellia lanceoleosa. NCBI lineage: Eukaryota > Viridiplantae > Streptophyta > Magnoliopsida > Ericales > Theaceae > Camellia > Camellia lanceoleosa. Next base: position 2,218,988 of record JANUSC010000016.1, on the reverse strand, counting down.
CATGCTTAAGGTGCTTATGGCTTAGGCCATCTTTCCCATTAGTGGACTCTTGCATTGGACTTAACCAATTAAGGAATGGATTGGTAATGTAAAGTGTGTAAATAAAATGAACCAAGTAAAACATGCCAAGATAACATGTTTGTGTTGCATTGCATGCGTTTGGATCGGACGTTAATCTAAACACGAGAAACGAGAGGCATTTCATACTCAAAGTGATGAAACGTGCCTCATTTCTTGGTCGTCGTCCCCCTTGATTGTGCATGATAGGGTGGAGGCCTTTTGAGTCTTGTGTGTTATTTGTAAATTCATTAACTTGTACAAACTTGGCTTCTCAGCCATCGTGCATTGTCATGCTCGGTTGGTGGCCCGAGAGTCGAGTACCACACTCCTTTGAGCTTGAGAAATGATAAGGAGGGTGGTTGTACACACATACCCTGCAAATACCTTGCTTTGCCCCTTTTGTACTCTGTTTGCAGCAAAATTGTAGTGTGCAGGAGCAAGTGGCCGACCGGCCAGAGCAAGTGGCCGACAGTTCTCAGGCTCAGAGGTGGTCCAAAGTTGTTCTGGTTCTAGAACAGAAACAACCTGAAGATTGGTTCAGTGTTTAGGAATCAAGACAAATGTAAACAGTGGCAACCGGTGGCAAGGCGACGGATTTTTGGGAGGAAGCCGAACCAAGCATGCATGCATCCCTCCCTCGTCCCAAGGCCTTTTAACTGTTTTGCTTAGCTAGTTAATTTGCCGGTTTTGTAATTAATTAGTTAATGTGCTTAGCTAATTTAATTTGTCTTTGTAATATTCTAATTAGCTTAGTATAGCTAGTTTTAATTCGGTTTGTAATTAATTAGCTTAGCATAGTTAATTAGTTGATTTGTAATAAGTAGCTTAGCTTAACTCTTATTTATTCGGACCCTCCGTCGAGAGGGAAAATGTTGTAATAAGTGTGTGTGAATGTCTTCCAACCCCACGTCTTTCTCCTTTTTATTTACCCCCTTTCTGTAATACCCCTGTCCTGTAATATGTTAATTGGTCCTTAAGTTGAGTATGATTATGTGTTTAGCATGATTTTATGTGCCATTATGTGAATATATGCGATTTTGAAATTCTATCTGTTCACCGTAAGAATATCTGTTTGAATAATCTGCTTTGGAAATAAAATTGGAGGCCTTATCGGCCACAAAACCCGAAATTGATTACGCCTTTGTGATTAGCGTAATTTTTAGAGCCTACGGTGAAATTTAATTAGAAATTGATTTTGGTCAGATTAAATTGATTCATTTAATGGCATTATGCTCAAATTGGTTAATATTATTAAATTGGGACTTAGTGGGATTTGTTGGATAGGAGCATTACACCCCAATTCCCTCCTTTCTTGTATTTTGACTGACCTTGGACTCAAAACCAGAGGAAGGGCCGGTTAGAGAGAGAGAAAGGGAGAGACTTGTGTAATTTGGGCTCAAGACTTGGGAATTTGAAGATTAAGCTCAAGATTTGGCTAGAACTTGGGTGTTTAAGGCTCCTAGGTGAGTAATCACCCCTTGAATCATGGGTTCTTGTTTACTATTTGTAAATTTAGAGTTGAACAAGGAGAAAGAGCATGAGTTGGGTTAATTTTGTTGAATTGAAGCTTAATATGTACATGCATGTAAGAAATTATCTTGAAATTGCATGTTTGAGCACAAATATGTATAATCCATGTGAAATGTTAAAGGAAACTCATGTTTTGACCTCCTCTTCACCAAATGAGTTGAGAATGGTGAGCATCTCCCACATGCATATACAAATTATGGGAGAGTGAGTCTTGAATGTTTGAATTGAGCATGTTGGTGATGAGTTTGACACATTTTGGGACATGCATGTGACTTATTTGTGAAATTGAGCCTCATTGGGTTATGATTTGGAGTCTATACCATGTTAGCATGAATATATTGGAGATTTGAACCATTGCATGCAAGTAATGTAGCTGGAAAATCGATTTGGAGCTCAAGAACACCACCTGGAATTCCCAGATTTTTGATGCCCGCTCGAGCGGGGGAAGTGCCGCTCGAGCGGAGAAATCGAGCTCCCAGCATATTTCTGCAGACATGATGCCCGCTCGAGCGGAGAAGTTGACGCCGGCGAGGAGCTATGTAGCGAGAAGTCGCTCGGCCGAAGCGGAGTTTGCGCCGAAAGGAATTGAGGGCAACCAGTATTTTCTCAGACTTAAGGGTCCGCTCGAGCGGGGAAGTCTACGCTCGAGCGGGGACCCTGTTTTGCCGAAATTCTGTTAATGCAATCTGTGTTCTATTTTCCGTTCCCTTTCACTTCTAAACACTCTTAGGCATGCATTGAGCATTGTGATTGAATTAAAGAGATAAGAATAAAGCCTAAAGAGGAATATGTGAATTAAAGAACGGATTGAACTATTTGTGACCCATATGTGTTATGTGATATGTAGGGTCAAGCTCCAGGGCAAATCCACATGCCGACCACTGTGAGTAATATCTAAATTATGTTATTGTCCCATTTGCTTACTCTTATGTAAGTTTTGTAAAGTTCATTAATTTGAATGGTGGACAGTTTGATATGAAAGGCCTATGTGCCAGTTTGAAATGGAAGGCCTATGAGCCAGATTGATAAAATATGGGCCGGAGGCCGTTTGATATAAATGTGGGCCTAAGAGCCGTTTTGACACGAAAGTGTATTTGGGCCTGAGAGCCGTTTTGACACGAAAGTGTATTGGGCCGAAGGCCGATGGAAATGAGTAATTGGGCCGAAGGCCGATGGAAATGAATAATTGGGCCGAAGGCTGATGGAAATGAATAATTGGGCCGAAGGCCGATGGAAACGAATAATTGGGCCGAAGGCCGATGGAAATGAGTAATTGGGCCGAAGGCCGATGGAAATGAATAATTGGGCCGAAGGCCGATGGAAACGAATAATTGGGCCAAAGGCCGATGGAAACGAATAATTGGGCCAAGGGCCGATGGAAACGAATAATTGGGCCAAAGGCCGATGGAAATGAGTAATTGGGCCAAAGGCCGATGGAAATGAATAATTGGGCCAAAGGCCGATGGAAATGAGTAATTGGGCCAAAGGCCGATGGAAATGAATAATTGGGCCAAAGGCCGATGGACATGAATAATTGGGCCAAAGGCCGATGGACATGAATGAATTGGGCCCGAGGCCGTATGATGTGTTTGGAACCTCAGTTACTTAATTTACATATGTCTATGTATGTATGTATTAGTTAGAAATGCAAATTGGGCCCAAGGCCGTTTGATATACATTGTTCCAAAATATACTCTTTATTTGATATTATTCACTGGGCTTTCGCTCACGCTCATTCATGTGTTTGTAGGTGAGCTAAGGGAAGTCCAAACCCAGCCTCAGTGAAGTCTGTGTGGAACAACAAGAATTTTGGGAGAGTCAGCCCTTGCGTCTCACGCACGAGACTTGCCTTCGCCTTATGTCGTTCTGTTCTATGTTGTCATGTCGGCGAAGTTTTGAGTACGTCTATGTATAGTTGTTTGGTTGACTCAGTTTTGAATGATCCTGTCTGTACAGAAATTTATGTTGCTATGCTTTCTGTTGTGAGTTATTAACATATGTATGTCTGGAATGTTTTGATGTGCATATAAGCACGGCTCTATGGACAAAGTTTTTAATTTGCTTCCGTTTGGCCCCTTTTACTCTGATGAGTTTCGTCCTATTTGGTTTGAGGCCGTAGGTAATCTCATGGTTACTGGCCGGTTATGGCCTTAACCCATAGGGGCGGGTTCGGGTCATGACACTTTCAGTGGTTAGTTTAGGGTCATTTTCAATTAGTATACCTTATGCTTTTCATGTTTGCATTCATTCATCTATATTGCATGCACCGGGCTTGGCGCATCATACAAACTGCATTGTATTTCAATTTACATATTTGAATATGTGTTTCAAAGCATGTTATCAAATTGTTGCATTTCATTTGCCATATTAGATAGTTGAGCCTATTTTAGTTGCATTATTGCATGTGTTGCATTAGGCATATTGAGCATAGTTAGGATCATGCATATTTCTAACTAGTTTCCTATTTTTGGCTCGGAGTACACTGTAAGTGTTTACGCTTTAGCATCTTGCATGAGTGTGAGTGTTGCCATGATAGCATGCTTGCCATGAGGCTATTTGCTTAAGTGATTTAACTGTTTGAATGCCTATGGGTGAAGGGTTTATTTCCTGAATTAGAACAATTCATCAAATGCGAGTTTTAAGCCCACTTGAGGGTGGCAAAATCATCATGTTTTCTAAGCCCACTTGAGGGTGGCAAATCCACGCTTTAGCCTACTCGAGGGTAGCATTTCCAAACCATTTTCGAAAAGTTAACATGAGATGTTTTGTTCCAATTTACGTGATTGAGTCTATACTTGTATGCTGTGCACATCACATAGTAAGTTACATTAATAACCAGAATAAGAACACATGTGCTTATCAAACAACATATTATGTTAGTAGAGGCCGATCTTTGATCGAGCGAGCGTGGGTGCTCATTTCATGACCTTCCCCTCTCGTACCCAAGTTCCTGAGCGGAGACAACTTTGGTGATGACGGACACGTGGCCTTTGGCATGAGTCAGGGTTTCCTAAATTTTCCAAAATAAAATATTTAGGTGGCGACTCTGTAATCTGGCAAAGCAGTCCATGGTTGGCGCTTTTTGATTAAAATCGATTTTCCAAAACGATTTACCGGATGTGGACTCTTTGGTGATTTATCAGTCTTACATTGCACTTTGTGAGATTAGATTCAGAACCGTGACAAGAGTCCGAACTGTAGTAGCTAGAACCCAATTCGTGCCCTCTCCGAAAGGGGGGGCCCCGGAGTGAGTTCAGGCGGCCTACACCTATAGAATGTCCACCGTTGAAATGAAAGAACTGAAAGAACAGTTGCAAGACTTGCTTGATAAAGGGTTTATCTGACTGAGCACTTCACCATGGGGCGCACCGATTTTATTTGTAAAGAATAAAGATGGGACTTTATGCTTGTGCATTGACTACCGGGAATTGAACAAGGTAACGATCAAAAATAAATATCCTTTTCCCCAAATTGATGATTTATTTGATCAGTTACAGGGTTCACAAGTGTTTTCAAAAATCGATCTGGGATCTGGATACCACCAGTTGAAGGTGGAAGCAGAAGATGTCGAGAAAACCGCATTCAGAACAAGGTATGGTCACTACGAATTTCTTGTTATGCCATTTGGAGTAACAAACGCATACGCAACATTTATGGATCTTATTAATCGAATTTTTAAAGCCTTCCTTGATGAGTTTGTGGTGGTTTTCATTGATGATATTCTGATATATTCAAATAGTCAAATTGAACATGAACAACATTTGAGAACTACATTGCAAACTCTTAGAGAAAAGAAGTTGTATGCTAAATTAAAGAAATGTGAATTCTGGATGGATGAGGTTGTGTTTTTAGGCCATGTTATCAACAGAGAAGGGATTTCAGTAGGCCCATAGAAGAAAGAGGCAATTGCTAACTGGCTTACACCGACAAATGTAACAGAAGTTCGCCGCTTGCCCAACTAGCTCAGAAAGGGCAACTGTTTGAATGGAATGATGAGAGGGAATCTGCCTTTGAAGAACTAAAGACAAGATTGACTACTGCACCAATTTTGAGATTACCATCATGTACACAAAATTTTGTGATTTTTAGTGATGCTTCTTTCAAGAGCTGGGCTGTGTGAATTCAAAAAGAGTATGTAAATAAATGCAAGAATTGAGTTGAATATGTGGAGATTAGGATCAATATGTGCATGCATGAAACATGATAATCATGTTAAATTGAGAGTTATTTAACACATGCATTCATGAATCATGGGGTTATGAGACTTGGTTTCATGTTTTGAAGACGATTAAACAAGAATTCAAGCTAGATCATACATGCATGAAAGTTTTGAGTTTCAATTTGACAAATTCATGAAGTTTTGGAGATGGGGAATGTGATTCATCAAGTATTAATGCTCAATTACATGTTTTCAAGCTTTTGGACAAGACATGCACGAATTTGGAACCTTGGTGTGACAAACCTACTCTGTGTTATGCTATTTAATCTTAATTATGCTTATAATTATGAGCTTGATATGATTTTGAATGCGAATTATATGAATATATGCATTTTTGAATTCCTATATGTTCACCGTTGGAAAAATTTGTTTGATTTTCTGTTATAAAATTAAATTTAAGGCCGTAGAGGCGATAGAAACTGAAATTGACTGTATTATTGTGATTATCATAATTTTTAGAGTCTATTGTGAAACTTAATTAAAAACTGATTCGAATCAAAATAATTAGATTCAATATGAGTGAATTAAGCCCAATTAACTAGTGCTAATGAAGTTTGATTAAGGATATGTATATATGTAGGAGCTATATGCACTTAAGCTCATATTATGAGCTCAAAATTTGAAACACACTCTAGAGAGAGAGAGAATGAGCCGATTATAGAGAGGGAGGACACAATTTGTGGAATTTAGATCAATCTTGGAGGATTGAAGGGAATTCACTCAAGAACTCGCTAAGATTTGGAAGATTGAAGCTTCTAGGTAAGTAATTGAACTCAAATTCATGAGGTTACATGCATAACTAAATGAATTCAAAGATGATATGAAGTTTAGAACAAAATTGAATTGGAAACGATGAAAATGGGATCAATATGTATAAGCATGTAACAAATTGCTATGATTCTCCATATTTTAGTTTTTAGCATGTTAAACAAGTTGAATTGGTAGTCAATTGAGACATACATCCATGAACAATAGGAGTATGAGGCTCAATTGCATGATTTGAAGATGATAGGATAAGGATTCATGTAAGATCATATATGCATGAGAATTTTAAATATCATTTTGACAAGTTCATGGAGAATATGGTACTAAATGCACAACTTTGTTGAGCTTCATGATTTTGAACAACATTTGTATCATGGGAAACGAAATTGGAGTCTACGTTTCACATGCATGCATAATCCATGAATATATGAAGCTTGATTGCATGAACTTTGAACATACCAAGAAGAATGTGAAATGATTTGGGATTTGGATCATGGTTTTCAACAAATTAGACTCAGTTTGTTTATGTTCTCATATTGTATAATGTTTTCCATGTTTTTGTACCAAAAATGCGAGTTTTGGACCTTTAAACATGAAGTCTGTGCTTCAAGCATAGTTTTAGAAAACCCAGAATTCGACTTGTCCGCTCAAGCGAGGAAACTATCACTCTAGCGTGAAAGTTGAGCTCCCAGAAGTTTTGTAGAGTTTTGCACTGTGGATCGAGCGGCAAACTCTACGCTCGAGTGAACCCTGTTTCGCAAAGTTCTCCGCTCAAGCATGAATTACACGCAACCAGTACTTTTGCAGACCGAAGGTGTGATACCCCTGTTCCATAGTATGCTAATTGGTCCTTAATTTGAGTATGATGATGTGTTTAGGATGATTTTATGTGCCATTATGTGATTTTGAGGTCCTATCTGTTCACCGTAGGAATATCTGTTTGAATAATTTGCCTTGGAAGTTAAATTAGAGGCCTTATCGGCCACTGAACCCGGAATTGGTTACGCCTTTGTGAATAGCGTAATTTTTAGAGCCTACGGTGAAATTTAATTGAAAATTGATTCTGGTCAGATTAGACTGATTAAATTGATGAATTAAGTGCCCAAATATTTTATATTAAAATATTTTGTTAGTGGGGTTTGTTCCCTTAAAGCATTACACCTTCTATTCTTTCCTTATAACCTCATTTGGCTGATTTGGACTCAAAAAGAGAGAGAGGGCCGGCCATATAGAGAGAGAGAGGGAGAGAATTGGGTGATTTGGCTTAAAGCTTGGAATTTTTGGAGGTTTAGCTCAAGAATTGAATGGAGCTTAGAAGATCAAAGCTTCTAGGTGAGTAATTCTTGGATTATAGTTGCAATCTTGTGTGTTCAAGCTAATTTGGTGATCAAGAGTAAGATTGAAATGAAATTGGGTTGTATTTGTTGAATTGAAGCCTAATATGTACATGCATGTAAGAAATGGCCATGAATCTCCATGTTTGAGCACAATGTGTATGATTTGTGTTGAATATTGTTTAAAACCCATGTATTGGGACCTCTCTCCACCAATTAAGTTGATATGAAGGCATATTTCTCACATGCAAGAATGAATCATGTAAGTGTAAGCTTTGCATGTTTGAATGTGATGTGTTGGTGATGAATTTGGATTAATTTGAGACATGCATGTAAGTAATTCTTGGGATTGAGCTTTGTTATGTTGTAAATTGGGGTTTATGCCATGTTAGTATATGTTTCTATGATATTTGAGCCGAAATCATGCATCTTGAACCTTTGAATTTTGAGCTGAAGCTCAAGAACACATTCTGGAAATTCCAGAATTTTGACTCCCGCTCGAGCGGAGGAAGTGCCGCTCGAGCGGATAATTCGAGCTCCCAGCATTTTTGGCAAACATGGATCCCGCCGAAAGGGGATTTGATCTTTCGGCAGGAGCTATGTAGAGCGAACAATCCGCTCGAGCGGCAGAGTCCACGCTCGAGCGGGAATTTGAGGTAACCAGCACTTTTGCAGGCTTAAGGGTCCACTCGAGCGGGGAATTCCACGCTCGAGCGGGGACCCTATTTTCTGAAATTCTGAAAATGCATTATGTGTTATATTTTCCGTTCTCTTTCACTTGTAAGCACTCTTAGGCATGTGTTAAGCATTGTAAATGAGTTAATGAGATAAGAATAAAGCCTAAAGAGGAGTATGTGAATTAAAGAACGGATTGAACTGTTAGTGACCCTTTTGTGTTCATGAAATATGTAGGGTCAAGCTCCAAGGCAAATCCACAAGCCGATCACTGTGAGTAATATCGATATTTGAATGCTTGTGAATGTCCAATTGTTATTCCCTTATAAGCTTTATGAGTTGCTAATTGGGATTGTGGACAAAAGTCCGGCATGAATAAACATAATTGGACCAAAGGTCGTTTTGATAAACATAATTGGACCAAAGGTCGTTTTGATAAACATAAATGGACCAAAGGTCGTTTTGATAAACATAATTGGACCAAAGGTCGTTTTGATAAACATAAATGGACCAAAGGCCGTTTTGATAGCAATGAATGGGCCGAAGGCCGTTTTGATATGAATGAGTGAGCCGAAGGCCGTTTTTGACATAAATGAATGGGCCGAAGGCCGTTTTGATATGAATGAATGGGCCGAAGGCCGTTCTGATGGAAATGAATGGGCCGAAGGCCGTTTTGATAGAAATGAATGGGCCGAAGGCCGTTTTGACAGAAATGAATGGGCTGAAGGCCGTTTTAACAGGAATGGAAATCTAAATGGGCCAAAGGCCAGAATATTTGGAACTACAGTTACTTGATTTGAACTTCGTATAGTTACATATCTACTAACTAGAAATACGAATTGGGCTCGAGGCCGTTTGGATCATGTTGTTCTACATTGTTATGAAATTTCTGTATTTGATATTATTCACTGGGCTATTGCTCATGCTCATTCATGTGTTTGTAGGTGAGCTAAGGGAAGTCCAAACCCAGCCTCAGTGGAGTCAGTGTGGAACAACAAAGATTTTTGGGGAAGTCCGCCCTTGTGTCTCACGCACGAGACCCGCCTTCGCCTTTTGTCGTTTTGTTCTATTCAGTTATGTTGGCGAAGTTTTGAGTACGTCTGTATATAGTTCTGTTCGGCTGACTTAGATTTGAATGATCCTGTTTGTACAAAACCCTATGTTACTGTATTTTCTGATGTGAGTTGTTAACACATTTCTGTCTGGAGTGTTATGACGTGCATCTAAGCACAGCTCTATGGACAAAGTTTTAAATTGCTTCCGTTTGGCCCTCGTTAACTCTGTTAAAGTACATTTGGTTTGGTTTGAGGCCGTAGGTAATCTCATGATTACTGGCCGGTTACGTTCTTAACCCACGGGGGCGGGTTTAGGGTCGTGACAGAAGGGGTCCACTCGAGCAACCAAAGCTGCGCTCGAGCGGAGAGCCTTGTTTTAGAAATTTTGAAAAGTCATTTTATGATTCGTTTTCCGTTCTCTTTCATTTCTAAGCACTCTTAGGCATGCATTGGACATTCTAAATGAATTAAAGGGCACGAAAGAAGCCTAAGAGCATTAGGAAAATTAAAGAACGAATTGAATTGTATTATGACCCAATGTGTTATGAATTGTGTGGGGTGAAGTGCAAGGACGAATCAAGCACTGGAACATAGCGAATAATACTTTAGTAAAGACATGTTTGTATAAGCTACTTTTGTTAATACCACTCATGTGTAAGTGTTATGGAATTGTGAATTTGATTTATGGATGAGTATTCTCCTCATCTGATTGTGTAAGACTATAACGTAGTTGATAAGTATGAAATCACCTGAATGGACCAAAGGTCATTTTGAATGAATATGAAATGGGCCCAAAGGCCGCCCTATATATTTGATTATATCGACTATAGGTCGTTCTATACGCATATGAAATGGGCCCAAGGCCGTTTTGTAAAATTGTTGAACAAGACAGATGCCGTTTCAAACAAGGGAATGATTGGACCTAAGGTCCTTTTGAATGCGTAGATGAATGTGAACATGATCATGATACGCATAAATATGGAAATGGATTAGTTGGACCCAAGGTCGTTTTTCATGTAATGGGCCAAGAGTCGTTTTCCAAGATGAGTTGGACCCAAGGTCATTTAGTATATGAATATGGTTGAGATATATGATATGTTGGACCTAAGGTTGTTTTGCGTTGGTATCGACCAACAAGTTTGGGTTATAATCTATGGATTAAACAAATCTCATTCATGAACTTCTTTACTTTAGTATTATTCGTTGGGCATTGGCTCACTCTTTATTTATGTGTATGTAGGTGAGCAAAGGATGTCCAAATTTCAACCCCAGTAAGCCATGAGAAACCAAGTTTTGAGGAGTCAACCAAGGTCGCCTCACGCAAGAGGCTTATTTTTGTTTTTGTTCTCTTATGGTCATGTATGACCAACTTTGTGTATAACATTGGATTTTGGTGATGATACTCTTTTGAATGATCCTAGATTTACGTAGTACATACATAATGTAAATATTGCATGGTGCGAGTTATGTTATGTATATGAGAAGGTTTTTGATTAAACCATGTATGCATAACTCGCTAGACAATTTATGTAAATATTGCTTCTGCAGGTTGGCCCCTTATTGTTAAATATTGTTTGATTTTTGACTGAGGTCGTAGGTAATCCCGTGATTACTAGCCGGCTATGACCCTAATCCATAGGGGCGGGTTTGGATCATGACAGAGTGGTATTAGAGCATGAGTAATAACTCACACACCTGTCCAAATGAGCGATAGAGTGTATAGGAAAGACATAAGTTTCATTCATATAATAAACATACGTGTGAAATGCATTGAGGAATTGCTAAGTGACTCAAAGTATGCAACTGTATGATTTATATAACTGTTGCCTAATTGTGTGAATGTGCTCTTTTGTTCTTTTGTATATGAATATTGTGCATATATTCTATAAGAAATATAATGCAAGTCTCATTAGATAATGGTGAGAACAAAAGTCGATGAGCTAGAAGAGTCCTCCACTACTCGGCTCGATCGAATGGGGAGAATGATGCAAGACATGGAAGAAACACTAAGGCAACAAGAGCAATGGCAACAATAGTGGCAACACCCGCAACTCCCGCCTCCAATGCAACCCATACCAGATTTGCAAAATGATGACCGAACAATAGCCCTGACTTAAGAGTTCAAGAAAATGAAGCCACCAATGTTCCGTAGGGGTGTGGACCCATTGAAGGATGAAGCTTAGGTCCTTGGTATTGAAAAATTATTTGAGGTATTTCCATGCCTGGAGACACAGAAAGTACGATTGGCCACTTTCACATTAGAAGATGAAGCGAGAAAATGGTGGATGCTAATCCGTGATAATAACAAAGGCATTGACTGGGCACAATTTCTTCCACTCTTTTATGAGAAATACTTTCCATAGTGTGTCCGCGATAGAAAGGTGTCAGAATTTCAAGGACTGAAACAAGGCAATCTGACAGTAGCCGAGTATGGAGCCAAGTTCACCGAATTGGCTAGGTTCGCCCCATATATGGTTGACACCGACTACAAAAAGGCAAGGAAGTTTGAAAACAGTCTTCACAATGACATTCTGGAAAGGGTAAATGTGTTGAAATTGCCCACTTATGTTGATGTATTAGACCGAGCCTTAATGTCAAAAGCTAACATGGCCAACCGAGGAAAGAAACCATCAAAGAAACAAAACAAGGGATCTTCAAGCACTTCGGGCTCTACCAGAAATACGGCACCAACATGTACTCAATGTGGTAGGAAGCATCGTGCGGTTTGTTACCGTATTTCTGGGGCATGCTGTGGGGAAATGGGGCATATGGCAAGGGATTGCTCCCAAACTGAACAGCAAAAAGATGGAAACCAGCCGTTAATTCAATCGGATCCATCCTGAAACCGAGCAATACCGCGAAGCCTATTGCTACCAAAGACATAATGAGACAGGGGAGAGTCTTTGCACTTGTCCCAAGTGACACGAAATACTAAAGTTGTTGTCTCAGGTACTATCTCTATATGCAATCAAGATGCTTTTGTGTTAATTGATTCCAACTCAACACATTCCTTTATGTCTACTATATTTGCATCTAGATTGACTAGACCCATAGAATCATGGCCATATTTGCTATGTGTGCCTGCTCTATCTGGGGAATCTATATTGTGTACATTTGTGTATCGTGTTTGTGACATGCGAATTGGTAATACTAGCTTATATGTGGACTTGTTACCCTTGGACATTCGACACTTTGATATAATTTTGGAGATGGATCGACTATCGAACTATTGTGCCACTATCAATTGTGTGACAAAATGGGTTTTGTTTAAACTGCTGGGCCATGTTGGATTTGAATTTGTGGATAATGGGGTAGTGCCTCCACCTTATTTGATATATGTAATAAAAGCATGTAAATTGATCAAGAAAGGGTGCCAGGGTTATTTGTGTAGTGTATTATCTGAACAATCTATGAATGTTGAATTGGATAATATTTCTATGGTCCGAGAATTTCCGGATGTATTTCCCGACAAACTACCAGGGGGATTGGTGGACAGGGAGATAGAATTCACCATTGATGCTATCCCAGGCCAATCTGTCCCATGTTGAGATGAAAGAACTAAAAGAACAGTTGCAAGACTTACTAGAAAGACTGAACCTTACATTTGTGCATTGACTATCTGGAACTCAACAAAGTAACGGCCAAAAATAAATATCCATTACCCCGAATTGATGATTTATTTGACCAGTTACAAGGCTCACAAGTCTTTTCAAAAATTGATTTGAGATCCGGCTACCACTAGTTGAAAGTGAAGGTAGAAGATGTTGAGAAAACTACATTTAGAACAAGGTATGGTCACTACGAGTTTCTTCTTACGTCGTTTGGAGTGACTAACGCACCTGCAGCATTTATGGACCTTATGAACCGAATTTTCAAGACTTATCTTGATGAATTTGTTGTGGTTTTTATGATGATATTTTGATATATTCAAAGAATAGATTTGAACACGAACAACATTTGAGAACTGTCTTGCAAACACTTAGAGAAAAGAAATTATTTGCTAAACTTACGAAGTGTGAATTTGGTTGGATAAAGTTGTTTTTCTAAGGGCACGTCATCAACGGAGATTGAATTTCAGTAGACCCACAGAAAATTGAGGCAATTGTAAATTGGCCTACACCAACAATTGTAACAGCAGTCTGCAGTTTCATGGGCTTAGCTGGGTACTACATAAGGTTTGTCAAGAATTTTTCAAATATAGCTGTGCCTCTTACTCAATTGACACGCAAGGGGCAACCATTTGAATAGAATGATGAAAGAGAATCTGTCTTCCAAGAATTGAAAACAAGACTGACGACTGCACCAGTGTTAACATTGCCCACAGGTACAGAGAACTTTGTGATTTATAGTGTTGCATCTTATAAGGGTCTAGGTTGTGTATTAATGCAGGAATGATGGGTGATTGCTTATGCTTGCCGACAATTAAGGCCATATGAGAAGAACTACCAAGCACATGACCTGGAATTAGCTGCAGTTGTATTTGCCTTGAAAATTTGGCAGCATTACTTGTATGGGGCAAAATGCGAAGTTTATATAGATCACAAAAGTTTTAAGTATTTCTTTACTAAAAAAGAGTTGAAAATGCGCCAAAGGAGATGGCTTGAGCTAATAAAAGATTATGATATTCAAATTTAGTATCACCCCGAGAAAGCCAACACAGTTACTGATGCCTTGAGCAGAAAATCGATGGGGAGTTTAGCTTGCCTACTTACTGAACAAAATAAAATCTTGCAAAATTTTGAGAACTTTAAAATTGGAGTAAAATCACATGAACAGAACGGGTTGGTAGTTGCCATTCAGCCGAGCCAACAATCATTGATGAAATCAAACAAGAACAAAAGGGAGATGAAATCCTCAAAAAGATAGTTGATGAATTTGAAACGAATTCGAAACCGGGATATATTGTTGTAAATGAAGTGTTGAAATTCCAAAATAGATTGTGTGTTCTGAACATTCCCGTGTTAAAGAGAAGAATTCTCGATGAAGCTCATAAATCGATGTTTGCTATGCATCCGGGTAACAACAAGATGTATCAGGACCTAAAGCTGAGTTATTGATGGCCAAATATGGAACGTGAGATTGCAGAATATGTGTCTAAATGTCTTCAATGTCAGCAAGTTAAGGTTGAACACCAAAAACCGGCAGGTCTACTCCAACCTCTCCCTATTCCAGAATGGAAGTGGGAACATATAACCATGGATTTTGTTGTTGGCCTACCTCGGACACCTAGAGGTATGGATTCCATTTGGGTTATAGTTGATAGACTGACTAAATTTACACACTTTCTGCCTGTAAAATCTACATATGATGCATACCAATTAGCTGCCATTTATGTTGATGAGATTGTTTGTTTACATGGAGTTCCGATGTTTATTATGTCGGATAGAGATCCGAAATTTGTATCTAGATTCTAGAAGAGTCTTCAAGCGGCAATGGAAACAGAGTTAAGGCTTAGCACAACATTCCATCCACAAATTGATGGACAATCAGAACGGACTATACAGACTATAGAGGATATGCTTCAAATGTGTGCTTTGGATTTTCAAGGGAGTTGGGAAACTTACCTGCCATTGGCTGAATTTGCATATAAATTCTCCACTCCAACATTGGCATGGCGCCATATGAAGCTTTGTATGGCAAAAAATGTAGATCTCCAATATGCTGGACTAAAGTTGGGGATAGAGTCTTGCTTGGGGCCGAGCTTGTGTAGACAACTACTGATAAAATCGAAGTTATTCAACAAAGGCTTAAGATAGCTCAAAGCCGATAAAAGAGTCATGCGGATGTTAGGAGAAGGCCTCTTGAATATGAGGTCAGTGATCATGTGTTCATTCGTGTAAATCTGATGAAAGGCCAATTAAGGTTCGGCAAGAAGGGCAAACTATCACCTCATTACATTGGGCCCTTTCAAATTTTGGAAAAGCTTGGTCCAGTTGCTTATAGAGTTGCCTTACCACCGAGAATGGAACAAATGCACAATGTGTTTCACATGTCAATCTTGAGGGGCTATCTCCGAGATCTGTTCCACATGATTGACTATCACCGAATAGCACTTGACGAAAATATGGAGTACGGAGAATGGACAGAACGGATCATTGACGGACAAGTAAAGCAGCTCAGGAACAAATCCATTCCAATAGAGAAAGTGGAATGGAAAGAACATTATGGTAAGGATGCCATATGGGAGAAAGAAGAAGAAATGCAGAAACACTACCCACATTTGGTTCCAACGGAAAGTAACATAAGTTTGGGGGACCAAACTTTCTAAAGGAGGGGAAGAATGTGACAACCACTACAACAAAAGGGTTTTTACAGCGCGCAATGCACGCTGTAAAAATCCTTCTACAACATGCAGCGCTATAGTTTGACTTTTTCACGCCCCCTTTCGGAAGGTTTGAAAAAAATCCCTACGTTCGGACTCCCATGGTTCTGAATCTAATCTCACAAGTGCAATGTGAAATTGATAAACACCAAAGAGTCCAAATCCGACAAATCTTTTGGAAAATCAATTTTGAATCAAATTGCCAAAAATGGAATGCTTTGCCAGATATAGAGTTATCACCTAATATTTTATTTTGAGAAAATCTAGGAAACCCATGACTCATGCCAAAGGCCACGTGTCCGTCATCACCAAAGTTGCCTCGGCTTGGGAACTTAGGTACGAGAGGGGAAGGTCATGAATTGAGCACCCCTGCTCGCCTGATCAAAGATCGGCATCTACTAATCATGATATGATTTTTTCATCAACATTATATGCTCTTGTTCCGATTATTAGGCTAGCATTACTATGTGATGTGTACAAGCAAGTATAGACCAATTTGCTCAAATTGGAACAATTCAATTTCGTATTTGTTTTGCGGAAAGGATTTGATTTTGCCACCTCAAGTGCGCTTAAAGTTTGTGAATTTGCCACTAAACATAATGGGCTTAAAACTATGAATTTGCCACTAGACATAATAGGCTTAAACATATATTCGTTGAATCGTTCCAATCCAAGAAGCATGCCTTCATCCACAGGCATTCAAACAATTATAGCAAGTAAGCATTTAGCCTCATGGCAAGCATGCTAGTCATGGCAATCACTCACACTCATGCAAGTATGCTAAAGCACTAAAAACTCACCTAGTACTCCGAGCTAAGAAGATATGAGTTAGAAAAATTTGTATGATTTCTAACTATGCTAAATGTCTAATGCAATACATATGATAATGCAACTAATAAGCTCGGCTACTTAAAATGTTATTTGCAACAATTTGAGAGCATGCATTTTAAACATGTATTCATCGAAGTATTAAAATGACAATGTAGTTTGAATGATGCGCCGAGCCTCGGTGCATACAATACAAGCTGAATGGATGCAACCATAAGGTATGCTAATCGATACATGTCCCTAATCTAACCATCAAAAGCAGATAAATAAAAGGGAGAAAGACGTGGGATTGGAAGACAGACACATTATTACATTATGCTCTCACGAAGGAGAGTCCGAATGAATAAACTAGCTAACTGAGCTAAGCTAAGCTAATTAAGCTAATTATTACAACACTTGAATAAATAGCTAAACTAATTAACTAATTATTACAACACTTGGAATGAATAATTAACTAACTATCTAAGCTAATTAAATATTACAACACCAACTAATTAGCTACAACTAATTAGGCTAATTAAATATTACAACACAATTTATTCACAACTATGACAACAATACTAATGAAATGATTAATTGCATTTGATAAGAACATAATGGAAGATGTATGAAGGTTGCATGCGCATCGCTTGAAAGCTACTCTATCTGCCCATGACATCTCTGTTTCACCTTTAGCCATTGCCTCTATTTCTGCAAAATTGCACTGCTGGCCACACACCAAGGGCTGGCCGTGCATCACTGATGGTCGGCAGGGTATACAGATGGCCGGTCGTGCATCCATTTTGTCCAAAGCTTTGTTTCTGTTCTCTAAGGTGAAATCAATGCAGATAGAACATTTTCAAGCTCTGTTTGTCCTTCCTTCCTTCTCTGTCATGGGAAATCCTCGAGAGTGGGTTGACATTGATCCCGAAACCATCAATGAGCAATATGATTGCTTGATGATCTTAGAGTCAATTTTGGACAAAAGTTGATAAAAATGTAAATAATAGGACCACCCCTCCCTCTTGTCATAGTGTGAACTCAAAGAGGAAGGTTGCAACGCTTTAAGAATCATCAAAATGCTATAAATTAACACATGACGACTCTTGACACAAGTAACTTAGCATAACGTCCGCCCAAGTTAAAGCAATTTTAAGCCACTTTCTTTAAGTCTGTTGAACCAAGTTTTAAACCAATTTTATTAGGCCTTGCCATTCTTTAGTCCATTTGTCCATGGTGATGTTAAAGTCCTCTAAACAAGAAGTAATGTCAAACAAGAGGTTCTTTTAAACATGAGAGAAAGACCACACTGTTGGCAATGAATCTTTGGAAAGATTAAGCCATTAAGTGGGGACCTTTCTTACATGATTCGAACAACCTGAATTGGTTGAAATCATTCTCAAGTATAAAAGCGATGAATGATGGATTGATTATTAAACTTAGACTCCAAATATGGAAGTGAATAAAGAAAGCATAACAAGTAACAAGTATGAAAACTTATGAGATCACAAATGCACTAAACAAGGCATAACCCAATTGAAAAGGCTTAGACAACCTCAAAACAGCCCTTAATACATGGAAAACAGAGGTAGAACATGCATGAAAAGAGCTTGAAAAGCTAGACAATAAAGGAGAGAATTAAGGCTAGTAAGCAAGGATGAGGAGGGGTGGCTAACCTCTCCACTTTTGAAGCTTCAAAACATGGGTTTTAGCCTTTCTAAACCTCTGAAAATCAGTGTCAATATCAAAGGAAAAGAGTGGAAAAGGGAAGGTTTGAGTTATAAGTAAAGGTATAGAAAGAGCAAGCTCTCTCTACCCTTTTGGTAACTCTTCAAACCCAACCCCAAACACTTCAAATAAGCTCAAAACAATTCAAAACAACAAGAACTATGAAGTAAGTGAAAGAAAAGAAGGCAAGAGAGAAGAATACAAGTTTATACCTTTCAAGGGGTAAGTTTGTTGTTGATGATTCAAACTTGGCTTCAACTCACTCTCAAGCTTGAATTATGCTTCTCTAATATCAACCAAGGCTCTAGGGTGATCAAACAAGGTTGTGTATGGAGGATAGAGATGGTATGGACAAGCTAGGTTAGCTCAAAACTTGCTTGTAATGGAACAATGAGGAGATAAGAGCTCTCAAGGTGTATATATGACTTCTAGAATTTTGTTCATACCTCAAAACAATCCCAGAGCTTCTTTTTTTATAGAATTTGAGCTCAAAAGGTGATAAATATCTTCAAAAATGGACAGCTAGCGGCCTCCCATCCATAACAGTGTTTATCATTATCCAAGGCTAGCCGGCCATCACTGGTGCACGGCCAGGCCTTGATGGCCTCCCCTATTTTTTTGGTTCAAACTCAGCTTAGGGTGGGAAAAGGTCCAAAAATGAAACTCACGGTTCAAACAAGGTAAATGTTGAAGATTTGAGGTTATTTCAAGAGTCTGATTGAAGCTGAATCGCTGCGAATTCACAATTCAACTTTCATCATCGAGTGTATTGAACCAAGCGTCTAAGTTTTGCTGGGCAGTCAAAAATGGGGTGTTTACATGTGCGTCATATTATGACCAGTCATAGAAAGTCATTCACTTTCAACGACATGCTTCGTACGCTGTTAAAAACTATTTAACGGCAGATTTTGCACGTCGTTGTTACTTTTTCTACGACATGCTATAGTACGCCGTTAAAAACTATTTAAAAGAAGATTTTGTGCGTCGTTGTTACTTTTTCTACGACTACTTTTGCACGCTGTTAATTGGCGAGACAAATAATGACGCTGATTGTGCGTCGTAAAATATGTAATATAACGACTAATTATGCTTGCCATAGAATATGCAAAAAAAAAATTATTTTTAAATTTAGCAGGTTACAATCTAACAAATATTACAAACAAGCATCACAAAACTTCAATCAACCACCAAAATATTATTTGAAACATCAAAAACAAACTATATCCATAAATTTTGAACATTTAACAATTGTCTATACATTCTAAACATTTGAAAACTATATCTTTAAGTTCTAAACTGTACAAAAAGTTTAAACCATCCAAAACTATGCATATCTAAATTTCTAAACATATCGACAATTATTAATAGATTATCTAAAACTACCAACAACAGTTCTTATAGAAGTAGCAGTTGCAGCTGCAGTTGTAGCAGATTGACTTGCTCCTGTCACAGGGATGAGGGTGCCCAATGTATGCGTTAAGGCACCTAAACCCGTAGCAATAGCTAGAGCAACTAACCCTATTGCATTTCTTGTTTTCATGACAAGGGAAACTTCACATAAGTACAAAAACCAACTACTCGGGGACAAAAATATTTCTTGAGGTATTAAGAAATGATCAAGAAATTTTAAAACATCAACAAAACATTTCCAAAATTAATAAGATAATTCAATGGCCCCATAAAAGCAATGTCATAATGAAAAATTACCAAAGATTCAAGATCTCAATAGTCTCAACGTATATGCAAATAAAATCCATATAAAGCAAAACTTTTTTTTTCATGCCTCTCTAATGAAGTTGCCTTTTTTGTTGCAATGTTTCTAGAGGGAGATGAGTAGGAATCTTCAAACAAACCATTAAGTTTGTACAGGAAAATATAGTTTTGCACTAAATCCAAGCCATAAGAAGCTCAAGAGAAAAATTAAATTTAAAAAGAGGAAGAGGTGGAATTAATCTACTTCAATGTAGCACCTACTTAGGACTTGCATAATTATGTTAAAGGATCTCTATGTATGAGGTTTAGGTTTGTATAAGTCTTATCCATTACCATTGTAAGTTCCAAAATAAAGAGTCCAAGTCAAATTAGAGTCTATATTATTTACAAGTTTAAAAAGAAACTTTTAATCCATTTTATAAGAAATTTAGATAAGTTCTAGTAGCTTCAGGCGCTTTTTGGGACAATGTGATGTAATTCTACCTGAGTACTTAGTAGCAAATACATAAGATAAAGAACTATAGGAACTATAGCAAATACATGAGATTATTATTTGCAGTTTATCTATAGATCAGTTGGTAAGAAAAATATCAACAAATGTGCCACGAGACAAGAAAACATGTTTTATTTATTTATTTTTTATTTTTACAAAAAACATGTTATGTTGAATGAATGTGTAATGAATAAGAACAATAATAACAATAATTAAAGAAATGAAGATATGAAGAAATGTTCTAGATTATTTTTTAGGTACCATAGTTCATACAATGTGGAATGCACAAGACATGCACAGGCATCAAGTAAATCTAGGTTAGACAGACATCAATGACATGGCGAGATTAAAGCTTACAGGTATTAGCTTGTGTAGAAATTGAAGACCATCAGTGCCTATGTATAGCGATCCCGGTATTCCCTGTTGTTAGTGAACAATAATCCGGACTCGGTTCCGTAGATTTGTTGGTGTCTTATCCTCTTTTCTATCCCTTACTCTTTATATTAGAGTCTTGGGTTGTGTTGGGAAGGTTTGGAACAGGTTGGTTGAGCTTAGAGACCAAAACAGTTGTCCAGATTTTTGGCCTCTCCGCTCGAGCGGAGGTTTGGGCGCTCGAGCGGGGGTTTCCACGCTCGAGCGGGGCGACCTGTATAACACACCGAGATTCAGCTTTTTGAATGACTTTTTGATTTCCTTTCTCTCTCTTACTTTTCTGAAAAAGCCATTGGAGAGCACCTTACTCTAAAACCTAACTTCTCTCTTAGGATTGATCTAGCTAGAGTGTTTTCCTCACCTTGGGCCTTTGTAAGAAGTGTGTTGATCGTCGAGGGCTTCGTTGTGATCCAAGAAATTTGGGGTCATCTTCCCCATTTGAGTTCTCCATTTGAGGTAGGGACTCTCCTTGTTCTTTTTCAATACTTCGTCTATAGATAGATGTGGTAGTTTTGTATTGCATGAAAATTATATCATGTTGGATTTGTTGAAAATCATGAGGTTGAACCTTGGGTTGGTTGTTTGAATATGGATTTATTATCATTAGTTGTGGTTTGGGCTAATTGGAGTGTTAATTAGCATGTTGTTGTTGAAGAAGAGAAAACCCAAATTTTTATTTGATTTAATAAATTAATAGAGGGGTTTTGGCCTTTGGGCAAATACTTATGTATTTTGAGTATTAAATTGAGCTATGGCTTTATTGTCTTCGAAATTGGTTTTATGAGAACAAAAGGAATGAAATCGGTTTTATGGAAACAAAAGGGATGAAGTGGGTTTTGTGAAAACAAAAAAAGTGGAACTTGTTTTGAGAAATGGGAAAGATATTTTGAATAAGTTTGAGAATTGGATTGTTGTATCTTGGGTGTTGAACACACATGTAGAAGTTGTATATTTAACTACCATGTTAATATTGTTGTTGGATTTGTGATTCATGATAATTGAGTCTTCAATAGATGTGCTAATTATATGCATCTAGAGGTTTTGTCCTTGGTCATCGGTGGAGGATGACACGGTTGTGTAGGATTGTCGGGTATGCTTTTTACCATTGATTAATTGAACATCGTATGTGATGAAGTGCTAGATACATTTTATATATGTATATTTGCTCGGAAGGAGATAGTCATGTGTTCATATACTTTAACACATTGCTAGTGTCTTGATAGTTTATGTATATGCTTTATGCATGTTGGTTATGCCTTGATGTGCTGTGATTGTTGGTGTTATACCCCGCGCTTAAAATCAAATGTACCGTTACCTTCCAGCTAGTGCCTGGAGAACTGACCGCGCTAATAATCGGAGGCACCATACCCTTCCAGCTAGCGCCTGGTAAACTGGCTTGTTGTTCATGTTGTTGAGTGGGGTGTATTGTTGGCTTACTACGCACATAGCTAGTAGAGCGAAGTTGGTTGTAGTTATTTCAGTATATCTTTGGCTTACTAAGCACATAGCTAGTAGAGCAAAGTGGGATTGTTGTTGTTTCGTTGTAACTAAAAATATCATGGATTTGATTGGTTACAGTTCGGAAGACCGAGTTACTTCATTGGTTGATTGTATACATGTTGGTGGGTTGTAAATTTATATTTTTACAAAGATATGCAGGCATAGTTATGATAGTAGTGGAAACGAACCAAAACGTCATTTTTGTCTTTTGGAAAGTGTGGAGGAGAGCGAATGTTTTAAAGATAAACATGTTTGAAAAGGTACATCTGAGTATGTATAGGAAATGGAAGGGAGTATCGGGCTTAGTGAGATTACTTCCTAGGTATTTGTTAATGTTATGAAAGATTTGGGAATGTGGGGGGTTAATGAAAGGGAAAAAGGAAAGACAGATCGCTTGTAGCGTTGAATGAAACGGTTGTTTTCAAGAAGAGTTCATACATATATATTTTGTATAAACTGTCACATTACTATTCTAGTATGAGAATGAGTGTCATGATCATAGCTATCTGTAAGTTGTTATTGTTGAGGATCATGTTGAGTTCCCTACTGGACTATATATTCATCCCACGTTGTTGAATCTTTTTCAGGTATTAAGCAGGTTGAGCTGCAAGATTTGGATCTACTTATTTACTGGCCACGGGGCCTTTGTAATTGTTGGCGGAGTGCCATTGTTGTGAAAGGGTTACACCCTTGTTCTTGTACCTTAAGTGATGTAAGCCCAAGGGCAACTTATTAAAAATGCTCATGTTATATTTACTTTGCATATGAATGAGAGTATTGTTATTCACTTTTACGAATTGAATGTATGAGTTTATTTCCGCATGTTATCTCTGAAATTGAATTAAGTTAATGAACTTGGTAATGACTTCGAGTATAAAAAGTGGGGCGTGACACTATGAATGCCCCTTCATTAATCCTCTCATGTTGTAGTGCTTCCCTTGCAACCATAAGATACCAAAGCTAATGATACTCAAACAAGGCAACCTAGATAAAATCGGGAAAAATAAATCCTAAAAGCAATACATATTTATAATATAAATGAATATTCTTTGGCGAGAAATCTATAGCCAAAAAACAAAAAAAAAAGAAGGAAAAAGAAAAAAGAAAAAAAGTTCACTTAAAAGTTCATTTACCCTTTTCTTGATGTGTAAAAAGCTGCAAATGTTTATAAATGATTCAAGACAGTTTTATGGTTGAGATGGATTAATGCTTGAGATGGATTAATGCTATCATTGTAGATTTTCCCTTAGGAAACATTTTTTATCAACTATTTTAGAAACCCACTTATTAGGCATCAGCATCTCATATAAAATCTCAATAATCAAGCAGGTCAAGTACAGGAATTAACGGTAGTACATGGAAAAGAAGTTCATCAACTAACCTGTAGTTCTTGTAGATCTCGGCTGCAATTGAAAGGAACTGAACATCTCTAATACTTATATTATCGATTGTCGTTTTTCCACCACTTTCAACCACTGGTACCCCTACCAACTCCCTTTTATCTCATCAATATAAATGTCTGCAAAACTGTTTCATCCTCATAGACCTGCAAAACAAGATGAAACCATTGAAGGAAATTACTAAATCACAAAACATAGAGCCAGAACTGTGTTTTTTTTTTCTTTTTAGGTAAGTAAGTTATAAATTAAAAACAATAACATATACAGGTTTACAAGAGGCATCCCTCAGGCACCACAGAGCTAACAATAGACACAAAGAAAAAAACAAAAGGCTCTTCAGCCAGACAACATTGTCATCAAACGAACAGCAACTGAGACAAAAGACGCACAAAAGAGAGGAAAACAACACAAAAATGCAAACTGAGTCCATTAGGATCAGCAAAAAATAGAGACCAATCAAAAAACTAGCCCAATTTGCCTCACCAACCAAGTAGATCAGCCACCTCTTACTAGCAGGAAGATAGCAATAAACAGCAACAAAACAAAGGTCAGGCAGCATACAGTTCAAAAGTACAAGAAAAAAGCAACTGCAGACAGCACTAGAGCATGCACTATAGAGAAAACAACATCAAGCATAGGAAGGAAATATAGCAAAGAACATCATGGCAAAGATGAACCACAGAAACAACTAAGACCACAGTCAGCATGACAACAGACAACAGACAACAGACAGCAGCACTAGCAAAGCCACACAAGTGGAGCCACAGACTCAACAACCAGCAGAGAACCATATACACCCATCCATGGGTAGTTTCTACACATGAACTACAAAAATTTCAACTCAACAGCAGTAATTCAGCATATACCATAGCCAGCAAAACAACAACCAATAGCAACATAGTCCATCACAACAAGCTTCTGCCAAGACCAACCCCAAGACAAATGCAGATGTACACTTGAACTACCACATATTATAGACTTATGGAGGGGTTGAATTGATACAATAACCTGTGTGTAACAACTCAGCAAGGACACAGTGACAAATATTCATTACAGATAGACAGCAAGACTGGGTAGAGTAGACCCACAGAAACAAATAGTCCTCAATCACTCAACCCTCAAGATGCAACGAACAGCACTCCAAAAAAAATTATGAGGGCTAACCAATCACTCAACCCTCAACAAAAAAAACTCCCTTACAATTAGGACCAGCTTGACAACCTGCAGAAAAGAATTAAATAAACTATATGGCTCACCATCACTCAACCCACAAAAACCTAACTATAGAGCCTCACCATCTCAATCCTCCTCTCTACAAGAGACCAGCATTGACAAGCTGCAAAGAAAATAATGAGCAAGCTAACAGGATTATGTATGTCTCACATTACACAACACATATATAGGCTCTCAACACTCACTCTCAATAATCTCCATCACAGTACTAACTGTGGAGGCTCATAATCACTCAACCCACAACATCTCTAAGTAAGTAGCAGCAAAGTCCTAAATACAAAGGGGAAAATGAGACAGCTCCAAAGGATTGATCCAGGAGACCTACAAGAGGAAGATTCAAACACACAATAATATATATAGAGACATTGGAAGTAAGAGTACAAACAACTCAAAGAGCATGTGCCCTTAACACTATATGAAGAAGATGCCATGAGTCCATAAACCAATCATTATCCCTATCCTCCTTGAAGTTGTTAACAAATAAGAGCCTGCACCTAACCAAAGATTCAACTTTTCTCACAACCACATTAGTAGGAGTACAAATAGATGAGAAGATCCTAGCATTTCTCTCTTGCCAGATACAATAAATAGTACAAGTAAGCATTAATTTCTTAGCACTAGTGGCCAAAGAATGACTACAGAATTGCCCAGATAACCAGTCCACACAACTACCCCAATTCATATCCTGCCAATGCATGTTACATTTATGTAACGGAGGGCCCATCACACTAGAAGAAAAGGAACTATTGAAAAATAAACAGTTTAGCAGCACCAAACCATACAACAACAATTTACCAGTAGCAGCAACAATACAGCAGCAGCAGCACCTCTTTACAAGCACCAAAACCAGTGAGCAAACAACAGCTGCAACTGCACCTCTCCGATGGGAACCAATCAAGAGCAACTAGAAAAAGAAAGAAAGAAAACAAAACCACAAAACCAGCAGCAATTCAACTCCCCTGTGTCACAACTTTCTAACAAACTTACATAGTTCTTTTCTTATATATGTCATAATGTAAAAACCATGATAAGTTTATTATTGATCAATGAAATAGGAATTTCACACACAATAAAATATAACTTGCTAGGGATAATAGTAGTAATAAACCAGAACTATAGTAAGAAAATTTAATTAAGGAGATAAGTGGCAGCATTTGCAAATAAATCACATATCTTACGCTGAACCAAAAGCCTGACTAGCAATGCAACAACCATAAACTTGGAGTGCTAAAAACTAGTCATTAAATGCCTTTTATTTCCCAATGATGCACTTATTGTCTTTAGTTCCCCGCTCGAGCGTCGAGAATCTCGCTCGAGCGTGAATTACATGCAACCAGTACTTTTGCAAATCAAAGGGTTCCGCTTAAGCAACCAAAGCTGTGCTCAAGCGACCAAAGCTGTGCTCGAGCAGAGAGCCCTGTTTCAGAAATTTTGAAAAGTCATTTTATGATTTGTTTTCTGTTCTTTTTCATTTCTAAGCACTCTTAGGCATGCATTGGACATTCTAAATGAATTAAAGGACAAAAAATAAGCCTAAGAGCATTAGGCAAATTAAAGAACAGATTGAATTGTATTATGACGCAATGTGTTATGAATTGTGTATGGTCAAGTGTGTCACGCCTTTAAACCCGCCCCTAAAAGTTTGGGCATGACCTAAACGGAAACGGATAAATACACTATGGTACGTAGTATACGGGGCCTTAACGGAAGCACTAGAACTCAAAATAATAAGAATCTCCATTGAGCCACTTCTAATATGCCAGGATCACATGCATCATGAACACTATGACAATTAGTTACAAGCCAAA
Organism: Camellia lanceoleosa; assembly: GCA_025200525.1. NCBI lineage: Eukaryota > Viridiplantae > Streptophyta > Magnoliopsida > Ericales > Theaceae > Camellia > Camellia lanceoleosa. The sequence goes on along the minus strand of JANUSC010000016.1, from coordinate 2,191,914 downwards.
ATGATACTTCTAGCATCAGTTATATACACATACATATATAGTCCCACCCTTATGGTAAGGCATATACAAAAATATTAGAGTCATGTACAATCAACCTTAAATGAGTAATCAGAATACAAGTCAATATCTTAGTAAGACTTCACAAAATAAGTGCTCTCGTTTAGTACTCGAGCTCATAAAGGTTGACAAAAGAAACGGGCGTCCTGGGCTAGGGCTGACCTCCTGGTTGGTTACCTACAGGCACAGACATGACAAAGGGTGAGCCAAGCTCAGTGAATAGTAATACGTAACAAAGTGATGCTTAACTTGAATCGTCGTAAAAGAATACATATAGTTTCGTAGCTTCTCAACACTTATTGAACCATAAATTGTGTGTAACATGCTTTGGAAATAGATGAGGATAGACATATGAATTAAATGCAACTTTTCAAATTTTCCTGAAAATGAGTCCCCGATCGAGCGCCACTTTGGCGCTTCGAAAGGCGACTGCATAAATTAACAAAAATCTTGGGAGGTCGATTTTACGCCGGCGAATTTCCACCGCCGAGTGACATCGAATTTCAAAACTGAGAGGTTAATTTTCACGCTCGAGCGGGAATTCCTCCGCTCAAGCGGACCATGCAATTTCTGAAATTCTAAAATGCGAAGTAAAGTTCCAACCTGATATCCAAAGCTTCATCATGTACTTCCGGATACTAATGTAGCATTCACATAATGAGTCTGAATATGTACTTATTCATAATAGTCTTAGATCTTATCATTGAACATATTGGCTTGAACATAATGTTTTGGCTTAAAGCCCTTATATAGTGTGGCACAAGCCCTTAATCAGGGTGGCATGAAGCCCATTAACATAGTGGCCCAAGGCCCTTGGATAAATTGGCATAAAGCCCTTGAATCATTTGGCATTAAGCCCTTGTAAATTGGCATTAAGCCCTTGTAGATTCTTGTAAGAACTCAAGAGGTGTCTCACACGGGTTCTAGCGGTGACTCACAATGTAGCACTTAGTCCCGTGTAGCACTTTGTTTCAAAGCGTAGTTCCTTATATCGTATGGCCAAAGGCCCATAATCTTAAAGAATGAAAACGCTTCATTTTCCCCTTTCTTTATTGACACATATCAAAACATAACGTAATTACATATCGTGTATAAACAGGATGCTAATGACAATCGTTAGCTATATAAATGAAGCATATAATTGTACTACTACTCACTGTGGTGTTGAGACAATGTGTTACTTCCTTCCAGAGTGTGTCCTGTACACAATCAAAACTTGTATATTAGTTCTTCTTTTCCCTTGGTAAATTAGTTCATGATTCGTTATGCTTCAGGTGAATTTATAACCATCTAAGATCATCAAAAACATAATCTAAAAATAACTGAGGGTCTAGCACATAAAACAAAACATATAAATTTTTCTTCCTTTCCGCTCAAGCGGCTGTGCCCCTGTTTTGGGCAGTTTCGAAGTTCAACCAGAAATTCTGCAACACCACTTCATTATTCATGCAAGACAAGGAGAAATTAATGCAATACATTAACCCAACATCACTATAGCATGGTTTGAAGCTTGAGTATCACAAATACACATGATTAGAGCTCTATCAAGTTACAATCCTTCTAACTTCCATCTTTAATGCAAGTTCCTCATGTTTATTAAACATCATACATTAATATATTTTCATGGATTTGACATGAGAAACAAAGAGTGAGGCATAATTTGCATATCAAAGCAACCAATTGATGAGTATTCTCTCCAATCAAACATAAATTATGAACAATTCTTCATGACAACCCTAGATCATCAAACATGAATCATAACAAACCCTTCTACACAATTGGAAGAAGAATTCTCTTACACAACCAATTTAACATACCTTGAACTTTAAAAATTGCAAGGATCCTCCTAATTTAATCTCAATTCCCCTTCCTTGTTGAACCTTGCCCTTGTTTCCCCCTTTTCCCTCTTCGTTCGTTTGTTTTTCCTCTCCAGGAGATTATCAAATTGTTTTTGATCAAGCTTAAAGGAACTTAGACTTTGATATATATATATATATATATAAAGGCATATAAGACAAAATTCCATCGTTTAATCATCCCGAAATTGAAATTTTGTAAGCATGCTTAATATTACTTAAAAATTATACTGATCATAGATATATAATCAATTTCAGATAATTAAGCCGTTAAGGCTTCCAATTTCTGAGTCAAAGATTTAAGGTGTAACAGATACGTTTCTTAAGGAACAGATAAACATCCTTAAACATGGATTTAATTTCTCATAGAATTTTGCAATAAACTTTTAAAAACATAAAACAATGACTAAAAATAAATCAGAAAGCATGTACGAGGGTCGGGTTATTACAAAGTGCAAGGACGAATCAAGAACCGGAGCACAATGAGTAATACTTTAGTAAAGACATGTTTGTATAAGCTACTTTTGTTAATACCACTTATGCGTAAATGTTCTTGAATTGTGAATTCCAATTATGAATGAGTATTCTCCTCGTCTAATTGTGTAAGACTATAACGAAGTTGATAAGTATGAAATCACCTAAATGGACCAAAGGTCGTTTTAAAGGAATATGAAATGGGCCTAAAGGTCGCCCCGTATATTTGCTTATATGGACCATAGGTCGTTCTATATGCATATGAAATCGGCCCAAGGCCATTTTGTATAATTGTTGAACGAGACAGAGGTCGTTCCGAACAAGGGAATGATTAGACCTAAGGTCATTTTGAATGCGGAGATGAATGTGAACATGATCATGATACACATAAATGTAGAAATGGATTACTTGGACCCATGGTTGTTTTGCCTATGAATTGGACCCAAGGTCATTTTGCATGTAATGGGCCAAGAGTCATTTTGCAAGTATGAGGTGGACCTGAGGTCGATTAGTATATGAATATGGATGAGATATATGATATGTTGGACATAAGGTCATTTTGCGTTGGTATCGACCAACAAGTTTGGATTATAATCTATGGATTAAACAAATCTCATTTATGAACTTCTTTACTTTAGTATTATTCACTGGGCATTAGCTCACTCTTTATTTATATGTATGTAGGTGAGCAGCGAGATGTCCAGCCTCAACCCAAGTGAGCCATGGGAAACCAAGTTTTGAGGAGTTAACCAAGGTCGCCTCACGTAAGAGGCTTACTTTTGTTTATGTTCTCTTATGGTCATGTATGACGAACTTTGTGTATAACCTTGGATTTTGGTGATGATACTGTTCAGAATGATCCTGGATGTACGTAGTACACACATAATGTAAATATTACATGATGTGAGTTATTTTACATATATGAGAAGGTTTTTGATTAAACCATGTATGCACAGCTCGTTGGACAATTTATGTAAATATTGCTCTTGAAGGTTGGCCCCTTATTATTAAATATTTTTTGATTTCTGACTGAGGTCGTAGGTAATCTCATGATTATTGGCTAGTTATGACCCTAATCCATAGGGCTGGGTTTTGGTCATGACACTTGGATTTGTGTTTTGAAGCTCAAACAGAATATTGGAAATTTTAGAATTCGTGCAGTTCACTCGAGCGATGGAAGTGTCGCTCAAGCGTACATTTCGATCTCCTAGTACTTTTATAGACATTGGGGGTTGGCTCAAGTGACCAAAATACCGCTCGAGCGACCAAGAATTTGGCTCAAGCGTAAAATGAGAGCATCCAGTACTATTGCAGAATAAGGGGTTCGCTTGAGCAACCAATGTTGCGCTCGAGCGAAGTGCCCTATTTTAGGAAACTTTGAAAAGTTGTTTTTTGTCTCAATTTCTGGTCTTTTTCATTTTTGAGCATTCTTAGGCATACATTGAGCATCCTAAATGAACCAAAGAGTTAATAAGGAGCCTAAGAAAGACAAACGAATTAAAGGACGGATTGAATAGTATTGTGACCCAATTTTCGTATGTGTTATGAATTGTGTAAGGTCAACCACAAGGACAAACTAATCGACTGAACACCATGAGTAATATTTGAGTAAAGATATTTTACTTATACATTATTATCTGATTATCCTTATATGGTAAGTTTCTGAATCAATGATTTGATATGTGCAAATCAGTTACCAACCGACTGAATGATATCATTGTCAGAAATGTAATAATGGGGCGAGATTGCTCGTTATATCTGAATTTGGCCTAAGGCCATTCTGTGTATCTGATGAAATGGACCCAAGGTCGTTCTGGATCTTTGATAAGACTGATTAACTGACATGGCATGACTAATTCTCTAATAAGTCCAAATAACTGATATGCAATTGCAATAATTGAATGGCCATTATACTACTGTAAATAATTGGACCCAAGGTAACTGTTGGACCTGAGGTCATCTCAGAGTATCGTTAATCGTTGGACTGACGTCATCAGATATCTTGCTAATCGTTAGACCTAAGGCCATACAAAGGTAATCGTTGGACCCAAGGTTGTTCATTGACTCTTATGCGAACTTGTACTATATATTCTGCTATCTTTTAGACCTAAGATCATTCCGTCGCATGTTGGACTCAAGGTTATACTGATGTAAAATGCTTAAGTGTCGTATGGTAACACTTACGTTTTCAGTTTTCTGTTTATATTTACAAAAATTTTAAAAACTCAAATAAAAACTTATTTGGTAAATTTTTTATTTATAAATCAGTGGTCTCAGTTTATAAATTTAGCCAAAAAATGCGTTTCCGTTTTGAGTTTTGATTTTTTTTTTTTTTTTTACCACCCAACACTAGCCACCACCCGCCACCGTTTTCCACCACCACCACCCACCCCTCACCACCACCCCCCACCTGTCATCCACCCGCCACCACCCACCACCACTACCACCACCACCACCATCCGCCACCACCAGCCACCCCCCACCACCAACCACCAGCCACCTGCCATCCACCCGCCACTACCACCCACCACCCATTCGCCACCCACCTGCCACCACCACCCACCACCACCACCACCCACTCGCTACCACCCACCACCCGCCACCGTCACCCACCCACCCACCACCACCACCACCCGCCACCACCACCACCCACTCGTCACCCACCCACCCACCAACACCACCCGCCACCTACCCGTCACCACCACCCACCACTACCCGCCATCCGCCACCCACCTGCCACCACCACCCACCACCACCACCCACTTGCTATCACCCACCACCCACCACCATCACCCACCCACCCACCATCACCACCCCCCACCTACCCACCACCGCCCGCCATCCGCCACCCACCTGCCACCACCACCCGCCACCCCCACCACCCACCACCGTCACCTACCCACCCACCACCACCACCACCCACTCGCCACCACCGTCACCACTTTCCACCACCATCTTCCGCCACCACTTGCTATTTCTCACTCTTTTTTATATTTTTAAATTTTTTTAAACATTTTGTCAATTACCAAACGCGTTTGTAGTTTATGTTTTTCTAAAAATAAACAAAAACCCGTTTATAAATTTTTGTAAATATAAACTGAAAACATAAACGTTACCAAATAGACCCTTATTGATTATATATGTTTATTGATTAAATGTTCTTTTCTATTAAAAGGGGCTCATTCACTCAACCCCTTTACTTTGGTATTATTCACTTGACGTTAACTCACTCTTTATTTATATGTATGTAGGTGAGCAGTGAGATGTCTAGCCTTAGACCTAGCGAACCCATTAAGGATACCAGATACTATGGAGTCTACTATGAATGCCTCATGTGCAAGGCTTTGTTTATGATCTTCCTTTTTGTTTACTTTTGGTGGTCCTGTAGAAAATTTTTGTATCTAAGTATATAACTTAGTTTCTGTTAAGAGTGCTTTGAATGATCTCGGATAAATGTATTTCCATATTGACTGTACGGTGCGAGTTATTAATATGATGTGAAGAGTTTTTATAATGCCATAAATGCACAGCTCATTGGACAAACCTTCTAATTCTGCTTCCCGCTTCTGGACCTCTACTAATATTAAATATGACTGATTTATGATTGAGGCCGTACGTAATCTCATGATTACTAGCCAGTTATGATCTAACCTTTAAGAGCGGGTTTGGGTCATGAAACTTGATGTATAGTATGAAGTCAAAGCATAATCAAGGTATTTATATATATATATATGAATTTTTTTTCAAAACACAACTAAATAAAAAATTGAAAAAATAAAATTAAAACACACAAAATAAAATTGAAATTTTGTTAAAAACACAACTGAAAATGAAAATAAAATTAAAATACAAAAAATAAAACACACAATAAACCCTTCCCTCCCCCCCTCCCCGCCCTCCCCAACTTAAATGACATTGGCTTCAATGGCACATGCCAGAAATGATTGAGAAAGAAAACACAATAAAAATAAAATTTGGTCTTTTATCGTTAGATTTCAAGACGATTTAGGACTAAAAATTTTATTCTCTTTTTAAGTAACCCATCTCAGACCAAATTTCTTTGGTCCAACTTAGTACCCTTCAAAGGTGAACTCGTTTAATTTGTCACATTACAAAAAAAAAAATATAAATAAATAAAGAATTGAAACACAAAATAAAATAAGACAAAATAAACTAATCTATTTTACCTCAGTGCAACAATTCTCATTTTTCTTTCACTTCGTATGATTTATCAAAAACTTACTTTTTTTTTCTTTTTTTCTATTTTTCTATTTTTCTTTTTTGGTTAACCAGCTAAAACTTGTAAATTAGTATAAATATACAAAAATTGCAATAAACTAAATTGCAAGGGGGTTTAAGACCCCCAAAATAAATAAATAAATAAATATAAAATAAATATTAGTAGTCAAAAGTTAGTAGTTAGTAGTTAGTAGTTAGAAGTTAGTAGTTAGTAGTTTTTATTTATCCTCCAAGTTATATGTCCAACTAAGGTAATTAGTCCACAAGTGTCCAGCAAAGGTAAGTTGTCACACCCCACTTTTTAATTACTCGGATAACACTACCAGATCATTATTATAAACAATTTCAGAGATAGTAGACAAAAGTCCAATATCTTAGTAAATATAAGCAAATGAAGATTCTCTCAATCGTATACTGAATAATGCAACATGTGACATAATTATAGTAAATTGCCTGCAGGCTTACATCATTATATAAAAGAGAAAGGGTTCAACCCTTTTTGCAATAACGACATTTAGCTAGCAATTAAAAGGCCTCGTGGCCAACAAAAAATGAAGATCCTCGATCTTGAACCACGTCTCAATATTCACCTGAAAAAGGATTAGCAACGTGAGATGAACATAAAGTCTAGTAGGGATCCTGGAATGATCCTAAGCAATAACAACATACAGATAGCTATTATCATGAATGCTTTAAGTCGTAAGTGTCGGTATACATATAAAGATATACTTACATAGGTACTTTTCTCAAAATCAATCAATTTATCCAACAATCACAAAACCGTTCACTTTTCTTTCTTCTTGTTACCTCTTTATTTTACATTTTCCAGACGATAATAGGTTTTGAAAACAAAACCACGAAATCCAATTAATTTTCCCAATTACTGAACTCATACCCAATTCCAAATTACAATTTCCGAATAGAAATATCCCAAACAAACATGAAGACGATACATATAAAATACTCCTCACATAACCATATAGGACAAGTGACATACTCCACAAAATAATCATCACTATTCATGAAACACAAAGAGAACTAAGATAATAACGAGAAACCCAACAATGTTTTACCCGCCTCAAGAATGGTAAGCCAAGGATACACCTTTCCAATACTCACGCCAATTTACCAGTCACTAGCTACAAGGTAATGGTACCTCTGCTAAGTTCTCTTGGCGCTAGATGGAAGGTAATTGTACCCCTTATTCTCAGTGCATGCACATTTCCAACCACCACGTAACTCGTAAATATGAATAACCCGAGTGTACTACATACATAAAATCTATTCAACATCACAATATCATCCTCCACCAATGACGAAGGACAAAACCTCTAAGCAAAATTTATAAACACACGTAATATGATAATCCAATACTTACTTGACCTTAAGTTCAACAACGATGATAATAATAACAATATTCAACGGTTTCAAAACCCAACCTCAAGTTCATGTCTGAATTTACAATACGCCATAGTTTCTTTATTTTGTTTCCTTCTTTTTTTCAAAACCAACTCTTCTATTTTCCAAATTTACATGCCCAAATCTTTTTCTTTCCAAAAACCAATTTCCACGTTTCAATAAAACCTCATTCATGAATTCCAAGCCATAACCCAGCTTAACTCAATATGATTATTCGAATAAGTTCCAATACTAAAATTAATTATCCCTTTATCTTAACAACACAACAACACAACTCAAATTATCAAAACACAAACATTATTCGATTTTACCCCTTTTAAATTTATTAGGTCAAATATGAAATTAGGACTTTTTCTCCTTTTCAACATAACCAAGTTAAGCTACCCTCCAATTAACCCAAACAACAACCAATTTCCCAATTTCTACTCCAAATATTCAAACCCTAGATCCCTTTTTATGATTTTCAAAGAAGTCCATAATGGACATGATTTTTATACAATAAAATCTACCATATGTCTATCTATAGATAAGGTATTGAAGAGGAACAAAGAAATCCCTACCTCTTGAAGCGACGAGGAGAAAGCCGAAAAATCCACGGTGACGAAAACATGATCCACTGAAACTAAAGTGAAGCCCTCACGACCCTCTACATTTTAATCTAAGGGACTATGGGTCAAAGATGGGTAGAAGTAGATGAAAACCAAGTAAGAAGAGCTTGAAAGCTTAAAAATAGTGGAAGGAGAGAAAAGGGAGAGAGAAAATTGATCTACATGTGACTAAAACTGGCTTTTATGGGTACTGGAAATGAACAGACTACTCGAGCGAACAAAGTGACTGCTCGAAAACACAATGACACCTCCTAGAAGTTCAGATCACACAATGCAGACCGCTCGAGCGGCCAAACCTGCACTTGAGCAAAGATCAACAACTTTCAAAATCATAGACTTGTAAAAGTATTGGAAGAGTCGAAAGATCGCTCGATCAACCAATCTATCGCTCGAGCAATGAAGAAAAACTCAAAGTGCTACATAAATAGTCCACAAATTATATGTCCAGTATGGGTATCTTCTTTCTGTGCCACGGTATCAAAAAAAAAATGTTTTTATTTATTTATTTTTTTATAATTTTTATTCTTTTGGTTCAAGCTTATATTTCTCATGCATAAAGAAATTAAACTCAATTTTTTCCTATTTTTTTTGTTTTATAAATAAATCTCTAAATTAAATAATTCTATTTTTAGTCCCCGAGAACAGTGCCAAAAATTGGTAGGGTCATTTGCACACCAAATATTTTATTTAAAACTAAGTAAAAACAACAACTCCGTAGAATAGTGGTTAAGATTAGGTGTCGATCCACAGGGACTAATGATGAATAATTTAATTTAGAAATTAGATTTATTTGCAAATATTTGGAGAGAAAATTAAAAAATTAAATAAACAAAATAAAATAAATATCTTTGAATTTTGAATCCACCACTAACCTCATAATTTAGAGTAATTGTACAGTGCCCTTAGAAAATCATTTATTTGGATATTGTGATGTGAGTTGATCAGAAATACACCGTCAAGAGGATTTTTATATCAAAATCAAAATGTCACGAATCATATTCTCTTAGCACGGGCCATCACAACTAAACTACTGTTTGATGCACGACTCATCTTATTAGGTATGACTCATTTAACAATTCTAATATACAACAGTAAAAACTATTGTATAACATGATTTGAATAAAATATTTATTGCACGAAAGATCTAGAGATATACAACTGTATCCAAATCAAATCAAAATTAAAAATACTAAATACAACTTATCCTAATTATTTGGTTAGGATTTCATCCCTATCCTAAGAAGAAAATTACTACACTGTAATATTTACAAACTAAACACTCCCACTCTAGGCTGAAGCCCTCCCAACCTGCCTGGAGCTCTCTACTCCTAGCTCTCCCTCCTCCCTCCCTTATTTGGCTCTTTGCCTCTCCTTTTATAGGGGAAAAATCATGTTAACAAAATGAACATAGTAATATAAATAATATAATAATATAATAAAATATATATTTATATATAATTGAGGGATGGGGTGATTAGACACCACCACCTCATTTGTTTGTTTCTGTTTTCTTGTTTTTGTTTTTCTCTTACTCTTTCCTTTCTTTTCTTCTTTCTTACCACTTTTGGATGCAAATTTCGTAAAGTGCATAGTAATTTACTGTGCACTTTATAATATACTAATATATAAAATATTTAAAAGGTAGTATTTACTTTAATTTATATACAAGCACTTAAAATATGTACAAACATATCAAATCACACAAAATTATAAAATAATATAATTAAATAGATTAACAAAGTGTATATTAGCAGGTTAAATATGTAACATTTAAGCACCGATCACTTGCCGCATTCATTACATGTTGGTGCAGAATCTTTTGTATAATTAGAACCACTAGATGTTCCCAAATTTTGCTTAATTGAAAAGCCCTGCCTCTTTTCTTTCCATTCAAATGGTCAGTTGTGTGAAGCCATATTTGATTCAAACATTAGAGTTATGTCTAGTACATCCACATACTTTGATAATTTCATACCATTCACATTTTCTTGAATTGCACCTTGAAGTCCACCTTTAAATTTTCTCGCTTTCTTATAATTTGTGTGACCATATGTGGTGCAAGTTTGGCCAACCCAGCAAACTATGCCTCATACTTGGCTACTATTTGGTTGCCTTGCTTCAGTCTTTAAAACTCGGATACTTTTTGATCTCAGATGCATTGAGGGAAGAACTTCCTATAGAAAATCTCAAGAAATCGTGTTCAACTATTTCCCACATTTTCATCCCTAAGTAACATCTACCATCTTTGGGCTTCGCCCTCCAAAGTAAAGGCTGCTAACTGAACTTTCTAAACCTCGACTTTTTGGAGGATCAACTCCTCTCCAGAACAATGGCGGTTTCATCTTTTTGAACTCTATAGTCAAGGCAATTGTGCGGTCATCTACTTGATGTTCTTGTACCTGGGGTGGTACAGGCTTTGGTAAAGGTGGGGGCGGTTTGTTGCTGCTGTTGCCTTAGCGACTCAGCCATATCCCGAATCATTCACTTCATTATGTCTAATCGGGCAATAGAAGACTCTTCTATATCATCAGCCCTTGTTCTTACCACAATTTATATGAACTTGTATTATAATAAATGTAGAAAGTTTGTGCATATACACATAGGGACAACAGTTCATATTTCACATATTTGCATAATTTTAATGCACATAAGCATATACTTTTCAAATGAATGCACTCTTAAGTCTTATCTAGACACCTTATTGCTCATTTAGACAAGTGTGTGAGTTGTTAACTTGTGCTCTGATACCACTTTGTCACGACTCGAACCCGCACCTAGAGGTTTGGATCATAACCAGCTAGTAATCGTGAGATTACCTACAACCTCAAACAAAACTCAAATCATAATTAAATTATGGGGCGAAAAGCGAAAGAAAAATAATAAAATTGCACAATGAGTTATGCATACATGGCATAAACCAAAACATCTTATACGTTAATAACTCATATTCAGATAACATACATTGTTGATACACTCATTTTAGATTAGAAGTATAAAGACTTATACATAAAAGTATCATTCATGAGCTTATAGCTTAAACTTCTTAAGAACAAAAGATGGTCAAGCATGACCAATAAAAAATAAATAAATAAAAAAAGAGAGAGAAAAGCCTCATCCGAGAGACTCTTGGTTGACTTCTTAAAACACGGTAATCTTCTGCAGTTTCACTAGGGTTGGACATCCCGCTGCTCACATACATATACATATACATATATATATATATATATATTTAATGGAATGAGCTAAAGCCTAGTAAATAACATTAGAGTCAAGAGATTACATAAATGAGTTCTGATATTTAATATAATTGTTCTCATACTCAAATTCTTGTCATAACAGAATGACCTTAGGTCCAAAACTTGGCAAAATGACATCTAGTCCAACATATATAGAAGTACGAAATAGAATACATCACACTTAGTAGAATGACCTTGGGTCTAATCAATCACAGCTATATAATGACCATTTGGTCAACACATAACTGATATTCCACACTTATCAGATAATCAGAACGACCTTAGATCCATCTTATCAGATATACAGAATGACCTTTGGTCCATTTCACATATCATACTTATTCATTTCCATTAACATATGCCATGTTGATCGGACATATATAAGCTCATTTATGTCCACAAAATCATAAGTTCAGAAAAGCTTACAACATTGGAAACATTTAGAAAATAGCATAGAAGAAAATACTAAGATATTATTCATAGCGATCAAGTTATTATCACGCCTCCATAAGTCAAACTACATAACACATAAACACATACACACATTGAAGCACGTAGCCTAATCAAATCATTCTTAACTTTTCAAAATAGGCTAAAATAAGACAGTTCGCTCGCGCAAACCACAAGGTCTGCAAAAGTACTAGATGGTTGAAATGTAGGCTCGACAGTAGGCGGGGAGAGTTCTAGGTTTCCAAAACAAAAATTTGTTTTACAAAACTTGAGTTCTTAAGTTAAAACTTGTAAAAACTCTTGCATAGCTAGTTCTAAACCATGAATACACCTTAAAATACGGGAATACAAAACCAATTTCAAACTCCATGCTCAAAACTTCATATATTCTTTGAAATTGGTTTTGTATTCCTGTATTTTAAGGTGTATTCATGGTTTAGAACTAGCTATGCGAGAGTTTTTACAAGTTTTGACTTAAGAACTCAAGTTTTGTAAAACAAATTTTTGTTTTGGAAACCTAGAACTTGGCCTCATCCCTCAAGCAATGAAGTCACCGCTTGAGCGCACAATGAGACTTTATAGTATTTTTGTGGAACACACGACACGAAGAGTGAGACGAGGGTGACCGCCGAAGGACGCGGGCCAAAACACCTAGGCTCTATGTAGACACCCCATTTTTGACCGTCCTCAAGACTTGGACGTCACTGATTGAACACTCGGTGATTATCCATGATTGTGTTCGTTTTGAGTTCCCGGAGGTCCCGGCTGCGCGTCGCGTCTCAGGATCTCTCAACCGGCGTTCACTGTGCTTGGTTCAATACCAAGACTTGTGTGTTTTTGTACCAGAGGGTGGGGAAGGCATGTTGGCCATCCCTGATCACCACCGGCTGCCCCACACCTCCACCGGCACTCCCTAGTGGCCATCGGCACTATTTTCTCAAAATCCCTGGCCGGTCGGCACTATATGTTGCCGACCGGCACTTTATTCTGCCGGTGACTGTTTTGGCTGGCCGGTTTGCACCTTTTGAACCCCTCAGGCATGGTGCATGCCAGCTGTGCCAGCTGGTGTGCACCATGACCAATTCCCCGTGTATGAGATTGCACCCTTTGCCCTTTGAACCCTCTTGAAGCTTCTAGAGCTTGAACCCTTGGCCAAGCTTCTTGGAGAAGCTTGGCCAGCTGTCCTCAGACCTTCTAGAAGCCCTAGAACCCTTTGACCCCTTTGCACCCTTTTTGGCTTGCTTAGCCATTAAGTTTGAGCCTTTTATTTGCCTATATATGCATGCATTCATCTCTTTGGTGAGAGGTTAGCAACTTTAGGTCAAAAAACCAGAGCTTGCATTCATATATCTCTGATATATCCATATATATCTATACTTCTATATCTATCACCCTTGTGTGTGTGTTTTAAGCCTAAAAGGTGTGATTTTACCTTACTTTTGCACCATTACACACACCATCACACCTAAGCTCGAGATTGGAAGACTTGGAGCATTGTTTGGTGAAGTTTTGGACTGGTTTTGAGCTCTAGAAGAGGGCTGGTCCACCTGTTCTTCATTGGATCTTCAAGGGTAAACTTTTCACTTTAGTTTCCCCATTCTTGCAACTACTTTCTACCCCTCTTGTCTTGTGTTTTGAGCTTGGTGTTTAACATAAAAAAACCTTGTTTTTGCTTGCTCAAGAACAGTCATTAAGGTCATTTGTCCATTTGAGTAAAGCCTTACTCTTTTAGGCTTTGTTTTGGTCCTTTTGTGCCTTTTCTTGGAGACCTTGTTTGTTTGGTGTTCTTGGCCTTCTCACCACTGAAAACCAGTGGGTTTTCAGTGGTGAGGGAGGTATTTTCGAGTCTCATCTAAGGGAGAGACACCCCTCTCCCTTTGGTCCTTTGGTTGGTCTTTGTTTTGGCTTATAGCATAACATGCATGCATGCTTGCCTTAGCTTTCATTTCAGAGCTTTATTGTGTGTTTTAGGTCATGTTTGACCTCTGTTTTTATTTGATTTCATGGCCTCTTGCATGCTTTCCATGTTTGCTTTAAAATGCTTTTTCATGCTTATAAGTAGGGTCATGCTTTGAGCCATGATTCTTGCATATTTTAGCTTGGTTTCATGAGGATATAAGCATCTATTTGCCATGTAATAGGGCTGTGAGCCACTATTTTGGACATTTCTTGGTATGCTTGGTATGCATGATTTGCATTTTAGGCTTGTAAGCCTTGCTTCCATGGAGTTCTAGCATGATTGACTTGTTTTGATCTAGTGATTTGGCATCATATTAGACCTTATTTCAGTCCATTAGTCATGTTTGTATGTTGGCATTCGTGGCTTAGTTCATGCTTTAAAGATGTGCTCTTGAATGCTTTAAAATAGACATGGTGCATGCTTCCATGTTTGATGCATTTTGGGGGTGCCATGAGGGGATTTGGGGTGTCATTTCACATGCTAAAAGTCTGTTTTTAGTTGTTAGATGCATGCCATGAGTGGTTGTATGAATGGTGTCAAGTTACTCTCTTTGGTGTCTTAGACTTGGGTCCATTGAATAGCATGCTTGTGTAGCATTTCGATCATGTTGTGAGGCTTGTTTTGCCACTGTTTTTGGGAGTTTGAGGGCTGCCCTCTATGGCTCAAGTCCATTGTAGCATGCTCATATCATGTTTGTTGCATGCTTGTTTGATGAAGTCTTGAGCACATGCCAATTCAATGCTTAATAGGTCTTTCTTTGCATGACATTCATATCTTGAGAACTTCAACATCTTGCATGCTTATTGTGTTAGTCATATAGCATTTGGCATGCCTCCTATCTTAGTCCCATATCATATTGTTGATGCATGCTTGCATGTTGCACTCCATAGCTTGGTTTGGGGTTGTCAAGCCAAGCCTAGGATTGAGGGGAGTTCACATTTCAAGTGGTGTAACTCATCTCAATCCTTGGTCACCAAGACCCTTGACTAACACATGATAAGGTCTTGATTTTCATTTGTTTGTGTTGCATGCATATTTACATTGAAATGAGCAATCTTGGTTCCTTAGGCTATCATGCATCAAATGCATGATTGATAGCCCTAGAACCAAGAGTCACACCTCATTGAGTCCCTAAACATGATAGGAGGTGTTGGACATGCTTACATTTGCCCAAAAACCATGCCTATGCATTGCTGTCTGTTGCTGCTGCTGTCATCTGTCTGGTGCAGGAACTTTCTGCCGACCGGCAGAAAATAGTGCCGATTGGCACTATTTTTGTGCCGATAAACTCCTCTTGCAGCCGGTGGCCACTGGAAGCAGCCGATGACCACACTGTCCAGCCGGTGGGTCACTTCAGACCATTTTGAAGGTGTTCTGAAGTTTTGAGAATTTTTGGAGAGGCAGAGCAGTAAAAACAGAGACATCAGTGCCAAGGTGCGGGCTTTCCGGGCAAGAAGGATCGAGCATGCATCATTCGCGCATCCCAAGGTAGGGTCGAGGCCCCATTTCATTTCATTTATTTGCTTTAATTTTAGTACTTAGAAATCCGTAATAATTTATTTATTTGTTTATTTCTTTCGGGCCTGTATTATTTATTTATTCGGTCCCTCCGAGTGAGGGCAAAATTGTAATAAGTGTGGGTGAGTGTGATGTATGTCTTCCAACCCCCACTTCTTTCTAACCCTTTTATTTACCTGCTTTCGTTGGTAGATTAGGGCATTTTAAATTAGCATACCTTATGCAATGCATGCGTGCATCCATGCATTTGTTTACATGCAACGGGCTCGGTACATCATACAAATTGCATCGTAATTTTCAAATTCCAAAATTGAATATATGCTATGTGATAGCATCTCATGTGCCATGCTTAGGGTTAGCCGAGCCTACTCTAGATTCGCATTTATGCCTGTGTTGCACTAGTCATTTAACATGAACTAGGTCATGCATTATTTTGCTAACTAGTTTACTGTTTTGGCACGGAGTACGAGGTGAGCTTTTATGCTTTAGCATACCACATGTGTGTGAGTGTTGCCATGACAGTAGGATTGCCATGCGGCTAAATGCTTATATGATAAAATGTTTGAATGCCTATGGGTGGAGGTTGGATTGCTTGAGTTGGGAGTACTCATTGAAATCCGTATTTTAGTCTACTTGCGAGTAGCAATTTCAAACCAACACGTTTTTCGAGACAAAACAGATATGCAATGTTTATTTCCAAATTAGGCAATCTAGTCTATACTTTTGTGTTGTGCGCATCACATAGTAAATTCTAGGCTAATAACCGGAATAAGAACGCATAAAGTTTTCAAAAACGGATATCATGGTTAGTAGAGGCCGGTCTTCGGACCGGGCGAAAGGGGGTGCTCATAGCTGACCTTCCCCGATCGTACCCAAGCTCCCGAGCCAAGTCACTTTGGTGATGACGGATAGGTGGCCTTCGGCACCGAGTCAGGGTTTCCTAAATTCCCCCATTTTAAAAATATTTGGGTGGCGACTCTGTATCTGGCAAAGTAGTCCATGTTTGGCACTTCTTTCAAAAAAAATGTTTTCTCAAACGATTTGCCGGATTTGGACTCTTTGGTTCAAGATTAAGAACCGTGACATTTGAGTCCTTGAACTGTAGTGACCCAATATCGAACCAGAACGGGAGGGACTCGCACTCCTCGCCCCGGGATGCGTTCGGGGACGTCTACAGTTTCTGGCGACTCTGCTGGGGATTTTAGAGAGCTTGACTCGAACTCGTGATATCCTGTTTTGATCTAATTTATGTGTTTCTTTGCATTGCATTTGCATTGGTGCGCCTAGGAACACAGTGTTTGCCATCTGCCATTCCTGAACGGTTAGCCGGAGGCTTGTCTTGTCAAGGCATGTCCATAAGGTCAATTTGCCAGGGCTCGACAAAGATGGGAACACAAACCCCGATTTTACCGGGGCACCCTTTTTGACCATTCGACCTAGTGCATATTCGGAATCCATAGTGACCATCCCAAATTAGGACAGGATGATTACCCGTTGCTAAGTTGCTTGAAACCGCTGTGTGTGTAGTGAAACCCTAGCTCCTGACAAAATAGGACAGGGAGACCCTACCCCAACATAGGGGTGTTTTGTTCCTCAATTATCCGCTATGTGCTTTAGAGTGTGTCTCTACAGGGAATGTACATGCCAGTTTGCAAGATTGAGTATCAGGCCCGAGGACATCAGTATCAGTGTTTTGGGGATCAGTTATCTGTGGATATCAGATTCAGGCCTAGGGGCAATGATTCAAAATCAGTGATCAGTGTTTGAGGAACAGGGCATTCAGTGTTTGGCCGCATGTTTTAAAAACCCCACCGTGTGTTGTGTGTTTATTTATTTTACGCCGTTATGCTGTCCGATTGTCTGTTTATTTATACGTTTTATTTATCTTTTTACTAGGTAGTTGAGCACCATTGCTTCTAACCCAGTAGATATTCCTCGAGCACTCTGGATCAGAGGTCGTCGACTCCATCGATCTGAGGATCTGGTAGACGGACAACCAGTGTACCGCTCCCTACCCCCGGTCAACAAGCGGAAAACAGTTAGGCCGAGGACATTGGTTCACCAGTCAGTTCAGAGGGCTTTATCTACTCCACCAGAGTACAGTAGAAATCAGGATCTTGCTTCCCCTACAGAAAGGGAACCTATACCAGCAATCCAACCAGAACAAAACAGCATGGCCAGTTTAGAAGAGATGGTGCGCCACCTTCAAGAAAGCATGAAAATGATGCAACAGATGTCGAGTGTAATTTGCCAGCAAAGAAGCCATGTATGTTAACAGGCAGAATTGATTGGAAGGTTACAGCAGCAGACTGGAACGTCCACTTCACAACAAATCCCTCCCCCAGTAAGGGTTCCACTACCCGAGGAAACACCGAACGTCTAGAATACCCAAGAGGATACAGATCTCCCAACGGGGCCAGCGCCGCCCCCGATCCCACCACAATTGTCCAAAGCACCCACGCCTGTCAATATGCCAGATTCTCCCTTCGAGTTTGAAGTGGACCCCACGGCCTTGAAATTAAGCAAATTGGAAAAACTATTCAAGAAATCTCAAGGAGTCAAGTCCATTCCTGATATTGAGCGTGGATGTACAAACACAGCTGTGACGCTGCCAGACCGGTTCAAGATGCCGCAAATTGACCGATTTGGTGGGTCTGGGGACCCCATGGTACACCTAAGATTGTTTTCAGATACCTTGATGCCGATGGGTCTCGCCAGATTACAGAAGCTATCTCTATTTGGTCGAACCTTGTCAGGTGTAGCGGCCATCTGGCACGCAAAGTTGGAGGACAATGTTAAGAAGAACTGGGACGAGATGGCCGAGGCCTTCATTTTACAATACTCGTATAACACGCAAATCGAGATTACGACTCGTGATCTTGAGACGACAAGGCAAGAGGCTAAAGAAAGCTTCTCGGACTTTATAACCAGATGGAGAGCCAAGGCCTCGATGATGACCGTTAGGCCGACAGATAAGGATCAGATACGGATGGTTGTGCGCAACCTCCAGCCTAGGTTGAGGCAGAAGATGATTGTGGTTCACTTTCCCACCTTTGCAGATCTACATGACATGGGAATGCAAATTGAGGATGCCTTGGAGCAAGGCTTAATAGATGATCGGGAACAACCCAGGAGGACCTTCCGCAACACCCATACAGGCCCGAGTGGCGCTACAACCGCGAGAACCTCCGAAGTGAGCATGGTCACCACCAACCCTCCCCCGAGAGCCATGGCAGCCACGCCATTCTCCGGTGCGTCCGGAAGCCGCCCGCAAACAACCAAATATTCACCAAAAAATACAAGAACCTTCGCTCCACTATACATGCCCCTGTCCAAAGCTCTGGGGGTATTAATCAAGAAAGGGCATCTGAAGCCCCTGGAGCCGCGGCCATTGCCGGAACCACTTCCCCCATCCCATAACCCAACCAAGCATCGCATTTCACCAACAAAGACGGCATGACACCGATATAAGCTCGACACGCCATGAGATTCAAGATCTCATTGACAACGGGGTGATTTTGCCTCCCGAGAAACCCAATGTTACCACAAACCCCCTCCCCACACATAACCAAAATCCACCAAAAAGACTCAATTTCATCCATACCGGGGACGTGTCTTACGACCCTAGTGTCTATATCACCCCTTCCCACCTGCCTAAGCCGGAGGTGCTCCTCCCTCAGTGCACCGACTTGTGCATGATGGACACCTTCACAACCCGATCTAAGCCTATGGTGGTGACCGTCAAGGATACACGAACTGAAATTTTAGAGGAAGAAAGGATTACTGAGCCAGAATCTGTGGAATCTGGGAGTTGTGTTGAATTATGCGTAATTCACGGGGACAGTTTGGGACAGGGAATAGATGATGTAACAGCTATGGAGGAGGACTTTGCCAACCTCCGGTTTTACCATGACCAAGATCCGGCAGACACGTCGATCAACTGGTTTGATTACGAAGACTCGGCTGAGGCTATTGGATGGTTAGACGATCAACCTGATGTGATAGAAGAATTTCAGTCAGAGCAGGGCCCGGCAGGGGCGAGAGTGTCAGTCAAGGAGCGGAGTGCATCACTAGAGGACACCGGTGCCGAGAATTTTGCCCGAGATTGGAACATTTTGAGCACAGAGATTATTGAACAGTCAGTTATGTCAAAACAACCAAGTTTTGCAGATTCCGAGAGAATCAGGAAGGCAAAGGCCCATATGGGATTTGAAACTGCTGTGTGCACAGAAACCGAGGATGCTGCGAGCATAAGAATGGAAAATACCATGAGTACGAGGATAATCCCGTCAGAGCCGGACAGATGTTTGTTGGTCACTGACGGGATGTGGTGGGAAGACGAAGATTTGTGTCTCGCCCACACAGACGAGGACTGGGGAAACAACCAACCCGACGATACCTGGTACCTTGGAGAGGTCGACCACATGACACGAAGTGGGCGGTACTTCAAGCCCCCACATTTGGACCAACCAGAAACGTCAGGGAAGGATAAGGAGGCGGAAAAGCAGAAAGCAAACCAACTCGAGGATGAGGCTGTATTGAGACAATTAAAGAAGATACAAGCAGACATCTCCATCTGGGGGCTGCTTATGGCTTCTCGAGTACACAGACAGGCCGTCCTTTCAGCCATGGACAAGGCCAAGCTATCAATAGAAACCACGCCAGAGCAGCTGGTAGGGTTAGTCTTTCCGGGAGGAGCTGCCCCGATACTAACGTTTGCTGACAAAGAATTACCGCCTGTGGGCACAAATCACAACAAGCCGCTCTACATTTCCGTGGAATGTAGGAACATGTGGATACCAGTGGTGCTTGTCAATACAGGATCCGCTATCAATGTCTGCCCGGCGAGGACGGCATATGCAATTGGCTTGAAGATCGCAGATTTTGTGCCGACAGCCCAGGTGATCCGGGCGTACGACAATACGAGCCGAGAAGTAATGGGAACCGTAAAGGTTCAGACCAAAGTTGGGCCAGGCCAGCAGGAGATAGACTTCCACGTCTTGGAAGTACCGGCAACTTTCAATTTGTTGTTGGGACGGCCGTGGCTGCATCAGGTGAAGGCAGTATCATCCACTCTGCATCAAGTGGTGAAATACCCCTACGGGAAGGGAGTAGCCATTGTTTTCGGCAATTCGTCAATCCATCCACCACCGGAGGTGTCCACGCCTGTTCTGGAAATCGAGCACGGCATGGAAGACGTATTCATATCAGGCTTTACCTTGGCTGAGGCTCAGGTTGTGCAGAGTATCATGGCGGTTAATGAAGGGTTGTATACCAGCGCTCAAGTAGTGTATCTCATGAACAAGCTCCAACACATCCCCGGGATGGGATTGGGAAAGAGTAGCCGTAAAGGCATTGCAGCGTTGGCCGAGGTGCCACATAACCCGCATACCTTTGGCTTGGGTTATCTGCCCACCAAAGAGGATTGGATCAGGAAAGGAAAGGAAGTGGCTGGAAGAGCCAAAGCAAAGAAAATGGGAAAACCATTTGAATTGATGCACCGGCCCATCCAGGGTACCCTAAACGGACGCTTCATCCGGGAAGGGGAGGACTTCCCATTTTGTGGCTTTCCAGAGCCCTGGTGGAACGCAGAGGAGAAGCGCGTCCCAGGATTCGAGATTTTCTTTGACTTACAGCTGTCTGAGGATGATGTTCCGAGAGCAGTGACTCCATCGCTTGAGGTAACAGAGCATGGAAATAGAGTCTGAGGACACTGCATTGGATATGGGGGTAGCGCTGGCTTGTCTACTTTCAGATCCTTCGATCGACCAGTTGTGCTTGGGGGATAACTCCTCGGTATCCGTGATTGGAGATGAAACGGCTGCGGGCCTACCAGTAAACATTTTGGATGCATCCATCGCACCTTCTCTCATTTGGCAATACGAAGAAGGATTTTTATCGAGCAGCACCGGGTCAGGTAGTGAGCCGGAATCTGATTCCACCGAGTCTTGTGAGTCAGAATCAGGTTCCAAATTCGCTCGAGTCCGAGTCCCAGATTCACGGGGTGATAACCGGATGCCACGATCTGTCAGTCGTCTTTTTCTTTCTCCTTTGAGTCTGTTGTAACAGAGGAATCTGATGACTTGGAAGCATCTAATGAGAATGAGGTGAATGTGGTTTCGGATGCACTGACCCTGAATCACCCCAAACGCACGGTGCACACTGTATTTCACTGCATACACGCTGGTACCCGGTATCTGCTTGAATCTGAAAACATGCACACATGCTGTATTTGCCCTGAACCATTCAAACACGCTGACACATCACACGTTGTAGTTCACTGTAAGCACACCGACACCCGATGTCTGTTTGAATATGAAAAACATGCACACATGCTATATTTGCCCCGAACCACTCAAACACGCTAACAAATCACACGTTGTAGTTCACTGTAAGTACACCGGCACCCGATGTCTGTTTGAATCTGAAAAACATGCACACATGCTATATTTTCCCTGAACCACTCAAACACGCTGACAGATCACACGTTGTAGTTCACTGTAAGTACACCGGCACCCGATGTCTGTTTGAATCTGAAAAACATGCTATATATCTGTATGCTTCTTAAAACTGCATTTTGAATATTGCCTCGCAATTGTTCTTTTTGATTACAGGGGGATTCCCATACCATCTGCGGGTATGGGAACGTCGTTGCTCGGGACTGGTACATAGAGCTACCAGACGCGGTTCGCCACATCGTCGACGATGCCGGCTTCGGCATCTTTTGCAGAGGGCTCTCCCGGCTTACCACCTGCAGGCCCTTGCTTGCTGCTTTAGTGGAGAGGTGGTGGGATACCACGAATTCCTTCCACTTCTCCGTCGCGGGGGACATGACGATGACCCCTTATGATTTCTCGATGCTTACTGGCATCGGGGTAGGGGGTGAGCCGATCCCCTTCGATACCAACATGGATGAGTGGGACGCCGCCCAGCTGTACCTGCTTGGCACCCAGCCACCCTTTGCTCGAGCAGGGTTTGTTAGATACTCGTGGTTTGAGAGCCACTTCAGGATTCAGCTAGCCTTGGCTGAGGAGGCGCAGATGACCCCAGAGGAGGTGGATCAGTACGCGCGGGGTTTCATCATGTTCTTGCTGGGGACGACCCTTTTCACCGACCGGGCGAACACCGTGCCTCTATGTCTGTTGAGCGCACTGGTGGATGTCAGGAAGATCCGCCACTATGACTGGGGTGGTGCAGGCTTGGCCACATTGTATGGTTACATGAGCTCTTCTTCCCGCCTCAGCGGACAGCTTCTTGGCGGCTACTGGCGAGCTTGGGAGGTACATCTTCTTCCCCTTTTACATTTCTGCTTTCTGCTTTCTGTATTCTGTACACTGCACACACCACGGTCTGCCTCTCACTGACTATATACTGCACACGCGGCACACATATACTCTGCTTTACATTGACTGTATACTGCACACACTGTACACTCTGCACAATACACTGCACAACACACGGCTCTGCCATTTCTGCTTTATTCTGTATTTTGCTTTATCTGATAGTCATACTTATATCTGTTCTGCAGTTGTGGGTGTATGCCTACTTTCCTAGGCTTGCTCCAGTACCTGATGTGGAGACCCCACTTGGCATTCCCTTCTCACATCGCTTTGATGTGAGGTGCGTGCGGAGACCCCATGAGTCTTTTATTTTCTTCCGCTGCTACTTTGACACCATCACCGCCGCAGAGGTATGTTCAGCTTTAGAATTTGCTTAGGCTTCGCTTAGCACTGTATTTTTGATAACAGATAGATAACAAACTGCATATTTACCTGCAGATCACCTGGCAGCCTTGGGCTCCATTGCCGGCCGTGGTGAGGGATCACTATGAGGGCGTAGAGGAGACTGCCCGTTTCCAGATTCTATTGGAGGGCCCGGTCTGTCGGGCTTGGTACCTGGGCGAGCGTTTCTTGCGTCAGACCCTGGGTTTACTGGAGCAGATAGTTCTGGGTCCACCTCCTACACATATGAGGCAAACGGAGGAGTTCTCCCTTGAGCACATGAGGGACTACACCGTTGGCTGGGGTGCAGAGCGTCACAGAGGCGAGGGCGACTACGCAGAGTACGTCTAGACCTACATTATGCGACCCTTGAGCGGTGGTCGTCGGGCTGAGAGGGAGAGGCCAGAGGCGCCGGCAGCTGGAGCTGGAGCAGGAGCGGGGGCTGGAGTAGGAGCATCGAGGAGAGCTCGAGTCTGCGGCAGGGGTGGAGTTCAGAAGGGCGGCCTGGCTTTGCCCACTTCACCGACATCTGAGAGGCGGTGGGGTGACCTACCAGATCCCCTTTGCTCCTCCCCCAGCTGATCATGAGTTGGTCAGTGTCCTCGACTTGCCTCCGGTATGTATTTTTGCATTTTGCATCTTGCATTGTCGCTTCATTTCATTTCATTTCTTTGATATTCCGCAGAATACTGATGCATCTAATACTTTTGCAGGCGTCCTCCGAGTATACCCGTAAGTCCCTGGAGTTGAATGCCTCCATAATGGGGATGCTACAGCGGACCTTCGACCTCCTGGCCCTCTATAGTATTTTGGTATGTTCTTCTGACGACGGTCTCAAACCATACATAAACTGATTCGCGTAATCTGATGCACGACACAACACTTGACATACTGATCTCACAGCATCTGATACACTGTGTACACTGTATTTATACATTGCATTTTGCACTTGATAAACTGCTCACGGCGTTTTTACATCAGATCGATATCTTGATTCTCGCACCGATAAACTACTCATGGCATTTACACTGCATTAATCGTGATTCTCGTGACCGATAACCGCCACAAAGATTCACATCAGACTTTCAGACATCGTGATTCAGACCGATGAATCGCCACGACATTCACACACTGTACTCATACACTGCATTCTGCACTGATAAACTGCTCATAGTATTCTGATGTATTTGCCTTTTATGCTTTTCAGCCTCCCTTCCAGATTCCTCCGGTGGGTGGTGCTCCGGCTGGGCCCTCTATTCCTGCTCGAGGAGGGCGTGGAGACATCAGACGCTCCGCATCAGTATGGGCGTGTTCATGTCGGGAGTAGCTCTCGGGCGCCGACCCCTGATGATGACGATGATGAGTCCGAGGCAGAGGCAGAGGCTGAGTCATCTGAGGAGGCTGGAGACGGCTCAAACTCAGGCTCAGATGGCGATGCTGATGACGATGCCCCTGGACCTTCGTCCAGGAAGAGGGCGAGGACAGATACCCGGGCCCGAGATTACTGATGATGATCCAAATTGCTGCTTTTCTTCTTTTTTGTACTTTTTCTTTTTCTTCTTTTTTAGTTGGTAGCCCTAGTATCTTGTACTGCCGTAGGCAGGTTTTTTTGTTTTCTTCAGAACTTTGTACTTGAAAAGGATTATGAAATGAAATGAACTTTTTGTCTGAAAAAGCGTTACATTTTTTATATTTCATGTATTGCATTGCATTGCCTCATGCTGCACCACATAACAATGGGATTGATCTGTTGTCTGAAATTTGAACACTCGTATCGCAATAACCAGATAATGAATCATTTAATCAACAAAACAACCTATGCAAACCACTGCTTATCCTGAACACACAGCCCATACTCTGCTGAGGATTAATCTGCATACAACCCATAACCCAGCACTTGGTTTGTTCTGCACACGGCAAACTTTGAACAAACAGCCCGATCTGACAAGACGACCTTCAAAGGTGAAACCAGCTAGAGTTGAAACATGCTCGGATGCTCCAAATTTTTCTTATCTCCTTTTGGTTCGCAAAAATGTAGAGGATGGCATAGCACTCTGAGCATGAACGATTTGTGCAATTGAACAAGGGTTTTTCAACCGGGGTGTCGAGCCTACAACTGAACACAGCGGGAAGGACTCAAACAAAAAGGTACACGACCTAAACACAACGAGACACGCTCGGAAAAGATTTAAAACAAAAAAATTGAGATGAGCAAAATGAAAGACATGACACACGGACATGTTTACAAAATGAGAGACCTCAAATCTCGAGGAGCCAGTTCCTCCGGGTATACTTCCCGCCCTTTCTGATTTGTGATTCTCACATCACTCGACCCTCAGGCTCAGTTTTTCTCTCAAAACTCTTTTGCTCACTTTTTCTCTCAACTTACACCTCTCTATTCTTTATTCTCTTATTTTTTTTATCCCTCCCCAGGGTGATTGATGGATGAATAGGAAGTTGCGGGTTCATGCCCGATATAGTTAGCTCACGGCTATTTCTTCTGATGGATAGAGTGCTCTCCCGGGAAGTACGTTGATGACGGGGGAAAGACAAAACACCTGACACGACTGTGCCCCTAGTTCATCCCTTTGACCATTTTTTTGTTGTTTTCTACTAAAACAGTTTTGACCAAAATGAGAGTCAGATTAACACACTTGTTCGATTTTTGATTTGAAAATCACGCAAGTCAGGCTGTAAGCACTGAAAATTTTCATTTTTTTTGGGTCGAAGAAAAGGTCCGATTTTGGAAAATGGGATAGTTTTCGAGAAAATAGTCAACCTCAGTAAAAAAAATTTCAAAAACTATTTTTGCAAACGACCAATGCTAAACAAGCACGAAACTTACCCTCGAGATACGCAACCTCGGATCGGGGGCAATGGAAAATTGCCCCTTGCTTGAAAGGGCTGCATGGCAATGGAAAGTTGCCCTTGGTTTGAACAGTGACTCGTGGCAACTTATGGCAACGGAATGTTGCCCCTTGTTTGGATGACGCCGCAGCGTTTTGTAGACAATCCTCATCGGTGCCGATCATGACCAAACTCTTGGATACAGAAAAGGCAAGGATGATCAAAACCATTACATGGACTTAGTCGCTATGAAAGCGTGGAGGGCTGGACTTCAGGATGAAGTTTCCTACGTATCCCAGATATGGGAATCAAGCCTTACGTAGTTTTGGCTAAGGTACACTCGGGTATTTTAACCTTCACTTTTTAGGCTCTAACTTTTACCAAGGCACCCGTTGCGGGTTTTTGACCTTGCGAGCTTTGTTCTTCTTTTCTTTTCAATCATTTTTTTTTAATTTCTTTTTCTCTTCTTTTTTTTTTTTTGCATTTTTTCTTTCTTTATTTTTTTATTTTCTTTTGCATTTTTTTGCTTTCTTTTTTTTTTTTGTATTTTTATCTTGCTCTAACTTTTTCCTGGGTCGCCCTTCCAAGTTTTCGGCCCAACGAGCCTCTCAAAGGGTAAAACTGTAACAAGTCCATGCCAAATGGTTTTAGGGTTTTGAAGCCATCCGTATCCAGGAGAGTGGCTGTTGTATTGATTTACTGAAGGATCCATCTTCGGCTCTTCGAGCATATCTGACATTTTTTCCCCTAGTTTGAGGGGGGGCTTCTGATCTAGCTTTACAAGCTTCCTTTGATCTGATCTTCTTGAGCTGACTTTGGTGCTTCTTGTTGGAGGGCTGCTTCAAAATGGCCACACAGGCCTCACGTTGTGGTTGACCGTTGAACGTTCTGAACTCAGGTTCAAGGTTTGAAAGTGAATGGGTTGAGCCTCGAGGCTGAGAGCGATTCTAGGCTGCACAATCTCAAGAGCGATTTCACACAAGTCTTCGTAGGACCGCGCAAAACATTTTTTGAAATTTTTTTAAGAAGGCGACAAATCGCTCGCGTTGAAGATAGTGTGAAACCAGTCTGGGTCAAGCCAGGGTCCTTCTCAGTACTCACGCTAACAAGCACGATTTCATTCATTAAGGGCTTAGCATGCCTCTCTTTCTTTCAATTTGATCAAAGTTTTGCAAATCCCGAGGAATTCCTCCCTCTTCGTTTTTATCACCGCAGTGTTCAAAAAGGTTTTGAAAAACTTAGGTCAATGCAATGATTTTCAGGGCACAAGAGAGCAGGTGGAATGTACTGCTGTTCTATTCAAATTCCTGGCACAAGTAGCCCAAAACAGACAATAAGCATGGAAACATGATAGCCGTAGCTGTTTCATTCAGGTTTCTCGGATGCAACTGGCTCCACGGCAGAGACAGACTCAAAAAGAAAGCAAAAGGATAATTACAAAAGTGGTGTTCGAGGAAACAACCCCGGAATCACCTGGTATTCTATACAAGGGGACTGACTCGCTACAACAAGACAGACCCTTAAGCAAAAAGGACTGACTCACGACAATGAGACAGGTTCAACAAGAAACAAAAGACTGACTCGACACCCAAGCCAGAATTTACAAAACTAGCATTCGTAGATGCTCAAAAGTGCGTGCCAGACGCCACATCAGAATACCGGGCACCGCCTAAAGGTGGCCCATCCCTGATCACATACTCGTCGTATCCTCAAAATCCAATAGCTGGGTAGTAATGGACTTTGCTGAGGTGGGCAGGAGGATGACCTCCTTATCGATCAAATCTTGTACCTCATAACGGAGGCGGAAACAATTATCAGTGGGGTGGCCGGTCTGCTGATGGTACGCACAGTACTGAGTAGCGTCATGGCCTGCTTGAAGAGGATTGGGGAGAGGCCGAGGCTCAAGGGGTTTAAGATGCCCCCTTTCGGCCAGGATCTGAAGTGCCTTAGACAACAACATATAAAGAGCATGAAAGACCCTATGCCCTCGGGGTAGGTACTTCGAAGTCTGAGTATTCTTGCTAGACGCACTAGCGAAAGGGTTGGCAGGCACTGCCTTGACTTTCTGATCTTTCCCGAGTACAGGGTTGGGAATGGGAGGAACTGCTACGCATGACGGGGCTGTCGGTTTCGACGCTTGAAGCGCCCTCAATCGAGATGGGAAAACACCATCCATAGTTTTGGCCACAACTGCGGATGTTTGTTGCTTGTTCATCCCCCCGGCTTTCAGAGCCTTGACTGCCCACAACAGTTGTTCAATGGGATCGGCATCTGCCTCAGCTTTGTCTTTACCTCTGGCCTCAGCCTGATCAAGGGTTTGGGTTGGGATTGAAGCATCATTGCTATAAGTTGAGACCACCTCAGGTTGGTTAAGCTCAATCACGATTCGTCCAAGTAGCGGGGGCTCCTGTGGCACAAAATTCCCGGCATATGGTGCTGTGGATGGCGAAGCTGACATTCCGGAGGTGAGATCCGCCACAGACCTCTGGAGGTCACCTATCATCCCCATCAAATTGAATGTAGTGGGCTCGCGAGCCTGATACAACTGGGGGGCCCAGACTGGGTGCGCGAAAGGCGACCTAGACGGGTGCGATACATCAACATTGGTTTCATCCCGCAAGGTGATCCCTTGATCCAGCGTGGCTGTCATAACCACAATCTCTTTTGAATTCTGCATCATCATAAGTCCTGCCTCAGCAAGGGGGAACACTAGCTATTCTGTATCAACTCTCTGAATAGTCTGAACTGAAAGGAAAAACAAGCAGCGTTTTAGCCCAAACAGATCAAACACAAGTGTAGCCGAACAATTGCACTCTACTACTGATCACTATTCCCCAGAATCACTATGCCCAAAACTGAACTTGATACCCACAGATAACTGATTTCTCAACAACACTAATACTGGTGCCCTTGGGCCTGATACTCAAATTTGCAAACTGATATGCGCGCTCCCTGTAGAGACGCACTCTAAAGGACATAACAGGTAAATGAGAGCCAAAACACCCCTATGTTGGGTAGTGTTTCCCTGTCCTATTTTTTCAGGAGCTAGGGTTTCACTATGCACGCAGGGGTTTCAAACAACCTATCATCGGGTAAGCGACCTGTCCTAGTTTGGAATGGTCACTATGGATTTCGATATGCACTAGTTCGAATTGTCAAAAAGGGTGCCCTGGTAAAACCAGGGTTTGTGGTCCCATGCTGTCAGAGCCCACAACCGGTCAGCCTTATGGTCATGCCTTGACAAGACAAGCCTCCGGCAAACCGTTCAGGAATGGCAGATGGCAAACATGGTGTCCTAGGCGCACCAATGCACATGCAATGCGAAGAAACACATAAGTGTAGTCAAAACAGGATATCACGAGTTCGAGTCAAGCTCTCTAAATCCCCAGCAGAGTCGCCAGAAACTGTGATACGCCCGTGAGGGACCCTGCGTTACAGTTCAGACTCGATTTTTGTTGCGGTTCTTAATCTGAACCAAAGAGTCCAAATCTGGCAAATCATTTTTGAGAAAAACAGATTTTTGAAAGAAGTGCCAAACATGGACTGCTTTGCCAGATACAAAGTCGCCATCTAAATATTTTATTTTGGGAAATTTAGGAAACCCTGACTCGGTGCCAAAGGCCACTTGTCCGTCATCACCAAAGTTGCCTCGGCTCGGGAACTTGGGTACGATTGGGGAAGGTCAGCTATGAGCACCCCCTCTCGCCCGATCCAAAGATCGGCCTCTACTAACCATGATATCCATTTTTGAAAACGTTATGTGTTCTTATTCCAATTAATTAGCTAGAATTACTATCTGATGCGCACAGCACAAAAGTATTGACTAGATCGCCTAATTTGGAAATGAGCATTGCATATTCGTTTGTTTTGAAAATGTTTTTGGAATTTGCTACTCGCAAGTAGGCTAAAACACGGATTTCAATGAGCTATTCCAACTCAAGCAATCCAACCTTCACCCATAGGCATTCAAGCAATTATATCACATAAGCAAATAGCCTCATGGTAATCATGCTGTCATGGCGACACCCACACGCATGTAAGGATGCTAAAGCAAAAAAAAGCTCACCTAGTACTCTAAGCCAAAACAATAAACTAGTTAGCAAACATGCATGACCCTAGTCCATGTTAAGTGGCTAATGGATCGCATACAAAACGTCACTAGAATAGGATCGGTTAATCTAGAAATGGCATATGAAATGCACAAACATCATGTATTCAAGTTAGATTTGAAATACCAATGCGGTGAGCGTGATGCGCCGAGCCCGGTGCATGTAAAACAAATGTATGGATGTACGCATGCATAGCATAAGGTATGCTAAATTAAACATGACCTAATACTAACCATCAAAAGCAAGTAAGTAAAATGGAGAAAGAAGTGGGGGATTGGAAGACATGCACACACACGCCCACACTTATTACAGATTTGCCCTCGCTCGGAGGGACCAAAAGAATAATACAATTCAAATAATGAATTAACTATCCTAGCTAATTAATTATTACTGACCAACTAAATTAATTAAACAAATTAATTAATCTAAGAAAGCAAGAAACAGTAGCCTCGGGGAGTGGGCTCGATGCATGCGCGCTTGGCTTCACCCGGAAATCCACTGCCATGCATAGGTCGCCTGCTTTCCTCGCTCGCCTCAAGACGCCAAAGTCTCAGAATTGCTTCCCTGGACATTGGGAAACACCACCGGCTGAGGAGAATGGCCACCGGCAGTAGGATGTGATCATCAGCTGTTGATGAAGCTATCGGCCACCAATTTATGGCGGTCGAAGATCAACACGCCGGGCCAAGAATGCTCGCAGAACACGGAATTGATGAAAGAAGGGCAAGGCATAGCATGGCGATGCATTTCAAGCAATGTATGCACCAACCATATCCCTTATCATGTTTATGACTCAAAGGGACATGGTCCTTGGTTCTCGGACCATCAATCGCGCATTTCAATGCGTGATGGTCCAAGAGACCAAGTGTGCTCATTTGATATGGAATGCAATGCACATAAACACACAATGAGGGCCAACCTCTATCATACTCACTTCAAGAGGAAAGACAATGCATGCATAAGGCAATGCAACCTAGGCATGTGAGCTAAGGATGCAACAAGTCAATGCAAGCAAACATACAAGGCATATAAGAACCTAGGCAAGCAAGCATGCAAGGCATGAAGCAATATGACCATATTTGAACAACATGCGAAAGGTGGTCTTAGACCAATATGGACAAGCCTCAGCCATGTCTAAATATGAAGCCAAAATGATATGGAATGGAGGCAAACACACACACAAACGATGCATGCAAACATGGCCCAACACTTATGTCACGCCCCAATCCCGCCCCTAAAAGATGTGGGCATGACCTATTCAAAGACGGACATTTAACCTGATATATATAATAAGTGGGGCCTGAACGGAAGCATTAGCAATTTAAAATAACTCAAATATAACATCCATTGAGCTACTACGACAATGCCAGGACCGCAATCATTACATAAAATATATAATACACAGGAAACATATATCCGGGCTTAATTCCCGCTCGAGCGGAGGAATTCCCGCTCGAGCGTACCTGTTTTCAGCACAGATTTCGAAATTTGAACAAGTATAACTCCCCAATCCGGACTCCGTTTTAGGTCGTTCTTGTGTCCAAATTGAAGCCCCGGAACTAAGCTTTCCAATGGTCCTAACGTCACATCCATATTCAAAGTGTGGAAAAAGAAAAGGGCAAAAGAGTGGCAGCTGGTCGTAGGCGAATCAGTTAAATTAAAGCTTTTGGTTCCATCCTACTTTACCTTCATTTTACCACCTCAACCCGTACTCCAAAATAACATAAGAAGGTTCTAAATACATTATTAAAAATGCCTCAGACGAACCCACGTGCCTCAAAATTCAAGCTCACTAGGCGACCCGCTCGAGCGCCCCACCTTGCGCTCGAGCGCTCCGACAAATAGAGACGTCCGCTCGAGCGTCCATTTCTACGCTCGAGCGGGAATCTACAACCCTCAGAATGTTGGGCAGTCTGCAAAATATGCTGAGAGTCTCACAAGTCCGCTCGAGCGGAGGGAAAAATTTCTGGGTCGTCACAACTTAAGCATTAAAGAGTATCTTTTAAGCACACTTAAAAGAGGATAATCATGGATAAATATCATGCAAATTAAGCTTTGAAAATCATGCAAGAACATGGTGCCAAACCAACCCAAACAAGGTAATCAAGGCATGCAAGCAAAGTCCAAGATTCAAGGCAAGCTAAAGGGGTATTGGACCACACTTAGCAAGACCAAACATGGCATGAATTAGATGACCAAAAACAGAATTTTAGCATATAAAACAAAGCCTAAAAGACCACTTAGATGGCATCTAAATGGCTTGAATTCAAAAGCATGCACCATGGCCAAACATGGAGTATAAGGCACAACCCTTTGACACATCAAAGGGACCATGAAATGCAAACATGAAAGCACACTAAGTGGACTGAAATGACATGGAAAATGGTTCCAACTCATTAAATCAAACCAAGTAGAGCATGCTCCATACTCACACACACTTAAAGCATACAAGCTCACAATGCAAGGGTGCTATGCAATACATGGCAAGTATGACTAAAGCAATTTAAAACAGAGCTAAAGCATACAAAAACATGCACTAAAGCTTCACAAAGCTAAGCCTAAAACATGCTAGAACAAGGGATAAAACCTAGATGCATGTTAAGGCTAAAGGATGGCATTACAAGGCATGTATGCTAAGCAAGCATGGTATACCAAAACCAACTTAAAACAATGCTATATCATGGCACAATAAGCATAAAAAAAATAGCTAGGGCATGGTCAACATGAACCTAAGCTAGGTGCTCCCTCAAGAGGCAAAAATGATCCTTTTCAAGGACAACAAGGAGATGGGGTGGCCCTCTCCTTCTTGGGACCTCAAGGCACCATTCTCACCTCTGAAATCCCTCAAGATTTCAGTGGTGAGGAGGCCCAAACACCAAGGTCTCGGAGCTCACCCAAAATGGCACAAAATGGAGCCTTACAAGGCTTAAGAGGGGTCAAACCACCCCAAAGCTTGAAACACCCTTAACAAACTATTTAGAGGGCCTAAAAATAGAAATTTTTTGTGTGATATGTTAAGCTCAAAAACAGTTGTAAGGTAGGCAAAAATACAACACAAGAAAGGGTAAAAAGAGGGAAGATTGTTACCCTTGTAGCCCTTCTTCACCAATGAAGCTCCAACAGCTTCTTTAGGTTAGAACCAGCACAAGGACCTCAAGAACACCCTTTTGGCTCCTCAGCAACCAAGGCAAGGTGTATCACTAGGTGTGCTAGTGTAAAACTAAGGACTTAAACACACAATGTAAAAGAGAGGGAGAGATAGAGATAGAATACACACAATATTCAAACCCTAGAACTCAAACCCTAAA
The DNA here is from genome assembly GCA_025200525.1 of Camellia lanceoleosa. NCBI lineage: Eukaryota > Viridiplantae > Streptophyta > Magnoliopsida > Ericales > Theaceae > Camellia > Camellia lanceoleosa. The sequence goes on along the minus strand of JANUSC010000016.1, from coordinate 2,158,112 downwards.
AGCTATCTAAAATGTCTAACTCTCTAACTTTTTCTAACCCTAGAGCAAGGGAGAGGAGAGCTCCTCTTATAGAGAAGCTAATCTTGTAAAGCTTACCAAGGAAGCTAACAAGAAGGCCATCCCTCCATACACATGTATGGAGGGGAACAAAAAGGCATGCCAGCGGCATTAAAATATCTACAAAAGCAGATGAACAGTAGTCGGCCAGCCAAAAGTGTGATTTTGACAAAATAAACTGCCGATCGGCAACAAATAATGCCGACCGACAAAATAAATGGCCGATGGAAACAAAACACCAGCCGGTGGCCCTTAGCCACGGCCGGTGATGCGTGGGGATGCCTCACAAGGCATTCCCTGCCCCTCCAAGGCAACAAACAAGTGTTTGGTGCAAAACCAAACACTAAACAGTCGAGTTCGGAGATCTTGAGGCAAGGCGCGTAGCCGAGACCTCCGGGAACTCCAAACGAACGCAAACATGGATGATCACCGGGTGTTCAAACGGTGACGTCCAAGTCTTGAGGACGGTCAAAAATGGGGTGTCTACAGTGGCCAATCGTAATATCCACGATGGGCGCTCCGAATCCGGAGACTTAATCGGCCCTATGGTGTCATGCACCAAAGGGGGCTCCGAATCCGGAGACTTTATTTCGCCAATCGTGATATCCACAAAGGGCGCTCCACATCCGGAGACTTAATCGGCCCTTAGGTGTCATGCAGCAAAGGGGGCTCCGAATCCGGAGACTTAATGTGGCCAACCGTCATACCCACGAAGGGCGCTCCAAATCCGGAGACTTAATCCGCCCTAAGGTGTCATGCACCTAAGGGGGCTTCGAATCTGGAGACTTAATGTGGCGAATTGTGATAACAACGAAGGGCGCTCTGAATCCGGAGACTTAATCGGCCCTAAGGTGTCATGCACCAAAGGGGGCTCCGAATCCGGAGACTTAATCGGCCGTAATGTGTCATGCACCAAAGAGGGCTCCGAATCTAGAGACTTAATGTGGCCAATCGTGATATCCACTAAGGGCACTCCGAATTCAGAGACTTAATCGACCCTAAGGTGTCATTCACCAACGGGGGCTCCGAATCCGGAGACTTAATGTGGCCAATCATGATATCCACAAAGGGCGCTCCGAATCCAGAGACTTAATCGGCCCTAAGGTGTCATGCACCAAAGGGGGCTCCGAATCCGCAGACTTAACGTGGCCAATCGTAATATCCACGATGGGCACTCCGAATTCGGAGACTTAATCGGCCCTAAGGTGTCATCCACCAAAGGGGGCTCCGAATCCGGAGACTTAATGTGGCCAATCGTGATATCCACGAAGGGCGCTCCGAATTTGGAAACTTAATCGGCCCTAAGGTGTCATGCACCAAAGGGGGCTCCGAATCCGGAGACTTAATGTGGCCAATCATGATATCCACGAAGGGCGCTTCGAATCCAGAGACTTAATCGGCCCTAAGGTGTTATGAACCAAAGGGGGCTCCGAATCCGGAGACTTAATCGGCCCTAAGGTGTCATGCACCAAAGGGGGCTCCGAATTCAGAGACTTAATGTGGCCAATCGTGATATCCACGAAGGGCGCTCCGAATCTGGAGACTTAATCAGGCCTAAGGTGTCATGCACCAAAGGGGGCTCTAAATCTGGAGACTTTATGTACACCGCAATGGGGACGGAAAGATTCATGGGGCGACGAAGAAAAATGATTTGTATTGCAGAATTGACATGTATACAAGTATCAAAGCCCACAAGTCGGGTCGGTGACAGGATTTTCATAAAACCTCTGCTTGTGCCGATTGGGGGGAGCCACGGATGTCCTCAATGCCATGGGCTGTCGGAAAGCGCAGAAGCTGATGATAAATGCTTGAGACTGCCTTCATAATATGTAACTAGGTTCGCCCCCATGATGGCATTATACGGTGAAGGAAGCTTTACAACCAGGAATTCCACGTCGACCGTTCTGGAGCCCGCTCGAACAGGTAGCATGACCTTCCCCAATGGGTATTCATGATTCGCATTAGAGCTGAACAATGGGTGAGGTGACGGAGAGAGGTCTGACTCGTTGAGGCCGAGTTCGACGAAAGTTTTGTAATACAAAACCTCTGAAGTACTCCCTGGGTCTATGAGAATGTGTTCAACGGTGAAACGACGTACGTGTAATTTGATGACCAAATGATCGATGTGGTAGGTTGTTGTTCCGCTGAGGTCGGAGTCATTGAACTTAATTGTTGGAGCTTCTCTGGGCCTTCCGGTTGGAATATGATGCTTTTGAGGAACTGGACACGATTGAATTGTGTGCACGGTTGGGGATGCTGGCAGGCTATAGATCACATGGATTACGCCAAGTGGAGGTGAGTCCTGCCTCAGGGCTAGTGCTTTAATTGGCTTTCCCTTGCTCACGTACTGCGGCAGTCGGCCGTCTTGCACCAGCTCTTCCAGATGATCCCTTAGTGCGTAACAACTCTCAGTTTTGGGGCCGTGATCTTTGTGGTATTCACATCGCCTATCCCTTCTTCGCGTGTCAGGCGGCCCCACCATCTTCGACAGCCATTTGAAGAATGGAAGGTGTTGGACTTTGGTCATTATTGCAGTGATTGGCTCTAACAACTCTGTGTACTTCTTGTCGGCACCCCTCGAGCGTCTGCTGTCGACTTGCAGTTGTTCATTTATCCGGTGGGAGCATTGATCGCTTGATCGGCGAGAGTCCCGCCTTTTGTCTTGTTTAGCGCGTTGTCGTGGCTCGGGGCTCGGAAGTGGCACGAAACTTATTGGTTGAGCAATTTCGGGGGGGACCGTTTTGTTGGACATTTGTCTGGGTTTTATTCTCAAGGCATCATCTTCCACTTTGTAATATTCTTCGACTTTCTTCATGAACGCCCATACTCTTTTTGGGGGTCTTCTGGTCAAGGAACTGCGAAGAGCACTATCAGGATGTAATCCCATTTTGAAGGCGGTGATGGCCATGGAGTCGTTGCAAGCGTCATCAACGAGGTTGAAGCACTCCCAATATCGCGCCGAATACGCTCTGAGCGTTTCTCCTGACTAGATCTACATAGCCTAGAGAGAGTCGGCCTGTTTCGGTTGTACCTCATTGGTGATGAACCTGGCCCTTAAGGATTTCTGTAATTGGTGGAAGCTTTTGATCGAGGCCGGCTCCAGCTTGTAATACCACCTGACAGCTAATGGCCCCAGGATGCTGGGGAATATTCGGCACATGAGGGCTTCGTTGTCTGCGTGCAGTGAAGGATATGATCAGTGGGGTTTGATTTTTCGTCGTAAAGAGTGAATGACGGAGCTTTGAACTTCTTGGGCAGGGCCGCTCTTGCAATCCGTCGGACAAAAGGATCATGCTGGTCCTCTTTGTTTGAACTGATTCTCCTGCGTTTGTTCCTTGTATGTAGACTCTTTTCGGAGGAGCTAGAAGTTTCGGATCGTCCTTTCTTGTTGACCTCCGTGGATAATGAGTTGGAGTCACTATTGGTATCTTTTGGTCAGGCTCGAGGTCGTTGTCCACCTGCCTTCGGAGGTCGTTCGGGATCCTGGCGTGCGGCTTTTCTAGATTTTGCTACTTCCAGGGCCAAATCTTGACGGAGGCGTTCGTTTTCAGTGATCATGTTCTCCAACCTTCATTCATTCTGCTTTTTTTGTTCGATGATCACTTGCATTGTCTCTTGCGCTGAAGTCGCTGGTGAGTCGAAGTTCAAGGCGCGTTTTGCCGTGATGGTTTCCTTTTCGAGCATATTGGCTGGAGTGAGGTCATCTCCCTGTGTGATCTCATCAGTGGCTATCGGAGGATGTTCAGTCACGCCTGCCATGGATGTATTTGAGTATTCCCACAGACGGCGCCGATTGTGGAGAAGTAGTTTGGAAATACCCTTCAGATCCTGGGAGGCGCTAGTGATCCTCAGCTAGTCACTTGAAAAGATACAAATACTCTTGTCGGGGGTGCCGGAATTAGCACTCTGACGGACAAGTCAGTTCAGACACTCAAGATAGCTTGTTTCCTAAGTTTTGTGAAGTGATTCTTGCATACGTTTCTAAATCCGTGGTTCTTGTATTTATACTTGGTTCTCCCTTGGTCCTCGGGACAGGGCCTACTTTTTAATCATTGCCCTTTCTCTTATTCTGCTCTAAGGATCCACACCTATTCGGCGCGTATATCATATTGACTTCTCGTAAGATACTGCCGATTAACATCAGTCTTATAAGACACCTTCCGATTCAGCCCATTATTCGGCTCCCGCATGAATAAAGCCTTCTTTTTGAAAATAATGATCTTTCCAACAAAAAATTGATTTTATGATTCATGACTATAAACTTAACCGAAAATAAATAGCGTTTATAAAACATTTAAAATAAACAATTTTGCTCCCAAAAAAAAACAAAAAACAAAAAACAAAAACAAAAAACAAAAAACAAAAAACAAAAAACAAAAAACAAAAAACAAAAAACAAAAAACAAAAAACAAAAAACAAACACAAAAACAAAAACAAAACCAAAATAAAAAATAAAAAATAAAAACACAAACTTAGATTATGGAAAATCAATGCAACCAAACATGCATATACGCTACGAAGGATAAGAAGACTTACCCGGATGCCAACTTCAAGCATCTTACCATGCAAAGCTTGATTAAATAAATACACATGAGCCTAAGCATGCAACTATACACACACAATGCAAACCAAATCCCTGTTTAATGGTTACTAACATGATTTAATGCAAACAAAGCAACTTTTTTTTGGGTAAATAACAAACAAAGCAACTATCACATAAAGTATGTTGAATATTGTACAATGATTCAACCGGACTATGTGCACGAATATTACATTATTCATCTAGCCTAAACATGTTATTTAGATAAACTAAACAAAACATGAGAAATAAAATGGGAAATTAATAAAATAAAGTAAAAGCTACTAAAAATTGAAAGAAAAGAGAGCTTACTTGCTGGTTTGCAATAAATCAAACAAAATGCGAAGAAAAGACGTAAAAACTAGCTTGATTGTTTCCCTTAGGCTTAGGTTTTGATTATGTTCAAATTCTTCAAGTCTTAGATGATTTTTTAGTTGTTAGAGTTGATGTGGAAGGGTGTATTTTTGGAACCTATGGTTTGAGACAAAATGAGGAAAGGAATTCCACTCAAAAACAAATAATTTTGCTCAAAAAGTTCAACCTATTTATGGCTTAGGGTATAGCAATCCTCGTTTTGACTCGACCTTTGTTATATTCCGGACTCGGGTCTAGTGGTTTAATATTGTTATTTATGTCTTCTCTCTCTTCCACTCTTTGAGCTTGAGATTTGGAATGTGTTGGGCACGTTTGGAACAGATGGGTTGTTATTTGGTCTAGAATGAAGTTTCCCAGATTTTGGCTTCTTCGCTCGAGCAAAGCTTTCCTCGCTCGAGCGAGCTTGGTGATCTCCCAGTATTTCATTCAGACTTGCAAAGTTCTGGGAGGGTATCATTCTTTGCTCGAGCGAGAACTCTTGCGCTCGAGTGACGGTCTTCTGTCTACAAAACTTCTGGGGATTTGTATTCAACACTCGAGCGACGCTTCTTGTGCTCGAGCAATGACACTTATTGTGTCTCGTTGTTCAAGCGACAGCTCCTTTGCTCGAGTGAGCCTCGTATATATCAGTTCACAGCAGAGCAGTTTTATGTCACTTTTGATTTTCTTTTCATTTAAAACCCTAATCTGGCTCATTCTCTCTCTAAAATACTCTCTCTCTCTCTACAAATACACATAGATTTAGGGATCTCTCAACCCTAGTTCCTTTGTTAAAAAGTTAGAACATCTTGTGGGCTTTCATTTGACCGACTAAAGTCGAGTTTCGGTGTCTTTGAAGTTCTTGCATTTCTTCTTTGGGCTTCTACTCTTGAGGTAGGGACATTCTACATCTTCATATGGTTTTTAACCTAGATATTATGTGCTATGTATAAATGATGAGATTTGGGAGGGGTTTTGAGTAATCTAGGGTTTGGGTTCAAACTCAAAGAGGAGTTTTCTATGTTGGGTTACAAAATGAATATGGGGCTTTGAATACGAAGCTCTCTTATGATTAAATGGTGAAATTTAGCTTTAGAGCTGATATTTGGAAAAAAAGGTGGAAATTTACCAACGTGGCCGAGCTAGTAGGTCAGCAGGCCATGGGCACCTTAGCCCACAAGATGGCCGGAGCTTTACGGGAATCTATGGACATTCTCAGGGCTGAGAATCAAGTCCAGGCCCAAGTGACTGAAGCAGGGCCGCCTTTTCTAAAGAGGGTGTTTTTTCGATTAAATCTGGATGAGTTTTTGGGTGATCCCAAGGAGCCACTGAAGGCTGATGTGTGGCTAGAGCAGATGGTGAAGACGTTTGAGTTATTCGGCATCGAAGACGGAGGTTTGAGGATGACCTTGGCGTTCTTCTAGCTGAAGGGAGATGCGGGTCAGTGGTGGAAGTATGCGCGGGGGCTCATTGACGGGACTTGGAAGGCTTTTATTTATGCCTTCCAAGACAAGTACTTACCTGCTACAGTGAGGGAGAAGTTGAGGGATCAGTTTTCTCAGCTCAAGCAGTTGACCACACCAGTGGCTGAGTTTGAGGCCACGTTCACTAGTTTGTTGAGGTTTGCACTAAAGCTAGTGGCAACTAAGAAGCGCTGTTGCTTGGAATTTGAGAAGAAATTGCGAACCGGGCTCATGTTTAGATTGGCCGGATCCACGATTTGGGAATATGGGCACCTTGTGGAGGCTGGAGCCATCTTGAGACTATCATGCATGCGGAGGAGGACAGAATGAGCGGCTCTAGGAGGAGTCAGGATGGATAGTGGGACAGTAAGAGGCAGAGGGGTTCTAATCCCCAGCAGTCCCAGGGGCGCATTCGAGGTCTACCTTTCTAGTGCCGAGTTTGAGTTCTGGGAGAGGTGGTTAGGGAGACATCACTTGTTTCAAGTGTGGCCAGTCGGGTCACAAGTCTCCAACTGGCCTACAGAGGGGAGGAAGGCAGCGAACGACATCATCTTAGGCTCATTCTCAGGGGAGAGGCCAGCTGCTCACTTGTTATAAGTGTGGGTAGGCGAGGCACTTGAAGAGATTTTGCCCATAGTTGGGTGGTACACTTAGTGCATCTGGCTCGAGGAAAACACAGAGTCACCAGCCAGAACAACCAGCACAGGCCTCGAGGGCCAATCAAGGAGCCTCTTCTGCTCAGTTATTGCAGCAGTCTTATGCTCCAAGGGATGAGTAGGTAGATCAGAGGCCAATAGGGCACGTGTGTGCTGTTACTGCGCCAGACCTTGTGCCGGCTCCATCTGTTGTGAGAGGTACATGCTTGTTTTGCAATTCAGTTGCTAGTGTATTGATTGATACGGGTGCATCCCATTCCTTTATATCTTCTAGGTTTGCATCAGTTTTGGCATTGGAGTTGGCACAGTTAGCATCTCCTATTTGTGTGGAGTCACCTATTGGTGGTGGGGTTATTCTGAAACAGGGGGTGTCGGGGTAATGATATAGAGGTCGCTGGTCGCCGACTTCCATTTGCATTTGTTTTAATCGGTATTACTAGTTTTAATGTTATCTTGGGTATGGACTGGTTATGATCATATCAAGCTATTATAGATTGCTACTATCAGAGGGTTACTGTATGTACCTTGAGTGATGATTGCTTTTATTTCTTGGGGGACCGGGGTGGATAGAGTCCTATCACCGGTGTATGATCCACATGGGCGGAGTGAACTTAGTTTATTCTTGCTAGCTTTTTGAGTAATGAGTGTGATGAGCCCCGAGTTGAGTTTCCAAGAGTGGTTTGTGACTACTTAGATGTCTTTCCCGAGGATCTTACTAGTTTACCACCTCACCGAGCGATTGAGTTCTCTATTGATTTAGTGCTTGGCACGACACCGATTTTTATGGCACCGTATCGGTTTGCACCTGTTGAGTTGAATGAGTTGAAGGTTCAACTCCAGGAATTATTAGATAAGGGTTTTATTCGCCCTAGTACCTCACCTTGGGGAGCACCTGCCCTCTTTGGTAAAAAGAAATATGGAGCCTTGCGACTTTGTATTGACTACCGAAAGTTGAACCAGGTTACGGTTAAGAACTAGTACCCAATGCCTCATTTAGATGACCTGTTTAATTAGTTGAAAGGGTCTCATTGTTTCTCTAAGATAGATCTGAGATTGGGTTACCATCAGTTGAGGGTAAGGCAGGAGGACATCCCGAAGATGGCATTCTGTACGCAGTATAGCCACTATGAGTTTCTTGTGATGCCCTTTGGGCTAACCAATGCCCCAACTATATTTATGGATTTTGATGAACCAAATTTTCCAAGAGCTCTTAGACCGTTTTGTGGAAGTCTTTGTGGACGACATTCTGATTTACTCACCCTCTAAGGAGGAACATGAGGACCACTTACGAGTGGTGCTTGAGTTTCTTAGAGCCCATAAGTTGTATGCTAAATTTGAGAAATGTGTGTTTTGGCTGAAGGAGGTTAAGTTCTTAGGCCATGTGGTATCCGGGGAAAGGGTGATTGTTGATTCATCCAAGATAGAGGCAGTGCAAGATTCGGCACAACCTAAGAATGCTTGTGAGATCCGTAGTTTCTTGGGTTTGGCCGGGCATTACCGTCGATTTGTGAAAGGTTTCTCCAGATTAGCATCACCTTTGACTAAATTGACGAGGAAATGGATCAAATTTGTGTGGAGTGAGACTTGTGAAAAGTCATTCGAAGAGCTTAAGGTTAGACTTACCACTGCTGTAGTCTTGATTATTCCAGAGAGGGGTTGGGGATATTTAGTGTATTGTGATGCCTCACGAGAAGGTTTGAGTTGTGTATTAATGCAAGGGGGGAAGTTGGTAGCCTATGGCTCGTGGCAGTTGAAAACCCATAAGAGAAATAACCCTACTCACGACTTAGAGTTAGCAGCAGTGATTTTTGCCTTGAAAATTTGGAGACACTATTTACATGGTGAGAGATTTGAGGTGCTTTATGATCATAAGAGTTTGAAATATCTGTTTACACCGAAAGACTTGGATTTGAGGCAGAGACGGTGGATGGAGTTCATAGAGGATTATGATTTCGAGCTACATTATCATCTGGGAAAGGCCAACATTGGGGCCGATGCCCTGAGTAGGAAGTCTATCAGCAATGTGGCTTGTATTGCCATCTGAGAATAGGAGATGTTGTGTCACGCCCCAAACATGCCCCTAAAAGTTTGGGCATGACCTATTCGAAAATAGACACTAAACCTGTTATATATATCATACGGGGCCTGAACGGAAGCATTTAATAAGATAAAATTACATAGAATAACATCCATTGAGCTAACACTAACATGCCAGGATCACATACACGTACTCAGACCCTTTATTGAGCATATAATTAAACATCATATACATACATTTTCACTTAAATAGACAATTAACCAAAAATTTAATAAAACTTTACAGACATGCATGGGCTTGGTCTGGGTGCCTGGACACACTGAGGTTGACCAATGAAAGGCGAGCATTAAGGTTAAGACTGACCTCCAAGGTGGTCACCTACAGAACAGACATAACACAAAGTAAGCCAGGCTCAGTGAATAATAGTACATAAACAAAATGGTGCTTCATTTGAAACATAATATATCAATGCGTGTGCAATTGCAAAATTAACATAGTTAGTCTGATTCTGTATTAATTTCATAACGGCCTTAGGCCCAGTCTTGAAACATAATAACTTGAAACATGATAACTTATAAAATATAACATCTTGAAGCATAATGGCTTTAAGCCCTTGAATATCATAGCATTAAACTTTCAAATGTGCTGGCATAAAGCCCTTGAAACATAGTGGCATAAAAGCCCTTGAAACTTGTGGCACGAGGCCCTTGGAACATATGGCACGAGGCCCTTTAAACTTGTGGCATAAAGCCCTTGCAACATATTGGCACTAAGCCCTTGAAATGGCACGAGGCCCTTGTAAATGGCATTAAGCCCTTGAAAATGGCACGAGGCCCTTGAAAATGGCATTAAGCCCTTGTAAATGGCACGAGGCCCTTGAAAATGGCATAAAGCCCTTGAAAATGGCACGAGGCCCTTGAAAATGGCATTAAGCCCTTGTAAATGGCACGAGGCCCTTGAAAATGGCATTAAGCCCTTGTAAATGGCACGAGGCCCTTGTAAATGGCATAAAGCCCTTGAAAATGGTTCACTTTACATTCTTTAACTTTAACACACTTTAAACATTAACATAAGTACCTTACATGCTTGAGACATTAACATGATTGCATAACATTTACATAGCATATGTAAACTTGTACCATACTTAAGCTTATACCATGCATAGACTTGTAATATACCTGAACTTGTACCATGCGTATACTTATAACATGCTTGAACTTGTAACAGATATGAACTTGTAACAGTCATGAACTTGTAACATGCGTATACTTGAAGAATTGTGACATACATGAACTTGTATATACTTAGAACCATACTTGAAATAGAACATACATGTCAGAGATAGAATAACTCAGTAACATACATGAACCATACTTGTAAACTTGTGAACTTGTAAACTTGTAAACTTGTGCTTGTACATGCACTTGTGAACTTGTAAACTTGTACTTGTACATGGACTTGTATATTCTTATACATAATAAAGAATTATTATTCGTTATTAATAAACAAAGTCATTCCAAAGCCATACCGATGTAGACTAGTCTTTCAATGTTCACATTGACTTTCAATCATCATAAATGTTCGTGTAACACTTAGAAGAAATAGAGCATTAGTGATAATAATTATCAATGACAAATAAGATATATATATATATCTTCGTACTATTACTCACAGTGTTCGGCTGCTTGGTCTGCCCCTGTAGTTGTCCCTACATAATTTGTAATACACAAAGAAATTGGATCACATAAACTTATTTCGTTCTTAATTAATTCTCTTTATTCTAATTACACATCACTTTGTACTTCAACATAATTCGAACTAAATCTTTGAATCTCATTTCAACACCCCACAATTGAGTTCATATCATCCAGATCCCTACTAAATTATTTCCCTAATTTTTCCTTTACTTTATTACATGAATTCCAACATTTATAACAAGGTTCATTCGCTAAATTTAAACATAATTCCGAAACATCTCAGAAATCCAATTAAACTTGTACACGTATAATTCAACCCACCAATTCCATGATTCTACGTTTAATTTGGGCAAACTCAATGTTTATCATCACCAATTAATCTAGGGTTTCAAGAATAATGAGGGTTTTTAGCAAAAATTCAAACTTCTTAAATCACCACTTTTAATTTCAATTTTCCCAATGATTCTACACCTAGGATTCACAATCCACCATTTAAACTCATCAATTTGACCCTCAATGCTTTAAACCCGAAATTCCCCAAATCACATAATTACTCTATATGCCCAAAAAAATACAAATTTGAACATCAATACAATGGAAATACCACAAATCACGCTCTTATTGTAAGTATTGAAGCGTATTAAAAGCCTTACCTCAAGAATCAACAAAAGAGCAAGCTTGAGGAGAAACCTTTCGCAAATCCAAGTTTCAATCGGTTAAAACATTGATCTCTTCTTAGTCTCCATTCTTAATGTAAAAACTATGGTGGATTGTTGCTCAAAATAAAGGAAATCAAGGTTTTGAGGCTAGGGTTTCGGAGGATTTCAGACTTAGATGAAGAGGAAAGAAGAGAGGGGAAAGAAAATGTGGAAAAATATCTCAAAATCCCGTTTTTTAAGCTGCTGTCCCGTAATCTCCGCTCGAGCGGACCTGTTTTCAGCACAGATCCCGAAACTTCAAACATGCGTAACTCTCCCATTCGGACTCCGTTTTAGGTCGTTCTTGTGTCCAAATTGAAGCCCCGGAACTAAACTTTCCAATGGTTCTAACCTCACATTCAAATTCAAAGTGTGGAAAAATAAAAGGGCAAATGAGTGACGGTTGGTCGTAAATGAATTATTCAAATTAAGGTTTTTGGTCCAATCTTACTTTACCATCATCTTATCATCTCAATCAATATCCCAAAACAAGATAAGAACATTTCAAATACACTAAGAAGAACATCAAAAATGAGTCCACATGCTTCAGAATTAAACTTAACCAGGCGACCCGCTCGAGCGCCCAACATTGCGCTCGAGCGCGCAGACCAACAAAGTCGTCCGCTCGAGCGTAAACTCCCCCGCTCGAGCGGAGAATCACAACTCCCAGAATCTCAAGCCGTCTGAAAAATTGCTGGAAACCCCAAAAGTCCGCTCGAGCGGCCACTCCTCCGCTCGAGCGGAGGAAAGAATTTCTGGGTCGTTACATGTTGTGTACTCTTGGTGAATTTGACTTACATCTCGGCGAGTCCGCTGAGTCTGCAGCCTTAGTTTCAGTAGTTGCATAACCTACACTTATGAACCGAGTGTTAGAAGCACAGAAGGGTGACCTTAAGGTAGAATCCCTCTAGGAGAAGATTTCCAGTGGAAAGGTAGAGAAGGGTCTGAATGTGTATTCCGACCCGAGTGTGAGATACCGTGACCGTTTGTTTGTGCCGGATTCTTGCCAAGAGGACATACTCTGAGAGTTTCACCATTCACGCCGTGTGGTGCATCTGGGAGGCACAAAGATGTATCATGATCTGAGTCATCAGTTTTGCTAGAGAGGTATGAAGAAGGATGTGGCCGTGTTTGTATCGAAATGCCTTACTTGTCAAGGTCGAGCACTAGAGGCCAGTAGGTTTGTTGCAACCCTTGCTTATAGCTGAGTGGAAGTGGGAGCATGTCACAATGGATTTTGTTGTGGGCCTTCCAAGGACTCAACGAGGTAGTGACGCCATTTGGGTGGTAGTTGACTAGCTGAATAAGTCAGCGCATTTTATCCCTATGCATGTAAGTGACTCGGTAGATTACCTTGCCGGCTTGTATATCAAGGACATAGTGAGATTGCATGGGGTCCCTGTGACAATTGTTTTGGATAGAGATCCACGTTTCACAGCTCGGATGTGGCAGAGTTTGCAGAGTTCCTTGGGCACTAGACTGACTTTTAGCACTGCGTACCGTCCTCACATTGATAGGAAGTCTGAGCGTAGTATTCAGATCCTTGAGGATATGCTTCGAGGTCGTGTTCTTGACTTCAAGGGGTCATGGGAGAGGCACGTGCCCTTAGTGGAACTTGCCTATAATTATAGTTTCCAGTAGAGTATCGGCAAGGCACCATTTGAGGCCTTGTATGGCCGACCATGTAGATCTCTAGTGTGTTGGGCCGAGGTGGGTGATGCACCTTTGTTGGGTCTAGATTAGTTCGGGAAACAAAGGAGAAGGTTGCACTTATCCGTAAGAGGTTGGTTAAGAGTTACCAGAAGAGTTATGCCGATCGTAGGAGGAGACCTTTGTCTTTTGAGGTGGGTGATCACGTCTTTTTGAAGATATCACCTAGGAGGAGTCTTATGAGATTTGGAAAAAGTGGGAAGTTGTCCCCTCTGTTTATTGGCCATTTTGAGATCCTTGAGCGGATTGGGGGGGTTGCCTACCGTTTGGCATTGCCGCCACAACTTTTCAGAGTGCATGACTGTAGATGCGCCCGAACGTCCCGGGAAAATCCCATTTTGTTCAATGGGATTACTACAGCTCGGAATCAATGTCACGGTTCTTAATCTGATCTCACAAATGCAATGCGAGATTGATAAATCACCAAAGAGTCCAAATCCGACAAATCGTTTTTAAAAACTAATTTTTGTAAAGAAGTGCCAAACATAGACTGCTTTGCCAGATACAGAGTCGCCACCTAAATGTTTTATTTTGGGAAATTTAGGAAACCCTAACTCGTTGCCTAAGGCCACGTGTCCGTCATCACCAAAGTTGGCTCGGCTCGGGAACTTGGGTACGATTGGGGAAGGTCATGCAATGAGCACCCTTGCTCGCCCGATCAAAGATCGGCTTTTACTAACATGATATCTTGTTTTTGAAAACACATACACTCTTATTCCGATTATTAGCCTAGAATTACTATGCGATGCGCACAACACATACAAGTATAGACTAGATTGCCTAAATTGGAACAAAACATCTCACGTTTGTTTGAAAATGATTTGAAGGTGCTACTCGCAAGTAGGCTAAGACGTGGATTTGCCATCCTCAGGTGGGCTTAGAAAACATGATTTTGCCACACTCAAGTGGGCTTAAAACTCACATTTTGATGAATTGTTCCAATTCAAGTAATGTAACCTTCACCCATAGGCATTCAAGCAGTTATATCACATAAGCAAATAGCCTCATGGCAAGCATGCTATCATGGAAGTCACTCACACACATGCTAGGATGCTAAAGCATAAACACTGACCGAGTACTCTAAGCCAAAACAGAAACTAGTTAGTAATCAATGCATGATCCTAGTTCATGTTAAGATGGCTAATGTAACATATACAAAATGCAACTAGAAATAGGCTCGGTTATTCTAAGATGGCATATGAGATACTACAGATAACATGTATTCAACTTGGAATTGAAATACAATACAATTAGTATGATGCGCCGAGCCCGATGCTTGCAAGACAGATGAATGGATGTAAACATGCAAGCATAAGGATGCTAATCGAAATATGCCCTAGAACTAACCATCGAAAGCGGTTAAGTAAAAGGGAGAAAGAAATGGAGGTTGGAAGACATGCATCACACACATGCACACTTATTACAAAATTGTGCCCTCTCGACGGCGGATCCGAATAAATAATATAGAACTAATTAATTAACTAACTACTTGGACTAATTAAATATTACACAACCCAAATTGAAACAAATATACATTCTAAACTTTCAAAAGTACTGAGATGGCCTCATGACGAGGGATATGCTCGAACCGTTTTGCTCGGAAATCCATCAGGATGCCCCAACTTGCCTCTATTTGTAATTGTTCACAGAAGCTTGCACCAAGCTCCAAAAGGCTTAAACTCCACCTTGGGAACCTGTGGGATGGCTGCCAACCAGTTGTTGGTATTGGAGACCACCTGGCAACCACTTTTTGTGGTAAAAAACCAAAAAAAGTGGTCGGCCGATTCTATTTGTTGATTTACGGTTTGTTTGCAGAGAGAGCAAGAAAGGGGCATGGCAAAGTATTTGCAACACATGTATGCACAACCACCCTCTCTATCATTACATAAGCTCAAGGAAGTATAGTTCTCGACCCTAGGGCCACCAATCACGCATCTTAATGCATGATGGCCGAGAAGCCAAGATTGCTCATTTCAATGTAAATGAATGTACAAATAACACATAAGAGCCTTAACCTCTATCATGCATGATCAAGAGGGTCGGCGACTGAGAATTGAGGCACGTTTCATCACTTCGAGTATGAAACGTCCCTCGTTTCCCGTGTTTGGACTAACTCCTATTCCAAACACAATGCAACAAGTAACATGGCATGGCATACACAATGCGGCTCAAGCATATAAACATATAATACAATGAAACAAGCATATGAACAAGATGCAAGGGACAAACATGAAAACATGCAATGCAACATGAACAACCTAACAAGGCTAATGGCATGCACAATGCACATGCATACATACTCAATACAAGGCAACACAAGCATGCAATCAATGTGAACAACAACTAGTGTACACAATGCAAATGGACATGGAATCCACAACGCAATGAACCACATGGCATACACAATGCTCGATGGACTTAAACCGAAATGGACTGACCTCAGTCATGCCCAAATCAGTGGCCATACATGCTAAGATGGAAGCTCAAAAAGCTATAGAAACATGCATGCATATTGGCCCAAGCTCAAGGCACAAAATAAAACTCTCCAAGAGCATTGAAAAGATGAAACATGGGGTACAATGGCATATGCTCCAGCACTAAAATGGCATGTAAAATGACTTAGAATCATGCGAATAACCCATGTAATGCATTTTGAAAAGCTCAAGCGTCGAAGCTAGTGAAGTGTATTACACTAGAGGCATGCAAGACAATGTTCAAATGGCCAAACCAACCCCAAACAGACCCTATGCATGCCAAAACAGTAGCGAAGATGGGTTGAGATGATGGTTTCAAAGGCACGAAAGTGAGGCTCATGTAATGGCTCACAAATAGGGCATAGAGGCACAACCCTCAAGAGCACTTAAGGAGTGGAAAATATGGAAGTATAACAGCCCTACATGCTCTGAAATATCATTCTCAATGATTCCAAAACATGCAAATACCTCAACTTAAGTATGCAACAGGCCTCAAAATTCAAAGCTAGTCAAGGCTATTACACTACAAGCATGCATAACAAGCATTATTCGACCAAGAAGCCTCAAAACAGAGCTAGAACAGCCCAAAATATGAACAAAATCATGTTGGAGCATAGCCAAAAGATGCTAGAATGATGAGCCAAAACATCATACAAACAAAGCTAGTAAACAAGATTTACACTACAAGCATATGGAGCATGCAAGAGGCTACCAAACCAGCCAAAAGTAGAGTCATGACATGTCAAATAATGACAAAAAATCTACTGAAATGGAGCCAATACATGCTAGAAAGACATACTACTTTGATGAGCCACAAATGGGATTACACTACACATAAAAGAAGCATGAAAAAGGTGACCAAACTCCTTTGATAGGCCAATAACTCAAGCAAACAAAACAAAAGGAGAGAGGGTCACCCCCCTGATTTAAGGCCTCAAAACTACATGCCTACCACTGAAAATCCATTGGATTTTAGTGGCTAGGAAGCCAAGAAAGGACTAGCTCAAAGGCCTTAAGGCATGGCACAAAACAAGGCTAAACATGGCATGCAAGAGGGTAGAAGACCCTCAACACCAAAATAGCCTTAAGAGAACATGTTAACGACTGAAAAATAAAGCTTTTTGTAGTTTAATGTTAGGCCAAGGGAAGCATTAAAATATGGCTAAGAGAGTGATCAAAATAGAGCTTAAAAGAAGGAAAATAAGGTTACCCTTGAAGCATTGCAAGACCAGCAGATTTCCTAAGCCAAAACCAACTTTTGAGATCCCACAAGACCCTCCAACAGTTCAACAACAAGGTAAGAGAGTTTGGCTAGGAGGTTGTGTGCACAAATGTGAAGCAATTCACAAATATAGAGAGAGAAATGGAGAAATATAGAGAGAGTGTAAGCCTATGCTCTCAGCAAAAATTAGAACCTCTAGAATGGAGAGGGAGGCCCTCTCTTATAGAAAAACAAATGTTAAAGCTTCTTGGAGAAGCTAAAACTTGGATGCAATCCCTCCATACACGTGTATGGAGGATACAAATTGTGCCCTCTAGCTGGCACAGTTAGCATCCACACAGTCTGCCAAAACAGGGGGAAAGTTGCTGACCACCTAAAGTGGTCGGCAAGCTATTTGTAGTGGTCGGCCAACCACTACAAGTGGTCTCCCAGGTACAAAAGTGGTCGGTGGGGGTAAATGGTGGTCTCCACACTGAAAACAAGCAATGGTGGGGTGGCCGACCAAAAAAGGGTTGCCCGAAGACCAAGAAAACCAGTTTCCCGACTAGAAAATTGGCTAGTGGGAAGGAAAGTGGTCCCCAAGGAGAAAAACTGGTCTCCCACCCTCGTACCACCTCCCAAACAAGGAAAACAAGGTTTGCACCGAAAACAAACCAAAACGGATGCAAGACGAGAGTTCGGGAGGTAAAGTGCGCAGCCGGCAGCCTCGAAAACTAGCTGTCAAGCACCAAAAGTGGTATATGACGACAAAAGTGGTGTCCCGGACCACAGTGTCCTTCTAGACAGAGGAAACAAGGTGTGGTCTAAAAACCACGCCAAACGGAGAATGTTAAGCGGTCCCGAGACAAGGCGCACATCGGAAAGCTCCAAAAATTAGAAACTAGTCTCCAAACGGGAAAAGTGGTATGCGATCACGAAAAGTAGTCCACGACCACAAAGAGATGGTCTACAAGACCTCTCCCACCCTTAGGCAAGGAAAACAAGGCCTGGTTCACAAACCGAGCCAAAGCACAAAGAGTTCAGAGGCCTGGAGGCAAGGTTCTTAACCAAAACTCTGAAACCTCAGAACGAGCACAACATGCACTATCACCGAGCGCTCAATCGATGATGCTTGAGTCTTAAGGTCAGTCAAAAATGGGGTGTCTACAATAACGTGTTTCACATTAGTATGCTTCTGAAGTATGAGTTGGATCCATCGCATGTATTGGATTGGACCGACTTAGAGGTAGATGAGGATGCCTCATATGAGGAGAGACCGGTGAGGGTCTTGGATAGATGGGACCAAGTATTGTGAGGGAAGACCTTCATGAATTATAAAGACATTGTATATGTTTTTAATTATGAGAACATTGTACATATTGAATATGTTTAAAAAACGCAAGTTTAATTTGAACATTGAATATGTTGTTTAAGTTTTGGAAATGCAAATTTATTATGAACATTGAATATGTTTTGGGAATATGAGATGTACATGTTGGAATTGGTTAAATTTTGGAAGATGCATATTTGTAATATATGTTGTGGATTTTTTCTCTTGTCAAAGGACTAAATGACTGGTAAGTGGATCATGGTAATGAGAGTTGAATAGTAATCATTTTGAAATTGGCTAAACATGGTTTTGATACATGATTTAAAATTTTGGGGACAAAATTCTTCAAAAGGGGAGGTTATAGCGATCCAGGTTTTGACCCGACCTTTGTTATATTCCAGATTCGGGTCTCTTGGTTTAATATTGTTATTTATGTCTTCTCTCCCTTCCACGCTTTGAGTTTGAGATTTGGAATGTGCTGGGCATGTTTGGAACAGATGGGTTGTTATTTGGTCTAGAATGAAGTTGCCCAGATTTTGGTTTCTTCATTAGAGCGAAACTTTCCTTGCTCGAGCGAGCTTGTTGATCTCCCAGTATTTCTTTCAGACTTCCAAAGTTCTGGCAGGGCATCGTTCTTCGCTTGATCAAGAACTCTTGCACTCGAGCGATGGTCTTCTGTCTGCAAAACTTCTGGGGATTTGTATTCTACGCTCGAGCGACGCTTCTTATGCTCGAGCGAGGACACTTATTATGTCTGGTCGCTTGAGCGACAACTCCTTCACTCGAGCGAGCCTCACGTATATCAGTTCGCAGTAGAGGAGTTTTATATCACATTTGATTTTCTTTTCACTTAAAACCCTAATCCGGCTCCTTCTCTCTCTCTCTCTCTCTCTCTCTCTATAAATACACAGAGATTTAGGGATCTCTCAACGCTAGTTCCTTTGTTAAAAAGGTAGAACATCTTTTGGGCTTCCATTTGAATCGAACAAAATCGAGTTTTGGTGTCTTTGAAGTTCTTCCATTTCTCGTTTGGGCTTCTACTCTCGAGGTAGGGACATTCTACACCTTCATATGGTTTTTAACCTAGATATTAGTTGTTATGTATAAATGATGAGATTTGGGAGAGATTTTGAGTAATCTAGGGTTTGGGTTCAAATTAAAAGAGGGGTTTTCTATGTTGGGTTACAAATGAATATGAGGCTTTGAATATGAAGCTCTCTTGTGATTAAATGGTGAAATTTAGCCTTTGGGTTGATATTTGGAAAAAGGAAAATTTTGCCCTAATTTATGTTGAATAATCATTTTGTATAAAGAACGAAATTGATATGGGAAATGTGAAATTGGGAGGATGTGTAAATGATTGGTGTAGTTCGATTTGTTAAATCACTCATCTATGAAAATTTGATAAATTATCTGTTTAAAAGATTGTGTATCTATTTAGAAATATTTGTTTTGGACTATCGATGGAGAATAGCCATGATTGTTGTAGAAATTGCACCAGGATTAGGTGAATTAAAACTAATCATTTGAATTATGTCATCGAATATGATGGCATGATTAAATCATTGAATATGTGTTGTGGATAGTCATTGTATATGACGATACTTTTAAATACATTGTATATGTATCACTGTTTGGGAAGAGATAGGGGATGTACTCCATTATTTAGGAGGAGATAAGGGATGGACTCCATTTAAAATTAAGTTAACCAGAGTGTCCAGGGTGAAAGTCCCGAAATCTTGTGTATATATGGGTGCCGATTCCTTCGGATGAAAATTCCGTAAAATGGTATGTTGAAGTGTTTTGAATAATGGATGTTATTGAACTGTGAACCAATGAGTTGTAGTCTCATTTGGGTTGTTTATATAACAATGAACTAGACTCATGAATTGACTTAAAGTGAATGAATGGAAATGGATCGAGATGTGAACATCAATATTGAATGGTCGTGGGAAAGATGTAAGTTGGTTATGTATATTGAGCATTTATCTAACACTTATATCTTAGTTAAACCTCGTGTATTGTGTTAGTTTATTTCTACTGGGCTTTAGCTCACCCTACTTGGGAAACCATTTTCAGGTACCGGTGTGTCACGACCTAAACCTGCCCCTATGGGTTTAGCATCAGAATCGCCAAGAATCCGAGATTACAAGGCCCGCTAATAAAGAATGCATTAAAACAGAGTACAGGGGCATGGCGAAAGCCAAAACAGTAAATAAACAATGTCCAATGAGCTGTGACAGTCTGAATGCAAAAAGACTTTTCATACATATATGCAGTCAGTGACAAAGCAGTATGTACATTACATACAATTAGTTAGAACAGGGACCAAAACCCTATTAAACAGTACAGTACATTCTATGCAGATTACAAACAGATACAGAGACCGACGGGGAAATTAAAACACTCCTAAGCCATAGCTTGAGCAGTTCGGAACCTCATGATGAGGCCTGATGGTTGGCTTGACAAAACTGGACTTTACCCCGACGCTTCTAGCCGCGGTCTGGTGCCTGAACACCTACATATATTTATGAGCAGTGAGCTAAAGCCCAGTGAATAACACAATGCGTAAAGAGATTTAGAATGAATGTCCTTACGGTAATGAAAACAATTCATTAATTCAGTATATCAGTCGTCCAGACATTCAGTGATATGTGGTACATCCATTAGCATAGCAGTACAGTAAACAGTAGGTCTTAAAAGACCGACAATAAGTGATGGCCATCAATCAGTGAACAATAGTGGTTCCAACAAGGGAACCGACAGAGATCTCTGCAACAGTAACAGTAAATAGTAGGTGCTAAGGACGCCACAATACAATTCAGAATATAGGACATACATTCATTCAATTAACAGTATCAGTTCAGAAAGAAGTTCAGTTAAACAGTCAGAAATATTCACAGTTGAACATTGATGTGCACTACCGGCCATCAATGAGCCCCTGCCGGCCATCACTAATGGCCGGCCGACCACCAGTGTATCAGTAGATATTTTCTGATATTTTGTGCCAGCTGTTTGCACAAATTGGCGGCTTGCACTTGGATGGTTGGATCTCTTTGAGAGGATTTTGTATCTTCTATATATAGAGGCCTTCCTCTTGCATGCTCAAGGTTTGAAATTTTGAAGACAAAATAAATTTCTCTCTCTCTCTCTAGAATCCTCTCTCTCTAAATATTTTGCCTTAAAAGCCTAAATTCTCTGCACCTTTGCTTGTGAGCTCTTGATCAAACTTCATCATCTTGGTGTTGAGGTTGCTTGAGGTCCTATTTGAGCTCTAGAAGAGGATTTTTGCTTGGTTTGACTTTCCTTTCTAGACTAAATGGCATCTTGTCTTCAAAGAGGTAGAATACTTGTATTTTAAGCATAATTTAAATACTTGTTTGGCCACTTTTGCATGCTATTTTGAGGCTAGTTTTAACCTCTGAAATATCTGTTATAATGGTTTAAAATGGTGGTTTGAGGTTTGTTTTGGAGTTAGGGGTGGTCCACCCTTTTTGTAGCTTGTTTGCTAAGTTGTTTTGTCGTTTTTCAAAGCTTTTAAAAAAAAAAATTTGGCCTTTTATCCACTGAATTCCAGGGGATTTTCAGTGGTAAATATTTTTTTTAAGGTCTAAAATAGGAGGGGGTAGCCTCCCCTCCTTGTGTCTTGTTTGCAAGTGTAGATAGCCTAACATGTAAGCATGTTTTTCTACCCTTTTGTGACTTGATCTCAGCATGTTTTTGCTACTTTTTTGACTTGTTTTAGCTCTTTTTTGAGCTAGTTTCGCCACTTGAGGCTTGCTTTGTATGCTTGTAGTGTAATTGTGCTTAATAGTCTAGTTTGTGCTATGTGTTGGCCTTTCATTCTAGCCTTGTTTAGCTTACTTCAAGCATGTTTTAGAACTTCTTTTAAACTATTTTAGGATTGTTTTAAAGTGTTTATGCCTTTGGAGCTTTGTATTGTATGCCTATAGTGTAGTGCTCCTCACTAGTTTAGTGTTTTTTTGGCTTTTGAACATGTTATGCATGAGTTGCTTGCATGTTATAACATCATTTTTCATGCCATTTCAGCACTGAAATATCTGCAACCTCCCTCATTTTTTCACTTTTCCATTTGTTTTGAGTGGTTAACCTTAAGGTTGTGTTTAAGCTTGAGATTGAGTTTATGTTCAATGGTTTTAATCCTTTTTTGAGGGTTTCTACTAACCAACGGCATGATCTCTCTTATGCCTTAAGTCATCCTTTTGTTGACCCCTCTCGCATTAGACGGCAATCACTTTGGACTTAACGGGCGAACGAATGGTTTGGTAACTTAAAATGTGTAAATAAAACATGACAAGTAAAACTTGAGCAAGATAAGCATGTTGTGTTTGCATTGCATGTGTTCAATCGGACGTTATATTGAACAAAATGTAGATTAGAGCATTTCATACTCAAAGTGATGAAAGGAGCCAATCTCCTTAGTCTCCATCACCCTTGATCATGCATGATAGGGTGGTTGTCCTTTGTGTCATATTTGTGCATTTATTGAAAGTGTACAACTTGGATCTTTGACCATCATTCATTGAAAATGCCTGATTGGTGGCTTTGGATCTAAGAGTGCCACTCCTTTGATGTTTTGAGATGATAAGGAGGGAACAGTACAAATATATCATTGGAAAACCCTCCATTTTCCTTTGTTTGTGCTCTGTTGCAGTGTGGTGATTCGGCACACCGGTGGCCGACAGTGGCTCACTGATGGCCGGCAGTGCCTCATTCTTGGCCAACATGGCACATTTTTGGCCAGCAGATGGCCGGCAGGAATCATTCATGGCTTGTAGGCCACTGGTGCAATCCTCAACATTGATTTGGTAAGGTGGAGCAGAAAGGTTTTGAAGTGTACTTAACCCTGCAAACGGAGCCGCTCAAGAGCAAATCGGAAGGCTTTTCAAGGTGAAAACCAAGTGCATGCATCCTATATTTCCTAAAAGCAGAGCTGAGGCAGCGTGGTTCAGTGCTTTAAATGTTTAACTAGTGTACCTTGGTTTTGTAATTTAATTAGCTAGTTGTTAATTATTTAAGTGTTGTAATAATTAAGTAGCTGTGCTTAGCTATTTCTTTACTTTGTTGTGTAATAATTAGCCTAATTGGTATAATTAGATTAGTTTGATTAGCTTAGCCTAGATTAGCTTGGCTTATTCATTCGGACCCTCCTTCGTGAGGGCACAATGTTGTAATAAGTGTGCGTGCGTGTGTTCATGTCTTCCAACCCCGCGCCTTTCTCCCTTTTATTTACCCTCTTTTGATGGTTTGATTAGGGATCATATTTCGATTAGCATACCTTATGCTTGCATGTTTACATCATTCATTTGTCTTGCATGCACCGAGGCTCGGCGCATCATTCAAACTGCATCATATTTCAATACACTTCTTTGAATACGTGTTTAAAAGTATGTTGTTCAAGTTGCTTCGAATGCCATATTAGTAGCCAAGCCTATTAATTTCATATTGCTTGTGTTGCATTAGGCATCTTGTATAGTTAGGATCATACATTGTTTCTAACTAGCTTTTGTTTTGGCTTAGAGTACTCGGTAAGCTTTTATGCTTTAGTATACTGCATGAGATGTGTATATTGCCATGATAGCATGCTTGCCATGAGGCTATTTGCTTAAGTGATTAACTACATGATTGCCTGTGGATGGAGGCTTTGTTGTTTGAATTGGAACAATTCAACTAGTGCGAGTTTTTTAAGCCCACTTTGCGAAGTGGCAAATCATATTTTAAGCCCATCATGTTTGATGGCAAATCCGCATTTTAGCCCACTTGAGGGTGGAAAATTCAAACCATTTTAGAAAGCAAACATGAGTTTAATTCGTTCCAAGTCTTGCGACTTAGTCTATACTTGCTTGTGTGCATCACGTAGTAAAGTTAGCTAATAACTGGAATAAGAACGCATGTGTTTATAAAGCAACATATCATGCTTAATAAAGGCTGATCCTTTGATCGGGCGAGTGGGGGTTCTTCTTTCAGGACCTTCCCCTCTCGTACCCAAGTTCCCGAGCGGAGGCAACTTTGGCGATGACGGACACGTGGCCTTTGGCATGAGTCAGGGTTTCCTAAATTTTCCAAAACCAATATTTAGGTGACTTGCCGGATTGGACTCTTTGGTGTTTATCAGTCTTACATTGCACTTTGTGAGATTAGATTCAGAACTGTGACAGGAGTCCGAACTGTAGGACTAATTCGAGTTCTCCGAGAGGAGGGCGCGAAGAAAGTTGAGTCTACAATTTATGGAGACTTTGTTGGGGACTTAGAGAACTTGACTCGAACTCATGATATGTTGTTTTATTTACATTTATGTGTTTCTTTGCATTGCATTTGCATTGGTGCACCAAAGTCACAGTGTTTGCCATCTGCTATTCCTAAACGGTTTGCCGGAGGCTTGCTTGGAAAAGCTTGCCATAAGGCTGACCGGTTGTGGGCTTTGCCACGATGGGAACACAAACCTTGGATCTAGACTACCGCTGTACTGTTTGATCCTCCTTTCACTTCTCGGTGTTAGGAAGTTCTTGGTGTTAGGAGCAAGAGGTATATTAGGTGGTCATGCTGAGGCGTCCATTTCGACCAATTGACCTAGTTGCATATCGGAAGCCATAGAGACTGTTCCAAACTAGAACAGGTTGCTTACCCGAATGCAGGATTGTTTGAAATCACATGTGTGCATAGTGAACCCCTAGTTCCTGATGAAATGAGGACAGAGAAACCCTACCCCAGCATAGGGGTGTTTTAGCTCTCTCTTGCTTGATATGTGCTTTTAGAGTGTGACTCTACATGAATGTATGTATCAGTTGCAAGTCTGGGTATCAGTTTGAGGGTATCAGTTTTTGGGGTAGAAATCAGTGTTTGAGTACAGATTGTCTAGCTTATGATTTCAACTGTGTGTTGTCCTTGTCTAAGCCTAGATGTTGTGCGTTTGTTGATTGTTGTTTCTTTTTTTGCTTTATTTTCTTTTTGCAAGGTAGTATTTCACAATTGTTTCTGACGAGGCAATTTCCATCCGAGCACTCTAGACTAGAGTCAGGAGGATTTACCGATCTAAGGATCTTATTAGAGGACAACCAGTGTTTGCTTTGCTACACCAGGTTACGAGACGGAGGACAGTCAGACATAAATCACCGGTTCAACAGTCGCCAATTCAGCGGTCACTATCTGCTTCACCTGTGCCCAGTCGGGCCTAGTTTTTGGCTTCCACCTCAGAAAGAGAGTATACACCGGTTCTGACAGATCAGCATCCCTCAGTTAGTATGGAGGATATGATACACCAACTTCAACAGACCATCAAGGCCATGTAGCAGGACGCTGCTCGCCAAGCGGAAGTTATCGCTCGCAAAACAGAGGTTACAGCCCGGTAAGCTAAACTGATTGCTCGGCTTCAACAACAACAGTAAAAACAACCGCAGTAGGAAATTGCTTCTGCATCCCACCCACCTCCTGCAGATATTCCAGTACCCAGAGCTCCTGCTCCAACAACCAATGTCCAGGAAAATGCGGACATCCCAATGGATCCAATTCCACCCCAGACTTCCAAAGCACTAGCCTACCCAATGGGGACCCCCTTTGAGTTCGAGGTTGACCCTACCGCTCTGAAAGTGAGCAAGCTTAAAAAGCTTTTTAAGAGGGCTCAAGGTGTCAACTTGATCTCGGACATAGAGGACGGCTACACAGATGCTATAGTGACATTGCCGGATAGATTTAAAATGCCACACGTAGATCACTTCAACAGTTCGAGTCATCCCATGGTCCACTTGAGGCTATTTTTAGATATTCTGCGGCCGATGGGCTTGACTAGACTGCAGAAGCTATCCTTCTTTGGTCGGACCCTATCGGGTATTGCCACTATCTGGTATGCTAAACTGGAGGATTCTATGAAGAGAAGCTGGGAAGAGATGGCCGAGGCCTTTGTCGTCCAATATTCTTATAACACTCAAATCGAGGTCACAACTCATGATCTCGAGGCTACTGAACAAGAGCCGAAGGAGGGCTTCTCTAATTTTGTCACCTGGTAGAGGGCCAAGGCCTCCATGATGACCACCAGGCTAGCTAAGAACAACCAGATAAGAATGGTCATTCGAAATCTACAACCGAAGCTACTACAAAAGGTGATTGTCTTACCCCTCCCTGCATTTGCTGACCTTCATGAGATAATGGTGCAGATAGAGAATGCGATGAAACAAGGTCTGATTGACGATGAAAAGGAGCAGCTCAAGAGGGCTTTTACACGCAGTTCCAATGCAGCTATGAGTAGCAACGTAGCTGCGAGGACCTCTAATGTTGGTATGGTCACCACCATATAAAAAATAACCACCCTTTTTACTGGCACATCTGGAACTACCCCACAACCAGCAAAGTACCCCCATAGGGCCAAAGGGTTTTCACCCCACTCTACATGTCTCAATCCAAAGCCTTGGGGTCCTAATCAGAAAATGGCATCTGAAGCCCCTAGAACCATGCCCGTTGCCTAATCCCCTCCCTTCTACACATAACTCGGCCAAGTATTGCGCCTTCCACCAGCAGCATGGTCACAACACCGACCTATGCTTTAGACTCCGTCCAGAGATTCAGGATCTCATTGACAACAAAGTGATAGTGCCTCCTGAGAAGCCTAACGTCATTACAAACCCTCTCCCACCACTTAACCAACCCCCTCCTCCACCTAGGAAAGTAAACCTTATCCAAACAATGGTTGTCCCATACGACCGTAGTCTATACATCACTCCCTACCACCTGCCTAAGCCGGCGCTACTCATCCCACAAAGCACAGACTTGTGTATGGTGAGTGAGTCCATATCGCAACTCGAACGCATGGTGGTGGCTGTGGTAGAAGAAGGCATGCCTGAGGGCTCCGTGAGCTTAACTGAAGAAGAGTACAACCCTTACTGTTACGTTGTGCCAACTAGCTAGGCCAAACCGAGGGTAGAATTGTCAGTGGGGATGGAGGTTAATGTAGTCCGGGAGGATGGGCCAAGCCAGGGACTGGATGACTTAGCTGAGCTTGAGGAAGACATCAGTAATCTACAGTTCTTTGATGAATAGGATCTGGGGAACGTACAGATTGGCTGGTTTGATATGAACGGATCAACGGATAATACATGGTGGCTTAGTGATGAGCCGGATGTTGATGAGGGTTCTCAACCGAAGTAGGGACAGTTGGAAATAGGAACGTCTATGACAGCCAGAACGACTGACAAACAAAGGGAAGTTATCGGAGAGCATCGGTACTAAGAATTTTGCTCAAGAATTGGGTAGTTTGGGTACAGTTGATACAGAACAGGAGGCCACGTTGAAGCGGTTCAAACATGAAAGAACATAGAGTGATCAGAGGGCTAGAAAAGCCGAAGGTCTTGCAGGGACTGATTGTGTTGTGGATACAGGAGTGCTTACAACAGAACTGGACAGTTGTTTGTCAGTTGCCGAGCGAATGTGGTGGGAAGATAAACATTTGTATCTCGCCCACACGGATGAGGATTAGGGACAGAATCTGCCAGATGATACATGAAATGCCGAGGAAGTCGATCACATGACTCGGAGTGGGCGGCACTTTAAGCCCCCACACTTGGACTAACCAAAAGCATCAACGAAATACAAGGAAGCTGAGAAACAGAAGGATAAACTGTTAGAAGAGGAAGCTGTACTGAAGCAACTGAAGAAAATTCAGGCGGATATCTCCCTTTGGGGTTTGCTCATGGCTTCACGGGTGCATAAACAAGCCGTCCTATCAGTAATGGATAAGGCTAAGCTCTCTATTGACATAATCCTCGAGCAGTTAGTGGGATTGGTTTTAGCAGGAGGCGCTTCGCCGACTTTGACTTTCGCAGATAAAGAATTGCCGCTTGAGGGCTCTGAGCACAACAAGCCGTTATACATCTCTGTGGAATGTAAAGAGAAGTGGATACCAGTTGTCGTGGTTGATACCAAGTCTGCAATTAATGTGTGTCCATTGTGCACGGCTTATGCTATCAGTTTGAAACCCGTGGACTTTGCACCAACGGCCCAAGTGATTCGGGCTTATGACAATACAAGTCGAGAAGTGATGGGGATAGTACAGATCAGAACTCAGGTTGGCCCGGCGCAATAGGACATTGAGTTCCACGTCTTGGATGTCCCAACCACCTTCAATTTACTCCAGCCACCTTTAATTTACTCATTGGATGGACATGGCTACACTAAGCGAGAGCTGTCTCTTCCACTCTGCATCAAATGTTGAAGTACCCCCATGGGAAGGGGGTAGCTATTGTTTTTGGGAACTCTTCCATACATCTGCCGCTGGAGGTTACTACACCAGTCTTCGAAATTGTACACGGCGAGGAGAATGTCTTTTTGTCCGGGGTCACCTTGGCCGAGGCCATTGTAGTGGATGATATTCTGGCTATTGATGAGGGGTTATATGTCAGTGCGCAATCCGTTTGTCTCATAAATAAGCTGTTACATGTACCCGGAATGGGATTGGAAGGGAGTGGCCGGAAGGGCGTCGGTACATTGGCCGAAGTGCCACACAACCCTTATACCTTTGGTCTAGGTTACACGCCTACCAAAGAGGATTGGGTAAGGAAGGGAAAGGAAATGTCAGGAAGGGCCAAGGCTAAACAAACAGGGAAGCTCTATGGGTTGGTGCATAGACTTATTCAAGGAACCCTGAATGGCCGTTTTGTCTGAGAGGGGGAGGATTTCCCATTTTGTGGCTTTCTTGAGCCATGTCTGAATTTTGAGAAGCGGCATTTGCCCGGCTTCGAGATCTCTTTTCACCTATAGTTGCAAGGGGATGAAGTAGGAAAAGAGCAAACTGATCTACCAGTTGAGGCTAAACAGCGTATAGAGAATGAGTCCGATGGCACATAATTCGAGATAGGAGCAGTGCCGGCCTGTCTCCTTTTGGATCCTCAGATCACACCAGAGAGCTTGGGGGATGAGTAATCTGTTTCCATGATTAGAGATCAATCGGCTATGGGCCCTTCTTCTGCATTCTGGATGCATCTATCACACCCTCCCTCGTTTGGTAGTTCGAGGAGGGCTTTTTGTCCAGCAGTTCTGAATCAGGTAGTGATCCGGAATCTGATTCCACAGAGTCTATGGAGTCAGAATCAGATTCTAGTTCTTCTGATTCAGAGTCCGGTATTCTTGGGGTTGATAACCCGGATGCCGTTGTTTTGTCCAGGTCGTCTTTTTCTTTTTCTTTTGAGTCGGTTGTAACCGAGGAATTGGACGAACTGGAAGTTGTGAATAAGAATGGTACCATTGCTATTTCTGAGTACTTTTATGTGTAACTTGTTTACTGCATTAAACAATACTTTCAAAACTTTGATAAAAATGACGAGGAAGAAATTCCTGTGGTTTTGAAACATTTGATTGATTGAGAGGAAGAGAGGTTTGTAAAACCTCTGGTTAATGAAATCACTTCAATTAATGTTGGTATTGAGAAGGATCTGCGTCTGGTCCAGATCGGGTCCACATTTTCTTCGGAGGAACATGAGCGCTTAGTTGCTTTATTAAAAGATTTCAAAGATGTTTTTGCATGGTCCTACGAAGACATGCCTGGAATCGATCCTGAGATTGTACAACACCCGATCCCTCTTAACCCTGAGGGCTGATCCGTCAAGCAGAAGCTTCGGAGAATACGCCCGGATTGGGCTTTGAAAATCAAGGAAGAGGTCACCAAGTAGATAGATGTAGGGTTCTTGCTAGTTTTTGAGTATCTTGCTTGGTTGGCCAACAATGTTCAGGGGCTAAAGAAAAATGGCAGAACTCGGGTGTTTGTGGATTTTAGAGATTTGAACAAAGCTAGTCCGAAGGACGACTTCCCTCTACTGCACATCGATGAACTGGTGGACTTCACCATGGGGCATGCGTTACTTTCCTTTATGGATTGGTTTTCCAGGTATAACCAGATCTTGATGGCACCCGAGGACAGAGAGAAGACTGCCTTCACTATGTCGTGGGAAACCTACTGCTATAGGGTGATGCTGTTTGGTTTGAAGAATACTGGGGCTACTTATTAATGCACTGCAACTACGATCTTACATGATATCATCCACAAAGAGGTTGAGGTGTATGTGGATGACATGATTATCAAGTCCAAGGAAAGAGAAGGCCACTACACCGCCTTAAAGAATTTTTTCCAACGGATCAGAGAGTATCTGTTGTGACTAAATCCTCAGAAATTCACTTTCGGTGTCATAGCAAGGGAAATGCCGGGATACTTGATTACACAAAGGGGCATCGGAGTCGATCCTTCCAAGATTAAGGCCATTTTAAAAATGCCACCACCAAGGACTAAAAAGGAGGTGCAAGCCTTTCTGGGTAAAGCGCAATTCATAAGACAGTTTATTGCAAAATTAACCTTGACTTGTGAACAACTATTTGGTCTCCTGAAGAAAGGAAAGAAATTCCAATGGGATGACCGATGCCAGGTTGCTTTTGAGAAGATCAAACAGTACCTACAGAACCTGCTCGCGTTGTCACCGCCAGAGCCAAGGAAGCCGTTGATTTTGTATTTGTCAGTAACCGATACGACTATGGGCTGTATGCTTGCGCAGGAATCTGAGGATAGAGTGGAGAAGGCCATCTATTATCTGAGTAAGAAGATGTTGGAATATGAGACCTATTACACTCTGCTCGAGAAGGCTTGCTTGGCCTTGGTGTGTGCTACCAGGAAGTTGAGGCACTACCTGTTAGCTCACTCCATAATTTTGGTTTTGAGATTGGATCGCATCAAATATCTCTTTGAGAAACCCACGCTTACGGGTAGGCTAGCCCGTTGGTTGCTTCTTCTCACCAAATTCAATTTGAAGTACATGACTTGCAAGTCTATAAAAGGGAGCACGGTAGCAAAGTTCCTAGCCGATCACCCATTGGAGGGAGATGAAGCAGTAGAGTATTTGTTCCCAAATGAGGCTATTCTGCAGGTCGAAGAAGAGATTTGGACTATGTACTTTCACAGACCGTCTAATCAGTACGGGTATGGGATAGGGGTGTTGTTGATAGCGCCCGACAATTCCCACATTACCTTTAGCTTTCAAACTCCAGTTCAAAGTGTCAAACAATGAAGCAGAGTATGAGACACGTATTGCTGGCTTGGAAGCTGCCCTGGAACTAGGGGCAAAATGGTTGGACGTCATTGGGGACTTGAACTTGGTTGTATCTTAAGAGAAAGGAGACTGGAAGGTTAAAGAAGAAAGGATGAAAATCTATCACCAAACCCCGGACGTTCTGATTCCTAGGTTTGAGAAGCTAACCTTCACGCATCTGTTAAGAGAGAGGGACAGGTTCGTTGACACCTTATCAGCTTTATCTTCCATGACAGACATCCCTTTGGGAGTCTGGATGTGTCCAATCATTATTGAACAGAGGTATGTGCCGGCCTACGAGCTCATTGTCGCAATAGATGAAGTACAAGATGAGAACCCCTGGTCTCATGACATCTGGAACTTCTTAGAAAATGAGGCTTATCCACTAGGGGCAAATGCCAAAGATAAGAGGGCAATACGGCGAATGGCTGCTCAGTTTATCATCTGTGGGGGTAAATTGTACAAATGAGGCCATTTGGGAATGCATAAACTAGGTGTCGATGCTGAAGAGTCAAAGCGCCTAATGGAGGCCATCCACGGAGGAGAGTACGGATCACACATAAGCAGAGTGATGTTAGCTTGGAAGATTCTCAGACAGGGTTACTACTGGTCAACCATGGAGGAGGATTATATTGGTTTTGTTTGGCGATGCCACAAATGTCAAATCCATGCCAATCGCATTAATATCCTGTCGTCGAAACTGTATAACATGACTTCGCCGTGGCCATTTTCAGTCTAGGGAATTGATGTTATTGGGGCTGTTACTCCCAAGGGGTCAAACGGGCATGAGTACATCCTGGTGGCGATAGACTAGTTTACAAAGTAGGTTGAGGCCCAATCCTATGCGGTGCTAAAAGCTTCGCACGTAGCCAAGTTCATCAGGAATAATATCATTTGTCGTTCTGGGGTCCCGAATTAGATCATCTCGGATAATGGTTCCCACTTCAAGAAGGAAGTGATCGACTTGTTAGAGAAATACAACGTGGCTTTTCATAAGTCATCCATATATAGGCAACAAACCAACGATGCTGTTGAGGCCGCCAACAAGAACATCAACACACTCTACAGAAGATGGTGGAAACCTACAGGGACTGGCCAGATAAGCTGCCATTTACTCTTTGGGGCTACGGAACATCAATTCGAACATCTACTGCGGAAACTCCGTATTCTCTAGTTTATGGTATGGAGGTAGTTCTGCCGATTGAAGTTGAGGCTCCGTCGTTGCGGGTCATGGCTAAGTGCCAGATAGCAGAAGAGGATTGGCAGCCGAGCAGGTTCGAGGAACTTATGTTGTTTGATGGGAGGAGGCTGAAAGCACAATACCACGTCCAAGGTTATCAACGCAGAATTACCAAGGCTTTCAACAAGAAAGTTAAGTCCAGGAATCTAAAAGAAGGGGATTTGGTGCTCAAAGACAACCGAGCTCCCATCCATGACCCTAGGGGCAAGTTCAGACCTAATTGAACTGGTCCTTACATCATCAAAGCAATTTGGTCAGGTGGAGCTGTCATTCTTATGGATTTAGATGGCCTCGAATTCTCCCAACCAATCAACATGGACAAGTTGAAGAAATGCTACCCTTGAGTGGCTCGCTAGGCCGAAAACCCGAAAGGGCGACCTAGGCAAAAGTTAGAGCACAAAAAATTTGACATAAGAAAAACTGAGCTCGCAAGGTTGAAAACCCAGTAAGGGTGGCCTTGGCAAAAGTTAGAGCACAAAAGGAGTGTTAATACTCGAGTGAACCTGAACCAAACTATGTAAGGCTTGATTCCTATGTTCGGGATACATAGGCAACTTCATTCTACAGTCCAGCCATAAAAACTTCCAAATTAGCTGTGTCCATGTGATTGTTTTGGTCATCTTTGTCTTTTCTGCATCCAAGAGTTTGGTTGTGATCTTTGCTATCAGAGCTGGTTACCGTGCAGTGCAGTGCTATTCAGACAAGGGGCAACTTTCCAGTTATTGGGTTCGGAGTAGTACATCTCAAGGATAGATTCCGGATGTGTCCAGTTGTGATCGTTATCGAAAATAGTTTTGAAAAGTTTTAATAAAAGTTGATTTTGTTCAAATTAATCTTTTTACAACTTAGACCATTTTTGGACCAAAAAGAAAATTTTCAGTGCCCACAACCTTCAATTTCAATGATTTCAATACGGAGTTCTCTGACTCTTGATACAAATTGAAGTTGCTTTTTATTTCATTCAAAAGGAAAACTTGAAAGTACAGATTAAAGTAATAAACTTGGGGCATAGTTGAGTCAGGTATTCTTGCGTCCCCTCCCAGAGCTTATGGAAGCTTTAGATGCTAAAGTAGGCCCGGTTTGTGCCTCATCTTCAAGCCAAGCTATGCATTCGCCAGAGAGGGCGCAACTAAAATTGGGAGCAGGGGCCAGAAGCTCTCTTGCCCTCCATGTAGTGGAATACCGAGCTAGCTGTGTGCCTCGGATAAAAAATGAAGCTGGATACTCTACCCCTCTTCCGGGCAAGTCTAGT
Source organism: Camellia lanceoleosa (assembly GCA_025200525.1). Lineage (NCBI taxonomy): Eukaryota > Viridiplantae > Streptophyta > Magnoliopsida > Ericales > Theaceae > Camellia > Camellia lanceoleosa. The sequence continues at coordinate 2,124,284 of JANUSC010000016.1, read as the reverse complement.
CTTGTCCGAACTAACGCCGGAACCGAAATAGAAAGTAGAAGACACAGTGTGTCAAACCAACCAATTCAATGCCAGGCTAGCGAGACATGCTGTAGCTCATCTCGGGCAGATCAAACTAGGGGTAACGCCAAGTAATGTCAACAGCGGACCTGTTGCACATCCAGTGGCACCATCACCCCTTGTTTGGGAAATCCACTAGCTGTTGATGGAATAAATAGCCGCTCGCAGAATGTACAAGGCAAGCATCCACTACTTTCAACCTATTCATGAGCTATACCTGGGGAGTGATGAAAAATAAGAGAGATTAAAGAATAGAGAGGTATACGTGGAGAGAAAAGTGAGAAAAGGGTTTTGAGAGAAAAACAGAACCCGAGGGCTGAGTGATGTGAGACACACATGTGAGATAGGGTAGGAAACATTACCTATAAGAGGAGTGGACTTCCTGCGAACCTGGTCATCTCTCGGCGATGGAAAGCATCCAAGCCCATCAAAGTCTCAGCCAATGCTAAGCCAATGTGGCTCTTGCCCTCTTTTAAGCCTTAAACAACTTCGATCAAGCAAAAGCTAGACCCTCCGAAGCCAGGGGCAAGCAGGAAATGAACCAACATACACAAGCAGAGGTCATGTTGCCAAAAACCTTTCCAAAGACGGTTGCCACAGTTGCCGGTGTCAAAAAATCGGTGAATGAGATTTGGAATGTTAAGTTCTTTGTTGTGAACCAAAGATCGGGCACTGTGTAAAGTGAGCCCACACATCCATCTTAAAGCTTGGACATGGCCAAAAATGGAACTGGGGCAAGATCTCCACATCACGCCGGGATTCCATCAAAGCTTGGAATTCTTCGATTGTGGGACATATCTCTTGTCCCCCGAAGCTAAATACATTTGTAACCGGGTTCCAACATCTGACCGCAACATGAAGGAACGGAAAACACAGCTAAGTACGACTCAGCGAGAATAGTGCATTTATCCCAAAACCCCAGAAATTCAGCTTTTCTGAGCCATCTAAAGTCACAATCCAATCGGAGAGTTTTTCGGTGAAGAATGGCTCCATTTGGGTTGAAAATAGAGCTGGAATGAAGAAAACACGAAGCTGTAGCTTTTGTAGAAGATAAGGCAGTGAATGGAGGCCAGGTGTCAATGTTTCAGAGGTTTTGCTCATCGATGGCTGTCAGGGGTTTATTGATGGCCGGCAGAGGCTCATCAATGGCCGACAAGGGCATATTGACGGCCAACAGGCAATCCTCCATGGCCGGCAGCCTCCCTTTCATGCTCACTGACCCCGTTTGTCAAGATTCAGTTGTTTTTAGTAGTTCTATTCTGTTATTGGCATCTTTTGAGCTCATGTTTTTTGACATTTTGGGGTTTGAGCATGTTAATTTAAGTTGTAACCGTCTGGTTTTGTTTATTGAGTTGTATTTATGTTGTTTATCGAGTTGTTGCAATTTTCTTATTAAGTTGTATTTACATTGATTAGTCAGCCAAGACCTTGTGTTGTTTATCGAGTTATTTTGTTCTTTTAGTTGTTAGTCGATTCATTACCTGATTAAGACAATATCATTCGAATGTGCAGTTTTCAAAGAAGATTGTAGACGTCCTCGAACGTCCTGGGAGGATGACTCCCGTTCTGTTCATATTGGGCTTGCTACAGTTCGGACTCAAATTATGACGGTTCTTAATTTGAACCAAAGAGTCCAAATTCGGCAAATCGATTTGAGAAAAACAGATTTTTAGAAAAGAAGTGCCAAACATGGACTGCTTTGCCAGATACAGAGTCGCCACATAAATATTTTATTTTGGGAAATTTAGGAAACCCTGACTCGGTGCCAAAGGTCACATGTCCGTCATCACCAAAGTTGCCTCGGCTCGGGAACTTGGGTACAATTGGGGAAGGTCAGCTATGAGCACCCCTCTCGCCCAATCAAAGATCGGCCTCTACTAATCGTGATATCTTGTTTTGAAAGCATTATGTGTTCTTATTCCGGTTATTAGCCTAGAATAACTATGTTATGCACACAGCAAACAAGTATAGACCAAATCACCTAAATTGGAACAAAACATTGTATGTTTGTTTCAAAAATGGTTTGCTACTCGCAAGTAGGCTAAAATGCAGGTTTTGCCACCCTCAAGGGGGCTTTAGAAAAGATGGTTTTGCCAGTATCTAGTGGGCTTAAAACTCACAGTTTTAGTATGTTATTCCAATTTAGATAATTCAACCTCCATCCACAGGCACTCAAGCAGTTATATCACATAAGCAGCTAGCCTCATGGTAAGCATGCTATCATGGCAACACTCACACGCATGCAAGATGCTAAAGTATAAACACTTACCGAGTACTCCAAGCCAAAACAAAGAACTAGTTAGAAATCATGCATGATCCTAGTTCATATTAAGATGGCTAATGCAACGCATGCAAAATGCAACTAGAATGGGCTCGGCTAATCTACGGATGGCATGTGAAATGCAACTTGATACATGTATTCAAATTTGAAATGAAATACAATGCAGTTAGCATGATGCGCCGAGCCCAGTGCATGCAATATAGATGGATGGATGTAAACATGCTATCATATTGTATGCTAATTGAAGCATGCCCTAACCTAACCATCGAAAGCTAGTAAATAAAAGGGAGAAAGACGTGGGTTTGGAAGACATACCCACACTCACGCACCCTTATTACACAATTGCCCTCGCTCTGAGGGTTCGAATAAATATTACATTTCGAATAAATAATACTAAATTAATTATTACAGAAGTTCTAATTAATTAACAATATGCAAAAAGAAGGTGGCCGTAGCCTTGCCTCGGAATACGTGAATGATGCATGCATGACTCGTTTCGCCCGGAAACTCGCTGCCATAGCACCGCTGCCTCTGTTTTCACTACCTTGCTTCTCTGAAGATTTTTATAAGTCTCAAGGATGCTTCTTTGAACACTGGGGAGCATCACCGACCAGGTGAAAACACCACCGGCCGCAGGGAATGGTCACCGGCCACTGTTTAAGCTATCGGCCATATATTTTTGGCCGGTTGGCACTCCAAGTTGCCGGTCGGCTATTTCTTCCTGCAGAATCATGCAGTTGACAGCAACAGAGGGCAAGCAGTGTATGGCATAGAATTTTCAGGCAAATGTGAGCATGGACACACTCCCTATCATGCAATGGACTTAAGGGAGCATCACCCTCGACCCTTGGGCCATCAATTATGCATTTTGGTGGATGATGGCCTAAGAGGCCAAGTTTTCCATTCGATGTGAAAATGCATGCAACAAAAGAGATGAGTGCCTTACGCCCTATCATGTTGAGGTCAAAGATATTGGCGACCGAGGATTGAGACGTGTTTCGTCACTTCGAGTACGAACACTTCTCAATCCTCATACTTGGTTTGACACCCCAAACCAAGAAAAATTTAATGCAATGTGTGCCATATACAATGCAAAGTGATGCAACTCATGCAAGGCAATATGAACATGCTAAGCTAATGCAACATGATACTTTCTAACCATGCAAGCTAGACTAATGCAATATGGACATATCAAGAATACAACATGACTATGTAATGCCATTAGCTAAACATGTAAACTTGTGAAAATGATACAATGTAAGCATACAATCAATATAATGCAACATGCAAGCATGCAAAGTATGCAAAGATGGACTTATACTGAAATGAGAGGACCTCAGCCCCGCCCAAAATAGTGGCCTAAAGATGATGCAAGAGGGCACAAATTATGCATGCAAGCATGCACACACCAAGGCCCATCATCTAAGCATGGAAGGGGGCCACTCTAAGCATACCTAAAGGCAATATAATTGGATAATAAACACTCATGTTAAACTCTGAAAAGCATGCAAGAGAAGGTGCCAAAACATGCTAGGGAATAGATACAAAATGGAAGGCATTCAAGGCCACAAAGGAGAGCATTGCTCAACACCTACCCTAACCACTCATGGCATGAACTAAACAACCAAAAGCAGAGTTCCCATGCATCAAAATATGCCCCAAAACCCACTGATATGGCAGCCCCAAATGACTTAAACACAAGGCATGCACTATGACCCTTTTCAAGGCACAAAATAACAACCCTTCAAGGCAAGAAAGTGATGATGAATGTATGCACACAAGCATGGATTAGGGACTGAAATGGCATGTGAAATGACTCCAAATCACTGAATCAACCCAACTCAAGCATCCTCATGACTCACACACTCGATGCCAACATGCTAGAATGCAAAGGGGCTATACAAAGCATGAAATGCATGACCAAATCAACACCCAATAGACCTCAAGCATGGCAAAATATGACTAAAAGCTTCACAAAGCTAAGCAAAAATGTGCAAGCATGATGGTCTAATGGCAAGATGCAGTTTTAGGCAAAATGGGGTAATACAAAGCAAGTATATTATGCATGCAAGGGACCTTTAATTGAACCAAAAATAGAGGTAAGATATGCCCAAATAACCGCCAAAAACCTCTGAATTGGAGCCAAGAAAAGCTAATCATGCATGCTACCCTTATGAGCCAAAAATGAAAACAAAAGAGAGACAAAGGGAGAGGGGTGTCCCTCCCCTATGCAAGACCTCAAAACCCCTTCTTCACCACTGAAAACCCTCTGGATTTCAGTGGTGAGAAGGCCAATACACCAAAGTAACCAAAGCTTAACAAAGAGAGCACAAAAAGGGGCCAAACAAGGCCTAAGAGGGTGAGGTCGACCCCCAACACCAAAATGACCTTAATGAAGTATCTTAAGCATGCAAATACAAGACTTTTTTCAGTTATACACAAAGTCTAAAACAGTAAGAAAGATAGGCTAAAGGCTAGTGCAAGATTGGGGAATATAAAGCAAGATTGTTACCCTTGAAGAACACTCCAAGAATAGCAAGCTCAAGCCCCTTCTTCTGATCAAAATCACTCCAAAACTCCAAGAACAAACCCTCCAAGCCTCCCAAGTCGAAGTATGGTGTAATAGTAGGTGACTTAGTGCAAAACTAAGGTTAAAACACACTTTTGAGGCCTCTGACACACACAAAAGAGGAGAGAGATAAAGATCTAGAGAGAGTGTGTATATCAGATATACATATATATTTTGCTCTGGTTTTTGCTGAACCAAACAAAGGAGAGGGTTAGTCTCCTTATATAGGCAATGCAATGTGTAAAGCTTACAAGAGAAGCTAAAGAAGAAGGGTCAAAGGGGCCAAGTCTTCCTAGAGAAGCTAAGGCAAGGGTGCAAGCTTCTTAAGGAAGCCATGAGAAAGGGTCAAGATTCCTCAAGAAACTTGATTAAAGGGTTCAACCTTCTAGAAGAAAATGGGTGCAAAGGTTCAAAACAGCCACAGATGTGCATGGGAAGCAGGGCTTGTGCGTCCCAGCTGGCACAGCTGGTACGCACCATGCCTGAAGGGTGCAAAAGGGTAATACCGGCCAGCAAAGGAGGTCACTGGCCAAAAAGAGTGTCAATCGACCACACCAAGTGCCGACCGGCCAATGGTATATTTCACCAATGGCCGGTAGCAAGAATACACGGCCGGTGGCCTCAATCCAATGCCGGTGGGGGCTGGGGGAGCTAACAAGCCACCCTTTACCCTCGGGTTTAAAAACAAACAAGTCCTTGGTGCAAAACCAAGGGCAGGGCAATCAAGTCGAGAGATCCAGAGGCAAGGCATGTAGCCAGGACCTCCGGGAACTCAAAACAATCACAAACATGGATGATCACCGAGTGTTCAAATGGTGACGTCCAAGCCTTGAGGACGGTCAAAAATGGGGTGTCTACAGTTGCCCCTCTTTGACAGAACTCGAAAGTCATAACGATGATGAGAGCGAATGTCAAAGCCCAAAGACAACCCATTTTTGACAAGGCCGAAGGCTTAGACAGACATACAAGCTACAAATAAGATATGTGCCCGAAGGCTGGGAAAAAATGCAACTGACAATGCAAGAAGCCGAACATAACTTATGATCATGCAAAGAAAGCTATAACAAAGCATATACATGCAACAGTTTTAAGCAATCAACTCAAATCCAACTACATTACAATGCAGAAAGGATGTAAGAGAATCATGTAATTGTCTCTACGTTTCACGTGGAGAATACAATACATGTGCGGTTCGTCTGGTTGCACCAGCTTCAAATGAACCGTACATACAATATCGTGCCCTAAAAGAGAAAGAAAACTTAACAGGTGCAATATTGTCAGCAGTATGCAATCAATGCAATTGAAAGTGCGTGACAACGCAAGTCGAGTAGGACGCATAACAATGCAATTTGGGGTAAGCATAACAATGATATGAAGGCACAAAAACATGTCCGTAAAGAACACGTGACAACGTGTGCAATGTGTGTGATGGGGAACTTGAACACATGTGAGTAAAGCAATACGTGACAACGCATGCAATGTGTGTAGAAACTTGAACACATATAAGTAAAGCATAACGCGACAACGCATGAAATGTGTATAGAAAGAAACTTGAACACATGTAAGTAAAGCATAACGCGACAACGCATGCAATGTGTATAGAAACTTGAACACATATAAGTAAGGCATAACGCAACAACGCATGCAATGTGTATAGAAAGAAACTTGAACACATGCAAGTAAAACATAATGCGACAACGCATGCAATGTGTATAGAAACTTGAACACATATAAGTAAAGCATAATGCGACAACGCATGCAATGTGTATAGAAAGAAGCTTGAACACATGTAAGTAAAGCATAACGCGACAATGCATGCAATGTGTATAGAAACTTGAACACATATAAGTAAAGCATAACGCGACAACGCATGCAATGTGTATAGAAAGAAACTTGAACACATGTAAGTAAAGCATAACGTGACAACGCATGCAATGTGTATAGAAACTTGAACACATATAAGTAAAGCATAATGCGACAACACATGCAATGTGTATAGAAAGAAACTTGAACACATGTAAGTAAAGTGTCACGCCCCTAACTCGCCCCTAAAAGGTTTGGGCATGATTTAATCAGAAACAGACAGAATGACTTGATGTAAATGATAACTGGGGCCTAAGCAGAAGCATTAAATTCAATAGAACAACAAATAGACACATCTATTGAGCCACTATCACAAACCAGGACCATCCCTTAAAACAAACTGATAATAATTTACACCTGATACACATATATATACAAATTTACAAGTCTAGCCCGGATATTGGGCACCCAACAAAACATTAAATGCAAACGGCTTTAAGCCAACAAAACTAGTAAAGTCAACTGGTCATCCTCAGGCTGACAAAAGATGGCTGATAATGATGCTAGACTTGATTACCTACAGAATCAGACAAAATAACAGAATGAGACAAGCTTAGTGAATAATAATAATTAAGCAGTTTAATAATTACAATGCATTCATCCAAACAGACATCAACATTAAAGTTGAGGTTATCTTATATTTTCAGAATGACCCTTGGTCTCATATTACCATTTTACGTAACGTTCTTTACGGCCCGGAATTGTCGTAAACGACCTTATGGCTCAGAATTATCAGAATAGCCTTATGGCTCAGAATTATCAGAATAGCCTTATGGCTCAGAATTATCCGAATAGTCTTATGACCCAGAATAGCCTTTTATTAACTTCCAACCAATACAGACATTCATGTCATAACGGACAAAAACAGAATATCATTTACAGACATTAATAATAATGAATGTAAGCTCAATGTATTATTACTCACTGTGGTGTGTTGGCGTACTAGTACCTTCAGGAGTGGGCCCTGCACACAATATAACTGAGAAGTTAATATTCTTTTCTTTTCAGATCTTTATGAAATCATTTCATATGCATATAACACCATTTTAGATTCATCAGATAAATATTCTAATAACACCGGAGAGTTAAGCACAAAAAAAACTGAACAAACAGAGTTTTCTCCTTGAAAATAGTCCTCCGCTCGAGCGTAACTTTGTCCGCTCGAGCGGACAGTGTAGTGCTGCCAAAAATACTGGATGGTCGATTTTTACGCTCGAGCGGAACTTCCTCGCCGAAGGACAGGTAATTTTCGAAAAATTCTTTGGGAGGTGCATTTTCCGCCGGCGCCGACCTCACTTCGGCGTGAAGATGACTTGAGGCGGCCGATTTAAAGCCAAAATTCATCAACCAAATCCAATTTTCATGCAATCAAGGGTAGAATTTGTGTAATACATCCACTTACCAACCCCATAACATGGATGAAAGCTTGATCATGCCAAATTAAACTAAGTTAAAGGCTTCAACAAGCCAACACTTTCACAAGTTTCAATCTAACTTCGAGTTCTTTAAACATATTACATGAAATCAACATTATGCAAGAGCAAATGATACAAAATCAAGGATTTGAAGTACAGATTCATACAACACTCAAATTAGTGTCAACATGCTCAAAAGGTGAGAAACCCTAATGAATCAAACATGGATTATCTAAGAACCAACACAAGCATATAGATGAAATTCTTGGGAAATTAAACTAGAAATTTGGTTACCTTACTTCAATCTTCCAATTCTACCAATAAATAAGCTTCTTTGGTGAGTTGAATTTATTTCCCCCAATTCTTCTTCCACTCTCACGTTTCTCTCTTCTCCTTTCTCTCTTATTTCCTCTCCCAACAATGAGCCACGTTTTTGATCCCAAGGTTCCACAAGACTTAGATAGATATTTAACATATATAGGAGTATAAAAGACAAAAATCATTCACTTTAGGATGCCGAAATGAAAATTTCACAGAAAATCCCATTATAGCTTAAAAATCATGTAGAGTCCAAATATCAAATCAATTTCTGCAAATTAAATCTCTAAGGTGCTCAATTTCAAATTTAAGTGATTCAAGTGTAACAGATAAGTTCTAATTCAACAGATAGAAACTCATATTTCTAAGTCCAATACGCTTCTACCATACTTTCACAAAAATTTTTACAATAAACATTCAAAGACACAGAACAAAAGATTGGAAAGATAGCAGAATCAGATACTAGGGTCGGGGTATTACACTCTCCCCCCCTTATTTAAGTTTGGTCCTCCAAACTTGTTTTTACCTTGGGACAAAAACAAATGCGGGTACTGATTTTGCATTTCTTCTTCTTTCTCCCAGGTTGCCTCGGTTCCATAATGCTCTTGCCATTCAACTTTTACCATTGGGATTTCCCGATTTCGTAACTGTTTCACTTGACGGTCCAGAATTCGAATTGGTTTTTCTTCATACGTTAATTTATCAGTCAGTACAATTTATTGATAATCAATAATATGTGACGGATCTGGTAGATATTTCCGAAGCATAGAAACATGGAATACATTATGAATCTGACTCATGTGTGGCGGAAGGGCAACGCGATAAGCTACTGGACCCATTTTTTCTAAGATTTGGAAAGGACCAACATAGAGAGGTGTCAACTTACCTCTTTTTCCGAATCTTGGATGTCCTTTTATTGGGGTAACTTTTACAAAAACATAACTATCCATATCAAACTCCAAATCTCTCCGCCGGTTATCCGCATAACTTTTCTGTCTACTTTGGGCGGTTCTCAATCTTTCTCGGACAATTCTAACTTTTTCAGTTGTCATTTGAACAATCTCTGGCGCTAACAAGGGTCTATCTCCCACCTCAGCCCAACATACGGGTGAGCGACATGGTCTTCCATACAGGGCTTCATAAGGTGCCATTTCAATACTCGAGTGATAACTGTTATTATATGCAAATTCAATCAGCGGTAGATGAGTTTCCCAACTTTCCTGAAAGTCCAGAACACACAACCGAAGCATATCTTCTAACGTTTGAATCGTCCTTTCGGATTGTCCATCTGTTTGAGCGTGGAAAGCAGTACTAAACTTCAATTCTGTACCCATTGCCTTCTGTAGACTTTGCCAGAATCTTGAAACGAATTTTGGATCTCTGTCTGATACAATTGAAACCGGTATACCGTGAAGTCTTACAATTTCGTTTACATAGAGTACAGCAAGCTTATCAGCATTATATTGGGTCTTTACAGGCAAAAAGTGAGCGGACTTTGTCAACCAATCAACAACGACCCAAATCAAATTCATTCCTCGAGGTGTTCGTGGTAAACCCACAACAAAATCCATAGTCAGGTGCTCCCATTTCCACTCCGGGATTGGAAGAGGTTGCAATAGTCCCGCGGGTCTTTGGTGTTCTGTTTTTACTTGCTGGCATTGCAAACACTTAGAAACAAACTCCGCAATTTCCTTCTTCATACTTGGCCACCAAAAATTTTGTTTCAAATCCCTATACATTTTGGTACTTCCTGGATGTATTGACACTCTTGAAGAATGTGCTTCTTCTAGTGACTTTCGTTTAAGTACTTCCACATCAGGGACACATACTCGGTTCTGAAATTTCAACACAGAATCTCTCAAGGTGAACCCCGATTTTGGTTTTATCCTCATTTCTTCACATATCTTTCTTAAAGCTTCATCCTCCCTCTGGCGTAGTTTGATCTCCTCCAGTAATGTCGGCTGAGCCACCATTGTTGCTGCGGTTACCCCTTGACTGCGTATCACAAAGTCGACCCCCATCTTGTTCAACTCACTTATCAATACCTTTTCCTCTGTCACCAGGCTCATTAGACTTCCCACATTTTTCCGACTAATTGCGTCCGCCACCGTGTTGGCCTTCCCGAGATGATAGTGAATTTGTAAATCATAATCTTTGATGAGTTCTAACCATCGCCGTTGGCGCATATTCAATTCCTTTTGAGTAAAAATATATTTGAGGCTTTGATGATCAGTATAAATATCACAAGTGGCACCATATAAATAATGTCGCCAAATCTTCAAAGTGAAAACTACTGCAGCTAGCTCGAGGTCATGTGTGGGGTAACTATTTTCATGGGGTTTGAGTTGGCGAGAAGCATAAGCTATAACTCTTCCATTCTGCATAAGCACACAACCAAGTCCTTTATGTGATGCATCACTATATATCACGAATCCATCAGTACCAGATGGTAAAGCAAGAACTGGAGTTGTAGTCAACTTCATCTTCAATTCTTGAAAAGCAGATTCTCGTGGTTCAGACCAGTCAAATGGAACTCCCTTTTTAGTTAGCTGAGTAAGTGGCACTGCAATCTTAGAAAAATCCTGAACAAACCTTCGATAATATCCGGCTAACCCCATAAAACTACGTACCTCAGTCACATTAGTCGGAGTCGGCCAGTGCACAATTGCCTCTATCTTACTTGGATCAACAGAGATTCCGTCCTTAGTTATAACATGCCCTAGAAACGTCACCTCATGCAACCAGAATTCACACTTTTTAAGCTTTGCATACAACTTCTTTTCCCGAAGGGTCTGAAGGATTAAGCGAAGATGGTTCTGATGAGCCTCTACAGTCTTTGAATAGATAAGAATATCATCGATAAAAACCACTACGAACTCATCCAAATAAGGTTTGAAGAGCCAATTCATCAGATCCATAAATGCCGCTGGTGCGTTAGTAACTCCAAAAGGCATGACCAAAAATTCATAATGGCCGTATCGGGTTCGGAAGGCTGTCTTCTCCACATCCTCAGCCTTCACTTTCAGTTGATGGTAACCGGACCGTAAATCAATCTTGGAAAAGATTTGTGCCCCTTGTAGTTGATCAAATAAATCATCGATCCGCGGTAAAGGATATTTGTTTTTGATCGTTACTTTATTAAGCTCCCGGTAGTCTATGCATAATCGAAGCGTTCCATCTTTCTTCTTTACAAACAGGACTGGTGCACCCCACGGAGAAACACTCGGGCGAACAAACCCCTTATCCAGTAGGTCCTGCAATTGAATCTTCAATTCCCTCATTTCAGCTGGAGCCATTCGATACGGGGTTTTAGAAATGGGCTGGACACCCGGTAACACTTCAATTGTGAACTCAACCTCATGGTCTACCAACTCTCCTGGCAATTCCTCCGGAAAGACATCTGGAAAATCACAAATAACTGGAATCATCTCAATATTTTCATTCTTTCTTGGTCCTTCCAAGACACTACATAAGTACCCCTGACACCCTTTCTAAATTAGTTTACAAGCCTTTGCTGCAGAAATCACATATGGTGGTGACATCACTTCTTGTCCTTGAAAAATTGTTTCTGACTGACCCGGAGGATGGAACTTGATTTGTTTCATCAGACAATCTATAGTAGCTCCGTAATCACCCAACCAATCCATTCCCAGAATTATGTCAAAAGGAGTCATATCAAGTGGTAATAAATTAGCATATACACATATATCCCCAATAAGGAGTTCACAAGCAGAATAGACAGAAACACATAGCATGGAATTTCCCATGGGTGAGGATACACACAACGCATAAGTCAATTCTTCTTCCGGTTTCTCTAAATTTTTCGCAAATAATTTAGACACAAAGGAACATGTAGAACCAGAATCAAATAAAACATAAGTAGCATGACCATAAACCATAATTGTACCTGACACCACTGTCGTGATGTTCTGTCCTGGGACCAATGCAAATACCCTGCCTTGCCTCATATTGGCCTGATTGTTACTCGGTTTAGCAGTTGACTTAGCATTAGAAGCCGGTGTAGATCCGACTGAACTGGTGATGCCTTTATTGCCCATTTGTTGCTTATTCTGCGGACAGTCTTTTATCAAGTGTCCCGTTTTACCACAACCGAAACATGCGCCAGACAATCGATGACAAACCCCTTGATGCCTCCATCCACACTCTGGGCACAGAGGGGCTAAACCTTGGGGAGAATTAGCGCCGGTGGTCCCTGAATTTTGCTTTTTATTTGGTGGTGGAGCAGCTGACCCCTTGAACCATTGGGTATTCTGCCTTTTTCCCTTTCATTCAGAGATTCGAGTCTGAGCATCAATATTTCCTTCTGCTATCACAGCCCTTTCCAGCACATCGACATAAGTGGGCAATTTTAACACATTAATTCGATCCTGAATGGTACCCCGTAATCCCCCTTCGAATTTACGTGCCTTCTTATATTCAGTATCCACCATGTGAGGGACGAATCGAGCTAGTTCTGCAAATTGGGCTTCATATTCTGCAACGGTCTTAGTGCCCTGTCTTAATGTTTCGAATTCAGTCACCTTCCTATCCCGCATACTCTGAGGGAAATATTTGTCATAAAACAACTCTAAAAATCTGTCCCATGCCAACCCCGGATGTACTGTTCTTGTGAGCATCCACCACCGTCGCGCCTCATCCTCAAGAGTAAAAGCAGCAAGCTGTACCTTCTGGATCTCAGTACACGGAAAGACTAACAACTTCTCTATTCCCAATACCCAAGCCTCAGCTTTCATTGGTTCAATGCCGCCTTTAAACACGGGTGGTTTCATCTTTTTAAAATCCTTTGTGAGTGTAATAGTGCGATCCTCAGCGTGAAAGTCTTGCACCACAGGTGGGGGTACTGGTGGTGGAGGTGGTGGTTCTTGTGGTTGTTGCTGTTGCTGTGGCTATTGTTGTTGTTGTTGCGGTAGAGTTTCAGCCATTTCCCTCATCATTCTTTCCATCCTATCCAACCGTACTGAGGAAGCATCTTCTGGCTCGTCGGCCCTTGTTCTCACCATAGTCTACAAAACAGGTGGTTACAACACACACAAAGGTGTACAGGAAAGTCATATCGTTAGCATTAGGGTTAGCAAAAATCATGTCACGTTGCTATCATTCTTACTTTTCTATATGATGCCTATCCCATTAGACACCCTAACGCTCAATGGATCCGTGTGTGAGATAGCAACTCGTGCTCTGATACCACTTGTCACGCCCCTAACTCGCCCCTAAAAGGTTTGGGTATGATTTAATCAGAAACAGACAGAATGACTTGATGTAAATGATAACTGGGGCCTAAGCGGAAGCATTAAATTCAATAGAACAACAAATAGACACATCCATTGAGCCACTATCACAAACCAGGACCATCCCTTAAAACAAACTGATAATAATTTACACCTGATACACATATATATACAAATTTACAAGTCTAGCCCGGATATTGGGCACCCAACAAAACATTAAATGCAAACGGCTTTAAGCCAACAAAACTAGTAAAGTCAACTGGTCATCCTCAGGCTGACAAAAGATGGCTGATAATGATGCTAGACTTGATTACCTACAGAATCAGACAAAATAACAGAATGAGACAAGCTTAGTGAATAATAATAATTAAGCAGTTTAATAATTACAATGCATTCATCCAAACAGACATCAACATTAAAGTTGAGGTTATCTTATATTTTCAGAATGACCCTTGGTCTCATATTACCATTTTTACAGAACAGCCTTACGGCCCAGAATTGTCAGAACAGCCTTATGGCTCAGAATTATCAGAATAGCCTTATGGCTCAGAATTATCAGAATAGCCTTATGGCTCAGAATTATCCGAATAGTCTTATGACCCAGAATAGCCTTTTATTAACTTCCAACCAATACAGACATTCATGTCATAACGGACAAAAACAGAATATCATTTACAGACATTAATAATAATGAATGTAAGCTCAATGTATTATTACTCACTGTGGTGTGTTGGCGTACTAGTACCTTCAGGAGTGGGCCCTGCACACAATATAACTGAGAAGTTAATATTCTTTTCTTTTCAGATCTTTATGAAATCATTTCATATGCATATAACACCATTTTAGATTCATCAGATAAATATTCTAATAACACCGGAGAGTTAAGCACAAAAAAAACTGAACAAACAGAGTTTTCTCCTTGAAAATAGTCCTTCGCTCGAGCGTAACTTTGTCCGCCGGCGACAAAGGATCTAGTTGCCAAAAATACTGGATGGTCGATTTTTACGCTCGAGCGGAACTTCCTCCGCTCGAGCGGACAGGGTAATTTTCAGAAAAATTGCTGGGAGGTGCATTTTCCCGCTCGAGCGGCCCTGACCTCCGCTCGAGCGTAAGACAGCCCAGAAACAGGGCAGCCCGATTTAAAGCCAAAATTCATCAACCAAATCCAATTTTCATGCAATCAAGGGTAGAATTTGTGTAATACATCCACTTACCAACCCCATAACATGGATGAAAGCTTGATCATGCCAAATTAAACTAAGTTAAAGGCTTCAACAAGCCAACACTTTCACAAGTTTCAATCTAACTTCGAGTTCTTTAAACATATTACATGAAATCAACATTATGCAAGAGCAAATGATACAAAATCAAGGATTTGAAGTACAGATTCATACAACACTCAAATTAGTGTCAACATGCTCAAAAGGTGAGAAACCCTAATGAATCAAACATGGATTATCTAAGAACCAACACAAGCATATAGATGAAATTCTTGGGAAATTAAACTAGAAATTTGGTTACCTTACTTCAATCTTCCAATTCTACCAATAAATAAGCTTCTTTGGTGAGTCGAATTTATTTCCCCCAATTCTTCTTCCACTCTCACGTTTCTCTCTTCTCCTTTCTCTCTTATTTCCTCTCCCAACAATGAGCCACGTTTTTGATCCCAAGGTTCCACAAGACTTAGATAGATATTTAACATATATAGGAGCATAAAAGACAAAAATCATTCGCTTTAGGATGCCGAAATGAAAATTTCACAGAAAATTCCATTATAGCTTAAAAATCATGTAGAGTCCAAATATCAAATCAATTTCTGCAAATTAAATCTCTAAGGTGCTCAATTTCAGATTTAAGTGATTCAAGTGTAACAGATAAGTTCTAATTCAACAGATAGAAACTCACATTTCTAAGTCCAATACGCTTCTACCATACTTTCACATAAATTTTTACAATAAACATTCAAAGACACAGAACAAAAGATTGGAAAGATAGCAGAATCAGATACTAGGGTCGGGGTATTACATAAAGCATAACGCGACAACGCATGCAATGTGTATAGAAACTTGAACACATGTAAGTAAAGCATAACGCGACAACGCATGCAATGTGTATAAAAATTAGGATAGATTCAACTTGAAACATGGTAAAGACATGTTATCCATGAAATTGAAATGCAAAGCACTGCAACACAGTATAATTGAAGCGATTTACAGAATTCACAAGATACAAAAAGGGTACGGGAAAGGACGTTCCTCGCACCCACTGAGCATCACTCATAGAAGACACGGCTTGAGGTCAACTTGAAGGCCTACTAATGTTCCGAAAGTGCACTTCCCTGCACTGTCTTGAGTAATGAAGGTGCCAAACCGCGTAGTTGACCCGAACAAGGGCGTGGGGGGTGCATTGACCGTAAGGAGAGGTTATTGGTATCAATTCCGATACTTTGCTGCCCTGCTCTTCTTTTGCTTTACTTTCCTTTTTACCGGT
The DNA here is from genome assembly GCA_025200525.1 of Camellia lanceoleosa. Classification (NCBI taxonomy): domain Eukaryota; kingdom Viridiplantae; phylum Streptophyta; class Magnoliopsida; order Ericales; family Theaceae; genus Camellia; species Camellia lanceoleosa. The sequence continues at coordinate 2,108,039 of JANUSC010000016.1, read as the reverse complement.
AGTTTAAGCACATTGCACTGCCTCAGGCAGGTTTTACTTTTTTCAAAAGTGTGTATTTTTGCAATGAAACAACTACTTTGTTCAAAAAGGTGTTACATTTGTGCTTTCTATGCATCGCATCGCAAGGTATCACATAACAATGTGAATGAAATTGAACTTGGTTTGAAAATTGAGCACTTGCATCGTAATAATCAGGTAGTGAACCGACTTACAACTCGATAAGCAAAACAAAGAAACTTGATAAGCTAGCCAAGTGCGAGTACTACTCGATAAGCAACATAAAAACTCAAAAAGAGTGAAATACAACTCGATAAGCAAATTTACAACGAGTTGATAAGCAAATGGGCGTGACGCCGCAAAAATCATCATTGGAGGGCATTAAAAGTGGTGCCAGTCCCCAAATTCTCTGCATGTTCAACGCATAAATAGCTCATGGAGCAAGAAGGAATACCACCGGCCACAGGGGAAATCCATCGACCTCAAGGAATGGCCATCGGCTAGCATATTTGATCAATCGGCCAAAAATCGTGGTCGGTCGGCACTATATTTGGCCAGCCGGCCATGAATGAAGGAACCACCAGAATACTGACACCTGTCCCCCATTCACACCTTATCCTCTACAAAAGGCCTCAGCTTCATTGTTTTTCTCCATTCAACACTGATTTGCCCCAAATGGAAGAGTTTCTTGCCCAAAATCTCACAACTTGGATTGCCCACTTAAACGGCTCGGAAAAGCTAAATTTTTGGGGTTTCGACATAAATGCGCTATTCACTCTAAGTCGCACCCCGTTGCACTTTCTGTTCCTTCATGCCACGACGAGGTTTTGGAATCCGATAACTCATGTCTTTAGCGTTAACGGGCAAGAGGTATGTCCTACCTTCGAAGATTTCCAAGCTTTATTGGAATCTTAGCGCAATGAGGAGATCTTACCTCAGCTTGACTTTGGCCATGCTCAAACTCTAGGGCGAATGTGTGGACTTACTATGCGCGATGCTCGGCCTCTGATTTGTGATGGAATGCTGGATATTCCGAGTTTGATTTGCCGGTTTTCCGACGTCGGTGACCATGGCGACCATCATTGGCAAGGCTTTCGGCTACATGCCCTCTGTTTGTGCATGCTATCTCATTTTTTGTTTGTCTCAGCCTCCGGAGGATCTAGCGTCCAGTTGATCGAGGTTGCACAAGGCTTGAAGGAGGGCAAGAGCTGCGTTGCCATGACTTTGGCTGAGACATTGATGGGCTTAGACTCCTTTTATCGCCGAGAGACAACCAGATTTGCGGGGAGTCCACTACTGTTGCAGGTAATGTTTCCCACCCAATCTCACATGTGTATTGCTTACATCACTTGTCCTCAAGTTCAATTTTTCTTACAAAACCCTTTTCTCACTTTTCTCTCATCATACATCTCTCTATTCTTTCTTCTCTCATTTTTCATCCCTTCCCAGGTGTGGTTGATGGATAAGTTACAGGTTGTGGACTCTTGCCCAGCATACTCAACTCACAGCTACTTCTTCTGGCAATGCCTAGTCAATGCCCTTGATGAGAGATGGTGGTTTGATTGGATATGCAGCTTGTCCGCAGACCGTATTGCTTGGCGGTGCCCTTGGCTCAACCTACCGGCAATGAGTTACAGCATGTCCTGGCAGACCGGGATTCAATTCATTGGCTTAACTCACTGTGTGTTCTACTTCCCATTCCGGTTCTAGTACCAGTTCGGCCATGATCAGACTTGCCCGGCAGAGGGGATAGAGTATCCAGCTGCATTCCCAACCCGAGGTGTGCAACTTGCTCGACAGGCCGCAGCGTGGAGGACTAGAGAGCTCCTGGCCCCCGCTCCCACTTTTAGTTGCACTTTGTCTGACGAGTGCATAGATTGGCTCAATGAAGAGGCAAAGATTGGACCCAGCTTGGCACCGGAGGCTTCGACCAGCTCTGGGAGGGGGCGCAGGAACATCTGACTCATCTATGCCCTGGATTTATTGCTTTATTCGTACTTTCAAGCTTTCTTTATGATAGTAATAAAAAGCAACTTCAATTTGTATGCAAGAGTAGGATAACTCTGTATTGAAATCAATGAAATTGAAGGTTGTGGGTAGTGAAAATTTTCCCCTTTAGTCCAAAAATGGTCTTAGTTGTGAAAAGATTAATTTAAGCAAAGTCAACTTTTATTAAAAATTTTCAAAACCATTTTCAATGTGGATCAGAACTGGACATGCCTGAAATCTGTCACTGAGATGGACAACATCGGATCCCCAGCAACTGGAAAGTTGCCTCTAGTTTGAGTAGTACTGTAGCGGAGATTACAACCAAAGCTCTTGAATGTTGTATAGAGAAAGATGACCAAGATGATCAAATAGACAAAGTTGATCGGGGAAAAAGTTTATGGCTGAACTTCAGGATGGAGTTACCTACGTATCCCAAAGAAGGGAATCGAGCCTTACGTAGTTCAAGCTTGGGTTCACTCGAGTATTTTCAATCACCTTTTACGCTCTAACTTTTGCCAAGGCTGCCCTTTGCGGGTTTTCAACCTTGCGAGCTCCATTTTTATAATTTCAAATTTTCTATGCTCTAACTTTTGCCTAGGTCACCCTTTCGGGTTTTCGGCCTAGCGAGCCTCTCAGGGGTGATATTTCTTCAACTTGTCCATATTGATCAGCTGTGAGAACTCTAGGCCATCTAGGTCCATCAGAACGACAGCTCCACTCGACCAGATAGAATTAATGATATAGAGACCAGTCCAATTGGGTTTGAACTTGCCCCTAGGGTCATGGATGAGAGCTCGATTGTCTTTGAGCACCATATCTTCTTCTTTCAAATTCCTGGACTTAACCTTCTTGTTGAAAGCCCGGGCAATTCTTCGTTGATAACCTTGAACATGAGCAGTGCTTTCAGTCTTCTCTCATCGAAGAGCATGAGTTCCTCAAATCTACTCTGTTGCCAATCTGCTTCTACTATTTGACACTCAGCCAATACTCGCAATGATGGAACCTCAATCTTGATAGGTAGAACGACCTCCATCTCATAGACTAATGAATACGAAGTCGCCCCAGTAGAAGTTCTAATTGTCGTCCTGTAGCCCCACAGAGCAAATGGTAGCTTATCTGGCCAATCCCGGTAGGTTTCCACGATCTTCTGCAGTATGTGTTTGATATTCTTGTTGGCGGCCGTAACCGCTCCATTGGTTTGTGGTCGGTATGTGGATGACTTATGAAAAGCCACGTTGTATTTTTCCAACAAGTCAATCACTTCCTTCTTGAAGTGGGAACCATTATTTGAAATGACCTTGTTTGGGACCCCATAGCGGCAGATGATGTTGTTCCTGATGAACTTTGCAACGTGCGATGCCTTCAACACCGCATAAGACTGGGCCTCAACCCACTTCGTAAAATAATCTATCACGACCAGGATGAACTCATGCCCATTCGACCCTTTGGAGTGACAGCCCCAATCACATCGATTCCCCAAACTGAAAATGGCCATGGCGAAGTCATATTGTACAGCTTCGACGGCGGGATGTTCATACGATTTGCATGAATTTGACACTTGTGGCATCGCTGAACAAAGCCGATACAATCCTCCTCCATGGTGGACCAGTAGTAACCCTATCTGAGGATCTTCCACGCTAGCATTACCCCATTCATATGCACTCCACATTCTCCTCCGTGGATGGCCTCCATTAGGCGCTTCGATTCCTCGGCTACACAACTTATGCATTCCCAGATGACCTCTCTTATACAGCTTACCCCCACAGATGATGAATTGAACGGCCATTCTTCTGATTGGCCTTTTATCCTTGGCATTTACCCCTGGTGGATACGTCTCTTTTTCCAAGAAGTTCCAAATGTCGTAGTACCAGGGGTTTTCATCCTGAACCTCATCTATAGCAGCAATCGACTCGCAGGCTGGCGCAAATTTCTGGTCAATGATGACTGGACGCATCTAGACTCCGAACGGGATGTCTATCATGGAAGATAGAGTAGCTAAAGAATCTGCAAACCTGTTGTTCTCTCTTAGTAGATAAGCAAAGTTTAGCTTCTCGAAATGAGGAATTAACAAGTCCAAGGTCTGGTGATACATCATCATCTTTTCTTTTTTGACTTTCCAGTGCCCTTTTGCTTGAGACACAACAAGGTTCGAGTCCCCGATGACGTTTAACCGTCTTGCCCCTAGTTCCAGGGCCACTTCTCGACCGGCAATGCGTGCCTCATATTCTGCTTCGTTGTTCGAGACTTTGAACCGGAGTTTGAAGGCAAGAGGGATACCAGAGTTGTCGGGTGCTATTAGCAACACCCCTATCCCGTACCTGTACTGGTTTGACGCTCCGTCAAAGTACATCGTCCAAGTTTCATTGTCGATATTCAAAATAGCCTCATCTGGTAATAAGTACTCTGCTGCTTCCCCTACTTCCACTGGATGGTCGGCCAAGAACTCTGCTACTGCTCTTCCCTTGACTGACTTGCGCGTCACATATTTCCAATTGAATTCGGAGAGCAACAGTAACCAGCGAGCTAGCCTACCCGTAAGTGCTGGTTTCTCGAAAAGATATTTGATGGGATCGACCCGTGAAACCAACATTACGGGGTGGGCTAACAGGTAGTGTCGTAGCTTCCTCGTAGCCCATACCAAAGCTAAGCAAGCCGTCTCCAACGGTGTGTAGCGGGTCTCAGACTCCAGCATCTTCTTGCTCAGATAGTAGATGGCTCTCTCCACTTTGTCCTCTGATTCTTGCGTGAGCATGCAGCCCATTGTAGTCTCAGTCACTGAAAGGTACAATATCAACGGTCTCCCCGGCTCTGGCGACGACAACACGGGTGGGTTCTGTAAGTATTCCTTGATCTGTTCAAAAGCAGCTTGGCATCGGCCGTCCCATTGGAACTTCGTTCCTTTCTTCAGGAGACCAAAAAGTGGTTCACAAGTCAAGGTTAATTTTGAGATAAACCGTCTTATGAATTGCACTTTACCCAGAAAGCCTCGCACCTCCTTTTCTGTCCTTGGTGGTGGAATTTCTAAGATGGCCTTGATTTTGGAAGGGTCGACTTCGATACCTCTCTGTGTAATCAGAAACCCTAGCATTTTTCCTGCTGTAACACCAAACGTACACTTCTGAGGATTCAGCCGCAACCAAAATTCTTTGATCCTTTGAAACAACTTTTGCAAGGCGGTGTAGTGGCCTTCTCTTTCTTTGGACTTGACAATCATGTCGTCCACGTATACCTCAACCTCTTTGTGGATCATGTCCTGTAATATTGTGGTCGCGGCCCGTTGATATGTAGCTCCAGCATTCTTCAACCCAAACGGCATCACTCTATAGTAGTAGGTCCCCCACGGGGTGGTGAAAGCAGTCTTCTCCTGGTCTTCGGGTGACATCACTATCTGATTGTAACCTGAGAAGCCATCCATGAATGAAAGCAAAGCATGCCCCGCTGTGAAATCCACCAACTCATCGATATGTGGCAAGGGAAAGTCGTCCTTCGGACTAGCCCTGTTCAAATCCCTGAAGTCCACATACACCCTGATCCTGCCATCCTTCTTCGACACCGGAACTATGTTGGCCAACCAAGTCGGGTATTCAGATACCAGTAGGAACCCTGCGTCAATTTGCTTGGTGACCTCTTCTTTAATCTTGAGCGCCAAGTCTGGGCGGATGCTCCTGAGTTTCTCTTTAATGGGTTGGGCCTCAGGGTCAAGAGGGATCCAGTGCTGTAAAATCTCAGGATCGATTCCAGGCATGTCTTCGTAGGACCATGCGAAAACATTTTTGAAATTTCTTAATAAAGCGACTAAGCGCTCGTGTTCCTCCAAAGACAACGTGGACCCGATCTGGACCAACCGCGGGTCCTTTTCAGTACCAATATTCACAGTAGTGATTTCATCAACTAAAGGTTTAACAAATCTTTCCTGCTCTTGATCAATTAATCGTTGCAAAACTGGAGGAATTTCTTCCTCGTCGTTTTCATCAAAATTCTGAAAGTCCTGATTCAAGCAATAAATCAAGGGCACAGAAAAGTACTCAGAAACCACATTCACATCATTCTCATTAAGTACTTCCAAACCGTTCGATTCTTCTGTTACAACAGACTCAAAAGAGAAAGAAAAGACAACCTGGATAGGACTGTGGCATCCGGGTTATTACGCCTAGGAATATCGGACTCAGACTCAGTTGAGCTGGAAATTGATTCCGACTCACAAGACTCGGTGGAATTAGATTCCGGCTCACTACCTGACCCGGTGCTACTGCTTGACAAAAATCCCTCCTCGTACTGCCAAATGAGAGAGGGTGCGATGGATGCATCCAAAATGTTTGCTGGTAGGCCCGCAGCCGTTTTACTCCCGATCATGGACACTGGGAAGTTATCCCCCAAGAACTTCGGGTCGATCGGAGGATCTGAAAGTAGACATGCCAGTGCTACCCCCATTTCAAGTTCGGTGTCCTCAGATTCCACTTTCTTGCTTACTCAACCTCAGCCAATGGGTCTGTCTGCTTTTCGGCAACATCATCCCCTAACAATTGTAGGTCAAAGAAGATGTTAAAACCTGGCACGCGCTTCTTCTCTGCGTTCAGCCACGACTCTGGGAAGCCACAACATGAAAAGTCTTCCCCCTCCTGGACGAAGCGTCCGTTTAGGGTACCCTGGATGGGCCAGTGCATTAGTTCAAAAGGCTTCCCTGCCTGCTTTGCTCTGGCTCTCCCATCCATCTCCTTGCCTTTCCTTACCCAATCCCCTTTGGTGGGCAGGTAACCCAAGCCAAAGGTATGTGGGTTGTGTGGCACTTCAGCCAATGCTGCGACGCCCTTCCGACTAGTCTTTCCCAATCCCATCCTAGGGACGTGCTGAAGTTTGTTCATGAGATATACTGATTGTGCACTGACGTACAACCCCTCATTATCGGCCAAAATGTTCTGAACAACCCAGGCCTCGGCCAGGGTAAATCCTGATAAGAAGACATCCTCTGTGCCATGCTTGATTTCCAAAACTGGTGTGGACACCTTTGGTGGTGGATGGATCGATGAATTCCCAAAAACTATAGCCACCCCCTTCCCGTGGGGGTATTTCAATATTTGGTGGAAAGTGGAAGAAACTGCCTTTACTTGGTGTAACCACGGTCGCCTCAAAAGTAGGTTAAAGGTTGCGGAAACGTCCAATACATGGAAATCAATCTCGTGCTGTCCTGGACCAACCTGGGTCTGAATTTTGGCAGTCCCCATCACCTCCCTGCTTGTGTTATCATACGCCCGAATTACCTGGGTAGTTGGCACGAAATCCGCGGGGTTCAACCCGATGGCATATGCCGTTCTTGACGGGCACACATTAATGGCGGATCGTGTGTCGACAAGAACCACTGGTACCCATTTTCCCCTACATTCTACAGAGATGTAGAGAGGTTTGTTGTGATTTATGCCCTCAGGCGGTAGTTCTTTGTCGGAAAAGGTCAACGTCGGGGAACCTCCTCCCTGAAAAACCAATCCAACTAGCTGCTCCGGCGTGGTGTCTATCGAGAGTTTGGCCTTGTCCATGGCTGAGAGGACGGCCTGTCTATGTACTCGAGATGCCATAAGCAGTCCCCAGATGAAGATGTCTGCTTGTATCTTTTTCAACTGTCTCAGGACGGCCTCATCTTCGCGTTGCTTTTCTTTCTGTTTCTCTGCTTCCTTATCTTTCCCAGACGCCTCTGGTTGATCTGGGTGTGGAGGCTTGAAATACCGTCCACTCCTAGTCATGTGATCGACTTCGCCGATGTACCAAGTATCGTCTGGTTGATTGTTCCCCCAATCTTCATCCGTGTGGGCAAGACACAAATCATCGTCTTCCCACCACATTCCATTGGCAGCCGACAGGCACCTGTCCAGCTCTGGTATGACCGTTCTCGTACTCGCAATACCTCCCTTTCATATACTCGTAGCATTCTCTGCCTTCATGCACGTAGCAGTTTTCAATCCCCACATCGGCTTTAGCTTTCTTGATCCTCTCAGAATCCCCAAACCTTTCTTGTTCCAACTGCATCAGTACAGATGTCTGTTCAACGATTCCTATATTCAAAATGCCCCAATCTTGTGCGAAATTCTTGACACCGGCACTCTACGGCGATGTATCCTGATTTTCGGCCCTTCCGGCCACAACCGTTATTCTTTCCCCTGCCGGGTCCTGTCCTAACTGAGATTCTTCAACAATGTCTGGTAGGTCACCAAGCCACTCGGTAACTTTCACTGATTCCTCAAAATCTGACCAGTTGACTGCCACGTCCTCTGGGCCTTGTTCGTTGAAGAATTGGAAGTCAGCAAGGTCTCCTTCCACGGCCGCTAAGCCCTCTGATCTTTGATCAAACCCATCACCCTGTATCACACAAAGCTCTGCCCTTTTTGGGAATTCCACACTTGATCTATCCTGCCCTACCGACAAAATGTAGTCACTCGGACTGTACACCTTCCCGACAAAAATCCCAGATTCCTCAGATTCTGACTCAACAATCTCATTTTCCTCGGCAAACACCCCTATTCTGTCTTCAATAGTCAACACCGTTGGTTTGGGTTGGGTTCTGGAGATGTCCAACATACACAAGTCGGTGCAGTCAAGAAGGAGCACCTTCGGCTTGGGTAGGTGGGAAGGAGTGATATATATGCTAGGATCGTAAGACACGACCCCAGTTTGGATGAAATTGATTCTTTTGGGAGGTGGAGCTTGGTGGTGCGGTGGAAGAGGGTTTGTCATGACAATGGGTTTTTCGGGAGGCACAATCACTCCATTATCAATGAGATCCTGGATCTCATGACGTAATCAGTAGCATTAGTCGGTGTTGTGACCGTGTTGTTGGTGTAATGCACAATATTTGGTTGGGTTGTGGGTAGGGAGAAGTTTTTCCGGCAATGGCCTCGGCTCTAGGGGCTTCAAGCGCCCTTTTCTGATTAGAACCCCTAGAGCTTTGGACAGGGACATATATAGTGGAGCGAAGGTTCTTTGGTTTTTGGGTTGGTATTTGGCTGTCTGCGTGTGGCTTCCGGACGCACCAGAGAATGGCGTAGCTGCCATGGTTCTTGGAAGGGGAGGGGGAATGGTGGTGACCATGCTCACTTCTGAGGTTCTTGCAGTTGTAGCGCCGCTCGGGCCTGCATTGGTGTTGCAATTGAAAGTTCTTCTGGGTTGCTCCCGATCATTATCAATTAAGCCTTGCTTCAAGGCATCCTCAATCTGTACTCCCATCTCATGCAGATCTGAAAAGGTAGGGAAGGGGAGCATGATCATCTTCTGCATTAACTTAGGCTGGAGATTGCGCACAATCATCTGAATTTGATCCTTATCAGTGGGCCTTAGGGTCATCATCCAGGCCTTGGCTCTCCATCTATTTACAAACTCCGAAAAGCTCTCCTTAGGTTCTTGCCTTGTTGTCTCAAGGTCACAGGTTGAAATCTCGATTTGCGTGTTATACGAATACTGTGCAATGAACGCCTCGGCCATCTCATCCCAGTTTCTCTTAACATCATCTTCTAATTTGCCGTACCAGATGGCCGCTACACCTGACAGGGTCCGACCGAATAAAGATAGCTTTTGTAGTTTGGTGAGGCCCATCGGCCTTAGGATATCCGAAAACAACCTCAGGTGCACCATGGGGTCCCCGGACCCATCAAATCGGTCAATATGTGGCATCTTGAATCGGTCCGGCAGTGTCACAGCTGCGTCGGTATACTCGTCCCCGATATCAGGGATGGTCTTGACTCCCTGGGATTTCTTAAATATCTTTTCCAGCTTACTCAATTTCAAGGCCGTGGGATCCACTTCGAACTCGAAGGGAGAGTCCGGTACATTGACGGGCGTGGGCGCCTTGGATAGTTGCTGTAGAATCGGGGGCGGAGCTAGCCCCGTTGGAATGTCTGTATCCGCTTGGACATTTTGAACATTGGGTGTATCCTCGGGTATCGGAACCCTTGGTGGAGGATGAGCTTGATGCGAAGCTGATGCCCCGGCTTGCTACTGTAGCCTTATGATTAACTCTGCCTGTTCAGTCATAACCGTGGTCTATTGCTTGACGAACTCTTCCTGCTGGACAGCGTCTTGCTGCATAATTTTCATACTCTCCTGGAGCTGGTGCACCATTACCTCTAAGCTTGCCATACTGCTCTGTTCTGACTGAAATTTCGGTATATATTTCCTCTCTGCGGGAGAAACAGGACCTTGATCCCTACTGTACTCGGGTGGGGTAGATAAAGCCCTCTGTACTGATCGCTGAACTGATATCCTCTGCTTAACAGCCCTCCATCTAGTAACCGGGGGTAGAGAGTGGTACACTGGTTGTCCGTCTACCAGATCCTCAGATCGATGGAGTCGGTGACCTCTAATCCAAAGTGCTTGGGGAATATCTACCGGGTCAGAAGCAATCGTGCTAAACTACCCTAGTAAAAAAAAAAGATAAATAAAGCAATAAGAAAAAAAAACAACCAGACAAACGGACAACATAACAGTTTAAATAAACATAACACATGGTTGGGCATAACAACACCCTGTCAATAAGCTAAATACACTGTTCTCAAACACTAATCATCATTCCCCAAATCACTGTCCCCAAAACCGAATCTGATACCTGCAGATAATTGATTCTCAAAATACTGGTGCCCGCAGGCCTGATGTCGAAACTTGCAAACTGATACGTGCAATCCTGTAGAGGCCAACTCTAAAGCACATAGCAGATAAGTGAGAGCCAAAACACCCCTATGGTGGGGTCGGGTTTCCCTGTACTATTTTGTCAGGAGCTAGGCTTTCACTATGCAGACAGTTGTTTGAAACAACCTATGATCAGGTGAGCAACCTGTCCTAGTTTGGAATAGTCACTATGGATTTCGATATGCACTAGGTCGAATGGTCAAAAAGGGTGCCCCGGTAAAACCGGGGTTTGTGTTACCATACTGTCAGAGCCCATAACCGGTCAGCCTTATGGTCATGCCTTGACAAGACAAGCCTCTGGAAAACCGTTCAGGAATGGCAGATGGAAAACACGGTGTCCTAGGCGCACCAATGCACTTGCAATGCAAATAAACACATAAGTGAAATCAAAACAGGATATCACGAGTTCGAGTCAAGCTCTCTAAATCCCCAGCAGAGTCGCCAGAAATTGTAGACGTCCCTGAACGTGTTGGGAGGATGACTTCCGTTCTGTTCATATTGGGATTGCTACAGTTCGGACTCAAATTGTCATGGTTCTTAATTTGAACCAAAGAGTCCAAATCCGGAAAATCGTTTTGAGAAAAACAGATTTTTAGAAAGGAAGTGCCAAACATGGACTGCTTTGCCAGATACAGAGTCGCCACCTAAATATTTTAATTTGGAAAATTTAGGAAACCCTGACTCGGTGCCAAAGGTCACGTGTTCGTCATCACCAAAGTTGCCTCAGCTCGGGAACTTGGGTACGACTAGGGAAGGTCAGCTATGAGCACCCCCTCTCGCCCGATCAAAGATCGGCCTCTACTAACCATGATATCTTGTTTTGAAAGCATTATGTGTTCTTATTTCGGTTATTAGCCTAGAATCACTATGTTATGCGCACAGCAAACAAGTATAGACCAAATCTCCTAAATTCGAACAAAACATTGCATGTTTGTTTCAAAAATGGTTTGCTACACGCAAATAGGCTAAAATGCAGGTTTTGCCAACCTCAAGTGGGCTTTAGAAAAGATGGTTTTACCAGTATCTAGTGGGCTTAAAACTCACAGTTTTAGTGCGTTATTCCAATTTAGGTAATTCAACCTCCATCCACAGGCACTCAAGCAGTTATATCACATAAGCAACTAGCCTCATGGTAAGCATGCTATCATGGCAACACTCACACGCATGCAAGATGCTAAAGCATAAACACTTACCGAGTACTCCAAGCCAAAACAAAGAACTAGTTAGAAATCATGCATGATCCTAGTTCATGTTAAGATGGCAAATGCAACGCATGAAAAATGCAAGTAGAATAGGCTTGGCTAATCTACGAATGACATGTGAAATGCAACTTGATACATGTATTCAAATTGGAATTCAAATACAATGCAGTTAGCATGATGCGCCGAGCCCAATGCATGCAATATAGATGGATGGATGCAAACATGCAATCATACTGTATGCTAATTAAAGCATGCCCTAATCTAACCATCGAAAGCTAGTAAATAAAAGGGAGCAAGACGTGGGGTTGGAAGACATACACACACTTACGCACACTTATTACACAATTGCCCTCGCTCGGAGGGTCCGAATAAATATTAAAGTCCGAATAAATAATACTAAATTAATTATTATTGAACTTCTAATTAATTAACAATATGTAAAAAGAAGGTGGCCGCAGCCCTGCCTCGAAATACATGAATGATGCATGCTTGACTCATTTCGCTCGGAAACTGGCTGCCATAGCACCGTTGCCTCTATTTTCACTGCCTTGCTTCTCTGAAGATTTTTATAAGTCTCAAGGATGCTTCTCTGAACACTGGGGAGCATCACCGACCAGGTGGAAACACCACCAGCCGCAGGGAATGGTCACCAGCCATTGTTTAAGCTATCAACCATATATTTCTGGTCGGTTGGCACTCCAAGTTGCCGGTCGGCTATTTCTTCCTACAGAATCCTGCAGTTGACAGCAACAGAGGGCAAGCAGTGTATGGCATGGAATTTTCAAGCAAATGTGAGCATGGACACACTCCCTATCATGCAATGGACTCAAGGGAGCATGGCCCTCGGCCCTCGGGCCATCAATTATGCATTTTGGTGCATGATGGCCTAAGAGGCCAAGTTTACCATTCAATGTGAAAATGCATGGAACAAAAGCGATGAGTGCCTATGCCCTATCATGTTGAGGTCAAGCGTATTGGCGACCGAGGATTGAGACGTGTTTCGTCACTTCGAGTACAAACACTTCTCAATCCTCATACTTGGTTTGACACCCCAAACCAAGCAAAATGTAATGCAATGTGTGCCATATACAATGCAAAGTGATGCAACTCATGCAAGGCAATATGAACATGCTAAGCTAATGCAACATGATACTTTCTAACCATGCAAGCTAGACTAATGCAATATGGACATATCAAGCATACAACAAGACTATGTAATGCCATTAGCTAAACAACATGTAAACATGTGAAAATGATACAATGTAAGCATATATGCAACATGCAAGCATGCAAAGTATGCAAAGATGGACTTATACTGAAATGAGAGTACCTCAGCCCTGCCCAAAACAGTGGCCTAAAGATGATGCAAGAGGGCACAAATTATGCATCCAAGCATGCACACACCAAGGCCCATCATCTAAGCATGGAAGGGGGCCAGTCTAAGCATACCTAAAGGCAATATACTTGGATAATAAACACTCATGTTAGACTCTGAAAAGCATGCAAAAGATGGTGCCAAAACATGCTAGGGAGTAGATACAAAATGGAAGGCATTCAAGGCCACAAAGGAGAGCATTGCTCAACACCTACCCTAACCACTCATGGCATGAACTAAACAACCAAAAATAGAGTTCCCATGCATCAAAATATGCCCCAAAACCCACTGATATGGCAACCCCAAATGACTTAAACACAAGGCATCCACTATGTCAAGGCACAAAAGAACAACCCTTCGAGGCAAGAAAGTGATGATGAATGTAAGCACACAAGCATGGATTAGGGACTGAAATGGCATGTGAAATGACTCCAAATAACTGAAACAACCCAACTCAAGCATGGTCATAACTCACACACCCAATGCCAACATGCTAGAATGCAAAGGGGCTATACAAAGCATGAAATGCATGACCAAATCAACACCCAATAGACCTCAAGCATGGAAAAATATGACTAAAAGCTTCATAAAGCTAAGCAAAAATGTGCAAGCATGATGGTCTAATGGCAAGATGCACTTCTAGGCAAAATGGGGGAATACAAAGCAAGTATATTATGCATGCAAGGGACCTTTAATCCGACCAACAATAGAGGTAAGATATGCCCAAATAACTACAAAAAACATCTGAAATGGAGCCAAGAACAACTAATCATGCATGCTACCCTTATGAGCCAAAAATGAAAACAAAAGAGAGACAAAGGGAGAGGGGTGTCCCTCCCCTATGCAAGACCTCAAAACCCCTTCTTCACCACTGAAAACCCTCTGCATTTCAATGGTGAGAAGGCCAATACACCAAAGTAACCAAAGCTTAACAAAGAGAGCACAAAAAGGGGCCAAACAAGGCCTAAGATGGTGAGGTCGACCCTTGAAGAAGACTTTTTTAAAGGGGCCAAACATGACCTTAATCAAAATAGGACTTTTTTCAGTTATACACAAAGTCTAAAATAGTAAGCAAGATAGGCTAAAGGCTAGTGCAAGATTGGGGAATATAAAGCAAGATTGTTACCCTTGAAGAACACTCCAAGAATAGCAAGCTCAAGCCCCTTCTTCTGATCAAAATCACTCCAAAACTCCAAGAACAAACCCTCCAAGCCTCCCAAGTCGAAGTATGGTGTAATAGTAGGTGACTTACTGCAAAACTAAGGTTAAAACACACTTTTGAGGCCTCTAACACACATAAAGAGGAGAGAGGAAGATCTAGAGAGAGTGTGTGTATATCAGATATACATATATATTTTGCTCTGGTTTTTGCTGAACCAAACAAAGGAGAGGGTTAGTCTCCTTATATAGGCAATGCAATGTGTAAAGCTTACAAGAGAAGCTAAAGAAGAAGGGTCAAAGGGGCCAAGTCTTCCTAGAGAAGCTAAGGCAAGGGTGCAAGCTTCTTGAGGAAGCCATGACAAAGGGTCAAGCTTCCTCAAGAAGCTTGATTAAAGGGTTCAACCTTCTAGAAGAAAAGGGGTGCAAAGGTTCAAAACAGCCACAAATGTGCACGGGGAGCAGGGCTTGTGCGTCCCAGCTGGCACAGCTGGTATGCACTATGCCTGATGGGTGCAAATGGGTACTAACGGCTAGCAAAGGAGGTCACCAGCCAAAAAGAGTGCCGACCGACCACACCAAGTGCCGACTGGCCAATGGTATATTTCACCAATGGCCGGTAGCAAGAATACACAGCCGGTGGCCTCAATCCAAGGCCGGTGGGGGTCAAGGGGAGCTAACAAGCCACCCTTTACCCTCGGGTTCAAAAACAAACAAGTCCTTGGTGCAAAACCAAGGGCAGGGCAAGCAAGTCGAGAGATCCTGAGGCAAGGCGCGTAGCCAGGACCTCCGGGAAGTCAAAACAATCACAAACATAGATGATCACCGAGTGTTAAAACGGTGACGTCTAAGCCTTTAGGACGATCAAAAATGGGGTGTCTACAAAGATCAATCTCTTTTTCATGCTGTGCGATGTTATGCGATACTCAGAATGCAAAATGCAACACTTTTTAAATCAAAAGCTGAGTTTTCATTCCAACCATGGTCACTTTTTGCAAAGAGTACAAGTTTTTAAGAATAAAAAAACTGCTTAAGGCTGTACAATGTGCTAACATTACTAGCAAAAAGAAAACAAAGCAAAAAGAAGCTAAATCGGTGCCAGCTACCTCAAGCTCAAGAGGCTGTCTTCGTCATCTTCCTCGGCGGAGAGGACTCTGAAGCACTATCTCCATCGGCACCATTGTCTGGATCTGAATCAGAGTCGGAACCGGAGCCCTCTTCCGTCTCTCCAGCCTCACCACTAGTAGAATCTGAGCCGGCGCTGTCATCTCCATCCTCAGATGACTCTGACTGTTGGGTCGGTGTCTTACCCTCATCCTCGCTCATCTCATCATCATCCTCATCCGGAATGGGCCTTGAGGGGCCACTCTCGCTGCGGATCTCCCTAGCTCTACCTCAACTGCATGTCAGAGTCTGTCTCCCTCTGCTCTCTTCTACTGCGGGAGGCACTGAAGGTCCTGTTGCAACTCCTGCTGGGGCATCCGGTGGAGCTGGGGTCTGAAAAGGGATCTGAAAAGGACAGCTTGTCAGAATATATTATTTGTGGTGTGTGGATGCAGTGTATGTATGTAGTGTATGGGAGCAGAGTATCTATGCAGTGTTTTGATGCAATGAATCAGATCAGTGTAGTTTGGAGCATGTTATAGTTAAAATGCTAATGCGTCAGTTGAGAATTTCATGGCATGAAGTGCAAACTAAAGGAAATTACTGGAATCCTATAAAGGCTAAGTAGGTTCATGCTCATCTAAACTATCCTCATCAGAGAAGCCGCTAGCTCGATAGCCTACCCGGTGTACTCTATGGATGCCTGTAAATGCGTTGAGATGATTAGTGGTCTATAAAGCATAATTGAAATGAATCGAATGTGCAAAATGTAAAGTATGGTACATACCAGAGTCGGGCCTCGAACTCCAACAAATTCATGACCAATTTGTGCAGGCTCAATGAGAATCTAATAAGTTTGTCCTGTGGGTTGCTAGCAAGTCAGTGTAGTAGGCAGCTATGGCCATCCCGCTCTCTGTCTCTTTCCAGAATCTCTCCTGCCACAGCTCCTGGTCGCTTTGGCCCCTCTACCTCTCTCTTTCGCAGATGGAGCTCTCGCTCCCTCTTCTTTATGAATGCCGGTCAGAGACGACATCCGATGTGTCGGGATAAAGGTTGCATAATCGCCCTCCACACGGAAGTAGTCCGCCTCCAGCCCTACCATGAACTAGATCACCTGGTCAACAAACAGTTTGTGTGTCTCTCTCATGGACACTGGAGGCGCCATCAGTATGAATGGGGTAGGCAGTCCTAAAGCCTGGTGTGCAAAACGCTCGCCCAAGAACCAGGCACGACAGCTCGGGCCCTCGAGAAGGATATGATGGCGAGTGATGACCCTAGCCGTGTCGTATTGGGCTCGGAGCCTCGATGGTATCGCGGCCCACGGCTGCCATGTGATCTGAAAATAAGAGAATGAACAGATGATTGGTCATTGTCAATTAATTAATGGGTGCATCAAGTGGATTGAAAAGCAGAATAACTTTGTTTTGGGTTACCTCGTGCGCCGTAACTATGTCGAAGTACTGGCGGAAATAAATGAAGTTTTCCTGGGTCCTACAGCGGAGCTGGCTGTCGTATACTCGAGAAAACGGGACTATCGTCGGAGTCTCCTCTATAGGCTCTGGAGCAAGAGTCAGGAAGTATGCGTACACCCACAACTACAAGGAAAGTGGGATTAATACATGAAGCATACAGTGTGTGCACAGATACAGAAAATGTAGAGCAGAAGGTACATGTGTTGAACAATTGGAAAATAAGAATTGCTAAGTAGAAAATGTAAAGTGAAAAGGGGGAACTAAGTTGTGTATCTCCCAAGCCCGCTAGTAGCCACCGGTCAAGCTCCCACTCATGCGAGAAGTCGAGCTCATGTATCCATACAAAGTGGTGAGGCTAGCTCCGCCCCAGTCATAGAATCGAACTCGTTGGAGCACTACCAAGGTGCTCAGTAGATACAGGCCCACGGTATTCCACCTATTCAAAAACAAGGTGATACCAAAAAGGAACATAAGGAAGCCTGGCGTCTTTCGTCTCCTCAACTGTCTGCCTGCACTCGAATCGCCTCCTCAAACCAAATTTATCTGGGACCATGCCTAACCGGAGTGTCAGTGGGTGTGGCCCAAGAAATGTGGCCCATGATGCCTCCCACTCTCCCATATCAGGGTCGAGAGGGATCAGATTGCCCCCTACACCTAAGTTGGTGATCATAGCAAAGTCGTAAGGGGTCATTGTCATCTCCCCCGTCATGGAGAAATGGAAAGAGTTGGTGGCGTCCCACCACCTCCCCACTAAAGCCTCTAAGAGGGGATGACTCGCTACAACCTGAGTCAAGCTAGAGCAGAAGAGACCAAAGCTCGTCTCATCAATAATGTCGCGAACCCTAATTGGGAGCTCACCGTACCAATCTCGAGCGGTCGTCGTACCATAGCCTCTGAAGCAGCGGGACCCATCCTGTGGTAATGCATGAGATGCAAGAAAATCAAGCAATGAAAGTACAGTTGAGTATAAAACAGTAATGTATGAGATACAGTCATTTCAAGGTAGTCTGTGAGATGCAATCAGATCAAAACAGTGCAAGAAATACAAACAACTAAGGGTAGTACTGCAGAAAATAGTGTTCGTACCTCTACAGCAATGGCCGACAAAAGAGACACTGGCTCTCTCAATAGAAGGTCATCTGGCACATCCTCAGCGAAGTCAGTATAGGCTTTGATGCCTCCTGTGATAGGTACTATATGAGTCTCAGGATGGTACCTCGCTGGATCGAAGGGGCGTATGTTCGGTGATAGTAGCTCTGGCTCGGCCTCAAAGTCTGCCTCAAACTCTACTGGAGAAAGCACGGTGATAGCCTCGTCATGTGGGACATCATCTGCCATCTGAAATGGATGCAAGAGAAGCAAAAGTGAGAAAAAAAATGGGAAAAAAGAGTGAAACTTGGAAAAAGTCAACCCTAGGAGAGAGAAAAAGTCTTAGAAAGTAAAAGCCGGGAAAAGTGTACTAACCTTGAGAGAAACCTGATGGAAATGAGCCTGGGATGGTGGAAATGAGTAAATGAGTGTTGAAATCAAAATTTGATTGGTACAAAGTGAAGAGAACTAGAGGGTTTTAGCAAAGAAAATGTTTTTAGGGTATTGGAAAACGCATAGGACGCGTGGATCTAGAGAGAAGGAACACATAAAGAGCAAGGAGAAATAATTTCGGGCAAGGGTTTGTGAGAAAATGAAATGGCATCACTTGTTTTTAAAGACCCAAGGGTGAAAGGTCGAAAATGCCAAAAGCTGCCATTGTTGGCCGGCAGTGGCCCATCGATGGCTGGCAGTAGCATATTGGTGGCCGGCAGGCACCACCAGTGGCCGGTAGATGGCCGGTAGCATCACCTGATGGCCCACAGGCTTCCACAATCTTCCCCTGCCTCTTTGACTTTAATTTGTGTCCTTGGATTCCAATAAATGCAAGGTATGCTCAAAGTTTGGTTCAGATCAAAATGCCTTCGCGGAAGTTCAAAATTGCATTTCTGGTGCATGGAGGTCATCACTCATCAGTTTGAATAAGGTGTATCCTTTTTGACATATTGCAACTCTTCCGAGAGGTAAATCGAAAGTTGCCTTTGAGTCATCTTTATCAAATGTGTTTTGTTGTTGAATAGAATGTGCATTTCTTTGTTGTTGAATGAAACATGCATTTCGAATTGTTGCATAGAACATGCATCACCATGTTCGCATAGAATATGCATGTCGCATTGAATATGCATCGTTGATTATTTTGCATAGAATATGCTTCTATTTCGTTTCTTGCATGTTGTGCATGAGGCATGCCTCTAACATTGTGATTGCAGTCTTTCGTCTCACATAGAATATGCATTCCTATTGTAATGTACCTGTCAAGTTTCTTTCTTATGCAGGCACGATATTGTATGTACGGTTCATTCAGAGGAATTACGGGTAAGATCATTCCTATCCTTTGAACACCTTGTTTTGGTTAGAAGCATTCGGGTATGCCCGGTGCTTACACCACACCTTGTTTCGGTTAGAAGCATTCGGGTATGCCTGGTGCTTACACCACACCTTGTTTTGGTTAGAACCATTCGGGTACGCCCGGTGCTTACACCACACCTTGTTTTTGTTAGAAGCATTCAGGTATGCCCGGTGCTTACACCACACCTTGTTTTGGTTAGAAGCATTCAGGTACGCTCGGTGCTTACACCACACCTTATTTTGGTTAGAAGCATTCGGGTACACTCGGTGCTTACACCACACCTTATTTTGGTTAGAAGCATTCGGGTACACCTGGTGCTTACACCACACCTTGTTTTGATTAGAAGCATTCGGGTATGCCCGGTGTTTACACCACACCTTGCTTTGGTTACAAACATTGGGACGTACACCCGATGTTTATAGCACTCCCATGTTAGAAGCGTTTGGGACATGTGTCCGATGGTTATACCACCTTCCTTTGGTTAGAAACATTGGGATGTGTGACCGATTTTTATACCACTCCCTGGTTAAAAGCATTTGGGACGTGTTTCCGACGCTTATACCACCTTGCTTTGGTTAGAAACATTGGGACGTGCGCCAGATGTTTATACCACTCCTCGGTTAGAAGCGTTTCCATGTGTGTCCGACGCTTATACCATCTTCTCTTGGTTAGAAACATTGGGACGTGTTCCGATGTTTATACCACGCTCTGGTGTCTGCACCACTTCTTTTTCTCCTCTCCCATGTGATGCGCTAGAATCTGTTTTGTTTGAGCCTTCGAGTGCGGCCGATAGTCGCTTTTAGCCTTTCCTGCGTGAGGCGCAGTTAAGATTCCATAATTTTCTTACATTCTTTCTACATGAAATAAGATTCGACTTGTGATTCTCACACATGGCGTGTTTATTTGCTTACTTCTTCTCATGTGTGAGATTATTGTACCTCGTTGGTTTGCTTAAAATGTGGCATTTTCTTTGCATAACATTTGCGTTTAAATGCTTCATTACGGCGTCACTGCATGATCATAAGTTATGGTCTTGCATCGTGCATACCATTTTCATCTTGCCCCAGCCTGCGGGTGCATCTATATATTGTTATCTTGAATGTCTGTCTAAGTCTTCGACCTTGTCAAAAATGGGTCGTCTCTATGCTTTGACATTCACTCATGTCATCTTCATGACTCTGAGTTCTGTCAAAGAGGGGCAACTGTAGAAACCCTATTTTTGACCGTCCTCAAGACTTGGATATTCTTGCAGGTACATCCAGTGACAAGTTTGATTGCTCGTCGAGCACTCGAACTCCACGACGGAACACCACAGGTTTTAGCTTTCCAAACCCTGCATCAATTCTATCTCATTTTTGAACCATGTTTTGGTCCTTCCAGCATGTTTTTCTTGATGCACTGCCGGCCTTGTTAAGGCATTGTCGGCCATGGACTTTGGCCTGCCGGCCAATGATGTGCCCGGTGTAACACGCCCGTGAGGGACCCCGCTACAGCTCGGACTCGATTTCTGTCACGGTTCTTAATCTGAACCAAAGAGTCCAAATCCGGCAAATCGTTTTGAGAAAAATAGATTTTTGAAAGAAGTGCCAAACATGGACTGCTTTGCCAGATACAGAGTCGCCACCTAAATATTTTATTTTGGCAAATTTAGGAAACCTTGACTCGGTGCCAAAGGCCACGTGTCCGTCATCACCAAAGTTGCCTCGGCTCAGGAACTTGGGTATGATTGGGGAAGGTCAGCTATGAGCACCCCCTCTCACCCGATCCGAAGATCGGCTTCTACTAACCATGATATCCATTTTTTGAAAACGTTATGTGTTCTTATTCCGATTAATTAGCTAGAGTTACTATGTGATGCGCACAACACAAAAGTATAGACTAGATCGCCTAATTTGGAAATAAGCATTGCATATCCGTTTGTTTTGGAAAACGCTTTGGAATTTGCTACTCGCAAGTAGGCTAAAACACGGATTTCAATGAGCTATTCCAACTTAAACAATCCAACCTTCACCCACAGGCATTCAAGCAGTTATATCACATAAGCATTTAGCCACATGGTAAGCATGCAATTCATGGCAACACTCGCACGCATGCGGTATGCTAAAGCATAAAAGTACTTACATCGTACTCCGTGCCAAAACAATGAACTAGTTAGCAAACATGCATGACCCTAGTCCATGTTAAGTGGCTAATGCGTCGCATACAAAATGTCACTGGAATAGGCTCGGCTAATCTAGAAATGGCATGTGAAATGCACAAACATCATGTATTTAAGTTAGATTTGAAATACTTATGCAGTTAGCATAATGCACTGAGCCCGGTGCATGCAATACTGATGAATGATGCACGCATGCATTTGCATAAGGTATGCTAATTTAAATATGTCATAATACTAACCATCAAAGCAGGTAAGTAAAAGGGAGAAAGAAGTGGGGATTGGAAGACATGCGCACACGCACCCACACTTATTACAGATTTTCCCTCGCTCGGAGGGACCAAAAGAATAATACAATTGAAATAATGAATTAACTATCCTAGATAATTAATTATTACAGACCAACTAAATTAATTAAGCAAATTAATTAATCTAAGAAAGCGAGAAACAGTAGCCTCGGGGAGAGGGCTCGATGCATGCGCGCTCAACTTCGCCCGGAAATCCACTGCCATGCATAGGCTGCCTCTATTTTCCCTGCTCTGCCCCTCTGAAGACTGCCAAAGTCTCAGAATTGCTTCCCTGGACATTGGGAAACACCACCGGCTGAGGAGAATGGTCACCGGCAGTAGGATGTGCGCATCAGCTATTGATGAAGCTATCGGCCACCAATTTATGGCCGGCATCGAATTCTTGCCGGCCGCCAAGAATGCTCAGAACACGCAATTGACAAAGAGAGGGCAAGGCATAGCATGGCAATGCATTTCAAGCAATGTGTGCACCAACCATATCCCTCTATCATACTCACTTCAAGAGGAAAGGCAATGCATACATAATGCAATGCAACCTAGGCATGTGAGCTAAGGATGCAACATGTCAATGCAAGCAAACATACAAGGCATATAACAACCTAGGCAAGCAAGCATGCAAGGCATGAAGCAATATGACCATATTTGAACAACATGTGAAAGGTGGTCTTAGACCAATATGGACAAGCCTCGGCCATGTCTAAATATGATGCCATAATGCTATGGAATGGAGGCAAACACACACACAAACAATGCATGCAAGCATGGCCCAAAACTTAAGCATTAAAGAGTATCTTTTAAGCACACTTAAAAGAGGATAATCATGGATGTATAGCATGCAAATTAAGCTTTGAAAATCATGCAAGAACATGGTGCCAAACCAACCCAAACAAGGTAATCAAGGCATGCAAGCAAAGTCCAAGATTCAAGGCAAGCTAAAGGGGTATTGGACCACACTTAGCAAGACCAAACATGGCATGAATTTAATGACCAAAAATAGAGTTTTAGCACATAAAACAGAGCCCAAAAGACCACTTAGATGGCATCTAAATGGCTTGAATTCAAAAGCATGTACAATGACCAAACATGGGATATAAGGCACAACCCTTTGACACATCAAAGGGACCACGAAATGCAAACATGCAAGCACACTAAGTGGACTGAAATGACATGGAAAATGGTTCCAACCCACTAAATCAAAGCAAGTGATGCATGCTATACACTAATATACTTGAAGCCTACAAGCTAAAATGCAATGGGGCTATGCAATGCATGCTAAAGTCAACCCAAACAACTAAGGGGAGACCTTAAACATGGCAAAATAAACATGAAAGCTTCACAAAGCCAAGCCCAAAGCATGCTAGAACAATGGTTTACAACCTAAGGCATGTTAAGGCAACAAAATGACATTACAAGGCATGTATGCTAAGCAAGCATGGTGTACCAAAACCAACTTAAAACAATGCTATATTATGGCATAATAAGGATAAAAAAATAGCCAAGGCATGGTCAACATGAGCCTAAGCTAGGTGCTCCCTCAAGAGGCAAAAATGATCCTTTTCAAGGACAACAAGGAGAGGGAGTGGCCCTCTCCTTCTTGGGACCTCAAGGCACCATTCTCACCTCTGAAATCCCTCAAGATTTCAGTGGTGAGGAGGCCCAAACACCAAGGTCTCGGAGCTCACTCAAAATGGCACAAAATGAAGGCCAAACAAGCCTTAAGAGGGGTCAAACAACCCCAAAGCTTGAAACACCCTTAACAAACTATTTAGAGGGCCTAAAAATAGAACTTTTTTTATGTTATACACAAAGCTCAAAAATAGTTTAAAGATAGGATAAAAAGCTAAGCAAGAAAGGGGAAAAAAGGGGCAAGATTGTTACCCTTGAAGATCTCTTTCACAAATGAAGCTCCAGCAGCTTCTTGAGCTCCAAACCAGCTTCAAAACTCTGAAAACAATCCCTTAGAACCTCAATAGCCAAGGGAAGGTGTAATGGTAGGTGTTTGTGTGCAATACTATGAACAAACACACCTAGAACACTCAAGAGAGAGATATAGAGATGGAATATATATATGCCCTAACATAAAACCAGAGCTCTCCAACAATGTTTTTCTAACCCTAATGCCAAGAGAGGAAGCCTCTTCTTATAGGCAACTCCCTCTTGTAAGGCTTTCAAAACAAGCCATCCAAGAGGCAAATCCATCCATACACGTGTATGGAGGGGAAGAGAGTGGGTGCCAGCTATCACAGCTGGCACAAAATATCTACTAAAAGTAGATGAACAGTGATCGGCCATCCAAAATTGCCATTTTGACAAAATAAATGGCCGATCGACAAACAAAGAATGAAGACCGGCAATATACATTGCCGATGGCATAAAATCACTGGCCGGTGATGTGTGGGGATGCCTCACAAGGCATTCCCTACCCCTTTAAGGAAAAACACAAGTGTTTGGTGCAAAACCAGACACAAAACAGTCGAGTCGAGAGATCCTGAGGCAAGGCGCGCAAACCGAGACCTTCGGGAACTCAAGACGAACACAAACATGGATGATCACCGAGTGTTCAAGCGGTGACATCCAAGTCTTGAGGACGGTAAAAAATGGGGTGTCTACACCTGGCCAGCCATCAATGAGCCCTTGCCGGCCATCACTGATGGCCGGCCAGCCATCAGTGTATCAGCAGATATTTTCTAATATTTTGTGCTTGCTGTTTGCACAGATTGGAGCATCTGCTTGCACGTGGATGGTTGGATCTCTTTGAGAGGATTTTGTATCTTCTATATATAGAGGTCTTCCTCTTGCATGCTTAAGGGTGGAAATTTTGAAGACAAATTCTTTTTTTTTTCTCTCTCTCTCTAGAATCCTCTCTCTCAAAATATTTTTCCTTAAAAGCCTAAATTCTCTACACTTTTTCTTGTGTGCTCTTGATCAAACTCGATCATCTTGGTGTTAAGGTTGCTTGAGGTCCTATTTGAGCTCTAAAAAGGATTTTTACTTGGTTTGACTTGCCTTTCTTGCCTACATAGCATCTTGTCTTCAAATAGGTAGAATACTTGTATTTTAAGCATAATTTAAATACTTGTTGGACACTTTTTCATGCTATTTTGAGGCTGGTTTTAACCTCTGAAATCTCTATTTTTATGGTTTAAAATGGTGGTTTGAGGTTTGTTTTGGAGCTAGGGGTGGTCCACCTTTTTGTAGCTTGTTTGCTAAGTTGTTGTGCCATTTTTCAAAGCTTTTAACAGAAATTTTTTGGCCTTTTAACAACTGAATGCTAGGGGATTTTTAGTGGTAAAAACTTTGGTTTGAGGTCCAAAATATGAGGGGGTAGCCTCCCCTCCTTATGTCTTGTTTGCAAGGGTAGATAGCCTAACATGTGAGCATGTTTTTCTACCCTTTTGTGACTTGATCTCAGCATGTTTTTTAAACTTTTCTAACTTGCTTTAGCTCTGTTTTGAGCTGGTTTGGCCACTTGAGGCTTGCTTTGTATGCTTGTAGTGCAATTGTGCTTAATAGTCTAGTTTGTGCTATGTGTTGGCCTTTCATTCTAGCGTTTTTTAGCTTACTTCAAGCATGTTTTAGAACTCCTTTCAAACTGTTTTAGGACTGTTTTAAAGTGTTTGTGCCTTTGGAGCTTTGTATTGGATGCCTATAGTGTAGTGCTCTTCACTAGTTTAGTGTTTTTTGCCTTTTGAACATGTCATGCACGAGTTGCTTGCATGTTGTAGCGTCATTTTTCATGCCATATCAGTACTAAGATATCTGCAACCTCCCTCATTTTTTCACTTTTCCATTTGTTTTGAGGGTTGGTTGACCTTAAGGTTCTGTTTAAGCTTGAGATTGAGTTTGTGCTCAATGGTTTTAATTCTTTCTTGAGGGTTTCTACTAACCAATGGCATGATCTCTCTCATATCTTAAGTCATCCTTTGGTTGATCCCTCTTGCATTAGAGGACAATCACTTTGGACTTAACGAGCTCAAGAATGGTTTGGTAACTTAAAATGTGTAAATAAAACATGACAAGTAAAACTTGAGCAAGATAAGCATGATGTGTTTGTGTTGCATCTGTTCAATCAGACGTTATACTGAACACAAGGTAGATTGGAGCACTTCATACTCAAAGTGATGAAATGAGCCAATCTCCATTGTCTCCATCACCCTTGAACATGCATGATAGGGTGGTGGTCCTTTATGTCATATTTGTGCATTTATTGAAAATGTACAACTTGGATATTTGGCCATCATGCATTGAAAATGCTTGATTGGTGGCTTTCGATCTAGGAGTGCCACTCCTTTGATGTTTTTGAGATGATAAGGAGGGGCACAGTACAAACATATCCTTGCAAAACCCTCTTTTTTCCTCTGTTTGTGCTCTGTTGTAGTGTGGTAATTCAGCACACCAGTGGCCGGCAGTGGCTCACTGATGGTCGGCAGTGCTTCATCCTTGGCCAGCATGGCAAATTTTTGGCCGGCAGATGGCCGACAGCAAAAATTCATGGCCGGTAGGCCACTGGTGCAATCTTCAGCATTGATTTGGTAAGATGGAGCAGAAAGGTTTTGAAGTGTACTCAACCCTACAAACAGTGCCTCTCAAGAGCAAACCGGAAGGCTTTTCGAGGTGAAAACCAAGTGCATGCATCGTACATTTCCTAAAAGCAGAGCTAAGGCAGCGTAGTTCAGTGCTCTAAATGATTAATTAGTGTACCTTGGTTTTGTAATTTAATTAACTAGTTGCTAATTTGTTAAGTGTTGTAATAATTATGTAGCTTAGCTTAACTATTGCTGTATTTTGTTTTGTGATAATTAGTCTAATTAGTTTAATTAGATTAGTTTGACTAGCTTAGCTTAGAGTAGCATAGCTAATTATTCATTCAGACCTCCTCCGAAAGGGCGCAATGTTGTAATAAGTGTATGTGCGTGTGTGCATGTCTTCCAACCTGTGGACGCGCCCTTGTGGGGGCCCCACCACAGTTTGGACTCGATTTGTGTTGGTTCTTAATCTGATCTTCCAAAGTGCAATGCAAGACTGATAAATCACCCAAGAGTCTGAATTCGGCAAATCGTTTTGAGAAAACAGATTTTTAGAAAGAAGTGCCAAACATGGACTGGTTTGCCAGATACAGAGTCGCCACCTAAATTTTTTATTTTAGGGGAATTTAGGAAACCTTGACTCGTTTGCCTAAGGCCACGTGTCCGTCATCACCGAAGTTGCCTCGGCTCGGGAACTTGGGTACGATTGGGGAAGGTCAGCTATGAGCACCCCCTCTCGCCCGATCCGAAGATCGGCCTCTACTAACCATGATATCTAGTTTTGAAAATGTTATGTGTTCTTATTCTGGTTAATTAGCCTAAAATTACTATGTGATGCGCACAACACAAAAGTATAGACTAGATCACCTAATTTGAAACAAAGCATTGCATATCCGTTTGTTTGGAAAATGGTTTGAAATTGGCTACTCGTGAGTAGGCTAGAACACAGATTTCAACGAGTTGTCCTAACCTAAGCAATCTAACCTTCACCCACAGACATTCAGGCAGTAAATCAACTAAGCAGTTAGCCTCATGGTAAGCATGATTTCATGTTAACACTCGCATACATGCAAGATGCTAAAGCAAAAGAAAACACTTACAATGTACTCCAACCAAAACAAGAAACTAGTTAGCAATCATGCATGATCCTAGTTCATGTTGAGTGGCTAATGCATCACATACAAAATATCGCTAGAATAGGCTCGGCGAATCTATGGATGGCAGGTGAAATGCTACAGATAGCATGTATTCAAGTTAGATTTGAAATACTATACAGTTAGTATGATGCGCCAAGCCCTGGTTCATGCAATTCTGATGAATGATGCACGCATGCATTGCATAAGGTATGCTAAATTAAACATGCCCTAATACTAACCATCCAAAGAAGGTAAGTAAAAGGGAGAAAGAGGTGGGGGTTGGAAGACATGCACGCACGCACCCGCACTTATTACAAATTCGCCCTCACTTGGAGGGACCAAAAGAATAATACAATTTAATTAAATAATCAAGCTAATTAAATAATTACAGACCAATTAACTAGTTAAGCAAATTAACTAAGCTAGTAAAGCGGTAAAACAGCCTCGGGAAGAGGGCCCAATGCACGCATGCTCGGCTCCGGTCGAAAATCCAATGCCATGCACAAGTTGCCTTTATTTTCACTGTTTTCCTCCTCTGAAAATTGTACAAATCCCAGGGAGCACTCTCTGAACAGTATGGGATGCCACCGGCTATGAGGAATGGTCACCAGCCATGGAGAAGTGGCCATCGACCATATATTGAGCTCACAGCCAACAATTCATGGCCGGTCGACACTGAATGTGGTTGGTCGGCCATCTATACATGCAGAATCCTGTTTTGCCAGCAGCAGCGGACAAGCAAGGTATGACAATACATTTCAAAGCAATGTTGGCACCACCACACCCCTTATCATGTTTATGACTTAAAGGGGGATGGTACTCGATTCTCAGACCACCAACCGCGCATTTCAATGCGTGATGGCCAAAGAAGCCAAGTTGTGCATTTTAATGTAAAATGTAATGCACACAAACATATAAGGAACCCAACCTCAATCATGGTGATTGAAGAGGCAAGGCATGCATGCCAAATGCAATGCAACCTAGGCATGCAAGCTAAGTATGCAACATGAGAATGCCAACAAGAATGCAAACATGTAAACAACATATCAATGGCAAAACATGCGACAACATGTTAGGAAACCAAAAGAGAGAATGCATGCCTAATGCATTACAACCTAAGCATGCAACAACGTGTCATATATCTCAAGCAATGCAACAGAATGCAATATGGCTAAGCATGTGTCAACAATGCAAGCAATGAGCTTGCGAAGCACTTATGCAATCAAAGCATGCAAACATGAAGCAATGTAACAACATTTGAGCAACATGCAAAGGGGGATTTAGACTAATGTGGACAAGTCTCAACCGTATCCAAATCAGTAGCCAAATGCTATGGAAATGAGGGCCAAAACACATACAAACATGCATGCACACAAAGTCCAACACTTATGCATCAAATAGCAACTTTTAAGCACACTTAAAAGAGGATAAACATGGGCATATGGCAAGCATACTAAACTCTGAAAATACATGAGGGATGATGCCAAATCAACCTATCAATGCAAGCAAGGCATGCAAGCATACTAAACTCTGAAAATACATGAGGGATGATGCCAAATCAACCTATCAATGCAAGCAAGGCATGCAACCAAGCACAAAACTCAAGGCAAGCCAAAGGGGTTAAACCATGGCTATATGAAGCAAGTCACAAAGGGCCATGAGGACTCAAAACCACCCCAAGGGATACCAAAACAAGGTCAAAGGGACACCTAGATGGCATCTAAATGACCTAAGTTTAATGGCATGCAAATGGGTGCAAACATGGAGCATATGACACAAGCCTTTTAAATCATTAAAGGGCCATCAAATGGAAGCATACAAGCACACCACAAGGACTGAAATAATGTTATAAGTGGTGCCAATCCACTGAAACAAGCCAAGTAATGCATGCTCAAGACTCATACACCTAAGGCTAACAAGCCAAAATGCAAGGTGGCTATACAAACCTTGTCATGGATGGCTCAAATGACCAAAATCAGACCTCAAGCACATCAAAAAATGCATAAAAGCTTCACAAAGCTAAGCCAAAACAAGTAGGCATAGTGGTCTAAATGCTAAGTACATGTTAAGACAAATAATGGCATTACAAGACAAGTATGCAAGGAAAGCATGGTGTGTCTAAACCAATTAAAAACAATGCTAAATCATGGCAAAATAAGCACAAATAACACTTAAGACATGGCCAACATGCACTTAAACAAGATTCTCACAGATGAGGCTAAAATGGGCAACATTGAAGGCAACAAGGAGAGGGATTTCAGTGGTGACGAGGCCAAGACAAGGTGGTCCCAGAGCTCACCAAAAATGCACAAAATGAGGCCAAACGAGGCCAAAGAGGGGTCGAACAACCCCAAACACCAAAGCAACCTTAAACAACTATTTTAAGCACTTAAAATCAAGACTTTTATATGTTATTCACAAAGTCTAAAAATAGATGCAAGGATGGTAAAAGTCTATGCAAAAAGGGGGTATTTAAAGGGAAAGTTATTACCCTTGTAGACCTCTTCAAGAACAATGCTCCAGCAACCTTCCTTAGCTTGAATCCACTCAAGAACTTCAAGAACACCCCTTTGGCTCCTTAGAAACCAAGGTATAGTGTAATGGCTGGTGCCTTAGTGCAAAACTAAGAACAAACACACACAAAGGCAAAAAGAGAGGGAGATATAGAGATGGATAGATACATTATGCAAACCCTAATCTCAGAGCTCTCTAGAACTTTTTTGTAACACTTGAGGAGGGAGGAGAAGGCCTCCCTTTATAGAGATTCACTCTTGCAAAGCTTACAAACAAGCCAAGCAAGACTGAAATCCCTCCATACACGTGTATGAAGGGGGTGCAAAGTGGGTGCCAGTTAGCAGAGCTGGCACAAAATATCTGCCAAAAGCAGATGCACAATGATCGGCCAGCCAAAAATGACAAATTGACCAAATAAATGGTGGACTGACCACAAACAGTGCCGATTGACCAAACATTTGGCCGATGGAAACAAAATAATGGCCGGTGGCCTCAAGCCATGGCCGGTGGCCTCAAGCCATGGCCGGTGATGTGTGAGGATGGCCAACAAGCCATTCCCTGCCCCTCAAAAGTAAAACACAAGTGTTTGGTGCAAAACCAAACACAAAACAGTCGAGTCGAGAGTTCTTGAGGCAAGGCGTGTGGCCGAGACCTCCGAGTTGGGCCTAACTTATGATCAAGCGAAGAAAGCTGTAACGAAGCATATACATACAATAAATGCAACAGTTTTAAGCTAGCAAACACAAATCCAACTACATTACAATACAGAAAGGATGTAAGAGAATTATGTTATTCTCGCTACGTTTCATGCGGAGAATATAATACCTGTCCAGTTCACCTGGTTACCCCAGCTTCAAATGAACTGTACATACAATATCGTGCCAGTAAAAGAAAGAAAACTTAACAGGTACCATATCGTTGGCAACATGCATTACAATGCAAGTTAAAGCTGCGTGACAACGCAAGCCAAGGAGTGCATGACAATGCAACTCGTGTGACAACGCATAACAATGCCGAATGGATGCAAAATGATAATGCAATATATACAAAATTATGTATAAACAATGCAAATGCTATGCAATGCATTTAAAACATGATCAAACCATAAGTAGTTCAAAACCACACAAATATCATAAAGGGATGGAGATGCAAAGTCCGTCTACCATAGAAAAGGTGCTGACACCCTCAAACCACAATACCAACAGTGGAATAGGCGCGTACACATGCAGAACTATGAGTTGTGTAGACATAACACAAGATACAAGTAATTGGGTGGAATGATATAAGTAGGGAATGACCCGCTCGGGAAAGACCATGATCCTAAATGCTGGATACAACAAATTACACTACAATGTAATGTATACAATGGATATGGCGCACTGCCAAAACATATTTTGCCTAGGAAAGGCATGGACACGAACAAGCCACGTTTAACATAGAAACGGTGCCGTCACCCACAACACTAGGTGCGTACACATAATATCATAACTGTGCTTCAACGCGAAAAGTATGGTCACATACCAGACCAAGCTCAACATGGAAAGGCATAAGTCATAGATGGATGTGATGCAGTGAATGCATGCAATCTACAATGTACAATACAAAGAATGCATGACAATGCACTATTTACAATGAATGCATGACATATGCACTATTTACAATGCAATGCATGACTATGCAAAGTAAGGAAGAATGCATTACAATGCATGTAAGGAAAGATGCATGACAATGCAAGCTATGTACAATGCAACATTTACAAGCTAAAATGAAATGGATGCAGTGGATAAGGCCTGCGGCCAAACCGTGTCTTGCCTAGGAAAGGCATGGACACGTACAAACCATGTTTAACACAGAAACGGTGCCGTCACCCACAACACTAGGTGCGTACACATAATATCATAATTGTGCTTCAAAGCGAAAAGTATGGGCACATACTAGACCAAGCTCAACATGGAAAGGCGCAAGCTATAGATGGAGGTGATGTAATGAATGCATTCAAGCTACAATGCAATATATAAAATATGCAATGGAATGTAATATTTACAATGGATAAGGCACACGGCTAAAACATATCTTGTCTAGGAAAGGCATGGACACATACAAACCACGTTTAACACGGAAACGGTGCCGTCACCCACAACACTAGGTGCGTACACATAATATCATAATCGTGCTTCAACGCAAAAAGTACATATACCAGACCTAGCTCAACATGGAAAGGCGCAAGCCGTAGATGGAGGTGATGCAATGAATGCATGCAAGCTACAATGCAATATATACAATATGCAATGGAATGTATGTAAATGCAATATTTATAGTGTGATGCATGACATATGCACTATATACATTGTAATGCATGACATATTCACTATTTACATTGAATGCATGACATATGCACTATTTACAGGGAATGCATCATATATGCATGTTTGTTGTTTTTTTTTTTTTTTTTGAAATGCATGATAATGCAAACGAGACGAATGCGTGACAACGCATGTCTTTTGATATCCATGACAATGCACATGAGGTACGCATGATAATGCATGACAAGGACCATGCATGACAATGCATGTAAGGTGTGCATGACGATGCGGCCTAAGATGAAACCTACCAAAAGTTGTTCGGGCAAGACAAACACCAAAGGACTTGCACCTTCAGAGGATTTAAGGTCTCCTAGACCGACAGGATTTAAGGTCTCCTAGACCGAAGGGAGGTGCATAACAATGCAAGTCGTACGCATTACAACGCGTGTATGCATGCATAACGATGCAACCTATGTATGCTAATCGTTAACAAGGCAAAACATTGTAATGCGACACATTCAAAGCAGTTACTGAATCTCGTAAGATACCAAAGGATACGAAAAGAATACACCTCACACGTATTCGAGTGCTACGCACAGAAGACACAGCACAGAGACCGGTTAAGCTTTGAAAATGCATTTTCTTGCACTGTGTTGAGCAATGGAGGCTCCAAACCACATTGTTGACCCAAACAAGGGTGTAGCAGGTTCACCGGCCATCCATCGGCCACCAAAAAAGTCCATCGGCCACATATTTGGCCGACCAGCCAACAATGTGGCCGATCGGCCAAAAATGCCTTAGTCGGGGTAGTTTTGACATTTCGCTCATGGGTCTTTAAATATTGGGCTTATAGCCCTCATTTCTCACTTCTCTCAAGCTCGAAAACTCTTTCCCCCTCCCTCTAGGTTATTTTTTTTCCTTCGATCCATCATTTTCCTTGGTTTTCGGGCCCGTTCCGTTGTTTGATTCGCGAATACCTTTGCGTTTCGAACACTTTGAACCGAACAAATCTTTGTTTCGGTGTCTCATTCTTGATTTCCACCACTCGGGGTTTGTTTCCGAAGTTTACTCCCCGATCTCGTGCCTTTTTCGCACTCGACCTTCCGCCATTTTCCTCCTGGGGTTGACTTTTCATATTTTCACCCAGTTTTCACATTCCTGGCCATTTCCACGCTACCCTCCGGAGCAGGAGATGGACCTTGAGGTTGAGCTCTTGCCTTTGAGTGTCCAACCATTCGACCCGAAAACCTACAGACCGGCGATCCACGTGTTGCCTCCTGATGGACTGCGCCAGTTCAGGAGTTTTACGAGAGGCGTGCCACCCGAGCTACTATTGCGTGAGCCAAAGTCACATCTGACGGTGCTTCTGAGGTATATTCTCCCTCTGTTTTACATTCTCTGCAACGTAGAACACATAACTACAATAGTTGATTCTTGTTCTTTAACTGCTTGGCCCGGATACAGCGATACACCACATGCTGTAATTCATTGTGAACACCTGCACGTGACATCTGCTTGACTTGAACGCATGCACACGCACTACATTTTTTACTGAACCACTCGAGCACATTAATACATCATATGTTGAGTTCACTGTGAGCACACCCGCATCCGATATCTGTTTGAATCTGAACAGGCGCACACACTGTATTTTCAACTGAACCGCACACTAATACATCATATGCTGAGTTCACTGCAAGTGTACCCACACCCGATATCTGTTTGAATCTGGCCATGCGCACACACTGTATTTTCAACTGAACCACACACTGATACATCATATGCTGAGTTCACTGCGAGCGCACCCACACCCGATATCTGTTTGAATTTGAACATGCGCACACACTGTATTTTCCACTAAACCACACACTGATACATCATATACTGAGTTCACGGCGACCGCACCCGCACCCGATATCTGTTTGAATCTGACCATGCACACACACTGTATTTTCATCAATTCTAAATGTTCTTCAATACTGTGTATTTAATATTGCTTCGCAACTGTTTGCTTTTGAATACAGGGGGATTCCCATGCCTTCCCGGGGTATGGAAACATCGTTGCTTGCAGATGTTACCTGGAGCTACCAGAGGCGGTTCGCCGCATCGTCGATCAAGCCGGCTTCGACATTTTCTGCATGGGACTCTTGCACCTCACTGCGAGCAGGCCTCACCTTGCAGCTCTGGTGGAGAGGTGGTGGGACACCACCTATTCCTTCAACTTTTTTGCTACGGGAGACATGACGATAACCCCCTTCGATTTCTCGATCTTCACCGGCATCGGGGTAGGGGGTGATCCGATCCCCTTTGACACGAACATGGATGAGTGGGACGCTGCCCAGTTGTACTTGCTCGGCACTCAGTCGCCTCTCGCTCGGGCAGGGTTCGTGCGATATTCGTGGTTCGAGGATCACTTCAGGATCCAGGCGTCGACCACTCAGGTAGAGGAGGAGCAGTATGCCCGCGGCTTTCTCATGTTCCTGCTAGGGACTACTCTTTTCGCCGACCGGGCGAACACCGTGCCCCTTTGTTTGCTGAGCGCTTTGGTGGACGTCACACGGATCTGCCGCTACGACTGGGGTGGCGCAGGCTTGGCCACACTGTACGGCTATATAAGTTCATCCTCTCGCCTCAGCGGACAGCTGCTCGGAGGCTACTGGCTGGCTTGGGAGGTACATCTTCTTCCTTTGTTTTACATTTATGCTTCACATTTTTTGTACTCTGTACACTGCACACATTGCGGCCTACTTCACGCTGACTATATACTGCACACACGGTGCACATATAATCTGCTTTACACTGACTATATACTGCACACACAGTACACTCTGCACAATACACTGCATCATAAACGGTTCTGCAATTTCTGCTTTATTCTGCATTCTACTTTATCTGATAAGCATAATAATATTTGCTCTATTACACTCTGTAGTTGTGGGTGTATGCCTACTTTCCCAGGCTTGACCCTATGCTAGACGAGGAGGTCCCACTCGGCGTCCCCTTCTCTCATCGCTTCGATGTGAGGTGCATGCGAAGGCCACGAGAGTCTTTCATATTCTTCCGCCACTACTTTGACACCATCACTGCCACAGAGGTATGTTCAACTTTAGAGTTTATTCAAGCTTCGCTTTGCATTGTACTTTCAGTAACAGATAGATGACGAACCATATCTCATTTACAGATCACGTGGCAGCCTTGGGCTCCATTGCCAGCCGTGGTGAGAGATCGATACGAGGGCGCTGAGGAGACTACCCGTCTCAGGATTCTACTGGAGGGCTCGGTCTGTCGGGCTTGGTACTTGAGCGAGCGCTTCCTGCGCCAGACCTTGGGCTTGCCAGAGCAAATAGTCCTAGGCCCGCCTCCTACCCACATGAGGCATATGGAGAGGTTCTCCCTCGAGCATATGAGGGACTACACTATTGATTGGGGCACAGAGCGTCATAGAGGCGAGGGCGACTACGCGGAGTACGTCCGGACCTATATCATGCGACCTTTGAGCAGTGGCGGTCGGGCTAAGAGAGAGAGGCCTGCGGCGCCGGCAGCTAAGGTAGGAGCGGGAGCAGGAGCACCTAGGATGGCTCGGGCCCGTGGCAGGAGTGGGCCTTGAAGAGGGCAGGGAGATGGATGGCCAGCGTTGCCCACGATGGTGGCATACAGAGGGCAGGGTGGGGAGACTTACCAAATCCCCTTCGCTTCTCCTCCGGCTGATCATGAGTTAGTCAGTTTCTACGACTTGCCTCCGGTATGTACTACTACATTTTGTACAGTCGTTTCATTTCATTTCTCTTGATATTCCACAGAATACTGATACTTCTAACACTTTTGCAGGCTTCCTCCGAGTACACTCGCCAGTCTATAGAGTTGAATGCCTCTATGATGGGGATGCTACAGTGGAGCTTAGACCTACTGGCCCTTTACAGTATCCCGGTAAGCTTTTCTAACCACAGTCTCAAACTTTGCACAATCTGGTGCATCGCACTATCAACACAGGACTTGATACACGGCCCTCACGGCATTTGTACCTTCGTAATCCATAGGCATTTCTGACATCACTCACGGCATTCATACACGCACTTTCGGCCAGATTACGTATTCATATTCGCTCACAATATTCATACACTGTACTCATACACTGCATTCTGTATTGATACATTGTTCACAACACTCATACCCTGCTTTGCATAGCATACTGATGCGTTTGCCATTTGTGCTTTTCAGCCTCCATTCCAGATCTCGGCTGCAGGAGGTGCTCCAGCTAGACCTTCTGTTCCTGCTCGAGGAGGAGGGCGAGGAGGCACTGTATATCTCCGCACCAAAGCGGGGCACACTCATATTGGGAGTAGCTCTTGGGCACCAGTCCCCAATGATGACCAGTCCGAGGCCGAGGCAGAGGCAGAGTCATCTAAGGAGGAGGCTGGAGACGATTCAGGCTCGGGCTCAGATAATGGAGCTGACAACGATGCTCCTGGACCTTCGTCTATGAAGAGGATGAGGACAGACCCTCATGCCTGAGACCACCTGACACTGATCCAGATTTTTGCTGCTTTTCTTCTTTTTGTTGCTTTTTTCTTTTTTTTTTTTTTTTGCTGGTAGCTTGAGTACCTTGTACTGTCGCAGGCAGGTTTTATCTTCTTCGAAACTTTGTACTTGAAAAGATGATGAAATGAAACAAACTTTTTT
Organism: Camellia lanceoleosa; assembly: GCA_025200525.1. Lineage (NCBI taxonomy): Eukaryota > Viridiplantae > Streptophyta > Magnoliopsida > Ericales > Theaceae > Camellia > Camellia lanceoleosa. Next base: position 2,071,016 of record JANUSC010000016.1, on the reverse strand, counting down.
TTTTTTTTCTGAAAAGGTGTTACATTTGTACATTTCGTACTTCGCATCGCATTGCATCGCATTACACCTCAATGTAAATGAGATTGATCTCCTGTCTGAAAATCAAACACTTGTACTGCAATAACCAGGTAACGAACCAGCTATCGACAAAACAACTTGCACAACCCACTACTCATTCTGAACATACAGCCCATAACACAGCGCTTGGTTTATTCTGCATATAGCAGATCCACACAGCTCATACAAATGGTTCATTCTGAACTTATAGCCCATAACACAGTATTCCGTTTTATTTGGACACTGCCCATTCTGAACAAACAATTGACTCTTGAAGAGGCGGGAAGTTCACTGTTTTCAAGTGACCGGGGGTTAAACCCCTGCAGTTTTTACAAAAGACACAAATATGTTTTGTAGAAATGTGGAGAATGTCACAGCACTCTGAGCACAAAACGATTTGAGAAAAGGGTTTTCAACCAGCTATTGAGCCTATGACTGAACACAGTGAAAAAGATTCAACAACAAAAAGCCAAAAAGGTAAACAACCTAAATACAACAAGACATGCTCGAAACGACTCTAAACAAGAATTGAGGCAAACAAAACAAAAGACACGACACACAGACGTGTTACAAAGACAAGAGACCTCCTAAATCATGAGGACCCAGTTTGTTCGGGTATCTTTCCCACCCTTTCTGATTTGTGATTCTCACATCACTCGACCCTCAGGCTCGATTTTTCTCTAAAAACCCGATTTGCTCACTTTTCTCTCATCGCACATCTCTCTATTCTTCAATCCCTCATTTTTCATCCCTCCCCAGGGTGATTGATGGATAAATAGAAAGTTGTGGGTTCATGCCCAACACTGTTAGCTCGCGGCTACTTCCTCTGGTGACGTTTAGTCAATGCCCTAGATGAGGGAGTGGAGTACCTTGATCCATTCCAATTCGTGCTTCGCACTTGGGTTGATACCTCGTTACTTGGTGGATGTTGAGAGCTTTTAGCCCTTTACAGCCAGCTCCAGTTGTGTCCTTTCTGGCAAGTATGCTGGTGACGGGGGAAAGACATGAAGCCTAACTCAAATGTGCCCCTCTTTCATCATTTTGACCATTTTTTTTTTGTTTCCTACTAAAACAATTTTAACCAAGTGAGAGTCAGATTAACATGCTTGTTCAATTTTTGATTTGAAAATCATGAAAGTAAGGCTATGAGCACTGAAAATTTTCCTTTTTTGGGTCCAAGAAAATGGTCCAGTTTTGGAAAATGAAACAATTTTCGAGAAAATGGTCAACCACAGTAAAAATTCTCAAAAACTATTTTTGCAAATGGTCACTGCGCAACGAGCGCAGAACTTACTCTCGAGATGCACAACCTCAGATCAGAGGCAATGGAAAATTATCCCTTGTCTGGATGGCACTCCACGACAACGGAACGTTGCCCCTGGTTTGAATGGTGACTCATGGCAACGAAAAGTTGCCCCTTGTCTGGATCACGCCACAGCATGTTGTAAACAGTCCTCGTTAGTGATGATTGCAACCGAGCTCTCAGATATAGAGAAGACGAAGATGGTCAAAACCAATATATGGACACAGTTGCTTTGAAAGCGTTGGGGGCTGGACTTCAAGATGAAGTTTCCTACATATCCCAAACATGGGAATCAAGCCTCACGTAGTTCAGGGTAAGGTACACTCGTGTATTAACCCTCACTTTTTTTTTATTTTACGCTCTAACTTTTGCCAAGGCCCCCCTTGCGGGTTTTCAACCTTGCGAGCTCTGTTTTTTTTTTTTTTTTTGTATCTTTTCATTCCTTTTCTTTTTTCATCTTTTCTCTTCTTTTTTTTTTTTGCATTTTCTTTTTCTTTTTTTTTTCTTTTGTATTTTTCTTTTGCTCTAACTTTTTCCTGGGTCGCCCTTCCAAGTTTTCGGCCCAGTGAGCCTCTCAAAGGCTAAAAGTGTAACAAGTCCATGCCAAATGGTTTGAGGGTTTTGAAGCCATCCGTATGCAGGAGAGTGGTTGTTGTATTGATTTACAGAAGGATCCATCTTCGGCTCTTCGAGCACATCGGACATTGTTGCTCCTAGTTCGAGGGGTGCTTCTGATTTAGGTTTGCAAGCTTCTTCTGATGAGGTCTGATCTCCTTGATCAGACTTTGGTGCCTCTTGTTCGAGGGCTGCTTCAAATCTGGCCACACAGGCCTCACATCATGGTTGATCGTAGAACATTCTGAACCCAAGGTCCAAGGTTTAAAAGCAAGGGGTCGACTCTCGAGGCTGAGAGTGATCCTAAGCTGCACAATCTCAAGAGCGATTCAACACAGGTGTTCGCAGGATTGCGCAAAACATTTTGTTTTTGAAAGTCTTTAAGAAAGCGACAAATTACTTGCGCTGAAGATAGTGTGGAACCAATCTGGATCAAGCCAGGGTCCTTCTCAGTACTCATGTTAACTAACATGATTTCATTCATTAAAGGCTTAGCACGCCTCTTTTTTCCTCAATTGGTCAAAGTTTTGCAAATCCTGAGGAATTCCTTCCTCTTCGTTTTCATCACCGCAGTGTTCAAAAAGTTTTGAAAAACTTAGGTCAATGCAATGATTTTGGGGTGCAGAAGAGTAAGTGAGATGCTTTGCCGTTTCATTCAAATCCTCTGGCACAACTAGCCCAAGGTAGTAATAAACACGAAAAACATGATAGCTGCAGCTGTTTCATTAAGATGTCCTTGGTTGCAATTGGCTCCACAGTAAATATAGACTAAAAAAAAAAAAGCAAAAAGATAATTACAAAACAAAACGGTGTTCGAGGCAACAACCCCGGAATCACCTGACATTCTATACAATGGGACTGACTCGCTACAACAAGATAGACCCTTAATCCAAAAGACTGACTCAAGATAATGAGACAGATTCAAAACAAAATCAAAGAACTAACTCCACACCCAAGCCAGAAATTACAAAAATCAGCATTCGCAAATGCTCAAAACAGTGTGTCCCAGACGCCACATCTAAAATACACCGAGCGCCGCCCGTAGGTGGTCCAACCCCTGATCACATACTTATAGTATCCTTGAAGTGCAACAGCTCAGTGGTGACAAACATTGCTGAGGTAGGTGGGAGGATGACCTTATTGTCGATCAAGTCCTGTACTTCGCGGTGAAGACGGAAGCAGTTGTCGATGGGGTGACCGGTTTGTTGATGGTACGTGCAGTACTAAGTAGCATCATGGCCTGTTGGAAGATGACTAGGGAGAGGCCTAGGCTCGAGGGGTTTAAGATGCCCCTTTTTAGCCAGGATTTGAAGTGCCTTAGACAAAGGCATGTAGAGAGCGTGAAAGAGTCTGCGCCCTTGGGGCAGATACTTCGAAGTCTGTGGATTCTTGCTAGACGCACTAGCGAAAGGGTTGGCAGGCACTGCCTTGGCTTTCTGATCTCTTCCCGGTGCAGGGTTGGGATTGGAGGGAATTGTTCTGGCATGACGGGGCCTATCCCGATTTTCCGCCTGGCGGGAACTCTCCTCAGTTGGAGTGGGGAAAGCATCATCCACAGTCTTGGCCACAACTACAAATACTTGCTGCTTATTCATCCCCCTAGCTTTCAAAGCCTCGACTGCCCACAGTAGTTGTTAACGGGATTGGCATCTGTTCCCACTTTGTTCTTACCTCTAGTCTCAGCCTGATCGAGGGCTTGGGTTGCTATATCAGAGCGAAACCCGGTTATTATTGACATGTCATTGCTATAGCTTGAGGCAACCTCAGGTTGGCTGAGCTCGATCACAATCCGTCCCAGTAACGGGGGCTCCTGTGGTACAAAATTCCCGGCATATGATGTGGCTGGTGGAGAAGCCGACATTCCCTAGGCGAGATCAGTCACAGACCTCTGGACGTCACCAATCATTCCCATCAACTCGAACATGGTGGGCTCACGAGCTTGATACAACTGGGGTGTCCAGATCGGGTGCGCAACAGGTGACCTAGGTGGATGTGGTACATCAACATTGGCCTCATCCTGCAAGATAATTCCTTGGTCTAATGCGGCTGCCATAACCACAATTTCCTCTGAACTTTGCGTCGTCATAAGTCCGCTGAACTGAACGGTGACTGACGGATCAGATATCTTCCTTGCCTCAGCGAAGGAGAATACTGGTTATTCTATACTGAATCTCTGAACTGAAAGGGAAAACACACAAGATTTCAAATTTAACTTTCGTAATGCATGTAAGTACAATCGAACAACTATTTCCGATGATGATCCTTTGTTCCCCAAATTATCGCCCCAAAATGAATCGATACCTGAGATATAATCGATTCCCCAAAACACGATCGATGCCCTCAGTTCGACACTCAGACTTGCAAACTGGTATATGCGATCCCTGTAGAGATACACTCTAAAAGCACATAGCAAGTAAAAAAGAGCCCAAAACACCCCTATGTTGGGGTAGGATTTCCCTGTCCGATTTTGTCAGGAGCTAGGGTTTCACTATGCACGCAGCGGTTTCAAACAACCTATTATTGGGTAAGTAACCTGTCCTAGTTTGGAATGGTCACTATGGATTCCGAATATGCACTAGGTCAAATGGTCAAAAAGGGTGCCCCGGTGACAACCGGGGTCTGTGTTGCCATCGTGGTAGAGCCCGTAACCGGTCTGCCTTATGGCACGCTTCTCGAAGCGAGCCTCTGGCAAACCATTCAGGAATAGCAGACGACAAACATTGTCACTTAGGTGCACCAATGCACATGCAATGCAGAGAAAAACATAAGTGTAGTCAAAACACGATATCATGAGTTCGAGTCAAGCTCTCTAAACTCCCCAGCAGAGTCACCAGAAATTGTGGACGCGCCCTCGTGGGGGCCCCACCACAATTCGGACTCCATTTGTGTCGGTTCTAAATCTGATCTTCCAAAGTGCAATGCAAGATTGATAAATCACCAAAGAGTCCAAATCCGGAAAATCATTTTGAGAAAACAGATTTTTAGAACGAAGTTCCAAACATGGACTGCTTTTCCAGATACAGAGTCACCACCTAAATATTTTATTTTGCGGGAATTTAGGAAACCCTGACTCATTTGCCTAAGGCCATGTGTCTGTCACCACCAAAGTTCCCTCGGCTTGGGAACTTGGGTACGATTGGGGAAGGTCAGCTATGAGCACCCCCTCTCGTCCGATCCGAAGATCGACCTCTACTAACCATGATATCTAGTTTTGAAAACGTTATGTGTTCTTATTTTGGTTAATTAGCCTAGAATTACTATGTGATGTGCAAAACACAAAAGTATAGACTAGATCGCCTAATTTGGAACAAAGCATCGCATATCCATTTGTTTGGAAAATGGTTTGAAATTTGCTACTCGTGAGTAGGCTAAAACACGGATTTCAACGAGTTGTCCTAACTCAAGCAATCTAACCTTCACCCACAGGCATTCAGGCAGTAAATCAACTAAGCAGTTAGCCTCATGGTAAGCATGCTTTCATGTTAACACTCGCATACATGCAAGATGCTAAAGCAAAAGAAAACACTTACAGTGTACGCCCAGTCAAAACAAGAAACTAGTTAGCAATCATGCATGATCCTAGTTCATGTTGAGTGGCTAATGCATCGCATACAGAATGTCGCTAGAATAGGCTCGGCTAATCTATGGATGGAAGGTGAAATGCTACAGATAACATGTATTCAAGTTAGGTTTGAAATACTATGCAGTTAGTATCATGCACCGAGCCCTGGTGCATGCATGCATAGCATAAGGTATGCTAAATTAAACATGCCCTAATACTAACCATCCAAAGCAGGTAAGTAAAAGGGAGAAAGAGGTGGGGGGTTGGAAGACATGCACACACGCACCCACACTTATTACAAATCTGCTCTTGCTCGGAGGGACAAAAAGAATAATACAATTGTAATAACCCGACCCTCGTATGTGATTCTGCTATATTTTAGTCTTTATTCTGTGCTTTCGAATGTTTAATGTGAAACTGCGTGAGAAATTAAGTTTAAGTATATATATGTCTTATGAATCGAACCTGTATCTGTTTAATAATGAAAAGCATCTGTTATAATTATTATGTTAAATCAGAAATTGGAAGCCCTAGAGGCTTAATTATTTGAAACTGATTTTATAATGATGATCAGCATAATTTTTAGGTAATATTAAGCATGTTTACGAAATTTCAATTTCGGAATGATTAAACGAATGATTTTTGTCCTATTATGTCTATCAATGCATTCTTGCTTATAACCACTTGATTTGGGAAAAACCCATTTCGTAAATATCTCCTGGAGAGGCTAGGAGATTAAGGAAAGAAGGAGAAAAGGGGAAAGCTCAACAAGGAAGTGATTTGGGATAAAATTAGAGGGTTTTAAAGAAATTGAAGCTTAAGGTAAGTGTAATTCCCTTAACTCAACCCTCTTCCTCTATTTGGAGTAGGAATTCCTTGATGTTGTGTGTCTTAGAGTTGTAAGGGAAATTTTCTGTGTTTATGATGAAAAATTGATAAGATCAATCTATCATTTGACTATTTTGTTCCTTGATTTATCATGTTTGAATCCAAGTATAGAAATATATGGCTATATGGATATATATCTACAAATGTTAGTTTAAAGTGTCAAGTTTAAAGCTTTGATGAATCAAATTGAGTTGTGAAGTTAAGATCTAGATTGTTGTGTATTTATGCCTTCTAAATACATGAATTTGAACCATATTTTAGTAATCAAAGGACCTACTTTGAATCTTGTTGTTGCTCACCAAAACTTGGCTTTTCGTATAAATTTTGTACTGCCAAACAAGGGCTTGGCCGCACGTGCGGAGGCCATGGCCGCACGTGCGGAGAAGAGGGAAAAATCTGGGTTTGCATACTGTCCACGGCCGCTCGTGCGGAGGAGGGGGACCGCACGTGCAGTCCATGTCCGCTCGTGCGGAGGGGGCTGCCGCACGTGCGGCCCAGGTCGGGAAGAATGTCTGCTCTGTTTTACGTGCTCAACCCTCTGTTATTTTTACAATCTTTTTTGATGATCTTTCGATGGTTGTAAACTCATTCGAAGCGTAACGACTCAAGAATTATTTTAACAAGGAAGAAGAAAGCTAATTTGTGAACTTTGAATGTGTATAGGACATACTCCGGGAAGGACTAGCACGTCATCACAATGTTGTGAGTAATAGTACTCTTAATGTTCCGTGATCACGTTAATTAGTATTGTTATTAACGTTATGTTGAACATGTATGCTATTTAAAGAACGGTATGAATCATGGAATTGCAAACTATGTGACATTATGGTAACATCGAAAGACTTGTGAAATACCGACTTGTGAACTATGAAATGATGAGGCCGAGGGCCAATTGTGAAATATGAATCTCCAACTTGTGAAATACGAAATGATGAGGCCAAGGGCCAACTTGTGAAGTATGAATCTGTGATTTGTGAAACTATGAATCCCAGAGGCCGAAGGCCAATTTATGACGTTGTGCACCTACATTGTGAACTTAAAAAGCCAAGGGCTACTTTGTGAATGTGTGAACCCATCAGGCCGAGTGCCAATCTGTGAGGTTGTGAACCAACAACATTGTTCTATTTGTCTGAACGGAATCAGACGGCTACATGATTTCTGTATTATTACGCTTTATGTGAGTTACAATTTTAATTAAGTACTGATGCATTTAAGTACTATTGTTCACTGAGCCTGGCTCACTCTATGTTATGTCTATTTCTGTAGGTAACCAACCAGGAGGTCGGCCCTAAGCCCGGCATTGTCACCTTTTTGTCAGCCTAAGCGTAGCCATGCACTGGGTCAAAGCCTTACATTTTTGTTGGTGTTTTGTTAAGTTATGGCGTGCACCTTAGTTATTGGCTTAGATTGAGATGTACATAATGTTTTGTTATACGCCCAACCATGGGCGTATAATGTTTTTTTTTTTTTACATAATGTTTTTTTTTGCCGATCAAAAAACAAAAAAAATACGCCCAACCATGGGGCAGGTTTTGTATATGTATATGTTTATAACTAGCTCTCACATATGTATCGCTTTATGTCTATTCGTTTTATGCTACGTCTATGATCTTGGCATGGTAATAGTAGCTCAATGGATGCCATACTTTCTCATATATTGTCCTATGATATCAATGCTTCCATACAGGCCCCTAAATTATATATATATATATCAAGTTAAGTGTCGATTTCTGCATAGGCCATGCCCAAACTTTTAGGGGCAGGGTTGGGGCGTGACAACAATTTAATTAACTAATCAAGCTAATTAAATAATTACAGACCAATTAACTAGTTAAGCCAATTAAGTAGTTAAGCAAATTAACTAAGCTAATAAAGCGGTAAAACAACCTCGGGAAGAGGGCCCAATGCACGCATGCTCGGCTCCGGTCAGAAATCCAATGCCATGCACAAGTTGCCTCTGTTTTCACTGTTTTCCAACTCTGAAAATTGTACAAATCCCAGGGAACACTCTCTGAACACTATGGGATGCCACCGGCTATGAGGAATGGTCACCGGCCATGGAGAAGTGGCCATCGACCACATATTGAGCTCTCGGCCACCAATTCACGGCCGGTCGGCACTGAATGTGGTCGGTCGGCCATCTATGCCTGTAGAATCCTGTTTTGACAGCAATAGAGGACAGCAAGGTATGACAATACATTTCAAAGCAATGTTGGCACCACCACACCCCTTATCATGTTTATGACTCAAAGGGGGATGGTACTCGATTCTCAGACCACCAATCGCGCATTTCAATGTGTGATGGCCCAAGAAACCAAGTTGTGCATTTTAATGTAAAATGTAATGCACACAAACACATAAGGAACCCAACCTCAATCATGGTGATTGAAGAGGCAAGGCATGCATGCCAAATGCAATGCAACCTAGGCATGCAAGCTACGTATGCAACATGAGAATGCCAACAAGCATGCAAACATGCAAACAACATATCAATGGCAAAACATGCGACAACATGTTAGGCAACCAAAAGAGAGAATGCATGCCTAATGCATTACAACCTAAGCATGCAACAACGTGTCATATATCTCAAGCAATGCAACACAATGCAATATGGCTAAGCATGTGTCAACAATGCAAGCAATGAGCATGCGAAGCACTTATGCAATGCAAACATGAAGCAATGTAACAACATTTGAGCAACATGCAAAGGGGGATTTAGACTAATGTGGACAAGTCTCAACCATGTCCAAATCAGTAGCCAAATGCTATGGAAATGAGGGCCAAAACACATACAAACATGCATCCACACAAAGTCCAACACCTATGCATCAAATAGGAACTTTTAAGCACACTTAAAAGAGGATAAACATGGGCATATGGCAAGCATACTAAACTCTGAAAATACATGAGGGATGATGCCAAATCAACCTATCAATGCAAGCAAGGCATGCAACCAAGCCCAAAACTCAAGGCAAGCCAAAGGGGTTAAACCATGGCTATATGAAGCAAGTCCCAAAGGGCCATGAGGACTCAAAACCACCCCAAGGTAGACCAAAACAAGGTCAAAGGGACACCTAGATGGCCTCTAAATGGCCTAAGTCTAAGGGCATGCAAAAGGGTCCAAACATGGAGCATATGACACAAGCCTTTTAAAGCATTATAGAGGCATCAATTGCAAGCATACAAGCACAGCACAAGTACTGAAATGATGTTATAAGTGGTGCCAAACCACTGAAGCAAGCCAAGTAATGCATGCTCAAGACTTATACACCAAAGGCTAACAAGCCAAAATGCAAGGTGGCTATACAAACCATGTCATGGATGGCTCAAATGACCAAAATCAGACCTCAAGCACATCAAAACATGCATAAAAGCTTCACAAAGCTAAGCCAAAACAAGTAAGCATAGTGGTCTAGATGCTAACTACATGTTAAGGCAAATAATGGCATTACAAGACAAGTATGCAAGGCAAGCATGGTGTGTCTAAACTAATTAAAAATAGTGCTAAATCATGGCAAAATAAGCGCAAATAACACTTAAGACATGGCCAACATACACTTAAACAAGATGCTCACACATGAGGCTAAAATGGCCAACATTGAAGGCAACAAGGAGAGGGGATGGCCCTCTCCTTCTTAGGACCTTAAAGCACCATCCCCACCACTGAAATCCCTCTGGATTTCAGTGGTCAGGAGGCCAAGACAAGGCGGTCCCGAAGCTCACCAAAAGTGCACAAAAATGAGGCCAAACAAGGCTTAAGAGGGGTCAAACAACCCCAAACACCAAAGCAACCTTAAACAACTATTTTAAGCACTTAAAATGAAGACTTTAATATGTTATACACAAAGTTTGAAAACAGATGCAAGGATGGCTAAAAGTCTATGCAAAAAGGGGGTATTTAAAGGGAAAGTTCTTGCCCTTGTAGACCTCTTCAAGAACAATGCTCCAGCAACCGTCCTTAGCTTGAATCCACTCAAGAACTTCAAGAACACCCATTTGGCTCCTCAGCAACCAAGGTATAGTGTAATGGTAGGTGCCTTAGTGTAAAACTAAGAACAAACACACACAAAGGCAAAAAGAGAGGGAGATATAGAGATGGATAGATACACTATGCAAGCCCTAATCTCAGAGCTCTCTGGAACTTTTTTGTAACCCTTGAGGAGGAAGGAGAAGGCCTCCCTTTATAGAGATTCACTCTTGCAAAGCTTACAAAACAAGCTAAGCAAGAGTGAAATCCCTCCATACACGTGTATGGAGGAGGGGGTGCAAAGTGGGTGCCAGCTAGCATAGCTGGCACAAAATATTTGCCAAAAGCAGACGCACAGTGATCGGCCACCCAAAAATGACAAATTGACCAAATAAATGGTCGACCGACCACAAAGAGTGCCGACCGACCAAACATTTGGCCGATGGCAACAAAACAATGGCCGGTGGCCTCAAGCCATGGCCGGTGATGTGTGGGGATGGCCAACAAGCCATTCTCTGCCCCTCAAAAGCAAAACACAAGTGTTTGGTGCAAAACTGAACAAAAAATAGTCGTGTCGAGAGGCCTTGAGGCAAGGCGCGTAGCCGAGACCTCTGAGAACTCGGGAGGAACACGAACATGGATGATCACCGAGTGTTCAAACGGTGACGTCCAAGTCTTGAAGACGGTCAAAAATGGGTTGCCTACACAACCCCACATCTTTCTCCTTTCTATTTAATTTCTTTCGATGGTTAGATTAAGGCACGTTTTGATTAGCATACGTTATGCTTGCATGTTTGCATCATTCATTTGTCTTGCATGCACCGAGGCTCGGCGCATCATTGAAACTACATCGTATTTCAATACTTATTTGAATACGTGTTTCACAACATGTTATCAAATTGTCGCATTCATATGCCATCTTAGATAGCCGAGCCTATTTAATTGCATTATTGCATGTGTTGCATTAGGCATTTTTAGCATAGCTAGGATCATGCGTATTTCTAACTAGCTTTTGTTTTGGCTTGGAGTACACTGTAAGCTTTTACACTTTAGCATACTTGCATGAGTGTGAGTGATGTCATGTTTCGCATGCTTGCCATGAGGCTATATGCTTAAATGCTAAACTGCATGAATGCCTGTGGATGAAGGCTTAATTGCTTAAATTGGGACAATTCGACGAATGTATGTTTTAAGCCCACTTTGCAAAGTGGCAAATCATGATTTAAGCCCACTTGAGGTGGCAAATCTGTGTTTTGTCGCACTCGAGGGTGGCAGCTTCAAACCATTTTTGAAAACAAACATGAGTTCTTTTGTTCCAATTCTTGCGATTTAGTCTATACTTGTTTGCGCGCGCATCACGTAGTAAAATTAGCTAATAACCAAAATAAGAACACATGTGTTTATAAAACAACATATCATGCTTAGTAGAGGCCGATCCTTTGATCGGGCGAGCGGGCTAGTGGGGGTGCTCATTTCAGGACCTTCCCCTCTTGAACCCAAATTCACGAGCCGAGGCAACTTTGGTCATGACGGACACGTGACCTTTGGCACGAGTCAGGGTTTCCTACATTTTTCCAAAAACAAAATATTTAGGTGGCGACTCTGTATTCTGGCAAAGCAATCAAGTTTTGGCATTATTTGATTCAAAATCAATTTTCCAAAATGATTTGCCAGATTGGACTCTTTGGTGTTTATCAGTCTTACATTGCACTTTGTGAGATTAGATTCAGAACTGTGATAGGAGTCTGAACTGTAGGACCAGGTCGAGCTCTGCAAGAGGGGGCGCGAAGAAAGTCGAGTCTACAACATGGTTTAGAGCTTCCGCAGAGGTAGTATAAGCCGAAAAATGAACTTTTCTTGCACTTTCTCGAGAACTGAGAACACAAAACAGCAACAAAACACAAATAAGGAGCACTGGAAGCTTGATGGCCACCAGGGAGAGGTGTCGGCAACCCCTAAGGGTTGTCGGCCACCAATGGTGGTTGTTGGCCATCGATGGCATGTTTGGCCATTTTTGTCTTGATTGCCACGAGTCATAGCGAGATGTCCACTACTTGGAGCTCTAGTAAAGAGATGGTGGGACACCACCAACTCTCTTCACCTTTTCACCACCAGAGAGATGATGATGACCCCGTACGACTTTGCCATGATCACAGACCTAGCCGTAAGGGGTGATCCGATTCTCCTTGATCCTGATATGGGGAAGTGGAAGGCTGCTTGGATTGAGCATTTAGGGGCATGCCCGTGTCTGTTCTGGACAGCCTAGATCAGATACACTGGTTTGAGGAGCGGTTCTGGGGGACAATGCCAGAGACAGTTGAGCAGATAGAGCACTATGCTTGAGGTTTTCTGATGTTCCTCTTCGGTACCACCCTGTTTGCTTACAGGGCGAACACCATGGGGCTATACTTGCTGGGTGCACTGCTGGTCCTCCCCTGAGTGAGCTTCTACAATTAGGGCGGGGCTTGCCTCACCACCTTTTACGACTCTATGAGCTCAACCTCCCACAAATTGGGCGCTGGTCGAGGAGGCTCTTGGCGAGCACAGGAGGTACGCGTCTCAGTTCCCTCTTTACACTTTGCATTTTTTGTTCAGCATTTCTTGCTTTACATCTGTTCAACACATGTACTTTCTACTTTGAACTTTCTAAACCTGTTCATGCACTGTAAGCTTTCTTTTTTGCACTCTCTATAGCTATGTGTCATGACCGGAACCTGACCCCATGGGTTAAGGACAAAACCGGCCAGTAATCATGAGATTACCTACGGCCTCAAACCAAAACAAATGTATTTCAACAAAGTTAATGGGGGCCAAACAGAAGCAGTTCAAAACTTTGTCCATAGAGCTGTGCTTACATGGCACATCCAAACAACCAAACATATATACATTAATAACTCACAATAGAATTACAGTAGCATAAGTTATGTAAAAACATGATCATCCAAAAGCTAAGTCAACCCATGAAAACTATATACAGACATATGCAAAGTCCTCGCCAACATGACAAAAATAACATATCATAGCAAGAAGGCGAAGACGAGTCTCATGCGTGAGACACTAGGGCTGACTCTCCAAAACTCGGTTGTTCCACACAAACTTCATTGGGGCTGGGTCTGGACCTCTCTTGGCTCACCTACAAACACATGAATGAGCGTGAGCGATAGCCCAATGAATAATATCAAATAAGAAGATACAAACGATGTGTAGAACAATATACTCCGAACGGCCGTGGGCCCAATTCACATTTTTATTTAACATTTATATACTCAATTTAAGTGAAGTGACTGTGGTTTCAAACATGCTGTCCTTTGGCAATTTATCTTTCATTCCTGTCAAAATGGCCTCTGGCCCATCCATTCATGTCAAAACGGCCTTTGGCCCATCTATTCATGTCAAAACGGCCTTTGGCCCATCCATTCATGTCAAAACGGCCTTTGGCCCAATCATTCTTGTCAAAACAGACTCCGGCCCATTGATTAATGTCAAAACGGCCTCCGGCCCATTCTTTCATTCATATCAAACATTTGTCGATAATTCAAACTGGCGAACTTAACGGCTTATAAGGAAATAAGCAATTGGACAAATGACAAGTTTCGAATATCGATATTACTCACAGTGATCGGTTGGTTGGTTTTCCTGAGAGCTCGACCCTACACATTCCATGAACACAAAAGGGTCACAAACATTTCAATCCGTTCTAAATTCACATTTTCCTCTTTAGGCTTCATTCTTATCTCTTTAACTCAATTACAATGCTCAATGCATGCCTAAGGGTACTTGGGAATGAAGGAGAACAGAAAATGAAACACATAATGTCTTTTCAAAATTTCAAAAAATAGGGCACCTGCTCAAGCGTGGACTTCCCAGCTCGAGTGGACCCTTAAGGCCTGCAAAAGTACTGGATATGTGAAAATTACGCTCGAGCGTAAATTCTGGCGCTCGAGCGGAAGGCCTCTATACATGGCTCCCAGTTCGAGCGTAAACTTTCCCGCTCGAGCGGACAACCATGTCTGCAGAAAATACTGGGAGCACGAATTTCACGCTCGAGCGGCGGTTTCCCCGTTTGAGCGGGCATCAAAATTCTGGAAAATCCAGAACATGTTCTTGAGCTTCAATTTGATGTTCAAAGGTTCCAAATGCATTATTTCAGCTCAAATTCCACGTATACATGTACTAGCATGGTACAAACAGTAAATTACACCATTATGGGGCTCAATTCCATGAATCAAACACATGCATGTCTCAAATTGACCCAAACTCAACACCAACACATTAAATTCAAACATTCAAACTCATACTTCCATGATTTACATATGCATGTGGGAGATGCTCATTATTATCAACTTAATTGGTGAAGAGATGATCAATTACATGGACTTAAACCAAAAATTCAACATGGATCATACACATTGTACTCAAACATGGAAATTTATACCAATTTCCTACATGCATGCATCTATTGACTTCAATTACAACAAAATAAGCTCAATTTCCTTATAGTTAAACTAACTCATTTTCTTAGCCATTAATCAAACTTGAATTTTACAAATTACAAACAAAAATCCATGAGTCAAGGGTTGAATGCTCACCTAGGAGCCTTAACCTTCCCAATTTCTAGTTGAATCTTGAGTTTAACCTTCAAATTCCCAAACCTTGAGCCAAGATTACACAACTCCACCTCTTTCTCTCTCTATATCTAGCCCTCTCTCTCTCTAAGGAGTCCAAGATCAGCCAAATGAAATAAAAGAGGGATATTGAGTGTATAATGCCCTTAAGGTAAGTCCCACTAATAAAAAATAACAATATTAAATAATTGGGCACCTAATTAATCGTTCTGAATCTAATTATTTTGTTCCAAATCAATTTCCAATCTAATTTCACTGTAGGTTTTAAAAATTACGCTAATCACAAGGGCGTAGTCAATTTCGGGTTTCGTGGCCGATAAGGCATTCAATTTAATTTCGAAAGCAGATAATCAAACAGATATTCCTACGGTGAACAAATAGAGGTTCAAAACCACATATTTTCACATAGTGGCACACAAAATCATATTAAACACATAGTCATACTTATAGTAAGGACCAATTAACACAATACAGAACAAGGGTATTACAGTCTTCCCCCCTTTAGGAAGTTTGGTCCTCCAAACTTATTTTACCTTCGTCAGGAAACAAATGTGGATAGCGTAGTCGCATTTCCTCTTCTTTTTCCTATGTAGCATCTGTCTCATAGTGTTCCTTTCATTCCACTTTCACCATTGGGATGGACTTGCTTCTCAATTGTTGCACTTGCCGATCAACAATTCGTTCCAGCCATTCGGCATATTCCATGTTTTCGTCAATAGCTACTCGGTGATAATCAATCACATGGAACGGTCTCGGAGGTAACCCCTCAACATCGACACGTGAAACACGTTATGGATTTGTTCGAATCCTGGTGGCAAAGCAACTCTATAGGCAACTGGGCCAAGCCTCTCCAGAATCTGAAACGGTCCAATGTAACGGGGCGACAACTTGCCCTTCTTTCCAAACCTGACTTGGCCTTTCATTGGAGGTACACAGATGAACACATGGTCACCAACCTCATACTCAAGAGGTCTTCTTCGAACATCTACATAATTCTTTTGTCGGTCCTAAGCTATTTTGAGCCTTTGTCGAATGATCTTGATTTTCTCAGAAGTGTCTTGCACAATTTCAGGCCCAAGTAAAGTTTTATCCCCGACCTCTGTCCAACAAATAGGTGATCTACACCTTCTACCGTACAAAGCCTCGTATGGTGCCATACCGATGCTGGAGTGGAATCTGTTATTATAAGCAAATTCCACAAGTGGCAAATAATCTTCCCAACTCCCATGAAAGTCCAAAGCACACATCCGAAGCATATCTTCCAAAGTTCATATTGTCCGTTCTGATTGCCCATCGGTCTGTGGGTGGAATGCAGTACTGAATCTGAGTTCTGTCCCCATAGCTTCCTGCAAACTCTTCCCCAATCTAGATACAAATTTCGAATCTCTATCCGACAGAATGGATACCGGAACTCCATATAAACGGACAATCTCATCAACATAAATGATAGCCAGTCTATAAGCATTAAACGTGGTTCTAACTGGTAGGAAATGTGTAGATTTAGTCAATCTATCAACTACAACTCAAATAGAATCCATACCTCGAGAAGTCCGAGGTAGGCCAATAACGAAATCCATGGTCACATGCTCCTACTTCCATTCAGGAATAGGGAGAGGTTGAAGTAGACCGCCTGGTTTCTGATGTTCAGCTTTAACTTGCTGGCATTGAAGACATGTGGACACATATTTTGCAATCTCTTTCTTCATCTTAGGCCACCAATAGGTCTGTTTCAGATCCCGATACATTTTATTGTTACCTGGATGCATAGCAAATACGAATCTGTGGGCTTCATCTAAAAACCTCTTCTTTAGTTCCGAAATGTTTGGGACACACATTCAGGTTTGAAATTTCAACACTTCATTTTCAATACTGAACTTTGTCTTCGGACTTGTCTCAAATTCATCAATCACTTTCTTGAGGAATTCATCATCTTTCTATTTCCGCTTGATTTCATCAATGATTGTCAGCTCGGCTGTAATAGCGGCTATCTGTCCGCCCTATTCACACATTACTACTTCAATTTTGGAATTTTCAAAATCTTGCAAGATCTCTTTCTATTCAGTAAGAAAACAAGCCATACTCCCCGTTGATTTTCTACTCAAGGCATCAGCAACTGTGTTAGCTTTCCCGGGGTGATACTGAATCTCTAAATCAAAATCCTTTATCAGTTCCAGCCATCTCCTCTGTCGCATATTCAACTCCTTCTGCGTGAAGAAGTATTTCAGACTCTTGTGATCCGTGTAGACTTCGCACTTTGCTCCGTACAGATAATGCCGCCAGATTTTCAAAGCAAAAACAACTGCGACCAATTCTAGGTCATGTGTTGGATAATTCTTCTTGTGTGGCCTCAACTGTCGGGAGGCATAAGCAATAACTTTTCCTTTCTGCATTAACACACAACCCAAAACTTTATAAGACGCATCACTGAAAATTAAAAAATTCTCCGTACCTGAAGGTAGTGTCAAAACCGGTGCAGTGGTCAATCTTGTTTTCAATTCATGAAAGGCTGATTCTCTTTCGTCATTCCATTCAAATGATTGCCCATTGCGTGTCAACTGGGTAAGAGGTACAGCTATCTTTGAAATGTTTTTCACAAACCTCCTGTAATACCTGGCTAAGCCCATGAAGCTGCGGACTTCTGTCACATTCGTCGGTGTAGGCCAATTCACAAATTGCCTCTATTTTCTGTGGGTCCACCGAAATTCCCCCCTTGTTGATAACATGCCCTAAGAAAACAACTTCATCGAACCAAAACTCACATTTCTTTAATTTAGCAAATAATTTTCTTTCTCGAAGTATTTGTAGGACAGTTCTCAAATGATGTTCGTGTTCAAGTCTATCTTTTGAATATATCAAAATGTCATCAATAAAAACCACAACGAATTCATCAAGGTAGGTTTTAAAAATTCGGTTCATTAAGTCCATAAATGTTGTCGAAGCATTAGTCACTCCAAATGGCATAACAAGAAACTCAAAATGTCCATACCTCGTTCTGAATGCAGTTTTCTCCACATCTTCTGCATTAACTTTCAACTGATGATACCCAGACCTCAAATCAATCTTCGAAAACACTTGTGATCCCTGCAACTGGTCAAATAAGTCATCAATACGGGGTACGGGATATTTGTTCTTTATTGTTACCTTGTTTAATTCCTGATAATTGATACACAAGCGTAGGGTTCCATCCTTTTTTTTTCACAAATAATACTGGTGCACCCCATGGCGAAGTGGTAGGTCGAATAAACCCCTTGTCAAGAAGGTCTTCCAACTATTCTTTCAATTCTTTCATTTCGGCAGTAGCCATTCTGTAGGGAGTTTTGGAAATGGGCTGGGTGCCTGGCACAGTCTCAATTGTAAACTCTATCTCCCTGTCTACCAATTCCCCTGTTAATTCATTTGGAAACACATCTGGAAATTCTCTAACAATAGGGATATCGTTCAATTCAACATTCATAGATTGTTCAGACAACACATAGCACAAGTAACCGTGACACCCTTTCCTGATCAGTTTGCATGCTTTCATTGCAGATATCAAATAAGGTGGAGGCACTACTCCATTACCCACAAACACGATCTCTTTTTGTTCTGCTGGGTTAAACACAACCCATTTTGTCACACAATCAATGGTGGCACAATATTTGGTCAACCAATCCATGCCCAAAATTACATCGAAATGCCTAAAGTTCAAGGGTAACAAATCTACATATAGGATGGCATCCTCAACACGCATATCACAAAATCGGTATATAGATTTACACAACACAGATTCCCCATATGGAGTAGACACACATAGCAGATATGGTAGTAATTCTAAAGGTCTATTCAGTCTAGATGCAAATGCACATGTCACAAAAGAGTGTGTGGATTTGGAGTCAATTAACACAAAAGCATCCTGATTACATATAGAAATAGTACCTGAGACAACTGTGTTGGCATTCCGTGTATCGCTCGGAACAAGTGCAAAACACTCTCCCCTGTCTCACGGTATCCCCGATAGTATTGGTAGCAGACTTCAAAGTATTTATTGGCTTCGGGATCGATGCAGTTGAGCTAACAGCTTGCTTTGCACCATTCTGATTACAATCTCGGGCCATGTGCCCTTGTTTACCACACTTGAAACAGGCTCCTGACACATGGTAACAAACTCCACGGTGCCTTTTGCTACAAATATTGCACATGGGAGCTGTGTCTCAGGAAGAATTTGAAGTATTTGAAGAGCCCGTGTTTTGCTTCTTCATAAATTTCTTCTTTGAAAAGAAGCCTTGCCTTTTATTGCCTTTCCATTCTATCGTTGGCTTAGACTGTCTAGCCATGTTAGCGTCTGATATGATAGCCCTGTCTAGCACCCCAATGTAGGTTTCCGACTTCAAGACATTCACCCTCTCTAAAATGTCACTTCGGAGCTCACCTTCAAAATGTCTCGCTTTCTTGTAATCGATATCAATCACATGAGGTGCAAACCTGGCTAATTTAGTGAATTTGGCCTCATATTCAGCTACAGCCATACTGTCTTGTTTAAGTTCCATGAACTCTACTACTTTCCTGTCCCGAACACACTGTGGGAAGTACTTGTCATAGAAAATCTCCAAAAATTTCACCCAATCAACATCATTGTGATTTTCTTGCATTAACATTCACCATTTTCTTGTCTCGTCTTCTAGCATAAAAGTGGCTAGAAGCAGTTTCTGTGTCTCCGATCAAGGGAACACTTCAAACAATTTCTCAATGCCGAGAACCCATGCCTCGACTTTCAACGGATCTAATCCACCATGGAACTGTGGTGGTTTCATCTTCTTGAATTCTTTGGTGAGAGCTATTATCCAATCATCATTCTGATTATCTGGCACGGGTGGTGCTGGAGGTGGAGGTGGCGGGTGTGGTGGCTTCCACTGTTATTGCCACTCATGTTGCTGTCTCAAAGCTTCTGCCATTTTCTGTATCAGTCTTTCCATTCTGTCTATTTTGGCAGCAGAGGACTCTTCTATCTCATCACCTCTTGTTCTCACCATTTGATTAGACTCACATTATACTTTGTACAAAAGATTCACAGGTATGCATATATTAAAGAGTATACATATTCGAATAATTTGCAAAGCAAGCAAATCACAATTGTATAACACATAGTTGTTCACATTGAAACATTTAAATGCATTCTCGATACTATCAAGGTCATACTTATCACATGAATGCATCCTAAATCTTTTTCTAGACGCTTACTGCTCTTTTGGACAAGTGTGCGAGTTATTAACTCGTGCTCTGATACCACTCTGTCATGACCCGAACCCGCCCTCGTGGGTTAAGGACATAACCGGCTAGTAATCATGAGATTACCTACGGCCTCAAACCAAAACAAATGTATTTTAACAGAGTTAATGGCAGCCAAATGGAAGCCGTTCAAAAATTTGTCCATAGAGTTGTGCTTACATGGCACATCCAAACAACCAAACATATATACATTACTAACTCACAACAGAAATACAGTAGCATAAGTTCTGTACAAACATGATCATCCAAAAGCTAAGTCAACCCATGAAAACTATATACAGACATATGCAAAGTCCTCGCCAACATGACAAAAATAACATAGCATAGCAGGAAGGCAAAGACGAGTCTTGTGCGTGAGACACTACGACTGACTCTCCAAAACTCGCTTGTTCCACACAGACTTCACTGGGGCTGGGTTTGGACCTCTCTTGGCTCACCTACAAACACATAAATGAGCATGAGCGATAGCCCAATGAATAATATCAAATAAGAAAATACAAACGATGTGTAGAACAACATACTCCGAATGGCCTTGGGCCCAATTCACATTTTTATTTAACATTTATATAATCAATTTAAGTCAAGTGACTATGGTTTCAAACATGTTGGCCGTTGGCCCATTTATCTTTCATTCCTGTCAAAACGGCCTATGGCCCATCCATTCATGTCAAAACGGCCTCTGGCCCATCAATTCATGTCAAAACGGCATTTGGCCCATCCATTCATGTCAAAACGGCTTGTGGCCCAATCATTCTTGTCAAAACGGCCTCTGACCCATTCATTAATGCCAAAACGGCCTTCAACCCATTTTTTCATTCATATCAAACATTTGTCCATAATTCAAACTGGCAAACTTAAAGGCTTATAAGGAAATAACGAATTGGACAAATGACAAGCTTCAAATATCGATATTACTCACAGTGATCGGTTGGTTGGTTTGCCCTGGAGCTCGACCCTACACATTCCATGAACACAAAAGGGTCACAAACAATTCAATCCGTTCTAAATTCACATTTTCCTCTTTAGGCTTCATTCTCATCTCTTTGACTCAATTACAATGCTCAATGCATGCCAAAGGGTACTTGGGAGTGAAAGAGAACAGAAAATGAAACACAGAATGTCATTTCAAAATTTCAGAAAACAGGGCTCCCGCTCGAGCAGACCCTTGAGGCCTGCAGAAGTACTGGATATGTGAAAATTACGCTCAAGCGTAAATTCTAGCGCTCGAGCGGAAGGCCTCTCTATATGGCTCCCAGTTCGAGCGTAAACATTCTTGCTCGAGCGGACATCCATGTCTGCAGAAAATACTAGGAGCATGAATTTCACGCTCGAGCGGCGGTTTCCCCACTCGAGTGGGCATCAAAATTCTGGAAAATCCAGAACATGTTCTTGTGCTTCAATTTGATGTTC
Source organism: Camellia lanceoleosa (assembly GCA_025200525.1). Taxonomy (NCBI): domain Eukaryota; kingdom Viridiplantae; phylum Streptophyta; class Magnoliopsida; order Ericales; family Theaceae; genus Camellia; species Camellia lanceoleosa. The sequence goes on along the minus strand of JANUSC010000016.1, from coordinate 2,049,324 downwards.
AAAGGTTCCAAATGCATTATTTCAGCTCAAATTCCACGTATACATGTACTAGCATGGAACAAACACTAAATTACACCATTATGAAGCTTAATTACATGAATTAAACACATACATATCTCAAATTGACCCAAACTCAACATCAACGCATTAAATTCAAACATTGAAACTCATACTTCCATGATTTACATATGCATGTGGGAGATGCTCATTATTCTCAACTTAATTGGCGAAGAGATGATCAATTACACGGACTTAAACCAAAAATTCAACATGGATCATACACATTGTACTCTAACATGGAAATTTATAGCAATTTCCTACATGCATGCATCTATTGACTTCAATTACAACAAAATCAGCTCAATTTCCTTATAGTTAAACTAACTCATTTTCTTGGCCATTAATCAAGCTTGAATTTTACAAATTACAAACAAAAATCCATGAGTCAAGGGTTGAATGCTCACCTAGGAGCCTTAACCTTCCCAATTTCTAGTTGAATCTTGAGTTTAACCTTCAAATTGCCAAACCTTGAGCCAAGATTACACAACTCCTCCTCTTTCTCTCTCTATATCCGGCCCTCTCTCTCTCTAAGGAGTCCAAGATCAGCCAAATGAAATAAAAGAAGGATATTGAGTGTATAGTGCCCTTAAGGTAAGTCCCACTATAAAAAATAACAATATTAAATAATTGGGCACCTAATTAATCGTTCTGAATCTAATTATTTTGTTCCGAATCAATTTCCAATCAAATTTCACTGTAGGCTTTAAAAATTACGCTAATCACAAGGGCGTAGTCAATTTCGGGTTTCGTGGCCGATAAGGCCTTCAATTTAATTTCCAAAGTAGATAATCAAACAGATATTCTTACGATGAACAGATAGAAGTTCAAAATCACATATTTTCACATAGTGGCACACAAAATCATATTAAACACATAGTCATACTCATAGTAAGGACCAATTAACACAATACACAACAGGGGTATTACACTATGGGTATACGTATACTCCATGACTCTTGCCCTGGAGCCAGAGGTGGAGGTTCCATTGATGGTCCACTACTCACAGGTGTACAATGGCCAGCTTTGCCGCAGGACTCGTGAGCCCTTTTCTTTCTCCAGGTGTTACTTCGAGATCATAGTTGCTCATGAGGTACCCTAAAATACGGTCATCATTTGCTTTCATACTGTTCTAATTCACATTATAGCTTTTTCAGCGACTGACAATCCATACAACTTCCATTTGTAGATCTCATGGCAGCCATGGGCCATGATACCGAGAGGACTTGGAGGCCGGTATAATGCGGCCTGGGGCATGTCTCGTTATAACATTCTGCTTGAGGGTTCGGTCTGCCGAGCCTGGTACCTTGGCGAGAGAGTCGTACGCCAGTGTCTGGGTATGCCTACTCAGTTCATACCGATGACATCGCCTGAGTCCATGAGATCAGCAAACAGCCTATCTGTTGACAGAGTTATCTAGTTCATGGTTAGCTTGGAGGTCGAGGGTGATTATGCAGTCTTCATTCAGACACATCTTATACCACCCTTGAGCGGTGCTCGCGGAGGCGAGGGAGCGAGGGTTCCTATTACGAGGATGGGGGTCTAGGGTAGCCAGGGCCTATAGCAGAGGGGCTTCTCAGGCGAGACAGATGGCTGGTTGGCTAGAGCTTCCCACTACACTTACCTATTCATGGCATACCGGGGAGGCTTAGCAGATCCCTATTGAGCCTGCACCAGCCAGGCACGAGCTTGTCGGGGTACGAGGCCTGACTCCAACATGTACCACACTTTACATTTTTGCTTGTTAAACTCATTTTAGTTATGCGTATAGAACACTGATCACCTCAACACACTTATAGGCATCTATAGAATACACAGGGAACACCCTCGAGCTAGCGGCTTCCCTATGGGGATGGTGCAGAGGAGCATGAATTTGCTCAGTCTCTAAGGAATTTCGGTAATTTTCTACAATTCATGTTTCATGCCATCAAACTTTCTGCTGATACATTAGCATTTCAACTGTAATCTGTCCCACCCTGCAATGATCGTATACACTGCACTCCAACATTGCTTTCATACTCTGCATTCAAACACTGCATTCATACACTGCATTCATGCATTGTATTTGACTTCTGCCTACACTCATACTGCATACCATCTTTGCATCTAATACATACACTGAGACTGATATATTCAAAAGCTCGGCACCGGATCCCACCATCTGGGTGCACCAACGAGAGCTACATCAGGACCATCAGTGCCCCCTCCGACAGCAAGGAGAAGAGAGAGACAGGCTCCGGCACGCAGCTGAGGCAGAGATGAGAGTGGCCCTTTCGAGCCTATTCTGAGTAATGACAAGGCTGAGACCAGCGAGGCCGAGAAGGGAGCGAGTTAGCATACCGAGTCATCTGAGAGTGGAGATAATGATGCTGGCTCAGGTTCTGCTAGTGAAGATGATGCGGCGTTGTAGACACCCCATTTTTGACCGTCCTCAAGACTTGGACGTCACCGTAGGAACACCCGGTGATTATCCATGTTTGTGTTCGTTTGGAGTTCCCGGAGTTCTCGGCTGCGCGCGCCGTGCCTCAGGACCTCCAAACTTGATTGTCTGTGTTAGGTTTTGCACCAAACACTTGTATTTTGCCTTGGAAGGGCAGGGAATGCCTTATGAGGCATCCCCACACACCACCGGCTGGGCCTAGAGGCCACCGGCTGGCTGATTTGTTCATCGGCACTTTATTGTGCCGAAGACTATTTTTTTGCCGACCGGCACTTTATTTGGCCAAGTTGCATTATTTGCCGGCCGAGCACTGTTTGGATGCTTTTTGTGATATTTTTACCACAGCTGTAAAGTTGGTGGCATCCCTCCATACACGTGTATGGAGGGATGAGCTCTTGTTTGCTTAAAGGCTAAGCATTACATGCTTATAAGAGGAGCTCTCTTCCTCTTGCTTAAGGGTTAACAACTTTAGGTCAAAAAAAGCCAGAGCTTGCACACATATATCTCTGATATATCCATATATATCTATACTTCTATATCCACCACCCTTGTGTGTGTGTTTTGAGCCTAAAAGGTGTGATTTTACCTTACTTTTGGACCATTACACACACCGTCACACCCAAGCTCGAGATTGGGGGACTTGGAGCATTGTTTGGTGAAGTTTTGGACTGGTTTTGAGCACTAGAGGGTGGCTGCATCACCTGTTCTTCATTGGATCTTCAAGGGTAAAGTTTTCACTTTAGTTTCCCCATTCTTGCAACTACTTTCTACCCCTCTTGTCTTGTGTTTTGAGCTTTGTGTTTAACATAAAAAAACCTTTTTTTTTACTTGCTCAAGAACATTCATTAAGGTCATTTGTCCATTTGAGTGAAGCCTCACTCTTTTAGGCTTTGTTTTTTATCCTTTTGTGCCTTTTCTTGGAGACCTTGTTTGTTTGGTGTTCTTGGCCTTCTCACCACTGAAAACCAGTGGGTTTTCAGTGGTGAGGGAGTTATTTTTGAGCTTCATTAAAGGTAGAGACACCCCTCTCCCCTTTGCCCCTTGGTTGGTCTTTGTTTTGGCTCATAGCATAACATGAATGAATGTTTGTATTTGCCTTCATTTCAGAACTTTTTAGGGTGTTTTAAGTCATGATTAACCTCTGTTTTTTGTTTGATCTCGTGGCCCTTGGAATGTATCTCATGCTTGCTTTAGAGTGCTCTTGTATGCTCAAAAGTATGCCATTGTGTTGAGGCCTTGTTTCCTTACATGTTTTAGCATGATTCCATGAAGATACTAGCCTCCTTTTGCCATGAGAAAGGGCTGTGAGCCACTGTTCTTGACACTTTTGGTATGCTTAGTATGTGTATTTTGCATGTTAGGCTTGTAAGCCTTGCTTGTATGAAGCTTTAGCATGTTTGGTTTGTTTTGATCCTATGATTTGGCATCTTCTAGGGTCATTTTTCAGTCCTTTAGTCATGTCTATATGTTGGTATATGTGGCTTAGTTCATGCTTTAAAGATATGCTCTTGTATGTTTTAAGGTAGGCTTACTGCATGCTTACATATTTGATGCATTTTTGGGGCTGCCATACATGGGATTTGGGTGTACTTTGCATGCTTAAAATCTGTTTTTGGTTGATTAACATGTTCCATGAGTGGTCATGTTGGTGGTGATGGGAAGCCTCTTGTTCTTGCCTTGGTCTTGGGCCATTTTGTTTGCATGTTTGCATACCATCTTGTCCATGATTACATGCCATATTGCCACTGTTTTAGAGGAGTTTGAGGACTACCCTCTATGGCTTAAGTCCATTATTGCATGCTCATTCCATGGTTGTTGCTTGTTTGGTCAATGAAGCTTTGAATGCATGTTAGTCCTAGGCTTAATTGGTCCCTCTTTGCATGACCTTTATGTCTTGTGTATCCTAGCATTTTGCACGCTTATTGTATTTGCATCTTTGTGCCATGTTGCATTATTGGTGCATGCTTGTATAACTTGCATTCCATAGCTTGGTTTGGGGTTGTCAAGCCAAGCCTAGGATTGAGGGGAGTTCACATTTCAAGTGGTGTAACTCACCTCAATCCTTGGTCACCAAGACCTTTGACTAACACATGATAAGGCCTTGGTTTTCATATGTTTGTGTTGCATGCATATTTACATTGAAAATAGCAATCTTGGTTCCTTAGGCTATCATGCATCAAATGCATAATTGATAGCCCTAGAACCAAGAACCATGCCTCCTTGAGTCCCTAAATATGATAGGAGGTGTTGGACATGCTTACATATGCCCAAAAAACCATGTCTTGCATTCATTGCCATCACAACTGCCCTTCCGCAGAATTTTACGCGATCGGCAAGAATAGTGCCGATCGGCACTATTTTTGTGCCGATAGGAATCAAGTGCAGCCGGTGGCCAATGGGAGCAGCCGATGACCACACTGTCCAGCCGGTGGGTCATTTCAGACCATTTGGAAGGTGTTCCAAAGTTTTGAGAATTTTTGGAGAGGCAGAGCAGTAAAAACAGAGACAGCAGTGTTAGAGTGCGGCTTCCCGGGCGAGACGGATCGAGCACGCATCATTCGCGCATCCCAAGGCAGGGCTGAGGCCCCATTGCATTCATTTATTTATTTGCTTTAATTTCAATATTTAGAATTTTGTAATATTTAATTTATTCGTTTATTTCTTTCGGGCATGTATTATTTATTTATTCGGTCCCTCCGAGTGAGGGCAAAAATGTAATAAGTGTGGGTGAGTGTGATGTATGTCTTCCAATCCCCACTTCTTTCTAACCCTTTTATTTACCCGCTTTCGGTGGCAGATTAGGGCATTTTAAATTAGCATACCTTATGCAATGCATGCGTGCATTCATGCATTTGTTTACATGCATCGGGCTCGGCACATCACGCAAACTGCATCGTACTTTCAATTTCAAATTGAATACGTGGTAGTTGTTGCATTTCATGTGCCATGTTTAGGATAGCCGAGCCTATCTAGATTACATATCTGTATGCGATACATTAGCCACTTAACAGGAAACTAGGTAACGCATGTTTTGCTAACCGGTTTCTTGTTTTGGCACGGAGTACGATGTAAGTTTTATTGCTTTAGCATATCACATGAGTGTGTATGTTAACATGACAGTAGGATTGCCATGCGGCTAAATGCTTACATGATAAACTGTTTGTATGCCTGTGGATGGAGGTTGGATTACCTAGGTTGGTAGTACTCATTGAAATCCGTGTTTTAGCCTACTTACGAGTAGCACAAAAACTAAACACGTTTTTTCGAGACAAAACGGATATGCAATGCTTACTTCCAAATTAGGCGATCTAGTCTATACTTGTTTGCTGTGCGTATAACATAGTAATTCTAGGCTAATAACCGGAATAAGAACTCATAAACGTTTTCAAAATCGGATATCACGGTTAGTAGAGGCTGGTCTTCAGACCGGGCGAAAGGGGGTGGTCATAGCTGACCTTCCCCGATCGTACCCAAGCTCCCGAGCCAAGTGTACTTTGGTGATGACGGACACGTGGCCTTCGGCACCGAGTCAGGGTTTCCTAAATTCCCCCTTTAAAAAAATATTTAGGTGGCGACTCTGTAATCTGGCAAAGCAGTCCATGTTTGGCACTACTTTTCGAAAATCAGTTTTCTTCAAAACGATTTGCCAGAGGTGGACTTTTTGGTTCAAGATTCAGAACCGTGACATTTGAGTTCTTCAACTGTAGTGACCCAATATCGAACCGGAACCGGGAGGGACTCACACTCCTTCCCCGGGGTCGCGTTCGGGGACGTCTACAGTTTCTGGCGACTCCGCTGGGGATTTTAGAGAGCTTGACTCGAACTCGTGATATCCTGTTTTGATTTCGCTTACGTGTTTCTTTGCATTGCATTTGCATTGGTGCGCCTAGGAACACAGTGTTTGCCATCTGCCATTCCTGAACGGTTTGCCGGAGGCTTGTCTTGTCAAGGCATGTCCATAAGGCTGACCGGTTATGGGCTCTGACAACATGGGAACACAAACCCCGGTTTACCGGGGCACCCTTTTTGACCATTCGACCTAGTGCATATTTGGAATCCATAGTGACCATTCCAAATTAGGACAGGTTGCTTACCCGATGCTAAGTTGTTTGAAACCGCTGTGTGCGTAGTGAAACCCTAGCTCCTGACAAAATAGGACAGGGAAACCCTACCCCAACATAGGGGTGTTTTGGTTCTCAATTATTTGCTGTGTGCTTTTAGAGTATGTCTCTGCAGGGAACGTACATGTCAGTTTGCAAGATTGAGTATCAGGACCGAGGGCATTAGTATCAGTGTTTTGGGGATCAGTTGTCTGTGGATATCAGATTCAGGCCTAGGGGCAATGATTCAGAATCAGTGATCAGTGTTTGAGGAACAGGGCACTCAGTGTTTGGCCGCATGTTTTAAATACCCCACCGTGTGTTGTGTGTTTATTTATTTTACGCCGTTATGCTGTCCGATTGTCTGTTTATTTATACGCTTTATTTATCTTTTTACTAGGTAGTTGAGCACCATTGCTTCTAACCCAGTAGATATTCCCCAAGCACTCTGGATCAGAGGACGTCGACTCCATCGATCTGAGGATCTGGTAGACGGACAACCAGTGTACCGCTCCCTACCCCCGGTTAACAAACGGAAAACAGTCAGGCAGAGGGCATTGGTTCACCAGTCAGTTCAGAGGGCTTTGTCTACCCCACCCGAGTACAGTAGGAATCAGGATCTTGCTTCTCCCACAGAAAGGGAACCTATGCCAGCAACCCAATCAGAACAGAATAGCATGGCTAGTTTAGAAGAGATGGTGCGCCACCTTCAAGAGAGCATGAAAGCAATGCAACAGGATGCCGTCCGTCAGGCAGAATTTGCCAAACAGCAGGCAGAGACGATCGCCAGGCTAGAACAGCAAATCGGAGCATCTGCTTCGCATCAAGACCCTCCCCCACCAGGAGTTCCGAACCCCGGGGAGGCCACTAATGTTCAGAACGACACCGAACTTCCAGCAGGACCACCACCACCCCCAGTTTTACCACAAATCCTCCCCCAGCAATCAAAAACACCCACCAACCTTCCGGACTCCCCCTTTGAGTTCGAGACAGACCCTACAACACTAAAGTTGGACAAGCTTGAAAAGTTGTTCAAGAGATCCCAGGGAGCTAAGGCTATCCCTAACATTGAAGATGGATACACAGACACAGCTGTGACGCTGCCTGATAGATTCAAAATGCCTCATATCGACCGGTTCGATGGGTCCGAGGACCCCATGGTGCACCTAAGGCTGTTTTCGGACGTTCTAAGACCAATGGGCCGTACCAGAATGCAAAAACTCTCTTTGTTTGGCCGGACCTTGTCAGGAGTGGCGTCTAGTTGGTATGCAAGATTGGAAGATGATGTTAAGAGGAACTGGGATGAGTTGGCTGAGGCCTTTGTTTCGCAGTACTCGTACAACACACAGATCGAGATTACCACCCGTGATCTCGAGACAACCAGGCAAGAACCTAAGGAAAGGTTTTCCGAGTTCGTAACCAGATGGTGGGCTAAGGCTTCGATGATGACCTTAAGACCCACCGACAAGGATCAGATTCGGATGATTGTGCGCAATCTCCAACCCAGATTGATGTTGAAAATGATTTTGATCTCCTTTCCTACTTTTGCGGATTTGCATGAGATGGGAATGCAGATTGAGGACGCCTTGAAACAAGGTTTATTTGACCATGACCGAGAGCAACCCAGAAGGACTTTCAACCGTAACACCAGCGCAGGCTCGAGTGGCTCTGCAGCCACAAAAGCCTCCGAAGTGAGCATGGTCACCACCAACCCTCCCCCAAGAGCCACGGCAGCTACGCCATTCTCCGGCGCGTCCGGAAGCAGACCACAAACAACCAAATACCCGCCCAAAAATACCAGAACCTTCGCTCCACTATATATGCCCCTGTCCAAAGCTCTGGGGGTATTAATCAAGAAAGGGCATCTGAAGCCCCTGGAGCCGCGGCCATTGCCAGAACAACTTCCCCCATCCCACAACCCAACCAAGTATTGCGCATTCCACCAGCAGCACGGTCATGACACCGATATGTGCTTTCGATTGCGCCATGAGATTCAAGATCTCATCGATAACGGGGTGATTTTGCCTCCCGAGAAACCCAATGTTACCACAAACCCCCTCCCCACACATAACCAAAATCCACAAAAAAGACTCAATTTCATCCATACCGGGGACGTGTCTTACGACCCTAGTGTCTATATCACTCCTTTCCACCTGCCTAAGCCGGAGGTGTTCCTCCCTCAGTGAACCGACCTGTGCATGATGGACATGTTCACAGCCCGATCCAAGCCTATGGTGGTGACCGTCAAGGATACAAAAGAGGAAGTTTTAGAGGAAGAGAAGATCATCAAGCCAGAATCTGTGGAATCTGGAAGTTGTGTTGAATTATGTGTAATTCACGGGGACAGTTTGGGACAGAGAGTAGATGATGTAACAGCTATGGATGAGGACTTTGCCAACCTCCGGTTTTACCATGACCAAGATCCGGGAGATACGTCGATCAACTGGTTTGATTACGAAGAATCAGCTGAGGCTATTGGGTGGTTGGACGATCAACCCGATGTGATGGAAGAATTTCAGTCAGAACAGGGCCCGGCAGGGGCGAGAGTGTCAGTCGAGGAGCGGAGTGCATCACCGGAGGGCGCCGGTACCGAGAATTTCGCCCGAGATTGGAACATTTTGAGCACGGAGATCATTGAACAATCAGTTATGTCGAAACAAGCAAGTTTTGCAGATTCCGAGAGAATCAGAAGACAAAGGCCCATATGGGAGTTGAAACTGCTGTGTGCACAGAAACCGAGGATGCTGCGAGCATAAGCATGGAAAATACCATGAGTACGAGGACAGTCCCGTCAGAGCCGGACAGATGCTTGTCAGTCGCTGATGGGATGTGGTGGGAAGACGAGGATTTGTGTCTTGCCCACACAGACGAGGACTGGGGAAACAACCCACCCGACGATACCTGGTACCTGGGAGAGGTCGACCACATGACACGGAGCGGGCGGTACTTCAAGCCTCCGCACCTGGATCAACCAAAAACGTCAGGGAAAGACAGGGAGGCAGAAAAGCAGAAAGCAAACCAACTCGAAGATGAAGCCATATTGAGACAATTAAAAAAGATACAAGCAGACATCTCCATCTGGGGACTGCTTATGGCTTCTCGAGTACACAGACAGGTCGTCCTTTCAGCCATGGATAAGGCCAAGCTATCAATAGAAACCACGCCAGAGCAGCTGGTAGGATTAGTTTTTCCGGGAGGGGCTACCCCGATGCTGACATTTGCTGACAAAGAATTACCGCCTGAGGGCATAAATCACAACAAGCCACTCTACATTTCCGTGGAGTGTAAGAATAAGTGGATACCAGTGGTGCTGGTCGATACTGGTTCTGCTATCAATGTCTGCCTGGCAAGGACAGCATATGCGATCGGTTTGAAGGTTGCCGATTTTGTACCGACAGCCCAGGTGATCCGGGCGTACGACAATACGAGCCGAGAAGTGATGGGAACTGTTAAAGTTCAGACAAAAGTTGGGTCGGGACAGCATGAGATAGATTTTCACGTTTTGGAGGTGCCAGCCACTTTCAATCTATTGTTGGGGCGGCCGTGGCTGCATCAGGCGAAGGCAGTGTCGTCCACTCTGCATCAAGTGGTGAAATACCCCTACGGGAAGGGAGTAGCCATTGTTTTCGGGAATTCATCAATTCATCCACCGCCGGAGGTGTCCACGCCTGTTCTAGAAATTGAGCACGGCATGGAAGATGTATTCATATCAGGCTTTACCTTGGCTGAGGCTCAGGTTGTGCAGAGTATCATGGCAGTCAATGAGGGGTTGTATACCAGTGCTCAAGCAGTGTATCTTATGAACAAGCTCCAACACATCCCCGGGATGGGATTGGGAAGGAGTGGACGGAAAGGCGTTGCAGCGTTGGCCGAAGTGCCACATAATCCTCATACCTTTGGCTTGGGCTATCTGCCCACCAAAGAGGATTGGATCAGGAAAGGAAAGGAAATGGCTAGAAGAGCCACGGCGAAAAAGATGGGAAAACCCTTTGAATTGATGCACCGGCCCATCCAGGGTACCCTAAACGGACGCTTCGTTCAGGAGGGGGAGGACTTCCCATTTTGTGGCTTTCCAGAGCCGTGGTGGAATGCAGAGGAGAAGCGCGTCCCAGGATTCGAAATTTTCTTTGACTTGCAGTTATCTGGGGATGATGTTGCTGAGGAGCAGACAGACCCATCAGTTGAGGTTGAACAGAGCATAGAGTCTGAGGACGCTGCATTGGATATGGGGTAGCGCTGGCTTGTCTACTTTCAGATCCTTCGATCGACCAGTTGTGCTTGGGGGATAACTCATCGGTATCCGTGATCGGAGATGAAACGGCTGCGGGCCTGCCAGCAAATATTTTGGATGCATCCATCGCACCTTCTCTCATTTGGCAATACGAAGAAGGATTTTTATCGAGTAGCACCGGGTCAGGTAGTGAGCCGGAATCTGATTCCACCGAGTCTTGTGAGTCGGAATCAGGTTCCAGCTCGTCTGAGTCTGAGTCCGGTATTCCTGGGGGTGATAGCCCGGATGCCACAGTCCTGTCCAGGTCGTCTTTTTCTTTCTCCTTCGAGTCTGTTGTAACAGAGGAATCTGATGACTTGGAAGCACTTAATGAGAATGAGGTGAATGTGGTTTCGGAGTACTTTTTTGTGCCTTTGATTTATTGCTTAAATCAGGATTTTCAAAATTTTGATGAAAACGACAAGGAAGAAATTCCTCCAGTTTTGCAGCGATTAATTGATCAAGAACAGGAGAGATTTGTTAAACCCTTAATGGATGAAATCACTACTGTGAATGTTGGTACTGAGAAGGACCCGCAGCTGGTCCAGATCGGGTCCACGTTGTCTTCGGAGGAACGCGAGCGCTTAGTCGCTTTATTAAAAGATTTCAAAGATGTTTTCGCGTGGTCCTACGAAGACATGCCTGGAATCGATCCTGACATTGTACAGCATCGGATCACTCACGACCCCGAGGCCCGACCCGTCAAACAGAAACTCAGAAGGATTCGCCCGGATTGGGCCATCAAGATTAAGGAAGAGGTCACCAAGCAAATAGACGCAGGCTTCCTGCTGGTATCCGAATACCCGACTTGGTTGGCCAACATTGTTCTAGTGCCGAAGAAAGATGGCAAGATCAGAGTATGTGTGGACTTCAGGGATTTGAACAGAGCCAGTCCGAAGGACGACTTCCCCCTACCGCACATTGATGAGCTGGTGGATTTCACAGCGGGGCATGCTTTGCTTTCGTTTATGGATGGTTTCTCAGGCTACAATCAGATAGTAATGGCACCCGAAGATCAGGAGAAGACAGCTTTCACCACCCCGTGGGGAACGTATTGTTACAGAGTCATGCCGTTTGGGCTAAAGAATGCTGGAGCTACTTATCAACGGGCTGCGACCACAATACTGCATGATATGATCCACAAAGAAGTGGAGGTGTACGTGGACGACATGATCGTCAAATCCAAAGAAAGAGAGGGCCACTACACCGCCTTGCACAAGTTTTTCCAAAGGATCAGAGAATTTCGGTTGCGGCTAAATCCTCAAAAATGTACGTTTGGCGTTACAGCGGGAAAGATGCTGGGGTTTCTGATTACACAAAGGGGCATCGAAGTCGACCCTTCCAAAATCAAGGCCATCTTAGAAATGCCACCACCAAGGACTGAAAAGGAGGTGCGAGGCTTTCTGGGTAAAGTGCAATTCATAAGACGGTTTATCTCAAAATTAACCTTGACTTGTGAACCACTTTTTGGTCTCTTGAAGAAAGGAACGAAGTTCCAGTGGGACGGCCGATGCCAAGCTGCTTTCGAACAGATTAAAGAATATTTACAGAACCCGCCCGTGTTGTCACCACCAGAACCAGGAAAGCCGTTGATATTGTATCTTTCAGTAACTGAGACTACAATGGGCTGCATGCTCGCACAAGAATCAGAAGAGAAAGTGGAGAGAGCCATCTACTATCTGAGTAAGAAGATGCTGGAGTACGAGACTCGCTACACACCGCTGGAAAAGGCTTGTTTAGCCTTGGTATGGGCTACCAGGAAGCTGCGGCACTAACTGTTAGCTCACTCTGTAATGTTGGTTTCGCGACTTGATCCCATCAAATATCTTTTCGAGAAACCAGCACTTACGGGTAGGCTAGCTCGTTGGCTGCTGTTGCTCTCCGAATTCGATCTGAAGTATGTGACACGCAAGTCAGTAAAGGGAAGGGCAGTAGCAGAGTTCCTTGCCGACCACCCGGTTGAGGGGGATGAAGCGGTTGAGTATCTATTCCCAGATGAGGCTATTTTGCACATTGATGAAGAATATTGGACAATGTACTTCGACGGAGCATCAAACCAGTATGGGTATGGGATAGGAGTGTTGTTGATAGCACCTGACAAATCCCGTATCCCCCTAGCCTTCAAACTCCGATTCAAGGTCTCGAACAATGAGGCAGAATATGAAGCATGCATTGCTGGTCTAGAAGCAGCCCTCGAACTAGGGGCAAGGCGGATGGACGTCATCGGGGACTCGAACCTCGTTGTATCTCAAGCAAAAGGAGATTGGAAAGTCAAAGAAGAGAAAATGATGATGTATCACCAAACCCTGGATTTGTTAATTCCTCGGTTTGAAAAGTTAAACTTCGCTCATCTTCCAAGAGAGAACAACAGGTTCGCAGATTCTTTAGCAACTCTATCTTCCATGATAGACATCCCGTTTGGAGTCCGGATGCGTCCAGTCATCATTGACCACAAGTTTGTGCCAGCCTATGAGTCAGTCGCTGCTATAGATGAAGTTCAAGACGAAAACCCTTGGTATTACGATATTTGGAATTTCTTGGAAAAGGAAGTATATCCACCAGGGGCAAATGCCAAAGACAAAAGGGCAATCAGAAGAATGGCCGTTCAGTTCATCATCTGCGGGGGAAAACTGTATAAGAGGGGTCATCTGGGAATGCACAAGCTGTGTGTAGAAGCGGAAGAGTCGAAGCGCTTGATGGAAGCCATCCATGGAGGAGAATGCGGAGCGCACATGAATGGAGTGATGTTGGCTCGGAAAATCCTCAGGCAGGGTTACTACTGGTCCACTATGGAGGAGGATTGTATTAGTTTCGTTCAGCGATGCCACAAATGTCAGATCCATGCAAACCGCATGAATATCCCGCCATCGAAACTGTATAACATGACTTCGCCGTGGCCATTTTCAGTATGGGAAAATGATGTAATTGGGGCCGTTACTCCGAAGGGTTCGAATGGACACGAGTTCATATTGGTTGCAATAGACTATTTCACCAAGTGGGTTGAGGCCCAGTCCTATGCAGTGTTGAAGGCTTCGCATGTCGCGAAATTTATCCGGAACAACATCATCTGCCGTTATGGGGTCCCGAACGAGATAATTTCAGACAATGGTTCCCACTTCAAAAAGGAAGTGATCGATTTGTTGGAGAAGTACAACGTGGCTTTCCATAAGTCACCCACATATCGGCCGCAGACCAACGGAGCAGTTGAGGCCGCCAACAAGAACATCAAACACATATTGCAGAAAATGGTGGAAACCTATCGGGATTGGCCAGACAAGCTACCGTTTGCTCTGTGGGGTTACCGGACTTCGATTAGAACTTCAACAGGAGCGACTCCGTATTCATTAGTCTATGGGATGGAGGCTGTTCTGCCTATCGAGATTGAGGTCCGTCGCTGCGAAAGTCCGGGTGAGTGTCGATAGTCAAGCAGATTAGCGTGAAGCGTGTTTGAAGAACTTATGCTCTTTGATGAAAGAAGACTGAAAGCACTGTACCATGTTCAAGGTTATCAGCGCAGAATCGCCCGGGCTTTCAACAAGAAGGTTAAGTCCAGGAATTTGAAAGAAGGAGATTTGGTACTCAAAGACAGTCGAGCACCCATCCATGACCCAAGGGGCAAGTTCAGACCCAATTGGACTGGTCCCTACATTATCAAAGCTATTTGGTTGGGTGGAGCTGTGGTTCTGATGGACCTAGATGGCCTAGAGTTCTCCCAACCGATCAACATAGACAAGTTGAAGAAATATTACCCCTGAGAGGCTCGCTAGGCAGAAAACCCGAAAGGGCGACCTAGGCAAAATCCAGAGCACAAAAAATTAGAAAATATAAAACCGAGTCATAAGGTTGAAAACCGCAAAAGGGCGGCCTTGGCAAAAGTTAGAGCGCAAAAGGAGAGTGAAAATACTCGAGTGAACCCAAGCCTGAACTACGTAAGGCTTGATTCCCATCTTTGGGATACGTAGGCAGCTTCATCCTGAAGTTCAGCCATAAACATTTTCCCCGATCAACTTTGTCCATTTGATCATCTTGGTCATCTTTGTCCATCAGCATTTATTGCAATCTCCGGTGCAGTGCTATTCAGACTAGGGGCAACTTTCCGTTGCCAGGAAGTGTTGCGGTACTACTCAGACTAGGGGCAACTTTCCAGTTGCTGGGATCCGGTGTTGTGCATCTCAGTGACAGATTTCAGGCGTGTCCAGTTCTGATCCATATCGAAAATAGTTTTGAAAAGTTTTGATAAAAGTTGACTTTGTTCAAATTAATCTTTTTACAACTAAGACCATTTTTGGACCAAAACGGAAAATTTTCAGTACCACAACCTTCAATTTCATTGATTTCAAAACAGAGTTCTCCTACTCTTGCATACAAATTGAAGTTGCTTTTTATTACATTCATGAAGAAAACTTGAAAGTACTAATAAAGCAATAAATCCGGGGCATAGTCGAGTCAGGTGTTCCTGCGCCCCCTCCCAGAGCTGGTTAAAGCCTCTGACGCCAAACTGGGTCCAACTTGTGCCTCTTCGTTGAGCCAATCCCAGCACTCATCAGATAAAGTACAATTGAAAGTGGGAGCGGGGGCCAGGAGCTCTCTAGTCCTCCACGCGGTGGCTTGCCGATTGAGCTGTGTGCCTCGGGCTGGAAATGCAACGGGATACTCTGTCTTCTGGCGTGTGGTCGATCATGACCAAACCGACGGAATCGAACGGAAATAGAACACACAGTGGGTCAGCCGATCACCAATTCGGTCATGAATCATGTCAGAGCCATCGCGGAAGTTGAGCCAAGAACATCGCCAAGCAATGCGGTCTGCGGACAAGTTGCACATCCAAGCAAACCACCATTCCTCATCAAGAGCGTTGACTAGACGATGTCGGAAGAAGTAGCCGCGGGCTGAATATGCCGGACAAGAGTCCACGACCTGCAATTTGTCCATCAACCATACCTGGGAAGGGATGAAAAATGAGAGAATAAAGAATAGAGAGATGTACGAGAAGAGAAAAGTGAGGAAAAGGGTTTTTGTGAGAAAAACCGAGCTTGAGAGCCGAGTGATGCGAGTAATATATACATGTGAGATTGGGTGGGAAACACTACCTGTAGCAGTAGTGGACTCCCTGCCAACCTGGTCGTCTCTCGACGATGAAAAGCGTCCAAGCCCATCAACGTCTCAGCCAGAATCATGGCAATACAGCTCTTGCCCTCCTTCAAGCCTTGGGCAACCTCAATCAACCGGGCGCTGGACCCTCCTGAGCCCGAGACAAACAGAAAATGAGATAGCATGCACAAACAGAGGGCGTGCCGCCGAAAGCTTTGCCACTGCTGGTCGTTGCGATCGCCAACATCAGAGAAACGATAAATCAAGCTCGGAATATCCAGCATTCCGTCGCAAATCAAAGACCGGGCATCACGCAGTGTGAGTCCACACATTCGTCCTAAGGATTGGGCGTAGCCAAAGTTAAGCTGGGGCAGAATTTCCTCGGTGCGCTCGGATTCCATCAAAACTTGGAAATCTTCAAAAGTAGGACATACCTCCTGCCCAGCAAAGCTGAAGACGTGTGTCACTGGGTTCCAAAACCTTGCCGCGGCATGAAGAAACGGGAGTTGCAATGAGGTGCGACCCAGAGTGAATAGTGCATTTATGCCGAAGCTCCGGAAATTCAACTTTTCCGAGCCATCCAAGCTGTTAATCCAAGTCGTGAGATTTTGGGCAAGAAACAATTCCATTTGGAGCAAATCAGTGTTGGAATGAAGGAAACCACGAAGCTGAGATCTTTTGTAGAAGATAAGGTTGAGTGGGGGACACATGTCAGCATTCTGCTGGTGCTGAAGGTTTATAGCCGACCGGCACTTTTTGCTGCCGACCGGCCATAATTTCGTGCCGATCGGCTATAGGTTGTGCCGATGATCAATCCTCATGGCTGGTGGACTTTCCACCCGGCCGGTGGTGCTCCCTTTAGCCCTCTAAGATGTTTATGCCAAAAATTTGGGGAACCCCACCCCTTTCAGTGCCCTTCAATGATCAATTCTCGAAAGGGCGCGCCCGTTTGTTTATCGAGTTGTTGTATATTTGCTTATCGAGTTGTATGTCACTCTCTTTAAGTCTTCGTACCATTCATCAAGTTATGCTTACGCTTGAATAGCTTGTCAAGTCTTTGTTTTGCTTATCGAGTTGTAATTGGTTCACTACCTGATTATTACGATGCGATGCTTCGTTTTCAAAACACAGTTTCGATTTCATTCACACTGTTGTGGTGTGATACTTTGCAATGCGATGCATATAGAACACAAATGCAACACCTTTTGGGCAAATAGCCGTTTCATTTCAATCATTTGTTTTGTAAAAACATGCAATTTCAAAAAAATAAACCTGCCTGAGGCAGTGCAATGTGCTTAAACGACTAGTGAAAAGGAATGTAAAGCAGAAAATAGCAGGGTAACAGAGTACCGGATTGGATACCGGAGCCCTCCCCTTGCAATCAGAGTACCTTTCGCACCCTTGCTCAGGTGACTGTATGGTGTGACACCTCCTTCATTCAAGACAGTGCCGAAAAGTGCGCCTTCAGATCATAAGCTGATTTTCAAATCGATTTCAAGTCATGACCTTCGTGAGCGATGCTCGAAACGTGCGAAGGATGTCCCTTCCTGTATCCTTTTATATCTTGTGAATTCCATAATTCATTTCAATTATACTGTGTTGCAGTACGCCGCATTTCAACATCATGTTTTGCCATGTTCAATTTCAAATTCCCTATACTCATTGCATTGTATGCGTGCTTTGCTTTACTGACATGAGTTCAAGTTCCTTTTTATACACATTGCATTGTATGCGTGCTATGCTTTACTTACATGTGTTCAATTACAATTCCCTATACTCATTGCATTGTATGCGTGCCTTGATTTACTTACATGAGTTCAAGTTCCTTTATATACTCATTGCATTGTATGCGTGCTTTGCTTTACTTACATGAGTTCAATTTCCTTTATATACACATTGCCATGTATGCATGCATGCCTTTACTTACATGTGTTCAATTTCAATTCCCTATACTCATTGCATTGTATGTGTGCTTTGCTTTACTTACATGAGTTCAATTTCCTTTATGTACACATTGCCATGTATGCGTGCATGCCTTTACTTACATGTGTTCAATTTCAATTCCATATACTCATTGCATTGTATGTGTGCTTTGCTTTACTTACATGAGTTCAAGTTCCTTTATATACACATTGCCATGTATGCGTGCATGCCTTTACTTACATGTGTTCAATTTCAATTCCCTATACTCATTGCATTGTATGCGTGCTTTGCTTTACTGACATGAGTTCAAGTTCCTTTTTATACACATTGCCATGTATGCGTGCATGCCTTTACTTACATGTGTTCAATTTCAATTTCCTTTATATACTCATTGCATTGTATGCGTGCTTTGCTTTACTTACATGAGTTCAAGTTCCTTTATATACTCATTGCATTGTATGCGTGCTTTGCTTTACTTACATGAGTTCAAGTTTCTCCTATACACATTGCCATGTATGCGTGCATGCCTTTACTTACATGTGTTCAATTTCAAGTTCCTTTATATACACATTGCCATGTATGCGTGCATGCCTTTACTTACATGTGTTCAATTTCAAGTTCCTTTATATACATATTGCCATGTATGCGTGAATGACTTTACTTACATGTGTTCAATTTCAAGTTTCTCCTATACACATTGCCATGTATGCGTGCATGCCTTTACTTACATGTGTTCAATTTAAAGTTTCTCCTATACACATTGCCATGTATGCGTGCATGACTTTACTTACATGTGTTCAAATTCAAGTTCCTTACTATACACATTGCCATGCATGCGTGCATTGCTTTACTCACATGTGTTCAATGACAACGGCTTACACACATTGCCTGCGTGACTGCATGCTTTACTTGCGTATGTCCGTATTTTCAATTGCATTGCCATGAATGTCGCTAACAATATCACACCTGTTAAGTTGTTTTTCTTTGCAGACACGATATTGTATGTATGGTTCCTTTAAAGCTGGCACTACCAGATGAACCACACAGGTATTGGACTCTCCGCGTGAAAAGTGGTGAGAATCGATCGATTCTCCTACATTCTCTCTGCATTGTAGTTGAACTTGCATTTTCTAGCTTAAAACCGTTGCATGCGTGCTTCGTTACAACATCCTTTGCATGATCATAAGTTATGCCCGGCTTCTTGCATTTTCAGTTGCATTTTTCCCCTGCCTTCGGGTGCATATCTTGCTTGTCTTGTATGTTTGTCTGAGTCTTCGGCCTTGTCAAAAATGGGTCGTCTCTGGGCTTTGACATTCACTCCCGTCATTTTTATGACTTTCGAGTTCTGTCAAAGAGGGGCAACTGTAGACACCCCATTTTTGACCGTCCTCAAGACTTGGACGTCACCGTAGGAACACCCGGTGATTATCCATGTTTGTGTTCGTTTGGAGTTCCCGGAGTTCTCGGCTGCGCGCGCCGTGCCTCAGGACCTCCAAACTTCACTGTCTGTGTTAGGTTTTGCACCAAACACTTGTATTTTTCCTTGGAAGGGCAGGGAATGCCTTATGAGGCATCCCCACACACCACCTGCTGGGCCTAGAGGCCACCGGCTGGCTGATTTGTTCATCGGCACTTTATTGTGCCGACCAGCACTATTTTGTGCCGACCGGCACTTTATTTGGCCAAGTTGCATTATTTGCCGGCCGAGCACTGTTTGGATGCTTTTTGTGATATTTTTACCACAGCTGTAAAGTTGGTGGCATCCCTCCATACACGTGTATGGAGGGATGAGCTCTTGTTTGCTTAAAGGCTAAGCATTACATGCTTATAAGACGAGCTCTCTTCCTCTTGCTTAAGGGTTAGCAACTTTAGGTCAAAAAAAGCCAGAGCTTGCACACATATATCTCTGATATATCCATATATATCTATACTTCTATATCCACCCCCCTTGTGTGTGTGTTTTGAGACTAAAAGGTGTGATTTTACCTTACTTTTGGCAATTCATTTTAAGAAAATGTGTGCACCACCACACTCCATATCGTGTTTAAGGCTCAAGGGAGTATGGTGCTCGACTCTCGGACCACCAATCGCGCATCTCAATGCGTGATGGCCCAAGAAACCAAGTGTGCCATTTTGATTTCAAATGAAATGCATACAAACAATCAAAGGCCCAATCCCTATCACTAACTCAAGGGACAAGGCATGCATGCAAGATGCAATGCAACCTAGGCATGTGATCTAATATGCAACATGGGCATGCAAACATACAATTCATGCTAGGCACACAACTTAAGAAAATAATCATGCAAGGCATGGAACCACTATGCTAATGACCCATATGCAAGATATAATCTAAACATGCAAGCATGCAAGGCATACAACATGTTAGTCAACTTAAACAATGAAGATTGCATGCCAAATGCAACATTGATTGAAACATACAACACATGCGAAGGGCCAAGCATGCAACCAACACAAGGTATCATGCTACAACATGAAAATGATGGTCTTAGGCAGGTTTGGACAGCCCCTAAACAAGCCCAAAACAGTGGCTAAATGTCATGGAAATGAAGGCCAAAATACATACAAACATGCACGCGCACATGGTCCAACACTTAGGCATATTAAAGCAACTTTTAAGCACACTTAAAAGGCACAAACATGGATATATAACCAACATGTTAAACACTGAAAACATGCTAGAAAAGGTCCCAAATCAAACAAACCAAGCAAGGATACCATGCTAGAGGGATCAATGCTTGAGGTATACAAGAGAAATTGCATGATAGCTATACAAAGCAAAACATGGATGACTCAAATGACCCAAAACAGTCCCTTAGCATACTAAAACAAGTATAAAGGCTTCACAAAGCTAGGCCAAAACACATGAGCATGATGGTCTAAATGCTAAGCACATGTTAAGGCAATTCATGGCATTACAAGACAAGTATGCAAGCTAAGCATGGTGTGTCTAAACCAAGTAAAATCAGAGGTAATACATGGCAAAATACTACCAAATAACACTTAAGACATGGCCAACATGCACTTAAAAATGATGCTCACATATGAGGCTTAAATGGTACTTTTTGAAGACAACAAGGAGAGGGGATAGCCCTCTCCTTCTTAGGACCTTAAACCACCCTCCTCACCACTGAAATCCCTCAAGATTTCAGTGGTGAGGAGGCCCAAACAAAGTGGTCCCGAAACTCACCAAAAATGGCACAAAATGAGGCCAAACAAGGCCTAAGAGGGGGATAAAAATCCCAAACAATAAAGTGACCTTAAACAACTATTTAAAGCACTCAAAGACAAGGCTTTTTTGTGTTATACACTAAGCTCAAAACAGTAAGCAAAGCAGGCCAAGAGTGTGTGCAAAAAAGTGCTAAAAAGGGGGAGAAACTCACCCTTGAAGACCAAATCCGGGACAGCAGCTTCTAGACCCAAAAAAATCAACCTTCAACCTCTGAAAATCAGCCCCAAGGTGCTTGGATAGGTGATGGAGGGGTTGTGCTAGGAGGTGGTGAAGGAATGGCCAAGAACAATGGACTTTTGGAGGTTTGGAGTGAGATATAGAGAGAGATGGAGGATTGTATCTATCTATATCAGATATATATCTATATATATCTCTGGTTTTTGTTTCAAAACTCCAACCCTAGACAAAGGAGAGGAAGCCTCTCTTATATAGGCAAATATTAAGCCAAGACTTAATGGTTAAGCAAGACCAAAGGGTTCAAGAGGTGCAAAGGGTTCTTCTAGAAGCTTGGACAGCTGGTAAGGCTTCTTGAGGAAGCCAAGACAAAGGGTCAAGGCTTCCCCAAGAAGCCTTAAGCAAAGGGTGCAAAGAAAAGGGTCCAAAGGTGGTTAATGGCTCAAAATAGGCACATGTATGCACGTGGATCTGATTCTATGCATCCCAGCTGGCACAGCTGGCTTGCACTAGGCTTGGAGGGTGTAAAGAGTGCAAACCGGCCAGAGCATTTGATCATCGGCCAAAGTTAAGTGCCGATAGATGATTCCTTAGTCAAAAAACGGCCGGTGGGTATGCAAATTGAAGCCCCGGAAGTTATCTTTCCAATGGCCTAAACCTTGTCTCAAAATTCCTCCTGTGGAAGAAGTTATGCCCTTTTCTGTGAAGCCACGCAGACTCGATCCAACCGGACTAATCCCCTGCTTTAACCAGTCATATCTCCTCCCCCCGGACTTGGCTCTAGGAGATTCTTGAATGAAAAGTGAAGCCCCAGAAGTCTTCTTTCCAATGGTGGTGGCCTCATAGCTCAACTCCAAGTATGCGGATGAATGGGCCTGATTCAGCGAGGGCTGCGCGTCCCCTTTCTACCCGGATTCATACCGAACTCCTCCCAAACCTGTTTTCTTCCCTCTTCTCCTCTTTTCTTCAACTCCAAACCCCTACGCAAGGTGTTTTGAAAGTTTTGCCGAAGAAACTGAACCTGTGGCCTGCACATCTCTCAACACCGACCAAAACATCAGTCGCGCCCAAGTCTTCGGGGCGGTCAAAAATGGGGTGTCTACAGGTTCGCTCGGGTATTTTCACTCTCCTTTTGCGCTCTAACTTTTGCCAAGGCCGCCCTTTGCGGGTTTTCAACCTTGCGAGCTCAGTTTTTATAATTTCAAATTTTCTATGCTCTGAGTTTTGCCTAGGTCGCCCTTTCGGGTTTTTGGCCTAGCGAGCCTCTCAGGGGTAGTATTTCTTCAACTTGTCCATGTTGATCGGTTGTGAAAACTCCAAGCCATCTAGATCCATCAGAACCACAGCTCCACCTGACCAGATTGACTTGATAATGTAGGGACCAGTCCAATTGGGTCTGAACTTGCCCCTTGGGTCGTGGATGGGAGCTCGGTTGTTCTTGAGCACCAAATCTCCTTCCTTTAAGTTCCTGGACTTAACCTTCTTGTTGAAAGCCCGCAATTCATACCGATATCCCCGACGTGGTACAGTGCCTTTCTTTCATCATCGAAAGCATGAGTTCCTCAAATGCATTACTGTCTCGCTTGACACTCTGGACACTTACCAATTTGACACTCGTAATGACGGGACCTCAATCTCGATAGGTAGAACGGCCCCCATCCCATAAACTAATGAATACGGAGTCGCCCCAGTAGAAGTTCTAATTGAAGTCCGGTAGCCCCAGAGAGCAAACGGAAGCTTATCTAGCCAGTCCCGGTAGGTTTCCACCATCTTCTGTAGTATGCGCTTGATATTCTTGTTGGCGGCCTCAACCGCTCCATTGGTTTGCGGCCGATATGTGGACGACTTATGAAAAGCCACATTGTACTTCTCCAACAAATCAATCACCTCCTTCTTGAAGTGGGAACCATTGTCTGAAATTATCTCATTTGGGACCCCATAACGACAGATGATGTTGTTTCTGATAAACTTCGCGACATGTGAAGCTTTCAACACCGCATAAGATTGGGCCTCGACCCACTTTGTAAAATAATCTATCGCTACTAAAATGAACTCATGCCCATTCGACCCCTTTGGCGTAACCGCTCCGATCACATCAATTCCCCAGACTGAAAATGGCCATGGCGAAGTCATGTTGTACAGTTTTGACGGTGGAATGTTCATGCGATTTGCATGAATCTGACATTTGTGGCATCGCCGGACGAAACCAATACAATCCTCCTCCATGGTGGACCAGTAATAACCCTGCCTAAGAATCTTTCGTGCCAGCATTACTCCATTCATGTGCGCTCCACATTCTCCTCCGTGGATGGCTTCCATTAGATGCTTTGACTCTTCGGCATCAACACACAGTTTGTGCATTCCCAGATGACCCCGTTTATACAGTTTACCCCCGCAGATGATGAACTGAACTGCCATTCTCCTGATTGCCCTTTTATCCTTGGCATTCACCCCTGGTGGGTATGTTTCTTTCTCTAAGAAATTCCAAATGTCGTAATACCAAGGGTTTTCATCCTGAACTTCATCTATGGCTGCAACTGATTCATAGGTTGGCGCAAATTTGTGGTCAATAATGACTGGACGCATCCGGACTCCAAATGGGATGTCTATCATGGAAGATAGAGTTGTTAAGGAATCTGCGAACCTGTTGTTCTCTCTTGGAAGATGAGCAAAGTTGAGCTTCTCAAACCTAGGAATTAGCAAGTCCATGGCTTGATGATACATCATCATCTTCTCTTCTTTAACTTTCCAGTCTCCTTTTGCTTGAGACACAACAAGGTTGGAGTCCCCGATGACGTCCATCCGTCTTGCCCCTAGTTCCAGGGCTGCTTCTAAGCCAGCAATGCACGCCTCATATTCTGCTTTTTTGTTCGAGACTTTGAACCGGAGTTTGAAGGCTAGGGGGATACGGGAATTGTCAGGTGCTATCAGCAACACTCTTATCCCATACCCATACTGGTTTGACGCTCCGTCAAAGTACATCGTCCAAAATTCGTCGTCGATATGCAAAATTGATTCATCTGGGAACATGTACTCAACTGCTTCATCCCCCTCAACCGGGTGGTCGGCAAGAAACTCTGCTACTGCTCTTTCTTTCACTGACTTGCGTGTCACGTACTTTAGATCAAATTCGGAGAGCAACAGCAACCAACGAGCCAGCCTACCCGTAAGTGCTGATTTCTCGAAAAGATATTTGATGGGATCGAGTCGCAAAACCAACATTACAGAGTGAGCTAACAGGTAGTGCCGCAGCTTCCTGGTAGCCCATACCAAAGCTAAGCAAGCTTTTTCCAGCGGTGTATATCAGGTCTCATATTCCAGCATCTTCTTGCTCAAATAGTAGATGGCTTTCTCCACCCTATCTTCTGATTCTTGCGCAAGCATGCAACCCATTGTAGTCTCAGTTACTGACAGATACAAAATCAATCTGCTTCTTGGTTTGGTGGTGACAAAAAGCGTGCTCAGAGATATTCTTCAACTGCTCAAACGGTGCTTGCCATCGGCCGTCCCATTGGAACTTCTTTGCTTTCTTCAGGAGACCAAAAAGTGGTTCACAAGTCAAGGTTAATTTTGAGATAAACCGTCTTATGAATTGCACTTTACCCAGAAAGCCTCGCACCTCCTTTTCAGTCCTTGGTGGGGCATTTCTAGGATGGCCTTGATTTTGGAAGGTCGACTTGATGCCCCTTTGTGTAATCGTAAACCCAGATTTTTCCCTACAGTAATAATCAATGTACATTTTTGAGGGTTTAGCCGTAACCGGAATTCCTTGATCCTTTGAAAGAACTTTTGCAAGGCGGTGTAGTGGCGCTCTCTGTCTTTAGACTTGACAATCATGTCGTCCACGTACACCTCAACCTCTTTGTGGATCATATCATGTAGTATTGTGGTCGCGGCCCGTTGATAAGTAGCTCCAGCATTCTTCAACCCAAACGGCATTACCCTATAGCAGTATGTTCCCCACGGGGTGGTGAATGCAGTCTTCTCCTGGTCTTCGGGTGCCATCACTATTTGATTGTATCCTGAGAAACCATCCATGAATGAGAGCAAAGCATGCCCTGCTGTGAAATCTACTAACTCATCGATGTGCGGCAAGGGAAAGGCATCCTTCGGACTAGCTCTGTTCAAATCCCTGAAGTCTACGCACACCCGGATCTTACCATCTTTCTTCGGCACCGGAACAATGTTGGCCAACCAAGTCGGATATTCAGATACCATCAGGAAGCCTGCGTCGATTTGCTTGGTGACCTCTTCCTTAATCTTGAGGGCCCAATCCGGGCGAATCCTCCTCAATTTCTGCTTGACAGGTCGGGCCTCGGGGTCAAGGGGGATTCGATGCTGTACAATCTCAGGATCGATTCCAGGCATGTCTTCGTAGGACCACGCGAAAACATCTTTGAAATCTTTTAATAAAGCGACTAAGCGCTCGCGTTCCTCCGAAGACAACGTGGACCCGATCTGGACCAGCCGCAGGTCCTCCTTAGTACCAATGTTCACAGTAGTGATTTCGTCCATTAATGGTTTAACAAATCTCTCTTGCTCTTGCTCAATTAAACGTTGTAAAACGGGAGGAATTTCGTCCTCGTCGTTTTTATCAAAGTTTTGAAAGTCTGAATTAATGCAACAAATTAAGGGCACAGAAAAGTACTCGGAAACCACAGATACATCATTCTCATTAGGTACATCCAAATCGTCTGATTCATCGGTTACAACAGACTCAAATGAAAAGGAAAAAGACGACCTAGACAGGACTGTGGCGTCCGGGTTAACATCCCCAAGATCACCAGACTCAGACTCAGTCGAGCTGGAATCTGATTCCGACTCACAGGACTCGGTGGAATCAGACTCCGGCTCACTACCTGACCCGGTGCTGCTGGATAGAAATCCCTCCTCGTATTGCCAAGTGAGAGAGGGTGCGATTGATGCATCCAAGATAGCTGCTGGTAGGCCCACAGCCGTTTCATTCCCAATCATGGAAACCGCGAAGTTATCCCCCAAGCACTCTTGGTCGATCGGAGGATCAGAGAGGAGACATGCCAGTACCACCCCCATTTCAAATTCAATGCCCTCAGGATCCACTGCCTTACACTGCTCCACCTCAGTCAACGGGTCTGTCTGCTCTGCGGCAACGTCATCCCTGGGTAATTGCAAGTTGAAGAAGATTTCGAAGCCTGGTACGTGCTTCTTCTCCGTGTTTATCCACGGCTCTGGGAAGCCGCAAAATGGAAAGTCCTCCCCCTCCCGGACAAAGCGTCCGTTCAGGGTACCCCAGATGGGCCTGTGCATAAGTTCAAAAGGCTTCCCAGCCTGCTTTGCTCTGGCTCTTCCGGCCATTTCCTTTCCCTTTCTCACCCAGTCCTCTTTGGTGGGTAGATAACCCAATCCAAAGGTATGCGGGTTGTGTGGCACTTCGGCCAATGCTGCGACTCCTTTCCTGCCGCTTCTTCCTAATCCCATCCCTGGGATATGTTGTAGCTTGTTCATGAGGTAGACGGATTGAGCACTGACGTACATACCTTCATTCACAGCCATAATGTTTTGCACAACCCGGGCCTCAGCCAGGGTAAACCCTGATAAGAACACATCCTCTGCACCGTGCTCGATTTCCAAAATCGGTGTAGACACTTCCGGCGGGGGATGGATAGATGAATTTCCAAAGACAATGGCTACTCCCTTTCCATAGGGGTATTTCACCATCTGATGTAGAGTGGAAGAGACTGCCTTTGCTTGGTGCAACCACGGCCGCCCCAAGAGTAGGTTGAAGGTTGCAGGAACATCCAAGACATGAAATTCGATGTTGTGTTGTCCTGGCCCAACCTTTGTCTGAACCTTGACGGTCCCCATCACTTCTCTACTGGTATTGTCGTATGCTCTGATCACCTGAGTAGTCGGAACGAAGTCCCCGGGCTTCAACCCGATTGCATACGCTGTTCTAGCTGGGCAGACATTAATGGCAGATCCGGTATCAACTAGTACCACCGGTATCCACTTGTCTCTGCATTCGATGGAAATGTAGAGAGGTTTGTTATGATTTATTCCCTCAGGCGGCAGTTCCTTATCTGAAAAGGTTATCGTCGGGGAACCTCCTCCCGGGAAAACCAGCCCAACCAGTTGCTCTGGCGTAGTCTCGATAGAGAGTTTGGCCTTGTCCATAGCAGATAGGACGGCCTGTCTGTGCACTCTCGATGCCATAAGCAGTCCCCAGATGGAGATGTCTGCTTGTATTTTCTTTAGTTGCTTAAGCACAGCTTCTTCCTCAATTTGTTTCTCTCTCTGTTTCTCAGCCTCTTTGTCCTTTCCTGATGCTTCTGGCTGGTCTAGGTGTGGAGGCTTGAAATACCGCCCGCTTCTGGTCATGTGATCCACCTCATCAAGATACCAGGTGCCGTCTGGTTGGTTGCCTACCCAGTCTTCATCTGTGTGGGCAAGACATAAATTTTCGTCTTCCCACCACATCCCGTTATCATTCAAAAGGCACCTATCTGGTTCTGGTATACTCGTACCCTCAATACTTTCACCCCACATGCTCACAGCATTTTCAGTCTTCGTGCTCACAGCACTCTCAATCCCCTCATGGGCTTTGGCTTTCCGGATCCTCTCAGAATCCCAAATCTTGTCTTGCTCCGCCTGAGTTAGCGCGGTTTGTTGTTCAGTATTCCCCATATTCACAATGTCTTGGTTCTGAGCGAAATTCTTTGTACCGGCACTCTCTGGCAATGTAGTCTGACTCTCGGCCCTTCCGGCCACAATTGCTACCTCCGCCCCTGCCGGGCTCTGCTCTGGTTGAAATTCTGCAACATCTGGCTGATCATCCAACCATCCGATGGCTTCTGCCGACTCCTCGTATTCGAACCAGTTGATAGCCGTATCCCCTGATTCTTGATCGTTGAAAAACTGCAGGTTGGCAAAATCCTCCTCCAAGGCTGTTAGATCATCTGCCTCTTGCTCAAGTCTGTCCCCCTGAATCACACACACTTCTGCCCTTTCTGGCAACCCCACGTTCGGCTCAGACTGGCCCACTGATAAGATGTATTTACTTGGGTCATAGGCTTCTCCAGCAAGATGCCCAAATTGCTCAATCCCAGGCTCAACAACTCCGCTCTCCTCTGAAACTTGCCCCGTCCCATCCTCGGTGGTCACCACCTTTGGCTCAGATTGGGTTGTGAAGGTATCCAACATGCACAAGTCGGTGCAGTCAGGAAGGATCACCTCCGGCTTGGGTAGGTGTGAAGGAGTAATATAGATACTAGGATCGTAGGACACGACCCCGGTTTGGATAAGATTGACTCTTTTGGGCGGTGGAGCTTGGTTATGTGTGGGGAGTGGGTTGGTTGTGACGTTGGGTTTTTCTGGTGGCAGAATAACATTCTTGTCAATGAGATCCTGAATCTCATGACGTAACATATAGCATTGGTCTGTATCATGGCCATGCTGTTGATGGTATGCGCAATATCTGGCCGGGTTGTGAGAGGGGGGAAGTGGATTTGGTAATGGCCTCGACTCTAGGGGTTTCAGATGCCCCTTTTTGGTTAGAAGTCCGAGAGCCTTGGACAAAGGCATATATAGCTGGGTGAAATTTCTCTGGCTTCTGGGCTGGTATTTGGCTGTCTGGGTGTTGCTTCCGGATGCACCGGAGAAGGGTGTAGCGGCCACGGGCCTTGGAAGGGGAGGGGGGATGGTGGTGACCACACTGACCTCCGAAGCTCTTGTATTTGCAGCGCCACTCGGGCCTGCATTGTTATTGCGGTTGAATGTTCTCCGGGGCTGCTCCCTATCCTGGTCCGGGAAAAGGCCCTGTTTCATGGCATCCTCGATTTGCATCCCCATCTCGCGTAGGTCTGCGAAGGTGGGAAAGGGGATCAAAAGCATTTTCAGCATCAGCTTTGGGTGGAGATTGGGCACAATCATCCTGATCTGGTCCTTGTCGGTGGGCCTCAAAGTCATCATTGATGCCTTCGCCCTCCATCGTGTCACGAAATCGGAGAAAGATTCCTTGGGTTCTTGCCTCGTTGTTTCGAGATCACGAGTTGTAATCTCGATTTGGGTGTTGTACGAATACTATGCAACGAACGCCTCAGCCAATTCATCCCAATTCCTTTTGACCTCATCTTCTAGTTTCGCGTACCAATTGGAAGCTATCCCTGACAAGGTTCGGCCGAATAGTGAAAGTTTTTGCGATCTGGTTAAGCCCATTAGTCGCAGCACATTTGAAAATAGCCGAAGATGGACCATGGGGTCCTCGGATCCATTGAAGCGATCGATCTGCGGCATTTTGAACCGGTCGGGCAATGTCACGGCCACATCAGTATAGCCATCTCCGATGTCCGGAATGGCTTTCACCCCTTGGGATTTCTTAAAAAGCTTCTCCAGCTTACTTAGTTTCAGGGCTGTATGATCTACTTCGAACTCAAAGGGAGAGTCCGGGTGGTTGGCAGGTGTATGGGCATTGGACAGTTGTGGCGGAAGCGGGGGCGGAGCTGGCCCCGTTGGAAGGTCCGTGTCCTCCTGGATGTTCTGAGTATTGGGTAGGGTGTTCTGGGTGTTTGGCAAGATATTCTGAACAGTATGGGTCTGCTCGGGTGGTAGAGGCCCCGATGGAGGAGGAACCTGATGTGAAGCAGACGCTCCGGTTTGTTGCTGGAGTCTGGTGATAAGCTCAGCCTGTTGGGCCATGACTGTGGCCTACTGTTTAGAAAACTCCGCCTGGCGGATGGCATCCTTCTGCATCAGTCTGATGCTCTCTTGCATTTGGCGCATCATCGCCTCTACTCCTGATGTATTTTGCTGTTCCATCTGAATGACTGGTAAATGTATTTCTATGGCAGAAACAAAAATCTCAGCCTGACTGTTTGCCACTAAGGTAGACTGCTGTCTCGGTAACCCCTGTTCTGACACACTGCGCCTCCTCGACCTTCTCCTGACAACTGGGGGTAGAGATTGGAACACTGGATGTCCGTCAACCAGATCCTCAGATCGATTTAGCCGACGACCTCTTGTCCAAAGTGCTTATGAATATCTCTTGGTTCGAAGCAATTGTCAAATCGCCCTAGCAAAAGATAAATAAAGCGAAAAGGAAATAAATAACCAGAAATAAAATGGGCAGCATAACGGCTTAAATTGAATACACCACACACAGTCGGGTATACAACAACACACAGTTGGTAAGCTGAATACATTGTCCTCAAATACTGGTCAATATCCCTGAATCACTGTTCCTCAAAACTGAATCTGGTACCCGCAGATACCTGATTCTCAAACAACTGACTGATGCCCGCAGGCCTGATGCTCAAAACCCAACTGATGCCCGCAGGCCTGATGCTCCGAAACTCATAAACTGATGCCCGCAGGCCTGATGCTCAAAACTCAACTGATACATACATTCCCTGTGGAGACGCACTCTAACAAGCACATAACAGATAAGTGAGAGCCAAAACACCCCTATGTTGGGGGTAGGGTTTCCCTGTCCTATTTTGTCAGGAACTAGGGTTTCACTACGCACACAGCAGTTTCAAACAACCTACAAACGGGTAAGCAACCTGTCCTAGTTTGGAATAGTCACTATGGATCCGAATATGCACTAGGTCGAATGGTCAAAAAGGGTGCCCCGGTAAAACCGGGGTTTGTGTTCCCATCGGCAGAGTTCGAATCGCAAGCCTTATGGACATGCCTTGACAAGACAAGCCTCGGGCAAAACCGCTCAGGAATAGTAGATGGCAAACACGGTGTCCTAGGTGCACCAATGCAAATGCAATGCAAAGAAACACACAAGTGTAGTCAAAACCAGATATCGTGAGTTCGAGTCAAGTTCTCTAAATCCCCAGCAGAGTCGCCAGAAACTGTAGACGTCCCCGAACGCATCCCGGGGAGAGAGTGCGAGTCCCCCTCGTTCTGGTTCGATATTGGGTCACTACAGTTCGAAGGACTCAAATGTCACGGTTCTTAATCTTGAACCAAAGAGTCCAAATCCGACAAATTGTTTTGAAAACAGATTTTTTGAAAGGACTGCCAAACATGGACTGCTTTGCCAGATACAGAGTCGCCACCTAAATATTTTATTTTTGGGAAATTTAGGAAACCCTGACTCGGTGCCAAAGGCCACGTGTCCGTCATCACCAAAGTTGCCTCGGCTCGGGAACTTGGGTACGATTGGGGAAGGTCACTTCGTGAGCACCCCCGCTCGCCCGGTCAAAGACCGGCGTCTACTAACCATGATATCTAGTTTTGAAAACTTTGTATGCTCTTATACCGGTTATTAGCCTAGATTTACTACGTGATGCGCACAGCATACAAGTATAGACCGGGTCGTCTGAATTGGAACAAAACATTTCATGTTTGTTTTTTAAAGTGGTTTGATGGTGCTACCCCCAGGTAGGCTAAGACGTGGATTTGCCACCCTCAGGTGGGCTTAGAAAACGAGATGATTTTGCCACTGTCTAGTGGGCTTAAAACAAGCAATTAATGAACTGTCCCAATTCAGATAACCCAACCTTCACCCACAGGCATTCAGGCAGTTATATCACATAAGCAAATAGCCTCATGGTAAGCATGCTATTCATGGCAATCACTCACACGCATGCAAGGATGCTAAAGCATAAAACTCACCGAGTACTCCAAGCCAAAACCGAAGCTTATTAGAAATCATGCATGATCCTAAGTATACAGAAATGCCTAATGCAACACATGCAAAATGCAAACTATAGGCAGGCTCGGCTATTCTAAATATGGCATATGGAATGCTACAACTAACAAGTATTCAACTTTGAAATTGAAATACAATGCAGTTTGTATGATGCGCCGAGCCCGATGCATGCAAAACAGATGAATGAATGCAAACATGCTATCATACTGTATGCTAATTGAAATATGCCCTAATCTAACCAACATAAGCAGGTAAATAAAAGGGAGAAAGAAATGGGGGGTTGGAAGTCATGCACACACACACGCACCCTTATTACAGTTGTGCCCTCGCGCAGAGGGTCCCAATAAATATACAGTCCGAATGAAAGAATAATGCAGTCCGAATATTACAGTCCGAAATAATATACAAATTCCTAATTAATTAACAATTTAACTAAGAAAGCTGTAAAACCGGCATGCAAGCGTGGATCGCCTTGATTCTTCGAATGATGTATCTTTGGTACATCTAAGGAAATCCACGACGATGCCCCAATTAGCCTCTGTTTACACCTTTTCTCGAAATGCGTGCCAAGCTCCAAAAAGTTGATGATTCTTCATTTTGCTGCAACAGAGAGCAGGAAAGGGGCATAGCAATGTATTTCACAAATATATGCATGCCTCGATCCTCGTGCCACCAATCACGCATACCGATGCATGATGGCCGAGGAGCCGAATTGCACAACTCGATATAGGATGAATGCACATGAATGCTACAACTAAAACCTAGCTCCATCATGGGTTATCCGGAGTGTCGGCGACTGGGGAATTGAGACACGTTCCGTCACTCGGTCTGAAAGCGTGCGTTTCCGTGCAGCTAACTCCTATTCCGAACACAATTGAATATGCATGATATGCATGAAATGCAACTAAGATACAGTCTAGTATGAACAATGCTATGAAAAGATGAGATAAAATGAGATGCCTCGAAAAGCGTGCACGCGGGCACTCAAACCGAGGTAATGCATGAATGCAATCTAAGATACGACCTAGTATGCACTATATTAATGGAAATGAGATGTCTCGAAATGCGTGCACACAGGCACGCAAACCGAGGAGATGCCTGAAATGCAAATCTAAGATACAACCTAGTATGCACTATGCTAATAAAAATGAGATGCCTCGAAATACGTGCACACGGGCACGCAAACCGGGGAAATGCCTGAAATGCAAATCAGATAAAAAAAGAGTGCCTCGAAATGCGTGCACACAAGCACACAAACCGAGGCGATGATATGAAATGCAAATCGGATAAAAAAAGTGCCTCGAAATGCGTGCACACGGGCACGCAAACCGAGGCGATGACAAAATGGAATGAAATGGCATACGTGGGCTTACACCAACATGAGAGAGAGCCTCAGCCCACTCACATAGGAAGCCGTCGGGTAAAAATGAAGTGCCTCAAAATGCGTGCACACGGGCACGCAAATCGAGGCATGGCCCGAAGGCATGAAAATGGCATATGAAATGCAATGATGGGCTTATGCCAACATGAGAGAGCCTCAGCCCACTCACATAGGAAGCCGTCGGGTAAAAATGAAGTGCCTCGAAATGCGTGCACACAGGCACGCAAACCGAGGCATGGCCCGAAGGCATGAAAATGGAATATGAAATGCAATGATGGGCTTATACCAACATGAGAGAGCCTCAGCCCACTCACATAGGAAGCCGTCGGGTAAAAATGAAGTGCCTCAAAATGCGTGCACACGGGCACGCAAACCGAGGCATGAAAATGGAATATGAAATGATATGCAAGCATGCAAATCAAATTTCAGCAGCTAAATGAGGGTGAAAACAGCCCCGAAATGATACGAAATGACACCAAATGCATGCAATCATCCCGAAATGTGAAATTAGGCGCCCGAAATGGCCTATAGCCATGCTAAACATGCACAATATGATCATGAAATGCAAACCAGTAGCAAGGCAGTCCCAAAAATGGCTTTTTTCAGTTACAAACATGGCCAAATAGCAAGCAAAGATAGGGCAACATTAGCATGCAACAATAGTGGCCAAGAGAGGGGTATTGAGACAAGTGATATATGCAAAACCCAAACAAGAAAACTTCCTTCTACAACATTGAAGAGGGACCAAAAATAAGCCTATTTTCAGAAGATGACAGCCCCAAAATCAATATACAAATATGCTAGAAATGCCATGCAAGATTGAGGGTAAAACATGGATTCAAAGCATGGGACATATGGAACATGCAAACAAGGTTGAGTCCTTCTTCAATGTTCAAGAGGAGCTCAAAATACGCACTTTATCAGTTCATGACAGCCCCCAAAACAGATCATACATAGCCTAGAATTTTGATGCAAAAATCATGGCATTCAAGGTGATATTGAAACAAGTGGTAGATAGGGTTCTCAAATGGGGTTGAACCCTTAAACAAACATGGAGAATAGCTCAAAAAAGTGACATTTTCAGTAGAGATGAGAGCTCAAAACAATAAGCAAATAGGGGTAAGAAATGAGCCAAGAATGAGCTAGAAAAGAGGGAAAGCCTACTAACCCTTGAAGACCAAAGCTTTGATGACTTCTTGGACCAACTTTAGTGACCTTAAGCTGCTGGAATCCTTCCCCTTGCTGCTGGAATGGAATGGCGATGGTAGAGCTTGAAGATGATGAAGAAATGGCACCAAAGCTTGAAGATTTGAGAGAGATATGTATCTCTATGCTCAAGAACACTCTTGTATCTCTTTCTTGGGAGCTTGGAGGCCAGAAAATCAGAGAAGAGAGGGGGAGAAGAGTTGTGTACAATGTGGAGGGAATTAGGGTTATATTTGCCTCCAAAAGGGGCCCCTGGATGGATATTTCTTGGGGGAAAACCAAAGCAACAGCTGGAATGGACTCAGCATAGGGAACAAGGCCAGCCCCTTACTTTTCCTCCAGGTGGCCGGCCGCCCACCACCCCTAGCCGGCCGGCTATGTGCCAAAAAATGAAAATTTGATTTTCCAGCCGAGGACCACATATTAGTGTCCTTTGATATCTCCTCTTCACAACCATGTGGTCCAAAATTTTCAACTCTGAAACAGGAGAGAGAACAAGGCATTTCAAGGAGGGGTTCAAAAAGGTCAAGAAGAATTACTGGCCGAGAACATGATATTAGGATCCTTTGATGTGTATACAACACAAATATGTGGTTTTGGTTTGAAGAAAATGGCCTCAAGGTGTTCAACATTGGCTCGGAAGTGAGAAAAACGGGCGCCGGAGGGCGAAAATGGAATATAACTGGTAGATGAGATAATTGCTGGCCTCCCACCCCCCAGTGACCTTCCTGGTGATAAAACAGAGGTACCTGCCAAAATTGAACGAAAACTAATGCAAAACGAATGCGCGGGGACCAAAACCGCGTGGTTCGGGGTCCCGAAAATGGTTTGTTAAGCACCGAAAGTGGCATTCGGGCACGAAGTGGGTTTCTGAGACCCCAGTGTCCCTTGAAAGGATGTAAATGAGATGCATGCCAAAAACCGGAGCAAACGGAGATGGTTGAGCGGTCCCAAACCGAGGCACACGGCCTGACGGCTCCGAAAATCGGGAACCGGGCTCCGAAATGGGCAAAATGGCCTACGACCACGAAATGTAGCCCACGGCCACTGAGAGATGGTCTACGGGACCTCTCCCTCCCTCCTCAAAGAGAAAACAGAGAAAACTGAGTCTGGTTCGCAAACCGAGGCAAGGTACAAAAGATACCAGAAGTCTAGAGGCAGGGCGCGCAACCGCGACTCTGGAACTTTTGAACGAGCACGATACGCAACATCACCAAGTGCTCAATCGGTGACGTCTGAGTCTTAAGGTCGGTCAAAAATATGGTGTCTACATCGGCCGACCACTTGGACTGGTCGGCCTACCACCTTGCCTGGTCGGCCGACCACCTTGGCCCTTTTGAACTGGTCGGCCAGATTTGTCTCGGTAAGCGTATTCCAGCTGTGCCAGTTGTTTGTCACTTGCTACATCCTCCATACACGTGTATGGAGGATGTTTAACCTTGATTTTAGGGTTCTTTGAGAAGCTTTAGCCCTTCTCCTCTATAAAGGGAAGGACTCTCTTCCATTGCTAGGGTTGAGAATTTTTGTGGAGGCATACATACACTCTCCCTCTATATCTCTACATCCAAGCTCTAAAACTCCATAGTTCTTGGCCCTTTGCACACCAACCCTTAGCTTAACCCTTCCATCATCCATCAAAGCACCTTGGAGCTAGTTTTTAGAGGTTGAAGGTTGGTTATTTTGGTCTAAAAGCTGCTGGAGTCATTGGCTACAAGGGTAACACTCTATTTCCCTCTTTTTGATCATTATCTTGCTTCATCTATTAGCTATACTTGCAAGTATTTTTGAGTCTTGGTGTAAACTGAAAATA
Source organism: Camellia lanceoleosa (assembly GCA_025200525.1). NCBI lineage: Eukaryota > Viridiplantae > Streptophyta > Magnoliopsida > Ericales > Theaceae > Camellia > Camellia lanceoleosa. The sequence goes on along the minus strand of JANUSC010000016.1, from coordinate 2,012,980 downwards.
GTCTTATTTTGAGCTCCTCTTCATGTTTGATTAAAGACTTTTTTCTGTTTGAGGTCTTCTACTCTCCCTTTGTGCTTTATTTCTCTTTTAGGGCTTATATTGCATGATACATTAGCCTTAATTGTGAGCATTTCTGGGCTTCAAGACAAACTGTAAAGTGCATTATTTTGAGCTTCTCTTCAACTTTGTTGAAGGGCTCTTTGCTGTTTGAGGCCATCTACTCCCCCTTACCCTCTATCTCTCTTTTAGGGCTATTTTTGCATCATGTTTTAGCCCTACTTGTGAATGTTTTCGAGGTTTGATATAAACTGGAAAAGTTCTTATTTTGAGCCCTCTTCAAGTTTTATTAAGGACATTTTTCTGTTTGGGGTCATCTTCCCCTATGCATGCTTAATCTCTCCATGATTATAGCTTTGCATTAGGGCACTTGCATTGGCCATGGTTTGGCCTCTTAGCCACTGAAATCCAGTGGATTTTCAGTGGCTTAGGTGTATGTTTGAGGACCAAAATTAGGGGGGGGGGTGACCCCCCTCTCTCCTTGTCTTGTTTGGTGGTCTTTTGGACCTTCCAAAGAGACGCTATTTTGCATGCATCGAAGTCACTTTCCAGGGCCTATTTGGGGGGTTTTAAGGCTATCATAACCCATTTCCAAAGTTGGTTTGGTCTTACTAAGTGTCCATCTTGTATGTGCTTAATAATCCCTTGTATGGCCCTCTAAAGAAGCCCCTCATTTTGGCACATGTTGGCTGTATTTCAGTGATTATTTGGGCATGTTTTGGCACGTTTTATTCACTATTTTTGGCTGGTTTGATGAGTTCTCATTTGCTTCATGTACATGCCATGTAAACCATGTTTGCTAGCCAATGTTGCATGCTATTTTAGCCCATCATGTTAGCATCTTTTGGCCATGCTTTAAACTAGAAATGTGCATTTTTTTGGGACTGGCTTGGCTCTGTCTTTAGACTTCATGGTCAAATAATGCTTTCTTTGTATGCTTGTGGTTCAATACATGTGCCTAGTTTTGAGTTTCGGGGCTTATTTCATGCATCGGGTGTCATATTCCATGATTCGGGACCATTTAGCATCATGTTTCAATGCTGGAAATTACATGTTTGTATGCCATCTTCCATCCCTTGCCATGCTTTGATAGAGTGGCATTTCATGCCTTAGGTTCGGTCCTCGGTATGCGCGCATGTGTGCACGCATTTTGGTTGTCTCATTTCCATCTTATGGCCACCGATGTGAGTGTGGCTGAGGTCCACTCATGTTGGTGTAAGTCCATCATGCATAGTGTATGCCATTTCAGTTCATAGCATTGCGTATGCTAGATTGCATGTTAGAGCATTGTGTATGCCATGTTGCATCGAGCATTGTGTATGCCATGTTGCATCGAGCATTGTGTATGCTGTAGACACCCTATTTTTGACCGACCTTAAGACTCAGACGTCACCGATTGAACGCTTGGTGATGTTGCATATCGTGCTCGTTCAGAAGTTTCAAAGTCGCGACTGCGCCCTGCCTCCGGACTTCCGGACTCTTTTGTACCTTGCCTCGGTTTGCGAACCAGACTCGGTTTTCTCTGTTTTCTCTTTGAGAAGGGAGGGAGAGGTCCTGTAGACCATCTCTCAGTGGCCGTAGGCTACATTTCGTGATCGTAGGCCATTTTGCCCATTTTGGAGCCCGGTTCCCGGTTTTCGGAGCCGTCAGGCCGTATGCCTCCGTTCGAGACCGCCTAACCATCTCCGATTCCTCCGGTTTTTGGCATGCATCTCATTTACTCCCTTTCAAGGGACACTGGTGTCTCAGAAACCCACTTCGTGCCCGAATGCCACTTTCGGTGCTTAACAACCCATTTTCGGGACCCCGAACCACGCGGTTTTGGTCCCCGAGCATTCGTTTTGCACTGGTTTTCGTTCATTTTTGGCAGGTACCTCTGTTTTGTCACCAGGAAGGTCACTGGAGGGTCGGAGGCCAGCAATTATCTCATCTACCAGTTATATTCCATTTTCGCCCTCCGGCGCCCGTTTTTCTCACTTCCGAGCTAATGTTGAACACCTTGAGGCCATCTTCTTCAAACCAAAACCACATATTTGTGTTGTATACACATCAAAGGATCCTAATATCATGTTCTCGGCCAGTAATTCTACTTGACCCTTTTGAACCTCTCCTTGAAATGCCTTGTTCTCTCTCCTGTTTTAGAGTTGCAAATTTTGGACCACATGGTTGTGAAGAGGAGATATCAAAGGACACTAATATGTGGTCCTCGGCCGGAAAATCAAGTTTTCATTTTTGACCCCTAGCCGGCCGGCCACCTGTGACAAAAGTAGGAGGCCGACCAACATCCTCATGTTGAGTCCATTCCAGCTGTGTGGCTCTTTCCATCAGAAAAAATATCTATTTGGGGGCCCCTTTTGGAGGGAAATATAGCTCCATTTCCCTCCACATTTAGAGACAACTCTTCTCCCCCTCTCTTCTCTGATTTACTGGCCTCCAAGCTCTCCAAAAGAAGATACAAGAGTTGTTCTTGAGATATACACACACATCTCTCTCATTTCTTCAAGATTTGGGTCCATTTCTTCATCATCTTCAAGCCCTACCATCACCACTCCATTTCAGTAGCACGGAGGAGGATTCCAGCAGCTTAGGATCACAAGATCTGGTCCAAGAAGTAACAAAAGACTTGTCTTCAAGGGTGAGTACCAATTTCTCCCTTTTCTAGCACAATCTTGCATCAAAATTCTAGCCTATGTGTGATCTGATTTCGGGGCTTCCATGAACTGATTTTGTGCTTATTTTGAGCCCCTCTTTAACATTGAAGAAGGGCTCAACACCATTTGGCTTTTCCTTATACCCCTTGCCTTTATAATCTTCTTTAGGCCCTGATTTTTGCATGTTTTGTAGCCTTTTGTGATTTTGGTTTTGGCCCTTGGCCAGAACTGAAAGGGGTCTTATTTTGACCCCCTTTACATGTTTCATCAAGAATGTTTGGCTATTTGGTGATTGTTTCATATACCTCATGTTATAGACCCTTTTGAGCCTCATTTTGCATGGCATTTCTAGCATGTTTGTATACTGATTTTGGGGCTTCCGTCTTCTGTAAATGTGCTTATTTTTAGCCCCTCTTCAATGTTGTAGAAGGAAGTTTTGCTGTTTGAATTTCGCATATATCACTTGTCTCAATACCCCTCTCTTGGCCACTATTGTTGCATGCTAATGTTGCCCTATCTATGCTAACTATTTGGCCCTTTTTGTGACTGAAAAATGCTATTTTTGGGACTGCCTTGCTGGTGTCATTGCATTCCATGCCCATTTTGTGCATGTTTGCATAGCCATAGGCCATTCCGGGTGCCTAATATCACATTTCGAGGTCGTTCCGGGCTTTGGGTGCAATTTTGACATGATTCGGGACTGTTTTCCCTTACATTTTAGTGCTGGAATTCCATTTGCATGTTTGCATATTACTCTCCATGTCATTTCATGCCATTTCGTCATCGCCTCGGTTTGCGTGCCCGTGTACACGCATTTCGAGGCACTTCATTTTCATCCGACGGCTTCCTATGTGAGTGGGCTGAGGCTCTCTCATGTGGGTGTAAGCCCATCATATCATTCCGTATACCATCACCTCGGTTTGCGTGCCCGTGTGCACGCATTTTGAGGCACTTCATTTTCATCCGACGGCTTCCTATGTGAGTGGGCTGAGGCTCTCTCATGTTGGTGTAAGCCGATCATATCATTTCGTATACCATTTCATGCCTTCGGGCCATGCCTCGGTTTGCGTGCTTGTGGGCACGCATTTCGAGGCACTCTTTTTTTATCCGATTTGCATTTCATGACATCACCTCGATTTACGTGCCTGTGTGCACGCATTTCGAGGCACTTCATTTTCATCTGACGACTTCCTATGTGAGTGGACTGAGGCTCTCTCATGTTGGTATAAGTCCAATCTGCATTTCATGCCATTACCTCGGTTTGCATGCCCGTGTGCACGCATTTCGAGGCACTTCTTTTTTATCCGACGGTTTCCTATGTGAGTGGACTGAGGCTCTCCCATGTTGGTATATGCCCATCATCGCATTCCGTATGCCATTTCATTCCATTTTGCCATCGCCTCGATTTGCGTGCCCGTGTGCACGCATTTTGAGGCACTCTTTTTTTTATCCGATTTGCATTTTATCTTATTGCCTCGATTTGCGTGCCTGTGTGCATGCATTTCGAGGCACTCTTTTTTATCCAATCTGCATTTCATGTCATCGCCTCGGTTTGCGTGCCTGTGTGCACGCATTTCGAGGCACTCATTTTTCATCCATCGGCCTCTTACGTGAGTGGGCTGAGGCTCCCTCATGTTGGTATAAGCCAATTCTGCATTATATGTCATTTTGGTCTCGTTGCATTGTATTTGCCATTTTCTCAGTTTGCGTGCCTGTGTGCACGCATTTCGAGACATCTCATTTTCATCAGCATGGTGCATACTAGGTTGTATCTTAGATTGCATTCATGCATTTCCTCAGTTTGTGTGCCCGCGTGCACGCATTACGAGGCATCTTATTTTCATCAGCATTGTGCATGCTAGACTGTATCTTAGTTGCATTCATGCATATCATGCATATTGCATTGTATTCGGGATAGAAGTTAGGCCGGGCACGGGAAACGAGGTACGTTTCGTACTCCGAGTGACGGAACGTGTCTCAATTCCCCAGTCGCCGACACTCCGGATAACCCATGATGGAGCTAGGTTTTAGTTGTAGCATTCATGTGCATTCATCCTATATTGAGTTGTGCAATTCAGCTCCTCGGCCATCATGCATCGGTATGCGTGATTGGTGGCACGAGGATCGAGGCATGCATATATTTGTGAAATACATTGCTATGCCCTTTTCCTGCTCTCTGTTGCAGCAAAATGAAGGATCAGCAACTTTTCGGAGCCGGGCACGCATTTCGAGAAAAAGTGCAAACAGAGGCTAATTGGGACACCGCCGTGGATTTCCGCGTAAAGGCATCTGGACATGCATCATTTCATCATCCGGAGCAGAAGCAAGGCAGTCCCTGGCTTGCATGCCAGTTTTACAGCTTTCTTAGTTAAATTGTTAATTAATTAGAAATTTGTATATTATTTCGGACTGTAATATTCGGACTGTACTATTCTTTCATTCGGGATTGTATTATTTATTCGGACCCTCTGCGCGATGGCACAATTGTAATAAGGGTGCGTGTGTGTGTGCATGTCTTCTAACCCCCCTTTCTTTCTCCCTTTTATTTATCCGCTTATGATGGTTAGATTAGGGCATATTTCAATTAGCATACAGTATGATAGCATGTTTGCATTCATTCATCTGTTTTGCATGCACCGGGCTCATCATACAAACCGTATCCGTATTTCAATTCCAAAGTTGAATATTTGATAGCTGTAGCATTTCATATGCCATGTTTAGAACAGCCGAGCCTGCTATAGTTGCATCTTGCATGTGTTGCATTAGGCACTTCTGTATAGTTAGGATATTGCATGATTTCTAATCGGTTTCTGTTTTAGCTTGGAGTACTCGGTGAGTTTTATGCTTTAACATCCTTGCATGCGTGTGAGTGATTGCCATGAATAGCATGCTTACCATGAGGCTATTTGCTTATGTGATATAACTGCCTGAATGCCTGTTGGTGAAGGTTGGGTTATCTGAATTGGTACAGTTCATTCCTTATAACTTCCAAGCCGGCACCACCCCAGTTGTATCGCCTGACCTGTGATAGGTCTACCAAAGCGCTTAACAGATGTAGCCCGACCATGTTCGATCTATCGGCAAACAGAGTAGTTCCGAGGAGGAACATAAGGAAACCACGGGCATACTGCTCTGCCTCCTCGGGAGTCGTAGGCTCCATCTCCTCCCTCCGAAAATGAGAAGAGAACCAGGTGTACCTGACTCTGCCAGAAGCTCTGTCAACGGGTGGGCAGGCTCCCAACAGGTGTATCCAAGCAGCCTCCCACTCACCCATATCCTCGTCATAAGGAATGGGCCAACCCCCTATGTCGAGGTCGGTCAGTACAGCGAAGTCCAGCGGGGTCATGGTCATATCTCCAGTAGCAGAAAAATGGAAGGAGTTGGTGGTGTCCCACCATCTCTCAACCAAAGCTGCCATCAGTGTCCGTCTGGCGTGGCAACGTGATAACCCTATGCAAAAGGACCCGAATCCTGCCTGATCAACCTAATCCCGGACAGCCTCCGGGAGCTCGGCGTACCAGTCTCTGGCAGCGGTGGAGCCGTATCCTCGCACCATGCGAAAACCAACCTACATTCAGAATGAATACATGTATCAGTACACAATGAAACAATGAGTTGTATGCAAAGGAATTGAATTGCTGTGTGCAAATGAAATGAAATGTTGTGTGCAAATCAAATGAAATGTTGTGTGTAAATGAATTGAAATGCGGTGTACAAGTGAAATCAAAATCAGTGGGCTGCGTGTTCACTTTACCACTGGGCTGCGTGTTCAGAAAATTTGGTGTTTGAAATTGCGTGTTCAAATGTCGAAAAATCGATTAAAGCGTGTTCACATTCTCTTGGGCTACGTGTTGAAAATTTGGTGTTTGAAATTGCGTGTTCAAATGTCGAAAAATCGATTAAATTGCGTGTTCAAATTCTCTTTGGTTGCGTGTTGAAAATTTGGTGTTTGGGCACGTGTTCAAATGTCAAAAAAATCGATTCAATGCGTGTTCACATTCTCTTGGCCGCATGTTGAAAATTTGGTGTTTGGGCTACGTGTTCAAATGTCAAAAAAATCAGTGGGCTGCGTGTTCACATTCTACTGGGCTGCATGTTCAGAAAATTTGGTGTTTGGGCTGCGTGTTCAAATGTCAGAAAAATCAGTGGGCTGCGTGTTCACATTCTACTGGGCTGCGTGTTCAGAAAATTTGGTGTTTGAAACGCGTGTTCAAATGTCGAGAAAAATCGATTAATGCGTGTTCACTTTACAAGCCAAGTGCGTGTTGAAAAATTGGTGTTTGGGCTGCGTGTTCAAATGTCAAAAAAATCAGTGGGCTACGTGTTCACATTCTACTGGGCTGCGTGTTCAGAAAATTTGGTGTTTGGGCTGCGTGTTCAAATGTCAGAAAAATCAGTGGGCTGCGTGTTCACATTCTACTAGGCTGCGTGTTTAGAAAATTTGGTGTTTGGGCTGCGTGTTCAAATGTCAGAAAAATCAGTGGGCTGCGTGTTCACTTTACAACTGGGCTGCGTGTTCAGAAAATTTGGTGTTTGGGCTGCGTGTTCAAATGTCAGAAAAATCAGTGGGCTGCGTGTTCACATTCTATTGGGCTGCGTGTTCAGAAAATTTGGTGTTTGGGCTGCGTGTTCCAATGTCAGAAAAATCAGTGGGCTGCGTGTTCACTTTACAACTGGGCGGCGTGTTCAGAAAATTTGGTGTTTGGGCTGCGTGTTCAAATGTCAGAAAAATCGATTAAGGTGCGTGTTCACATTCTCTTGGTGCGTGTTCAGAAAATTTGGTGTTTGGGCTGCGTGTTCAAATGTCAGAAAAATCAGTGGGCTGCGTGTTCACTTTACAACTGGGATGCGTGTTCAGAAAATTTGGTGTTTGGGCTGCGTGTTCAAATGTCAAAAAATCGATTAAATTGCGTGTTCACATTCTCTTTGAAATTGCGTGTTGAAAATTTGGTGTTTAGGTGCGTGTTCAAATGTCGAAGAAAAATCGATTAATGCGTGTTCACATTCTCTTGGGCTACGTGTTGAAAAATTTGGTGTTTGGTGCGTGTTCAAATGTCGAGAAAAATCGATTATTGCGTGTTGAAAAATTTGGTGTTTGGGCTGCGTGTTCAAATGTCGAGAAAAATCGATGATTTGCGTGTTCACATTCTCTTGAATTGCGTGTGTAGAAAATTTGGTGTTTGGGTGCGTGTTCAAATGTCGAAAAATCGATCATGCGTGTTCACATTCTCTTGAGGCTGCGTGTTGAAAATTTGGTATTTGAAATGCGTGTTCAAATGTCGGAAAAATCGATTAATGCGTGTTCACATTCTCTTGGTGCGTGTTGAAAATTTGGTGTTTGGGCTGCGTGTTCAAATGTCGGAAAATCGATTAAATTGCGTGTTCACATTCTCTTTGAAGTGCGTGTTGAAAATTTGGTGTTTTGGTGCGTGTTCAAATGTCGGAAAAATCGATGGGTGCGTGTTCACTTTACAACCGGGCTACGTGTTGAAAAATCGGTGTTTGAATGCGTGTTCAAATGTCAAAAAATCGATTAAATGCGTGTTCACATTCTCTTGGTGCGTGTTGAAAATTTGGTGTTTGAAATGCGTGTTCAAATGTCGAGAAAAATCGATTAGGCTGCGTGTTCACATTCTACTGGGCTGCGTGTTTACAAAATTTGGTGTTTGGGCTGCGTGTTCAAATGTCAGAAAAATCAGTGGGTTGCGTGTTCACATTCTCTTTGAAATTGCGTGTTCGAAAATTTGGTGTTTGAAATTGCGTGTTCAAATGTCGAGAAAAAATGAGTGGGTCTGCGTGTTCACATTCTCTTTGAATTTGCGTGTTCGAAAATTTGGTGTTTGAAATGCGTGTTCAAATGTCGAGAAAAATCGATGAATGCGTGTTCACTTTACAACCGGGCTACGTGTTGAAAATCTGGTGTTTGGGTGCGTGTTCAAATGTCGGAAAATCGAATTTTGCGTGTTCACTTTACAACTGGGCTACGTGTTCAGAAAATTTGGTGTTTGGGCTGCGTGTTCAAATGTCAGAAAAATCAGTGGGCTGCGTGTTCACTTTACAACTGGGCTGCGTGTTCAGAAAATTTGGTGTTTGGGCTGCGTGTTCAAATGTCAGAAAAATCAGTGGGCTGCGTGTTCACATTCTACTGGGCTGCGTGTTCAGAAAATTTGGTGTTTGGGCTGCGTGTTCAAATGTCAGAAAAATCAGTGGGCTGCGTGTTCACTTTACAACTGGGCTACGTGTTCAGAAAATCTGGTGTTTGGGCTGCGTGTTCAAATGTCAGAAAAATCAGTGGGCTGCGTGTTCACTTTACAACTGGGCTGCGTGTTCAGAAAATTTGGTGTTTGGACTGCGTGTTCAAATGTCAGAAAAATCAGTGGGCTGCGTGTTCACATTCAACTGGGCTGCGTGTTCAGAAAATTTGGTGTTTGGGCTGCGTGTTCACTTTACAACTGGGCTGCGTGTTCAGAAAATTTGGTATTTGTGCTGCGTGTTCAAATTTCAGAAAATTCAGTGTGGGTTGCGTGTTCGCTTTAAATCTTGTCTGTGTGTTCAGTAAATCTGAGTTAGGGCTACGTGTTCTACTCCTATTCAGTGTGGGCTGCGTGTTCGCTTCAAATCTGGGCTGTGTGTTCAGTAAATTTGAGTTAGGACTGTGTGTTCTACTCCTAGCCAGTCGGTGTGCTATGTGTGCACCTTCAAAACTCGGGCTGTGTGTTCGACAAATCAGTGTTTGAGCCATGTGTTCAATTCTCAACTAATGTGTGCCGTGTGTTCACAATCAATTAATGAGCTGAGTGTTCAGAAATTCAAGTGTTTAAGCCGCATGCTCAAGTTGCAAACAAAGTACTATGTCGTAAGCTATATTGTGTTCAAGCATGGCAAAGGTACGAAATGCACGGAAAATGCAGAGGGTGAAGTAAAATACCTCTCGCGCCTCAGAGGAGAGGTGATGCTCAAGCTCTCGCACGAGTAGATCTCCAGGTGCTCGATCATCGAAGTCGGTGAAACGACGAAAAATAGCCCGCGGAAGCACGTGCGCCGCCGGGGCGTATCTCTCGGGGATAAAAGGCCGGACCGTCAGGGGGAGAGTCATGGGATCAAAATCATCCCCAGCGCCCGAAGGACCTTCACCAAAAGGAAAATTCCCCGCCATTTCGAGAAAATCTGCAAAAAGAGCAAAAATGAGCAAAATGAGTCAAAATTCGAAGAAAGTCAACAAAAGTCAACTCCCGGGAAATGAAAAAGTCAACAAAAGTCAAAACTCGAGAAAATCTTCCAAATTTTGAGACAAACTTACCTCAAGTGGTGAAAATGAGAGAAGAAGCTCCAAAATCAAAATTCAATCGGTCCAAAATGCTTGAAATCGAATGTTTTTGCGAAAACAACTTGCGTGGGGCCTTGGAAAACGCGTGTGGAGCTCGAATCTAGAGAGAGAAATAGTGTGGAGAGGAAGAAGAGAAGTTCCCGTAGCTATGGAAGTGAGTTCGGATGCAAGGGAGAAGGAGATATAAAGAAATAGGGCAGAATGACAAAATTGCCCCTGTTTTGGACAAAGGGCCGGCCGGCCCCTTTTTCTGGCTGGCCGGCACCCTACTTTTTGGATTTCTGGTTGGAGACCTCCCCTTGGGAAGATAAACGGCCGGTGGTGATCCCCACCCCCTCCCCTACCTCTCTGCAAATTTTGAGGATGATTGGAGTTCCCGGGATCTGAAAAAGTTCAAGAAAAGTGCACCTCCGGTCGCGAAATCGCACTGCCGGAACGCCAGCTTCATTTTCTGACCTAGGCCTCATCATCATTCACTGAAATCAAGATGTATCCTTTTTAAACATGTTGTAATCTCTCCGGGAGGTAAACCGGAGGTTGCGATCGAATCGCCCTCGCCAAAACGCGTGTTTCTCTGCTCGTTATTTCATGTCAAACGGGCGCCCTGATTTATGCTCGTTTTTGCATTGTTGTGCATATAACTTGCATTCTCATGAATATACTTGCATTATCATGCACATTTCTTGATATTACCATGCCTCTGTGCTCGAGCATGCGTCGTCACGCACGTTCCATTCTCGCATTGCGATGCATTCATTCGCCGGCGCCACGTGTGCCAAACTTTTTGAATCACAGGAATCGCATTGAATATATGTTGTTAGCATATTGTTCTTGTTGAATTTCTCTCTTTTGCAGGCACGATATTGTATGTACGGTTCATTCGAGGCTGGTGCGTCCAAACGAATCGCGCATGTATCGTATCTTCTCCGTGTGAGACACGACGAGAATCGAATGATTCTCCGCATTCCTAACTGCATGAAATGTAGTTGTTGCTTTGCATTCTTGCTTAAAATTGTTGCATCTATTTGCGAATACTTGCTTCATTACAGCTTGTTGCACTTGCATGATCATTGAGTTACATTTGGCTCTGTGCATATCATTTTGCATTTTGCCCCCCCTGCCTGCGGGCACTCCTGTGGGCACATCTCTATCTATCTTGTATGATTGTCTAAGTCTTCGGCCTTATCAAAAATGGGTCGTCTCTGGGCTTTGACACTCACTCCAGTCATTGTTATGACTTCCGAGTTCTGTCAAAGAGGGGCAACTATAGACACCCCATTTTTTCCCGGCCTTAAGACTCAGACGTCACCGATTGAGCGCTTGGTGATATTGCATATCGTGCTCGTTCAGAAGTTTCAGAGTCGCGGCTGCGCGCCCTGCCTCTGGACTTCCGGACTCTTTTGTACCTTGCCTCGGTTTGCGAACCAGACTTGGTTTTCTCTATTTTCTCTTTGAGAAGGGAGGGAGGGGTCCCGTAGACCATCTCTCAGTGGCCGTAGGCTACATTTCGTGGTCGTAGGCCATTTTGCCCATTTCGGAGTGCGGTTCCCGGTTTTCAGAGCCGTTAGGCCGTATGCCTCGGTTCGGGACCGTCTAACCATCTCCGATTCCTCCGGTTTTTGGCATGCATCTCATTTACTCCCTTTCAAGGGACACTGGGGTCTCAGAAACCCACTTCGTGCCCGAATGCCACTTTCGGTGCTTAACAACCCATTTTCGGGACCCCGAACCACGCGGTTTTGGTCCCCGAGCACTCGTTTTGCACTGGTTTTCGTTCATTTTTGGCAGGTACCTCTGTTTTGTCACCAGGACGGTCACTGGAGGGTGGGAGGCCAGCAATTATCTCATCTACCAGTTATATTCCATTTTCGCCCTCCGGCGCCCGTTTTTCTCACTTCCGAGCTAATGTTGAACACCTTGAGGCCATCTTCTTCAAACCAAAACCACATATTTGTGTTGTATACACATCAAAGGATCCTAATATCATGTTCTCGGCCAGTAATTCTACTTGACCCTTTTGAACCTCTCCTTGAAATGCCTTGTTCTATCTCCTGTTTTAGAGTTGCAAATTTTGGACCACATGGTTGTGAAGAGGAGATATCAAAGGACACTAATCTGTGGTCCTCGGCCTGAAAATCAAGTTTTCATTTTTGACCCCTAGCCGGCCGGCCAGGGGGGGTGGCCGGCCGGCCACCTGTGACAAAAGTAGGAGGCCGGCCAACATCCTCAAGTTGAGTCCATTCCAGCTGTGTGGCTCTTTCCCCCAGAAAAATATCTATCCAGGGGCCCCTTTTGGAGGGAAATATAGCTCCATTTCCCTCCACATTAGAGACAACTCTTCTCCCCCTCTCTTCTCTGATTTGCTGGCCTCCAAGCTCTCCAAAAGAAGATACAAGAGTTGTTCTTGAGATATACACACACATCTCTCTTATTTCTTCAAGATTTGGGTCCATTTCTTCATCATCTTCAAGCCCTACCATCACCATTCCATTTTAGCAGCAAGGAGGAGGATTCCAGCAGCTTAGGATCACAAGATCTGGTCCAAGAAGCAACAAAAGACCTGTCTTCAAGGGTGAGTACCAATTTCTCTCTTTTCTAGCACAATCTTGCATCAAAATTCTAGCGTATGTGTGATCTGATTTCGGGGCTTCCATGAACTGATTTTGTGCTTATTTTGAGCCCCTCTTCAACATTGAAGAAGGGCTCAAGACCATTTGGCTTTTCCTTATACCCCTTGCCTTTATAATCTTCTTTAGGCCCTGATTTTTGCATGTTTTGTAGCCTTTTGTGATTTTGGTTTTGGCCCTTGGCCAGAACTGAAAGGGGTCTTATTTTGACCCCCTTTACATGTTTCATCAAGAATGTTTGGCTATTTGGTGATTGTTTCATATACCTCATGTTATAGACCCTTTTGAGCCTCATTTTGCATGGCATTTCTAGCATGTTTGTATACTGATTTTGGGGCTGCCATCTTCTGTAAATGTGCTTATTTTTAGCCCCTCTTCAATGTTGTAGAAGGAAGTTTTTCTGTTTGAATTTCGCATATATCACTTGTCTCAATACCCCTCTCTTGGCCACTATTGTTGCACGCTAATGTTGCCCTATCTATGCTAACTGTTTGGCCCTTTTTGTGACTGAAAAATGCTATTTTTGGGACTGCCTTGCTGCTGTCATTGCATTCCATGTCCATTTTGTGCATGTTTGCATAGCCATAGGCCATTCCGGGTGCCTAATATCACATTTCGGGGTCGTTCCGGGCTTCGGGTGCAATTTTGACATGATTCGGGACTGTTTTCCCTTACATTTCAGTGCTGGAATTCCATTTGCATGTTTGCATATTACTCTCCATGTCATTTCATGCCATTTCGTCATCGCCTCGGTTTGCGTGCCCGTGTGCACGCATTTCGAGGCACTTCATTTTCATCCGACGGCTTCCTATGTGAGTGGGCTGAGGCTCTCTCATGTTGGTGTAAGCGCATCATATCATTCCGTATACCATCGCCTCGGTTTGCGTGCCCGTGTGCACGCATTTCGAGGCACTTCATTTTCATCCGATGGCTTCCTATGTGAGTGGGCTGAGGCTCTCTCATGTTGGTGTAAGCCCATCATATCATTCTGTATACCATCGCCTCGGTTTGCGTTCCCGTGTGCACGCATTTCGAGACAGTTCATTTTCATCCGACGCCTTCCTATGTGAGTGGGCTGAGGCTCTCTCATGTTGGTGTAAGCCCATCATATCATTTCGTATATCATTTCATGCCTTCGGGCCATGCCTCGGTTTGCGTGCTTGTGGGCACGCATTTCGAGGCACTCTTTTTTTATCCGATTTGCATTTCATGCCATCACCTCAGTTTGCGTGCCCGTGTGCACGCATTTCGAGGCACTTCATTTTCATCTGACGGCTTCCTATGTGAGTGGGCTGAGGCTCTCTCATGTTGGTATAAGTCCAATCTGCATTTCATGCCATTGCCTCGATTTGCGTACCCGTGTGCACGCATTTCGAGGCACTTCTTTTTTATCTGACGGTTTCCTATGTGAGTGGGCTGAGGCTCTCCCATGTTGGTATAAGCCCATCATCGCATCCTGTATGCCATTTCATTCTATTTTGCCATCGCCTCGGTTTGCGTGCCTGTGTGCACGCATTTCGAGGCACTCTTTTTTTATCTGATTTGCATTTCATGTCATTGCCTCGGTTTGCGTGCCCGTGTGCACGCATTTCGAGACACTCTTTTTTATCCAATCTGCATTTCATATCATCGCCTCGGTTTACGTGCCTATGTGCACGCATTTCGAGGCACTCCTTTTTCATCCATCGGCCTCTTATGTGAGTGGGCTGAGGCTCCCTCATGTTGGTATAAGCCCATTCTGCATTATATGTCATTTTGGTCTCGTTGCACTGTATTTGCCATTTTCTCCGTTTGCGTGCCTGTGTGCACGCATTTCGAGACATCTCATTTTCATCAGCATGGTGCATACTAGGTTGTATCTTAGATTGCATTCATACATTTTCTCGGTTTGCGTGCCCGCGTGCATGCATTTCGAGGCATCTCATTTTCATCAGCATTGTGCATGCTAGACTGTATCTTAGTTGCATTCATGCATGTCATGCATATTGCATTGTGTTCGGGATAGGAGTTAGCCCGGGCATGGGAAACGAGGTACGTTTCGTACTCCGAGTGACGGAACGGGTCTCAATTTCTCAGTCACCGACACTCCGGATAACCCATGATGGAGCTAGGTTTTAGTTGTAGCATTCATGTGCATTCATCCTATATTGAGTTGTGCAATTCGGCTCCTCGGCCATCATGCATCGGTATGCGTGATTGGTGGCACGAGGATCGAGGCATGCATATATTTGTGAAATACATTGCTATGCCCTTTTCCTGCTCTCTGTTGCAGCAAAATGAAGGATCAGTAACTTTTCGGAGCCGGACACGCATTTCGAGAAAAAGTGCAAACAGAGGCTAATTGGGGCACCGCCGTGGATTTCCGCGTAAAGGCATCTGGACATGCATCATTTCATCATCCGGGGCAGAAGCAAGGCAGTCCCTGGCTTGCATGCCAGTTTTACAGCTTTCTTAGTTAAATTATTAATTAATTAGGAATTTGTATATTATTTCGGACTGTAATATTCGGACTGTACTATTCTTTCATTCGGGATTGTATTATTTATTCGGACCCTCTGCGCGAGGGCACAACTGTAATAAAGGTGCGTGTGTGTGTGCATGTCTTCCAACCCCCCTTTCTTTCTCCCTTTTATTTATCCGCTTATGATGGTTAGATTAGGGCATATTTCAATTAGCATACAGTATGATAGCATGTTTGCATTCATTCATCTGTTTTGCATGCACCGGGCTTGGCGCATCATACAAACCGCATCCGTATTTCAATTCCAAAGTTGAATATTTGATAGCTGTAGCATTTCATATGCCATGTTTAGAACAGCCGAGCCTGTTATAGTTGCATCTTGCATGTGTTGCATTAGGCACTTCTGTATAGTTAGGATCATGCATGATTTCTAATCGGTTTCTGTTTTAGCTTGGAGTACTCAGTGAGTTTTATGCTTTAGCATCCTTGCATGCGTGTGAGTGACTGCCATGAATAGCATGCTTACCATGAGGCTATTTGCTTATGTGATATAACTGCCTGAATGTCTGTGGGTGAAGGTTGGGTTATTTGAATTGGAACAGTTCATTAATTGTTTGTTTTAAGCCCACTAGATAGTGGCAAAATCATCTCGTTTTCTAAGCCCACCTGAGGGTGGCAAATCCACGTCTTAGCCTACCTGCAGGTAGCACCATCAAACCATTTTCAAACAAACAAACACGAAGTGATTTGTTCCAATTCAGGCGACCGAGTCTATACTTATATGCTGTGCGTATTACGTAGTAAATCTAGGCTAATAACCGGAATAAGAGCACACAAAGTTTTCAAAACTAGATATCATGGTTAGTAGAGGCCGGTCTTTGACCGGGCGAGCGGGGGTGCTCACGAAGTGACCTTCCCCAATCGTACCCAAGTTCCCGAGCCGAGGCAACTTTGGTGATGACGGACATGTGGCCTTTGGCACCGAGTCAGGGTTTCCTAAATTTCCCAAAAATAAAATATTTAGGTGGCGACTCTGTATCTGGAAAAGCAGTCCATGTTTGGCACTCCTTTCAAAAAAATCTGTTTTCAAAATGATTTGCCGGGTTTGGACTCTTTGGTTCAAGATTAAGAACCGTGACATTTGAGTCCTTCGAACTGTAGTGACCCAATATCGAACCAGAACGGGAGGGACTCGCACTCTCTCCCCGAGATGCGTTCGGGGACGTCTACATATGCCACTTCATAGTATTGCGTATGCTAGGTTGTATGTTAGTCGCATTGTGCATGCCATCTCATTCGTATCGTGTTTGGGATAGGAGTTAGCCCAAGCACAGGAAACGAGGGACGTTTCGTACTCCGAGTGACGAAACGTGTCTCAATTCCCTGTCGCCGACACTCCGGATTACCTATGATGGAGTTTAGGTCTTGTTGTGTTTTCATGTGCATTCATTTCACATTGAGTCGTATAATTCGTCTCCTCGGCCATCATATATCGAGATGCGTGGTTGGTGGCACGAGGATCGAGGACTACGCTCCCTGAAGAGTAGTCATGCATACATATGTGAAAATACTTTGCCACGCCCCTTTGTTGTTCTCTGTTGCAGTAAATCATAAATCAACGGCCTTCTGGAGCATTGCACAATATCCCGAGAACAATTGCAAACAGAGGCAAACCGGGGCATCGCAATGGATTTCCGCGCAAGGCAACTTAAGCATGCATCATTCACCATTCGGAACAGACCTGAGGCGGTCCATGGATTTGCGTGCAATTTACTTCATTCCTAGATTAATTTGTTAATTAATTAGGATTTTGTATTTATTCGGACTGTACAATTTATTCGGACTGTATATTATTTATTCGGACCTTCGGACCCTCCGAGCGAGGGCACAACTGTAATAAGTGTGCGTGTGTGTGATGTATGTCTTCCAACCCCACTTCTTTCTCCCTTTTATTTACCGGTTTATGATGGTTAGATTAGGGCATGTTTCAATTAGCATACAGTATGATAGCATGTTTGCATCATTCATCTGTATTGCATGCACCGGGCTCGGCACATCATACTAACTGCATTTGTATTTCAATTCCGAGTTGAATACTTGTTAGTTGTAGCATTTCACATGCCATCTTTAGAATAACCGAGCCTATTTTAATTGTATTTTGCATGTGTTGCATTAGGCATTTCTGTATAGTTAGGATCATGCATGGATTTCTAACATAGCCTCTATTTTGGCTTGGAGTACTCGGTAAGTATTTATGCTTTAGCATCCTTGCATGTGTGTGAGTGACTGCCATGATAGCATGCTTACCATGAGGCTAATTGCTTATGTCATATATTTACCTGAATGCTTGTGGGTGAAGGTTGGATTATCTAAATTGGAATAATGCATTGACTGTGAGTCTTAAGCCCACTAGATAGTGGCAAAACCATCTTTTCTAAGCCCACCCGAGGGTGGCAAAATCTGCATTTTAAGCCTACTTGCGAGTAGCAAACCTCATTCAAAAAACCAACATGAAATGTTTCGTTCCAATTCAGGCGATCCAGTCTATACTTGTATGTTGTGCGCATCACATAGAACACATAATGTTTTCAAAACTAGATATCATGGTTAGTAGAGGCCGATCTTTGATCGGGCGAGCGGGGGTGCTCACGAAGTGACCTTCTCCAATCGTACCCAAGTTCCCGAGCCAATGCAACTTTGGTGATGACGGACACGTGGCCTTAGGGAACGAGTCAGGGTTTCCTAAATTTCTCAAAATAAAATATTTAGGTGGCGACTCTGTATCTGGCAAAGCAGTCCGTGTTTGACACTTCTTTCAAAAAAATCTGTTTTCAAAAACGATTTGTCGGATTTGGACTCTTTGATGATTCATCGATCTTGCATTGCACTCTGCAAGATTAGATACAGGACCATGACACAAATTGAGTCCGAACTGTAGCATGAGGCCCAAAAGCGCGTCTACACAACAGCAGCAGCAGCATTGGTCTGCCGCTATATTGTTGTTTTGTTTTTGCTTTCTCTGGTTGTTCTTGATTGATTTCTCTTCAATCTTGGGTCATGTGCTAGCATATGATTGTGTTTCCTTTGCGGGGCCAACCTAATTGGGATTGTTGATATTAGCTTTGATGCTCAGTACACTTCCCTACTTTGTTGATGTAAGTTTACATGTATCTTACCCTTTTCATCAATAAAGCTTTTATTTTGCTAATCAAAATAAATAAGTAAATAAATAAAATAATTACATTGTAGTGGAGAACAAACCAAAAGCCAGAAGAAGATCTCTGGCCAAAGTATATGATATGAACTAATGGGATTGAAGAATAAATTGGACTCTCCAAAAATACATCACACCTCATAACAAGTTTAACTATTGCAGCCATATCAGAAGGAAAAAAAGGAAAATAAAAAATAAAAAACTCTACACAAATTTATTTCTATCATATCTTTTACTGAAGAAACATAAAATTTATTTTCTATCTATATTACAATTAGCTTTTAGTTTCACCAGATATTCCCATAAGATACGGTAAAACATTAGATGGATTACAAATGCCACCTGAAGTAACAAGACATTTGTTCGCTATAAATTTGTAAGCCGCTTCAGTCAAGTGAATTTCATCCCAAAAAATATATAACTTTCTATCCTCACAAACAGCTCCCTTTGGTTTTCTGTCGGCTCCGATGGCGGAAGATCACGCATTCAAATTCCTTTGAATACTTCTTTGCCTAGCCTCTTGGATCAGGCTTTAAATTTGCCCATTCAGTAGGCGTAGCCACATGAAATTTATTTTGACATAACCCTGTTCCATTTTCTTCAGTTTTACAACATGGCCATCTTGCTTCCTCGAAACCTGGAGAGAAGAAAAGTATTTCTCTTTACATGTGTGGAACTTACAAATAGGAAGGCTTAAAAAAAATGACAAGACCGTGACTTGCAGCTAGATTGACTCACCGAAGTTAGTAGGATATTGAATCATGCTTTTCATGAGATCGAAAGTTCTTGCTATTACAAATGTTGATCCCACAAGCTTCTGACTTAATTCTTTGAGTGTGGCGTCAAGCTTGTCATTGAAAATAGACACTAACTTGTTTACATCTTCATCACATCTACTTTCAACTTTTAGCTTGTTTATTATGTATGGGAAACAACCAAGTGGGCCAATTTGAAAAATTATGATCTTCCTTGCACCAAGGTTGTACAGATCCTACAAGAGTATATATATTTGCAACACATAGAAACAACAAACATTATTTACTTTGCACGTATTTGAACATGTAATATACTGCTTTTAATGTACCAGAGTGTGTAATATGGCTACAACAAGTTAAGAAAAATAAAGAAATATTACTGAAATGCTATTATGTGCATTGCATTTAAAAATTACAGCAATTTCATTAAGAAGATTTGAGAGGTTTTAAGTACCTCTAAATGCTTTCCAAGTTTCTTTGTAAGGAGTTCAGCAAAATCTTTCCCATTATATTGGTGGCTACTATTATAATTTTTAGGCTGGAGATAGTTATGAATGTAGTCACTGGTACCAATATTAATCAAAAAAATTGCACTTGACAAGTATTCTGAAAGCATATTTGTGGTTGGAAAATTCGGTCTCAAGTGCTTTTCCACAGTTTCTCTGAAAAAACTAATTTGTTGCTCCATGCAATAGTTTCTTCCCTGTACAGTGTGGGAAAAAAAAAAAAAAAAAAAGAAAAAAGAAGAAGAAGAAGAAGATTAAATTAATATTTTGCATAAACATTGGGTTTAAGTATATTAATGTATTGTTTACATTATAAACCATAGAATTGTTTATTGAATTTAACAGTAAAGGGAAAAAGAGTTTGACGTTGGTACTTATTGAAAGACATAAATGTTCTATCTGCGTTAAATTTTTTCATAGTAATGCTGAAACTTGACTATATAAAAATGGAATAGGCACATTAATATAAGGGTAAACTACATTTTATCCCTTTTATATTTGGTTATTTTTTCACTTTGGTCTTTAAAGTTTATTTTTTTTTTCCGCTTTGCCCTTTCAAATTTCAATTTTTTTTCAATTTAATCCTAAAACTAATTTTTGTTAAAAATTAGTTAGAAAATGACATATTAATAGTCACGTAACATAAAAATATTTTTATTATATATAAATCACATATCTAATATAAATTTAAACTCTAATATAATAATATATTATTTATATTATGTAATAGTTATTATGGTATTTCTGTCTAATTTTGAACATAAATTGACTTTAGAAATAAATTGAAAAAAATTTAAAACATAAAGGGCCAAAATGGAAAAAAATAAATAAACTTTAAGAGCCGAAATGGAAAAATGGTCAGACATAAAAGGCCAAAGTGAAAATAAATAAATAAACTACAAAGGTCAAAATGAAAAAGTGATGAAACATAAATCTGGTAAAGTGTAAATTACCCTTAATATAAGTTAAACACTAACAAATTCTAAAATTTGCCATACTGGACAAAAAATATGGTTATAATATAATTTTTCCAAGTATTTCGTTTTATGTTATCAGTAGGCAATTTGTTTAGGATTAATTATCACAAGGACTAGGGATATTGAAGCGGATGTGGTACATAGAATTAAGATAAAGTGGCTTAAGTGGAGAAGTACGTTTGGGATACTATGCGATAAATGAGTGCCCATTAGATGAAAAGGAAAATGTATAGAATAGCTATTATACCAACGATGTTGGATGTGCCAGAATGTGGAGCACTTAAGAAATAATATATAGATAAAATGAGTGTTGCTTAGATAATAATGCAAATGTAGATGTGTGGCAAGACTAGAAAAGACAGAATTAAGAATGGGTATATTCTTGAATGGATCTCAGCTCTGTCTTGATTAGAAGGCAACACAACAATGGAGTCTGGTGCCTCATAGAGGGTGTTTTGATTGAACTACCTGTTAGCATGCTTCAGCATTATCTTGGTGATTTTGGTGACTAAAAGAGGGTGTGATGTTCTGCTGCTACTGGTTTTGCTCAACACTCTGATTATTCTGTTCAGCTCATCAAGGGCTGCACCTAGTGTTTGTTTTGTTGGATGGCTTTGTTACTTTTGTTACTTTGCTTTGTTTGTTGGTTTCACACCAATTGGAGCTCGAAGCTTGAGCTAGTTTCAAGTTTCTCTTTATTGATGTACTCTTCATACTTTGTATGTTCTCATCAATAAAGATTTCTTTTGCCGATCAAAAAAAAAAAAAAAATCGTGAATGGATAGGAGTAGTACTAATAGAAGATAAATTGAGAAAAATAGATTGAGATGGTTCGGTCATATACAATGGAGACCAACAAAAGCAGTAGTAAAAAAATGCGATACAGTGATGATAGATAGAAGTGGTAGGGGAAGGGACATACCTAGATTAATGTGGTCTAGTGTAGTAAATAAATACACGAATCTTCTTAATTTGACTAATAAAATGGTCATTGATAAAGTCGAGTGAAGAAATAGGAATCATATAGCAAACCTCATTTGATAAGATTTAAGGCCTGGTTTGGTCTAGTTTGGACTCTATAACGCCTTTGAATATGTTTAGAAATAGAATTTGCGAAAAGGAAATTGATTTGGAAATAAATTTACTCGTATATAACTAGATATAAAATAATATTTTCAAGGGATTCTATAATATATACTTTTTATTTTTTATTGTATGATGTTGATTATTATTTAGTTATGACATCTTTTAATTGTTATTTTGATTGTAAAGTTTCTTATATCTCAAGTGATACTTAGCCTCCGTTTGGCAAGAAGAGTTTGGGGCTTTTTTGACTATTTTAGCCACAAAAGACAAAATAGGCTATTTTAGCCATAACAAACAAAACATCACATCCAACCCATAATCATTACATTCTCCTCTCACAAAAAAACTCAAAAAAGCCAAAAAGCCAAAAAGCCTTCCCAAACCAAGCTTTTAAGCCCAGGCTAAAATAGCCAAAAAAGTCAAAAAGCCAAAAAGCCAACCCACTTCCCAAACGGAGGCTAGTTATGGCCCTTATAATTTATTATATTGTTAGTTATGGCCGAAGGGATTTTTAGGGCTCATTTGGCAAGTGGTGATTTTAACCGAAATGCCAAAAAGTCATTAAAAAACTAGAAAGCCAAAAATCTGTACTAAAAAGTCAAATATTTCATTTTCTCTCTACTTTTTGCATATCTTTTTTTAAAAAATTAAAAAGTTATCCAAAATATATTAATTATTTTTACATTATATTTTAGCTAAAAAGTCAAAAAATTACTAAAAAAAAACTATTCTCAAACAACGCCTTAGTTGTACTTTACGTCAGGTTTAGTTATGATCTATTTTGATATTTTTAGTTATAATTGAAAATGATTTAGGCTTCATTTGGCTAAAGATGTTGGGGGCTAAGTTAATCGCTAAAAAGTCAATAAAACAAAATACTACATTAAACTAAAATAATTTCATTTTTTCTTTCACAAAAATCAACCCAAACGAATTTTTTTTCTTAATGTAAAAAAAGTCCAAAATCAAAAAAGCCAACTAAAAAAAGTTTTTTCAAACCACAACTGACATTACAAAGTGTCATAACTTGTCTATGATGCATTCTTTTTGGGATGTGTGTATTAGAGAAGCACCCATTTTTTATTCTTTTCGCAAAGCGAAGATTCAAAACAATTGACCTTCTTCCAATCTCGGGTTTTCAAGTTGAAGATGGTGCACTTCTATATTTTATTTCTTTCATTGTATCAATGAACATTATTGGTAAACTTCAACAAGGAAAATTTTACATCAAGATCTAGTTTTAGTATGAACGTGTTTAATTTCTTACTAATGCACTTCCTGTCTCTGGCAGAATACCCACGATCTTTGTCGACGCATAATTAACTCCATTTCGATGTCAGGCCGACGATAATTAAATTCGTCAAATGATATCGGTGGGCTTAAATTGAGTGACGAAGCTGCACGAATATGCTTAGAGTGAGTTTAGAAAGAAGATGCAACAATTTAATTAAAGAATAATTATATATATAGTCGGAAACTATGAAAGTGATCGTCATTTGTGGGGTTTAATTTTAAGAAAATTTTTAGTTTGGTGTCATGTGCGGTTTACACCCTAATATTCGCAAATTACCACGTAATTTCTTTGTGATTTATGGACTATTAGGCTATTAACGATTTAATAAAAAAAGGCTAAAATATCATTTTATATATGTGACTGAAGTGTGTGAATTACATATATTATCATCATTTATTTAGAAGGTAAAGTGTACTTCAACTCCCTATACCTTATTACATGTGTGATTTACCATTTTGAAATTTAAAAATAAGCATATAATCTCTTTATATTTGTAATATGTTTCACACTTTCTATTAAATTAAATAAAATATTTAACGGTACACTTGAATTCAGAAACTCCACAACTTTAATTTAGAAACCATGTGGAGTTTTAATTAAGGATTGCCAAGCCCTCAAAGTGTGTTGTGCAGTGGAAATGCATTTCCCATGAAACCATGCTACAAGTGGAACAAATACACGGAGATGGGAAATGGAGAGTTATCTTCTATTCATTTTTACACATATAAAAAGTGTTACTTTCTTTCCTTTTTCTTTTTTTCTTTTTTCAATATAAACCTTAATTTACTTTAAGTTACCAGAGTACACAATGCATATCAAAAGAACTATTACTAATACTAATTTATTTATTGAGGTCGGTGAGGAAAATTTGTTATTATTCATAATAAAAGAAATAGAATTTTTACTTTAACCCTTTATTTATGTCATCATCTTGAAAAATTATGACAAAATATTGGCATAAAAATAGTATGGGAAAAAAGAAACATTTGAGTATGCAGGTTTGTATCATAATGATAATTGAACGTCAAGTCTTAAGAGTTTTAGGGACCAAAATTTATTCCCTAAAAGTGAAAATTTTGGTTGTCCCAAAAATTCAAAAGCAAGGCTTTTAGCGACAAAATTTTGAAAATGTCACTAATAAATATATACTTTTAGGGACAAAATAATTTAGTCTCAAAAAAGATTATTTTTTACGATAAAAAATTTGGGCCAGAAAAGATAATAATTCATCATTAAGATCCAATTTTTGCTGCTAAAAATATAGTAACGACACTTTTCACAACAAAAATATTTTATTCCTAAATATTAATTTTGTCCCTAAATTTTAATCTCTAAAACTTTAATTTTTTATAGCGGCTGTTTGGTTAAACATAAGAGTGGAATCACCATTCCAAAAAGATATCATGATTACGACTTGATAGGACACTTCATAACTCTTATATTAATACTGTAAATGTTTTACTTATTGTATGATGATTGAAAGTGTCACATTAAATAATAATGGTAAGATGTAGTTTAATAATGTTTAAAGTTATTAATTTTTTATTTACAGAAAAGATTTAAAAACTTATTTTTAAAGTAGTAATTGAAATGTTCCATGCAAGGTGGTGACCAAAGATAGTCAGAGATGGCAGCCCAACGTGGTTTTTGCCATCGGAACTTGTATCTAGCAAGAGGTGGTTCCGGGAGAAAGTCACTAACATTGGTGGTTGGATTCGTAGGTGGCCAGTGGTGGCAATGAGCAATTAGTGGTGGCAAATGGGAGTGGGAAGGAAAAAGGAATAAACATGTGAAAGAATTTTATTTTATTTGATTTTTGAGATTACAAATATTTCTTAAATTTTCCAAATTGTTTATGAGTTTTGAAAATATAAATAGACACAAAACAAGTGTTTGTTTACTGTTTTAAAATTTCATGTAATATAAATATAAATAAAAATTTATAAACATATCCGTTACCAAATAGCCCTAACATATTATATGAGTATACACCGCCTAATTAACTGATTGACAACCTAAGTTGTTAAGAAATATTTAAAAAAAAATCAGTGAAAAGATGTGTAACAATCCAAAACCAGTTCGTGATAGTTAAATGTACCTTGCTCAAAAGTAACAAAGTTATGTTTATTTAATCCTTCTAAAAAAATCAAAAGATATACAAAAATGATTGAAAATGAAAGTATATATTTTCATTCTCACCTATTATTTCTGGAAATGTCTGCCCATTTGTGAATCGAAATGGCACTGTTGTCCATATGCATTCCGTTCCATAAGGACGATAACCTGCCTTCATACCTGTTTCATGTTGAGTCTTGCGGCCATAGTCAACTATTGAATCTCCAAATACGTACATATTTGTAACTTTTTGTGCTAGGCTTGTCATGGTAGGCATACCATGAAGGTACAAGACAAGATAACGAAGGAGAACTAACATGGTACCTGTTCTCTAAATTTGAATATTTACCTGTAAATGACAACATCAAAAGACACCTAATTTTGTTGTCATAGTTAAAACTGTAAGTGTCAAAATGAAAAAAAAAAAAAAAAAAATCTAGAAAAGATACTCATACCTTCGTTTCTTTCTTTGTTTCTATTAAATGACAAATATTATATAACTAATAATAAAATAGTAAATTAAAAAATATTTAATTAATAAATATTTTCTGGGAACTCATACATTGAACTTCATGTCAAATGAAACTACAAAAGGAAAAACAAAAATAGAATAAAGTTAATTAAAATTTAACAGGCTACTCAAAATTTTAAATTTCTCCAACTTTTCTATACCTTTGTTACTAATGCAATTGGAAGCTTCCAAGAATCAATGACAAGATACAAATCTAAAATGACAAGACACATTAACACGGAAAAAATAAAGGGGTTAAGTTACTGTTGAAGCAATTTTAATACTTATGTGTTACAACCCAACAAGAACACAATCAAACAATCCTACGATTCTCACTCATAAATTTGTGTAAGGATTTTGTGAAAGTTAAAATAAATAAATAAATAAATAAAAATTAAAAAAAATTATAAGGTGAGAAAAAAACATAATAATAGTCATCAGATTTTATTAAATATATTGTTTCCAATTACATAACAACTAATGTTACTTTTAGTCAAATTTCGATACAATTACTTTTACTTCCAATTAATTATTTTTAATTAAATTTTTATATGAAAATGATGTAGGTGAATAGTAATTCTATTTGGAAAATTTGTCCGCTGGAAGCTACTTCACACTCCGAAATGTTTCTCACCAAACGTGTGAAAACATTTCCTGATTTCATAGAACACAATTCTTTCCGATGTATCGAAAAAAAAAAAAAAATCAAAAAACATAAGAAACGATGAACATTCACTAAACAATATGCTATATAATTTATCTAATTCATTTCAATGCAATGCTTGAATTTCTTTCACTATTTTGAGGTTGTATCTGGATTATAAATTTGCATAACAATTTAAAAAATTAAAAAAAAAAGATGAAGAAAAATCATTTTAATACAAACAAAATGTTAATGAAGATAAGTAGGATTTTGTACGTGTAGTGGTGGCATTGGTGGACCCAGGGAGGGGCTAGGGGGGTTGCGGCACCTACTAGAGTCCAGGGAATTGGTCTATTACATGGTATTTTGGTTTCCCCTTTCTAAAATACTTTCAATTCTTACCATAATTAATCAAATTAGGAATGTTTGGTTGATGATTTATAGTTGTACTTGATTATTACTTATAGTGCTTGTTTTTGTTTATAAATTTAGTTATAAAGCAAATAAAAGGCAGAAATTCATTTTTCAAATATTTAATGACTAGAATTGGAGATACTTATGGTATGCATTTTTAAATTTTTTTTAAAGGGTGTGTAGATTAGTGATTTTCTGGATTTTTATATGTTTAACCCCAAATCAGGAGGTGCTTGGGACTTTTTATAGTGTGTGCACTGGTGTGTGTTCTGAAGCTCTGAATCTGTGTGTTGGCATGCTGATATAATCTGCCCTGTGATTGTGCTTTCAGCTATAGTGTTGGGTCGGTTGGTTTTGTTTGGGTGAAGCTCGGCACCTCTGTTGTGAAGTTCTGTGAAGTGAGTCATGAAGTGTAAGTTTCATCTACAATGTCCTTCCTGCTGTCTAGCTTTTCTTGTTCTCTGTTTATTTTATGTGTTTTCTGTTCTGCAATGTCCTTCCTGCTGCTGGTTTTGCTGGGTTGTTGGTCTCTCTCCAACTGGTGCTTGGAGTTTTGTGTTAGCTCCAAGCTCCTCTTTATTGATGCATTGTATCATACTTCGTGTGCTTCCATCAATAAAGATTTCTTTTGCCAATCAAAAGAAAAAAAAAATGTTTGTGACAAAAATAATCATATAGCATTGCTTGTTATGTTTGTAATGTACTATTTCTATATAATTTTTTTTTTTTTTTGTATGACACTCATCATTTTACAATATGAAAAAATTATCCATCCACTACTACTACTTATTTATTTATTATTTATTTTTGCACCTATACATCTATTTTAATAATGAGTGAGAAATTTATTTACGAATTTAATGATATTTAAAAAAAAAACTAATAATTATAAAAGTATATTTTAAGGGAAATTTATTAGAAAATATTCTTTCAAGTACTTGTATCCCAATCAATCCATAAGATAATCTTATATTCCAATAAGTTCGATTATTTTGGACATTTGATCCATCAAATCATAACTCTCATATTTAAGCTATTTTATGGACAATTTACCCTTTCAAATATTTATTGAACCGTAAACAACTTGGTGATTTGAATGTTCACATTACATAAATTTGATAGTGCAAATGTTCACATCGTAAAACATTCACTGTCAATGTGAACATTAATGTGCACTTTATCTTATTATTATTAGGAATATTTTGATAATTATGTCACTCATAGGGCTTGTTAGAACATTAGAAAATATTTTTGACTTAGTGAAACAAAACAAGGTGAAGAGAGCCCTATCTTTAAGTATAATTTACATGCAAATTTTTCGCTATAAATAAAATAATTATAATTTAATTTCCAATTTTAAATGTATACTGCCTGGCTCCCTTTATGTAGCTCGTGTGTCTGCCACTGAATGAGGGTGTTTGTTTGAACTTTTTTGAGCCAACTTATAACTTCTAGTTTTAGACAAACTATTTTGAATTATTTAGTTAAACTTATTTTAAACAGTTTCTGATTCTAACAGCCTATTTTAATTCAAAAAAAAAAAAAAAAAAAACTGATTTTGAGAAGCTGCTCACCCCTTGCTTCTGATTATCAGCTTCTACTGTGGACATGTTAATTTAGGGTTATACTCTTAGATTTTTTTATTTTTTATTTTTTTAAAAAAATTAAAAAAAAATCCAAATGGACTATAGATTACTATTATTATTTTTTTATCAGAAATGTAAACAAGCAATGAATAACAAAAAATAAAAGTTAATTGAAAAAGCTACCTCACAACTTAGTTAACAAACACTACTGAGCAACTTAAATATATAATTCAACAACTACACCAAATAGATTAATAGCTTCTGATTAAAGTCATAATTTATAATATGTTAAGTTATAATTTATAATCTGTTTTAACAGTTATACCAAACGGGACCAATAGGTGTTACTATCATTGAAAGGAAAAAAAAATCATTGAAAGGAAACAAGCACATGATATGTCATTATAATATTGCTTATATGCGCTAGTTAATCAATTATAAAGTGATGCAATACTATGAAATTCTCTTATACATCAATAAAAATTTTCTTCGCCATTTAAAAGAAAAAAAAAAATTATAAAGTCATGTAGCTTGAAACAAAACGAGGATAGATTGTCGATTGAAACAAAACAATATATTCTTCATTTCTAAACAAAAATTGAATTGTATGAAGTAGTTTGGTGGTTATGTCTTCATGTAATGAAATGGAAAATAAGTTGACAAAACTGTTAGTACGTGAATACATGTGAACAAGAAATTAGGAGAAAGAAAGCATACCTTAAATGCTTGTATAGGGACGAGATAATTCTAGTTTCCCCCTTACTTTTTTTTAACATGAAATATAAGTTATTTATATAGGTTAAAAGAGTAGGTATCATGATGGCTTGTATCTTTCTGCTTACATAAAACTGCCATATTCAATTGTAGAATTTAATATATTCAATTTATCGGTTAAAACTAAGAAAAACTAAAGGATGCATTCATTGTGGCCGAGGGTTTTCGATGAAGGTAAGAACTTAAATGATCAATACAAAAATTTGCAAATAAGTTATACAAATTAATTTTTCTCATTGACACTGTTCACTCCTCGTTTTACTTCACCTTCAAAAGAGATGCTATGTCTCCTACCCTAAATTTTAAGAAATGGATTAGGTAAAACCTAAATAACCTAAAAGTTATTTCTTATTCAAAAAACTCCATTTACCATCCGTAGACACTTAAATTTTTACGTGTCTTGATCACTGTCTACTTAATCAGGACAAATGAAATTTTATTGATTAGTTAAAATTAAGATGGTCAAATTCTTTTAAATGGATGTGGATCTTACTAAAATTATGAATCTCAATCCATTTTAAATTATGTATCACACCAAAAGAAAAGTGAATTTATTTTGACAATTGGGTCAACCCAAATGTGTGGGGCTCACGAAAATATTTTATCAAAATTTAGTAAAATAATTCAAATTTAAATTTAAATTTGAATGCAAATCATGTCTATAAAATAAGAAATAAATTGTTTGTTTGTTGGAAATTAGAGTCAAATTTGGAATTTCCAAAATTAACCCCCCCCCTCCCGAGCCTATAAATAGAAGCTCTCATTAGGGGGGGCAAAGAGGACACATTTTTTGACTAATGGTCTTACAAGCTTCTAAGCAATCTCGAGACTACCAAATTTTCTTCTTAAAATTCTCTCTAAAGTTTCTCAAACTTAGAAAAAATGATTATCAAGCACTCCAAACTTGTGTCAATCCTTTCAAGTTACGAATACAAATTTGGTCTCTCTTTTCAAAGAGATCATTTTAAGACTCGTTCGAGATCAAGTCATTCAAGCTCTCGATCAAGCCTTTCTTCTCCAAGTTTCTCCATTCGACGACTGAAAGAAATTTATCAATTTGTCTAGTTCAATAACAAGGTTTTACAACCGTTGAATTACGCCAACTTTGGAGATCGAATCAGAAGATTTGTTCTTTGTAATAAAGCAAACCACAGAGAATTGTACCCATTTACTGTAATAAATAAAATTAATTATTTTGTGCATTTATTCCGTGTCTTAATTTCAAGATACGAAATTTGTGTTTATAAATTTTGGCACGCCCAGTCGGAACTCTCTACCTATCATCTCTTTCTCGTAAAGCATCTTCCAAAAGCCTTGTTTGATCAAGCATAATGGCTTCAAAGAAAGTTCAAACTGCTCCAATCAATAAGAACACTTGCAAGAATGCCACTGTCACAACCAACAACAACAACCACTACAAGAATTAACACTTTTGGCAACAAAAAAATTGGTCGCTAAAAGACCATTTTTAGTCGGCAAAAGTTATCGCGACCAATTTTTTTTGGTCCCTACTTTGGTCTCCAATTGAGGGTTGGCAAAAGTAATTCGCGACCAAAATTTTGGTTGGTCGGGAAAAGTTGGATTTGCCGACTAAATTTTTGGTCGCTAAATATATCATTACTGCAACTAATCCATTTTGTCGCAAAAACATTTTGGTTGCAAAAAGTCGCCTTTTACCGACCAAATATCTTAGTCGTTAATTGTCACATTCCACGACCAAGAACTTTGGCCGCCAATTATCACATTCAACTACCAAAATTTTTTGTCACTAATTGTGACATTTCATGTCAAAAAATTTTGGTTGCCAATTGTGACATTCTGCGACCAAAATTTGTTTGGTCGCCAATTGTGATATTTCGCGACCAAAAATTTTCGTCACCAATTGTGACATTCTGCGACCAAAATTTGTTTGGTCGCCAATTGTGACATTTCGCGACCAAAAATTTTGGTCGCCAATTGTAACATTCTGCAACCAAAATTTTTTTGGTCTCCAATTGTGACATTTCGCGACTAATCAATTGGTCGCCAATTGTGACATTCTGCGACCAAAATTTGTTTGGTCGCCAATTGTGACATTTCGCGACCAAAAATTTTGGTCACCAATTGTGACATTCTGTGATCAAAATTTGTTTGGTCGCCAATTGCGACATTTCGCGACTAATCAATTGGTCGCCAAAACTATAAAAACAAAACCAAATTTTGGTCGCCAACATCCAACAAAATAAACTTGTAATTTATAATAATCCATCCAATTTATTCAATATAATCTGTAAAATGAAGAAATCATTCAAACCAACAAATAAATTGAATCATCAACATTCAACAAAATACATATATCACCCATTTCTAATAATCCATCCAATTTATTCAATATAATTTGTAAAAAAAAGAAATCATTCAAACCAACAAATAAATTGAATCATCAACATTCAACAAAATACATATATCAACCATTTCTGAACCTGTTTAATTAAAGTTAGCAACTATTATAAGTTTACATCCACAAATAATTTGAAACTACATATTTCATCTAGCATAAAAATTTAAAACATAACAAGTACTTGTTATTATGTTTCAAATTTTTATCCATGTACATCAACTCAAAAATATAACTAGTAGTCTACCAAATATTTTCTATACACACCCATCCAAAATATAACTAGTAGTGTATCCAAAAATATAACTACTAGTCTACCATAATATTTTCATATACATCTATACAAAAATATATAATCCTTCCAAAAATACAAAAAGTGTCAATTTGTCCTGTACAATTTAACTTTGTGCACTAGTTCATCCATCTGTACCAAAGAAAAAGAGAAATAATGTCAGTTAAAATTGGACAAATAATGAAAAATGTCCATGAAAAGCAAAGGTCACATTAGCAAATTAAATGACTACCATTATCAAATTGTAAATAAAACAATAGCATTCTTATGTCTATAGAATAAATTGAATCAGCCACCATTCCAGATCCAATATAATTCCACACAGCAGAAACCAAACACGGCAACTGAAATTGATCCGTATTGTCAATAACTCCTATCTTCCTCAATGAACCTTTCATGTGAATTAAATTAAACTCCTATTTTGGCAACCTATATATCTAGATTGATAAATAATGAATGAATGGATGATGAACATGTTTCATTACATGACAATATCAGAGCAGATGCAAAGGGAGATGCCAATGCCGGAAGATCGGATAAGGGGTGTGGCACTTGACTACCCAGAGGCTGTTCGATTGATTAACCCAACCAATTCACTCCTCAAAGGGGAGGTAGGTAGTGTACTTGTAAAATAGAACTTTTTATACCTGGAAAAAAGTTAAGTTTGTGACTATTGGGTAGTTTTATTTCTAATCGTTTTTATTTAGAGATAAGTATTAGAAAAAGCAAATACTAATATATTACTTTATATTTATCATGCATGTATTGATCAGTGATATAAAAAAAAATTTAAAACAAAAAATAATATAAAAGCAGTTCTCTAATAAATTTGATACATCGATGATTAATAGTTTGTATTTATAGTTGACTATCACCTATAAATACAAACTATGAATTGGTGTTGATAGTCACTATAGACACCCCATTTTTGACCGACCTTAAGACTCAGACGTCACCGATTGAGCGCTCGGTGATAGTGCATATTGTGCTCGTTCTGAGCTTTCAGAGTCTCAGTTGCGAGCCTTGCCTTCGGACTTCCGGACTCTTTTGTGCTTTGCCTCGGTTTTGCGAACCAGGTCCTGTTTTCTCCGTTTTCTTGTCTCGAAGGGAGGGAGAGGTCTCGTAGACCATCTCTCAGTGGCTGTAGGCTACGTTTCGTGGTCGTAGGCCACTGTTCCCGTTTGGAGCCCGGTTTTTGGTTTTTCAGAACCGTCGGCCTTGTGCCTCGGTTCGGGACCACTTAACCACCTCTGTTTGCTCCGATTTTTGGCACACACCTTGTTTCCTCTCTTTTGAGGGACAATGTGGCGCAGGAGACCACCTTCGTGGTCGCATGCCACTTCCGATGGTTTATATGGTGGAGAAAGGTGTGTAGGGCAAAGGTTCAATTTCTTCGGCAAGGAGAGAGTCAAATCTCAACTTCATACCCCTGTTCTAGACCAAAATAATCTTGATCAAAAGATTTTATTCTTAAAATCCTCTCTTTTAAAACTTTTTTGAAAATAAAGTTTTTACGATGTTCCGAGGCTCGTATTTTGTCAAATGTTGCGCTTTTTGGTAAATCGAGTAAGGACAAAGTGGAAATGAATGAAAGAGAGATGAAATCTTCAAAAAATATTTCAAAACACCTTGTCTAGGGGTTTGGAGTTGAAGAAAAGAGGAGAAGAGAGAGGAAAACTAGTTTGGGAGAAGTTCGGCATGAATCTGGGTAGGACCGAATCTGCGTGGCTTCACCAAAACGGGCATAACTCTTTGCACAGGAGGAATTTTGATGCGAGGTTGGCGCCATTGGAAAGCTAACTTCTGGGGCTTCAATATGGCCACATGGAAAACCAGCAAATCAGATGGCCGACCAGATTTTTTTGGTCAAAAGTGGTTCAGCATGAATCTGGGAAGGAGAGAAAACACTGCGCGGCTTCACCGACACGAGCATTACTCTTTGCATACTTGGATTTAAGATATGAGGTTACCACCGTTGGAAAGATTACTTCTGGGGCTTCATTTTTCACTCAAGAATCTCCTAAGGACAAGTCCGAGTGGGGGAGATATGGTTGGTTGAAGTCCGTTTAGACCGAATATGGGCGGCTTCACCAAAACTGGTATAACTTTTTCAACAGGAGGAATTTTAATGCAAGGTTTGCGGCATTGGAAAGCTAACTTCAAGGGCTACATGGACGACCAGCTTTAGGGCTTGAACCTTTTGACCCTGGTCGGCCGACCACTTAGACTGGTCGGCCTACCACTTTGCCTGGTCGGCCAACCACCTTGGCCCTTTTGAACTGGTTGGCCAGATTTGTCTCAGTGAGTGTATTCCAGCTGTGCCAGCTATTTTCCATTTGCTGCATCCTCCATACACGGGTATGGACGATGTTCAACCTTGGTTTGAAGCTTCTTTGAGAAGCTTTAGCCCTTCTCCTCTATAAAGGGAAGGACCTTCTTCCATTTCTAGGGTTCATAATTTTTGTGGAGGCATACATACACTCTCTCTCTATATCTCTACATCCAAGCTCTAAAGCTCCATAGTTCTTGGCCCTTTGCACACCAACCCTTAGGTTAACCCTTCCATCATCCATCAAAGCACCTTGGAGCTGGTTTTTAGAGGTTAAAGGTTGGTTATTTTGGTTTAAAAGCTGCTGGAGTCATTGGCTATAAGGGTAACACTCTATTTCCCTCTTTTTAATCATTATCTTGCTTCATCTATTAGCTATACTTGGAAGCATTTTCGAGTCTTGGTGTAAACTGAAAATAGTCTTATTTTGAGCTCCTCTTAATGTTTGGTTAAGGACTTTTTTCTGTTTGAGGTCTTCTACTTCCCCTTTGTGTTTTATTTCTCTTTTAGGGCTTATCTTGCATGATACATTAGCCTTATTTGTGAGCATTTCTGGGCTTCGAGCTAAACTGTAAAGTGTCTTATTTTGAGCACCTCTTCAACTTTGTTGAATGGCTCTTTGCTGTTTGAGGCCATCTACTCCCCTTTACCCTCTATCTCTCTTTTAGGGCTATTTTTGCATCATGTTTTAGCCCTACTTGTGAATGTTTTTGAGATTTTCTATAAACTAAAAAAGTTCTTATTTTGAGCCCCTCTTCAAGTTTGGTTGAGGTCCTATTTCTGTTTGAGGTCATCTTCCCCCTATGCATGCTTCGTTCCTCCATGATTAAGGCTATGCATTAGAACACTTGCATTGGCCATGGTTTGGCCTAGTGGATTTTCAGTGGGTTAGATGTATTTTTGAAGGCCAAAATTAGAGGGGGGTGACCCCCTCTCTCCTTGTCTTGTTTGGTGGCCTTTTGGGCCTTCCAAAGAGACCCTATTTTGCGTGCATCGAAGTCACTTTCCAGGCCCTATTTTGCGAGTTTTGACTTCTGCCTTGGTGCTGTCCAAGGCCCCTTTGGCCATATTTCATGTCTATAATGCATGTGTAGAGATATCCCACTCAAGGCCGTTCAAGAAGGCCTTTCTTTGCATGTTTCCGAGACCCAGTTCAGGGCCAATTTGGTGAGTTTTAAGGCTGTCATATTTTATTTCCAGAGTTGATTTGGTCTTGCTAAGTGTCTATCTTGCATGTGCTTAACAACTCCTTGCATGACCCTCTAAAGGAGCTCATCATTTTTGCATGCCATGGTTGCATTTTAGTGGTTATTTGGGCATATTTTGGCATGTTTTATTCACTGATTTTGGCTGGTTTGGTGAGATTCCATGCGCATCATATAGTTGTAACACAACTCCTGCTTACTAGCCAATTTTGCATGTTGCCTTAGCTCTTCATGTGAACACCTTTTGGCCATGCTTTGAACTGGAAATGTTCATGTTTTGGGATTGCCTTGGCTTTGTCTCTATGCTTCATTGTCAAATAATGCCTGCTTTGCATAGTTATAAGTCAATTCATGTGCGTAGTTTTGAGTTTCGGGGCTCATCTCATGCATCGGGTGCCATATTTGCATGATCCGAGACCATTTTGTATCTTATTTCAGTGCTGAAATTTGCATGTTTGCACACCATGTTTCATGCCTTGCCATGCTTTGGTAGAGTGGCATTTGATGCATTAGGTTCGGTCCTCGGTATGCGCGCATGTGTGCACGCATTTCGATTGTCTCATTTACATCTGATGGCTACTGATGTGAGTGTGGCCGAGGCCCACTCATGTTGGTGCAAGTCCATTGTGCATTGTGTATGCCATTTCATTCCATAGCATTGCGTACGTTAGGTTGTATGTTAGAGCATTGTGTATGCCTTGTTACATCGTGCATTGTGTATGCCATTTCATAGCATTGCACATGTTAGGTTACATGTTAGGATTTCATTCATGCATGTCAGGCATATTGCATTGTGCTTGGGATAGGAGTTAGCCCAAGCACGGGAAATGAGGGACGTTTCGTACTCCGAGTGACGGAACGTGTCTCAATTCCCTGTCGCCGACACTCCGGATTACCCATGATGGAGTTTAGGTCTTGTTGTGTTTTCATGTGCATTCATTTCATATTGAGTCGTGCAATTCGGCCCCTCGGCCATCATGCATCAATATGCGTGATTGGTGGCACGAGGATAGAGGACTACACTCCCTGAAGGGTAGTCATGCATACACATGTGAAAATACTTTGGCATGCCCCTTTGTTGCTCTCTGTTGCAGCAAATCAGAACTCGACAGCCTTCCGAAGCTTGGCACAAATCCCGAGAACAATTGCAAACAGAGGCAAACTGGGGCATCCCAATGGATTTCTGCGCAAGGCAACTTAAGAATGCATCATCCATCATTCGGAACAGAGCTGAGGCGGTCTACGGATTTGCGTGCAATTTACTACTTTTCTAGATTAATTTGTTAATTAATTAGGGTATTGTACTTATTCGGACTGTATTATTTATTCGGGACTGCATTATTTATTCGAACCCTCCGAGCGAGGTGTTGACGTCCCCCGAACGTCCCGGGAGGGTGAACTCCCATTCTGTTCGTTTTGCGGGCCTACTACAGTTCGGACTCCCTTTTTGTTTGTTGCGGTTCGTGATCTGAACCAAAGAGTCCAACTTTGGCAAATCGTTTTGAGAAAAAAACAGATTTTTTGAAAAGAAGTGCCAAACATAGACTACTTTGCCAGATACAGAGTCGCCACCTAAATATTTTTAAAATGGGGGAATTTAGGAAACCCTGACTCAGTGCCAAAGGCCACGTGTCCGTCATCACCAAAGTTGCCTCGGCTCGGGAACTTGGGTACGATTGGGGAAGGTCAGCTATGAGCACCCCCTCTCGCCCGGTCCGAAGACCGGCCTCTACTAACCATGATATCCATTTTTGAAAACGTTATGAGTTCTTATTTCGATTAATTAGCCTAGAATTACTATGTTATGCGCGCAACAAACAAGTATAGACTAGATCGCCTAATTTGGAACAAGTAATGCATATCCGTTTATTTTGAAAAATGTGTTGGATTTTGCTACTCGCAAGTAGGCTAAAATGCGGATTTCAATGAGTTGTTCCAACTCAGACAATCCAACCTTCACCCACAGGCATTTAAACAGTTTATTTCAGATAAGCACTTAGCCGCATGGCAGGCATACTGTCATGTTAACATTCACATGCATGCGAGATGCTAAAGCATAAATACTTACATTGTACTCCGTGCCAAAACAATAAACTAGTTAGCAAACATGCATGTCCCTAGTTCATGTCAAGTGGCTAATGCAACACAGGCAAGGATGCAATTTAGAGCAGGCTCGGCTAACCCTAAAATGGCATGTGAAATGCTACAAGTAACATGTATTCAATTTGGAATTGAACTATAGATGCAGTTAGCATGATGTACCGAGCCCGGTGCATGCAATACTTCTGAATGATGCACGCATGCATAGCATAAGGTATGCTAAAATAAACGTGCCTTAATCTACCATCATAAGCAGGTAAATAAAAGGGAGAAAGACGTGGGGTTGGAAGACATACACGCCACTCACACACACTTATTACAAATATGCCCTCGCTCGAAGGGACCAAAATAATAATACAGTCCAAGAATAAACGAATAAAATATTACAAAATTCTAATTATCAAATTAAACCAAATATAAAAAAAAAGAAGGGGCCTCAGCCCTGCCTCGGGATATGCATGATGATGCATGCTCGATCCAACTTGCCCGGAAAGCCCACACTGTACCACTGCTGCCTCTGTTTCCACTGTCCTACCTTTTTGAAAACTGCCAAAGTCCCAGGACACCTTCCATACACCCTGAAGTACACCATCGGCTGAAGGATATGACCACCGGCCGCTTAAAATGACCACCGGTTGTTTGAGAGGTTATCGGCCACGCACAAATGGCCGGTCGGCACTATTTTCTGCCGGTCGGCAACAAATTCATGCAGAGGATAGTTTTGACAGCAACAGCAGACCAGCAGTGCATGGCATGAATTTTTAGGCACATGTATGCATGGCCAATGCCCCCTATCATGTATAGGACTCAAGGAAGCATGGCCCTTGGTCCTTAGGCCACCAATTATGCATTTTGATGCATGATGGCCTAAGAGACCAAGATTGCAATTTTAATGGAAATGCATGCAACACACAAAATGAGAACCAAGACCCTATCATGTCAAGATCAAGGGCCTTAGTGACATGAGAATTGAGATGTGTTTTGTCACTTGATGTACAAACACCCCTCATTTCTCACAATTGGTTTGACACCCCCAAACCAAGCAATGCAATGCATGTTATGCAAACATGGCTCAACAATGCAATATGATGCTAAAATGTAAGGCATGCCAAATGCTATGCAACATATCATGTTAGGTACATGGTGCTAATCATATGGGAGGCAAATGTGATGCAACTATGGACCAATATGCCATGAAACTAGCATGGGACAACATGTGGTGAACCAAATAAGCAACAAGCATATGATAAGCATGCAATGATGGACTTAGCCACAATGGGGAAGACCTCAAACCTCCCCAAAACAGTGGCAAAAAGTGCCCAAAATGGTGGACCAACACTCATGCAAACATGCAAGCAAATGGGCCTAAAACCAAGGCATAAACAAGGGGCATTCCACTACCACCAACATGACCATTCATGGCACGAATCAAACAACCCAAAAACAGATTTCTAGCATGCAAAAATACACCCAAACCCTTTGATATGGCAGCCCCAAAATGCCTTAAACATACAAGCATGCACAATATTCATTTCAAAGCATAAAAGGGCACACCTTCGAAGCATGAAAAAGGTCACATATACAATCATACAAACATGATTTGTGGACTGAAATACGATCCTAAATGATGCCAAATCATGAGGATGGTCCAAGCTAAGCATGTTAGAAGCCAATATGCTTAAGGCTTACAAGCTAATACACAAAGAGATAGCATCAAACAAGGCGAGCATGACTGAAATAGATGGCCAACAGACCTAAAGCATGGCAAATCATGACCAAATGCTTCAACATGCTAAGCTAAAACATGAGAATATGCTAGGCTAAACACATGGCACATTTCTAGGCAAAGTAGGACATTTCAAAGCAAGTATAAGATACATGCTAAGGGCTACCAATCCAACCAAAAACAGAGATATAACATATCATATGAACACCAAATATGCTCTGAAATGAAGCCAAAACAAACCAAGTATACATGCTTCTTTATGAGCCAAGAACAAAGGCAAAAGAGGGACAAAGGGGAGAGGGGTGTCCCTCCCCTATGCAAGACTTGAAACCACCTTCCTCACCACTGAAAACCCACTGGTTTTCAGTGATGAGAAGACCAAAGCAACCAAGTAAACAAAGCTTCAAGAAAAGGCACCAAAATGGCCAAAACAAGGCCTAAAGGGGTGAGTTAGCACTCAAACCACAAAACACCCTTAATGAATGTTCTTAAGCATGAAAATATAAGCCCTTTTTTAGTTATACACAAAGCTCAAAACACAAAGCAAGATAGGTAACAACTTGTTGCGAAAATGGGGAAACTAAAGTAACATGCTTACCCTTGAAGAACCCTTGAAGAACAGGTGGTGCAGCCCTCTTCTAGTGATCAAAATCAGTCCAAAACCACAACAAACAACCCTCCAAGTCCCTCAATCTCGGAGCTAGGTGTAATAGTGTGTGTAATGGTGCAAAAGTAAGGTAAAAGTGCACTTTTTAGGCCTAAAACACACACAAAGGATGATAGAGATGGAGATATAGAGATAGATGGATATATATCAGAGATATAGAGATATATCTTTGGTTTTTGCTCCCAAAAATTCTAACCTAGCTCAAGGGAGAGGAGAGGAGCTTATATAGGCAAAGAAACTTAGTGGTTAAGCAAAAGAAAAAGAGTCAAGGGGTTCAAGGGATTCAAAGGAGTCAAGGGCTTCTAGAAGAGTCTAGGACAGCTGGCCAAGCTTCTCCAAGAAGCTTGCCCAAGGGTTCAAGCTCTTAGAAGCTAAAGGGGTTCAAAGGTGCAAAGGGTTCAAACCTATGCACGGGGAAATGTGATGGTGCATTCCAGCTGGCACAGCTGGCATGCACCAGGTTTGGAGGGTGCAAAGGGTTCAAACCGGCCAGCCAAAAAGGTCACCGGCCGAAAAGATTGCCGGCCGGTAGTATAAAGTGACGACCGGCCAAAGATTTTGAGAAAACACTGCCGGTGGCACCAAAGAAGTGTCGGTGGTGTGCAGGGACAGCCGGTGGGTTTCAGGGGTGTCCAACAAGCCTGCCCCTACCTTCAGGTACAAAAACACACAAGTCCTTGGTGGAAAACCAAGCACAGTACAAGCCGGTTGAGAGATCCTGAGGCACGACGCGCAGCCGGGACCTCCGGGAACTCAAAACAAACACAATCATGGATAATCACCGAGTGTTCGATCAGTGACGTCCAAGTCTCGAGGACGGTCAAAAATGGGGTGTCTACACGAGGGCACAACTGTAATAAGTGTGCGTGTGTGTGATGTATGTCTTCCAACCCCACGTCTTTCTCCCTTTTATTTATCAGCTTATGATGGTTAGATTAGGGCATGTTTCAATTAGCATACAGTATGATAGCATGTTTGCATTCATTCATCCATTTTGCATGCACCGGGCTCGGCGCATCATACTAACTGCATTTGTATTTCAATTCCGAGTTGAATACTTGTTAGTTGTAGCATTTCATATGCCATATTTAGAATAGCCGAGCCCATCTTAGTTGCATTTTGCATGTGTTGCATTAGGCATTTCTGTATAGTTAGGATCATGCATGGATTTCTAACATAGCTTTTGTTTTGGCTTGGAGTACTCGGTAAGTATTTATGCTTTAGCATCCTTGCATGTGTGTGAGTGACTGCCATGATAGCATGCTTACCATGAGGCTAAGTGCTTATGTGATATAACTGTCTGAATGCCTGTGGGTGAAGGTTGGGTTATTTGAATTGGAACAATTCATTAATTGTGAGTTTTAAGCCCAGTAGATAGTGGCAAAATCATGTTTTCTAAGCCCACCCGAGGGTGGCAAATCCACGTCTTAGCCTACTTGCGGGTAGCACCATCAAACCATTTTCAAATAAACAAACATGAAATGTTTTGTTCCAATTTAGGCGACCCAGTCTATACTTGTATGCTGTGCGCATCACATAGTAAATCTAAGCTAATAACCGGAATAAGAACGAATAATGTTTTCAAAACTAGATATCATGGTTAGTAGAGGCCGATCTTTGATCGGGTGAGCGGGGGTGCTCACGAAGTGACCTTCCCCAATCGTGCCCAAGTTCCCGAGCCGAGGCAACTTTGGTGATGACGAACACGTTGCCTTAGGCAACGAGTCAGGGTTTCCTAAATTCCCCCAAAATAGATATTTAAGTGGCGACTCTGTATCTAGCAAAGCAGTCCATGTTTGGCACTTCTTTCAAAAAAATTTATTTTCAAAAATGATTTACCGGATTTGGACTCTTTGATGATTCATCGGTCTTAATTGCACTCCGTGAGATTAGATACAGGACCGTAACACAAAATCGAGTCCGAACTGTAGAGGGAGGCCCTCACGGGCTCGTCTACAGTTTCTGGCGACTCTGCTGGGGATTTAGTAAACTTGACTCGAACTCATGATATCTTGTTTTGACTACACTTATGTGTTTGTTTGCATTGCATTTGCATTGGTGCGCCTAGGACACCGTGTTTTCCATATGCT
Source organism: Camellia lanceoleosa (assembly GCA_025200525.1). NCBI lineage: Eukaryota > Viridiplantae > Streptophyta > Magnoliopsida > Ericales > Theaceae > Camellia > Camellia lanceoleosa. Next base: position 1,971,196 of record JANUSC010000016.1, on the reverse strand, counting down.
ATTCCTGAACGGTTTGCCGGAGGCTTGTCTTGTCAAGGCATGACAATAAGGCTGACCGGTTGTGGGCTCTGCCAGTATGGGAGCACAATCCCCGGTTTTACCGGGGCACCCTTTTTGACCATTCGACCTAATGCATATTCGGATCCATAGTTACCATTCCAAGCTAGGACAGGTTGCTTACCCAATAGGTTGTTTGAAACTGCTGCGTGCGTAGTGAAACCCTAGCTCCAGAAAAAATAGGACAGGGAAGCCCTACCCCAACATAGGGGTGTTTTGGCTCTCACTTGCTTGTTATGTGTTTTTAGAGTGCGTCTCTACAGGAATGCATGTATCAATTTGCAAGTCTGTGTATCAGGCCTGCGGGCATCAGTGTGTGAAGAATCAATTTTACCTAAGGGTATCGATTTACAGGCAGAATTTGGGGCATAATTCAGTAAAGAGTGCAGTCATTCAGCTATGCTCATATCTATTTTGGTGAAATCAGGCTGAGATGCTCTCTATTTTCTCTTTTGCTAGGGTAGTCCTAGAACCATAGCTTCAGAAGGCTCCGATATCCCCCGGGTACATTGGACTAGTACTGACAGACTTTGTTAGGTTAGAGATTCAATTCGTGGGCAACTAGTGTTCTTTCGCTGAGGCAAGGCAAAGAAAGGCTAGTCAGGGCTCACCGGTTCATCTGATCCGTCAGTCGCCAGTCATATCACCTTTGTTCGGACTCAGCAGACCGTAATGGCATAGGGTTCGGAAGAATTTGTGGCTGTGATAGCAGCGTTAAATCGGGGAACTACCATGCAGGCTGAGACCAGTATTGAAACGCAGCACCCATCTGGGGCATTTGCCTCACATCCAGCTTTGGGACCCCAGCCGAACTTTGACTCACTTCCGCCAGCTAAAGATTTGCAGGGTCCAGATCCTCGAGAAGGGTTGGCTCAAGCTCGAGTTTTCAGACCACTAGTGCAGCGTAATGAGAGGCTTTATCCCCTTGATGTTAATGAGCTCGATCTGACCGCAGTGAAAATTACAAACCTTGAGAAGCAATTCAAAAAGGCACATGGCCTTAACTCTATTCCCGACATTGAGGATGGGTACACCGAGGCTGCTGTACGGCTCCCAGACAGATTCAAAATGCCACATATTGACTGTTTCGACGGGTCTGGAGATCCTATGGTATATATCCGGCTTTTCTTGGATATCCTGAAGCCGATGGGTCTGACTAAGCCACAAAAACTCACTCTGTATGGAAGAACCCTGTCGGGTGTAGCAGCCACTTGGTACGCTAAGTTGGAGGACAAAGTGAAGCAAAACTAGGAAGAATTGGCTGAGGCCTTTGTCGATTAGTATTCTTACAATACCCAAGTTGAAATGACCATCCAAGAGCTTGAAACAACTCGCCAGAACCCAACAGAGCCTTTTGTGGAATTCGTTGCGAGGTGGAGAGCAAAGGCAGCACAAATGACAGATCGTCGCCCTTTTGAGAGGGATCAAGTGCAGATGATGGTGCGAAACCTCAAGCATGATATGTTGCAAAAGTTGATAGTCACTGCTCCGCTATTCACTTTCAAAAGTTTGCATGAACTGGGGGTTCAGATCGAGAATGCGTTGAATAGTGGGATCATTCCCAAAACAAGTGAAGCGACAAGGAGGGTGATTTTAGGGAGTGCCAATGCTGGTAGTAGCGCTATTCCCAAACCCGCAGAAATCAATACAGTCGCCACAGCCAACCCTTTTCCCAATCCAAGCCTACAAACCGCCGGCCCAGCTCGAGCTCAGGGCAGAACTTTCACCCATCTCTATATGAGCCTGACTAGTGCACTAAAAGTCTTGATGGAAAGAGGGTATCTCAAACCCCTCGATCCTCAACCTTTTCCTAACCCACTCCCAGCCAGACATAACCCCTCAAAGTACTGTGTGTACCATCAGCAGCGCGGTCATGGCACCGATCGTTGCTACCGCCTTCGTTACGAGGTCCAAAATCTCATCGACAACCGGACAATAGCTCCACCTTTAGACCCCAATGACCAAGTACCTCATCCATATCTCAATCTAATCCATACACTGGTCGTCCCTTACGACCCCAGCACATACATCACCCCAGTCCATCTACCCAAGCCTGAGGTGTTTATCCCAGAAAGCATGGACTTATGCATGATGGGTGCACCTGAACCCCAATCATCTCAAACCCCTAGACCCACTACTTCTGAGTTGATGAGAATGATCGAAGATCTTCAGAGAACTGTGGTAGATTTAGGCTCTGGGACATTGGCTCCATCATCGACCACACCACATACCGGGAACTTCATGTCAAAAGGCTCCTCGATCTTGGGACGGGCTGCATTTGAGGAAGGCCAATCCCTTGGCAAAGTGAAGGCGAGTGGAAAGAACAAGGTAGGGGTGGGCATGGATCCCCATGAACATCTCCTGTTCGCTGTTAAGGTTTTGAAAGCTGAGGGACTGAACAAAGAGCAAGTCCTCACAGTTGTTGCAAAAACTGTGGATGACACTTTTGCCACTCAAGTTGGGGGCAGTCTGAATCAAAGGGAAAACTGGGAGAAGGGCCGTCATACCAGAGACGATCCTGTTAACTCTAATCCTCCACTCGGAAGAGATCAGCAAGTCAGGCAAGCACCTGCCAATCCCTTTTCTGGTGCGCCCAGCAAAAATCCACAAACCTTGAAGTACCAACCTCGAGGTCGGAGGGTCTTCCATGCCCTCTATATGCCTTTGTCCAAAGCTCTCCAAATCCTTGTTGGACAAGGCCATCTCAAACCCCTTGAGCCTCGGCCTCTCCCGAACCCTCTTCCGGCTGCACTTGATGCTATCCAGTACTGCACGTACCATCAGCAAACTGGCCATACTGCCGACAACTGCTTTCGTCTTCGCCACGAAGTACAGGATCTGTTTGACAACGGGGTTGTCCTCCCGCCAAGCTCTGCAAAGTCTATCGGCACTGGATCGGTGAACTTGGGGGATAATGTGAGTATGTGAAAACGAAGAGGAAGGAATTCCTCAGAATTTGTAAAAATTCGATCAATCGAGGGAAAGAGAGGCGTGCTAAGCCCTTAATGATTGAGGTCATGCTTGTTAATGTGAGTACTGAGAAGGATCCTAGCTTGATCCAGATTGGCTCCACACTATCTTCAGCGCGAGCGATTTGTCGCTTTCTTAAAAACTTTCAAAAAAAAAAGAAATGTTTTGCGCGGTCCTGTGAAGACCTGTGTGGAATCGCTCTTGAGATTGTGTAGAATAGGATCGCTCTCAGCCTCAAGACTCAACCCCTTTTCTTTCAAACCTTGAACTTGGATTCAGAACGTTTAAAGGTCAATCATGATGTGAGGCCTGTGTGGCCAGATTTGAAGCATCCCACAAACTAGGGGCAAGAAAAGATCAAGAAGATCAGATCTCATCAAAAGAAGCTTGTGAAGCTAGATCAGGAACACCCCTCGAACTAGGGGCAAAAAATGTCAGATATGCTCGAAGAGCTGAAGATGGATCATCTTGCAAATCAATGAAGATCGGAAAGAATGCCAAGTCCGAGAAGGGAAGAAAGAAGAAAGTATTGCTGAAGAACAACGGAGTTCCTGTCCACAACACTAGGGGCAATTCAGTCCCCCATTAGATGGACTCTTGCATCGTCAGCGAACAGCAGCCATTCTCCTGGATTCAGATGACTTCAGGATCTCAAAACCATTTGACATGGACAAAGCTACATTTTTACCCTTGAGAGGCTCGCTGGGCCGAAAACTCGGAAGGGCTACCCAGGCAAAAGTTAGAGCAAGAAAAAAAAAAAAAAAAAGAGAAGAAGAAAAATGCAAAAAAAAAAAGAAAAGAAGAAAAATGAAGAAAATGAAAAGAAAAGATGAAAAAGAGAAAAAAGAAGAAAAGAAGAAAAGAAATGAAAAAGAATTGAAGAACATAGCTCGCAAGGTTGAAAACCCGCAAAGGGTGGCCTTGGCAAAAGTTAGAGCACAAAAGGAGAGGTTAATACCTGAGTGTACCTTAACCCCAAACTACGTAAGGCTTGATTCCCATCTTTGGGATACGTAGGCAACTTCGTTCTGAAGTCCAGCCGTAAAACACTTCAAATTCACTATGTCCATGTGATGGTTCTAGTCATCTTTGTCTTCTCTGTATCTGAGGATTTGGTTGTGTTCGTTACTCTGAAGACTGACTACAATGTGCTGCGGTGCCATTCAAACAAAGGGCAACTTTCCATTGCTATTCAATGTGCTGCGGTACCATTCAAACAAGGGGAAACTTTTCGTTTCCATGCAGTGTCCTTCAGGAAAGGGGCAATTTTCCTTTGGATCTGAGGTTGTGCATCTCAAGGGTAGGTTTCGTGCTCGTTCAGCAGTGGCCGTTTGCGAAATAGTTTTTGAGAATTTTTACTGAGGTTGACTAATCTTCTCGAAAAGTATTCCATTTTTCAAAACTGGACCATTTCTTGGACCCAAAAGAGGAAAACTTTCAGTGCTCATAGCTTGACTTGCATGATTTTAAATCAGAAAATTGAACAAGCATGGTAATCTAACTCTCATTTTGGTCAAAAAATTTTTTTAGGAGAAAACTAAAACAAATAATGGTCAAAATGATGAACTAGGGGCACAGTTGAGTCAGGCTTCCTGTCTTTCCCCATTATCAACATACTTGCCAAGAAGGACTCTCTACCTGCCAGAAGAGGGCACAACTGAAGCTAATAGCAAAAGAGCAGAAAGCTCTCACATCCTCCAAGCAATGAGGTATCAAGCCAAGTGCGAAGCACGAACTGGAATGGGGCCAGATATTCCACTCCCTCATCTGGACAGATCTGATCATGTCCAAACTCCCCAGCAGAGCATCGTCAACCGATGTCAGCTGCAGATTTGCTACACTCCCAATTGTAGCGCGGCCCCTCTGTGGAAGAAACTCACTGTTGTGAACAAGAAGAAGAATCTAGCGGAATGCTAGGGGCGAGACCCCGTAACTTTCTGTTTATCCATCAACCACCTAGGGGAGGGATAAAAAAAAAATGAGAGATTAAAGAATAGAGAGATGTGCGTTGAGAGAAAAAGTGAGGAAAAGGATTTTGTGAGAAAAGCCGAGCCTGAGGGCCGAGTGATGTGAGAATCACAAATAAGAAAGGCTGGGAAACAATACCCGGAGAAATTGGCTCCTCGTGCACCGAGAGGTCTCTTGCCTTTGTAACACAGCTGAGTGTTGTGTTTGTGCGTTTGTGTTTGTCTCGATTCTTGTTTTGAGTCGTTTGAGTGTCAACAGATGTGTTTAGGTCATTTTACCTTGTTTTTCCTTTGTTGAGTTGTGTTTAGGTTGTTCTACCTTTGTTTTCCATTGTTGAGTCGTTTTGGCTGTGGTCAGTTGTAGGCTCAATACCCGGTTGAGAACCCTTTTCTCATTTCAATTTCAAAAATCGTTTTGCGCTCCGAGTGCCGTGCCATTCTCCACATCTGTGCAAAACAAGATTTGTTCTTTCGTAAAACCGCAGGGTTCAACCCAGGTCATGTCAAAATAGTAAAACCAGGACCTATTTGAAGCTATATAAGTTCTGGACTACAAAGTAAAAGAAAAGAGGGAAAATTTTGAGCATTTGAGTGTGTTTCACCTTCAAAAAATTCCCAGATTGCATTCCATATGCACCCCCCTCAGGCCTTGTTAATGTTACCCAAGTATGAGTGCGCCTCTACCTCAAGTGTAAGCCTGCTTCAAGTCAGAATGATAGTCCAAGCGGCACCCGAGGGTTTCACATGCAGATGTTATCTCTCGCCAATATGAACAGGGTGTGCCCTTTTTTAGCTGAGTGTGTTTCCAAGTCCTCTAAGAGGTAAATCAGAGGCACCAGGGTACATATTTGATGCTCCTCTATTGCATAGAATGTGAACCTTCATATACACTTCTGTTGCATGCGCGCCGCGCATCGTTATGATTCATGCATAGAATATGCTCGCTTTCAATATTGCATAGAATGCACTCTCGCATCTTTTGCACAGAAAATGCACTCTTCCATACTTGTATAGAAAATGCACCTCATTTGCATAGAACATGCATTCACTCGCACTGTCTTGTGCACTTACACTTTGTATCTCACTTGCACTATCTTGTGCATTGCATATCAATCGCGCTGTTTAGCGTATTGCACTATTTTGTGCATTTCGAATCAATCGCGTTGTTTAGCGTATCGCACTGTCTTGTGCATTTCAAATCCATCGCACTATTTTGTGCAGCTTACATTCATGCTATTTTTCGCATTGCACTATTTTGTGCAGCTTACATTCGCACTATTTTTGCGCATCGCACTGTTTTGTGCAGTTTATCATTCGCGCTAATTTTGCGCATCGCACTGTTTTGTGCAGTTTATCATTCGCGCTATTTTGCGCATCGCACTGTTTTGTGCAGTTTATCATTCGCGTTATTTTGCGCATCGCACTGTTTTGTGTAGTTTATCATTCGCGCTATTTTGCGCACCTCAATCGCACTATTTTGTGCAGTTTATCATTCGCGCTATTTTGCGCACCTTAATCGCACTGTTTTGTGCAGTTTACATTCGCGCTATTTTGCGCATCGCACTGTTCTGTCCAGTTTATCATTCGCGCTACTTTGCGCACCTTAATCGCACTGTCTTATGTTTTGCATATCATATCACACTATCTTGTGCATTTCAAATCAATCGCGCTGTTTAGCGTATCACACTATTTTGTGCATTGTATCATTCGTGCTATCTTGCGCAACTCACATGCACTTGTTAGTGTATTGCATCGCGCTATCTTGCACTGTGACCATTACTTGCATTGTGCATGCATTGCATCGCGCTATCTTGCGCACCTTACCTGCACTTGTTAGTGCATTGCATCGCGCTATCTTGCGCACCTTATCTATATCACACTGTTTTGTGCATTCACCCTGCTCGTACTGTTTTGTACACCTTTAGCATCGCACTATTTTGTGCATCTGTTTAGCACTGTTTTGTGCATTCACTCTACATTGCGCTGTCTTGTGCACTTTGTATTTTTGTATCATTCACACTGTCTTGTGCACCCCCTAGTCCATGAGACCTTAAATCCTGCATCTTCATTCGTACTGTCTTGTGCACCCTTTGGTCTAGGAGACCTTAAATCCTCTAAATGTGCAATTCCTTTGGTGTTTGTCATGCCCGAACGACTTCCAATGGTCTGGTATAGCCACCTCCCTGTGTTAGCGGTGAGTTCCTAGGAGACCAACTGAGACGGTGGAAACTAAAGTTCGAATGGCTTATGCCTAGAACGCAAAAGTTCGGGATTTTTGAGACTAAAGTCAGGTTTAAATACCCAGGGGTATATCGTCGGCTTGAAATCTGTATGGCAGCCCCATAGATTGAGATAGCATATGTATGCGCCTCAATTCTGGATACCGAATCAACCTAGTCTGTCACCCTGTTGGAGAATAGGGAAAGCTGCGACCATAGTCAGGGAGAAAAGTAGTACCTGTAGTTCAACTGAGAAGAAAAGGAAGATTCCCACATCAGCATGAGGTAGGACATTGCCGAGGTAAGTCATTGCCAATTGCCCCTGTAAGGTACCTCCCTTTTCTTAGCTATCACATTGCATTTTAGTCATTACAGTGCATTGCATAAATCCTAAATTTTCAAACCGTCTTCGCTTAGCATATAAGTCCAATTTTCAAAACGGCTTCGCGTAGCGTATAAGTCCAATTATCAAAATCTTCCTGCATAACATTTTTCATCCTGCCCCTGAACTACACTGGTTTGATTCATTGCAAAGGGATACGTAGGCAGCCTGCGGGCACAACCATTTATTTATCCGTACTTTGTTTGTTTGTCCAAGTCTTTGGCCTTGTCAAAAATGGGTCATCTCTGGGCTTTGACATTCACTCCCGTCACTTATGACTTCCGAGTTCTATCAAAGAGGGGCAACTGTAGACACCCCATTTTGACCGACCTTAAGACTCAGACATCACTGATTGAGCGCTCGGTGATAGTGCATATTGTGCTCGTTCTGAGGTTTCAGAGTCTCGGCTGCGAGCCTTGCCTTCGGACTTTCGGACTCTTTTGTACTTTGCCTTGGTTTGCGAACCAGGTCCCGTTTTCTCCGTTTTCTCTGTTTTCTCTTCCCAAAGGGAGGGAGAGATCTCATAGACCATCTCTCAGTGGCCGTAGGCTACGTTTCGTGGTCGTAGGCCACTGTTCCCGTTTGGAGCCCGATTTCTGGTTTTCCAGAACCGTCGGCCGTGTGCCTCAGTTCGGGACCACTTAACCACCTCTGTTTGCTCCGATTTTTGGCACACACCTTGTTTCCTCTCTTTTGAGGGACACTATGGCCCAGGAGACCACCTTTGTGGTCGCATGCCACTTCCGATGGTTTACATGGTGGAGAAAGGTGTGCAGGGCGAAGGTGCAATTTCTTCGGGAATGAGAGATTCAAATCTCAACTTCATATCCCTGTTCTAGACCAAAACAATATTGATCAAAATATTTTAGTCATAAAACCATCTCTTTCAAAACGTTTTTGAAAATAAAGTTTTTACGATGTTCCGAGGCTCGTATTTTGTCAAATGTTGCACTTTTTGGTAAACCAAGCAAGGACAAAGTGGAAATGAATGAAAGAGAGATGAAATCTTCAAAAAATCTTTCAAAACACCTTGTCTACGGGTTTGGAGTTGAAGAAAAGAGGAGAAGAGAGAGGAAAACTAGTTTGGGTGAAGTTCGACATGAATCTGGGTAGGATCGAATCTACGCGGCTTCACCGAAACGGGCATAACTCTTTGCACAGGAGGAATTTTGATGCGAGGTTGGCGTCATTAGAAAGCTAACTTCTGGGGACTCAATGTGGACCCATGGAATACCAGCAAAGTAGATGGCCGACCATCTTTTTTTGGTCAAAAGTGGTTCAGCACGAATCTGGGAAGGGGAGAAAACACTGCGCTGCTTCACCGAAACGAGCATAACTCTTTGCATACTTGGATTTAAGATATGAGGTTACCACCATTGGAAATATTACTTCTGGGGATTCATTTTTCAATCAAGAATCTCCTAAGGACAAGTCCGGGTGCGGGAGATATGGTTGTTTGAAGTCCGTTTGGACCGAATCTGCGCGGCTTCACCAAAACTGGCATAACTTTTTCCACAGGAGGAATTTTAATGCAAGGTTTGTGGCATTGGAAAGCTAACTTCAAGGGCTACATAGATGACAAGCTTTAGGGCTTGAACCTTGTGACCCTGGTCGGCCGACCACTTAGACTGGTCGGCCTACCACCTTGCCTGGTCAGCCGACCACCTTGGCCCTTTTGAACTGGTCGGCCAGATTTGTCTCAGTGAGTGTATTCCAGCTGTGCCAGCTATTTGTCACTTGCTGCATCCTCCATACACGTGTATGGAGGATGTTTAACCTTGGTTTGAAGCTTCTTTGAGAAGCTTTAGTCCTTCTCCTCTATAAAGGGAAGGACCCTCTTCCATTGCTAGGGTTCAGAATTTTTGTGGAGGCATACATACACTCTCCCTCTATATCTCTACATCCAAGCTCTAAAACTCCATAGTTCTTGGCCCTTTGCACACCAACCCTTAGCTTAACCCTTCCATCATCCATCGAAGCACCTTGGAGCTGTTTTTTAGAGGTTGAAGGTTGGTTATTTTGGTCTAAAAGTTGCTGGAGTCATTGGCTACAAGGGTAACACTCTATTTCCCTCTTTTTGATCATTATCTTGGTTCATCTATTAGCTATAGTTGAAAGCATTTTCGAGTCTTGGTATAAACTGAAAATAGTCTTATTTTGAGCTCCTCTTCATGTTCGATTAAGGGCTTTTTTCTGTTTGAGGTCTTCTACTCCCCTTTTATGCTTTATTTCTCTTTTAGGGCTTATCTTGCATGATACATTAGCTTTATTTGTGAGCATTTTTGGGCTTCGAGCCAAACTGTGAAGTGCCTTATTTTGAGTCCCTCTTCAACTTTGTTGAAGAGCTCTTTACTGTTTGAGGCCATCTACTCCCCCTTACCCTCTATCTCGCTTTTAGGGCTATTTTTGCATCATGTTTTAGCCCTACTTGTGAATATTTTCGAGATTTGCTATAAACTGAAAAAGTTCTTATTTTGAGCCCCTTTTCAAGTTTGGTTGAGGTCCTATTTCTGTTTGGGGTCATCTTCCCCCTATGAATGCTTCATTCCTCCATGATTAGGGTTATGCATTAGAGCACTTGCATTGGCCATGGTTTGGCCTCGTAGTCACTGAAATCCAATGGATTTTCAGTGGCTTAGATGTATTTTGAAGGCCAAAATTAGGGAGGGGGGTGACCCCCTCTCTCCTTGTCTTGTTTGGTGGCCTTTTGGGCCTTCCGAAGAGACCCTATTTTGCGTGCATCGAAGTCACTTTCCAGGCCCTATTCTGTGAGTTTTGAAGTCTGCCTTGGTGCTATCCAAGGCCCCTTTGGCCATATTTCATGTCTATAATGCATGTGTAGAGATATCCCATTCAAGGCCTTTCGAGAAGGCCTTTCTTTGCAAGTTTCCGAGACCTAGTTTGGGGCCAATTTGGTGAGTTTTAAGGCTGTCATATTTGATTTCCAGAGTTGATTTGGTCTTGCTAAGTGTCTATCTTGCATGTGCTTAACAAGTCCTTGCATGGCCCTCTAAAGGAGCTCATCATTTTTGCATGCCATGGTTGCATTTTAGTGGTTATTTGGGCATATTTTGGCATGTTTTATTCACTGATTTTGGCTGGTTTGGTGAGATTCCATACGCATCATATAGTTGTAACACAACTCATGCTTACTAGCCAATTTTGCATGTTGCCTTAGCTCTTCATGTGATGCTTTGAACTGGAAATGTTCATGTTTTGGGACTGCCTTGGCTCTGTCTTTATGCTTCATAGTCAAATAATGCATGCTTTGCATAGCTATAAGTCAATTCATGTGCCTAGTGTTGAGTTTCGGGGCTCATCTCATGCATCGGATGCCATATTTCCATGATCCGGGACCATTTTGCATCATATTTCAGTGCTGAAATTTGCATGTTTGCACACCATGTTTCATGCCTTGCCATGCTTTCGTAGAGTGGCATTTAATGCCTTAGGTTTGGTCCTCGGTATGCGTGCATGTGTGCACGCATTTCGATTGTCTCATTTTCATCTGATGGCTACTGATGTGAGTGTGGCCGAGGCCCACTCATGTTGGTGTAAGTCCATTGTGCATTGTGTATGCCATTTCATTTCATAACATTGCGTATGCTAGGTTGTATGTTAGAGCATTGTGTATGCCTTGTTACATCGTGCATTGTGTATGCCATTTTATAGCATTGCGTATGCTAGGTTGCATGTTAGGATTGCATTCATGCATGTCATGCATATTGCATTGTGCTTGGGATAGGAGTTAGCCCAAGCACGGGAAATGAGGGACGTTTCGTACTCCGAGTGACAGAACGTGTCTCAATTCCCTATCGCCGACACTCCGGATTACCCATGATGGAGTTTAGGTCTTGTTGTGTTTTCATGTGCATTCATTTCATATTGAGTCGTGCAATTCGGCCCCTCGGCCATCATGCATCAATATGCGTGATTGGTGGCATGAGGATCGAGGACTACACTCCCTGAAGGGTAGTCACGCATACACATGTGAAAATACTTTGGCATGCCCCTTTGTTGCTCTCTGTTGCAGCAAATCAGAAATCAGTAGCCTTCCGAAGCTTGGCATAAATCCTGAGAACAATTGCAAACAGAGGCAAACCGGGGCATCGCAATGGATTTCCGCGCAAGGCAACTCAAGCATGCATCATCCATCATTCGGAACAGAACTGAGGCGGTCCACGGATTTGCGTGCAATTTACTACTTTTCTAGATTAATTTGTTAATTAATTAGGGTTTTGTACTTAGTCCGACTGCATTATATATTCGGACCCTTCGAGCGAGGGCACAACTGTAATAAGTGTGCGTGTGTGTGATGTATGTCTTCCAACCCCACGTCTTTCTCCCTTTTATTTATCAACTTATGATGGTTAGATTAGGGCATGTTTCAATTAGCATACAGTATGATAGCATGTTTGCATTCATTCATTTGTTTTGCATGCACTGGGCTCGGCGCATCATACTAACTGCATTTGTATTTCAATTCCGAGTTGAATACTTGTTAGTTGTAGCATTTCATATGCCATCTATAGAATAGCCGAGCCCATCTTAGTTGCATTTTGCATGTGTTGCATTAGGCATTTCTGTATAGTTAGGATCATGCATGGATTTCTAACATAGCTTTTGTTTTGGCTTGGAGTACTCGGTAAGTATTTATGCTTTAGCATCCTTGCATGTGTGTGAGTGACTGCCATGATAGCATGCTTACCATGAGGCTAAGTGCTTATGTGATATAACTGCTTGAATGCCTGTGGGTGAAGGTTGGGTTATTTGAATTGGAACAATTCATTAATTGTGAGTTTTAAGCTCATTAGATAGTGGCAAAATCATGTTTTCTAAGCCCACCCGAGGGTGGCAAATCCACGTCTTAGCCTACCTGCAGGTAGCACCATCAAACCATTTTCAAATAAACAAACATGAAATGTTTTGTTCCAATTCAGGTGACCTAGTCTATACTTGTATGTTGTGCACATCACATAGTAAATCTAGGCTAATAACTGGAATAAGAACGCATAATGTTTTCAAAACTAGATATCATGGTTAGTAGAGGCCGATCTTTGATCGGGCGAGCGGGGGTGCTCACGAAGTGACCTTCCCCAATCGTACCCAAGTTCCCGAGCCGAGGCAACTTCGGTGATGACGGACACGTGGCCTTAGGCAACAAGTCAGGGTTTCCTAAATTCCCCCAAAATCAATATTTAGGTGGCGACTCTGTATCTGGCAAAGCAGTCCATGTTTGGCACTTCTTTCAAAAAAATTTGTTTTAAAAAACGATTTGCTGGATTTGGACTCTTTGATGATTCATCGGTCTTGCATTGCACTCCGCGAGATTAGATACAGGACCGTGACACAAATCGAGTCCGAACTGTAGAGGGAGGCCATCACGGGTGCGTCTACAGTCACCACCATATATAGTTGACTATTAATTTGTATTCTTTCTTCTATAACGATGTCATTTTACATCACCACCTGAAGATCATATTCCATAAAAATAAATACAAACACTAAAATTTTCATACAACAGAATGTATGGTGTTCTCAGTACTATATTATCTTGAATAAGGCCCACAATCTATGATGATGATTTGTGCAGTTTTTTTTGGGAGAGTTTCTAATGTGTAGCATTTGAAATTTAGAAATTTCACAATATTTAAAAATCAAGAAGTTTCTCAATTTCTATACAGAAAGTGTGCACTTTTGCAGTTTCTTAAACATTGTAATTTTTTTAGTTTCTCAATTTGAGAAATTGTGAAATTCGACATTTTACAATATAGACCACAGTTAACTCCAAAAACAAGCATCCAGACTGATCAGCATGACCATTCAGACAGATGAGGATGATTGACAAATCAGAAAAAAACAAGACAGATCTGGAGCACACCACCAGAATTGATCTGTCGCAGACCACCACAAGCATCACAGATCTGGAGCAGACCACCACAGATCTGGAGCACACCACCACAAGCATCCAGACAGATCTGATGCAGACCACCAGAATTGCTTCAGATCAGTCCCCCTTCATGACTGATGCAATACTTCACCATGCAAACCACCAAAAGAAGAGAAAAAAAGGAAAAGAAAGAAATAGAGAGGAGCTAATTCAGAGCAGTTTTGGACCCCAAACGCCCGGTTTTGCCTACTTTGTCACACTTTTATGTCCTACATAACAAATAATGCGTCCTATCGAAGCATTGCTTGCTTTCACAGGTTTGTTTGATCTAGGCCGAGGTGACCGCTACGATCTCGGGTTGTTTCCACGTTGTTTCCAACTTTTTGCCCCAACTGGCTCGTTTTTACCTTCTCTATCACATTTTGGTTTCCATGGAACAGTAAAAAATTCTTGTTTAACTAGTCATCCTTGGATCAGTGGAACATTACAATGTTTGAAGTTTCTATACTAGTCAACATAAACTAAACTGTAAATTCCATCTTTTAAATATTGAACTAAAATTAGTTTAAAGACAATCATTTCTCTATGATATTCTCATCAAACATTTATTTGCCTTTACTTTGAACATAAATATAATCAAATATGGTTTAACACACTTACCAATTACCATGAATATCTATTGTCGAGAATTTGGCGGATTGCGATTTTCCAAAACTTGCGCCAACATGCTCTGCAGTCCAAAAAGCTGTCGTTGCATCTCCTCACGTTGTCTTGTATTCTCTCCCTCTTTCATTTGTTGCTCCTCTTCTTTTTTTTGTTGCTCCTCACGGTTGCTCTGCTGTTCCACAGGCATTATCTCCAACTCGGATGTAAGCCTTTTCAATTGCTCGTCACGTGCTTGTGATGTAGCAGAGAACCCAGTATCACAAGAAGAAGGCTTTGGTCCAACCCCAAATCCTCTCAAGTATCCCTTCTTCTTACCAAGAACCACTATTGATATATCCTCTTGCCTCATCGGCGTTCCAGCCTCGATAGACTCATCTCGTACCCTTGTCATTTGCTCCTATAATTGTAAAATATAAATATTGTTAGTATAAGAAAAACACAAAAGTTGCATGTATAAGTGTCCAAATGATTGGAATATTTGCATGTCAATCACCGCATATAGGATCAATCCACTGTTTTGTCTTCTTGTGTTAATGAGTGTCCTTGTAGAAATTACAGAGATCTGGCAACAATCCACCATTTTCCTTCACCTGTGATATGCCAAACACCAACAAGAACATGCCTTCATTAATATGGTAACATATTAAATAAGTGTGGATAAAGTTAATAAAATCAACGAAATACATCTCACCGCAATACTCATCACTCCCGGAAAAGATCGCGACCCAATAGTGTGATTGTAGGGTAGCTTGCTCCTATTATTTTTTCCGGTGTCATAGCGACGCTACAAAAATCCACATTGTACGGGTTTATTACATATATAGTTAAAGTACTAAGTCAATTTTTTGGGTCATGGTTAGATACAAAAATCCAAATTGTGAGGGTTTGTGATACATGGTTAGATACATGGTTAGATATAAACGGTCTTCACGCAATCCCTGCTAAACGACCTAACCTAACGCGACTTGGGTGACGTCCCACTAACCCTGACAATTAATTAACCTTACATAGGCATAAACCCAAGAATAAACATAAGCATAATACATGCATAAAGAAAACAAATTACAACATATATGATCTCATATACCTTACTGTTGAGGGGGTGGAGGCCTACTGGCTGCCCACGCTACAATCTGTTCATTGATCAGCACCTGGAGGTCTGCAATACGCTGATCACACTCTGCAAGTCTTGCAGAAATATACGGTTGGGTATAAAAGTGTACAGGTGTATTAAGGTAGTACTCTTTCTGGTTTTGCCAAAACTGTAATAACCACAAATATTGTTCAAGGCATGAAACAAAGGGCATACATGAAAATGCTTAATTTATTGAGAATTGAGGAAGTAGAATATTTCACAAGAGGAGGTTGGAAGAGATATTACAATCAAAGAAGGAAAAGAAGAAAACTGAAAAGAGGATAACTGAAAATTCAAACGTGCCTCAACAAGGGTGAAGCCTTCCCTTTTATAATACAAAAAGTACACAGTGAGGGACACGTGTCCTATTGATAGTGGACCGATGAAATGATCCTTATCTTCTTCTGCTGGCGTAAGTACTTACGATTCCTGGTAGTGGAGACAGCATCTCTCAAATATCTGATAGTGGGTACAGCTTTAGCCAAAGTTGCTTGTCCTGTTGTGTCGACACTCAATCATGTCGCTTTCCTTTTCTGTTGCTTTTGTCAAGCTTATCTGCAATTACATCGGTTAGGGAATCCCAAAAGTCCCCAAAGTTGGTATCATCATTATCTTCTGGTAATTGAGATTCTCCAGCTAACACATGTTCGGCTGGCTCGGCTTCGGTCTCGGATGTGGGTTGACTGGTCTGACTGGTGCCTGATCTCATAGAGGCATCATCATCGGTAGAGACTGATTGCAAAAATTGCTCCTTCAGATAATTCATACTTTTGATAATTATTTCATTATCAGAAAGGTTAGGATACTGTTGTCTTAAATCTTTTTGGATTTGAACAAACGGATTGCTCGAGATTGGTGGAGCTGTTAAAGCTGGCTGTTTTATAGATTCCCAACAAGCTTGGGTATGCTGTTTAATTTTCTGAATGGTTTCATTAATAATCGGATTCATACCTTTATCCCACCATTTAACAAAAAAGATTCGTTTAAGGCGGGGAACCTTGTTCTGGTAATCACACGCGAAATCCCACTTCCATATCCATGGAACATCTTGAGTTACACCAGAAATTAATACCTTTTGTAGAATGGTATAAAAAAATGCAACTTTTCCAAATAACAGTTAGATATTTAGGAAAACATCTTTATACCATCGGAAATGAGTAAGAGAGGGACAGTGCAAATTCTGTAAGAGCTCTCGACCACGATCGGAGATACTAGTACTGGTGCCAACAAAATGAAGAATAATGGTCTGGATAAGAGTATAAACAGCATCCTGCTGTTGGATAGGTTGGTTGGTAGTTGAGTCTATTTCAAATTGCAGAACAGGATCGTTATAAAACCGCTTTTACAGTACCCTTTGGGCATTATGAATGGAACGTCATGCCCTTTGGATTAAAAAATGCACCATCAGAATTTCAACATATCATGAACGATATTTTTAATCCGTACACTGAATTTATTCTGTCATATATTGATGATGTATTAAATATTTTCTATTTTCACTTCCTGGTGTAAAATCCATTAGATATCAAAATTCATATCACTGGCCGTCGGACTAGTTGGCGGCCTATCTGGTGGGGGTGTAGTATAAACACCATGAGGAATTCGGTTTTGAGATATTCAAACCTAAAGTTACTGCTATTGAAGACCAGTATAAAACCTGGACTAGAACTGAAGGACAGACAATCAGTGCCATACATCCGCCACCTAAAGCACTCGAATTAGTTCCTAATGGTGAAACCACTTTACAACCGCTTATAGCCACTGCATATATTGATGCCCAATCTGGAAGATTTCTAAATCTGACTATATTCAATTAAAAGATTTAGGTTTAATAGTTAAACAGCATAATTATACAGATAAATAACTTTGCCATGATAAAAATATCTGTTTGGAAGCAAAATTCTTCACATCCTGTTTAAATATCTGTTTGGCAGCAGAGCAATCAACTCTGATGAGAAAATGCTGGTTTAATAAATCATCCTGAAATTTAACAACGCACTTAACAATTGATAAACATTCCTATTTAATAGTTGGATAGTTTAAAGCAGCTTTATTCCAATGCCCAGAATGAAAGCGTAAAAGTTCTTCTTTCTGAGTCTTGGGATTAAGTTGCTTTAAAATCCCACCAAATCCTTCATTGGAAGCATCAGTTTCAACAATTTTCTTCCAATCAGGATTGGGTAACTGTAAACAAGGTATCTGTTTTACTTTAGCTTTAATTCTTTGAACTGCTGAAGTATGAGTCGCATCCCATGGGGGAGGATTCTTTCTGAGCCTGGTATATAGAATAGCAGCATCTGCAGATAATTGTTTATCGGATAAGGGTTCTTGGAAATTCATTTGAATTTCATAAATTTGTTCTGGTGTGAATTCATCATCATTTTGAATAATGGGTTCGGATCTAAGCATTTGGATGGAACCAGAGGTTCCAGGTGATTGTTCTGAAGGTCGAACATTTAAATGCTTCATTTTCTGGAGGAGAGTGTCCATGAATTCAGTATTAGAAGCTTTTAACTTAAAGTTAGTGACTTCTAATGGCGGTTTAACTAATACGGGATGAATTGTAGAGGATTCTGTTATTGGTAAAGCTAAAGTTCTATCTTTAAAAAGAGAAATAGCTTCTTCAATTCTGGTTAATTGTTTACCAATTGTTTGATAGATTAAATTTGTATAATTATGTTGTTTAACTGTTAAACCTAAATCTTTTAATTGAATATAGTCAGATTTAGAAAATCTTCCAGATTGAGCTTCAATATATGCAGTGGCTATAAGCGGTTGTAAAGTGGTTTCACCATTAGGAACTAATTCGAGTGCTTTAGGCGGCGGATGTGTGGCACTGATTGTCTGTCCTTCAGTTGTAGTCCAGGTTTTATACTGGTCTTCAATAGCAGTAACTTTAGGTTTGGTTTCTGTTTTATACCATTCTACAAAAGGTATTAATTTCTGGTGTAACTCAAGATGTTGATAATATTGAGTTTTGTACTGATTTAATTGGTCTGGAGTATGACTTTTAAAATACCAATTTCTAAATTCTGTATATTTTTCCTGATTAAATTCCTGATTTGCATATTTTCTATTTTCACTTCCTGGTGTAAAATCCATTAGATATCAAAATTCATATCACTGGCCGTCGGACTAGTTGGCGGCCTATCTGGTGGGGGTGTAGTATAAGCACCATGAGGAATTCGGTTTTGAGATATTCTAATTTCTTGCACTTCAGTTTGCATGGGATCCTCTTGAGGATCACTAGAAGGTCTGCTAGGTGGCCTAGAAGGTATCTGCTGTAGGAGAGAGTCAAATGACTGTCTACTAGATTCTGATAATTCAACCTTGTATGGAGGAATAGATCTAAAACTATTGTTGGAAAAGCTTCTGTTTGCAGATCTAAAACTATTATTAGAAAAACTTCTAGGAGCTGTTCTAAAACTAGCATTAGAAGAGTTGCTTCTAGTAAGCATGGGTCTCTGGAATTGAAGGAAAACATTCCCTTCTTGTGTCTGTATAACATCATCTAAATTATGTTGAACCATAGGTTTGGGAGGCACAGCATTAGGAATATGCCATCTTTCTGGAAAGGTTATTTCTGACCATGGAATTAGCTTTGGTACAGCTACCTGACTGTTATATAAATTAGTTTCAATTAAAACTGTTTTTCCTGTTTCAGTTTTCTTTCTAACATAAGGATTTAATGTTGTTAAAGCCTTTATGTATATTCTGGAATGTACTGAAAAAGGAGGAGATCCTGGTTTATACTCATATCCATGAGTAAGAACTCTAAGTTCTAATACATCGGATATATTAGCATCAGTCATGGCTATGCTAAGATTTGGGTAAATATCAAAATAGACTAGTCCATGGGAAAGATTGGTTTCAATAGCTCCCATGATAGATGCTCTCCAATTGAGACATCTGCCATCTCAAAGTGTGCATTGAATACTGGTATTTTGACCTAAAAGGGTCCACGGCTTGAATGCTATTTGTACTAATCCTATGTGGATGTACTTGTAGTCTTTCACAAACGGAATGAAATCATTAATATGAATTAATCGGATTATTTCATCATTATTTTGTATGCATGAAGCATGCTCAAATGTTTTAATGATTGTTTTACTGAAAAATTGAAAACGGCCTTTTTTATAAATCGTTTTCGGATCTACTAACGGAATAGTCCACTTATCTAAAGCATCCTTAACATCCTGATATGCTACCATTTCAGCTGCTTCGGCTAGAGAAGATACTGTATTTCCTACAGAGGTTACTGATTCATTTTCTGGTATGGCTACGGTATTATCTTGTATGTCAGTCATAGTTGTATTGTGATCATATATGTCTAATTTATTTAATTTATATACGTATTATACATATTTTTAAACTTGGCTCTGATACCATGAAAGGTGCTCACTAAAGGTTAAGGCTAGCACGTTTGTCAACGATTTACAGGTATAAACGATCTTCATGCAATCCCTGCTAAACGACCTAACCTAAGGCGACTTGGGAGACGTCCCACTAACCCTGACAATTAAATAACCTTACATAGGCATAAACCCAAGAATAAACATAAGCATAATACATGCATAAAGAAAACAAATTACAACATATATGATCTCATATACCTTACTGTTGAGGGGATGGAGGCCTACTGGCCGCCCACGCTACAATCTATTCGTTGATCAGCACCTGGAGGTCTGCAATACGCTGATCACACTCTGCTAGTCTTGCAGAAATATACGGTTGGGTATAAAAGTCTACAGGTGTATTAAGGTAGTACTCTTTCTGGTTTTGCCAAAACTGTAATAACCACAAATATTGTTCAAGGCATGAAACAGAGGGCATACATGAAAATACTTAATTTATTGAGAATTGAGGAAGTACAATATTTCACAAGAGGAGGTTGGAAGAGATATTACAATCAAAGAAGGAAAAGAAGAAAACTGAAAAGAGGATAACTGAAAATTCAAACGTGCCTCAACAAGGGTGAAGCCTTCCCTTTTATAATACAAAAAGTACACAGTGAGGGACACGTGTCCTACTGATAGTGGACCGATGAAATGATCCTTATCTTCTTCTGCTGGCGTAAGTGCTTACGATTCCTGGTAGTGGAGACAGCATCTCTCAAATATCTGATAGTGGGTACAGCTTTAGCCAAAGTTGCTTGTCCTGTTGTGCCGACACTCAATCATGTCGCTTTCCTTTTATGTTGCTTTTGTCAAGCTTATCTGCAATTACATCGGTTAGGGAATCCCAAAAGTCCCCAAAGTTGGTATCATCATTATCTTCTGGTAATTGAGATTCTCCAGCTAACACATGTTCGGCTGGCTCGGCTTCGGTCTCGTATGTGGGTTGACTGGTCTGACTAGTGCCTGATCTCATAGAGGCATCATCATCGGTAGAGACTGATTGCAAAAATTGCTCCTTCAAATAATTCATACTTTTGATAATTATTTAATTATCAGAAAGGTTAGGATACTGTTGTCTTAAATCTTTTTGGATTTGAACAAACGGATTGCTCGAGACTGGTGGAGTCAAGAAAGTGGTTGTTTCTGATTCCCAACAAGCTTGGGTATGCTGTTTAATTTTCTGAATGGTTTCATTAATAATCGGATTCATACCTTTATCCCACCATTTAACAAAAAAGATTCGTTTAAGGCGGGGAACCTTGTTCTGGTAATCACAGGCGAAATCTCACTTCCATATCCATGGAATACTAAAACGGATAGTAAAGTGTACAAGAGATTTACTGACGGATAAATCCCGGTTTTTGTTTAAGTAAGAATATGCACGAGAATATGCCACATTCCATTCATTAAAAGCAAGACGGATTTCTTCTGGTAAAATTTCCATTGAAAGTCCAAATTTATCCCACCAAATGAGGAACCAATGTGGGACATCGTTTTTAAGGACATCAGGACAGACACGGATAAACCAAGAATGATTGCGGATAGGATTCTGGTAATAAAACACCTGGGTAAAGGCATCAACATAATCCCAGTAGGTGTATTTGGTCTGTTTATTGCGAAGATCAATTTCGCGAAGAGTATGTGGATGAATAACCCAAGTGGAGATGGGCATAATAGTACGGATGGTAATTTTGCTAAAAGAGATTGGACTGGTAGCCTTATTAGTGTCATGGAGTTTATGAGAAAACTCACAGGCTTCTGTTTCTGTTAATATCTGTTCATAGATATAACGGTACTGGTCAAAATGAGGAGGTGACTGTTGAGTGGTGAGATAACGGCGTTTAATCTCCCAAGGATCTATCATCCATTGTTCATCAGCAGATTCTATCCAGAGGACAGTTTCCTCAGTAATACTGTTAGGAGTATACGGATCTTCAGTCCTAAGGAGAATATCCTTGACTGATGGATTACTAGTTTGTCCTCTGAGAGGAGGGAATTCGGATGGATCATAGCGAGGGTTAGAACCCCGACCACGACCTCTGCCATGATGGCCTCTACTGGTCATCTGCTTCGGCAGGATACAGTTGCTGCAAATATTCACGGGTAAGAAAGTCAGGCAAATTATTGGTGGAGCCTTTAATATGTTCAATATCAAAGTCAAAATTAGATAAATAACTTTGCCATGATAAAAATATCTGTTTGGAAGCAAGATTCTTCACATCCTGTTTAAATATCTGTTTGGCAGCAGAGCAATCAACTCTGATGAGAAAATGCTGGTTTAATAAATCATCCTAAAATTTAACAATGCACTTAACAATTGCTAAACATTCCTATTTAATAGTTGGATAGTTTAAAGCGGCTTTATTCCAATGCCCAGAATGAAAGCGTAAAAGTTCTTCTTTCTGAGTCTTGGGATTAAGTTGCTTTAAAATCCCACCAAATCCTTCATTGGAAGCATCGGTTTCAACAATTTTCTTCCAATCAGGATTGGGTAACTGTTTTACTTTAGCTTTAATTCTTTGAACTGCTGAAGTATGAGTCGCATCCCATGGGGGAGGATTCTTTCTGAGCCTGGTATATAGAATAGCAGCATCTACAGATAATTGTTTATAATAATCGTGGATATAATTGAGACTGCCTAAAAATCTTTGTAATTGAGTTTTATCCTTAATTTAATCGGGAAATTTAGAAGCAAACTCAATACTCCTGTTAATTGGTATAATACTTCCATTAGAAATATTATGACCTAAATATCTAACTGTTATTTGGAAAAGTTGCATTTTTGGTGCAGAAATTACCAAACCATTTCGGATAATAACATGCTTAAAAATATTAAGATGTTTAATATGCTGTTCAATTGATGGAGAAAAAATTAATACATCATCAATATATGACAGAATAAATTCAGTGTACGGATTAAAAATATCGTTCATGATATGTTGAAATTCTGATGGTGCATTTTTTAATCCAAAGGGCATGACGTTCCATTCATAATGCCCAAAGGGTACTGTAAAAGCGGTTTTATAACGATCCTGTTCTGCAATTTGAATTTGCCAATATCCTGATTTTAAATCAAATTTGGAAAATATAATTGCATCCTGGAGGCGATCCAAAAGATCTTTCTTATTCGGAATAGGATATCGAATCCATTTTAATTTCTCATTTAACGGTTTATAATTAATAACAAGGCGAGGAACACCACGCTCAATTTCTGCATTTTTGTTGACATAAAAAGCGGTACAACTCCATGGAGAGTGACTTGGTCGGATAAGTTTTTCATCAAGTAGACTTTGAATTTTTGTTTTACATAATTCCATATATTCCTTTTTCATTTGACTAGGGCGAGCTCTAGTTGGAATATATTTCTCATCAAAATCGGGTTCATAGGGTAAAGTAACTGTATGTTTCTTTCGTTCCCAAAAAGCATTTCGAACTGTTTCACAAACTTCTGTTTGAAATTCTTTTTCTAAAAGCTTGATTTTCTGTTGTAAAGACGGTTGTTGTAATCTTTGTTCTGTTGTTAAGAAGGAGACTTCTTTTTGTAAAAAATTTATCTGGTTCTGTTTAAAAGACACTAGATCTCTAATTTGATCTAATTCTTTAGTGTATGGTTGTGTGATGAATTGAAAAATAACTGTTTTACCCTGTAATTGGGAATAAATACCTGTTTGATCAATTTTCTGTATAGGCATTAAAAGACAAAGAAAAGGTGTGCCTAAGATAATATTTGTTGCAAGATTTCAGACTAAAACAAAAGATGTTGGAAGACATAAATCTTGATTACAAATATATGCTTCTGGAATTTTATACCTGATTTGTAGAGAATTTCCACTTGCACTGGTAAGACTCTGGGTAGTCTTTTCAAAATACCTGGTTGGAACTATACCTTCTTGAATACAGTTCATATCTGCTCCACTATCTACCAAGGCAATAGCGTCTTTGATAATGAAATCGGGTTTTATCATAAAAGAGATCTTTATGTACCATTTCTGGAAAGTTACCTGATTAACCAATAACAAATATTGGCTAGAGGATGATTCAGATTCTGACTTTGATTCAAGTTTTTGTTCAGTTTCTTTTCCCTTTTCTACTGATTTGGCTATCTGATTATGTAGATATTTAATATCTTTGATGGCTGCTGCACTAGCTGTTTGTAAATGTTTGACTTCAGTTTTTAAAACATTTATTTCCATTTTTAAATCTTGAATTGTTGTTGGTTGTTCTATGGTTGGTTGGACCTGGATTCTGTTAAGTACGTTTTTAAGATTGTACGAATAATCGGGTATGTTAGGTGTTTCTTGTACTGTTTGTTGGTGTTCATAACACATTTTTAAATATTTCATTTTCATTTCTGGATCTGGTATCTGATCTGCCACAGCAAGCATGTCCTTTTGAGTATCGGTTAACACATTTATGCTACTGGGTTCGCCTAGGTGTAAACCATTCATTTCTACAATAGATTTCCAGTAGTTAATTTCTGATAATTGATCCTGATTAGTGCAGGGACAGGAATGTTCTTCTGATTCTTCGTCACTATTAGAAGTAGAGTATAATTGATTAATTTCATCTTTAGATGGAGATTCATTACTAGATGAATTTTCTTCTGCTTCAAGAGCATTAATTATCTGTTCTTTAATACTATCATCTAAGTTTAATTCATTAATCTTAGATTTAGCTTTTGATTTACAACGGTTAGCATAATGTCCTGTTTGTCCACATTTATAACACTTAACTTCTGATTTAGATTTTCTTTTATGTGTAGATTTACTGGTAGAAGCTTTTTTAGCATAAAACTTCTTATTGGGTTTAGGATGGCTAGATTTGTGTGTTTTACGGAAGGGTTTTGAGGATTTCTTGTGAGATATCCTTCGAGGTTTACCTGGATATTGAGTAACTGGTTCATAGGCAAATTGGTCACAAAATTCACCTAATTCTTTTCTTCCTGTTAAATTCTGTTGTTTCATTTGGTAATGGAGTTTAAGATCATTACACAGGGCTAAACCTTCATCGGTTATTATGGAGCAAAGTTGTCCATAAGTATACTGGTCATAAGGAATAGACATCCGGTCATGGTGGTCCCGAAGTTTTTTTCTAACGCGTTCAGCAAAGAGAGACGGAAGGCCATCGACAAATTTGGCTTTCCAGTGAACACTGTTAGCATCAGGGCGTTGCATCACCTTGACAAGGAAAACATCTTTATACCATCGGAAATGAGTAAGAGAGGGACAGCGCAAATTCTGTAAGAGCTCTCGACCACGATCGGAGATACTAGTACTGGTGCCAACAAAATGAAGAATAATGGTCTGGATAAGAGTATAAATAGCATCCTACTGTTGGATAGGTTGGTTGGTAGTTGAGTCTATTTCGACTTTAACAGAATTAAGAATTTCTAATTTTTGTGGCTCAGTGATGATATTATCCCACCAGCCTTTTAGTTGTCCGGTAAATCCATTGATAAGGAACTTAGCAATGGCTTGGTCCTGGTTATTATACTGCCTGCAGATAGTATCATACATCAACATTTGATGGATCTTTTTGAATATACTATATTCGGATTGACCATCTATATTCCATTCATAAATGGTCTTACCATGATAACTACCCTAATCATTTAAATAAGTTTCTTCATACAAAAGATCAGGAGGAGTTGGTCTAGCATAATAACTACGGGTTGGTGGCAAGATTGCCGGTGCGCATGAAATATAATTAATAACAAGGCGAGGAACACCCCGCTCAATTTCTGCATTTTTGTTGACATAAAAAGCGGTACAACTCCATGGAGAGTGACTTGGTCGGATAAGTTTTTTATCAAGTAGACTTTGAATTTCTATTTTACATAATTCCATATATTCCTTTTTCATTTGACTAGGGCGAGCTCTAGTTGGAATATATTTCTCATCAAAATCGGGTTCATAGGGTAAAGTAACTGTATGTTTCTTTCGTTCCCAAAAAGCATTTGGAACTGTTTCACAAACTTCTGTTAAACAGGAATGTTTAGCAATTGTTAAGTGCATTGTTAAATTTCAGGATGATTTATTAAACCAGTATTTTCTCATGAGAGTTGATTGCTCTGTTGCCAAACAGATATTTAAACAGGATGTGAAGAATCTTGCTTCCAAACAGATATTTTTATCATGGCAAAGTTATTTATCTAATATTGAACATATTAAAGGCTCCACCAATAATTTGCCTGACTTTCTTACCCGTGAATATTTGCAGCAACCGTATCCTGCCGAAGCAGATGACCAGTAGAGGCCATCGTGGCAGAGGTCGTGGTCGGGGTTCTAACCCTCGCTATGATCCATCCGAATTCCCTTCTCTCAGAGGACAAACCAGTAATCCATCAGCCAAGGATATTCTCCTCAGGACTGAAGATCCGTATACTCCTAACAGTGTTACTGAGGAAACTGTCCTCTGGATTGAATCTGCTGATGAACAATGGATGACAGATCCTTGGGAGATTAAACGCCGTTATCTCACCACTCAACAGTCACCTTCTCATTTTGACCAGTACCGTTATATCTATGAACATATATTAATAGAAACAGGAGCCTGTGAGTTTTCTCATAAACTCCATGACACTAATAAGGCTACCAGTCCAATCGTTTTACATAATTCCATATATTCCTTTTTCATTTGACTAGGGCGAGCTCTAGTTGGAATATATTTCTCATCAAAATCGGGTTCATAGGGTAAAGTAACTGTATGTTTCTTTCATTCCCAAAAAGCATTTGGAACTGTTTCACAAACTTCTGTTTGAAATTCTTTTTCTAAAAGCTTGATTTTCTGTTGTAAAGAGTGTTTATAATAATCGCGGATATAATTGAGACTGCCTAAAAATCTTTGTAATTGAGTTTTATCCTTAATTTCATCGGGAAATTTAGAAGCAAACTCAATACTCTTGTTAATTGGTATAATACTTCCATTAGAAATATTATGACCTAAATATCTAACTGTTATTTGGATAGCTTGCTCCTATTATTTTGCCAGTGTCGTAGCGACGCTACAAAAATCCACATTGTACGGGTTTATTACATATATAGTTAAAGTACTAAGTCAATTTTTTGGGTCATGGTTAGATACAAAAATCCAAATTGTGAGGGTTTGTGACATATATAGTTAAACAATGATAACAGTACTAAGAAGCCTTGTGAAGGTGGTCAAATACTTTGCATTTATAGGTAGATAATTTGATCCTTCATTCTATATGATTTCATAGAGCTTGTTAATAATACATTATTATTATATAACTAAATCATAACATACCTTGTTTGCAGGATCTAACCATACTTTGTCAATCAAATACTTCCAATCATCTAATTTGATTCCTTTGTATGGATGAGCATAGGGATTAGTTCCCACATCCACAAGCTTCTCCCATTTCTTCTTCATTCTTCATTTCCAATCTTTATGTAACACGTTACACTTCTTTTCCACAACTTGCTGGGATAGTGCATTGTCCTCATAATTATCCCCTATTTCAAATTTATCCTATAATTATCAATGAAAACCAAATAAGAAACTTGCAATTATGTAATGTGAACGCTGAAAATATGTAGTTACAGTGATATTTAATTACGGTGACGTGCAAAATTTAATGAAAAAGAACATCACTTCATAAAAGAAAGAACACATTTAATAAATAGTTTGTCATGTAATTTGATTATTATGGGTGAAGCAATGGCAATGGCAATGGCAAACACATTCCTAAGGATCAAGAAATGGAAACAATCACCCCTTGCACTATTATCATATCCACAACAGCAAAACAAGACCGAACCAGCACAATTTAGCAAGAAACGCCTCTGCTGCAATCCCCCAAAACAATACAGCAACAAGCATTTCAAAACTCCCCTGTGACACACAAGTCAGGCAACATAACAGCAGTATGCCACAACATCAGAACTGGGATCCTCATGAAGAACCAAAACAGAGTGAGCTAATTCAGAGCAGTAGCCCTGAGTTTGATGACCTCACACAGCTCCACCAGATCTAGTTGTGTGCCATTAAAGATGCTGCCATATCTCTGTTCCCAAATAAACCATAACATAGCCACAAGAATAGTTTTCCAGCTTACCCTTTTATGTTTTTTCAATTATAACAAAAAACATCTATATACATTTCTTTTGGTTTTTTAACCCTCTTTTGTTTTCTTAAACCTCTGGATGGTCTGCTCTGTTTCTCTTCTCATTGTTTTAAATTACAGTTAAAAGGAAATCCTCAGCAGTTCTTGTTAATGAAATTAGATTTTTTTGACAATCTTGTTAATTAATGAGACTTTTTTGACAATCTAAAATATCCAAGAAGTTTGTTGACATAACCAACCTTCTATAAATCTAAGGCAGTACCCTCAGATCACAAGCTTTTATAGGCATCATCTCTTGAGAGGTCATTTCCAAGCACTGGATTGAGAGCCTTGTGCTTAAATACTGGTGCTCCATTGCCCCTCACTTCTCTCTCTGTTGGGCCACTCTATCTCTCACCTAAACATTCCCCTTTGTCCCTGGTGATCGTGAGTCTCCAATGAACCCCTAACCTCCTGCCACTACTTCCTGTCCTACGCTCTCCTTGGCCCCAGTTTGTAGCCTAGCCTCTATTAGTTTGACGCATGTGATTGTAAATTCAATAAACATCTTGACGTCAACCATTCTTTTGATGAAGATCCTTGTCAAGATCAATAATATTCATTTTTTGTTTCGTATTTCAATATTGTTACTCAACAAAAAGAGGTGAATTACAAAAAAGTGAAAACTCAAAATAATTGCAACTTTCATGGAAGTATATGTCAATGTGTTTGATGCAAGTGAAAGTTATGGAATGGGATAAAACCCTCACTTGCACCCACATTTACTTCCGTAGAATTGCTATTATTTTGAGTTGTTTCCACTCTTTTTACAATTCCTTGCAAAAGATATGCAATTTTAGATTCTTTCAAGGTGCATCCAGCTACAGAATTTAGAGTTGGCTTTAAGGGAAGGATCTTTGTGCCTTCAAATTCAAATTTTTAATTTGGGTGCAATCCTTTAAATTGATTTGGCAATCCACCCAACATCCAATATATTTATGTTGGTTATGAAGAGGAATGAGTTTTAATCACAAATCTCAAAACTAAAATTGGAGCACGAGTTCAAAAGGTCCATGACAGCTATCATCCAAGAAAGGTTATCAAGTGCACATATGAAACATTGAAATTCATAAGCTAAAATGATCATAAATGCTTAATCAAGTCTTGTCAGAACCATAAGCAATGGTTTGAGACTAGGACAACAAAGCATTAGGGAATAGGATGTTAAAGGAATTTTCAAATCTTTGGTTAAACAAACTGCAGATATCCACAATTTTCTTTATTTATTTTTTAAATTAATAATAGAAAGGATGAGTACTTTTATTGAAGGCTATCCTGCAAGGCACTACCAAAGCAGCGTTAACAAGAAAGTAAGTGGACCGAGTTTAGAATTAGAAAGCCAAAAATATGAATGCTTCTGGACAGACATTTTTTCCATGTCACACAAAAGTGGACCGAGTTTAGAATTAGAAAGCCAAAAATATGAAGCACATAAATAAACACCATCACTAACATGTAAAAAATGTTTCGTTTTAGAATACAGACCAAAACACCTGTAATAAAATCTATTAAAAGAACCTACTATTCTCACATAGTGTTCCCAAAGAAAAAAGAAAAGGCAGAGGTTAACTACAAACCATTCCCACCTTAATATCCAATACATGAGCATTAAAACTTCTTAATGCTAATGAATCAGGTACTTTTGCATCTCACTTGTATTATGTAGTAAAAAATGTAACAGGATATTTTTCTGATTCATCAACTATTACAGAAAAAAACCTCAGCAACCTTGGAGATATAATTAATGAGACTTTTTTGACAATCTAGTTATGTGACTCAAATACTTTTAAAAGGTGGTCAAATACTTTTTTGAGGTGTCTCACTCATGCAAAAAAGCAAAGCACTGATGCATAGCTCTTTACTTTTTTTATCCCATTCTTAAAACTAGAGGAGAGGACATGCCAATTGTTGTACTTCCATCTCTAAATCTAGAGGAGATGCAGTAGAAAACATTGTAGAGACAATTGACACCTTTTAGAAAGCTACAAACTTCTGCTAATGTAACAATTACTTTCCAAGTTAATTTTCCTACTCAATAACTAAAGACATATTCTTGGTCTGGTTCAGTCTTCAATCAACAGCTTGGTAATAGTTTTAGTGGATCTCAGATCACAGTCTTGGTACAATTCTTCATAAGAAATGAAATCTGTCTTCACAATGAAAGGGTAAAAATCTGCATCATTTCAATGACAACAAATTTAGACTCTTTTTGTATAGATGGATTTCAAATGAAGGAAATTTAAAGTCAAATTTTACAAAAGTATAGGAGAGTTTGTTACTATAGTTTTATTGGGAATCTGAAAGGGAACAAAGAAAAGTATTTTTGTTAGTATCTCTGTACAACTTCAGTATGAAGGATTTAAAATAACAACTACTACATTTTTAAATTAAAAGTCTATCACGTTAAAGACATCAAGTTCAACAATAAAATCAATATCTAAATTATCAAATCTAAATTTGAGCTATTCCCTATTAATGATTAGTGTCAAATCGTCTTATTTCAAATTTAAATATCACTACTGAATGGATAGCAGAGAGAGAGAGTGGTTGAGAGATGACTATCAGTTTCACTTACTTGCCTATAAAATTAACATACTAAATATGCACTAGTTCATTTTGATGACAGGAAAATATTATAAAAAATAAATAAGTAAATAAAAAGAAAAAAAAGAAGAAGAGGAAGAAAGAAGACAATGCAAAGCTTTGTCCTTGGATAAAAAAACCACTATGAATTGAGAAGAAATAATATGTTGATGTCTGGAAAATATTATGACCGTAGTCATATCCTAAAACTTTATTGGATCAAAAAAGCTTCGTCAAGTTGCTCTTTGAAAGCAGTCTTCGAAATATAAGGGACAATCACTGCAAAGCTAATATATATATATATATATATGGAAACGAGATAGAAACGCCTACACAACAACTTTCTCAAAAAAAAGAAATAAGAAAAAAAAAGACCAAGGCACGACATGAAAGGGACATGACAACAAATCACACAATTTAAAAAAAAAGAAAAAGACATGGTGTTCGAGTTTACTTTGGGAACAATCACACATTTCACCAGGACCAACATACCCTCCTATTTGATTAGACTAAATACTTTCAAGTACAACATTTGAAAATTGAAAACTGAACAATAAATTTGTCTATCAAGATTATAAGTGAAAATCATGTTCCTCCAAGATAATTGAACATTCAGTGACAAATCAAGTCTAACTAAAATTTTAGTACCTTTTTAACAGAATTTCCAATTGTGGCTGCTGAATAGAAGCCTCAGAAGTACACAAACTTGAGTGCTTAGTCGTGTTAACAAAAAACCTGTTACTTTCATCATTGTAAAATTCAAAAAAAAAATTGGAAACTCTGCATCAGGGTGAGCAACAAACGTGAATTTGGAGACCCAATGCCTAATCCATCTATGCTGGATGTTTTGGCCTTAGGCTCTAGTGCCCCAAATTTGTGCT
Source organism: Camellia lanceoleosa (assembly GCA_025200525.1). Lineage (NCBI taxonomy): Eukaryota > Viridiplantae > Streptophyta > Magnoliopsida > Ericales > Theaceae > Camellia > Camellia lanceoleosa. Next base: position 1,939,924 of record JANUSC010000016.1, on the reverse strand, counting down.
AGTAGTTACATTTGTGTCTAAAAACTTAATCCTACGCCAATTTTTGACTTCAAATTCCCCAGCCATGACTTTCATGCTGATTTGATGCCAATAGACCGATCATCTACATAACATAGTAATTAAAGTGAAGTTCAGAATCTCTAGATTGAAAGTCACAGATTCAGTATTTTCACCAAACTAGAGACTCCCTTTCACACTCAACGCAAATTAACAGCCTAAAAAGTTAAAACTTAAGCCCATGATCCTTTTAACCACAAAATAATGTGAAATATATTACGAACTAGTTTATTTAATATCATTAAAAGAGAACAGTTACAAAAAACACCACCGATAATGTCACGCCCCAAACCCGCCCCTAAAAGTTTGGGCATGACCTATGCATAAACGGACATAAACCTGATATATATAACATACGGGGCCTTATCGGAAGCATAAAGTAGTAACATAATATAAATACCGATTACATTCCATTGAGCTATTACTAACATGCCAGGATCTCATAAAACATAAACATACCCATAAGTAAATAATGTTTGAAACCATATTTTTAAAACATGGGTTACCACCACCTAAGTATATACAGTCCCAACCCAGAATGGGCATATATTAAAGAACACAAAAGTTATATACAATAGCTTGGATAGCCCTCCAAAAATAAATCCACAAAAACATTTAGTCTGGTCTGGTGCCCGGACATGTAAGGGTTGACAAAAGAAAGCAGCATCAGGGCTAGGACTGACCTCCTGAATGATGACCTACAGAAACAGACATAATTGAGAGTGAGCCGGGCTCAATGAGTAATAATACATAATGAAACATTATTAACTTGATCATAATACGTATCAATACGTTAATCTGATTCTGTATCACATCTATAATGGCCTTAGGCCTAATCCTGTAACGTAACTTGGTGGCTATAAGCCCTTGAAAATGGTGGCACGAGGCCCTTGGAAATATGGCATAAAGCCCTTGATAACATGTTGGCACTATGGCCCTTGAAAGTGGCATATAGCCCTTGTAAACTTGTTGGCACTACGGCCCTTGAAAGTGGCACTATGGCCCTTGTAAACTTGTTGGCACTATGGCCCTTGAAAGTGGCATATAGCCCTTGTAAACTTGTTGGCACTATGGCCCTTGAAAGTTCCTTGTTCTTCCCATACTTAACATGGATATTAGCATTATCATTATTATGTGTTAATCATTAGCTTAAATACATCCCATGCTTGGAACATGAATATAATTGTCTTGATACATGGACATAATTACATAATAGGTAAGGAGGTATTACTACTCACAGTATGGAGATGGCGTGTTACTTCCTCCTGGAGTGTGTCCTGCACCCAGTTAAACTTGCACATTAGTTTCCTTTTTCTTTCTTCCTTTATTTCTTGAGTCCTTACACTTTGTGTGAGGTTACAATCTTCATAAATCATTAGAAAAATATTCTAACAACATTGGAGAAATAAGCATGCAAAACTGAACAATACATCATTTTTCTCCGAACAGTCCTCCGCTCGAGCGTAACTTGGTCCGCTCGAGCGGACAGTACAAAGTTGCCAAAAATACTGAAAGGTCGATTTTTACGCTCGAGCGTACATTTTTCCGCTCGAGCGGACAGGGTAATTTTCAGAAAAATTGCTGAGAGGTGCATTTTCGCGCTCGAGCGGTCCTGACCTCCGCTCGAGCAGACAACAGCCCAGATTCAGGGCAGCTCGACTTCAAACCAAAATTCAACAACCAAACTTATTTTTCAAGTAATCAAAGGTTAAATTCATGCAATACTTCAACTTTACAACACCACAACATAGATTTACACTTGAATATAACAATTATATTAACTTGGAAGCTTCAACAACCCATCACTTCTTCAAATCCCCTTCTAACTTCAAGTTCTTCAAATACAACACATAACACTCACATATTTTCATAGATTAATGACATAAAACTAGGAATTGAAGTATATACTCATATATCATTCACATTGAAGTGTCAAAGTACACAAATGGTGCAAAACCCTCATGCTTCAAACATATACTCTTCATGAATCATGCACAAACACAATTATGAATTATAATCTTTGAATAGCTATAACAAACTAGTTTTACCTTAAACTAATTCACACAAATCCTACAATTTGATGAGCTCCCTTGATGACCCACGTTTCCCCCAATTCTCCTCTTCTCCCTCTCACGTTTTTGATCATAAGTCCCCAAAGCTTTAGATGCATATAACTTAGAGATATATATGAAAACATAGGAGCATAAAAGACAAAATTCAATCGTTTTACCAATCTGAAATTGAAATTTCGCGAACATGCTTAATATTACCTAAAAATTACGCTGATCATAGATATATAATCAATTTCCGATAATTAACTCATTAAGGCTTCCAATTCCTGACTCTAAGGTGCTAATTGTGACAGATAGATTCCATATGTAACAGATAGGCCTCCATAACTTTAAAGTTTACTTTCTTACTCATAATTTTTCATAGAATTTCACCATAAGCATTCGATAATACTAATTGAGGACTGAAAATATCATAGAAATCATGTACGAGGGTCGGGTTATTACACTCTTCCCCCCTTAAATAAGTTTGGTCCGCCAAACTTGTGTTACCTTAGGCTTGAAATAGACGTGGGTATTGGCGTTGCATTTCCTCTTCTCTTTCCCATGTTGCGTCAGTTCCATAATGTTCTTGCCACTCTACTTTCACCATTGAAATTTCCCGATTCCGTAAATGTTTCACTTGGCGATCCAAAATGCGGATTGGTTTCTCCTCATAAATGAGCTTATCGTCCAACTCAATTTGGTGGTAATCAATGACATGGGACGGATCTAGAAGGTATCCGCGAAGCATAGAAACGTGAAATACATTGTGTACTTGACTCATATGTGGCGGAAGGGCAACTCGATAAGCTACCGGACCTATTCTTTCCAGAATCTGGAAGGGACCAACATACCGGGGTGTCAACTTACCCTTTTTCCCAAATCTTGAGTGTCCTTTCATTGGAGTAACTTTGACAAATACATGACTATCAACTTCAAATTCTAAGTCTCTCCATCGGTTGTCCACATAACTCTTCTGTCTACTTTGAGCAGTCTTCAATCTTTCTCGAATAACTTGAACTTTTTCAGTCGTCAACTGGACAATTTCAGGGCCTAACAAGGATTTGTCTCCAACTTCAGCCCAACATACGGGAGAGCGGCATGGTCTTCCATACAAAGCTTCATAGGGTGCCATGTCTATACTCGAATGATAGCTATTATTGTATGCAAATTCTATCAATGGTAGATGCGTTTCCCAGCTTTCTTGAAAATCCAGCACACACATCCGGAGCATATCTTCTAGGGTTTGTATCGTTCTCTCAGATTGACCGTCAGTCTGGGGATGGAAAGCTGTGCTGAACCTTAATTCGGTACCCATTGCTTCTTGTAAACTTTGCCAGAATCTAGAGACAAACTTCGGATCCCTATCTGACACAATTGAGACCGGAATACCATGAAGTCTCACTATTTCATCTATATAGAGTACCGCCAATTTATTTGCATTATACTGAGTTTTTACTGGCAGGAAGTGGGCAGACTTAGTTAAGCGATCTACAATGACCCATATCGAATTCATGCCTCGGGGAGTCCGTGGTAACCCTACAATAAAGTCCATCGTCAAATGTTCCTACTTCCACTCCGGGATGGGAAGAGGCTGCAACAAACCGGCAGGTCTTTGATGCTCCGCTTTGACTTGTTGACATTGTAAACACCTCGAGATAAACTCTGCGATTTCCCTCTTCATACTTGGCCACCAAAAGTTTTGTTTCAAATCTCGGTACATTTTCGTACTTCCTGGATGCATTGAAAATCTCGAGGTATGTGCTTCTTCCATCAATTTCCGTTTAAGTTCCAACACATTAGGGACACATATTCTATTCTGAAACTTGAGCACCGAATCTATTAGACTGAACCCTGGTTTTGGTTTTGACTCTAACTCGTCACATATCTTCTTTAACATCTCATCTACCATCTGATGTAATTTGATCTCTTCAAGTAAAGCTGGTTGAGCCATTGTTGCTGCCAACAGAGCCCCTTGTCCACGTTTCACACATTCCACATTCAATTTATCTAATTCAATTACCAATTCCTTTTGTTCCGTAACTAAATGCGCCAAGTCTCCCCTATTTTTCCGGCTAAGTGCATCCGCGACCATATTAGCTTTTCCAGGATGGTAGTGAATCTGTAAATCATAATCTTTAAGCAACTCTAACCACCGCTGCTGTCGCATATTCAACTCCTTCTGGGTAAAAAGGTATTTGAGACTTTTGTGGTCGGTATATACTTCACAAGTGGTGCCGTACAGGTAGTGCCTCCATATTTTTAAAGCAAACACTACTGCTGCTAGCTCGAGGTCATGCGTGGGATAATTTTTCTCGTGGGGTTTTAACTGCCGGGAAGCATAAGCAATGACTCTTCCTTCTTGCATCAGCACACAACCAAGTCCTTTGTAAGAAGCATCACTGTAAATTACAAACCTCCCTGTACCGGATGGTAATGTCAAAACAGGTGCTGTTGTTAACCTTGTCTTCAATTCTTGAAAAGCAGATTCCTGTTCTTCTGACCATTCAAATGCAACTCCTTTTCGAGTCAATTGTGTAAGTGGCACAACAATTTTAGAAAAATCCTGAACAAATCACCGGTAATAACCAGCTAACCCCATAAAGCTACGCACCTCAGTTACATTAGTAGGAGTTGGCCAATTTACGATTGCCTCAATCTTGTGTGGATCAATAGAAACTCCTTCTCTTGTGATGATATGCCCCAAGAATGTCACCTCTGATAGCCAAAATTCGCATTTCTTAAGCTTTGCATACAATTTCTTCTCCCGGAGGGTTTGAAGGATTAGACGAAGATGATTCTCGTGAGCTTCTACATTCTTCGAATAGATGAGGATATCGTCGATAAAAACCACCACAAACTCATCCAAATAGGGCTTGAAAACACGGTTCATTAAATCCATGAAAGTTGCTGGTGCGTTAGTGACTCCGAATGGCATAACCAAAAACTCATAATGTCCATAGCGAGTTCGGAAGGCTGTCTTCTCAACATCATCAGCTTTAACCTTTAATTGATGGTACCCAGACCGTAGATCAATCTTGGAAAAGACTTGTGCCCCCTGCAGCTGGTCAAATAGATCATCAATCCTTGGCAATGGATACTTATTCTTGATTGTGACTTTATTAAGCTCCCTGTAATCGATACAAAGTCGGAGTGTTCCATCTTTCTTCTTTACAAACAGTACTGGTGCACCCCACGGAGACACACTCGGACGGATGAATCCCTTGTCTAACAAATCTTGCAACTGCGTTTTCAGTTCCTTCATCTCCGCTGGCGACATTCTATACGGAGTCTTCGAAATGGGTTGAGTGCTTGGTGCCACTTCAATGGTAAACTCGATTTCACAGTCTATCAACTGTCCTAACAATTCTTCAGGAAAGACATCCGGAAATTCACACACAATTGGGACCGTACCTATATTTCCATTCACCGCTTGCCCCTCTAAAACACTACATAAATACCCCTGACACCCTTTCTGAATTAACTTACAAGCCTTCACTGCCGAGATCAAATAAGATGGGGAAATTACACCATATCCCTGTAAGGTAGATTTTAATTGCCCCGGAGGGTGGAAACTGATTTGTTTAGTTAGACAATCTATAGTTGCACTATATTCCCCCAACCAGTCCATTCCCAAAATAATATCAAAACAGATCATGTCAAGAGGTAGCAGGTTGGCATACACCCGGACATCCCCAAGCTCGAGTTCGCACCCAAAGTAAATAGAGGTACAAAGCATAGAATCTCCCATAGGTGAAGACACACGTAACATATAAGACAATGTTTCTTCAGGTTTATCTAAGTTTTATGCAAATAACTTTGACACGAAGGAATGGGTAGAGCCAGAGTCAAATAAGACAGAAGTAGAATGACCATAAACCATAAATGTACCTGACACTACTGTTGCTGCATTCGGCACATCTCCTGGAACCAATGCAAACACTCTACCTTGTCTCGCTGTATCTTTATTGTTGTTCAATTTGATTGGTGCCTTGGTGTTAGTAGTTGGTGTAGATCCCGCTGAACTAGTAGCAGTCTTGTTGATTCCTCTGAGGGCAATCCTTTATCAAATGACCCGTCTTGCCGCACTGATAACAGGCTCCAGACTTCCATTGGCATGTCCCACGATGTCTCTTCCCACATTCCAAACAAACAGGAGTCGTACCTTGACTAGGAGTAAAAATAGTTGAAGTCCCTGAGTTTTGTTTCTTGTTTGGTGGCGTAGTCACCCCCTTTGACCAGTGATTATTTTGTCTTTTTCCTTTCCATTCAGCAATCCGGTTCTGAGCAGCAAGGTTTCCCTCAACTATAACAGCCCTCTCCAGTACGTCTACGTAGGCAGGCAACTTTAGCATATTAACTCAATCCAAGATAGCACTCCGTAAGCCTCCTTCGAATTTCCGTGCCTTCTTATAGTCTGTGTCCACCATATGCGGTGCAAACCGGGCTAACTCTGCAAACTGGGCTTCATACTCAGCAACAGTTTTATTTCCTTGTCTGAGAGTCTCAAATTCAGTCACCTTTTTGTCCCGCATGCTTTGAGGGAAGTACTTATCATAAAACAGCTCCAGAAATCTGTCCCATGTTAACCCTGGATGGCTTGCCCTCGTAAGCATCCACCATCTCCGTGCCTCGTCCTCAAAAGTGAATGCCGCTAGTTGCACCTTTTGAGCTTCGGTGCAAGGGAAGACTTCGAATAACTTTTCTATGCCCAACACCCAAGCCTCAGCTTTCATCGGTTCGATTCCTCCCTTGAAAACTGGTGGTTTCATCTTTTTAAACTCCTTGGTGAGAGTGATGGTCCGATCTTCAGCATGAAAATCGGGTGCTACCGGTGGAGGTACTGGTGGTGGCGGTTGTGGTGAAGGCTGTTGCTGTTGTTGCCGCAGGGTTTCTGCCATTTCCATAATCATTCTCTGCATTCTATCCAGTCGTGCAGAAGTAGCATCTTCTGGTTCGTCTGTCTTTGTTCTCACCATTTCCTACACAACAAATAATAATATACAGGAAATATGATTTAAAATTGTTAGCACTATCAGAGTTTACGTGACGTTGCCATCGCTCTTTCATACACTTTCAGGATGTCATGCAAAATGCCTAAAGCTTTCTAGACACCCTAAGCTCAATGGACTCGTGTGTGAGATAGCAACTCGTGCTCTGATACCACTTGTCACGCCCCAAACCCGCCCCTAAAAGTTTGGGCATGACCTATGCATAAACGGACATAAACCTGATATATATATAACATACGGGGCCTTATCGGAAGCATAAAGTAGTAACATAATATAAATACCGATTACATTCCATTGAGCTATTACTAACATGCCAGGATCTCATAAAACATAAACATACCCGTAAGTAAATAATGTTTGAAACCATATCTTTAAAACATGGGTTACCACCACCTAAGTATATACAGTCCCAACCCAGAATGGGCATATATTAAAGAACACAAAAGTTATATACAATAGCTTGGATAGCCCTCCAAAAATAAATCCACAAAAACATTTAGTTTGGTCTGGTGCCCGGACATGTAAGGGTTGACAAAAGAAAGTAGCGTCAGGGCTAGGACTGACCTCCTGAATGATGACCTATAGAAACAGACATAATTGAGAGTGAGCTGGGCTCAATGAGTAATAATACATAATGAAACATTATTAACTTGATCATAATACGTATCAATACGTTAATCTGATTCTATATCACATCTATAATGGCCTTAGGCCTAATCCTGTAACATAACTTGGTGGCTATAAGCCCTTGAAAATGGTGGCACGAGGCCCTTGGAAATATGGCATAAAGCCCTTGATAACATGTTGGCACTATGGCCCTTGAAAGTGGCATATAGCCCTTGTAAACTTGTTGGCACTACAGCCCTTGAAAGTGGCACTACGGCCCTTGTAAACTTGTTGGCACTATGGCCCTTGAAAGTGGCATATAGCCCTTGTAAACTTGTTGGCACTATGGCCCTTGAAAGTTCCTTGTTCTTCCCATACTTAACATGGATATTAGCATTATCATTATTATGTGTTAATCATTAGCTTAAATACATCCCATGCTTGGAACATGAATATAATTGTCTTGATACATGGACATAATTACATAATAGGTAAGGAGGTATTACTACTCACAGTATGGAGATGGCGTGTTACTTCCTCCTGGAGTGTGTCCTGCACCCAGTTAAACTTGCACATTAGTTTCCTTTTTCTTTCTTCCTTTATTTCTTGAGTCCTTACACTTTGTGTGAGATTACAATCTTCATAAATCATTAGAAAAATATTCTAACAACATTGGAGAAATAAGCATGCAAAACTGAACAATACATCATTTTTCTCCGAACAGTCCTCCGCTCGAGCGTAACTTGGTCCGCTCGAGCGGACAGTACAAAGTTGCCAAAAATACTGAAAGGTCGATTTTTACGCTCGAGCGTACATTTTTCTTTCGGCGAGACATGGTAATTTGAAAAAGCTTTGAGAGGTGCATTTTCGCTCGGCGGTCGACCTCGCTCGAAGCGGACAGCATTCAGGCGGCTTCAAAAACCAAAATTCAACAACCAAACTCATTTTTCAAGTAATCAAAGGTTAAATTCATGCAATACTTCAACTTTACAACACCACAACATAGATTTACACTTGAATATAACAATTATATTAACTTGGAAGCTTCAACAACCCATCACTTCTTCAAATCCCCTTCTAACTTCAAGTTCTTCAAATACAACACATAACACTCACATATTTTCATAGATTAATGACATAAAACTAGGAATTGAAGTATATACTCATATATCATTCACATTGAAGTGTCAAAGTACACAAATGGTGCAAAACCCTCATACTTCAAACATATACTCTTCATGAATCATACACAAACACAATTATGAATTATAATCTTTGAATAGCTATAACAAACTTGTTTTACCTTAAACTAATTCACACAAATCCTACAATTTGATGAGCTCCCTTGATGACCCACGTTTCCCCCAATTCTCCTCTTCTCCCTCTCACGTTTTTGATCATAAGTCCCCAAAGCTTTAGATGCATATAACTTAAAGATATATATGAAAACATAGGAGCATAAAAGACAAAATTCAATCGTTTTACCAATCCAAAATTGAAATTTCGCGAACATGCTTAATATTACCTTAAAATTACGCTGATCATAGATATATAATCAATTTCCGATAATTAACTCATTAAGGCTTCCAATTCCTGACTCTAAGGTGCTAATTGTGACAGATAGATTCCATATGTAACAGATAGGCCTCCATAACTTTGAAGTTTACTTTCTTACTCATAATTTTTCATAGAATTTCACCATAAGCATTCGATAATACTAATTGAGGACTGAAAATATCACAGAAATCATGTACGAGGGTCGGGTTATTACAGATAAAATCCACAACATTTTGAAATCCTCATAGAGGTTGGTATTATCCCTTTCTTTCAAAACACACTTTCAGAAGGGAGTTCACTATTCTTGAAATAGATGCACCAAGGGTCATAGTAGTTTTATTGGGCTTGTCAAGAAGAATACAAAAGAAATAATAGCCAACAGTTTCACTTGCCAAGGGCAATGGCGAACAGTGGTTCTCTCAAATATGTCAACTTAAGCATTACTTACTGCTTATTTCAGAAGAAATAAAGATTAAAAAAATAGTGCGAAATATAGCTTAGTCAAAGTTTTCACTCGGCAGCAAAACTAGGTTAGGTGAAGCATAGCAGATAAATAGTTTAAGAAAGTATTCAACAGCCTCCAAAGAATGAAATAAAATATTTAGGAAATGAATTAATTTCTAATTCTTTAAGATTGGAAGAAGTGAGTCTTCTTATTAAGCCTCTGCACATGAAAATCAAGAGTTTAACAACTTTACAAATAAAACTCACATACAAAAGAACATAATTATCAAGAAGTGTGTGAGATCCATGCATGAAGAAGCCAATAGTAGAAAGCCTTTGCTTCTAAGACGACAACAACTATACATCAAATATCAAGTTCTAACTATTGCCCTATAGGGGAAAAACATTCCATAAAATTGAAAACAAAAAATATTGCCAAGGCCATATAATTATTAACAAAACCTTAGACATCAACCATGGATTCACACCACTCACAGTTGTAGTATAACACAACCACTACAAAGCAACCAACAACACAACCACTACATGTAGCCACTAATGAGCTTAGCAAAAACAACATTAACAGCTTCCCCTAGATCAACAAGCTACCCACAGATTAGATCGGCAAGTATCAGATTAGTTCACCTTCTTAGCCACTAACAGCAGACTACCAACAGATTAGTTCAGCAATCACACCCTCTTAATAGTCACCATAACCTACCAGACTAGCACCAAGATATTAGCACAAGGACTGATAGCAGATGAACAAATCAGCAAGCCAAATAGACTAAAAGATAGTTCAATCAAGACTAACCAGCCACAGAACACCAGATCACCAGATAGTTCAACAACAGATCATCAGACCTTTCACTAGCAAACATAACAACACCTAAAAATTGTAGCATAACAGAGCTGCTGTGCCTCCAGCTCAATGGGCTCATCACAACTCATTGCATCAGTGCTCCTCCACAACACAATCTGATCTGGCTTATATTACAGATGAAATAAAGGATTGAGAAATTAAAATCCTTTAGGTGTGGATTCAACCACAGTGTATGCTAGTCTAAATCTTATACTTCATATACTAAGGGTAGAGCAGTCCAGAAAAGTTATTTTCTTGAATGCTAAATCGATTAAAGAGCACAGATAACACAGACCTTCTAATCAGTCACAAGAAGTTGAGTTTTGTATACGTGTACAAGCGCTAAATTGTTTGGACATAATATTCATATGCCATTTTCTCCTTTTTTGGATTTATTTTCTTGAATATAATCATTAGACCAATTATGTCTGAATCAGGAGATTTAAGCTTGTGAACAAGCCTAGGTCGCCTTAGAGAGAAAATAAGTTAGGCCCAGCTACACTGATAGACATATTCATATGAACCTGTCAACTGATGTGTAACACGATTCATTGTTAGTATATGGTGATTCATTCTTATTCTTATTCATTCTTACACATCAACTGATGTGCTGTAGTGCCTAATTTATTATTTTAAATAAAGTACTCAGTAAGATAACTTTTAAAATATTATTATCATATGATTCTTCTAGAGTATCAATGAAACACGATTCATTAATAATTATAATCCCCGCTTCCCCTGTGATATACATAACATTTTTTTTAATTTAGTATAAATCTATATCATTCTATACAAAATTACAAAATTAAATAAATCTATACCATTATATATATATATATAACATTTAATAACTATAGGTATTCCAAACATTGAATCTAACTATCTTCCTAAACATTGAATCTAACTTGTCTTCCCAAACATTGAATCTAAACTATAGTAATATTAATTGGGACATTAATGTCAAAAAAGCAAAGAACCTATAAATAGAAATACCTGCACAATATTTCAACCTCTAACGGTACATACATGAAAAATGATCAAAAGTGCACTGTGCATGAAACGAAAGTGCACTATGCATGATCAAAACTGTTGTGAAACGAGATATGCAGAGTTTTACTATGCATGACAAGCTTTCATAACCAACAAAGAAAACAAATTCCCATCCTACATACACATGAAAAGTGCACTTCTTCCATAATCCACACATACTATGAAAGAAATTAAATCATACCCGGACAGCTTGTACAACAGCCCCTTTTGTCGCAGGATCAGCAACAGTCCAACTTTTAACGCCTTGAATGGGGCACATCCTTCTAATCTGAATGCCAATCTCATTAGCTCCTGGGGTCACTAGCACACCTTTGAATGCATTGAATGCCTCAGTGATTGAAATGTGGAGCTTGTTCCTATTATTGTTGGCAACTCTTTTTGCTGTTGCTTTTCCAACTGTTGGTCCCCGCACTCGCCTTAATGAAGATGCACCTACATATTTGATAATGTTATTAGTGTATTTACTAATGTAAAAATATAAACAATGGATACATTGAAGGTAGATGAAACATATTTAATTACCTGCGCCACTTGTTTGACTTTGAGGAGATGGTGCCTGCGTTTCAGACAGAGGTGCTTCACAAATCTCAAATCCATGTGGTGCATTAGTTTGAGACGGTGTTGGTGCAATAGTTTCAGATCTTGACAACACAGTAATTTGAGACAGAGATGGTCCAATAGGCTCAAATCCATCTGCTGCAAGACCTTCCGGATAAGGTGTACATGTATCGGTCGAGGGTGAGTAGGGTTCAAGTAATGCCCTCTTCGGTGGTGGTAAACGGCGCATCTTCTTTGCAGGAGCCATTTTGTTACATTTTAACATAATCAAACGAGAAGTGCACAATGAGCACATGGATAAGCACACATTTTTAATGTGAACACATACATATACGTCAACAGTAATAATTAACAAATAAAATAACTAAGAAATGAACATCCATGAAAATCTTAATTTCATACATATATATTAATCCATCTACATAAATTTGCAAGTGATATTGATGACATATTAAATTTTTTTGGTTTTTGATCGGCAAAAAGAAGACTTTATTGATGAAATATATGAATAAGTACATCAATAAAGAGGAGCATGGAGCTATAACAAGCTCCAACCTCCTAGTTGGTGAGAGGCCAACACACAAAGCAAACAAAGCAAATAAAGCCAGGAAATCCAGAAATATTAGGCACCATAGCACTGCCATGAATAAAAACCAGATGAGGCACTACAACAGCCCTTCTAAGCACCAAAACAGATCACCAAAACAGAACAGGCAGAGAAGACAACCACTGCCTTGAACTACAGTAGCCCTACATCCACTCCAAGCACCAAGATTGTTTAAGCCAACACAGCAACAAAACAGATACACAACCATGAGCAAAGCAAAACAAAACAGTCACCACAGATCAACACATCAGCAAAAACAGAACAAGAACTACAGATAGCCAGCCCTTCAGTTATGTACACTATGTGAGACATACAGCACAAAATTACACAAGAAGACAGAACACACTTTAAATCAAATGCAGCAGAACAGAACAACAACCAGAGTAGCAATTCACAAGTTAATATTAGACCAAACTCTCCAACTAAACGGACAACATAACAGCAACATATATAGCAAAAAGTGTTGTAGTATGTCCTCAAACAGTATGTATTAAATACATCAAGGTTCTATGTCACGATTTATGTAGTTAAACAATGTCAAATTTGTCTTCTTCTTGCTCATCATCGTCCTCAATGAAGTCATCTTCGTCGGTATCACAAATGAGAGCATCAGCAACACCCTCGACTTGTGTTTGACTATGAGATTGTGAAACCATTGTATTTGGAATAATTTCACCTTCAATATCATCTCTATACAAAACCCCTTGATCGCCATCGCCTTCAACTTGCATACCGTTTCCGTCCACAATTGGTACAACCTCGGTGGTTTCATTTTGTTGGAACACACTATTTAGAGCATCATCAGGTAAACCATCCATCTCTGGCACATTCCATATTCCTCGATGGTGGAATCGTTCTACAACTTTCCAATTCCCACCTAATTTGGTATCATTAACATAGAATACTTATTCTACTTGAGCTGGGAATACAAAGGGGTCACGTTCATACCATCGACTTTTTACACCGACACTTGTGACATGTGTATTCGTGAGACAAGTCTTCTTGCTACCGGTGTTATACCATTCACATTGGTACAAAACAACTTGATGTCTAAACAAATATGTCATTTACCATACTTTCCTCAAGTAACCGTAGAAACGCATTGAATGACCACCATGCTCCCCTTCTACAACCAGCCCACTATTTTGAGTTTTACGACGGTTATCACGGTCGATGGTATGAAATCGAACACAATTAGAAATGCATCCCGAATATGTGTTGACTATTGCACTAGGACCGTTGGCCAACGACCACAATTCATCCGTTGCTTCCGGCAACCCTTGATTCTGCAACTGATTTGTCTACATAAGCAATACGTGTTATGTTACTTTGTTCAAGTTGGTTATAGCATAATGTGCTCACATGTTGGATAGATAGGTATGCCTTACACGTTCTTTGAACCACTTAGGAAATTCTTCTCGTTGCCTCTCTGTGGTGTCACATGTACTTCCATTTTGCAAAATGTTCTTGTGTTCCCTAATTAATAAGAATAGTAGATAAGTAAGACATATGATTACGAATAATCAGACAATACGTGTTATGGCGAATTTAACTTTTAGCTAGGCCTGAAAACATGCTGTAGATATTGTTCCACGTCCAAGCTATTGTATAAGGCAAACCACTGAGCCATCTCTCTTTCGTGGAGAGGCACATCGGTGCCCTACTGATTAGACCAAATGGACGAACTTTTTGAGAGAAGATGGCTAACCCCAAGCCGTGATCACCACCATCATCATTCCTTTCTTCTCGATTAAACACTGTTTCAAATCCATCAAGATGCATTGAGCAGAAAGTTGTACACTCTTTGGAAATGTACGGCTCCGCAATTGATCCTTCAGGATGAGCTTTATTGGCAACAAATCCTTTTAGCATTCCAAGTAGCCTACAAGAGAATTTTTTTTTACTATGTCCATACTACATTGCCAAAATATAGACTACCATTAAAGGTTGATGACAGTGATATGGTAAGAGCATAAATAATTACCATTCAATTGGGTACATCCATCCATATTGCACTGGCCCTCCCAGTATTGCCTCACACGACAAATGAACAACCAAGTGAACCATGACATCAAAGAAAGCTGGAGGAAAAATCTTCTCAAGCTTGCAAAGTACAAGTATGATTTGATCCTCTAGCTTCTATAAATCTGTCACCTTCAACGTCTTTGAACACAGTTGTTGGAAGAAATTTCCTAACTCAAACAAAGTCATACCAATGTCATTGTTAAGATACCCGCGCATCCCAACCGGAAGTAGTCGATGTAGAAGCACATGACAATTATGACTTTTGAGTCCTGAGATTTTGCCACTGTCAGTATTCACGCAATTGGAGATGTTTGCTGCATAACCATCGGGATACTTGATTGATTTCAAAAAAGCACCAAAGCCTTGTCTTTCTTTCGTGGATAATGTGTACACAGCTGGAGGCTTCACAAATGACCCATCATCACGACTCTGTAGGTGTAACTCCTTCCGAATTTTTAAATTTCCTAAATCAATCCGTGCTTTTTCTTTGTCCTTGTTCTTCCCATCCACATTTAATAATGCCCCCATCAAATTGTCACAAATGCTCTTCTCTATGTGTATGACATCAAGGTTGTGTCAAAGCTTATGCGTCTTACAGTAAGGCAATTGAAACATAATGCTTCTCTTTGCCCAATTCAACACTGGATTTTCGTCCCTTTGTCTTTTCCTGTTATTTGGATGTTTTCCAAATGGCTTGTATATCCCAGTTTGAATTTGCTCTAATATTTTCTCCCCTGATAACTCCAACGGTCTGCACCTAACCTCACTTTGTCCGTTAAACAACTTGCTCCTTCGCCATCTGTGGTTCTCGGGCAAGTAACGACGAGCACCCCATGTACCCTATCTTACTTGTTAACCTTTGTGATGATGCGTCCACATTACAAGTGGGACAAGCCAAATAACCTTTAGTAGTCCACCCGGACATGTTACCATATCCAGGGAAGTCGTTGATTGTCCACATCAGTGCAGCAAGCATTCTAAATGACTCTTCGTTTTTCGCATCATAAGTTCGCACCCCATCCCCCCATAACTCCTTCAACTCCTCAATCAATGGCCGTAAGTAAACATCGATATCTCTTCCAGGAGCCGATCGTCCAGGAATAAGCAATGACATCATGGAGAAAGGCTCTTTTATACACTTCCATGGTGGTAGGTTGTAAGGCATTAGGATAATGGGCCACATACTGTATGATGTGCTCATATTTCCGAATCGATTGAAACCATCGGTGGCGAGCCCTAGCCTTACATTTCGTGGATCCATGGCGAACATAGGATGTTGCCGATCAAAGTCTTTCCATGCCTCAACATCAACTGGATGCCTCAGGATTCGATCATCCACACGTTTCTCCTTGTGCCATCTCATATCTGTAGCGATCTTCTTGGACATATACAATCTCTTCAGTCTTGGTGTCAATGGAAAGTACCTCAAAATCTTGTGAGGGATCTTCTTACCCTTTCCATTGTCCAACTTGTATCTAGGCTTTTCACACTTGGGGCAATTATCAAGATGTGCATGCTCCTTCCAAAATAGTGCACAATCATACCTACAAGCATGAATGGGAATGTGGCCCAAACCCAAGTCACGTAAGAATCTTTTCGCACCATATATGGTCCATGGAACAGTCTCATCACACTCAGGTAGAGTGTCCTTGAAAACTTTCATAACCATATCAAATGACTTATTGCTCCACTTGTTGTACACCTTAATGTGAAGCATCTTAATAATAAATGACAACACTGTGAACCTTGTGCATTCCGGGTATAGTTTACGTTGAGCATCTTCAAATAACTTATCAAAGTTTTTCCCATCCACACTCTCAAAAGTAGCAGGTAATTCATCCCCTTCATCATCCATTGCAAAACCCCTACAAACCTCTTTCAACATAGTAGGCAAATCATCCCCGTCATCCTGATCTTCCCCTACAATTTCACTATAAATGTCATGGCGACCTTCATTCGGTATGAGAGGTTCAACCACAGGAACAAGTTCCCCATGGTGCACCCAGGTCTTGTAAGAAAGAGAAATCCCTCTTCGAATCAAATGAATCCTAACAACGTGGATCGTATGTTTTTTGTCGTTCAAGCAATCAATACATGGACACCGAAGCTTATCCTCCAAACCTACATTTCTCATCGCAAATTCAATAAATGAATTCACCCCTTCTTGATACTCCCTACTACTTAATCTATTTTTTATTGTCATCCAACCCTTGTCTATTTGGGCCATCTTAAAGGTTAAACACAACCATTACAGTAATTAATATACATAATATTACAGAAAGTGTTAGAAACTACATAATGAAATTTCCTAATAGTAACGGGAAGGAGAGATTCAAAAAAATGAAAATGAAAATAAACTAAATTAAGCAACCTACAAGCATGCAATGCTTGCTACATTAACAATTGGTCAAATAGGGTTCTACAATTCCAAAAAAAATGAAACAATTTATGTTACACTTATGAAACAAAGCAATGAAAAGAACAATGCTAACATGGATACCGTTCATTTATATTTTTTAGCTACGTGATCAGCAAACGAAAACTTTATTGATGAATACATACGAAGTATGATAAGATCCTTCAATAAAGAGGAGCTTGGAGCTAGCAGAAGCTCCAAGCTTCAGTTGCTGAGAAACCAACAGGCAAAGTGAAGCAACAAAACCAACAAACAAAACAGCCAATAGCCACGGCTGAGCACAAACATATGAGATTCTTAAAAAAATCTACACAACTTTGTATATATTTTTTTAGAGATTGTTTATATGACTCAAACCCATGCGACAAACACTTGTGAATTTTGAATTTTGAATTTGTAAGGAAGAGAAACAAACAAGACAAAATATTTAATTTTTTTTTTTCATTTACAAATAACTTAATAAATTTAAAATCCAAACACAAGTTGTTTGAGGGATAGCATTAAAATCATTATTGTAACTAGAAATGGTTCATTTAGAAAATAAGTTCTTTGAACTTAATTTGAGCATTACGAATTCTAAAAGAAAATAAGCTCAAAACCTAAAAAGCATTGCCAAACAACAAATGTTGTCAAAATATTTCAGAACTGAAGCTAAAAAACTAGTTTACTTTGGCTGTTTTGCCAAAAAACAAATGTTGTCAACACCGCGAAGCAACAAAACCATCAAACAAAACAACCAATAGCTCAAAAATAGACCAACAAAAGCAGCCCAACCAAAGCAGCTAGCTGTTTCAATGGAAGACTAATTCCAAGACTAGTAGCATACTAACAGATCAGCAAGACTATTAGCAGACTACCAAGCTATTAGCAGGACTAACAGCTTCAACCCTCAGACCCTTTTTCTAACAGACTTCTAGTCGCAGCAATCGAGACATTTTTTTTTCTTTTCTTTTTTGGATCAACATAGCAGAGCAACACTACAGCAGGGGAAACAGATCAGCAGAACAGAATAGTGACAGATTGGACTGCCACAACAGTGGAAAGTTTGCCAATAAATATGGAGGTGAAGTAGAAGAAGAGGAAGAGGAGGAGGAAGGAGCTGGAGACATTGTAGAACAAACTAGTTAGTGTTTCTTCATCACATTGAATTTTCTTTGTTGTGCCTCTGTAAAATGTGTCTATGACGATACCAATCTCTTTTACACAAGTGTTTATGCTTAAAGATGCTTGCACAACCTCTTATTTTCTTGGTGTGCCCAAATGGACCATTGGCAGTGCTCTCCTCAAAATAACTAATATGCCCTTGTGACTTTTAACATGTTAAGTCAGTATGACAGTTAATCTAGTGGACTAGCTTAGTTGACTATTTTTACATACTTGTAATTACAAGATTAGGGAGTCAATTTATGCCAAAGACAAAGATTGATTATTTTTTCTCTATTATTTATAAATTATGATTGTTCAATTTAATAATATTATCTTCATAGATATAAATAATCACTTGCCAATTGAAAAAAAAAAACAAAACCATCACCATCAAAGTTGCGACCCTATATGGAAAAATGCACACAGTAGTGAAAGAGGAGAGATTGTGAATTGATCAACTTCTCATAATAGAAAATTTTGTAAAATAATCAACTACTACATGACAACTGAATGAATAAAAAGTGTTGAAAAGAATTCAGATCTTTTATTTCCGTAAGACACTAAGTAATAATTTGAAATTTTAGAACTTGCTAACATCCTTACAGATAAACACTATATATTTGAACTAAAAGCAAAATAAACAAACTAGCTGATCCAAAAGATAAAGGAGCTACTCTACAATATTTGATTTATTGCTCAAAAAATTTATTCCACAAGTCCATTGTTTCACACATGTATTCGACCCAACTTCACATTAAAAGTACATAAATATTTTTGTTAAAACAAAACTCATAATAAAGACAATAATAAAAAGAAGAGACCAGTACCTGGCCACAAGCATCCATAAACATGTGTGACACATATACTTTGTAAAAGAAAATATTAAAATATGGCCAACAAAAAGTTAAATTATTTTAAAATTAGTTCAATTAAAAAACTATTAACATAGGTTAATTGCTTGTGGTTTTAGACAAGTTCATTTGGGAAGGGCTTATGGTATTCCTTGCCACTTAATGGAGAAAGGGCCTTTATAACAAGAGAGGGGTGCTTAGTCATTGTAGAGCTTTTCATTGGATTCTTCTCATGTTCTTCTTCTTCTTGTCTTTAAATTGGCCACTAAGGTTTCTTTCCTTTGAATCAAAAGGTCAAAAAACTAAGGTTTCTTTCCACATACCTATGCTATTGTGCACTTTACGGACAAGCAACCAAATCTCTGTTTGGTTTGGTGCCCTAAACTCTAAAGTAATTAATCAACTCTACAGAAGTCAACACCTTTGAGTCTTGAAAACTTATTGAACAAATTTATGTGGTGGTTCAATTAAATATTTATTTGTTTAAATAGTAAGATTTATTATTTTTTTGTTGTTGGTGTTTCATAAGATAATCAAAAAGCATCAATTGATAAATGAATAAGATTTTCTTTGTTGAAAAAAAAAAAAAATAGGAAAGATGCTCCCCTAGCATATAAACTCGGATTAAAATTTCTACTACGATAATTTTTTTTCTTAACCCCACATAAATCCCACTTAGGCAAGGTCTATAACATAATTAGGGCTTTTCGTCTAGTGGTTGTGTAGTAGTACTTGGTAATGTGAAGTTTGCAGGTTCAATTCGTACACTACAAGAATTTGATATATCTTTTGTTTACCTTACGTAAATAGCATAGAGATGAACAATATTCGGATATTGTCACGGTGTTAAGTATTTTTTTATTATATTTTAATTGGTTTAGGATATTGTAATTAGTCTAGGGATTGGTAGACATCTTTCATATTTGTTATGGTATTTGAGAGGCAACATAAATGGCAATTTGTGATTAATGGAAGATGTGGTACCCTGTACATATTCAAAATAATTTTTCTATGTACATAGATTCACTCTCTTTTTTCATTTATTTTTTTAATTTTTAAGTCTCTTCTTAAAAATTCAACTCCAACTTGTAAAGGATGGTATATAGGGTAAGCCCTTGTAGAGCTTCTGGCTCATTTAAGGGTACTTCAAAAATGGAATAAATCCAATTAACCAACTAACTAGTTTGGAAATCAAATTACAAATAACTTACAAAAGCACCAAAAAAGTGTTATTCTCATTTAAAGTATATTTCCCAATATAAAAAGGGATACTTAAAGAAAGAGGAGAAATAAAACAGTACAAGAAGATCACAGATTGGGGGACTGAGCTTTGATCGAACGAAATCTTATTATCGACATAGCCCGGCAGCAATTGTAACAACTGGAAAATCTTCGTGGGTACTTCTTTTGGGCCATCAATGGTGATTATAATTGGAAAATCTAAACACAAGGTAAGAGTAATTGACTAATTTCAATATTATAACGAATGCATATAGTATGTTAAAAAAAAGAACAGAAAAAAAGAAGAGTAATTTTTAAATTGAAATTGATTGATACGGTGGACTTGAATTGTGTGGTAGGCCCATGTGTCCCACAATAACATTATCTAATTCAAGCCGAATAGATCAATCAACTGAAAATTTGTCCCGAATTTAGATTAATGCGTGTTGTCCGAATGCGAAATTTACACCACTCTCATTTTAATAATTTAAATTATTTATTTTATAAAAAAATTTATATGTATTATTTATAAAAAAAATTAAACTAATTTGATAATTTTAACTTTTTAATTTATTGTGTTCTCTGTAAAATAAATGGCCATAAGTATATTTTTTAAAAATAAATCATCTATTTTTTTGCAACAAATGAGATAACATGAAGAGGTTACGGTTATGAGAATTTTCTTCATGGATCATAAAAGCGAAGGATCTTTGATCAAACATCACAGATTGGGGGACTGAGCTTTGATCGAACGAATTGTTAGTTTATCAACATAGCCCGGCAACAAACATCAACACAAACACATATAAAGTGAGAGGGAGACACAAGCACAAACTGAGCGAGTGAGAGTGATACAGAGGATTTATACCTGAAATTGATTTTAGGGAGAGTTGAAGATGCTCTAAAAATCGCGATGGTGAGGGCCCTGGTGGGTGAGACATTGTAGAACAAGACAAGTATGACAAATGAAAGAGAAAAAGTGAGACACAGAGATGATAACAGAGAGAAACTATTATAAATTGAAAAAACAATACCTAGATGAATCAGAAATGGCGAAGACGAATCAGAAAAGGCGAAGACGGACGGCGGCACAGACGGATGACAAGGTCGTTGGTAAGGTTAATTGGTGATTGGCGTGACTGAGCTTTGATCTCTCTCGACTGAGGGGTGAAAGAGGTGCGTATTCAAAATATTATATGTGTTTGAATTAGTAAAGTATTCCCTACCAACCTGTTGGTCGGCTAACGTCTGTATTTGGGTGTAGATACCAAAACGACGTCGTTTTGGTATCATCGACCAAATTAAGTTAGTCGCTGTTTTGATCATGCAGCTCCAGATTTTATTTTATTCTACTGCCCATATTTTTGGCGACAAAAATTATAATTTGGTCGCAAAGAATTACTTATTTGCAACAAAAAAAATTTGGTTGGTAATAGGAAAAATTTTTAGCTACGAATTTTTAATTTGGTCGGCAAATGACATATTTTTGCGACAAAAATTTTTTTGGTTGGCAAAAGTGGTCGGCAAATGTGTAAATTCTTGTAGTGAACACTTCCACGAGTCCAATCACCCATAGCAAGACCAGGGCTACCATTGCTCTCGCCATTCACGAGGTCATGCCCATCACCAATGCAACAAAGCAAGCGCAAGGCAAGTCCCACAAATCTATCATGGTATCCACATCTAGGGCTAAGCAAAAGGAAGTGAGGGAATGGAAGAAGGCCACTTCTGTCTCAAAGGATTCTCTACCAGAAGGTTTCTCCACACACCCAACACCCGTAGTTTCTGATGCAAAATCAAGTACAGGATCATACTCGGGATCATCTCCTTTCAATCCTTAATGTTCAATTTCATTGAATCACTTAGATTTGTCTCGCTCGGTGGCTATACAAATCATGACCACGGGGACCACTTCAGTGGGAAGAACAATTGGTGACCATGGCTCATGCCATTGACAAGCTCACCAAAACTGTGGAAGAGAAAGATCTTCAGATTGCCGCCTTGATGAACAAGTTAGAAGCACAAAATGTTGACGAGGCAAGTAAAGACAATTCTCATCCACTAAGCTTGACACCACAAGGCACGTT
This sequence comes from Camellia lanceoleosa, assembly GCA_025200525.1. NCBI lineage: Eukaryota > Viridiplantae > Streptophyta > Magnoliopsida > Ericales > Theaceae > Camellia > Camellia lanceoleosa. The sequence continues at coordinate 1,917,374 of JANUSC010000016.1, read as the reverse complement.
TGTTGAGAAGGTGAACCCGACATCTAAGTCCAAGCAAGTTGTTGGTCAGGAAACTTGCCATACATTTGTTACGAGGCAAGCGATTGGCACAAGTAGTCAACTAACATCCATTCTTCTTTGTCTATTCAACAACTCCAAGACATGATTGCAAATACTAGCTGAGCACAACATGGCAGGCCCTCGCAAAGCGCTTTCATGCACTCCAAGCCTTACACAAAGAGGATAGACATTCTTAGAATGCCTAGAGGATACCAACCTCCCAAGTTCCAACATTTCGACAGAAAAGGTAATCCTAAACAACAAGTCGCTTACTTTGTGGAAACTTGCAACAATGTTGGAACAGACGGAGATCTGCTTGTCAAAAAATTTGTTCGGTCGCTTAAAGGAAATACCTTTGATTGGTACACCAATTTGAAGGCTGAATCAATCGATAGTTGGGAGCAAATGAAACGTAAATTCCTTAATCATTTCTATAGCACCCGTCGTATGGTAAGCATGATGAAATTAACCACTACTAAGCAATGGAAGGATGAGCTTGTGGTAGACTACATCAACCGTTGGCATGCTCTAATTCTAGATTGCAAAAACTGACTCTTTAAGATCTCAAATGTGGAGATGTGTATGCAAGGCATGCACTTGGGACTCCTTTACATCCTTTAAGGGATAAAACCATGAACATTTGAAGAGTTAGCTATGCATTCACATGACATGGAAATTAGCATAGCCAACCATGGCGGGAAAGACCTTCCGATTCTTGAACAAAGGAAAGAGAACAAAGAAGTGAAAAAAGCAGGCAAGCCTTTTAAAGGTACAACCAAAGAAGCAATGGCGGTAACCACAGCTCCAATCAAGATTTCAATGAAACACAAGAAGAAAGAAGAAAGGAAGGAAACACACCTATCTCTGAAAGAACTACAGGAAAAGATGTATCCCTTTCCCGACTCTGACGTACCAGGGATGTTAGAAGATTTACTTGAAAAGAAAGTCATTCAACTCCTTGAGTGAAGACGACCTCAAGAAATAGGTCATGTGAAGGATCCGAAGTACTGCCACTATCATCAGATAGTTAGTCATCCTACTGCAAAATGCTTCGTGTTAAAGGAATTGTTCGTGGACTTGGCCAAGAAGAGCAAAATCCTCGTGGACCTTGACAAATCGGCAGAATCCAACCATACGACAGTTATTGTAGAACCTCCGAATTCTCCATCCTCAAAATTCAAGATGGAAATGTCATAGTCTATAATCCCAACAGTGAAAGCAATTCCCAAAGCCATCTAGTTTGGTTCACTTGAACCTATCATTATTTAAGTTCCAAATCAAGACAGGTATGTCCATGATGGTTTTGAAGAAGTCTTAACTATTGGAGAAGATAAAAGTTGGACTCTTGTGACACGAAGGAAGTCACGAAGAAATAAGTTCAAGACTCAACATTTTCCACTCAAGAAGATAGAAGAAAAGAAGAACTCCAATTGACATTTTGAGAAGGAGGTGATGGACAAAAGGAAGAATGAAAATAAGGTGCAACAAGTAGATAAATTTCTTGAAGAAAACTCGCCCACCCCAATCATCGTACGGGACTTTTTTCCCCATTGGGTATTTTGGAGATGGCTTGGTTGAGGCAGCTTACATCGTTTCAACCATTGAAGCAGATGTGGAACAAGTTCACGCCATTAAGGCAACGTCCGATGATGAGGAAACTGATGTCCTGACAACCTTTAGAGAACTACCCTGTAGACACCCCATTTTTGTCTGACCTTAAGACTCAGACGTCACCATTTGAGCCCTTGGTGATGATGCATATTGTGCTTGTTCTGAGGTTTCAGAGTCTCGGCTGCGAGCCTTGCCTCCGGACTTCGGGGCTCTTTTGTGCTTTGAATTAGTTTGCGAACCAGGTCCTATTTTCTCCGTTTTCTCTTCCTGAAGGGAGGGAGAGGTCTCGTAGACCATCTCTCAGTGGTCGTAGGCTACGTTTTGTGGTCGTAGGCCATTTTTCCCGTTTGGAGACCAGTTTCTGATTTTCGGAGTCGTCGGCCGTGTGCCTCGGTTTGGGACCACTTAACTACCTCCGTTTGCTCCGATTTTTGGCACACACCTTGTTTCCTCTCCCTAGAGGGACACTGTGGCCCGAGAGACCACCTTCGTGGTTGTACGCCACTTCCGGTGCCCAACAGCCTATTTTCGGGGCCCCAGGCCGCGCGTTTTGGTCCCTGAACCCTCGTTTTGCATCGGTTAGGGTTCATTTTTGGCATGGACCCTATTTTCATTGTTAGGAAGGTGGTAGTATAGTGGGAGACCAAAAATTCTTTTGAAAAATATTTTCTCTCTCCTTCAACCGGTTTTCTTGACAGAAAGCAGGTTTTTCCCACTTTTGGATCACAATTTCTGGTCTCCCATACCAGCATTGTGTTGTACTCACCTGGGAGGCCACCAATATGGGTAGGCCACCAATTGTGTTCCCTCTCTTGGGTCACTTTTTCTAGTTTTTCACCCTGCAACTATATTCTACTCATCTGGGAGGCCACCTTTCTGGTATGGCTGACCAGAAATTTACCTTGACCCTTTTGAACCCTAGCCGGCCGACCAGGGCATGTGGTCGGGCGACCACTTGAACTGGTCGGCCACCTTCCTCCTTTTTGCTCTTCTCAAGTGCTTTACAACTGTGCCAGCTGTGAAGCATTCGACCCACTGTCCGAGATTTTGACCCTCTTTTTGATCCTTTTCAGTTGGTTTTGATCCCCTTGCTTAGCTTCTTGGAGAAGCTTGACCCTTTTGGTCAAGCTTCTTTAAGAAGCTTTGAACCCCTCTTGAGGCTTCTCCAAGAAGCCTTATCCCTTCTTCTCTATAAAATCAAGCCTCCATCTCCATTTGCAAGGGTTAGAAAAATTAGCCAAGGCATATACACTCCATCCTCCATATCTCTCTCATCCAAGCTCAAATACTACATTGTTCTTGGCCATTACACCACACCTCCTAGCCCAACACCTCCACCTCCATCCAAGCACCTTGGAGCTATTTTCAGAGGTTGAAGGCTCACCTTCTTGGTCCAGAAGTTGCTGCATTGCTGTGCTACAAGGGTAAGTCCTCATTTCCCCATTTTTTTGGCATTATTTTGCTTCATAACTTAGCCCTATTTGCAAGCATTTATGGGTATTGTTATAAACTGAAAAGTATCTTATTTTGAGCTTCTCTTGAGGTTTGATTAAGGATACTTTTCTATTTGAGGTCTTCTACCTCCTTGTATGCTCTATCCCTCTTAGTAGGCTTATTTTACTTCATATCTTAGCCCTACTTGTGAGCATTTTCGAGATTTGTCATGAACTAAAAAGAGTTTTATTTTGAGCTTATAAACATGTTTTCTTAAGGTCATTTTCCTGTTGGGGGTCATCTACCCCCTTTCATGCTTCATTTCCTCATGTTTTGAGCTATGCATGTGAGCATTTGCATCGGCCTTGGTTTGGCCATTTAGCCACTGAAATCCAGTGGATTTTCAGTGGCTTAGATGTGTCTTTGAGCTTCAAAATCATGGAGGGTGACCCTCTCACCCCTCATTATCTTTACTAGCTTTATTGGCCTTCCAAAGGACCCCCATTTTGCATGCTTTGAAGTCACATTTCAGGTCCAATTTTGTGAGTTTTTAGGTCTTCCTTGACTCTATCCGGAGCCCCTTTGGCCATATTTTATGTCCCTCATGCATGTGTGGAGCAATGCTCCTTAAGGCCTTTCAAGGGGACCTTTCATTACATACTTCCTTGAGCCATTTCAGGGCCTTTTTGGTGAGTTTTAGGGCTATCATAACTGATTTCCAGAGTTGGTTTTGCCATATTGCATGTCTATTTTGTATGTGCTTAACAACCCCTTGCATGGCCCTCCAAAGGAGCCCATCATTTTTGCATGCGTTGACTGAGTTTCAGTGGTTATTTGGGCATATTTAAGCATATCATGTTGCTATTTTTGGCTGGTTTGGTGACCTCTCTTGTGCTTCATATACATGTAATGTAAACCATACTTACTAGCCTACGTTGCATGTTGTTTTAGCCCTTCATGTTAGCACTTTTTGGCCATAATTTGAGCTGATTTGGTGCATGTTTAGGACTGCTTTGGCTCTATTTTCATGCCTCATGATCAAATAATGCTTGCTTTGCATGCTTGTGGTTCAATGCATTTGCCCAGTTTTGAGTTTTGGGGCCTACTTCATGCATTAAGTGACATGTTTCCATGATTCGGGACCATTTTATATCATGTTTCAGAGCTGGAATTTGTGTGTATGTGTATGTCATATTGCATCCCTTGCCATGCTTTGGTAGAGTGGCATTTGATGCCTTAGGATCGGTCCCTTGTATCGTGCATGTTTGCATGTGTTTCAGTTACCTCGTTTTCATCTAATGGCCACTGATGTGAGTGTGGTTGAGGTCCACTCATGTTGGTGTAAGTCCATCGTGCATTGTGTATGCTATTTCGGTCCATAGCATTGCGTATGCTAAGTTGCATGTTAGAGCATTGTGTATGCCATGTTACATCACGTGCATTGTGCATGCCATTTTAGTCCATAGCATTGCGTATGCTAGGGTACATGTTAGTCGCATTGTGTATGCCATCTCATTTGCATTGTGTTTGGGATAGGAGTTAGCCTAAGCACGGGAAACGAGGGATGTTTCGTACTCCAAGTGATGGAACGTGTCTCAATTCCCAGTCGCCGACACTCTGGATTAACCATGATGGAGCCTAGGTCTTGTTGTGTTTTCATGTGCATTCATTTCACATCGAGTCGTGCAAATCGACTCATCGGCCATCATGTATCAAGATGCATGATTGGTGGCACGAGGATCGAGGACTACACTCCCTGAAGAGTAATCATGCATACATATGTGAAAATACTTTGCCATGCCCCTTTCTTGCTCCCTGTTGCAGCAAACCAGAAATCAACAACTTTCTAAAGCCTTGCACAATATTCCGGGATTAATTGCAAACAGAGGCGAATCGAGGCATCACAATGGATTTCCATGCAAGGCAACTCGAGCATGCATCTTTCATCATTTGGAACAGAGCTGAGGCAGTCCATGGATTCGCATGCTAATTTATCTGCTTTCCTAGTTAATTTGCTAATTAATTAGGATTTTGTACTTATTCGGACTGTAATTATTTATTCGGACTGTATTATTTATTCGGACCCTCCGAGCGAGGGCAATGTTGTAATAAGTGTGCGTGCGTGTGATGCATGTCTTCCAACCCCACGTCTTTCTCCCTTTTATTTACCAGCTTATGATGGTTAGATTAGGGCATGTTTCAATTAGCATACTTACGCTCGCATGTTTGCATCCATTCATCTGTCTTGCATGCACCTGGCTCGGCGCATCATACTAACTGCATCGTATTTCAATTCCAAATTGAATACGTGTTAGCTGTAGCATCATCATATGCCATCTTAGAATAGCCGAGTCTATTGTAGTTGCATTCCTGAATGTGTTGCATTAGGCATTTCTGTATAGTTAGGATCATGCATGGATTTCTAACATAGCTTTTGTTTTGGCTTGGAGTACTCGGTAAGTGTTTATGCTTTAGCATCTTTGCATGTGTGTGAGTGACTGCCATGACAACATGCTTACCATGAGGCTAACTGCTTATGTGATATACTTGCCTGAATGCCTACGGGTGAAGGTTGGATTATTTGAATTCAAATAATGCATTGACTGTGAGTTTTAAGCCCACTTAATAGTGGCAAAACGATCTTTTCTAAGCCCACCCAAGGGTGGCAAAATCTGCACTTTAAGCCTACTTGTGAATAGCAAACCGCTTTAAAAAACAAACATGAAATGTTTTGTTCCAATTCAGGCGATCCGGTCTATATTTGTATGCTGTGCGAATCACGTAGTAAATCTAGGCTAATAATCGGAATAAGAGCACATAATGTTTTCAAAACTCGATATCATGGTTAGTAGAGGCCGATCTTTGATCGGGTGAGCGGGGATGCTCACGAAGTGACCTTCCCCAATCATACCCAAGTTCTCGAGCCGAGGCAACTTTGGTGATGATGGACATGTGGCCTTAGGCAATAAGTCAGGGTTTCCTAAATTTTTCAAAATAAAATCTTTAGGTGGCGACTTTGTACCTGGCAAATCAGTCCATGTTTGGCGCTTTTTAAAAAAAAAAATAAAATTTGTTTTCAAAAACGATTTGCCGGATTTGGACTCTTTGATGATTCATCAGTCTTGCATTGCACTCTGCGAGATTAGATAGAGGACCGTGACATTGAGTCCTGAACTGTAGTAAGCCCAAATGAACAAAACGCTGGGGATTCCCTCGGGGCGTTCGGGCGTCTCAGTTCTGGCGACTCATTGGGGATTTAGAGAACTTGACTCGAACTCATGATATCTAGTTTTGACTGCACTTATGTGTTTCTTTGCATTGCATTTGCATTGGTGCACCTAGGACACCGTGTTTGCCGTATGCTATTCCTGAACAGTTTGCCTGAGGCTCACTTCGAGAAGCGTACCATAAGGCTGACCGATTGCGGGCTCTGCCACGACAGGAACACAAACCCCGGTTTTACCAGGGCACCCTTTTTGACCATTCGACCTAGTGCATATTCAGAATCCATAGTGACCATTCCAAGCTAGGACAGGTTGCTTACCCGATTATAAGTTGTTTGAAACCGTTGCGTGCATAGTGAAACCCTAGTTCCTGACAAAATAGGACAGGGAAACCCTACCCCAACATAGGGGTGTTTTGGATCTCACTTGTTTGTTATGTGCTTTAAAGTGCGTCTCTACAGGGAATGCATGTATCAGTTTGCAAGTTTGGGCATCAGTCCTGCGGGCACCAGTTTAGTATTTTGGGAATCAGTTATATCTGCAGGTATCAGATTCAGTTTTGGGGGCAGTAATTTTGGGAACAGTGATCAGTGGTCGAATGCAGTTATTCAGTTATGTTCATGTCTGTATTGGTGGGATTGGGCTGAGATGGTGCATGTTTTCTCTTTCAGTTCAGAGACTCAGTTCAGAGCAGCCAGTGTTCTCCTTTGCTGAGGCAAGATAGGAAACGGCTCACCGGTTCATCAGATCCGTCAGTCACCAGCCACATCACCTCTGTTCAGTTCAGCAGACTCGTGATGACACAAAATTCGGAAGAAATTGTGGTTATGGCAGCCGCATTAGACTAAGGAATCACATTGCAGGGTGAGACTGACGTTGAAGTACCACACCCACCTAGGTCACCTTCCGCGCGCCCGATCTGGGAACCCCAGTTGTTTTAAGCTCGTGAGCCCACCACATTTAAGTTGATGGGAATGATTGGTGACCTTCAGAGGTCTGTGGCTGATCTCGCCTATGGGATGTCGGCTTCACCACTAACTACTCCATATGCCGAGAATTTCATACCACAGGAGCCCCCATTGCTGGGGCGAATTGTGATCGAGCTCAGCCAACCTAAAGCTGTCTCCAGCTCCGGCAATGACATGCCGACAACAAGGCTCCACTGTGACCAAGTAACCCAAACCTTCCTCCAAGCTGAGGCTAGTGGAAAGAACAAGATGAAGGTGGACACTAATCCTTATGAACAACTCCAACAAGCTATTGAGGCTCTGAAAGCCAAGGGGTTGAGTAAGCAACAAGTACTTGCGGTTGTGGCTAAGACTGTAGATGACGTCTTTCCCACTTAGGCCGAGAGCAGTTCAGACTGGAGGGAAAATCAAGATAGGGACCGTCGCACTGGAACTGTTCCTGCAAATCCTAACCCTGCACCTAGAAAAGATTAGAGAGCCAAGGCAGCACCTGCTGATCCTTTTTCAAGTGCGTCTAGCAAAAGCACGCAGACCTCGAAGTATCTGCCCCAAGGTCGTAGGGTCTTTCATGGCCTCTACATGCCTTTGTCTAAGGAACTTCAAATCCTCGCTAAAAAGGGGTATCTCAAACCCCTCGAGCCTCAACCTCTCCCAAGTAATCTCCCTCTCTCACATGATGCCACCCTGTACTGTGCGTACCACCAACAGACTAGTCACGCCACCGACAACTGCTTCCGTCTTCGTCATGAAGTACAGGATCTGTTAGACAACGGGGTTGTCCTCTCGCCAAGTTCGGCGAAGTCTACCATCACTAGGTCAGTGAACTTCAAGGATAGTATGAGTATGTGATCATGGGTTGGACCACCTGTGGGCGGCGCTCGGTTTACCTCAGATGTGGCGTATGGCACACACTTTTTTGAGCATTTGCGAATGCTAGTTTTGTGGTTTCTGACTTGGGTGTTGAGTCAATTCTGTAAGTTTTGTTTTGAGTCTGCCTCATTGTCTCGAGTCAGTCTTTTTGATTAAGGGTCTGTCTTGTTGTATCGAGTCAGTCCTATTGTACAAAGGTTGGGTGATTCCGGGGGTGTTATCTCGGGCATCACCATTTTGTTTTGCATTTGTCTTTTCGTTTTCTTTTGAGTCTATTTCTGCTTGGAGCCAGTTACACCAACAAATTTGAATGGAACAGCAGTGGTTTTTCACACTCTTGTGTTTACTTCTGCCGTGTGCCAGTTGTGCCAGAAGTTCAGAATGAGGTGGCAGTATTTGACTAAAAACTTTTCCTTTTCTATGCCTCGAAATCATTGCATTGACCTAAGTGTTTCAAAACTTTTCTAACACTGTGATAAAAAAACGAAGAGGGAGGAATTCCTCGGGTTTTGCAAAATTTGATCAATTGAAAGAAAGAGAGGCGTGCTAAGCCTTTAATGATTGAGATCATGCTTGTTAATGTGAGTACTGAGAAGGATCCTGGCTTGATCCGGATTGGTCCCACAGTGTCTTCAGCGTGAGCGACTAGTCGCTTTCTTAAAAGATTTCAAAAAATGTTTTGCGCAGTCCTGCGAAGACCTGTGTGGAATTGCTTTTGTGATTGTGCAGCCTAGGATCGCTCTCAGCCTCGAGACCCGACCCCTTTTATTTTCAAAATCTCGAACTCGGACTCAGAATGCTCAAAAGGTCAACCGCAATGTGAGGCCTATGTGGCCAGATTCGAAGCAGCCCTCGAACTAGGGGCACAAAAATATCAGGTGTGCTCGAAGAGCCAAAGATGGATCATTTTGCAAAGATGAAGATCGGCAAGATTGCCAAATCCCAGAAGGGAGGAAAGAAGAATTTACTGTTGAAGGACAGCTGAGTTCCTATCCACAACACTAGGGGCAAATTCAGCCCCTCCCATTGGATGGACTCCTACATCATCAGCGAACAATAGCCATTCTCCTGGATTCAGATGACATCAGGATCTCAAAACCATTTGACATGGATCAGCTACACTTTTACCCTTGAAAGGCTCATTGGGCCGAAAACCCGGAAGGGTGACCTAGGCAAAAGTTAGAGCAAGAAAAAGAAAAAAAAAAGAAAAATGCAAAGATAAAAAAAAGAAAGAGAAGAAAAATGAAGAAAATGAAAAGAAAAGAATGAAAAAAACTGAAAAGAAAAGAAAAACAAAGCTTGCAAGGTTGAAAACCCAAAAGGGCGGCCTTGGCAAAAGTCAGAGCGCAAAAGAAGAGGTTAATACCCGAGTGTACCTTAACCCCGAACTACGTAAGGCTTGATTCCCATCTTTGGGATACGTAGGCAACTTCATTCTGAAGTCCAGCCACAAACACTTACAATTCGATTGTGTCCATGTAATGGTTTTGATCATCTTTGCCTTCTTAATCTGAACCAAAGAGTCCAACTCTGGCAAATCGTTTTGAGAAAAACAGATTTTTCAAAAGAAGTGCCAAACATGGACTGCTTTGCCAGATACAGAGTCGCCACCTAAATATTTTTTAAAATGGGGGAATTTAGGAAACCCTGACTTGGTGCCAAAGGCCACGTGGCCGTCATCACCAAAGTTGCCTCGGCTCGGGAACTTGGGTACGATTGGGGAAGGTCAGCTATGAGCACCCCCTCTCACCCGATCCGAAGATCGGCCTCTACTAACCATGATACCCATTTTTGAAAACGCTATATGTTCTTATTCCGATTAATTAGCTAGAATTAGTATGTGATGCGCACAACACAAAAGTATAGACTAGATCGCCTAATTTGGAAATAAGCATTGCATATCCGTTTGTTTTGAAAACATTTTTGGAATTTGCTACTGCAAGTAGGCTAAGACACGGATTTCAATGAGCTATTCCAACTCAAACAATCCAACCTTCACCCATAGGCATTCAGGCAGTTTATAGCACATAAGCATCTAGCCACATGGTAAGCATGCTATCATGTTAACATTCACATGCATGCGATATGCTAAAGCATAAAAATATTTACATTGTACTCCGTGCCAAAATGGTAAACCGGTTAGCAAACATGCGTGATCCTAGTTCATGCTGAAGTGGCTAATGCATCACATACATAATGTCATTAGGATAGGCTCGGCTAACCCTAAAATGGCATGTGGAATGCAATCATTCGATGCACGTATTCAAGTCAGATTTGAAATACTAATGCAGTTAGCATGATGCGCCGAGCCCGGTGCATGCAAGACAGATGAATGGATGCACGCATGCATAGCATAAGGTATGCTAAATAATAATACAATTCGAATAGTGAATTAACTATCCTAGCTAATTAATTATTACAGACCAAACTAAACTAATGAAGCAAAATAATTAGTCTAAGAAAGCAATAAATAGCAGCCTCGGGAGACGGCTCGATGCAACGCATGCTCGGTCTCGCTCGGAAAGCCACTGCCATGCATAGTCTGCCTCTGTTTTCCCTGTTATGCCCCTCTGGAGACTGCCAAAGTCTCGGAGAAGCTTCTCTGAACACTGGGGATCACCACCGTCTGAGGAGGATTGCCACCGGCCGCAAAATATGATCATCGGCTGCTGATTGAATTATCGGCCACTGATGGATGGCCGGTCGGCACTATATGTTGCCGGTCGGCCAAAAATGCCTGTTAAACCTACAACTTACAGCAGTAGAGGGCAAGGCATAGCATGGCAATGTATTTCAAGCAATATATGCACCAATCACACTCCTTATCATGTTAGCGACTCAAAGGAGGATGTGCCTCGATTCTCGGACCACCAATCACGCATTTCCATGCATGATGGTCCAAAGAATCAAGTGTGCAACTTCAATTTCGAATGAATGCAAACCAAATAAACACACAAAGAGGCCCAACCTCTATCATACTCACCTCAAGAGGTCTAGCATGCATGCCAATGCGATGCAATCTTAAGCATACAATCCTAGGCATACAAGCTAAGGATGCGACATGCCAATGCAAGCAAACATGCAAGGTAAGCATGCAAATAAGCAAAGGATGGTCTTAAGCACGAGTTAGGCAGCTCTAATTAGGCCCAAAACAGTAGCCAAAATGCTAAGTACATGAAGGCAAATATACACACAAGCATGCATAGATACATGGTTCAAGACTTAAGCATAATGAAGCAAGTTTTAAACACATTTAAAAGGCACAAACATGGACAATTAGCATGCAAATTAAGCTCCAAAATCATGTTATAAAATGATGCCAAATCAATTTAAACAAGACAAGCAAAACATGCCACAATGGCCCAAGTACTTAGGACAAGTCATGGAGGCTTAAACCAAGGCCAAACCCACCAAGCCTCACAAGGCTAAGGGGACTTCAAACAGGTCAAAAGAAGACTTAAACAAAGCCAAGGGTGCACCTAGATGGCATCTAAGTGGCTCAAGTCCAAAGGCATGCACAATGGCCAAAACATGGAGCATACAACACAAGCTTTCAAAGCATTAAAGAGGTGTCCAAGGAAAGTATGCAAGTATGTTAAAGGGACTGAAATGAGATGTTAAATGGTTCCAAACCATTGAAAATGATGCAAGTGATACATGCAACACACTCATGCACTTAAGGCCAACAAACCAAAAATGCAAAGGGGCTATATAATGCAAGCTAAAGTCGACCTAAACAACTAAGGACAGACCTTAAACATGGTGAAATAAGCACAAAAGATTCACAAAGCTAAACCTAAAACATGCTAGAATAAGGGTTTACAACCTAAGGCATGTTAAGGCCTAAACATGGCATTACAAGGTAGGTATGCTAAGCATGCATGGTGTACCAAAAACAACTTAATACAATGTTATATCATGATATAATAAGCATAAAATGCAGTCATGGCATGACCAATAAACACTCAAACATAAGGCTCCCTCAAGAGGCCAAAATGGGTCCTTTTCAAGGACAACAAGAAGAGGGGGTGGCCCTCTCCTTCTTGAGACTTCAAAGCATCATCCTCACCACTGAAATCCATCAAGATTTCAGTGGTGAGGAGGCCCAAACACCAAAGTCCCGGAGCTCACCAAAAAGGGCACAAAATGGGGCCTCTCAAGGCCTAAGAGGGGTCAAACTCCTCCAAACCACAAAACACTCTTAACAAACTATCAAGAGGGCTCAAAAAAAGAACTTTTTTATGTTATACACCAAACACAAAAACAGTTCAAAACAGGATATCACGAGTTCGAGTCAAGCTCTCTAAACTCCCCAGCAGAGTCGCCAGAATCAGAATCACCTGATTCGGAGGCTCATAGACTGCTTTTTTGTTTGAAAAATTGCGGTCAATGTCTGAACCAAAGAGTCCACCTCTGGAAAATCGTTTTGAGAAAACAATTTTTTTTGAAAAGTAGTGCCAAAGATGGACTGCTTTTCCAGATACAGAGTTGCCACCTAAATATTTTTAAAATGGGGAATTTAGGAAACCCTAACTCAATGCCGAAGGCCACGTGTCCGTCATCACCAAAGTGACTTGGCTCGGGAGCTTGGGTACGATCGGGGAAGGTCAGCTATGAGCACCCCCTTTCGCCCGGTCCGAAGACCGGCCTCTACTAACCATGATATCCGTTTTTGAAAATTTTATGCGTTCTTATTCCGGTTATTAGCCTAGAATTACTATGTGATGCGCACAACACAAAAGTATAGACTAGATTGCCTAATTTGGAAATAAACATTGCATATCCATTTTGTCTCGAAAAACGTGTTGGTTTTTGCTACTCGCAAGTAGGCTAAAATTCGGATTTCAATGAGTTGTCCCAACTCAGGCAATCTAACCTCCATCCACAGGCATATAAACAGTTTATCATGTAAGCATTTAGCCGCATGGCAATCCTACTGTCATATTAACATACACACGCATGCGATATGCTAAAGCATAGAACTTACATCGTACTCCGTGCCAAAACAAGAAACCCGGTTAGCAAACATGCATGACCTAGTTCATGTTAAGTGGCTAATGCATCGCATACAGAGATGTAATTTAGACAGGCCCGGCTATCCTAAGCATGGCACATGAAATGCAATAACTATCACGTATTCAATTTGGAATTGAAAGTACGATGCATCTTGCATGATGTGCCGAGCCCGATGTATGTAAACAAATGCATGAATGCACGCATGCATTGCATAAGGTATGCTAATTGAAAATGCCCTAATCTACCATTGTAAGCAGATAAATAAAAGGGTTAAAAAGAAATGGGGATTGGAAGACATACATGCCCACGCACCCACACTTATTACATTTTTGCCCTCGCTCGGAGGGACCGAATAAATAATACAGACCCGAATAAATGAATAAATAAATTATTACACAATTCTAATTACTAAAATTAAAGCAAATAAATAAATGCAATGGGGCCTCAGCCCTGCCTGGGGATGCGCGAATGATGCGTGCTCGATCCGTCTTGCTCGGAAAAGCCGCACCCTAACACTGCTGCCTCTGTTTTTACTGCTCTGCCTCTCCAAAAATTCTCAACATTCTGGAACACCTTCCAAATAGTCTGAAATACCCCACCGGCTGGATAGAGTGATCATCGGCTGCTCCATTTGACCACCGGCTGCTTTTGATGTTTATCGGCACAAAAATAGTGCCGGTCGACACTATTTATCGGCCGCGTAAAATTCTGCAGAGACAGATTTTGACAGAAGAAGAGACAAAGAATGCAAGGCATGGTTTTTGGGCATATGTCAGCATGTCCAATACCTCCTATCATATTTAGGGACTCAAGGAGGTATGGCTCTTGGTTCTAGGGCTACCAATTATGCATTTGATGCATGATGGCCTAAGTAACCAAGATTGCTATTTCAATGCAAATATGCATGCAACACAAACATGAGGACTAAGTCCCTATCATGCCATAATCAAGGGCCTTAGTGACATGAGGATTGAGACAAGTTTCACCACTCAAAGTGTGAACTCCTCTCAATCTTCATGCTTGGTTTGACAACCCCAAACCAAGCTATGGAATGCAAGTATGCAACATGGCTCAAATGCAATGCAACCTATCATATTAAGCATGCAAAGAGCTAAAGTATGCAAGATACAAGTGGCATGCAACATGGACCAATTAAGCATGGAACTAGCATATATTCAAGGCTTCATTGACCAAACAAGCAACAACCATGCAATGAGCATGCAATAATGGACTTACCTCAATGAGGCAGCCCTCAAACTCCTCTAAAACAGTGGCAAAATATGCCTCAAAACATGATTAAAATGCTACACAAGCATGCTAGTCAATGGACCTAAGTCTAAGGCCCCAAAGAGAGTAACTTTACACCACTTACACAACCATTCATGGCATGCAACTAACAACCAAAAACAGACTTTTAGCATGTAAAATGACACCCAAACCCCATGTATGGCAGCCCCAAAAATGCATCAAACATGGAGGCATGCACAATGCTCTCTTTAAGGCATAAAAGACCAACAACTCAAAACATGGACAGGGTGATAAATCGAGGTATTTAAACATGGAATGGGGACTGAAACACCACCTACAATGATGCCAAATCATGAGGATGATGCAAGCTAAACATGTTAAGGATCCATGCAAGCAAGGCTTACAAGCCTAGAACACAAAACAAACATGTCAAGCACCTTATACATGGAAAAAAACAGTGGCTCACAGCCCTCATACATGACAAGACAAGACCAACATCCTCAAGATATTAGGCTAAAACATGGAGGCATATGAGGCTAAGCACATGGCACACTTGTAAGCAAAGTAAAGAATTTCTAAGCTAGCATGAGAGGCATGTTAAAGGATACAAATCCAACCTAAAACAGAGATCAAACATGACCTAAAACACACAATAAAGCTCTGAAATGAGGCCAAGAACAAGCAAGCATGCATGCTATACTATGAGCCAAGAACAAAGGCCAACAAAGGGAAAATGGGAGAGGGGTGTCCCTCCCCTAAATGAAGCTCGAAAATATCGTCTTGGGTTTTCAGTGGTGAGAAGCCCAAAAACAACAAGTTAGACAATGCTCCAAGAAAAGGCACAAAAGGACCAAAACAAAGCCTAAAAGAGTGAGGCTTCACTCAAATGGACAAATGACCTTAATGAATGTTCTTGAGCAAGTAAAAACAAGGTTTTTTTTATGTTAAACACAAAGCTCAAAACACAAAGCAAAAGGGGTAGAAAGGAGCTGCAAGAATGGGGAAACTAAAGCAAAAGTTTACCCTTGAAGATCCAATGAAGAATAGGTGATGTAGCCACCCTCTAGTGCTCAAAATCAGTCCAAAACTTCACCAAACAATGCTCCAAGTCCCCCAATCTCGAGCCTAGGTGTGATGGTGTGTGTAATGGTGCAAAAGTAAGGTAAAATCACACCTTTTTGGCTCAAAACACACACACAAGGGTGATAGATATAGAAGTATAGATATATATGGATATATCAGAGATATATGTGTGTAAGCTCTGGTTTTTTGACCTAAAATTGCTAACCTTTTGCAAAGGGAGAGAAGGGTTGCTTATATAGGCAATCAAGACTTAGTGGCTAAGCAAGAGAAGGGGGGTTCAAGAGATTCAAGGAGTTCAAAGGGCTCTACGGTTTCTAGAAGGTCTGGGACAACTGGCCAAGCTTCTCCAAGAAGCTTGGCCAAGGGTTCAAGCTCCATGAGGAGAGAGGGGGTCAAAAGGACCAAAGGGTGCATTCCCGGGTATGGGGAATGGTCGGTGCATTCGGTACCGCAGTGGCATGCACCAGGTCTGAGGGTTCAAAGGGGTCAAGCCGGCTAGCCAAAAAAGTCACCGGCACAAAAAAGTGCCGGTCGGCATCATAAAGTGCCGACCGGCCAAGGATGTGGAAAAAAAAGTGCCGATGGCTACTAGGGAGTGCCGGTGAAAATGTGGGGCAGCCGGTGGTGATCAGGGGTGGCCAAAAAGGTCTCCCCCACCCTTTGGTATAAAAACACACAAGTCTTGGTACTGAACCAAGCACAGTGCAAGCCGGTTGAGAGATCCTGAGACGCGACGCGCAGCCGGGACCTCCGGGAACACAAAACAAACACAATCATGGATAATCACCGAGTGTTTAATCAGTGACGTCCAAGTCTTGAGGTCGGTCAAAAATGGGGTGTCTACAGTTGCCCCTCTTTGACAGAACTCGTAAGTCATAACAATGACGGGAGTGAATGTCAAAGCCCAGAGACGACCCATTTTTGACAAGGCCGAAGACTTAGACAAACATGTAAGACAAGTAAGATATGCGCCCGAAGGCAGGGGCAAAATGCAACTGAAAATGAAAGAAGCCGGGCATAGCTTATGATCATGCAGAGGATGCTGTAACAGAGCACGCATGCAACAGTTTTAAGCTAGAAAACGCAAATTCAACTATAATGCGGGGGGGATGTAGGAGAATCGAGCGATTCTCACCACGTTTCACGCGGAGAACACAATACCTGTGCGGTTCGCCTGGTCGTGCTAGCCTCAAATGAACCATACATACAATATCGTGCCTGAAAAGGAAGCAAACTTAACAGGTATGATATTGTTAGCAACATGCAAATTACACAATCGAAAGTGCGTGGCACATGCAACGTGTATAGGCATTTGTAATTGAACACATATAAGTAAAGCAAAGCACGCATACAATGCAATGTGTATAGGCAGTTGTAATTGAACACATGTGAGTAAAGCAGTACACGCATGCAAGCAATGTGTATATTAAGAAACTTGAACACATATCAGTAAAGCAATGCACGCATACAATGCAATGTGTATAGAAAAGGAAGTTGAACACATATCAGTAAAGCAAAGCACGCATACAATGCAATGTGTATATAAAAACTTGAACTCATGTAAGTAAAGCAACGCACACATACGAAGCAATGAGTATAATAGTGAACTTGAACACATGTAAGTAAAGCAAAGCACGCATACAATGCAATGTGTATAGGCAGTTGTAATTGAACACATGTGAGTAAAGCAGTACACGCATGCAAGCAATGTGTATATTAAGAAACTTGAACACATATCAGCAAAGCAAAGCACGCATACAATGCAATGTGTATAGAAAAGGAATTTGAACACATATCAGTAAAGCAAAGCACGCATATAATGCAATGTGTATAGAAAAGGAACTTGAACACATATCAGTAAAGCAAAGCACGCAGACAATGCAATGTGTATATAAAAACTTGAACTCATGTAAGTAAAGCAACGCACACATACGAAGCAATGAGTATAATAGTGAACTTGAACACATGTAAGTAAAGCAAAGCACGCATACAATGCAATGTGTATAGGCAGTTGTAATTGAACACATGTGAGTAAAGCAGTACACGCATGCAAGCAATGTGTGTATTAAGAAACTTGAACACATATCAGTAAAGCAAAGCACGCATACAATGCAATGTGTATAGAAAAGGAACTTGAACACATATCAGTAAAGCAAAGCACCCATACAATGCAATGTGTATAGAAAAGGAACTTGAACTCATGTATGTGTAAGTAATGCATGCAGTCACGCAAGCAATGTGTATAATAGAAATTTGAAATTGAACACATGTAAGTAAAGCATGCAGTCACGCAAGCAATGTGAATAATAGAAATTTGAAATTGAACACATGTAAGTAAAGCATGCAGTCACGCAAGCAATGTGTATAATAGAAATTTGAATTTGAACACATGTAAGTAAAGCATGCAGTCACGCAAGCAATGTGTATAATAGAAATTTGAAATTGAACACATGATGTTGAAATGCAACGTACTGCAACGCAGTATAATCGAAACGATTTTCTTCGAAATTGGCAAGTATAAAAGGATACAGGAAGGGACGTCCTTCGCATGTTCCGAGCATCGCTCACAAAAGTCATGGCTTGAGGTCAACTCAAAGATCCATTGGTCGTTCCAGAGGTGCACTTTCCCATACTGCCTTAAGTGATGGAGGCGCCAGACCTCATAGTCAACCCGAACTAGGGCGGAAAACGTACTCTGATTGCAAAGGGGGGGTTTCCGGTATCCATTCCGGTATCCTGTTACCCTGCTATTCTTCTGCTTTACTTCTCGTTTTACTAGGAGTTTAAGCCCATTGCGCTGCCTCAGGCAGGTTTTGTTTTTGAGATTGCATAAAAAAAGCATGATGGAAGTGAAACAGCTATTTGTTCAAAAATGTGTCGTATTTACATGTACTACACATCGCATCGCAAGGCATCACACAACAATGTGACTAAAATTGAAAATGTGTTTTTGAAAATGAAGCATCGCATCGTAATAATCAGGTAGTAAACCAATTACAACTCGATAAGCAAAACAAAGACTTGACAAGCTCTTCAAGCGCAAGCATAACTTGATGAATGGTACGAAGACTTAAAGGGGGTGGCATACAACTCGATAAGCAAATATACAACAACTCGATAAGCAAACGGACACGCCCTCACGAGAATTGATCATTGAAGGGTACTGGAAGGGGTGGGATTCCCCAAATTCTTGGTACAAACATCTCAGAGGGCAACAGGGAGGACCACCGGCCGGGCAGAAAGTCCACCGGCTATGAGGGGAGGTCGTCGGCACAATTTATAGCCGGTCGGCACAAAAACATGGCCGGTCGGCAGTATAGAGTGCCGGTCGGCTATCAATTTTCAGCACCAGCAGAATGCTGACATGTGTCCCCCCACTCAACCTTATCTTCTACAAAAAGATCTCTGCTTCGTGGTTTTATTCATTTCAACACTGATTTGCCCCAAATGGAAGTGTTTCTTGCCCAAAATCTCACAACTTGGATTAACAGCTTGGATGGCTCGGAAAAGTTGAATTTTCGGAGCTTCAGCATAAATGCACTATTCACTCTGGGTCGTACCTCATTGCAACTCCCGTTTCTTCATGCCGCGGCGAGGTTTTGGAACCCGGTGACACATGTTTTCAGCTTTGCCGAGCAGGAGGTATGTCCTACTTTTGAAGATTTCCAAGTTTTGATGGAATCCGAACGCGCCGAGGAAATCTTGCCCCAGCTTAACTTTGGCCACGCCCAATCCTTAGGACGAATGTGTGGGCTCACGCTGGGTGATGCCCGGTCTTCGATTTGTGACGGAATGCTGGATATTCCGAGCTTGATATATCGCTTCTCGGATGCTGGTGATCGCAACGACCAGCAGTGGCAAGGCTTTCGGCGGCACGCCCTGTGTCTGTGTATGCTATCTCATTTTCTGTTTGTCTCGGGCTCAGGAGGGTCTAGTGCCCGATTGATTGAGGTTGCCCACGGCTTGAAGGAGGGCAAGAGCTGTATTGCCATGACTTTGGCTGAGACGTTGATAGGCTTAGACGCCTTCCATCGTCGAGAGTCGATCAGATTGGCGGGGAGTCCACTGCTACTTCAGGTAACGCTTCCCACCCTATCTCACATGTATATATTACTCACATCACTCGGCCCTCAAGCTCGGTTTTTCTCACAAAAAAACCTTTTTCTCACTTTTCTCTCATCGTACGTCTCTCTATTCTTTATTCTCTCATTTTTCATCCCTTCCCAGGTATGGTTGATGGACAAACTGCAGGTCGTGGACTCTTGTCCGGCATATTCAGCTCGCGGCTACTTCTTCCAACATCGTCTAGTCAACGTTCTTGACGAGGAATGGTGGTTTGCTTGGATGTGCAACTTGTCCGCAGACCGCATTGCTTGGCGATGTTCTTGGCTCAACCTGCCGGCGATGGGCTACAGCATGATTCGCCAGCCCGGAATTCAGCTGATCGACTTGACTCACTGTGTGTTCTATTTCCCATTCCGATTCTGGCGTCAGTTTGGTCATGATCAGACCTGCCCGCCAGAGGGGATAGAGTATCCCGTTGCATTTCCAATCCGAGGCACACAGCTCGCTCGACAGGTTACTGCATGGAGGACTAGAGAACTCCTGGCCCCCGCTCCCGCTTTCAATTGCACTTTGTCTGATGAGTGCTGGGATTAGCTCAACGAAGAGGCACAAGTTGGGCCCAGTTTGGCGTCAGAGGCTTCAACAAGCTCTGGAAGGGGGCGCAGGAACACCTGACTTGACTACGCCCCGGATTTATTGCTTTATTAGTACTTTCAAGTTTTCTTTATGAATGTAATAAAAAACAACTTCAATTTGTATGCAAGAGCAGGAGAACTCTGTATTTGAAATCAACAAAATTGAAGGTTGTGGTACTGAAAATTCTCTGCTTTGGTCCAGAAATGGTCTTGGTTGTAAAAAGATTACTTTGAACAAAGTCAACTTTTATCAAAACTTTTCAAAACTATTTTCGATATTGATCGATCGACACGCTGAAATCATCCGAGATGCACAACATCGATCCCAAAGAATCGGAAAGTTGCCCCTAGTCTGAGTAGTACCGCAGCACTTCCTGGCAACGGAAAGTTGCCCCTAGTCTGAATAGCACTGTACCGGAGATTGCAATAAATGCTGATGGACAAAGATGACCAAGACGATCAAATGGACAAAGTTGATTGGGGAAAATGTTTATGGCTGAACTTCAGGATGAAGCTGCCTACGTATCCCAAAGATGGGAATCAAGCCTTACGTAGTTCAGGCTTGGGTTCACTCGAGTATTTTTGCTCTCCTTTTACGCTCTAACTTTTGCCAAGGCCGCCCTTTGCGGGTTTTCAACCTTGCGAGCTCAGTTTTTATATTTTCTAATTTTTTGTGCTCTGGATTTTGCCTAGGTCGCCCTTTCGGGTTTTCGGCCTAGTGAGCCCCTCAAGGGTAATATTTCTTCAACTTGTCCATATTGATCGGTTGGGAGAACTCTAGGCCATCTAGGTCCATCAGAACCACAGCTCCACCCGACCAAACAGCTTTGATAATGTAGGGACCAGTCCAATTGGGTCTGAACTTGCCCCTTGGGTTATGAATGGGTGCTCGGTTGTCTTTGAGTACCAAATCTCCTTCCTTCAAATTCCTAGACTTAACCTTCTTGTTGAAAGCCCGGGCGATTCTGCGCTGATAACCTTGGACATGGTACAGTGCTTTCAGTCTTCTTTCATCAAAGAGCATAAGTTCTTCAAACCTGCTCTCCTTGTCTGCTTGACTATTCGACACTCACCAAAGACTTAGCGACGGGACCTCAATCTCAATAGGTAGAACAGCCTCCATCCCATAGACTAAGGAATACGGAGTCGCTCCAGTTGAAGTCCTAATCGAAGTCCGGTATCCCCATAAGGCAAATGGTAGCTTGTCTGGCCAGTCCCGGTAGGTTTCCACCATCTTCTGCAATATGTGCTTGATATTCTTGTTGGCGGCCTCAACTGCTCCGTTGGTCTGCGGCCGGTATGTGGATGACTTATGAAAAGACACGTTGTACTTCTCCAACAAATCAATCACTTCTTTCTTGAAGTGGGAACCATTGTCTGAAATTATCTCGTTCGGGACCCCGTAACGACAAATGATATTGTTCCTGATAAACTTTGCGACATGCGAAGCCTTCAACACTGCATAGGACTGGGCCTCAACCCATTTGGTGAAATAGTCTATTGCAACCAAGATGAACTCATGTCCATTCGACCCCTTCGGAGTAATAGCCCCAATTACGTCGATTCCCCATACTGAAAACGGCCACGACGAAGTCATGTTGTACAGCTTCGACGGCGGGATATTCATGCGGTTTGCATGGATCTGACACTTGTGGCATCGCCGAACAAAACCAATACAATCCTCCTCCATAGTGGACCAGTAGTAACCCTGCTGGAGAATCTTCCGAGCCAGCATCACTCCATTCATATGTGCTCCGCATTCTCCTCCATGGATGGCCTCCATCAGGCGCTTCGATTCTTCAACTTCCACACATAGCTTGTGCATTCCCAGATGACCCCTCTTATACAGCTTACCCCCGCAGATGATGAACTGAACGGCCATTCTTCTGATTGCCCTTTTATCCTTGGCATTTGCCCCTGGTGGATATGCTTCCTTCTCCAAGAAATTCCAGATGTCGTAATACCAAGGGTTTTCGTCCTGAACTTCTTCTATAGCGGCGATCGACTCATAGGCTGGTGCAAACTTGTGGTCAATGATGACTGGACGCATCCGGACTCCAAACGGGATGTCTATCATGGAAGATAGAGTTGCTAAAGAATCTGCGAACCTGTTGTTCTCTCTTGGGAGATGAGCAAAATTTAGCTTCTCAAACCGAGGAATTAACAAATCCAGGGTTTGGTGATACATCATCATTTTCTCTTCTTTGACTTTCCAGTCTCCTTTTGCTTGAGATACAACGAGGTTTGAGTCCCCGATGACGTCCATTCACCTTGCCCCTAGTTCAAGGGCTGCCTCTAGACCAGCAATGCATGCTTCATACTCTGCCTCATTGTTCGAGACCTTGAATCGGAGTTTAAAGGCTAGGGGGATACGGGATTTGTCAGGTGCTATCAGCAACACTCCTATCCCATACCCATACTGGTTTGACGCTCCGTCGAAGTACATTGTCTAATATTCATCATCGATATGCAAAATGGCCTCATCTGGAAATAGATACTCAACTGCTTCATCCCCCTCAACCGGGTGGTCGGCAAGGAACTCTGCTACTGCCCTTCCCTTTACTGACTTGCGCGTCACATACTTCAGATCAAATTCAGAGAGCAACAGCAACAACGAGCTAGCCTACCCGTAAGTGCCGGTTTCTCGAAAAGATATTTGATGGGATCAAGTCGCGAAACCAACATTACAGAGTGAGCTAACAGGTAGTGCCGCAGCTTCCTGGTAGCCCATACCAAGGCTAAACAAGCCTTTTCCAGCGGTGTGTAGCGAGTCTCGTACTCCAGCATCTTCTTACTCAGATAGTAGATGGCTCTCTCCACTTTCTCTTCTGATTCTTGTGCGAGCATACAGCCCATTGTAGTCTCGGTTACTGAAAGACACAATATCAACGGCTTTCCCGGCTCTGGTGGTGACAACACGGGCGGGTTCTGCAAATATTCTTTGATCTGTTCGAAAGCAGCTTGGCATCGGCCGTCCCACTGGAACTTCGTTCCTTTCTTCAAGAGACCAAAAAGTGGTTCACAAGTCAAGGTTAACTTTGAGATAAACCGTCTTATGAATTGCACTTTACCCAGAAAGCCTCGCACCTCCTTTTCAGTCCTTGGTGGTGGCATTTCTAAGATGGCCTTGATTTTGGAAGGGTCGACTTCGATGCCCCTTTCTGTAATCAGAAACCCAGCATTTTTCCCGCTGTAACACCAAATGTACACTTTTGAGGATTTAGCCGCAACCGAAATTCTCTGATCCTTTGGAAAAACTTATGCAAGGCGGTGTAGTGGCCCTCTGTTTCTTTGGACTTGACAATCATGTCGTCCACGTACACCTCCACCTCTTTGTGGATCATATCATGCAGTATTGTGGTCGCAGCCCGTTGATAAGTAGCCCCAGCATTCTTCAGCCCAAACGGCATGACTCTGTAGCAGTATGTTCCCCACGGGGTGGTGAAAGCAGTCTTCTCCCGATCTTCGGGTGCCATCACTATCTGATTGTATCCTGAGAAACCATCCATGAATGAGAGCAAAGCATGCCCCGCTGTGAAATCCACTAGCTCATCGATGTGTGGTAGGGGGAAGTCGTCCATCGGACTAGCTCTGTTCAAATCCCTGAAGTCCACACATACCCTGATCTTGCCATCCTTCTTCGGCACTGGAACAATATTGGCCAACCAAGTCGGGTATTCGGATACCAGCAGGAAGCCTGCGTCTATTTGCTTGGTGACCTCTTCCATAATCTTGATGGCCCAATCCGGGTGGATCCTCCTGAGTTTCTGTTTGACGGGTCAGGCCTCGGGGTCAAGAGGGATCCGATGCTGTACAATCTCAGGATCGATTCCAGGCATGTCTTCGTAGGACCACGCGAAAACATCTTTGAAATCTTTTAATAAAGCGACTAAGCGCTTGCGTTCCTCCGAAGACAACGTGGACCCGATCTGGACCAGCTGCGGGTCCTTCTCAGTACCAACATTCACAGTAGTGATTTCATCCATTAAGGATTTAACAAATCTCTCCTGCTCCTGATCAATTAATCGTTGCAAAACCGGAGGAATTTCTTCCTCGTCGTTTTCATCAAAATTTTGAAAATCCTGATTTAAGCAATAAATCAAAGGCACAGAAAAGCACTCTGAAACCACATTCACCTCATTCTCATTAAGTGCTTCCAAGTCATCAGATCCCTCTGTTACAACAGACTCAAAGGAGAAAGAAAAAGACGACTTGGACAGGACTGTGGTATCCAGGCTATCACCCCCAGGAATACCGGACTCAGACTCAGTTGAGCTGGAACCTGATTCCGACTCACAGGACTCGGTGGAATCAGATTCCGGCTCACTACCTGACCCGGTGCTGCTCGATAAAAATCCCACCTCGTATTGCCAAACGAGAGAAAGTGCGATGTATGCATCCAAAATGTTTGCTGGTAGGCCCACAGCCGTTTCATCTCCGATCACGGATACCGAGGAGTTATCCCCCAAGCACAACTGGTCGATCGAAGGCTCTGAAAGTAGACAAGCCAGCGCTACCCCCATCTCCAATGCAGTGTCCTCAGACTCTACTTCCATGCTCTGTTCCTCTTCAACTATCGGGTCCGTCTGCTCTTTTGCAACATCATTCCCGGGTAATTGTAAGTCGAAGAATATCTGAAACCCTGGTACGCGCTTCTTCTCCGCATTGATCCACGACTCAGGAAAACCACAGAATGGGAAATCTTCCCCCTCCCGGACGAAGCGCCCGTTTAGGGTACCCTGGATGGGCTGGTGCATCAATTCAAAAGGTTTCCCCATCTTTTTCGCCCTGGCTCTTCCAGCTATTTCCTTTCCTTTCCTGATCCAATCCTCTTTGGTGGGCAGATAACCCAAGCCAAAGGTATGAGGGTTATGTGGCACTTCGGCCAATGCTGCAATGCCTTTACGACCACTCTTTCCCAATCCCATCCCGGGGATGTGTTGAAGTTTGTTCATAAGATATACTGCTTGAGCACTGACGCATATCCCGTCGTTAGCAGCCATAATGCTTTGTACAACCTGAGCCTCAGCTAAGGTAAATCCCGATATGAATACGTCCTCCATGCCATGCTCGATTTCCAGAACAGGCGTGGATACTTCCGGTGGTGGGTGGATCGATGAATTCCCAAAAACAATGGCTACTCCCTTCCCGTAGGGGTATTTCACCACTTGATGAAGAGTGGATGATACTGCCTTCACCTGATGCAGCCACGGCCGCCCCAACAACAGATTGAAAGTTGCCGGCACCTCCAAAACGTGGAAATCTATCTCATGCTGCCCCGGCCCAACCTTTGTCTGAACTTTAACGGTTCCCATCACTTCTGGGCTCGTATTGTCGTACGCCCAGATCACCTGGGCTGTCGGTACAAAATCTGCGACCTTCAAACCGATTGCATAAGCTGTCCTTGCCGGACAAACATTGATAGCGGACCCGGTGTCGACCAGTACCACTGGTATCCACTTGTTCCTACATTCCAT
Source organism: Camellia lanceoleosa (assembly GCA_025200525.1). Taxonomy (NCBI): domain Eukaryota; kingdom Viridiplantae; phylum Streptophyta; class Magnoliopsida; order Ericales; family Theaceae; genus Camellia; species Camellia lanceoleosa. The sequence continues at coordinate 1,891,704 of JANUSC010000016.1, read as the reverse complement.
GGAAATGTAGAGTGGTTTGTTGTGATTTGTGCCCTCAGGCGGTAATTCCTTGTCAGCAAATGTCAGCATCGGGGTAGCTCCTCCCGGAAAGACTAACCCTACCAGCTGCTCTGGCGTGGTTTCGATTGACAGCTTGGCCTTATCCATGGCCAACAAAACAGCCTGCCTATGCACTCGAGAAGCCATAAGCAGTCCCCAGATGGAGATGTCTGCTTGTATCTTTTTTAACTGTCTCAACACGGCTTCATCCTCGAGTTGGTTTGCTTTTTGCTTTTCTGCCTCCCTATCCTTCCCTGACGTTTCTGGTTGATCCAAGTGCGGAGGTTTGAAGTACCGTCCACTTCGTGTCATGTGGTCGACCTCTCCCAGGTACCAGGTATCGTCGGGTTGGTTGTTTCCCCAGTCCTCGTCTGTGTGGGCAAGACACAATTCCTCGTCTTCCCACCACATCCCATCAGTGACTGACAAGCATCTGTCCGGGTATCCAGATCGTACTCATCATGGTATTTTCCATTCTTGTGCTCGCAGCACCCTCGGTTTCTGTGCACACAGCAGTTTCAACTCCCATATGGGCCTTTGCCTTCCTGATTCTCTCGGAATCTGGAAAACTTGGTTGTTTTGACATAACTGACTGTTCAATAATCTCCGTACTCAAAATGTTCCAATCTCGGGCGAAATTCTCGGCACCGGCGCCCTCCGGTGATGCGCTCCGTTCTTCGACCCTTCCGGCCGTCACTGATGTTCTCAGTTCTGCTGAGCCCTGTTCTGACTGAAATTCTTCTATCACATCAGGTTGATCGTCCAACCACCCAATAGCCTCAGCTGATTCTTCATAATCAAACCAGTTGATCGACGTGTCTCCCGGATCTTGATCACTGTAAAACTGGAGGTTGGAGAAGTCCTCCTCCATAGCTGTTACATCATCTACTCTCTGTCCCAAACTGTCCCCGTGAATTACACATAATTCAACACAACTCCCAGATTCCACAGATTCTGGTTCAATAATCCTTTCTCCCTCTAAAATTTCAACTCGCGTATCCTCGATAGTCACCACCATGGGTTTGGATTGGGCTGTGAAGATGTCCATCATGCACAAGTCGATGCACTGAGGGAAGAGCACCTCCGGCTTAGGCAGGTGGGAAGGAGTGATATAGACACTAGGGTCGTAAGACACGTCCCCGGTATGGATGAAATTGAGTCTTTTTGGTGGATTTTGGTTATGTGTGGGGAGGGGGTTCGTGGTAACATTGGGTTTCTCGGGAGGCAAAATCACCCCGTTGTCAATGAGATCTTGAATCTCATGGCGTAATTGGAAGCACATATCGGTGTCATGACCGTGCTGTTGGTGAAATGCACAGTACTTGGTTAGGTTGTGGGATGGGGGAAGTTGTTCTGGCAACGGCCGCGGCTCCAGGGGCTTCAGATGCCCTTTCTCGATTAATACCCCCAGAGCTTTGGACAGGGGCATGTATAGTGGAGCGAAGGTTCTGGTATTTTTGGGTGAGTATTTAGTTGTTTGTGGCCTGCTTCCGGATGCGCCGGAAAATGGCGTAGCTGCCATGGCTCTTGGGGGAGGGTTGGTGGTGACCATACTCACTTCGGAGGCTCTTGTAGCCGCGGTGCCACTCGGGCCTGCGTTGGTGTTACGGTTGAAAGTCCTTCTGGGTTGATCCCGGTCATGGTCAAACAAGCCTTGTTTCAGGGCGTCCTCAATCTGCATTCCCATCTCATGTAAATCCGCAAAAGTAGGAAAGGAGATCAAAATCATTTTCAGCATCAATCTGGGTTGGAGATTGCGCACAATCATTCGAATCTGGTCTTTGTCGGTGGGTCTTAAGGTCATCATCGAAGCCTTAGCTCGCCATCTGGTTACGAACTCTGAAAAGCTTTCTTTAGGTTCTTGCCTGGTTGTCTCGAGATCACGGGTGGTAATCTCAATCTGTGTATTGTATGAATATTGCGAAACAAAGGCCTCAGCCATCTCATCCCAGTTCCTTTTAACATCATCTTCCAATTTTGCATACCAACTAGACGCCACACCTGACAAGGTTCGGCCAAACAAAGAGAGCTTCTGTATTCTGGTGAGGCCCATTGGCCTTAGGACGTCTGAAAACAGCCTTAGGTGCACCATGGGGTCCTCGGACCCATCGAACCGGTCGATATGAGGCATTTTGAATCTATCTGGAAGCGTTACAGCTGTATCAGTGTATCCATCTTCGATGTTAGGGATAGCCTTACTTCCCTGGGATCTCTTGAACAGCCTCTCGAGCTTGTCCAATTTTAGTGCTGTGGGATCTGTCTCGAACTCAAAGGGAGAGTCCGAAAGGTTGGTGGGCGTTTTTGATAGCTGGGGGAAGACCGGGGGTGAGGTGGTCCTGCGGGGAGTTCTGTGTCATTCTGAACATTAGTGGCCTCCCCGGGGTTTGGAACTCCTGGTGGGGGAGGATCTTGGTGCGAAGCGGATGCTCCGGTTTGCTGTTCTAATCTGGCAATTGTCTCTGCCTGTTCCCTCACAACTGTGGCCTGTTGCCTGGCGAAATCTGCCTGACGGATGGCATCCTGCTGCATTGCTTTCATGCTCTCTTGAAGGTGGCGCACCATCTCTTCTAAACTGGCCATACTATCTTGTTCTGATCGGGTTACTGGTATAGGTTCCCTTCCTGTGGGAGACACAAGATCCTGATCCCTACTGTACTCGGGTGGGGTAGATAAAGCCCTCTGAACTGACTGGTGAACCAATGTCCTCTGCCTGACTGTTCTCCGTTTGTTAACCGGGGGTAGGGAGCGGTACACTGGTTGTCCGTCTACCAGATCCTCAGATCGATGGAGTCGGCGACCTCTGATCCAGAGTGCTTGGGGAATATCTACTGGGTTAGAAGCAATGATGCTCAACTGCCTAGTAAAAAGATAAATAAAGCGTATAAATAAATAGACAATCGGACAGCATAACGGCGTAAAATAAATAAACACACAACACACGATCGGGCATTAAAATATACGGCCAGCAACTGGATATACTGTTCCTCAAACACTAATCACTGATTCTGAATTATTGCCCCTAGGCTTGAATCTGATATCCACGGACAACTGATTCTCAAAACACTGATGTGGGTGCCCTCAGGCCTGATACTCAAACTTGCAAACTGATCTGTACCTTCCTTGCAGAGTTACACTCTAAAAAGCACATAGCAGATAATTTGAGAACCAAAACACCCCTATATTGGGGTGGGGTTTCCCTGTCCTATTTTGTCAGGAGCTAGGGTTTCACTACGCACGCAGCGGTTTCAAACAACTTAACATCGGGTAAGCAACCTGTCCTAGTTTGGAATGGTCACTATGGATTCCGAATATGCACTAGGTCGAATGGTCGAAAAGGGTGCCTCGGTAAACCGGGGTTTGTGTTCCCATCTTTGTCGAGCCCACAACCGTCAAATTTTTATGGACATGCCTTGACAAGACAAGCCTCCCAAGAACCAGATGCGAGAATGGCAGATGGCAAACACTGTGGTCCTAGGCGCACCAATGCAAATGCAATGCAAAGAAACACATAAGCGAGATCAAAACAGGATATCACGAGTTCGAGTCAAGCTCTCTAAACTCCCCAGCAGAGTCGCCAGAAACTGTAACCAGCCCGCGAGGGGCCCGCGCTACAGTTCGGACTCCCCTGCTTTTTTTTGTTTGAAAAGCTGCGGTTCGTAATCTGAACCAAAGAGTCCACCTCTGGCAAATCGTTTTGAGAAGACAATTTTTTTTGAAAAGTAGTGCCAAACATGGACTGCTTTGCCAGATATAGAGTCGCCACCTAAATATTTTTAAAATGGGGAATTTAGGAAACCCTAACTCAGTGCCGAAGGCGACGTGTCCGTCATCACCAAAGTGACTTGGCTCGGGAGCTTGGGTACGATCGGGGAAGGTCAGCTATGAGCACCCTTCGCCGTCCAAAGACGGCCTCTACTAACCATGATATCCGTTTTTGAAAACGTTATGCGTTCTTATTCCGGTTATTAGCCTAGAATTACTATGTGATGCGCACAACACAAAAGTATAGACTAGATTGCCTAATTTGGAAATAAACATTGCATATCCGTTTTGTCTCGAAAAACGTGTTGGTTTTTGCTACTCGAAAGTAGGCTAAAATTCGGATTTCAACGAGTTGTCCCAACTCAGGCAATCTAACCTCCATCCACAGGGATATAAACAGTTTATCATGTAAGCATTTAGCCGCATGGCAATCCTACTGTCATATTAACATACACACGCATGCGATATGCTAAAGCATAGAACTTACATCGTACTCCGTGCCAAAACAAGAAACCCGGTTAGCAAACATGCATGACCTAGTTCATGTTAAGTGGCTAATGCATCGCATACAGAGATTTAATTTAGACAGGCCCGGCTATCCTAAGCATGGCACATGAAATGCAATAACTATCACGTATTCAATTTGGAATTGAAAGTACGATGCAGCTTGCATGATGTGCCGAGCCCGATGTATGTAAACAAATGCATGAATGCACGCATGCATTGCATAAGGTATGCTAATTGAAAATGCCCTAATCTACCATTGTAAGCAGATAAATAAAAGGGTTAGAAAGAAATGGGGATTGGAAGACATACATGCCCACGCACCCACACTTATTAGATTTTTGCCCTCGCTCGGAGGGACCGAATAAATAATACAGACCCGAATAAATGAATAAATAAATTATTACACAATTCTAATTACTAAAATTAAAGCAAATAAATAAATGCAATGGGGCCTCAGCCCTGCCTGGGGATGCGCGAATGATGCGTGCTCGATCCGTCTTGCCCGGAAAAGCCGCACCCTAACACTGCTGCCTCTGTTTTTACTGCTCTGCCTCTCCAAAAATTCTCAACATTCTGGAACACCTTCCAAATAGTCTGAAATACCCCACCGGCTAGATAGAGTGATCATCGGCTGCTCCATTTGACCACTGGCTGCTTTTGATGTTTATCGGCACAAAAATAGTGCCGGTCGGCACTATTCTTCATGAAAATTCCGCCGAGAGAGATGATTTTGACTGGCAGAGACAAAGAATGCAAGGCATGGTTTTTGGGCATATGTCAGCATGTCCAATACCTCCTATCATATTTAGGGACTCAAGGAGGTATGGCTCTTGGTTCTAGGGCTACCAATTATGCATTTGATACATGATGGCCTAAGTAACCAAGATTGTTATTTCAATACAAATATGCATGCAACACAAACATGAGGACTAAGTCCCTATCATGCCATAATCAAGGGCCTTAGTGACATGAGGATTGAGACAAGTTTCACCACTCAAAGTGTGAACTCCTCTCAATCTTCATGCTTGGTTTGACAACCCCAAACCAAGCTATGGAATGGAAGTATGAAACATGGCTCAAATGCAATGCAACCTATCATATTAAGCATGCAAAGAGCTAAAGTATGCAAGATACAAGTGGCATGCAACATGGACCAATTAAGCATGGAACTAGCATATATTCAAGGCTTCATTGACCAAACAAGCAACAACCATGCAATGAGCATGCAATAATGGACTTACCTCAATGAGGCAGCCCTCAAACTCCTCTAAAACAGTGGCAAAATATGCCTCAAAACATGATTAAAATGCTACACAAGCATGCTAGTCAATGGACCTAAGTCTAAGGCCCCAAAGGGAGTAACTTGACACCACTTACACAACCATTCATGGCATGCAACTAACAACCAAAAACAGACTTTTAGCATGTAAAATGACACCCAAACCCCATGTATGGCAGCCCCAAAAATGCATCAAACATGGAAGCATGCACAATGCTCTCTTTAAGGCATAAAAGACCAACAACTCAAAACATGGATAGGGTGATAAATGGAGGTATTTAAACATGGAATGGGGACTGAAACACCACCTACAATGATGCCAAATCATGAGGATGATGCAAGCTAAATATGTTAAGGATCCATGCAAGCAAGGCTTACAAGCCTAGAACACAAAACAAACATGTCAAGCACCTTATACATGGAAAAAAACAGTGGCTCACAACCCTCATACATGACAAGACAAGACCAACATCCTCAAGATATTAGGCTAAAACATGGAGGCATATGAGGCTAAGCACATGGCACACTTGTAAGCAAAGTAAAGCATTTCTAAGCTAGAATGAGAGGCATGTTAAAGGCTACAAATCCAACCTAAAACAGAGATCAAACATGACCTAAAACACACAATAAAGCTCTGAAATGAGACCAAGAACAAGCAAGCATGCATGCTATACTATGAGCCAAGAACAAAGGCCAACAAAGGGCAAAGGGGAGAGGGGTGTCCCTCCCCTAAATGAAGCTCGAAAATATCATCTTCACCACTGAAAACCCACTGGTTTTCAGTGGTGAGAAGCCCAAAAACAACAAGTTAGACAATGCTCCAAGAAAAGGCACAAAAGGACCAAAACAAAGCCTAAAAGAGTGAGGCTTCACTCAAATGGACAAATGACCTTAATGAATGTTCTTGAGCAAGTAAAAACAAGGTTTTTTTATGTTAAACACAAAGCTCAAAACACAAAGCAAAAGGGGTAGAAAGGAGTTGCAAGAATGGGGAAACTAAAGAAAAAGTTTACCCTTGAAGATCCAATGAAGAATAGGTGATGCAGCCACCCTCTAGTGCTCAAAATCAGTCCAAAACTTCACCAAACAATGCTCCAAGTCCCCCAATCTCGAGCCCAGGTGTGATGGTGTGTGTAATGGTGCAAAAGTAAGGTAAAATCACACCTTTTTGGCTCAAAACACACACACAAGGGTGATAGATATAGAAGTGTAGATATATATGGATATATCAGAGATATATGTGTGTAAGCTCTGGTTTTTTGACCTAAAATTGCTAACCTTTTGCAAAGGGAGAGAAGGGTTGCTTATATAGGCAATCAAGACTTAGCGGCTAAGCAAGAGAAGGGGGGTTCAAGAGATTCAAGGAGTTCAAAGGGCTCTAGGGTTTCTAGAAGGTCTGGGACAGCTGGCCAAGCTTCTCCAAGAAGCTTGGCCAAGGGTTCAAGCTCCATGAGGAGAGAGGGGGTCAAAAGGACCAAAGGGTGCATTCCCGGGTATGGGGAATGGTGCTGGTGCATTCCAGCTGGCACAGCTGGCATGCACCAGGTCTGAGGGTTCAAAGGGGTCAAGCCGGCTAGCCAAAAAAGTCACCGGCACAAAAAAGTGCCGGTCGGCATCATAAAGTGCCGACCGGCCAAGGATGTGGAAAAAAAAGTGCCGATGGCTACTAGGGAGTGCCGGTGAAGATGTGGGGTAGCCGGTGGTGATCAGGGGTGGCCAAAAAGGTCTCCCCCACCCTTTGGTATAAAAACACACAAGTCTTGGTACTGAACCAAGCACAGTGCAAGCCGGTTGAGAGATCCTGAGACGCGACGCGCAGCCGGGACCTCCGGGAACTCCAAACAAACACAATCATGGATAATCACCGAGTGTTTAACCAGTGACGTCCAAGTCTTGAGGTCAGTCAAAAATGGGGTGTCTACAACCGGCAACAAAGAGTGCCGACCGGCAGTATACATTGCCGGTGGCAACAAAACTCTGGCCGGTGGCCTCTAGCCACTGCCGATGATGTGTGGGGATGTCTCACAAGGCATTCCCTACCCTTCCAAGGCAAAACACAAGTGTTTGGTGCAAAACCAGACACAAAACAGTCGAGTTCGGAGATCCTGAGGCAAGGCGCGTAGCCGAGACCTCCGGGAACTCCAAACGAACACAAACAAGGATGATCACCGAGTGTTCAATCAGTGACGTTCAACTCTTGAGGATGGTCAAAAATGGGGTGTCTATAGTTGCCCCTCTTTGACAGAACTCGAAAGTCATAACAATGACGGGAGTGAATGTCAAAGCCCAGAGACGACCCATTTTTGACAAGGCCGAAGACTTAGACAAACATGCAAGACAAGCAAGATATGCGCCCGAAGGCAGGGGCGAAATGCAAGACAATGCACGAAGCCGAGTATGACTTATGATCATGCAAAGAAAACTGTAACGAAGCGCACATGCAACAGTTCTAAGCTAGAATACTCCAAACTACACTATAATGCAGAAGGGATGTAATAGAATTTTGCAATTCTCGATACGTCTCACTCAGGGGATACAATACCTGTGCGGCTCGTCTGGTTCCACCAGCTTCAAATGAACCGTACATACAATATCGTGCCTGCAAAGAGGGCAACTTTTACAGATACAATATCATTAGCAACATGCATGACAATGCAATCCAAAGCAGCGTGACAACGCAGTGCACTGACAAGTGCAAATGAGGTGCGCAAGATAGCGCGATTGAAATGCATGCAAAATGCAATGAAGTGCACAAAATAGTGTGATGATATGCAATTGAATCTAACGTAATGCAAATGATATGCAAAACTACAAAACAAATATAAACAATGCAGATAATATGCAATGCAATTGAATCATGATTCAGTCATGAGCGGTTCGAAACCACACCTATGTCAAATAGATTGATGGAAGTAACAAGTCCGTCTACCATAGAAAAGGTGCCGCAACCCTCAAAGCGCGAACACATGCAGAACTATGAGTAATGTAGACGGACACAAGAACAAGTATTGGGTGGAATGACATGAGTGGGGTAACGACTCACTGAGGAAAGAACAATGATCCTAATGCAGGATGCAACAATTACACTACAATGTAATATAATAATGGTTATGGCGCGCGGGCCAAACCGTATCTCGCTTAGGGAGGGCATGTACGCATACAAGCCGTGTCTAACACAGAAAAGGTGCCGCAACCCTCAAACCAAGTTCATCAAGGAATAGGCACGTACACATGCAGAACTGTGCTTCAACGTGAAAAGTATGGGCACATACCAAACCAAACTCAACAAGGAAATGCGTGAGCCATAAATGGGGGTGATACAATGGAATGCATGCAATAGAATAGATACAATGGACATGGCACACGGGCCAAACCATGTATTGCCTAGGAAAGGTATGTACACGTACAAGCTGCGTCTAACAAAGAAAAGGTGCCGCAACCCTCAAACCAACAATACTAGTGTGGAATAGGCGCGTACACATGCAGAACTATGCTTCGACGTGAAAAGTACGAGCACATACCAAACCAGGCTCAACATGGAAGGGCGCGAGCCATAGATGGAGGGTGATGCAATGGATGCATGAAAGCTACAATGCAATATATACAAATATGCATTGGAATGAACGTGAATGCAACATTTACAGTGAAAAGCATAACAATGCACGACCTGCTGGGGAAAATGCAATGGATGCAGATGTAGTATTTACAGCGGATAGCGCTCGCGGCCAAACCTCGTTTTTGCCTAGGAAAGGCATGTACACATACAGACCACATCTAACATAGAACGGTCGACTGGACTATGCTTTGACGTGAAGAGTACGGACACATACCAGTCCAAGCTCATCATGGAAAGGCGCGAGCCGTAAGCGAAGGAGATGCAGCAAATGCATGCAAACTACAATGCGATGTACATAGTATGCATGACATATGCACTATATTCAATGATGCATGACAAAATGCAGTATTTACAATGCATGTTTTTGTTGTTTTGTTTTTTGTTTGAAATGCAAATGATGCATGAGTTTTTTTGTTTTTGAATGCAGATGATGCATGAAAATGCGGATGATGCATGTTCTTTTGAAATGCGCGCCAACGCGCGGCTTTTGAGATGCATGACAATGCATGAATGGTGTGCGCTGAAGCAACGAAGGTCTTGCACCTGTCGAAGATTTAAGGTCTCCTAGACCGTGATGCATGACAATGCGGACTGTGCGCGTTAAAACGCGTGCGTGTGTGCATGACGATGCAAGGGACGATGTGTGCTACAGTGCGTGTTGACACGCGAACACCATCCTAGCGTGTTTAAGGTCTCGCTAGACCGCGTGTGTGTTTAAGGTCTCGCCAGACCGGTCTTGGGCAGAAGACAGCGAGGTGCACGGAATAGCGCGATGTGATGCATGCCAAATGCAATGAGGTGCGCAAAATAGCGCGATGAGATGCATGCCAAATGCAATGAGGTGCGCGAAATAGCGCGATGAGATGCATGCCAAATGTGATGAACTGTGCGCCTTGATGCGCCGAAGGTCTTGCACCTCCCGAGGACTTAAGGTCTCCTAGACCGTGATGCAACGACGATGAGGAGTGATGCACATTGCAAGTGCATAACTCATGATCATGCAAAGGATGCTGTGATGAAGCAAATATGCAAAATAAATGCAACATTTTAAGCGAATGCCATGCAAGCAAGTAAACATGAACCAAACTACATCTCGTGCAGAAAGGATGTAAGAGAATTAAGCAATGCCACGGTGTCTCACGCGGGGAAGGCTAAAAGCGACTACCGAGAATACTCAAAGTCTCAAACACAACATCTCTCAGCGTATCGTACACAGGAGAGGAAAGAGAAACCACACAAGTAAAAAGGGGCACAACAATGCGGGAGAAACGCGCGTGACAACGCAAGTGAAATGAGTGCGCGACAATGCAACTGTGATATGCATCACGGTGCGATGCGACACACCAGACAGTATGATGAATGCATGCGACGCATACGGGGCAACTTTTGAATCTTGTAAAAGGCAAAAGGATACAACATTGCATGAATTCGAGCGCCACGCGCAGAAGACACGGTCCGAGGTCAAAACGGAGGCCAGTTGAGCGTTGGAGATGCACTTTTCTTGCACTTTCTTGAGCTATGATGACCAAAAACTACACATATGGCCTGAACAAGGCTATAGGAAGATCACCGGCCGGACTAGGAAGCCACCGACTGTCCATCGGCTGCCAAAAAGTTCCATCGGCACAATATTCTGCCGATTGGCAAAATATATTGCCGACCGGCCAAAAAGTGCCTAAATCGGGGGCAGACTTGACATTTCACTTCGGGTCTTTAAAAATAGGGTTCCAAACCCTATTCTTTCACTTTTCTTAGGCCGAAAATCATTTCTCTCTCTCTCTAGAGCAATTTCCCCTCCTCGTTTCCTCGTTTTCTTCGTGTTCTACACCCGTTTCGTCGTCGGATCCGCGATTCTCTTCGCGTTTCGGACATTTTCGACCGATCAAAACTTCGTTACGGTACATCCTTTGCTATTTCCGCCTTTTGGAGCTTGTTCTCCTCGAGTTTCTCTTAAGTTTCATGCCTTTTTCCTATTCTGGCTTTTCCGGCCATTTTCCACCCTCTCGGGGTTGACTTTTCGGTTGACCCTTCGTATTCTAGCCCGGTTTTCCTTCTTCCGGCTATTTTCTCATCACTCTTGACTTGGCCGATGATATTCCACGCGGTGGGACTCCCCCGGATCATGAGATGGATCCCGGGGCCGAGCTCCTTCCTTTGAGCGAGCGCCCATTCGACCCGGCGACCTACCGGCCGGCGATCCACATCTTGCCTCCCGACGGACTTCACCAGTTTCGGGGTTTTGACAGGGTGCTAGATCCGGAGCTTCTCCTGCGCGAGCTTGCCTCTCACCTATCCTTTGGCGCTTTCGAGGTAACATTTTTTCTCTGTTTTACTTTCTGTAATGTAGAACTCTTAACTGTCAACTGCCATAGCTGATTACACTCTTTGATTGCTTTAGCTCAGATGCTCTGATACACTGTGTATTGTAGTTGATCGCAAACACACTTGCAACTGATATCTGTTTAAGACTGACACATGCACACACACTGCACTAGCCTTAATCACCCAGAGACATGGCACACACCGTATTTCACTGCAAACTCACCGATAATCGGTACCTGTTTGAATCTGAAAAACTTGCACGTATGCTAAATTTGCACTAAACCACGCAAACACGTTGACGCATCACACGTTGTAGTTCACTGTAAACACACCGGCACACGGTATCTATTTGAACCTGAAAACACGCACACATGCTACATTTGCACTGAACCACTCAAACACGCTGACGCATCACACGTTGTAGTTCACTGTAAACACACCGGCACCTAGTACCCGCTTGAACTTGAAAACATGTACACATGCTGTATTTATCTCAATTCTTTATGCCCTACAAAACTGGTGTATTTAGCATTGCCATGGCTGTGTTCTTAAGCGGGGATTCCCATACCGTCATGGGTATGGGAACATCGCCCTTCGAGGCGGTATCTTGAGCTACCCGAGGCGGTTCGCCGCATTGTGGACTAGGCCGGCTTTGGCGCCTTTTGCAGGGGGCTTTCCCGGCTCACTACGTGCAGGCCTCTTCTCGCTGCCCTAGCGGAGAGGTGGTGGGACACCACCGACTCGTTCAATCTTTCTGCCACGGGAGACATGACGATGACTTCCTATGATTTCTCGATGCTCACAGGCATCGGGGTAGGGGTGATCCGATCCCCTTTGACATTGATATGGAAGAGTGGACCGCTGCTCAGATCTACCTGCTTGGCGCGACGCCGCCTCTCGTCCATCCAGGCTTCGTCCGATATTCCTAGTTTGAGGTGCGATTCGAGGTCCGGCCGCGTTAGGGAGAGGCTCCGATGGTTGAGGAGGCGTGGAGTAGTATCGTGGCTTCGATGTTTTCTTTGGGGACTACCCTTTTCGCCGACCGGGCGACCATCGCCCTCTGCTGCTCGGTAGCATTGGTGGATGTTAGCGAGATCTTGCGATCTCTGGGGTGGTGCTGCTCTGGCCACCCTTTATGGATATATGAGCTCAGTCTCCCATGGCAGCGGGCAGTTGCTCGGAGGCTACTAGCGAGCTTGGGAGGTACGTCTTCTTCTCTACTTTACATTTATGTTCTACATTTTCTGTACTCTGTACTATACTCGTATCTGCATACTCAGAGCCCGCTTTACACAGCGTATCTGCATACATAGCACACATATATTCTGCTCTCCTTGTTGTACTGCACCTCTGTACACTCTACACAATACCTTTGCACAACACGACTCTCGCCATTTCCGCTTGCGTATTCAGATTTTGCTTTATCGATAGTCATACTTATATTCTCTGATTGTGGGTGGGTGTATGCCTACTTTCCTAGACTGGAGCCAGTGCCGGACACGGAGACTCCTCTGGTCGTCCCTTTTTCGCGCCGCTTCGACGGGAGGTGCATGCGGAGGCCCCGAGAGACATTTAGCTTCTTCCGCCGCTTCTTCGACACTATCACCCCTGCCGAGGTATGTTTTACTTGCAGTTCATTTAAGCTTCGTCTTTCTGCTGTATATTTCAATAACAGTAGATAACAGACTGTATTTCAATTCCAGATCACCTGGCAGCCATGGGCTCCACTGCCAGCGACGATTCGGGATCGGTTTGCCGGTGTAGAGGAGACCTCGCGTTTTCAGATTCTGCTGGAGGGCCCGGTCTGTTGGGCTTGGCACCTGGGTGAGCGTTTCCTACGCCAGACTCTAGGGTTACCTGAGCAGATAGTCCCGGTTCACCCTCCTGAGCACATGAGGGACACCGAGAGGTTCACTCTTCAGCAGATGGCGGATTACACCCTTAGCTTGGATGAGAGCGGCTACAGGGGCGAGGGTGACTACTCGGAGTATGTCCGGATCTTCATTATGCGGCCTCTGAGTGGCGGCCTCTGAGCTGAGCGAGAGAGGCCTGCGGCGCCGGCGATTGGAGCGGGAGCGGGGGCTGGAGCGGGAGCGGCGCGGAGAGCTCGAGCCCGTGGCAGGGGCGGAGTTCAGAGAGGACGGGGGACCGGTTGGCCTGCTCTGCCCACTGCACTGACATACAGAGGGCAGGGTGGGGCGACCTACCAGATCCCCTTTGCTCCTCCCCCGGCTGACCATGAGTTGGCCGGTATTCTCAACTTGCCTCCGGTATGTATTACTTCATTTTGCATCTTGCATTGTCATTTCATTTCAGTTTATTTGATATTCCACAGAATACTGATGCATCTAATACTTTTGCAGGCGTCCTCCGAGTACACCCGACAGTCCGTGGAGTTGAATGCCTCCATGATGGGGATGCTACAGCGGACTTTTGACCTCCTGGCTCTCTACAGCATTCCGGTATGTTTTTCTGACAACGGTCTCAAACCATACATAAACTGCTTCGCGTAATCTGATGCACATCACAACACTTGACACACTGATCTCACAGCATCTGAAACACTATGTACACTGCACTCTGCACTGATAAACTGTTCACGGCATTCACACACTGTACTCATACATTGCATTCTGTACTTGTCACGCCCCAAACCTGCCCCTAAAAGTTTGGACATGACCTAAGCGTAAATGGATATAAACCTGATATATATATATATATATATATAACATACGGGGCCTTAACGGAAGCATAAAGGAGTAACATATTATAAATACCAAAATCATTCCATTGAGCTATTGCTAGCATGCCAGGATCTCATAACAACATAAATGTCCTCATAAGCAAATAAAGTGTGAAACTATATCCTTGAAACATTGGTTATAACCACATATATTTACAGTCCCAGCCCAGCACGGGCATAAACAAAAGAACACAGAAGTTATATACAATAACTTGGATGGCACTCAAAAAGAAATCCACAAAAATAGTTGGTCTGGTTTGGTGCCTGGACCCGTAAGGGTTGACAAAAGAAAGCAGCATCAGGGCTAGGACTGACCTCCTGAAGGATGACCTACAGAAACAGACATAATCGAGAGTGAGCCGGGCTCAATGAATAATAATACATAAATAAAACATTGTTAACTTGATCATAACACATATCAATACGTTAGTCTGATTCTGAGTCACATACATGGCCTTAGGCCTAATCTTGTAACATAACTTGCGGATATCTGTTGCGGATATCTGTTGCTTGTTCATCCCCCTGGCTTTCAAAGCTTCGACTGCCCACAACAGTTGTTCAATGGGATCGGCGTCTGCCTTTGCTTTGTCTTTTCCTCTGGCCTCAACTTGATCAAGGATTTGGGTCGGCGTTGATATATCGTTGTTGTGGTTGGAGGCCATCTCCGGTTGGTTAAGCTCAATCACAATCCGCCCCAGTAGCGGGGGCTCCTGTGGCGCAAAATTCCTGGCATATGGTACTGCGGATGACGAAACCGACATTCCGTAGGCGAGATCCGCTACAGACCTTTGAAGATCACCTATCATTCCCATTAGTTCGAATGTAGTGGGCTCGCGAGCCTGGTACAACTGTGGGGTCCAGACCGGGTGCGCGACAGGCGACCTAAGCGGATGCGATACATCAACATTGGTTTCATTCCGCAGGGTGATCCCTTGGTCTAGTGCGGCTGTCATAACCACGATTTCTTCTGAATTCTGTGTCATCACAAGTCCTGCCTCGGCAAAGGGGGAACACTGGCTATTCCGTATCAACTTTCTGAATTCTCTAAACTGAAAGGAAAAACATGCAGCATTTCAGCCCCAAATAGATCAAACACAGATGTAGCCGAACAACCGCCCTCTACTACTGATCACTGTTTCCCAGAATCACTGCCTCAAAACACTGAACCATATACCCATATACATAACCGATTCTCACAAACTGATATTAGTGCCCTCAAGCCTGGTACTCAAACTTGAAAACTGATATGTACGTTCCTGCAGAGATACACTCTAAAAGCACATAGCAAGTAAAAGAGAGCCAAAACACCCCTATGTTGGGGTAGGCTTTCCCTATCCTATTTTGTCAGGAGCTAGGGTTTCACTATGCACGCAGCAGTTTCAAACAACCTATCATCAGGTAAGTAACCTGTCTTAGTTTGGAATGGTCACTATGGATTTCAATATGCACTAGGTCGAATGGTCAAAAAGGGTGGCCCGGAAGAACCGGGGTTTGTGTTCCCATGCTGTCAGAGCCGACAACCGGTCAGCCTTATGGTCATGTCTTGACAAGGCAAGCCTCCGGCAAACCGTTCAGGAATGACAGATGGAAAACACAGTGTCCTAGGCGCATCAATGCACATGCAATGCAAAGAGACACATGAGCGTAGTCAAAACAGGATATCACGAGTTCGAGTAAAGCTCTCTAAACTCCCCAGCAGAGTCGCCAGAAACTGTAGACGCACCGGCGGGCGAGGGCCTTGCTACTACAGTTCGGACTCCCCTTTTTGTTTGTTGCGGTTCTTAATCTGAACCAAAGAGTCCAACTCTGGAAAATCGTTTTGAGAAAAACAGATTTTTGAAAAGAAGTGCCAAACATGGACTGCTTTGCCAGATACAGAGTTGCCACCTAAATATTTTTTAAAATGGGGGAATTTAGGAAACCCTGACTCGGTGCCAAAGGCCACATGTCTGTCATCACCAAAGTTGCCTCGGCTCGGGAACTTGGGTACGATTGGGGAAGGTCAGCTATGAGCACCCTCTCTCGCCCGATCCGAAGATCGGCCTCTACTAACCATGATACCCATTTTTGAAAACGCTATATGTTCTTATTCCGATTAATTAGCTAGAATTATTATGTGATGCGCACAACACAAAAGTATAGACTAGATCGCCTAATTTGGAAATAAGCATTGCATATCCGTTTGTTTTGAAAACGTTTTTGGAATTTGCTACTCGCAAGTAGGCTAAGACACGGATTTCAATGAGCTATTCCAACTCCAACAATCCAACCTTCACCCACAGGCATTCATGCAGTTTATAGCACATAAGCATCTAGCCACATGGTAAGCATGCTATCATGTTAACATTCACACACATGCGATATGCTAAAGCATAAAAATACTTACATTGTACTCCGTGCCAAAATGGTAAACTGGTTAGCAAACATGCGTGATCCTAGTTCATGCTGAAGTGGCTAATGCATCACATACAGAATGTCATTAGGATAGGCTCGGCTAACCCTAAAATGGATTGTGGAATGCAATCATTCGATGCATGTATTCAAGTCAGATTTGAAATACTAATGCAGTTAGCATGATGCGCCGAGCCCGGTGCATGCAAGACAAATGAATGGATGTACGCATGCATAGCATAAGGTATGTCAAAAATAAACATGTCCTAATACTAACCATGAAGACAGGTAAGTAAAAGGGAGAAAGAGGTAGGGGTTGGAAGACTTGCACACACACACCCACACTTATTACAGATTTACCCTCACTCGGAGGGACCAAATAATAATACAATTCGAATAATGAATTAACTATCCTAGCTAATTAATTATTACAGACCAAACTAAACTAATTAAGCAAATTAATTAGTCTAAGAAAGCAATAAATAGCAGCCTCGGGAGACGGCTCGATGCAACGAATGCTCGGTCTCGTTCGGAAAGCCACTGCCATGCATAGTCTGCTTTTGTTTTCCCTGCTATGCCCCTCTAAAGACTGCTAAAGTCTCAGAGATGCTTCTCTGAACACTGGGGATCACCACCGGCTGAGGAGGATTGCCACCGGCTGCAAAATATGATCATCGGCTGCTGATTGAATTATCGGCCACTGATGGACGGCCGGTCGGCACTATATGTTGCCGGTGGCAAAAATACGTCTTGAACACGCAACTTCTGACGAGAGGGCAAGGCATAGCATGGCAATGCTTTTCAAGCAATATATGCACCAATCACACTCCTTATCATGTTAGTGACTCAAAGGAGGATGTGCCTCGATTCTCGGACCACCAATCATGCATTTCCATGCTTGATGGTCCAAAGAATCAAGTGTGCAACTTCAATTTCAAATGAATGCAAACCAAATAAACACACAAAGAGGCCCAACCTCTATCATACTCACCTCAACAGGTCTAGCATGCATGCTAATGCGATGCAATCTTAAGCATACAATCCTAGGCATACAAGCTAAGGATGCGACATGCCAATGCAAGCAAACATGCAAGGTAATCATGCAAATAAGCAAAGGATGGTCTTAAACATGAGTTAGGCAGCTCTAATTAGGCCCAAAACAGTAGCCAAAATGCTAAGTACATGAAGGCAAATATACACACAAGCATGCATAGATACATGGTTCAAGACTTAAGCATAATGAAGCAACTTTTAAACACATTTAACAGGCACAAACATGGACAATTAGCATGAAAATTAAGCTCTGAAATCATGTTATAAAATGATGCCAAATCAATTTAAACAAGACAAGCAAAACATGCCACAATGGCCCAAGTACTTAGGACAAGTCATGGAGGCTTAAACCAAGGTCAAACCCACCAAGCCTCACAAGGCTAAGGGGACTTCAAACAGGTCAAAAGAAGACTTAAACAAAGCCAAGGGTGCACCTAGATGGCATCTAAGTGGCTCAAGTCCAAAGGCATGCACAATGGCCAAAACATGGAGCATACAACACAAGCTTTCAAAGCATTAAAGAGGTGTCCAAGGCAAGTATGCAAGCATGTTAAAGGGACTGAAATGACCTTTTAAATGGTTCCAAACCAATGAAAATGATGCAAGTGATACATGCAACACACTCATGCACTTAAGGCCAACAAACCAAAAATGCAAAGGGGCTATAGAATGCAAGCTAAAGTCGACCTAAACAACTAAGGACAGACCTTAAACATGGTGAAATAAGCACAAAAGCCTCACAAAGCCAAACCTAAAACATGCTAGAATAAGGGTTTACAACCTAAGGCATGTTAAGGCCTAAACATGGCATTACAAGGTAGGTATGCTAAGCATGCATTGTGTACCAAAACCAACTTAATACAATGTTATATCATGATATAATAAGCATAAAATACAGTCATGGCATGACCAATAAACACTCAAACATAAGGCTCCCTCAAGAGGCCAAAATGGGTCCTTTTCAAGGACAACAAGGAGAGGGGGTGGCCCTCTCCTTCTTGAGACTTCAAAGCATCATCAGTGGTGAGGAGGCCCAAACACCAAAGTCCCGGAGCTCACCAAAAAGGGCACAAAATGGGGCCTCTCAAGGCCTAAGAGGGGTCAAACTCCTCCAAACCACAAAACACTCTTAACAAACTATCAAGAGGGCTCAAAAACAGAACTTTTTTATGTTATACACCAAACACAAAAACAGTTCTAAGATAGGCTAACAAGCTATGCAAAAAAGGGGTAAAAAGGGACTAGTTTCTTACCCTTGAAGAACCTCTTCACAAATGGTGGTTTTGTTGCTTCCTTGAGCTCAAATCCAGCCAAGAACACTAAGAACAACCCTCAGGTCCCTTAACAAGCAAGAGAAGGTGTAACACTATGTGTTTGTGTGCAATAGTAAGACACAAACACACTTAGAACACACACAAGAGAGATATAGAGATAGGATATGTGTAGAACTGAAACCCTAAAACAAGAGCTCCCTCTGAGTTTTCTAACCAAAAAACTCTAACTTCTCTAACCCTAAAGCAAGGGAGAGGAGGGCTCCTCTTATAGAGGAGCCAATCTTGTAAAGCTTACAAGGTAAGCTAACAAGGGGTCCATCCCTCCATACACGTGTACGAAGGGGAACAAAATGCCACCCAGCTGTTTTAAAATATCTGCAAAAGCAGATAAACAGTAGTCGGCTAGCCAAAAATGTCATTTTGACAACACTGATGGCCGACCAGCAACAAAGAGTGCCGACCGGTAGTATACATTGCCGGTGGCAACAAAACTCTGGCCGGTGGCCTCTAGCCACTGCCGGTGATGTGTAGGGATGTCTCACAAGGCATTCCCTGCCCTTCCAAGGCAAAACACAAGTGTTTGGTGCAAAACCAGACACAAAACAGTCGAGTTCGGAGATCCTGAGGCAAGGCGCGTAGCCGAGACCTCCGGGAACTCCAAACAAACACAAACAAGGATGATCACCGAGTGTTCAATCTGTGATGTCCAAGTCTTGAGGACGGTCAAAAATCGGGTGTCTACACCTGGTTACACCCTCCCCCTTCCTGTATGAAATATGGTTAGGTTTGTCAGTTGAAACCTTCTCCTCTCGGGCGAAGTGTGTTTGGATTGTATCCCAGGGTTCGCCTTTGTTGACTGCCAGTGAGGACTAGAGTTCCCTGTTGTTGTCACTACTAGTCACATACAAACTTTGGCTGCGGCTAGCTCATCTTCTCGCATAAAGCATGTTTGGATTTGCATCTCAGGGCTCACATTTATTGAAAACCGGTCAAGATTGGAGTTCCTTATTGCTGTGATTGTTGATCACATACAAGTTTTGGTTGTAGCCACATCCTCCTCTCACGTGAAACATCTTTGGATTTGTATCTCAGGGTTTACCTTTGTTGACTGTCGGTCAGGATTGGAGCTCCCTATTGCTGTGACTGCTAGTCATATGCAAGTTTTGGTTGTAGTCAGGATTCGAGTTCCCTATTGTTGTGACTGCCAGTCACATGCAAGTTTTGGTTGTAGCAACTCCTCTTCTCGTGTGAATTATTCATGGATTTGCATCCCAAGGTTCACCTTTGTTGACTGCCGATCAGGATCAAAGTTCTCTATTACTATGACTGCAGGTCACATATAAGTTTTGGTTGTGGCAACCTCTTCCACATGCTTGAGGCGTGTTTGGATTTGCATCTCAGGGTTCGTCTTTGTCGACTGTCGATCACGATTGGAGTTCCCTATTACTGTGATTGTCGGTGCCATGCAAGGTTTCGGTTACACTTCATTCATGTAGAAAACATGTTTGAGATTTTTGTCTTATGTTGTATCTATATCTATTAAATCCAACTGAAGCGTGTAAGTCTGACTTTTTATTAGATTTTGAGCATGTTTGTTGCATGTTGCCTGTAAACTTCATTTACATCTTGTTTGTTTGCCCAAAAGTCTTACGGTCCCATCCAAAGGGTCGTCTTTGGGCTTTGACATTCACTCATGTCATGAAATGACACATCGAGGTCTATCAAAAATGGGCAACTGCTGACATAGCATGTTGACCAGCCTTAAGACTTGGGCGCTCTATTTTGAACGATGATGAAAGTTGAGATGTTTTGTTCTTAGGAATTCCTCAATAGGAAAACTAAAATTCAAGCTTTAAATCCCAACTATCCCAACCTAATATCCATTTTGGCGAAAATACTTTAGGCCAATTAAAACCCTTTTTCAAAATGTTTTGGTTGTGGAGTTCCAAACATTTCCACAAATTGTCTTTTTCAATAAACTGAGCAAATGATAGAGTAGTAGCGAATGGAAGGGATGGATTTCTCTAGAAAGAGCTATTTTTCCTTCAAGTTATGTTACCCTTAGACTATTGATTTGACGATACATTTTTTTCACTGGCCTTGTAACACTATTGATCAATAACTGTATGGCCAACTGAATTGTTCGATACAGAGCATTTTCAAAAAATTCAACTGTATCTGTGACTTTTACACAAATATCTTAGATATGTTGGCCCAAAACTCTATATACACACGTCTCTTATTCATTTCTAAGGGTTACCAAATTTTCTTCAACCTCTATTTTTCTCACACACACCACCCAAACACCATTAAAGCTTAGTTAGGAGCTCCTTGCTGAAGATTCTAGACCATACTAAAGAGCTTTGAGAGTGGTAGGATAGAGTTTGTTAACTAAGGAGTTCATCCTCTCTTCAAGAGGTGAAACTTAGAACTTTTCCCACCTTCTCTCTCTCTCTCTCTCTCTCTCTCTCTCTCTCTCTCTCTCTCTCTCTCTCTCGTTCTTTATTATCAAGCTTTGTATTTCCTTACTATTGTGTTGTAATAATATGATTAGTCCTCATGGATATGAGGGGAAATAGGAAGTAACCACCTATTTATTAAATTGATTGAATTTTACCGTTGCTTACCTTCTTGCATCTTTTTCTTGTTTTTAATTGTTATAATTCATTATTGTTGTGTATAGATATGCAAATTGGAACCTTGTGGATGTGAAGGGAGTTAGAAAGTAGCTAGCCATCCACAAGTTTTATTATGTAATGTAATTTCTTTTATTTTCATACACTTTCTCATCACTTTTCTTCATCATTCCAGTATATATTGTTTCATGTGTTTCAATCCATGCTCAAAATTAATGAGCAGTTGTGATTGTTGCATGGAGCTATTTGGATGATCTTTGAGGTTTGGAGTTGAGAAGGAGGTAGCTAGTCTTCATTTTGCTTGTGTTTTCTTTGAAGCCAAGTAAGAGCTTCTTTGGCAAAGGTGTTGAAAACTCTATTCTTAATCCATTTTGGGCATGGAACGAGATATAACATTCTTATTCCATGAGTAGGAAAAAGAGTCTTCGATAACCTTTGATGAATCTCTTAAAAAGCAAGGCTTCCATCAAGAAATTGTGGAAATCTACTCTCTCCAATTAATAGTATGGATTTCGGTATTAATTTACCCTTATTTATAAAGAGATGGGATTTCAGTACTAATTTACCCTTGTTTACAAAGAGATAAATGTAGGTTTTCATTTATTTTGTTGGGCTTGACTTATTCTGACCTCAATTTCTATACTTATTCATTTTTTTAATTTGATAATTTGTTGCACATATCATGTTGTATATAGCTTCTTGTACTATTGAATGGGATGTGAGGTATGTCTACCTCCTCCTTAAATGTCTTTACAATAGGAAGAAGCAGAAAGGATGAATCTCCTTTGAAATTGTGTCATTTGTTCTGTTTTGGCTCTGTTGCGCAAGAACAAAGTTTTTCTAGCTTTTCTGTATGGCCGGTTGGATAAATCATACAGCTAGCAACTTCTTCATTCGGCTGGATCATTTATTTGGCTAGCCAGATGACTTTTTCTAGTCAGAACAGGACAATTTTCAATCGATGATCTCATTGACATTTGTGACTGCTATTTATACTTTGTTTTTATTAATCCCATGATTTGTTAGATTCAACTTTTATTAAACTGAATCAATTCATTACCATAATAACTTCCAACCCTGCATCTTTGTATTCATTCATTGTTGTAATAATTTCCAACCTCCATTTCTTTCTATCTCTTTTATTTTTGTGCTTTACATATTTGTGGCTAAATGTCATGTTTTCTTTATCATACACATGCCTTGCATCCATTTTTCATGCATCTGTGTCTGACTCATCTACATCTGTGGGATTTATCATTTGAAATGTGATTATATGCACTACCTCATGCCTTGAGATGATTTACATGTCACGTGTTAGTAGATGGACCTTTAGTTGCACTTCGTGTATGTATTGCATTAACTATTTATATATAGGATCATATATATGTTTTTATCAAATTCTTTCGAGATTACCACAACTAAGTACTAGGTGAGCAATTCTAGTTTTAGCATCCTGGTTATGTATGTTATTATATCTAGCGTTATACCATGTGGCTATTTCCTTATTTGAAGTGTCTCTATGCATGTGGATGAAGGTCGTGTTGCTTAAAGTTGGAATGATGTTGATTACTATGCATGTGAGCTTATTTTTCTTTTAGTTGTGCATTTATCCAAAAGAATTTTTCAAATAAATAAATAAATAAATAAAATCAAAGCATCCCAAAATAAGTGACATGATCTTTACTTGTCCGCTTCACATAGTAATGTTAGCATTATTAAATAACCGAAACATGAGCATATATTGTCTATAAACTCATATCATGGTTTAGTTGAGGTCGATCTTTTGATCGGGTGAGCAAGGGTACTCAATTCATGACCTTCTCTCTTCATACCCAAGTTCTCAAACCGATACAATTTGGTTGTAATGGACAGTGGCCTTAGGCACGACTCAAGAGTTTTCTAGTTTTTCCAAAACATTAGGTAGCGCCTCTGAGATTTGGTGATGGAGTCCATTTTAGCAAATGTTTTGGAAATAAAATAGATTTTCTCTCACTATAAGAAAAACGAGATATAGTGGTATTTTTTTATGGTATTTTTGAAAAATGCTGTGAAATATGTCAAGATTTTTCAAATTCCAAAAAAAATTAAACTAAACCATCTCTTTTTGTGCACTAATTATTAGAAAATAGTGGGTCAACGCTACACCATTAAAATAACATTATTAAATTATTTATTATTTCTTTTAAATGTATGTATTTGTAGGGAATTCAATTCAATTAAAAAGAAAAAATTTTCTATTCTGATTGAACAGAGGCGTGACATTAGGAAGAGAGAGAAATTGAGGCCTTGGATTTTCGAGGCATTGGACCTTCAATCTCCATCAATTCTTCGGTTGTTTGATCTGAAAAATCTTGTTCAATACTTGAGTTGGGTGTATATCTTCTAGATTGTTTGAATCCCTATGATCTAAATCGATCTAGGGCTCAAGGTTACGGTATTCTAGAGCATATATCTTCCAGATTGTTTGAATCCTTATGATCTAAATCGATCTAGGGCTCAAGGTTAGGGCTTTCTGATATGGATTTGCTACATTCACATGAGATCTATAAAATTTCATGGCTAAAACTAATGATTTGTAATTGTTTTCTTTCAATTTAGTTGATTTCCAGCTTTTTTTTTTTTTTTTATATATTTTCTTTTTTTGTTTTGTTCCTTTACTCTTTCTAGTCCTTATATGGAAAACTTTTCTCTTTTATCAGATTGAGCAGCATCAATGGCGAATCGATTTATCTAGGGTTTTGAGTGCAGTGTTATTGTCTCCGATCATGTACATGGCAACCAGGTGGTGTCGGATGTGGATATTTGGAAACAATGAGTAAAAGCTCAACCATAAAGAGATGTAGAACTACTCTCTCTTCGATTAGATCTGCCTTCCCTCTTTCTCCCTGATCTACTAACATGGTAATACCAGATCTGTTTTGTCTCTCTCTAGTCCATTATTTTTCCTTTTTTAGGAATCTCATTCTAGCATTTCTTGCTTTCTAACTCTCCTAATAATCATTTCAATGTAGTTCCCATATAAATTGAGAAACTACTATTTTTCATTGCTTTCAATTGCTTGGAAAGAAAAAAAAAAAGTGACACCAATAGCAACCAACTATATGTAGATGATTTGGCTTGTGAATTTGTGTAGCTACAAGAGATTATCTGAAAAAGATCATTCTGCATCTTGAAAGTGTTTTGTAGTTTCTAACATTGGTCATTCAACTCTTGGTTTATTTTTTATTTTTTTGATGAGTTACCTAGATCATGGTCCATCAAAAAGTGGGAAAAAACACCCTTTGATGGATTGAAATTTATTCAATTTAATGTTGTTACTTCTGCAGTCCATTATGTTTTATGCTTGTCACTAGTATATTTTGACACAATTCCTATTTGGGAGTTTATATCATGTTTCAGTTCTAAATTCAAATGTTATTTTGGATTTGTGGTTCATATCAAAATTTGATTTTGATGAGATGTTCAACAAAATATCAAATTTCAAAAAGTATATTCGCTGAAATTTTCTAAAATGGGAAGTATGGAGATGGCCAATCAAATAAATAAATAAAAAAGAAAAAAGAATCATATGTTTGAGGTCTATTTATTCTGGACAACTATATTCTTGACAATATTTATAATTTTTAGATATACAATGTTTGATGTTTTTAATTGAATATAAGGTAGAGCGGTGATATTCACACTCCACTTGAGAGAGGCTAAAACACAAAAAAATAAAATAGAGTGAAAAAATTTAAAAGAGAGTGGGAATATCATTTCTATTAATGCTTTACTGAACATGATAAAGATGGCTGGTTTTTATTGTTTTGCATACTCACTCATACTTTGTTTCAATGTCTATGTTTCTTTCAGCTTGAGATCCTCCATAATTTGGCGATGTGGAGAAGAAAAAAATGTTGTAAGAATCTTATCAGCAAAAAAGAACAAGAGGCTGATTTCTTGTTTATTCTCTCTGCAACAATGTGACTGCTAGGTTAATAACCAAGCATGTGGTTAGACTTGGCCTTAGGGAGGTAATAATGACTGCAGTGTGATTGATTTTTTTCCTTTTGAAACTTTTTCAACATTTTGAATCTTTTATTCCTTGTTTGTTTGTTTATAATATCACACAAATTAATCTTTAATGTCACACCCCAAAATAATTACAATATACCCATCTCATAACAACTAATAAATAGCAAAAGAATTGAATTGATAAGCTTTCATCAACTAGAGTTTGATATAAAAAAGGTGACACATGCGATATACATTCATAAAAGTACATCATGAATCTACAGCATGTGTTATAAGATAGTGACAAGAAATGGAAGCTAAACAGATAATCATATGCCCTAAAGGCTTACATCTTTCCAAATCATTGCTTGGGTACATTAATAGCGAGTCTTAAGCTCCATACATATAAAGCCGTAGGCTTGTACAAAATTAAATACAAAATAACAACACTGAGCCTTCAGCTCCACAATCCTCCCAAACTAAATCCTTGGTAGACACTGTAGACGCGCCCTCGTGGGCCTCACTCTACAGTTCAAACTTGATTTGTGTCGGTTCTTAATCTGATCTCACAATGTGTAATGCAAGACTGATAAATCACCAAAGAGTCCAAATCTGACAAATCGTTTTGAGAAAATAGATTTTTAGAAAGAAGTGCCAAACATGGACTGCTTTTCCAGATACAGAGTTGCCACATAAATATTTTGTTTTGGTGGAATTTAGGAAACCCTGACTCGTTGCCTAAGGCCACGTGTCCGTCATCACCAAAGTTGCCTCGGCTTGGGAACTTGGGTACGATTTGGGAAGGTCAGCTATGAGCACCCCCTCTCGCCCGATCTGAAGATCGGCCTCTACTAACCATGATATCTAGTTTTGAAAACATATGTGCTCTTATTCCAGTTATTAGCCTAGATTTACTACGTGATGCACATAGCAAAACAAGTATAGACTAGATTGCGTAATTCGGAACAAAGCATTGCATATCTGCTTGTTTGAAAGATGGTTTGAAATTTGCTACTCGTAAGTAGGCTAAAACATGGATTTCAACGAGTTGTTCCAACTCAAGCAATCCAACCTTCACCCACAGACATTCGGGCAGTTTATATCACATAAGCGTATAGCCACATGGTAAGCATGCTATCATGTTAACATTCACACTCATGCGAGATGCTAAAGCATAAAAAGCTTGCCGAGTACTCCGAGCCAAGACAAAGAACTTGTTAGCAATCAATGTATGATCCAAGTCCATGTTAAGTGGCTAATACATCGCATACAAAATGCAACTAGAATAGGCTCGGCTAATCCTAGGATGGCATGTGGAATGCAACAAGTAACACGTATTCAAGTTAGATTTGAAATACTATGCAGTTAGCATGATGCGCCGAGCCTGGTGCATACAATACAAATGAATGGATGCACGCATGCATAGCATAAGGTATGCTAAATTAAATATGCCCTAATACTAACCATCAAAAGTAGGTAAGTAAAAGGGAGAAAGAAGTGGGGGTTGGAAGACATGCACACACGCACCCACACTTATTACAAATTCGCCCTCGCTCGGAGGGGCCAAAAGAATAATACAAATTAATTAACCTACAAGCTAATTAATTAATTTATACAACACTTAACTAATGAATGAATCAATTAAGCTACTGAAAGCCGTAAAAGGCCTCGGGAAGAGGGATGCACGCATGCTCGGATTGGCTTCGCTCGGAAATCCACCGCCATGCACAAGCTGCCTCTGTTTGCACTGTTTTCCTCCTCTGAAAATTGCACAAGTCCCAAGGGACACTCTCTGAACACTATGGGATGCCACCGGCTATGGGGAATGATCACCGGCCATGGAGAAGTGGTCATCGACCATATATTGAGCTATCGGCCACCAATGCATGGCCGGTCGGCACTGAATGTGGTCGGTTGGCCATGTATGCCTGCAGAATCCTATTTTGACAGCAGCAGAGGACAAGACAATGCATGCCAATGCATTTCAAGCAAATGTGTGCACTACCACAACCCTTTTCATGTTTATGACTCAAAGGGGGATGGTACTCGATTCTCGGACCACCAATCGCGCATTTCAATGCGTGACGGCCCAAGAAGCCAAGTTATGCATTTTAATGTAAAATGAAATGCACATAAACAAACAATAGGCCCAACCTCTATCAGTTGATCAAGAGATGAGGCATGCATGCCAAATGCAACCTAAACATGCTAGCTAAGTATGCAACATGAGCATGGAGGCAAGTATGCAAACATGCAATACGTACTAGGCATACAGCCTAAGCAAACAAGCATGCGAGGCATGTAGCAACTATGCAAGCTAACAAGCATGCAAGATGCAATTTAAACATGCAAGTATGCAAGACATATGACAACATGTAAGCAACTTAACCAAAGAGAAGGCATGCCAAATGCAAAGTGATTCAAGTATGCAACAACATGCAATAGGCCAAGTATGCGACGACACACAAGGCGAGCATGCAACAACATGCGAACAATGGTCTTAGACTAATTTGAGCAGCTCTCTACTAAGCCGAAAACAGTGGCCAAATGCCAAGGAAATGAGGGCCAAACACATACAAACATGCATGAACACATGGTCCGACACTTAGGCATATAGAAGCAACTTTTAAGCACACTTAAAAGGGACAAATACGAGCACATGGAAAGCATACCAAGCTCTGAAAATCATGTTAAGGATGGTGCCAAACCAACTAAACAAGACAAACAAAACATGCAAACTAAGTCCAAGGCTCAAGGCTCACCAAAGAGGTATTGAACTACACTTAGCAAAACCAAACATGGCATGATTTGAACAACCAAAATAAGAGTTTTAGCATGTTAAAACAAATCCAAAAACACATTGACATGGCATCCTAGAGGCCTAAACATGATGGCATACGCAATGACACATTCAAGGATCATGAAACACAAACTCTCTAAGGCCTTAAAGGAGCATCAAATGCAAGCATACAAGCATGCTATAAGGACTGAAATGATGCTACAAATGGTGCCAAACCACTGAAACAAGCCAAGTAATGCATGCTCAACACTCATGCACCCAAGGCTAACAAGCCAAAATGCAAGGCGGCTATACAAAGCATGTCATGGATGTCCGAGACAACTCCAAACAGACCTTGAGCATAATAAATTATGCACAAATGCTTCACAAAGCTAGGCCAAAACAAGTAGGCATACTGGTCTAAATGCTAGGCACATGTTAAGGCAATTTCATAGTATGCTAAGCATGCATGGTGTGTCTAAACCAATTTAAAATAGTGCTATATCTTGGCAAAACAAGCACAAATAACACTTAAGACATGGCCAACATGCACTTAAACAAGATGCTCGCACATGAGGCTAAAATGGCCAACATTGAAGGCAACAAGGAGAGGGGATGGCCCTCTCCTTCTTAGGACCTTAAAGCACCATCCCCACCACTGAAAGGAGGCCAAGACAAGGTGGTCCCGAAGCTCACCAAAAATAGCACAAAATGGGGGCCAAACAAGGCCTAAGAGGGGTCAAACCACCCCAAACACCAAAGCAACCTCAAACAAATATTTTAAGAACTTAAAATCAGAAATTTTATGTGTTATAAGTTAAGCTTAAAAACAGATGCATGGATGGCCAAAAGCCTATGAAAAAATGGGAAATAAAGGGGTAAAGTTCTTACCCTTGGAGACCTCCTTCACAAGGACCACTCCACCCCCTTCTCCAAGCTTAGATCAACTCAAGAACTCTGAAAATCACTGAATCTCTGAGTTTTTTTCCAACCGTTCAAATGGAAGGAGAGGCTCTCTTTATATAGAGCAAGGCAAAAGGCCTAAGCTTCTTGGAGAAGCTAAGGCAAAGGGTCAAAGGGGCAAGCTTCTAATGGAAGCTAAGCCAAAGGTCCAAGCTTCCTCAAGAAGCTTGAGCAAAGGGTCCTAGCTTCTTCAAGAAGCTTAGAACCAAAAGGGTGCAAAGGGTGCAACTCCTCCATACACGTGTATGGAGATGGGGCAAAGTGTATGCCAGCTATCACAGCTGGCATAAAATATCTCCCAAAAGCAGATGCACAGTAGTCGGCCAGCCAAAAATGACAAAATGACCAAACCAATGGTCGACCGACCACAAAGAGTGCCGACTGGCCAAACATTTGGCGGATGGCAACAAAACAATGGCCGGTGGCCTCAAGTCATGGCCAGTGAGGTGTGGGGATGGCCAACAAGCCATTCCCTGCCCCTCAAAAGCAAAACACAAGTGTTTGGTGCAAAACCAAGCACAAAATAGTCGAGTCAAGAGGTCTTGAGGCAAGGCGCGTGGCTGAGACCTCCGAGAACTCAGGACGAACACGAACACGGATGATCACCGAGTGTTCAAACGGTGACATCCAAGTCTTGAGGACGGTCAAAAATGGGGTGTCTACAGACGCATATCACTAGCACTTGAAAATGGTTTTCCCACATAGGGTGAGACAAAGCCCAGTAGAAACACTATAACACAAGGTATAAATCTTAACGAAGCTATAAGGTTTTATGCATATGCAATGCCCATGTCAAAACGTTTTACATTATTTTCAAAAAACAATGTCATGCTCAATTTACATCACAATTCTCAAAATCATGTCCTTTACAATACAATAACAAGGAGGAAATCTCAAACCAGTACAATCTTTCACGATTATTCTATCCTTGAGAAACCGTCAAATGGCACCCATGTAAAAGTAGCCTATACAAGTGCTACTATTGCCATTTTACGAATATTTCATCCGCGACAGCACCCATGTATACACGCGTTTTTCGACACTATCACCCTGAACACTCAGGCCAACTTGATTTGGTGATATACACCTCTTTCCAACGTTCATCCATTTATCTCAATATCATATAAGTTTTCAATGTAGTAAATAAGCAACAATGTTCAATGCACATGGATGAGAAATTAGTTTTAGTTTACCTAATTCTCATGCAATTTCTACAACACTCATAGTTATCCTCCATCGATAGGCCAAAACAGATATCTCTAAATCGATAAACAAATTTTATTAAAGATACACTTTTCCACAAATCTCAAAAATGAGAGTGATAGTACATATCCAACTCCACCCTCATCATTATCATCATTTCGATTTCACAATTTTCATATCAATTCCATTTTCTCTTTACAATCTCAAACATTAACATTTTTGGTCAAAAATCCCTTTCTCTATGAAAATTAATTTCAATAAAGGAAATACCTCATTTCAACATATATCAATCCCAATTTCATACCCACAAGCTTTTCTAAGAGGCCATTTGAAAACCCCCCTTTATCATTTTGATTTCAAGCCCTAGGTTTTACCAAAACAACCCAAACCACTATAATCCTTTGAAATAGAAAATAACTAAGGTAAAACTTATACAAGAGTGTGGAAAATCCCTACCTCAAGCTTGTAAGATGAGAAAGAGAGTGTGAAGAGACTTCAACACTGTTGAAGCCTAACTTTGTTCGGATGAAAATGAAACTCTAAGTGAGCTCTACCTTCTTCTCAAAGGGAACAGGGTAGAGAAATCAATGGATCTAGGTGTTTTAGAAAATAGAAGGTGAGTTTTAGAGAGAGAGAGAGAGTGTGTGTGTGTGTGTGTGTGTGTAGATCTAGGGTTTTTAGAAAGTTTAGAGAGAGAGAGTGAAATGAAAAAGTGATGTAAAAAGTGACTTTTACGGACTGATATATGCGTAGTTCGCTTGAGTACAAGAAGTGACACTCGAGTGTAAGGCATAAACGATGTGACCACTCGAGCGTGAAACACAAACTCCCAATAGTTTTAGAGACAGAAGACCAACACTCGAGGACAAGAAGGGCCGCTCGAGCCAACACCGCTCGAGCACAAGAAGCTTAGCTCCAGTGAAGAATACCAACTCCCAATAGTTTTGCAGACCTGCAAAAGTACTGAGAGATCAGAAAGATAGCTCGAGTGCAAGAAGTGACGTTCAAGTGCAGAAGCAAAATTCTGGGCAGCAAGGTTTTTGAAAAACAAGCTACCAACCTATTCCAAATGCAACCAACACAACCCAAAAGCCAAACTCAAAGAGGTATAAGGGAAAGAAGACATAAATGACTATACAAGGCAACGAGACCCAGATCCAAACATCAAATAGTTTAGGTCCAAACTAGAATCGCTATAATTAATTTCTCTTTTGTCTACCTTTTAATAACTCTATAAGTGTGTGAAAGAGTGACGTTAGAATGAGACAATGACTTCAGTACTTGTAATAGTAGTTGCCTTGACTTGATGCATTTAGGTTGATAGAAAGAACCATAAAATGGGTTGTAGTTGCCTTCATTGTAATTATTAAAGTATTAGGATTTTATCTTCTCGATATTTTCAACTTGGAGTGCGTTATAGAAACCAAACTACACCTTATTTACCAAAAGATAATTATCAAGCATGGCAAACTGAAAAAACTAAGTTCGTGGGGCTATTTAGCATAGATATAAGACTTAATAGTCTTCAGTAATTTGTATAATATTACTGACAATTACTTCTCTCTAGATCTGAATTTATGAATTTGCGTTCAGGCTTTATATTTCAACTAAGCATAACTTAATTATCCGAATCTAAATTCTTGTAGAAACTTGCATCTTGGTATGTTCTTTGAGTTTCCTTCTTTTTCAAGCTGCTACACATGGGGTTGGCCTACTGCACTAGTTGCTACACATGTGCATTCAAAACAAGAATCCCATGCATACACCTCATCGTTTAATTGCCATCATTCATATGAGGAAGTGAGTAAATAGTTAACTATGAAATTTTCAATATGGCATATTATTCATGTTATTTGTTTTGTCAAATGTAGGTTCAAATATCAAAGAAAGGAAGAAGAAGAACAAAAGGAAGAAGAAGTAGTAGATTGGATAAACTCAGTGTTGGAGGGCCTCTTTTTTGTTGTAAGTTTGCTTATCTGTCAACTTGGCTATTTATTTACTGATATAGATACTAATATGTTACACTAGAATTATGGTATAAAAGTAGTATTGGTACTAGTCATGGAGTTCTTGGTGTTCGCTAGTTTTTGGAGTCTTGTAAAAAATACTACACAAGCCATAGGTTACATCCATGGATGGTCCTATTATTGACTACTTGTGCAATCTGACCAAGTAATTTCATCATTCTTGTCTGCATTGTAGCCATACAATATCCAAGCTTAATATTGTCCTATCTACTTCTTGTTTTGTCAAATATGATAATATTAGAAGTACAAATCCTTCACATACGAAAGATATGCAAATGCTGTAAATGCGAATTCATTTCAGTTGGGCAACACGCCTGCATGCTTTCCCCTTTGTGTTGGCTTACTTCAATTTATTTATTTATTTATGTGGGGATTAAATCTTCAATTTATTGATGAGATCATTGAACTATAGTAGTTTAATATTATTTGAGTTGTAGTGCATCAATATGTTTTAATCTTAGATTTTTCCTGGCAGTCCACGGAATTGTGTATTTATTTGTTGATTTTGTGTTTAGAAAAAAAATGATTGTTGTGGAAGTTGAAAATTTTCCCTCAATTATTGCTTTTCCACAATTGTGGTAACAAGTTTAGTTGATTAGGTGTGCTCTCATTTTCATTTTATTTTTGAATTGGGTGTTACAAAGATAATTAGTGTCAACAAACAGACTTCCGCTGGTTACAAAGTAAAGATTTGGATTGCAGATTGGTTTGCATTGTTTAACAACAAAATGAGGGGTGATTAGAAGAAAATTCAACCTGTTGGACAGTGCATGATTGAGATTTGGAAAGTTGTAGGGTTAAATCTCCAAGGAGAAAAAGTGGAATTTTTATGATTTTCAATTTGGCATTGTAATTCAAATTTGAGCCAATCTGTGTTCTTTTATGTAAATTCCAAGTTAATTCTCGGTCTCTATAGTTAAATTCTCAATCTCAGTTCTTAGTTAAATTCTCAATTAATTGGGCCTTGTGTTGTTAAAAAAAAAAAATTGTGTTTTTCGGGAACAAAAAAGAGTCACTAAATGATGTCATCATGACATCATATTTGAGGCAAGTATGAAAATGAAGAAAGGTAGCATTTTTTGGAAAAACGCCACTAAATGATGTCAACATTACGTGATACGTTAATTGTGACGGAAAAGTTAGCAGTTGTCAAAGCTTTTGAAACATTTTAAAAAATGTCACCTAATGTTTTTAGTGACGTGTTTGGAATGCTACTAAGCTATTGCAGCGACCGTATCTGCGATGAAAATTTTAAACGTCATAAAAACCTATTGTGGCATTTTTTAAGCCTATCGCAACATTTTTGAAATGCTGCAATTTTCCTACAATGTATAAAAAAGTTGTTGGATCTGGACTCTTATTTACATTTAACATTACACTTGTGAGACTTTATCAAGAAATCGGGAGTCGAAACTATTGGGTGCACTTGGGTAGCCCTAAAAACATCCTATAATGAGAAAAAGATATCCGCTTTTGTTTCCTATACGACCTCAAACAAGTTTAGAGGACAAAACTTTTTAAGGGGGAAAGATTGTGATAACTTAGTCATGCATAATATATATATATATATTTGCATTCATTCATATTAGTAGTACTCTTATTTTTTTTGCATTATGTGTATGTGATGTGTTTATTAGGGAATTTTGTGTTGAATTAGAAATTGAGCATCTAGATAATTTGGAACACCCTGAGTGAGAATCTTCATGACTTTAATCTAATAAGTAGAGCCTTATGAGTATTTGATTAACAATTAAGTGGGATTAGTAGACATTAATAATAATTAAATTAAGACTTAAGTGAGATTAATTAGATTAATTAAACTAAAGATTAAACATAATTAATTAGGCTAACAATAGATTATTTAAGTCAGTGGGTAATTAGTGAATTAACCTAATCATATTCAATCAATTAAGTATAGTGAGGAGTATTTGAGATCATTCTAGAGAGGAGGAGAAGAGAATTCATTTTGCTAGAGGAGAATTTAAGAATGAATAAATAAAAGAAGAAGGAAGAATTTAAAGAACTCAACAAAATTTCATCCTTGAAGAACATTAGGTAAGATTTTTAGCTTAATTTTGGTAATTAATCCTTCCAATATCTCAAATCAACAGGAAATTGGAATCAATTCCATGTAATATGGAAGAATTAAGGAAAAGAATGAAGAAAATGAATTAGGTTGGAGAATATGTGGAACAACTTAAAATTTCATCATTTTGGAACTTGATTGTTGGTAACTTGGATGCACTTAAGCCTTACCTTCATATGTTTTATTACTTTTTAGGAGTTTTACAACTTCAATTGCATATTTTGAAGGGAAAAAAAAAGTTTTAAAAACATTACATTCATGGAGTTTTGATTTTAATCTTAAAATCAAATGAGATTTTGATGCAAATGATTTGAAAATTGATCAGATTTTTATGTTTATTAATGGAATTACATAATTTGGTTTGAGGGTTGGAAGCTTAAACCTTGTTGAATTTTCGAACTGCAAAAATTTACCTAGAACTGCATGTGAGGTTGCAAGCCCCACATGTGCGGCCAACACCCCAGAACAGAGTTGCCGAATCTGAAATAACCACATGAGTGGCCCGCACGGGCCCCAACCTTCCCGCACATGCGGTTGCACATGTGCGGAAAACAAAGTGTTTACCTTTTTTGTTTTCTTTTTGACCCTCCAGACACCCTTATGGATGTATTAAGCCTAATCAAGAGTTAAACATAGCTTGAAACCGGCTTCAATCAAGTTAATTAGACAAGAAAAGTTAAGTCTAATTACGTTGCCTTCGCTTTATCATTGTTTGTATTTGAATTATGTAGGTCGGATCATTGTGCGGAAAATAGAGTGTTTGCCTTTTTGTTTTCTTTTCGATCCTTTTGACCCTCCGGACACCCTTATGCATGTATTAAGCCTAATCAAAAGTTAAACATAGCTACAAGCTGACTTCAATGAAGTTAATTAGAAAAGAAAAGTTAAGTGTAATTACGTTGCCTTAACTTTATCATTGTTTGTATTTGAATTATGTAGGTCAGATCATTAATGAATAGTGCTGAGCACAAGCCAACAGTGAGTAATAACTTTGTAAAGTTATGTTTGAAAGTATATTTTGAAAATATTATGAGAATGATATTTTATGAAACTTGTATTTTTTATCGGAATGAATGAATGTCCATTTTTGTGAAATGCATTCGTGGCATCCTTTAGTCAATCATAGCCACTGGGGGACGTACATATAAGTGCCATGTCCTTACGGAGATCTCTATTTTGACAACCTATAGGGTTGTTTTGTTCATGACCTGAGATGGTCGTTTTGTTTTGCTCTATTGGATGTACCATATATCTTGTTTTATGAATGGAATTTGATTATGAGAAATGTTATAAATTTCTTAAACATATATTTTGAGAATGAGATTGGATTTCATTCATTAACCACTTTACTCTAGTATTACTTATTGGGCTTTAGCTCACCCCCTCCCCTATATATATGTAGGTGATCAGCATAAAGAACAATCATAGGAGTTTACTTTTGACGAAGAATTTTCGAAAGTCTTTTGGATGTTGGTGCCTCCAAGTCAAGGCTTATGTTTTTCCTACATTTGAGAACTTTTTGAGAGAGTTTATGAACATTTGTACTTTTGTTTGTAAATATTTTACTTTTACACTTGTTTTAACTTATGTTAAAGTTATGTAATGTAATGTGTGTTATCTTTCATGTTAATTACTCACTGCTCAATGGACTGAATAATTTTTGCTAAGATGCTTCCACTTAATGTCTCACTATGTTATAAAATATTTTTTTGATTTGTTAGGATAGGCCTTTAGTAATCTAAGATTACTGGCTGGTCACCTCCCTATCCCTTAGAGGCGGTTTGGGGATGTAACAAGCTTAAATGCCACTTCCTTGAGAGGCTTGCTATACTGAAAACCTTAAAAAAGGAAACCTACGAAAAAGTTAGAGCATTCAAAATAAAATAATGAAAAATGAGAGCTCAAAAGGCTAAAAACCTGTAAAGGCGACCTTGAAAAAAGTTACAACACAAAAAGGAAAAAGTTAACATCTGAGCTAACCTTACATGGAACTACGTAAGGCCTGATTTCCACCTTTTAGATACGCAGAAAACTTCATCATGAAGTCTGACCCCTTCCTAATTGATTGATTGGTTCACTCTGATGTCGACTCATTCTACCTTGATTCTCTAGCCTTATCCTTGCAAATTGTAGACTTGTGTTGTCGAGCATAGTTTCAGGATTGTTTAATGGTGATCATTGTAATGCATATGTTTCGAACTCTTTGATGAAGAAGGCTAGTTTGCGTGATTGGTAATCTGTTTTTTATAAAGCAAAGAACATTTGATACTGAAACTAAAGAAATTTTCAATAGCTAACTCTATTCTTGTAATTTCAAAACATAACATTAAAATCATGTTTGACTAAACCATATAAAGGAAAATTTTAGAAAGCTTCTGAAAAAATAAAATAAAAAGCAGTGGAAAACATTATAGACTAGGGACATGATTGAGTAGAGTGTCGAGTCAAGTCTCTTGTCTTTTGCTTTCTTCTTTTGTTTCTTCTCATCGAGTCCTTGTTCTATCATCTAGTGCACTTGTTGGAAAGCTCATGACTATCTGTATCTTCATTAAAAGCTCCTTAAGCAACATGAAAGTTATGCCTAAGGAAGAGTTCTAAATGAAGAAAGAGAAAGACTATTGAACTGCCTCCAGACATAATGAGAAGAACAGTGGACTGATGTCATTGGCCAGAAGTAATACCAAGCTCTATTTTTTGCATGACCAAGTGTATCCATTAATCGATCCAAAATGAGGGTAATAGTGAGTCACTACAGCTCATCTATGATTCTCATTTAGAAGAAGAAAAGTAAAGACATAAGACAGATGAGAAAAAGAAAATAGAGATAAAAGAATAGAGAGACGTGAGTTATGTGGAAAAAGTATGCAAGGTTATGTGTGTAGATACCCCATTTTTTACCATCCTTATGACTTGGGCAACATCACTTGCACACCCAATTATGAATGTATATGCTTGTCAAGTACTCGAAAGTCTTCGGCGGAATGCCACAGCTCTGAGCCTCAAAACCTTGCAAACCTCGTGCCTTGTTTTTGCACCAAAACCTCAGCCTTTCAAACCTGAAAAACTTGGGACCTGCAGGCCCCTTTTTGTGGGCTATCAGCCACCCTTGTGCCTTTTCGGCCAAGACTGTGGCCTGCCAGCCACAAGTATGTTTTACAGATATTTTGTCATAGCTGTGCTAGCTGTTTGCACAGATGTTTACATTTGCTCCCACATGTATGGATGGATGTTTCTGAGGGAGTGACCTATTTTTCTATAAATATAGGACCTCCTCTCCCATTTTCAAGGGTTAGAAAAATTGGAGCAAAATTAATTTTCTCTCTCTACAATTCTCTCTCTCTCTCTCTTTAAATTTCTTGAGCTTTTACCTATATACTCTTAACCAAACCTTGCCATCTTTGAGCGGAGGTACTTTTGAGCCTATCTTGAGCTCTCGAGGGTGTGTATGTGTTGAATTATTGCTTAAAATTGGTCTTCCCATCAAGAGGTATAAGGCTTTGCTTGTCTCATTGAATTAGTTGCTTCTTTTCTTACTATTTTTAGGTTGTATAAACTTTGTATTTTTGGGCTGAAACTTGTGGTTTAAGGCCTTAAAGGGTGGAGAGGTGGTTCACGCTTCTTTCCACCTTGCCCTTCTAGCCTTTACCCTTGTGTTTCCCACCTTTACAATATCTTTTTTTGATCTTTTAAATACTGATTTTTAGAGTTATTTCAGTAGCTAAAATGTTGTTTTGATGCCTGATATTGGAGGGGTTAGCCTCCCCTCCTAGTGTCTTGCTAACTAGCCTAGCATGCTCTATGTTTTAGCTTATTGTTTTAGCAATTTTTTTCTTAATTCCATCATGTTTTAGGACTTATTTAGCACTATTTTAGGACTGTTTTTGAGTGTTCATTACATTTGGGCTTTGTATTGCATTGTTATAGTGTAATTGTCCTCATAGGTTTGGTGTTTTAGGCCTTAGCCACCATCCTATTTGAGTTTATAGTATTTGTTTATGGTTTTCCATACTTATTTTCACCCCTAATCACTTTTGCAACCTCCCTTCTTTCTTGGCTTTTGCTTTTCTTTGAAAGTTGATTCAAATGAGTTGCTTGTTTAAAGCATGAGATTGAGGTCCTGTGCTTAATGGTTTAATCCCTTTGGGGGTTCATTACCAACGGCATGAAGTTTCTCTCATGTCTAAAACAACTTTTGGTTTGATACTTCTTTCCATTAGAGGACTTAAAGCTCACATTTGGACTTAAAGAATTAAAGAATGGAAAACTAATTAAAATGGAATAATAAAACTTGGAACTAAAAATGATAAAAGATAATTACTTATTTTGGGTTCATTCGGACGTTAATTGAACTCTTGAGTCGTGTCATACTAATTAGTGATGAAAATGGTTCAAGAGTCATTGTCAACCACTTCCCTTGAACATTCATGATAGGGAGGAGGTTTGAAAGTCTTTATTTGTTGCATTTATTGAACTTGCACCCTTTGGTTCATAGGCTATCATGCAATGGAATTGCATTCATTGATGGTTTGTGAACCAAGTTTACTACTCCTTTGAGCTGTTCAAATGATAATGAGAGGTAAGTTGTGCAAATAAACCCTTGAGAATACCCTATTCCTGCTTTGTTTGCTCTCTGTTGTAACAAGAAAATCCAGTCATCAGTGGCCGACATGCCACTATTGGTCGCCGGCAGGTCACCTTTTGTAGTTGGCTAGCCAACGCTTCTAGCCTACTAGCCACCTCTGCAAAACCATGTAGTGTGCTTTTTCTAGCAAAACAAAGCTGATTTGAGTTGAAAAACAATGCAAGTGTTCTACTGTGCAACAGAGGAATTTGGCCGTAGGACAGTGGCCTTTTTCAGGTGGAAATCCGTGCATGCATGAGCATTCCTCATTTTTCGAGGTGGAGTAATTAGCTTAGCTATTTTAGCACTTCTTTCTTATTTAGTTAGTTAATGTGTTGTAATAATTAGTTAACTAGTTTAGTTGGTTATTTCATTCATTTTGTAATTCGTAGTAATTAGCTTGGCTAGTTAGTTTATTCGGACCCTCCTGCGCGAGGACACATTTGTAATAACGTGTATGTCTTCCAACCCCACAACTTTCCCCCTTTTATTTACCTACTTATGATGGTTAGTTTAGGGCATCACATTTCATTTAGCATCTCTCATGCCTTGTATCCATTGTCTTCCATGCATTAAGCTCGACGCATCATTCTAACTTGCATTGTAGTTGAAAACTTCTTCGAATGCGTGCTTCGACAACATGTTATCAAATTGATTCATATGCCATATTAGTCACTGAGTCTAGTAAATTGCATATCGCATGTGTTGCATTAGTCATATTGCGTATTTAGGATCATGCATTATTCTAACTTTGTAATCTTTTTGGCTTGGGGTACTAGGTCAGCTTTTATTTGCTTTAGCATATTGGATGAATGTGGTTGTTACCATGTCAAAGCATGTTCACCATGAGGCTAAGTGCTTAAATGATAAACTGTTTGGTTTCTTGTGGATGAAGGCTGATTTTGATTCATGTACATTTGAGCTTACTTTATTTAAGTGGCACATTCACAAACTCTTTTAAAAAATAAACATGAAATCAAATATTCTAATTTTTGCAAAATAGTCTATACTTGTGTGTAACACATAGTAAAGTTAGCCTAGTAATCAAATATTCCAATCTTGGTGATGACGGACACATGGCCTTTGACACGAGTCATGGGTTTCCTAAATTTTTCAAACATATTTAGGTGGCGACTCTGTATCTAGCAAAGCAGTCCATTTTTTGGCATTTTGATTCAAAATCGATTTTCCAAAAGATTTGTCGAATTTCGACTCTTTGGTGTTTATCTATTTCACATTGTACTTGTCATATCAAATTCAGAATTGTGGGAGTTTGAACGGTATGGCTTAGTCGTCCTCCAAAAGGTGGCACGAAAAGTCGAGCTACAGTTTCTGGCGACTCTATTGGGGAAATAAAGAACTTGACTCGAAATTCATGATGTGAAATTTTATCTACACTTATATGTTTTTTGCATTGGATTTGCATTGGTGCGCTTAAGTCACTGTGTTTTCCATCTGCTTTTCTTGAGGCTTGCCTAAAAGCCTGCCAAAAGGCTGACCGGTTGTTGGCTCTGCCATTATAGGAACATAACCCTTGGATCTGAACTATCGCTATATCGTTTGATCCTCTTTTCACTTCTCGGTGTTATGTGTGAGAGGTATATTAGGAAGTCTTGCTGAGGTATCCTTTTGACCATTTGACCTAGTTACATATAATGAAGTAATAGTGACTATTCCAATTTAGGATAGGATGCCACCCATTTGTAAGATGTTGTGGAACTCATTGTTTGAAATAGCACAGCCTAGATCATGCCAAAAATTTAGGACAGGGCAATCCTACCCCCCATCATAGGGGTGTTTTGGCTCTTTTACTTGGTATGTGCTTTTACAGTGAGACTATGCTAGGTAGTTCATAACAGTTTGAGTTTGAGACCAGAGTACAGTTAGGATTACAGTTCAGCTATGTGTTATGACTGTTGAGAATTGGGGCCGAAGTGCTATCCAAGTTTTGATTGTGCTATTCTTTCTTTCTTTTTGCTAGGTAGTTTACCATCATAGCTTCAGAAAGACCTGATGTTCCTCAAGTTGTATAGACTCACTTTGGCAGGCTTTGCAAAGCTCAAGACCTTGTTGGTGGTCAGCTCATGTTGGTCTCGCTTCCGCCAATCACTCGATTAAGAAGGAATAGATAGTCAGTAGTATCAATACAAAGCACTCTGCAAACACCTACCCATTCTCACTCAATTAGTTCACCAGTATCTAGTTCACCCAGACCAGCCATGGCACAGAGTATAGCACAGAATGCAGAGGTATTTGCTACCATAATGATGGCCTTCCAAAGAACCATGGACACTACAAACCAGAGGATGACTGCACAAGATGAGATTATTGCCAATCTACGACATACATCTGGGCATCTGCATCAAACGTGCATCTGATCTCGACTGCTCAACCAAACCTGAATCTACCCCCACCGGTTGAAAATCTGCCAGTCCTAGATCCTTAGGACATGCTTCTCCCGGCCCCAGCTTATAGGTCTTCGGCTCAACCTCCCGCAGGAATATTTCCTTTTGATATCAATGAAATTGATCCTACTTTAGTCAAGATTTCCAGATTGAAGAAAGCATTGAAGAAATCCCAAGGATTCAACTCCATTCTAGATATCGCAGATGGATCTACTGAAGCTTCGGTTAGATTACCAGAGAAATTTAAGATGGGGGATTCGATTGTGCATGTCCGGCTGTTTTTAGACATATTAAGGCCCATGGGTTTGTCTCAGGGACAAAATCTTTTCTTGTTTGGAAAAACCCTGTTTGATGTGCGCGACCATCTGGTACGCAAAATTAGAGGAATCTACAAAGCAGAATTAGGAGGAGCAATCTGAGGCATTTGTCAATCAGCACTCATATAACACCTAGATAAAAGTAACCATTATTGAGCTAGAGGCTACTACCTAGAACCAAGTCCCCCCACCCAGAAAAATAAACCACATCCATACACTACCGCCCACCTTCAACCCCATTACATACATTACCTCATCCCACCTACCAAAGTCGAAGGTGGTCATTCTAGAAGGAATAGACATGTACATGATGGATCTAACAACACAAACCCAATCAAAGCTCGTGGTAGTAGAAATAGAGAAAGAGAAGAATGCATTGAAGACAGGGTCATCTGATACCCGTGTCATAAAAAAAAGGGGTCTCGCTCGCAGAGGAGTACGATCCCAGTTTATATATTGTGGCCATCGATCAGCCAAAGCTAGTGGTCATACTGCCGAACTTTCTCAACATTAATGCTATAGGGAGAGATCAAGTGGTGCAAACTCAGAATGAGTGGCCTAAGCAAGACTTGAATGACTTAGCAAACCTAGAGTAGGATCTGGCAGAATTGGAAGAGGATCCGGAGGATCTTTACTTCTTAAAAGAAGAAGATACTAGCAGTGTGTAGATGGGATGTTGGCACTCAAGCTAGCCAGACACAAGTAATGGAAGGTTAAGTGAGGAAGAGTCTGATGTAGAGGAATAGATAGGAGAGACTGGGACAGAAGAGGAAATCACTGTTAGCGGCAAGACTGAGGCTGCAACTTTGACTGAGAAAGAATAGGTACTAGAGAAATTTCAACGAGAAAGGATAGAGGAGATGCAGGTGAAAATATCTCTGGAACAGAAAAG
Organism: Camellia lanceoleosa; assembly: GCA_025200525.1. Taxonomy (NCBI): domain Eukaryota; kingdom Viridiplantae; phylum Streptophyta; class Magnoliopsida; order Ericales; family Theaceae; genus Camellia; species Camellia lanceoleosa. Next base: position 1,848,796 of record JANUSC010000016.1, on the reverse strand, counting down.
GGAAAAAGAGAAAGAAGAGGCTAAGTCCACAGCCGACAATGTTCAAATTGCCAAGAAAATCGAGTGGGAACCTAGTGATCGAAAGAGAATGTTAAAAAAACACAGAAAGTATCAGGATGCTAAAACCCGAGTTATAATAGAGGAAGAATGATATGATGACGGGGCACGTGATGTTAACATGCTAAGAACAGAGCCTAATAGCAGCTCAGCCATAACCACGAGGGAGTGGTGGGAAGATAACAATCTAAGGCACGCATACACGGATGAAGGGTGGAAGGATGATACCCCAGATGATACATGGTACACTGATGAGATTGATCATCTGACCTGCAATGGTCGGCACTTTAAACCCCTGACTTTAGATTAGCCAGAATCTTCTAACAGAGAGGTTGAGAAAGCAAAGGAGAAGGATACTAAGGAAAATGTGGGCTTGAAACAACTAAAGAAGATTCAGGCTGACATATCCATCTGGGGACTGATAATGGCATCTTGGGAGCATAGGCAAGCCCTGCTCGAAGCAATAAATAGAACCAAACTACCCATTAACACTACCGCTGACCAATTGGTGTTGTTGGACACCTTTGGAGACATTATGCCAGTGATATCCTTTACGGATAAAGAGTCGCCTCCCGAGGGTACCAACCATAACCGCCCTTTATATGTAACCTTGGAAAGTAAAAAAAAAATGAATTCCGGTGGTGTTAGTAGATTCCGGGTCAGCAATCAATGTTTGTCCAGTAAGAACTGCCTATACCATCAGTTTGAGGTCGATTGACTTTACACCCACGACCCAAGCTGTCCGGGCTTATGACAATACAAGTCGAGATGTTATGGGAACATTCAAAAGCCATATCCTAATCGGCCTGTCTGAACGTAAGGTAGAATTCCATGTCATAGATGTTCCAACAACCTTTAACTTGCCACTAGGAACGCCTTGGCTCCGGCAAATGAAGGTTGTGTCGTCAACTGTTCACCAACTAGTAGAGTACTCCTTTCAAGGTGGGATTGCTACTGTGTATGGAAATTCTAAAATTCACCCTCCCCAAGGAACTACCACACCAGTGCTGGGAATCATACACAGAGAAAAGGATGTATTTCTCTCCGGCTTCTCTTTGGAAGAAGCTCGATTGGTCCAGAACATCATAACAGAAGACAAGGGGAATAATGTGAGCGCTCAGTCTATCTATATGATGAACAGACAGGGGCATGTGCCCAGATCAGGACTAGGAAGAAACGACAGGCAGGGGGATACTGTTATGAGTCATAATCCCCATGCTTTTGGGCTGGGATACAAACCTACCACTGTAGACTGGCAAAGAAAGGATGAGAAGTTAAGAGGAAGAATCAAAGCAAAGAGGACTAGGAATGTAATAACCCGACCCTCGTACATGTTTTCTGAAATAATTTTAGGCCCTATTTTGTGTTTTTGAATGTTTATTGTGAAATCCTATGAGAAAGTAAGGTTAAGTAAGTGAACTCCATGTTTAAGGGTGTCTATCTATTTAACAAGAAAAGTATCTGTTACATTAGCCAGTTTGAATCAGAAATTGGAAGCCTTAGGGGCTTAATTATCTGAAATTGAGTTTATACCCGTGATCAGCATAATTTTTAGGTAATATTAAGCATTTTTGGAAAATTTCAATTTCGGATGTTTAAACGATTGCTTTTTGTCCTTATTTAATCAATATATATGTATGTCTATAAGCTTCTCATTGAGCTCAAGACATAGGAACTTTCTCATAAAATATTCTCTGGGAGAAAAGTGTAGAGAGGAAGAACAAGGAAGACTTAAGAGGGGATTGAAGCTAAGGTAAGTTTAATCTCTCTAGTCCAACCCTCTTCCCCAAATTGAAATAGAAAGTTTTTGATATGGAATGATCTAGATTGTGATGAAGGTCTTGGATGTGTGTGTATTGAAATTTTGGTATGATAATCTAATCATCATGTGCCTCCTTCATTATCTAGTTGGTATTCATTTTTATGATCATGATTTTGTGTATCTATATTATGATATGTGCATGTGAAGTTGAGAACTTCAAGACATGGAATTGTGTTCATGAGTTTCAACCTTTGGTCAATCAAATTGAGTTGTGTGCATGGGTTTAATTCAAGCTAGATTGTTGTATGTTGTACCTTGGATTACATACTTTTTGAACCATGATTTAGCAATGAAAAGATCGATCTTAGACCCTTACAAACACTCCCAAAAGAATGTGTTTTTATTGCAAATTTCAGACCAAAACAGGGGAATCGCCGCACGTGCGGGAGTCACTGCCGCACGTGCGGCAAATGCTGAATTTTTGGGTTTTGGTTCTACCTAAAAGGCACGTGTGGGACCTCAAGGCCGCACGTGCGGGGCCAAATGCCGCACGTGCGCGGCTCATGCTGAAAAATGATGTCTGCTCCGTTTTGCGTGTAGGACCCTCTAATCTTGTCGGAATGTATATTTGATACCTTTTCGATATTTAAAACCCCCTCGAAATAAAGCGAAACAGAAAGTAATTTGCCATGAAAGATGAACTAAAATGTAAGTTTTGAACGTGTGCAGGGCACACCCAGGAGGAACAAGCACATCATCGCAACACTGTGAGTAGTAGTTCGCTTTGCATATAGCTAATGAATGTCATTAGTATTCTATTAAAGCATGATTATTACATATGTAACTGTGTGAATGAAACTAAGTATGAAAGGAAATAAAAGAGAGAATGAAGTACTTTCATATGTGTTTGTAAGACTCGGGGCCTATGGCCATTCTGTATAAGTTGTTACGATATGAAACAAAGTGCTACACGGAACTAAGTGCTACGATGTGAGTCACCTCTAGAGTCCGTGTGAGGCACCTCTTGAGTTCATACGAGTATGTCCAAGGGCTTAATGCCAAAGTATCCAAGGGCATAACACCAATTTATTCAAGGGCTTCGTGCCACCATGTTTAAGGGCTTCGTGCCACCATATTTAAGGGCTTTATGCCACTCTATTCAAGGGCTTACAACCATTATGTTTCAAGACTGGGCCTAAGGTCGTTATGAAAAGTAGTACAGAATCAGACTATGTGTGAACTTTCATACGCATGGATATATTATGTTTCATTGATATACTATGTATCAAGTTAAGCATTGTTTTATTTAAGTATTACGATTCACTGAGCCTGGCTTACTCTGTGTTATGTTTGTTTCTGTAGGTAACCAACCAGGTTATCATTCCTACCCATGTCACCGTTTTTTTTTTTGTCAACCTTCATGTGTCCAGGCACTTTACGAGGCCACTTATTTTGTGAAGTTGTAAAGTTGATTGGCCTACTTTTTGATTGCCCTCCTAAGGTTGAATGTATATAACTTCAATGGTTTTGTATACGTCCGATTTTAGGGCTGGAACTGTATATGTGTATGTGTATAACTACGGCTAAGGGATTCTTTTGGACTTTATCTACTAGTTCTAATGTATGTGATCCTGGCATGATGTTAGTAGCTCAGTGGAGTTGTTTGTCTTATTGTTGTTATTTTTTTTTTTTTATGTAATTAGTGCTTCCGCTAGGGCCCCGTATGTTATGTATACCAGGTTAAATATCCGTTTCTGAATAGGTCATGCCCAAACTTTTAGGGGCAAGTTTAGGGCGTGACAAGTGGTATCAGAGCACGAGTTGCTATCTCACACAAGGATCCATTGAGCTTTAGGGTGTCTAGACAAGATTTAGGCATCATACATGGAGAGATCGATGGCAACGTAATATGAACTCTGATAAGGCTAACAATTTGAAATTATGTCTATTGTATATAATTGATTGCTGTGTAGGTTATGGTGAGGACAAGGACAAAAGATGCGGAAGATGCTACTTCTGCACGGTTGGATAGAATGGAGAGAATGATTATGGAAATGGCGGAAACTCTATGGCAACAACAGCAACAGCCTCAACAACAACCGCCACCACCACCGGTACCTCCGCCGGTAGATAAGATTTCCATGCTGAAGACCGAACCATCACCCTTACGAAGGAGTTTAAAAAGATGAAACCGCCATCTTTCAAAGGAGGAATATAGCTAATGAAAGCAGAAGCCTGGGTGTTGGGAATAGAGAAATTATTTGAAGTTTTCCCTTGCACCGAAGCTCAAAAGGTGCAACTGGCTGCCTTTACCCTTGAGGACGAGGCACGGAGATGGTGGATGCTTACGAGGACTATACATCAAGGATTGGCATGGGACAGGTTCTTGGAATTGTTTTATGATAAATATTTCCCTCAAAGTATACGAGATAAGAAGGTGACTGAATTTGAAACTCTCAGACAAGGGAATAAGACTGTTGCTGAATATGAAGCCCAATTTGCAGAGGTAGCCCGGTTCGCACCTCATATGGTAGACACGGATTATAAGAAGGCACGAAAATTTGAAGGGGGATTACGGGGTGCTATTCTGGACTAAGTTAATATGTTGAAGTTTCCTACCTATGTAGATGTGTTGCAAAGGGCTGTCATAGCGGAAGGAAATATTGCTGCACAAAATCGAATTTCTGAATGGAAGGGGAAAAGACAAAACAACCAATGGTCGAAGGGGTCAACTACTTCACCAAACAAGAAGCAAAATTTAGGGACTTCCAATGCTTCGACCCCTAGTCGAGATGTAATCCCGGTATGTGTGGAGTGTGGAAAGAAGCATCGTGGAATATGCTATTGGAAGTCTGGAGCCTGCTTTCAATGTGGAAAAACGGATCATGTGATAAGGGATTGCCCTCAGAGGAAGCAGCATCAGAATGGCAACAGGACTGCTACTAGTTCAGTGGGGTATGCACCAACTACCAACACCAAGGCACCGGCCAAACCGACTAACAATAAAGACACTGCGAGACAAGGCAGGGTGTTTGCATTGGTTCCGGGAGATGTACCGAATGCGGCAACGGTGGTGTCAGGTATATTTATGGTTCACAGTCATTCTGCTTGTGTATTATTTGATTCTGGCTCTACCCATTCTTTTGTGTCAAAACTATTTGCTCCTAATTTAGATACATCTGAGAAGGTATTATCTTATATGCTATGTGTATCCTCACCTTTGGGGGATTCCATGATTTATACCTCTGTATATGTTGCTTGTGAACTCCACCTTGGAGATATTCGGGTATATGCTAACGTGTTACCTCTCGACATGACGTATTTTGATATTGTTCTGGGAATGGACTGGTTGAGTGAATATGGTGCAACTATAGACTGTCTGACTAAGCAGATTAGTTCTCACCCTCCGGGTCAATCAGAATTTATGTTTCAGGGACCGGAAGTAACTTCTCCACCTTATTTGATCTCAGTAGCAAAGGCTTGTAAATTAATTCAGAAAGGGTGTTAAGGGTATTTATGCAGCGTTTTGGAGGAGCAAGTGGTGAACGGGAATATCGACATGATTCTAGTCATCTGTGAATTTCCGAATGTCTTTCCAGAGGAGTTACCAGGGCAGTTAATAGACCGTGAAATTGAGTTTACAATTGACGTAGCACCGGGAACTCAACCCATTTCTAAGACTCCCTACAGAATGTCACCAGTTGAGATGAAGGAATTAAAAATTCAGTTGCAAGGCTTATTGGACAAAGGATTCATCCTTCCAAGTGTGTCTCCGTGGGGTGCACCAGTTTTGTTTGTAAAAAAGGATGGAACACTCCGGCTTTGTATCGATTACAGAGAACTTAATAAGGTAACAATCAAGAATAAGTGCCCGTTGCCAAGGATTGATGATTTATTTGACCAGCTTCAAGGGGTACAAGTCTTTTCTAAAATTGATCTACGGTCCGGATACCATCAATTAAAGGTCAAAGCTGATGATGTCGTGAAGACAGCTTTTCGAACCCGATCTGGCCATTATGAATTTCTGGTTATGCCCTTTGGAGTGACTAATGCCCCAGCAGCCTTTATGGATTTGATGAACCGCGTCTTCAAGCCCTATTTGGATGAATTTGTGGTGGTCTTTATTGATGATCTTCTATTTTATTCAGAGAACGTAGAAGCTCATGAGAATCATCTTCGCTTGATCCTTCAAACCCTACGGGGAAAAGAAACTGTATGCAAAGCTGAAGAAATGTGAATTCTGGCTGCTAGAGGTGGCATTTCTGGGCATGTTATCACAAAGGAAGGAGTTTCTGTTGATCCACACAAGATTGAGGCGATTGTGAATTGGCCAACTCCCACTAATGTGACTGAAGTACGTAGCTTTATGGGGTTAGCCGGATATTACAGACGGTTTGTTCAAGATTTTTCCAAAATAGCTATGTCGCTTACACAACTGACTCGAAAGGGAGTTGCATTTGAATGGTCAGAAGAGCAGTAATCTGCTTTCCAAGAATTGTAGATAAAATTGACTACGGCACCAGTACTAGCCTTACCATCCGGTACTGAAGGATTTGTCATCTACAGTGATGCTTCCCATAAAGGACTTGGTTGTGTACTTATGCAAAATAGCAGAGTTATCGCTTATGCTTCTCGTCAATTGAAACCCCATGACAAGAATTATCCCACGCATGATCTTGAGTCAGCAGCAATAGTCTTTGCTTTGAAGATAAGGAGACACTATCTGTATGGCACTCCTTGCGAAGTGTACACTGACCATAAAAGTCTCAAGTACCTTTTTACTCAGGAAGAGTTGAATATGCAGCAGCGACGATAGTTAGAACTTCTTAAAGATTATGATTTGCAGATCCATTACCATCCTGTCAAAGCCAACATAGTTGTGGATGCGCTTAGTCGAAAAAGTATAGGGACTTTAAAAAATTTGGTTACAGGGCAAAAGGAATTAGCAGACGAATTGGCTAAAATGGAAGTGGACCTTGTATTACATGGGCAAGAAGCTTTAATGACAGCAGTGATGGCCCAACCAACCTTATTTGAGGAAATTAAATTGCATCAAATGGAAGATGAAACACTAAGAAAGATATGTGATGAGTTAGGAACCAGGTCGAAATCGGGATTTAGTTTGGTAGATACGGTGCTCAAATTTCAAAACCGAATATGTGTCCCCCATGTGTTGAACCTTAAGCAAAAACTGATGGAAGAAGCACATACCTCAAGATTTTCAATGCATCCAGGGAGTACCAAAATGTACCGAGACTTGAAACAAAATTTTTGGTGGCCAAGTATGAAGAAGGAGATCGCGAAGTTCGTCTCTAAATGTTTGCAATGCCCGCAAGTAAAAGCGGAGCATCAGAGGCCAGCAGGATTGCTACAGCCCCTTCCAATCCCAGAATGGAAGTGGGAACATTTGACTATGGATTTCGTTGTGAGGCTACCACGGACCCCTCAAGGTATGAATTCAATATGGGTCATTGTAGACCGACTAACTAAGTCCGCTCACTTCCTACCAATAAAGACTCAGTATAATGCAGATAAACTGGCGATAATTTATGTGAATGAAATTATGAGACTTCATGGTGTACCGGTCTCCATTGTGTCAGATAGGAATCCGAAGTTTGTTTCCAGATTCTGGCAAAGTTTACAAGAAGCCATGGGTACAGAATTAAAGTTCAGCACAACTTTCCATCCCCAGACTGATGGTCAATCCGAGAGAACGATACAAACATTGGAAGATATGCTCCGAATGTGTGTCTTAGATTTTCAAGAAAGTTGGGAAACCCATTTACCGTTGGTAGAGTTCGCATACAACAATAGTTACCACTCCAGTATTGAAATGGCACCCTATGAAGCTCTGTGTGGAAGACCGCGTCGTTCTCCCATGTGTTGGGCTGAAGTTGGAGAGAAATCCTTACTCGAACCTGAAGTTGTTCAGTTGACCACTGAAAAGGTTAAACTTATTTGGGAAAGATTGAAAACTGCACAAAGTAGACAGAAAAGTTATGCGGATAAACGATGGAGGGATTTTGAATTTGAAATGGATGGACATGTCTTTGTGAAGGTCACTCCGATGAAAGGACATCCAAGATTCGGGAAAATGGGTAAGTTAACACCACGCTATGTTGGTCCCTTTCAAATTTTGGAAAGAGTGGGTCCAGTGGCTTACCGGATTGCCCTTCCGCCACATATGAGTCAAGTACATATTGTGTTTCATGTCTCCATGCTTCGAGGGTATCTTGCGGATCCGTCTCATGTTATTGATTATCACCAAATTGAGCTAGATGACAAGTTAACTTATGAGGAAAAACCAATCCGCATTTTGGACCAGCAAGTGAAACAATTATGAAACCGAGAAATCCCAATGGTAAAAGCGGAATGGCAAGAAAATTATGGAACTGACGCAACGTGGGAAAGAGAGGAGGAAATGCAACACCAGTATCTGCATTTGTTTCTACCCTAAGGTAAAACAAATTTGAGGGACCAAACTTATTTAAGGGGGGGAGAGTGTAATAACCCGACCCTCGTACATGTTTTCTGATATATTTTCAGACCCTATTTTGTGTTTTTGAATGTTTATTGTGAAATCCTATGAGAAAGTAAGGTTAAGTAAGTGAACTCCATGTTTAAGGGTGTCTATCTGTTTAACAAGAAAAGTATCTGTTACATTAGACGATTTGAATCAGAAATTGGAAGCCTTAGGGGCTTAATTATCTGAAATTGAGTTTATACCTATGATCAGCATAATTTTTAGGTAATATTAAGCATTTTTGGAAAATTTCAATTTCGGATGTTTAAACGATTGCTTTTTGTCCTTATTCAATCAATATATATATATATATGTATGTCTATAAGCTTCTCATTGAGCTCAAGACTTAGGAACTTTCTCATAAAATATTCTCTGGGAGAAAAGTGTAAAGAGGAAGAACAAGGAAGACTTGAGAGGGATTGAAGCTAAGGCAAGTTTAATTTCTCTAGTCCAACCCTCTTCCCCAAATTGAAATAGAAAGTTTTTGATATGGAATGATCTAGATTGTGATGAAGGTCTTGGATGTCTGTGTGTCGAAATTTTGGTTTGCTAATCTTATCATCATGTGACTCCTTCATTATCTAGTTGGTATTCATTTTTATGATCATGATTTTGTGTATCTATATTATGATATGTGCATGTGAAGTTGAGAACTTCAAGACATGGAATTGTGTTCATGAGTTTCAACCTTTGGTCAATCAAATTGAGTTGTTTGCATTGGTTTAATTCAAGCTAGATTGTTGTATGTTGTACCTTGGATTACATACTTTTTGAACCATCATTTAGCAATGAAAAGATCTATCTTAGAGCCTTGCAAACACTCCCAAAAGAATGTGTTTTTGTTGCAAATTTCGGACCAAAACAGGGGAATCGCCCCACGTGCGGCAAATGTTGAATTTTTGGGTTTTGGTTCTGCCTAAAAAGCACGTGCGGGACCTCAAGGCCACACGCGTGCGAGCTTACCGCGACGCAGGGCTCCTGACGCCGCGTGCGGCTCATCTGAAAAAAATCTTATGCTCCGCTTTTGCGTGTAGGACCCTCTAATGTTGTCGGAATGTATATTTGATACCTTTTTGATATTTATAAACTCCCTCGAAATAAAGCGAAACAGAAAGTAATTTGCTATGAAAAATGAACTAAAATGTAAGTTTTGAACGTGTGCAGGGCACACCCCAGGAGGAACAAGCACGTCATCGCAACACTGTGAGTAGTAGTACGCTTTGCATATAGCTAATGAATGTCATTAGTATTCTATTAAAGCATGATTATTACATATGTAACCGTGTGAATGAAACTAAGTATGAAAAGAAACAAAAGAGAGAATGAAGTACTTTCATATGTGTTTGAAAGACTCAGGGCCTATGGCCATTCTGTATAAGTTGTTATGATATGAAACAAAGTGCTACACAGAACTAAGTGCTACGATGTGAGTCACCTCTAGAGTCCGTGTGAGGTACCTCTTGAGTTCATACGAGTATGTCCCAGGGCTTAATGCCAAAGTATCCAATGGCGTAACGCCAATCTATTCACGGGCTTCGTGCCACCATGTTTGAGGGCTTCATGCCACCATATTTAAGGGCTTTATGCCACTCTATTCAAGGGCTTATAGCCATCATGTTTCAAGACTGGGCCTAAGGCCGTTATGAAAAGTAGTACAGAATCAGACTATGTGTGCACTTTCATACGCATGGATATATTATGCTTCATTGATATACTATGTATCAAGTTAAGCATTGTTTTATTTAAGATTACTATTCACTGAGCCTGGCTTACTCTGTGTTATGTCTGTTTCTGTAGGTAACCAACCAGGTTGTCAGTCCTAGCCATGTCACCCGTTTTCTTTTGTCAACCTTTGTGTGTCCAGGCACTTTACGAGGCCACTTATTTTGTGAGGTTGTGAATCTGATTGGCCTAGTTTTTGATTGCCCACCTAAGGTTGAATGAATATAACTTCAATGGTTTTGTATACGCCCGATTTTAGGGCTAGAACTGTATATGTGTATGTGTATAACTACGGCTAAGGGATTCTTTTGGACTTTATCTGCTTCTTCTAATGTATGTGATCCTGGCATGATGTTAGTAGCTCAATGGAGTTGTTTGTCTTATTGTTGTTATTTTTTTTATATATAATTAGTGCTTCCGTTAAGGCCCTGTATGTTATGTATACCAGGTTAAATGTCCGTTTTTGAATAGGTCATGCCCAAACTTTTAGGGGCAAGTTTAGGGCGTGACAAGGAAACAATATGAGTTAGTCCACAAACCAATATGAGGAACCCTGAATGGATGTTTTGTCCGCCAAGGAGAGGATTTCCCCTTCTGTGGATTCCCAGAGCCTTAGTATGACTGGTAGATGAAGACTAGGTATCCTAGGTTCGAAATCTTCTTCGGGCACCAGTTACCTGAAGAGGAAGATGAGTAGGTAGACCTAAGCATTGGTACAGACCAATGAAGGGCTGGGAGTCTAGTTATCAAAGAGGAGAGTTGTTGGGAAAGGCACTAGCTGGCTTATTGGAAAGTTCTAATGCTGGAGCTGAGTCTGCCAACTTCGGGGATTGTTTTACTATCTCAATGATCGGGGACAAACTAGTAGAGGATTTTACTAGTCTTATCGTGGATGAATTTGATGCTCCGCGCCTGATCTGGAAGTTTGAGAAGGGCATCGTCGGCAGTTCTGAATCGGATAGTGAGTCCAAGTCTAATTCAACTGAGTTTGTGGAGTCGGAATCAGATTCGAGTTCTTCAAAGTCTCATCTCCAGGACTGGCAACCCGAATGCCAAAGTCCTATCCGGGTCCATTTTTTCTTTTTCTTTTGAGTCCATTATAACCGAAGATCCAGACTTTTTGAATGGCAATGCTGTGAATGTTGCCTACTTCTCTGTGCCTTTGGTTTGTTGTATTAATCTTAATTTTCAAAATTTTGACATAAACGAAGAGGAAGAAATTCCTTGGGTTTTGAAAATTTTGGTTGATCATGAGGAGGAGAGACGTGTTAAGCTCTCTACAGATGAAATTGTATCAATTAACATGGGTACCAAGGAAAATCCTCGCTTGGTCCAGATCGGGTCCACGCTGTCTTCGAAGGAACGCGAGCATTTAATCACTTTATTAAGAAATTACAAAGATTTTGTCGCATGGTCCTACAAAGACATGCTCAGAATCGATCATGAAATTGTACAGCACCGAATCCCTCTTGACCCCAAGGCCCAACCAAGTAAGCAAAAGTTGCGTAGAGTATGCCTAGATTGGGCTTTGAAGATCAAGGAAGAGGTTACCAAACAAATTGAGGCAGCATTTTTGCTTGTATCTGAGTATCCAACGTGGTTGGCCAATATTGTTCCAGTCCCAAAGAAGGATGGAAGAATCAGAGTCTATGTCAACTTCAGAGATCTACATAAGGCTAGTTTGAGGGATGATTTTCCACTACCGCATATTGATGAGTTGGTAGACTTTACCACGAGCCATGCTTTGCTTTCATTCATGGATGGCTTTTCTAGGAATAACCAATTTTTGATGGCACCCGAGGATAGGGAGAAGATCGCTTTCACTACTCTGTGAGGCACCTATTGCTATCAAGTCATGCCATTTGGGTTGAAGAGTACTAAAGCCACTTATCAAAGGACTGCAACTGCCATTCTGCAGGACATGATCCACAAAGAGGTTGAGGTGTATGTGAACGATGTGATTGTCAAGTCCAAAGATTGAGAGGGCCACTACACCACCTTGGAGAAATTCTTTCAACAGATTGGAGAGTATAGATTGAGGTTGAACCTACAAAAATGCACCTACGGTGTAACAACAAAAAAAATGTTGGGATTCCTGATCACACAAAGAGGAATTGAGGTAGATCCTTCCAAAATCAAGGCCACGTTAGAAATGCCACCACCACGGACTGAAAAGGAGGTGTGTGACTTTCTGGGTAAAGTGCAATTCATAAGGAGGTTTATTTCAAAACTAACCACGACTTGTGAACCACTATTTGGTCTCCAAAAGAAAGGAAACAAGTACCAATGGGACGATCGCTATTTGTTCTCTTTTGAATAGGTTAAGCAGTACTTACAGAATTCGCCTGTGTTGTTACCGCCAAAACCGGGAAAACTGCTGATTTTGTACCTGTCAGTGACGAACTCAACCATAGGGTGTATGTTAGCTCAGGAGTCAAATGCCAAGTTAGAGAATGCCATTTACTACTTGGGCAAGAAAATGCTAGATTACGAGACCCATTACACTCCCCTTGAGAAATCTTGTCTAGCTTTGGTATGGTGTAGACACCCCATTTTTGACCGTCCTCAAGACTTGGACGTCACCGCTTGAACACTCGGTGATCATCCATGTTTGTGTTCGTCTTGAGTTCCCGGAGGTCTCGGTTGCATGCCTTGCCTCAGGATCTCTCGACTCGACTGTTTTGTGTCTGGTTTTGCACCAAACACTTGTGTTTTGCCTTGAAGGGGCAGGGAATGCCTTGTGAGGCATCCCCACACATCACCGGCCATGGCTCGAGGCCACCGGCCAGTGATTTTATGTCAATGGCAATTTTGGATGGCCGATCACTGTTCATATACTTTTGGTAGATATTTTGTGCCAGCTGTGATAGCTGGCACCCACTCTGTTCCCCTCCATACACGTGTATGGAGGGATTTCCCTCTTGGATGGCTGGTTTTGGAAGCCTTACAAGAGGGAGTTGCCTATAAGAAAAGGCTTCCTCTCTTGGCATTAGGGTTAGAAAAAATAGTGAGAGAGCTTTGGTTTTAGGTTAGGATTTATATATCTATCCTATATCTCTCTCTCTCTCTCTCTCTTGAGCTTAGTGTGTGTGTTTTGTCTTACTTTTGCTCACAAGCACCCACCATCACACCATCCCTTGGAGCTGAGACCTCTTGAGGGTTGTTTTGGAGGTTTTGGAGGTGGTTTCAACCTAAAGAAGCTGCTGGAGCTCCATTGTTGAAGAAAGTCTTCAAAGGTAATAATTTTGCCCCTTTTTACCCCTTTCTTGCATTGTATTTTTGACTACCTTGCAACTATTTTTGTGTTTAGTATATAACATAAAAAGTTCTATTTTTAGGCCCTCTAAACAGTTTGTTAAGAGTGTTTTGTGCTTTGGGGTTGTTTGGCCCCTCTTGAGGCTTGTAAGGCTCCTTTTTGTGCCATTTTGTGTGAGCTCCGAGACCATTGAGTTTGGGCCTCATCACCACTGAAATCTTGAGGGATTTCAGAGGTGAGGATGGTGCCTTGAGGTCCTAGGAAGGAGGGGGGCACCCCCTCTCCTTGTTGTCCTTGAAAAGGACCATTTTTGGCCTCTTGAGGGAGCATGTAGTTTGAATGTGTGTTGACCATGCCTTGGCTGATTTTCATGCTTATTATGTCATAATATAGCATTTTTGTGTGTTGGTTTTGGTACACCATGCTTGTCTAGCATACATACCTTATAATGCCATGACTTGCCTCAATACATGCATAGCATTTAGACTACTATGCTTTTTTGTTTTGGCCAAGCTTTGTGAAGCTCATATGCATGTTTTGAGGTGCTAAGGGACTTTTTTAAGTCATTTGAGTCATTCATGCCTTGCTTTGTATAGCTACCATGTAATCCCTCTCATATGCCTTAAGTTTTGGACCTTGATTGCATGCCATGCTTGCTTTGTTTAGTTGGTTTGGCACCTCCTATAGCATGATTTTTAGAGCTTCATTTACATGTTAATTGTCCATGCTATGCGTCTTTTAAGTGCGCTTAAAAGTTGCCTTTATGTGCTTAAATGTTGGTCCATGTTTTCATGTATGCTTGCATGTGCATTTGGCCTTATTTCCTTGGTTGATGGCCACTGTTTTGGGCTTCCTTAAGGGCTGCCCAAACAAGCTTAAGTCCATCCTTTGCTTGTTTGCGTGCTTACCTTGCATGTTTGCTTGCATACTTGCATAAATGCATTGTATGTCCATGTTGCATGCTAGTTCACATGCCTAGGTTGCACTCAATGTAGCATGCATGCCTTGTTCCTTGATTTAGTGATGGGAATTGGGCCTTTGTTTGTTGCTTTGCATTGCATTTGAAATCAACATGCATAACTTGGTCTCTTGGGCCATCACGCATTGAAATGCGCGATTGATGGTCCGAGAACCAAGGACCATGTCCCTTTGAGTCATAAACATGATAAGGGATATGGTTAGTGCATACATTGCTTGAATTGCATTGCCATGCAAAGCTCTGTCCTCTGCAGCTGTCAAACAGATTCTGTAGGAACTTTTTGCCGATTGACTGCACAGAGTGTCGACCGACAATCCATCGGTGGCCGATGGATTCATTTTTGGCCGATCGACAACAAATCACAGCCGATGATGATTCCCTCCAGCCAGTGGCATTCCCCAACATCCAGTGAGCACATCCTGAGACTTTGGCAGTCTTCAGAGGAGAAGAGTAGGGAAAACAGAGGCAGCTTGTGCATGGCAGTGGACTTCTGAGCAAGACCCCAGCACGCGTGCATTGGACCCTCTTCCCGAGGCCCCTTTTATTGCTTTTCTTAGCTTAGTTAATTTGTTAATTAATTAGGTGATTTGTAATAATTAATTAGCTTGCGAGTTAGTTAATTTGTATTGTTCTTTCGGTCCCTCCAAGCGAGGGCGAATTTGTAATAAGTGTGGGTGCGTGTGTGTGCATGTCTTCCAATCCCCCACTTCTTTCTCCTTTTTACTTACATGCTTTTGATGGTTAGTATTAGGTCATGTTTAATTTAGCATACGTTATGCTATGCATGCGTACATCCATACAATTGTCTTGCATGTACCGGGCTCGGCGCATCACGCTAACCGCATTGGTATTTCAAATCTAACTTGAATACGTGCATCGAATGATTGCATTTCACATGCCAATTTAGGATTAGCCGAGCCTGTCCTAAGTACATTCTGTCTGCGTTGCATTAGCCACTTTAACATGAACTAGGATCACGCATGTTTGCTAACTAGTTTTCTGTTTTGGCTCAGAGTACTAGGTGAGTTTTTTTATGCTTTAGCGTACCGCATGCGTGTAAGTGTTGCCATGATAGCATGATTGCCATGAGGCTAGTTGCTTACATGATATAAATGCTTGAATGCCAGTGGGTGAAGGTTGGATTGTTTGAGTTGGAATAACTCGTTGAAATCCATATTTTAGCCTACTTGCGAGTAGCAAATCTCAAAGCGTTTTTTTAAAAAAACAAACGGATATGGAATGCTTATTTCCAAATTAGGTAATCTAGTCTATACTTGTTTGTTGTGCGCAGAACATAGTAATTCTAGGCTAACAATCGGGATAAGAACACATAATGTTTTCAAAATCGGATATCATGGTTAGTAGAGGCCGATCTTCGGATCATGCGAGAGGGGGTGCTCATAGCTGACCTTCCCCAATCGTACCCAAGTTCTCGAGCCGAGGCAACTTTGGTGATGACGGACACGTGGCCTTTGGCACTGAGTCAGGATTTCCTAAATTTCCCGAAAATAAAATATTTAGGTGGCAACTCTGTATCTGGCAAAGCAGTCCATGTTTGGCCCTTCTTTTCAAAAATCTGTTTTCCAAAATAATTTGCCGGATTTGGACTCTTTGGTTCAGATTAAGAACCGTGACACAAATCGAGTCCGAACTGTAGCGGGGTCCCTCACGGACGTGTTACATATGGGCTACTCAGAAGTTGAGGCACTACCTGTTAGCTCACTCTGTAATCTTGGTTTCGAGATTAGATCCCATCAAGTATCTCTTTAAGAAACCAGCACTTACAAGTAGGCTATCCTGTTGGTTGCTTCTTCTCTCTGAATTTGATCTTACATATGTTACACGCAAGTTGGTTAAAAGGAGAGTTGTAGCTGAATTCCAGGAAAATCGCCAAGTAGAGGGAGATGAAGTGATGGAGTACTCGTTCCCAGATGAAGATATTCTGCAAATAGAGGAGAAAACATAGACGATGTACTTTGACTGAGCAGCCAATCAGTACGGTTATGGGATCGCTGTGTTCTTGATAGCACCTGATGACTCCCATATATCTTTAGCCTTCAAACTCTGGTTCAAAGTATCCAACAACAAAGCAGAATATGAGGCGTGTATTGCTGGTTTAGAAGCCGCCCTGGAACTAGGAGCAAAAAGGTTGGACGTCATCGGGGATTCGAACTTGGTTGTGTCTCAAGCCAACGAAGATTGGCGGGTTAAAGAAGAGGAAATGAAGGTTTACCATCAAGCCTTGGATATGCTGATTTCGAGATTCGAGAAGTTAACATTTACCCATCTACTAAGAGAGAACAATGGATTCATTGATGCAGTAGTAACTCTATCTTCTATGGTAGACATTCCACTGGGAGTCAGGATGCGTCCGATTATTATTAGACAGAAGTACACGTCGGCCTATGAAATCATTGCCGCAATAGATGAGGCTTCAGACAACATCCCCTAGTATTATGATACCTGGAATTTCCTCGAAAAGAAGGTGTATTTGATAGGAGCAAATGCCAAGGACAAAAGGGGAATACGATGTTTGGCCGTTGAATTTATCATCTGCGGAGGCAAGTTGTACAAAAGAGGCCACTTGGGAATGCACAAGCTATATGTTGAGAAGGAGGAATCAAAGCGTCTTAGCTATCCACAGAGGAGAATGTGCAGCCCACATGAACGGTGCAATGCTCGCTCGAAAAATCCTTAGACAAGGATACTACTGGTCAACCATGGAAGAGGATTGCATTGGTTTTGTTCGGCGATGCCACAAGTGCCAGATTCATGCCAATTGCATAAACATACCACCACCTAAACTCTACAACATTACTTCACCATGGCCATTTTTTGTTTGGGGAATAGATGTTATCGACACAGTTATGCCAAAGGGGTCAAATGGGCATGAGTTCATTCTGGTAGCAATCGACTACTTCACGAAATGGGTGGAAGCCTAGTCCTACTCCGTGCTGAAAGTGTCGCATGTGAAATTTATCAAGAACAACATCATCTATAGGCATGGGGTGCCCAATGAGATTATCTCCGATAATAGGACGCACTTCAAGAAAGAGGTGATAGATTTACTTGAGAAATATAACGTGGCTTTTCGAAAGTCATCAACCTACAGGCCACAGACCAATGGAGCCGTTGAGGCTACAAACAAAAACATCAAAAGAATTGTACAGAAAATGGTGGAAACCTACAAGGACTGGCCAACTAAATTTCCATTTGCGCTCTGGGGCTACAGGACCTCAATCCGAACATCCACAGGGGTGATCCCCTATTCTCTTGTCTACGGGATGGCAGTTGTTTTGCCGATTGAAATTGAAGTGCTGTCATTGCGTGTTATGGCCAAGTGTTAGATAGTGGAGGCAGATTAGCAACGGAGTAGATTTGAGGAGTTGATGTTGTTTGATGAAAGAAGGCTGAAAGCATTGTATCATGTTTAGGGCAACCATTGTAGAATTGCGAGGGCTTTTAACAAGAAAGTTAACTCTCGAAATCTCAAAGAAGGAGACATGGTACTAAAAGACAACCAAGCTCCCATCCGTGGCCCTAGGGCCAAGTTCAGACCTAATTGGACTGGCCCTTACATCATCAAAGCTATCTAGTCAGGTGGAGCGGTTATTCTCATGGACTTAGATGGCCTGGAGATTTCGCAACTGATCAATATGGACAAGTTGAAGAAATATTATCCCTGAGAGGCTCGCTAGGCTGAAAACCCGAAAGGGTGACCTAGGCAAAAGTTAGAGCATGAAAAATTAGAAAATAAAGAAAAATTAAGCTCACAAGGTTGAAAACCCTAAAGGGCGATTTTGGCAAAAGTTAGAGCTCAAAAGGAAAGGGTTAAAATCGGAGTGATGCTGAATTGAACTATGTAAGGCCTGATTTCCATCTTTGGGATACGTAGGCAACTTCGCCTCAAAATTTAACCATAATCATCTCCAACTCAATTGTCCTGTCCATTTGTCTGATTAGGCCATCTTTGTTCATTATCAATAAGCTTAGTTGTGATCTTTGTTTTGAGAAGAAGACTCGTTGTACAATGTACAGTAGTGGTGGTATTCAATCAGGGGTAGTTATGATCTTCCAATTTGGGGTTGTACATATTGAGGATCGATTTTGCGTGTCTCAGGTGGTGATCATTTTCAAAAATAGTTTTGAAAAGTTTTAATAAAAGTTGGTGTGTTCAAAATTTTACTTTTTACAACTTGGACCATTTTTGGGACCGAAAGGAAAATTTTCAATACTCGCAACTCTAATTTTATTGATTTCAACATCTAGTACATTCTCCACCTTTTTGCTACAAATCGAAGTCACTTTTACATCATAAAACTTGAAAATAAAGACCAAAGCAATAAAACTAGGGGCACATGAGTCAAGTGTTCCTACGCCTTCTACTCGTACTGGCAGAAACCCCAGCAGCTAAAGTTGGTCCAGCTTGTGCCTCGTCCTCAAGCCAAGCCAAGCAAAGCATTCACTAGAAAGGGTATAACAAGAACTAGGGGCAAGGGCCTGAAGCTCTCTTCTCCTCGAAGCAGCGATATACTTAGCCAAATGTGAAGTACGTATTGGGGAATAAAGTCGGGTATTCTATCCCCTCCTCTGGGTGGGTCTGATTATGCCCAAACTGGCGTCTGAACCGAAAGGGAAAGTAGAATACGCAGTGCAAGAGGCCAATCAACTGAACACTAGGCTGTCGAGTCATGTTGTAGCTCATCTCAACTCAGTCAAGCCAGGGGCAATGCCAAGTTATGTCGGCTGCAGAACTATGGCACATCCAGTTGCACCACCATCCCTCATTGGGAAAGTCCACTTGGCAATGGTGAAAAAAGTACGCTCGAGCTGAGTAAATTGGGTAAGGGTTCACCACCTTCAGCTTGTCCATCAGACAAACCTGGGAAGGGATGAAAAACAAGAGAGATTAAAGAATAGAGAGATGTATGTTGAGGGAAAAGAAAGGAAAGGGCTTTGAGAGAAAATAGAGTGTGAATGTCGAGTGATGTGAGAAATATATATAAGATAGGGTGGGAAACAATACTTGGAGCAGTAGTGGACTCCCCGCAAACCTAGTGGTCTCCGCCAGTGGAAAGCGTCCAAACCCATTAGGTCTTAGCCAAGACCAAACTGATGTAACTCATACCTTCCTTCAGGTGTTGGGCTACCTCAATCAACTTGATATTGGCTTCGCCGAGACTAGGGGCAAAAAGGTAGTGTGCAAGCATACACAAGCAGTGGGCGTGTTGCCTAAAGCCTCGCCAGAGGAGGTCGTCTCAGTCACCAATGTCAAAAAATTGATGAATTAAGCTTGGTATATCTAGCTCTCTGCCGTGAGCTAAGGATTGAGCTTCGTGCAAAGTAAGCCCACAAATCTATCCCAAGGCTAAGGCATGGCCAAAATGAGACTGAAGTATGAGTTCCTCATCACGCCAGGATTCCATTAGTGCTCGAAATTCTTCAAGAGTCGGGCATATTTCTTATGCTCTGAAGCAAAAAACATGCGTAATTGAGTCCCAACATCGGACCGCAGCATGGAGGAACGAAAAACAAAGTTGGGTATGACTCAACGGAAAAAGCGCATTTATGCTGAAACCCCAAAAATTTACCTTTTCCATGCCGTCTGGAGTGGCTATCTAGTCTGTGAGTTTCTCGGCAAGAAATGGCTCCATTTGTGGAATAAACGATAGCTGAAATGAAGTTATAAAGAAGAAATCACGAATGAGGACCTTTTATAGAAGATAAGGCTGTAGTGAAGGCCAGCTGTCAGCTTTCTGGTGGTTTTTCACATTTATGGCCAACAGGCCACTTGTCCTGGCCGACAACCTCCCTTTTGTGGCCAGCAACTCGCTCTTCTAGCCTGCCGTCCACTTGTGTGTTGGGTAATGCTGGCAGCGTGTGTTTTGTCTCTATCTTTGTGTTAATCGGTCTTGTTTTGAGTCCTTTCGGTTTTAGCAAGTGTTTATATTTGTGTTTGAGTTGTTTTTTTCTTTGTTTATTGAGTTGTATTTTGTATTTTTGTCGTTGGTCGGCCTATTATCCGATTAAAAACGTTATCCCAATGCAAGCATGTTCGATTTCAATTCAACTTCATGTTCATTTTCATGGAAGAATGCTGCTTGTGGTCCAGTGCTCATTTTGAAGAACCAAAACTCTTTTCAAAAAAAATAAATAAAAAAAAAATATTGCGAAGGTTTTATTTCGATCATAGATTTTACAAAAGAAGTACAAGTTTCAAAAGTAAAAGTAAAACCTATCTGAAGCTATGCATGTGTTAAACTACCAAAACTAAAATAAACTATGCAAAAAGTCCAAAAAAAGCACAAATCATCTCAAGCCCGAGAGGCCCTCTTTGTCCTTTTCTATGCAGGGGACTCAGAGGCACTGTCTCCGTCAGCACCGCTATCAGAACTAGACTCTTAGCCTCAGCTCCCTATCTCGGAGCCAGCCTCGGTGTCATCTCTACTCTCTAATCCTGAGCCAGCAACCATTCCCGCTCTTAGATTCAAAGTGTCCACTCCCTATCTCCTCGGAGGCACTGGCCTCGTCATCGTCATTGCCACTCAGAACGGGCTCCGAAGGACTACTCCGGCCTTGGGTATCCTTGTTCCTGCCTCGATCGCGACGCTCGTCTCAACTGCGTGCTAGAGCCTGTCTCCCTCGTTCCTTTGCTAATGAAGGAGGTACTACTAGTGCTGATGTCGCTGTTGCCACTGGTGCCCTCGGTGCAGCTGGGATCTGAAAAAACAATTGTCAACATATCAGCTACAGTGCATATATAAGATACAAGCATAGTGTGCAGAATGAGTGTCATGAAAAAATCAAGTACAATATGAGTACAAGGTGTGAGTACAATGTGCCAATGCAATGTATCAGTACAGTTTAGGGAAGACTACAACGAAAATGCCAATGTATCAGTGGAAATGTGATAGTGTGGTGCACAACAGAATTAATAATGAAATGTGTGCTGAAATGGGGAAAATACCTGAATACCGTGGAGACCAAGCAGCGTCTCTCTCCTTTGCACCATGCCGATCAAGGAGGCAACCAGCTCGAGAAGGTTCTTCTAGAATAAACATATCTGAAATGAAATAAACATATATGACCGATCAATATCTGGAATAAACATATCTGAAACGGAAAATGTAGGGTAAAATTGAAAAGTGTGGTCCATACCTGAGACGTGCCTCAAGCTCTAACAGACTCATGCCCTGCCTCTGCTGGCCCTATTGGAATCTGGGAGGCAATCCCAGTCAGCCACCAACACGTGAGTATAGTAGGAATCTCTAGCCAACTGGTCATCTGCCTAATATGAGGGGTCCTCTAGTATGGGCCCTGGTCTCCCGAGTCCCACCACCCGCCGCATGAGCTCCTGCTCCATTGCTTGCACGAATACTCATTAGAGGAGACATGAGATAAATCTAGATAAATGTGGCATAATTGCCCTCTGCTCTGAAGAAGTCCGCATTAAGGCCCGCCATGAACTGTATAATAGCCTCGACTAAAAGGCTGTCTGTTGTCCACAAAGACGCAAGGGGGTAGCACAAGAACGACTGGATTAGGCATGCCCATGGTCTGGCATACAAACTGCTCGCTCAGAAACCAAGCCCGGCAAACTGGGCCCTCCAGCAGAATCCGGAAGCAAGTTGTGCCCCAAGGCCCCGCATACCAGTCCTTCACCCCGGCCGACATCATTGCACAGGGCTACCACGTGATCTGCAAACAGAGAATGTACAGATTATTAGTTATCGCCAGTTGCTAAGATATAAACCAGAGTGGTATTAGAGCAAAAATTATTGTGAGTTTTGGGTTACCTCTTCAGTGACCACTGTGTCAAAGTATCAGAAGAAGAAGGCAAAGGTCACGCGACTCTGGCGTCGCCAATACTGACCGTAGTACCATCGCGAGTAAGGGACAATAGGGGGAATCTCTTCTATTGGCTCTGGAGCAAGGGCTAGAAAATATACGTAAACCCACAACTACAAGGAAACATCAGCAGTGTTATCAACAGCATGAACAGATATAGAAAGTGCAAAGTAGAAAGCATAGGGCATGAACAGATATAAAAAGTGCAAGCAGAAAGCATAGGGCATGAACAGATATAGACAGTGCAAAACAGAGAGCATAAGGCATGAACAGATATAGAGAGTGCAAAGCAGAAATCACTGGTGTTGAACAAATATAAAGCAGAAAATGTGGAGTAAAAAGCATAAGTGTGAAGTAGAAAGTGGAGTACATACCTCCCAGGCCCACTAGTAGCCTCCGACTCGCTCTACCGTCATGCGAGAAGTGGAGCTCATATAGCCATAAAAGGTAGCGAGGCCAGCTCCACCCCAATCATAAAATCGCACCCGGGGCAAGGTCACCAAGGCTCTCAACAAGTATAAACCAACGATGTTGCACCTGTTCGAAAACAAGGTGGTACCAAGGATAAACATCAGAAAGCCCTAGGCATACTGCTCCATCTCCTCTGGTGTCTCAGGCTCGCTCTTGCAGAACTGCTCGGTGAACCAACTGTATCTTACCATGGCAGGCCAGTATAGAGGTGGGCGCACTCCCAACAGGTGGAACCAAGCAGCCTTCAATTCGCCCATGTCTGTGTCGAAGGGGATCGGATCACCCCTTACTCCTAAGTCTGTTAGCATGGAGAAGTCGTAGGGAGCCATCGTTATCTCCCCAGTGGAAGAGAAGTGGAAAGAATCGATGGTGTCCCACCACCTCTCAACCAACCCTCCAAAGAGGGGCTGACTCACTATAAGGTGTGAAAGTCCAGAGTAGAAAAGGCCGAAGCTAGCCTCGTCAACAATATCGCGGACCCCCATCAGGAGCTCGTAGTACCAACCCTTGGCCATCACCGCTCTGTACCCCCTATAGGCACGGGAGTCTTCTTGTGATTAAGAAGAGTGAATCAGATGAAAGGCAGTAGTAAATGAACATTCAAAATACAGGTAGTACAAGAAATATAATTCGAGGGAAGGTAAAAATACATGAAAATAGAGTTTTACCTCTGCGGTGCCATAAGAAAGATGGGAGGTTGGCTCCCTTAACAGAAGGTCCTCTGGCATGCCGCGTGCAAAGTGGCTAAAGTACTTGATGCCTCCAGCCGGTGATATGTGTGTACGAGGATGGTTTGCCTCTGGATCGAAAGGTCGAATCCCCAGAGGTAATGGCTCAGGCTCAAGTGTTGGAGCGAAGTCTGCCTCTAGGTCAGCTGTAATACCCTCCACCGCTAACCCCTAAACCTCAGCAGTGGGTGATGGTGGAGGCGCAACCTCGGGAAGAACCCCGCCATGTGTAATATCGTCTGCCATCTGGGAAAGTAGGTGAAAAGTGAGTGGAAAATGAAGAAAAATGGAGAAAAGAGGGAAAACTTGGAAAAAGTCAACCCTAAGAGAGAGAAAATGGGAGAAAAAGTCAAAACCTGGGAAAGTTCATGAGACCCAAGAGAAACTCAAGGGGAATAAGCCTACAGTGGTGAAAATGCAAGAAAAAGTGGCGAAATAAAATTTTGTTTGGTTCAAAACGTAGAGAACTAAAAGGGTTTTAGGAAAAACGTTTGCATGGGCCATTGGAAAGCGTGTATAAAGTGAAAATCTAGAGAGAGAAAGCACATAGAAAGAGAGAGGAAGGATTTTCGGTCAAGGGTTTGTGAGGAAATGAAGTCTAGAGTTGTATATTTGAAGACCCATGTGTGAAATGACAAAACTTCCCCGAAATTGCCACGGGTGGCCGACCGGCCACATCTATGGATGGCAAGGAAAAATGGCGACCGACAGGTGGCCAGCGGCTTCCCCTCCTGGCTAGCAGGTGGCCGGTGGTCCTCACTTGTGTCCTGATGCTGTTTTGTGCCTTTGTTTCCCGAGTCGTGTATGCAAGGTTCTTGTTTTGAGTCCAGATTGATTCTTGGGACTTGGAACTATGTTCCAACACGCAATTATTCTCCATTTACCAAGATGAATGCGGCCAATTGCCAAGATGAATGCGGTGTATCCTTTCTAAGCATGTTGCAACATCTCCGAGAGGTACTGTTATTCGTTCTTTTCTGTTGCATCGAATATGCGTTTTCACATACACTTATGTTGCACACATGCCTAGCATCATACATGATTCACGCATTGAGTGTGCATCTTGAGTATGCTTTCAGTTAACATTGTACATAGGTTGCCTGTCTTGCATGGAACATGCATTATCATTATGTTGAATTGTCATCTTGTTTACTTTGTGCATGTATCGCACTTGTTTGCTTCATACCTTATTATCTCCGTGGGTTTCATTTTCTGAGGCCTTCTAATCTCATTGTGTCTAGTTTTTGAATTGTTTTCCTCTTTTATTAACACCACCCCTTCCACCTCTCGCGTGCGACGCGTTAGGGTTAAAAATCAGTTAAACACTGCAGGTGCACCTACTTGTTCACACGACTTGTAGACGTGCCCGTGAGGGGCCTCACTCTACAGTTCGGACTCTCCGTTTTTGTTTGTTGCGGTTCGTAATCTGAACCAAAGAGTCCAACTCTGGCAAATCGCTTTGAGAAAAACAGATTTTTGAAAAGAAGTGCCAAACATGGACTGCTTTGCCAGATACAGAGTCGCCACCTAAATATTTAGGAAACCCTGACTCGGTGCCGAAGGCCACGTGTCCGTCATCACCAAAGTTGCCTTCGTTCGGGAGCTTGGGTACAATTGGGGAAGGTCATCTATGAGCACCCCCTCTCGCCCGGTCCGAAGACCGGCCTCTACTAACCATGATATTTGTTTTTGAAAACGTTATGTGTTCTTATTCCGATTAATTAGCTAGTATTACTATGTGATGCGCACAACACAAAAGTATAGACTAGATTACCTAATTTGGAAGTAAGCAGTGCATATCCGTTTGTCTTGAAAAACGTGTTGGCTTTTGCTACTCGCAAGTAGGCTAAAATGCGGATTTCAATGAATTATCCCAACTCAAGTAATCCAACCTCCACCCACAGGCATTCAAACAGTTTATTACATATAAGCATTTAGCCGCATGGCAAGCATACTGTCATGTTAACATTCACACTCATGCGAGATGCTAAAACATAAATACTTACATCGTACTCCGTGCCAAAACAGTAAACTAGTTAGCAAACATGCATGACCTAGTTCATGTTAAGTGGTTAATGCAACACAGGCAAAGATGCAATTTAGAGTAGGCTCAGCTAACCCTAAAATGGCATGTGAAATGCAATCATTCGATACACGTATTCAATTTCGAATCGAAAATACAATGTAGTTTGTATGTTGTACCGAGCCCGGTGCATGTAAACAAATGCATGAATGCACGCATGCATTGCATAAATTATGCTAAAATAAACGTGCCCTAATCTACCATCATAAGCAGGTAAATAAAAGGGAAGAAAGAAGTGGGGGTTGGAAGACATACACACACATGCACCCACACTTATTACAAATATGCCCTCGCTTGGAGGGACCAAAAGAATATACAAATTAATTAACTACGCAAGCTAATTAAATATTACAGACCCATTAAATTAATCAAATAAATTAATTAATCTAATTAAAGCAGTAAACAGCCACGGGATGAGGGCCGGATGCAGCGCATGCTCGAGACTGGATCGGAATCGCACTGCCATGCATACACTGCCTCTGTTTTCCCTGCTCTCCTCCTCTGAAGACTGCCAAAGCCTCAGGGATGTCTCTCTGAACATTGAGGATCACCGCCGGCTGAAGGGGAACACCATCGGCTGAAGGATGTGGCCACCGGCTGCATTTGAAGTTATCGGCCAAGGATGGATGGCCGGTTGGCACTATATACTGCCGGTCGGCCAAAAATGCCTGCAGAACCTGCAACTCACAGCAGCAGAAGACAAGGCTACGCATGGCAAGGCAATTCAAGCTATTTATGCACCAATCACATTCCTTATCATGCTAATGACTCAAAGGGGGATGTGCCTCGATTCTCGGACCACCAATCACGCATTTCCATGCATGATGGCCCGAAGAACCAAGTGTGCAACTTCAATTTCAAATGAAATGCAAACCAAACAAATAAAAAGGCCCAATTCCTATCACCAAATCAAGGAACAAGGCATGCATGCAAGATGCAATGCAACTTAGGCATGCAAGCTAAGGATGCAACATGGCATGGCAAGGCACTTATGCAAGCATACAAGCAAACATGAGGCAATGCAAACTAATGAAAAGATGGACTTAAACATGACTTAGGAAACTCTAATTAGGCCTAAAATTAGCAGCCAAAACCAAGGAAATGAAGGCCAAAATGCACACACACATGCATGCAACCATGGTCCAATACTCAAGAATAATGGGGCAACTTCTAAACACATTTAAAAGGGCACAAACATGAACAATTAGCATGCAAGTTAAGCTCTAAAATTGCACAAAATAGAGGTGCCAAACCAACTAATTCAAGCAAATAAAGCAAACAAATGGTCCAAGTACTTAAGGCAAGCCAAGAGGCTTAAACGAAGTTCAAGCCCACCAAGCCTCACAAGGCTAAGGCGACTCAAAACAGGTCAAAGGCAGATCTAAACAACACCCAAGGAACACCTAGATGGCATCTACAAGGCTTGAACTCAAAGGCATGCACACATTCACTTTCACGGAGTATATAACTCAAGCTCACAAGGCATTAAAGAGGCATGCAAGGCAAGCATATAAGCATGTCAAGTGGACTGAAATATCATGGCAAATGGTATCAACCCATTGAAATAATGCAAACAAGGCATGCTACACACTTACATGCTCAAGGCCAACAAGCCTAAAATGCAAAGAGGCTATATAATGCATGTCATGGTCAACCCTAACCACTATGGACATACGTTAGACATGGAAATATAAGCACAAAACCTTCATGAATCTAAGCCTAAGGCATGCTCAAACTAGGGTTAACAACCTAAGGCATGTTAAGGCAATTACAAGGCATTACATGGTAGGTATGCTATACATGCATGGTGTACCAAAACCAACTTACTACAATGTTAAATCATGATATTATAAGCATGAAAAATAGTCCATACATGATCAACAAACAACCAAACATAGGGCTCCCTCAAGAGGCAAAATTGGTCCTTTTCAAGGACAACAAGGAGAGGGGGTGGCCCTCTCCTTCTTGGGACTTCAAGGCATCATCTTCACCACTGAAATCCCTCAAGATTTTAGTGGTGAAGAGACCCCAACACCAAAATCCCGGAGCTCTCACAAAATGGCACAAAATGAGGCCTTTTCAAGGCCTAAGAGGGGTCAAACTCCCCCAAAACACAAAACACTCTTAATAAACTATAAAGAAATCCTAAAAACAGAACTTTTATGTATTAAACACCAAGCTTAAAAACAATTCTAAGATGGTCAAAAATACAAAGCAAAAATGGGGTAAAAAGGACTAGTTTCTTACCCTTGAAGAACTTCTTCACAAATGTTGATGTTGTTGCTTCCTTAGGCTCCAAACTAGCCAAGAACCTCAAGAACAAGCCCTTAGAACCTCAGTAGCCAAGGGAAGGTGAAAAACTAGGTGCTTGTGTGCAATAATATGGACTAAAGCCCCTAGAGTACAAACAAGAGAGAAAAAGAGAGATAGGATAGATATAGAACTCAAACCCTAAAACCAGAGCTTCTCTGAGGTCTTTTCTCTCTAAAATTTCTAACCTCAAGCAAGGAAGACAAGGCCTCCTCTTATAGAGGAGGCAATCTTGTAAGCTTAGCCACTAAGCAAACAAGAAGTGCATCCCTCCATACACGTGTATGGAGGGGAAGCCAAACCCATACAGCTGTCTCAAAATATCTGAAAAAGCAGCTGTATAGTAACCGGCCGGCAAAGAATGTCATTTTGACAAAATTTAGTGCTGGTCGGCAACAAAGAGTGCCGGTCGGCCAAATATTTGGCCGATGGACACAAGAGCCAGCCGGTGGCCTCAAGGCATGGCCGGTGGTGTATGGGGATGCCTCACAAGGCATTCCCTGCCCTTCCAAGGCAAAACACAAGTGTTTGGTGCAAAACCAGACACAAACAGTCGATTCGAGAGATCTTGAGGCAAGGCGCGCAAGCCGAGACCTCCGGGAACTCAAGACGAACACAAACACGAATGATCACCGAGTGTTCAATCAGTGACGTCCAAGTCTTAAGGACGGTCAAAAATGGGGTGTCTACAGTTGCCCCTCTTTGACAGAACTCGAAAGTCATAACAATGACGGGAGTGAATGTCAAAGCCCGGAGACGACTCATTTTTGACAAGGCCGAAGACTTAGACAAACATGCAAGACAAACAAGATATGCGCCCGAAGGCAGGGCCAAAATGCAAGACAATGCACGAAGCCGAGCATAACTTATGATCATGCAAAGAAAGCTGTAACGAAGCACGAATGCGACAGTTTTAAGCTAGCAATTCCAAACTACACTACAATGTAGAAGGGATGTAAGAGAATCATACAATTCTCGATACGTCTCACTCGGAGGATACAATACCTGTCCGGTTAAATGCAGTTGCATGACTTCAAATGAACCGCAACATACAATATCGTGCCTGAAAAGAAAACAAACTTAACAGGTATGATATCGTTAGCAATATGCATGACAATGCAATCGAAAGCTGCGTGACAACGCAGTGCACTGACAAGTGCAAATGAGGTGCGCAAGATAGCGCGATTGAAATGCATGCAAAATGCAATGAAGTGCACAAAACAGTGCGATGATATGCAATTGAAACTAATGTAATGCAAATGATATGCAAAACTACAAAACAAATATAAACAATGCAAATAATATGCAATGTAATATGCAATGCAATTGAACCATGATCCAATCATGAGCGGTTCAAAACCACACAAATGTCAAATAGATTGATGGAAGTAACAAGTCCGTCTACCATAGAAAAGGTGCCGCAACCCTCAAACCGACATACCAGCGTGGAATGACCTAGGCGCGTACACATGCAGAACTATGAGTAATGTAGACGGACACAAGAACAAGTAATGGGTGGAATGACATAAGTGGGGTAACGACCCGCTGAGGAAAGGACAATGATCCTAATGCAGGATGCAACAATTACACTACAAGGTAATATGTACAATGGATATGGCGTGCGGGCCAAACCAAATTTCACTTAGGAAGGGCATGTACGCATACAAGCCGCGTCTAACACAGAACTGCACGCATACAGAACGGTGCTTTGACGTGAAAAGTATGGATACATACCAGACCAAGCTCAACAAGGAAAGGCGCAAGCCATAAATGGGGGAATGCAGTGGATGCATGAAAAGGGATGGATACGATGGACATGGCACGCGGGCCAGACCAAGTCTTGCCTAGGAAAGGTATGTACGCATACAAACAACGTCTAATCACAGAAAAGGTGCCGCAACCCTCAAACCAACATACCAGCGTGGAATAGGCACGTACACATGTAGAACTGTGTTTCAACGTGAAAAGTATAGGCACATACCAGACCAAGCTTAACAAGGAAAGGTGCAAGCCATAGACAGAAGGTGATGCAGTGAAATGCATGCAATCTACAATGCAATATCTACAAATATGCAATGGATGGAATGTAAATGCAATATTTACAGTGACACATGACAATACAGTATGATGCAATGGCCATGATTGCAGTTTTCCCTACTCTTCCAACAGGGCGATATACTAGGTTGGTTCGGTATCCAGAACTGAGGCGCATACATGCTACCTCAACCTATGGGGCTTCCATACAGGTTTCAAGCCGAGGGTACACCCCCTGGGTATTTAAACCAGACTTTAGCCTCGGAAATCCTGAACCTTTGCATTCTAGGCATGAGCCATTCAAACTCTAGTTTCAACCGTCCCCGTTGGTCTCTTAGGAACTTACCGCAAACAAGGAAGTCGTTCGGGCACGACAAACACCAAAGGAATTGCACCTTCAGAGGATTTAAGGTCTCCTAGATCGGGATGCAAAATGTATGCATGATGTTAGGAAAGATGCAAGACAATGCATGTATTTTTTTTGTTTTTTGAAATGCAAATGATGCATGATGTTTTTGTTTTTATTTTTTGAAATGCATATGATGCATGATGATGGAAAAGATGCATGTTTTTTTGTGAAATGCACGCCAGCGCACGACTAGGAATGCATGACAATGCATGAATTTTTGAATGCGCGACGACGTGCGGCTTTTGTGGTACAAAACAATGCAATCGAGCGGGTTTAAGGTCTCGCCAGACCGTGCGTGTTTTTGGTGCCGCCGGACCCGGGGGTTTCGGGGTAATGCA
Source organism: Camellia lanceoleosa (assembly GCA_025200525.1). NCBI lineage: Eukaryota > Viridiplantae > Streptophyta > Magnoliopsida > Ericales > Theaceae > Camellia > Camellia lanceoleosa. The sequence goes on along the minus strand of JANUSC010000016.1, from coordinate 1,818,276 downwards.
TGACAATGCAAGTGTTTACAATGCGATGCAGGACAATGCAAATGAATTGCGTACGCCAATGTACCGAAGGTTTTGCACCCTCCAAGGATTTAAGGTCTCCTAGACCGGGCGTGTTTTTGGTCCCGCCGGACCGGGTTGGAAGACAATGTGAATGTGACACGCGTGCCGTAAGGGATGCAAAACAATGCAAGTGAGACATGTATGCTAATGCAAGCGATGCAAATGAGACACGCATGCCTCGTAGGATGCAAGATGCAAGTGAGACACGCGTGCCTCACAGGAATGTGAGAATGAAATGCACATGAGGCACGCATACCTCATGGATGTAAAAAAGGAATGCAAGTGAGGCACGCATACCTCATTGAATGTAAAATGATGCATATGAGGCACGCATACCTCAAAGGATGCGAGATGATGCATATGAGGCACGCATACCTCATAAGATGTAAAATGAAATGCAAATGAGGCACGCATACCTCATGATGCAAAATGAAATGCAAATGAGGCACGCCTACCTCACGATGCAAAATGAAATGCAAATGAGGCACGCATACCTCACGATGCAAAATGAAATGCAAATGAGGCACGCAAACCTCATGAGATGGAAGATGAAATACAAAATGAGGCACGCATACCTCATTAGATGGAAAATGAAATACAAAATGAGGCACGCATACCTCAAGATTCAAAATGAAATGCAAATAAGGCACACCTACCTTAAGATGCAATATGAAATGCAAAATGAGATGCAAAATGAAATGCAAATGAGGCACGCATACCTCATGAGATGGAAGATGAAATGCAAAATGAGGCACGCATGCCTCATTAGATGGAAAATGAAATGCAAAATGAGGCACGCATACCTCAAGATGCAAAATGAAATGCAAATGAGGCACACATACCTCATGATGCAAAATGAAATGCAAATGAGGCACGCATACCTCATGAGATGGAAGATGAAATGCAAAATGAGGCACGCATGCCTCATTAGATGGAAAATGAAATGCAAAATGAGGCACGCATACCTCAAGATGCAAAATGAAATGCAAATGAGGCACACATACCTCATGATGCAAAATGAAATGCAAATGAGGCACGCATACCTCATGAGATGGAAGATGAAATGCAAAATGAGGCACGCATACCTCATTAGATGGAAAATGAAATGCAAAATGAGGCACGCATACCTCAAGATGCAAAATGAAATGAAAAATGAGGCACGCATACCTCAAGATGCAAAATGAAATGCAAAATGAGATGCAAATGAGGCACGCATACCTCATGAGATGGAAGATGAAATGCAAAATGAGGCACGCATACCTCATTGGATGGAAAATGAAATGCAAAATGAGGCACGCATACCTCAAGATGCAAATTGAAATGCAAAATGAGGCACGCATACCTCAAGATGCAAAATGAAATGCAAATGAGGCACGCATACCTCATGATGCAAAATGAAATGCAAAATGAGGCACGCATACCTCAAGATGCATAATGAAATGCAAAATGAGGCACGCATACCTCAAGATGCAGAATGAAATGCAAATGAGGCAAGCCTACCTCATGATGCAAAATGAAATGCAAAATGAGGCACGCATACCTCAAGATGCAGAATGAAATGCAAATGATGCAAGCGAGACACGCATGCCACACGAGGATGTAAAACAATGCAAATGTGACACGCATGCCACACGAAATACAAAACAATGCAAGTGTGACACGCATGCCACACAAAAATGTAAAACAATGCAAGTGACGAGCGAAACAACGCAAGTGACAAGGGATGTGCAAGACGGCACGACGCGACGCACTAGACAATGTGATGGATGCGTGCAACACACACGGGGCAACTTTTGAATCTTGTAAAAGGCAAAATGATACAAAAGGATACAATCATTGCATGAATTTGAGTGCCACGCACAGAAGGCACGGTCCGAGGTCAAAACGGAGGCCGGTTGAGCGTCGGAGATGCACTTTCTTGCACTTTCTTGAACTATGAAGACCCAAAACTACTCATATGGCCTAAACAAGGCTGTGGGAATACCACCGTCAAGTTAGAAGCCACCGCCGCCCAATCGCAGAAAAGTTCCACCGGCACAATATTGTGCCGACCAGCACAAAATAGTGCCGACCGACCAAAAGTGTCTGATCAGGGACAGTTTCGGCATTTCACCATGGGTGTTTTAAAAATAGGGTTTCTAACCCTATTTTCTCACTTCTCCATCGCCGAAAAACCCTTTCCCCTCTCTCTAGAGCATTTTCTCTTCCTCATTTCTTCGTTTTGTTCGCGTTTGACGTCCGTTTTGTCGTCGGATTCGCGATTTCCTTTGCGTTTCGGACATTTTCGACTGATTGAAATCTCATTTCGGTGCATAGTTTACTATTCCCTCTTTTTGGGACTTGTTCCCCTCGAGTTTCTCTCGAGTTTCACGCCTTTTTCCTATTCCGGCTTTTCCGGTCATTTTTCGCCCGCTCGGGGTTGACTTTTTCGGTTGACTTTCCGCATTCTTTCCCTTTTTCCTTTTTCGGCTATTTTCTCACCACCATTGCCATGGCTGACGACATTCCACACGTCGGGACTCCCCCGGATCACAAGATGGATCCCGGTCGAAGCTCCTCCTTTGAGCGTCGCTTCGACCAATGACTTCTCGCCGGTGATCCACGTCCTACCTCCGGATGGTCTTCGCCATTTCATGATTTGATTTTGAAGGCCGACCCGCACTTCTCCTGCGTGAGCCTACCTCTCACCTATCTTTCGGCGCTTTCGAGGTAACCCTTTTTCCCTGTTTTATTTTCTGCAATATAGAACTGTTAATTGCCATAGCTAATTATATCTTTTAATTGCTTAGTTCTGATATACTGCATACTGTAGTTGATCGCAATCATACTTGCAACTGATATCTGTTTAAGACGGACACATGCACACACACTGCACTAGCATTAATCACCCGAACACACGGCACACACTGTACTTCACTGCAAACTCACCGACACCCGGTACTTATTTGAATCTGAAAAGCTTGCACGCATGCCATATCTGTATTGAACCACTCAAACACGTAGACGCATCATACGTTGTAGTTTTGCTATAAGCACACCGGCACCCGGTATCTGTTTGAATTTGAAAACTCGCACACATGCTATATTTGCACTGAACCACTCAAACACGCAGACGCATCACATGTTGTAGTTCACTGTAAGCACACCGGCACCCGGTATCTGTTTGAATCTGAAAACTTGCACACATGCCATATTTATCTCAATTTTTCATGCCCTACAAAACCGGTGTATTTAGCATTACTTTGCAACTGTGTTCTTGAAAACAGGGGGATTCCCATACCATCCGCAGGTATGGGAACGTCGCTGCTCAAGATTGGTACGCGGAGCTTCCCGAGGCGGTTCGCCTTATCATGGACTAGGCCGGCTTCGGCGCTTTCTGCAAGGGGTTGTCCCGACTTACTGCCTGCAGGCCTCTTCTTGCTGCCCTAGCAGAGAGGTGGTGGGACACCACCGATTCATTCCATCTATCTGTGGCGAGAGACATGACGATGACTCCCTACGACTTCTCGATGCTCACAGGCATCGGGGTGGGGGGTGATCCGATCCCCTTCGACACCGATATGGACGAGTGGACCGCCGCTCAGATCTATTTGCTTGGCGAGGCGCCACCTCTTGCTCGTCCAGGCTTTGTCCGCTACTCCTGGTTTGAGGTGCAGTTCAGAGTGCAGCCCGCGTTGGTGGAGGAGGCTCCGATGACCGAGGCGGCCGTAGAGCAGTACGCGCGCGGCTTTTTGATGTTTTTGCTGGGGACCACCCTTTTCGCCGACCGGGCGAACACCGTGCCTCTCTGCCTACTCAGCGCACTGGTGGATGTCCGAGACGTCTTGCGTTATGATTGGGGTGGTGCCGCTCTGGCCACCCTTTACGGATACATGAGCTCAGTCTCCCGTGGTAGCGGGCAGTTGCTCGGAGGCTACTGGCGGGCTTGGGAGGCACGTCTTCTTCTCCGCTTTACATTTCTGCTTTATACCGTGATACTGCTTTACACCGATATAATCTTGTACAGACACCGCTTTCACATCGTACACTCGCGACAATACACTGCACAATACACGGCTCCGTTATTTCTGCTTTATTCTGTATTCTGCTTGATCTGATGGTCACACTAACATCTGTTTTGCAGTTGTGGGTGTATGCCTACTTCCCCAGGCTGGAGCCGGTGCCGGAGACGGAGACTCCTCTGGTTGTCCCCTTTTCACGTCGCTTCGACAGGCGATGCACACGGAGGCCCCGGGAGACCTTCATCTTCTTCCGCCGATTCTTTGACACCATCGCCCCTGCCGAGGTGTGTTTTACTTGCAGTTGATTTAAGCTTTGCTTTTCCACTGTATATTTTAGTAACAGTAGATAACAAACTGCATTTTAATTCCAGATCACTTGGCACCCGTGGGCTCCACTGTGAGCGACGCTTCGAGATTGATTTGCTTGCCGAGGATACCTCGCTGAATTCGCCGAGGGCCCTGGCCTGGCTTGTACTGGCGAAGCGTTTTACGCTGCACCTAGGGTTACTCGAAAGCAGATATAGTTCGGCACCCTCGTGAGCACATGAGGGATACCAAGAGATTCACCACCGAGCAGATGGTGGACTACACTATCGGCTGGGAGGCAGACGGCTTCAGAGGCGAGGGCGATTACTCGGAGTACGTCCGGACCTTCATCATGCAGCCTCTGAGTAGCGGTCGCCGAGCTGAGCGAGAGAAACCCATGGCGCCGGTGGCTCAGGCAGAGGCAGGAGTGGGATCGTCGAGGAGGGCCCGAATCCGTGGCAGGGGTGGAGTTCGGAGAGAGCGAGGGATAGGTTGGCCTGCCCTGCCCACTTTATTGCCATACAGAGGGCAGGATGGGGCGACCTACCAGATCCCCTTCGCTCCTCCCCCAGCTGATCACGAGCTAGTCGGTGTCCCCGACTTGCCCCCGGTATGTATTACTTCATTTCGCATTTTGCATTGCCACTTCCTCTTTGTTTATTCCTTTGATATTCCACAGAATACTGATACATCTGACATTTCTACAGGCTTCCTCCGAGTACACCCAGCAGTCCCTGGAGATGAATGCCTCCATGATGGGGATGTTGCAGCGGACTTTTGACATCTTGGCCCTCTACAGTATTCCGGTATGTTCTTCTGACCACAGTCTCAAACCATACATAGTTTCATACAATCTGATGCATTACATAACACCGATAAATCCATACGATCCATACTCATCAGACATCGCATTCTACACCGATTCACTCGCTTCACGCATTCTGCTTCAGTATACCTTGCATCGTAATCGATTCACCGCGACATTTATATTTATACATCAGACTACAACGCATTCTTCAGACCGATTCCTTTGGCCAGATTCACATCGTACTCATACCGCGCATTCTATCTCGATTCATCGCTTTCGGCATTTATACCTGACTATACATCGCATTCTCATCGATTCACTGCTTCATGGCATTCACACTGTACTCATACACTGCATTCTGTACTGATTCACTGCTCACGGCATTTATACACTGTACTCATACACTGCATTCTGTACTGATTCACTGCTTCATATATACTGATGCATTTGCCTTTCACGCTTTTTCAGCCTCCCTTCCAGATTCCTCCAGTGGGTGGCGGCGCTCCGGCTGGGCCTTCTCTTTCCACTTGGGACGGCAGAGCATACCGCGCACTGTACCGAGGCGCTCATGTCGGGGAGTAGCTCATGGGCTCCGGCCAGCGATGGCGAAGCCTGAGGCGGAGGCGAGTCATCTCGAGGAGAGCGGGGACAGCTCTGCTGCATAAAGTGATACTGGTGATGCTCCTGGACTTCTGCCCAGGAAGAGGGCGAGGACAGATCTCCAGGCGTGAGGCCACTAATGATGATGATGACCCAGACTTTTGCTTTTTTTTTTATATTTATTTTTTATATTTCTTTTCTTGTACTTTTCTCTTTTTGGTAGATAGAGTACTCTGTACTGCTGCAGGCAGGTTTTTGTTCTCAAAACTTTGTACTTGAAAAGATGACGATATGAAACGAACTTTTTATCTAAAAAGTGTTATATTTACATATCTCATACTTTTGCACTGCATTGCATCATATTGCACCTCAAGTGTAAATGAAATTGATTTGTTGTCTGAAGATTGAGCATTCGCACTGTAATAATCAAATAACCAACCAACTAACAGCAAACAACTCAGACAAATCACTGCTCAAACTGAATACATAGCCCATACTCTGTTGGGGATTTGTCTGCATACAGCCCATAACACAATACTCGGTTCATTCTGCACTCGGCAAACTTGGAACAAACAGCCCAATCTGACAAGACGGACCACAAAACTGAAGTGGTTGAAGTTAAAACACACTCGGATGTCCCCAAATTTTCCCTTTTCTTCTCTTGCCTCGCATAAATGTAAAGAATGGCACAGCATCCTGAGCACAAGCGATTGATTTTGGAAAAAGGGTTTCACAACCGGGGTATCGAGCCTACAACTGGGCACAGCGGAGGGACTCAATTGAAGAAAACAAAAGGTGCACGACCTAAACACAACGAGACATACTCGGGAAAGACTCAACAGAAGCCAAAACAAAAATGAAGGACACAACTCATGGACGTGTTTACAGAAATGGGAAACTTCAAATCTCGAGGAGCCAGTACCTCCGGGTATCCTTCCCACCCTTCCTGATTTGCGATTCTCACATCACTCGGCTCTCAAGCTCGATTTTTCTCAAAAACCTTTTGCTCACTTTTTCCTCTCAACTCACACCTCTCTATTCTTTATTCTCTCATTTTCATCCCTCCCCAGAGTGATTGATAGATGAATAGGAAGTTGCGGGTTTACGCCTGATATAGCTAGCTCACGGCTATTTCTTCTGGTAGATAGGGTGCCTTTCTGGCAAGTGCGTCGATGTCAAGGGAGAGACAAAACACCTAACTCGACTGTGCCCCTAGTTCATCATTTTGACCATTTTTTTTGTTTTCTTTCTAAAACAATTTTGACTAAAATGATCGTCAGATTAACATGCTTGTTCAATTTTTGATTTGAAAATCACGCAAGCCAGGCTGTAAGCACTGAAAATTTTCTTTTTTTGGGTCCAAGAAAATGGTCCATTTTTGGAAAATAGAATAGTTTTCGAGAAAATAGTCAACTTTAGTAAAAATTTTCAAAAACTATTTTTTTGCAAACGGTCAATGCTCGACAAGCACGGAACCTATGCTCGAGATGCACAATCTCGGATCGGAGGCAATGGAAAATTGCCCCTTGCTTGAAGGGACGCATGGCAACGGAAAGTTGCCCCTTGTTTGGATAATGCCGCGGTATATTCATCGATGATTGATTGCGACCGGGCTCTCAGGCATGGAGAGGATGGAGACGGCCACAAACAATATATGGACACAGTCACCTTGAAAGCATTGGTGACTGGGCTTCAAGAGGAAGTTGATCACGTAGTTCCAATCGTTGCAACCAAGACATCGGATTCGGAGGAGGCACAGGTGATCTAAACCATTATATGGACTGAGGTGCTATTGAAGCGTTAAGGGCTGGACTTCAGTATGAAGTTGCCTACGTATCCCGAACACAGGAATCAAGCCTTACGTAGTTCCGGTTAAGGTACACTCGGGTATTTTAACCTTCACTATTTTTAGGCTCTAACTTTCGCCAAGGCACCCAATGCGGGTTTTCGACCTTGCGAGCTCCTTTCTTCTTTTTCTTTCTTTTTTGATGTCTTTCCATTCTTTTTTTTTCTTTTCTTCTTTTTTTTCTGCATTTTTTGCATTTTTTATTTTCTTTCTTTTTTGTCTTTTCTTTTGCTTTTTTTTTATTTATTTTTATTTTTTTTTGCTCTAACTTTTGCCTGGGTCGCCCTTCCGGGTTTTCGGCCCAGCGAGCCTCTCAAAGGGTAAAAGTGTAACAAGTCCATGCCAAATGGTTTTTGAAGTTGAAGCTTCTCTGTATCTAGGAGAACGGCTGTTGCAATGCTTTGCAGAAGGATCCATCGCGGTTGCTTCACAAGCTTTCTCCGGCGAGGTCTAAACTTTTGGCTCGGCCTTGGTGCCTCTTGTTCGAGGGCTGCTTCAACATGGCCACACAGGCCTCACGTTGTGGTTGATCGTTGAACGTTGAACATTCTGGATGCAAGTCCAAAGTTTGAAAATGACGGGTCGAGTCCCGAGGCTGAGAGCGATCCTAAGCTGCACAATCTCGAGAGCAATTCCACACAGGTCTTCACAGGACTGCGCAAAACATTCTTTTTTTAAAAGTTTTTAAGAAAGCGACAAATCGCTCGCGCTGAAGATAGCGTGGAACTAATCTGGATCAAGCCAGGATCCTTCCCAGTACTCACGCTGACAAGCATGATTTCAATCATTAAGGGCTTAGCATGCCTCTCTTTCTTTCAATTTTGATCAAAGTTTTGCAAATCCTGAGGAATTCCTTCCTCTTCATTTTTTTTTATATCACCGCAGTGTTCAAAAAGGTTTTGAAAAACTTAGGTCAAAGCAACAATTTTCAGGGTACAGAAGAGCAGGTGGAACGTGCTGCCACTCCATTCGAATTCCCAGGCACAATTAGCCTAAAACAAACAATGAGCACGGAAACAAGGTAGCCGCAGCTGTTTCATTCAGGTTTCTCAGATGCGACTGGCTCCACGGTAGAGACAAACTCAAAGCGAAAAGGAGTAATTACAAAGCAAAACGGTGTTCGAGGCAACAACCCCAGAATCACCTGGTATTCTATACAAGGGGGACTGACTCGCTACAACAAGACAAACCCTTAAGCAAAAAGGACTGACTCAAAATAAAGAGACAGACTCAAAACAAAACAAAACACTGACTCGGCACCCAAGCCAGAATTTACAAAACTAGCATTCGTAGATGCTCAAAAATGCGTGCCAAACGCCACATCAAAAAACTCGAGGCGCTGCCCGCAGGCGGTTCATTCTTTGTTCACATACTTGCGGTATCGGTGTCCTCAAAATCCAATAACTGGGTAGTGATGGATTTAGCTGAGGTGGGCGGGAGGATAACCTCGTTGTGAATCAAATCCTGCACCTCATGATGGAGGCGAAAGCAATTATCAGTGGGGTGGCCGGTCTGCTGATGGTACGCACAGTACTGAGTAGCGTCACGGCCTGCTGGGAGATTCTTCGGCAGAGGTCGAGGCTCCAAGGGTTTAAGATGTCCCCTCTCGGGAAGGATCTGAAGTGCCTTTGACAACGGCATATAAAGAGCATGGAAGGCCCTACGCCCTCGGGGCAAGTACTTCGAAGCCTGAGTGCTCTTGCTAGACACACTAGCGAGCGGATCGGCGGGTACTGCCTTGGGTTTCTGATCTTTCCCCGTTGTAGGGTTGGGAATGGAAGGAACTACTCCGGCATGACGGGGCCTGTCCCGGTTTTCTGACTGACTTGAACTACCCTCAGGTGGAGTGGGGAAAACATCATCCACAATTTTGGTTACAATCGCGGATACCTGTTGTTTGTTCATCCCCCCGGCTTTCAAAGCCTCGACTGCCCACAGCAGCCGTTCAATGGGATCGACATCTGCCTTCACTTTGTCTTTGCCCCTGGCCTCAGCCTGATTGAGGGTTTGGGTTGATACTGGTACGTCATTACCATAGTTGGAGGCCATCTCCGGTTGGCTAAGTTCAATCATAATTCGCCCCAGTAGCGGGGGCTCCTGAGGTACAAAACTCCCGGCATATGGTGTTGCTGGCGATGAAACTGACATTCCATAGGCGAGATCCGCCACGGACCTTTGAAGATCGCCTATCATCCCCATTAACTCAAACGTAATGGGCTCGGGAGCCTGATATAACTGGGGTGCCCAGACCGGGTGCGCAACAGGCGACCTGGGTGGATGTGGTAGATCAACACTGGTCTCATCTTGTAGGGTAATTCCTTGATCCAACGCGGCTGTCATAACCACTATCTCTTCTGTGTTCTGTGTCATCATATGTCCTGCCTCAGTGGGGGGGGAACACTTGGCTATTTCAGATCCACTTTCAATTCTCCGAATCGAAGGAAAACAAACAAAGATTTCAGCCAAATTCAAATGCGTAGACTAAACGCAGGTGTAGTCGAACAGCTGTATTCTACTACTGATCACTGTTCCCCAGAATCACTGTTTCTGAAAACTGAACTGATACCCGTAGATAACTGATTCTCAACAACACGGATACCAGTGCCTTCAGGCCCAATACTCAAACTCGCAAACTGATATGTACGTCCCCTGCAGAGATACACTCTAAAGCACATAGCAGATAAGTGAGAGCCAAAACACCTTTATGTTGGGGTAGGGTTTCCCTGTCCTACTTTTGTCAGGAGCTAGGGTTTCACTACGCACGCAGCGGTTTCAAACAACCTAACATCGGGTAAGCAACCTGTCCTAGTTTGGAATGGTCACTACGGATTCTGAATATGCATTAGGTCGAATGGTCGAAAAGGGTGCCCCGGTAAAACCGGGGTTTGTGTTCCCATGCTGTCAGAGCCCACAACCGGTCAGCCTTATGGTCATGCCTTGACAAGACAAGCCTCCCAAGAAACCGCTCAGAATGGCAGATGGCAAACACAAGGTCCTAGGCGCACCAATGCACATGCAATGCAAAGAGACACATAAACATAGTCAAAACAGATATCACGAAGTTCGAAGCTCTCTAAAATCTCAAAGAGAGTCGCCAGAATCAGAGACGGCGCCAGGGGCCTCACTCTACAGCTCGACTGCTTTTGTTTGTTATGTTCGTAATCTGAACCAAAGAGTCCAACTCTGGCAAATCGTTTTGAGAAAAACAGATTTTTGAAAAGAAGTGCCAAACATGGACTGCTTTGCTAGATATAGAGTCGCCACCTAAATATTTTTAAAATGGGGGAATTTAGGAAACCCTGACTCGGTGCCAAAGGCCACGTGTCCATCATCACCAAAGTTGCCTTGGTTCGGGAGCTTGGGTACGATTGGGGAAGGTCATCTATGAGCACCCCTTCTCGCCCGGTCCGAAGACCGGCCTCTACTAACCATGATATCCGTTTTTGAAAACGTTATGTGTTCTTATTCCGATTAATTCGCTAGTATTACTATGTGATGCGCACAACACAAAAGTATAGACTAGATCGCCTAATTTGGAAGTAAGCATTGCATATCCGTTTGTCTTGAAAAACGTGTTGGCTTTTGCTACTCGCAAGTAGGCTAAAATGCGGATTTTAATGAATTATACCAACTCAAGTAATCCAACCTCCATCCACAGGCATTCAAACAGTTTATTACATATAAGCATTTAGCCGCATGGCAAGCATACTGTCATGTTAACATTCACACTCATGCGAGATGCTAAAGCATAAATACTTACATCGTACTCCGTGCCAAAACAGTAAACTAGTTAGCAAACATGCATGACCTAGTTCATGTTAAGTGGTTAATGCAACACAGGCAAAGATGCAATTTAGAGTAGGCTCAGCTAACCCTAAAATGGCATGTGAAATGCAATCATTCGATACACGTATTCAATTTCGAATCGAAAATACAATGCAGTTTGTATGATGTACCGAGCCCGGTGCATGTAAACAAATGCATGAATGCACGCATGCATTGCATAAAGTATGCTAAAATAAACGTGCCCTCATCTGCCATCATAAGCAGGTAAATAAAAGGGAAGAAAGAAGTGGGGGTTGGAAGACATACACACACACGCACCCACACTTATTACAAATATGCCCTCGCTCGGAGGGACCAAAAGAATATACAAATTAATTAACTACGCAAGCTAATTAAATATTGCAGACCCATTAAATTAATCAAATAAATTAATTAATCTAATTAAAGCAAGAAAATGACCACGGATGAGGGCGATGCATAAGATGCTCGAGATCGATCTAATCGCACCGCCATGCATACATCGCCTGCTTTTCCCGCTTCCTCCTCTGAAGACTGCCAAAGCCTCAGGGATGTCTCTCTGAACATTGAGGATCACCGCCGGCTGAAGGGGAACACCATCGGCTGAAGGATGTGGCCACCGGCTGCATTTGAAGTTATCGGCCAAGGATGGATGGCCGGTTGGCACTATATACTGCCGGTCGGCCAAAAATGCCTGCAGAACCTGCAACTCACAGCAGCAGAGGACAAGGCTATGCATGGCAAGGCAATTCAAGCTATTTATGTACCAATCACATTCCTTATCAGTGTAATGACTCAAAGGGGGATATGCCTCGATTCTCGGACCACCAATCACACATTTCCATGCATGATGGCCCGAAGAACCAAGTGTGCAACTTCAATTTCAAATGAAATGCAAACCAAACAAATAAAAAGGCCCAATTCCTATCACCAAATCAAGGAACAAGGCATGCATGCAAGATGCAATGCAACTTAGGCATGCAAGCTAAGGATGCAACATGGCATGGCAAGGCACATATGCAAGCATACAAGCAAACATGAGGCAATGCAAACAAATGAAAAGATGGACTTAAACATGACTTAGGCAACTCTAATTAGGCCTAAAATCAGCAGCCAAAACCAAGGAAATGAAGGCCAAAATGCACACACACATGCATGCAACCATGGTCCAATACTCAAGCATAATGGGGCAACTTCTAAACACATTTAAAAGGGCACAAACATGAACAATTAGCATGCAAGTTAAGCTCTGAAATTGCACAAAATAGAGGTGCCAAACCAACTAATTCAAGCAAATAAAGCATACAAATGGTCCAAGTACTTAAGGCAAGCCAAGAGGCTTAAACCAAGGTCAAACCCACCAAGCCTCACAAGGCTAAGGGGACTCAAAATAGGTCAAAGGCAGATCTAAACAACACCCAAGGAACACCTAGATGGCATCTACAAGGCTTGAACTCAAAGGCATGCACACATGCACTTTCAAGGAGTATATAACTCAAGCTCACAAGGCATTAAAGAGGCATGCAAGGCAAGCATATAAGCATGTCAAGTGGACTGAAATATCATGGAAAATGGTCTCAACCCATTGAAATAATGCAAACAAGGCATGCTACACACTTACATGCTCAAGGCCAACAAGCCTAAAATGCAAAGAGGCTATATAATGCATGTCATGGTCGACCCTAACCACTATGGACAGACCTTAGACATGGAAATATAAGCACAAAGCCTTCATGAATCTAAGCCTAAAGCTTGCTCAAACTAGGATTGACAACCTAAGGCATGTTAAGGCAATTACAAGGCATTACATGGTAGGTATGCTATACATGCATGGTGTACCAAAACCAACTTACTACAATGTTAAATCATGATATTATAAGCATGAAAAACAGTCCATACATGATCAACAAACAACCAAACATAGGGCTCCCTCAAGAGGCAAAATAGGTCCTTTTCAAAGACAACAAGGAGAGGGGGTGGCCCTCTCCTTCTTGGGACTTCAAGGCATCATCTTCACCACTGAAATCCCTCAAGATCCCGGAGCTCTCACAAAATGGCACAAAATGAGGCCTTTTCAAGGCCTAAGAGGGGTCAAACTCCCCCAAAACACAAAACACTCTTAATAAACTATAAAGAGAGCCTAAAAACAAAACTTTTATGTATTAAACACCAAGCTTAAAAACGGTTCTAAGATGGTCAAAAATACAATGCAAAAATGGGGTAAAAAGGACTAGTTTCTTACCCTTGAAGAACTTCTTCACAAATGTTGATGTTGTTGCTTCCTTGGGCTGCAAACCAGCCAAGAACCTCAAGAACAAGCCCTTAGAACCTCAGTAGCCAAGGGAAGGTTAAACTCTAGGTGCTTGTGTGCCATAATATAGACTAAAGCACCTAGAGTACAAACAAGAGAGAAAATGAGAGATAGGATAGATATAGAACTCAAACCCTAAAACCAGAGCTTCTCTGAGGTCTTTTCTCTCTAAAATGTCTAACCTCAAGCAAGGAAGACAAGGCCTCCTCTTATAGAGGAGGCAATCTTGTAAGCTTAGCCACTAAGCAAAGAAGAAGTGCATCCCTCCATACACGTGTATGGAGGGGAAGCCAAAGCCATACAGGTGTCTCAAAATATCTGAAAAAGCAGCTGTACAGTAACCGACCGGCAAAGAATGTCATTTTGACAAAATTTAGTGCTGGTCGGCAACAAAGAGTGCCGGTCGGCCAAATATTTGGCCGATGGACACAAGAGCCAGCCGGTGGCCTCAAGCTATGGCCAGTGCTGTATGGGGATGCCTCACAAGGCATTCCCTGCCCTTCCAAGGCAAAACACAAGTGTTTGGTGCAAAACCAGACACAAACAGTCGAGTCGAGAGATCCTGAGGCAAGGCGCGCGAGCCGAGACCTCCGGGAACTCAAGACGAACACAAACACGGATGATCACCGAGTGTTCAATCAGTGACGTCCAAGTCTTGAGGACGGTCAAAAATGGGGTGTCTACACCACCCCTTCCTCATCTCATGTGCAATGCGTTAGGACTGCAAATCGGTTAAAAGCAGCAGGTGCGCCAGTTTGTTCAAACCGACCTTGCGCCTCTCGTGTGCGACGCATTAGGATTGCAAATCGGTTAAAAACAACAGGTGCACCTGTTCGTTCACACCAACCTTCCTCCTCTTGCGTGTGATGCGTTAGGATTACAAATTGATTAAAAATAGTAGTTGCACCTATTTGTTCACACCACCCCTTCCTCCTCTCACGGCGCATTAGGATTGCAAATCGGTTAAAAACAACAGGTGCACCTGTTCGTTGACACCACCCTTCCTCCTCTTGCGTTTGGCGCATTAGGATTACAAATCGATTAAACACAGCAGTTGCGCCTGTTTGTTCACACCACCCCTTCTTCCTCTCACATGCGATGCATTAGGATTGCAAATCGGTTAAAAATAGCAGGTGCGCTTATTTGTTCACACCACTCTCCTCCTCTCGCATGCGACGCGTTAGGATTGGAAATCGGTTAAAAATAGCAGGTGCGCTTGTTTGTTCACACCACCTCTTCCTCCTCTCCCGTGCGATGCATTAGGACTACAAATCAGTTAAAAACGGCAAGTGCACTTGTTTGTTCACACCACTTCTCCTCCTCTTGCGTGCGATGTGTTAGGATCTGAGCCCTTGGTTAAAAACATCGGGTGTGCCCGGTGTTCACACCACATTTCCTCCTTTTGTGTGACAGGTGTTGGGATTGTTTTCTTCTAGTGCACTTGGAATACCATCTTTTCACCCTCTCTGTGCGAGGCGCAATTTGGGTTTGGAATCTTTTTTGTTCTTCTTATATGTGACGCCGCTTGGCTTACTTTTTCTTGCATCCTTTCTACATGTGACGTAGTTTGGTTTGCCACTTTTATTGTCTCGATTGCATGAGACATGTTGATTTATTTGCATCTTTTCGTGTGAGGCATGGCTTGTTTCGTTTTGTTTTAATTTATGTTGTATTGCTCTGGTTCATTGCATGATCATAAGTTATTTTCCTGTGTGTGATTGGTTCTTGCCCGTAAACTACACTGGTTTGATTCCTTGCAAAGGGATACGTAGGTAGCTTGCAAGTGCAACCATTGACTTTATCTCTTGTTTGTTTTGCCCAAATCTTACGGCCTCGTCAAAATGGGTTGTCTTCGGGCTTTGACATTCACTCACGTCATTTCATGACTTTGAGTTCTACCAAAGAGGGGTAACTAGAGACACCCTATTTTTTACCGCCCTTACGACTTGGGCACCATCACTTGCACACCCAATGATGAATGTATATGCTTGTCAAGTGCTCAAAAGTCCTCGGCGGAATGCCACAGCTCTGAGCCTCAAAACCTTGCAAACCTTGTGCCTTGTTTTGGTACCAAAATGTCAGCCTTTCAAACTTAAAAAACTTGGGACCTATAGGCCCCTTTTTTTGGGTTGCCGGCCGCCCCTTTTGGCTACCAGCCACCCTTGTGCCTTGCCGGCCAAGAGTATGGCCTACTGGCCACAAGTGTGTTTTACAGATATTTTGTGACAATTGTGCCAGCTGTTTGCACAGACGCTTGCATTTGTTTCCACGTGTATGGATGGATGTTTCTGAGGGAGTGGCCTATTTTTCTATAAATATATGACCTCCTCACCCATTTTTGAGGGTTACAAAAATTGGAACAAAATTAATATTCCCTCTCTATAATTCTCTCTCTCTCTCTCTCTCTCTCTCTCTCTCTCTTGAAATTTCTTGAGTTTTTGCCTATACACTCTTAACCAAACCTTGCCATCTTTGAGTTGAGGTACTTTTGAGCCTATCTTAAGCTCTTGAGGGTGTGTATGTGTTGAA
This sequence comes from Camellia lanceoleosa, assembly GCA_025200525.1. Classification (NCBI taxonomy): domain Eukaryota; kingdom Viridiplantae; phylum Streptophyta; class Magnoliopsida; order Ericales; family Theaceae; genus Camellia; species Camellia lanceoleosa. Next base: position 1,802,011 of record JANUSC010000016.1, on the reverse strand, counting down.
TTATTGTTTAAAATTGGTCTTCTATTCAAGAGGTATAACGCTTTGCTTGTCTCCTTTCTTTACTTGCTTGTTTTCTTATTGTTTTTGCACTATTTTTGGCCTGTATAAACTCTATATGTTTGGGCTGAAACTTGAGGTTTAAGGCTTTTAAGGTTGGAGGGGTGGTTCACCCTTCTTTCCACCTTACCTTTCTAGCCTTTACCCTTGTGTTTCCCATCTTTACTGTCACTCCCCAAACTCGACCCTAAAAGTTTGGGCATGACCTATGCAGATACGGACACATAACCTGATATACATAATATATGGAGCCTGAACGGAAGCATTTAATATTACAAAGTAACGTAGAATAACATCCATTGAGCTAAAACTAACATGCCAGGATCACATACGTGAGAGCCATTTATCTATATACATACATACACACATAAATGAGCGTATATCTGAACATTGGTAAAGAAAGGGGGTATATACATACATTTTAACCTTAGGTAAATAATTATAGTGCAAGCCAAAATCTTAACAAAACTTCACATAAATGCATGGGCTTGGTCTGGGAGTTTGGGCATACTGATGTTGACAATTGAAGGGTGAGCATCAAGGGTTAAGACGGACTCGCAAAGTGATTACCTGCAGAACAGACATAACACAAAGTGAGCGAAGCTCAGTGAATAATAGTACATAAATGATTCAACGCTCAACTTGAAGTATAATACAAATCAATGCACAACTTCAGGTATAATACATATCAATGCATACATAAATAAAGAGGGCAGAAGGTTAATTGATTCTGGACTAATTTCATAACGGGCTTAGGCCTAGTCTTGAAACATAATGACTTAAAACATAATATCTTGAAACATAATGGCTTTAAGCCCTTGAACAGAGTGGCAATAAGCCCTTAAACATATCGGCATGAAGCCCTTGAACTTGTGTGTATGAACTCAAGAGGTGGCTCGCACAGATTCTAGAGGTGACTCGCATTGCAGCACTTAGTTCTGTACACCACTTTGTTTCATACTAACAGATCTTATAGATCATACAAAATGGCCATAGGCCTCATAACTTTCACAGAACAGCTTTCAGCCCCATAACTTTCACATATGTATGGACTCAAGAGGTGGCTCGTACGGATTCTAGAGGTAACTCGCACTGCAGCACTTAGTTCCGTACAACACGTTGCTCCATACCAAACATACAGAATGGCCTCTGGCCTAATAGATCATATAGAATGGCCATAGGCCCAGATTGGCTTTAAGCCTAGTTCATATATGTATGGATTCAAGAGGTGTCTCACATGGACTCTAGAGGTGGCTTACAATGTAGCACTTAGTTCCAAGTAGCACTTTGTTCCATACCAGTAAGTAATCATGTCATACCATAAACGGAAACAAATTCATACATATGCATTATACTTGAATCATAAACAAGAATTAGAATTCATACTTGATTATACTTGGCACTTCGATAGCGCTAACAAATCAATATAAAGCATTCCTGTTAGTTCCATAAAGGAATCCTCCGATACTGAGAACTTATAACATACGTGAACTTGTAACATACGTAAACTTGTACATACTTGAACTTGTAACATACGTAAACTTGTAACATCCTTGAACCACAGTATTTTTACCCCCGGGTAAGGGCTGTGTGTTACGGATGTCATGAATACTTTACATATATGGACAACTGTTCATTAAGTCAAAATGTAACATATCAGAACATAGAGCATTTCTTGTTATATCATGTCATTACAGTACACTTAACAAAGACAAAACAGTTTACATCATAATATGAGTCACATGACAAGGTCATTGATATTTAATTTTTTCTTCAAGTTGAGTCATCCATAAGTCATTCCATTGTTTATCATAATGCTTAGCAGGTATTAACGTATAAAACAAGCTGTGGCTTAACTAATTATTCATTAAGAAACGGCATAGTTCACTTGATCTGTTAATAGCATATAGAAACATAAACCTTTGTTTGATCGTTCATATATGTTAACCTGGTTGACTTGTACTTAACAGAGTACTAATGGTAGCCGTTACATCATTCATGAGTTAACATAGTCAACTTAAGTTTAACAGGACATTCTTGATAATTATTAATGAGAGATAAGCACATTTACAGATTGAATGATTTTAGAGATACATGAATACCATGGTTCCATAGTGCTTATACGTTCCCTTTATTCATCATGAATCACTCTAGCTATCTTGCAAATAACAGAATGTTAGTCTTCTTTGTCAACAGTAATACCGCTCAATAATGCCTCTAGATTTTCCAATCAACACATTGTTAACTTACTTACTTGCAAGGGAAAGAATATTAATGATAAGAATCACTAACAATAATTGAACGTACAACTACCGTACTACTACTCACAGCGATCAGCTCCCGGTAGTAATGGGACGGTGTCCTCGTCTCGACCTACAAGTACAGTGCACAACACAAAATATGAGATTATACTCGATCCTTTAATTATTCTCTTTGATCGTTCAATCAATTAGCCATGGTGATACCAAGCTCATTATTTCTTAATAAGTTATAAGCCATGTCTTAGAAAACAGGAGAAATCGATGGGAAATGGTTTCGGTAAAGAAATGGTACAAAACTGGTTGCCAAAAGGTAAATAGCCGTCACTAATTTGGGCATAACTATTTCTGTATTCAGAATTGGGGAGTAAGACCACCACCATTGGAAAATAGACTTCCGGGGCTTGATTTTAGGCTCAAGAATCACTCAAAATGGAGTCCGGATGCAAAAGATATGTTTGTTCAAAGTTGGCTGAAGAGAGATGTCTCCGCACGTGCAGCCCTGGACAGTTTGCAATCCGAAAATGGCTGAAAATTTGGGACTTCTCATTTTCAAAATCAAACCTTAATTTCATGTAAATCAAAGTCCAAAACCCTTTAATACATGACTTGTAATGACCCCAAAAGTCATCCTTATTTAATTAGAGGTTAATGTGTCTTAATTCAACTATATTTATTGGAATTGAGAATGTTTTTATCTTATTTTGGGGTATTGATTGAGGTGGTGGTATGATGGTAAAGTAAGATTGGACCAAAGAATATAATTCAGATAGTTATTCTACGATCAACCGTCACTCATTTGCCCTTTTCTTTTTCTACACTTTGAATTTGAATATAAGGTTAGAACCATTGGAAAGCTTATTTCCGGGGCTTCAATTTGGACACAAGAACGACCTAGAACGGAGTCCCAATGAGAGAGTTATGCCCGTTTGAAGTTTTCACATCTGTGCTAGAAGCAAAGCCGCACGATCGGGGAATAGCGCCGCACGATCGGGGAATAGTGCCGCACGTGTAGGCTGTGCGGGACAGCAGCTCAAAAACGAGATTTCTGTCCCATTTCTTACATTTTCTTTTCCTCACTTCTTCTCCCCTCTTCCATGTCCGAAACACTAGCTCCCAAAACCTTGATTTCCTCCACTTTTCTCAACAAAGCCACCATGGATCTTGCATCAAGGATGGAGAACAAGAAAGGGGCAACATTTTCAACCGATTGAAATTCAAATTTGTGGAGGATTCTTCTCAAAGCTTGCTTTTCTTGCTCGAATCTTGAGGGCACCTTCAGGAGGGACAAACACTCCGTTGTAGCACTGTGAGTAGTAGTACTTTGATGTACCTTTAATCGTTTATCGTTATTGATGTTAAATCTTCGTCGTAAGAATTATGTTGACATAAATGTTATGTATACTATGCGAGAAACACTGTGACATTATGGAAACTTCAAAAGAGTTTATGAAGTTATGTATGTTATGTGAGAAACATTATGAAATTATGAAAATATCAAAAGAACTTGTGAAGATCATACCTATGTGGCCAAGGGCCGACTTGTGACTTATGAAGCTATGAGGCCAAGGGCTAAACTTGTGAACTTGTGAATCCAAAGGGCCGAAGGCCGATGTGATAAATTGTAAATCTATGAAACCCAAAGGCTATTGTGAATGTGTGAACCCCTCAGGCCAAGGGCCGAACTGTGAAATTGTGAAACCAATAAAGTCAGCTATAATCTAATGAAAATGTACTTACTTTTCGTTACCAATTATCAGGAATATCCTGTTAACTTTACGTTAATTATATCAACTCATGGGAATGATGTAACGGTTACCATTAGGACTCTGTTAATTACAAGGCAAAGCAACTATGTTAACATACAAGAATGATTAAACAAAGGTGTATGCTATTGATTAATAGAGCACTTAAAGTAAGTCATTTACCCAAAAGAATTTATGTTCATTCTTGAAGAATGGATTCTGGGTAAATATAAGAGTAGCTATGTGTATCCAGATGAATTGAAGTTATTTTGCTATGTTGCTTATGAATTGGAAGTTATCCAGAATCTACGATATAAGTGCAAAGTTTAGCATCATTGTGTGACCCTCATGAGAATGTGAATTAGTCTCTCATTGTTAAGCGTATGATAATGACATGATACAACAAGAAATGCTCTAGTTATGATATGTTCCGTTTGAATTAATGAATGATGTTCAAGTATGTTTCAGGCATGTTTCCAGTATGTTACAAGTTCAAGTATGTTCAGGTATGTTTCAAGTATATGTTACAAGTTCAAGTCTCTTACAAGCTTATGTATGTTACAAGTTTATGTTGTTACAAGTTCACGTATGTTACAAGTTCAACGATGTTACAAGTTCTTTGTATCAAGGGCTTCATGCCAACTTTTCAAGGGCTTAATGCCAATCTTTCAAGGGCTTAATGCCAATCTTTCAAGGGCTTCATGCCAACTTTTCAAGGGCTTTCATGCCATATGTTTCAAGAGCTTTCATGCCACACGTTTCAAGGGCTTTATGCCACATGTTTCAAGGGCCGTAGTGCCATATGTTAGAAGGGCTTTATGCCACAAGTTTCAAGGGCTTATAGCCACCATGTTTCAAGGGCCTCGTGTCACCATGTTTCAAGGGCTTATAGCCACCATGTTTATGTTACAAGATTGAACCTAAGACCGTTATGTACTTATCACAGAATCAGACTAACTATGTGAACTCTACATCTTTATATGCATTGCTATGTGTTATGTTTCAAGTTAAGCATCGTTTTATTTATGTATTACTATTCACTAAGCTTGGCTCACTCTGTTTAATGTCTGTTTCTGTAGGTAACCAACCAGGTTGTCAGTCCTAGTCATGACACCCATTTTCTTTTGTCAACCTTCGTGGGTTCAGGCACTGCCCGAAGCCATTTATTTTTGTAAAGTCTATTGAAATGTTGGCTTAATTTCGATTACCCATTTAAGGTTGAAGAGGTAGAACTTCAATGATTTTTGTATAAGCCCAATGATGGGGCTGGGTCTGTACGTATGTTTGTTTATCACCGATGCTACAACATATGGTTTGGAGCTTTATCTATTTTCCATGATGAATGTGATGTATAAGAGGTCCTGGCATGTAGATGTAGCTCAATGGAATTTATATGTATAATTATTTTCTTACTTTATGCTTCCGATGAGGCCCCATATGTTATTTACAACAGGTTAAGTGTTCGTTTTCGAACGGGTCATGCCCAAACTTTTAGAGGCGGATTTGGGGCGTCACATGACCAATTCACATTATTATTCTCCATCAAACATCATAATCTCAAAATACACAAATTTAATGACTTTAATTCTTCAATCAAGAAATTCTTAGAAAATCAAGGTTCAATCAAATATATTCATAGAACCCTAACTCAAATGGGTTCAAAGCTTCCCTTATTATCATGATTTCATGAAATTGATGCCTCAAACATAAGGATTCAAGATAATTGATGTTACCTTAGTTCACTCTTTGACTTCCTCATGGTTCTCTTTAATTTCTCCAAGCTTCCATTGTTGCTCTCCCTCTTCTCTCCAATTTCTTCAACCCATCTTCAAGCTCTCAACAATGGTGAACCTTCTCTCTCACTCTCTCTTGGCCTCTCTTTCTCACGGGTCTTCCTCTCTTCTTAGATATTTTGAGCTCCAAAAGATAAGTCCTACTCTTATAACTCATATACACCCATATAATTAACTATATAAGCTTTATCACAAATACGGAGGGCCAAACACGCCCTTACGAATCGCGCAAAATTAAATTTTGATTATACTTTCCAGATGACACTAAAAATTATGATGATCATAAATATGTCCCTTGTTCCGGTTTCTGAAACCTCTAAGGCCTTCAATTTGCAGTACCAAGTTAACCACCCAAACGCACATTAACAAATCAGACAAATTAGATTTCCAATTAAGTTTCCCAAATAGTTTGAAAAATTTCGATTAACACATCCAAGTCCTCAATTATGATTTCTGAACCCGTAATGGTTGGTAATTTCAATTTTAAAGCCGTGGCTCAACAGATAATTCCTCAATTTGAACACATATCATTAAATTAAAATGCACTAATCCATAAAGCCGTAAAGGTAATCTCTAATACGGATTTTAGGGTCGTTACATCCTCCCCACCTTTAAAAGTTTGGTCCTCCAAACTTGATTCACCCTACCACAAGTCTAGTTTCGTCTTGGGTATACAACACTTCTCTATTATTTAACAATTCACATTCTTATAGAGTCAATTTCAATGGAGTTTGCTCCAAGAGTCACAAGTAATTTATCTTTACTAGCTAATTGGTAACCCAATTAATAAAAATACTCAATATCATCTAAATATCGTCTCATTATTCATGAACCTTGTACATTTCAATTTATTGCTCACATAAATGAATTTATTCGAGTATTCGATTGCATGCGACTCATAAGCTATCAAACATAATTCAAATTCTTTAGGTTCACAACAACCCCCATTATCATAATTCCTCAAAGGTTAAGGAAGCATTCATTACTCAACCGGGTTCCCGATGGTACAAACATACTACAACAATTAGGCCTGGAATAAATAAATGCGTTCTACATTAACGACTTTATAACCCTTGCTCACTGATAAATTAAATATTCAGAACAATGATTGCAGTACTTTAAAGTATCCTCAAGAGCTTTACTTCCATAACAGATACGATAAGTGAGGTCTAAAGTTTGAATATTCAAAGTCGGGCTCAAATCCTCAACTTCAATGAAGGCTCAAATAATCAGAATTAACTTATCACTTCAAATCAGATTTCTAACTATAACCATAAGGTGGAACATCTTCTTGTTACATCACAAATTAATTTGGCCTTTTTTTAATCGTTTCAATATTCCACTATTCAGATGGTTCTTTCTTTTCCTACTATCAGACACGAGATCAACCACATGGTTTCACATTCACAACTTACAATAGCCAGTAATCACATCCATCCAGATTCCATAATGTCTAGGAATTCAATAATATAGCAACAAAATGATTTGACCATTAATATCAGAGTTCAGATTCTTAGCAAGGTCAGTTCAATATGACAGTAAGTCAATTCATAATCATATCATGAGTGGGGTACATATCGGTACCATCAATATAGAATATCTCCATGTCCTTTCTTTTGAACAAAGTTCAGCTCATCATACAGAACAGTTCATATTATAGCTACCAATACAAAATAGAGGACCAGAGTGGCAATTTGTAATATCGAACATTGCATATTAACATAAAAATATTTCACAAAAATGGTTTCTCAATCTTAAGTCATTGATATGCAGAAACAGGATTTTAACTGCCTCTTCTTTACAAATCTCATGTAGGTGGATACATAATATGGGTAAAGTACTTCATGTCGTTTAATCATTCTTTCTACAAAATCCTGATTACGGATTACAAATTTCACATAACAAAACAGATTATATTGAATTAACCTTTTACACAATCAAAAGGGGGATCTCTAATACATAACATTCTCTTACAGCCAGTTACACTTAATATAATTCAACTATCATGTAAAACACAACTTATCAAAATACCTAACACAACAGTTTTTCAAAATCATGGGTCCAAACATTACTACGGCACGGAAGACATAACTATATCATAAAAGTTAGAGTATCACATATATCATTTTCTTTGGTCTTAGACATATTCCATACTTAGTGTTTAAACAATCAGTCCAAAAAAATCACCGATAACATACATTTTACTTAATCATTTGCATAAAAAAAAGTTTCCTTACCAAGCATTTTTCCCTTTTCATTCTGTCTAACTAGACGGAGGTAGAATCCTCCTGATCCTCTATCCTTATTCTTGTCATGTTCTACTCAACAATTAATTACAATATCCACAAGGAATGTACAATAGACATGGATCATAATCGTTAGCGTTAACAGCATACATTTAACCAGACGGAGGTAGAATCCTCCTGATCCTCTATCCTTATTCTTGTCATGTTCTACTCAACAATTAATTACAATATCCACAAGGAATGTACAATAGACATGGATCATAATCGTTAGCGTTAACAACTTACATTTAATGTTGCCATCATTTTCTTTCATATGCAATAAGGATGTCATGCATGATACCTAAGTCTTTTCTAGACATCCTAAAGCTCAATGGATTCGTGTGTGAGATAGCAACTCATGCTCTGATACCACTTGTCACGCCCCTAAAAGTTCGGGCATGACCTATGCAGATACGGACACATAACCTGATATACATAATATATGGGGCATGAACGGAAGCATTTAATATTACAAAGTAACATAGAATAACATCTATTGAGCTAAAACTAACATGCCAGGATCACATACGTGAGAGCCATTTATCTATATACATACCCATACACATAAATGAGCGTATATCCGAACATTGGTAAAGAAAGGGGGTATATACATACATTTTAACCTTAGGTAAATAATTATAGTGCAAGCCAAAATCTTAACAAAACTTCACATAAATGCATGGGCTTGGTCTGGGAGTCTGGGCATACTGACGTTGACAATTGAAGGGTGAGCATCAAGGGTTAAGACGGACTCCCAAAGTGATTACCTGCAGAACAGACATAACACAAAGTGAGCGAAGCTCAGTGAATAATAGTACATAAATGATTCAATGCTCAACTTGAAGTATAATACATATCAATGCACAACTTGAAGTATAATACATATCAATGCATACATAAATAAAGAGGGCATAAGGTTAATTGATTCTGCACTAATTTCTAACAGCCTTAGGCCCAGTCTTGAAACATAATGACTTAAAACATAATATCTTGAAACATAATGGCTTTAAGCCCTTGAACAGAATGGCAATAAGCCCTTAAACATATTGGCATTAAGCCCTTGAACATGTCTGTGTATGAACTCAAGAGGTGGCTCGCACAGATTCTAGAGGTGACTCGCATTGTAGCACTTAGTTTCGTACATCACTTTGTTTCATACTAACAGATTTTACAGATCATACAAAATGGCCATAGGCCTCATAACTTTCACAGAACAGCTTTCAGCCCTATAACTTTCACATATGTATCGACTCAAGAGGTGGCTCGTACGGATTCTAGAGGTGACTCGCACTGCAGCACTTAGTTTCGTACAACACGTTGCTCCATACCAAACATACAGAATGGCCTCTGGCCTAATAGATCATATAGAATGGCCATAGGCCCAGATTGGCTTTAAGCCTAGTTCATATATGTATGGATTCAAGAGGTGTCTCACATGGACTCTAGAGGTGGCTCATAATGGAGCACTTAGTTCCAAGTAGCACTTTGTTCCATACCAGTAAGTAATCATGTCATACCATAAACGGAAACAAATTCATACATATGCATTATACTTGAATCATAAACAGAAATTAGAATTCATACTTGATTATACTTGGCACTTCGATAGCACTAACAAATCAATATAAAGCATTCTTGTTAGTTCCATAAAGGAATCCCCTGATACTGAGAACTTATAACATACGTGAACTTATAACATACTTAAACTTGTACATACTTGAACTTGTAACATCATTGAACCACGGTATTTTTACCCCCGGGTAAGGGCTGTGTGTTACAAATGTCATAAATACTTTCCATATATGGACAACTGTTCATTAAGTCAAAACGTAACATATCATAATATAGAGCATTTCTTGTTATATCATGTCATTACAATACACTTAACAAAGATAGAACAGTTTACATCATAATGTGAGTCACATGACAAGGTCATTGGTATTTAATTATGTCTTGAGGTTGAGTCATCCGTATGTCATTCCGTTGTTTATCATAATGCTTAGCAGGTATTAACGTATAAAACAATCCGTGGTCTTAACTAATTATTCATTAAGAAACGGCGTAGTTCACTTGATCTATTAATAGCATATAGAAACATACACCTTTGTTTGATCGTTCATGTATGTTAACCTAGTTGAGTTGTACTTTAAATAGTACTAATGGTAGCCGTTACATCATTCATGAGTTAACATAGTCAACTTAAGTTTAACAGGACATTCCTGATAATTATTAATGAGAGATGAGCACATTTACAGATTGAATGATTTTAGAGATACGTGAATACCATGGTTCCGTAGTGCTTATATGTTCTCTTTATTCATCATGAATCACTCTGGCTATCTTGCAAATAAGAGAATGTTAGTCTTCTTTGTCAACAGTAATACCGCTCAATAATGCCTCTAGATTTTCCAATCAACACATTGTTAACTTACTTACTTGCAAGGGACAGAATATTAACGATAAGAATCATTAACGATAATTGAACGTACGACTACCGTACTACTACTCACAGCGATTAGCTCCCGGTAGTAATTGGACGGTGTCCTCGTCTCGATTTACAAGTACAGTGCACAACACATAATATGAGATTATACTCGATCCTTTACTTATTCTCTTTGATCGTTCAATCATTTAGCCATGGTGATACCAAGCTCATTATTCCTTAATAAGTTATAATGAATGTCTCAGAAAATAGGAGAAATCGATGGGAATTGGTTTAGGTAAAGAAATGGTACAAAACTGGTTGACAGAAGGTAAACAGTTGTCACTAATTTGGGCATCACTATTTCTGTATTTAGAATTTGGGAGTGAGACCACCACCATTGGAAACGAGACTTCCGAGGATTGATTTTAGCTCAAGAGCCACTCCAAATGGAGTCCGGATGCAAAAGATATGCTTGTTCAAAGTTGGCTGGACAGAGTTCTCTCTGCCCGTCTTGAGGAACCAAGACGATCTTTGATCCAAAAATGGCTGAAAATTTGGGACTTCTCATTTTCAAAATCAAACCTTAATTACATGTAAATCAAAGCCCAAAACCTTTTAATACATGACCAATTTCACATTATTATTCTCCATCAAACATCATAATCTCAAATTACACAAATTTAATGACTTTAATTCTTCAATCAAGAAATTCTTAGAAAATCAAGGTTCAATCAAATATATTCATAGAACCCTAACTCAAATGGGTTCAAAGCTTCCCTTATTATCATGATTTCATGAAATTGATGCCTCAAACATAAGGATTCAAGGTAATTGATCTTACCTTAGTCCACTCTTTGATTTCTTCATGGTTCTCTTTAATTTCTCCAAGCTTCCATGGTTGCTCTCCTTCTTCTCTCCAATTTCTTCAACCCATCTTCAAGCTCTCAACAATGGTGAACCCTCTCTCTCACTCTCTCTTGGCCTCTCTTTCTCACGGGTCTTCCTTTCTTCTTAGATATTTTGAGCTCCAAAAGATAAGTCCTAGTCTTATAACTCATATAAACCCATATAATTAACTATATAAGCTTTATCACAAATACGGAGGGCCAAACACGCCCTTACGAATCACGCAAAATTAAATCTTGATTAAACTTTTCAAATGACTCTAAAAATTATGATGATCATAAATATGTCCCCTGTTCCAGTTTCTGAAGCCTCTAAGGCCTTCAATTTGCAGTACCAAGTTAACCACCCAAACGCACATTAACGAATCAGACAAATTGGATTTCCAATTAAGTTTCCCAAATAGTTCTAAAAATTTCCATTAACACATCCAAGTCCTCAATTGTGATTTCTAAACCCGTAAAGGTCGGTAATTTCAATTTTAAAGCCGTAGCTCAACAGATAATTCCTCAATTTGAACACATATCATTAAATTAAAATGCATTAATCCATAAGGCCATAAAGGTAATCTCTAATATGGATTTTGGGGTCGTTACATTTACACTATCTTTTCTTGAGCTCTTAAACACTAATTTTCAGAGTTATTTCAGTGGCTAAAATGTTGTTTTGAAGCCCGAAATTGGAGGGGTTAGCCTCCCCTCCTTGTGTCTTCCTTACTAGCCTAGCATGCTCTATGTCTTAGCTTATTGTTCTAGCAATTTTTGTCTTAATTCCAGCATATTTTAGGACTTATTTAGCACTATTTTAGGACTATTTTTGAGTGTTCATTACATTTGGGCATAGTATTGCATGCTTATAGTGTAATTGTCCTCATAGGTTTGGTGTGTTAGGCCTTAGCCACCATCCTATTTGAGCTGATAGTATTTGTTTATGGCTTTCCATACTTATTTTCACTCCTAATCACTTCTGCAATCTCCTTTCTTTCTTGGCTTTTGCTTTGCTTTGAAAGTTGGTTCAAACTAGTTGCTTATTTAAAGCATGAGATTGAGGTCTTGTGCTTAATCGCTTAATCCGTTTGGGGGTTCATTACCAACAACATGAAGTTCCTCTCATGTCTAAAACAACTTTTCGTTTGATGCTTCTTTCAATTCGAGGACTTGAAGCTCACATTTGGACTTAATGAATTAAAGAATAGAAAATAACTTATTTTGGGTTCAACGGGACGTTAATTGAACCCTTGAGACTTGGGTCGTTTCATACTAATTAGTGATGAAAATAGTTCAAGAGCCATTGTCAACCACTTCCCTTTATCATTCATGATAGGGAGGAGATTTGAGAGCCTTTATTTGTTGCATTTATTGAACTTGCACCTTTTGGTTCATAGACAATCATGCAATGGAATTGCATTCATTGATGGTTTATGAACCAAGTTTACTACTCCTTTGAGCTGTTCAAATGATAATGAGAGGTAAGTTGTGCAAACAAACCCTTGAGAATACCATGTTCCTGTTCTGTTTGCTCTCTATTGCAGCAGGAAAATCCAATCATCAGTGGCCGATAGGCCACTATTGGTGGCCACCTTTTGTAGTCGGCAGGCCACCACTTCTGGCCTACCGACCACCTCTGCAAAACCAAGTAGTGTGCTTTTTCTGGCAAAACAGAGTTGATTTGAGTTGAAAAACAGTGCAAGTGTTCTATTGTGCAATAGAGGCATCTAACAGCAGGACAATGGCCTTTTTCGGGTGGAAATCCATGCATGCATGAGCATTGCTCGTTTCCTGAGGCGAAGTAATTAGCTTAGCTAGTTTAGTACTTCTTTCTTATTTAGTTAGTTAATTTATAATTAATTAAATTAGTTAGTTCAAATAGTTAGTTAATGTGTTGTAATAATTAGTTAGCTAGTTTAGTTGGTTATTTCATTCGATTTGTAATTCGTAATAATTAGCTTAGCGTAGTTATTTAGGTTCTTCAGACCCTCCTGCGTAAGGACACAACTGTAATAACATGTATGTCTTCTAACCCCACGTCTTTCTCCCTTTTATTTGCAAACTTATGATGGTTAGTTTAGGGCATCATGTTTTGTTTAGCATCTATCATGCCTTGTATCAATTGTCTTCCATGCATTGAGCTCGGTGCATCATTCTAACTTGCATTGTAGTTGAAAACTTCTTTGAATGTGTGCTTTGACTGCATGTTATCAAATTGATTCATATGCCATATTAGTCACCGAGCCTAGTAAATTGCATATCTCATGCATTGCATTAGTCATATTGCATATTTAGGATCATGCATTATTCTAACTTTGTAATCTTTTTGGCTTAGAGTACTAGGTGAGCTTTTATTTACTTTAGCATATTGCGTGAATGCGGTTGTTACCATGTCAAAGCATATTCACCATGAGACTAAGTGCTTAATTGATAAACTGTTTGGATGCTAGTGGATGAAGGCTAGTTGCTCGAATTGGGATATTTTGATTCATGTACATTTGAGCTTACTTTTTTTAAGTGGCACATTCACAAACTCTTTTCAAAAACAAACATTAAATCAAATATTCCAATTTTTGCAAATTAGTCTATACTTGTGTGCAACACATAGTAAAGTTAGCCTAATAATCAGAATAAGAGCATATAATATAGATAAGGATCACATCATGATTAGTAGATGCCGATCTTTCATCATGCAAGCGGGGTTGCTCAATTCATGACCTTCGCCCCTCGTACCTAAGTTCCCAAGCTGAGACAATCTTGGTGATAACGGATACATGGCCTTTGGCACGAGTCATGGGTTTCCTAAATATTAAAAAAATATTTAGGTGGCGACTCTGTATTTGGCAAAGTAGTCCATTTTTGGCATTTTGATTCAAAATCGGTTTTCCAAAAGATTTGTCAGATTTGAACTCTTTGGTGTTTATCTATTTCACACTTCACTTATGAGATCAAATTCAGAACCTCGAGAGTCTGAACCATAGCGCTTAGTCATCCTCCAAAAGGGGGCACGAAAAGTCAAGCTACAGTGTGACAAAAGAAATGAGAGATAAAAGAATAAAGAGGTCTGAGATGAAAGAAAAATGTGAGATTGGGATATATACTTGAAAAATGAAAGATACCAGTGAAATATGAGGTATCCCCTTCATGAACAACATTAAAGCTCGGTCTCGTGAACCTCCTTCTCATCACCCTCGATATGCTTGATCGCCTGAGACAACATTGTTGACGCTTGGTAGTAGTTCAGTGTTATCAATGCTTGTTGTATTCCTCACATGAATGATTTTGATAGTCAGACTGATGAGAGAAAATTGAAGCTTCTACATGGTAGTTCAGAGTTCCAAGTTCTCGTATTTTCACTTCAGCAAGTGTGTTGAGTCTTGTCTAGAGTGTTAGGTCGTTTTTCCTCTATTGTCAAGTCAGTTATGGCTCATAATTAGATTCGTACACTTTGAGAAAATGGTGCTGATCATCCATGACGTTTGACAACATCAAATGTTCTTAACTAGGGGCAACCGATCCCAGTGTCTTAAGTTTTTCAAAGTTAAAGAGATTATTGATTATGTCTGAGAAAAAAGATGAAATCTTAGCAAACCAAGGTCATTCTATCAAATTCAAATGCATTTCTTGTCGCCCTTTGGAAGAGTGATTTCCCCCCAAAGATTGTAAAGGCTAAGAAGAATCTCATACCTTATACTATGAATTTGTGTGTCAAAGTATATTTGATTGCATCGTACAATGTATGTGGTAGCTATTCGCATCGTACTTAATCCAATAATTTTTGTGTGGAACAAAACAAACTTGCTATTGAACTTGCATGTCGTAGCACATATTAGAATGCCATAGTACATATTGGAATGTCGTAGCACATTTTGGAATATTGTAGTGCATATTGGAATGTCAAAGCACATATTGGAATGTCGTAGCACATTTCGGAATGTCGTAATGCATATTGGAATGTCATTGCACATATTGGAATGTCGTAGTACATATTTGGATGTTGTAGTACATTTTGGAATGTCACAATACATAATTATGTTGTAGAACATATTAGAATGTCATAGCACATTTTCAAATGTCATAGTACATATTTATGTTATTTAACATATTGGAATGTTGGAGTATATATCTCATGTCGTCGCACATGTTTGGAAATTCATGTTGTAGCACATATTTAATGTCGTAATACATATCTTAGGTCATAGCACATGGTGTTGTAACCATATCTCAAATCATAGCACATGTTTGGAAATTAATGTCATAGTACTTATTTATGTTGTATCGCATGGTGTCGTAGCACATATCTCACGTCGCAGCACATGTGTGGAAATTAATGATGTAATACATATTTATGTCACAACACATGTTTAGAAATAGATGTCATAGTACATATCCCATGTCATAGCACATATTTGGCAATTGTGTCATAGTACATATTTAGTTGGGTAATTAATGTCAATCTTTTGTCGTAGTATATATTTGGTAATCTCGTGTCAGAGTACATATTTAGCAGTTAGTGTCTATTTCATCTAGTGGTACATATTTGGCAAGTGTTGAATCTTCCAAATCATTACATGTCGTAATACATATTTCCATAAATATTACATGTTTTGGACTCATACTTCAAGTGTAACTTGAATTCAGATCCCTAATATCTTCAAGATTGGAATTAGAATCTAATTTAGAAAATGCAATTTAAACTCACGCCTCACAAGGAGTAAGCATGATCAGAAACTTCTTAACTTATGCAACTAGCATGATTTGGCATTGTTCAATATAACATTGCATATTTCTAACCGCACTGCGGTGTGTCTTACTACTACGAGTTTGATTTCCTTGTGTATTCGCAGAGTAGATGCACATAGAGAACTTGGAAACAGATTGTACTAAAATCAATTCAAACGGCAAGGTGGGTATATCGGGTATTATCTTCTTACCCCTTTTTGGAATAATTAGTTGTTGCATGCTTAATGAATGATTGAATTTTTGTTGCACACACTCACTCACCAATGAAATGTTGCACAACTACATTGACCTGATTCCTTGCAACAAGGATATGTAGGCAACTTGTGGGTTCGATTATCTGCATGAATGTATGATACTGCTTTAAGTCTTGTGGCCTTGTCAAATGGGTTAGTCTCGGAGCATTGACATTCACTCTTGTCATGTATGACTACTTGAGTTATGTCAAAGAAGGGCAACTGTAGGTATCCCATTTTGACCGACCATAAAGACTTAGGCGATTGAAAGTTTCTCAATGATGAAATGGTAATTATTTCTTCCTTAGAGATACTTCAGGTTGATAAGAGCTTCTGTGTAACCTCATTTTCGCTAGAAATCATCTTTTGTTTTGTCCCTAAACCCATTTTTATCCAAAACCAACTTTTTGACTCCCACTAAGGAGGTAGAAGTCCAGCTGAGTGTGAATTGATAGATATTTTCTAAACCATTGACCTATTTTGTGTAAAAACATCAATTGAGAGTCAAAGGGTCTAATTAGGCAACAGGAGGGTCCAAAAGACTAGAAACACATACTTGGGCAAGCATGCAAGGCTTGTATTCATCAAGGGTACGTGTGCCCGCACCAAGTGGCTCGATCGTACACCTGGCCGCACATAGGTTATGGCCACACATGCTACAAGGCTAGGCAATGCGGCCGCACAACCTATCAAAAGTACTGAGTGAATTTGGCTCTGAACTAATCAGTAGGGGCAAGTTGAAAGCGATAGGGTAACCCTAGGAACCCTAAGGTGTTCCAGAACCTTGCCCCTATAGCCTATAAATAAGACCCCTACCCCCCTCCTCTTTAAAGGACCAACCACTTAGATAATTTTTGAAGTGTTTAGATTGAGTTAGATTGTCTTTTCTCCACCCCCACCATCAAATCCAAAAATCATAAACCCTAGTTATATCTGTACAACTAAAAGTAAATCTAGGGTTTGAAGCAGAGTGAATCAAAGCAAAGCCTATGCTTGATGGAAGCTTTAAAGCAAGGAATATCATCTTTTCTCGCCTTTTTTTGCTTATTCTTCGGTTTGATAATCAAACCAACAAGTAAGTTCTTTTTTTGTATTTTAAATATGATTTAATCCTGTTTTTATTAGATCATGGTTAGAAAGTTAGCAAGTGTGTATAATCATATAGGTTAATAGTTTTGCATGTTTTTTGCTTTATTTTGCATGTTTTAATTAGTTGTATATTTGTTGCATGTTTAGTTAGTTTAATTTTCGTATTTATGCGTATGATGCTCGATTTGATCGTCATATATTCAGCATATTTAGATTTGTTTCGTGTTAGTTACTTTTTGGTGCATTAAATCATGATAGTAGCCTTAAACCAGGCTTAGGTTTGCATTGTGTGTGTTTAGTGGCATGTTAGGGATCATTGTATCATATTTAATTCATATCTTGCATGTTGAACACGTTGCGATGGAATATGGGTAAGTTCTTATTCTTTCCTAGCATATTGCTTGTGGGTTTTGCATTGTTCTTTAAATAATGCCAGTTAATGTGATTTTGGTGTAAAATTCGATGTTTTTTATGCTTTCATAAATATTACTTAATTTAGTTCATGTTTATGGCCATATGTTTTGAAAAATTTCTTTTTTATGGAAATTATTATTATTATTATTATGGTAGAAATATTTCTTTATTCATTGAATCTAAATTAATTGGTATTTAATTTATTCAAATCACCTAATTTTAGGTTTAGTAATGGATTATGATTGGTAATGAATTTTGTGGAATAATCAATTATTTAATCTCATAAAATAAAAGGTTATTAGAGGCCAATCTTCGGATTAGGTGCTTTCATTCAATGAACCTTCCCCTTTCAAACATTAGTTCTCGAACCTTGATTATTTAGTTGTAACGAATCAGATCTTGTACTTAGTTTTCATCGTTAAAGATTTCTTAGTTTCCTTAAAAATTAAGTGGCAACTCTCGAAAGTAAATTGGTACAACATTGGGTAGAAACG
Organism: Camellia lanceoleosa; assembly: GCA_025200525.1. Lineage (NCBI taxonomy): Eukaryota > Viridiplantae > Streptophyta > Magnoliopsida > Ericales > Theaceae > Camellia > Camellia lanceoleosa. The sequence continues at coordinate 1,783,585 of JANUSC010000016.1, read as the reverse complement.
GGCCTTATATCCAAAGAGGCATGGCGTTCACACCATCCATGCATGCACAAACATGGGGTCCCATGCCCATGGCTTGCTTGTGGCCCAAGTAAGCACATATTGCCTCTTCATCAGTATTTTTGATAAAATCGACCACTAATTTTGGAAAATGTCATTAAACAAGACAAAATCGGGTTTCCCTCTCTCTCTCTCTCTCTCTTTCTCTCTCTCTCTCTCTCGGACTTAGAAAATTGGTTTTTGGAAAAAATGGATTTAGAGGTAAAATGGTTATTTTTTGTAAAAAGTCAATTTTTGGCTAAAACAAGTTTGTACAGCAACTCCAAACAATTTCAAACATTCTAAAGATAAAGTAATTACCGATTCATCATCGGGAGGCTTATAAACACCTGAAGTCTTAGGGTTAGTCAAAATCAGGTGTCCACAGTGATATATTAGGAGTGTGGAAGTGGCTTTTAGGCCTAGAAATCTTACCAAAAAGGTGTCCTTTACACGTAGATTTTGAACAGACCGCTCGAGCGACCAACACTACGCTTAAGCAGTGAAGGTAATACAAACGGGGATCACTCGAGTGAACAATCCTACTCTTGAGTGAAGAATAAAGGCTTTCAGTATCTTAGGTTCATATAGAGCAAACTACTTGAGTGAATGATCTTGCACTCAAGCGAAATATGGAAGCTTACAGTATCTTAGGCCTCGAATTTTAGAAATTGGAGGATCAAAAAATAGTTTGAGCACTCAAACCTGTGTTCAAGCGAACCATACAAATCAACCCAGGTGCAAAATCATCAAACAGACATAACTCTCTCGTTTAAACTCCTTTTTGGGAAATCAAAAGTCTAAACTGAAGCCCTAACAGTAAGCTACTCAATGGTCTTATTCTTACACCAAAATTCAAAATGTGAGGAGAGAAAGAGTCAAAAGAGTGAAGATTTAACAAGAAACGAATATCTGAATCAAAGTCTAGATTAAATGTCACTCAACCAAAATGATGATACACCAACCAGTGGATTTCAATAACAATAATGCTGAAATTAAACGCTTCCCATTGACTTATTGGGCACAAGTTGTACATTCCTTTCTTATACCTAAGTTCTCGAGCTTGGAATATCTAGTTATGATGGTTTGGTGCCTTTATTTAGTTTCATTATTAAAGGTTTCTTAGTTTCTGTGGGAGCCGAATAAACGGCAGAGTCGGAGGGGCCATACTTAGGGAGGCTGACAGTAGCCGGCCACATCCTAAGATCGGTCATCAGCCGAGTGGGATAAATGGGCCGAATAAAGGAGGATTCCTAGAGCCGAATGGTAGGAAGGGTAATGATTGAAAAGTAGGCCCTAGTCCCGAGGACCAAAAGCACCAGATATAAATATAAGAACAATGGACACGAAAAGGTATGCAAGAATCATTTCACAAACTTAGTAGATAAGCTTTCTTGACTAGTGGAACTGACTTGTCCGTCGGAGTGCTAATTCCGGCACCACCGACCGGAGTACTTGTTCCTTTGCAGGTGACTAGCTGAGGATCAACAGCGTCTACTGGGATTCGAAGAGTATTTCCAAACCATATCCCCACAATTGGCGCCGTCTGTGGGAATACTCAAATACATCCATGGCAAGCGTGACTGAAGATCCTCTGATAGCCACCTACAAGGTCACCCAGAGAAACGACCTCACTCCGGCAGATATGCTCGGGACGGAAACCGTCGTTGCAAGACGTTCCTTGCATTCTGATTGGCTAACGACTTCAGCGCAGAGGCCAATACAAGCGATCATGGAATGAGCTAGACAGATTAAACTTAATTTGGACAGAATCATCGCCGAGAACGACCACCTCTGTCGGGATCTGGCCTGGGAAATAGCAAAGTCCAAACGACTAGGGCGTGAGGCTTCTACAAGCGATCCCCGAGGGCAGATGGTCAACAATCTCGAGGTCGACGGCCAAATGCCGGCGGTCGCTTTGCCACAACCGATCCCCCTGAGATAACAAAGGGCGAACGTCTCTAGTGTGATGCTCCACTTGACACCATCCACATGATATACAGTTTGCCGACAACCCCGGCTGTGCATGCAATGCAATCACCAACAGATCACCAAAACCCGCTCACACCAACAAAGCGACTCCGAGAAACGCCAAGCATCACGTTCGATGACTCTGACTTGCGCGGCGTAACGCTCCCTCACGTCGATCCTTTGGTTGTTGCTCTACGCGTAAATCGGTTCACCGTCGAACGCGTTCTTATCGACCAGGGAAGCACTTCGGAAGTTATGTACTATAAAACCCTCACCAAACTCGATTTCCACGAATCGGACCTAGCCCCGGCTCGATACCCACTTTTCGGCTTCAACGCCAATCCAGAGTACCCATTGGGAAAAATCAACCTGCCCGTTCGAGCTGGATCCAGAACCGTGGATGTGGAATTCTTGGTCGTCAGGCTACCGTCGCCGTACAATCTCATCATGGGGCGGACATGGTTGCATACCTTGCAAGCCGTCCCAAGCACTTATCATCAACTGCTCCGTTTCCCAATAGAGTATGGTATCGAGTAGATCCGCGGCTCCCAAAAATCGGCCCAGGTCTGTTATCTCATCGCAAAGACACCAAAGGAACTGCAAGTGAACTCCATTGAAGTACCCAATCGAGAGATCCTGGATGACGTTGGGCGACCTCCAAATGAAAAGGCCACGAAAGATTTAGATCGAGTTGACATCGACGAAAGCCCAGAGAAGTTCTTCATGATCGGCGCCTCTCTGAATCAGGCCGACAGACAGCAGTTGATCTCTTTCCTACTCAACAACCTCGACGTCTTTGTGTGGACTCCATATGAGATGCCGGGTATAGACCCATTAGTTTCACAGCATCATCTGAATGTCGACCCCCAGTGTAAGCCGATCATTCAGAAAGGCCGGCGATCTTCCGCAGAACACACCGCCGCCGTTATAGAGGAAGTTGACAAATTGCTTGACGCCGGGGCAGTAAGAGAAGTCACCTACCCCACATGGCTCTCCAACACAGTGGTGGTGAAAAATAAAAATAGAACTTGGCGGGTCGTCGACTTCACGAATCTGAACAAAGCTTGCCCCAAAGACTGCTTCCCTTTACCCAGAATCGATCAACTTGTCGATGCGACGGCACGCCATCGGCGCATGAGCTTCCTCGATGCTTACAGAGGCTACCACTAGATTGCCATGCATCCAGATGATCAGGACAAAATTGCATTCCTCACCCCAAAAGGAACCTACTGCTACAGGGTTATGCCTTTTGGGCTGAAGAATGCCGGGGCAACTTACCAAAGACTGGTCACCACGATGTTCAAAGAACAGCTCGGCCACACTATGGAAGTATACATCGATGACATGGTGGTCAAATCCAAAGAAGAACAAAATCATATAGCCGATTTAGAAAAGACATTCAACATCCTACGCAAATACAAAATGAAACTAAACGCCTCCAAGTGCGCATTCAGAATCGGCGCCGGCAAATTCCTGGGTTATATCGTCAACCACCGAGGAATCGAAGCCAACCCGAGGCAAGTCACAGCAATTTTGGAACTGAGTTCCCCCCGTTCAGTGAAAGAAGTCCAAAAGTTGATGGGAATGGCTGCTGCACTCAATAGGTTCATCAGCCGGTCTACAGATCGCTGCAGACAATTCTTTCAAACACTACATCAAGGCAAAGCTTTCGAATGGTCCGCCGAATGCGAAGCATCTTTTAACGGGCTCAAGACCTACCTCCGGTCAGTACCTCTTCTAGCAACACCTACTGCCGGTGACCCCCTCATTCTGTATCTGGCAGTCTCCGATAGGGCCGTCAGCGCTGTACTATTAAAAGAGGAGGAAGGGCAGCAACGGCCAGTGTATTATGTGAGCAAGGCAATGGTCGACGCCGAAGCACGCTACCTACCGCTGGAAAAACCCGTCCTAGCCTTGGTCATGGCAGCAAGAAAACTGATGCATTGCTTCCAGGGACACAACATTGGGGTGCTAATAGATTACCCCCTTCGATCAGTACTATGGAATGCAGAAGCATCTGGACATGTTTCGAAATGGGCTCTCGAACTCGGCCAATACGACATTCAGTTTTTACCCAAAACTGCAACCAAGGGGCAGGTGCTGGCTGACTTTGTTGCCAAATTCACAGGAGGGCTTGCCGACCTCAAGCCTGATAATGTCCCGTCAAAGGCTGAAGTTCGATCTAAGCCAGACTGGAGAATTTATGTTGGGGACATTTGGAAATTATATTGCGATGGATCATCTAACCAACGGGGCAGCGGCGCCGGCGTAGTAATCATGTCTCCAGATGGCGCCGTAATTGAGCGGACCGTCAAGCTCGGCTTCGAAGCATTAAATAATGAAGCCGAGTATGAAGCCCTCTTAGCCAGTCTGCGGAATGCACATCTCCTCGGCGCTCAACGTCTATTGGTGTTTCGTGACTCAAAATTGGTGATCAACCAACTAAAGGGGGAGTACGCAACAAGAGACGATCGTATGGCGGCCTACATAAGAACGGCCAACTCCCTGCTGGTGAAATTTGATCATCATGAACTGAACCAAATAACGCATGATCAGAACACACACGCAGATGCCCTGGCGTGCCTAGCCTCCGCCATCAACTTCGAGCTCAAGCGGACCATCGAAGTGGGCTTCATCCCGAAGCCGAGTATTCACCCATCCAAGGAAACCCATATCAACGTTATAGAATCTGCACCAAGTTGGAAGGACACCATTGCCGCATTCCTTTCTTCCGAGCAACTCCCAGAGGACAAAAAAGAAGCACACAAGCTACGAAATAAGGCCCTGCGATACTACTTGGATCCACAAGGAGGACTTTACAAAAAGTCCCTCTTCGGTCCATACTTGGAATGCGTGCACCCGGACCAAGTGGAGGAGCTTCTCACTGAGATACATGAGGGAAGTTGGGGTGCCCATTCGGCGGGACGCTCCCTGGCCCATCGAGCTATAACACAGGGTTATTATTGGCCGACAATGAGAGCCGACGCGGAGAATTATGTCAAAAAATGTGAACAATGCCAAAAGTTCTCCCCACTAACCCATCTTCCCGCCGAAGGTTTGAACTCTATCACCAGCCCCTGGCCGTTTGCTCAGTGGGGACTTGATATCGTGGGACCATTGCCGAGGGCCCCAGGAAACAAGCGGTTCTTAATCGTAGGAATAGATTACTTCACAAAGTGGGTCGAAGCGGAGGCTCTAACCCATATACGAGATTCCGACATTAAGCGCTTTGTGTGGAGGAACATCATTACACGATTCGGCGTTCCGAGAGCATTGATCTTAGATAATGGCACCCAGTTCGATTGTGGAGTATATCGAGAACTGTGCAACAAATATGGTATTGTGCCTTACTTCTCTACGCCAGCCTACCCCCAAAGTAACGGTCAGGCGGAAGCTTTAAACAAATCCATCTTGGACGGCATCAAAAAGAGGCTGGAAAGAGCTAAAGGAAGATGGGTTGAAGAGTTGCCGAGTGTATTGTGGGCTCATCGTACAACACCAAGACGATCCACCGCGGAAACGCCGTTTGCATTATGCTTCGGAACCCAAGCAATCTTACCCCTAGAGATCGGCTTACCAACTCTAAAATCGCAAGCCTTTGACACAGGCCGAAATGACATGATGCTCGCCCTGGACCTGGTTTTGATCAAAGAACGAAGAGATCGCGCCTTGGCATCCATGGCACGTTATCAGCAGCAGCTCGCTAAGTCGTACAATCAGCGAGTTCAATTGCGCCGTTACACTCCAGGAGAACTGGTCCTAAAGAAGGTACTTCCAGCCGACCGAAGACCGGCTGATGGAAAGCTAGGTCCGAAGTGGGACGGACCCTATCAGATAGATTCCATTGCAGGCACGGGGCATACCGGCTCTCAGATATGTCAGGAAGAAGCCTGCCACAACCTTGGAATTCAACTCACATGCGTAAATTCTATCAATGACCCGACTTGTGGGCTTCATATTTGTACATATTCCGTCGTAATGCAAAGTCTCTTATTTTTCCTCGAGTTCTTGTCATCAGAACCGCATAAGCCTCTGAATTCGGAGCGCCCTTCATGGATATCATGATCGGCCAAACAAAGACTCCGAATTCGGAGCCCCTTAGGATGCATGACATTCGAGGGCCGAATAAGCCTCTGGATTCGGAGCGCCCTTCGTGGAAATCATGATCGGCTAAACAAAGACTCCGAATTCGGAGCCCCTTAGGATGCATGACATCCGAGGGCCGAATAAGCCGCCGGATTCGGAGCGCCCTTCATGGATATCACGATCGGCCAAACAAAGATTCTGAATTCGGAGCCCCTTAGGATGGATGACATCCGAGGGCCGAATAAGCCTCTGGATTCGGAGCGCCGTTTGTGGATATCACGATCGGCCAAACAAAGACTCCGAATTCGGAGCCCCTTAGGATGCATGACATCCGAGGGCCGAATAAGCCTCCGGATTCGGAGCGCCCTTTGTGGATATCATGATCAGCCAAACAAAGACTCCGAATTCGGAGCCCCTTAGGATGCATGACATCCAGGGGCCGAATACGCCTCCGGATTCAGAGCGCCCTTCGTGGATATCACGGACCAAACAAATACTCCGAATTTGGAGCCCCTTATGATGCCTGACATCCGAGGGCCGAATAAGCATTCGGATTCGGAACGCCCTTTGTGGATATCACGGTCAACCAAACAAAGACTCCGAATTCGGAGCCCCTTAGGATGCATGACATCCGAGGGCCGAATAAGGCTCCGGATTTGGAGCGCCCTTCGTGGATATCACGAACCAAACAAAGACTCCGAATTCGGAGCCCCTTATGATGCATGACATCCGAGGGCCGAATACGCCTCCGGATTCGGAGCGTCCTTGGTGGACATCACGATCGGCCAAACAAAGACTCCGAATTTGAAGCCCCTTAGGATGCCTGACATCCGAGGGCCGAATAAGCCTCCGGATTCGGAGCGCCCTTGGTGGATATCAGGATCGGCTAAACAAAGACTCCGAATTCGGAGCCCCTTAGGATGCCAGACATCCGAGGGCCGAATAAGCCTCCGAATTCAGAGCACCCTTGGTGGATATCACGATCGACCAAACAAAGACTCCGAATTCGGAGCCCCTTAGGATGCATGACATCCAAGGGCCGAATAAGCCTCCAGATTCGGAGCGCCCTTCGTGGATATCACGATCGGCCAAACAAAGACTCCGAATTCGGAGCCCCTTAGGATGCATGACATCCGAGGGCCGAATAAGCTTCCGGATTCGGAGCGCCCTTGGTGGATATCAAGGTCGGCCAAACAAAGACTCCGAATTCGGAGCCCCATAGGATGCCTGACATCCGAGGGTCGAATAAGCCTCCGGATTCAGAGCGCCCTTTGTGGATATCACGATCGGCCAAACAAAGACTCCGAATTCGGAGCCCCTTAGGATGCATGGCATCCGAGGGCCGAATAAGCCTCCGGATTCGGAGCGCCCATCGTGGATATCATGATCGGCCAAACAAAGACTCCGAATTCGGAGCCCCTTACGATGCATAACATCTGAGGGCCGAATAAGCCTCCGGCCTCGGAGCACCCTTTGACTGACCGAATGAATGTCTTTTATTCGAGCCTCAAATGCACATTTAAATGTTAATATGACGCAGTACAAAACCTGCTAATAAATCCAAACAAAGCGTCTAATTACGCGTAAAATATTTCAGAACAAAATACAAACATTAAAACTACAAAAACTTCTATTTATTCGCAGGCATGCCTATTCTCGCATTAGAATGTTCAGTCGGCAATCTCATCATCACTTTTCTCAATTTCAAAGCCGGAATAGGGAAGATAATGGCGATGATACAGGGGCGAAGCCGAATCCACGCCTACTGACCGAAGAACCTCCACGGTTTGAAGGGCCTTGATCCAACCGTGCTTGAAACCACGATTCTCGCATCGTCAGACCTCCTCAGCAAGGTCCAGTCTGGTCTTCTCGATCCCCGCCTTCAAACCGTCCTGACTTCCTCTCTCATAACCCGAAGCCTTTTGGGTCATACGCTCCCCGACTTTAGCGCGACCAGCCGCCACCGACTCGGCCGTTCGAACACTCCTAAGCTCCCGAAGCTCACTTTCAGCCTTTTTCGCGCGAGCCTCTAGACTACGATTCCTTTCATCCTTTCTCTCCATCTCACGTCGTGCTTCGCGCAGACGCATACCGACTTCATAAGCACTATACAATCCGTTGACTACCCCATGTATGCCATCCCGAAACACCTCGTAATCTCGACGTCCGACCATTGACTGTTGGACCTCCGGCGAAAATATCTGACGAGCGAACTCGACTGCCACATCTAGGTCTTTAATGATGGAATCCGCCTCTGTCATTGGTTTATTCTTCAGAAAAACTGCAAAATTCAACAGTCGTGGCGTCGCGACGGGCTCCATCCTCGGTCGCAGAAACGGGAAGTCTCCCCGTTGAACCTCCTTCCGGGGCGATCTGCTTCGACAACTAAGGAATTGCTGCTTTTCCCGATCCTTGGACATTGTTCTTCCCGCGCGACTCATTTTGACATGCAAACTCAGCCAATCTCGGTTCTTCCCCAACTTAGGCCCAAGCCTGAATGGAGAAAAGTAGGGCCTCTGGGATGAACTTCCCCACAATTGGCGCCTTTATTCTGGAATACACGCAGCTCCCCCAAGACAACGTCGATAAGACCGAACGCCAAACGTCGGGTGTCAGTCAGACCACGAGTCAGCGCCATTCGGCTTTTTACGCTCGCGCCCTGCCTAAGGCAAGGGCAGATTTATTAATCTCATCGGCCGAATTTCAAAAAGCGCCGATCAGCTTATGCCTCAGGCAGGCCACTAGTCAGCGCCATTCGGCTTTTAGCGCTCGCGCCCGGTCAGGGGCAAGGGCAGATTTATTAATCCCATCGGCCGAATTTCAAAAGGCGCCGATCGGATTATGCCTCAAGCAGGCCACTAGTCAATGCCATTCAACTTTTAGCGCTGGCGCCCGGTCAGGGGCAAGGGCAGATTTATTAATCTCATCGGCCGAATTTCAAAAAGCGCCGATCAGCTTATGCCTCAGGCCGGCCACTAGTCAGCGCCATTCGGCTTTTAGCGCTCGCGCCCGGTCAGGGGCAAGGGTAGATTTATTAATCTCATCGGCCTAATTTCAAAAAGCGCCGATCGGATTATGCCTCAGGTAGGCCACTAGTCAGCGCCATTCGGCTTTTAGCGCTCGCGCCCTGCCTAAGGCAAGGGCAGATTTATTAATCTCATCGGCTAGACCACGAGTCAGAACCATTCGGCTTTTAGCCTGGCTAAAGACAAGGCAAACAAAGGCGAATTTATGATACTAGTTGACTGAGCCTAAATGTAAGCAATATCATTCATCAATTTTCATTTTAAATTCGAGCAATATCATGCTACATTAGCAACTTACATATCAAACTTCATTCGCAAGTTAAACACAACTCATGACATTCTATACACACAGAACTAACAAGCTGCAAGCCCACTTAAAAAATGTCTAACCAATAACTGCAAAAATAACAACAAAATCTGAAAATACATTTTTAAAATCCTAACAACTACGACAGTTGCTCAGATGAGCCCCTCAGAATTAGTCTCTAGTGGCTCGATTTCCACTTGGTCATATGGTATTGGCATACTCAATGAAACTCCAGCTGCAACAAGGGCTTTTTGCCAGCCATGTTTGAACCCCCGGTTTTCAAACCGGGCAACCTGGTTAACATACTCGGCGAGGCCAGCATTTTTCTCGGCTTCAAATGCTTTGGAAGCAGCCGAGTCGGCAACTTCCCTCGCCGCCTTCACCTTAGTCAACTCCGCCTCCAGGCTGGCAACCGCCTTCTGGGACAAGCCGAGCGCCACTTCGCTTGCGTCCGCCCTCTTCTTGGCTTCCGCTCTCAACTGATCCGCACTGCGTGCCCTGTCAACTTCGGCCTCTGCCCGAGAAGCTTCCTTGTTTGCTCTCAAAACTTCATCCTCGGCCCTTTTTCTCTGCTTCTCAACTTGCTCTCGTAAGCGTGCAATATGTTTGACGGCATCAAGATGGCGACGGCCCATATCGGCTATCCTTCCGGCGGTCTGCAAAAGAAAAGTCAGAAAACACAACTTCAACAGCATTTAGATGAAGTAAAGAAGTCACAAGAAAAGTCAAAATGTGTGCCAAAAGTGCCGATTGGGCGGCTAGTGCTGTGGCTTTATAATTTGACTCCACTCAGAAAGCCTCCATGTCAGACGGCAACGACACGGATGTAGCCACGCCGAATGCCACCTCTGGATCTATAAGCCCCGAAGCATCGGAGAGAACCAACATGTTTTTTACCATGGGACGAATCACAAAAGGAACGATCTCGTTGAACTCTTCCAATCGAGGACGTTTATCGCCCTGTTCTTCCAAGCCAACCTCAAGATCGGCAGAGCGATTCTCTTCCTTTTCCTCAATTTCGTGACAGGCTTGGCCGACCAAGACAGATCCGGCATTTTTAGTCTTTCACAGTAACTCCCAAGGATTCTGGTTCGGCAACAGGAAGGGAAAATCGAGATTCGGCGGCTGGCGGTATTTCGCGCGGAGGGCCCTCCGATCTTCGGCGTGCGGCTAACCTTTCCGCATTCGCCTTTTTGGCGAGTTTTGATAGGCTTAATCCAGCCATACCCGAAGAATCTGCGACCGGAAGATCTTCTAGGCGTCGAAAAATGTCGTCAGGAGAAAGATCCCCCTGTCCCGAAGCAGATGGTGGATCGACGGAGTTCAACACCTCCTCTGATTCGGTCTCCGACTGATCTAACTCGGCAACATCAGCTACCTTATTTCTCTTCGAATCATATCCTTCAAAGCCCACTTGCCTCAGGTTTTTGAAATCGGACAAGATACGAGCAACGAGAGAATCTTCACCATCAGGAATCGGTATGTTTTCCACCGCCGAGAAGGTCGTATAAGTCGGCTAAGTCGGCTCGTAGCAAAGAAGTATATGAGCCGCCCTCCCCTGTTTCTGAAGACTCCGACGGCCGAAATACCTGAGAGCGACCCTAATGTCCGAAAGAACAGTCTCGTCGGTTGAAGGTTGAACCTTTTTCAAATCATTCCCTGCACAAAACAAGCTGGCTCGCCCCTCCATCTAGGAACAGGGTCGACACGATCCTTCCCTTCACTGAACTCCCAGTTACCTTGCACAATGACCATAACATCATCAACCCGTTTCCCAGAACTGGAAAGCATGGTGATTAGCTGATGGTCGGTGTCCTTGGCTCTAAGGAAGTAACGCCCGTGCCGACCGGAGGACTTAGCCAAAGCATAACAATGCCGAATGGCTGGAATACCAAGGTTGATCCTCAGACGACGATTCAGTGCTAGGACCCCCATTATAATTCTAAAGAAATTCACGTTAGGTTGGGAAGGGATTAAATCCCAATGGCGAAGAACGACCCTTAGAAACGGGTGAAGGGGAAAGCGGACTCCACCCTCTGCGATTGACAAGAGAGGAAAAACAATTGTGTTTCTATCCTCCCTCTCCATATCGAGAGTGCCGTCCATCACAAGTGACAAATGGACATCATCAGGGATAGAAAAATGGCGTCTGAAGCCAGTAATTCGGTCCGACGAGAGGAGGTCTTTCAGATGATTCGCCATGTCCTACTGTTTAACAAGAATGTGACAAGAGACAAACCGGGAAGAACTTAGGAAGAATGAAGAGGATATCGGAGAGAATGAGATTGCTGGAACGACGGGAAAAATAACCCAGCGCCCAATATGTTAGAAAACGAATTCTAAAGGACGCCAAATTTTAAATCACAATAAATAAACGCATACGAAGTGACGGGAAGTTGAGATGACAATCAAAGGGGGTATAATTAATGAAATAAGGCCAATCGTCAGATTTTGGTTCTGAGCGTTCGAAACCCGAAGCCAAGCACTCGGTAAGCGAATGTTGGCGAGAATGTAAGGGGAAGTGTGGGAGCCGAATAAACGGCAGAGTCGGAGGGGCCATATTTAGGGAGGCTGACAGTAGCCGACCACATCGTAAGACCGGTCATCAGCCGAGTGGGATAAATGGGCCGAATAAAGGAGGATTCCTAGAGCCGAATGGTAAGAAGGGTAATGATTGAAAAGTAGGCCCTAGTCCTGAGGACCAAAAGCACCAGATATAAATATAGGAACAATGGACACGAAAAGGTATGCAAGAATCATTTCACAAACTTAGTAGATAAGCTTTCTTGACTAGTGGAACTGACTTGTCCGTCCGAGTGCTAATTCCAGGACCACCGACCGGAGTACTTGTTCCTTTGCAGGTGACTAGCTGAGGATCAACAGCGTCTACCGGGATTCGAAGAGTATTTCCAAACCATATCCCCACAGTTTCCTATAAAAATTAAGTAGTGACTCATTCGATATGCAATAATGAGTTTGTACAACATGGTGTGGAAATGAGCCTCATACCTAAGAAGGCATGACATCCAAACAATACCTGGATCAACAAGAGGAGCTAGCTCATACCTAGTCATTATGGGCCTTAACCCAACCAATAGCATGACTTTTCACCTTTGATCGAGCTGAGCATGATCCGGCCTTCTAGAGGATAGCCAAGCTTGAAAGAGTGTTTAAGAACTCGTAGGGAATTAATTCTATCCCTGACACGGAAGATAGGTATACTAAAATAGCAGTGAGGTTGGCAGACAGATTTAAGATACATATGTTAATTGATTCGATGAGACTAGAGATCCGATCGTCCACATTTAACTCTACATAGACATTCTCAAGCCTATGGGACAGGTACAAGCGTAGAAGCTTTCTTTGTTCTGGAGGACCTTATCAAGGGCTGTAGTTACTTGGTATGCCAAGTTGAAAGATTCGGTGAAGAAGAATTAGGAGGAGCTAGTTGAGACGTTTATGGCCCAATACTCTTACCACACCCAAATTGAGGTCACAACCTAAGAGTTGGAGGCGACCTAGCAAGAACCTAAGGAGGGTTTTAGTGCATTTATCACTCGGTAGAGGAGTAAGGCAGCCCAAATGACAACCTGGCCTTTTGAGAATGATCAGGTCCAAATTGTCATACAAAACCTACAGCCTAGGCTTCTACAACAAATAATAGTCCTCCCACTTTTTAACTTAAAGGACTGGTATGACATAGAAATGTAGCTTGAAGATGCTATCAACTAGGGGTTGATTATGGAAGCTAAGTCTGTTCAGAAGCCATTCAATCGTACTGCCTATGCAAGAAACAGTATCAATGCAGAGGCCATAGAAGTCAACTCTATCCTCACTCATGGTAGCCTAATTGATCCTTTCACCATTGTCAGCCCACAAATAGCCAACCCAATTCACACCCAAAATAGAACCTTGCATCCTCTCTACAATGAACCTTACTCATGCTTTAAAAATCTTGATGGACAAAGGGTACCTCAAACCCTTTGATCCTTGACCTGTCTCTCATGCTCTTCCAGCCAAACACAACCCCAGCTATTATTGTGCATTTCACCAACAACATGGTCATGATATTGATCATTGTTTCGGAGAGCATTGACTTTTGCATTCTTGATGCACTAGAACCTCATATGATTGACCCAAGCTCCATAGTGGCATTGGCAGCCCAACTTAGGGTTTTAGTCAAGGAAAAGTTAGTTGTAGTACCAATGGATGGGTGAAGAATGAAATATAGAACCAAAGACAAAGGAACCCGAAGTACCAATGGTTGAGAAGGGCAAGTTGCTTGTAGAATAGTATGACCCAAACAAGTACATGGTGTCAGCTAGTCTGCCGAAGCCAAAAATCCCGATGCTCGACTCTTCAAGCATTAACATTATTAAAGAGAATGATCAAGGGCAAAATTTGGATGACATTGAGGATCTAGAGGAAGACCTGAACAACCTCCAGTTCTTTGAGAAGCAAGATCCTGGAGACACTGATAGGAATATAACTTTAAATAAATTAGTTTTGCCAGAAGTCCCTTGCAATGGTGCCAAAATTTGATGGGTCGTTTCACACACCAAAAATAAACACTATACTATACCAAATTCTTTTAGAATAATGGCAAGTCCAGATATCGATCCACAGGAACAAACGGGAAATTAAACTAATTCAATTGTTAAATTCTTAAATTAAGTTTGATAAAAAGATTGATGGATATTATGACTAAACGAGAATTAAATGAAATTGAGGAATTAAATTGACAATTAAAATTGGGGTTATAGATACTAATTTTTGGGAAAAACTTAGGGCAAAGTATTCACAACTAACTACATAAATAAGACTTAATATCGACCATCAATTGTACTCCAGTTTGAACTACCCAATATTTCATAACTATAAGTTTGAAACACAGATCAACAAGATTGTTGTGTTCAACATACAAGCATGACTCATCTCAAGTAGCATAAGGCGTTTGCTCTAAACTCTGGTAGCAACACGACCCATCTCTCGTAGCATGACTCGTCTCTTACTTTGAACACAAACACAAATAAAACTAATGTATGGAAAGCATTAAAAATCATAGAGAGTAAAACACTTGAAGAAATGAAAAGGAAAATTAATATAAACTTATAAAACATCCATACATTTATTCAAACCGTTTCACAATCACATCTTAAGAAAAATCCCTTTACATGGCTAGGGTTTCATTAAAACCCTAAAATTGGAACTCATGGAGGAGTGGGAAGAGGTGGAAGAGGAAGAAGCCCCCATGAAAGTTTTATAAATCCTCTCTTCAAACCCTAACCTCCCTTTTCCTTAGAATCTTTTTGAACCCCCTTCCGCCCTTTTTTTCTTTTTTTTTTATTCCTAGTAGAAAAGCCCAAAATTTTCACACACGCAACCCTAGGTGGGCCGTACGTACAGTAGAGCTTGGCCGCACATACGGTAAGGTGGATGGCTAGGATTTTTTGCTTCTCGCACGGAGAATCTGCTTTCATGCCCTTTTTGATTGAATTTGCATATTTCCTGTCAAATCGGTACAAGTGCACAAAACACATCATCTCTACCAAATAAACAAAATTGAAAGACTATAAATGTAATTTAAGCGACCTCGATGTGGTACCTTTCGACCTACATCACATCCCCCAACTTACATTTTGCTAGTCCTCGACCAAAACAATAGAAATAAGAAAAAGAAAAATACTCTAAGCCACTTTCGTAGGGATCACCATTGCATTTAGCATATGCAACAAGCCTTTAAGCCATAAGGTTACCCCAAGTGGACAAGTATAGTCTCGTGAGGGTTTCCAGAAATGATTCCCACAAACATCAACATATTCATATCTGGTCAACAACAATTAACCACACCACTCCACCTAACAATTAACTTATGTGCCACTACAGTGTGATATTAAGACATGATGAGTCATTGAAGGTACAGTGGACAAGCATGAAGGAAACTATTGAGCAAAGACCGCAATTCAGTTAATACAAATGTTAAATCCCCTACACTTATGAATGCTAGTAAACGCATCGTCAGTGCCCTTAGTGTAAAGTGCATTCCCCATAACTAGTTAACTGTCCACTATAATAGCCTAGTGTAACTCACAATAACACCCAACATATACATAAAAACTAAATTTTTGCAACCAAGATTCTTATCATTTTTTTTCTTTTTTTGAAAGACTGTGCAATGTCCTAATCCATTAAACTTTCTAATCAACCCAAGCATTGGGCCAATGACTCCCAAACCAGACGATTTTAGGGCACTAGGTGTGAAGACAACCCTACGGGCTTAATAACTCGAGCTGAAAAGGCTACGAACCCAAGCAAGTCTTTATTTATTTATTTTTTTCTTTTTCTTAACTCTGCAATGTCTAGGTCCCTTAAGCTTTCTAATTAACCCATTTAGCAAGTATTGGGCCAATGACTCCCAAACCAGACGGTTTTAGGGCACTAGGTGTAGAGACACCCCTATGGGCTTAATAACTCGAGTAAAACAGGCTACGAACCCAAACAAGTCAGTTTTTTTTTTTTTTTTTTTTTTTTTTTTTTTTTAAGAATCAAAGCTACTCATTTATTCTTTTTTGCAGCACTAGCAATTATCAATGATGTACACTAGAGATTAGAATAGAGAGGTCATCGCTATGAAAGTGTGTTTACGTGAATCAAGGCATACTCATGACAAGTGTACTAATACCACAAACACAAACAACTCTCCTAGTGCAAACATCACATGTGAGTATTTACCCAATAAACCATTTTCATACAAGCCCACTATGTTCCCCAACAAACATATGCTTATATCACTACTATACTAGCACAAAGTGAACATCAAGTGAAGTGGTGCAATCAAGTGCATCAAGTACAAACATGAATTGTTTTTAATACCCTCACCTCCCAACTAGAATGCAACATTGTCCTCAATGTAAGCAACTGTAAAGTAGATGGTAAAATGTGAAAGAGAGAGAGAGAGAGAGAGAGAGAGAGAGGATCTTACCAGATAGCGTAGGCGCACATCCAACGATGTAGGTGCAAACCAAACACACACACGCACACTATTTTTTTATTTATTTTTTACTATATAGTAGAAAAAGAAAAGAAAAGAAAATAAAATAAAACAAAACAAAAAGAAATAAAGAAATGAAACAAAAAAAATAGAATGGATATCACTAATTTGGATCCGGGGAGTGGTGAACATGCATCAGCGTCCGCGTTTCGAATGTCTCATCATGAACCCTAGCACCAAGCTGATCAAACTGTTGCTGGCTCGACTCCCAGAGGCGTGAAGTCACTTTGCGAGATGCAATCGATCACGATATCCATCAAGCAATCGCTTCACGAGTAATCCCGATATGCATCATAGTCAGGTCAGAGATCAACCACAGATTGCTGAATAGCGGCTTGATTATCCAAATGAGCCTGATATTGCGCCCGTGCCATACAGAATGGCGGTGGCACTGGCACTGGCACAGTGGCGAGCTCTACCAAAACAGCAGTAGGATTAGCTGAGACATTGGGGAGGAGTAGTGGAGGCGGTAGGCAAGCAGTGATTTGGCACCATTGGGTTCTACCATAAGCGGTGGCGGCGAAAGCTGACTCTCATTAGGTTCGAGAGGGTATGTCCCTTGGCCTTTTATGGGTGTAGTGATGAGGTTGGCGAAAGGGAGGGCCCATATAGAACCGCCTCAGGTGTTGCGCAACTTCACTTCATTAACGATAGGGAACATCCAGTTGAAGATCAAAATAAGGATGTCGACCCAAAATCAGAAGTCACATCGATAAAAGGCACAGAGGAAGTCCCCTCGCCGCTCTTCCTTGTGGCCTAGAGGGATGGCATTCTTTTTTAGAACCACATGAAGGAAGAGGAGGTGGCGCAGTAAGTTAGCCCGCCGGATACTAGTTCAGTTGTCATCATCCTGTTGTCCCTCATAAAATTCAGTCACCAGTGCCGAGACTGTGAGTTCTTGAGTGAACATCGGGAACTACTATTCATCGATAGTGTCCATTGAATAGTGGAGAACCTCAGTAATGGATGAAAGAGCTCCCGGGGCCTCGTCACTGGTGTACATGTTCTTATAAAAGACTCGCACAATGTGAGGATACACCGGCTTAGTGATAGTGCAGATGCGTAGGAGGCCCCGGTCTTCAAGTTATCAGACACTTCACGCAGTGGGTTGATGGCACCAAAAGAAGTCCACATCAAATGGTGTGTCGGAGGCAATTTGTTTAGTGGCCCAGATGTCGGTTAGTACATCCCTAGCGGTGATGTTAGCATTGCGAGGCCGTTTGGGTGCTCGGCGGGATGATGTGGATATATCTGCACAAAATAACACAACCAACACAACCAAAAACATGGAACTATTATATCAGCACTCATCAAATAGCGTATGCATACACAAATGTCTCAAAATCTCATTGTCATCACACCACCAGATTACTTTTATTTCAAATTTTATTTATTTATTTATTTATTTATTTATTTATTTTTCGATAATTTTTTTTCATTTAATTATTTTTTTATACTACCCTAAATTAACTTAGACTAAGTTAACATGAAAGAAAATTGACAAACGAAAATATGAAATACAAGGACTAAATAAATAAATTAGTAGAGAAAAAGAGAAGAAAATAAAAATAAAAACTAAACCACCAACCAATTAAACTAACAATTAAAACCCTAAATAAAAATAAAACTTCATCACTAACTAAACAATTGAAAGAAGAATATAAATAATCCACCAACCAATTAAACTAACAATTAAATGGAAATTAAAGAAATAAGAACCTCTAACTAAACAATTAAATTAAACAACTACATTATACAAAAATAGACTACAACAAGCCAAATTATTATTATGATTATTATTATTGGTGGAACTTTTTTTTTTCTTTTTTTTTTGGGCCGCACGTGCACCAGAGATGGTCGTACGTGCGGTGGTCTGTGTGCAGCAGCAATTTTGTTGTTGTTGTTGTTGTTGTTGTTGTTGTTGTTGTTGTTGTTGTATGTAAGGATGACAATGATGAAAAAGATGATGAATAAGCCTCAAAAACAACCATTAAACTACTAATGTACTAATATTACAAGTGAAAACTAAGAATCTAACCAAAACGAGGGTGATTACCTTAAAAAAGAAAAAAGTAGGAAGAAAAGAAAGGAAGAAGAAGATGTAGATCCATCGAAAAAAATGGCCCCCGAAAGGTCGTCGGTCGGAAAAAATGGTGATGCTTCGGTGGAAGGTGTTGGTGAGAAAAAGGGTGAGTGAAAGTTGAAGGAAGAAAGAAGAAGAAGTTGGTGATGGTGGGGTTTGATGAGTTTGTGGGTTTGTGAGGTTGAGAGAGAGAGAGACAGAGAGAGAGAGGGAGAAGAAGAAGAAGAAGAAGAAGAAGAAGAAGAAGAAGAAGATGATGATGATGATGATGATGATGATGATGATGATGATGTGAGGTTGAGAAAGAAAATATCTGGAAAGTGATGGTGAAGGTGGGTCAAGGGTTTGGCTTAATGAAGTTAATTTTTTTTTTTTTTTGAAAAAATAAAAATAAATAAATAAATAAAAATAAAGAAAGAAAAAATAAAGTGCAATCTGCAAAAAAAAAAAAATTATTTTGAAGAAATAATATAAAAAAAAGTAAACAAAAATAAAGAAAATAAACAAATAAATAAAATACAATCTACAGGATGCTTTGTTTTGTTTTTTTTTTTTTTTTTTTTTTTGGCGAAGGAAAAGAAAAAATAAATAAATAATAGAATAAAATCTAAATATTTTTTTTTACTAGGCCGCTTGTGCGCCTAAGAGGGCTGCACGCGCGGTGAATTATGGGCCGCTCCAGTGGCGCTTGCACAGAATACTTTTGGGCCTGGGCTGCTCGTGTGGCCTAGCCATTCACTCGAGCGCCTTTTTTTTTTTGAAAAGGACCACTCATGCACCCATTTGGGCCGCACGAGCGTTGAATTTCGGCCGCTCTAGCGGCAGAATTAGGCTGCTCCCGCAGTGCCCAAGTAGTACACTTTTGGGCTTGGGCCACTCATGGCTTTTCCGTTTATGCACCTTGCCTGGTCTTTCTGCATGTGCGCCAGTTTGGGCCGCACGTGCAATATGTTGCTCTCTTTTTTTTCCTTTCTTTTTTTTTAAAAAAAACCTAATTACAACCCAAGTAAAAATTTAATCCATTTCTACCTGCAATACACATCTGAAATAAAAATAGTACTTTGAAAATATCGGAATGCTTAACAAAGGTATAATCTTCACGCGAAAACCACAGGTACTACTTTTCTCCCTAACAATGTTTGTAACTTTCCATATTCTCCAATAGAGTGACAGACTAGGTTGATTCGGTATCTAGAATCGAGGCGCATAAAGCTAAATCGACCTATGGGATTACCATACAGAGTT
This sequence comes from Camellia lanceoleosa, assembly GCA_025200525.1. NCBI lineage: Eukaryota > Viridiplantae > Streptophyta > Magnoliopsida > Ericales > Theaceae > Camellia > Camellia lanceoleosa. The sequence goes on along the minus strand of JANUSC010000016.1, from coordinate 1,763,780 downwards.
CAAGTTGGGGTGGTTTTGAAGCAATGTCCACACCCCTGGATATTTAAACCAGACACTAGTCTCAGAAATTCCGAACATTTGCATTCTAGAGTTTGCCATTCAAACTCTAGTTTCCACCGTCTCAGTTGATCTCCTAGGGACTCACTACAAACACAATTAGGTGGCTATACCAGACCGTCGGATGTCGTTCTAGTACAGCAAACACCAAAGGAATTACACCTTTAAAGGATTTAAAGTCTCCTAGACATCAAATAAAGCACAGCTAAAGAAAAATAGAATAGTATAGAAAGGAATGAAAAGAGAACAAGACATCAATCTCTCAATCAAAGTAAAAAGGTTCCATCAAAGTAATGAACTCAATCATATCCCCACTCCCATTGCAAAGGCTTCTGTCTTTGGCCATTCACTTTAAAAGTGTTACCATTCATTAGATCTTACAGCTCAACGGTACCATAAATAAATGCCTCTACAATCACAAAGAGACCATCCGATCTTGATCTAAGCTTACCCGGAAAGAGTCTCAATTTTGAGTTAAAAAGTCATACTTTTTGGTCGAGTTCAAAGGATTTTCTATTAATGTGCTTATCATGGAATTCCTTAATTCAAGCTTTAAAATTTTTCAAACTCTTACATGCATCGTTTTGAATTTCCTCCAACTCACTGAGTTGTAATTTTCTATTGAGCCCAACCGCGGCCATATCGAAGTTAAATTTCTTTATGGCCCACAATGCTCGGTGCTCAGCTTTGCAAAACACCGCCCCTATATGGTGACATCCCAATGGGTGTCTTATAAGCAATGCGGTAGGCCTATAATGCATTAATCAAACGTTTTGACCAATCTTTCCTATCTGGCCTCACTGTTTTCTCTATTATGTGCTTTACCTCCCTATTAGGGACTTCCACTTGGGCACTAGTTTGAGGGTGGTATGGAGTGCCAACTTTATAAGTGAGTATTTCTTAACTACCGACTCAACGAACCAGTTACAAAAATGCGTACCCTGATCACTTATTATGGCTCTAGGAAACCCAAAACTGTAGACACCCCATTTTGACTGAACTTAAGACTCAAACGACACCGATTGAGTGCTCGGTCATGACACATATTGTCCTCATTCTGAGGTCTTAGAGTCTCGGCTGCGAGCTTTGCCTTCGGACTTCTAAACTTTTTTGTGCTTTGCCTCGGTTTGCGAACTAGGTCCTGTTTTCTCCATTTTCTCTTCCCGAAGGAAGGGAGAGGTCTCATAGACCATCTCTCACTGGCCGTAGGCCATTTTTCCCGTTTGGAGCCCAGTTTCCGATTTTCGGAGCCGTCAGCCGTATGCCTCAGTTGGGACCGCTTAACCACCTCTGTTTGCTCCAATTTTTGGCACACTTCTCGTTTCCTCCCTTTTGAGGAACACTGTGGCCCGAGAGACCAACTTCGTGGTCGAACGCCACCTCCGATGCTTCACAGTCAGTTTTCGGGGCCATAGGCCTCACGTTTTGGCCCCCGAACCTTCGTTTTGCATCCGCCTTGGTCCATTTTTGGTAGGGACCCTATTTTCATGGTTAGGGAGGTGGTAGTATGGTGGGAGGCCACCTTTTCCCATGAAAACTAGTTTTCCCTTTTTCTCTCTCCTAAAGCTGATTTTTCTTGCAGAAAACTGGTTTTTTACCCTTTTGAGCCACAATTTCTAGACTCCCACCACATTTGTTGTTCTCATCTGGGAGGCCACCAATATGGGTAGACTGACCAGTAATTCTTCTTGACCCTTTTGAACCCCTCTAAAAGGCTAGTTTTCTCTCTACTGGGTCACTGTTTCTGGTTTTTCTCCCTGTAGTTCTGTTGCACTTATCTGGGAGGCCACCAATCTGGGGTGGCCAACCAGAAATTGTCCTTGACCCTTTTGACCCCTGGTCGGCCCACCAGGGGTGATGGCTGGCCGGACACCTCAACTGGCCGGCCAGCTTCCTGCTTTTTGCTCTCTTTGAATGCATCACAGTTGTGCTAGCTGTGAAGCAATTGGACCATATGTGAGGTCTCTTGAGATATTTTAAGGCCTCTCCTCTATAAAGGAGAGGCTTGGCTTCGTTGTTAAGGGTTAGACAAAATTGTTGAAGGCTTATACCCTCCCTCCTCCATAACTCTCCCTTTCAAGCTCCAAACCCTACTTTTCTTACACCATTTGCACTACAACCCATAGCCTACCACCTCCATCACTCATTCCAACACCTTGGAGGCCATTCGAAGAGGTTGAAAGCTCCGAATTTTGGACCAAAAGCTCCTGATTTGCTGCTCTTTAAGGGTAAGTACCTCTTTAAGGGTGAGCACTTTCGGGCTTCGAGTCAAACTGTAAAGTGTCTTGTCGTGAGCCCCTCTTCAACTTTGTTTAAGGGTTCTTTTCTGTTTGAGGCCATCTACTGTCCCTTGTCTTCAATCTCTCTTTTAAGGCTATTTTGGCATCCTGTTTTAGCTCTACTTGTGAATATTTTCGAGGTTTGGTATAAACTGAAAAAAAAAATCTTTTTTTTGACGTCCTCTTCAAGTTTGCTTAAGGTTCTTTTTCTGTTTGGGGTCATTTTCCCCCTATGCATGCTTCATTCCTCCATGATTAGGACTATGCATTAGAGCACTTGCATTGGCCATGGTTTGGCCTCTTAGCCACTGAAATCCAGTGGATTTTCAGTGGCTTAGATGTATTTTTGAAGGCCGAAATTACAGGGGGGTGACCCCCTCTCTCCTTCTCTTGATTGGTGGTCTTTTGGGCCTTCCAAAGGAACCCTATTTTGCGTGCATCGAAGTCAGTTTCCAGGCCCTATTCTGTGAGTTTTGAGGTCTGCCTTGGTGCTGTCCAAGGCCCCTTGGGCCATATTTCATGTCTATAATGCACGTGTAGAGATATCACATTCAAGGCCTTTCAAGAATTCCTTTCTTTGCATGTTTCCGAGACCCATTTCAGGCCAATTTGGTGAGTTTTAAGGCTATCATATTTGATTTCTAGAGTTGATTTGGTCTTGCTAAGTGTCTATCTTGCATGTTCTTAACAACTCCTTGCATGGCCCTCTAAAGGAGCTCATCATTTTTGCATGCCATGGTTGCATTTCAGTGGTTATTTGGGCATATTTTGGCATGTTTTATTCACTAATTTTGACTGGTTTGGTGAGATTCCATGCGCATCATATAGTTGTAATACAACTCATGCTTACTAGCCAATTTTGCATGTTGCCTTAGCTCTTCATGTGAACACCTTTTGGCCATGCTTTGAACTAGTAATATGCATGTTTTGGGACTGCCTTGGCTCTGTCTATGTACTTCATAGCCAAATAATGCATGCTTTGTATAGCTATAAGTCAATACATGTGCCTAGTTTTGAGTATCGGGGCTTATTTCATGCATCGGTTATCATATTTCCATGATTCTAGATCATTTAGCATCATGTTTCAGTGCTGAAATTTACATGCTTATATGCCATCTTGCATCTCTTGCCATGCCTTGGTAGAGTGGCATTTTATGCCTTAGGTTCGGTCCTTGGTTTGCGTGCATGTGTCCACGCATTTCGATTGTCTCATTTTCATCTGATGGCCACTGATGTGAGTGTGGCTGAGGTCCACTCATGTTGGTGTAAGTCCATTATGCATTGTGTATGCCATTTCCATTCATAGCATTACGTATGCTAGGTTGTTTATTAGAGCATTGTGTATGCCATTTCATAGCATTGCGTATGCTAGGTTGTATGTTAGTCGCATTGTGTATGCCATCTCATTCGCATTGTGTTTGGGATAGGAGTTAACCCAAACATGGGAAACGAGGGACGTTTCATACTCCGAGTGGCGGGACGTGTCTCAATTCCCTGTCACCGACACTCCCGATTACCCGTGATGGAGTCTAGGCCTTGTTGTGTTTTCACGTGCATTCATTTCATATTGAGTCGTGCAATTCGACTCCTCGGCCATCATGCATCGAGATGCGTGATTGGTGGCACGTGGATCGAGGACTACACTCCCTGAAGAGTAGTCACGCATACATATGTGAAAATACTTTGCCATGCCCCTTTGTTGCTCTCTGTTGCAGTGAATCAAAAATCAGCGGCCTTCTGGAGCATTGTGCAATATTCTGAGAACAATTGCAAACAGAGGCAAACCGGGGCATCGCAATGGATTTCTGTACAAGGCAACTCAAGCATGCATCATCCATCATTCGGAACAGAGCTGAGGCGGTCCACCGATTTGCGTGCAATTTACTGCTTTCCTAGATTAATTTGTTAATTAATTAGGGTTTTGCTACTTATTCGGACTGTATTATTCATTTGGGACTGTATTTTATTTATTCGGACGCTCCGAGCGAGGGCACAACTGTAATAAGTGTGCGTGCGTGTGATGTATGCCTTCCAACCCCACGTTTTTCTCCCTTTTATTTACCAGCTTATAATGGTTAGATTAGGGCATGTTTCAATTAGCATACAGTATGATAGCATGTTTGCATTCATTCATCTGTTTTGCATGCACCGGGCTCGGCGCATCATACTAACTGCATTTGTATTTCAATTCCGAGTTAAATACTTGTTAGTTGTAGCATTTCACATGCCATCTTTAGAATAGCCGAGCCTATCTTAGTTGCATTTTGCATGTGTTGCAATAGGCATTTCTGTATAGTTAGGATCATGCATGGATTTCTAATTACCTTCTTGTGGGAGCCGAATATTTGGCTCATCCGAAGGGTTCGTATTTTGAGGCTGAAGATGGCCGGCTTTATCCTAAAAGAGTAAAGGGCCGAATATGATAATTAGGCCGAATAGAGAGACATTCCTAGGGCCGAATATTTAGAAGGGTAATGATTGAAAAGTAGGCCCTAGTCTCGAGAATCAGAAAAATAGCATGTATAAATATAGGAACAATGGACACGAAGAAGTATGTAAGAATCATTTTCACAAACTTAATGTACAAGTTTTCTTGAGTAGTAGAAACTGACTTGTCCGTCGGAGTGCTAATTCCGGCACCCCCGACCGAAGTACTTGTTTCTTTACAGGTGACTAACTGAGGATCAACTGCGTCTTCCAGGATCTGAAGAGTATTTCCAAAACCACTTCCCCACAATTGGTGTCGTCTGTGGGAATACTCAAATATATCCATGGAAGGGGTGACCGAAAATCCTCCGATAGCCACTGACGAGACTACACAGAGAGACGATCTGACTCCAGCAAATATGCTCGGGAAGGAACCCATCGCTGCAAGACGCGTTTTGAATTTCGATTCACCAACAACCTCAGCGCAGGAGACAATGCATGCCATCGTGGAACAAGCTAAGCAGAACGAACAAAGGTTGGAAAATATGATCGCAGAAAACGAACGTCTCCGTCAAGATTTGGCCCTGGAAGTAGCAAAATCCAGAGAAGCAGCGCGCCAAAACCCCGAACGACCCGTGAAGTCGGGAGGACAACAACCTCGAGCCCGACCAAGGGAAACCGATAGCAACTCCGACTCGTTATCTACGAAGCATGACAATAAGGAACGATCCGATACTTCCAACTCCTCCGAAAGGAGTCTACGTACAAGAAATAAACGCAGAAGAAGCAGTTCAGACGAGGACCGGCACGATCCTTTTATTCGACGGATTGGAAGAGCGGCCCTGCCCAAGAACTTCAAAGCTCCGTCATTTACTCTATATGACGGCAAATCAGACCCCACCGATCATATACGTCAATACAAGCAGGCCATGATGTTGCATGCAGATAACGAAGCCCTCATGTGCCGAATATTCCCCAGTAGCCTCGGGCCATTAGCTGTTAGATGGTATTACAAGCTGGAGCTGGCTTCAATCCGAAGCTTCCATCAATTACAAAAATCCTTTAGGGCCAGGTTCATCACCAACGAGGTGCAGCCGAAGCAAGCCGACTCTCTCTGGGCCATGCAGATCCAATCGAGAGAAATGCTCAGAGCATATTCGGTACGATATTGGGAATGCTTCAATCTCGTTGACAACTCTTGCAATGACTCTATGGCCATTACTGCCTTCAAAATGGCACTGCATCCTGACAGTGCTCTCCGCAACTCCCTAACCAGAAGGCCCCCCAAAATAGTCTGGGCATTGATGAAGAAAGTTGAAGAATATTGCAAAGTAGAAGACGACGCCTTGAGGATTAAAGCCAGGCAAGCGTCCACCAAAGTGACCCCTTCAGAAACTGCTCAACCGATAAGTGTCGCGCCGCCTCTGAGCCCCGAGCCACGACAACGTGCTAAACGAGACAAAAGACGGGACTCTCGCCAATCGAACGGTCAATGCTCCCATCAGGCGAACGAACAACTGCAAGTCGATAGCCGACGTTTGAGGCGAGCCGACAAGAAGTACACGGAACTGTCAGAACCAATCACCGCAATAATGGCCAAAATTCAACATCTCCCATTCTTCAGATGGCCGTCAAAAATGGTGGGACCTCCCGACAGCGAAGGATGAAGCGGTGCCAATATCACAAAGACCACGGTCACGAAACTGAGAACTGTTATGCACTAAAGGATCATTTGGAAGAACTGGTGCAAGATGGCCGATTGCCTCAGTACGTAAATAAGGACAAGCCGACTAAAGCACTCGCCTTGGCCTTGAGGCACGACTCCCCTCGACTCGGCGTAATCCATATGATCTACAGCCCGCCGGTGCCCCAGACTGTGCTCGAGGTTCAATCGCATCCAGTCCCTCAAGAGAAACGTATTCAGCCCAAGTGGCACGTCGGAGTTCCAACGATCACATTCAGTGAATACGACCTCAGCGGCACAGCGACCTCACACATTGATCCGTTGGTCATCAGCCTATGCATAAATCGGTTCACCATCGGACGCATTCTCATTGATCCAGGAAGTACTTCAGAGATCATGTATTACGGAACCTTCGTAAAACTCGGCCTCGACAAGTCGGATCTGTCTTCAGCACCACACCCTTTGTACGACTTTAATACGAATCCCAAGTATCCATTGGGCAAGATCAAGCTACCCGTCCGAGCGGCCTCTAGAACAATCGAAGTGGAATTCTTGGTCGTAAAGCTCCCTTCACCGTATAATGCCATTATGGGGCGAACCTGGTTACACCTTATGAAGGCCGTCCCAAGCACCTATCATAAACTAGTACGCTTCCCGACAGGGCACAGCATTGAAGAAAAACGCGGGTCCGCCCAGTCAGCACAGACAGAACTCTTAAGAAAATCGAGTCATTGACCCGACCAGTGGGATTTGACACTTGTAAATGCATTTCGCACCTGCAATACGAATTATTTTTGCTCTAAATCAATTATTGATGGGGTGCTCGCCAGGATATCAGTACAAAGTCTCCATGTTCGGAGCGCCTTTCGTGAATGACGCGATTGGGCAAGCAGTCTCCGAATTCGGAGCCCCTTAGGATGAATGACATCCCAGGGCCGATTAAAGTCTCCGGATTCAGAGCGTCTTTCGTGAATGACGCGATTGGCCAAACAGTGTCTGAATTCAGAGCCCCTTAGGATGAATGACATTCCAGGGCCGATTAAAGTCTCCGAATTCGGAGCGCCTTTCGTGAATGACGCGATTGGCCAAACAGTCTCCGAATTCGGAGCCCCTTAGGATGAATGACATCCCAGGGCCGATTAAAGTTTCCAGATTCGAAGCGCCTTTCGTGAATGACGCGATTGGCCAAACAGTCTCCGAATTCAGAGCCCCTTAGGATGAATGACATCCCAGGGCCGATTAAAGTCTCCGAATTCAGAGCGCCTTTTGTGAATGACGCGATTGGCCAAACAGTTTCCGAATTCGGAGCCCCTTAGGATGAATGACATCCCAAGGCCGATTAAAGTCTCCGGATTCAGAGCGCCTTTTGTGAATGACGCGATTGGCCAAACAGTCTTCGGATTCGGAGCCCCTTAGGATGCATTACATCCCAAGGCCGATTAAAGTTTTCGGATTCGGAGCGCCTTTCGTGAACGACGCGATTGGCCAAACAGTCTCCGGATTCGGAGCCCCTTGGGGCGCATGGCATCCGAGGGCCGATTAAAGTCTCCGGATTCGGAGCCATTTTGGACGCATGACATCCTAGGGCCGACTAAATCACCGATCATTAGTCCACGTAGTGCACGATGCCTTATGATTGATTAGTTCATAAATTTAATCGGCCGTGTTTTTAAACATGCCAAAATGTGCCTCGACCGGTTCACACGCAGAACCCATTCAGGTCCACAAACTCGCACCTCGCCCGAGTCAAAGGCCGATTCATCAATATGGGGCAAATACTTGAGTTGCATGGCCGGTTCAATCATAACTTCAAACAGTTGCACTAATTGAATAAAACATATCAATATTTGCAATAGATATGTAACAACTAAAAACGATTTTCAAGACAAGGCCAAGATTCAAGACAAGGCCATCAACAGTGTCAAAGCTAAGATTCAAGACAAGGCCATCGACAATGTCAAGGCTAAGATACAAGACAAGGAAGGGTAGTGGCAACGGTCGTTGTGCTTCCTTTCGGGGTGATCTGCTTTTACGACTTGGAGACTAACGTATTTCTTGTTCCGCCTTCCACCACAGCGAATTCCTGCCGAGACGCATAGCGACATCAAGCTCGGCCAAAATTCGAGTTTGCCTGATTAAAACAAAATCCTTTTTTACGTAGTGTTATATAACCCTGCGTGAGAAACAGTATTAATAACAACCAGGCCATGAATTTGAAGAGCTCAATTCATTTATTGCACGGGCATGGAACCCGATGAGTCAAAACGACGGTTAATGTTCACCCTTTAAAAACAGACGCGCTGCCCAAGAAACTAGGCTCTAACAGCCAATCCATTTTAACCGCCCAAGCCGCTCGAAGTGGAGGCAGACCAAACTATTTGGTTCCCTCAAGATATGATGGCCTCATTCGGCAATAAATGAGAATAAATTGGGCCGACCCCGGACGCTTAATGGGTAGAAGGGCCGATCAATGTCCATGCATTCTTTGGAGACATCTATATGCGGCATATACAAGAATGAAGCATTCTTAATAAAACACTTTTTATTAAAAATAAAAATTAAAAATTACATGATATATCAAACGCAACATGCGTTCGGACCTCATACAGCGTCACCCTCATCCTCACTCTTCTCTATTTCAAACGCAGAAAACGGAAAATGCCTTCTTTGGTAGAGTGGTGACGCCGAATCTTTACCCGATGCTCAAAGAGTCTCTGCGACTGGACATGCCTTGATCCAACCGTGCCTGAACCCACGGTTCTCACATCTGCAGACTTCTTTGGCAAGCTTCTCCCTGGTCCTTTCAATCCCAACTAATCGGCCGTCGTGAAAACCTTTTTTCGTATGACCGCCCCTTCGTGCTCTCCAATGTGAACATACTCGCCGTCTCACGATCGGCGATCGCGGCACTTATAAGCCGACTAGTAACCCTTTCCTTCACGATTGGGTTAACCGGCGCCGAGGACTGTCCCTGGATAGCCTTCATTTTCCTTAACTCACGCATTGCTGATTCCGTGCGAGCTTCCAAACTCCGTATCTGTTCCTCCTTTTTCTCCATTTCTCGTCGAACAGCGCGCAGACGGATACAGACTTCGTACGCAGTATGAAGCCCCTTCACCGCACCATGAATGCCTTCGCGAAACACTTCATAGTCCTGTTGATCCACCATTGATTGCTGAACCTCAGGAGGAAATATCTGTCGAGCGAACTCGACCGCTACATCGGGGTCTCGAATGATCAAGTCCGCCTCCGTCATGGGTCTATTTTTCATAAACACCGAAAAGCTTAACGGGCACGGGTTCACACCCACGCTCCTCTCGACCCGGGGTTGTGGAGACCTACCCTACGACTATCTGTCTCGCCTGGGCGACCTGCTTCGACGTCGAGGAGAATGACGCCTCTCTCGACCACTAGAACGCTTACTCCCGGTGCGCGAGGGTTCCTCACCGCGATTCATGTCTCCACCCAGCTCAGCTAGCGTCTTCGATTCCCCTTTACTATTAAAGAAGAGTCGATTCGACATTCACGCGTCAAGTCATCTGGCAAAACCTCCAGCCAGTTGTAAAACAAGCTCATCGATCTTATACCTTTGTTCATTTATCCTCCACAGGGGCAACACAATCGAGGCAATCTCATTAATTGTCCACCTGAATCGCCCGACGCCGGCGGATCCACCAGACAGTTCTGCTCCATTACCCCAGCCGGCTCACGTATCGATCCTTGAAACCTTGACATTCGTATCATGAACCCCATGGGGTAAGGGCAGCTTCATTAATCTTTTTGGCTCTATATCAGCCGGCTCACATTCTTTCGGCTGAACCCCAGCCGGCTCACATGAACCCCCTGGGGCAAGTTCTGATTCATTAATCTTTTCGGCTCTATATCAGCCGGCTCGCATTCTTTCGGCTCAACCCCAGCCGGCTCACATGAACCCCCTGGGGCAAGTTCTTATTCGTAAATCTTTTCGGCTCTATCCCATCCAGCTCACATGAAACCCCTAGGCCAGGGCCGATTCATCAATTCCTTCGGCTTGGCCCCAGCCGGCTCACATGAACCCCCTGGGGCAAGGGCCGATTCATCAATTCTTTCGGCTCAACCAACCCAGCCGACTCACGTACTGATCCTTGAAACCTTGACATTCGTATCATGAACCCCATGGGGGTAAGGGTAGATTCTTCAATCTTTTCGACTCTATATCAGCCGGCTCGCATTCTTTCGGCTCAACCCGGTCATGAACCCCACAGGGGGCAAGTTGATTAAGTAAATCTTTTCGGCTCTATATCAGCCGGCCCACATTCTTTCGGCTCAACCCCAGCCGGCTCACATGAACCCCCTAGGCAAAGGCCGACTCATCAATTCTTTCGGCTCAACCAACCTACTTACGCGACTGACGATCATCCATCCCCCAGGGGTGAGGGCGATTTATTTATTTTTTTCCATTTTGGTCTCGATTCGGCTCACGACTCCACAGGATATTCAATTTTATTATTGTTACAGGATATTCAATTTCTACGAGCTCAAACGCAGCGAAAGGCACAAAAGGCATAAAACTTCTTTAACCGCAAAAACTATGTACAAGTAGAAGCGAAATTATAGGGGCATTTTCCATTAATAAATTAACTTAACCACAAAAACTATGTACAACTAGAAGCGAAATTACAAGGACATTTTCGTTAATAAATTGTCCGCAGATGGTAACCAATTTATACATGAAATTACCCCGAACTAGCAAAAAATGAAACAAAAAACACCACCAAAAATCGAATCAGATTCCCCTCCAGTTCATTCCTCGATGGCGGATTCAAGTGGCTCAATGTCAACCTGCTCATAAGGAATCGGCAAATCCAGTGTAACCCCAGCAGCGGCAAGGGCTTTGAGCCACCCATGTTTGAACCCCCGATTCTCAAAGCTGGGAACTTCATCAATGTATTCTGTCTGGGCAGTGCTTCTTCCGGCCTCAAAAGCATCAGATTCGGCTTTTTCCTTGGCCGCCTTGAGCTCCTCGAGCTGAGCCTTCGCCGCCGCAAGCGCGTCCTTGGTAAATTTGAGCGATTCCTCGCTCGCATTCGCTCTAGACTCAGCGTCAATACGGAGTTGTTCAGCGGCGCAAGCCCTTTCCTTCTCTGCTTCGGCTCTCGCGCTCTCCATTTCGGCTCTCATTATTTCAAACTCCGCCCTACTCTTCTGACCGTGCACTTCTGATTGCAAACGGTCAATTCTCCCCAGAGCATCCCGCAGGCGACGACCCAAGTCGGCAATCCTTCCAATCGTCTGAAAAATAAGTCCGCATCATTAGACACCTTTAAACAAATTCAAGCAAAGTTGAGCAAAATTGAGGTAACCTACCAGGAGAGCCGACTAAGCAGATAAGTCTACGGCCATTATATCCGGAACGGCTCTAAAGGCCGCATTATCAACCGGCAAAGAAATCAAAGCCGCCAGGCTCAACGCCACGGCCGGATCCTGAATAGCTAAAGCGTCGGAAGAAATCGGTACATCCCTGATTTTTGGCCGAATAACAAATGGCACCACAGCTGACTCCTCAAGGCGAGGCCGTTTGCTGTCAGAACCAATTTCTGTACTAACCTCTCTTTCGGCGCTCCTCTTCTGCCCCCGCTCCTCCGAAATCTGTCGTTCCCCGCCGACCTGATCACCCTCTTGATCGCCTTCTTTCTTCGACTCAGCCGCAGTAACCTCAACTGTCCCTTCAATAACGAGTGTGAAGGGCTTAATCAAGCTGGGATCAGAGCCAGCGGCTTCGGCCTCAGCCTTTTTTCGAGTACCCAATCACTCGGCATTCATTCTGCGCGCCATCTGTGAGAGGCTTTCCTTTGCCATACCCTCGAAAAATTCGTCGGGTAGATCTCCTGAATTCGCGAAAATGTCGCCGGATGAGAACTCCACTCAGCCCGAAGTGGATGGTGAGAAACACAGGCGAGTTAAATCGGCCTCAAGCGCCGAGCAGATGACGCGTCGCCCTCTTTGGCTTCTCCGACAAACTCTACCGCTGGCTCAACCCGTTCCCCCGAATCAGAAACCTCAAGACCAATTAGCCTAAGGTTTTTGAAATCGGGAAAGACAAGAGCTGAGAGGTGCTGATCTCCGGGTGGAATTGGGATGTTGTCCGCGGCCGAAAATGTAGTATAAGTGGGTTCGTACCGAAGAAGGATATGGACGGCTCTTCCCTGTCTCTGCACGTTTGGACGTCCGAAATATCCGAGCGCAATCTTGACTTCCCTAAGGACCACGTCGTCAGCTAAACTTAGGATCTTCTTCAGTTTATTACCTACAAAAGATAGAGACTAATTAAGGCAAGAAAGCCGATTAAAGCACAGGTCAACAAACATGAGATATTATGTGGCCACCTGGGTCACCCCAATGTCTGGGAATGGGGTCTAAGCAATCTTCGCCTTCGGTGAAATCCCAATTACCTTGGACATTGACCATCACATCGTCAACCCTCTTACCAGAGCTGGCAAGCATAGTCACCAAGTGATGGTCAGTATCCTTGGCCCTGAGAAAATATCGCCCCAGCCGACCAGAAGATTTGGCCAAAGCATAGCAGTGCCGAATGGCGGGAACTCCAAGATTCAACCCAAGGAGTCGATTCAATTCTACAACCCCCATAATGATTCGAAAGAAATTTACATTGGGTTGAGAAGGAATCAAACCCCAATACCAAAGGACGACCCTAAGCAATGGATGTAAGGGGAAACGGACTCCACCCTCTGTGATGGATAAGAGGGGGAATACGATCGTATTCTGATCCCCCCTTTCCATATCAAGGGTACTATCCTTTACAAGGGATAAGTGGACATCGTCGGGAATGGAAAAGTGTCACCGGAATCCGAAGATGCGACCCTCGGAAAGGAGTTCTTTCAGGTGTTTCGACATTTTTATGGGGATCCAAGGATTCGCCAAAAATAGAAATAGCAAACAGAAAGTAGGACTACAAAGAAAAGGGAAGAAGACTTAGGAGGAGAAGTCGAAGGTAGACGGACAAAAGTTGCAGAAAACACGAGTCAGAAATGGGATGTGCGGTGACGGTCCAAAACAATCTCTAATAGTTCGACCAAATGTGCACCCGAAAGGACTAAGGTTTCAAATCGCAATAAATGTGAAAGACGCTTAAGTAAGGCGGGAAAGTGTAATGATGAGCGAAAAGGTATGCGTCTCGAGACGTCTGTTTGGGAATACGCGAGGTCGCATGATTTATTTTAAACTTTTCGAATTCGAAGCCAAACACGCCGATTAACTGCCGTCAATAGGGAATTCGGGGGGCAATTGTGGGAGCTGAATATTTGGCTCATCCGAAGGGTTCGTATTTTGAGGCTGAAGATGGCCGGCTGTATCCTGAAAGAGTAAATGGCCGAACATGATAATTAGGCCGAATAGAGAGATATTCCTAGAGCCGAATATTGAGAAGGGTAATGATTGAAAAGTAGGCCCTAGTCCCGAGAATCAGAAAAATAGCAGGTATAAATATAGGAACAATGGACACGAAGAGGTATGAAAGAATCATTTTCACAAACTTAATATACAAGTTTTCTTGAGTAGTAAAAACTGAGTTGTCCGTCAGAGTGCTAATTCCAGCACCCCAGACCGGAATACTTGTTTCTTTGCAGGTGACTAACTGAGGATCAACCGCGTCTTCCAGGATCTGAAGAGTATTTCCAAAACCACTTCCCCACACTTCTATTTTGGCTTGGAGTACTCGGTAAGTACTTATGCTTTAGTATCCTTGCATGTGTGTGAGTGACTGCCATGATAGCATGCTTACCATGAGGCTAACTGCTTATGTGATATATCTGCCTGAATGCCTGTGGGTGAAGGTTGGATTATCTGAATTGGAATAAATGCATTGACTATGAGTTTTAAGCCCACTAGATAGTGGCAAAACCATGTTTTCTAAGCCCACCCGAGGGTGGTAAATCCACGTCTTAGCCTACTTGCGGGTAGCACAATCAAACCACTTTCAAAATAAACAAAGATGAAATGTTTCGTTCCAATTCAGGCGATCCAGTCTATACTTGTATGCTGTGCGCATCACATAGTAACTCTAGGCTAATAACCGAAATAAGAACACATAATGTTTTCAAAACTAGATATCATGGTTAGTAGAGGCCGATCTTTGATCGGGCGAGCGGGGGTGCTCACGAAGTGACCTTCCCCAATCATAACCAATTTCCCGAGCTGAGGCAACTTTGGTGATGACGGACACGTGGCCTTAGGCAACGAGTTAGGGTTTCCTAAATTCCCCAAAAATAAATATTAAGGTGGCGACTCTGTATTTGGCAAAGCAGTCCATGTTTGGCACTTCTTTCTAAAAAATCTATTTTCCAAAACGATTTGTCGGATTTGGACTCTTTGATGATTCATCGGTCTTGCATTGCACTCTGCGAGATTAGATACAAGAGCGTGACACAAATTGAGTCCGAACTGTAGCATGAGGCCCGAGGGCGCGTCTATAGTTTCTAGCGACTCGGCTGGGGACTTAGAGAACTTGACTCGAACTTATGATATCTTGTTTTGACTGGACTTATGTGTTTCTTTGCATTGCATTTGCATTGGTGCGCCTAGGACACCATGTTTGCCATCTACTATTCCTGAACGGTTTGCCGGAGGCTTGTCTTGTCAAGGCATGACCATAAGGCTGATCGGTTGTGGGCTCTGCCAGTATGGGAACACAAACCCTGGTTTTACCGGGGCACCCTTTTTGACCATTCGACCTAGTGCATATTCGGATCCATAGTGATCATTCCAAACTAGGACAGGTTGCTTGCCCGATAGGTTGTCTTAAACCGCTGCGTGCGTAGTGAAACCCTAGCTCCTGAGAAAATAGGACAGGGAAACCCTCCCCCAACATAGGGGTGTTTTGGCTCTCAACTATCTGTTATGTGTTGTCAGAGTGTGTCTCTACGGGGGTTGCATGTGTTAGTTTGCGAGTTTGGGGCATTAGACCTGCGGGTATCAGTTCAGTGTTTGAGAATCAGTTATCTGTGGGTATCGGATTCAGTTTTGGGGACAATGATTTGGGGATAATAATCAGTGTTTGAGGACAACATGTATTCAGCTTATCTAACTGTGTGTTGTAATGCCCGACTGTGCATTGTGTATTTATTTTAAGCCGTTAGGCTGTCCATTTATCTGTTTATTTGTTTCCTTATTGCTTTATTTATCTTTTTTCTGGGGCAGTTTTAGCACAATTACTTCAGACCAAGCAGATATCCCCCAAGCACCCTGGACAAGAGGTCGTCGACTCAATCGATCTGAGGATCTGGTTGACAGACAACTAGTGTTTCACTCTCTACCCCCAGTTATCAGACGGAGGCCGAGAAAGCGCATTAATGTCGACGAGAGGTTACAGGCGATGGTCTACCTTAGCGACAAACGATGGACCGAGATCTCAGTTTCTGCCATAGAGGTACACATACCAGTCAGTCAACAGCATCAGCAGAACATGGCCGGGATGGAAGAAATGATGCGCCAGCTTTAGGGAGGAGGACGCTGTCCGCCAAGCGGAGTTCTCTAAACAGCAGGCCACAATCATGACCCAGCAGGCCGAGCTCGTCACTAGACTGCAACAGCAGAATGGGGCATCAGCCTCACATCAAGCTCCTCCCCCACCAAGGGTCCCGCTACCTGAGCAGGCACCAACTATCCAAAATGTCCTGCCAAATACCCAGAACATCTTGCCAAATGTTCAGACCCTCCGGGAGGACACAGACATTCCAACGGGGCTAGCTCCGCCCCCGCTTCTACCTCAACTGTTTAAGGCACATACGCCTATCAACCACCCAAACACTCCCTTCGAGTTCGAAGTAGACCCAACAGCACTGAAATTGCGCAAGCTCGAGAAGTTGTTCAAGAAATCCCAAGGGGTAAAGGCTATTCCGGATATCGAGGATGGATATACCGACGTGGCTGTGACGTTGCCGAATAGGTTTAAAATGCCGCAAATTGATCGCTTCGATGGATCTGGGGACCCCATGGTGCATCTCCAGCTATTCTTAGATATACTACGGTCGATGGGCCTCACCAGACCACAGAAGCTTTCGTATTCAGCTGGACCTTGTCAAGTGTGGCCGCTATCTGGTATGCGAAGTTAGAGGATGATGTTAAGCGGAGTTGGGATGAAATGGCCGAGGCCTTTGTTGCGCAATACTCTTACAAATACCCAAATCGAGATTACAACTCGAGATCTCGAAACAACAAGGCAGGAGCATAAAGAGAGCTTCTCGGAATTTGCAACCCAGTGGAGGGCGAAGGCTTCAATGATGACCCTGAGGCCTACTGACAAAGATCAAATCAGGATGATTGTGTGCAATCTCCAGCCAAAATTGATGCAAAAAATGATTGTGCACCCCTTTCCCACTTTTTCAAATCTGCATGAAATGGGGGTACAGATCGAAGATGCAACGAAACAAGGTCTGATTGACCAGGATAAGGAGCAGCCCCGAAGGACTTTCAACTGCAACAACAACGCAGGCCCAAGCAGTGTTGCGAATACAAGGGCTTCGGAAGTCAGCATGGTCACCACCATTCCCCCTTCCCTTTCAAGACCCATGGCAGCCACACCTTTCTCTGGTGCATCCGAAAGCAACACACAGACCACCAAATACCAATCCAGAGGCCAAAGAACCTTCACCCCATTGTATATGCCCCTGTCCAAGGCTCTAGGGGTATTAATCAAAAAAGGCATCTAAAACCCCTAGAGCCGAGGCCATTTCCAAATCCGCTCCCTCCCTCTCACAACCCAGCCAAATACTGTGCATATCACCAACAACACGGTCATGACACTAACCAATGTTTCCGACTGCGTCATGAGATTCAAGATCTCATTGACAAACAGGTGATCCTACCTCCAGAAAAACCCAATGTCACAACTAATCCACTCTCTACACACAACCAAGCTCCACCTCCCAAAAGAGTCAATTTTATCCAGACTGGGGTCGTGTCTTACGATCCTAGTAGCTATATCACTCCTTCCCACCTGCGTAAGCGGGAGGTGCTCTTTCCTGACTGCACTGACTTTTTGTGCATATTAGACATCTCCAGAACCCAACCCGAGTCAACGGTGGTGATTGGCAGAGATAGAATAGAGGAGGTCTCAAAGGTGGATGAAATTGTTGAATTAGGGTTTAAGCCGTCTGGGAGTGTCGCTGGGGGAGCCTACGATCTGAGTGATTACATTCTGCCAGCAGGCTAGTTTGAGCCAAATAATGAATTGTCAGAGAGGGCAGAGCTGTGTGCGATCCGAGGGATGGATTTGAGCAAGGGACAGATGATTTGACGATTGTGGAAGAGGACTTAGCCAACCTCCAGTTTTTCAACGACCAAGATCGAGGACGCCAGCTCGGGTTTGATTATGAGAATCGGCGAGGATTCTTGGGTGGCTTGATGACCTACCAGACGTCGTCGAAGAATCTCAGTTGGGACAGGGCCCGGCAGGGGCGAGAGTATCAATTGTGGCAGGAAGGGCCGGAACTCAGAGTATATTGCCGGAGAGCGCCGGTACGAAGAATTTCGCTCAGGATTTGGGCATTGTAGATGTAGAGAAAGTTGTACAACAAACTACACCAACACAGGTGGAACAAGAAATTTTTTGAGATTCTGAGAGAATGAGGAAAGCTAAAGCCCATAGGGGATTGAAAGTGTTGTGGGCACAAGAACAGCAAATGCTGCGAGCATGCGAGCTGAAGGTACTGCGAGTACAATCATATCAGAGCCGGACAAGTGTCTGTAGGCTGCCAACGGAATGTGGTGGGAGGACGATGATTTATGTCTTGCCCACACGGATGAGGATTGGGGGAGCAATCAGCCAGACGATACTTGATATATCGGCGAGGTCAATCACATGACGAGAAGCGGGCGGTATTTTAAGCCCCCGCACCTAGACCAGCCAGAAGCATCGGGGAAAGATGAGAAGAAAATCGAAGAAGAGGTTGTACTCAAGCAATTAAAGAAGATACAGGCAGGCATCCCCATCTGGGGACTGCTTATGGCGTCACGAGTACACAGACAGGCTATCCAGTCGGCTATGGACAAGGCCAAGCTCTCTATAGACACCACGCCAGAGCAGCTAGTTGGATTGGTTTTTCCGGGAGCAGGTTCCCCGACGTTGACCTTTTCTGACAAAGAACTACCGCATGTGGGCACAAATCACAACAAACCTCTCTACATCTCTGTGGAATGTAGAGGCAAATGGGTACCGGTGGTTCTTGTCGACACGGGATCCGCTATTAATGTGTGCCCGTCAAGGACGGCATATGCAATCGGGTTGAAGCCCACGGACTTCGTGCCAACTGCCCAGGTGACTCGAGCATATGATAACACAAGTAGGGAGGTGATGGGGACTGTCAAAATTCAGACCCAGGTTGGTCTAGGACAGCACGAGATTGATTTCCATGTCTTGGACGTTCCCGCAACCTTTAACCTACTTTTGGGGCGGCTGTGGTTGCATCAGGTAAAGGCAGTTTCTTCCACCTTGCACCAGATGGTGAAATACCCCCATGGGAAGGGAGTAGCCATCGTTTTTGTGAATTCAACGATCCATCCACTACCGGAGGTGTCTACACCAGTCTTGGAAATCGAACATGGCACGGAGGATGTGTTCCTATCAGGGTTTACTCTGGCTGAGGCTTGAGTTGTGCAGAACATCATGGCCCTTAATGAGGAAGTGTATGTCAGCGCTCAATCTGTATACCTCATGAACAAGCTTCAACACATCACCAGGATGGGATTGAGAAAGAGCGGCCAGAAGGGCGTCGCAGCATTGGCTGAAGTGCCACACAACCCCCATACCTTTGGCTTAGGTTATCTGCCCACTAAAGAGGATTGCGTGAGGAAGGGAAAGGAAATGGCTGGGAGAGCCAGAGCGAAGCAGGCTGGGAAGCCTTTTGAGCTAATGCATAGGCCCATTCAGGGTACCCTAAATGGACGCTTTGTCCGGGAGGGGGAGGACTTTCCGTTTTGTGGCTTCCCAGAGCCGTGGCTAACTGTGGAGAGGAAGTGCATGCCTGGTTTCGAGATCTTCTTTGACCTGCAGTTATCCGGGGATGACGTTGCCAAAAAGCAGACGGACCCATTGGCTGAGGCTGAGCAGAGTAAGAAAGTGCAGTCTGAGGACCCTGAAAATGAAATGGGGGTAGTGCTGGCGTGTCTACTTTCAGATCCTCCGATCCACCAGAAGTGCTTGGAGGATAACTTCTCGGTATGCATGATCGAGAATGAAACGGCTGCGGGCCCACCAGCAATTATTTTGGATGCATCTATTGCACCCTCTCTCATTTGGCAGTATGAAAAGGGATTTTTGTCCAGCAGCACCGGGTCAAGTAGGGAGCCAGAATCTAATTCCACCGAGTCTTGTGAGTCGAAATCAGGTTCCAGCTCGACTGAGTCTGAGTCTGGTATTCCTGGGGATGATAACCTGGATGCCACAGTCTTGTCCGGGTCGTCTTTTTCTTTCTCTTTTGAGTCTGTTGTAACTGAAGAATCGGACGATTTGGATGTGCTTAATGAGAATGATGTGGCTGTGGTTTCTGAGTACTTTTCTATGCCCTTGATTTATTGCATTAACTTAGACTTTCAAAATTTTGATGAAAACGACGAGGAAGAAATTCCTCCGGTTTTGCAACACTTAATTGAACAAGAGCAGGAAAGATTTGTTAAACCTTTAGTTGATGAAATCACTACTGTGAATATCGGTACTGAGGAGGACCCACGGCTGGTCCAGATCGGGTCCACGTTGTCTTCGGAAGAACGCGAGCTCTTGGTCGCTTTATTAAAAGCTTTCAAAGATGTTTTCGCGTGGTCCTATGAAGACATGCCTGGAATTGATCTTGAGATTGTACAGCACCGGATCCCTCTTGACCCCGAGGCCCAACCTGTTATGCAAAAACTCAGGAGGATCTGCCCGGATTGGGCTCTCAAGATTAAGGAAGAGGTCACCAAGCAAATCGACGCAGGCTTCTTGCTGGTATCCGAATACCCAACTTGGGTGGCCAACATCGTTCCAGTGCCGAAGAAGGATGGCAGGATCCGGGTGTTCGTGGATTTCAGGGATTTGAACAGAGCTAGTCCAAAGGATGACTTTCCCTTGCCGCATATTGATGAGTTAGTGGACTTCACAACGGGGCATGCTATGCTTTCGTTTATGGATGGCTTCTCAGGATACAATCAAATAGTGATGGCACCTGAAGATCGGGAAAAGACTGCTTTCACCACCCCGTGGGGGACTTACTGCTACAGAGTGATGTCGTTTGGGTTAAAGAATGCTGGAGCTACATATCAACGGGCCGCGACCACAATATTACATGACATGATCCCCAAAGAGGTTGAGGTGTACGTGGACGACATGATTGTCAACTCCAAAGAAAGAGAGGGCCACTACACCGCCTTGCAAAAGTTCATTCAAAGGATCAGAGAATTTCGATTGCGGCTGAATCCTCAGAAGTGTACGTTCTGTGTTACAGTGGGAAAAATGCTAGGGTTTCTGATTACACAAAGAGGTATCGAAGTCGACCCTTCCAAAATCAAGGCCATCTTAGAAATGCCACCACCAAGGATTGAAAGGAGGCGCGAGGCTTTCTGGGTAAAGTGCAATTCATAAGACAGTTTATCTCAAAATTAACCTTGACTTGTGAACCACTTTTTGGTCTCCTGAGGAAAGGCAAGAAATTCTAGTGGGACGGCCGATGCCAAGCTGCTTTTGAACAAATCAAGGAATACTTACAGAACCCGCCCGTGTTGTCACCACTAGAGTCGGGAAACCGTTGATATTGTATCTTTCAGTAACCGAGACTACAATGGGTTGCATGCTCGCGCAAGAATCAGAGGACAAAGTAGAGAGAGCCATCTACTATCTGAGCAAGAAGATGCTGGAGTATGAGACTCGCTACACACCGTTGGAGAGGGCTTGCTTAGCTTTGGTATGGGATACCAAGAAGCTGCGGCACTACCTGTTAGCTCACTCCGTAATGTTGGTTTCACGGCTCGATCCCATCAAATATCTTTTCGAGAAACCAGCACTTACGGGTAGGCTAGCTCGTTGGTTGCTGTTGCTCTCCGAATTCGACCTGAAATATGACGCGCAAGTCAGTCAAGGGAAGAGTAGTAACAGAATTCTTAGCCGATCATCCGGTAGAAGGGGGTGAAGCAGTTGAGTACTTATTCCTAGATGAAGCTATTTTTCACATCGACGACGAATTTTGGACGATGTACTTTGACGGAGCGTCAAATCAGTACGGGTATGGGATAGGAGTGTTACTGATAGCACCCAACAATTCCCGTATCCCTCTAGCCTTCAAACTTCGATTCAAAGTCTCGAACAATGAGCAGAATATGAGGCATGCATTGCCGGTCTAGAAGTAGCCCTGGAACTAGGGGTAAGACGGTTGGACGTCATCGGGGACTCGAACCTTGTTATGTCTCAAGCAAAAGGAGACTGGAAAGTTAAAGAAGAAAAGATGATGATGTATCACCAAACCTTGGACTTGTTAATTCCTCG
Organism: Camellia lanceoleosa; assembly: GCA_025200525.1. Classification (NCBI taxonomy): domain Eukaryota; kingdom Viridiplantae; phylum Streptophyta; class Magnoliopsida; order Ericales; family Theaceae; genus Camellia; species Camellia lanceoleosa. The sequence goes on along the minus strand of JANUSC010000016.1, from coordinate 1,741,825 downwards.
GTTTGAGAAGCTAAACTTTGCTCATCTACTAAGAGAGAACAACATGTTCACAAATTCTTTAGCAACTTTATCTTCCATGATAGACATCCTGTTTGGAGTCCGGATGCGTCCAGTCATCATTGACCAGAAATTTGCGCCAGCCTATGAGTCGATTGCTGCTATAGATGAGGTTCAGGACAAAAACCCCTGGTATTACGACATTTGGAATTTCATGGAGAAGGAAGCATATCCGTCAGGGGTAAATGCCAAGGATAAAAAGGCAATCAGAAGAATGGCCGTTCAGTTCATCATCTGCGGGGGTAAGCTGTATAAGAGAGGTCATCTGGGAATGCATAAGCTGTGTGTCGATGTCAAAGAATCAAAGCGCCTAATGGAGGCCATCCATGGAGGGGAATGCGGTGCGCATATGAACGGAGTAATGCTAGCACGGAAGATCCTTAGACAGAGTTACTATTGGTCCACCATGGAGGAGGATTGTATCGGTTTTGTTCGGCGATGCCGCAAATGTCAGATCCATGCAAACCGCATGAACATCCCGCCGTCGAAGCTGTACAACATGACCTCGCCATGGCCATTTTCAGTTTGGGGAATTGATGTGATCGGGGCTGTCACTCCGAAGGGGTCAAATGGGCATGAGTTCATCCTGGTCGCGATAGATTACTTTACAAAGTGGGTCGAGGCCCAATCATATGTAGTGTTGAAAGCGTCACATGTTGCGAAGTTTATCAGAAACAACATCATCTACCGCTAGGGGGTCCCGAACGAGGTCATTTCAGATAATGGTTCCCACTTCAAGAAGGAAGTGATTGACTTGTTGGAAAAAATACAACGTGGCTTTTCATAAGTCATCCACATACCGGCCGCAAACCAACGGAGCGGTTGAGGCCGCCAACAAGAATATCAAACACATACTGTAGAAGATAGTGGAAACCTACTAGGATTGGCCAGATAAGCTACCGTTTGCTCTGTGGGGCTATCGAACTTCAATCAGAACTTCTACCGGAGCGACTCCGTATTCATTGGTTTATTGGATAGAGTCCGTTCTACCTATCGAGATTGAGGTTCCGTCATTGCGAGTATTGGCTGAATGTTAAATAGCCGAAGCAGATTGGCATCAGAGCAGGTTTGAGGAACTCATGCTCTTTGATGAGAGAAGACTGAAAGCACTGTACCATGTTCAAGGTTATCAGGGCAGAATTGCCCGAGCTTTCAACAAGAAAGTTAAGTCCAGGAATCTAAAGGAAGGAGATTTGGTGCTCAAGGACAACCGAGCTCCCATTCACGACCCAAGGGGCAAGTTCAGACCCAATTGGACTGGTCCCTATATCATCAAAGCTATCTGGTCAGGTGGAGTTGTGGTTCTGATGGATCTAGATGGCCTAGAGTTCTCCCAACCGATCAACATGGACAAGTTGAAGAAATATTACCCCTGAGAGGCTCGCTAGGCCGAAGACCCGAAAAGGTGACCTAGGCAAAAGTTAGAGCATAAAAAATTGGAAAATTTAAAAACTGAGCTCTCAAGGTTGAAGACCCGCAAAGAGCGGCCTTGGTAAAAGTTAGAGCATAAAAGGAGAGTGAAAATACCCGAGCGAACTTAAGCCTGAACTACGTAAGGCTTGATTCCCATCTTTGGGATACGTAGGCAACTTCATCTTGAAGTTCGGTCACAAACTTTTCCCCAATCAACTTTGTCCATTTGATCACCTCGACCATCTTTATCTGTTTAGCATTCAAGGGCTTCGATCATAATCTCCGGTGCAGTGCCATTCAGACAAGGGGAAACTTTCCGTTGCTGTGCAGTGTCGCGGTATTATTTAGACTAGGGGCAACTTTCCAGTTATTCGGGGTTGTGCATCTCAGTGACAGATCTTAGGCGTGTCCAGTTCTGATCCATATCGAAAATGGTTTGGAAAAGTTTTAATAAAAGTTGACTTTGTTCAAATTAATCTTTTTACAACTTGGACAATTTTTGGACCAAAGAGAAAAATTTTCAGTACCCACAACCTTCAATTTCATTGATTTCAATACAGAGTCTTCCTGTTCTCGCATACAAATTGAAGTTGCTTTTTATTACATTCATAAAGAAAACTTGAAAGTACTAATAAAGTAATAAATCGGGGGCATAGATAAGTCAGGCGTTCCTACGCCCCCTTCCAGAGCTGGTCGAAGCTTCTGATGCCAAGCTGGGTCCAATCTGTGCCTCTTCATTGAGCCAATCCAAGCACTCGTCAGACAAAGTGCAACTGAAAGTGGGAGCGGGTGCCAAGAGTTCTCTCGTCCTCCATGCTGTTGCATATCGGGCAAGTTGTGCACCTCGAAGTGGGAATGGAACTGGGTATTCTATCCCCTCTGGCGAGCAAGTCTTATCATGGCCGAACTGGCGTTAAAACCGGAAAGGAAAGTAGAACACATAGTGGGTCAGACCAATCAACTAGATCCTGGTCTGCTGGGACATACTATAGCTCATTGCCGGGAGATTGAGCCAAGGACAGCGCCAAGCAATGCGATTTGCAGACAAATTGCACATCCAGTCGAACCACTATCCCTCATCAAGGGCATTGACCAGTCGTTGTCGGAAAAAGTAGCCGCGGGCTGAGTAGGCTGGTCAAGAGTCCACAACCTACAATTTATCCATCAACCATACCTGGGGAGGGATGAAAAATGAGAGAATAAAGAATAGAGAGATGTACGATGAGAGAAAAGTGAGCAAAGGGTTTTGTGAGAAAAACCGAGCCTGAAGGCCGAGTGATGTGAGCAATACATATGTGAGATTGGGTGGGAAACATTACCTACAGCAGTACTGGACTCCCCGCGAATTTGGTCGTCTCCCGGCGATGGAAAGCATCCAAGCCCATCAGCATCTCAGCCAATGTCATGACAATGCAGCTCTTTCCTTCCTTCAAGCTTTGAGCAACTTCAATTAGACGAATGCTAGATTCGCTCAAGCCCGGGCAAGCAAAAAGTGAGATAGCATGCACAAGCAAAGGGCGTGTTGCCGAAAACCTTGCCAATGATGGTCGCCGCGGTTTCCAGCATCAGAAAAGCGATGAACCAAACTGAGGATATCCAGTTCCCCATTGCAGATCAGAGACTGAGCATCATGAATGGTGAGCCCACACATCAGTCCTAAAGCCTGGGCGTAACCAAAGCGAAACTGGGGCAAAATCGCTTCGTGGCGTTCAGATTCCATCAAAGCTTGAAAATCTTCGAAAGTAGGACACATCTCTTGCACGCTAAAGCTAAAGACATGTGTTACCGGGTTCCAAAACCTTGCCGCGGCATGGAGGAAAGGAAGGTGCAGCGGAGTACTGCTCAGCGTGAATAGTGCATTCAAGTCACAACCCCGGAAGTTCAACTTTTCCGAGCCATCTAAAGAAGCAATCCAAGCTGCGAGATTTTCGACGAGAAACGCCTCTATTTTGGTTCAAAATTGAGATGAAATGAATGAGTCACAGAGCTAGGACTTTTAAAGAAGATAAGGCACTATTCGGGGGACACGTGTCGAAAAATTGGTGGCTGTCAAACTAGGTGGTCGGCCGACCACCCGCTTTGGTTCCAATTGAGAAAGCTGGTCGGCCAGCTCCCAAAGGTGGTCGGCCATGTAGCAAAGTAGGCCTTTGGTCTTGTTCTAACCTCTAGAAGGAAGTTCCTAGCATTTCCATGCATCGGGAGTGTTGAAGGAGTGAGTTTTCCTCAGTTTCGGATGCGTTCCGTCGCCCAGATCATCCAAAATGCTTTATTTATCGAGTTGTTGCTTTTGTTATCGAGTTGTTGTTTTCTTTGTCGACCTGTTTTGTTTATCAAGTCTTGTTTTGTCAAGTTGTCGAGTTTTCGTATATGGAGTTGTTCCTTCTTGTTCGATCGACTTTGTCGTGTCTTGCTTATCGAGTTGTAAACTTGCTAAGGTATTGTTATTTCTTAGTAAATTAAACTGTTTAGTTTGTTGCGTCGGTTCACTACCTGACTTGGCAATTTTCAGTGCGCAATTCCATTCAATCTCATTTTTGTGCAAAATGATGCGATGCGATGCTAAGAACATAAAATATAACACTTTTTCAAAAGCTGTTCCATTCCATCATGCTTCCTTTGTTACAACATTTTACAACAAGGGTACAAGTTTTACAGAAAATAAAACTGCATAATTTACAATGTGCTACAACTACTAGTAAAAAGGTAAATAAAGCAGGGAACAGCTGCATCAATGCTCTCAAGAGCAGGAATAAGAGGCCCCCTTTGTCCTCTTCTGTGGAACAGCCTCTGTACCACCATCACCATCATCATTGTCCGAGTCGGAGCTGCCATCCTCGGAACCGTCCTCGGCCTCCTCTCCACTATCGGGATCGGACCCGAAGCCACCCTCTCTGTCAGCAGATGTCTCTGACTGGGGATATGCAGCCTCCTTCTCCTCCTCGTCCTCGCCGGAATCCTCCTCTATGACATGCGCTCTGCGTCTACGACACGACTCCCCTCTCCCGGCTCCTTGAGAAGGCCTAGATGGCCCGACTCTGCGAGAAGGCCTGGATGGCCCGGCTCCCTGAGAAGGCCTAGATGGCCCGGCCTGTGGCTGAGCATATACCAGAGGCATCTGAAAATAAAGAGTGCAATTTGAATACATCAACTCAAATGTGTATATCAGATGCAGATACAAGAAAACTACATGAAGTGAGTGCATGCAGATACAGTACGTGAATGCAGTGAGTGTCAGATGTGCTTTACACATGCAACCTATCAATGCAGTAGAATGTTCAAGTTCAGCATGTCATCAGAAGTATGATAGATGCAAGAAAACTAAAGAGTACCTGGACACCCATGATAGACAGTTGTGCCTCTCTCCGCAGGACCATGCCCTCGAGTGCAGCTACCATTCCGAGCATCTCATCCATATACTCGACGGGAGGCTGCAGATACAAATGCGAAACTATTAGTGAGCGAATGAATGTCCAAGTATCTGAGTGATAAGTCAAAACTGTAAAGCATACCAGCGGCGAATCAGGATCTCTTACCTATCGGTGGTCAGGTATAGGAGGCTCTATCGGAATCGGGTAGGGAGTCCCGTATCGCCATCCCATCAGCTCGATCGGCATGTTTGGCCACCCAGCATGATGATGAGTCAGAGGAATCGGGGGAACCAATCCACCCCCACCTCTAGATGTGCCAGCCTTACGAGTGGGAGGAGCACCTGCAGCCCGAGCTCGGCTCGATGACGGTACACCCGCAGACCTCCTCGTAGGAGTACGGACACCCGTCAGCAGAGGCATCAAGTACGTGTGACAGTAGGTCGCGTACTCCCCCTGCTCCAAATGTAGTAATGCATCAGTACCCTGCATAGTGCTAGTGGTCTCCTGGGGCGAGAGCCTATCAGCAGCCCGCATATCGTCTGAAGGTGCTGAGGAGATGTCCTGAGTAGGGTAGCCCTATATCTGGCGCAAGAAACGGTCCCCTAAAATCCAGGCCCTACCAACTGGCCCCTCGAGCAGGATCTGATACCGAGTGGCGCCCCATGCTCCAGCAAACCGAAATCGCATGTCTCTACCTAAAGGCGCCCAGGGCTGCCACGTAATCTCCGGATAACCAACGCATAGGCCAATCAGAAATCAGGAATGTGCAAGGCAAATCAAAGATGAAAACATGAAGAATTGAGAATTCTGAAATACCTCTGTCGATCGGACTGTATCGAAATACTGCCGAAGGTAGAGGAGGGACTCCCAAGGTCTCGGCCGGTACTGGCCCTCTAATACACGTGAATAAGGGGTCGTGAGGGGCACCTCTAGCTCCAGCTCTGGAGCTAGTGTGGGAAAGGATGCAAAAACCCATAGCTGTGGAAAACAGAGCAATAGCCATAAAAATACATAATGCTGAGTGCAGAATATACATGTAAAATGCTGAGAGCAGAGTACAAAGTGCAGAATATAAAGTGTACCATGTGTGCAGTGTACAAATAACGAAAAGCAGAAACGTAAGTCAAGAGGGTAGAAAGTACCTCCCAGGCTCTCCAGTAGCCGCCAACTATATTCCCCCATCCGCGAGAGGTCACACTCATGTAGCAGTAAAGGGTAGACAAGTCGGCGCCACCCCAGTCATATCGGCTGATCTATGAGAGGTCCACCAAAGCACTCAACAGATAGAGTCCGACAGTGTTCCCACTATCGGCGAACAGAGTAGTCCCGAAGAGGAACATAAAAAATCCGCGGGAGTACTGTGCTACCTCCACGGGAGTGTCGGGCACTCTCCCCCTGAAACGTGAGGAAAACCAGGTGTATCGGACTCTGCCCGAAGATCTGTCGATTGGCGGGCGAGCTCCCAATAGATAAATCTAGGTGGCCTCCCACTTGCCCATCTCCTCATCATAAGGAATTGCCCAGCCTCCCACATCAAGGCTTGTGAGCACAGCAAAGTCAAATGGGGTCATAGTCATATCCCCGGTGGCCAAGAAATCGAAGAAGTTAGTGGTGTCCCACCATCTCTCTACCAGGGCCCCCATCGATACCATACTGGCAGGATAGAGAGATATCCCAGTACAGAAGGGCCCGAACCCAGCCAAGTCGACCCAGTCACGGACAGCTTCCGGGAGCTCCACATACCAATCCCTCGCAGCAATGGAGCCATATCCTTGTGTGACACGAGAAGTCACTTGTATTCAGAATGAATACATGAAATGAATGAGCTGTGTGCAAATGAAATGAATACATGAAATGAATAGGCTGTGCAAATGAAATGAATACATGAAATGAATAAGCTGCGTCCAAATGAAATGCTGTGAGCCATGTGTAAATCAAATCGGATGAAATGTTGTGAGCTACGTGAAAATGAAATCAATGGGCTGTGTGTTCAGAAATTCAGAGTTTGGGCTGCGTGTTCTACTCTCAACAAGTGTGTGCTGCGTGTTCACTTTCAATCCGGGCTGTGTGTTCAGACATTCAAAGTTTGGGTTGCGTGTTCAACCTTCTCAACAAATGTGTGCTGCGTGTTCACCTTCAATATGGGCTGTGTGTTCAGAAATTCAAAGTTTGGGCTGCCTGTCCAACCTTCCAGCAAGTGTGTGCTGCGTGTTCACCTTCAATCTGGGCAGTGCGTTCAGAAATTCAAAGTTTTTGGGCTATGTTTTCAACCTTCCAACAAGTGTGTGCTACGTGTTCACCTTCAATCTGGGCTGTGTAGACACCCCATTTTTGACCGACCTTAAGACTCAGACGTCACCGATTGAGTGCTTGGTGATGTTGCATATCGTGCTCGTTCAGAAGTCTCAGAGTCGCGGCTGCGCGCCCTGCCTCCGGACTTCCGAACTCTCTTTTGTACCTTGTCTCGGTTTGCGAACCAGGCTCGGTTTCTCTGTTTTCTCTTTGAGAAGGGAGGGAGAGGTCCAGTAGACCGTCTCTCAATGGCCGTAGGCCACATTTCATGGTCGTAGGCCATTTTGCCCATTTCGGAGCCCGGTTCCCGGTTTTCGGAGCCGTTAGGCCGTGTGCCTCGGTTCGGGACCGCTCAACCATCTCCGTTTCCTCCGGTTTTTGGCTTGCATCTCTGTTTTATCCTTCTAAGGGACACTGGGGTCCGAGAACCCCACTTCGTGGCCGAGTGTCACTTCCGGTGCTTCACAGCTCATTTCCGGGACCCCGAACCACGCGATTTTAGTCCCCGAGCTCTCATTTCGTATTGTTATATGTTCTAACTTGGCAGGTACCTCTGTTTTACCCTGCTAAGGAACACTGGGGTCTCAGAACCCCACTTCGGTCCCGAATACCACTTCCGGTGCTTCATAGCTCATTTCCGGGACCGCGAACCACGCGGTTTTCGTCCCCGAGCATTCATTTCGTATTGTTGTCTGTTCTAACTTGGAAGGTACCTCTGTTTTACCCTACTAAGCAACACTGGGGGCCCAGAACCCCACTTCGGTCCCGAGTGCCACTCCCGGTGCTCAACAGCTCATTTTCGGGACCCCGAACCACGCGTTTTTGGCCCCCGAGCATTCATTTTGAAATGGTTTTTGTTCAAATTTGGCAGGTACCTCTGTTTCATCATTACGAAGAACACTGGAGGGCGGGAGGACAGCAATTATCCCAGAAAACCAGAAATGCTTCTCCGGCGCCCGTTTTGCTCGCTTCCGGGCTAATGTTGAACACCCTAGGCCCATTTTCTTCCAGCCAAAGCTACATATCTGTGATAAGAGGACATGGGAGGACCCTAAAAACACATTCTCGGATGCTAATTGTGATTGACCCTTTTGACCCCCTCTTTCAAATGCATTGTTGTGCCTCCTGGTTCAGAGTTGCCAACTTCCAACCATAGGGCCTTATTCTACACATCTTGGAGGACCCTACCCTCTAGAGCTCGGATGCTAATTCAACACTTCATTTTTTGCACCCATCCGGCCGGATAGGGGGGGTGTCCGGCCGGACACCTCCAGAAAAAGTAACAATCCGGCCGGATTCCTCTCTGTTTCCACTTTACAGCTGTGAAGCTGTATCTCCCGGAAAATATCTATATCCGGGGGATATTTTGAAGGGCAATATTACCCTATGTCCTCCCACTTTTACATCCATATTTTGAGCCTTTTAAAAGGGGTGGACTTCTTCTTCTTCAAGGTTAGAAAATTTTACCTCAAGAACACTTAAGCAAAATCCTTGATTTCCATAGCCAAAAACCCTAAAAAGCTTCAAGTTTTTGCTTGATTTCTTCACCAACACCTAGCCTCACCATTCCCACTCCGAATCCAGCAGCAAGGAAGTGAATTTCAGAGGTTGAGAAGCCACAAATCCAAGACAAGAAGCAAAGAAAGACAAGTCTTCAAGGGTAAGTCTTCAAAACCAACTTTTAGGGCTTTTTCTTGATTCATTTCTCTACTCCAATTGGTTGAGAATTAGGGCTCTGACCCCTACTGGTTTTGTGCTCATTTTGAGCCCCTCTACAACATTGTAGAAGGGCTCAACTTCATTTGGTGTTTGTATATACTAGTTCCTTCAATATCCATCAAGTTTGTCACATTTTTGCATGCTAAAATTGACCTATTTGTGTTGGTTTTTGGGGCTCCGACCCCTACTTCTTTTGTGCTCATTTTGAGCCCCTCTACAACATTGTAGAAGGGATCAACTTCATTTGGCCTTTGTATCTACCACCTCCTTCAAATTTCATCAAGTGTGCCACTTTTTGCATGCAATTTTTGACCTATTTGTGTTTATTTTTGGGACTTCGATCCCTACTGCTTTTAGTCTTATTTTGACCCCCTTTACATGTTTCATGAAGAAGGTTTGGTCATTTGATGTTTAGATTGCATGTTTCATGTTATACCCTCTTGTGGCTCCATTTTGCCTTCCATTTCTAGCATGCTTCTATTCTGATTTTGAGGTTTCCATAAACTGAATATATGCTTATTTTTGGGTCCTCTTCAGTGTTGTAGAAGGAAGTTTGTCCATTTGGTGTTTGTATATACCATCTCCCTTTGAAATGCTCTTTTGGCTACTAATCTTGCATGATATTGTTGATCTATCTATGCTTGCATTTTGGCCAAGTTTGTTACTGAAATAAGCTATTTTTGGGACTGCCTTGCTATTGTTCTTGCTTCCATGATCATATTTTGCATGAATAGTATGGCTATAGGCCATTTCGGGTGCATATTATCACATTTCGGGACCATTTCTTGCTTTGGATGCGCTTTGGTTGTGTTTCGGGGCTGTTTTCCCCCTCATGTAGCTGCTGAAATTCCATTTCCATGCTTGCATATCATTTCCCATGTCATTTTATGCCATAATGCATTGCCTCGGTTTGCGTGCCCGTGTGCACGCATTTCGAGGCACTTCGTTTTTATCCGACGGCCTCCTATTTGAGTGAGCTGAGGCTCTCCCAGGTTGGTGTAAGCCCATCGTCGCATTCTGTATGCCATTTGCATTGTGTTTATCATCGCCTCGGTTTGCGTGCCCGTGTGCACGTACTTCGAGGCACTTCGGTTTTATGCGATTTTGCATTGTGGAGCATCGCCTCGGTTTGCGCGCCTGTGGGCACGCATTTCGAGGCACCTCGGTTTTATCCGATTTTGCATTGTGGAGCATCGCCTCGGTTTGCGCGCCTGCGGGTACGTATTTCGAGGCACCTCGGTTTTATCCGATTTTGGTTGTGGAGCATCGCCTCGATTTGCGCGCCTGCGGGTACGCATTTCGAGGCACCTCAATTTTATCCGATTTTTGATTGTGGAGCATCGCCTTGGTTTGCGCACCTGTGGGCACGCATTTCGAGGCACCTCAGTTTTATCTGATTTTGGTTGTGGAGCATCGCCTCGGTTTGCGTGCCCGTGGGCACGCATTTCGAGGCACTTCTGTTTTATCCGATTTGCATTTCATATCACCGCTTCGGTTTGCATGCCTGTGGGCACGCACTTCGAGGCACCTCTTTTTTATCCGACGGCTTCTGATGTGAGTGTGGCTGAGGCTCACTCATGTTATTATAAGTCCATTCTGCATTCCGCATGCCATTCCGTGCATTCCTCGGTTTGGCACGCACTTCGAGACATCTCACTTTTCATCCCGTACATTGCATTATATATGCCATTTCATACACATTGCATTATATATGTCATTTCATGTCCATTGCACTCCGTATGTCATTCTCTCGGTTCGCGTGCCCGTGGGCACGCATTTCGAGGCATCTCATTTTCATAGCATCGTGCATGCTAGGTTGTGTATTAGTTGCATTTCATGCATGTCATGCATATTGCATCGTGTTCGGGATAGGAGTTAGCCCGGACACGGGAAACGAGGCACGTTTCGTACTCCGAGTGACCGAACGGGTCTCAATTCCCCAGTCGCCGACACTCCGAATAACCCATGATGGAGTTAGGTTTTCATTGTAGCATTCATGTGCATTCATCCCATATCGAGTTGTGCAATTCGGTTTCTCGGCCATCATGCATCGGTATGCGTGATTGGTGGCGCGAGGATCGAGGCATGCATACATTTGTGAAATACACTGCTGTGCCCTTTTCCTGCTCTCTGTTACAGCAAAATCAGGAATCAACAGCTTTTCGGAGCGTGGCACGCATTTCGAGGTAAATTGCAAACAGAGGCTAATTGGGGCATCCCAGTGGATTTCCGCGCAAGGCAGCTCCAACATATATCATCCTTCAGAAGCAAGGCAGTCCCTGGCTTGCATGCCAGCTTTACAGCTTTCCTAGTTTAATTTGTTTAATTAATTAGGAATTTGTACATTTATTCGGACTGTAATATTCGGACTGTATTATTTATTCGGACCCTCTGCGCGAGGGCAAAACTGTAATAAGGGTGCGTGTGTGTGTGCATGTCTTCCAACCCCCATTTCTTTCTCCCTTTTATTTATCCGCTTACATTGGTTAGATTAGGGCATATTCCAATTAGCATACAGTATGATAGCATGTTTGCATTCATTCATCTGTTTTGCATGCACCGGGCTCGGCGCATCATACAAACTGCATTTGTACTTCAATTCCAAATTGAATACATGTTAGTTGTAGCATTCCATATACCATGTTTAGAATAGCCGAGCCTGCTATAGTTGCATTTTGCATGTGTTGCATTAGGCATTTCAGCATATTTAGGATCATGCATGATTTCTAACCGGTTTCTGTTTTGGCTTGGAGTACTCGGTGAGTTTTTATGCTTTAGCATCCTTGCATGCGTGTGAGTGTTGCCATGATAGCATGCTTGCCATGAGGCTATTTGCTTATGTGATATAACTGCCTGATTGCCTGTGGGTGAAGGTTGGGTTATTTGGAGTGGAACAAATCACTGATTGTTTGTTTTAAGCCCACTAGAATAGTGGCAAAATCACATCATGTTTTCTAAGCCCACCTGAGGGTGGCAAATCCGCATTTTAGCCTACCTGCGGGTAGCACCATCACACCATTTTCAAACAAACAAACATGAGATGTTTTGTTCCAATTCAGACGGCCCAGTCTATACTTGTTTGCTGCGAGCATCACATAGTAACCTAGGCTAATAACCGGGATAAGGACATACAACGTTTTCAAAATCAGATATCATGGTTAGTAGAGGCCGGTCTTTGACCGGGCGAGCGGGGGTGCTCACGAAGTGACCTTCTCCAATCGTACCCAAGTTCCCGAGCCGAGGCAACTTTGGTGATGACGGACACGTGGCCTTTGGCACGAGTCAGGGTTTCCTAAATTTCCCATTTTAAAAAAATATTTAGGTGGCGACTCAGATATCGGAAAGCGATCCATGTTTGGCACTTCTTCTTTCAAAAAAAATCAGTTTTCTCTCAAAACGATTTGCCAGATTTGGACTCTTTGGTTCAAGATTCAGAACCGTGACATTTGAGTCCTGCGAACTGTGGTGACCCAATATCGAACCAGAACGGGGGAGACCCCGGGATTGCGTTCGGGGACGTCTACAGGCTGTGTGTTCAGAAATTCAAAGTTTGGGCTGCGTGTTCACCTTCAATCTGGGCTGTGTGTTCAGAAATTCAAAGTTTGGGCTGCGTGTTCAACCTTCCAACAAGTGTGTGCTGCGTGTTCACCTTCAATCTGGCTGTGTGTTTAGAAATTCAAAGTTTGGGCTGCATGTTCAACCTTCCAACAAGTGTGTTACATGTTCACCTTCAATCTGGGCTGTGTGTTCAGAAATTCAAAGTTTGGGCTGCGCGTTCAACCTTCTAACAAGTGTGTGCTGCGTGTTCACCTTCAATCTAGGCTGTGTGTTCAGAAATTCAGAGTTTGGGCTGCGTGTTCAACCTTCTAACAAGTGTGTGCTGCGTGTTCACCTTCAATCTGGGCTGTCTGTTTAGAAATTCAGAGTTTGGGCTGCGTGTTCTACTCTCAACAAGTGTGTCCTGCGTGTTCACCTCCAACTGGGCTGTGTTTTCAGAAATTCGAAGTTTGGGCTGCGTGTTCTACTGTCAACATGTGTGGGTGCTGTGTGTTCACAATCAAGTTATAGGCTGCGTGTTCAGAAATTCAAGTGTTTGAGCTGTGTGTTCAAAATGCAAACAGAATATTGTGTCATAGGCTAAGCGTTCAGAACAAGCTATGTGCTAGAATGAGCAAATAAGCACGTATAGCAAAAGCATGTGATGCACGAAAAACGCAGAATGTATTGTGGGAAATATAAAAAAGTGAAGTACATACCTCCTGTGCCTCATGAGAGAGGTCAGACTCTGGCTCCCGCAATAAAAGATCCAATGGTGCTCGATCATCGAAAGCAGTGAAATGATAAAAAAAACTGCCTGAGGAAGAATATGTGTCGGAGGGTCGTACATCTCAGGCATAAATGGTTGGATCCTCGGAGGCAGAGCCATAATATCGGGATTATCCCCGGTGCCTGGAGGACATCCACCGTGAGGTAAATGACCATCCATTTCAAGAAATCTGCAAAGAGGAGCAAAAATGAGCAAAATGAGCCAAAATTGAAAAAAGTCAACAAAAGTCAACTCGCGGGAAATGAAAAAGTCAACAAAAGTCAACTCTCGAGAAAATCTTCCAAATGTTGGGGCAAACTCACCTCAAGTGTTGAAAATGAGAAAAGAAGCTCCGAAATCAAAATCTAATCTGTTCAAAGTGAAGAAAATCGAAAGATTTCGCGAAACAACTTTGCATGGGGCATTGGAAAACGCATATGGAGCACAGATCTGAGAGGGAAAATGCTCTAGGAAGGTAGAGAGACTAATTTCGGAGCTGGAGTTGTGCGGAAAAAGTGTTTGGCCGAGTGGATTTAAAGAAACAAGAGCAAAAGACCAAACTGCCCCCGGATTTGGGCTAGGGGGTCCGCCGACCACCTTTTGTGGCAGGCCGACCACCCCCTTTGCAAAAAGCTGGTCGGTGGCCTCCCCCTGGGATTAAAACTGGTCGGTGGTGTTCCCCATGCGGCCTCCAAGGTCTCTGCAAATTTTGGTGATGATTAGAGTCCCCGGGACCTGAAAAAGTACAAGAGAAGTGCACTTTTCATCGCGAAATCGCTCCGCCGGAACTTCAACTCCAACTTTCGATGTGTGTCTCATCGTCACTCACCAAAAGCAAGGTGTATCCTTTTTGAATGTGTTGCGACCCCTCCGGGAGGTAAACTGGAGGTCGCGATTGAGACGCCCTCGTCAAAAACTTGCATTCCTTTGCTCATTGTTTTTGTAACAAACTTGCCTCCGAGTTTACACTTGTTCTGCATTGTTATGCGTGTCACTTGCATTCTCATGAACACCACTCACACTGTTGTGCACCTCTCATGGGTATTGTCATACCCTCATGCTTAACTCATGTTGTTACGAGTGTTTCTTCTCACATTGCGATGCACTTTCCCATCGACATCACGTTTGTCTGCATTCGACATCACATTGAACATATGCTGCTAGCTATGTTGTCCTTGTTGAGTTTCTTTCTCTTGCAGGCACAATATTGTATGTACGGTTCATTTGAGGCTGGTGTGACTAGATGAACCGTGCAGGTATTGTATTTTCTCCGTGTGAGACGTGGTGAAAATTGAATAATTCTCCGCATTCTTAACTGCATCAAATGTAGTTGTTGCTTTGCATTCTTGCTTAAAACTGTTGCATCTATTGTGAATATGTGCCTCATTATAGCTTGCTGCATTTGCATGATCATGAAGTACCTTCGGCTTCTTGCATTATCGGTTGCATTTTGCCTCCTACCTAGGCACATCTCTGTTTATCTCGCCTATTTGTTTAAGTCTTCCGCCTTGTCAAAAATGGGTCGTCTCTGGGCTTTGACATTCACACCCGTCACTTATGACTTCCGAGTTCTGTCAAAGAGGGGCAACTGTAGACACCCTATTTTTGACCGACCTTAAGACTCAGACGCCACCGATTGAGCGTTCGGTGATGACGCATATTGTGCTCGTTCTGAGGTCTCAAAGTCTCGGCTGCGAGCCTTGCCTTCGGACTTCCGGACTCTTTTGCGCTTTGCCTCAGTTTGCAAACCAGGTCCCGTTTTCTCCGTTTTCTTTTCCCAAAGGGAGGGAGAGGTCTCGTAGACAATCTCGCAGTGGCCCTAGGCTACGTTTTGTGGTCGCAGGCCATTTTTCCCGTTTGGAGCCCAGTTTTTTATTTTCGGAGCCGTCGGCCGTGTGCCTCGGTTCGAGACCGCTTAACCACCTTCGTTTGCTCCGATTTTTGGCACACACCTCATTTCCTCCCTTTTGAGGAACACTGTGGCCTGAGACACCAACTTCATGGTCGAATGCCACCTCCGGTGCTTCACAGTCAGTTTTCGGGGCCCTAGGCTGCGCATTTCAGCCCCCGAACCTTCGTTTTGCATCCGTCTTCGTCCATTTTTGGTAGGGACCTTATTTTCATGGTTAGGGTGGTAGTAGTATGGTGGGAGGCCACCTTTTTCCTTGAAAAACCAGTTTTCCCTTTTTCTCTCTCCTAAAGTCGATTTTTCTTGCAAAAAGCTGGTTTTTGACCCTTTTGAGCCACAATTTTTGGCCTCCCACCACATCATTGTGTTGTTCTCATCTGGGAGGCCACCAATATGGGTAGGGCGACCAATAATTGTTCTTGACCCTTTTTAACCCCTCTAAAAGGCTGCTTTTTCTCTCTATTGGGTCACTGTTTCTGGTTTTTCTCCCTGTAGTTGTGTTGCACTCATTTGGGAGGCCACCAATCTGGGGTGGCCGACCAGAAATTGTCCTTAACCCTTTTGACCCCTGGTCGGCCTATCAGGGGTGATAGCCAGTCGGACACCTCAACTGGTCGGCCTGCTTCCTGCTTTTTGCTCTCTTTGAATGCATCATAGTTGTGCCAGCTGTGAAGCAATTGGGCCATCCTCCATACACGTGTATGGAGGATATGTGAGGTCTCTTGAGATATTTTAAGGCCTCTCCTCCATAAAGGAGAGGCTTGGCTTCATTGTTAAGGGTTAGACAAAATTGTTGAAGGCTTATACCTTCCCTCCTCCATAACTCTCCATTTTAAGCTCCAAACCCAACTTTTCTTACACCATTTGCACTACAACCCATAGCCTACCACCTCCATCACTCATTCCAGCACCTTGGAGGCCATTTGAAGAGGTTGAAAGCTCAGAATTTTGGACCAAAAGCTCTTGATTTGCTGCTCTTCAAGGGTAAGTACCTATTTCCCTCAAACTTGCATTTTTTTTGCTTCACCTATAAGCTATACTTGCAAGCATTTTTGGGCTTCAAGCTGTACTGAAAAAGATCATATTTTGAGCTCCTCTTCAACTTTGATTCAGAACTTTTTTCTGTTTGAGGCCTCCTACACCATTGTACGCTTTACCCCCTCTTTGTAGGCCTATTTTTCATGGTATATTAGCCTTATTTGTGAGTACTTCCGGGCTTCGAGCCAATCTGTAAAGTGTCTTTTCCTGTGCCCCTCTTCAACTTTGTTTAAGGGCTCTTTTCTGTTTGAGGCCATCTACAGTCCCTTGTATTCAATCTCTCTTTTAGGGCTATGTTTGCATCCTGTTTTAGTTCTACTTGTGAATATTTTCGAGGTCTGGTATAAACTGGAAAAAATCTTTTTTTGACGTCCTCTTCAAGTTTGTTTAAGGTTCCTTTTCTGTTTGGGGTCATTTTCTCCCTGTGCATGCTTCATTCCTCCATGATTAGGGCTATGCATTAGAGCACTTGCATTGGCCATGGTTTGGCCTCTTAGCCACTGAAATCCAATGAATTTTTAGTGGCTTAGATGTATTTTTGAAAGCCGAAATTAGAGGGGGGTGACCCCCTCTCTCCTTGTCTTGATTGGTAGTCTTTTGGGCCTTCCAAAAGAACCCTATTTTGTGTGCATCGAAGTCAGTTTCCAGGCCCTATTCTGTGACTTTTGAGGTTTGCCTTGGTGCTATCCAAAGCCCCTTTGGCCATATTTCATGTCTAAATGCATGTGTAGAGATATCCCATTCAAGGCCTTTCAAGAAGGCCTTTCTTTGCATGTTTCCGAGACCCGTTTCAGGGCCAATTTGGTGAGTTTTAAGGCTGTCATATTTGATTTCCAGAGTTGATTTGGTCTTGCTAAGTGTCTATCTTGCATGTGTTTCACAACTCCTTGCATGGCCCTCTAAAGGAGGTCATCATTTTTGCATGCCATGGTTGCATTTCAGTGGTTATCTGGGCATATTTTCACATATTTTATTCACTGATTTTGGCTGGTTTGCTGAGATTCCATGTGCATCATATAGTTGTAATACAACTCATGCTTACTAGCCAATTTTGCATGTTGCCTTAGCTCTTCATGTGAACACCTTTTGGCCATGCTTTGAACTAGTAATGTGCATGTTTTGGGATTGCCTTGGCTCTGTCTTTGTACTTCATAGCCAAGTAATGCATGCTTTGTATAGCTATAAGTCAATACATGTGCCTAGTTTTGAGTATTGGGGCTTATTTCATGCATCGGTTGCCATATTTCCATGATTCGGGATCATTTAGCATCATGTTTCAGTGCTGAAATTTACATGCTTGTATGCCATCTTGCATCTCTTGCCATGCCTTGGTAGAGTATCATTTTATGCCTTAGGTTTAGTCATCGGTTTACGTGCATGTGTGCACGCATTTCGATTGTCTCATTTTCATCTGATGGCCACTAATGTGAGTGTGGCTGAGGTCCATTCATGTTGGTGTAAGTCCATTATGCATTGTGTATGCCATTTCCATTCATAGCATTCCGTATGCTAGGTTGTTTGTTAGAGCATTGTGTATCCCATGTTACATCGAGAATTGTGTATGCCATTTCATAGCATTGCATATGCTAGGTTGTATATTAGTCGCATTGTGTATGCCATCTCATTTGCATTGCGTTTGGGATAGGAGTTAGCCTAAACACGGGAAACGAGGGACGTTTCGTACTCCGAGTGACGGGACGTGTCTCAATTCCCTGTCACCGACACTCCGAATTACCCGTGATGGAGTCTAGGCCTTGTTGTGTTTTCACGTGCATTCATTTCATATTGAGTCGTACAATTTGACTCCTCGGCCATCATGCATCGAGATGCATGATTGGTGGCACGAGGATCGATGACTACACTCCCTAAAGAGTAGTCACGCATACATATGTGAAAATGCTTTGCCATGCCCCTTTGTTGCTCTCTATTGTAGTGAATCAGAAATCAGCGGCCTTCTGGAGCATTGTGCAATATTCCGAGAACAATTGCAAACAGAGGCAAACCGGGGCTTCGCAATGGATTTCCGCACAAGGCAACTCAAGCATGCATCATCCATCATTCGGAATAGAGCTGAGGCGGTCCACGGATTTGCGTGCAATTTACTGCTTTCCTAGATTAATTTGTTAATTAATTAGGGTTTTGTATTTATTCGGACTGTATTATTCATTTGGGACTGTATTTTATTTATTTAGACCCTCCGAGCGATGGCACAACTGTAATAAGTGTGCGTGCATGTAATGTATGTCTTCCAACCCCACGTCTTTCTCCCTTTTATTTACCAGCCTATGATGGTTAGATTAGGGCATATTTCAATTAGCATACAGTATGATAGCATGTTTGCATTCATTCATCTGTTTTGCATGCACCGGGCTCGGCGCATCATACTAATTGCATTTGTATTTCAATTCCGAGTTGAATACTTGTTAGTTGTAGCATTTCACATGCCATCTTTAGAATAGCCGAGCCTATCTTAATTGCATTTTGCATGTGTTGCATTAGGCAGTTCTGTATAGTTAGGATCATGCATGGATTTCTAATTAGCTTATGTTTTGGCTTGGAGTACTCGGTAAGTACTTATGCTTTAGCATCCTTGCATGTGTGTGAGTGACTGGCATGATAGCATGCTTACTATGAGGCTAACTGCTTATGTGATATATCTGCCTGAATGCCTGTGGGTGAAGGTTGGATTATCTGAATTGGAATAAATGCATTGACTGTGAGTTTTAAGCCCACTAGATAGTGGCAAAACCATGTTTTCTAAGCCCACCCGAGGGTGGCAAATCCACGTCTTAGCCTACTTGCGAGTAGCACCATCAAACCACTTTCAAAATCAACAGAGATGAAATGTTTCATTCCAATTCAGGCGATCCAGTCTATACTTGTATGCTGTGCGCATCACATAGTAACTCTAGGCTAATAACTAGAATAAGAACGCATAATGTTTTCAAAACTAGATATCATGGTTAGTAGACGCCGATCGTTGATCGGGCGAGCAGGGGTGCTCACGAAGTGACCTTCCTCAATCGTACCCAAGTTCCCGAGCCGAGCCAACTTTGGTGATGACGGACACGTGGCCTTAGGCAACGAGTCAGGGTTTCCTAAATTCCCCAAAAATAAATATTTAGGTGGCGACTCTGTATCTGGCAAAGCAGTCCATGTTTGGCACTTCTTTCTAAAAAATCTGTTTTCCAAAACGATTTGCCAGATTTGGACTCTTTGATGATTCATCGGTCATGCATTGCACTCTGCGAGATTAGATACAGGGCCGTGACACAAATCGAGTCCGAACTGTAGCATGAGCCCCGAGGGCCCGTCTACAAAAACAACTAAAGATGTTTTCATACAAGAATTTTATTACTACTTTATGATCGTTTGTTCGGGTAGCTATCACCTTTACACACTTATAAACATAATCCACTGCCAAGAAAACATACTCAAACCCGAATGACGACGGGAATAGGGGACATTGGCATCATATCACGATGAGATATCGAAACCATTTGCTGACAGCGCAAACAAGTTCTACAAAATTGATGGGTATCTTTAAAAATGGTGGGCCAATAAAACTTGCTTTGTAAAACTTTGGCGGCCGTTTTATGCTCACTAAAATGACCGCTACATGCAAAAGAATGACAAAATGTAAGAATGCTATGCACCTCACTCTCCAGCATACACCATCAGATCACTTAGTTGGAGCAATATTTAAACAACTCCGGATCCTCCCAAAAATAATACTTGACCTGCGAAAAGAATCGATCTTTGTCTTGCTTAGACAAATTTTTAGGCAGTTGCCCAATGGCCAAGTAATTCACAATATGTGCAAACCACAGGGGGGATCACTCGTGACACCACAAGAAGTTGGTCATCCGGGAACAAATCATGCCAAGTTAAAGGCTCATTAGTATACTCAACAAGGACTCAGGAGAGGTGATCCGCCACCATATTCTCAGATCCTTTCTTATCTTGGATCTCTAGGTCAAATTCTTGAAGCGACAAAATCCATCTAATCAACCTAGGTTTGGTCTCTTTCTTTGATAGTAAATACCGTAAAGTAGCATGATCAGTGAAGACTATGACCTTGGAGCCTAGGACATAGGACCGTAATTTACCTAAGGCAAAGACCACAGCTAGCAACTCTTTCTCAGTGGTAGTGTAATTCAATTGTGCATCCGAGAGAGTGCGACTAGCATAGTATATAACATATAGTGCCCTATTGACCCTTTGGCCCACCACATCCTCGACAGCATAATCTGGCGCATCACGCATGATTTCAAAAGGAAGCAACCAATCCTGTGATTTCATGATTGGGGCGGTAGTAAGGGCCACTCTCAATGTTTCAAAGGCTTTCAAACATGCCTCATCAAAGATAAAAGGTACGTCCTTAGCAAGTAAACTACACAAAGGACGAGATATTTTACTAAAGTCTTTGATGAACCTACGGTAAAAACCTAGATGCCCTAAGAAAGATCAGAGTTGACACACAGAGGTGGGTGGAGGAAGGCATGCAATGAGGCAAACTTTAGCTTTGTCTACCTCTATACCTCGAAGGGACACAATGTGTCCCAACACTATATATCCCCACGAACCAGAAAATGGCTCTTCTCCTAACTCAAAATCAAGTTTGCCTCACTACATGGTTTCAACACTCTAGTCAAATTCCTAAGGCATTCCTCAAAAGATGATCTAAACACCAAAACGTCATCCATGAAAACCTCTAGAAATTTCTCCACCATGTCGGAGAAAATGGTCATCACACACCGTTGAAAAGTCGCTGGTGCATTACATAGCCCAAAGGGCATATGCCTGTAAGCAAAAGTGCTAAAAGGACAAGTGAACGTGGCCTTTTCTTGGTCAGCGAGGTACACTATGACTTGATTATACCCCGAGTAGCCATCAAGAAAACAATAAAAACCTTGCCCCGCTAACCTCTCGAGAATTTGATCAATAAATGGCAAAGGAAAATGGTCCTTCCTAGTCATGGAATTCAATCTCATGTAATCAGTACACACTCGCCACCCAATAGTGGTTCGTGTGGGGACCAACTTTCCTTGCTTATTCTCTACAACAATGATGCCCGATTTCTTAGGCACCATTTGTGTGGGACTCACCCACTTGCTATCCGACATGGGGTATATAATACCCGCATATACCAATTTAAAAACCACTATTTTCACAACCTCTTTCATGTTGGGATAAAGGCTCCGTTGCATTTCCCGGGACGGTTTGGTGTCCTCCTCTAGATGTATATGATGCATGCACACGGAGGGATCTATCCCTTTCAAATCAGCCACCGACCATACTATAGCACTCTGATGTGCCACAAGAACACTCATTAGTTGACTCTCCTGCTCTGCAATCAAGTCAGATGCAATGATGACTGATAAAGTATCCCGGGGCCCTAAAAATGCATACTTAAGTGTGGCCGGGAGTGGCTTCAACTCAAGTGTAATTGGTGTGACTAGGAATGGTATGGAAAGCTCTCTAGACAGAGGAGTAAGGAACTCAAACCGGGCTTTCCATGGAGGAAAATCCAGAATAAAAGAAGAATTAAGTAAGGCATTCACCTCATCAACTGATCCATCAATATCAAAGTTCTCGAACCCAAAATGAGCTAGACAAGCCTCTAGAGGGTCCTCTCAAGAATGGAGGGTAAAGCCTCCTCCATAATCCCTTTTACAATATCCACAAATAAACACTCCACTTTTTCATGGGGTTGTTGGGATGCTTGGAAAACATTGAGTTCCACTTGCATATTTCCAAATGAAACATTTATAACCCCAGTACAACAATTTACTCATGCATTGGCCATAGCCAAGAAAGGTTTACCTAAAATCACCGAGTTTTGTTTCCTAGAGCTGGCTACCAGTTCCATATCTAAAACCAAAAAATCAATAGAAAAATAAGACCTATCGACCTTTACTAGCACATCCTCAATCATGGCACGTGGAACTTTGAGGAACCGATCAGCCAATTGGAGAGTAATAGTAGTGGGCTTCAACTCGCCAAGCCCAAATTCCCGTACACAGAGTACGACAACTGTGATATCCCTGTTCCGTAATATGTTAATTGGTCCTTAACATGAATGTGATTATGTGTTTAATATGATTTTGTGTGCCATTATGTGAAAATATGTGGTTTTGAATTTCTATCTGTTCACCGTACGAATATCTGCTTGATTGTCTGCTTTGGAAATTAAATTGAAGGCCTTATTGCCCACAAAAATTGAAATTGACTATGCCATTGCGATTGGCATAATTTTTAGAGCCTACGGTGAAATTTAATTGGAAATTGATTCAGATCAGAATTAATTGATTTAATTGATGAATTGATGCCCAATTATTTATTATTATTAAATTGGAATTAGTGGGATTTGTTGTAATAAGGCACTACACCCTTAAATTTCCTCTTTAGCTTCATTTTGGCTGATTCTACCCTTAAGAGAGAAGAGAGGGCCGACTAGAGAGGGAGAAGGTTGAAGTTCATCATTGAAGCTTGAATATTTGAAGGCCAACTCTAGATTTGACCATAGATTGGAAGAATTGAGCCTCTAGGTAAGTGAATTCATGAGTTTAATGTTGTAAATTGTGAATTCAAGTTTGATTAATGGTCAAGAACATGAATTAGTTTGATTATAAGGAAATTGAGTTGTATTTGTTGAATTTAAAGTCAATAGATGCATGCATGTAGGAAATTACTATGAATTTCCATATTTGAGCACAATGTGTATGATCCATGTTGAATTTTTGGTTTAAGTCCATATATTTGATCACCTCTTCACCAACTAAGTTGAGGATATTGTGTATATTCCACATGCAAGTGCAAATCATGGAAGTATGAACCTTGAATGTTTGAATTTAGTGTGTTGGTGATGAGTTTGAGTCAATTTGGGACATGCATACGTTTGATTCATGAAATTGAGCTTCATTGGGTTGTAATTTGGGGTTTATACCATGTTAGTACAAGTGTATTTGAAGTTTGAGCTATTGCATGCAAGAAATGTTGGATGGAATGTCAAGTTGAAGCTCAAGAACATAGCTTTAAAATCCAGAATTTTGGTGTCCGTTCGAGCGGGGAAACCGCCGCTCGAGCGTGAAATACGGGTTCCCAGCATTTTTTTGCAGACATGACTCCCACTCGAGCGGAGAAGTTCACGCTCGAGTGGGGAGCCATGTAGAGAGGCCTTCTGCTCGAGCGCCAAATTGCACGCTCGAGCGTAAATTTGACATAGCTAGTACTTTTGCAGGCCTCTTGGCTCCGCTTGAGCGGGAAAGTCCACGCTCGAGCAAGGACCCTGTTTTCAGAAATTTTGTTTATGCGTTCTGTGTTTCGTTTTCCGTCCTCTTTCACTTGTAAGCACTCTTAGGCATGCATTGAGCATTGTAAATGAGTTAAAGAGATTAGAATGAAGCCTAAAGAAGAGTATGTGAATTAAGAAATGGATTGAATCGTTTGTGACCCGTATGTGCTATGTGATGTGTAGGGTCAAGCTCCAGGGCAAACCAACCAACCGATCACTGTGAGTAATATCGATATTTGAAATGTGTCATTTGTCCAATTGCTTATTTCCTTATAAGCCTTATAAGTTTGTTGGTTTGAATTATGGACAAATGTTTGATATGAATAAACGAATGGGCCAGAGGCCAGTCTGACATGAATGAATGGACTAGAGGCCAGTCTGACATGAATGAATGGGCCAGAGGCCAGTCTGACATGAATGAATGGGCCAGAGGCCAGTCTGACATGAATGAATGGGCCAGAGGCTAGTTTGACATGAATGAATGGGGCAGAGGCCGGTCTGATATGAATGAATGGCCCAAAGGCCGGTTTGACAATTGAAAGATGAATGGGCCAAAGGCCAGTATGTTTGAAACCACAGTCACTTGACTTAAATTGTGTATATATATGTTAAATAGAAATATGAATCGGGCCCCAGGTCATTTGTAGTATGTTGTTCTACATATTGTTTGTATAACTTCTTTATTTGATATATTCACTAGGCTATCGCTCACGCTCATTCATGTGTTTTTAGGTGAGCCAAGAGAAGTCCAAACCCAGCCCAATGATGTCTGTGTGGAACAACGAAGGTTTTGAAGAGTCAGCCCTTGCGTCTCACGCACGAGACTCGTCTTCGCCTTTTTGTCATTTTGTTTTATGTTGTCATGTTGGCGAACTCTTTGAATATGTTTTTGTATAGTTTTCATGGGTTGACTTAGATTTGGATGATCCTGTTTGTATAGAACTTTATGCTACTGTGTTTCTATTGTGAGTTATTAATGTACATAGGTATGGTTTGTTATGACGTGCCATCTAAGCACAGCTCTATGGACAAAGTTTTTTTTGAAATTGCATATGTTTGGCCCCTTTACTCTGATGAGTTATGTCTGATTTGGTTTGAGGTCGTAGGTAATCTCGTGATTGCTGGCCGGTTATGGCCTTAGCCTACAGGGGTGGGTTCAGGTCGTGACAAAGTGGTATCAGAGCACGAGTTAATAACTCACACACTTGTCCAAAAGTGCAATAAGCGTCTAAAAAAGATTTAGGATGCATTCATGTGATAAACATGAACTCGGAAGAATCGATAATGTGCTTAAATGTTTTGATATGAACGGTTATGTGCCATAACTTTGTGATTTGCTTGCATTACAAATTGTTTGAATATGAATGCTCCTTAGTATATGCATACTTGTGTATCTTTTGTATAAAGTATAATGCAAGTTTAATCAGATGGTGAGAACAAGAGGTGATAAGATAGAGGAATCCTCTACTGCCAGAATAGACAGAATGGAAAGACTAATACAGGAAGTGGAAGAAACTTTGAGACAACAACAGGAGTGGCAGCAACCACATCCGCCACCTCCACCTCTAGCAGCACCTGTGCCAGATAATCAAAATGATGATCGGATAATAGCTCTTACCAAAGAATTCAAGAAAATGAAACCTCCACAGTTCCATGGTGGATTAGACCCGTTAAAAGCCGAAGCATGGGTTCTTGGCATTGAGAAACTATTTGAAGTGTTCCATTGCTCGGAGACACAGAAGGTGCTTCTAGCCACATTTATGCTAGAAGACGAGGCAAGAAGATGGTGGATGTTAATGCGTGAGAATCATAAGGATGTTGACTTGGTGAAATTTCTGAAAATTTTCTGTGACAAGTACTTCCCGCAGTGTCTTCGGGAAAGGAAAGTAGCAGAGTTCATGGAACTTAGGCAAGATAGCATGACTGTAGCTGAGTATGAGGCCAAATTCACTGAATTAGCTAGGTTTGCACCACACGTGATTGACGCTAACTATAAGAAGGCGAGATATTTTGAAGGTGGGCTTCGAAGTGACATTTTAGAAAGAGTGAATGTCTTGAAGCTAGAGACCTACATTGGGGTGCTAGAGAGGGCCATCATATCAGAGGCTAACATAGCTAGACAGGCTAAGCCACCAACAGAGTGGAAAGGCAACAAAAGGCAAGGCTTCTTTTCACAGAAGAAATTTCTGAAAAAGCAAAACACGAGCTCCTCAAATACTTCGAATTCTTCCAGAGACGCATCTCCCATATGCAATATTTGTAGCAAAAGGAACCATGGGGTTTGTTACTGTGTGTCAGGGGCCTGTTTCAAGTGTGGTAAACAAGGGCACATGGCCCGAGATTGTAATCAGAATAGTGGGAAGCTAGCTACTAGCTCAACTGCATCGATCTCGAAGCCAGGAAATACTTTGAGATCCGCTACCACCAAGGATACTGTGAGACAAGGGAGAGTTTTTACGCTTGTTCTGGGCGATACACAGAATGCCAACGCAGTTGTCTCAGGTACTGTTTGTGAAAAAGAAAGATGGAACCCTACGCTTGTGTATTGATTATCGGGAATTGAACAAGGTAACAATAAAGAACAAATACCCCCTACCCCATATTGATGACTTATTTGACCAGTTGCAGGGATCACAAGTGTTTTCCAAGATTGATTTGAGATCCGGGTATCATCAATTGAAAGTAAAGGCAGAAGATGTTGAGAAAACCGCATTCAGAACGAGGTATGGACATTTTGAGTTTCTTGTTATGCCATTTGGAGTGACTAATGCTCCGACAGCATTTATGGATTTAATGAACCAGATTTTTAAAACCTACCTTGACGAATTTGTTGTGATTTTTATCGATGATATTTTGATATATTCTAAAGATAGACTTGAACATGAACAGCATTTGAGAACTATCCTACAAATACTACGGGAAAGAAAATTATTTGCTAAACTAAAGAAATGTGAGTTTTGGTTGGATGAAGTTGTTTTCTTAGGGCATGTGATCAATAAGGAAGGAATTTCAGTGGACCCACAGATAATAGAGGCAATTGTAAATTGGCCTACACCGACCAATGTAACAAAAGTCTGCAGTTTCATGGGCTTAGCCGGGTACTACAGGAGGTTTGTGAAAAAAATTTCCAAGATAGTTGTACCTCTTAGCCAGTTGACTCGTAAGGGGCAATCATTTGAATGGAATGACGAAAGAGAAGCTGCCTTTCATGAATTGAAAACGAGATTGACCACTGCACCAGTCTTGACACTACCGTCAGGTACAGAAAATTTTGTAATTTTCAGTGATACGTCTTATAAAGGTTTGGATTGTGTGCTAATGCAGAACGGAAAGCTTATTGCTTGTGCCTCCCGACAGTTGAGACTGCACGAGAAAAACTACCCAACACATGAGTTAGAATTGGCTGCAGTCGTTTTTGCTTTGAAAATCTGGCAGCATTATCTGTATGGAGCGAAGTGTGAAGTCTACACGGATCACAAAAGTCTGAAATACTTCTTCATGCAGAAGGAGTTGACTATGTGGCAGAGGAGATGGCTGGAACTGATAAAAGATTATGATCTAGAGATTCAGTATCACCCCGGGAAAGCTAATACAGTTGCTGATGCCTTGAGCAGAAAATCAACGGGGAGTATGGCTTGTTTGTTTATTGAACAACGACAGATCTTGCAAGATTTTGAGAAATCTGAAATTGAAGTGGTAATGTGTGAACAGGGCGGATTGATAGCCGCTATTATAGCCGAGCCGACAATCATTGATGAAATCAAGCAGAAACAGAAAAATGATGAATTCCTCCAGAAAGTGATTGGTGAATTTGAGACAAGTTCGAAAGCAGAGTTCAGCATTGAAAATGAAGTGCTGAAATTTCGAAACCGAATATGTATCCCAAATATTCCGGAACTAAAGAAGAGGGTTTTAGATGAAGCCCATAGATCTATGTTTGCTATGCATCCGAGTAACAATAAAATGTATCGAGATTTGAAACAAACCTATTGGTGGCCTAAAATGAAGAAAGAGATTGCAGAATATCTGTCCAAGTGTCTTCAAAGTTAGCAAGTTAAGGCTGAACATCAGAAACCAGGCGGTCTACTTCAACCTCTCCCTATTCCTGAATGGAAGTGGGAGTATGTGACTATGGATTTCGTTGTTGGCCTACCTCGGACTTCTCGAGGTATGGATTCTATTTGGGTTGTAGTTGATAGACTAACTAAATCTGTACATTTTCTGCCAGTTAGAACTACGTTTAATGCTTATAGAATGGCTACCATTTATGTTGATGAGATTGTTCGTTTACATGGAGTTCTGGTATCCATTGTGTCGAATAGAGATTCGAAATTTGTATCTAGATTGTGGAAAAGTTTGCAGGAAGCCATGGGAACAGAACTAAGGTTCAGTACTGCATTCCACCCACAGACATATGGGCAATCAGAACAAACAATACAAACTTTGAAGAATATGCTTCGGATGTGTGCTTTGGATTTTCAGGGGAGTTGGGAAGACTATTTGCCACTTATAGAATTTGCATACAATAACAGCTTCCACTCCAGCATCGGTATGGCACCGTATGAGGCTTTGTATGGTAGAAGGTGTAGATCATTGTAGACACCCCATTTTTGACCATCCTCATGACTTGGACCTCACCATTTGAACACTCGGTGATCATCTATGGTGGTGTTCGTCTTGAGTTCCCGAAGGTCTCGGCCATGCGCCTTGCCTCAGGATCTCTCAACTCGACTGTTTTGTGTTTGGTTTTGCACCAAACACTTGTGTTTTGCCTTTGAGGGGCAGGGAGTGGCTTGATGGCCATCCCCACACATCACCGGCCATGGCTTGAGGCTACCGGCTGCGTTTTGTTGCCATCGGCCAAATATTTGGCCGGTCGGCACTCTGTTTGGTCGGCCGGCCACTGATTTTGGTCAATCGGCCACTTTTTCTGGCCGAGACCTTTTCTTGAGAGGGTTTGAACCTTTTGAACCCTTGTTTTATCTTCTTGAGGAAGCTTGAACCTTTTGAACCCTTGGTCTTAGCTTCTTGAGGAAGCTTGAACCTTTCGAACCCTTGGTTTTAGCTTCTTAAGGAAGCTTGAACCTTTTGAACCTTTGTTCTAGCTTCTCCAAGAAGCTTGAACCCTTCTAAGCTTCCAAGATAAGCTTGCACCTTTTGCACCATTGTTCTATCTTTTCCAAGAAGCTTGAACCCTTTGCTCCAAGCTTCTAAGAGAAGCTTGAGCCCTTGTCTAGCTTCTCCAAGAAGCTTGACCCCTTTGCTTAGCTTCTCCAAGAAGTTTGGCCCTTTTGCTCCAAGCTTCTAAGAGAAGCTTGACCCCCTTGACCCTTTTGCTTAGCTTCCCTTAGAAGCTTCAAACCTTCATCTTCTCTATAAATAGAGAGCTCCTCTTCCATTGCAAGGGTTCCAAAAATTTTACTAAGGCATACAAGATATATCTCTCTCTATCTCTATATTTTGTGCTCAAAAGTCCATAGTTCTTGCCTCTTTGCACACCACCTCAGAGCCTAACCCTTCCACCATCAACCTAAGGTTCTTGGAAGGTCTTGAGAGGGCTCAAGGAGCTGGTTTTGGTCTAGAAAATGGGCTGTTTTGCTGAGCTACAAGGGTGAGCACACTTTACCCTCTTTATTCCCCGTTTTTGCACACACTTTTAGCCTATCTTGCATGCTGTTTTGGGCTTTGTCATAAACTGAAAAAAGTCTTATTTTGAGCTCCTTTTGATGTTTTTTTAAGATCACTTTTGTGTTTGGGGTCGTTTACCCCCTCTTAGGCCTTGTTTGGCCCCATTTTGTGCTATTTTTGGTGAGCTCCGGGATCACCTTGTTTGGGCCTCCTCACCACTGAAATGTTTAAGGATTTCAGTGGTGAGGATGGTGGTTTAAGATCCTAAGAAGGAGAGGGCCATCCCCTCTCCTTATTGTACTCAAAAAGTGTCATTTTAGCCTCATGTGTGAGCATCATTTTTAAGTGCATGTTGGCCATGTCTTAAGTGTTATTTGTGCTTATTTTGCCATGATTTAGCACTGTTTTTAGTTGGTTTAGACACACCATGCATGCTTAGCATACTTGTCTTGTAATGCCATGAATTGTCTTAACATGCTTTGTGTTTTGAGCCTTGTTTCTAGCATGATTTTGGCTTAGCTTTGTGAAACTTTTATGCATGTTTTAGTGTGTTTGAGGTCTTTTTTTGGTTGTTTGGGCCATCCATGGCTTGCTTTGTATAGCTACCATGCAACCTAGCTTGTAGGCTTTGAGTGTTGGACCTTCTAGCATGCTCTATTTGCATCATTTCAACACCATTAGTTATGTCATTTCAGTCCTTATAGAGTGCTTGTATGCTTGCATTTGATGCTCCTTTAATGCTTTAAGGGGTTGGTGTCTTATGCTCCATGTTTGGCCCATTTTGTATGCTTCCATTTATAGGCCATTTAGATGCCATCTAGGTGCGTCTTTGACCTTGTTTTGGCATGATTTGGGGCTGTTTTGTTTCACTTTGGTCATTTGCTTCATGTGTCACATGATCATAGTTTAAGTCCTTGGGCTTGGTTCCATGCCTTGCATGCTTGTTAGCTTAGGTTGTGTGTCTAGTATACATTGATTGTGCCCATGCCCATGTTGCATACTTATTTAACATGCCTAGGTTGCATTGCATGAGCATGCATGCCTTGCCTCTTGAATTGAGTATGATAGAGCTTGGCTTTCATTTGTCTGTTTGATGTGCATCTCATTTGATATCAAAGTGCATACTTGGTTTTCTTGGGCCATCACGCATTGAAATGCGCGATTGGTGGTCCGAGAACCGAGAACCATGTCCCTTTGAGTCATAAACATGATAGGGGATGTGTTGGTGCACACATTTGGTTGAAATGCATTGCCATGCCTTGTTTTGCCCTATGCTGCTGTCAAAACAGGTTCTGCAGGAAGTTTTGGCCGGTCGGCTACATAGAGTGCCGACCGACCAAGTATGGATGGCTGATAGCTTAACCAGTGGCCGGTGGTCCTCTCCTTTGGCCGGTGGTGTTCCTCCTTCGCCGGTGGTGTTCCACAACACTCAGAGAAGCAACCCTGGAAATTGTGTCATTTTCAGAGGAGTAGAGCAAGGAAAATAGAGGCAACTTGTGCATGGCAGTGGACTTTCGAGCAGAGCCGAGCATGCATTGCATTAGGCCCTCTTCCCAAGGCTGTTTACTGTTTTATTAGATTAGTTAATTTTCTTAACAAGTTTAATTGGTCTGTAATATTTAATTAGCTTGTAGGTTAATTAATTGTATTATTCTTTCAGACCTTCTGAACGAGGACTATTGTGTAATAAGTGTGCGTGAGTGTATGCATATCTTCCAATCCCCACTTCTTTCTTCCTTTTACTTACTTGCTTTTGATGGTTAGTATTAGGGCATATTTAATTTAGCATCCTTATACTATGCATGCGTGCATCCATTCATTTGTATTGCATACACCGAGCTCGGCGCATCATACTAATTGCATAGTATTACAAATCTAACTTGAATACATGATATCTGTGCATTTCACATGCCATCCATAGATTAGCCGAGCCTATTCTAGTGACATTCTGTACGTGATGCATTAGCCATTTTGACATGAACTAGGATCATGCATATGATTACTAACTAGTTTCTGTTTTGGCTTGGAGTACTCGGTAAGCATTTATGTTTTAGCATCCTTGCATGAGTGTGAGTGTTGCCATGATATCATGCTTACCATGAGGCTATGTGCTTACGTGTTATAACTACCTGAATTCCTGTGGGTGAAGGTTGGATTGTTTGAGTTGGAACAACTCATTGAAATCTGTATTTTAGCCTACTTGCGAGTAGCAACTTTCAAACCCTCTTCCAAGCAAACGGATATGCAATGCTTTGTTCCAAATTAGGCGACCTAGTCTATACTTGTTTTGCTGCGCGCATCACATAGTAAATCTAGGCTAATAATCGGAATAAGAACGCATAATGTTTTCAAAACTAGATATCATGGTTAGTAGAGGCTGATCTTTGATCGGGAGAGCGGCGGTGCTCATAGCTGACCTTGCCCAATCGTACCCAAGTTCCCGAGCCGAGGCAACTTTGGTGATGACGAACACGTGGCCTTAGGCAATGAGTTAGGGTTTCCTAAATTCCTCCAAAATAAAATATTTAGGTGGCAACTATGTATCGGGAAAAGCAGTCCATGTTTGGCACTTCTTTCTAAAAAATCTGTTTTCCAAAACGATTTGCCAGATTTGGACTCTTTGGTTCAGATTACGAACCGTGACAAATCGAGTCCGAACTATAGCATGAGGCCCACGGGCGCGTCTACAATCACCAATTTGTTGGACAGAAGTCGGGGATAGATCTTTACTTGGGCCTAAAATTGAATAAGATACTTCTGAGAAGATCAAAACTATTCGGCAAAGGCTCAAAACAGCTCAGGACTGACAAAAGAATTATGCAGATGTTCGGAGAAGACCTCTTGAGTATGAGGTTGGTGACTATGTGTTCATCCGTGTTTCTCCGATGAAAGGCCAAGCCAGGTTTGGAAAGAAGGGCAAGCTATCGCCCCGTTACATTGGGCCATTTCAGATTCTGGAAAGGCTTGGCCCAGTGACCTATAGAGTTTCTTTACCACCGAGATTCGAGCAAATCCATAATGTGTTTCACGTGTCGATGTTGAGGGGTTATCTCCGAGACCCGTTCCATGTGATTAATTATCACCGGGTAGCTTTGGATGAAAATATGGAGTACGTTGAATGGACGGAACGAATTGTTGACTGGCAAGTGAAGCAACTTGGAAACAAGTCCATCCCAATGGTGAAAGTTGAATGGAAAGAACACTATGGGACCAATGCCATGTGGGAAAAAGAGGAGGAAATGCGAGTATGCTATCCACATTTGTTTCCCAACGAAGGTAAAATAAGTTTGGAGGACCAAACTTCCTAAAGGGGGGAAGACTGTGATATCCCTGTTCCGTAATATGTTAATTGGTCCTTAACATGAATGTGATTATGTGTTTAATATGATTTTGTGTGCCATTATGTGAAAATAAGTGGTTTTGAACTTCTATATGTTCACCGTAGGAATATCTGTTTGATTGTCTGCTTTGGAAATTAAATTGATAGCCATATTGGCCACAGAAACCGAAATTGACTATGCCATTGCGATTGGCATAATTTTTAGAGCTTACGGTGAAATTTAATTGGAAATTGATTCAGATCAGAATTAATTGATTTAATTGATGAATTAGTGCCCAATTATATAGTATTATTAAATTGGAATTAGTGGGATTTGTTATAATAAGGCACTACACCCTCAAATTCCCTCTTTAGCTTCATTTTGGCTGATTCTAACCTTGAGAGAGAAGAGAGGGCCGGCTATAGAGGGAAAGGGTTGAAGTTGATCGTTGAAGCTTGAATATTTGAAGGCCAACTTTAGATTTGACCATAGATTGGAAGAATTGAGCCTCTAGGTAAGTGAATTCATGAGTTTAATGTTGTAAATTGTGAATTAAAGTTTGATTAATGGTCAAGAACATGAATTAGTTTGATTATAAGGAAATTGAGTTGTATTTGTTGAATTTAAAGTCAATAGATGCATGCATGTAGGAAATTACTATGAATTTCCATATTTGAGCACAATGTGTATGATCCATGTTGAATTTTTGGTTTAAGTCCCTATATTTGATCACCTCTTCACCAATTAAGTTGAGGATATTGTGTATATTCCACATGCAAGTGAAAATCATCGAAGTATGAACCTTGAATGTTTGAATTTAGTGTGTTGGTGATGAGTTTGAGTCAATTTGGGACAGGCATGTGTTTGATTCATGAAATTAAGCTTCATTGGGTTGTAATTTGGGGTTTATACCATGTTAGTACAAGTGTATTTGAAGTTTGAGCTATTGCATGCAAGAAATGTTGGATGGAATGTCAAGTTGAAGCCCAAGAACATAGCTGGAAAACCCAGAAATTTTGGCATCCGCTCGAGTGGGGAAATCGTCGCTCAAGCGTTAAATACGGGCTCCCAGCATTTTTTTGCAGACATGACTCCCGCTCGAGCAAGGAAGTTCATGCTCGAGCGGGGAGCCATGTAGAGAGTCCTTCCGCTCGAGCGCCAGAATGCACGCTCGAGCATAAATTTGACATAGCCAGTACTTTCGCAGGCCTTTTGGGTTCGCTCGAGCGGGGACCCTGGTTTCTGAAATTTTGTTTATGCATTATGTGTTTCATTTTCCGTCCTCTTTCACTTGTAAGCACTCTTAGGCATGCATTGAGTATTGTGAATGAGTTAAAGAGATAAGAATGAAGCCTCAAGAAGAATATGTGAATTAAGGAACGGATTGAATAGTTTGTGACCCGTATGTGCTATGTGATGTGTATGGTCAAGCGCCAGGGCAAACCAACCAACCGATCACTGTGAGTAATATCGATATTTGAAACTTGTCATTTGTCCAATTGCTTATTTAGTTTGCTAGTTTGAATTATGGACAAATGTTTGATATGAATAAACGAATGGGCCAGAGGCCAGTCTAATATGAATGAATGGGCCAGAGGCCAGTTTGACTTGAATGAATGGGCCAGAGGCCAGTTTGATATGAATGAATGGGCCAAAGGCTAGTTTGACATGAATGAATGGGCCAGAGGCCAGTCTGACATGAATGAATGGGCCAGAGGCCAATTTGACATGAATGAATGGGCCAGAGACCAGTCTGACATGAATGAATGGGCCAGAGGCCAGTTTGACATGAATGAATGGGCCAAAGGCCAGTCTAACATGAATGAATGGGCCAGAGGCCAGTTTGACATGAATGAATGGGCCAGAGGCCAGTCTGACATGAATGAATGGGCCAGAGGCCAGTTTGACATGAATGATTCGGCCAGAGGCCAGTCTGACATGAATGAATCGGCCAGACGCCAGTCTGACATGAATGAATGGGCCAGATACCAGTCTGATATGAATGAATGGGCCAGAGGCCAATCTGACACAAAGGCGAGTATGTTTGGAAGCACAGTCACTTGACTTAAATTGTGTATATATATGTTGAATAGAAATATGAATCGGGCACAAGGCCGTTTGAAGTATGTTGTTCTACATATCGTTTGTATAACTTCTTTATTTGATATTATTCACTGGGTTATCGCTCATACTCGTTCATGTGTTTGTAGGTGAGCCAAGAGAAGTCCAGACCCAACCCCAGTGATGTCTTTGTGGAACAAGGATGGTTTTAAAGAGTCAGCCCTTGCGTCTCACGCACGAGACTCGCCTTCGCCTTTTTGTCATTTTGTTTTATGTTTTCATGTTGGCTTTGAATATGTCTGTGTATAGTTTTCATGGGTTGATTTAGATTTGGATGATCCTGTATGTACAGAACTTTATCCTACTGTGTTTCTATTGTGAGTTATTAATGTACATAGGTATGGTTTGTTATGACGTGCCATGTAAGCATAACTCTATGGACAAAGTTTTTTTTTGAAATTACTTCCGTTTGGCCCCTTTACTTGATGAGTTATGTCTGATTTGGTTTGAGGCCATAGGTAATCTCGTGATTACTGGCTGTTTATGGCCTTAACCCATAGGGGCGGGTTCGGGTCGTGACAACAACAAATTGACACTAGCCTCTAAATCTAACAAGGCCCTACCAATGAAGTACTTGTTCACCCCGAAGGAATTAAATTTGAGGTAGAGAAGATGGCTTGAGTTGCTGAAAGACTACGACATGCAGATTCAGTATCACCCAGGCAAAGCAAACTCGGTAGCCGACGCATTGAGCAGGAGATCAATGGGAAGTCTGGCATGCTTAACTATGATCGCAGTGGAGCCAACTATTATTGAGGAAGTGAAGACCAGGCAAATGGAGGATAAATTCCTCAAGAAAGTGATTGATGAGTTCGTCACTAAGCCGAGGCTGGGGTATACTATTGAGAACCAGGTACTTAAGTTTGAAGGGAGATTGTGCGTAGCCGACGTCCCAGAGTTGAAGAGGAAGATTTTGCAAGAAGCCCATAACTCCAAATTTGCCGTTCATCCAGGAAGCACTAAGATGTATCGAGATGTGAAGCGGACCTTTTGGTGGCCAAACATGAAAAGAGAAATAGTTGAGTTTGTATCCCAATGTCTGTGCTGTCAGCAAGTGAAAGCGGAACACCAGAGACCAGCAGGACTTCTCCAACCTTTGTCAATTCCTGAGTGGAAATGGGAACACATCTCCATGGATTTTGTGGTGGGTTTGCCGAGGACGCAAAAAGGTATGAATTCAATCTGGGTTATAGTTGACAGATTTACTAAGTCAGCACACTTTTTGCCTGTTAAGACTACATTCAATGCCGACCGACTTGCCGAACTGTACATGAACGAGATTATTAGACTTCATGGTGTACCAATGGCCATTGTATCAGACCGAGATCCGAAGTTCATTTCTAGATTTTGGCAGAGCCTGCAAAGAGCCTTGGGAACTGACTTGAAGCTTAGCACAGCTTTTCACCCTCAGACCAATGGGCAAACGGAAATAATTATTCAGACACTTGAGGATATGCTCAGATTGTGCGTATTAGATTTCAAGGGAAGTTGGGAATGGCATCCTCCATTAGTAGAATTTGCATACAACAACAGTTATCAAGCTAGCATTGGCATGGCACCGTATGAAGGTTTGTATGGAAGGGAGTGTAGATCGCCGATATGTTGGGCTGAGGTAGGAGATACAGCTTTGATTGGTCCCGAGTTAGTTTAAGAAACGACCGAAAAGATTAAGCTCATTCGGCAGAGGATTAAAACTGCACAGAGTCGACAGAAGAGTTATGCCGACCAGAGGAGAAGGGAGCTAGAATTTGAAGTTGGGGATCATGTATTTTTTAGGGTCTCGCCGATGACAGGAGTTTCAAGATTTGGAAAGAAGGGTAAATTAGCACCCCGATATATTGGACCGTTTGAAATTCTTGAGAAAATTAACCCTGTTGCCTACAGACTTGCTCTGCCGCCAGATTTAAGCCAAGTCCACAATGTGTTTCATGTTTCGATGTTGAGGAAGTACATCCGAGATCCACTGCATATAATCGATCATTCTGGGGTCGAGGTTAATGAGGATTTGGGCTACGAGGAGAAACCTATGAGAATTATTGACAAGCAAGTGAGACAGTTAAGAAACAAATCAATACCAATAGTGAAAGTCGAATGGAAGGAGCATTATGGCACGGAAGCCACATGGGAAAAGGAAGAAGAAGTGAGAATCCGCTATCCGTAGTTGTTTTCGGGGCAAGGTAACTTAAGTTTGGGGACCAAACTTCTTTAAGGAGGGTAGACTGTAGTAACCCTCACCTTACTCTTGTCATGCTCGCATACATTCATTTATGATATTGACTTGTTATGATTGCATTAGTGAATCTTGTCTTGTTTTGCTTGAAGGTTGCTTGCATGTTTTGTTCTTGTCTAGTGCGTTGCCGAGATCGTCCTAAGCCTAGTCACCTTTGAACCTTTTTACACTTAGAACTATCTTGGAGCCACTCTGATTGACCTTCATTTTTACCCTGGCATATTGGCCGAGATGTCACTATCTAGGCCGAGGTGTTTAACACCAAGGCCGAGATGTGTATTATCGGGGCCGAGATGTTTATCCTTGAACCTAGAGATTTAGTTCCTGGATTGGTACGACCTAGGCCGAGGTGTGGCACATCTAGGCCAAGGTGTGGCACAACTTAGTCAAGTGTTGTCCTTCCAAGCCGATGTCATTGTTGCCGAAGCTTTGTCATTTAGCCGAGATCATTACTTGCCGAAGTGTTTTTGCCGTCTAGCTTGTTGAGCACACCTTGTCATAGTCTTGTCTTGTCGGTCAGTCACCTTTTTGAGTCGAGCCAATCAGTCGATGCCACGTGTCCCAGCAGAGGGTTAAGTCAGTGATTGTCGAGAAAACATATCATTTTGTATCAAATCTTGCCTTTTAGAGAGAGAAGCTCTAGGAAGAGTTCTTGAGTGAGAGAGTAGACTTCAAGCTTGATCCCTAGAGATTTAACCATTAGATTCGAGTTTTGAGGTCAGATTCTTGATCCGCTCTTGCTGTTTTTATTGTTTATCTAGCTGCATTGCACGATCGAGCATGTTTTGAAAGCCATGCATTGATTTAAAGTTGGTTTTAGAAAGAAAAAGTAGTGTTCATGTGTTCTTGAAGAAAAGTCTTGTTCAATCCGAAAGTTTGTATCAAGAATCATGTTATTGTGTTTGTTTTCATATGATCTTCAAGTATGGGTACCCAGGTCCATGTTTTCAAACTCATAGCATGAAATCTCAGATCTGGTAATAACAAGTTGTGATCCTTGCATTCATCTTTTCATCATCTTCATGTTCTTGTTCTTCATGTTCTTGAGCAGAGGGAAACCCAGATTTTCCCGACTTCATCCCCTTGAATGTGGCCATCGTGACCTCACCTCGGCAAGGAGGTGTGGGACCTCAACCAAGACTTGGGTAGTGCCCACCATGTTTCCCGAGATGAGAAATAGTGTTTGTTTCGATTTGACTTAGTTCTTGGAGAATGCCTAGATCATTTGTATGCCTGTGAAGCTTGTTTAAAAGTGCATTCAATAAACTTGCCATGTGTTTGTAGGACTTGG
The DNA here is from genome assembly GCA_025200525.1 of Camellia lanceoleosa. Lineage (NCBI taxonomy): Eukaryota > Viridiplantae > Streptophyta > Magnoliopsida > Ericales > Theaceae > Camellia > Camellia lanceoleosa. The sequence continues at coordinate 1,703,836 of JANUSC010000016.1, read as the reverse complement.
ACTTGCCTCGACTCCGACGTTTGAAGAACTATGTGAGTGGTATTCTTAATAAAGATATGTTATAAAGCTTTGATAAAACCTTGGTTTGCCTTGTTCGGAAAGTATTTGCAAGCATGAATGATTATTCCTAGTTGCAATATGTACTACCTTGGTTTGATGACAACTCTTGAAAGTCCGTACGTGCTAGGGGACTATAAGCACTTGTAGCACAACTCTTGAAAGTCCTTAGTGCTAGATGACTCTAAACTTTTGCAGCACCCTTGCTTGAGATATCTCGCTTGTATTATGTTGATGCTAGTAAGCATCCCTTGAAGCTTGATAGATCCACTAGATGGACTTGGTTTTCACTAGTTATATTATGTATGGTTTTGCTAAAGCCCTTGAATATCAGTCATGCAAACCCCTTTATTATTTGTACCATTCACTGAGTATCCAAGCTCACCCTCTCTATATATATGTAGGTGATAAGCAAGACGGTGGCGACGCCTAGATGTGTTTAGCAAGCTTGTTTTGGATTATTGTCATGTCGGCTTTACTTGTTCCCTTGCATCAGCAATCTTAAAGATTATGCTTCTTGGCTTGTACTCATTGTATTTTTGTATATGTCGGCTGAGAAGTCTTTTGGTCAAGATGTATTTTTGTACTTCATTGTGTTGCATTCAAGTTGTAAAAAACCATGTAAAAATGTATGCCATTTCATTTGACTTATGCACAGCTCTTATGGACCAATTATAATTGTATAAATTGCTTCCGCACATGTTAGCCCCATATGTAATACTCTGATTGTGTGTGATCCTTGAAAGTTGGCCTTCGGTAATCCCGGATTACTGGCCATCATGGCACCATTCTACTAGGGACGGAATGGGGTCGTGACACTTAGGCTCATGTGAAGTACTAAGGACTAAGTCATCCCCCTTAGGTGTCTTTCCCTCGCCCTTGCTCTCATTAGGTTTACTACCATGGTCACCCTTCTTAGCCCTAGTTGCTTCAAACGCAACTAGCCGAGGCTCTAACTCTCTCCCACTTCTCAAAGTGGTCACCGCTTGCACCTGCTCATGGTGCTTTCCATTCCCACCAAACCCTTTTGCCCCATATTGACCCTTAGGGTTGGCCACAATCTGACTCGATAATTTTCCCTCCTATCTCCTATTCATGTTATTAGTCGTTTGACCTAATTAGGCCTGTAGCTTGGCAATAGAGTGAGCATGGAAGTGAACTACTAGTGCTAACCCCTTAAGTTCTGAGAGAACTTCCAACACCTGAGTCTCAAAGGAAGAGTTTCCTTCAGGAATAGGCAAGGGTTGTGGTTGCCGGGAAGGTTTTGGGGGTCAGTAAGGTTGTGGTGGTCGGTAGGAAGATTGGTTGGCAAAATTATTAAAATTCTTCCTTGGTGGTGGAGGATTGTAAGAAGTGCCTCGTGAAAGAGGTCTCCATGAAAAATTAGGGTGATTTTTGCATCCCGAATTGTATGTGTTAGAATATGGGTCATTATCGGGTTTGGAGAATCCTTGAGCCGCATTCACATGCTCTTAGGCTAATTCTGGAAATTGTGATGCCAATGGCCACTCACTCAAGTCATGAGCAGCGCTCACACAAATAGCACATGCCTTGTGAAATTGAGGTTGATCTTGCTGTGTAGGGGCATGTCCCGTAGCTAACAATTGGTCCATTTTGTGGGACAATGCCTCTACTTGTTGGGCTAACTCTAAGTTTTGCCTTACCTCATAAATGCCCCATCTTTTCAGGGCTCCACCTATTGGCTGCCGAACTTGACGGGCTGCGGAGGCATGGTGAAGGGAATTATCACTTAAGTTCTCAAATAGTTACCATGCCTTGGAGTCATTTTTGGACATGAATGTCCCACCACAAGAAGAAGCCACCATTTTGCAGTGAGGCTTAGTTAAACCATTGTAAAAGTTCTGCACAAGTTGCCAATTAGGCACTTGGTGGTGGAGACACTGTTGGAGAAGGTCACGAAGTCTTTCCGATGTCTCATGAAATTGCTCACCATCAATTTGAGCAAAAATTGGTGATGGCTCGCCCTAGTTGGTTGGTCTTACCAATAGGAAAGTACTTCTCCAAAAACTTCTATTGTAATTGATCCCATGTTGTGGTAGAATTAGCAGGTAAGGAGTTCAGCCAGTGTTTGGCTTTGTCAATTAATGAAAATGGAAACAAACGCAACAGTAGGGCCTCGTTGGTGAAGTTTTGGATCCTCACTGTAGAACAAATTTCTAGAAATTCATGCAGATGTTTGTAAGGGTCATCATGATCTAGTCCATGGAATGACGGGAGCATTTGGATGGTGCTAGACTTAATCTCATAATGAGCAACAGTGGTATCGAGTAACTGGATGCATGATGGTGATGTATATGCAGTGGGTGTGAAGTAATCCTTAAGGGTTTGGTTAGGCCCATTTAGGCTATTCGGGTTCGCCATCTCTGTTAGTTTGAAGTATGGGTATGGCTATTCAAGCTTAGGAACATGGGAAGAGGCTCTTAGTTTCCTGAGAGTCCTTTCTAGTTCAAGGTCCAAACTCCACAATTCAGGGCGACAAGAATGGTGCCCGTGCATACACTACTCACACACACACACACACACTAAGTTCCAAATATGTGCACTAAGTTATGAAAACAAAATACCAAAGGTGAAAATACTCATAGAGGTTAAACAAAAACGCTTTACTCATCTTGCCGGTGCTTAACGTGCAGACCATTGTCTCCAATCCACTTAAGCTCTTTCTTTCTTTTTAGCACTTTGGTGCTCTATTTGCGAGTATTTGCTACTGTTTTTTTTTTCTTAGCACTTTGGTGCTGCTATTTTTTTGTTTAAAACTTGGCTGCGCTCCACTTGCACTTCAATGATGGCTCCAATTGCAAACACTATGCACACTTAGCAATAAAAAAATATAAAATCCAAAACTAAAAATTAAAATAGGAATATAACTTTAAATTAATTAGTTTCGCCAGAAGTGCTCAGCAACGGCGCCAAAATTTAATGAGTCGTTTCACACACCAAAAATAAACACTAAACTATACCAACATCTTTTAGAATAATATCAAGTCCAGGTATCCATCCACAGGGACAAACGGGAAATTAAACTAATTTAATTGTTAAATTCCTAAATTAATTTTGATAAAAAGATTGATGAATATTATGACTAAACGAGAATTAAATGAAATTGAGAAATTAAATTGACAATTAAAATTAAGGTTTTAGATACAGATGTTTGGGGAAATCTTAGGGCAAAGAATTCACCACTAACCACAAAAATAAGACTCAACATCAACCATCAATTGTACTCCGGTTTAAACAACCAAATATTTCACAACTACAAGTTTGAAACATTGATCAAGAGGATTGTTGTGTTCAATATACAAGCACGAGTCGTCTCAAGTAGCATGAGGTGTTTGCTCTAAACTCTGGTAGCAACATGACCCGTCTCTTGTAGCATGACTCGTCTCGTACTTTGAACACCAACACAAAGAAAACGAATGTATGGAAAGCATTAAACAATCACAGAGAGTAAAACACTTGAAGAGATGAAAAGAAAAATTAATATAAATTTCTAAAACATCCATACATTTATTCAAACCATTTCACAATCAAAGCTTAAGAAAAATCCCTGTACATGGCTAGGGTTTCATCAAAACCCTAAAATTGGAAGACTAGCCACTCATGCAGGAATGGGAAGAGGTCAAAGAGGTGGAAGAGGAAGAAGCCCCCATGAAAGTTGCCTTTGAAGTTTTAGAAATCCTCCCTTCAAACCCTAGCCTCCCTTTTCCTTGGAATCTTTTCACACCCCCTTCAGCCCTTTTTTTCTTCTTTTTATTCCCAGCAGAAAAGCCCAAAATTTTCATGCACACAACCCTAGGTGCACCACTCGAGCACCCATGCGGGCCGCTAAAGCAGTGGTGGGCCACACGTGCGGTGGAGGTTGGCCGCATGTGCGGTGAGGTGGCTAGCTCAGATTTTTCGCTTTCTCGCACGTAGAATCTGCTTTCATGCCCTTTTTTTTTATTAAATTTGCTTATTTCTTGCCAAATCTATACAAGTGCACAAAATACATCATCTCCACCAAATAAACAAAATTGAAAGACTATAAATGTAATTTACGCGACTTCAATTTGGTACCTCTCAGCCTACATCAATGGATATTATCTCAAGACATGGGATGGCACATATATTCAAATCAGAAATGATAAACTCCACAAATACAAGTGAGCCAGACCAGAATGCATGAAAAATGGATACAATACATGGGCTTGATAAATAAGACTTGATACTATACATAAAGTTTGTAAATAAAACGGTTAGCAAGGCGTGGGGTTGGAAGCTTATTATAACAATTCGAATAAAAATGGGTTAAAGAGAGAGAAATATTATAACCACAATTGAATAAATAAAAAAAGAAAAGATGGGGGTTAGAGAAACTATTTACTACATTGAATTGATCTAACCAAATTAATGTTGAATCTAGTAAATCATATTAAATAAACAAAATAATTCACCAAGCAATTCCAGAACTACCCAGAGAGCACTCCCTAGAAACTATCTACTCTATTCATGCAAAGATCATTGAGCCAAACACAAAATGAGCTGGCCGAACTCTTCTTTCGATCGAGATTCAGGTTGGGGCAGAAACTCTAGCACTGAAGCCAAGAATATTTTCCAAGGGGTGCTCATCCCTTCTACCTCTTTCACTCACAGAAACCACTTAAAGAGGAGGTAGATAGGCCTCAACCCTCAATAGTGGCATAAACAAATATATAAAACATATATTTTGTAATAAATTAACAAATTAAGGGAAATCAAAGCAAGAACAAATTCAAGCCTAAGAAATAGATGAGAACCTACATCATCTCTTTATGAACAAAGGTAAATCAATACCCAAATTCGTGTTATTAATTGGAGAGAATAGATTAATGGACATCATTTCTTCGTGGATGTTTTGCTTTGAAAATAAGGGATTCATCAAAGGACATTGAAAACTCTTCTTTTGTTCATGGAACAAAGGTGTTTCCACCCATTTCCATGTTCACAAATGATTGAGAAGAAATTTTTCAATACTCTTGACATAGATTCTCTGTTTTTTACTTCCAAAATAATTAATAAAAGGGAATAACACAATCCTTTCAACATCAAATCCGAAGGATCATCCAAATAATCCTATGAAACAACCTCTATCACTCATTAGCATTGAGTATGGGTCGAGACACATGGACTAATGTGCTTAGATGATGAGATATGTGAGGAGAATATGTGTAACAAGGAAATAACTCTATTTTACATATCAAACTTGTGAATGGTTGGCTAATTTCTACTCCCAATCACATCCACAAAGTTCCAAAATATACAATAACAATGGATCTTAGCTATGGAAAGCAAGAAAAGAGAGAGAGAAAAACTATCAACTCAATCGGGTGGCTAATCTCTACTCCCAACCACATCCATGAGGACTTATTACATGTTTACAGCAGTTACATAATGAGAACTGAGTTAGAAATGAAGAAAAAAGATGGAGAAAAGTGGTAAGGAGTGCAATAATCTCACCTCTTAAAGAGAGTGAGCTTCTTTATTTTACAAACTCTCTCTTGGTCTCCTCAAGATCATCTAAATATGTCTTACGATGTAGAAGGACCTCAATAAGAAGCTTACGATTGATCTTCAACGGTGTTTGGATGTCACAAGTTGAAGAAGGTAGGTAGGAGATGAGGGAGAGTCTCAAGCCTTGTCTAAGCCTTGGGTCAATTTTCCAACTCTTAGAAATGAGCTATTGAGCTCTATTTATAGAGTCTCAAGTGTAAATATCCAATATAATTGTGGAAAGTGTGTTGAACATGCTAAAATTCCCAAAAATGCTCTGTACCCGGACAATTCAGCCAACCATACCCTTTGGTGTTTGGCTAAATGTTTCTTAAGTCGGCCATCATATTTTGTCTGGCGAATCAAAAAATAAATCGATGGATCAGCAAGGTAAAGTTAGCACAAATGGAAAGGAGAAACAGGTATTTCAAAGGATTTCACCTCTTTCATTCATTCTTACTATGTCCATTACTCCGTTTGTTTGAATGCATATGATATTCTGTTTTGAGAAACAATGAGTCTCAGGACATATTGGTAATGTCTAGAACTGCACAACCAAACTCATTTTGGAAAAATATTTCCATTTGGTTGAAAAATATTTTGGCCAAAACACGTGTTTGGATGGTTTAAAGGATCAAACCTTAGACTTCTTGCTAAAAGATTCATAGGACTAACACATTTCATTTTCATCATTCTGTACCCCAGAAAGAGTGCCCAAGTCTTAACGTTGGTCAAAAATGGGGTGCCTACAATTGCCTCTCTTTGACAGAGCTCGATGTGTCATTTCATGACGTGAGTAAATGTCAAAGCCCAAAGACAACCCTATTGACGAGGCCGTAAGACTTTGGGCAAACAAATAATATGTAGATAAAATTTGGTTGAACTAGAGGGTTGCCTACATATCCCTTTGCAAGGAATCAACCGAGCATAGTTCAGTGGGTAGAATGCAAATGAAATGTTCTTGAGAATTGGACTTACACGCCACGCGAAGTCAATTTTTGTTTGAAATTAGGCTTACGTATACCACATTGCCAATTTGAAAATCGGTGGTCTATGCAATGTGACGAGATGCAACAGTCATAAAACTACAAAGATGGGCATGTGAAATAGGTAAACCTCATGAAAATGTCATAAAGCATGTAAATAACCAAGAATAGAGTAAAGAATGTTGCACGAAATACAAGCATGTTCTATGCATAAGGGAAATGCAAAACCTACATGTGTCGTGACATGAGGGGTGAAAGAACTGGATGGCCCCAGCTAAATTCAAAAGAAAAAGAACTCCACAACACACTCCGGACACATCACAATACGAGAGGAGGAAAGGTGGTGTTAACCATTAACCCATAAGGGAATCATATTAACAGAGGATGGTGTTAACCATCAACCCATAAGGGGATGGGATTAATCGAGGGTGGTGTTAACAATCAACCCAAGAAGTGGATGGCATTAACCGAGGGTGTTGTTAACCTTCAACCCGAAAAGGGGATGGTATTAACCGAGGGCTGAAGCGAAACTCACATGTGACCGGCAGTCACAGTGATAGGGAACTCCAATCCTAATCGGCAATCAACAGAGGTGAGCCTCGAAACACACTCCAAAGACGCCGCAACATGAAGAGAGGAAAGGTGGTGCTAAACATAAACCTGAAAAGGGGATGGTATTAACTTAGGGAGGTGTTAACTATCAACCCGAAAATGGGATTATATTAACCGAATGTGTTGTTAACCATCAGCCCGAGAAAGGGATGGTATTAACTGAAAGTGGTGTTAACAATCAACCTAAGAATGGGATGATAGTAACTAAGGGCGGTATTAACCGTCAACCTGGAAAGGGGATGGTATTAACCAAGGGTGGAAAACCTAAACGCTTTGCACATGTAGAGGGTGATTCCAACAACAGAAGCATCATGCCGCCGAAGCAAATATAGGAAAAAAACAACACAGTTAGGACAAACCTTCCCCTCATTGGAGCCATTGAATGACTGCACCTCAGAATGATTGTACGTCAAAATATGATAGGGGTAACAATTGTGCACCTTTGAACATCTTCACCTCAATATACTATTGATGACCCTTTTGCCAAATCAGCTGGCCATATCAGGTAATTTCAGGGGCAAAATTGACTTTTTGTATCTTTGAAAGTTTATAAAAAGGCGCGACCATCCATTTTCCACCCATTTTCATCTAAAAACACTTCTCAAACTCCCTGAGCTCCTTTCTGATCACAACCCATGGACGGTGATGATTTTCTTCCCATTCCTCTTGGTTCTCCAATTGGTTTCAATAAACCCAACACCCTAAAGAATAGTGGCAGTTCCTTCGAGAACACTGTTTCCAAAGCAATTGTTATGGCCATAACAAAGAATGTGGACTTGGAGCTGGCCTACACCACAACTTATGCAAGGAGACATGGCCGAGGAGACATGAGCTCATGGCAGTGGTAGGAACCACAGATGGTTGGCAGGTCATGAGCCTGTTCGGAATTGGGCCCGTGGTCAGGGGCACTACTATAGGCCGGGCCAAGCTCCAGGTGAGAGATGAGGCCAAGGATGTTGGGGAAGACAAGGACAAGAACGAGGACCCTTGCCTCCGGGTCCATTCCCTCCACATTTCCCTAATTTTTTTTTATAAGGTGAACTTCTTTAACACCCAAAAACTAATCTTTTACTGGGTTGCTTGTATACATGCTCTTCCACTAATGGTTCTCACTTCTTATTTTTGTAGGATGATGAAGTTGCTTCCCCTCCAAAGGTGATTGTCATCAATAGCAATGATGATAAGGAAAATGATGACCTTGATAGTTACTTCAACGACCCTCACCGTAGTAATAGTGACCTAGCAATGATCTCAGTGATGATGATGATGAGCCTAGTGAAGGTAATGCTCTGTTATCTCTTAGGATGGCCACACTTGCTACTTAGTTCATGCCTTTGATCAGTTCCATTTTTTTGTTATCCTTTTTGCCCCTTGTATAGTTGTTAGCTATAACCTTTTATGTTTGTGCAAAGAACATCTTTTGTAGCCATTTGGTTGTAATCATATTTACCATTTTGGATCATATATATATATATATAACTACTGCTTGCAAATGGATGAGCTCCAACTCTTGTCTTATCCCAAATCTAAACATACATTGTCATTCTAAGATCTAAAACACGTCACTTCCTCTTCTTTAGCTAAAACTGGACCCATTTGTACACCAAGGCACATTGGATCACTCCAAGGAGATTTCTCAGATCTTCTCATTCTGTCGGACATAATTCTATCTGGCCGGTCAAACATCAATCCGGCTGGACTATTCAGGCGGCCCTCAGGGTAGATTTGACTTTTCAACCTCGGACAGTTTATGAAAAGATATGAAACCATTTGAAGGCTCCTTATAGCCACTCAAAACCTTTGCTATGGGTGGCATCATTATTCTCACTCCATTCTTATGGCTGGGAACACCTCTCCTCCCCTTTCTCCTCATTCTCCTCTTAGGGTTGATTTTTCCCACTATGTATACAATGATACCTCCTCTGATGATGGCTCAAGTGACATCGTAGTTCTAGACTTACACTTAGAGCATGCAAGAACACGTTTCAAAGGCTACGGTGGCAAGAAGAGACATATTCGTAGAGGTCAAGAAGAACCATGGGTTGTCCTGGGAAAGATGATGGAAGTAGTGTTGACTTCAAGATGAGGACGTGGACCTATGTCAACCTCTTACTTTGGATTTCCCAGTGGTGAGTAATGATGATGGCGACACTACAGAAGTGATTTCCAACACTGGGAAAGTCCTGACAACCGGGATGATTCCAACAGTGACGAAGATGCATCGAGGGACCTCACGTACTTCTTGAAGCACTGCAACCTTGCCTCCTTAGTTTGGCCTAGCCTTAGTGGTGCCTTTTCTCCATTTTGCTTTTAGAGAGAAAGGGCTCCTTGTATAGTTCTGATACTAGGACTTGTGTGTAATTAAACCCCTCTATGAAATCCCAACTTGTAATGGGCTAGAGACCCTTATGAACCTCTTGTAAACCTCCCTTGTTTAATATAACACTTCTTATGTATAAATTGGAATCCACTGTTGTTTGGCTGATTTTCTAAGTGCACATTGATTGTCTGAGATTTCATTGAATTTGTCCAACACTACTTTTCCCTTGCCAGATAGGAACAAAGACCATTTGAGCAAAAACAAGACTTTTTCTGTACAAAAGAACCGTGCCGGTCCTTTTATTTGGCCACAGGACACAAAATTGTCTGGTCGAACAAGAATTGGTTTAACTGGTTGTATCGGGTTTTTTAGGGACATATTCGACTTTTCACCTCCCAATATGTCTATAAAATCAACCCAACAGTTTATTCCAACTTCCTACCATCCGAAACACTCTCCCTCTTTTCCTCACTCCATTTCTCTCTAGATTTCCTCACTTCCTCGTATTTCCAACCACCTTACGCCCTTTTTTCTTCGAAAACATCCAATCCCTCTACATTTTGAACCAATTGGTTTTTGATTTGGTTGAGTTTGAGTTTCCCACTCCTTTTTATGTGCTTTCGATGGTTTGGACTGAGTTTTCTACCTCTCCCTTTGGTTTCTCATATTCCTCTTGGTTCTTTTGGATCTTTGGGTGCATCGAGTTAGATTTTTGGATTTCTTCCTCGCTCTCCCTTAGCTTTCGATTACCCAAACCTCGTCACTTTTCCATGGTTGTTGATATCTCCCATGGAGATGCTCTTTCCACTATCCCAGAGGTTGAGATGCCTTCTCTAGCCCCTGAGGCCCATGTTCATATACATGCCGAGGGCATAGACATCCAAATGGATGATCTTAACTTGGCGGCAGAGGTCATCATTCTTCCCGAGTTAGAGCCAGAGCTACCGCCTTTATATTTGAGACCATTTGATCCAACCACATGCCATCTTCGCGCTCATCAGTTGATCTACGGGAGTATGCTTACTTTTGATAAGTTTGAGTCGAGAGTCGCTGAGGACGTACTGCTCCTTGAACACCGATTACACCTATCTCACGGTGCCTAATTGGTAAGAACTTAACTCCACTTAGCACATTCCTTTGAAGCTTTATTCTTGATGCATCTTAATATTTTACTAACAACATTTTCCTTGTAACAGGATGGCAATCAGCAGATGAAGGGATATGGGACAGTTCAGCATCCCTGGAGTTAGTATAGAGCTCTCTCTACTGAGGTCCTGGCCTTGGTAAACAAGTCTAGCTTCAGCCCATTTTGCTCAGGGATCACCTAATTTCAGGCCAATCAGTCAGTCTCTACTGTTTTGATAAAGATGTGGTGGGATACCACCAACTCTTTCCAGTTCTCTTCAGCTGGGGAGACGATGATGACTCCGTATAACTTTTCCATAATTGCCAACCTTAGAGTAAGGGGTGATCCAATCCCTTTTGACTTAAACATAGAGGACTGGAATGCTGCCCAGGTTCATTTGATTGGAGCCATCTCCTTACAGGATAGACTAGGGATGATTCGGTACAGCTGCCTGTATCGAAGATTCTGCCATGCACATCTTGAGACCCCAGAGGCCATAGTTTATTACGCACATGGCTTCCTTCTCTATGTCCTTGGTACTACCCTAGTTGCAAACAAGGAGAATACTATGGGATTATATTTGCTGAGTGCTATGGTGGATCTTCCTCAGATGGAGGAGGAGGACTAGGAAGGCGCAGGCCTAACCACCCTATACAGATATGCGAGCTCATCCTCTCTCAGGAATGTGAGATTGCTCAAAGGATATTGACGAGCAAATGAGGTACACTCTACCCCTTTGTAGTTCATTTCACCACTATACTTTCTGCTTTGCATACCCCATATTACTCTTGTCTCTGTTTCTGACCATTATTTGATGTTATTCCCTTTTCTGAGCAGATATAGTTGTATTCATATTTACTAGATTTTCTCCCTAGTGTGCACGAGATTAAGTAGGCGGTGCCCTCCAGCTGTAGGATCCCCAGGCTCGCAGCTTTACCCACTACCACTATTAATTCGACACTACGACCTCTGTTCGGGTAAACACTTGAAACTCAAACCAATATCCGTTCTGTTAATCATGTTGTTTAATTTTGATGATATCTAAAATATTAATTGAAAATTTGTAAATAATATATATATTTTATATTATTTGACATAAAATATTATTTGTTTAAAATATATATTGTATGATACATTTGTTATAAATATTATTTAAATAAAAATATTTTGAAAATTTTACTATTCATGTTTTGAATAATTCGGTTGATCACTATTCATCTTTTGACAAATTTGATGTGATTGTCTCTTTTGAGTAAAATTGTATTATATCTTTTTGATACATATTGCACCAAATTGAAAATTATTTTGCATCTTTTTGTATGTAGGACATACCGACATAATGAATATCATGTGCAATTATTTTACATACTTTAAATATATTATGTAAATATATATACATATATATGTATATATATATTAATATAATATAAAAAGAAAATGCTGAAAAGTTGCAACACATTTCACATGTTGTAGTTTGAAATTGAAATGCTGAAGCTACATTTTCTATATAAATTACTTTTATAAAACATAAAATGTAGACTTTGCAGGCACATTATTTTTACCTCAATTCTTTATATATATATATATACAATGGTCAAATCCACATGTTAGTAAGTTTGTTCAAATATCTAGCCATAATTTTTGACAAAAGAAAAGGGTACCACATGTTGTATTTATTGAAAAAAAAATAGATGTCTTTTGTTTTGTCAAGGAGCGTGCCCACGTAATCCATGACATTAGCAAGGAGTGTCCTACCTCTAACAGGTATATTTTTGGGTATAAATAGAATTGTTTTGTGTAGAGAAAAATCAAGAACTTGAAGAGAAAAAATATGTGTGCTCCAAAATTTTGAGTGCATTCTGCTCTTTCAATTTCAGATCTAAGTGTAGTCTTTATTCTTACACTTTCATATATATTCTTTGTGAGAGAATTATTGTAAAAGAAGGTTGAAATACCTCTTATCCTTATTTATTATTTTGTGAAGAAATTTTGAAAGAGTGAGGAATTTATTATTAAGTGAGGCTCAATAGATAAAAGTAAGACCTGTGCAAAATCCACGAGCTTGGTGAAGCCTTGGTGGTGTATTGATTCATTTTGATCGTAAAGAAATTCTGAAGGAGGTTCCTTCGGGAATAAATGTTGGCCTGGCATGTCGAACCACTATAAATCTCAGTCTTTGATTTTCTCTCCCTATCTCTCTTTTATATTGATAATTATTGTTCAGTTTTTTATTTGTTAAAATTCTGATTATTATGTCTATTATTTTTTTTTTATATTGTCACATTTTTTTTAATAACCCAATTCACCCCCGTCTTGGGTTGCCTACCTGGGATAACACGTTCATTTTATCATCTTTCATCTTCTCATTTTCGTTTTTGACAACAACTAATATATTGTGCATACAGATTGATTGGCATTTTTGGGTTCCCATGCCCCAAGTTGATAGGTAGCAGTATGCCAAATCCTGGGTGGCCTCTTAGAAGAGGATTCTTTTGGATGGTCCCTTTGGTTGAGCCTCGTTCTGAGGAAAGAGATTTCTTCGCCAAAACCATAGACCAGGTGATTTCTGATGTCCCATTCCCACCACTTGCCCATATAAGGACTGCGGATGTGATCGTAGAATGGTTAAGCTCGAGGCCCTGATGGACGGTCAAGATGCAAATTTGTTTCACGGGCCTAGAGATTACGTCACCTTCTTGAAGTCTCACATCATGCCTTCCATCACTCTGGATACGACTTGAGTACTTGTTATCAGCATCGTGGTCGCTGCCACTACTCCCATTGATGCTCATGTCCCTGGAGGCATTGCTCCCACAAATGTTGTTCTTCCAATTAATCCTGCCACCGGCTTTCCTGCACTTTTGACTTTGGTCACACATATGAGGCCGAGTAGTGCCCTTAGGGAAGTCCCTCTTCAACTCCCTAAGAACCGAGTGCTCACCCTTGCTCCAAACATAGAACAGGTATACCTTACTTCTTCCATAGCCTTCTCAGATACACACATGCTTCTTTACTCATGCTTTCATCTTTGTACTTCCTACCTAATATTCTATTTTTTTCCAACCCTGATTTTAACTCGATGCGATACCAGCGATACCTCCTCCTACTGTAAGGAAAGGAGAGAGACGACCTCTAGAACGAGGGAGATGTGCTAATAGAGGCTGCAGTAGGGGAGTTCATGGCAGAGGTAGAGGGAGATCCCCTTAGACAATGAAGAGCTCTTTTTTCTTGAAGAGAACTCCCACTATTTCTATGAAAGAGGATGTTGCTACAAATGAGACCTCCAAGAATAGTGAGGGCAGAGGAGATGCGAGCATCGACATTGAGCATTATGAGGGTAGCGATGCTGATGATGAGAATGAGGAGAAGGAGGACAATGGCAGTGGCGATGATGATACGAACGTGGATAAGGATGCTAGTGGCTCTGTGGATGAGAGTTGTGCTGATAGGGATGATGCTGGGGCACCGTCGTGGAAGAGGACAAAGAGGGGCGAACTGATCCAGATTTCTTTTTCATTGTATTTTTCTTTTTGTTTGTAGTTAGAAAATCATGTATAGCTTCAGATAGGTTTTTGTAACACTTTTTGATCAAGGAGTAATGAAAGAAATACTTTTTTTCTTTTGGACCATCTTGGATATCTTAGTATACTTGGCATTGCAGTTAAGCACATAACACCTTTTGTTTTGAAATTGAAATTGAGAATGGTTGTACTTAAATGAGTTATGAATCTGACATTAAGCCTACAACTTACCAAAACATAAAATACAACTTGATAAAAAATTTAAAAAAAGAAAAAAAAAAAGCACACACACAACAAAAATAACTTAAATACACCTATTGGAATGAATAAGACTCAAAATAAGACCTGAAATAAGATCTACAAGTCAAACTGCTTCGCCACACTGCTTCCGAAATATATTGCTAGGCTCTAGAATTGGATGACCACTTTGGACGACGCTGATAAAGTGAACTTAACAGGATTCGACCTAAATGCCCTTTTTACCTTAAGTCATACTCCACTCCATTTTCCTTTCATTTAGGTGTCAGTTCATCGCTAGGATCCAATTACCCACGTGTTCCATTTTGGTATGCAAGAGTTATGTTAGACCATTGAGGAATTTCAAGTGTTAATGGAACTCTCCCAAGATGAATAAATCATGCCCCAACCCAATTTCAGCCATGCACCAACCTTGGCCTAGATATCCAGTCTAACTTTGATTGAGGCTCGGTCTCTAGCTCATGGTGAAGAGCTGGATGTGTTTAGATTGATTTGCTGATTTTTTGTCAATGGAGATTAGAGTGATCCTATTTGGCGTAGGCGTCATCGATATGCCCTTTGCATATGTCTCCTTTCACATTACCTACTTGCCCCTAGTGGTGATAAGGCTAGCATCAGGATTGTGAAGGTGGCCCAAAGACTTCGGGAAGGACAAAGTTGCTTTGGTTTGGTGTTAGCCGAGACTTTGATGGATTTAGATGCATTCCACAGAAAAAAGACCTCCCAATTTGTGGGAAGTCCACTACTTTTTCAGGTACTATTTCTCAACCTTCCTCACTTTATGTTTCTTATATCACATAGCCCTCATCACTCAATTTTTCCTCTCATAAACATTTTGTCACTTTTTCCGCTAAACGCAGATCTCTCTATTGTTTAATCTCTCTTATTTTTCATCCCTCCCTAGGTGTGGTTGATGAATAAGCTGAAAGTAGTGGCTTCGTCTACTCGGTACTTAGCTAGGAACTACTTCTTCTGAGCCCCGGTAGTGAGTTTTCCTTTGGAGGATCTGTGGTGTGATTAGATGTGCAACAAATCTACAATGGACATTGCTTGGCGCTGCCCCTTGCTAGACTTACCTCCAATGACATACAGCATGTTCCACCAGCCGGGTATGCAATTGATTGGCTTGACACAATGCGTTCTATTTCCTTTTTTTTATTCAAGCAACAGTTCAGACATCACCAGACTAATCATGCTGATGAGGTTGAGTATTCTACTTCTTTTCCATTCCGGGCTAGACATCTCTCTCGGTATGTAATTGCTTGGAGGATGAGGGAGATCTTGGCCCTTGCTGATGGTTTTAGTCACGATCTTTCCAGCAATTGCCAGCTCTAGCTTGAGGAAGAGGCACAAGTGGGTGCATCATTGGTAGCAAAATCTTCAGATGCAATGGGAAGAAAGCAAAGGACTTGACTCGACTATGCCCCTAGTTTATTGCTTTGACCTTAGTTTTTTGTTGTAAAAAGCATTGATTAACATGGGAGTTATCACACCCTAAATCCAAGCATAACCAGTTGTGGCCCACGGGAACTAAGCCCAAGGCACATGTAAGCCTTAAACACGAATCCATAAACACATTGAATAACTATACAATAGTCTAATAATAAATAACCAAAGCTCAAACTAGTTACATGCCACAATTATAAACGGGAAAACCAAACGTAATCAATACCATCCAAACTTATGGCATATAAATAGCCCACATATCAAAAATAATCCTAAATGAACCCCAATAAAAAATAAAAATAAATATTCACAAACTTGATATAACAATCTAAAACAAAATAAATGAATATCCTAGAGGTCCATGCAATTGAGTCCCCGCTACGCCATGAGTCCACCCTAAGTCCTTCTAACACCTAGAATTGATAAACAACAAAGTCAGCTAATAGCTCAGTGAGTAGCAACATGGATAATAAATATAGTTTGGAAAATAGGGTTCAATTCCAAAATAGGATATATATCACACGAACTAGGTTGGCATACAGTTTTGATAAAGATAATATGTTTCAAAAAGAAGGTTTTAAAGTTCAACGGTTAAAATACTCATGTCTCTCAAGAACATGATAAATGACATTTTCTACTTAAAACAGATTACAACATGAACACTGTAGACGCGCCCCCAGGCGAGGGCCTTGCAACTACAGTTCGGACTCCCCTTTTTGTTTGTTGTGGTTCTTAATCTGAACCAAAGAGTCCAACTCTGGCAAATTGTTTTGAGAAAAACAGATTTTTGAAAAGAAGTGCCAAACATGGACTGCTTTGCCAGATACAGAGTCGCCACCTAAATATTTTTTTAAATGGGGGAATTTAGGAAACCCTGACTCGGTGCCAAAGGCCACGTGTCCGTCATCACCAAAGTTGCCTTAGCTCGGGAACTTGGGTACGATCGGGGAAGGTCAGCTATGAGCACCCCCTCTCGCCCGATCCGAAGATCGGCCTCTACTAACCATGATATCCAATTTTGAAAACCTTATGTATTCTTATTCCGGTTATTAGCCTAGAATTACTATGTTATGCGCACAACAAACAAGTATAGATCAAATCGCCTAAATTGGAACAAAACATTACATGTTTGTTTTGCTACTCGCAAGTAGGCTAAAATGCAGGTTTTGCCACCCTCGAGTGGGCTTTTAGAAAAGATGGTTTTGCCACTGTCTAGTGGGCTTAAAACTCACAGTTTTAAAGTATTATTCCAATTTAGGTAATTCAACCTCCATCCACAGGCATTCAAGCAGTTATATCACACAAGCATCTAGCCTCATGGTAATCATGCTATCATGGCAACATTCACACGCATGCGATATGCTAAAGCATAAAAGCTTACCTAGTACTCCAAGCCAAAACAGAAACTAGTTAGTAATCATATGCATGATCCTAGTTCATGTTAAGGTGGCTAATGCAACACATGCAAGGATGCAATCTAGACAGGATCGGCTATCCTAAACATGGCATGTGAAATGCTGCAACTAGCAAGTACTCAACTTGGAATTGAAAATACAATGCAGTTAGTATGATGCGCCGAGCCCGGTGCATGCAAGACAAATGTATGGATGCACGCATGCATAGCATAAGGTATGCTAATTTAAATATGCCCTAACCTACCATCATAAGCAGGTAAATAAAAAGGAAGAAAGACGTGGGATTGGAAGACATGCACACACTAACACACCCTTATTACAAATACGCCCTCACTCGGAGGGACCAAATAAATATTACAGTCCGAATAATAAATAAATTAATTATTACAGAGATTCTAATTACTTAACAAATAAATGCAAAAAGAAAGGTGGCCACAGCCCCCGCCTCGGGATGCGTGAATGATGCATGCTTCAGTCCGTCTTGCCCCGGAAAGCCCGCACCATGCCACTACTGCCTCTGTTTTCATTGCCTTGCTCTTCTAAAGACTGTCAAAGTCCCAAGGTATCTTCTGTGCACACTGTATAACACCATCGGCTAAAGGAAATGGCCACTGGCCGTGATAAAAAGCCACCGGCAGCTGGTGAAGTTATCGGCCATTCACCAATGGCCGGTCGGCACTAAGTGTTGCCGGTCGGCAAAAACTTCCTGCAGAAAATAGCTTTTGACAGCAACAGAGGACAGGCAGTGCATGGCATGAAATTTCAGACAAATGTAGGCATGGCCATGCTCCCTATCATGTATTAGACTCAAGGGAGCATGGCCCTCGATCCTCGGGCTATCAATTGTGCATTTTGATGCAGGATGGCCTTAGAGACCAAGGTTGCAATTCAATGAAGATGCATGCAACACACAAATGAAGACCAAGACCCTATCATGTCAAGGTCAAGGGCCTCGGTGACCGAGAGTTTAGACAAGTTGCATCACTTGTAGTATGAACTCCTCTCAACCCTCACACTTGGTTTGACACCCCAAACCAAGTAATGCAATGCATGTTATGCAAACATGGCTCAACAATGCAACCTAATACTAAGATGCAAGCATGCCAAATGTAATGCAATCTATCATGTTAAGTATGCAATGCTAGACATGGACAATCATGCAAAAGGACCAACATGTTACAACACCTAATGAGCCAATCATGTAACAAACGTGGTAAACATGCAATAGTGGACTAAAACCATAAAGGGGCAGCCCTCAATCCACCCCAAAACAGTGGCCAAAAGTACCTAAAAAGGTGGACAACATGCACAACAAACATGCAAGTCAAAAGGGCCTAAGACTAAGGCACAAAGTGGAGCATTCCACTATCACCAACAAAACCACACATGGTATGAATTAGATATGCAAAAACAGAATTCTAGCATGCAAAAATGGGCTCCGAAACTCACTGATGTGGCAGCCTAGGTGGCTTCAATGAGATGCATGCACCAAAGCTCATTTCTAGGCATAAAAGGACACATCGTCAAAGCATGAAAGAGGTCACATATGCAAACACACAAACATGATTTATTGGACTGAAATATGGTCCTAAATGATGCCAAATCATGAGGATAAGCTATGCTAAGCATGTTAGTGACCCATACAACCGAGGCTTACAAGCCAAAATGCATAGCAACTACATCAAGCATGCTAAACAAGACCAAAACAGTGGCCAATAGACCTTAAGCATGACAAATCATGACCAAAAGCTTCAATAAACTAGGTTAAATCATGCAAGCATGGAAGTCTAGATACAAGATGCATTTCTATGCCAAATAGAAGAATGCAAAGCAAGTATAATATGCATGTAAAGAGGCACAAATCCGACCATTAATAGAGGCAACATATGACCTAAATAGCACCAAAAATATCTGATATGGAGCCAAAAACAAGCCAAGCATGCATGTCACCCTTTAAGCCAAAAGTATGCAAAAATGGAACACAAAGGGGAAAGGGGTATCCCTCCCCTATAAAAGACTTCAAACCACCTTCCTTACCACTGAAAATCCACTGATTTTCAGTGGTGAGAAGACTCAAACACTCAAGTAAACAAAGCCTCACAAAGGAAGCACCAAAAAGGCCAACTAAGACCTAAGAGGGTGAGGTTGAACTCAAACCACAAAACACCCTCAATGAAAGTTCTTAAGCATGAAAACATAAGATTTTTTTATGTTATGCACAAAGCCTAAATCAGCAAGTAAGATAGGTAGAAAACTAGTGCAAGTTTGGGGAAACTAAAGCAAAGTGATTACCCTTGAAGAACACCTCAAGAACAGCCAATGCAGCCCTCTTCTTCTGATCAAAATCATTCCAAAAACTCAAGAACAAGCCCTCCAAGCCTCCCAAACTTGAGCTAAGGAGTGGTGGTGTGTGTTAGTGCAAAAGTAAGGTAAAAACACACTATTTAGGCCTAGAAACACACACAAAGGATGAGAGAGAGGAAGATATAGAGAGGGAGAGTATAACACAGATATATAGATATACAAGTTCTTGTTTTTCTATCAAAACCAACCAACCTTGGACAAAGGAGGGGGAGAGGTGCTTATATAGGCCAAGCAAAGCCAAGAAACTTAATGGCTAAGCTAAAAAGGTTCAAAGGGGTTCAGGGCCAAGGGGGCAAGGCTTCTTGGAGAAGCTATGACAGCTGGCCAAGCTTCTCCAAGAAGCTTGGCCAAAGAGGTTCAACCTTCTAGAAGGTTACGGGGTTCAAAGGCTCAAAACAGCCACAACCGGCACGAGGAGGAGTGATGGTGCATTCCAGCTGGCACAGCTGGCACGCACCAGGCTTGGAGGGTGCAAAGGGGTCACACCGGCCAGCAAAAAAAGTCACCGGCTGAACATAGTGCCGGTCGTCCAAATATAGTGCCGACCGGTAATTGATAACAAGAAACAATGGCCGATGGCACCAAGCCACAGCCGGTGAGGTAGGGGGGAGGCCGATGAGATGTGGGGATGGCCAAAAAGTCATTCCCTGACCTTCAAGGCAAAAGCACAAGTGTTTGGTACCAAAACCAAACACGAAACAGTCGAGTCGAGAGATCCTGAGGCAAGGCGCGCCGGTGAAAACTCCGGGAACTCAGGACGAACACAAACATGGATAATCACCGAGTGTTCAAGCGGTGACGTCCAAGTCTTGAGGACGGTCAAAAATGGGGTGTCTACAGTTGCCCCTCTTTGACAGAACTCGAAAGTCATAACAATGACGGGAGTGAATGTCAAAGCCCAGAGACGACCCATTTTTGACAAGGCCGAAGACTTAGACAAAGCATGCAAGACAAACAAGATATGCGCCCGAAGGCAGGGACAAAATGCAACTGAAAATGCAAGAAGCCGAGCACAACTTATGATCATACAAAGGAAAGATGTAACGAAGCACACATGCGACAATTCTAAGCTAGAATACTCCAAACTATAGTACAATGCGGAAAGGATGTAAGAGAATTATGGAATTCTCGATACGTCTCACTCGGAGGATACAATACCTGTCCGATTCGTCTGGTTGCACCAGCTTCAAATGAACCGTACATACAATATCGTGCCTGCAAAGAAAGCAACTTAAACAAATACAATATCGTAAGCAATATGCATGACAATGCAATCGAAAGTGCGTGACAACGCAAGTCGAGTGGGATACATAACAATGTTGTTTAGAGTAATCATAACAATGCTATGAAAACACAAGCACACGCAAGTAAAGAACACGCAACAACGTGTACAATGTGTGTGATGGGAAAATTTGAACATATGTAAGTGAAGCATAACGTGACAACGCATGCGATGTGTGTAGAATAATCTAGCAAAGTAATGCACGCATTCAAGCAATGTGTACAGAAATTTGAAATTGAACTTTGAGATTGAACACATGTAAGTAAAGCAAAGCACGCATGCAAGCAATGTGTATAAAAGAAACTTCAACACATGTAAGCAAAGCAATGCACGCATGCACGCAATGTGTATGAAAAGGAACATGAATACATGTAAGTAAAGAAATGCACGCATGCACGCAATGTGTATGAAAAGGAACTTGAACACATGTAAGTAAGCAATGCACGCATGCACGCAATGTGTATGAAAAGGAACTTGAACACATGTAAGTAAAGCAATGCACGCATGCACGCAATGTGTATGAAAAGGAGCTTGAACACATGTAGGTAAAGCAATGCACTCATGCACGCAATGTGTATGAAAAGGAACTTGAACACATGTAAGTAAAGCAATGCACACATGCACCCAATGTGTATGAAAAGAAGCTTAAACACATGTAAGTAAAGCAATGCACACGTGCACGCAATGTGTATAAAAGAAACTTAAACACATGTAAGTAAAGCAATGCACACATGCACGCAATGTGTATAAAAGAAACTTGAACACATGTAAGTAAAGCAATGCACGCATGCACGCAATGTGTAAGAAAAGGAACTTGAACACATGTAAGTAAAGCAATGCACGCATGCACGCAATGTGTACGAAAAGGAACTTGAACACATGTAAGTAAAGCAATGCACGCATGCACGCAATGTGTACGAAAAGGAACATGAACACATGTAAGTAAAGCAATGCATGCATGCACGCAATGTGTATGAAAAGGAACTTGAACACATGTAAGTAAAGCAATGCACGCATGCACGCAATGTGTATGAAAAGGAGCTTAAACACATGTAGGTAAAGCAATGCACTCATGCACGCAATGTGTATGAAAAGGAACTTGAACACATGTAAGTAAAGCAATGCACACATGCACCCAATGTGTATGAAAAGAAGCTTAAACACATGTAAGTAAAGCAATGCACACATGCACGCAATGTTTATAAAAGAAACTTGAACACATGTAAGTAAAGCAATGCACGCATGCACGCAATGTGTAGGAAAAGGAACTTGAACACATGTAAGTAAAGCACTGCACGCATGCACGCAATGTGTACGAAAAGGAACTTGAACACATGTAAGTAAAGCAATGCACGCATGCACGCAATGTGTATAAAAGAAACTTGAACACATGTAAGTAAAGCAATGCACGCATGCACGCAATGTGTATAAAAATTGATGGGATACAAAGTGCTGCGACACATTATCATTGAATGATTGGTGAAATTCACAAGATATGAAAAGGATACGAGGAGAGACGTCCTTCGCACGCACCGAGCATCGCTCACAAAAGTCATGGCCTGAGGTCAACTCGAAGGTCCACTCATGTTCCAAAAGTGCATTTTCCTGCATTGTCCTCCATGGTGGACCAATAGTAACCCTGCCGGAGGATCTTCCGAGCCAACATTACCCCGTTCATGTGCGCACCGCATTCTCCTCCATGGATGGCCTCCATCAGGCGCTTCAATTCTTCAGTTTCTACACACAGCTTGTGCATTCCCATATGACCCCTCTTATACAGTTTACCCCCGCAAATGTTGAACTGAACGGCCATTCTTCTGATTGCCCTTTTATCCTTGGCATTTGCCCCTGGTGGATATGCTTCCTTTTCCAAGAAATTCCAAATATCGTAATACCAAGGGTTTTCGTCCTGAACCTCCCCTATAGCAGCAATCGACTCGTAGGCTGGTGCAAATTTCTAGTCAATGATGACTGGATGCATCCGGACTCCGGACGGGATGTCTATCATGGAAGATAGAGTTGCTAAAGAATTTGCGAACCTGTTGTTCTCTCTTAGTAGATGGGTAAAGTTTAGCTTCTCAAACCGAGGAATTAACAAGTCCAAGGTCTGGTGATACATCATCATCTTTTCTTCCTTGACTTTCCAGTCTCCTTTTGCTTGGGACACAACAAGGTTCGAGTCCCCGATGACGTCCAACCGTCTTGCCCCTAGTTCTAGGGCTGCCTCTAGACCGGCAATGCATGCCTCATACTCTGCTTCATTGTTCGAGACTTTGAACCGGAGTTTGAATGCTAGGGGAACACGGGAATTGTCGGGTGCTATTAGCAACACTCCTATCCCATACCCATACTGGTTTGACGCTCCGTCAAAGTACATCGTCCAAGTTTCGTCATCGATGTGCAAAATGGCCTCATCTGGGAATAGGTACTCAACTGCTTCATCCCCTTCGACCGGGTGGTCGGCAAGGAACTCTGCTACTGCCCTTCCCTTTACTGACTTGCGCGTCACATATTTTAGATCGAATTCGGAGAGCAACAACAACCAACAAGCTAGCCTACCCGTAAGTGTTGGTTTCTCGAAAAGATATTTGATGGGATCGAGTCGTGAAACCAACATTAAAGAGTGAGCTAACAAGTAGTGTCGCAGCTTCCTGGTAGCCCATACCAAAGCTAAGCAAGCCTTCTCCAATGGTGTGTAGCGAGTCTCATACTCTAGCATCTTCTTGCTCAGATAGTAGATGGCTCTCTCCACTTTGTCTTCTGATTCTTGCGCGAGCATACAACCCATTGTAGTCTCAGTCACTAAAAGACACAATATCAACGGCTTCCCTGGTTCTGGCGGTGACAACACGGGCAGGTTCTGTAAATATTCTTTGATCTATTCGAAAGCAGCTTGGCATCGGCCGTCCCACTGGAACTTCGTTCCTATCTTCAAGAGACCAAAAAGTGGTTCACAAGTCAAGGTTAACTTTGAGATAAACCGTCTTATGAATTGCACTTTACCCAGAAAGCCTCGCACCTCCTTTTCAGTCATTGGTGGTGGCATTTCTAAGATGGCCTTGATTTTGGAAGGGTCGACTTCGATGCCCCTTTGTGTAATAAGAAACCCCAGCATCTTTTCCACTGTAACACCAAATGTACACTTCTGAGGATTCAGTCGCAACCGGAATTCTCTGATCCTTTGGAAAAACTTTTGCAAGGCGGTTTAGTGGCCCTCTCTTTCTTTGGACTTGACAATCACGTCATCCATGCACACCTCAACCTCTTTATGGATCATATCATGTAGTATTGTGGTCACGGCCCGTTGATACGTAGCTCCAGCATTCTTCAAGCCAAACGACATGACTCTGTAGCAGTATGTCCCCCTGTAACATGCCCGCGAGGGACCCCGCGCGCTACGCTACAGTTCGGACTCCCCTGCTTTTTGTTTGAAAAGCTGCGGTTCGTAATCTGAACCAAAGAGTCCACCTCTGGCAAATCGTTTTTGAGAAAACAGATTTTTTTGAAAAGTAGTGCCAAACATGGATCTTGCGGAATCTGAGTCGCCACCTAAATATTTTAAAATGGGAATTTAGGAAACCCTAACTCGGTCCGAAGGCCATGTCCGCTATCACCAAAGTGACTTGGCTCGAGCTTAGGTACGATCGGGAAGGTCACTATGAGCACCCCTTTCGCCCGGTCCAAAGACCGGCCTCTACTAACCATGATATCCATTTTTGAAAACTTTATGCGTTCTTATTCCGGTTATTAGCCTAGAATTACTATGTGATGCGCACAACACAAAAGTATAGACTAGACCGCCTGATTTGGAAGTAAGCATTGCATATCCGTTTTGTCTCGAAAAACGTGTTGGTTTTTGTGCTACTCGCAAGTAGGCTAAAATTCGGATCTCAATGGGTTGTCCCAACTCAGGCGATCTAACCTCCACCCACAGGCATTCAAAACAGTTTATATCATGTAAGCATTTAGCCGCATGGCAACCCTATTGTCATG
The DNA here is from genome assembly GCA_025200525.1 of Camellia lanceoleosa. Lineage (NCBI taxonomy): Eukaryota > Viridiplantae > Streptophyta > Magnoliopsida > Ericales > Theaceae > Camellia > Camellia lanceoleosa. The sequence continues at coordinate 1,678,927 of JANUSC010000016.1, read as the reverse complement.
TTAACATACACACGCATGCGATGTGCTAAAGCGAAAAAGACTTACATCGTACTCCCTGCCAAAACAAGAAACCAGTTAGCAAACATGCATGACCTAGTTTCATGTTCAAGTGGCTAATGTATCGCATACAGAGATGTGATTTAGACAGGCTCAGCTATCCTAAGCATGGCACATGAAATGCGACAACTATCACGTATTCAAATTAGAATTGAAACGACGATGCAGTTTGCATGATGTGCCGAGCCCGATGCATGTAAACAGATGCATGAATGCACGCATGCATTGCATAAGGCATGCTAATTGAAAAAGCCCTAATCTACCATTGAAAGCGGGTAAATAAAAGGGTTAGAAAGAAATGGGGATTGGAAGACATACATACCCACGCACCCACACTTATTACATTTTCGCCCTCACTCGGAGGGACCGAATAAATAATACAGACCCGAATAAATAAACGAATAAATTAAATATTACAAAATTCTATATGTTAAATTTAAAGTAGCTAAATAAATGCAATGGGGGCCTCAGCCCTGCCTCGGGATGCGCGAATGATGCGTGCTCGATCTGCCTTGCCCGGAAAAGCCGCACCCTGACACTGCTGCCTATGTTTTTACTACTCTGCCTCTCCAAAAATTCTCAAAGCCCTGGAACACCTTCCAAATAGTCTGAAATACCCCACCGGCTGGGTAGAGTGATCACCGGCTGCTCCATTTTACCACCGGCTGCTTTTTATGTTCATCGGCACAAAAATAGTGCCGGTCGGCACTATTTACTGCCGGTCGGCAGAAAATTCCTACAGAGGACAGATTTTGACAGCAGCAGTAGATAGCAATGCAAGGCATGGGTTTTGGGCATATGTCAGCATGTCCAACACCTCCTATCATACTTAGGGACTCAAGGAGGCATGGCTCTTGGTTCTAGGGCTATCAATTATGCATTTGATGCATGATAGCCCAAAGAACCGAGATTGCTATTTTTGATGTAAAATGCATGCACAACAAACAAATGAAAACTAAGTCCCTATCATATGGAGGTCAAGGGCCTTAGTAACATGAGGGTTGAGATGAGTTTCACCACTTAAAGTATGAACTCCTCTCAATCTTCATGCTTGGTTTGACAACCCCAAACCAAGCTATGGAATGCAAGTCAAGCAAGTATGCAACAACAATGCAACATGGCAATTTAAGATGCTAACACAATAGGCATGCAAAATGCTAGAATATGCAAGGCATATAAGTCATGCAAAGAGGGACCCATTAAGCATTTGAATTAGCATATGCTCAAGACTTCATTGACTAAACATGTAGCAACCATGCAATGAGCATACAATGGTGAACTAACCACAGTGAGGCAGCCCTCTAACTCTCCTAAAACAGTGGCAAAACATGCTTCAAAACAAGAGCAAGAGGCTACACAAACATGCAAGCCATAAGGCCTAAGGCTAAGGCACAAAGTGGGGCATTGAACCACCACTTAACAAGACCAAACATGGCACATGTTATTCAACCAAAACAGGTTTTCATCATGCAAAATGGTACCCAAATCCCCTCATGGCACCCCCCAAAATGTATTAAACATGTAAGCATGCAAAGGCCTACCTTAGAGCATACAAGAGCACACCCTTATAGTATGGAATAGGCTACATATACCACCATATAGACATGACTAATGGACTGAAATAGGGTCTAATATGATGCCAAATCAATAGATCAAAACAAGCTAAACATGCTAGAGCTCCATACAAGCAAGGCTTACAAGCCTAACATGCAAAGTACACACACTAAGCATACCAAGAGTGTCAAGAACAGTGGCTCACAGCCCCTTTTTATGACAAATAGATGCTAGTATCTTCATGAGATCAAGCTAGAACATGCAAAGAAACATGGCTCAAAGGCATGACATACTCCTAAGCATAAGAGAGCACTTCAAAGCAAACATGAGAGGCATGCAAGAGGCCACGAAATCAGCTAAAAACAGAGATCAAACATGACCTAAAACACACAATAAAGCTCTGAAATGAAGCTAAAACAAGCATGCATACATGTTATGCTATGAGCCTAAAACAAAGGCATGTAAAGGACCAAAGGGAGAGGGGTGTCTCTCCCTTAAATGAGGCTCGAAAATAACTCCCTCACCACTGAAAACCCACTGGTTTTCAGTGGTGAGAAGGCCAAGAATACCAAGCAAACAAGGTCTTAAGCAAAGGCTCCAAAAATGGCCATACAAGGCCTAATAGGATGGACCTTTGCTCAAACCAAGAAAAGGCCTTAATGAAGGTTCAAGAACAAGTAAAAACAAGACTTTTACATGTTAAACATAGATCCAAAAACACAAAGTAAAGAGGGTATAAATGAGTTGCAAAAATGGGGAAACTAAAGTAAAGAGTTTACCCTTGAAGATCCCTTGAAGAACAAAGGTTCCAGCCACTCTCTAGTGATCAAAACCAGCTCAGAACCACAGCAATGAACCTCTCAAGTCTCTCAATCTCGAGCTAAGGTGTAATGGTGTGTGTAATGGTGCAAAACTAAGACAAAAACACACTTTTTGGTCCAAAAACACACACACAAGAGAAGGAAGATGAAGATATAGATATATGACAGAGATATATGTATCTAAGCTCTGGTTTTTGACTCTAAAAAGCTAACCCTCAATCAAGAGGAAGAGCTCCTCTCTTATAGAACTTGTAATGCTTAGCCATTAAGCAAACCAAGGGCTCATCCCTCCATACACATGTATGGAGGGATGCAAGAAACTTTACAACTGTGAGAAAATATCTCAAAAAGCAGCCATACAGTGCCCCGGCCGGCAAAGAATGCAATTTGGCAAAATTTAGTGCCGGTCAGCACAAAAATGTGCCGGTCGGCACAATAAAGTGCCGATGAACAAACTAGCCAGCCGGTGGCCTCTAGCCCCAGCCGGTGGTGTGTGGGGATGCCTCACAAGGCATTCCCTGCCCTTCCAAGGCAAAAAAAACAAGCATTTGGTGCAAAACCAAACACAAACGGTCGAGTTCGGAGGTCCTGAGCCAGGCAAATGAGACCTCCGGAATTCAAGCGAACACAAACATGGATGATCACCGAGTGTTCCAGCGGTGATGTCCAAGTCTTGAGTCGGTCAAAAATGGGGTGTCTGATTTGCCTCTTTGACAGAACTCGGAAGTCATAAGAATGACGGGAGTGAATGTCAAAGCCCAGAGACGACCCATTTTTGACAAGGCTGAAGACTTAGACAAACATGCAAGACAAGCAAGATATGCGCCCGAAGGCAGGGGCAAAATGCAACTGAAAATGCAAGAAGCCGGGCATAGCTTATGATCATGCAAAGGATGCTGTAACGAAGCACGCATGCAAAAGTTTTAAGCTGGAAAACGCAAGTTCAACTACGATGTAGGAGGAATGTAGGAGAATCGAGCGATTCTCACCACGTTTCACGCGGAGAGTACAATACCTGCGCGGTTCGTCTGGTCGTGCCAGCTTTAAATGAACCATACATACAATATCGTGCCTGAGAAGAAAACAAACTTAACAAGTATGATATTGTTAGTAACATTCATGATAATGCAATCGAAAGCGCGGACATATGCGAGTAAAGCATGCGGTCACGCAAGCAATGTATGTAGGCTGTTGTAATTGAGCACATGTGAGCAAAGCATGCAGTCACGCAAGTAGTGTATTAAGAACTTGAACACATATCAATGAAGACATGCACGCATACATGGCAATGTGTATATTTAAGAAACTTGAAATCGAACACATGTGAGTAAAGTCATGCACACATACATGGCAATGTGTATGGAAAAGTGAACTTGAACACATGTAAGTAAAGTCATGCACGCATACATGGCAATGCGTATGGAAAAGTGAACTTGAACACATGTAAGTAAAGTCATGCACGCATACATGGCAATGTGTATATAAAAGGGAACTTGAACACATGTAAGTAAAGCAAAGCACGCATACAATGCAATGTGTATAGAAAGGAACTTGAAATCAAACACGTGTGAGTAAAGTCATGCACACATACATGGCAATGTGTATGGAAAAGTGAACTTGAACACATGTAAGTAAAGTCATGCACGCATACATGGCAATGTGTATGGAAAAGTGAACTTGAACACATGTAAGTAAAGAAAAGCACGCATACAATGCAATGTGTATTGAAAGGAACTTGAAATCGAACACATGTGAGTAAAGTCATGCACACATACATGGCAATGTGTATGGAAAAGTGAACTTGAACACATGTAAGTAAAGTCATGCACGCATACATGGCAATGTGTATGGAAAAGTGAACTTGAACACATGTAAGTAAAGTCATGCACGCATACATGGCAATGTGTATGGAAAAGTGAACTTGAACACATGTAAGTAAAGTCATGCACGCATACATGGCAATGTGTATGGAAAAGTGAACTTGAACACATGTAAGTAAAGTCATGCACGCATACATGGCAATGTGTATAGAAAAGTGAACTTGAACACATGTAAGTAAAGCATGCAGTCACGCAAGCAATGTGTATAATAGAAAAGGAATTTGAACACACATCAGTAAAGCATAGCACGCATACAATGCAATGTGTATAGAGAAACTTGAAATCGAACACATGTAAGTAAAGCATGCAGTCACGCAAGCAATGTGTATAATAGAAAAGGAATTTGAACACATATCAGTAAAGCATAGCACGCATATAATGTAATGTGTATAGAGAGACTTGAAATCGAACACATGTAAGTAAAGCATGCAGTCACGCAAGCAATGTGTATAATTGAAAAGGAATTTGAACACATATCAGTAAAGCATAGCACGCATACAATGCAATGTGTATAGAGAGACTTGAAATCGAACACATGTAAGTAAAGCATGCAGTCACGCAAGCAATGTGTATAATAGAAAAGGAATTTGAACACACATCAGTAAAGCATAGCACGCATACAATGCAATGTGTATAGAGAAACTTGAAATCGAACACATGTAAGTAAAGCATGCAGTCACGCAAGCAATGTGTATAATAGAAAAGGAATTTGAACACATATCAGTAAAGCATAGCACGCATATAATGTAATGTGTATAGAGAGACTTGAAATCGAACACATGTAAGTAAAGCATGCAGTCACGCAAGCAATGTGTATAATTGAAAAGGAATTTGAACACATATCAGTAAAGCATAGCACGCATACAATGCAATGTGTATAGAGAGACTTGAAATCGAACACATGTAAGTAAAGCATGCAGTCACGCAAGCAATGTGTATAATAGAAAAGGAATTTGAACACATATCAGTAAAGCATAGCACGCATACAATGCAATGTGTATAGAGAAACTTGAAATCGAACACATGTAAGTAAAGCATGCAGTCACGCAAGCAATGTGTATAATAGAAAAGGAACTTGAAATTGAACATAGTAAGACATGATTTTGAAATGCGGCGTACTGCCACACAGTATAATTGAAATGAATTGTGGAATTCACAAGATATAAAAGGATACAGGAAGGGACATCCTTCGCATGTTCTGAGCATCGCTCACAAAGTCATGACTTGAGGTCGATTTGAAGATCAGCTTACGATCTGAAGGTGCACTTAGCGGCACTGTCTTGAGTGATGGAGGTGTCAAACCATATAGTCAACCCAGACAAGGGGGCAAGAGGTATTCTAATTGCAAGGGGAGGTTTCCGGTATCCAATCTGGTGTTCTGTTACCCTGCTATTTCCTGCTTTACATTCTTTTTCACTAGTTGTTTAAGCACCTTGCACTGCCTTAGGCAGGTTTTGTTTTTGAAATTGCATATTGGAAATGAAACAGCTACTTGCTCAAAAGGTGTTGCATTCGTGTTCTATATGCATCGCATCGCAGGGCATCACACAACAATGTGACTAAAATTGAAAATGTGTTTTCGAAAACGAAGCATCGCATCGTAATAATCAGGCAGTAAACCAATTACAACTCGATAAGCAAAACAAAGGATTGACAAGCTATTCGAGTGCAAGCATAACTCGATGAACGGTACGAAGATTTAAAGAGAGTGACATACAACTCGATAAGCAAATATACAACAACTCGATAAACAAAAAGGCGCGCCTTTGCAAGAATTGATCATTGAAGGGTATTGGAAGGGGTGGGATTCCCAAAATTCCTGGCATAAACATCTCAGAGCGCAACAGGGAGGACCACCGGCTGGGTAGAAAGTCCACCGGCCATGAGAGGAGGTCATCGGCACATTTTATAGCCGGTCGGCACAAAAACATGGCCGGTCGGCAATAAAAAGTGCCGGTCAGCTATCAATTTTCAGTTCCAGCAGAATGCTGACATGTGTCCCCCACTCAACCTTATCTTCTACAAAAAGATCTCAGCTTCGTGGTTTTCTTCATTTCAGCACTGATTTGCCCCAAATGGAAGTGTTTCTTGTCCAAAATCTCACGACTTGGATTAACAGCTTGGATGGCTCGGAAAAGTTGAATTTCCGGAGCTTCGGCATAAATGCACTATTCACTCTGGGTCGCACCTCATTGCAACTCCCGTTTCTTCATGCCGCGGTGAGGTTTTGGAACCCGGTGACACACGTCTTCAGCTTTTCCGGGCAAGAGGTATGTCCTACTTTTGAAGATTTCCAAATTCTGATGGAATCCGAGCGCACCGAGGAAATCTTGCCCCAGCTTAACTTTGGCCACGCCCAATCCTTAGGACGAATGTGCGGACTCGCACTGCGCGATGCCCGGTCTTTGATTTGTGATGGAATGCTGGATATTCCAAGCTTGATTTATCGTTTCTCGGATGCTGGTGATCGCAACGACCAGCATTGGCAAGGCTTTCGGTGGCACGCCCTTTGTTTGTGCATGCTATCTCATTTTCTGTTTGTCTCGAGCTCAGGAGGATCCAGTGCCCGGTTGATTGAGGTTGCCCAAGGCTTGAAGGAGGGCAAGAGCTGTATTGCTATGACTCTGGCTAAAACATTGATGGGCTTGGACGCCTTTTATCGCCGAGAGACGACCAGATTGGCGGGGAGTCCACTACTACTACAAGTAATGTTTCCCACCCAATCTCACATATATGTGGCTCGCATCACTCGGCTCTCAAGCTCGGTTTTTCTCCCAAAAACCCTTTTCCTCACTTTTCTCTCCTCGTACATCTCTCTATTCTTTATTCTCTCATTTTTCATCCCTTCCCAGGTATGGTTGATGGACAAATTGCAGGTCGTGGACTCTTGTTCGGCATATTCAGCCCGCGGCTACTTCTTCCGGCATCGTCTAATCAACGCTCTCGACGAGGAATGGTGGTTTGCTTGGATGTGCAACTTGTCCGCAGACCGCATTGCTTGGCGATGCTCTTGGCTCAATCTACCAGCGATGGGCTACAGCATGATTCGCCAGCCCGGAATTCAGCTGATCGGCATGACTCACTGTGTGTTCTATTTCCCATTTCGGTTTCGGCGTCAGTTTGGCCATGATCAGACCTGCCCGCCGGAGGGGATAGAGTATCCCGTTGCATTCCCAATCCGAGGCACACAACTCGCTCGACAGGCTACTACGTGGAGGACTAGAGAACTTCTGGCCCCCGCTCCCTCTTTCAACTGCACTTTATCTGATGAGTGTTGGGATTGGCTCAACGAAGAGGCACAAGTTGGACCCAGTTTGGCGTCAGAGTCTTCAACTAGCTCTGGGAGGGGGCGTAGGAACACCTGACTCGACTATGCCCCGGATTTATTGCTTTATTAGTACTTTCAAGTTTTCTTTATGAATGTAATAAAAAACAACTTCAATTGTATGCAAGAGTAGGAGAACTCTGTATTTGAAATCAATGAAATTGAAGGTTGTGGTACTGAAAATTTTCCGCTCTGGTCTAAAAATGGTCTTAGTTGTAAAAAGATTACTTTTGAACAAAGTCAACTTTTATCAAAACTTTTCAAAACTATTTTTGATATGGGTCAGAACTGGACACGCCTGAAATCTATCACTGAGATGCACAACACCGGCTCCCAGCAACTGGAAAGTTGCCCCTAGTCTGAATAGTACCGCAGCACTTCCTGGCAACGGAACGTTGCCCCTATTCTGAAAAGCACTGCACCGGAGATGGCAATAAATGCTGATGGACAAAGATGACCAAGATGATCAAATGGACAAAGTTGATCGGGGAAAATGTTTATGGCTGAACTTCAGGATGAAGCTGCCTACGTATCCCAAAGATGGGAATCAAGCCTTACGTAGTTCAGGCCTGGGTTCACTCGAGTATTTTCACTCTCCTTTTGTGCTCTAACTTTTGCCAAGGCCGCCCTTTGCGGGTTTTCAACCTTGCGAGCTCAGTTTTTATATTTTCTATATTTTTTTTGTGCTTTGGATTTTGCCTAGGTTGCCCTTTCGGGTTTTCGGCCTAGCGAGCCTCTCAAGGATAGTATTTCTTCAACTTGTCCATGTTGATCGGTTGGGAGAACTCTAGGCCATCTATGTCCATCAGTACCACAGCTCCACCTGACCAAATAGCTTTGATAATGTAGGGACCAGTCCAATTGGGTCTGAACTTGCCCCTTGGGTCGTGGATGGGTGCTCGGTTGTCTTTGAGTTCCAAATCTCCTTCTTTCAAATTCCTGGACTTAACCTTCTTGTTGAAAGCCCGGGCGATTCTGCGCTGATAACCTTGGACATGGTACAGTGCTTTCAGTCTTCTTTCATCAAAAAGCATAAGTTCCTCAAACCTGCTTTGCTGCCAATCTGCTTCAGCTATCTGACACTCGGCCAGCACTCGCAATGACGGGACCTCAATCTCGATAGGCAGGACAGCCTCCATCCCATAAACTAATGAGTACGGAGTCGCTCCTGTTGAAGTTCTAATCGAAGTCCGGTAACCCCACAGAGCAAACGGTAACTTGTCTGGCCAATCCCGGTGGGTTTCCACCATCTTCAGCAATATATGTTTGATATTCTTGTTGGCGGCCTCAACTGCTCCGTTGGTCTGCGGGCGATATGTGGATGACTTATGGAAAGCCACGTTGTACTTTTCCAACAAATCGATCACTTCCTTCTTGAAGTGGGAACCATTGTCTGAAATTATCTCGTTCGGGACCCCGTAACGACAAATAATGTTGTTCCTGATAAACTTGGCAACATGCGAAGCCTTCAACACTGCATAGGACTGGGCCTCAACCCACTTGGTAAAATAGTCTATTGCGACCAAGATGAACTCGTGGCCATTCGAACCCTTCGGAGTAACAGCCCCAATTACGTCAATTCCCCATACTGAAAATGGCCATGGCAAAGTCATGTTGTACAGCTTCGACGGCGGGATATTCATGCAGTTTGCATGGATCTGACATTTGTGGCATCGCCGAACAAAACCAATACAATCCTCCTCCATAGTGGACCAGTAGTACCCCTGCCGGAGAATCTTCCGAGCCAGCATCACTCCATTCATGTGTGCTCCACATTCTCCCCCATGGATGGCCTCCATCAGGCGCTTCGATTCTTCAACTTCTACACACAGCTTGTGCATTCCCAAATGACCCCTCTTATACAGCTTACCCCCGCAGATGAGGAACTGAACGGCCATTCTCCTGATTGCCCTTTTATCTTTGGCGTTTGCCCCTGGTGGATATGCTTCCTTCTCCAAGAAATTCCAGATATCGTAATACCACGGGTTTTCGTGCTGGACTTCATCTATAGCAGCGATCGACTCATAGGCTGGCACAAACTTGTGGTCAATGATGACTGGACGCATCCGGACTCCAAACGGGATGTCTATCATGGAAGATAGAGTTGCCAAAGAATCTGCGAACCTGTTGTTCTCTCTTGGAAGATGAGCGAAGTTTAGCTTCTCAAACCGAGGAATTAACAAATCCAGGGTTTGGTGATACATCAACATTTTCTCTTCTTTGACTTTCCAGTCTCCTTTTGCTTGAGATACAACGAGGTTTGAGTCCCCGATGACGTCCATTCGCCTTGCCGCTAGTTCAAGGGCTGCCTCTAGGCCAGCAATGCATGCTTCATATTCTGCCTCATTGTTCGAGACCTTGAATCGGAGTTTGAAGGCTAGGGGGATACGGGATTTGTCAGGTGCTATCAGCAACACTCCTATCCCATACCCATACTGGTTTGACGCTCCGTCGAAGTACATTGTCCAATATTCATCATCGATATGCAAAATGGCCTCATCTGGAAATAGATACTCAGCTGCTTCATCCCCCTCAACCGGGTGGTCGGCGAGGAACTCTGCTACTGCCCTTCCCTTTACTGACTTGCGCGTCACATACTTCAGATCGAATTCGGAGAGCAGCAGCAGCCAACGAGCTAGCCTACCCGTAGGTCCTGGTTTCTCGAAAAGGTATTTGATGGGATCAAGTCGTGAAACCAACATTACAGAGTGAGCTAACAGGTAGTGCCGCAGCTTCCTGGTAGCCCATACCAAGGCTAAGCAAGCCTTCTCCAATGGCGTGTAGCGAGTTTCGTACTCTAGCATCTTCTTACTCAGATAGTAGATGGCTCTCTCCACTTTTTCTTCAGACTCTTGTGCGAGCATACAGCCCATTGTGGTCTCAGTCACTGAAAGATACAATACCAACGGCTTTCCCGGCTCTGGCGGTGACAACACGGGCGGGCTCTGCAAATATTCTTTGATCTGTTCGAAAGCAGCTTGGCATCGGCCGTCCCACTGGAACTTCGTTCCTTTCTTCAAGAGACCAAAAAGTGGTTCACAAGTCAAGGTTAACTTTGAGATAAACCGTCTTATGAATTGCACTTTACCCAGAAAGCCTCGCACCTCATTTTCAGTCCTTGGTGGTGGCATTTCTAAGATGGCCTTGATTTTGGAAGGGTCGACTTCGATGCCCCTTTGTGTAATCAGAAACCCCAGCATCTTTCCCGCTGTAACACCAAATGTACATTTCTGAGGATTTAGCCGCAACCGAAATTCTCTGATCCTTTGAAAAAACTTATGCAAGGCGGTGTAGTGGCCTTCCCTTTCTTTGGACTTGACAATCATGTCGTCCACGTACACCTCCACCTCTTTATGGATCATATCATGTAGTATTGTGGTCGCAACTCGTTGATAAGTAGCCCCAGCATTCTTCAACCCAAACGACATTACTCTGTAACAGTACGTCCCCCACGGGGTGGTGAAAGCGGTCTTCTCCCGATCTTCGGGTGCCATCACTATCTGATTGTAGCCTGAGAAACCATCCATGAACGAAAGCAAAGCATGCCCCGCTGTGAAATCCACCAGCTCATCGATGTGTGGCAGGGGAAAGTCGTCCTTCGGACTGGCTTTGTTCAAATCCCTGAAGTCCACGCATACTCTGATCTTGCCATCTTTCTTCGGCACTGGAATAATGTTGGCCAACCAAGTCGGGTATTCGGATACCAGCAGGAAGCCTGCGTCTATTTGCTTGGTGACCTCTTCCTTAATCTTGATGGCCCAATCCGGGTGGATCCTTCTGAGCTTTTGTTTGACGGGTTGGGCCTCAGGGTCAAGAGGGATCCGATGCTATACAATCTCAAGATCGATTCCAGGCATGTCTTCGTAGGACCACGCAAAAACATCTTTGAAATCTTTTAATAAAGCGACCAAGCGCTCGCGTTCCTCCGAAGACAACGTGGACCCGATCTGGACCAGCTGCGGGTCCTTCTCAGTACCAACATTCACAGTAGTGATTTCATCCATTAAGGGTTTAACAAATCTCTCATGTTCTTGATCAATTAATCGTTGCAAAATCGGAGGAATCTCTTCCTCGTCGTTTTCATCAAAATTTTGAAAATCCTGATTTAAGCAATAAATCAAAGGCACAGAAAAGTACTCCGAAACCACATTCACCTCATTCTCATTAAGTGCTTCCAAATCGTCAGGTTCCTCTGTTACAACAGACTCAAAGGAGAAAGAAAAAGACGACCTGGACAGGACTATGGCATCCGGGTTATCACCCCAGAATCTGGGACGGACTCGGTCCGAAGCTGAACCCGATTAGACTCACAAGACTCGGTGGAATCAGATTCCTCACTACCACCGACCCGGTCGCTTGATAAAAATCCTTCTTCAGATACAAACGAGAGAAGGTGCGATGGATGCATCCAAAATGTTTACTGGTAGGCCCGCAGCCGTTTCATCTCCGATCACGGATACCGAGGAGTTATCCCCCAAGCACAACTGGTCGATCGAAGGATCTGAAAGTAGACAAGCCAGCGCTACCCCCATCTCCAACGTAGTGTCCTCAGACTCTATTTCCATACTCTGTTCCTTTTCAACTATCGGGTCTGTCTGCTCTTCAGCAACATCATTCCCGGGTAATTGTAAGTCGAAGAATATCTCAAATCCCGGTACACGCTTCTTCTCCGCGTTGAACCATGGCTCCGGAAAACCACAAAATGGGAAATCCTCCCCTTCTCGGACGAAGCGTCCGTTTAGGGTACCCTGGATGGGCCGGTGCATCAACTCAAAGGGTTTCCCCATCTTTTTCGCCTTGGCTCTTCCAGCCATTTCCTTCCCTTTCCTAATCCAATCCTCTTTGGTGGGCAGATAGCCCAAGCCAAAGGTATGAGGGTTATGTGGCACTTCGGCCAATGCTGCAACGCCTTTCCGGCCGCTCTTTCCCAATCCCATCCCGGGGATGTGTTGAAGCTTGTTCATAAGATACACTGCTTGAGCACTGACGCATATCCCGTCGTTAGCAGCCATAATGCTTTGTACAACCTGAGCCTCAGCCAAGGTAAATCCCGATATGAATACGTCCTCCATGCCATGCTCGATTTCCAACACAGGCGTGGACACTTCCGGTGGTGGGTGGATTGATGAATTTCCAAAGACAATGGCTACTCCCTTCCCGTAGGGGTATTTCACCACTTGATGCAGGGTGGATGATACTGCCTTCACCTGATGCAGCCACGACCGCCCCAATAACAAATTGAAAGTTGCCGGTACCTCCAAAACGTGGAAATCTATCTCATATTGCCCCGGCCCAACCTTTGTCTGAACTTTAACCGTTCCCATCACCTCTCGGCTCGTGTTGTCATATGCCCGGATCACCTAGGCTGTCGGTACAAAGTCTGCGGCTTTCAAACCGATTTCATAAGCTGTCCTTGCCGGACAGACATTGATAGCGGAACCAGTATCGACCAGCACCACTGGTATCCACTTATTTCTACACTCTACGGAAATGTAGAGCGGCTTGTTGTGATTTGTGCCCTCAGGCGGTAATTCTTTGTCAGCAAACGTCAGCATTGGGGCAGCTCCCCCCGGAAAGACTAACCCTACCAGCTGCTCTGGCGTGGTTTCTATTGACAACTTAGCCTTATCCATGGCCGACAAAACAGCCTGCCTGTGCACTCGAGAAGCCATAAGCAGTCCCCAGATGGAGATGTCTGCTTGTATCTTTTTTAACTATCTTAGTACGGCCTCATCCTCGAGTTGATTCGCTTTCTGCCTTTCTACTTCCCTGTCCTTCCCTGATGTTTCTGGTTGATCCAGGTGCGGAACCTTGAAGTACCGTCCACTTCGTGTCATGTGGTCGACCTCTCCAAGGTACCAAGTATCGTCGGGTTGGTTGTTTCCCCAGTCCTCGTCTGTGTGGGCAAGACGCAAATCTTCGTCTTCCCACCACATCCCATCAGTGACTGACAAGCATCTGTCCGGCTCTGACATAACTGTTCTCGTGCTCATGGTATTTTCCATTCTTGTGCTTGCAAAGACTCGGTTTCGGCACACGCAGCTTTCAACTCCCATATGGGCCTTTGCCTTCCTGATTCTCTCGGAATCTGCAAAACTTGGTTGTTTTGACATGACTGACTGTTCAATAACCTCCGTAATCAAAATGTTCCAATCTCGGGCGAAATTCTCGACACCGGCGCCTTCCGGTGATGCACTCCGTTCCTCGACCCTTCCGGCCGTCACCGATGTTCTTAATCCTGTTGAGCCCTGTTCTGACTGAAATTCCTCTGTCACATCAGGTTGATCGTCCAACCACCCAATAGCCTCAGCTGAGTCTTCGTAATCAAACCAGTTGATCGACTTGTCTGTCGGATCTTGGTCATGGTAAAACCGGAGGTTGGCAAAGTCCTCCTCCATAGTTGTTACATCATCTACTCTCTGTCCCAGGCTGTCCCCGTGAATTACACATAGTTCAACACATCTCTCAGACTCCACAGATTCTAGCTTGATAATCTTCTCTTCCTCTAAGATTTCCCCTTTGGTATCCTCGACGGTCACCACCATAGGCTTAGATCGGGCTGTGAAGATGTCCATCATGCACAAGTCGGTGCACTGAGGGAGGAACACCTCCGGCTTAGGTAGGTGGGAAGGAGTGATATAAACACTAGGGTCGTAAGACACGTCCCCAGTATGGATGAAATTGAGTCTTTTTGGTGGATTTTGGTTATGTGTGGGGAGGGGGTTTGTGGTGACATTGGGTTTCTCGGGAGGCAAAATCACCCCGTTGTCAATGAGATCTTGAATCTCATGGCGTAATCGGAAGCACATATCGGTGTCATGACCGTGCTGTTGGTGAAATGCACAGTACTTGGTTGGGTTATGGGATGGGGGAAGTTGTTCTGGCAATGGCCGTGGCTCCAGGGGCTTCAGATGCCCTTTCTTGATTAATACCCCCAAAGCTTTGGACAGGGGCATGTATAGTGGAGCGAAGGTTCTGGTATTTTTGGGTGGGTACTTAGCTGTTTGTGGTCTGCTTCCGGACGCGCCGGAAAATGGCGTAGCTGCCATGGCTCTTGGGGGAGGGTTGGTGGTGACCATGCTCACTTCGGAGGCTCTTGTAGCCGCGGTGCCGCTCGGGCCTGCGTTGGTGTTACGGTTGAAAGTCCTTCTGGGTTGATCCCGGTCATGGTCAAACAAGCCTTGTTTCAGGGCGTCCTCAATCTGCATTCCCATCTCATGTAAATCCGCAAAAGTAGGAAAGGAGATCAAAATCATTTTCAGCATCAATCTGGGTTGGAGATTGCGCACAATCATCCGAATCTGATCCTTGTCGGTGGGCCTTAAGGTCATCATCGAAGCCTTAGCCCGCCATCAGGTTACAAACTCTGAAAAGCCTTCTTTAGGTTCTTGCCTGGTTGTCTCGAGATCACGGGTGGTAATCTCGATCTGTGTGTTGTATGAGTACTGCGAAACAAAGGCCTCAGCCAACTCATCCCAGTTCCTCTTAACGTCATCTTCCAATCTTGCATACCAACTAGACGCCACACCTGACAATGTTCGGCCAAACAAAGAGAGCTTCTGTATTCTGGTGAGGCCCATTGGTCTTAGAACGTCCGAAAACAGCCTTAGGTGCACCATGGGGTCCCCGGACCCATCGAACCGGTCGATATGAGGCATTTTGAATCTGTTTGGCAGCGTCACAGCTGCATCAGTGTATCCATCTCCGATGTTAGGGATAGCCTTAGCTCCCTGGGATCTCTTGAACAGCTTTTCAAGCTTGTCCAACTTTAGTGCTGTGGGATCTGTCTCGAACTCAAAGGGAGAGTCCGGAAGGTTGGTGGGTGTTTTTGATAGCTGAGGTAGGATTTGTGGTAAGACTGGGGGTGGAGGTGGTCCTGTGGGAGGTTCTGTGTCATTCTGAACATTAGTGGCCTCCCCGGGGTTTGGAACTCCTGGCGGAGGAGGGTCTTGATGCGAAGCAGATGCTCCAGTTTGCTGTTCTAGCCTGGCAATTGTCTCTGCCTGTTCCCTCATAACTGTGGCCTGTTGCCTGGCGAAATCTGCCTGACGGACGGCATCCTGCTGCATTGCTTTCATGCTCTCTTGAAGGTGGCGCACCATCTCTTCTAAACTGGCCATACTGTTCTGTCCTGATCGGGTTACTAGTATAGGTTCCCTTTCTGTAGGAGAAACAAGATCCTGATTTCTACTGTACTCGGGTGGGGTAGATAAAGCCCTCTGAACTGATCGGTTAACCGATGCCCTCTGCCTGACTGTTTTCCACTTATTGACCGGGGGTAGGGAGCGGTACACTGGTTGTCCGTCTACCAGATCCTCAGATCGATGGAGTCGACGACCTCTGATCCAGAGTGCTTGGGGAATATCTACTGGGTTAGAAGCAATGATGCTCAACTACCTAGTAAAAAAGATAAATAAAGTGTATAAATACACAGATAATCGGACAGCATAACGGCGTAAAATAAATAAACACACAACACACGGCCGGGTATTTAAAATATACGGCCAACAACCGGATGTACTGTTCCTCAAACACTGATCACTAATTCTGAATTATTGCCCCTGGCCTAATCGATATCCGCGACCGGTCGACAAAACCCTGATATGGGTGCCCTCAGGCCTGATACTCAAACTTGCAAACTGATCTGTACCTTCCCTGCAGAGTTACACTCTAAAAAGCACATAGCAGATAATTTGAGAACCAAAACACCCCTATATTGGGGTAGGGTTTCCCTGTCCTATTTTGTCAGGAGCTAGGGTTTCACTACGCACGCAGCGGTTTCAAACAACTTAGCATCGGGTAAGCAACCTGTCCTAGTTTGGAATGGTCACTATGGATTCCGAATATGCACTAGGTCGAATGGTCAAAAGAGGGTGCCGATGGCAGAGGTTTGTGTTCCCATCTTTGTCGAGCCCTGGCAAATTGACCTTATGGACATGCCTTGACAAGACAAGCCTCCGGCAAACCGTTTAGGAATGGCAGATGGCAAACACTGTGTTCCTAGGCGCACCAATGCACATGCAATGCAAAGAAACACATAAATGAAATCAAAACAGGATATCACGAGTTCGAGTCAAGCTCTCTAAAATCCCCAAAGAGAGTCGCCAGAAATCAGAACATGCCCTGAGGACAGCCTTCACGCTATAGTTCGGACTCCCCTGCTTTTTGTTTGAAAAGCTGCGGTTCGTAATATGAACCAAAGAGTCCACCTCTGGCAAATCGTTTTTGAGAAAACAGATTTTTTTGAAAAGTAGTGCCAAACATGGACTGCTTTGCCAGATACAGAGTCGCCACCTAAATATTTTAAAATGGGGAATTTAGGAAACCCTAACTCGGTGCCGAAGGCCACATGTCTGTCATCACCAAAGTGACTTGGCTCGGGAGCTTGGGTACGATCGGGGAAGGTCAGCTATGAGCACCCCCTTTCGCCCGGTCCAAAGACCGGCCTCTACTAACCATGATATCCGTTTTTGAAAACTTTATGCGTTCTTATTCCGGTTATTAGCCTAGAATTACTATGTGATGCGCACAACACAAAAGTATAGACTAGACCGCCTGATTTGGAAGTAAGCATTGCATATCCGTTTTGTCTCGAAAAACGTGTTGGTTTTTGTGCTACTCGCAAGTAGGCTAAAATTCGGATCTCAATGGGTTGTCCCAACTCAGGCGATCCAACCTCCACCCACAGGCATTCAAAACAGTTTATATCATGTAAGCATTTAGCCGCATGGCAACCCTATTGTCATGTTAACATACACACGCATGCGATGTGCTAAAGCGAAAAAGACTTACATCGTACTCCGTGCCAAAACAAGAAACCAGTTAGCAAACATGCATGACCTAGTTTCATGTTCAAGTGGCTAATGTATCGCATACAGAGATGTGATTTAGACAGGCTCGGCTATCCGAAGCATGGCACATGAAATGCGGCAACTATCACGTATTCAAATTAGAATTGAAACGACGATGCAGTTTGCATGATGTGCCGAGCCCGATGCATGTAAACAGATGCATGAATGCACGCATGCATTGCATAAGGCATGCTAATTGAAAAAGCCCTAATCTACCATTGAAAGCGGGTAAATAAAAGGGTTAGAAAGAAATGGGGATTGGAAGACATACATACCCACGCACCCACACTTATTACATTTTCGCCCTCACACGGAGGGACCGAATAAATAATACAGACCCGAATAAATAAACGAATAAATTAAATATTACAAAATTCTAAATGTTAAATTTAAAGCAGCTAAATAAATGCAATGGGGGACTCAGCCCTGCCTCGGGATACGCGAATGATGCGTGCTCGATCTGCCTTGCCCGGAAAAGCCGCACCTTGACACTGCTGCCTCTGTTTTTACTGATCTGCCTCTCCAAAAATTCTAAAAACCCTGGAACACCTTCCAAACAGTCTGAAATACCCCACCGGCTGGATAGAGTGATCACCGGCTGCTCCATTTTACCACCGGCTGCTTTTGATGTTCGTCGGCACAAAAATAGTGCCGGTCGGCACTATTTACTGCCGGTCGGCAGAAAATTCCTGCAGAGGACAGATTTTGACAGCAGCAGCAGACAGCAATGCAAGGCATGGTTTTTGGGCATATGTCAGCATGTCCAACACCTCCTATCATACTTAGGGACTCAAGGAGGCATGGCTCTTGGTTCTAGGGCTATCAATTATGCATTTGATGCATGATAGCCCAAAGAACCGAGATTGCTATTTTTGATGTAAAATGCATGCACAACAAACAAATGAAAACTAAGTCCCTATCATATGGAGGTCAAGGGCCTTAGTGACATGAGGGTTGAGATGAGTTTCACCACTTAAAGTATGAACTCCTCTCAATCTTCATTCTTGGTTTGACAACCCCAAACCAAGCTATGGAATGCAAGTCAAGCAAGTATGCAACAACAATGCAACATGGCAATTTAAGATGCTAACACAATAGGCATGCAAAATGCTAGAATATGCAAGGCATATAAGTCATGCAAAGAGGGACCCATTAAGCATTTGAATTAGCATATGCTCAAGACTTCATTGACTAAACATGTAGCAACCATGCAATGAGCATACAATGGTGAACTAACCACAGTGAGGCAGCCCTCTAACTCTCCTAAAACAGTGGCAAAACATGCTTCAAAACAAGAGCAAGAGGCTACACAAACATGCAAGCCATAAGGCCTAAGGCTAAGGCACAAAGTGGGGCATTGAACCACCACTTAACAAGACCAAACATGGCACATGTTATTCAACCAAAACAGGTTTTCATCATGCAAAATGGTACCCAAATCCCCTCATGGCACCCCCCAAAATGTATTAAACATGTAAGCATGCAAAGGTCTACCTGAGAGCATACAAGAGCACACCCTTATAGGATGGAATAGGCTACATATACCACCATATAGACATGACTAATGGACTGAAATAGGGTCTAATATGATGCCAAATCAATAGATCAAAACAAGCTAAACATGCTAGAGCTCCATACAAGCAAGGCTTACAAGCCTAACATGCAAAGTACACACACTAAGCATACCAAGAGTGTCAAGAACAGTGGCTCACAGCCCCTTTTTATGACAAATAGATGCTAGTATCTTCATGAGATCAAGCTAGAACATGCAAAGAAACATGGCTCAAAGGCATGACATACTCCTAAGCATAAGAGAGCACTTCAAAGCAAACATGAGAGGCATGCAAGAGGCCACGAAATCAGCTAAAAACAGAGATCAAACATGACCTAAAACACACAATAAAGCTCTGAAATGAAGCTAAAACAAGCATGCATACATGTTATGCTATGAGCCTAAAACAAAGGCATGTAAAGGACCAAAGGGAGAGGGGTGTCTCTCCCTTAAATGAGGCTCGAAAATAACTCCCTCACCACTAAAAACCCACTGGTTTTCAGTGGTGAGAAGGCCAAGAATACCAAGCAAACAAGGTCTTAAGCAAAGGCTCAAAAAATGGCCATACAAGGCCTAATAGGATGGACCTTTGCTCAAACCAAGAAAAGGCCTTAATGAAGGTTCAAGAACAAGTAAAAACAAGACTTTTACATGTTAAACATAGATCCAAAAACACAAAGTAAAGAGGGTAGAAATGAGTTGCAAAAATGGGGAAACTAAAGTAAAGAGTTTACCCTTGAAGATCCCTTGAAGAACAAAGGTTCCAGCCACTCTCTAGTGATCAAAACCAGCTCAAAACCACAGCAATGAACCTCTCAAGTCTCTCAATCTCGAGCTAAGGTGTAATGGTGTCAGTAATGGTGCAAAACTAAGATAAAAACACACTTTTTGGTCCAAAAACACACACATAAGAGAAGGAAGATGAAGATATAGATATATGACAGAGATATATGTATCTAAGCTCTGGTTTTTTACTCTAAAAAGCTAACCCTCAATCAAGAGGAAGAGCTCCTCTCTTATAGAACTTGTAATGCTTAGCCATTAAGCAAACCAAGGGCTCATCCCTCCATACACGTGTATGGAGGGATGCAAGAAACTTTACAGCTGTGAGAAAATATCTCAAAAAGCAGCCATACAGTGCTCGGCCGGCAAAGAATGCAATTTGGCAAAATTTAGTGTCGGTCGGCACAATAAAGTGCCGATGAACAAACTAGCCAGCCGGTGGCCTCTAGCCCCAGCCGGTGGTGTGTGGGGATGCCTCACAAGGCATTCCCTGCCCTTCCAAGGAAAAAAAAACAAGCATATGGTGCAAAACCAAACACAAACGGTCGAGTTCGGAGGTCCTGAGGCAGGACGCGCGCAGCCGAGACCTCCGAGAATTCCAAACGAACACAAACATGGATGATCACCGAGTGTTCCAACGGTGACGTCCAAGTCTTGAGGTCGGTCAAAAATGGGGTGTCTACACCCCACGCGGTGGTGAAAGCAGTCTTCTCCCGGTCTTCGGGTGCCATCACTATCTGATTATAGCCTGAGAAGCCATCCATAAACGAAAGCAAAGCATGCCCCGCTGTGAAATCCACCAGCTCATCGATGTGTGGTAGGGGAAAGTCGTCCTTCGGACTGGCTCTGTTCAAATCCCTGAAGTCCACGCATACTCTGATCTTGCCATCTTTCTTTGGCACTGGAACAATGTTGGCCAGCCAAGTCGGGTATTCGGATACCAGCAGGAAGCCTGCATCTATTTGCTTGGTGACCTCTTCCTTAATCTTGATGGCCCAGTCTGGGCGAATTCTCCTGAGTTTCTGTTTGATAGGTCGGGCCTCGGGGTCAAGAGGGATCCGATGCTGTACAATCTCAGGATCGATTCCAGGCATGTCTTCGTAGGACCACGCGAAAACATCTTTGAAATCTTTTAATAAAGCGACTAAGCGCTCGCATTCCTCCGAAGACAACGTGGACCCGATCTGGACCAGCTGGGGGTCCTTCTCAATACCAACATTCACAGTAGTGATTTCATCCATTAATGGTTTAACAAACCTCTCCTGCTCCTGTTCAATTAAGCGCTACAAAATCGGAGGAATTTCATCCTCGTCGTTTTTATCAAAATTTTGAAAATCCTGATTTAAGCAATAAATCAAAGGCACAGAAAAGTACTCATAAACCACATTCACCTCATTCTCATTAGGTACTTCCAAACCGTCCGATTCTTCTGTTACAACAGACTCAAAAGAGAAAGAAAAACACGACCTAGACAGGACTGTGGCATCCGGGTTATCACCCCGAGAATCTGGGGCCTTGAACTTAGTCATTTGGAATCTAATTAAAGTCACAAGACTTGGTGGAATCGATTCGCACTACTACCCGACTTGTTCAAAAATCCCTCTTGGTACTGCCAGACGAGAGAGGGTGCGATGGATGCATCCAAAATGTTGGCTAGTAGGCCCGCAGCCGTTTCATCTCCGATCATGGACACCAAGGAGTTATCCCCCAAGCACAACTGGTCGATCGAAGTATCTGAAAGTAGACATGCCAATGCTACCCCCACTTCAAGCTCTGTGTCCTCAGACTCCATTTTCTTGCTATGCTCAGTCTCAACTGAGGGGTCTGTCTGCCCTTTGGTAGCATCATCCTTAGATAACTGAAGATCAAAGAAGATCTCGAACCCCGGCATGCGCTTCCTCTCCGCGTTCAGCCATGGTTCCGGAAAACCACAGAATGGAAAATCCTCCTCCTCCCAGACGAAGCGTCCATTCAGGGTACCTTGGATGGGCCGGTGTATCAACTCAAAAGGTTTCCCCATTTGTTTCGCTCTAGCTCTTCCAGCCATTTCCTTTCCCTTTCTTATCCAATCCTCCTTGGTGGGCAGATAACCCAGACCAAAGGTATGAGGGTTATGTGGCACCTCGGCCAATGCTGCGATGCCTTTCCGGCCGCTCTTTCCTAATCCCATCTCGGGGACGTGTTGGAGTTTGTTCATGAGATACACTGCTTAAGCACTGACGTATATCCCGTCGTTAGCAGCCATGATGCTTTGTACAACTTGAGCCTCAGCTAAGGTAAAACCCGACATAAACACATCCTCCATACCATGCTCAATTTCTAGAACAGGCGTAGATACCTCCGGTGGCGGGTGGATTGATGAATTCCCGAAAACAATGGCTATTCCCTTCCCAGGTTGAAAGTTGCAAGAACCTCCAAGACATGGAAATCTATCTCATGTTGTCCCGGCCCAACCTTTGTTTGAATCTTAACTGTTCCCATCACTTCTCGGCTTGTGTTGTCGTACGCTCGAATTACTTGGGCTGTTGGCACAAAGTCTGCCATCTTCAAACCAATCACATACGCCGTCCTTGCCGGGCAGACATTGATGGCGGATCCCGTATCAACAAGAACCACTGGTATCCACTTGCCTCTACATTCCACAGAGATGTAGAGAGGCTTGTTATGGTTTGCCCCCTCGGGTGGTAATTCCTTGTCAGAAAATGTCAGCATCGGGGCAGCCCCTCCTGGAAAGACTAATCCTACCAGCTGTTCTGGCGTAGTTTCTATCGAAATCTTAGCCTTGTCCATGGCTGAAAGGACAGCCTGTCTATGCACTCAGGAAGCCATAAGCAGTCCCCAGATGGAGATGTCTGCCTGTATCCTTTTCAATTGTCTTAGAACGGCCTCATCTTCAAGTTGCTTTTCCTTCTGCTTCTCAGCCTCTCTATCCTTCCCAGAAGCCTCGGGTTGATCTAGGTGTGGGGGTTTGAAGTACCGCCCACTCCGTGTCATATGGTCGATTTCTCCCAGGTACCAGGTGTCATCGGGTTGGTTGCTTTCCCAATCCTCATCCGTGTGGGTGAGACATAAGTCTTCGTCTTCCCACCACATCCCATCAGCAGCCGACAAACATCTGTCCGGCTCTGGTATGACTGTTCTCATACTCACAGTACCTTCCATCCTCATGCTCGCAGCATCATCTATTTCTGTGCACACAGCAGTTCCAGTCCCTACATGGGCCTTTGCTTTTCTGACTCTCTCAGAATCTTCAAATCTTTCCTGTTCTGACTGTGTCAATTCCGCTGGCTGCTCGATGATCCCCGTAGTCAAGATGCTCCAATCCTGAGCGAAATTCTTTATACCGGCGCTCCCCGGCTGTAGACGCACCCCCGGGCGAGGGCCTTTCGCTACTACAGTTTGGACTCTTCGTTCTTGTTTGTCGCGGTTCTTAATCTAAACCAAAGAGTCCAACTCTGGCAAATCGTTTTGAGAAAAATAGATTTTGAGAAGAAGTGCCAAACATGGACTGCTTTGCCAGATACAGAGTCACCACCTAAATATTTTTAAAATGGGAAAATTTAGGAAACCCTGACTCGGTGCCAAAGGCCACGTGTTCGTCATCGCCAAAGTTGCCTCGGCTCGGGAACTTGGGTACGATTGGGAAAGGTCAGCTATGAGCACCCCCTCTCGCCCGATCCAAAGACCGTCCTCTACTAACCATGATATCCATTTTTTAAAACGTTATGTGTTCTTATTCCAGTTAATTAGCCTAGAATTACTATGTTATGCGCGCAGCAAACAGGTATAGACTAGATCGCCTAATTTGGAAATAAACATTGCATATCCGTTTTTTTTTTGAAAATCTTTGGAATTTGCTACTCGCAAGTAGGCTAAAACACGGATTTCAACGAGTTTTTTCCAACTCAAACAATCCAACCTCCACCCACAGGCATTCGAACAGTTTATATCACATAAGCATTTAGCCGCATGGCAAGCATACTGTCATGTTAACATTCACATGCATGCAAGATGCTAAGGCATAAATACTTACATTGTACTCCATGCCAAAACAATAAACTAGTTAGCAAACATGCATGTCCCTAGTTCATGTTAAGTGGTTAATGCAACACAGGCAATGATGCAATTTAGAGTAGGCTCGGCTAACCCTAAAATGGCATGTGAAATGCAATCATTCGATACACGTATTCAATTTGGAATCGAAAATACAATGCAGTTTGTATGATGTACCGAGCCCGGTGCATGTAAACAAATGCATGAATGCACGCATGCATTGCATAAAGTTTGCTAAAATAAACGTGCCCAAATCTACCATCATAAGCAGTTAAATAAAAGGGAAGAAAGAAGTGGGGGTTGGAAGACATACACACACTCACACACACTTATTACAAATACGCCCTCACTCGGAGGGACCAAATAAATATTACAATCCGAATAATAAACAAATTAATTATTACAACAAAACTTCTAATCTAATTAAAATGAATGCAAAGCCCCCGCCTCGAGATGCATGAATGATGCATGCTTCGGTCCGTCTTGCCCGGAAAGTCCGCGCCATGCCACTACTGCCTCTGTTTTCACTGCCCTGCTTCTCTGAAAATTGCCAAAGTCCCGAAACAGGCTCCTTGCACGCTGAGGATCATCATCGGCTAGAAGAAGTTCCCAGCGGCCATGGGCAAAGTCCACCGGTTGGATTTCATGCCACCGGCCACACATTTCATGCCGGTCGGCAGAAAATTCCTGCAGAAGACAGTTTTGACAGCAACAGGGGACAGACAGTGCATGGCATGTAATTTCAGGCAAATGTGAGCATGACCATGCTCCCTATCATGTGTTAGACTCAAGAGAGCATGGCCCTCGACCCTCGAGCCACCAATTATGCATTCGGGTGCATGGTAGCCTAAAAGGTCAAGGTTGCATTTTAATGGAAATGCATGCAAACACACGAATGAAGACCAAGACCCTATCATGTATTGGTCAAGGGCCTCGGTGACCGGGAGTTGAGACAAGTTGCATCACTTGTAGTACGAACTCATCTCAACCCTCACACTTGGTTTGACGCCCCAAACCAAGCAATGCAATGCGCGTCATGCAAACATAGCTTGAAAATGCAACATGGAACTAGGATGCAAACATACCAAATGTCATGCAACTATCATATTAAGTATGCAAAATGCATAGAGCACACAAGATGTTAATACGATGCAAACATGGACCGATTATGCAATAGAACTAGCATGTGACAAGACCACACTAATCAACCATGCAACAAACATGACACAAGCGTGCAATAGTGGTCTTAAACCATAAAGGGGCAGACCTCAATCCACCCCAAGGTGATGGACAATCATTCAAGAAAACATGCAACCATAAGGGCCTAAGGCTAAGGCACAAAGTGAAGCATTCCACTACCTACTAACATGACCACTCATGGCATATATTAGACAAGCAAAAACAGAATTTTAGCATGCAAAAATACACCCAAACCCTTTGATATGGCAGCCCCAAAATGTCTTAAACATACAAGCATGCACAAGGCCTATTTCAAGGCATAAAAGGGGACACTTTCAAAGCATGAGAGAGGTCACATATGCAAGCATACACACATGATTTATGGACTGAAATATGATCTATGATGATATCAAATCATGAGGCTAAGGTAGGCTAATCATGCTAGAAGCCAAAATACTCAAGATTTGCAAGCCGGAATGCAAAGCAACCACATAAAGCATGTCAAACATGGCCAAAACAGTGGCTAACAGACCTCGTGCAAGGCATAACAATGCTAGTAACTTCATGAAGTTAAGTCAAATCATGCAAAGATCATGGCCTAAATGCATGGTATACTTCTACGCCAAATAGAGGAATACAAAGCAAGTGTAATATGCATGCAAAGAGGTACAAATCCGACCATTCATAGAGGCAACATATAACCTAAATAGCACAAAAACCATCTGATATGGAGCCAAAAACAAGTCAAGTATGCATCTCATCCTTCAAGCCAAAAGTAAGCAAAAATGGAACACAAAGGGGAGAGGGGTGTCCCTCCCCTATACAAGACTTCAAACCACCTTCTCACCACTGAAAATCCACTGGATTTCAGTGGTAAAAAGATCCAAACACACAAGCAAACAAAGCCTTACCAAAGAGGCACCAAAATGGCCAAAACAAGGCCTAAGAGGGTGAGTTTTCACTCAAACCACAAAGTGACCTTAATGAATGTTCTAAAGCAAGAAAATACAAGCCTTTTTTATGTTATTCACAAAGCCAAAAACACAAAGCAAAATAGGTAGAAAGCTAATGCAAGTTTGGGGAAACTAAAGAAACATGCTTACCCTTGAAGAATCTTTGAAGAACAGGTGGTGCAGCCCTCTTCTAGTGATCAAAATCAGTCCAAAACCTCAAAAAACAACCCTCCAAACCTCTCAATCTCGGAGCTAGGTGTGATGGTGTGTTATAGTGCAAAAGGAAGGTAAAAACACACTATTTAGGCCTAAAAACACACACAAAGATTCAACCATCTCGGAGCTAGGTGTGATGGTGTGTGTGTGATGGGTCACTGTGTACATAACATTTTCTTGCAGCCGATCATACGTAACATGATTCAACCATTATACAAAACACAACTTATCAAAATACGTATCATAATAACTTTCCAAATCATAGGTCCAAACAGTACCATGACACGGAAGATATAACTATATCATAAAAGTTAGAATACCACATATATCATTTTCTTTGGTCGTAGGTATATTCCATACTTAGTATCTCAACAATTCATCCAAACAGATGGGAGATAACTATCAATCCAGAAATAACTACCGATAACATATATCTTGCTTAATCATTTCCATAAAAATTGCCTTACCAATCATTTTACCTTTTCATTCTGTCTAACCAGACGGAGGTAGGATCCTCTATCCTTATTCTTGCCATGATCTGATCAACAATCAATTACTATATATACAAGGAATGTTCAAAAGACATGAAGCATAATTGTTAGCGTTAACAGATTGCATTTAATGTTGCCATCAATCTTTTCATATGCATTATAGATGTCATGCATGATGCGTAAGTTTTTCTAGACATCCTAAAGCTCAATGGATTCGTGTGTGAGATGGCAACTCGTGCTCTGATACCACCTGTCACACCCCAAACCCGCCCCTAAAAGTTTGGGCATGACCTATTCGAAAATGGACATTAAACCTGTTATACATTTACTACGGGGCCTGAACGGAAGCATTTAATAATTTAATAATGTAAAATACATAGAATAACATCCATTGAGCTATTACTAACATGCCAGGATCACATACACGTACTCAGCCCCTTTACTGAGCGTATAACGAAACATTATTAAAGAAAAGGGGTTATATACATACATTTTCACTTGGATAGACAATTAACCAAAAATTTAACAAAACTTTACAAACATGCATGGGCTTGGTCCGGGTGTCTGGACAAACTGAGGTTGACAAATGAAAGGCGATCATCAAGGGTTAAGACTGACCTCCAAGGTGGTCACCTACAGAACAGACATAACACAAAGTAAGCCAGGCTTAGTGAATAATAGTACATAAACAAAACAATGCTTAACTTGAAACATGATATATTAATGCGTATGAAATTGTATGCTTGACATAGTTAGTCTGATTCTATATTAATTTCATAATGGCCTTAGGCCCAATCTTGAAACATAATAACTTGAAACATAATATCTTGAAGCATAATGGCTTTAAGCCCTTGAACATCATAACATTAAACTTTCGAACGGGTTGGCGTAAAGCCCTTGGAATATAGTGGCATAAAAGCCCTTGAAACATGTGGCACGAGGCCCTTGAAACATATTGGCACTAAGGCCCTTGAAACATATGGCACGAGGCCCTTGAAACATATTGGCACTAAGGCCCTTGAAACATATGGTACGAGGCCCTTGAAAGTGGCATGAAGCCCTTGAAATGGCACGAGGCCCTTGAAAATGGCATATAGCCCTTGTAAATGGCACGAGGCCCTTGAAAATGGCATAAAGCCCTTGTAAATGGCACGAGGCCCTTGAAAATGGCGTAAAGCCCTTGGAAATGGCATTAAGCCCTTGTAAATGGCACGAGGCCCTTGAAAATGATTCACTTTACATTCTTTCACTTTAACATATCTTAAACATTAACATAAGTACGTTACATGCTTGAGACATTAATGATTGCATAACATTTACATAGCATATGTAAACTTGTACCATACTTAAGCTTGTAACATGCATAGACTTGTAATAGACATGAACTTGTAACATGCATATACTTGAAGACTTATAACATACATGAACTTGTATATACTTAGAACCCTACTTGAAATAGAACATACTTGTCAAAGATAGAATAATTCACATCCTTATGAGGATTACATAATAATGTTAAACATGTCATAGGTTCTTAACGACCTCAGGTCCATAAGTAACACCATAGAATAATCTCAATTTCAGACAGATACTTGGCTTAAAGATAAACATGATTCCATTTATGCATTAAGAACGACGTAGTTTACTTATAGATAATAAAGAATTATTATTCTTTATTAATAAAACTGAGTTATTCCAAAGTCATACCAATGTAGACCCATCTTTCAACGTTCACATTGACTGTCAATCATCATAATGTTCGTGTAACATGTTTGTGTAACACTTACAAGAAACAGAGCGTTAGTGATAATAATTGTCGATGATAAATAAAATATATATATCTTCGTACTATTACTCACAGTGCATTGGATGCTTGGTCCGCCTTTGTAGTTGACCCTACAGAATTCAGAATACACATAAAAATCGGGTCACATATAGTTTCTTCCGTTTTTAACTTGTTATTCTCTTTATACCAAAATACATATCAAGTTGCAATTCACATCATTAACTCAACACACTTCTTCATTCATATCTCAATTCATTCATATCTCAATACAAGCCAATATAAGCTATACTATTTGGCAATTCAACTTATCACCCCTAAATATAATTCAACATCCTTCAAAGTGAAGTCTTAAATCCCATTTCATCATTTCATCCTAAGACTCTTATCATCCTTAACATTAATGATCTTGTTCCTTAATTTTCATCTCACATAATAGCATGATTCACCATGTCCCTAATTGAAGTTCATTCGTAAGTTTTAAACATAATTTCCAAGTCTCACCAAATTCCAATTAAACTTGTATATACTTAATTCAATACCTCAATTTCATTATTCTACTTTCAATTTGAGCCAAATCTTTGGTTATCACCCTTAATCAACCTAGGGTTCCAAGAAAATATAGAAATTTCATGAAATAATCAAACTTATTAACCCAACACTTTTATTCCAATTTTTCCATTAATTAAACACCTAGGACTCATAATCCACCATTTTAATCCACCAATTAACTCATAATCCACCATTTTAATCCATCAATTAACTCACATCTTTAAACCATAAAACCCTAAATCTCACACTATACACTACATGCTCCAAATATGGAAATTCTTGCATTTAGATAATAAAATGTCACAAATCTATCTATGGATGTAAGTATTGAAGAGTAATCAACCCTTACCTCAACAATCAAGCAAGGGGGTGAGCTTGAGAAGAAGTCTCCACAAATCCAAATTCTAATCGGGTAAAAACATTGATCCTCCCTTATTCTCCATTCTTGATGCCAAAACCACGGTGGTTTGTTGGTAAGAATTGGTGAAATCAAAGGTTTGAGGGTTAGGGTTTCGGACTAGGGCAAAGAGGAAGGAAGTGGGAAGAAGAAAATATAAGAAAAGATCCAAAAATCACGTTTTTAAAGCTGCTGTCCCGTAATTTCCGCTCGAGCGGACTGATTTCCGCTCGAGCGGACCTGCCCTCAACACAGATTTCCAAACTTTGAACAGGTATAACTCTTCCATCCGGACTCCGTTTTAGGTCGTTCTTGTGTTCAAATTGAAGCCCCGGAAATGAGCTTTCCAATGGTTCTAACCTCACCTCCAAATTCAAAGTGGGGAAAAAGAAAAGGGCAAATGAGTGACGGTTGGTCGTAAAAGAATTATTCAAATTAAGGTTTTTGGTCCAATCTCACTTTACCATCATCTTATCATCTCAATCAATATCCCAAAATAAGGTAAGAACATTTCAAATACACTAAGAAGAACATCAAAAATGAGCCCACATGCTTCAGAATCAAACTTAACCAGGCGACCCGCTCGAGCGCCCAACCTTGCGCTCGAGCGTGCAGACCAACAAAGCCGTCCGCTCGAGCGTCAACTCCCCCGCGCGAGCGGGAAATCCAAACCCGAATATCAGGCCGTCTGCAAAATTGCTGGGACCCCCAAAAGTCCGCTCGAGCGGCCACTCCTCCGCTCGAGCGGAGGAAAGAATTTCTGGGTCGTTACACAAGGGTTTCATACCGGCCAACAAAATAGGTCACCGGCACAAAAAGGTGCCGGTCGGCAACATATAGTGCCGACCGGCCATGTATTTTTAGAAAACACTGCCGATGGAACACAACTGCTGCCGGTGGTGTGTGGGGACAGCCGGTGGATTTTAGGGGTGGCCAACAAGCCTCCCCCTATCTCAGGTACAAAAACACACAAGTCTTTGGTGCAAAACCAAGAACAGTACAAGCCGGTTGAGAGATCCTGAGGCACGACGCGCAGCCGGGACCTCCGGGAACTCAAAACAAACACAATCATGGATAATCACCGTGTGTTCCAGCGGTGACGTCCAAGTCTCGAGGACGGTCAAAAATGGGGTGTCTACAGTTGCCCCTCTTTGACAGAACTCGTAAGTCATAACAATGACGGGAGTGAATGTCAAAGCCCAGAGACGACCGATTTTTGACCAGGCCGAAGACTCAGACAAGCATACAGGACAATTAAGATATGCGCCCGAAGGCAGGGGGCAAAATGCAAGACAATGCACGAAGCCGAACATAACTTATGATCATGCAAAGAAAGATGTAACGAAGCACACATGCAACAGTTTTAAGCTAGCACACACCAAGCTACACTAGAATGCAGAAAGGGCGTAAGAGAATTATGGAATTCTCGATACATCCCACTCGGAGGATACAATACCTGTCCGGCTCGTCTGGTCGCGCCACCTTCAAATGAACCGTACATACAATATCGTGACTGAGAACAAAACAAACTTTGACAGATACAATATCGTTAGCAATATGCATGATCAATGCAATCGAAAGCTGCGTGACAACGCAGTGCCAGTCGAGTGGGATGCACCATAATGCTATGAAGGTGCAGACAAATGTAAGTAAAGCATGCGGTCTATGCAAGCAATGTGTATAGGCAATTGTAATTGAACACATGTGAGTAAACCAGTGCACGCGTGCAAGCAATGTGTATACAAGGAACTTGAACACATGTAAGTAAAGCAGTACACACATGCAGGCAATGTGTATAAAATGGAACTTGAACACATGTAAGTAAAGCAGTGCACGCGTGCAAGCAATGTATACAAGGAACTTGAACACATGTAAGTAAAGCAGTACACGCATGCACGCAATGTGTATAAAAAGGAACTTGAACACATGTAAGTAAAGCAGTGCACGCGTGCAAGCAATGTGTATACAAGGAACTTGAACATATGTAAGTAAAGCAGTACACGCATGCACGCAATGTGTATAAAAAGGAACTTGAACACATGTAAGTAAAGTAGTGCACGCGTGCAAGCAATGTGTATACAAGGAACTTGAACACATGTAAGTAAAGAAGTGCACGCGTGCAAGCAATGTGTATACAAGGAACTTGCACACATGTAAGTAAAGCAGTGCACGCGTGCAAGCAATGTGTATACAAGGAACTTGAACACATGTAAGTAAAGCAGTACACGCATCCACGCAATGTGTATAAAAAGGAACTTGAACACATGTAAGTAAAGCAGTGCACGCGTGCAAGCAATGTGTATACAAGGAACTTGAACACATGTAAGTAAAGCAGTACACGCGTGCAAGCAATGTGTATACAAGGAACTTGAACACATGTAAGTAAAGCAGTACACGCATGCACGCAATGTGTATAAAAAGTAACTTGAACACATGTAAGTAAATCAGTACACGCATGCACGCAATGTGTATAAAAAGGAACTTGAACACATGTAAGTAAAGCAGTGCACGCATGCACGCAATGTGTATGAAAAGGAATTTGAACACATGTAAGTAAAGCAGTACACGCATGCACGCAATGTGTATGAAAAGGATTGAAATTTGAACATGGTAAAACATGATGCTGAAATGCAACGTACTATAACATAGTATAATGGAATTCGCAAGATATAAAAGGATACGGGAAGGGACGTTCTTCGCATGTTCTGAGCGTCGCTCACAAAAGTCATGGCTCGAGGTCAACTCGAAGGTCCACTTACGTTCCAAAAGTGCGTTTTCATGCACTGTCTGGAATGATGAAGGCGGAAAACCACACAATCAACCCGAACAAGGGTGCGGAATGCGCATTGACCGCAAGGGGAGGTTACTGGTATCTCTTCCGATACTTTGCCACCCTGTTATTCGCTTGCTTTCCTTTCCATTTTACTAGTTCTTTAAGCACATTGCATTACCTCAGGCGGGTTTTATTCTCTTTTGAAATTGCATATTTTTACAAAAATTCATGACGGAAATGAAACAGCTATTTGTTCAAAAAGGTGTTGCATTCGTACATTCTACGCATCGCATCGCAAGGCATCACACAACAATGTGACTGAAATTGACACTGTGTTCTGAAAACGAAGCATCGCATCGTAATAATCAGGTAGTGAACCAATTACAACTTGATAAGAAAAGCAAAGAATCGACGAGCTAGCCGAATGCGAGTACAACTCGATAGACAAATCAACGACTTAAAGAGAGCGAAATACAACTCGATAAGCAAAGGTACAACAACTCGATAAGCAAATACGCGTGACTTGGCAAGAATCGATCACCGGAGAGTGCTGGAAGTGGTGGAATTCCCCAAAATTTAGCATAAACAGCTCAGGAAACATAGGGGGAAGGTCATCGGCCAGGGGGAGAGGCCACCGGCCACAAAGAATGGACATCGGCACAATATTTGGCCGGTCGGCACAAACTGATAGCCGGTCGGCACTGTTATAAGCAGGTCAGCAATGAATTGTCAATACCAGTAGAATGCTGACACCTGTCCTCCACTCAACCCTATCTTCTACAAAAGGGGCTCAGCTTCGTGGTTTTCTTCATTTTAACACTGATTTGCCCCAAATGGAACTGCTTCTTGCCCAAAATCTTACAACTTGGGTTAACAACTTGGATGGCTCGGAAAAGCTGAATTTCCGGAGTTTTGGCATAAACGCACTATTCACTCTGGGTCGTACCCCATTGCATTTTCCGTTCCTCCATGCCGCGGCGAGGTTTTGGAATCCGGTGACACAAGTCTTCAGCTTTGCCGGGCAAGAGATGTGTCCCACCTTTGAAGATTTCCAAGCATTGATGGAGTTCAAGCGCGACGAGGAACTCCTACCTCAGCTTAATTTTGGTCATGCGCAATCCTTAGGGCGAATGTATGGGCTCACACTGCCTGACGCTCGATCTTTGATTTGTGACGGAATGCTGGATATTCCGAGCTTGATCTATCGGTTTTCTGATGCTGGTGATCGCAACGACCATCATTGGCAAGGCTTCCGGCAACACGCCCTCTGTTTGTGCATGCTATCTCATTTTCTGTTTGTCTCAGGCTCCGGAGGGTCTAGTGTCCGGCTGACCGAGGTTGCCAAAGGCTTGAATGAGGGCAAGAGCTGTATTGCCATGACTCTGGCTGAGATGTTGATGGGCTTCGACGCCTTTTATCGCCGAGAGACGACCAGATTAGCAGGGAGTCCACTACTACTACAGGTAATGTTTCCCACCCAATCTCACAGATATGTTGCTCACATCACTCGCCCCTCAAGCTCGTTTTTTTTTTTCACACAACAACCCTTTTGCTCACTTTTCTCTCATCGTACATCTCTCTATTCTTTATTCTCTCATTTTTCATCCCTTCCCAGGCATGGTTGATGGACAAACTGCAGGTTGTGGACTCTTTTTCGGCATATTCAATTCGCGGCTACTTCTTCCGGCATCGTCTAGTTAATGCCCTTGATGAGGGATGGTGGTTCGCTTGGATGTGCAACTTGCCCGCAGACCGCATTGCTTGGCGATACCCCTGGCTCAATCTACCGGCGATGGGCTATAGCATGACTCGCCAGCTCGGAATTCAGCTGATCGGCTCGACCCACTGTGTGTTCTATTTCCCATTCTGATTCCGATGTCAGTTTGGTCATGATCGACACCACCGGAGAGGATAGAGTATCTCTTTCATTCGGCCGTAGCGCCAAGGCTTCGCCCGACAGTTACCACGTGGGGGAGAGGAGAAATCCTGGCCCCCGCTCCTACTTTCAGTTACGCTTTATCTGATGAGTGCTTAGATTGGCTTAGTGAAGAAGCCTGAGTTGGGCCAACTTGGCCGAAGGCTTGACCCGACTACGGGAGGCGAGAACACTGACTTGACCATGACCCAGATTTATTGCTTTATTAGTACTTTGAAGTTTTCTTTATGAATATAATAAAAAGCAACTTCAATTTGTATGCCAGAGCAGGAGAACTCTGTATTGAAATCAATGAAATTGAAGATTGTGGTACTGAAAATTTTCCACTCTGGTCCAAAAATGGTCTTAGTTGTAACAAGATTAATTTAAGCAAAGTCAACTTTTATTAAAACTTTTCAAAACCATTTTCGATATGGATCAGAACTGGACACGCCTGAGATCTGTCACTGAGATACACAACCCCGGATCCTGGCAACTGGAAAGTTGCCCCTAGTCTGAAGACTACCGCGGCACCTCCTGGCAACGGAAAGTTGCCCTTAGTCTGAATAGCACTACACCGGAGATCACGATGAATTTCTTGAATGCTGATGGACAAAGATGACTGATATAATCAAATGGACAAGGTTGATCGGGGAAAATGTTTATGGCTGAACTTCGGGATGAAGCTGCCTACGTATCCCAGAGATGGGAATCAAGCCTTATGTAGTTCAGGCTTGGTTTCACTCGGGTATTTTCACTCTCCTTTTGCGCTCTAACTTTTGCCAAGGTCGCCCTTTGCGGGTTTTCAACCTTGCGAGCTCATTTTTTATATTTTCTAATTTTTTTGTGCTCTAACTTTTGCCTAGGTCGCCCTTTCGGGTTTTCAGCCTAGCGAGCCTCTCAAGGGTAATATTTCTTCGACTTGTCCATGTTGATCGGTTGGGAGAACTCTAGGCCATCTAGGTCTATCAGAACCACAGCTCCGCCTAACCAAATGGGTTTGATGATGTAGGGACCAGTCCAATTGGGTCTGAACTTGCCCCTTGGGTCATGGATGGGAGCTCGGTTGTCCATGAGCACCAAATCTCCTTCCTTCAGATTCCTGGACTTAACCCTTTTGTTGAAAGCCCGGGCGATTCTGCGCTGATAACTTTGGACATGGTACAGTGCTTTCAGTCTTCTTTCATCAAAGAGCATAAGTTCCTCAAACCTGCTCTGCTGCCAATCTGCTTTAGCTATCTGACACTCGGCCAGCACTCGCAACGAAGGGACCTCAATCTCGATTGGTAGAACGGCCTCCATCCCATAGACTAATGAATACGGAGTCGCTCCAGTTGAAGTTCTAATTGAAGTCCGGTAGCCCCACAGGGCGAACGGCAGCTTGTCTGGCCAGTCCCGGTAGGTTTCCACCATCTTTTGTAGTATGCGCTTGATATTCTTGTTGGCGGCCTCAACTGCTCCGTTGGTTTGCGGCCGATATGTGGATGACTTATGGAAAGCCACATTGTACTTCTCCAACAAATCAATCACTTCCCTCTTGAAGTGGGAACCATTATCTGAAATTATCTCGTTTGGGACTCCGTAACGACAAATGATGTTGTTTCTGATAAACTTTGCAACATGCGAGGCCTTCAACACGGCATAGGACTGGGCCTCAACCCACTTGGTGAAATAATCTATTGCAACCAAGATGAACTCATGCCCATTCGACCCCTTTGGAGTAACAGCCCCAATCACATCAATTCCCATCTCGAAATGCCACGGCGAAGTCATGTTGTACAGCTTCGACGGCGGGATATTCATGCGGTTTGCATGGATCTGACACTTGTGGCATTGCCGAACAAAACAAATACAATCCTCCTCCTTGGTGGACCAGTAGTAACCCTGTTTGAGGACCTTCCGAGCTCGCATTACTCCATTCATGTGTGCACCGCATTCTCCTCCATGGATGGCCTCCATCGGTAACCGATTCTTGACTTCTACGCCTGGCTTGTGCATTCCCAGATGACCCCTCTTATACAGTTTACCCCCGCAGATGATGAACTGAACGTCCATTCTTCTGATTGCCCTTTTATCCTTGGCATTTGCCCCTGGTGGATATGCTTCCTTTTCCAAGAAATTCTAAATATCGTAATACCAGGGGTTTTCGTCCTGAACCTCTCCTACAGCAACGGTCGACTCGTAGGCCGGTGCAAATTTCTGGTCAATGATGACTGGACGGATCCGGACTCCGGACGGGATGTCTATCATGGAAGATAGAGGTGCTAGAGAATCTGCGAACCTATTGTTCTCTCTTACTAGGTGAGTGAAATTTAGCTTCTCAAACCGAGGAATTAGCAAATCCAAGGTCTGGTGGTAAGTTATCATCTTTTCCTCCTTGACTTTCCAGTCTCCTTTTGCCTGAGACACAACAAGGTTCGAGTCCCCGATAACGTCCAGTCGTCTTTCCCCTAGTTCTAGGGCAGCTTCTAGACCAGCGATGCATGCCTCATATTCCGCTTCGTTGTTTGAGACTTTGAACCTGAGTTTGAAAGCTAGGGGGATACGGGAATTGTCGGGTGCAATCAGCAACACTCCTATCCCATACCCATACTGGTTTGACGCTCCGTCAAAGTACATCATCCAAGTTTCGTTATCGATGTGTAGAATAGCCTCATCTGGGAATAGGTACTCAACTGCTTCATCCCCCTCAACCGGGTGGTCGGCAAGGAACTCTGCTACTGCTCTTCCCTTTACTGACTTTCGCGTCACATACTTTGATCAAATTCGGAGAGCAACAGCAACCAACGAGCTAGCCTACCCGTAAGTGCTGGTCTCTCAAAAAGATATTTGATGGGATCAAGTCGTGAAACCAACATTACAGAATGAGCTAACAGGTAGTGCCGCAACTTCCTGGTAGCCCATACCAAAGCTAAGCAAGCCTTCTCCAATGGTGTGTAGCGAGTCTCATACCCTAGCATCTTCTTGCTCAGATAGTAGATGGCTCTCTCCACTCTGTCTTCTGATTCTTGTGCGAGCATACAGCCCATTGTAGTGTCAGTCACTAAAAGATACAATAT
Source organism: Camellia lanceoleosa (assembly GCA_025200525.1). Taxonomy (NCBI): domain Eukaryota; kingdom Viridiplantae; phylum Streptophyta; class Magnoliopsida; order Ericales; family Theaceae; genus Camellia; species Camellia lanceoleosa. The sequence continues at coordinate 1,641,733 of JANUSC010000016.1, read as the reverse complement.
CAACGGCTTCCCTGGTTCTGGTGGTGATAACACGGGCAGGTTCTGTAAATATTCTTTGATCTGTTCGAACGCAGCTCGGCATCTGCCATCCCACAGGAACTTCGTTCCTTTCTTCAAGAGACCAAAAAGTGGTTCACAAGTCAAGGTTAATTTTGAGATAAACCGTTTTATGAATTGCACTTTACCCAGAAAGCCTCGCACCTCCTTTTCAGTCATTGGTGGTGGCATTTCTAAGATGGCCTTGATTTTGGAAGGGTCGACTTCGATGCCCCTTTGTGTAATTAGAAACCCCAGCATTTTTCCCGCTGTAACCCCAAATGTACATTTCTGAGGATTTAGCCGCAACTGAAATTCTCTAATCCTTTGGAAAAACTTTTGCAAGGCAGTGTAGTGGCCCTCTCTTTCTTTGGACTTGACAATCATGTCGTCCACGTACACCTCAACCTCTTTATGGATCATATCATGTAGTCTTGTGGTCGCGGCCCGTTGATACGTAGCTCCAGCATTCTTCAACCCAAACGGCATGACTCTGTAGCAGTAGGTCCCCCACGGGGTGGTAAAAACAGTCTTCTCCCGGTCTTCGGGTGCCATCACTATCAGATTATAGCCTGAGAAGCCATCCATAAACGAAAGCAATTCATGCCCCGCTGTGAAATCCAACAGCTCATCGATGTGCGGTAGGGGAAAGTCGTCCTTCGGACTGGCTCTTTTCAAATCCCTGAAGTCCACGCACACTCTGATCTTGCCGTCTTTCTTTGGCACTGGGACAATGTTGGCTAACCAAGTCGGGTATTTGGATACCAGCAGGAAGCCTGCGTCTATTTGCTTGGTGACCTCTTCCTTAATCTTGATGGCCCAGTCTGGGCGGATCCTCATGAGTTTCTGTTTGATCGGTCGGGCCTCGGGGTCAAGAGGGATCCGATGCTGTACAATCTCAGGATTGATTCCAGGCATGTCTTCGTAGGACCACGCAAAAACATCTTTGAAATCTTTTAATAAAGCGACTAAGCGTTCGCGCTCCTCTGAAGACAACGTGGACCCAATTTGGACCAGCTGCGGGTCCTTCTCAGTACCAACATTCACGGTAGTGATTTCATCCAGTAATGGTTTAACAAACCTCTCCTGCTCCTGATCAATTAATCGCTGCAAAACCGGAGGAATTTCTTCCTCGTTGTTTTCATCAAAATTTTGAAAATCCTGATTTAAGCAATAAATCAAAGGCACAGAAAAGTACTTATAAGCCACATTCACCTCATTCTCATAACGTATTTCCAAGCCATCCGATTTTTACATTTACAGAGACTCAAAAGAAAGAAAAAACGACCGACAGGCGGTGTGGCATCGGGTTATCACCCGGGAATCTGGGACTCAGACTCAGTCGAGCTAGAACCTGATTCTGACTCACAAGACTCGATGGAATCAGATTCCGGCTCACTACCTGACCGGGTGCTGCTCGATAAAAATCCCTCTTTGTACTGCCAAACGAGAGAAGGTGCGATGGATGCATCCAAAATGTTGGCTAGTAGGCCCGCAGCCGTTTCATCCCCAATCATGGACACCGAGGAGTTATCCCCCAAGCACAACTTGTAAGTAAAGCAATGCACCCATGCACGCAATGTGTATGAAAAGGAACTTGAACACATGTAAGTAAAGCAATGCACACATGCATGCAATGTGTATGAAAAGAAGCTTAAACACATGTAAGTAAAGCAATGCACGCATGCACGCAATGTGTATAAAAGAAACTTGAACACAAATTAGTAAAGCAATGCACGCATGCACGCAATGTGTATGAAAAGGAACTTGAACACATGTAAGTAAAGCAATGCACGCTGTAGACGTCCCCGAACGCATCCCGGGGAGAGAGGAGTGCGAGTCCCCCCCCCCCCCCCCGTTCTGGTTCGATATTGGGTCACCACAGTTCAAGGACTCAAATGTCACGGTTCTTAATCTTGAACCAAAGAGTCCAAATCCGGCAAATTGTTTTTTGAAAACAAATTTTTTGAAAGAAGTGCCAAACATGGACTGGTTTGCCAGATACAGAGTCGCCACCTAAATATTTTTTAATGGGAAAATTTAGGAAACCCTGACTCGGTACCAACGCCACGTGTCCGTCATCACCAAAGTTGCCTCGGCTCGGGAACTTGGGTACGATTGGGGAAGGTCACTTCGTGAGCACCCCCGCTCGCCTGGTCAAAGACCGGCCTCTACTAACCATGATATCTATTTTTGAAAACATTGTGCGTTCTTATTCCGGTTATTAGCCTAGATTTACAATGTGATGCGCGCAGCATACAAGTATAGACTGGATCGCCTGAATTGGAACGAAACATTTCCTGTTTGTTTGTTTGAAAATGGTTTGATGGTGCTACCCGCAGGTAGGCTAAGAAGTGAATTTGCCACCCACGGGTGGGCTTAGAAAACATGGTTTCGCCACTATCTAGTGGGCTTAAAACAAACATTTAATGAATTGTCCCAATCCAAATAACCCAACCTCCACCCACAGGCATTCAAGGCAGTTATATCACATAAGCACATAGCCTCATGGTAAGCATGCTATTCATGGCAGTCACTCACACGCATGCAAGGATGCTAAAGCATAAAACTCACCGAGTACTCCAAGCCAAAACAGAAGCTCATTAGAAATCATGCATGATCCTAAGTATACAGAAATGTCTAATGCAACACATGCAAAAATGCAAACTATAGCAGGCTCAGCTATTCTAAACATGGCATATGAAATGCTACAACTAACAAGTATTCAACTTGGAATTGAAATACAATGCAGTTTGTATGATGCGCCGACCCCGGTGCATGCAGAACAGATGAATGGATGCAAACATGCTATCATACTGTATGCTAATTGAAATATGCCCTAATCTAACCAACATAAGCAGGTAAATAAAAGGGAGAAAGAAAGGGGGGTTGGAAGACATGCACACACACACGCACCCTTATTACAGTTATGCCCTCGCGCAGAGGGTCCGACTAAATATACAGTCCCGAATGAAAGAATTGTACAGTCCAAATGATACAGTCCGAATAATGTACAAATCCCTAATTAATTTACAAATTAACTAAGAAAGCTGTAAAACGGGCATGCAAGCCAGGGACTGCCTTGATTCCGCTCCAGATGATGAATGATGCATGCTTGGGCTGCTTTTGCGCGGAGATCCTCGTGCCACCAATCACGCATATCGATGCATGATGGTCGAGGAGCCGAATTGCACAACTCAATATAGAATGAATGCACATGAATGCTACAATAAAACCTAACTCCATCATGGATGATCCGGCGTGTCGGTGACTGGGGAATTGAGACCCGTTCCGTCACTCAGAGTACGAAACACACCTCGTTTCCCGTGCCCGGGCTAACTCCTATCCCGAACACAATGTAATATGCATGACATGCATGAATGCAACTAACATATAACCTAGCATGCACAATGCTATGAAAATGACATGCCTCGAAATGCGTGCACACGGGCACGCAAACCGAGGAAATGATCCTAAGGCATGAAATGGCATACACAATGCAAATTGGGCTTATACTAACACGAGTGGACCTTGGCCACACTCACATAAGAGGCCATTAGATGAAAATAAGATGCCTCGAAATGCGTGCACGCGGGCACGCAAACCGAAAAAAGGGCATACGCAATGCAATGAGACTAAAATGGCATAATCAATGCAATATGGGCTTATACTAACATGAATGGACCTCAGCCACACTCACATAAGAGGTCGATGGATGATAATGAGATGCCTCGAAATGCGTGCACATGGGCACGCAAACCGAGGAAATGGCATACGCAATGCAATGGCATGGAATATGAAAATGCAAACATGCAAATGAATTTAAGTACTGAAATGTGGGGTAAAAACAGTCCCGGAACATGGCAAAGTGACACCAAATGCATGAAACGATCCCGAAATGCGAAATTAGGCGCCCGAAATGGCCTATAGCCATGCAAACTTGCACAATATGGACATGGAGTGTGAAGACAGCAACAAGGCAGTCCCAAAAAAAGTATTTTTCAGCTATAAAACATGGCCAAACAGCAAGCACAAATAGGGAAAAATGGCATACAAAAATGGTTCCGCAAGAGGGGTATTGAAGTAAGTGGTAAATGCAAAATTCAAACAGCAAAATACCCTTCTACAACACTGAAGAGGGACCAAAAATATGACTATTTACAGTTTATGACAGCCCCCAAATCAATATACAAATATGCTCAAAATGCCATGCAAGAAGTAGGCCAACAAGAGGCTATAACATGAGGTATACAAAGCATTCACCAAACAACCAAAAACCCTTAATGAAACATTCCAAGAAGGCCAAAATATGGCTATTTTCAGTTCTGATCAAGGTCCAAAACAGAAACAAAATAAGCTAACAAAGCATGCAAAAAAAAGGGCCAAAGAGGGCTACAATGGGGAGTGATGCATGGAAATGGAAAACAATGTTGAGCCCTTCTTCAATGTTGAACAGGGGCTCAAAATAAGCCTATTCTCAGTTTATGACAGCCCCTGAAACAGATCACACATAGGCTAAAAATTTCATGCAAAATCGTGGCATACAAGAGGATATTGAAACAAATGCAAGATAGGGATCTCAAATAGGGTTGAACCCTTCAACGAACATGTAAAATGGCTCAAAATAATGACCCTTTCAGTTAGGGTCGGAGCTCAAAGCAACAAGCAAATAGGCTGGAGAAATGAGGCAAAAATGTGCTACAAAATGGGGAAACGGCAACTTACCCTTGAAGACTACCCCTTTGATGACTCTTGGACCAAGTTGCAGCACCTTGAGCCTCTGAAAAACTACTCCAAGCTGCTGTGATGGAGTGGTGATGGTGGTGCTTGGTGGTGATGAAGAAATGGAGCCAAAACTTGAGAAAATGAGAGAGATAGAGGGAGATATGTATGGTATATGCTCCGAGCAAAAATTTCCAACCCCAAAACATGAGCTGGGCAGCTGGTTATATAGGCAAGAGGGAGGGAGAAAAGGTGGGAAAAAGGTGGAGGGAAATGACTCCAAGTTTCCCTCCAAAAGTTTCCCCCGGATACAGATATTTTTTGGGGAAAACAGATATACAGCTGTAATGTACTCACACTGGGGAAGCAGGCCGGCCAGGTGTTTGAGTTGCAGGTGGCCGGCCGGCCACCCCCCATGGCCGGCCGGACAGGGGTGAAAAAGGCCAAATGGATTTCTGGCCGGCCACTAGAGAAAGGAGTCCTCCCAAGTGCCCTCAACACAGCCTTGTGGTTCAGAATTGGCAACTCTAAAACAGGAGAAAGAACAAGCCATTTTTCGGAGGGGTTCAAAAGGGTCAGGTGGAATTTCTGGCCGGCCATGTAATATTAGGATCCTCCCATGTGTGTACAACATGAATATGTGCTTTGGGGTTGAAGAAAGTGGCCCTAGGGTGGTCAACATTGGCTCGGAAGTGAGAAAAACGGGCGTCGGAGGGCGCCGAAGGAATATAACTGGTTGCTGAGACATTTGCTGGCCTCCCACCCTTCAGTGATCTTCCTGGTGATAAAACAGAGGTACCTGCCAAAAATGAACGAAAACCGATGCAAAATGAATGCTCGGGGGCCAAAACGCGCAGTTTGGGGTCCCGAAAACTGGCCGTTAAGCACCGAAAGTGGCGTTCGACCACGAAGTGGGTTTCTCAGACCCCAGTGTCCCTCGAAAGGGAGTAAATAGGATGCACGCCAAAAACCGGAGCGAACGGAGGTAGTTAGGCGGTCCCGAACCGAGGCACACGGCCTGACGGCTCCGAAAATCGGGAACCGGGCTCCGAAATGGACAAAATGGCCCGCGACCACGAAATGTAGCCTACGGCCACTGAGAGATGGTCTACGGGACCTCTCCCTCCCCTCAGGAAAAGAAATAGAGAAAATCGAGTCTGGTTTGCAAACCAAGGCAAGGCACGGAAGAGTCTGGAAGTCCGGAGGCAGGGCTCGCAGCCGCGACTCTGAAATTCCTGGACGAGCGCGATATGCAACATCACCAAGCGCTCAATCGGTGACGTCTGAGTCTCAAGGTCGGTCAAAAATGGGGTGTCTACAGTTGCCCCTCTTTGACAGAACTCAAAAGTCATAAGTGACGGGAGTGAATGTCAAAGCCCAGAGACGACCCATTTTTGACAAGGCCGAAGACTTAGACAAATAGGTGAGATAAACAAAGATGTGCCCGCAGGCGCGCCCGCAGGCAGGGGGGCAAAATGAAAAGCGGTATGCACAATGCCAGATGTAACTTGATGATCATGCAAATGCAGCAAGCTGTAATGAAGCAAGTATTCGCAGATAGATGCAACAATTTTAAGCAAGAATGCAAAGCAACGACTACATTTCATGCAGTTAAGAATGCGAAGAATTATTCAATTCTCACCACGTCTCACACGGAGAAGATACAATACCTGCGCGATTCGTCTGGTCGCACCAGCCTCAAATGAACCGTACATACAATATCGTGCCTCATGGCGCTGGGGATCTCTCGCTTCTTCTTGGTTGAACCACAGGTACTACTTTTCTCCCTGACTATGGTCGCAGCTTTCCTTATTCTCCAACAGGGTGACAGACTAGGTTGGTTCAGTATCCAGAATTGAGGCGCATACATATGCTATCTCAATCTATGGGGCTGCCATACAGATTTCAAGCCGAGGATATACCCCTGGGTATTTAAACCAGACTTTAGTCTCGGAAATCTCGAACCTTTGCGTTCTAGGCATAAGCCATTCGAACTCTAGTTTCCACCATCTCAGTTGGTCTCCTAGGAACTCATCGCTAACACAGGCAGGTGGCTATACTAGACCATTGGAAGTCGTTCGGGCACGACAAACACCAAAGGAATTGCACCTTTAGAGGATTTAAGGTCTCCTAGACCGAAGAGTGCACAGGACATTGCGATTGAAATGTAAGTAAAAGGCAAGTACGATGAGCAAAAACAGCGTGAATGATGATGCAGGATTTAAGGTCTCCTTAGACCAGGTGAGTGCACAAGACAGTGCGACGCAGAGTGAATCCACAAAACAGTGCTAAACAGAAGCACAAAATAGTGCGATGCTAAAGGTGTACAAAACAGTACGAGCAAGGTGAATGCACAAAACAGTGCGATACAGATAAGGTGCGCAAGATAGCGCGATGCAATGTATGCACAACGCAAGTAATGGTCACGGCGCAAGATAGCGCGATGCAATGCACTAACAAGTACAGGTGAGATGCGCAAGATAGCGTGAATGGTACAATGCACAAAATAGTGCGATACGCTAAGCAGCACATTTGATTTGAAATGCACAAGACAGTGCAATGGAGGTGCGTAAAATAACGCGAATGATAAACTGCACAAAACAGTGCGATTGACGTTCGCAAAATAGCGCGAATGATAAACTGCACAAAACAGTGCGATTGAGGTGCGCAAAATAGCGCGAATGATAAACTGGACAAAACAGTGCGATAGAGGTGCACAAAATAGCGTGAATGATAAACTGCACAAAACAGTGCGATTGAGGTGCGCAAAATAGCGCGAATGATAAATTGCACAAAACAGTGCGATACACTAGACAGCGCGAGTGATTTGAAATGCACAAGAAAGTGTGATACGCTAAACAGCGCGATTGATTTTGAAATGCACTAAACAGTGCGATACGCTAAACAGCGTGATTGATATGCAATGCACAAAATAGTGCGAGTGAGATACAACCACAAGATGCACAAGACAGTGCAGGTGAGATACAAAGTGTAAGTGCACAAGACAGTGCGAGCAGGGATAAAATGCACAAGATAGTGCGATAAAATGCATCTTCTATGCAAGTATGGAAGTACATTCTATGCAATATTGAAAGCAAGCATATTCTATGCATGAAACAAACAAAGCATATTCTATGCAGAATCGAAAGCAAGCATATTCTATGCATGAATCATAACGATACGTGGCACGCATGCAACAACAGTGTATAAGAAAGTTCACATTCTATGCAATAGAGGAGCATCAAATATGTACTCTGGTGCCTCTGATTTACCTCTTAGAGGACTTCACAACATACTTTCGAGAAAGGGCACACCCTGTTCAAATTGGCGAGAGATAACATCTGCATGTAAAACCCTCGGGTGTTGCTTGGACTGTCATTCTAACTTGAAGCAGGCTTACACTTGAGGTAGAGGCGCACTCACACTTCAGTAGTATTAACAAGGCCGGAAGAGGTACAGCCGGAATACAATCACGGAACTTGCTGAAGGTGAAACTCACTCAGATGCTTCGATTTTCCTTCTTTTCTTCTGCTTTGCAGTCCGGAACGTAAATAGCTTCAGATAGGTCCTTGTTTTACTGTTCTGACATGACCTGGGTTGAACCCTGCTGTTTTTATGAAAGAATAAATTTTGTTTTGCGCAAATGTGGAGAATGGCACAGCAATCGGAGCACAAAACGATTTTATTTTTTGAAATTGAGGGATGAGTTTTCGACCAGGTATTGAGCCTACCACTGAACACAGCAAAACGACTCAACAAGAAAATAAAAGGCACACAACCTAGACACATCGAATAACACTCGAAACGACTCAAAACCAACAAAAAAAAATCGATATAAAACAAAAAGACACGACACTCAGACGTGCACAGGGAGCCTGTTTCACCAGGTAGTGTTTCCCACCCTTTCTCATTTGTGGTTCTCACATCACTCGGCCCTCAAGCTCTGTTTTTTTCTGAAAAAGCCCTTTTCTCACTTTTTCTCTCATTGCACATCTCTCTATTCTTCAATCTCTCATTTTCCATCCCTCCTCTGGGTGGTTGATGGATAAACAGGAAGTTGCGGGCTCTTGCCTCTAGCATGCTGCTAGATTCTTTTTCTCCTGCGCACAGCAGTGAACTTCTCCCACAGAGGGGTTGTGCTACAACTGGGTGTGTAGCAAATCTGCAGCTGACCAGTTGACGATGCTCTACTGGGGAGGTTGGACGTGATAAGATCTGTCCAGATGAGGGAGTGTAATATCTTGCCCCATTCCAGCTCGTGCTTCGCACTTGGCTTCATACCTCGCTGCTCGGAGGGTGGGAGGGCTTTCTGCCCTTTGTTGTGCCCTTTTCTGGCAAATACGGTCCCCTTTTCGACAAGTAGAGTGCCCTTTCTGGCAAGTATTTTGACAAAGGGGAAAAGACAGAACACCCGACTCAATTGTACCCCTAGTTCATCATTTTGACCATTTTTTGTTTTTGCTTTCTACTAAAACAGTTTTGACCAACATGAGAGTTAGATTAACATGCTTGTTCAATTTTTGATTTGAAATCATGCGAGTCAGGCTATGAGCACTGAAAATTTTCCTTTTTTGGGTCCAAGAAATGGTCCAATTTTTGGAAAAGATGAAACAATTTTCGAGAAAATTAGTCAACCTCAGTAAAAATTCTCAAAAACTATTCTTGCAAACGGCCAATGCTTAACAAGCATAGAACCTACTCTTGAGACGTACAACCTCGGATCTGGAGGGAAATTGCCCCTTGCTGGAGGGGAGCTGCATGGCAACGGAAAGTGGCAACGGAAAGTTGCCCCTTGTTTGGACGGCACCACAATGCATTGAATGGCAACGGAAAGTTGCCCCTTGTTTGAATGGCATCGCAGCGCATTGTAGTCAGTCCTCAGAGCGACGAACACAACCAGACTCTCAGATACAGAGAAGACAAAGATGACCAAAACCATTATATGGACATAGTTGAATTTGAAGTGTTTTATGGCTGGACTTCAGAATGAAGTTGCCTACGTATCCCAAACATGGGAATCAAGCCTTACGTAGTTCGGGGTTAAGGTACACTCGGGTATTTAACCTCTCCTTTTTAGGCTCTAACTTTTGCCAAGGCGCCCGTTGCAGGTTTTCGACCTTGCGAGCTATGTTTTTCTTTTCTTTTCAATTCTTTTCATTTCTTCTTTTATCTTTTCTTTTCTTTTCTTTTCTTTTTTTTTCCTTTTGCATTTTTCTTTTTTTTTCTTTTCTTTTCTTTTTCTTCTTTTTCTTCTTTTTCTTGCTCTAACTTTTGCTTGGGTCGCCCTTCCGGGTTTTCGGCCCAACGAGCCTCTCAAAGGGTAAAAGGGTAATAAGTCCATGCCAAATGGTTTTAGGATCTTGAAGCCATCCGTATCCAAAAGAGTGGCTGTTGTATCGATTTGCAGAAGGATCCATCTTCGGCTCTTCGAGCACATTGGGCATTTTTGCCCCTAGTTCGAAGGCTGCTTCCGACCTAGCTTCGCAAGATGTTTTTTGTGACATCTGGTCTTCTTGATCTGATTTTCTTGCCGCTAATTCATGGGCTGCTTCGAATCTGGCCACTCAGGCCTCACATTGTAGTTGACCATTGAAAATTTCGAATTCAAGTTCAAGGTTTGAAAGCAAATGGGTTGAGTCTCGAGGCTGAGAACGATCCTAGGTTGCACAATCTCAAGAGCGATTCCACAGAGGTCTTCGCAGGACCGCGCAAAACATTTTGTTTTTGAAAATTTTAAGAAAGCGACAAATCGCTCGCGGTGAAGATAGTGTGAAACCTGTCTCGATCAAGCCAGGGTCCTTCTTAGTACTCACGCTAACAAGCATGATTTCATTCATTAAGGGCTTAGCACGCCTCTCTTTCTCTCAGTTTGATCAAAGTTTTGTAAATCCCGAGGAATTCCTTCCTCTTCGTTTTCAACGCAGTGTTCAAAAGGTTTTGAAAAACTTAGGTCGTTACAATGACTTCAAGGCACAGAAAAGACAGAGTTCTTAGTCAAATACTGCCATCACATTCAGCACTTTTGGCACAACTGGCACAAGGCAGGAGCGAGCACAAGAATGTGAAAATCACTGCTGTTCATTCAAAATCTGTTGGCACAACTGGCTCCCTGACAGAAACAGACTCAAAACAAAACGAAAAGTCAAACACAAAACAAAATGGTGATACCCGAGGTAACACCCCCCGGAATCACCTGACTCCTATACAATAGGACTGACTCGATACAGCAAGACAGACCCAAAACAAAAGAGACCGACTCAAAACAAAAAGACAGGCTCAAAACAAAACAACAAAACTGACCCAATACCCAAGTCAGAAAGCACAAAAACTGGTATTTGCACATTGCTCAAAACAGTGCGTGCCATTCCCACATCCGGAGTAAACTGAGTGCCGCCCGCAAGTGGTTCATCCCCTGATCACATATTCATACTATCCCCCAAGTTCACTAATCCAGTGTCAATAGACTTTGCAGAGCTTGACGGGAGGACAACTCCGTTGTCAAACAGATCCTGCACTTCATGGCGGAGACGGAAGCAGTCGTCGGTAATATGGCCAGTTCGCTGATGGTACGCGCAGTACTGGGTAGCATCATGTGTAGCTGGAAGAGGGTTCGGGAGAGGCCGAGGCTCAAGGGGTTTGAGATGGCCTTGTCCAACAAGGATTTGGAAAGCTTTGGACAAAGGCATATAGAGGGCATGGAAGACCCTCCGACCTCGGGGCGGGGTTGGTACTTCAAGGTTTGTGGATTTTCTTTGGGCGCACCAAAGGATTGGCGGTCTTGGTTTGCCGATCTCTTCTGAGTGGAGGATTAGAGCTAACAGGATTGTTTCTGGTACAACGACCCTTCTCCCGGCTGGCCCCTGGATTCAAACTGCCCCCAACTTGAGTGGCGAAAGTGTCATCCACGGTTTTTGCAACAACTGCAAGGACTTGCTCTTTGTTCAGTCCCACGGCTTTCAAAGCCTCAACAGCAAATAGAAGATGTTCATGGGGACCAATGCCTGCCCCGACCTTGTTCTTACAGCTGACCTCCACTTTGCCCAGGGATTGGCCTTCCTCAAACGCAGTCTGTCCCAAGACTGGGGAGCCTTTTGACATGAAATTCTCAGTATGTGGTGTGGTCAATGATGGAGCCAATGTCCCGGAAGCCAGATCTATCACAGTTCTTTGAAGATCTTTAATCATTCCCATCAACTCAGAAGTAGTGGGTTCGCGGGTTTGTGATGATTGGGGTTCAGGTGCACCCATCATGCATAAGTCCATGCTTTCTGGGATAAACACCTCAGGCTTGGGTAGATGGGCCGGGGTGATGTATATGCTGGGGTCATAGGTGGATGGCAATATATGGATGAGATTGAGGTAGGCAGGACATGTTTGGTCATTGGGGTCTGAAGGTGGAGCTATCGTCCGGTTGTCGATGACATTTTGGACCTCATGACGAAGGCGGTAGCAATGATGGTGCCATGATCGGCTAACGATGGTACATCTGAGACTTGGCGGGGTTATGTCTGGCTGGGAGTGGGTCGGGAAGAGGTTGAGGATCGAGGGGTTTGAGATGCCCTCTTTCCATCAAGACTTTTAGTGCACTAGTCAGGCTCATATAGAGAGGGGTGAAAGTCCTGCCCTGAGCTCGGGCTGGGCTGGCTGGTCGTAGGCTTGGTTTGGCAAAAGGATTGGCTATGACGACTGTATTGATTTCAGTGGGTTCGGGAATAGTGCTACTTCCGGCATTGTTACTCCCTGCAATCGCCCTCCTTGTCGGTTCACTTGTTCTGGGAATGATCCCGCTGTTGAACGCATTCTCGACTTGAACCCCCAGTTCATGCAAGCTTTTGAAAGTGAATAATGGAGTGACTATCAATTTTTGCAACATATCATGCTCGAGGTTTCGCACCATCATCTGCACTTGATCCCTCTCAGAAGGGCGGCGATCTGTCATCTGTGCTGCCTTTGCTCTCCGCCTCGCAATAAATTCCACAAAAGGCTCTTTTGGGTTTTGGTGGGTTGCTTCAAGCTCTTGGATGGTCATTTCAACTTGGGTATTGTAGGAATACTGATCGACAAAGGCCTCAGCCAATTCATCCCAGTTTTGCTTCACTTTATCCTCCAACTTAGCGTATTAGCTGCTACACCGACAGGTTCTTCCATCTGAGAGAGAGTTTTTGTGGCTTAGTCAGTCCCATCGGCTTCAGGACATCCAAGAAAAGTCGGATATGTACCATTGGATCTCCAGACCCGTCAAAACGGTCAATATGTGTCCTAGGTGCACCAATGCAAATGCAATGCAAAGAAACACACAAGTGTAGTCAAAACCAGATATCATGAGTTCGAGTCAAGTTCTCTAAATCCCCAGCAGAGTCGATAGAAACTGTAGACGTCCCCGAATGCATCCCGGGGAGAGAGGAGTGCGAGCCCCCCTCCCTCCGGTTTTGGTTCGATATTGGGTCACCACAGTTCAAGGACTCAAATGTCACGGTTCATAATCTTGAACCAAAGAGTCCAAATCCGGCAAATCATTTTTTGAAAACAGATTTTTTGAAAGAAGTGCCAAACATGGACTACTTTGCCAGATACAGAGTCGCCACCTAAATATTTTTTAATGGGAAAATTTAGGAAACCCTGACTCGATGCCGAAGGCCACGTGTCCGTCATCACCAAAGTTGCCTCAGCTCGGGAACTTGGGTACGATTGGGGAAGGTCACTTCGTGAGCACCCCCGCTCGCCCGGTCAAAGACCGGCCTCTACTAACCATGATATCTATTTTTGAAAACATTGTGCGTTCTTATTCTGGTTATTAGCCTAGATTTACTATGTGATGCGCGCAGCATACAAGTATAGACTGGATCACCTGAATTGGAACGAAACATTTCATATTTGTTTGTTTGAAAATGGTTTGATGGTGCTACCCGCAGGTAGGCTAGGAAGTGAATTTGCCACCCTCGGGTGGGCTTACAAAGCATGGTTTTGCCACTATCTAGTGGGCTTAAAACAAACATTTAATGAATTGTCCCAATCCAAATGACCCAACCTCCACCCACAGGCATTCAAGGCAGTTATATCACATAAGCACATAGCCTCATGGTAAGCATGCTATTCATGGCAGTCACTCACACGCATGCAAGGATGCTAAAGCATAAAACTCACCGAGTACTCCAAGCCAAAACAGAAGCTCATTAGAAATCATGCATGATCCTAAGTATACAGAAATGCCTAATGCAACACATGCAAAAATGCAAACTATAGCAGGCTCGACTATTCTAAACATGGCATATGAAATGCTACAACTAACAAGTATTCAACTCGGAATTGAAATACAATGCAGTTTGTATGATGTTCCGAGCCCGGTGCATGCAAAACAGATGAATGGATGCAAACATGCTATCATACTGTATGCTAATTGAAATATGCCCTAATCTAACCAACATAAGCAGGTAAATAAAAGGGAGAAAGAAAGGGGGGTTGGAAGACATGCACACACACACGCACCCTTATTACAGTTATGCCCTCGCGCAGAGGATCCGACTAAATATACAGTCCCGAATGAAAGAATAGTACAGTCCAAATGATACAGTCCGAATAATGTACAAATCCCTAATTAATTTACACATTAACTAAGAAAGCTGTAAAACCGACATGCAAGCCAGGGACTGCCTTGATTCCGCTCCAGATGATGAATGATGCATGCTTGGGCTGCTTTTGCGCGGAGATCCACGGCGATGCCCCGATTAGCCTCTGTTTTGCAATGTTTCTTGAAATGTGTGCCAAGCCTCGGAAGACTGCTGATTCTTGATTTTGCTGCGACAGAGAGCAGGAAAGGGGCATAGCAATGCATTTCACAAATATATGCATGCCTCGATCCTCGTGCCACCAATCACGCATATCGATGCATGATGGCCGAGGAGCCGAATTGCACAACTCAATATAGAATGAATGCACATGAATGCTACAATAAAACCTAACTCCATCATGGATGATCCGGAGTGTCGGTGATTTGGGAATTGAGACCCGTTCCGTCACTCGGAGTACGAAACACACCTCGTTTCCCATGCCCGAGCTAACTCCTATCCCGAACACAATGTAATATGCATGACATGCATGAATGCAACTAACATATAACCTAGCATACACAATGCTATGAAAATGAGATGCCTCGAAATGCGTGCACACGAGCACGCAAACCGAGGAAATGATCCTAAGGCATGAAATGGCATACGCAATGCAAATTGGGCTTATACTAACACGAGTGGACCTTGGCCACACTCACATAAGAGGCCATTAGATGAAAATGAGATGCCTCGAAATGCGTGCACGCGGGCATGCAAACCGAGAAAATGGCATACGCAATGCAATGAGACTAAAATGGCATAATCAATGCAATATGGGCTTATACTAACATGAATGGACCTCAGCCACACTCACATAAGAGGCTGATGGATGAAAATGAGATGCCTTGAAATGCGTGCACATGGGCACGCAAACCGAGGAAATGGCATACGCAATGCAATGGCATGGAATATGAAAATGCAAACATGCAAATGACTTTAAGCACTGAAATGTGGGGGAAAACAGTCCCGGAACATGGCAAAGTGACACCAAATGCATGAAACGATCCCGAAATGCGAAATTAGGCGCCCGAAATGGCCTATAGCCATGCAAACATGCACAATATGGACATGGAGTGTAAATACAGCAACAAGGCAGTCCCAAAACAATTATTTTTCAGCTATAAAACATGGCCAAACAGCAAGCATAAATAGGGCAAAAATGGCATACAAAAATGGCTACACAAGAGGGGTATTGAAGCAAGTGGTAAATGAAAAATTCAAACAGCAAAATACCCTTCTACAACACTGAAGAGGGACCAAAAATATGACTATTTACAGTTTATGACAGCCCCCAAATCAATATACAAATATGCTCAAAATGTCATGCAAGAAGTAGGCCAACAAGAGGCTATAACATGAGGTATACAAAGCATTCACCAAACAACCCTTAATGAAACATTCCAAGAAGGCCAAAATATGGCTATTTTCACTTCTGATCAACATCCAAAACAGAAACAAAATAAGCTAACAAAGCATGCAAAAATAAGGGCCAAAGAGGGCAACAATGAGGAGTGATGCATGGAAATGGAAAACAATATTGAGCCCTTCTTCAATGTTGAAGAGGGGCTCAAAATAAGCCTATTCTCAGTTTATGACAACCCCTAAAACAGATCACACATAGGCTAAAAATTTCATGCAAAATAGTGGCATACAAGAGGATATTGAAACAAATGCAAGATAGGGATCTCAAATAGGGTTGAACCCTTCAACAAACATGTAAAATGGCTCAAAATAATGACCCTTTCAGTTATGGTCGGAGCTCAAAGCAACAAGCAAATAGGCTAGAGAAATGAGGCAAAAATGTGCTACAAAATGGGGAAATGGCAACTTACCCTTGAAGACTACCCCTTTGATGACTCTTGGACCAAGTTGCAGCACCTTGAGCCTCTGAAAAACTGCTCCAAGCTGGTGTGATGGAGTGGTGACGGTGGTGCTTGGTGGTGATGAAGAAATGGAGCCAAAACTTGAGAAAATGAGAGAGATAGAGGGAGATATGTATGTATATGCTCCAAGCAAAAATTTCCAACCCCAAAACATGAGCTGGGCAGCTGGTTATATAGCCAAGAGGGAGGGAGAAAAGGTGGGAAAAAGGTGGAGGGAAATGTCTCCAAGTTTCCCTCCAAATGTTTCCCCCGGATACAGATATTTTTGGGGGAAAACAGATATACAGTTGTAATGTACTCACACTGGGGAAGCAGGCCGGCCAGGTGTTTGAGTTGCAGGTGGCCGGCCGGCCACCCCCCATGGCCGGCCGGCCAGGGGTCAAAAAGGCCAAATGGATTTTCTGGCCGGCCACCAGAGAAAGGTGTCCTCCGAAGTGCCCTAAACACAGCCCTGTGGTTCAAAATTGGCAACTCTAAAACAGGAGAAAGAACAAGCCATTTTTAGGAGGGGTTCAAAAGGGTCAGGTGGAATTTCTAGCCGGCCATGTAATATTAGGATCCTTCCATGTGTGTACAACACGAATATGTGGTTTGGGGTTGAAGAAAGTGGCCCTAGGGTGGTCAACATTGGCTCGGAAGTGAGAAAAACGGGCGTCGGAGGGCGCCGGAGGAATATAACTAGTTGTTGAGAAAATTGCTGGCCTCCCACCCTTCAGTGACCTTCCTGGTGATAAAACAGAGGTATTTGCCAAAAATGAACGAAAACTGATGCAAAATGAATGCTTTCGGGGCCAAACGCCAGCTCGGTCCCAAATGGCCGTTAAGCATAATCGAAAAGTGGCGTTCGACCATGAAGTGGGTTTCTCAGAACCCAGTGTCCCTCAAAAGGGAATAAATAGGATGCACGCCAAAAACCGGAGCGAACGGAGGTAGTTAGGCGGTCCTGAACCGAGGCACACGGCCTGACAGCTCTGAAAACCGGGAACCGGGCTCCGAAATGGGCAAAATGGCCTACGACCACGAAATGTAGCCCACGGCCACTGAGAGATGGTCTACAGGACCTCTCCCTCCCCTCAGGAAAAGAAACAGAGAAAACCGAGTCTGGTTCGCAAACCAAGGCAAGGCACGGAAGAGTCCGGAAGTCCAGAGGCAGGGCTCGCAGCAGCGACTCTGAAATTCCTAGACGAGCGCAATATGTAGCATCACCAAGCGCTCAATCGGTGACGTCTGAGTCTCAAGGTCGGTCAAAAATGGGGTGTCTACACACGCATACACGCAATGTGTATGAAAAGGAACTTGAACACATGTAAGTAAAGCAATGCATGTATGTACGCAATGTGTATAAAAGAAACTTGAACACATGTAAGTAAAGCAATGCACGCATGCACGCAATGTATATAAAAATTGATAGGATACAAAGTGCTGCGACACAGTATCATTGAATGATTGGTGAAATTCACAAGATATGAAAAGGATACGAGGAGAGACGTCCTTCGCACGCACCGAGCATCGCTCACAAAAGTCATGGCCTTAGGTCAACTCGAAGGTCCACTCATGTTCCAAAAGTGTGTTTTCCTGCATTGTCTTGAATGATGAAGGTGTCAAACCACACAATCAACCCGAACAAGGGTGCGGAATGCGCACTGACCGCAAAGGGGAGGTTGCTGGTATCTCTTCCGATACTTTGCTACCTCGCTATTCTCTTGCTTTTCTTTCCTTTTTACTGGTAGTTTACGCACATCGCACTGCCTCAAGCAGGTTTTATTTTTTAGAAGCGTGTGTTTTTGCAAAACACATGATGGAAATGAAACAACCATTTTGTTCAAAATGTGTTACATTTGGGTTCTTCATGCATCGCGCCGCATGTCACCACATAACAGTGTGAATGAAATTGAAACTGTGTTTTGAAAACAAAGCATCGCATCGTAATAATCAGGTAGTGAACCAATTACAACTCGATAAGCAAAACAAAGACTCGACAAGCTAGCCAAGTGCAAGTACAACTTCATAAACAAATCAAAGACTTAAAGAGAGTGAGATACAACTCGAAAAGAAAATGTACAACAACTCGATAAGCAAATACGCGTGGCTCGGCAAGAATCGATCACCGGAGAGTACTGGAAGTGGTGGAATTCCCCAACATTCAAGATAAATAAAATTCGTGAACAAGGGAGGAAGACCACCGGCCAAATATGAAGGCCATCGGCCGAGGTGTGGCCATCATCGCCGGCTTGATCCATCGGCCAAAATGGTGGCGGCCGACACTATGATTGGCGATTCGGCCATGAATTGTCGACAGCAGAATCGTCGACATCCGCCCTCCACTCAACCTTATCTTCTACAAAAGGGTCTCAGCTTCGTGGTTTTCTTCATTTTAACACTGATTTGCCCCAAATGGAAGTGTTTCTTGCCCAAAATCTTACAACTTGGATTAACAACTTGGATGGCTCGGAAAAGTTGAATTTCCGGAGTTTCGGCATAAACACACTATTCACTCTGGGTCGTACCCCATTGCATTTTCCGTTTCTCCATGCCGCGGTGAGGTTTCGGAATCCGGTGACACACGTCTTCAGCTTTAGCGGGCAAGAGGTGTGTCCTACCTTCGAAGATTTCCAAGCTCTAATGGAATCTGAGCGTGACGAGGAGATTCTGCCTTAACTTCGTTTTGGCCATGCCCAAGCCTTAGGAAAAATGTGCGGGCTTTCAATACTCGATGCTCGTTCTTTGATTTATGATGGAATGCTAGACGTTCTGAATTTGATTTGCCGTTTCTCTGGGACCGGTGACCGCGGTGACCATCACTGGCAAGGCTTTCGAAGGCACGCCCTTTGCTTATGCATGTTGTCATATTTTCTTTTTTCCTCAGGCTCCGGGGGATCTAGCGCCCGGTTGATCGAGGTTGCCCAAGGCTTGAAGGAGGGCAAGAGCTGCATTGCCCTGACTCTGGCTGAGACGCTGATGGGTTTGGATACTTTCCATCGCCATGACCCGGTTGCAGACGGGGAGTCCACTATCCAGGGTAATGTTTCCCACGCCATCTCACAGATATGTTACTCACATCACTCGGCTCTCAAGCTCGGTTTTTCTCACAAAAACCCTTTTCTCACTTTTCTCTCGTCGTACACCTCTCTATTCTTTATTCTCTCATTTTTCATCCCTTCCTAGGTATGGTTGATGGATAAATTGCAGGTTATGGACTCTTGCCCAGCATATTCAGCTCGCGGCTACTTCTTTCGACAACGACTAGTCAATGCCCTTGATGAGGGGTGGTGGTTTGAATGGATGTGCAATTTGTCCGCAGACCGTATTGATTGGCGATGCCCTTGGCTCAATCAACCGGCGATGGGCTATAGCATGACCCGCCAACTCGGAATTCAGCTGATCGGCTTAACTCACTGAGTATTCTATTTCCTGTTCCGAT
This sequence comes from Camellia lanceoleosa, assembly GCA_025200525.1. Lineage (NCBI taxonomy): Eukaryota > Viridiplantae > Streptophyta > Magnoliopsida > Ericales > Theaceae > Camellia > Camellia lanceoleosa. The sequence continues at coordinate 1,622,066 of JANUSC010000016.1, read as the reverse complement.
TCCAGCGCCAGTTCGGTCACGATTAGACTTGCCCGCCAGAGGGGATAGAGTATCCGGCTACATTCCCGATTCAGGGACACAGCTTGCCCGATATACCACAGCATGGAGGACGAGAGAACTCCTGGCCCCCGCTCCCACTTTCAATTGCACTTTGTCTGATGAGTGCTTGGATTGGTTCAATGAAGAGGCACAGATTGGGCCCAGCTTGGCATCAGAGGCTTCGACCAGCTCTGGGAGGGGGTGTAGGAACACCTGACTTGACTATGCCCCGGATTTATTGCTTTATTAGTACTTTCAAGTTTTCGTCATGAATGTAATAAAAAGCAACTTCAATTGTATGTGAGAGCAGGAGAACTCTGTTTTGAAATCGATGAAATTGAAGGTTGTGGTACTGAAAATTTTCCGTTGTGGTCCAAAAATGGTCTTAGTTGTAAAAAGATTAATTTAAGCAAAGTCAACTTTTATTAAAACTTTTCAAAACCATTTTTGATATGGATCAGAACTGGACACGCTTGAGATCTATCACTGAGACGCACAACATCGGATCCCAGCAACTGGAAAGTTGTTCCTAGTCTGAAGAGTACCGCGACACTGCATGGCAATGGAAAGTTTCCCCTAATCTGAATAGCACTGCACCGGAGATCACGATGAATGTTGATGGACAAAGATGATTGAGATGATCAAATGGACAAAGTTGATCGGGGAAAATGTTTATGGCTAAACTTCGGGATGAAGCTGCCTACGTATCCCAAAGATGGGAATCAAGCCTTACGTAGTTCAGGCTTGGGTTCACTCGAGTATTTTCACTCTCCTTTTGCGCTCTAACTTTTGCCAAGGTCGCCCTTTGCGGGTTTTCAACCTTGCGAGCTCAGTTTTTATACTTTCCAATTTTTTTGTGCTCTAACTTTTGCCTAGGTCGCCCTTTCGGTTTTTCGGCCTAGCGAGCCTCTCAGGGGTAATATTTCTTCAACTTGTCCATATTGATCGGGTGGGAGAACTCCAGGCCATCTAGGTCCATCAGAACCACAGCTCCACCTGACCAAATAGCTTTGATGATATAGGTGTAGACACCCCATTTTTGACCGACCTCAAGACTTGGATGTCACCGTTGGAACACTCGGTGATTATCCATGTTTGTGTTCATTTGGAGTTCCCGGAGGTCTTGGCTCGCGCGCCTCGCCTTAGGATCTCCGAACTCGACCGTTTTGTGTTTGGTTTTGTACCAAACACTTGTGTTTTGCCTTGGAAGGGCAGGGAATGCTTTGTGAGGCATCCCCACACACCACCGGCACTAGCCAGAGGCCACCGGCTGGCTGGTGTTGCCATCGGCACTTTATTGTGCCGACCGGCACTCTTTTGTGCCGACCGGCACTAAGTTTTGCCAAAATGGCACTCTTTGCCGGCCGGGCACTGTACAGCTGCTTTATCAGATATTTTTAGACAGCTGTATCACTTTTTGCTCCCCTCCATACACGTGTATGGAGGGATGAGCCTTTAGGCTTGCTTAACTTGTAAGTTTTGTGCCTATACAAGAGAAGCTCTCTTCTCTTGGCTAAGGGGTTGAAGAGTTAGAGAATTTAGCCATTCCTAGAGAGACCAAGCTCTGGTTTTAGGTTAGAATTGGTGTATCTATCCTATCTCTCTTCTTCCCTCTTGTTTTGTGAATTAGGTGTTTGTGTCTTACTTTTGCTCACCAACACCTAGTGTTTCACCTTCCCCTTTGGACAGAGGTTCTAAGGGCTTGTTTTCAAGCTTCTTGACTGATTTGGAGCTCAAGGAAGCAACAACACCACCATTGTTGAAGAAGGCTACAAGGGTAAGACACTAATCCTCCTTTTTACCCCATTTTTGCACCTTCTTTCTACCTATCTTTGAACTATTTTTGGGCTTAGTATTTAGCACATAAAAGTTCTGTTTTTTTTTCCTCTTGATTATTTGTTAAGAGTGCTTCGTGGTTTGGGTAGGTTTGACCACCCTTAGGCCTTGAAAAGGCCCTTTTTTGTGCTATTTTGTGAGGGATCTGAGACTTTGGTGCTTGGGCCTCTCCACTACTAAAATCTTGAGGGATTTCAGTGGTGGAGATGGTGCCATAAAGTCTCCAAAAGGGGAGGGCCACCCCCTCTCCTTGATGTCCTTGACAAGGGCAAGTTTTGGCCTCCAAAGGAGCACCATGTTTGGTTATTTGTTGAGCATGTCTTGGCTGCATTTTATGCTTAGTATGCCATGATTTAACTTTGTTTTAAGTTGGTTTTAGCACTCCTTGCATGTTTTGCATAGTTGCTTTGTAATGCCTCTTTGGTCCCTTAACATGCTTAGGTTGTGTGCCTTGGTTTCTAGCATGTTTTAGGCTCACACATGTGAAGATTTTGTGCTTATATTGCCATGTTTTAGGTCTGTCCTAGGTTGTTTGGATTGATCTTAGCATGCTTAGTATAGCCTCTTTACATTTTGGCTTGTTGGCCTTAAGAGTACAAGTGTATAGCATGTCTTTGTTTGCATCTTTTTGGTGGTTTGGAACCACCTAGCATGCTATTTCAGTCTCTTTGGTGTGCTTGTATGCTTGCCTTAGTTGCCTCTTTAATGCTTTAAAAGCATGTGTTGAATGCTCCATGTTTTGGCCTTAATGCATGCCTTTGAATTCATGACCCTTAGATGCCATCTAAGTGATCATTTGGACTTAGTTTTATGTGTTAAAACTCTGATTTTAGTGGTTAAGTATTGCCATGTGTGGTTGTACTAAGTGTGGTTCAAAGCCTCATTGGCTTGCCTTAATGCTTGAGCCATTTGTATGCCTTGTTTGGCTTGCTTTGTTAGTTGGTTTGGCACCATATTATGCATGAATTTCAGAGCTTTCCATGCATGCTATTGGTCCATATTTGTGCCTCTTAGATGTGTTCAAGAGTTGCTTAATTGTGCTTAAGTGTTGGCGCCTTAACTTGTATGTGTGTGCATGTGTGTTTGGCCCTCTTGACTTAGCATTTTAGCCACTGATTTTAGGCCTATTTGAGTTGCCTAAGTCATGTATAGGACTCCCCTTTTTGGCTTGGTTTGCATGCTTGCCTTGTGTGAGCATTTACATGCTAGCATCCTTGCATTGCATTGTCCATTTTGCATGCTAGATAACATGCTTAGGGTTGCATTTGCATTGTGCGTGTTTGACCTCTTGAAGTGAAGTATCATAGAGGTTTTAGCACCCTTGTTTTCTTGTTTGCATTGCATGCATTTGAAATCAAAGTTGCATTCTTGGTTCTTAGGGCCTTCATGCATGGAAATGCACGATTGGTGGTCCGGGAATCGAGGCACATGCCCCCTTGAGTCACAAACATGATAAGGGGTATGTGTAGTGCATAAATACCTTGAATCACATTGCCATGCATGTTGTTGTCCTCTGCTACTGTGAGTTGCAGGTTCTGCAGGCATTAAGTGCCGGCCGGCAGTGTTTAGTGCCAACCGGCAGTCAACAAGCTGCCGATGGATGAATTTTGTGCCGGTGGCCTCCTCCTTCAGCCGGTGGCCAATCTCCTCAGCCGGTGGTGATCCCCAGTGCCCTGAGAGGCACTCCTGGGACTTTGGTAATTTTCAGAGGAGGATAGCAGGGGAAACAGAGGCAATCCGTGCATGGCAGTGCGGTTCCGAGCCAGCCCCGAGCGCGTGCTGCATCTGGCCCTCATCCCGAGGCAATTTATTGCTTTAATTAGATTAATTATTCATTTGATTAATTTAGTGAATTTTGTAATATTTTAATTAGCTTGCGTAGTTAATTAATTTGTATATTCTTTTGGTCCCTCCGAGCGAGGGCAAAGTTGTAATAAGTGTGTGTGAGTGGATGTATGTCTTCCACCCCCATTTCTTTCTTCCCTTTTATTTACCCGCTTACGATGGTAGATTAGGGCACATTTAAAATTAGCATACCCTATGCAATGCATGCATGCATTCATGCATTTGTTTACATGCACCGGGCTCGGTACATCATACAAACTGCATTGTACTTTCAATTTCCAAATTGAATACATGCTACTTGAAGCATTTCACATGCCATTTTAGGGTTAGCCGAGCCTACTCTAGATTGCATCTATGCCTGTGTTGCATTAGCCACTTAACATGAACTAGGTCATACATGTTTGCTAACCGGGTTATTGTTTTTGGCACGGAGTACGATGTAAGTTTTTACGCTTTAGCATATCGCATGCGTGTGAATGTTGCCATGACAGTATGATTGCCATGCGGCTAAGTGCTTACATGAGATGAATTGTTTGAATGCCTGTGGGTGGAGGTTGGATTGCGTGAGTTGGAACAACTCATTGAAATCCGTCTTTTAGCCTACTTGCGAGTAGCAAAAACCAACACGTTTTTCAAGACAAAACGGATATGCAATGTTTATTTCCAAGTTAGGCAGTCTAGTCTATACTTTTGTGTTATGCGCATCACATAGTAATTCTAGGCTAATAACCGGAATAAGAACGCATAAAGTTTTCAAAAACGAATATCATGGTTAGTAGAGGCCGGTCTTCGGACCGGGCGAAAGGGGTGCTCATAGCTGACCTTCCCCGATCGTACCCAAGCTCCCGAGCCAAGTCACATTGGTGATGACGGACACGTGGCCTTCGGCACCGAGTCAGGGTTTCCTAAATTCCCCCATTTTAAAAAGTATTTAGGTGGCGACTCTGTATCTGGCAAAGCAGTCCATGTTTGGCACTACTTTTCAAAAAATTGTTTTCTCAAAACGATTTGCCAGAGTTGGACTCTTTGGTTCAGATTACGAACCGCAGCAAACAAAAAAGCGGGAGAGTCCGAACTGTAGCTGAGGTCCCTCGCGGGCTTGTTACAATAGGGACCAGTCCAATTGGGTCTGAACTTGCCCATTGGGTCATGGATGGGAGCTCGGTTGTCCTTGAGCACCAAATCTCCTTCCTTCAAATTCCTGGACTTAACTTTCTTGTTGAAAGCCCGGGCAATTATGCGCTGATAACTTTGGACATGGTACAATGCTTTCAGTCTCCTTTCATCAAAGAGCATGAGTTCCTCAAACCTGCTCTATTGCCAATCTGCTTCAGCTATCTGACACTCGACCAGCACTCGCAATGACGGGACATCAATCTCGATAGGTAGAACGGCCTCCATCCCACAGACTAATGAATACGGAGTCGCTCCAGTTGAAGTTCTAATTGAAGTCCGGTAGCCCCACAGGGCAAACGGCAATTTTGTCCGCCACCCGTAGGTTTCCACCATCTTCTGCAGTATGTGCTTGATATTCTTGTTGGCGGCCTCAACTGCTCCGTTGGTTTGTGGCCGATATGTGGATGACTTATGGAAAGCTACGTTGTACTTCTCCGACAAATCAATCACTTCCTTCTTCAAGTGGGAACCGTTATCTGAAATTATCTCGTTTGGGACCCCGTAACGACAAATGATGTTGTTTCTGATAAACTTTGCAACATGTGAAGCCTTTAACACCACATAGGACTGGGCCTCAACCCACTTGGTGAAATAATCTATTGTAACCAAGATGAACTCATGCCCATTCGACCCCTTTGGAGTAACAGCCCCAATCACATCAATTCCCCATACTGAAAATGGCCACGGCGAAGTCATGTTGTACAGCTTCGACGGCGGGATATTCATGTGGTTCGCATGGATCTGACATTTGTGGCATCGCCGAAGAAATCCGATACAATCCTCCTCCATGGTGGACCAATAGTAACCCTGCCGGAGGATCTTCCGAGCCAACATTACCCCGTTCATCTGCGCACCGCATTCTCCACCATGGATGGCCACCATCAGGTGCTTCGATTCTTCAGTTTCTACAAACAGCTTGTGCATTCCCAGATGACCCCTCTTATACAGTTTACCCCCGCAGATGATGAACTGAACAGCCATTCTTCTTATTGCCCTTTTATACTTGGCATTTGCCCCTGGTGGATATGCTTCCCTTTCCAAGAAATTCCAAATATCATAATACCAGGGGTTTTCGTCCTGAATCTCCCCTATAGCAGCAATCGACTCGTTGGCTGGTGCAAATTTCTGGTCAATGATGACTGGACGCATCCGGACTCTGGACGGGATGTCTATCATGGAAGATAGAGTTGCTAAAGAATCTGTGAACCTGTTGTTCTCTCTTAGTAGATGGGTAAAGTTTAGCTTCTCAAACCGAGGAATTAACAAGTCCAAGTTCTGGTGATACATCATCATGTTTTCTTCCTTGACTTTCCAGTCTCCTTTTGCTTGGGACACAACAAGGTTCGAGTCCCCGATGACGTCCAACCGTCTTGCCCCTAGTTCTAGGGCTGCCTCTAGACCGGCAATGCATGCCTCATACTCTGCTTCATTGTTCGAGACTTTGAACCGGAGTTTCAATGCTACGGGAACACGGGAATTGTCGGGTGCTATTAGCAACACTCCTATCCCGTACCCATACTGGTTTGATGCTCCGTCAAAGTACATCATCCAAGTTTCGTCATCGATGTGCAAAATGGCCTCATCTGGGAATAGGTACTCAATCGCGCTTCATCCCTTCGACCGGTGGTCGCAAGGAACTCTGCATCGCCTTTCCTTTATCGACTTTATGCGTCACATATTTTAGATCGAATTCGGAGAGAAACAACAACCAACGAGCTAGCCTACCCGTAAGTGCTGGTTTCTCGAAAAGATATTTGATGGGATCGAGTCGTGAAACCAACATTAAAGAGTGAGCTAACAAGTAGTGCCGCAGCTTCCTGGTAGCCCATACCAAAGCTAAGCAAGCCTTCTCCAATGGTGTGGCATCTTCTTGCTCAGATAGTAGATGGCTCTCTCCACTTTGTCTTCTGATTCTTGCGTGAGCATACAGCCCATTGTAGTCCCAGTCACTAAAAGATACAATATCAACGGCTTCCCTGGTTCTGGCGGTGACAACACGGGCGGGTTCTGTAAATATTCTTTGATCTGTTCGAAAGCAGCTTGGCATCGGCCGTCCCACTGGAACTTCGTTCCTATCTTCAAGAGACCAAAAAGTGGTTCACAAGTCAAGGTTAACTTTGAGATAAACCGTCTTATGAATTGCACTTTACCCAGAAAGCCTCGCACCTCCTTTTCAGTCATTGGTGGTGGCATTTCTAAGATGGCCTTGATTTTGGAAGGGTCGACTTCGATGCCCCTTTGTGTAATCAGAAACCCCAAAGATCTTTCCCATCAGAACACCAAATGTACACTTCGAGGATTCAACAAGAACTCAATTCTCTGATCCTTTGGAAAAACTTTTGCAAAGCGGTGTAGTGGCCCTCTCTTTCTTTGGACTTGACAATCATGTCGTCCACGTACACCTCAACCTCTTTATGGATCATATCATGTAGTATTGTGGTCACGGCCCGTTGATACGTAGCTCCAGCATTCTTCAAGCCAAACGGCATGACTCTGTAGCAGTATGTCCCCCACGGGGTGGTGAAAGCTGTCTTCTCCCGGTCGTCGGGTGCCATCACTATCTGATTATAGCCTGAGAAGCCATCCATAAACGAAAGCAAAGTATGTCCCGCTCTGAAATCCACCAGCTCATCGATGTGTGGTAGGGGAAAGTCGTCCTTCGGACTGGCTCTATTCAAATCCCCGAAGTCCACGCATACTCTGATCTTGCCATCTTTCTTTGGCACTAGAACAATGTTGGCCAGCCAAGTCGAGTATTCGGATACCAGCAGGAAGTCTGCATCTATTTGCTTGGTGACCTCTTCCGTAATCTTGATGGCCCAGTCTGGGCGAATTCTCCTGAGTTTCTGTTTGATAAGTCGGGCCTCGGGGTCAAGAGGGATCTGATGCTGTACAATCTCAGGATCGATTCCAGGCATGTCTTCGTAGGACCACGCGAAAACATCTTTGAAATCTTTTAATAAAGCGACTAAGCGCTCGCGTTCCTCCGAAGACAACGTGGACCCGATCTGGACCAGCTGGGGGTCCTTCTCAGTACCAACATTCATAGTAGTGATTTCATCCATTAATGGTTTAACAAACCTCTCTTGCTCCTGTTCAATTAAGCGCTGCAAAATCGGAGGAATTTCATCCTCGTCGTTTTTATCAAAATTTTGAAAATCCTGATTTAAGCAATAAATCAAAGGCACAGAAAAGTACTCATAAACCACATTCACCTCATTCTCATTAGCTACTTCCAAACCGTCCGATTCTTCTGTTACAACAGACTCAAAAGAGAAAGAAAAAGACGACCTGGACAGGACTGTGGCATCCGGGTTATCACCCCCAGGAATACCGGACTCAGACTTAGTCGAGCTGGAATCTGATTCCGACTCACAAGACTCGGTGGAATCAGATTCTGGCTCACTACCTGACCCGGTGCTGTTCAAAAATCCCTCTTGGTACTGCCAGACGAGAGAGGGTGCGATGGATGCATCCAAAATGTTGGCTAGTAGGCCCGCAACCATTTCATCTCCGATCATGGACACCAAGGAGTTATCCCCCAAGCACAACTGGTCGATCGAAGGATCTGAAAGTAGACATGCCAATGCTACCCCCACTTCAAGCTCTGTGTCCTCAGACTCCATTTCCTTGCTATGCTCAGTCTCAACTGAGGGGTCTTTCTGCCCTTTGGTAGCATCATCCTCCGATAACTAAGATCAAAGAAGATCTCGAACCCCGGCATGCGCTTCCTCTCGCTCACCACGGTTCAAAAAACCACGTATCGGAAAATCCTCCTCCCGACGAAGCGTCTGCTCAGGTACCGGATGGGCCGGTGTATCAACTCAAAAGGTTTCCCCATTTGTTTCGCTTAGCTCTTCCACCATTTCCTTTCCTTTCTTATCCAATCCTCCTTAGGGCGATAACCTGCACCAAAGGTATGAGGGTTATGTGGCACCTCGGCCAATGCTGCGATGCCTTTCCGGCGGCTCTTTCCTAATCCCATCCCGGGGATGTGTTGGAGTTTGTTCATGAGATACACTGCATGAGCACTGACGTATATCCCGTCGTTAGCAGCCATGATGCTTTGTACGACTTGAACCTCAGCTAAGGTAAAACCCGACATAAACACATCCTCCATACCATGCTCAATTTCTAGAACAGGCGTAGATACCTCCGGTGGCGGGTGGATTGATGAATTCCCGAAAACAATGGCTATTCCCTTCCCATGGGGGTATTTCACTATTTGATGCAAAGTGGATGAGACTGCCTTTACCTGATGCAGCCATGGCTGCCCCAAAAGCAGGTTGAAAGTTGCAGGAACCTCCAAGACATAGAAATCTATCTCATGTTGTCCCGGCCCAACCTTTGTTTGAATCTTAACTGTTCCCATCACTTCCCGGCTTGTGTTATCGTACGCTCGAATCACTTTGCTCTGTTGGCACAAAGTCTGCCGTCTTCAAACCAATCGCATACGCCGTCCTTGCCGGGCAGACATTGATGGCAGATCCCGTATCAACAAGAACCACCGGTATCCACTTGCCTCTACAATCGACAGAGATGTAGAGAGGCTTGTTATGGTTTGCCCCCTCGGGTGGTAATTCCTTGTCAGAAAATGTCAACATCGGGGCAGCCCCTCCTGGAAAGACTACTCCTACCAGCTGTTCTGGCGTAGTTTCTATCGAAAGCTTAGCCTTGTCCATGGCTAAAAGGACAGCCTGTCTATGCACTCAGGAAGCCATAAGCAGTCCCCAGATGGAGATGTCTTCCTGTATCCTTTTCAATTGTCTTAGAACGGCCTCATCTTCAAGTTGCTTTTCCTTCTGCTTCTCAGCCTCTCTATCCTTCCCAGAAGCCTCGGGTTGATCTAGGTGTGGGGCTTTGAAGTACCGCCCACTCCGTGTCATACGGTCGATTTCTCCCAGGTACCAGGTGTCATCGGGTTGGTTGCTTCCCCAATCCTTATCCGTGTGGGCGAGACATAAGTCTTCGTCTTCCCACCACATCCCATCAGCAGCCGACAGACATTTGTCCAGCTCTGGTATGACTGTTCTCGTACTCACAGTACCTTCCATCCTCATGCTCGCAGCATCATCTATTTTTGTGCACACAGCAGTTCCAGTCCCTACATGGGCCTTTGCTTTTCTGACTCTCTCAGAATCTTCAAATCTTTCCTGTTCTGACTGTGTCAATTCCGCTGGCTGCTCGATGATCCCTGTAGTCAAGATGCTCCAATCCTGAGCGAAATTCTTTATACCGGCGCTCCCCGGCTTTCGCTACTACAATTTCGACTCTCCGTTTTTGTTTGTCGCGGTTCTTAATCTGAACCAAAGAGTCCAACTCTGGCAAATCGTTTTGAGAAAAACAAATTTTCAGAAGAAGTGCCAAACATGGACTGCTTTGCCAGATACAGAGTCGCCACCTAAATATGTTTAAAATGGGGGAATTTAGGAAACCCTGACTTGGTGCCAAAGGCCACGTGTCCGTCATCAGCAAAGTTGCCTCGGCTCGGGAACTTGGGTACGATTGGGGAAGGTCAACTATGAGCACTTCTCCTGGAATCCAAGACCGGCCTCTACTAACCATGATATCCATTTTTGAAAACGTTATGTGTTCTTATTCCGGTTAATTAGCCTAGAATTACTATGTTATGCGCGCAGCAAACAAGTATAGACTAGATCGCCTAATTTAGAAATAAACATTGCATATCCGTTTTTTTTAAAAATGCTTTAGAATTTGCTACTCGCAAGTAGGCTAAAACATAGATTTCAACGAGTTTTTTCCAACTCAAACAATCCAACCTCCACCCACAGGCATTCGAACAGTTTATATCACAAAAGCATTTAGCCGCATGGCAAGCATACTGCCATGTTAACATTCACACGCATGCGAGATGCTAAGGCATAAATACTTACATTATACTCCGTGCCAAAACAATAAACTAGTTAGCAAACATGCATGTCCCTAGTTCATGTTAAGTGGTTAATGCAACACAGGCAAGGATGCAATTTAGAGTAGGCTCGGCTAACCCTAAAATGGCATGTGAAATGCAATCATTCGATACACGTATTCAATTTGGAATCGAAAATACAATGCAGTTTGTATGATGTACCGAGCCCGGTGTATGTAAACAAATGCATGAATGCACGCATGCATTGCATAAAGTATGCTAAAATAAACGTGCCCTAATCTACCATCATAAGCAGGTAAATAAAAGGGAAGAAAGATGTGGGGGTTGGAAGACATACACACACCCACACACACTTATTACAAATACGCCCTCACTCGGAGGGACCAAATAAATATTACAATCCGAATAATAAACAAATTAATTATTACAACAAAACTTCTAATCTAATTAAAATGAATGCGAAGAGAAGATGGCTGCAGTCCCCGCCTCGAGATGCGTGAATGATGCATGCTTCGGTCCGTCTTGCCCGGAAAGTCCGCGCCATGCCACTACTGCCTCTGTTTTCACTGCCCTGCTTCTCTGAAAATTGCCAAAGTCCCGGAACAGGCTCCTTGCACACTGAGGATCATCATCGGCTAGAAGAAGTTCCCACCGGCCATGGGGCAAGTCCATCGGCTGGATTTCATGCCACCGGCCACACATTTCATGCCGGTCGGCACTATATACTGCCGGTCGGCAAAAAATTCCTACAGAAGATAGTTTTGACAGCAACAGGGGACAGACAGTGCATGGCATGTAATTTCAGGCAAATGTGAGCATGACCATGCTCCCTATCATGTGTTAGACTCAAGAGAGCATGGCCCTCGACCCTCGGGCCACCAATTATGCATTCGGGTGCATGGTAGCCTAAAAGGTCAAGGTTGCATTTTAATGGAAATGCATGCAAACACACGAATGAAGACCAAGACCCTATCATGTATTGGTCAATGGCCTCGGTGACCGGGAGTTGAGACAAGTTGCATCACTTGTAGTACGAACTCATCTCAACCCTCACACTTGGTTTGACGCCCCAAACCAAGCAATGCAATGCGCGTCATGAAAACATAGCTTGAAAATGCAACATGGAACTAGGATGCAAACATACCAAATGTCATGCAACTATCATATTAAGTATGCAAAATGCATAGAGCACACAAGATGTTAATATGATGCAAACATGGACCGATTATGCAATAGAACTAGCATGTGACAAGACCACACTAATCAACCATGCAACAAACATGATACAAGCATGCAATAGTGGGCTTAAACCATAAAGGGGCAGACCTCAATCCACCCCAAAACAGTGGCCAAAAGTGTCCCAAGGTGATGGACAATCATTCAAGCAAACATGCAACCATAAAGGCCTAAGGCTAAGGCACAAAGTGAAGCATTCCACTACCTACTAACATGACCACTCATGGCATATATTAGACAAGCAAAAACAGAATTTTAGCATGCAAAAATACACACAAACCCTTTGATATGGCAGCCCCAAAATGTCTTAAACATACAAGCATGCACAAGGCCTATTTCAAGGCATAAAAGGGGACACTTTCAAACCATGAGAGAGGTCACATATGCAAGCATACACACATGATTTATGGACTGAAATATGGTCTGTGATGATATCAAATCATGAGGCTAAGGTAGGCTAATCATGCTAGAAGCCAAAATACTCAAGATTTACAAGCCGGAATGCAAAGCAACCACATCAAGCATGCCAAACATGGCCAAAACAGTGGCTAATAGGCCTCGTGCAAGGCATAACAATGCTAGTAACTTCATGAAGTTAAGTCAAATCATGCAAAGATCATGGCCTAAATGCATGGTATACTTCTATGCCAAATAGAGGAATACAAAGCAAGTGTAATGTGCATGCAAAGAGGTACAAATCCAACCATTCATAGAGGCAACATATAACCTAAATAGCACAAAAACCATCTGATATGGAGCCAAAAACCAGTCAAGCATGCATCTCATCCTTTTAAGCCAAAAGTATGCAAAAATGGAACACAAAGGGGAGAGGGGTGTCCCTCCCCTATACAAGACTTCAAACCACCTTCTCACCACTGAAAATCCACTAGATTTCAGTGGTAAAAAGATCCAAACACACAAGCAAACAAAGCCTTACCAAAGAGGCACCAAAATGGCCAAAACAAGGCCTAAGAGGGTGAGTTTTCACTTAAACCACAAAGTGACCTTAATGAATGTTCTAAAGCAAGAAAATACAAGCCTTTTTTATGTTATTCACAAAGCCAAAAACACAAAGAAAAATAGGTAGAAAGCTAATGCAAGTTTGGGGAAACTAAAGCAACATGCTTACCCTTGAAGAATCTTTGAAGAACAGGTGGTGCAGCCATCTTCTAGTGATCAAAATCAGTCCAAAACCTCAAAAAACAACCCTCCAAACCTCTCAATCTCGGAGCTAGGTGTGATGGTGTGTGTTATAGTGCAAAAGTAAGGTAAAAACACACTATTTAGGCCTAAAAACACACACAAAGGGGGAGAGAGGGGGAATTGTAGAGAGAGGGAATATATAACAGAGGTATAGATACAAAAGCTCTGGTTTTTCTATCAAAGTGGCTAACCTCTATCAAAGGGAGAGGAATGGTGCTTATATAGGCCAAAAAACTTAATGGCTAAGCAAAAGAGGGAGGTTCAAGGGGTGCAAAGGGGTCTTGGCTTCTAGGGGAAGTTAAGACAGCTGGCCAAGCTTCTCCAAGAAGCTTGGCCAAAGGGTTCAACCTTCTAGAAGCTTAGAGGGTTCAAAGGTGCACAAGGGTGCAAAGTGGCCACTCCCGTGCATGGGGAGTGGTGATGGTGCACTCCAGTTGGGACAGCTGGCATGCACCATACCTGAGGGTGCAAGGGGTTCAAACCGGCCAGCAAAATAGGTCACCGGCACAAAAAGGTCCCGGTCGGCAACATATAGTGCCGACCGGCCATGTATTTTTAGAAAACAGTGCCGATGGAACACAAATGCTGCCGGTGGTGTGTGGGGACAGCCGGTGGATTTCAGGGGTGGCCACCAAGCCTCCCCCTACCCTCAGGTACAAAAACACACAAGTCTTTGGTGTAAAACCAAGAACAGTACAAGCCGGTTGAGAGATCCTGAGGCACGACGCGCAGCCGGGACCTCCGGGAACTCAAAACAAACACAATCATGGATAATCACCGAGTGTTCAAGCGGTGACGTCCAAGTCTCGAGGACGGTCAAAAATGGGGTGTCTCTGATTGCCTCTTTGTGAACTCGTAAGTCATAACAATGACGGGAGTGAATGTCAAAGCCCAGAGACGACCGATTTTTGACCAGGCCGAAGACTCAGACAAGCATACAGGACAATTAAGATATGCGCCCGAAGGTAGGAGGCAAAATGCAAGACAATGCACGAAGCCGAACATAACTTATGATCATGCAAAGAAAGATGTAACGAAGCACACATGCAACAGTTTCAAGCTAGCACACACCAAGCTACACTAGAATGCAGAAAGGGCGTAAGAGAATTATGGAATTCTCGACACATCTCACTCGGAGGATACAATACTTGTCCGGCTCATCTGGTCGCGCCAGCTTCAAATGAACCGTACATACAATATCGTGCCTGAGAAGAAAACAAACTTTAACAGATACAGTATCGTTAGCAATATGCATGATCAATGCAATCGAAAGCTGTGTGACAATGCAGTGCCAGTCGAGCGGGATGCACCATAATGCTGTGAAGGTGCAGACACATGTAAGCAAAGCATGCGGTCTATGCAAGCAATGTGTATAGGCAGTTGTAATTGAACACATGTGAGTAAAGCAGTGCACGCGTGCAAGCAATGTGTATACAAGGAACTTGAACACATGTAAGTAAAGTAGTACATGCATGCACGCAATGTGTATAAAATGGAACTTGAACACATGTAAGTAAAGCAGTGCACGCGTGCAAGCAATGTATACAAGGAACTTGAACATGTAAGTAAAGCAGTACACGCATGCACGCAATGTGTATAAAAAGGAACTTGAACACATGTAAGTAAAGCAGTGCACGCGTGCAAGCAATGTGTATACAAGGAACTTGAACACATGTAAGTAAAGCAGTACACGCATGCACGCAATGTGTATAAAAAGGAACTTGAACACATGTAAGTAAAGCAGTGCACGCGTGCAAGCAATGTGTATACAAGAAACTTGAACACATGTAAGTAAAGCAGTACACGCGTGCAAGCAATGTGTATACAAGGAACTTGCACACATGTAAGTAAAGCAGTGCACACGTGCAAGCAATGTGTATACAAGGAACTTGAACACATGTAAGTAAAGCAGTACACGCATCCACACAATGTGTATAAAATGGAACTTGAACACATGTAAGTAAAGCAGTGCATGCGTGCAAGCAATGTACATACAAGGAACTTGAACACATGTAAGTAAAGTAGTACACGCATGCACGCAATGTGTATAAAAAGGAACTTCAACACATGTAAGTAAAGCAGTGCACGCGTGCAAGCAATGTGTATACAAGGAACTTGAACACATGTAAGTAAAGCAGTACACACATGCACGCAATGTGTATAAAAAGTAACTTGAACACATGTAAGTAAAGCAGTACACGCATGCACGCAATGTGTATAAAAAGGAACTTGAACACATGTAAGTAAAGCAGTGCACGCATGCACGCAATGTGTATGAAAAGGAATTTGAACACATGTAAGTAAAGCAGTACACGCATGCCCGCAATGTGTATGAAAAGGATTGAAATTTGAACATGGTAAAACATGATGCTGAAATGCAACGTACTGCAACACAGTATAATGGAATTCACAAGATATAAAAGGATACGGTAAGGGATGTTCTTCGCATGTTCCGAGCATCGCTCACAAAAGTCATGGCTCGAGGTCAACTCGAAGGTCCACTTACGTTCCAAAAGTGCGTTTTCCTGCACTGTCTTGAATGATGAAGGCGTCAAACCACACAATCAACCCGAACAAGGGTGCGGAATGCGCATTGACCGCAAGGGGAGGTTACTGGTATCTCTTCCGATACTTTGCCACCCTGTTATTCGCTTGCTTTCCTTTCCTTTTTACTAGTCGTTTAAGCACATTGCATTACCTCAGGCGGGTTTTATTCTCTTTTGAAATTGCATATTTTTACAAAAATTCATGACGGAAATGAAACAGCTATTTGTTCAAAAAGGTGTTGGTATTGCGTTCGTGATCGCATCGCAAGGCATCACACAACAATGTGACTGAAATTGACACTGTGTTCTGAAAACGAAGCATCGCATCGTAATAATCAGGTAGTGAACCAATTACAACTCGATAAGAAAAGCAAAGACTCGATGAGCTAGCCGAATGCGAACACAACTCGATAGACAAATCAACGACTTAAAGAGAGCGAAATACAACTCGATAAGCAAAGGTACAACAACTCGATGAGCAAATACGCACGACTTGGCAAGAATCGATCACCGGAGAGTGCTGGAAGTGGTGGAATTAAAAAATTGCATAAACGTTCCATCACCGAGAGTACCGGAATGGTGATTCCCAAAATAGTGAATAAAATTTCGGGGAAACATAGGGGGAAGGTCATTGGCCAGGGGGAGAGGCCACCGGCCACAAAGAATGGACATCGGCACAATATTTGGCCGGTCGGCTCAAACTGATAGCCGGTAGGCACTGTTATAAGCCGGTCGGCAATGAATTGTCAATACCAGCAGAATGCTGACACCTGTCCTCCACTCAACCCTATCTTCTACAAAAGGGGCTCAGCTTCGTGGTTTTCTTCATTTTAACACTGATTTGCCCCAAATGGAAGTGCTTCTTGCCCAAAATCTTACAACTTGGATTAACAACTTGGATGGCTCGGAAAAGCTGAATTTCCGGAGTTTTGGCATAAACGCACTATTCACTCTGGGTCGTACCCCATTGCATTTTCCGTTCCTCCATGTCGCGGCGAGGTTTTGGAATCCGGTGGCACATGTCTTCAGCTTTGGCGGGCAAGAGATGTGTCCCACCTTTGAAGATTTCCAAGCATTGATGGAGTCCAAGCGCGACGAGGAACTCCTGCCTCAGCTTAATTTTGGTCATGCGCAATCCTTAGGGCGAATGTTTGGGCTCACACTACGTGACGCTCGATCTTTGATTTGTGACGGAATGCTGGATATTCCGAGCTTGATCTGTCAATTTTCTGATGCTGGTGATCGCAACGACCATCATTGGCAAGGCTTCCGGCGACACGCCCTCTGTTTGTGCATGCTATCTCATTTTCTGTTTGTCTCAGGCTCCAGAGGGTCTAGTGTCCAGCTGACCGAGGTTGCCCAAGGCTTGAATGAGGGCAAGAGCTGTATTGCCATGACTCTGGCTGAGACGTTGATGGGCTTGGACGCCTTTTATCGCCGAGAGACGACCAGATTAGCAGGGAGTCCACTACTACTACAGGTAATGTTTCCCACCCAATCTCACAAATATGTTGCTCACATCACTCGGCCCTCAAGCTCATTTTTTTTTTTTTCTCACAACAACCCTTTTGCTCACTTTTCTCTCATCGTACATCTCTCTATTCTTTATTCTCTCATTTTTCATCCCTTCCCAGGTATGGTTGATGGACAAACTGCAGGTTGTGGACTCTTGTCCGGCATATTCAGCTCGCGGCTACTTCTTCCGGCATCGTCTAGTTAATGCCCGTGATGAGGGATGGTGGTTCGCTTGGATGTGCAACTTGTCCGCAGACCGCATTGCTTGGCGATGCCCCTGGCTCAATCTACCGGCGATGGGCTATAGCATGACTCGCCAGCCCGGAATTCAGCTGATCGGCTCGACCCACTGTGTGTTCTATTTCCCATTCTAATTCCGGCGTCAGTTTGGTCATGATCAGACCTGCCCGCCAGAGGGGATAGAGTATCCGTCAAGATTCCCACGCGGCACGCCGGCAGGCTACCGCGTGGAGGACACGAGAACTCCTGGCCCCCGCTCCTACTTTCAGTTACGCTTTATCTGATGAGTGCTTAGATTGGCTTAGTGAAGAAGCACAGGTTGGGCCCAGCTTGGCTTCGAAGGCTTCGACCAGCTCTGGGAGGGGGGGCAGGAACACCTGACTTGACCATGACCCAGATTTATTGCTTTATTAGTACTTTGAAGTTTTCTTTATGAATATAATAAAAAGCAACTTCAATTTGTATGCCAGAGCAGGAGAACTCTGTATTGAAATCAATGAAATTGAAGATTGTGGTACTGAAAATTTTCCGCTCTGGTCCAAAAATGGTCTTAGTTGTAACAAGATTAATTTAAGCAAAGTCAACTTTTATTAAAACTTTTCAAAACCATTTTCGATATGGATCGGAACTGGACACGCCTGAGATCTATCACTGAGATACACAACCCCGGATCCTGGCAACTGGAAAGTTGCCCCTAGTCTGAAGAGTACCGCGGCACCTCTTGGAAACGGAAAGTTGCCCCTAGTCTGAATAGCACTACACCGGAGATCACGATGAATTTCTTTAATGCTGATGGACAAAGATGACTGAGATAATCAAATGGACAAGGTTGATCGGGGAAAATGTTTATGGCTGAACTTCGGGATGAAGCTGCCTACGTATCCCAGAGATGGGAATCAAGCCTTACGTAGTTCAGGCTTGGGTTCACTCGGGTATTTTCACTCTCCTTTTGCGCTCTAACTTTTGCCAAGGTCGCCCTTTGCGGGTTTTCAACCTTACGAGCTCATTTTTTATATTTTCTAATTTTTTTGTGCTCTAACTTTTGCCTAGGTCACCCTTTCGGGTTTTCGGCCTAGCGAGCCTCTCAAGGGTAATATTTCTTCAACTTGTCCATGTTGATCGGTTGGGAGAACTCTAGGCCATCTAGGTCCATCAGAACCACAGCTCCGCCTTACCAAATGGGTTTGATGATGTAGGGACCAGTCCAATTGGGTCTGAACTTGCCCCTTAGGTCATGGATGGGAGCTCGGTTGTCCTTGAGCACCAAATCTCCTTCCTTCAGATTCCTGGACTTAACCCTTTTGTTGAAAGCTTGGCGATTTCCCGATAACTTTGGACATGGTACAGTGCTTTTAGTCTTCTTTCATCAAAGAGCATAAGTTCCTCAAACCTGCTCTGCTGCCAATTTGCTTCAGCTATCTGACACTCGGCCAGCACTCGCAACGATGGGACCACAATCTCGATTGGTAGAACGGCCTCCATCCCATAGACTAATGAATACGGAGTCGCTCCAGTTGAAGTTCTAATTGAAGTCGTAGTAGCTTAACGGCAGCTTGTCCGCCGCCCGTGAGGTTTCCACCATCTTTTGTAGTATGCGCTTGATATTCTTGTTGGCGGCCTCAACTGCTCCGTTGGTTTGCGGCTGATATGTGGATGACTTATGGAAAGTCACGTTGTACTTCTCCAACAAATCAATCACTTCCTTCTTGAAGTGGGAACCATTATCCGAAATTATCTCGTTTGGGACTCCGTAACGACAAATGATGTTGTTTCTGATAAACTTTGCAACATGCGAGGCCTTCAACACGGCATAGGACTGGGCCTCAACCCACTTGGTGAAATAATCTATTGCAACCAAGATGAACTCATGCCCATTCGACCCCTTTGGAGTAACAGCCCCAATCACATCAATTCCCCATACTGAAAACAGCCACGGCGAAGTCATGTTGTACAGCTTTGACGGCGGGATATTCATGCGGTTTGCATGGATCTGACACTTGTGGCATCGCCGAACAAAACAAATACAATCCTCCTCCTTGGTGGACCAGTAGTAACCCTGTCTGAGGACCTTCCGAGCTAGCATTACTCCATTCATGCGTGCACCGCATTCTCCTCCATGGATGGCCTCCATCAGGCGCTTCGATTCTTCAGCTTCTACGCACAGCTTGTGCATTCCCAGATGACCCCTCTTATACAGTTTACCCCCGCAGATGATGAACTGAACGGCCATTCTTCTGATTGCCCTTTTGTCCTTGGCATTTGCCCCTGGTGGATATGCTTCCTTTTCCAAGAAATTCCAAATATCGTAATACCAGGGGTTTTCGTCCTTAACCTCTCCTATAGCAACGGTCGACTCGTAGGCCGGTGCAAATTTCTGGTCAATGATGACTTGACGCATCCGGACTCCGGACGGGATGTCTATCATGGAAGATAGAGGTGCTAGAGAATCTGTGAACCTATTGTTCTCTCTTGCTAGGTGAGTGAAATTTAGCTTCTCAAACCGAGGAATTAGCAAATCCAAGGTCTGGTGGTAAGCCATCCATAAACGAAAGCAATGCATGCCCCGCTGTGAAATCCAACAGCTCATCGATGTGCAGTAGGGGAAAGTCGTCCTTCGGACTGGCTCTGTTCAAATCCCTGAAGTCCACGCACACTCTTATCTTGCCATCTTTCTTTGGCACTGGGACAATGTTGGCTAACCAAGTCGGGTATACGGATACCAGCAGGAAGCTTGCGTCTATTTGCTTGGTGACCTCTTCCTTAATTTTGATGGCCTAGTCTGGGCGGATCCTCCTGAGTTTCTGTTTGATCGGTCGGGCCTCGGGGTCAAGAGGGATCCGATGCTGTACAATCTCAGGATCGATTCCAGGCATGTCTTCGTAGGACCACGCGAAAACATCTTTGAAATCTTTTAATAAAGCGACTAAGCGCTCGCGCTCCTCTGAAGACAACGTGGACCCGATTTGGACCAACTGCGGGTCCTTCTCAGTACCAACATTCACGGTAGTGATTTCATCCATTAATGGTTTAACAAACCTCTCCTGCTCCTGATCAATTAATCGCTGCAAAACCGGAGGAATTTCTTCCTCGTCGTTTTCATCAAAATTTTGAAAATCCTAATTTAAGCAATAAATCAAAGGCACAGAAAAGTACTCGTAAGCCACATTCACCTCATTCTCATTAGGTATTTCCAAGCCATCTGATTCTTCTGTTACAACAGACTCAAAAGAGAAAGAAAAAGACGACCTGGACAGGACTGTGGCATCCGGGTTATCACCCCCAGGAATACCGGACTCAGACTCAGTCGAACTAGAACCTGATTCCGACTCACAAGACTCGGTGGAATCAGATTCCGGCTCACTACCTGACCGGGTGCTGCTCGATAAAAATCCCTCTTCGTACTGCCAAACGAGAGAAGGTGCGATGGATGCATCCAAAATGTTGGCTAGTAGGCCCGCAGCCGTTTCATCCCCAATCATGGACACCGTGGAGTTATCCCCCAAGCACAACTTGTAAGTAAAGCAATGCATGCATGCACGCAATGTGTATGAAAAGGAACTTGAACACATGTAAGTAAAGCAATGCACACATGCACGCAATGTGTATGAAAAGAAGCTTAAACACATGTAAGTAAAGCAATGCACGCATGCACACAATATGTATAAAACAAACTTGAACACATATAAGTAAAGCAATGCACGCATGCACGCAATGTGTATGAAAAGGAACTTGAACACATGTAAGTAAAGCAATGCACACTGTAGACGTCCCCGAACGCATCCCGCGGAGAGAGGAGTGCGAGTCCCCCCCCCCCCCCCCCCCCCCGCGTTCTGGTTCGATATTGGGTCACCACAGTTCAAGGACTCAAATGTCACGGTTCTTAATCTTGAACCAAAGAGTCCAAATCCGGCAAATCGTTTTTTGAAAACAGATTTTTTGAATGAAGTGCCAAACATGGACTGCTTTGCCAGATACAGAGTCACCACCTAAATATTTTTTAATGGGAAAATTTAGGAAACCCTGACTCGGTGCCGAAGGCCACGTGTCTGTCATCACCAAAGTTGCCCCGGCTCGGGAACTTGGGTACGATTGGGGAAGGTCACTTCGTGAGCACTTCTCCGCCTACGATCAAAGATCGCCTCTACTAACCATGATATCTATTTTTGAAAACATTGTGCGTTCTTATTCCGGTTATTAGCCTAGATTTACTATGTGATGCGCGCAGCATACAAGTATAGACTGGATCGCCTGAATTGGAACGAAACATTTCATGTTTGTTTGTTTGAAAATGGTTTGGTGGTGCTACCCGCAGGTAGGCTAAGAAGTGAATTTGCCACCCTCGGGTGGGCTTAGAAAACATGGTTTTGCCACTATCTAGTGGGCTTAAAACAAACATTTAATGAATTGTCCCAATCCAAATAACCCAACCTCCACCCACAGGCATTCAAGGCAGTTATATCACATAAGCACATAGCCTCATGGTAAGCATGCTGTTCATGGCAGTCACTCATACGCATGCAAGGATGCTAAAGCATAAAACTCACCGAGTACTCCAAGCCAAAACAGAAGCTCATTAGAAATCATCCATGATCCTAAGTATACAGAAATGTCTAATGCAACACATGCAAAAATGCAAACTATAGCAGGCTCAGCTATTCTAACCATGGCATATGAAATGCTACAACTAACAAGTATTCAACTCGGAATTGAAATACAATGCAGTTTGTATGATGCGCCGAGCCAAGTGCATGCAAAACAGATGAATGGATGCAAACATGCTATCATACTGTATGCTAATTGAAATATGCCCTAATCTAACCAACATAAGCAGGTAAATAAAAGGGAGAAAGAAAGGGGGGTTGGAAGACATGCACACACACACGCACCCTTATTACAGTTATGCCCTCGCGCAAAGGGTCCGACTAAATATACAGTCCCGAATGAAAGAATAGTACAGTCCAAATGATACAGTCTGAATAATCTACAAATCCCTAATTAATTTACAAATTAACTAAGAAAGCTGTAAAACGGGCATGCAAGCCAGGGACTGCCTTGATTCCGCTCCAGATGATGAATGATGCATGCTTGGGCTGCTTTTGCGCGGAGATCCACGGCGATGCCCCGATTAGCCTCTGTTTTGCAATGTTTCTTAAAATGCGTGCCAAGCCTCCGAAGACTGCTAATTCTTGATTTTGCTGCGACAGAGAGCAGGAAAGGGGCATAGCAATGCATTTCACAAATATATGCATGCCTCGATCCTCGTGCCACCAATCACGCATATCGATGCATGATGGCCGAGGAGCCGAATTGCATAACTCAATATAGAATGAATGCACATTAATGCTACAATAAAAGCTAACTCCATCATGGATGATCCGGAGTGTCGGTGATTCGGGAATTGAGACCCGTTCCGTCACTCGGAGTACGAAACACACCTCGTTTCCCATGCCCGGGCTAACTCCTATCTCGAACACAATGTAATATGCATGACATGCATGAATGCAACTAACATATAACCTAGCATGCACAATGCTATGAAAATGAGATGTCTCGAAATGCGTGCACACGGGCACGCAAACCGAGGAAATGATCCTAAGGCATGAAATGGCATACGCAATGCAAATTGGGCTTATACTAACACGAGTGGACCTTGGCCACACTCACATAAGAGGCCATTAGATGAAAATAAGATGCCTCGAAATGCGTGCACGCGGGCATGCAAACTGAGAAAATGGCATACGCAATGCAATGAGACTAAAATGGCATAATCAATGCAATATGAGCTTATACTAACATGAATGGACCTCAGCCACACTCACATAAGAGGCCGATGGATGAAAATGAGATGCCTCGAAATGCGTGCACATGGGCACGCAAACCGAGAAAATGGCATACGCAATGCAATGGCATGGAATATCAAAATGCAAACATGCAAATGAATTTAAGCACTGAAATGTGGGGGAAAACAGTCCCGGAACATGGCAAAGTGACACCAAATGCATGAAACGATACCGAAATGCGAAATTAGGCACCCGAAATGGCCTGTAGCCATGCAAACATGCACAATATGGACATGGAGTGTGAAGACAGCAACAAGGCAGTCCCAAAACAAGTATTTTTCAGCTATAAAACATGGCCAAACAGCAAGCATAAATAGGGCAAAAATGGCATACAAAAATGGCTCCGCAAGAGGGGTATTGAAGCAAGTGGTAAATGAAAAATTCAAACAGCAAAATACCCTTTTACAACACTGAAGAGGGACTAAAAATATGACTATTTACAGTTTATGACAGCCCCCAAATCAATATACAAATATGCTCAAAATGCCATGCAAGAAGTAGGCCAACAAGAGGCTATAACATGAGGTATACAAAGCATTCACCAAACAACCAAAAACCCTTAATGAAACATGCCAAGAAGGCCAAAATATGGCTATTTCAGTTCTGATCAAGGTCCAAAATAGAAACAAAATAAGCTAACAAAGCATGCAAAAATAAGGGCCAAAGACGGCTACAATGAGGAGTGATGCATGGAAATGGAAAACAATGTTGAGCCCTTCTTCAATGTTGAAGAGGGGCTCACAATAAGCCTATTCTCAGTTTATGATAGCCCCTAAAACAGATCACACATAGGCTAAAAATTTCATGCAAAATAGTGGCATACAAGAGGATATTGAAACAAATGCAAGATAGGGATCTCAAATAGGGTTGAACCCTTCAACAAACATGTAAAATGGCTCAAAATAATGACCCTTTCAGTTAGGGTCGGAGCTCAAAGCAACAACCAAATAGGCTAGAGAAATGAGGCAAAAATGTGCTACAAAATGGGGAAATGGCAACTTACCCTTGAAGACTACCCCTTTGATGACTCTTGGACCAAGTTGCAGCACCTTGAGCCTGTAAAAAACTGCTCCAAGCTACTGTGATGGAGTAGTGATGGTGGTGCTTGGTGGTGATGAAGAAATGGAGCCAAAACTTGAGAAAATGAGAGAGATAGAGGGAGATATGTATGTATATGCTCCAAGCAAAAATTTCCAACCCCAAAACATGAGCTGGGCAGCTGGTTATATAGGCAAGAGGGAGGGAGAAATGGTGGGCAAAAGGTGGAGGGAAATGACTCCAAGTTTCCCTCCAAACGTTTCCCCCGGATACATATATTTTTGGGAGAAAACAGATATACAGCTGTAATGTACTCACACTGGGGAAACAGGTCGGCCAAGTGTTTGAGTTGCAGGTGGCCGGCCGGCCACCCCCCATGGCCGGCCGGCCAGGTGTCAAAAAGGCCAAATGGATTTTCTAGCCGGCCACCAGAGAAAGGTGTCCTCCCAAGTGCCCTCAACACAGCCTTGTGGTTCAAAATTGGCAACTCTAAAACAAGAGAAAGAACAAGCCATTTTTAGGAGGGGTTCAAAAGGGTCAAGTGGAATTTCTTGCTGGCCATGTAATATTAGGATCCTCCCATGTGTGTACAACACAAATATGTGGTTTGGGGTTGAAGAAAGTGGCCCTAGGGAGGTCAACATTGGCTCGGAAGTGAGAAAAACGGGCGTCGGAGGGCGCCGGAGGAATATAACTGGTTGCTGAGACAATTGCTGGCCTCCCACCCTTCAGTGACCTTCCTGGTGATAAAACAGAGGTACCTGCCAAAAATGAACGAAAACTGATGCAAAATGAATGCTCGGGGGCCAAAACGCGCAGTTCGAGGTCCCGAAAACTGGCCGTTAAGCACCGAAAGTGGCGTTCGACCACGAAATGGGTTTCTCAAACCCCAGTGTCCCTCGAAAGGGAGTAAATAGGATGCACGCCAAAAACCGGAGCGAACGGAGGTAGTTAGGCGGTCCCGGACCGAGGCACACGGCCTGACGGCTCCGAAAACCGGGAACCGGGCTCTGAAATGGGCAAAATGGCCTGCGACCACGAAATGTAGCCTACGGCCACTGAGAGATGGTCTACGGGACCTCTCCCTCCCATCAGGAAAAGAAATAGAGAAAACCGAGTCTGGTTCGCAAACCATGGCAAGGCACGGAAAAGTCCGGAAGTCCGGAGGCAGGGCTCGCGGCCGCGACTCTGAAATTCCTGGACGAGCGCAATATGCAACATCACCAAGCGCTCAATCGGTGACGTCTGAGTCTCAAGGTCGGTCAAAAATGGGGTGTCTACAGTTGCCCCTCTTTGACAGAACTCGAAAGTCATAAGTGACGGGAGTGAATGTCAAAACCCAGAGACGACCCATTTTTGACAAGGCCGAAGACTTAGACAAATAGGTGAGATAAACAGAGATGTGCCCGCAGGCGCGTCCGCAGGCAGAGGGGGCAAAATGCAAAGCGATATGCACAATGCCAGATGTAACTTGATGATCATGCAAATGCAGCAAGCTGTAATGAAGCAAGTATTCGCAGATAGACGCAACAATTTTAAGCAAGAATGCAAAGCAACGACTACATTTCATGCAGTTAAGAATGCGGAGAATTATTCAATTCTCGCCACGTCTCACACGGAGAAGATACAATACCTGCGCAATTCATCTGGTCGCACCAGCCTCAAATGAACCGTACATACAATATCGTGCCTCATGGCGCTGGGGATCTCTCGCTTCTTCTTGGTTGAACCACAGGTACTACTTTTCTCCCTGACTATGGTCGCAGCTTTCCCTATTCTCCAACAGGGTGACAGACTAGGTTGGTTCAGTATCCAGAATTGAGGCGCATACATATGCTATCTCAATCTATGGGACTGCCATATAGATTTCAAGTCGAGGATATACCCCGGGGTATTTAAACCAGACTTTAGTCTCAGAAATCCCGAACCTTTGCGTTCTAGGCATAAGCCATTCGAACTCTAGTTTCCACCGTCTCAGTTGGTCTCCTAGGAACTCACCGCTAACACAGGCAGGTGGCTATACCAGACCATTGGAAGTCATTCGGGCACGACAAACACAAAAGGAATTGCACCTTTAGAGGATTTAAGGTCCCCTAGACCGAAGAGTGCACAGGACATTGCGATTGAAATGTAAGTAAAAGGCAAGTACGATGAGCAAAAACAGCGTAAATGATGATGCAGGATTTAAGGTCTCCTTAGACCAGGTGAGTGCACAAGACAGTGCGACGCAGAGTGAATGCACAAAACAGTGCTAAACAGATGCACAAAATAGTGCGATGCTAAAGGTGTACAAAACA
Source organism: Camellia lanceoleosa (assembly GCA_025200525.1). Classification (NCBI taxonomy): domain Eukaryota; kingdom Viridiplantae; phylum Streptophyta; class Magnoliopsida; order Ericales; family Theaceae; genus Camellia; species Camellia lanceoleosa. The sequence goes on along the minus strand of JANUSC010000016.1, from coordinate 1,595,365 downwards.
GTACGAGCAAGGTGAATGCACAAAACAAGGCGACATGATAAGGCAAGAAGATAGCGCGATGCAATGTATGCACAGCGCAAGTAATGGTCACGGCGCAAGATAGCGCGATGCAATGCACTAACAAGTACAGGTGAGATGCGCAAGATAGCGCGAATGGTACAATGCACAAAATAGTGCGATAAGCTAAGCAGCGCGATTGATTTGAAATGCACAAGACAGTGCAATGGAGGTGCGTAAAATAACGCGAATGATAAACTGCACAAAACAGTGCGATTGAGGTGCGCAAAATAGCGCGAATGATAAACTGCACAAAACAGTGCGATAGAGGTGCGCAAAATAGCGCGAATGATAAACTGCACAAAACAGTGCGATTGAGGTGCGCAAAATAGTGCGAATGATAAACTGCACAAAACAGTGCAATACACTAGACAGCGCGAGTGATTTGAAATGCACAAGAAAGTGCGATACGCTAAACAGCGTGATTGATATGCAATGCACAAAATAGTGCGAGTGAGATACAACCACAAGATGCACATACAGTGCAGGCCAGATACAAAGTGTAAGTGCACAGGACAGTGCGAGAAGGGATAAAATGCACAAGATAGTGCGATAAAATGCATCTTCTATGCAAGTATGGAAGCACATTCTATGCAATATTGAAAGCAAGCATATTCTATGCATGAAACAAACAAAGCATATTCTATGCAGAATCGAAAGCAAGCATATTCTATGCATGAATCATAACGATACGCGGCACGCATGCAACAACAGTGTATAAGAAAGTTCACATTCTATGCAATAGAGGAGCATCAAATATGTACTCTGGTGCCTCTGATTTACCTCTTAGAGGACTTCACAACATACTCAGCTCAGAAAGGGCACACCCTGTTCAAATTGGCGAGAGATAACATCTGCATGTAAAACCCTCGGGTGTTGCTTGGACTGTCATTCTAACTTGAAGCAGGCTTACACTTGAGGTAGAGGCGCACTCACACTTCAGTAGTATTAACAAGGCCGGAAGAGGTACATCCGGAATACAATCACGGAACTTGCTGAAGGTGAAACTCACTCAGATGCTTCGATTTTCCTTCTTTTATTCTGCTTTGCAGTCCGGAACCTAAATAGCTTCAGATAGGTCCTTGTTTTACTGTTCTGACATGACCTGGGTTGAACCCTGTGGTTTTTACAAAAGAATAAATTTTGTTTTGCGCAAATGTGGAGAATGGCACCGCACTCGGAGCACAAAACGATTTTATTTTTTGAAATTGAGGGATGAGTTTTCGACCAGGTATTGAGCCTACGACTGAACACAGCAAAACGACTCAACAAGAAAATAAAAGGCACACAACCTAGACACATCGAATAACACTCGAAACGACTCAAAACCAAAAAAAAAAATCGAGATAAAACAAAAAGACACGACACTCAGACGTGCACAGGGAGCCTGTTTCACCAGGTAGTGTTTCCCACCCTTTCTCATTTGTGGTTCTCACATCACTCGGCCCCCAAGCTCTGTTTTTTCTGAAAAAGCCCTTTTCTCACTTTTTCTCTCATCGCACATCTCTCTATTCTTCAATCTCTCATTTTTCATCCCTCCCCTGGGTGGTTGATGGATAAACAGGAAGTTGCGGGCTCTTGCCTCTAGCATGCTGCTAGATTCTTTTTCTCCTGCGCACAGCAGTGAACTTCTCCCACATAGGGGTTGTGCTACAACTGGGTGTGTAGCAAATCTGCAGCTGACCGGTTGACGATGCTCTACTGGGGAGGTTGGACGTGATAAGATCTGTCCAGATGAGGGAGTGTAATATCTTGCCCCATTCCAGCTCGTGCTTCGCACTTGGCTTCACACCTCGCTGCTCGGAGGGTGTGAGGGCTTTCTGCCCTTTGTTGTGCCCTTTTCTGGCGAATACGGTCCCCTTTTCGACAAGTAGAGTGCCCTTTCTGGCAAGTATTTTGACAAAGGGGAAAAGACAGAACACCCGACTCAACAGTGCCCCTAGTTCATCATTTTATCCATTTTTTGTTTTTGCTTTCTACTAAAACAGTTTTGACCAACATGCGAGTTAGATTAACATGCTTGTTCAATTTTTGATTTGAAATCATGCGAGTCAGGCTATGAGCACTGAAAATTTTCCTTTTTTGGGTCCAAGAAATGGTCTAGTTTTTGGAAAAGATGAAACAATTTTCGAGAAAATTAGTCAACCTCAGTAAAAGTTCTCAAAAACTATTCTTGCAAACGGCCAATGCTTAACAAGCACGGAACCTACTCTTGAGACGTACAACCTCGGATCTGGAGGGAAATTTCCCCTTGCTGGAGGGGAGCTGCATGGCAACGGAAAGTGGCAACGGAAAGTTGCCCCTTGTTTGGACGGCACCGCAATGCATTGAATGGCAACGGAAAGTTGCCTCTTGTTTGAATGGCATCGCATCGCATTGTAGTCAGTCCTCAGAGCGACGAACACAACCAGACTCTCAGATACAGAGAAGACAAAGATGACCAAAACCATTATATGGACATAGTTGAATTTGAAGTGTTTTATGGCCGGACTTCAGAATGAAGTTGCCTACGTGTCCCAAACATGGGAATCAAGCCTTACGTAGTTCGGGGTTAAGGTACACTCGGGTATTTAACCTCTCCTTTTTAGGCTCTAACTTTTGCCAAAGCGCCCGTTGCAGGTTTTCGACCTTACGAGCTATGTTTTTCTTTTCTTTTCTTTTTCTTCTTTTTCTTGCTCTAACTTTTGTCTGGGTCGCCCTTCCGAGTTTTCGGCCCAGCGAGCCTCTCAAAGGGTAAAAGGGTAATAAGTCCATGCCAAATGGTTTTAGGATCTTGAAGCCATCCGTATCCAAAAGAGTGGCTGTTGTATCGATTTGCAGAAGGATCCATCTTCGGCTCTTCGAGCACATCGGGCATTTTTGCCCCTAGTTTGAAGGGTGCTTCCGACCTAGCTTCGCAAGATGTTTTTGGTGACATCTGGTCTTCTTGATCTGATTTTCTTGCCGCTAATTCATGGGCTGCTTCGAATCTGGCCACTCAGGCCTCACATTGTAGTTGACCATTGAACATTTCGAATTCAAGTTCAAGGTTTGAAAGCAAATGGGTTGAGTCTCGAGGCTGAGAACGATCCTAGGCTGCACAATCTCAAGAGCGATTCCACACAGGTCTTCGTAGGACCGCGCAAAACATTTTGTTTTTGAAAATTTTAAGAAAGCGACAAATTGCTCGCGCTGAAGACAGTGTGAAACCAATCTGGATCAAGCCAGAGTCCTTCTCAGTACTCACGCTAACAAGCATGATTTCATTCATTAAGGGCTTAGCACGCCTCTCTTTCTCTCAGTTTGATCAAAGTTTTGCAAATCCCGAGGAATTCCTTCCTCTTCGTTTTCAACGCAGTGTTCAAAAGGTTTTGAAAAACTTAGGTCGTTACAATGACTTCAAGGCACAGAAAAGACAGAGTTCTTAGTCAAATACTGCCATCTCATTCAGCACTTCTGGCACAACTGGCACAAGGCAGGAGCGAGCACGAGCGAGCACAAGAATGTGAAAATCACTGTTGTTCTTTCAAAATCTGTTGGCACAACTGGCTCCCTGACAGAAACAGACTCAAAACAAAACGAAAAGATAAACACAAAACAAAATGGTGATACCCGAGGTAACACCCCCCGGAATCACCTGACTCCTATACAATAGATCGACTCGACACAAGAAGATGCACCCAAAACAAAAGAGACCGACTCAAAACAAAAAGACAGGCTCAAAACAAAACAACAAAACTGACCCATTACCCAAGTCAGAAAGCACAAAAACTGGTATTTGCACATTGCTCAGAACAGTGCGTGCCATTCCCACTTCCGGAGTAAACTGAGTGCCGCCCGCAGGTGGTTCATCCCCTGATCACATATTCATACTATCCCCCAAGTTCACTGATCCAGTGCCAATAGACTTTGCAGAGCTTGGCGGGAGGACAACTCCGTTGTCAAACAGATCCTGCACTTCATGGCGGAGACGGAAGCAGTCGTCGGTAATATGGCCAGTTTGCTGATGGTACGCGCAGTACTGGGTAGCATCATGTGTAGCTGGAAGAGGGTTCGGGAGAGGCCGAGGCTCAAGGGGTTTGAGATGGCCTTGTCCAACAAGGATTTGGAAAGCTTTGGACAAAGGCATATAGAGGGCATGGAAGACCCTCCGACCTCGGGGTTGGTACTTCAAGGTTTGTGGATTTTTGCTGGGCGCACCAGCAAAGGGATTGGCAGGTGCTGGCCTGGTTTGCCGATCTCTTCTGAGTGGAGGATTAGAGCTAACAGGATTGTTTCTGGTACAACGGCCCTTCTCCCGGCTGGCCCCTGGATTCAAACTGCCCCCAACTTGAGTGGCGAAAGTGTCATCCACGGTTTTTGCAACAACTGTAAGGACTTGCCCTTTGTTCAATCCCTCGGCATTCAAAGCCTCAACAGCAAATAGAAGATGTTCATGGGGACCAATGCCTGCCCCGACCTTGTTCTTACCGCTGACCTCCACTTTGCCCAGGGATTGGCCTTCCTCAAACGCAGTCTGTCCCAAGACTGGGGAGCCTTTTGACGTGAAATTCTCAGTATGTGGTGTGGTCAATGATGGAGCCAATGTCCCGGAAGCCAGATCTGTCACAGTTCTTTGAAGATCTTTAATCATTCCCATCAACTCAGAAGTAGTGGGTTCGCGGGTTTGTGATGATTGGGGTTCAGGTGCACCCATCATGCATAAGTCCATGCTTTCTGGGATAAACACCTCAGGCTTGGGTAGATGGGCCGGGGTGATGTATATGCTGGGGTCATAGGTGGATGGCAATATATGGATGAGATTGAGGTAGGCAGGAGATGTTTGGTCATTGGGGTCTGAAGGTGGAGCTATCGTCCGGTTGTCGATGAGATTTTGGACCTCATGACGAAGGCGGTAGCAACGGTTGGTGCCGTGACCGCGCTGCTGATGGTACATATAGTACTTGGCGGGGTTATGTCTGGCTGGGAGTGGGTCGGGAAGAGGTTGAGGATCGAGGGGTTTCAGATGCCCTCTTTCCATCAAGACTTTTAGTGCGCTAGTCAGGCTCATATAGAGAGGGGTGAAAGTTCTGCCCGGAGCTCGGGCTGGGCTGGCTGGTCGTAGGCTTGGTTTGGCAAAAGGGTTGGCTATGACGACTGTATTGATTTCAGTGGGTTTGGGAATAGTGCTACTTCCGGCATTGTTACTCCCTGCAATCGCCCTCCTTGTCGGTTCACTTGTTCTGGGAATGATCTCGCTGTTGAACGCATTCTCGACTTGAACCCCCAGTTCATGTAAGCTTTTGAAAGTGAATAATGGAGCGACTATCAATTTTTGCAACATATCATGCTCAAGGTTTCGCACCATCATCTGCACTTGATCCCTCTCAGAAGGGCGGCGATCTGTCATATGTGCTGCCTTTGCTCTCGACCTCGCAACAAATTCCACAAAAGGCTCTTTTGGGTTTTGGCGGGTTGCTTCAAGCTCTTGGATGGTCATTTCAACCTGGGTATTGTAGGAATACTGATCGACAAAGGCCTCAGCCAATTCTTCCCAGTTTTGCTTCACTTTATCCTCCAACTTAGCGTACCAAGCGGCTGCTACACCCAACCGGGTTCTTCCATACAGAGAGAGTTTTTGTGGCTTAGTCAGACCCATCGGCTTCAGGACATCCAAGAAAAGTCGGATATCTACCATTGGATCTCCAGACCCGTCAAAACGGTCAATATGTGGCATTTTGAATCTATCTGGGAGCCGGACAGCAGACTCAGTGTGCCCATCCTCAATGTCGGGAATGGAGTTAAGGCCTTGTGCCTTTTTGAATTGCTTCTCAAGGTTCGCAATTTTCACTGCGGTCAAATCGAGCTCATTATCATCAAGGGGATAAAGCCTCTCATTAGGCTGCACCAGGGGTCTAAAAACTTGGGTTTGAGTCAACCCTTCTCGAGGATGCGGACACTGCAAATCTTCAACTGGCGGAAGTAGGTCAAAGTTCGACTGGGGTCCCAAAGCTGGATGTGAGGTAGATGCCCCAGATGGGCGCTGCGTTTCAATACTGGTCTCAGCCTGCATGGCAGTTCCCTGATTTAACGCTGCTACCACGACCACAAATTCTTCCGAACCCTGTGCCATCACGGTCTGTTGAGCCTGAACAAAGGTGATGTGACTGGTGACTGACGGATCAAATGAACCGGTGAGCCCTGACTGGCCTTTCTTTGCCTTGCCTCAGCGAAAGAACACTGGTTTCCCTTGAATTGAATTTCTGACCTAACAAAGTCTATCAGCACTAGTCCAATGTACCCGGGGGATGTCGAAGCCTTCTGAAGCTATAGATCCAGGACTACCTAGCAAAAGAGAAAACATGCAGCATCTCAGCCTAACTTCACCAAAATGGATATGAGCATAGTTGAATGAGTGTGCCCTCTACTGAATTCTGCCCCCAAAATTCTGTTTCAAATCTGATACCCTCAGGTAAACTGATTCCCGAATACTGATCTGGTGCCCGGAGGCCTGATGCCCGAACTTGTAAACTGATACATGCATTCCTGTAAAGACGCACTCTAAAAGCACATAACAGATAATTGAGAGCCAAAACACCCCTATGTTGGGGTAGGGTTTCCCTGTCCTATTTTGTCAGGAACTAGGACTTCACTACGCACACAGCGGTTTCAAACAACCTATATCGGGTAAGCAACCTGTCCTAGTTTGGAATGGTCACTACGGATTTCGATATGCACTACATCGAATGGTCAAAAAGGGTGCCACAGTAAAATCGGGTTTGTGTTCCCATATTGGCAGAGCCCGTAACCGGTCAGCCTTGTGGACATGCCTTGACAAGACAAGCCTCCGGCAAACCGCTCAGGAATAGCAGATGGCAAACACAGTGTCCTAGGCGCACCAATGCAAATGCAATGCAAAGAAACACACAAATGTAGTCAAAACCAGATATCATGAGTTCGAGTCAAGTTCTCTAAATCCCCAGCAGAGTCGGAAGAAATCAGAGACGCCCCCAACGCATCCGGGAGAGAGGAGGCGAGTCCTCCCCCCCCCTCCCGCGTTCTGGTTCGATATTGGGTCACCACAGTTCAAGGACTCAAATGTCACGGTTCCTAATCTTGAACCAAAGAGTCCAAATCCGACAAATCAATTTTTTAAAACATATTTTTTGAAAGAAATGCCAAACATGGACTGCTTTGCCAGATACAGAGTCGCCACCTAAATATTTTTTAATGGGAAAATTTAGGAAACCCTAACTCGGTGCGGAAGGCCACGTGTCCGTCATCACCAAAGTTGCCTCGGCTCGGGAACTTGGGTACGATTGGGGAAGGTCACTTCGTGAGCACCCCCACTCGCCCGGTCAAAGACCGGCCTCTACTAACCATGATATCTATTTTTGAAAACATTGTGCGTTCTTATTCTGGTTATTAGCCTAGATTTACTATGTGATGCGCGCAGCATACAAGTATAGACTGGATCGCCTGAATTGGAACGAAACATTTCATGTTTGTTTGTTTGAAAATGGTTTGATGGTGCTACCCGCAGGTAGGCTAAGAAGTGAATTTGCCACCCTCGGGTGGGCTTAGAAAACATGGTTTTGCCACTATCTAGTGGGCTTAAAACAAAAATTTAATGAATTGTCCGAATCCAAATAACCCAAACCCCACCCACAGGCATTCAAGGCAATTATATCAGATAAGCACATAGCCTTATGGTAAGCATGCTATTCATGGCAGTCACTCACACGCATGCAAGGATGCTAAAGCATAAAACTCACCAAGTACTCCAAGCCAAAACAGAAGCTCATTAGAAATCATGCATGATCCTAAGTATACAGAAATTCCTAATGCAACACATGCAAAAATGCAAACTATAGCAGGCTCGGCAATTCTAAACATGGCATATGAAATGCTACAACTAACAAGTATTCAACTCGGAATTGAAATACAATGCAGTTTGTATGATGCACCGAGCCCGGTGCATGCAAAACAGATGAATGGATGCAAACATGCTATCATACTGTATGCTAATTGAAATATGCCCTAATCTAACCAACATAAGCAGGTAAATAAAAGGGAGAAAGAAAGGGGGGTTGGAAGACATGCACACACACACGCACCCTTATTACAGTTATGCCCTCGAGCAGAGGGTCCAACTAAATATACAGCCCCGAATGAAAGAATAGTACAGTACAAATGATACAGTCCGAATAATGTACAAATCCCTAATTAATTTACAAATTAACTAAGAAAGCTGTAAAACTGGCATGCAAGCCAGGGACTGCCTTGATTCCGCTCCAGATGATGAATGATGCATGCTTGGGCTGCTTTTGCGCGGAGATCCTCGGCGATGCCCCGATTAGCCTCTGTTTTGCAAGGTTTCTTGAAATGTGTGCCAAGCCTCGGAAGACTGCTGATTCTTGATTTTGCTGCGACAGAGAGCAGGAAAGGGGCATAGCAATGCATTTCACAAATATATGCATGCCTCGATCCTCGTGACACCAATCACGCATATCGATGCATGATGGCCGAGGAGCCAAATTGCACAACTCAATATAGAATGAATGCACATGAATGCTACAACAAAACCTAACTCCATCATGGATGATCCGGAGTGTCGGTGACTGGGGAATTGAGACCCGTTTCGTCACTCGGAGTACGAAACACACCTCGTTTCCCGTGCCCGGGCTAACTCCTATCCCGAACACAATGTAATATGCATGACATGCATGAATGCAACTAACATATAACCTAGCATGCACAATGCTATGAAAATGAGATGTCTCGAAATGCGTGCACATGGGCACGCAAACCGAGGAAATGATCCTAAAGCATGAAATGGCATACCCAATGCAAATTGGGCTTATACTAACACGAGTGGACCTTGGCCACACTCACATAAGAGGCCATTAGATGAAAATGAGATGCCTCAAAATGTGTGCACGCGGACACGCAAACTGAGAAAATGGCATACGCAATGCAATGAGACTAAAATGGCATAATCAATGCAATATGGGCTTATACTAACATGAATGGATCTCAGCCACACTCACATAAGAGGCCGATGGATGAAAATGAGATGCCTCGAAATGCGTGCACATGGGCACGCAAACCGAGAAAATGGCATACGCAATGCAATGGCATGGAATATGAAAATGCAAACATGCAAATGAATTTAAACACTGAAATGTGGGGGAAAACAGTCCCAGAACATGGCAAAGTGACACCAAATGCATGAAACGATACCGAAATGCAAAATTAGGCGCCCGAAATGGCCTATAGCCATGCAAACATGCACAATATGGACATGGAGTGTGAAGACAGAAACAAGGCAGTCCCAAAACAAGTATTTTTCAGCTATAAAACATGGCCAAACAGCAAGCATAAATAGGGCAAAAATGGCATACAAAAATGGCTCCGCAAGAGGGGTATTGAAGCAAGTCGTAAATGCAAAATTCAAACAGCAAAATACCCTTCTACAACACTGAAGAGGGAGCAAAAATATGACTATTTACAGTTTATGACAGCCCCCAAATCAATATACAAATATGCTCAAAATGCCATGCAAGAAGTAGGCCAACAAGAGGCTATAACATGAGGTATACAAAGCATTCACCAAACAACCAAAAACCCTTAATGAAACATGCCAAGAAGGCCAAAATATGGCTATTTTCAGTTCTGATCAAGGTCCAAAACAGAAACAAAATAAGCTAACAAAGCATGCAAAAATAAGGGCCAAAGAGGGCTACAATGAGGAGTGATGCATGGAAATGGAAAACAATGTTGAGCCCTTCTTCAATGTTGAAGAGGGGCTCAAAATAAGCCTATTCTCAATTTCTGACAGCCCCTAAAACAGATCACACATAGGCTAAAAATTTCATGCAAAATAGTGGCATACAAGAGGATATTGAAACAAATGCAAGATAGGGATCTCACATAGGGTTGAACCCTTCAACAAACATGTAAAATGGCTCAAAATAATGACCCTTTCAGTTAGGGTCGGAGCTCAAAGCAACAAGCAAATAGGCTAGAGAAATGAGGCAAAAATGTGCTACAAAATGGGGAAATGGCAACTTACCCTTGAAGACTACCCCTTTGATGACTCTTGGACCAAGTTGCAGCACCTTGAGCCTCTAAAAAACTGCTCCAAGCTGCTATGATGGACTGGTGATGGTGGTGCTTGGTGGTGATGAAGAAATGGAGCCAAAACTTGAGAAAATGAGAGAGATAGAGGGAGATATGTATGTATATGCTCCAAGCAAAAATTTCCAACCCCAAAACATGAGCTGGGCAGCTGGTTATATAGGCAAGAGGGAGGGAGAAAAGGTGGGAAAAAGGTGGAGGGAAATGACTCCAAGTTTCCCTCCAAAAGTTTCCCCCGGATACAGATATTTTTGGGGGAAAACAGATATACAGCTTTAATGTACTCACACTGGGGAAGCAGGTCGGCCAGGTGTTTGAGTTGCAGGTGGCCGGCCGGCCACCCCCCATGGCCGGCCAGCCAGGGGTCAAAAAGGCCAAACGGATTTTCCGGCTGGCCACCAGAGAAAGGTGTCCTCCCAAGTGCCCTCAACACAACCCTGTGGTTCAAAATTGGCAACTCTAAAACAAGAGAAAGAACAAGCCATTTTTAGGAGGGGTTCAAAAGGGTCAGGTGGAATTTCTGGCCGGCCATGTAATATTAGGATCCTCCCATGTGTGTACAACACAAATATGTGGTTTGGGGTTGAAGAAAGTGGCCCTAGGGTGGTCAACATTGGCTCGGAAGTGAGAAAAACGGGCGTCGGAGGGCGCCGGAGGAATATAACTGGTTGCTGAGACAATTGCTGGCCTCCCACCCTTAAGTCACCTTCCTGGTGATAAAACAGAGGTACCTGCCAAAAATGAACGAAAACCGATGCAAAATGCATGCTCGGGGGCCAAAACGCGCAGTTCGGGGTCCCGAAAACTGGCCGTTAAGCACCGAAAGTGGCGTTCGACCACGAAGTGGGTTTCTCAGACCCCAGTGTCCCTCGAAAGGGAATAAATAGGATGCACACCAAAAACTGGAGTGAACGGAGGTAGTTAGGCGGTCCCGAACTGAGGCACACGGCCTGACGGCTCCGAAATGTGTATACAAATTGATGGGATACAAAGTGTTGCGACATAGTATCATTGAATGATTGGTGAAATTCACAAGATATGAAAAGGATACGAGGAGAGACGTCCTTTGCACGCACCGAGCATCGCTCACAAAAGTCATGGCTTGAGGTCAACTCGAAGGTCCACTCATGTTCCAAAAGTGCGTTTTCCTGCAGTGTCTTGAATGATGAAGGTGTCAAACCACTCAATCGACCCGAACAAGGGTGCGGAATGCGCACTAACCGCAAAGGGGAGGTTGCTGGTATCTCTTCCGATACTTTGCTACCTCGTTATTCTCTTGCTTTTCTTTCCTTTTTACTGGTAGTTTACGCACATTGCACTGCCTCAAGCAGGTTTTATTTTTCAGAAGCGTGTGTTTTTGCAAAACACATGATGGAAATGAAACAGCCATTTTGTTCAAAATGTGTTACATTTGTGTTCTTTATGCATCGCGCCGCATGTCACCACATAACAGTGTGAATGAAATTGAAATTTTGTTTTGAAAACAAAGCATCGCATCGTAATAATCAGGTAGTGAACCAATTACAACTCGATAAGCAAAACAAAGACTCGACAAGCTAGCCAAGTGCGAGTACAACTTCATAAACAAATCAAAGACTTAAAGAGAGTGAGATACAACTCGAAAAGAAAATGTACAACAACTCGATAAGCAAATACGCGTGGCTCGGCAAGAATCGATCACCGGAGAGTACTGGAAGTGGTGGAATTCCCCAACATTCAGTATAAACAGCTCAGGGAACAAGGGAGGAAGACCACCGGCCAAATATGAAGGCCATCGGCCGTGAGGTGTGGCCATCGGCCAGAAGCTTGATCCATCGGCCAAAAATGGTGGCCGGTCGACACTATGATTGGCCGGTCGGCCATGAATTGTCAGCACCAGCAGAATGCTGACATCTGTCCTCCACTCAACCTTATCTTCTACAAAAGGGTCTCAGCTTCGTGGTTTTCTTCATTTTAACACTGATTTGCCCCAAATGGAAGTGCTTCTTGCCCAAAATCTTACAACTTGGATTAACAACTTGGATGGCTAGGAAAAGTTGAATTTCCGGAGTTTCAGCATAAATGCACCATTCACTCTGGGTCGTACCCCATTGCATTTTCCGTTTCTCCATGCCACGGTGAGGTTTTGGAATCCGGTGACACACGTCTTCAGCTTTAGCGGGCAAGAGGTGTGTCCTACCTTCGAAGATTTCCAAGCTCTAATGGAATCTGAGCGTGACGAGGAGATTCTGCCTTAACTTCATTTTGGCCATGCCCAAGCCTTAGGACAAATGTGCGGGCTTTCAATACCCGATGATTGTTCTTTCATTTATGATGGAATGCTAGACGTTCCGAATTTGATTTGCCGTTTCTCTGGGACTGGTGACCGCGGTGACCATCACTGGCAAGGCTTCCGAAGGCACGCCCTCTGCTTATGCATGTTGTCTTATTTTCTTTTTGCCTCAGGCTCCGGGGGATCTAGCACCCGGTTGATCGAGGTTGCCCAAGGCTTGAAGGAGGGCAAGAGCTGCATTGCCCTGACTCTGGCTGAGACGCTGATGGGTTTGGATACTTTCCATCGCCATGATTTCCATGGGGAGTCCACTATCGCCGAGTAATGTTTCCCACGCCATCTCACAGATATGTTACTCACATCACTCGGCTCTCAAGCTCGGTTTTTCTCACAAAAACCCTTTTCTCACTTTTCTCTCGTCGTACACCTCTCTATTCTTTATTCTCTCATTTTTCATCCCTTCCTAGGTATGGTTGATGGATAAATTGCAGGTTGTGGACTCTTGCCCAGCATATTCAGTTCGCGGCTACTTCTTTCGACAATGACTAGTCAATACCCTTGATGAGGGGTGGTGGTTTGAATGGATGTGCAATTTGTCCGCAGACCGTATTGCTTGGCGATGCCCTTGGCTCAATCTACCGGCGATGGGCTATAGCATGACCCGCTAACTCGGAATTCAGCTGATCGGCTTGACTCACTGAGTATTCTATTTCCCGTTCCGATTCCAGCGCCAGTTCGGTCAAGATCAGACTTGCCCGCCAGAGGGGATAGAGTATCCGGCTACATTCCCGATTCGGGGCGCACAGCTTGCCCGATATACCACAGCATGGAGGACAAGAGAACTCCTGGCCCCCGCTCCTACTTTCAGTTGCATTTTGTCTGATGAGTGCTTGGATTGGCTCAATGAAGAGGCACAGATTGGGCCCAGCTTGGTATCAGAGGCTTCGACCAGCTCTGGGAGGGGGTGTACGAACACCTGACTTGACTATACCCCGGATTTATTGCTTTATTAGTACTTTCAAGTTTTCTTCATGAATGTAATAAAAAGCAACTTCAGTTGTATGTGAGAGCAGGAGAACTCTATTTTGAAATCGATGAAATTGAAGGTTGTGGTACTGAAAATTTTTCGTTGTGGTCCAAAAATGGTCTTAGTCGTAAAAAGATTAATTTAAGCAAAGTCAACTTTTATTAAAACTTTTCAAAACCATTTTCGATATGGATCAGAACTGGACACGCTTGAGATCTGCCACTGAGACGCACAACATCAGATCCCAGCAACTGGAAAGTTGTTCCTAGTCTGAAGAGTACCGCGACACTGCATGGCAACGGAAAGTTGCCCCTAGTTTGAATAGCACTACACCGGAGATCACGATGAATGTTGATGGACAAAGATGACTGAGATGATCAAATGGACAAAGTTGATCGGGGAAAATGTTTATGGCTGAACTTCGGGATGAAGCTGCCTACGTATCCCAAAGATGGGAATCAAGCCTTACGTAGTTCAGGCTTGGGTTCACTCGAGTATTTTCACTCTCCTTTTGCGCTCTAACTTTTGCCAAGGTCGCCCTTTGCGGGTTTTCAACCTTGCGAGCTCAGTTTTTATACTTTCCAATTTTTTTGTGCTCTAACTTTTGCCTAGGTCGCCCTTTCGGGTTTTCGGCCTAGCGAGCCTCTCAGGGGAAATATTTCTTCAACTTGTCCATATTGATCGGTTGGGAGAACTCCAGGCCATCTAGGTCCATCAGAGCCACAGCTCCACCTGACCAAATAGCTTTGATGATATAGGGACCAGTTCAATTGGGTCTGAACTTGCCCCTTGGGTCATGGATGGGAGCTCGATTGTCCTTGAGCACCAAATCTCCTTCCTTCAAATTCCTGGACTTAACTTTCTTGTTGAAAGCCCGGGCAATTATGCGCTGATAACTTTGGACATGGTACAATGCTTTCAGTCTCCTTTCATCAAAGAGCATGCGTTCCTCAAACTTGCTCTGCTGCCAATCTGCTTCAGCTATCTGACACTCGGCCAGCACTCGCAATGACGGGACGTCAATCTTGATAGGTAGAACGGCCTCCATCCCACAGACTAATGAATACGGAGTCGCTCCAGTTGAAGTTCTAATTGAAGTCCGGTAGCCCCACAGGGCAAACGGAAGCTTGTCTGGCCAGTCCCGGTAGGTTTCCACCATCTTCTGCAGTATGTGCTTGATATTCTTGTTGGCGGCCTCAACTGCACCGTTGGTTTGTGGCCGATATGTGGATGACTTATGGAAAGCTACGTTGTACTTCTCCAACAAATCAATCACTTCCTTCTTGAAGTGGGAACCGTTATCTGAAATTATCTCGTTTGGGACCCCGTAATGACAAATGATGTTGTTTCTGATAAACTTTGCAACATGTGAAGCCTTTAACACCGCATAGCACTGGGACTCAACCCACTTGGTGAAATAATCTATTGTAACCAAGATGAACTCATGTCCATTCGACCCCTTCGGAGTAACAGCCCCAATCACATCAATTCCCCATACTGAAAATGGCCACGGCGAAGTCATGTTGTACAGCTTCGACGGCGGGATATTCATGCGGTTCGCATGGATCTGACATTTGTGGCATCACCGAACAAATCCGATACAATCCTCCTCCATGGTGGACCAATAGTAACCCTGCCGGAGGATCTTCCGAGCCAACATTACCCCGTTCATGTGCGCACCGCATTCTCCTCCATGGATGGCCTCCATCAGGCGTTTCAATTCTTCAGTTTCTATACACAGCTTGTGCATTCCCAGATGACCCCTCTTATCTGATTTACCCATGAGATGATGGTGAGCGGCCATTCTTCTGATTGCCCTTTTATCCTTGGCATTTGCCCCTGGTGGATATGCTTCCTTTTCCAAGAAATTCCAAATATCATAATACCAGGGGTTTTCGTCCTGGACCTCCCCTATAGCAGCAATCGACTCGTAGGCTGGTGGAAATTCTGTCAATGATATTTGGACGATCAGGACTGGACGGGATGTCTATCATGGAAGATAGAGTTGCTAAAGAATCTGCGAACCTGTTGTTCCCTCTTAGTAGATGGATAAAGTTTAGCTTCTCAAACCGAGGAATTAACAAGTCCAAGGTCTGGTGATACATCATCATCTTTTCTTCCTTGACTTTCCAGTCTCCTTTTGCTTGGGACACAACCAAGTTCAAGTCCCCGATGACGTCCAACCGTCTTGCCCCTAGTTCTAGGGCTGCCTCTAGACCGGCAATGCATGCCTCATACTCTGCTTCATTGTTCGAGACTTTGAACCGGAGTTTGAATGCTAGGGGAACACGGGAATTGTCGGGTGCTATTAGCAACACTCCTATCCCATACCCATACTGGTTTGACGCTCCGTCAAAGTACATAAATCAAGTTTAAGTCATCGATGTGCAAAAATGGCCTCATCACGGGAATAGGTACTCAAGCGCTTCATCCTTCATGGTGGGTGTGCAGGAACTCTCGCTCTTGCCCTTCCTTCTTGACTTGCGCGTCACATATTTTAGATCGAATTCGGAGAGCAACAACAACCAACAAGCTAGCCTACCCGTAAGTGCTAGTTTCTCGAAAAGATATTTGATGGGATCGAGTCGTGAAACCAACATTAAAGAGTGAGCTAACAAGTAGTGCCGCAGCTTCCTGGTAGCCCATACCAAAGCTAAGCAAGCCTTCTCCAATGGTGTGTAGCGAGTCTCATACTCTAGCATCTTCTTGCTCAGAGAGTAGATGGCTCTCTCCACTTTGTCTTCTGATTCTTGCGCGAGCATACAGCCCATTGTAGTCTCAGTCACTAAAAGATACAATATCAACGGCTTCCCTGGTTCTGGCGGTGACAACACGGGCAGGTTCTGTAAATATTCTTTGATCTGTTCGAAAGCAGCTTGGCATCGGCCGTCCCACTGGAACTTCGTTCCTATCTTCAAGAGACCAAAAAGTGGTTCACAAGTCAAGGTTAACTTTGAGATAAACCATCTTATGAATTGCACTTTACCCAGAAAGCCTCGCACCTCCTTTTCAGTCATTGGTGGTGGCATTTCTAAGATTGCCTTGATTTTGGAAGGGTCGACTTCGATGCCCCTTTGTGTAATCAGAAACCCCAGCATCTTTCCCACGGGGTGGTGAAAGCAGTCTTCTCCCGGTCTTCGAGTGCCATCACTATCTGATTATAGCCTGAGAAGCCATCCATAAACGAAAGCAAAGCATGCCCCGCTCTGAAATCCACCAGCTCATCGATTTGTCGTAGGGGAAAGTCGTCCTTCGGACTGGCTCTATTCAAATCCCTGAAGTCCACGCATACTCTGATCTTGCCATCTTTCTTTGGCACTGGAACAATGTTGGCCAGCCAAGTCGAGTATTCGGATACCAGCAGGAAGTCTGCATCTATTTGCTTGGTGACCTCTTCCTTAATCTTGATGGCCCAGTCTGGGCGAATTCTCCTGAGTTTCTGTTTAATAGGTCGGGCCTCGGGGTCAAGAGGGATCCGATGCTGTACAATCTCAGGATCGATTCCAAGCATGTCTTCGTAGGACCACGCGAAAACATCTTTGAAATCTTTTAATAAAGCGACTAAGCGCTCGCGTTCCTCCGAAGACAACGTGGACCCGATCTGGACCAGCTGGGGGTCCTTCTCAGTACCAACATTCACAGTAGTGATTTCATCCATTAATGGTTTAACAAACCTCTCCTACTCCTGTTCAATTAAGCGCTGCAAAATCGGAGGAATTTCATCCTCGTCGTTTTTATCAAAATTTTGAAAATCCTGATTTAAGCAATAAATCAAAGGCACAGAAAAGTACTCATAAACCACATTCACCTCATTCTCATTAGCTACTTCCAAACCGTCCGATTCTTCTGTTACAACAGACTCAAAAGAGAAAGAAAAAGACGACCTGGCAGATTGTGGCATCGGGTTATCACCCCAGAATCTGGGACTCGACTTAGTCGAGCTGGAATCTGATTCTGACTCACAAGACTCAGTGGAATCAGATTCTGGCTCACTACCTAACCCGGTGCTATTCAAAAATCCCTCTTGGTACTGCCAGACGAGAGAGGGTGCGATGGATGCATCCAAAATGTTGGCTAGTAGGCCCGCAACCGTTTCATCTCCGATCATGGACACCAAGGAGTTATCCCCCAAGCACAACTGGTCGATCGAAGGATCTGAAAGTAGACATGCCAATGCTACTCCCACTTCCAGCTCTGTGTCCTCAGACTCCATTTCCTTGCTATGCTCAGTCTCAACTGAGGGGTCTTTCTGCCCTTTGGTAGCATCATCCTCAGATAACTGAAGATCAAAGAAGATCTCGAACCCCGGCATGCACTTCCTCTCCGCGTTCAGCCACGGTTCCGAAAAACCACAGAATGGAAAATCCTCCCCCTCCCGGACGAAGCGTCCGTTCAGGGTACCCTGGATGGGCCGGTGTATCAACTCAAAAGGTTTCCCCATTTGTTTCGCTCTAGCTCTTCCAGCCATTTCCTTTCCCTTTCTTATCCAATCCTCCTTGGTGGGCAGATAACCCAGACCAAAGGTATGAGGGTTATGTGGCACCTTGGCCAATGCTGCGATGCCTTTCCGGCCGCTCTTTCCTAATCCCATCCCGGGGACGTGTTGGAGTTTGTTCATGAGATACACTGCTTGAGCACTGACGTATATCCCGTCGTTAGCAGCCATGATGCTTTGTACAACTTGAGCCTCAGCTAAGGTAAAACCCGACATAAACACATCCTCCATACCATGCTCAATTTCTAGAATAGGCGTAGATACCTCCGGTGGCGGGTGGATTGATGAATTCCCGAAAACAATGGCTATTCCCTTCCCATGGGGGTATTTCACTATTTGATGCAAAGTGGATGAGACTGCCTTTACCTGATGCAGCCACGACTACCCCAAAAGCAGGTTGAAAGTTGTAGGAACCTCCAAGACATGGAAATCTATCTCATCTTGTCCCGGCCCAACCTTTGTTTGAATCTTAACTGTTCCCATCACTTCCCGGCTTGTGTTGTCGTACGCTCGAATTACTTGCTCTGTTGGCACAAAGTCTGCCATCTTCAAACCAATCGCATACGCCGCCCTCGCCAGGCAGACATTGATGGCGGATCCCGTATCAACAAGAACCACCGGTATCCACTTGCCTCTACATTCCATAGAGATGTAGAGAGGCTTGTTATGGTTTGCCCCCTCGGGTGGTAATTCCTTGTCAGAAAATGTCAGCAACGGGGCAGCCCCTCCTAGAAAGACTAATCCTACCAGCTGTTCCGGCGTAGTTTCTATCGAAAGCTTAGCCTTGTCCATGGCTGAAAGGACAGCCTGTCTATGCACTCAGGAAGCCATAAGAAGTCCCCAGATGGAGATGTCTGCCTGTATCCTTTTCAATTGTCTTAGAACGGCCTCATCTTCAAGTTGCTTTTCCTTCTGCTTCTCAGCCTCTCTATCCTTCCCAGAAGCCTCGGGTTGATCTAGGTGTGGGGCTTTGAAGTACCGCCCACTCCGTGTCATATGGTCGATTTCTCCCAGGTACCAGGTGTCATCGGGTTGGTTGCTTCCCCAATCCTCATCCGTATGGGCGAGACATAAGTCTTCATCTTCCCACTACATCCCATCAGCAGCTGACAGACATCTGTCCGGCTCTGGTACGACTGTTCTCGTACTCACAGTACCTTCCATCCTCATGCTCGTAGCATCATCTATTTCTGTGCACACAGCAGTTCCAGTCCCTACATGGGCCTTTGCTTTTCTGACTCTCTCAGAATCTTCAAATCTTTCCTGTTCTGACTGTGTCAATTCCGCTGGCTGCTTGATGATCCCTGTAGTCAAGATGCTCCAATCCTGAGCGAAATTCTTTATACCGACACTCCCCGGCTGTAGACGCGCCCCCAGGCGAGGGCCTTTCGCTACTACAGTTTGGACTCTCCGTTTTTGTTTGTCGCGGTTCTTAATCTGAACCGAAAAGTCCAACTCTGGCAAATCGTTTTGAGAAAAATAGATTTTGGGAAGAAGTGCCAAACATGGACTGCTTTGCCAGATACAGAGTCGCTACCTAAATATTTTTAAAATGGGGGAATTTAGGAAACCCTGACTCGGTGCCAAAGGCCACGTGTCCGTCATCGGCAAAGTTGCCTCGGCTCGGGAACTTGGGTACGATTAGGGAAGGTTAGCTATGAGCACCCCCTCTCGCCCGGTCCGAAGACCGGCCTCTACTAACCATGATATCCATTTTTGAAAACGTTATGTGTTCTTATTCCGGTTAATTAGCCTAGAATTACTATGTTATGCGCGCAGCAAACAAGTATAGACTAGATCGCCTAATTTGGAAATAAACATTGCATATCCGTTTGTTTTGAAAATACTTTGGAATTTGCTACTCACAAGTAGGCTAAAACACGGATTTCAATGAGTTTTTTCCAACTCAAACAATCCAACCTCCACCCACAGGCATTCGAACAGTTTATATCACATAAGCATTTAACCGCATGGCAAGCATACTGTCATGTTAACATTCACACGCATGCGAGATGGTAAGGCATAAATACTTACATTGTACTCCGTGCCAAAACAATAAACTAGTTAGCAAACATGCATGTCCCTAGTTCATGTTAAGTGGTTAATGCAACACAGGCAAGGATGCAATTTAGAGTAGGCTCGGCTAACCCTAAATTGGCATGTGAAATGCAATCATTCGATACACGTAT
Source organism: Camellia lanceoleosa (assembly GCA_025200525.1). Classification (NCBI taxonomy): domain Eukaryota; kingdom Viridiplantae; phylum Streptophyta; class Magnoliopsida; order Ericales; family Theaceae; genus Camellia; species Camellia lanceoleosa. The sequence goes on along the minus strand of JANUSC010000016.1, from coordinate 1,575,227 downwards.
TCAATTTGGAATCGAAAATAGAATGCAGTTTGTATGATGTACCGAGCCCGGTGCATGTAAACAAATGCATGAATGCACGCATGCATTGCATAAAGTATGCTAAAATAAACGTGCCCTAATCTACCGTCATAAGCAGGTAAATAAAAGGGAAGAAAGAAGTGGGGGTTGGAAGATATACACACACCCACACACACTTATTACAAATACGCCCTCACTCGGAGGGACCAAATAAATATTACAATCCGAATAATAAACAAATTAATTATTACAACAAAACTTCTAATCTAATTAAAATGAATGCGAAGAGAAGATGGCCGCAGCCCCCGCCTCGAGATGCGTGAATGATGCATGCTTCGGTCCGTCTTGCCCGGAAAGTCCGTGCCATGCCACTACTGCCTCTATTTTCACTGCCCTGCTTCTCTGAAAATTGCCAAAGTCCCGGAACAGGCTCCTTGCACACTGAGGATCATCATCGGCTAGAAGAAGTTCCCACCGGCCATGGGGAAAGTCCACCGGCTGGATTTCATGCCACCGGCCACACATTTCATGCCGGTCGGCACTATATACTGCCGGTCGGCAGAAAATTCAGCGAAGCAGTTTTGTGACAACGAGGGACAAGCGATTGCATGGCATGTAATTTTAGGCAAATGTGAGCATGACCATGCTCCCTATCATGTGTTACACTCAAGAGAGCATGGCCCTCGACCCTCGGGCCACCAATTATGCAGTCGGGTGCATGGTAGCCTAAAAGGTCAAGGTTGCATTTTAATGGAAATGCATGCAAACACACGAATGAAGACCAAGACCCTATCATGTATTGGTCAAGGGCCTCGGTGACCGGGAGTTGAGACAAGTTGCATCACTTGTAGTACGAACTCATCTCAACCCTCACACTTGGTTTGACGCCCCAAACCAAGCAATGCAATGCGCGTCATGCAAACATAGCTTGAAAATGCAACATGGAACTAGGATGAAAACATACCAAATGTCATGCAACTATCATATTAAGTATGCAAAATGCATAGACCACACAAGATGTTAATATGATGCAAACATGGACCGATTATGCAATAGAACTAGCATGTGACAAGACCACACTAATCAACCATGCAACAAACATGATACAAGCGTGCAATAGTGGGCTTAAACCATAAAGGGTCAGACCTCAATCCACCCCAAAACAGTGGCCAAAAGTGTCCCAAGGTGATGGACAATCATTCAAGCAAACATGCAACCATAAGGGCCTAAGGCTAAGGCACAAAGTGAAGCATTCCACTACCTACTAACATGACCACTCATGGCATATATTAGACAAGCAAAAACAGAATTTTAGCATGCAAAAATACACCCAAACCCTTTGATATGGCAGCCCCAAAATGTCTTAAACATACAAGCATGTGCAAGGCCTATTTCAAGGCATAAAAGGGGACACTTTCAAAGCATGAGAGAGGTCACATATGCAAGCATACACACATGATTTATGGACTGAAATATGGTCTATGATGATATCAAATCATGAGGCTAAGGTAGGCTAATCATGCTAGAAGCCAAAATACTCAAGATTTGCAAGCCAGAATGCAAAGCAACCACATGAAGCATGCCAAACATGGCCAAAACAGTGGCTAACAGACCTCGTGCAAGGCATAACAATGCTAGTAACTTCATGAAGTTAAGTCAAATCATGCAAAGATCATGGCCTAAATGCATGGTATACTTCTATGCCAAATAGAGGAATACAAAGCAAGTGTAATGTGCATGCAAAGAGGTACAAATCCGACCATTCATAGAGGCAACATATAACCTAAATAGCACAAAAACCATCTGATATGGAGCCAAAAACCAGTCAAGCATGCATCTCATCCTTTAAGCCAAAAGTATGCAAAAATGGAACACAAAGGGGAGAGGGGTGTCCCTCCCCTATACAAGACTTCAAACCACCTTCTCACCACTGAAAATCCACTGGATTTCAGTGGTAAAAAGATCCAAACACACAAGAAAACAAAGCCTTACAAAAGAGGCACCAAAATGGCCAAAACAAGGCCTAAGAGGGTGAGTTTTCACTCAAACCACAAAGTGACCTTAATGAATGTTCTAAAGCAAGAAAATACAAGCCTTTTCTATGTTATTCACAAAGCCAAAAACACAAAGCAATATAGGTAGAAAGCTAATGCAAGTTTGGGGAAACTAAAGCAACATGCTTACCCTTGAAGAATCTTTGAAGAACAGGTGGTGCATCCCTCTTCTAGTGATCAAAATCAGTCCAAAACCTCACAAAACAACCCTCCAAACCTCTCAATCTCGGAGTTAGGTGTGAGGGTGTGTGTTATAGTGCAAAAGTAAGGTAAAAACACACTATTTAGGCCTAAAAACACACACAAAGGGGAGAGAGAGGGAAATGTAGAGAGAGGGAATATATAACAGAGGTATAGATACAAAAGCTCTGGTTTTTCTATCAAAGTGGCTAACCTCTATCAAAGGGAGAGGAATGGTGCTTATATAGGCCAAGAAACTTAATAGCTAAGCAAAAGAGGGAGGTTCAAGGGGTGCAAAGGGGTCTTGGCTTCTAGGGGAAGTTAAGACAGCTGGCCAAGCTTCTCCAAGAAGCTTGGCCAAAGGGTTCAACCTTCTAGAAGCTTAGAGGGTTCAAAGGTGCACAATGGTGCAAAGTGGCCACTCCCGTGCATAGGGAGTGGTGATGGTGCACTCCAGCTGGCACAGCTTCCATGCACCATACCTGAGGGTGCAAGGGGTTCAAACCGGCCAGCAAAATAGGTCACCGGCACAAAAAGGTGCCGGTCGGCAACATATAGTGCCGACCGGCCATGTATTTTTAGAAAACAGTGCCGATGGAACACAAATGCTGTCGGTGGTGTGTGCGGACAGCCGGTGGATTTCAGGGGTGGCCAACAAGCCTCCCCCTACCCTCAGGTACAAAAACACACAAGTCTTTGGTGCAAAACCAAGAACAGTACAAGCCGGTTGAGAGATCCTGAGGCACGACGCGCAGCCGGGACCTGCGGGAACTCAAAACAAACACAATCATGGATAATCGCCGAGTGTTCAAGCGGTGACGTCCAAGTCTCGAGGACGGTCAAAGATGGGGTGTCTACAGTTGCCCCTCTTTGACAGAACTCGTAAGTCATAACAATGACGGGAGTGAATGTCAAAGCCCAGAGACGACCGATTTTTGACCAGGCCGAAGACTCAGACAAGCATACAGGACAATTAAGATATGCGCCCGAAGGCAGGGGCAAAATGAAAGACAATGCACGAAGCCGAACATAACTTATGATCATGCAAAGAAAGATGTAACGAAGTAGACATGCAACAGTTTTAAGCTAGCACACACCAAGCTATACTAGAATGCAGAAAGGGCGTAAGAGAATTATGGAATTCTCGATACATCTCATGCGCTAGCTTCAAATGAACCGTACATACAATATCGTGCCTGAGAAGAAAACAAACTTTACCAGATACAATATCGTTAGCAATATGCATGATCAATGCAATCGAAAGCTGCGTGACAACGCAATGCCAGTCGAGCGGGATGCACCATAATGCTGTGAAGGTGCAGACACATGTAAGTAAAGCATGCGGTCTATGCAAGCAATGTGTATAGGCAGTTGTAATTGAACACATATGAGTAAAGCAGTGCACGCGTGCAAGCAATGTGTATACAAGGAACTTGAACACATGTAAGTAAAGCAGTACACACATGCACGCAATGTGTATAAAAAGGAACTTGAACACATGTAAGTAAAGCAGTGCACGCGTGCAAGCAATGTATACAAGGAACTTGAACACATGTAAGTAAAGCAGTACACGCATGCACGCAATGTGTATAAAAAGGAACTTGAACACATGTAAGTAAAACAGTGCACGCGTGCAAGCAATGTGTATACAAGGAACTTGAACACATGTAAGTAAAGCGATGCGCATGCGCAATGTGTATAAAAGGAACTTGAACACATGTAAGTAAGCGATTGCACGATGCAAGCATTGTGTATACAAGGAACTTGAACACATGTAAGTAAGCGTTACGCATGCATAATGTGTATAAAAAGGAACTTGAACACATGTAAGTAAGCGATGCGCAGCGTGCAAACAATGTGTATACAAGGAACTTGAACACATGTAAGTAAAGCAGTACACGCATGTACGCAATGTGTATAAAAAGGAACTTGAACACATGTAAGTAAAGCAGTGCACGCGTGCAAGCAATGTGTATACAAGGAACTTGAACACATGTAAGTAAAGCAGTACACGCATGCATGCAATGCGTATAAAAAGTAACTTGAACACATGTAAGTAAAGTAGTACACGCATGCACGCAATGTGTATAAAAAAGAACTTGAACACATGTAAGTAAAGCAGTGCACGCATGCACGCAATGTGTATGAAAAGGAATTTGAACACATGTAAGTAAAAGCGATTACGCAATGTATGAAAAGGATTGAAATTTGAACATGGTAAAACATGATGCTGAAATGCAACGTATTGCAACACAATGTAATGGAATTCACAAGATATAAAAGGATACGGGAAGGGACGTTCTTCGCATGTTCCGAGCATCGCTCACAAAAGTCATGGCTCGAGGTCAACTCGAAGGTCCACTTACGTTCCAAAAGTGCGTTTTCCTGCACTGTCTTGAATGATGAAGGCGTCAAACCACACAATCAACCCGAACAAGTGTGCGGAATGTGCATTGACCGGAAGGGGAGGTTACTGGTATCTCTTCCGATACTTTGCTACCTTGTTATTCGCTTGCTTTCCTTTCCTTTTTAATAGTTGTTTAAGCACATTGCATTACCTCAGGCGGGTTTTATTCTCTTTTGAAATTGCATATTTTTACAAAAATTCATGACGAAAATGTAACAGCTATTTGTTCAAAAAAGTGTTGCATTCGCACGTTCTACGCATCTGTAGACGTCCCCGAACGCATCCCGGGCGAGGAGTGCGAGTCCCTCCCGTTCTGGTTCAATATTGGGTCACCACAGTTCAAGGACTCAAATGTCACGGTTCTTAATCTTGAACCAAAGAGTCCAAATCCGGCAACTCATTTTGAGAAAACAGATTTTTGAAAGAAGTGCCAAACATGGACTGCTTTGCCAGATACAGAGTCGCCACCTAAATATTTTAAAATGGGGGAATTTAGAAAACCCTGACTCGGTGCCGAAGGCCACGTGTCCGTCATCACCAAAGTGACTTGGCTCGGGAGCTTGGGTACGATCGGGAAAGGTCAGCTATGAGCACCCCCTTTCGCCCGGTCCGAAGACTGGCCTCTACTAACCATGATATCCAATTTTGAAAACCTTATGCATTCTTATTCCGGTTATTAGCCTAGAATTACTATGTTATGCGCACAGCAAACAAGTATAGACCAAATCGCCTAAATTGGAACAAAACATCACATGTTTGTTTGGAAAATGGTTTGCTACTCGTAAGTAGGCTAAAATGCAGGTTTTGCCACCCTCAAGTGGGCTTTAGAAAAGATGGTTTTGCCACCATCAAGTGGGCTTAAAACTCACAGTTTTAATGCATTGCTCCAATTCGGGTAATTCGACCTCCATCCACAGGCATTCAAGCAGTTATATCACATAAGCAGCTAGCCTCATGGTAATCATGCTATCATGGCAACACTCACACGCATGCGAGGATGCTAAAGCATAAAACTCACCGAGTACTCCAAGCCAAAACAGAAGCTCATTCGAAATCATGCATGATCCTAAGTATACAGAAATGCCTAATACAACACTTGCAAAAATGCAAACTATAGCAGGCTCGGCTATTCTAAACATGGCATATGAAATGCTACAACTAACTAGTATTCAACTCGGAATTGAAATACAATGCAGTTTGTATGATGCGCCGAGCCCGGTGCATGCAAAACAGATGAATGGATGCAAACATGCTATCATACTGTATGCTAATTGAAATATGCCCTAATCTAACCAACACAAGCAGGTAAATAAAAGGGAGAAAGAAAGGGGGGTTGGAAGACATGCACACGCACACGCACCCTTATTACAGTTGTGCAGAGGGTCGAATAAATATCTGATCCCAAATAAATATTACAGTCCAAAATAATAATACAGTCCCGAATAAATAATTACAAAACCCTAATTAATTAACAAATTGAACTAGGAAAGCATTAAAACTAGCATGCAAGCTAGGGGACTGCCTTGACTCTGCTCCAGATGATGAATGATGGATGTTCTGTTTGCCTTGCGCGGAAATCCACGGCGATGCCCCGATTAGCCTCTGTTTGCACTTATTCTTGAAATGCGCGCCAAGCTCCGAAAGACTGTTGATTCTTGATTTGCTGCAACAGAGAGCAGGAAATGGGCATAGCAATGTATTTTCAAAAATGTATGCATGCCTCGATCCTCGTGCCACCAATCACGCATATCGATGCATGATGGCCGAGGAGCCGAATTGCACAACTCAATATAGAATGAATGCACATGAATGCTACAACTAAAACCTAACTCCAACATGCATTATCCGGAGTGTCGGTGACAGGGGAATTGAGACACGTTCCGTCACTCAGAGTACAGAACATACCTCGTTTTCCGTGCCCGGGCTAACTCCCATCCCGAAGACAATGCAATACGCATGATATGCATGAATGCAACTAAGATACAGCCTAGCATGCACAATGCTATGAAAATGAGATGCCTCGAAATGCGTTCAGACGTGCACGCAAACCGAGGAAATGATGAATGCAATCTAAGATACAACCTAGTATGCACTATGCTGTGAAAAAGAAATGCCTCGAAATGCGTGCACATGGGCACGCAAATCGAGGCAATGGCATATGCAATGCAAATGACATGGAAATATGATATGGGCTTACACTAACATGAGAGAGCCTCAGCCACACTCACATAAGAGGCCGATGGATGAAAATGAGATGCCTCGAAATGCATGCACATGGGCACGCAAACCGAGGCATGGCCATAAGGCATGAAAATGGCATACGAAATGCAATGATGGGCTTATACCAACATGAGAGAGCCTCAGCCCACTCACATAGGAAGCCGCCGGATAAAAATGAAGTGCCTCGAAATGTGTGCACACGGGCACGCAAATCGAGGCATGGCCCGAAGGCATGAAAATGGCATAGGAAATGCAATGATGGGCTTACACCAACATGAGAGAGCCTCAGCCCACTCACATAGGAAGTCGCTGGATAAAAATGAAGTGCCTCGAAATGCGTGCACACGGGCACGCAAACCGAGGCATGGCCCAAAGGCATGAAAATGGCATATGAAATGCAATGATGGGCTTACACCAACATGAGAGAGCCTCAGCCACACTCACATAGGAAGCCGCCGGATAAAAATGAAGTGTCTCGAAATGCGTGCACACGGGCACGCAAACCGAGGCATGGCCCGAAGGCATGAAAATGGCATATGAAATGCAATGATGGGCTTACACCAACATGAGAGAGCCTCAGCCCACTCACATAGGAAGCCGCCGGATAAAAATGAAGTGCCTCGAAATGCGTGCACACGGGCACGCAAACCGAGGCATGGCCCGAAGGCATGAAAATGACATACGAAATGATATGCAAACATGCAAATAGAATTTTAGCACTGAAATATGGGGGAAAACAGTCCCGAATCATGGCAAAAATGCACCCGATGCCCGGAATGGTCCCGAAACATGGATTTTGGCACCCGAAATGGCCTATAGCTATACCAAACATGCATCATATGATCATGGAATGTGAAGACAGCAACAAGGCAGTCCCAAAACAAATATTTTTACAGCATAAAACATGGAAAGACAGCAAGCATAGATAGGGAAAAAATGGCATGCGAAAATGGGGGCCAAGAGAGGGGTATTGAAGCAAGTGGTATATGCAAAACCCAAACAAGAAAATACCCTTCTACAACATTGAAGAGGGACCAAAAATATGCACATTTACAGCTTATGGAAGCCCCAAAAACAGTATACAAATATGATAGAAATGCCATGCAAAATGAAGGCAAAATGAGGCTACAATGTGAGGTATACAAAGCATTCACCAAACAACCAAAACCCCTTAACAAAACATGAAGAGGGGCTCATTTTAAGACCATTTTCAGTTCTGATCAAGGCCCCAAAACAAAAACAAAATAGGCTACCAAAACATGCAAGATAGGGGGCCAAAGAGGGCCACAATGAGAGGTGGTATATGGAACAACCAAATAAGGTTGAGCCCTTCTTCAATGTTGAAGAAGGGCTCAAAATAAGCCTATTCTCAGTTTATTATATGCGCAAAATCAGATTACTCATAAGTCAAAGATAGCATGCAAAAACATGGCATATGAAGAGATATTGAAACAAGGGTGAGATGTGAATCTCAAATAGGGTTGAACCCTTCAACAAACATTTATAATAGCTCAAAATAGTGACACTTGCAGTATGGGTCGGAGCTCAAAATAGCAAGCCAAGAAGGCTAAAAAAAAGATACAAAAATGGGACCAAAGAGAGGGAATGAGTGCTCACCCTTGTAGACTATCTCTTGGATGCCTTTTGACTTGAAAAATGTTGCCTCTTAGCTGCTGGAAAGCCCTCCAAGACGCTGGAAATGGAGTAGTGGTGGTGGTGCTTGGTGGTGACGAGAAAATGGGGCCAAAACTTGGAGGTTTAGAGCTTGGAATAGAGAGAGAGAGAGAGAGGAGAGATATGTATATGGGAGCTCAAATCAGATTTTCTAACCCTTAAAACAGGTCTGGAGTGCTGTATTTATAGCCAAAAATGTTTAGAAAAGAGGGGGAAAAAAGGGGGGGAAAATGGGGGGAAATGAAATTCAAATTTCTCCCAAAAGGGAAAACGGTAGCTACGGTTCTCAAATGGCCGAGATCCCTTCAACAAGGTCGAAGAGGGGCTCAAAATAAGACACTTTGTAGTTTGGGTCGGAGCCCAACAATGTATAATGAAGGTTCAGGAGCCGAAACACGCAATTCGGGGCCCCAAAAATGGGCTGTTAGGCACCGGGAGTGGTACTCGACCACGAAGTGGGTTTCTCGGACCCCAGTGTCCCTCGAAAGGATGTAAATAGGATGCATGCCAAAAACCAGAGCAAACAGAGATAGTTAGGCGGTCCCGAACCGAGGCACATGGCCTGACGGCTCCGAAAACCGGGGACCGGGCTCCGAAACGGGCAAAATGGCCTACGACCACGAAATGTAGCCCACGGCCACTGAGAGATGGTCTACAGGACCTCTCCCTCCCCTCAGGAAAACAAACAGAGAAAACCGAGTCTGGTTCGTAAACCGAGACAAGGCAGAGAAGAAGGTTCGGGAGTCCGGAGGCAGGGCTCACGGCCGCGACTCTGAGACTTCTGAACGAGCGCGATATGCAACATCACCAAGCACTCAATTGATAATGTCTGAGTCTTAAGGTCGGTCAAAAATGGGGTGTCTACAGCATCGCATCGCAAGGCATCACACAACAATGTGACTGAAATTGACATTGTGTTCTGAAAACGAAGCATCGCATCGTAATAATCAGGTAGTGAACGAATTACAACTCGATAAGAAAAGCAAAGACTCGACGAGCTAGTCGAATGCGAGTACAACTCGATAGACAAATCAACGACTTAAAGAGAGCGAAATACAACTCGATAAGCAAAGGTACAACAACTCGATAAGCAAATACGCGCGACTTGGCAAGAATCGATCACCGGAGAGTGCTGGAAGTGGTGGAATTCCCCAAAATTTAGCATAAACAGCTCAGGAAACATAGGGGGAAGGTCATCGGCCTGGGGGAGAGGCCACCGGCCACAAAGAATGGACATCGGCACAAACTGATAGCCGGTCGGCACTGTTATAAGCCGGTCGGCAATGAATTGTCAATACCAGCAGAATGCTGACACCTGTCCTCCACTCAACCCTATCTTCTACAAAAGGGGCTCAGCTTCATGGTTTTCTTCATTTTAACACTGATTTGCCCCAAATGGAAGTGCTTCTTGCCCAAAATCTTACAACTTGGATTAGCAACTTGGATGGCTCGGAAAAGCTGAATTTCCGGAGTTTTGGCATAAACGCACTATTCACTCTGGGTCGTACCCCATTGCATTTTCCGTTCCTCCATGCCGCGGCGAGGTTTTGGAATCCGGTGACACATGTCTTCAGCTTTGCCGGGCAAGAGATGTGTCCCACCTTTGAAGATTTCCAAGCATTGATGGAGTCCGAGCGCGACGAGGAACTCCTGCCTCAGCTTAATTTTGGTCATGCGCAATCCTTAGGGCGAATGTGTGGGCTCACACTACGTGACGCTCGATCTTTGATTTGTGATGGAATGCTGGATATTCCGAGCTTGATCTATCGGTTTTTTGATGCTGGTGATCGCAACGACCATCATTGGCAAGGCTTCCGGCGACACGCCCTCTGTTTGTGTATGCTATCTCATTTTCTGTTTGTCTCAGGCTCCGGAGGGTCTAGTGTCCGGCTGACCGAGGTTGCCCAAGGCTTGAATGAGGGCAAGAGCTGTATTGCCATGACTCTGGCTGAGACGTTGATGGGCTTGGACGCCTTTTATCGCCGAGAGATGACCAGATTAGCATGGAGTCCACTACTACTACAGGTAATGTTTCCCACCCAATCTCACAGATATGTTGCTCACATCACTCGGCCCTCAAGCTCGTTTTTTTTTTTTCTCACAACAACCCTTTTGCTCACTTTTCTCTCATCGTACATCTCTCTATTCTTTATTCTCTCATTTTCCATCCCTTCCCAGGTATGGTTGACGGACAAACTGCAGGTTGTGGACTCTTGTCCGGCATATTCAGCTCGCGACTACTTCTTCCGACATCGTCTAGTTAATGCCCTTGATGAGGGATGGTAGTTCGCTTGGATGTGCAACTTGTCCGCAGACCACATTGCTTGGCGATGCCCCTGGCTCAATCTACCGGCGATGGGCTATAGCATGACTCGCTAGCCCAAAATTCAGTTGATCGGCTCGACCCACTGTGTGTTCTATTTCCCATTCCGATTCCGGCGTCAGTTTGGTCATGATCAGACCTGCCCGCCAGAGGGGATAGAGTATCCCACTTCATTCCCAGCACGAGGTGCACAGCTCGCCCGGCAGGCTACCGCGTGGAGGACACGAGAACTCCTGGCCCTCGCTCCTACTTTCAGTCACGCTTTATCTGATGAGTGCTTAGATTGGCTTAGTGAAGAAGCACAGGTTGGGCCCAGCTTGGCATTGGAGGCTTCGACCAGCTCTGGGAGAGGGGGGGGCAGGAACACCTGACTTGACCATGCCCCAGATTTATTGCTTTATTAGTACTTTCAAGTTTTCTTTCTGAATGTAATAAAAAGCAACTTCAATTTGTATGCCAGAGCAGGAGAACTCTGTATTGAAATCAATGAAATTGAAGATTATGGTACTGAAAATTTTTCGCTCTGGTCCAAAAATGGTCTTAGTTGTAACAGGATTAATTTAAGCAAAGTCAACTTTTATTAAAACTTTTCAAAACCATTTTCGATATGGATCGAGGCTGGACACGCTGAGATCATCCTTTGAGATACACAACCGGATCTCAAGCTGGAAAGTTGCCCCTAGTCTGAAGAGTACCACGACACCTCCTAGCAACGGAAAGTTGCCCCTAGTCTGAATAGCACTACACCGGAGATAACGATGAATTTCTTGAATGCTGATGGACAAAGATGACTGAGATAATCAAATGGACAAGGTTGATCGGGGAAAATGTTTATGGCTGAACTTCGGGATGAAGGCGCCTCGTATCGGAGATGGGAATCAAGCCTTACGTAGTTCAGGCTTGGGTTCACTCGGGTATTTTCACTCTTCTTTTGCGCTCTAACTTTTGCCAAGGTCGCCCTTTGCGGGTTTTCAACCTTGCGAGCTCATTTTTTATATTTTCTAATTTTTTTGTGCTCTAACTTTTGCCTAGGTCACCCTTTCAGGTTTTCGGCCTAGCGAGCCTCTCAAGGGTAATATTTCTTCAACTTCTCCATGTTGATCGGTTGGGAGAACTCTAGGCCATCTAGGTCCATCAGAACCACAGCTCCGCCTGACCAAATGGCTTTGATGATGTAGGGACCAGTCCAATTGGGTCTGACCTTGCCCCTTGGGTCATGGATGGGAGCTCGGTTGTCCTTGAGCACCAAATCTCCTTCCTTCAGATTCCTGGACTTAACCCTTTTGTTGAAAGCCCGGGCGATTCTGCGCTGATAACTTTGGACATGGTACAGTGCTTTCAGTCTTCTTTCATCAAAGGGCATAAGTTCCTCAAACCTGCCCTGCTGCCAATCTGCTTCAGCTATCTAACACTCGGCCAGCACTCGCAATGAAGGGACCTCAATCTCGATTGGTTGAACGGCCTCCATCCCATAGACTCATGAATACGGAGTCACTCCAGTTGAAGTTCTAATTGAAGTCCGGTAGCCCAGGCGAGCAGCGGCTTATCTGGCGATCGTGAGTTTCCACCATCTTTTGTAGTATGCGCTTAATATTCTTGTTGGCGGCCTCAACTGCTCCGTTGGTTTGCGGCCGATATGAAGATGACTTATGGAAAGCCACGTTGTACTTCTCCAACAAATCAATCACTTCCTTCTTGAAGTGAGAGCCATTATCTGAAATTATCTCGTTTGGGACTCCGTAACGACAAATGATGTTGTTTCTGATAAACTTTGCAACATGCGAGGCCTTCAACACGGCATAGGACTGGGCCTCAACCCACTTGGTGAAATAATCTATTGCAACCAAGATGAACTCATGCCATTCGACCCCTTTGGAGTAACAGCCCCAATCACATCAATTCCCTATACTGAAAACGGCCACGGTGAAGTCATGATGTACAGCTTCGACGGGGGGATATTCATGCGGTTTGCATGGATCTGACACTTGTGGCATCGCCGAACAAAACCAATACAATCCTCCTCCATGGTGGACCAGTAGTAACCCTGTCTGAGGACCTTCCGAGCTAGCATTACTCCATTCATGTGTGCACCGCATTCTCCTCCATTGATGGCCTCCATCAGGCGCTTCGATTCTTTAGCTTCTATGCACAGCTTGTGCTTTCCCAGATGACCCCTCTTATACAGTTTACCCCCGCAGATGATGAACTGAACGGCCATTCTTCTGATTGCCCTTTTATCCTTGGCATTTGCCCCTGGTGGATATGCTTCCTTTTCCAAGAAATTCCAAATATCGTAATACCAGGGGTTTTCGTCCGGAACCTCTCCTATAGCAACGGTCGACTCGTAGGCCGGTGCAAATTTCTGGTCAATGATGACTGGACGCATCCGGACTCCGGACGAGATGTCTATCATGGAAGATAGAGTTGCTAGAGAATCTGCGAACCTGTTGTTCTCTCTTACTAGGTGAGTGAAATTTAGCTACTCAAACCGAGGAATTAGCAAATCCAAGGTCTGGTGGTAAGTTATCATCTTTTCCTCCTTGACTTTCCAGTCTCCTTTTGCCTGAGACACAACATGGTTCGAGTCCCCGATAACGTCCAGTCGTCTTGCCCCTAGTTCTAGGGCAGCTTCTAGACCGGCGATGCATGCCTCATATTCCGCTTCGTTGTTCGAGACTTTGAACCGGAGTTTGAAAGTTAGGGGGATACGGGAATTGTCGGGTGCAATCAGCAACACTCCTATCCCATACCCATACTGGTTTGACGCTCCGTCAAAGTACATCGTCCAAGTTCCGTTATCGATGTGTAGAATAGCCTCATCTGGGAATAGGTACTCGACCGCTTTATCCCCCTCAACCGGGTGGTCGGCAAGGAACTCTGCTACTTCTCTTCCCTTTACTGACTTACGCGTCACATACTTTAGATCAAATTCGGAGAGCAATAGCAACCAACGAGCTAGCCTACCCGTAAGTGCTGGTTTCTCGAAAAGATATTTGATGGGATCAAGTCGTGAAACCAACATTACAGAATGAGCTAACAGGTAGTGCCGCAGCTTCCTGGTAGCCCATACCAAAGCTAAGCAAGCCTTCTCCAATGGTGTGTAGCGAGTCTCATACCCTAGCGTCTTCTTGCTCAGATAGTAGATGGCTCTCTCCACTCTGTCTTCTGATTCTTGCGCGAGCATACAGCCCATTGTAGTCTCAGTCACTAAAAGATAGAATATCAACGGCTTCCCTGGTTCTGGTGGTGATAACACGGGCGGGTTCTATAAATATTCTTTGATCTGTTCGAACGCAGCTTGGCATCGGCCATCCCACTGGAACTTCGTTCCTTTCTTCAAGAGACCAAAAAGTGGTTCACAAGTCAAGGTTAATTTTGAGATAAACCGTTTTATGAATTGCACTTTACCCAGAAAGCCTCGCACCTCCTTTTCAGTCATTGGTGGTGGCATTTCTAAGATGGTCTTGATTTTGGAAGGGTCGACTTCGATGCCCCTTTGTGTAATTAGAAACCCCAGCATTTTTCCCGCTGTAACCCCAAATGTACATTTCTGAGAATTTAGCCGCAACCGAAATTCTCTGATCCTTTGGAAAAACTTTTGCAAGGCAGTGTAGTGGCCCTCTCTTTCTTTGGACTTGACAATCATGTTGTCCACGTACACCTCAACCTCTTTATGGATCATATCATGTAGTCTTGTGGTCGCGGCCCGTTGATACGTAGCTCCAGCATTCTTCAACCCAAACGGCATGACTCTGTAGCAGTAGGTCCCCCACGGGGTGGTAAAAGCAGTCTTCTCCCGGTCTTCGGGTGCCATCACTATCTGATTATAGCCTGAGAAGCCATCCATAAACGAAAGCAATGCATGCCCCGCTATGAAATCCAACAGCTCATCGATGTGCGGTAGGGGAAAGTCGTCCTTCGGACTGGCTCTTTTCACATCCCTGAAGTCCACGCACACTCTGATCTTGCCGTCTTTCTTTGGCACTGGGACAATGTTGGCTAACCAAGTCGGGTATTTGGATACCAGCAGGAAGCCTGCGTCTATTTGCTTGGTGACCTCTTCCATAATCTTGATGGCCCAGTCTGGGCGGATCCTCCTGAGTTTCTGTTTGATCGGTCGGGCCTTGGGGTCAAGAGGGATCCGATGCTGTACAATCTCAGGATTGATTCCAGGCATGTCTTCGTAGGACCACGCGAAAACATCTTTGAAATCTTTTAATAAAGCGACTAAGCGCTCGCGCTCCTCTGAAGACAACATGGACCCGATCTGGACCAGCTGCGGGTCCTTCTTAGTACCAACATTCACGGTAGTGATTTCATCCATTAATGGTTTAACAAACCTCTTCTGCTCCTGATCAATTAATCGCTGCGAAACCGGAGGAATTTCTTCCTCGTCGTTTTCATCAAAATTTTGAAAATCCTGATTTAACCAATAAATCAAAGGCACAGAAAAGTACTCATAAGCCACATTCACCTCATTCTCATTAGGTATTTCCAAGCCATCCGGTTCTTCTGTTACAACAGACTCAAAAGAGAAAGAAAAAGACGACCTGGACAGGACTGCGGCATCCGGGTTATCACCCCCAAGAATACCGGACTCAGACTCAGTCGAGCTGGAACCTGATTCCGACTCACAAGACTCAGTGGAATCAGATTCCGGCTCACTACCTGACCCAGTGCTGCTCGATAAAAATCCCTCTTCGTACTGCCAAACGAGAGAAGGTGCGATGGATGCATCCAAAATGTTGGCTAGTAGGCCCGCAGCCGTTTCATCCCCAATCATGGACACCGAGGAGTTATCCCCCAAGCACAACTTGTAAGTAAAGCAATGCACGCATGCACGCAATGTGTATGAAAAGGAACTTGAACACATGTAAGTAAAGCAATGCACACATGCATGCAATGTGTATGAAAAGAAGCTTAAACACATGTCAGTAAAGCAATGCATGCATGCACGCAATGTGTATAAAAGAAACTTGAACACATGTAAGTAAACCAATGCACGCATGCACGCAATGTGTATGAAAAGGAACTTGAACACATGTAAGTAAAGCAATGCACGCATGCACGCAATGTGTATGAAAAGGAACTTGAACATATGTAAGTAAAGCAATGCACGCATGCACGCAATGTGTATAAAAGAAGCTTGAACACATGTAAGTAAAGCAATGCACGCATGCACGCAATGTGTATAAAAATTGATGGGATACA
The DNA here is from genome assembly GCA_025200525.1 of Camellia lanceoleosa. NCBI lineage: Eukaryota > Viridiplantae > Streptophyta > Magnoliopsida > Ericales > Theaceae > Camellia > Camellia lanceoleosa. The sequence goes on along the minus strand of JANUSC010000016.1, from coordinate 1,559,140 downwards.
AAGTGCTGCGACACAGTATCATTGAATGATTGGTGAAATTCACAAGATATGAAAAGGATACGAGGAGAGACGTCCTTCGCACGCACCGAGCATCGCTCACAAAAGTCATGGCCTGAGGTCAACTCGAAGGTCCACTCATGTTCCAAAAGTGCATTTTCCTGCATTGTCTTGAATGATGAAGGTGTCAAACCACTCAATCAACCCGAACAAGGGTGCAGAATGCGCACTGACCGCAAAGGGGAGGTTGCTGGTATCTCTTCCGATACTTTGCTACCTCGCTATTCTCTTGCTTGTCTTTCCTCTTTACTGGTAGTTTACGCACATTGCACTGCCTCAAGCAGGTTTTATTTTTCAGAAGCATGTGTTTTTGCAAAACACATGATGGAAATGAAACAGCCATTTTGTTCAAAATGTGTTACATTTGTGTTCTCTATGCATCGCGCCGCATGTCACCACATAACAGTGTGAATGAAATTGAAACTGTGTTTTGAAAACAAAGCATCGCATCGTAATAATCAGGTAGTGAACCAATTACAACACGATAAGCAAAACAAAGACTCGACAAGCTAGCCAAGTGCGAGTACAACTTCATAAACAAATCAAAGACTTAAAGAGAGTGAGATACAACTCGAAAAGTAAATGTACAACAACTCGATAAGCAAATACGCGTGGCTCGGCAAGAATTGATCACCAGAGAGTACTGGAAGTGGTGGAATTCCCCATTCAAGATACTCATATTTCGGGGAACAAGGGAGGAAGACCACCGGCCAAATATGAAGGCCATCGGCCGTGAGGTGTAACCATCGGCCGAAAGCTTGATCCATCGACCAAAAATGGTGGCGGTCGGCCATGAATTGTCGACACCGCCAGAATCTCGACATCATCCTCCACTCAACCTTATCTTCTACAAAAGGGTCTCAGCTTCGTGGTTTTCTTCATTTTAACACTGATTTGCCCCAAATGGAAGTGCTTCTTGCCCAAAATCTTACAACTTGGATTAATAACTTGGATGGCTCGGAAAAGTTGAATTTCCGGAGTTTCGGCATAAACGCACTATTCACTCTGGGTCGTACCCCATTGCATTTTCCGTTTCTCCATGCCGCGGCGAGGTTTTGGAATTCGGTGACACACGTCTTCAGCTTTAGTGGGCAAGAGTTGTGTCCTACCTTCGAAGATTTCCAAGCTCTAATGGAATCTGAGCGTGACGAGGAGATTCTGCCTTAACTTCGTTTTGGCCATACCCAAGCAATAGGACAAATGTGCGGGCTTTCAATACCCGATGCTCGTTCTTTGATTTATGATGGAATGCTAGACGTTCCGAATTTGATTTGTCGTTTCTCTGGGACCGGTGACCGCGGTGACCATCACTGGCAAGGCTTTCGAAGGCACGCCCTCTGCTTATGCATGTTGTCTTATTTTCTTTTTGCCTCAGGCTCTGGGGGATCTAGCGCCCAGTTGATCGAGGTTGCCCAAGGCTTGAAGGAGGGAAAGAGCTGCATTGCCCTGACTCTGGCTGAGACGCTGATGGGTTTGGATACTTTCCATCGCCGCGAGACGACCAGATTTGCGGGGAGTCCACTACTGCTGCAGGTAATGTTTCCCACGCCATCTCACAGATATGTTACTCACATCACTCGGCTCTCAAGCTCGGTTTTTCTCACAAAAACCCTTTTCTCACTTTTCTCTCGTCGTACACCTCTCTATTCTTTATTCTCTCATTTTTCATCCCTTCCTAGGTATGGTTGATGGATAAATTGCAGGTTGTGGACTCTTGCCCAGCATATTCAGCTCGCGGCTACTTCTTTCGGCAACGACTAGTCAATGCCCTTGATGAGGGGTGGTGGTTTGAATGGATGTGCAATTTGTCCGCAGACCGTATTGCTTGGCGATGCCCTTGGCTCAATCTACCGGCGATGGGCTATAGCATGACCCACCAACTCGGAAATCAGCTGATCGGCTTGACTCACTGAGTATTCTATTTCCCGTTCCGATTCCAGCGCCAGTTCGGTCACGATCAGACTTGCCTGCCAGAGGGGATAGAGTATCCGGCTACATTCCCGATTCAGGGCGCACAGCTTGCCCGATATACCACAGCATGGAGGACGAGAGAACTCCTGTCCCCCGCTCCCACTTTCAATTGCACTTTGTCTGATGAGTGCTTGGATTGGTTCAATGAAGAGGCACAGATTGGGCTGACTTGCCATCGAGAGGCTTGACCCGGCTGGGAGGGTGCAGGAACACCTGACTTGACTATGCCCCGGATTTATTGCTTTATTAGTACTTTCAAGTTTTCTTCATGAATGTAATAAAAAGCAACTTCAATTGTATGTGAGAGCAGGAGAACTCTGTTTTGAAATCGATGAAATTGAAGGTTATGGTACTGAAAATTTTCCGTTGTGGTCCAAAAATGGTCTTAGTTGTAAAAAGATTAATTTAAGCAAAGTCAACTTTTATTAAAACTTTTCAAAACCATTTTCGATATGGATCAGAACTGGACACGCCTGAGATCTGTCACTGAGACGCACAACATCGGATCCCAGCAACTAGAAAGTTGTTCCTAGTCTGAAGAGTACCGCGACACTGCATGTCAACGGAAAGTTGCCCCTAGTCTGAATAGCACTGCACCGGAGATCACGATGAATGTTGATGGACAAAGATGACAGAGATGATCAAATGGACAAAGTTGATTGGGGAAAATGTTTATGGCTGAACTTCGGGATGAAGCTGCCTACGTATCCTAAAGATGGGAATCAAGCCTTACGTAGTTCAGGCTTGGGTTCACTCGAGTGTTTTCACTCTCCTTTTGCGCTCTAACTTTTGCCAAGGTCGCCCTTTTCGGGTTTTCAACCTTGCGAGCTCAGTTTTTATACTTTCCAATTTTTTTGTGCTCTAACTTTTGCCTAGGTCGCCCTTTCGGGTTTTCGGCCTAGCAAGCCTCTCAGGGGTAATATTTCTTCAACTTGTCCATATTGATCGGTTGGGAGAACTCCAGGCCATCTAGGTCCATCAAAACCACAGCTCCACCTGACCAAATAGCTTTGATGATATAGGGACCAGTCCAATTGGGTCTGAACTTGCCCCTTGGGTCATGGATGGGAGCTCGGTTGTCCTTGAGCACCAAATCTCCTTCCTTCAAATTCCTAGACTTAACTTTCTTGTTGAAAGCCCGAGCAATTCTGCGCTAATAACTTTGGACATGGTACAATGCTTTCAGTCTCCTTTCATCAAAGAGCATGAGTTCCTCAAACCGGCTCTGCGGCCAATCTGTTTCAGCTATCTGACACTCGGCCAACACTCGCAATGACGGGACCTCAATCTCGATAGGTAGAACGGTCTCCATCCCACAGACTAATGAATACGAAGTCGTTCCAGTTGAAGTTCTAATTGAAGTCCGGTAGCCCCACAGGGAAAACGGCAGCTTGTCTGGCCAGTCCTAGTAGGTTTCCACCATCTTCTGCAGTATGTGCTTGATATTCTTGTTGGCGGCCTCAACTGCTCTGTTGGTTTGTGGCTGATATGTGGATGACTTATGGAAAGCTACGTTGTACTTCTCCAACAAATCAATCACTTCCTTCTTCAAGTGGGAACCGTTATCTGAAATTATCTCATTTGGGACCCCGTAACGACAAATGATGTTGTTTCTGATAAACTTTGCAACATGTGAAGCCTTTAACACCGCATAGGACTGGGCCTCAACCCACTTGGTGAAATAATCTATTGTAACCAAGATGAACTCATGCCCATTCGACCCCTTCGGAGTAACAGCCCCAATCACATCAATTCCCCATACTGAAAATGGCCACGGCGAAGTCATGTTGTATAGCTTCGACGACGGCATATTCATGCGGTTCGCATGGATCTGACATTTGTGGCATCGCCGAACAAATCCGATACAATCCTCCTCCATGGTGGACCAATAGTAACCTATGGGAGGATCTTGAAACCAACATTACCCGTTCATATGCTTTGCATTCTCCTCCATGGATGGCCTCCATCGGTAACCGATTCTTGGTTTCTACACAGCTTGTGCATTCCCGGATGACCCTCTTATCTGATTTACCCCGAGATGATGGCTGAATGACCATTCTTCTGATTGCCCTTTTATCCTTGGCATTTCCCCCTGGTGGATATGCTTCCTTTTCCAAGAAATTCCAAATATCATAATACCAGGGGTTTTCGTCCTGAACCTCCCCTATAGCAGCAATCGGCTCGTAGGCTAGTGCAAATTTCTGGTCAATGATGACTGGACGCATCCAGACTCTGGACGGGATGTCTATCATGGAAGATAGAGTTGCTAAAGAATCTGCAAACCTGTTGTTCTCTCTTAGTAGATGGGTAAAGTTTAGCTTCTCAAACCGAGGAATTAACAAGTCCAAGGTCTGGTGATACATCATCATCTTTTCTTCCTTGACTTTCCAGTCTCCTTTTGCGTGGGACACAACAAGGTTCGAGTCCCCGATGACGTCCAACCGTCTTGCCCCTAGTTCTAGGGCTGCCTCTAGACCGGCAATGCATGCCTCATACTCTGCTTCATTGTTCGAGACTTTGAATCGGAGTCTGAATGCTAGGGGAACAGGGGAATTGTCGGGTGCTATTAGCAACACTCCTATCCCATACCCATACTAGTTTGACGCTCCGTCAAAGTACATCGTCCAAGTTTCGTCATCGATGTGCAAAATGGCCTCATCTGGGAATAGGTACTCAACTGCTTCATCCCCTTCGACCGGGTGGTTGGCAAGGAACTCTGCTACTGCCCTTCCCTTTACTGACTTGCGCGTCACATATTTTAGATTGAATTCGGAGAGCAACAACAACCAACGAGCTAGCCTACCCGCAAGTGCTGGTTTCTCGAAAAGATATTTGATGGGATCGAGTCGTGAAACCAACATTAAAGAGTGAGCTAACAAGTAGTGCCGCAGCTTCCTGGTAGCCCATACCAAAGCTAAGCAAGCCTTCTCCAATGGTGTGTAGCGAGTCTCATACTCTAGCATCTTCTTGCTCAGATAGTAGAAGGCTCTCTCCACTTTGTCTTCTGATTCTTGCGCGAGCATACAGCCCATTGTAGTCTCAGTCACTAAAAGATACAATATGAACGGCTTCCCTGGTTCTGGTGGTGACAACACGGGCGGGTTCTGTAAATATTCTTTGATCTGTTCGAAAGCAGCTTGGCATCGGCCGTCCCACTAGAACTTCGTTCCTATCTTCAAGAGACCAAAAAGTGGTTCACAAGTCAAGGTTAACTTTGAGATAAACCGTCTTATGAATTGCACTTTACCCAGAAAGCCTCGCACCTCCTTTTCAGTCATTGGTGGTGGCATTTCTAAGATGGCCTTGATTTTGGAAGGGTCGATTTCGATGCCCCTTTGTGTGTCGAAACCCAGCATCTTTCCTTTGTAACACCAAATGTACACTTCGAGGATTGATGCATGGCGAATTCTCTGATCCTTTGGAAAAACTTTTGCAAGGCGGTGTAGTGGCCCTCTCTTTCTTTGGACTTGACAATCATGTCGTCCATGTACACCTCAACCTCTTTATGGATCATATCATGTAGTATTGTGGTCACGGCCCGTTGATACGTAGCTCCAGCATTCTTCAAGCCAAACGGCATGACTCTGTAGCAATATGTCCCCCACGGGGTGGTGAAAGCAGTCTTCTCCCGGTCTTCGGGTGCCATCACTATCTGATTATAGCCTGAGAAGCCATCCATAAATGAAAGCAAAGCATGCCCCGCTCTGAAATCCACCAGCTCATCGATATGTGGTAGGGGAAAGTCGTCCTTCGGACTGGCTCTATTCAAATCCCTGAAGTCCACGCATACTCTGATCTTGCCATCTTTCTTTGGCACTGGAACAATGTTGGCCAGCCAAGTTGAGTATTCGGATACCAGCAAGAAGTCTGCATCTATTTGGTTGGTGACCTCTTCCTTAATCTTGATGGCCCAGTCTGGGCGAATTCTCCTGAGTTTCTGTTTGATAGGTCGGGCCTCGGGGTCAAGAGTGATCCGATGCTGTACAATCTCAGGATCGATTCCAAGCATGTCTTCGTAGGACCACGCGAAAACATCTTTGAAATCTTTTAATAAAGCGACTAAGCGCTCGCGTTCCTCCGAAGACAACGTGGACCCGATCTGGACCAGCTGGGGGTCCTTCTCAGTACCAACATTCACAGTAGTGATTTCATCCATTAATGGTTTAACAAACCTCTCCTGCTCCTGTTCAATTAAGTGCTGCAAAATCGGAGGAATTTCATGCTCGTCGTTTTTATCAAAATTTTGAAAATCCCGATTTAAGCAATAAATCAAAGGCACAGAAAAGTACTCATAAACCACATTCACCTCATTCTCATTAGCTACTTCCAAACCGTCCGATTCTTCTGTTACAACAGACTCAAAAGAGAAAGAAAAAGACGACACAGGCGGGTGGCATCCGGGTTATCACCCCAGAATCTGGGACTCAGACTTAGTCGAGCTGGAATCTGATTCCGACTCACAAGACTCGGTGGAATCAGATTCTGGCTCACTACCTGACTCGGTGCTGTTCAAAAATCCCTCTTGGTACTACCAGACGAGAGAGGGTGCGATGGATGCATCCAAAATGTTGGCTAGTAGGCCCGCAGCCGTTTCATCTCCGATCATGGACACCAAGGAGTTATCCCCCAAGCACAACTAGTCGATCGAAGGATCTGAAAGTAGACATGCCAATGCTACCCCCACTTCAAGCTCTGTGTCCTCAGACTCCATTTCCTTGCTATGCTCAGTCTCAACTGAGTGGTGTTTCTGCCCTTTGGTAGCATCATCCTCAGATAACTGAAAATCAAAGAAGATCTCGAACCCCGTCATGCGCTTCCTCTCCGCGTTCAGCCACGGTTCCGGAAAACCACAGAATGGAAAATCCTCCCCCTCCCGGACGAAGCGTCCGTTCAGGGTATCGTGGATGGGCCGGTGTATGAACTCAAAAGGTTTCCCCATTTGTTTCGCTCCAGCTCTTCCAGCCATTTCCTTTCCCTTTCTTATCCAATCCTCCTTGGTGGGCAGATAACCCAAACCAAAGGTAAGAGGGTTATGTGGCACCTCGGCCAATGCTGCGATGCCTTTCCGGTCACTCTTTCCTAATCCCATCCCGGGGACGTGTTGGAGTTTGTTCATGAGATACACTGCTTGAGCACTGACGTATATCCCGTCGTTAGCAGCCATGATGCTTTGTACAACTTGAGCCTCAGCTAAGGTAAAACCCGACATAAACAAATCCTCCATACCATGCTCAATTTCTAGAACAGGCGTAGATACCTCCGGTGGCGGGTGGATTGATGAATTCCCGAAAACAATGGCTATTCCCTTCCCATGGGGGTATTTCACTATTTGATGCAAAGTGGATGAGACTGCCTTTACCTGATGCAGCTACGGCCGCCCCAAAAGCAGGTTGACAGTTGCAGGAACCTCCAAGACATGGAAATCTATCTCATGTTGTCCCGGCCCAACCTTTGTTTGAATCTTAACTGTTCCCATCACTTCCCGGCTTGTGTTGTCGTACGCTCGAATTACTTGCTCTGTTGGCACAAAGTCTGCCGTCTTCAAACCAATCGCATACGCCGCCCTTGCCGGGCAGACATTGATGGCGGATCCCGTATCAACAAGAACCACTGGTATCCACTTGCCTTTACATTCCACAGAGATGTAGAGAGGCTTGTTATGGTTTGCCCCCTCGGGTGGTAATTCCTTGTCAGAAAATGTCAGCATCGGGGCAGCCCCTCCTGGAAAGACTAATCCTACCAGCTGTTCCGGCGTAGTTTCTATCGAAAGCTTATCCTTGTCCATGGCTGAAAGGACAGCCTGTCTATGCACTTAGGAAGCCATAAGCAGTCCCCAGATGGAGATGTCTGCCTGTATCCTTTTCAATTGTCTTAGAACGGCCTCATCTTCAAGTTGCTTTTCCTTCTGCTTCTCAGCCTCTCTATCCTCCCCAGAAGCCTCGGGTTGATCTAGGTGTGGGGCTTTGAAGTACCGCCCACTCCGTGTCATATGGTTGATTTCTCCCAGGTACCAGGTGTCATCGGGTTGGTTGCTTCCCCAATCCTCATCCGTGTGGGCGAGACATAAGTCTTCGTCTTCCCACCACATCCCATCAACAGCTGACAGACATCTGTCCGGCTCTGGTATGACTGTTCTCGTACTCACAGTACCTTCCATCCTAATGCTCGCAACATCATCTATTTCTGTGCACACAGCAGTTCCAGTCCCTACATGGGCCTTTGCTTTTCTGACTCTCTCAGAATTTTCAAATCTTTCCTGTTCTGACTGTGTCAATTCCGCTGGCTGCTCAATGATCCCTGTAGTCAAGATGCTCCAATCCTGAGCGAAATTCTTTATACCGTCGCTCCCCGGCTGTAGACACGCCCCCGGGCAAGGGCCTTTCGCTACTACAGTTTGGACTCTCCATTTTTGTTTCTCGCGGTTCTTAATCTAAACCAAAGAGTCCAACTCTAGCAAATCGTTTTGAGAAAAACAGATTTTGAGAAGAAGTGCCAAACATGGACTGCTTTGCCAGATACAGAGTCGCCACCTAAATATTTTTAAAATGGGGGAATTTAGGAAACCCTGACTCGATGCCAAAGGCCACGTGTCCGTCATCGGCAAAGTTGCCTCGGCTCGGGAACTTGGGTACGATTGGGGAAGGTCAGCTATGAGCACCCCCTCTCGCCCGGTCTGAAGACCGGCCTCTACTAACCATGATATCCATTTTTGAAAACGTTATGTGTTCTTATTCCGGTTAATTAGCCTAGAATTACTATGTTATGCGCGCAGCAAACAAGTATAGACTAGATTGCCTAATTTGGAAATAAACATTGCATATCCGTTTGTTTTGAAAATGCTTTGGAATTTGCTACTCGCAAGTAGGCTAAAACACGGATTTCAACGAGTTTTTTCCAACTCAAACAATCTAACCTCCACCCACAGGCATTCAAACAGTTTATATCACATAAGCATTTAGCCGCATGGCAAGCATACTGCCATGTTAACATTCACACGCATGCGACATGCTAAGGCATAAATACTTACATTGTACTCCGTGCCAAAACAATAAACTAGTTAGCAAACATGCATGTCCCTAGTTCATGTTAAGTGCTTAATGCAACACAGGAAAGGATGCAATTTAGAGTAGGCTCGGCTAACCCTAAAATGGCATGTGAAATGCAATCATTCGATACACGTATTCAATTTGGAATCGAAAATACAATGCAGTTTGTATGATGTACCGAGCCCGGTGCATGTAAACAAATGCATGAATGCACGCATGCATTGCATAAAGTATGCTAAAATAAACGTGCCCTAATCTACCATCATAAGCAGGTAAATAAAAGGGAAGAAAGAAGTGGGGGTTGGAAGACATACACACACCCACACACACTTATTACAAATACGCCCTCACTCGGAGGGACCAAATAAATATTACAATCCGAATAATAAACAAATTAATTATTACAACAAAACTTCTAATCTAATTAAAATGAATGCGAAGAGAAGATCGCCGCAGCCCCTGCCTCGAGATGCGTGAATGATGCATGCTTCGGTCCGTCTTGCCCGGAAAGTCCGCGTCATGCCACTACCTACTAACATGACCACTCATGGCATATATTAGACAAGCAAAAACAGAATTTTAGCATGCAAAAATACACCCAAACCCTTTGATATGGCAGCCCCAAAATGTCTTAAACATACAAGCATGCGCAAGGCCTATTTCAAGGCATAAAAGGGGACACTTTCAAAGCATGAGAGAGGTCACATATGCAAGCATACACACATGATTTATGGACTGAAATATGGTCTATGATGATATCAAATCATGAGGCTAAGGTAGGCTAATCATGCTAGAAGCCAAAATACTCAAGATTTGCAAGCCGGAATGCAAAGCAACCACATCAAGCATGCCAAACATGGCCAAAACAGTGGCTAACAGACCTCGTGCAAGGCATAACAATGCTAGTAACTTCATGAAGTTAAGTCAAATCATGCAAAGATCATGGCCTAAATGCATGGTATACTTCTATGCCAAATAGAGGAATACAAAGCAAGCGTAATGTGCATGCAAAGAGGTACAAATCCGACCATTCATAGAGGCAACATATAACCTAAATAGCACAAAAACCATCTAATATGGAGCCAAAAACCAGTCAAGCATGCATCTCATCCTTTAAGCCAAAAGTTTGCAAAAATGGAACACAAAGGGGAGAGGGGTGTCCCTCCCCTATACAAGACTTCAAACCACCTTCTCACCACTGAAAATCCACTGGATTTCAGTGGTAAAAAGATCCAAACACACAAGCAAACAAAGCCTTACCAAAGAGGCACCAAAATGGCCAAAACAAGGCCTAAGAGGGTGAGTTTTCACTCAAACCACAAAGTGACCTTAATGAATGTTCTAAAGCAAGAAAATACAAGCCTTTTTTATGTTATTCACAAAGCCAAAAACACAAAGAAAAATAGGTAGAAAGCTAATGCAAGTTTGGGGAAACTAAAGCAACATGCTTACCCTTGAAGAATCTTTGAAGAACAAGTGGTACAGCCCTCTTCTAGTGATCAAAATCAGTCCAAAACCTCACAAAACAACCCTCCAAACCTCTCAATCTCAGAGCTAGGTGTGATGGTGTGTTGTAGTGCAAAAGTAAAGTAAAAACACACTATTTAGGCCTAAAAACACACACAAAGGGGGAGAGAGAGGGAAATGTAGAGAGAGGGAATATATAACAGAGGTATAGATACAAAAGCTCTGGTTTTTCTATCAAAGTGGCTAACCTCTATCAAAGGGAGAGGAATGGTGCTTATATAGGCCAAGAAACTTAATGGCTAAGCAAAAGAGGGAAGTTCAAGGGGTGCAAAGGGGTCTTGGCTTCTAGGGGAAGTTAAGACAGCTGGCCAAGCTTCTTCAAGAAGCTTGGCCAAAGGGTTCAACCTTCTAGAAGCTTAGAGGGTTCAACCTTCTAGAAGCTTAGAGGGTTCAAAGGTGCAAAAGGGTGCAAAGTGGCCACTCTCGTGCATGGGGAGTGGTGATGGTGCACTCCAGCTGGCACACCTGGCATGCACCATACCTGAGGGTGCAAGGGGTTCAAACCGGCCAGCAAAATAGGTCACCGGCACAAAAAGGTGCCGGTCGGCAACATATAGTGCCGACCGGCCATGTATTTTTAGAAAACAGTGCCGATGGTGTGTGGGGACAGCCAGTGGATTTCAAGGGTGGCCAACAAGCCTCCCCCTACCCTCAAGTACAAAAACACAAGTCTTTGGTGCAAAACCAAGAACAGTACAAGCCGGTTAAGAGATCCTGAGGCACGACGCGCAGCCGGGACCTCTGGGAACTCAAAACAAGCACAATCATGGATAATCACCGAGTGTTCAAGCGGTGACGTCCAAGTCTCGAGGACGGTCAAAAATGGGGTGTCTACACCGGCAATATACTCTGTTCTTCAACCCTTCCGGCTGTCACTGACATTTTTACCTCTGCTGGGCCCTGTTCTGGCTGAAACTCTTCTACCACATCTGGTTGATCGTCCAACCATCCCGTAGCCTTTATTGATTCCTCATAATCGAACCAGTTGACTTCTGAGTCTCCTGGATCTTGGTTACTGTAAAACCGGAGCCTGGCAAGGTCTTCTTCCACGACCGTTAAATCGTCTATTGCCTGTCCCAGACTGTCCCCTTGGATCATGCACAGCTCTCCCTCTGTTGGTAGTTCCATATCTGGCCTATCCTTGCCGATTGACAAAATGTAGTCACCTGGGTGATAAGCTTTCTCAACACCACTCCCAGATTCCGCAGACTCTGGCTCAACAACCCCTTTTTCCCTTGGAATCTTCTCTCTCCTGTCCTTGACGGTCACCACAGCTGACTCAGGTTGGGTTATGGAGATGTCCATCATGCACAAATCAATGCAATCGGGAAGGAAAACCTCCAGCTTGGGTAGGTAGGAAGGAGTGATATAGATGCTAGGATCGTAAGGCGTGACCCCAGCTTGGATGAAGTTGACTCTTTTGGGTGGTGGAGCTTGGTTATGTGCGGGGAGGGGATTTGTTGTAACATTGGGTTTCTCGGGAGGTAAAATCACCCGGTTATCGATGAGATCTTGAATCTCATGGCGTAATCGAAAGCACAGATCGGTGTCATGACCATGCTGTTGGTGAAATGCACAATACTTGGCTGGGTTGTGGGAAATGGGAAGTTTTTCCGGTAGGGGCCACAGCTCCAGGGGCTTCAAATGCCCTTTTCTAATCAAAACCCCCAGAGCTTTGGATAGGGGCATATACAGTGGGGCAAAGGTTCTGGTGTTTTTAGGTGGGTATTTGGCTGTTTGTGGATGACTTCCGGACGCACCGGAAAATGGCGTGGCTGCCATAGTCCTTGGGAGAGGGTTGGTGGTGACCATACTCACTTCGGAGGTCCTGGTAGTTGTAGTGCCACTCGGGCCTGCATTGGTGTTACGATTGAAAGTTCTGCGGGGTTGCTCCCGGTCATTATCCATTAAGCCTTGCTTTAGTGCATCCTCAATCTGTACTCCCATTTCATGCAGGTCCGAGAAGGTAGGAAAGGGGAGTACGATCATCTTTTGCATCAATTTCGGCTGAAGATTGCACACAATCATCCGAATCTGGTCTTTGTCTGTGGGTCTCAAGGTCATCATCGAAGCCTTGGCCCTCCATCTAGTCACAAATTCTGAGAAGCTTTCTTTAGACTCTTGCCTGGTTGTCTCCAGATCACGGGTCGTAATCTCGATTTGCATGTTGTATGAGTATTGCAAGATGAAGGCCTCAGCCATTTCGTCCCAGTTTCTCTTGACGTCATCCTCCAATTTGGCATACCATATGGCCGCTACTCCCGACAGGGTCTGGACAAATAGAGACAGCTTCTGCAGCCTGGTGAGGCCCATTGGCCTTAGGATATCTGAAAACAACCTTAGGTGCACCATGGGGTCGCCAGACCCATCAAATCGGTCGATATGAGGCATTTTAAATCTGTCAAGCAGCGTCACAGCCGCATCGGTATATCCATCTTCAATGTCAGGGATGGTCTTGGCTCCCTGGGATCTCTTGAACAGCTTTTCAAGCTTGCTCAACTTTAGTGCGGTGGGGTCAGTCTCGAACTCAAAGGGACAGTCCGGTAGGTTGGTGGGTGTTTTTGACAACTGGGGTAGGATCGGGGGTGGAGGTGGTCCTGTGGGAATGTCTGTGTCATTCTGAACATTGGTTGCCTCCCCAGGGTTTGGAACTCCTGGCGGGGGAGGAACTTGCTGAGAAGTAGATGCTCCGGTTTGCTGTTACAACCTCACAATTAACTCTGCTTGTTCATTCACAACCATGGCCTGCTGCTTGGCGAACTCTGCCTGTCGGACAGCATCCTGTTGCATCATTTTCATACCCTCTTGGGGTTGGCGCACCATCTCCTCTAAACTGGCCATACTGTTCTGTTCTGACTGAATTACCGGTATATGTTCCCTTTCTGTAGGAGAAACAGAATCCCGATCCCTGCTGTACTCGGGTGGGGTAGACAAAGCCCTCTAAACTGACTGTTGAACCGATGCCCTCTGCCTGACTGTCCTCCGTCTAATAACCGGGGGTAGGGAGTGGTACACTGGTTGTCCGTCTACCAGATCCTCAGATCGATGGAGTCGACGACCTCTGATCCAGAGTGCTTGGGGAATATCTACTGGGTTAGAAGCAATCGTGCTCAACTACCTAGTAAAAAGATAAAGAAAGCATATAAATGTATAGACAATCGGACAGCATAACGGCGTAAAACAAAGAAACACACAACACACGGTTGGGTATTATAATATCTGACCAAAAATTGGATACACTTGTTCCTCAAACACGATCCTTTGTTTCAATCGTTGCCCTAAGTGCGAATCGATACCGCAGAGATCGATTCCCGAAACATCGATCTTTGGTGCCCTCAGGCCTGATACTCAAACTTGCAAACTGATACATGCATTCCCTGTAAAGACGCACTCTAAAAGCATATAGCAAGCAAAGAGAGCCAAAACACCCCTATATTGGGGTAGGGTTTCCCTGTCCTATTTTTTCAGGAGTTGGGGTTTCACTACGTACGCAGCGGTTTCAAACAACCTATTATCGGGTAAGCAACCTGTCCAAGTTTGGAATGGTCACTATGGATTCCGAATATGCACTAGGTCGAATGGTCAAAAAGGGTGCCCCGGTAAAACCGGGGTTTGTGTTCCCATACTAGCAGAGCCCGCAACCGGTCAGCCTTATGGTCATGCCTTGACAAGACAAGCCTCCGAAAAACCGCTCAGGAATAGCAGATGGCCAGCACGGTGTCCTAGGCGCACCAATGCACATGCAATGCAAATAAACACATGAGCGTAGTCAAAACAGGATATCACGAGTTCAAGTCAAGCTCTCTAAAATCCCCAGCAGAGTCGCCAGAAACTGTAGACACGCCTCCGGGCGAGGGCCTTGCTACTACAGTTCGGACTCCCCTTTTTGTTTGTTATGGTTCTTAATCTGAACCAAAGAGTCCAACTCTGGCAAATCATTTTGAGAAAAATAGATTTTTGAAAAGAAGTGTCAAACATGGACTGCTTTGCCAGATACAGAGTCACCACCTAAATATTTTTTTAAAAGGGGGAATTTAGGAAACCCTGACTCGATGCCAAAGGCCACGTGTCCATCATCACCAAAGTTGCCTTGGCTCGGGAACTTGGGTACGATCTGGAAAGGTCAGCTATGAGCACCCTCCCTTGCCCGATCCGAAGATCGGCCTCTACTAACCACGATATCCAATTTTGAAAACCTTATGTATTCTTATTCTGGTTATTAGCCTAGAATTACTATGTTATGCGCACAGCTAACAAGTATAGATCAAATCGCCTAAATTGGAAGAAAACACTACGTGTTTGTTTAGAAAATGGTTTGCTACTTGCAAGTAGGCTAAAATGCAGGTTTTGCCACCCTCGAGTGGGCTTTTAGAAAAGATGGTTTTGCCACTGTCTAATGGGCTTAGAACTCACAGTTTTAAAGTATTATTCCAATTTAGGTAATTCAACCTCTATCCACAGGAATTCAAGCAGTTATATCACACAAGCAGCTAGCCTCATGGTAATCATGCTATCATGACAACATTCACATGCATGCGATATGCTAAAGCATAAAAGCTTACCTAGTACTCCGAGCCAAAACAAAAACTAGTTAGTAATCATATGCATGATCCTAGTTCATCTTAAGGTGGCTAATGCAACACATGCAAGGATGCAATCTAGACAGGCTCGGCTATCCTAAACATGGCATGTGAAATGCTGCAACTAGCAAGTACTCAACTTGGAATTGAAAATACAATGCAGTTAGTATGATACGCCGAGCCCGGTGCATGCAAGACAAATGTATGGATGCACGCATGCATAGCATAAGGTATGCTAATTTAAATATGCCCTAACCTACCATCATAAGTAGGTAAATAAAAGGAAGAAAGACGTGGGATTGGAAGACATGCACACACTCACACACCCTTATTACAAATATGCCCTCACTCGGAGGGACCAAATAAATATTACAGTCCGAATAATAAATAAATTAATTATTACAGAGATTCTAATTACTTAACAAATAAATGCAAAAAGAAAGGTGGCCACAGCCCCCGCCTCGAGATACGTGAATGATGCATGCTTCAGTCCGTCTTGCCCCAGAAAGCCCGCACCATGCCACTACTACCTCTGTTTTCACTGCCTTGCTCTTTTAAAGACTGTCAAAGTCCCAAGGTATCTTCTGTGCACATTGTATAACACCATCGGCTAAAGGAAATGGCTACCAGCCGTGATGAAAAGCCACCGGTAGCTGGTGAAGTTATCGGCCATTCACCAATGGCCGGTCAGCACTAAGTGTTCTTTGGTCGTGACTTCTATGACTTGACTTTTGACGACAAGAGGCAGAGGCGATTGCATGGCATGAAATTTCAGACAAATGTAAGCATGGCCATGCTCCCTATCATGTATTAAACTCAAGGGAGCACGACCCTCGATCCTCGGGCCATCAATTGTGCATTTTGATGCATGATGGCCTAAGAGGCCAAGGTTGCAATTCAATGAAGATGCATGCAACACACAAATGAAGACCAAGACCCTATCATGTCAAGGTCAAGGGCCTCGGTGACCGAGAGTTTAGACAAGTTGCATCACTTGTAGTATGAACTCCTCTCAACCCTCACACTTGGTTTGACACCCCAAGCCAAGTAATGCAATGCATGTTATGCAAACATGGCTCAACAATGCAACCTAATACTAAGATGCAAGCATGCCAAATGTAATGCAATCTATCATGTTAAGTATGCAATGCTAGACATGGACAATCATGCAAAATGACCAACATGTTACAACACCTAATGAGTTAATCATGCAACAAACGTGGTAAACATGCAATAGTGGACTTAAACCATAAAGGGGCAGCCCTCAATCCACCCCAAAACAGTGGCCAAAAGTACCTAAAAAGGTGGACAACATGCACAACAAACATGCAAGTCAAAAGGGCCTAAGACTAAGGCACAAAGTGGAGCATTCCACTATCACCAACAAGACCACACATGGTATGAATTAGATAAGCAAAAATAGAATTCTAGCATGCAAAAATGGGCTCCAAAACTCACTGATATGGCAGCCTAGGTGGCTTCAATGAGATGCATGCACCAAAGCACATTTCTAGGCATAAAAGGACACATCCTCAAAGCATGAAAGAGGTCACATATGCAAACACACAAACATGATTTATTGGACTGAAATATGGTCCTAAATGATGCCAAATCATGAGGATAAGCTATGGTAAGCATGTTAGTGACCCATACAACCGAGGCTTACAAGCCAAAATGCATACCAACTACATCAAGCATGCTAAACAAGACCAAAATAGTGGCCAACAGACCTTAAGCATGACAAATCATGACCAAAAGCTTCAATAAACTAGGTTCAATCATGCAAGCATGGAAGTCTAGATACAAGATGCATTTCTATGCCAAATAAAAGAATGCAAAGCAAGTATAATATGCATGTAAAGAGGCACAAATTCGACCATTAACAGAGGCAACATATGACCTAAATAGCACCAAAAACATCTGATATGGAGCCAAAAACAAGCCAAGCATGAATGTCACCCTTTAAGCCAAAAGTATGCAAAAATGGAACACAAAGGGGAAAGGGGTGTCCCTCCCCTATACAAGACTTCAAACCACCTTCCTTACCATTGAAAATCCACTGATTTTTAGTGGTGAGAAGACTCAAACACTCAAGTAAACAAAGCCTCACAAAGGAAGTACCAAAAAGGCCAAATAAGACCTAAGAGGGTGAGGTTGAACTCAAACCACAAAACACTCTCAATGAAAGTTCTTAAGCATGAAAATATAAGCTTTTTTTATGTTATGCACAAAACCTAAATCAGCAAGCAAGACAAGTAGAAAACTAGTGCAAGTTTGGGGAAACTAAAGCAAAGTGATTACCCTTGAAGAACACCTCAAGAACAGCCAATGCAGCCCTCTTCTTCTGATCAAAATCAGTCCAAAAACTCAAGAACAAGCCCTCCAAGCCTCCCAAACTCGAGCTAAGGTGTGGTAGTGTGTGTGTTAGTGCAAAAGTAAGGTAAAAACACACTATTTAGGCCTAGAAACACACACAAAGGATGAGAGAGAGGGAGATATAGAGAGGGAGAGTATAACACAGATATATAGATATACAAGCTCTAGTTTTTCTATCAAAACCAACCAACCTTGGACAAAGGAGGGGGAGAGGTGCTTATATAGGCCAAGCAAAGCCAAGAAACTTAATGGCTAAGCTAAAAAGAAAGGTTCAAGGGGGGCCAAGGGGTTCAAGGGGGGGGGCAAGGCTTCTTGGAGAAGCTATGACAGCTGGGCAAGCTTCTCCAAGAAGCTTGGCCAAAGAGGTTCAACCTTCTAGAAGGTTAGGGGGTTCAAAGGCTCAAAACAGCCACAACCCGCACGGGGAGGAGTGATGGTGCATTCCAGCTGGCACAGCTGGCATGCACCAGGCTTGGAGGGTGCAAAGGGGTCACACCGGCCAGCAAAAAGTCACCGGCCGAACATAATGCCAGTCGTCCAAATATAGTGCCGACCGGCAGTTGATAACAAGAAACCACGGCCGATGGCACCAAGCCACAGCCGGTGAGGTAGGGGGAGGCCAATGAGATGTGGGGATGGCCAAAAAGCCATTCCCTACCCTTCAAGGCAAAAGCACAAGTGTTTGGTGCCAAAACCAAATATGAAATAGTCGAGTCGAGAGATCCTGAGGCAAGGCGCGCCGCTGAAACCTTCGGGAACTCAGGACGAACACAAACATGGATAATCACCGAGTGTTCAAGCGGTGATGTCCAAGTCTTGAGGACGGTCAAAAATGGGGTGTCTATAAACACCAATAATTTTCTGTGTACCAAGAATAACAAGTAACATGTCACACAGTTCTCAAGGCAATAAGCCCATTGGATCCAATATCGAACCAAGAGTCATCCTCGGGGTGGCAACCCATGCCTTCTCTCTAAGACGATCCAATTGAAGGTCATCTAGCCCAACCTAGGTCTTTCCCTTAAAATCGTTGAGCACTAGAGTCATCACGGCCCAACCCGGATCTTTTCCCTAGTGGCCAAAGTCACCACACATAGTGGAATAATTTCCCTTGACTAAATATACAAATGGTCCCGATAATCAATGCAATTCAGTTTCACAAAACATGGTAGTTCACCATTATAAACATGAGACCATAACAAATAGTTTACAGTATGCCATGTTTACACATGTTTCAGAAATAATTTAATTCCATTGATACTATAATAATTTATCAAAACAGTTTAGTCCTGAAACAACAATTCAATTTTCCAACAATTTAGGGTAGGGGAACATTTATAAAAATATGTAGCATGCAGCTACTCACCTGAAAACAGAACAATGTAACCCTCGAATAGAGTATAAATGTCCAACTAGTGCCCCCGAACCAAGTATGAAGACTACACGTCACTACTAATTTAAAAATATTCAAGAGAATAATAAATCAAGTACCACACACTAAATCACACTAACACGGCTCAACCCCACTCACCGTTACTCTTAAATAATACCTAAGTTCATGTTCTTCAAGGTTTAAAATTACCCAAGGCATTGGTTCCGATCGAAACTTAACTAAAAGTAACATTAAGATAAAGCAGAGTTTTAAACAAGTTTTCCTAATCTATTCGCTAACTTTGAAAATTAAAAACCCACTCCATGTTGTTCGAAAAATTCCAAAACCCTCCAATTATCCTGATTTGATAATTTTCAGATTTATACCCAATGAGAACAACACTTTCAAAGTTACTGCTTTACCCCAGTTTCTAGATAGATTTTAATGCACCAGTTAATGTGGATTTTGACTCCCATAAATTATGATAAAATTCTTATATGCAATTCCATATGCAATTAATCTACTGTAAAAATTTCAGTTCACAATTCATCCATTTGATATGGTTTCTTGATTTTTAAAGTTTGTGATTCTGTGCAGAATTTTTGGACTAAGAATTACACACATTCTTTATATGTGAATTTAACTCCTCAGATTTCTTAACAATATATCTATATACAAAATACATAAACGTACAACCTCTCCATCAATGAACTAAATAATAATAGAGTAAGGATAAAGAACATAGAAAGAAGAGAAGAAAACCAAGGAGGGATAACCTTTGATGATCACACACAACACAACACACCCAATTCCTTCCTTAGTTGGAACCTTTTGTTTCTCTTCTCTCTCACGACTGCTGCTACTAGGGAAATCATTAGAAGAGCTAGGGTTTTGTTTTGTTTTTATATATATAATTAACAACCCCTCTTATTATTATTATTATTATTATTATTATTATTATTATTATTATTATTATTATTATTATTATTATCTTTTAAAATTGTGGACATCCATAACAAATTTATTTTAGGTTTTAAAATTAATTAAAAGATCCTCAAATAAAATTTAATTTGCACTTACAGATTCACAAGCAAAATATTTGAGATTATAAAATAATTATTACTTAATTATTTATTTGGTTTGTATATTCGGGTTCTCACAGTCTGATGAGCATGTTTGTTCCACTTCTGTTTTGAAATCATGTAATCAAAGATTGTGGATATTGAAAAGCTTCCTCTTAGGTCCAATGAATGGTTTATTTTGCAAAAATGTTAGAGAAAATTGGTCAATTTTGTTGAATGCAGAAAATACATTTTCGCAAACAGTCATTACCTAACATACCTGAAATCAACCCTCGAGATTCACAACCCCAAATCAACATCTCCTAACATGACTCACTACACTTTATTTCCCTATTATACTGCCAATTGAATATGCCTTGCAACTAAACTCATTACAGTGAAGAAGGTTTGGACAATTGGTATCTGGATCTTAATAACAATGAACCAACCAAATATGGACAGGACAACAGAGTTGAAAATGGTTAGGGTCAAACTTCATAATGAAGTTGCCTATGTATCCCAAAAATGGGAATCAGACCTTAAGTAGTTCACGGTTAGGGTTCACTCGGGTTTTTACTCTCTCCTTTTATGCTCTAACTTTTGCCAAAGCGGCCCTTTTTGGTTTCTAACCTTGTGAACTCTATTTTATTTATTTTTCCTTTTTCTTGCTTTAACTTTTGCTTAGGTCACCCTTTCGAGTATTCAGCCCAGCAAACCTTTTAGGGATAGTATTTTTTTAACTTGTCCATGTTGATTGGCTATAAAACTCCCGTGCATCCAAATCCATTAAAATAATCGCTCCTCCTGACCAGCTTGACTTGATGATGTAAGGACTAGTCCAATTGGGTTTGAACTTGCCCCTAAGGTCGTAAATAAGAGGTCGGTTTTCTTTCAGCACTAGATCACCTTCTCTCAAATTTTTGGACTTAACATTCTTGTTAAACGCTCAGGTAATCCTGTGTTAGTACCCCTACACATGGTACAGTGCTTTTAACCTCTTCTCATCAAATAACATCAACTCTTCAAATTTGTTTTGTTGATTAGCCTATATATTTGACAATCAGCCATAATTCTTAGGAAAGGTATCTCTATCTCAATCAACAGTACGACCTCCATTCCATACACCAGAGAATAGAAAGTTGCCCCAGTAGATGTTTGGATCAACATCCTGTACCCCCACAATGCAAAAGGTAGCTTATATGGCCATTCATTATAAATCTCAACCATCTTGCATAGGATGTTCTTAACATTCTTGTTTATTGCTTCAATAGCTCTGTTGGTCTGTGGCCTATGTGTCGATTTCTTGTGGAAGGCCACATTATTCTTTTCAAGTAGATCAATCACCTCTCCCTTGAAGTTTGAACCATTTTCTAAACCAATCTCATTTGGCACTCCATAGCTACAGATGATGTTGTTCTTGATAAATTTGGCCACATGCGATGCTTTCAACACTGAATATGATAGTGCCTCGACCCACTTAGTAAAGTAGTCGATTGCCACCAGGACGAATTCATGTCCATTGGACCCTTTTGGCTAACTGCCCCAATAACATCAATTCCCCATACTGAAAAAGGCCACAATGAGGTCATATTGTCTAGATTTGGTAGCGGAATGTTCATGCGGTTAGCATGAATCTGACACTTATGACATCATCGCACAAAACTGATACAATCATTTTCCATGGTGAAGCAGTAATATCCTTGTCTAAGGATCTTCCTTGTCAACATTATACCATTCATATGAGCTTTGCACTCCCTTCCACGATCAGCTTCCATGATTTGCTTTGCTTCTTCCTTCTCCACACACAACTTATGCATTCTTAGATGACCCCTTTTGTATAGCTTATCTCTACAGATAATGAACTGAGCAGCCAGGCGTCATATCCCTCTTTTGTCCTTGGCATTTGCCCCTTGTGGGTACACTTCCTTCTCCAGAAAATTCCAAATTCGAAGTACCAAGAACCTCCATCTTCGGTTCTTTTTATCACAGTTATCATCTCGTATGCGGGCACATCTCTCTCTTCTATGAGAATTAGATGCAGTTTTACCCCAAGGGGTATGTCTACCATCGAAGGTAGGTTTGCCAAAGCATCGGCAAATCAATTGGGATCAGTATGTCCAAGGTCTGATGATAGACTTTCATTTTCTCTTCCTTCACTTTCTAATCTCCATTGGTTTGAGATACAACCAGGTTTGAATCCACGTTTACATACAATCTTATTGCCCCTAGCTCCAAGGTTGTTTCCAGTCTAGCAATACATGCCTCGTACTCTGTATGATTATTGGATACTTTGAATTGAAGTTTGAAGGCTAAGGGTACATGAGAATCATCAGGTGACAAGCAACACACCTATCCCGTATCCATACTGACTTGCAGCTCTGTCAAAGTACAATCTCCAGGTGTTCTCTTCTAACTGCAAAATTTCCTCATCCGAGAACAAATACTCTACATCTTCTTCTCCTACGACCAGGTGGTTAGCCAAAAAATCTACTATAGCTCTTCCTTTGATAGATTTTTTAGTGATATATTAAAGGTCAAATGCAGAAAGCAAAAGAAACCATCGAGCTAGCCTATTGGTAAGTGATGGCTTGTCAAAGAGATATTTAATGTGATCTAATCTTGAAACCAAAATTACCAAGTGTGCTAACAGGTAGTGCCTTAGCATTCTGGTAGCCCAGACCAAGGCTAGACAAGCCTTTTCCAAAGGAGTGTAACGGGTCTCGTGCTCCAGCATTTTCTTACTCAAATAGTATATGGCCTTCTCCACTCTCTTTTCTGACTCTTGTGCTAACATGCAACCCATAGTAGATTCAATCATTGACAGATATAGGATTAATAGTTTTCCCAGCTTAGGCGGTGACAACACAGGTGGATTTTATAGGTATTGTTTGATTTGCTCAAAGGAAAAATGGCATCGATCATCCCATTGGAACTTCTTTATTTTCTTCAGTAGACCAAACAGTAGTTCACAAGTCAAGGCTAATTTTGAGATAAACTTTCTTATGAAATGCATTTTTCCTAGAATGCCTCGCACCTCCTTTTTTGTCATTAGTGCCAACATTTCAAGATAGCTTTGATCTTGGATAGATCAACTTTGATTCCGTGTTGTATGATCAGAAATCGAAACATCTTTCTTGTGGGCACACCAAAGGTACATTTTTGTGGATTCGACCTTAACTTGTCTTCTCGGATCCTCCCTAAAGAACCTTTTCAATGGTGTATAATGACCCTCTCGCTCCTTGGACTTAACAATCATGTCATCCATATAAACTTCAACCACTTTGTGGATTATGTCATTCAATATGGTGGTTGCTGCTCTCTAGTAAGTGGCACGACATTTTTCAACCCAAATGGCATGACTTGGTAGTAGTAGGTCCCCCAGTAAGTGGTGAATGTTGTTTTATCCCTGTCTTCGAGTGCCATGGAGATCTAATTGTACCTCAAAATCCCATCCATGAATGAAAACAAAGCATGATCCACAATGAAGTCCACCAATTCATCGATGTGTGGAAGCAGAAAATCAACTTTAGGGATGGCCTTGTTCAAGTCCCTGAAGTCAATGCAGACTCTGATCTTGCCATCCTTCTTCAAAATCGGTACAATATTTGCCAACCATGTTAGATATTCTAACACAATCAAACGCCCTGCATTGATTTGCTTGGTAACCTCCTCCTTAATTTTCAATGCCTAGTCAAGTCGAACTCTATAGAGCTTCTGCTTGATTGGTTGGAATTCCAAATCAAGAGGGATCCTATGTTGTATGATCTCAGGATCGATTCCAGACATGTCTTTGCAGCACCACTCGAAAACATCTTTAAATTCTTTTAACAAAGCAACTAACCATTCATGTTCCTTTGAAGACAGCATGGAACCAACCTGGACCAGGCAAGGATCCTTCTTAGTACCGACATTAATTCTCATAATCTCATCAATCAAAGGTTTTGTGCAGCTCTCTTCCTCCTAATTAATCAAATTTTTCAAAGCCCAAGAAATTTCTTCGTCTTTGTTTTCATTAAAAGTTTGAAAATCTTGGTCAATGCATTAAATTGAAAGCACGGAAAAGTAAGTACAACCTACATCATTCTCATTCATTAAGCCTTTTTTAAAAGTTATAGTGGACTCAAAAGAAAAATAAAAAGGACAACCGCGACAAGACAGTGGCGTCCGGGTCATCACTCCCAAAATGACCAAAATCTGACTCGCTAGAGAAACTCAAGTCTGACTTCGATTCTACAGACTCGATGGAATCAGACTCGCACTCACTACCAGATTCAGAATTTGCAATGTAACCTTTGTCAAGTTTCCAATTCAAACGCGGTGCTTCCGATGTATCGAAAATAAGGTCACTGTACGATCCATCCCCCATCACAAAAATACTAGCATCCTACAAACCTTGCAACTCATTGCTAGCTC
Source organism: Camellia lanceoleosa (assembly GCA_025200525.1). Classification (NCBI taxonomy): domain Eukaryota; kingdom Viridiplantae; phylum Streptophyta; class Magnoliopsida; order Ericales; family Theaceae; genus Camellia; species Camellia lanceoleosa. The sequence continues at coordinate 1,534,737 of JANUSC010000016.1, read as the reverse complement.
AAAGTCGGCCAGTGTCAGTTCCACCTCGTCCCCTTTGCTTTCTTTTGAATGGTTGCCTTTGTTTTGGTCCACACCATTACCAAATCCTACTTCCTCATCATCATTCTCAGATAGTTGGTGATCTAAGAAAATCTCAAATCCGGGGAGACACTCATTTGTCTCATGGTTAACCCATGGTTCAGGAAAACTGCAGAAGGGAAAATCATTTTCCTCTTTGATAAAACACCCATTCAAGGTCCCCTGAATTAGTTTGTATCTCAGTTCATACTACTTGCCAACCCTTTTAGTTTTGACCCTTCTCTCACCTCATCCTCTTTCTTCTTCCAGTCCTCCTTTGTGCACCCTAATCCAAATGAATGTGGATAATAGGTAACCTCTCCTACCATAGCAATACCTTTTCTACTACTCATTTCCAACCCCATTCCTGAAATATGCCCCAACTCACCCATGAATTAGATTGGTTCAGCACTCATGTACATACCTTCTCCATTGACCATGATAGTTTGGACCAATTGGGCTTCAACTAGAGTAAACCTAGAAAAAAAAAAAAAAAAAAAAAAAAAAAAAAAAAAAAAAAAAAAAACATTCTCCTTCTCATGCTTTATATCTAATATTAGGGTTGTAACCTCAGGTGGAGGGTGAATTGATGAGTTCCCAAAGACAGTGGCGATCCCTCCATCATGTAGGTATTTCACCAGTTGACGCACTGTGGAGGAAATGACTTTCATTTGATGCAGCCATGGCCTACCCAATAACAAGTTGAATACCGGAACATCCATAACGTGGAACTCAGTTTCATGCTCAGATAGTCCTACCATAATTTGCACTTTGATGGTACCTATAACCTCTTGGCTAGTGTTATCATATGCCCAGATTAGTTGATTTGTAGGTACAAATTCTGCTAGCCTCAGCCTTATCGCATAAGCAGTACACGAAGAGCGTACATTTATGGCCGACCCAGTATCAATTAGAACTACAGAGACCCCACTTCTTCCTACATTCCAGATACACATACAAAGGTTTGTTATGCTCCAATCCTTCTGGGGGAAGTTCTTTGTCCGAAAAAGCCATGGCTGGGACTGATTCAGTTGGTGTGATCAATGATATCCATTGATTTGGCGTGGTATCTATGGACAACTTTGCTTTACTTAGAGTTGTGAGCATAGCCTAGTGGTGTTCTCATGATACCATAAGTAATCCCTAGATCGAGATGTTAGCTTAGATCTTCTTCAATTGCTTAAGTACCAGATCTTCCTCTTCTCCTTTCTCTTTCCCTTTCACTTTCTCTGCATCTTTCCCTGATGGCTTACCTTGATCTAGGTGTGAGGGCGTAAAGAAACGCTTGCTCCTACTTAGATGGTCAATCTCTTCAAAATACCAGGAGTCATCTGGCGCATTATTTCCCCAACCTTCATCAGTATAGACAAGATGTAAATTATTGTCTTCCCATCACTCTCTATCTCTTACAAACAAATAGTTATCCAGCTCAACATGTATCATTCCCACACTATAATCATCAACTTTTGGCTGGTACGGTGACGTTTACCAGATTTCTACAAAGCTTTCCCTTATTCTCAAGCGTGCACATGCTAGGCTAGTTCTTTGCCTTTCTTCTTCTATTATCGGCCCAGTTGGCCCAGTTCTCTCTAGTTTTGGTACTACCCTTTCAATTTCCTCTCTCTCAATTCCTTCTGGAATTCCTTTCACAATCTCTTCTTCTTCGGATTTTCCTATCTTACTACTTTCTTTAGCTACTACTTTTACCTATCTACCCTTTCCCCTTTGTTTTCTTACTAGCTCGTGCTTTCCTTTTTGTCTCTTCATCATTCCCTTATACTTTTGATTCCTCCTCACTGCTTGTCCATCCACGAACACTAACCAAATTGTTCGAGTTCCACCATTCAATTTGTATATCTCTCACGCTCTACTCTTTGAAGAAATGGAAGCTATCCAAGTCTTCTTCCAAATCAACCAAATCATCCAATCCTTGCTCGGGTACATCCACCCTAATAACATTAATGGAGAATGAATCAGGAAGAACGACCTTTGGTTTTGGTTGATCAATTGGCACTATATATCTGCTGGGATCGTATCCTTCTTTTGGAAATTTCCTAATTTTTATCACTGGCACCTCCATCGTTTCTTCTTTAGAGTATGTTTCTTCTTTTATTCCTTTCTCTTCGTTCTTTATCATAGTCTCTCGCTCTCCATATTGAGGTATTTTTGCCACCTCAAGGTTTTTAGGTTCTAGCTGGGATTGAGGTGCATCAATCATGCACAAATTAGTGGTCTTAGGAATATGAACCTTTGGTCTGGGTAAGTAAGAAGGGGTAATGTATATGATGGGGTTAAAGGTGGGTGGTAGTGTATCGTCACCACCCCCATCCTTCCCCAAACAGGATAGTAGTTATGATCGGCCAATAGTGTCTGACTACCAAAGCCCTAACAAGACAAGACAAGGTTGGACTAAAACTTTGGGGCTTATGCGAAACATATCATTGTCCATTAATTACCAAGAGTCTATCCAGAGCCTGTGCATAAATCATATGATACAAAATAAGTAACTTCATTTATTTATCTTTGATATTTACAAACTCAACATCCAAAAGAAAAGCACAACATTTACAGATATATAACTAATAAAAGAAAAAACTCATATACAAGATCTCTGTCCAAAAACTCCAGCTCCCAAAAGTAGAAAAAAAAAAAAAGAAGAAGAAGAAGAAGAAGAAGAAGAAGAAAAAGAAAAAAGACTTCTAGCGTGGTCTCTCATCCACAACAAGGTCCTCTCCATCACTTACATACATATAGGAGAGAAGGGTGAGCTAAAACCCAGAGAATAACAATATAGTAAAGTGGTAAATGAATGAACATCGATAAGCTTTATTAAAACTAAGCACGCGATCCTTTTGAACATAATATAGTTTTTCAAGAAAAACAAGTCTATCTTGTAACATATACAAAGCGATGAACATTCCAAGGCTTTACAAATACTTATCCACAACAAGAGGCAAAGAGCTCAATTAGTACAAAGTTATTGGTGTGATTCCAAATAGCAAACATGTTCCAAGATGTCATCTTAATGCATGATACAAAGTATAGGATGTTCATTCATAACACAACAGTAATATATCTTCACAAACATATCATAAGTTTGCATTTTGAATCATAATTTTAACAAACATTACTTTACCACGCTACTATTCACAATTGGCTACGTGTACAAGGGTTTGAATGTCCTCAAGCATGACCTATACAAGACAAGAACAAAACATTGAACCACTGAATAATCCCTAAACTTCCTATATCAATTGATCATACAGATAGACTTTAGTTTTCTTTTCTATTCAAATATATCTCAAGTGGATTTATAATTATGTTATCTTGTGTTTAGAGCCAATACATGCCTAAAGGTGTCCCAAGAAAAGTAGGAAAACAAGTGGAACAAAGTGTGAAAATGTGTTGAATTTGATCAGTCCACTCGAGTGGTCACTTCACTGCTCAAGCAGTGAATGGGTACCTCCCAGAAGTTCAGGCCTGCAAAACTTCATTCTAGGAGTTGCTAAAGTGCACTCGAGCGATGCCTTTACTACTCGAGCGGTTAATCAACTTCTAATAGATATACATACCTGCAAAAATTGAAAATACTGGATGATCCTAAAGTTTGCTCAAGTAGTGATTTGTAGAATAGAATTCTGCATTGCAAATCTATCCTGTTCTAAGGTTTTCTAGCTTGATTTCCTGCACTTTCAATCCTCGAACATGATATGCCAAGTCTAGAATCATGCAAGTATACAAATATGATTGTTTCCTAAATCGAATACATCAAATACTTACTTTTTTTCAAGGTTTGAAACATATTTGAAGTTTGTGTAAGAAGTTTCATGGTTTTTCATCCTTTTGCTTCCAAAACTCGAAACCAATTAGTACAATCATAGGAAATCAAGAAAACATGTGAAACGAATAGTGTAAGGACATCCAAAACCTCAAAAACCAATTCAAAAGATTGAGTTTTCTTCCTAGTTTATCATTATAGCTAACCTCTCCTCTTTTCCTCGAAGTTCTTCATTTCTAAACCATTTTCATCCTAACTTTTTCATGATTCATGATATTAAGAAGGTCTACTGCAAGTTTTAGGATTGAAATCTTACCTTAGAACACTTTTAGGATGAGTTCTTGGTTGAATAATTTGAGCCCTTCTCTTTTCTCCCTCTGTAGCTTGCTTTTTGTGCTCCTTTCAGATATGATAGCCTCATAGTTCAGACTCCCGTGATTCTGAATCTGATTGCACAAGTGCAATGTGAAACAGATAAACACAAAAGAGTCCAAATATGGAAAAATCAATTTTTTTAATCAAAAATGTCAAAAATGGACTGCATTGCGAGATTTCAAAGTTGTCACCTAAATATTTTTGAGAAATTTAGGAAACCCATGACTCGTGCCAAAGGCCACATGTCCGTCATCACCAAAGTGTCTTAGTTCGGGAACTTAGGTATGAGAGAGAAAGGTCATTAATTGAGCACCCCACTCACTTGATCAAAGATCGGCCTCTACTAATCATGATGTGATTCTTATTTAAATTATATGCTCTTGTTCCAGTTATTATGCTATCTTTACTATGTGATGTACACAAGTATAGACTAATTCACAAAAGTTGGAATGTATTGATTTTATGTTTGTTTTGAAAAAGTGCTTTGAATATATGTCACTTAAAAACAGTGAGCTCATATTTACATTAATCAAATTATCCCAATTTAAGCAAAAAAGCCTCCATCCACAGGCATTCAAACAGGTATATCAACTAAGCATTTAGCCTCATGGGAAACATGTTTGACATGGCAACAATCACACGCATGCAGTATGCTAAAGCAAAATCGCTCACCTAGTACTCCAAGGCAAGCCAAAGAAAACAAAAATAAGTAGAAAAATGCATGATCCTAAGTAATGCAATATGACTAATGCGACACACACATTATGCAAATAATAAGCTCAGCTTACTAACATGGCATATGAGTCAATTCAAGGTATGCAAGAGAGCACATATTCAAGTAAGGAATTTGAAATTGACATTGGTTAATATGATGAGCCGAGCCCGTATGTATGCAAGACAAATGGATGCAAGTCATGGAAAATGCTAAGGAAAATATGATGCTACCATTATAAGCGAGTAAATAAAAGGGAGAAAGAAATGGGGGTTGGAAGACATACACAAATTATTACATATTTGGCCCTCGCACAAGAGGGTCCGAATGTCCGAATTAACTACTTATTACAAATCCAAATGAATAGTAAATGTGAATAATAAATAACTAACCAGCTTTCTAATTTATTATAACAAACACATTAAAGACATTATAACAATAATAATTACAACCATAATTACAACAAGAAAATGTTACAACAATAATATGCACATTAATACTACAACATTAATGTATATAAAAAATGCACAAGGATCACATGCACGTCAATGAAGACAGTTTTCAGAAGTTGCTATGTCTGCCTTATGTGGCATTACTCTGTTTCCCCCTCAGGCACTGCCCCCTGTTTCTGCCAAAAGTTCTCTTCTTTACAAACGTTGGAGGCTGGTCGTGCCCCATTTTCTTGCAGAAAAATATTTTTGTGCTCTGAGGTGAAAATAGTGCAAACAGAGCAGTTTTAAACCATGTTTGTCCCTTCTACTTTTCTCTATCATAGAGAAACTCAAGAGAAGAATGAATTCGGGTCCGAAACCAGCAATAGGCGCAAGTTGGTTGCTTTTGATTTTGAACACAATTGGACAAAAATTAGTAAATGCAATGAAAGATGACCACCGCTCCCTCCTATCACGTAGTTAGCTCAAAGAGTGAGGTAAACACGCCTCAAGATTCATCAAAACATCATGAATTGATATGTGATGACTCTTGACGTAATGGACTCGCCATAATGTCCAGTCGAATCCAACCATTTTTATTCATCTTCTTTATGTCGATTTAATCGATTTTAGGGCAATTTTATCTTACCTTTCCATTTCTTTAATCATTTAGTCCAAAAGTGAGAATTAAGTCCACTAAAAGGAGGGAAGTGTCAAACAAGAAGTTGTTCTTGACATGAGAGAGATGTAATGCCTTGGTAATGAACCTACGAAGAGATTAAACCATTAAGCATGGAAGGGTCTCTTTCTCATGCCTAAACAACACTCAGTTGAACCAACTCTCAAACAAAGAAAACCAAAAAAGGAGGGAGCATGCAAAGATGATTATGAAAGTTGATTATTACCAAAGTGGGACTCTTTACATGAAAACTAAGTAAAGAAAGCCATCAACTCGAATGACTCGGTGTCCAAGGCCTAAACAACTGAAGCCATGAGGACTTACAACACAACAAGCAAAGTATTCAAAGCATAAACTATTTGAATGAATTAAAACAGCCCCTAACATGTACAAAAATGGTAGCTAAAACATGTTTAAGAGAGCACAAAAAATAGGCAAAACAAAGGGATACAAAACTAGTAAGCAAGACTAAGGAGGGGTGGCTAATCCCTCCACTTTTGAGACTTCTAAACCATATTTTTCAGCCCTTTTACACTATGAAAATTAGTATGTAAACCAAAGAAAAGAGTGGAAAAACAAAAAGAATGAGCTATGGGATAAGGTTCAAGAAAGTGTATTAAGCCTCTCTACCTTTGGTAACTCTTTAACCCTAAGTTCCAACACTTGAAATGGATCCAAAATAGTAGGAAAACACAATAAAAAGATAGAAAAAGGTTGAAATGAAAGTAAAGAAAAAGGTGACAAGCTCATACCTCTTCAAAGAGAGGATGTTTGTAGTTAAACAAACTTGATTCTCAGCACCCTCAAATCTCTAAAATTTAGTTTGAAATCTCAACAAAAGCTCCAAGAACAAGCTCTAATGGTGTATGTATTGTGTATGTACAGCTAAAAAAGGTTTGAAGGTGAAGAGAGGTATTGAAGATGGAGGGGGGGCTCTTTAGCTCTTCAAAGGTTTAGGAAAATTTGCTAACCCTCAATTCTGAAGGAAAAGGTCAAATTTATAGAGCTTGAGCCAAATTGGTCAAAAATAGCTTCAAAAAACAACAGCTGGTGAATTCCTACCAGTTGTCCTGTTTCTCGCTAATAAGACCCAACCGGGCCCAAAAACACATGGCTAGGTCCAAAAAACCCACAGTCGAACCAAAAAATGCAAGGCCGGGTCTAAAAGGCACTCTAGACAAGTTCTCATTGAAACCCGGCTGGGTCTAAACAAGCCACGGCTGGACCTAAACAAACTCGGCCGAGTCCAAAAGACTGCTTTCAAGCCCGACTTCAAATGGCCATATCTCTCTCATCCAAACTCGGTTTCAGGTGATTCTTGAGTCTAAATTGAAGCCCCAAAAGTCTACTTTCCAATGGTGTGGCTTCACATCTAAGTTCTAAGTGTACCAAGAGATATTCCTAATTTGGTGAAGGCTACTCATTTGTTTCTTAACGGTTTGACGCCCAACCTTTTCCCCAACTAGTTTTCTTCCCTTCCCTCCTATTTCCTTCAACTCTAAACCTAGAAATAAGATATTTGAAATATTTTTCAAAGAGTTCACCTCTCTTCCACTTATTTCCACTTTGTCCTTACTTGGTTTACCAAAAAGTGCAATATTTTAACCGAAATGCAAGCCTTAGAACATCAAAGAAACATTTGGAAAAATATTTTGAAAAAGAGAGTTTTAAGGTCTAAAATAGTTTTGGTCAAAATTAGGTGTAAAGTTTGGGCTTAGAGCTCAAAACCAAATTCTTTCGCTGAGAATTCAAAAGATTGCACAGTGTAACTTTCATCATCGTGTGTTTAGAATAAAGCACCCAAGCCTTACAGGCAGTCAAAAATGAGGTGTCTACACCCTCCTTTCTCTCTTTTCTCCTTTTCTTCTCCCTTGTCTCACGAGTGTTCTCTTAACTTCCAACAGGCTTCCCTTTCTATTTGATTAGGAAACTCAAGGTTTTATTCGGTATGGCTAGGGCAAAGGCACAACTTTCGTAACTAACTTATTTCCCTTGCTTAGGCTTAATTAATCAACTTCAAAATCAACTAACTTAATCTTATCCTAATCATACTTAATTATTACTAATCCTAATTAGCTAATAGTAGATACTCCCTCTGTCCCAAAATATTATCATTGTCCCAAAATATTAGTCCCTTTTCAAAAATCAAGAACTACAATAATATGAATTTCCTATTTTGTCTTTCTTTAAAATTCATTAACAATACAAAAAAGTACAATTATGACAATTGATATTCCCAAAAAAATATACTATCAAAGGGTAATTTTGGAAAATCAATTTTTTGTAAAATGCAATAATTGTACTATCAAAAAAAGTTATATTCCCTAAAAGAACTACTATTTTGGCATTAAGGGAGTAGCATGAAATTGTCAAGGTTATTAGACTAAGGTCTAATAACCCTATCAAAGGGTAATTTTCAGAAGTCAATTTTTTGTAAAGTACAATAATTGTTCTATCAAAAAAGTTATATTCCCCAAAAGGGGCTATTATTTTGGGACGGAGGGAGTAGCATGAAATTCTCAAGGTTATTAGACTAAGGTCTTTAAGCTCCTCACTTAAGGAATAAGCTTATCCTAAGGTTTCCAAATCAAGTTTCAAACCATCAACTAACTCTATGCATAAAACATATAAGTTCTATACATACTTTCCAATCCTTTCTCCTTCTCAATACTAACAAGCCTAATATTACTCAAGTATAGAGTGCATGACTTGAATGCATAAACAATTAAGTAAGCATGATGCAGGAATAGGCTTGGTGGTCACATATATGGATAAGGTTAAGGCGGGGAGGTGGTGGTATTCGATCATGGGTAGGCAGTGGGTTAATGGTGACATTTAGCCTTTGTGGTAGAGCTATGATTTTGTGGTCAATGAGGTCCTGAATCTCATGATGCAAGTGAATGCACCAATCAGCTTCATGACCATGTCACTGCTGGAAAAAATAGTATTTGGATGCATCATGCCTGGATGTAAGAGGGTCAGAAAGACGTCGAGGGTCACAAGGCTTTAGATGGCCCTTATCTATCAACACTTTCATGGCTCAAGATAGGGACATGTACAGTGGGTGAAAATTATAGTTCAGTAGTCGGTTTGGATTATAAGGTTGTGGGTTGGTGTCGGCAAAGGTTAGCCATTTTGGCTAAGATGGCTACAGTACTGACTTCTAAGGGTTTCACAACTATGCTACTACTAATAGTAACATTGGAACTGTGAATGAAAGTCTTTCATATGGGCTCTTTCTCATCTACAATGATCCCTTGTTTCATGACATCTTTAATCTGCACCCTCATTTCATGCAGTTAATTAAAGGTGAAAAGTGGAAGGACTATCATCTTTTGCAGCATCATGTCGTGTAGATTTCGCACCACTATCCGAATCTGATCCTTTTCTGAGGGCCTGTTGGTCATCATGGCTTATTTGGCTCTCCACCTTGTTATGAATTCGACAAAACTCTCCTTAGGCTCCTAACAGGTTGCTTCTAAGTCCCAAGTGGTCACTTCAATTTGTGTATTGTAGGAGTATTGAGTGATGAATGCCTCAGCCAACTCCTCCCAACTTTGTTTCACCGAATCCTCTAATTTAGCGTACCAGGTGGCAACTATTCTCGATACAGTTTTCTCAAACATATACATCTTTTGCGCTCGAGTTAAACTCATTGGCTTTAAGATAGCTAAGAACAACCGGATATGCACCATAGGGCCCTTTGATCTATCGAACCAATCGACATGTGGCATTTTGAATCTTTTCCATAATTTGGCAACTGCTTCTATATATCCATCCTCAATATCGAGAATAGAATTAATCCGTTCAGACTTCTTGAACAACTTTTCTAACTTGGCTATTTTTAGTATAGCCAGATCAAACTCAGCCACATCAATGGGAAAGAGCCCCTCGACAGGATACGCTATAGCTTTAAAAGCTAAAGCCTGGATTGGACCTTCTAACGGGCCACAACCTATGAAATTCTTGACTGGCGGAGGTGGGTCTGGAACCGGCTAATTAACTGGCATTGGATGGATGGCAGTTGCCCCAGCTGGTTGTTGCATCCCAACAATGGCATTGCCTTGGGCAGCTACGGTGTAATTAATGGTATCCATGGACCGCTAGAGATTAGCGATCATTTCCACTAGATCTTGTGGATTCTAAGCCATTGTAAAGACTGGAGAATGGTCAATTGGGGTAGTGAGTAGAGGAAATCTGAGAGGTAACTGATGCAGAATCTGTATAGGGGATCTAAGGGGTGACTAATGTGGACTTTGATGCAACTATGCTCGCCTGACTCTCCTTCTGGATACTGATGGAAGTGACACTAACACTAGCTGACTTTGAACTAGATCTATAGTTTTTCAGAGCATACTAGCACAAGTCCACATGGTTTAAGGGATGTCAGGGTTTTTTTGAAGCTATGATGAACTAACAACCTAGCAAAAGAAAAACAAACAAAGAAAACAGCACATACATTATACACAAATTCGGCAGCATTTCAACTCAATCGTTATATCTATACCAATGATCACTGTATACCCCACTGAACTGTTCTCAACCCAACCACTAATATATCTGAACCACTAATATGAAATAACAAACCCATGTATTGATTCCCATATATAGCACATAGCAGGTAAAGCGAACAAAACACCCCTACAGGGGATTGGGTTTCCCTATCCTAGCTTTCAAGATGATCTAGGGCTACACTATTCAAACAAGCTGTATCATTACATCTTTAGACACGGAAAAGCATCATATCCTAATTTTGCAAGTTACTAAAGCTTAATATATGCACTAGGTCAATTTGGTCAACAAGGGTACCACAGCAAGACACCAATATACCTACCCTACCCTACACCTATAAATGAAAGAAGGATCAAACAGTACATTGGTGATCCAGATCCAAGGCTTGTATTCCCACCACAATAGAGCCCATAGCTGATAAGTCGTCCGAGATGTCAAATGGCTAATAAAATGACTGAAGTGCACCATGCATGAAATGCAATGAATACATATATAAAATAAAACTTTGATCATGAAGTTTGAGTCAAGTTCTTTTAAATTCCTGTAACAACCCCAACCTGTGATTAGTCCATAATCCTTGATTAAGAATGCTTAACAAGTAATTAAGATGAAATCCAAAGTAAAATGCATGTGCCATGTGTTAATTGTGTTTATATCTGTCTGCTATAGGAATATTTGTCGGTAATTCTGCTTGAATCTGTGAATTGAAGGCCTTATCAGCATCCGGACATGAAATTGACTATGTTTATATGTTATTTGGAATTTTTAGAACCCTATGGTAAGTTTAATTAGAATTTAATTCAGAACCAAAAAGTTAGAATAAATTAATTGTTAAGTTCAATTCATTTAGTTCTAATCATAATTAATTAACCTAAGCGAATTAGACCTATATAAGACCACTTGTAACTAATGAATACAGCATTCCATCTTCATTTCCTTGAGACCAACATGGGAGGGAGAGAGAGAGAGAGAGAGAGAGAGAGACTGACTCTAGAGTGAGAGAATGAAGAGAATTCAAGGGAGATGTGTGATGATTGAAGATAAATTTGAAGAATTTGAAAGATTTAGCATCAACACCTCTAAAATCAAGGTTTAAGGTAGGAAATTCAACCCTTTTCTTGTGAATTTAAGCACTTAGTGTAAGAATTCAAGGGAATTAGAACAATTAACATGAGAATTAAGTTAAAGATGTGGAATTGAGCATGATTCATGCATGCGTGCATATTTCATGGCATTTTGAGTTTGATTTCCAAGAATTCTCACATGCATGGGCATATACTTGCATGATTATGAAAATTTAACATGATTCTTCTCTTCTTACTTCATTTGGAGATGTTTTGGAACCAAATATTGTGAGTGATTACATGCATGAAAGCATATACAAAGTTTCAAGATTTTTTTTGAACAATTGACTTGCTTTTGGGCATTGATTTTGTGAAATAGATTTCAATACATGATATATTATGAGTTTACACATGTTTTCTCAAGTTTTGGGTCCAAAAGGATGTGTTTTGATGCTTTGAAATCAAGTTTTGAACTTAGAGAGCAATCTGGAAATCCCAGAATTCGAGCAGTTCGCTCGAGCGATGGAAGTGTCGCGCAAGTGTAAATTTCAAGCTCCCAGTAGTTTTTCTGACCATTGCATGGTGGCTCGAGTGACCGATTGTGTGCTCGAGCAAACATCATTTTCCTCAGTACTTGGCTCAGGCGACTGTCGAGTGACCGTCGAGCGTGAAAATTGAGCATCCAAAACTTTTGCAGACTTTACAGACCACTCGAGCGAACAAAGTCGGTCTCGAGCGAACTACCCTATTTTCAAAAATTTGGCTAAGTGTTCCAAAGTGCATTTTTGCATCCTCATTGCATCTAAGGCACTCCTAGGCCATGATTAAACTATAATAATGAGAATAAGAGTTAGAAACACACGTTAAGAACAAAGAATGATAAATTAAACAATTTGGGGTGTTTGTTCTGTCGAAGTGTACTGTTTTGCTACTAAAGCTATCTGTGAGTAACAACTCTATAAAGGTATGTTTGAATATAAGTATTTTTGCACAATGTGATATGATCTGGTTTTTGAAATGCTATTTTGTGAATCATGAATGATTATACATTTTCTAAAATGTAATCGTGGCATCCTTAGCATCATGTAATTCATGTGATATCTATTATATGTCACCTAGTACTAGGGTTCACGTGGGTTCCATTTATGGGGCTTGTTATGCATAACCGCTTATCTAATCTGTACGTGGGTCTTTTACGACCAAATCTCAAGTGAATATGGGTCTTTATGACCATCTCAAGTGAATATCGGTCTTTATGACCACCTCATGTGCACGTGGGTCTTTATGACCAATCTAATCTGTAGCTAGTGGATGTACCACGTATGCTAATTTATGAATCTGTAAAAGCATGTGAATCTGAATCTATTTCTAATATGAAATCTATTTTCTAAATCTGTTTGGGACATCATTCATAAACCCCTTTACTCTATTGTTATTCAGTAGGCTCCAACTCACTGTATTATTTACGTATGTAGGTGATCAGGCGAGAGATCAGGCCTAAGATGCCAGTTTGGAGTTCTATTTGCCAAGCCAACCACCGTGCCTCTTGAGGAGGTTCCTAAGTGTTTTAGTATTCAAGTCAAGTGCACGTGATGTCTGTCTCTATCTTCTTCTTTTTTTCTCTTTTGTTGAACAAGACTTTTGTATACTTCATAAATAGGGCTAAGTCCCTTTTTGTTTTTCTCTGCATAGGATGACGTATGGATGAGGTCATCTATAAATATGATTATAAGTTTAAATTTTCTATCTCATGTAAGTCTACACAACTCTATAGACATTGTATTTTGTATATTTACTTCCGCTAGCCCCTAATTATTTGATTACTGTTAAGAGGCCTTCGGTAATCTACGGATTACTGATTGGTTACGATGCTGAACCTATAGGGGTGGGTTTGGATCATGACAATTCCCTAGCAGAGTCCCCAAAAACTGTAGGATTCCTTTGGGATTACCCAGCACGCTCGACAGTTCAGATCTTCAATCTCTTGATCTAGTCTCACTAGTGCGATATGAAAATAAAATACGAGAGTCCAAATCCAGCAACTTTTCTAAAATATATATATATATCCATTTTATTACAAATATTTACTGAAAACGAACTACATCACCAGATCTCAGAGTCACCACCTAATCTTTTGGGGAAATTAGGAAATTTGTGGCTCATGCCAAAGACCATTGTTTGTCATAACTAAAGTGTCTCAACTTGGAAACTTAAGTATAAAGGGGAGAAGGTCATTAATTGAGCACCCCCGCTCACTCGATCGAAAGATTGTCCTCTACTAAGTCATGATGAGGTTTTTATGATTGATATATGCTCATATTCTGGTTATTTATTAATGGTGTTGTTACTACCTAAGGCAGTCAAGTATAGATTGTGCCACTAATTTTGGTTATGCTTTGATTTCATATATTTTGAAAAAGCCTTTTTGTACAAACTCAGAAGTATAAGAATCAATTACATTCTAACACAAGTAACACAACATCCATCCACTAGCATTGATACAGATATTCCAATTAAGCACTTAGTCTTATGGTATAGCAATGAGCATGATAAAAGACATATACACAGAATATGCTAAAGTAAATAAATGTTCACCTAGTACTCCTGGAGAGCCGAAAGAAAGTATTACAGTATATGCATGATCATATATACAAATATCAAATGCAATACATACATAACATATATCTATAAGTCTGGATACTAAGGCATGACATGGATATCATTTCAAGACATGGCATGGTGCATATATTCAACTTAGAAATGATAAACTCCACAAATGCAAATGAGCCGAACCCGAATGTATGAAAATTTGATACAATACATGGGTGTGATAAATAAGATATGATGCTATACATAAAGCATGTAAATTAAAAGGTTAGAAAGACGTGGGGTTGGAAGATTATTACAACAATTCGAATAAGAAGGGGAGAGAGAGAGAGAGAAAGAGAGATTATTACAACAATTGAATAAATAATAAAAGAAAAGCAAGGGGTTTGAGAAATTATTTTCAACATTGAATTGATCCAAGAAAATTACTGTTGAATCTAGAAAATCATACTAAATAAACAAAATAATTCACCCAGCAGTTCTAGAACTACCTAGGAGAGCACTCCCTAGAAATTGCCTGCTCTATTCTTGGGAAGATCATCTGACCAGACACAAAATAGGCCTTTGTAGATGCGCCCTCGGGCCTCATGCTACAGTTCGGACTCAATTTGTGTCACGGTCCTGTATCTAATCTCGCAGAGTGCAATGCAAGACCGATGAATCATCAAAGAGTCCAAATCCGGCAAATCGTTTTTGAAAACAAATTTTTTTAAAGAAGTGTCAAACATGGACTGCTTTGCCAGATACAGAGTCGCCACCTAAATATTTATTTTTGGGGAATTTAGGAAATCCTGACTCGTTGCCTAAGGCCACGTGTCTGTCATCACCAAAGTTGCCTCGACTCGGGAACTTGGGTACGATTGGAGAAGGTCACTTCGTGAGCACCCCCGCTCGCCCGATCAAAGATCGGCCTCTACTAACCATGATATCTAGTTTTGAAAACATTATGCGTTCTTATTCCGGTTATTAGCCTAGATTTACTATGTGATGCGCACAGTATACAAGTATAGACTGGATCGCCTGAATTGGAACGAAACATTTTATGTTTTTTTATTTTCAAAATGGTTTGATGGTGCTACTCGCAAGTAGGCTAAGACGTGGATTTGCCACCCTCGGGTGGGCTTAGAAAACATGGTTTTGCCACTATCTAGTGGGCTTAAAACTCACAGTCAATGCATTTATTCCAATTCAGATAATCCAACCTTCACCCACAGGCATTCAGGCAGATATATCACATAAGCAATTAGCCTCATGGTAAGCATGCTATCATGGCAGTCACTCACACGCATACAAGGATGCTAAAGCAAAAACACTTACCGAGTACTCCAAGCCAAAATAAAAGCTATGTTAGAAATCCATGCATGATCCTAATTATACAAAAATGCCTAATGCAACACGTGCAAAATGCAACTAAGATAGGCTCGACTATTCTAAAGATGGCATATGAAATGCTGCAACTAATAAGTATTCAACTCGGCATTGAAATACAAATGAAGTTAGTATGATGCGCCGAGCCCGGTGCATGCGAAACAGATGAATGATGCAAACATGCAAGCATAAGTATGCTAATTGAAACATGCCCTAATCTAACCATCATAAGCTGGTAAATAAAAGGGAGAAAGACGTGGGGTCGGAAGACATACATCACATGCATGCACACTTATTACAATTGTGCCCTCGCTCTGAGGGTCCGAATAAATAATATACAGTCCGAATAAATAGAAAATCCTAATTAATTAACAAATTAATCTAGGAAAGTAGGTAAATTAGCACGCAAATCCATGGACCACCTCAGCTCTGTTCCGAATGATGAATGGTGCATGCTTAAGCTGCCTTGCACGGAAATCCATTACGATGCCCCGGTTTGCCTCTGTTTGCAATTGTTCTCGGAATATTGCGCAATGCTCCAGAACGCCACTGATTTCTGATTTACTACAACAGAGAGCAACAAAGGAGCATAGCAAAGTATTTTCACATATGTATGCATGACTACTCTTCAAGGAGTGTAGTCCTCGATCCTCGTGCCACCAATCACGCATATCGATGCACGATGGCCGAGGAGTCGAATTGCACAACTCAATATGAAATGAATGCACATGAAAACACAACAAGACCTAAACTCCATCATAGGTAATCCGAAGTGTTGGCGACAGGGAATTGAGACACATTTCGTCACTCGGAGTACGAAATGTCCCTCGTTTCCCGTGCTTGGGCTAACTCCTATCCCAAACACAATGCAAATGAGATGGCATGCATCAATGCGACTAACATACAATCTAGCATACACAATGCTATGAAATGGCATACACAACGCTCGATGTTACATGGCATACGCAATGCTCTAACATGCAACCTAGCATACGCAATGCTATGAATAGAAATGGCATACACAATGCACAATGGACTTACACCAACATGAGTGGACCTCAGCCATACTCACATCAGTGGCCATTAGATGAGAATGAGACAACCGAAATGCGTGCACACATGCACGCATACCGAGGACCAGACCTAAGGCATCAAATGCCACTCTACCAAAGCATGGCAAGGGATGCAAGATGGCCTATGAACATATAATTTCCAGCACTGAAACATGATGCCAAATGGTCTCGAAACATGGAAATATGACACCAAATGCATGAAATAAGCCCCGAAACTCAAAACTAGGCACATGTATTGAACCACAAGTAGACAAAGCAAGCATTATTTGGTCATGAAGTCTAAAGACAGAGCCAAGGAAGTCCCAAAACATGCACATTTCTAGTTTAAAGCATGGCCAAAAGATGCTAACATGATGGACTAAAGTAGCATGCAACATTGGCTAGTAAGCATGGTTTACAAGGCATGTATATGAAGCGTATGAGAACTCATCAAACCAGCCAAAAACAGTGAATAAAACATGCCAAAATATACCCAAATAATCACTGAAATGCAGCCAATGCATGCAAAAATGAGGGGCTTCTTTAGAGGGCCATACAAGGGGTTGTTAAGCACATGCAAAACCACTGAAAGTGAGTTATGGGGGTCCTAAAACCCACTGAAAGGTGATAGAAACAAAGCTTGGAAGCTTGAAAATGGGGGGTCCTTTGGAAGGCCAAAAAGGCCACCAAACAAGACAAGGAGAGAGGGGGTCACCCCCCTCTAGTTTTGGCTTCCAAAAATGCACCTAAGCCACTGAAAATCCACTAGATTTCAGTGGCTAAGAGGCCAAACCATGGCCAATGCAAGTGCTCTAATGCATAGCCCTAATCATGAAGAGATGAAGCATGCATAAGGGGAAGATGACCCCAAATAGAAAAGAGGCCTCAACCAAACTTTAAGAGGGCCTCAAAATAAGACTTTTTCCAGTTTATAGAAAATCTCAAAAATGCTCACAAGTAAGGCTAAAATAGGATGCAAAAATAGCCCAAAAAGAGAGATTGAACAAACAAGGAAGTAAATGACTTCAAACAGTAAAGTTCCCTTAAAAAAAAGTTGAAGAGGGGCTCAAAATAAGTCACTTTACAGTTTATAGAAAATCTCAAAAGTGCTCACAAGTAGGACTAAGATATGATGCAAAATAGGCCTACAAAGAGGGGTAAAGCATGCAAGGGTGTAGGAGGCCTCAAACAGAAAAGTGTCCTTATACAATCTTCAAGATGAGCTCAAAATATGACACTTTTTAGTTTATGAAAAAGTCCAAAAATGCTTTCAAGTATGGAAAAAATAAGGAGCAAAATGAAGACCAAAAGAGGGAAAGAGTATGTTACCCTTGTAGCCAAGAACTCTAGCAGAAAAAGGGGTCCAAACTCTGAGCTAAAACCATATTTTGGAGCTCAAAATGATCCTCAAAGAACCTCATCCCAATGGTAGTTGAGTTTGATCAAGGGTGCCTAGGCAAATGAGAGGTATATCTCCAAGTATGGCTCTTGCCATGCACACCAAGGCAAGAGAAGGAGAGAGAGGCTGAGATTTGGCTCTGAAATTTCTAGAGAGAGAGGGTTTTTTAGAGTGAGAAGCTCCCAAAACTTGCTTAGGAAGATTGTGTTTGAAAAATGAGAGATATAACTCATATATGGCAAACCTCAGAGTTGGCTCGAAAATATCTCATTTAAGAACAGCTAGAGGTTGTGGAAGATAGCTAAAAGGAGAATATCTATCAATTTTGGGCTTTCTGGGCATAAGTGATCGGCCGAACACCTTTCATGGTCGGCCTGTTACTTTTTCTAGTTTTTCAGGACAAAAAATGGGTCTGCCGGAAAGAAAGGTGGTCGGCTAGTGATTGGGAAGTCCAAAGGTGGTCTTCTAGGTGTCCAAATTGAATCCCCGGAAGTAAACTTTCCAATGGCGCAAACCTTGCATTAAAATTCCTCCTGTGGAAAAAGTTATTTCTGTTTTTGTGAAGCCGCGCAGATTCGGTCCAGCCGAAGTGATGCCCTAATCCAACCAATCATATCTCCCCCGTCCGGAATTGGATTTAGGAGATTCTTAAGTGAAAAATGAAGCCCCGGAAGTAAGATTTCCAACGGTGGTAGCCTTATAACTAGAATCCAAGTATGCAAATGGACAAGCCCGATTCAGCGAGGGCTGCTCGACTCTCTCCTACCCGAATTCATGCCGAACATCTCCCAAACTAGTTTCTTCCCTCTTCTCTTCTTTTCTTCAACTCCAAACCCCTAAGTAAGGTGTTTTGAAAGATTTTTCAAAGATTCCATCTCTCTTTCATTCATTTCCACTTTGTCCTTGCTCGATTTACCGAAAAGCGCAACATTTGACAAAATGCGAGCCTCAGAACATCGTAAAAATTTTATTTCAAAAACGTTTTGAAATAGAGGGTTTTAAGGTCTAAAATATTTTGATCAAGATTGTTTTGGTCCAAAAAAAGAGTATGAAGTTGAGATTTCACTCTCTCCTTGCCGAAGAAACTGAACCTTTCCCCTGTACACCTTTCTCCACCATGTAAACCATCAGTCACGTCCAAGTCTTAAGGGCGGTCAAAAATGGGGTGTCTACAGCCAGCCGAATATAAACTTGGTTGGCCAAACTCTTCTTTTGGTCGAGATTCAAGTTGGTGTATAATTTCCATAATAGAAGCCAAGAACATCTTCCAAGGGGTGCCTATCCCTTCTACCTCTTCCACTCACAGAAACCACTTAAAAAGGAGGTAAATGGCCCTCAACCCTCAACAATGGCATAAACAAATATATACAATAGATATTTCACAATAAATTAATTGGAGAGAGTAAATTAATGCACATCATTTCTGTCACGACTAGGACCCACCCTTATAGGTTTAGGTCATGACCGACCAGTAATCCCGAATTACCTTCGGCTTCAATGACAAAATTAATCATCATATAATAACGGGGCTTAGCAGAAGCAATAATGAAATATTACTAAGTCCATTGAGCAGTGCATACATGTCAAATTCATCAATATAGATAACTTTAAACTTTATACAAGCTTATATGCAATACACCAAAGATAGACTTCTCATATAACATTCATCCTTAACAAGTTCCAAAATAACAAAAGTAAATGAAACAAAAGAAAAGGGTTAACAAAGCTTGAATCCTCTCGAGTCCAAGCATGCCCCGTCGCAGAGGCACTTTAAAAATGGCTTCACAAAGGTAGACTTTGAGGTTTCCTTAGGCCCAACATTCCTCTTGCTCACCTACATATACATATAAAGGAGAGGGGTGAGCTGAAGCCAATTAAGTAATATCAATATAAAGGTTTTATATGAATGAAGTCCAATTTGATACAAAACATATATTTCATTTTCAGAAACAATCCATTTCAATAAGCAAAACAATTTGAATAACAATCATATCAATCCTTTGCGATAACAATAATCATTCAAATCATTATACGTGATACATCTAATAGAGTAACAATGAAATGATGTGCCAAAGCCAATAGGACCACAAGGGTCAATCCAATGGGACCACATCAATAATCCATAATTCAATGTGGACCACTAAAGTCTAACATCAAAGATCTCTGTGTTTCAATTAATCTAATGGGCCATGATATTGTTTTCCCCAAGCAAGGGCCTATTAATCAACGCACCATGGTATTTTTTTCCCTAGACGGGAGCCTCACTAATGAATGCCACGATTACTTTTTCAAAAAGGACATTCATTCATAACATAAAATAAGATTTCATAAACTTCACTATTGAAAATTTTCAAAATACATTTTGAGCATATCTTTATAGAGGTATTACTCACAATGGGTTGTACCAATATTAGGCATCGGGCGTCCACCTACACAATACACATAACAAAGCACACATTGAAACACAAGTCTCAATCAAACGTTCTATCTTAATTCAATTCCCTTTTATGTGTTTCTAATTCATTTCCTTATTAATGTTGTCCAAACAATGTCCAAGAATGCTTAAGAGAGCATAAGAATGAAAACATGCACATGAGAATGTGTTTCAAAATTGTTGAAAATAGTGCAGTTCGCTCGAGCTCACCTTTGGTCGCTCGAGTGGTGTGGCCAGCCATAAAAGTATTGGATGGTCAAAATCTAGGCTCCATGGTCGCTCAAGCCAACTATGAAAATAAACTACGATCGTTTAAGCGAGCCCTTTGTCACTCAAGCAACCTATAAGACTCTACAAAACTTCTGAATGCATGCAAAGTGCGCTCAAGCGACATGTCCATCACTCGAGCGAAGTGAACGAATTCTGGAATTTCCATAATAGAATTCAAGTTCAAAAACAAAAGTCTAAGTTATATAACTTGCATGGCTAAACCCAAAAGCATAAAAACTTTTAGAAAACATAAAAAGCACAACTCATTTGAAATCATAAGTTCAAAACCTTTGTTAATTCTCAAAATCAAGCCCAAAACTTTGTAATTCAACCATGCATGGAAGGAATTCAACTCATAACTTTCAAAATGTCAAAATATAAACAATTGAGTATAATTTATGGAGAATTCTCAAAATCAAGAAGTATGAACTTCATGCATGCATGAATTGTTGGAAAATTAAGCTTAAAGATGAAATGTACATGCATGGCCAAATTTAACTCATTCCTACCATATTCAAGTTGATTCTAACATTTTCTTTCCAATTACATGCAAATGATCTTATAGACTTCAAGAATTCTACATCTACATGGATTATTGTATCTCTTACCTAGAGTCCTTATTTTGATGAAATCTAGCAATTTCTTGAATCACCTCTTCAATTCTCTTCAAATTCTCTTCTCCCTCTCTCTCTTTCTAGAGTTGATTCCCCTCTCTCTCTCTATCTCTCTCTCTAAAATCTCAGCCAAGTGTAGTTTATGAGCTCAATAACATGTTTATAACATATAAATATATATATATAGAGAGAGAGAGTGGATTAAGTTACACTTACTAAGTTGGATTAATTCTAATTAATTATAATCAATTCTAATTGATTTATTCTAATTATTTTAGTCTAAATCAAATTTTAATCAAACTTACCATCTGATTCTAAATATTCAATTAACCTATTGAACTAGTCAATTTTGGTTTTCTAAATCCGTTTGAGCTTTCAATTTCAAATTCTAAGTTGATACTCTAACATGTATTTCATAGACAAATAGCTAAACTCAAACTAAACACATAATTATGCAAATATGCTCAATGAAATAATATATATGTTAGAGTCATCACAATTTCGTAGTGGAAGATTTGCTTTGAAAACAATGGATTCATCGAAAGCCATTGAAAGCTCTTCTCCTGTTCATGGAACAAGAGTGTTTCCACACATTTCCATGTTCACAAATGATTGAGAAGAGAGATTTCAATACTGTTGACATAGAATCTCTTGTTTTTCTTCCAAAATAACCAATAAAAGGGAAGAACACAATCCTTTCGACATAAAATCCTAAGGATCATCCAAGTTATCTTATGAAATAACCTCTATCACTTATTAGCATTGAGTATAGGTTGAGACACATGGACTAATATGCTTCGATGATGAGATATGTGAAGAGAAGATGTGTAACAAGGAAATAACTATATTTTACATATCAAACTTGTTAATGGATGGATAATTTCTACTCCCAATCACATCCACAAGGTTCTAAAATACACAATAACAATGGATCTTAGCTGTGGAAAGCAAGAAAAGAGAGAAAAACTATCAACTCAATGGATATGTGGCTAATTTCTACTCCCAACCACATCCATGAGGACATATTACATGTTTACAACAGTTATATAATGAGTATAAAGTTAGAAATGAAGAAAAAGAGAGTGAAAAGTGGTTAGGAACGTAATAATCTCACCTCGTAAAAAGGGTGAGCTTCGTTGTTTTACAAACTCTTTCTTGGTCCCCTCAAGATCCTCTAAATATTTTTTGGATGTCCAACAACCTTAGAAAGAAGCTTAGGATTGATCTTCAATGGTGTTTGGATGTCGCAAGTTGAAGAAGGTAGGTAGGAGATGAAGAAAAGATAGGAGGGAGAGTCTCAAGCCTTGTCTAAGCCTTAGGTCAATTTTCCAACCCTTTGAAGTGAGTTGTCAAGCTCTATTTATAGAGTCTCGGGTGTAAATATTTTAGATATTTGTGGAAAGTGTATTGAACAAGCTAAAATTTTAGAAAATGCTCTGTACCCGAACAATTCAACTAGCCGTACCCTTTGGCGTCCTGCCAAATGTATCTTGAGCCGGCCATCATATGTTATCCGGCCAGTCAGAAAATACATCGTTGGATACACAAGGTAAAGTTAGCACAAATTGAAAGGAGAAGCATGTATTTTAGAGGATTTCACATCTTTCATTCATTCCCACTGTGTCAATTACTCCATTTGTTTGAAAGCATGTGATATTTTGTTTTGAGCAACAATAAGCCTGAAGACATATTGCTAATGTTTGGAACTGCATAACCAAACTCATTTTGAAAAAAAATTCTATTTGGTCAAAAAGCATTTTGGCCAAAACAGATGTTTGGATAGTTTAAAGGCTCAAACCTTAGACTTCTTGCTGAAAGATTCAAAGGACTAACCCATCTCATTTTCATCATTGGGTACCTAAGAAAGAGCACCCAAGTCTTAAGGCTAGTCAAAAATGGGGTGTCTACATATGTCAACAAAGAAAACCCCGATCATATCATTCTCTAGCAAGGATTTGCAACCGAAAGAATCAAACCATAACAAACCTTTGTCTGTATCACTCAAGTACAAAGACAAGTGGGTATCGATGGTTCTTGTTGACACAGGGTTCATAGTGAATGTGTGCCCAACACGGACAGCCTATGCCTTGGGCATGAGGCCCTCCAACTTCATAGCAACAAACTAGGCAATTAGGGCATATGATAATACCAAAAAAGAGTTGATGGAAACTATGAAAGTCGAAGTGATTGTTGGACCAAAAGAGCATGAAGTAGATTTCTATATCATGGACATCCCAACTTTTGTTAACATATTGCTAGGAAGGCCCTAGCTGCACTAACTAATGGTTGTGTCATCTATAGTTTCTTAGAAGGAAAAGTAATGGTTCTGTCTTTGCTTGTTTTGTTGGTTCCTCACCAACGTCCGAGGTGTGTGCTAGCATATGGTGGGGTTCCCTTCTCGGTGCCAACCTAGTTGGGATTGAGTTGGTGTTCCATGATGCTCTTTGCCCTCTTTCCCCCTTTATTGATGTATCTCCATACTTTGTATGCTCATTTCCATCAATAAAGTTTCATTTTGCTGATCAAAAAAATAGTTTATTATAAGGAAAAGTACGCATGGGATGGTGGGATTGTGACTATCTTTGAGGATACCTCTGTTCGTTTGAGAATAATTTATTTATTTATTTTATTATTATTATTATTATTATTATTATTATTATTATTATTATTATTATTATTATTATTATTATTTCGCATTTTTTTGCTTAAGAAAAGTTATGGGTTCAATTTTGTTGATGTGGCCACATCAATATTAACTTGTATGTAAATTTGTAAGTATGCGTAGACTTACTTTTTTGTCATATATATGGGGGCCGAATAATTGGAAAAGTCGAAAGGGGCATATTTTAGAAGGCTGACAACAACCGGCTGCATCCTGCAAAAGCAGAGGGGCTAAATAGGATAAGTAGGCCGAATAAGAAAAGATTCTTAAAGCCGAATAGTGGAAAGGGTAATGATTGAAAAGTAGGCTCTGGCCCCGAGGACCAAAAGAAACATGTATAAATATAGGAACAACGGACTTGAGAAGGTATGTAAGAATCACTTCACAAAACTTAGTAGACAAACTTTCTTGAGTAGTAGAACTGACTTGTCCGTCGGAGTGCTAATTCCGGCACCCCCGACCGGAGTACTTGTTTCTTTGCAGGTGACTAGCTGAGGATCACTAGCATCTCCCAGGATCGGAAGAGTATTTCCAAACCACTTCCGCACAATATACAAACCATGTCTTGTCATCATGGTACTTTTTGCTATGAGTTAAAGTAAAGGACACTTCTTACCAATCAGTTTTATTAAATAAACTTATTTACCTACAGGTCTTACCTAATAAATTTGTCACTGTAAATTTATTTATAAAAATAAGAGAAATTGATAAATTTATCTTTATCAATAGGACTTAATGGATAATAGGTTTCAAAAGTATGACCTATTGGTAATTTGCCTTTAAAGTAATGACTAGAAAAGACCAAACAAATTGGCAAACTTATCTCAAGGGGAACTACTAGTTTGGGACTTCACTTCACTTATGGTGAGGCTATATCTTCTGGTGATTAGATTAAACAAGTCCTGGATGATGATGTATTAACTCATTTTGTCTCTTTGTTATGGGCAACTTGGATTCATCCTAACAAAGCAAACTTTTGTAATGACCTTATTCCTACTACGCAAACCATTTTGATGGCCTAGAAACTTTGCGATTGGAATGTGATTCCTAAACTATGGTTATGAATCAACCTATAGCTCTAACTGCAATATCCTAGTTATGAATCAAGACTCTTGCATTTTTTCTTACTTTACTTTTTATATTGCAAATTTACAGCTATGGACCCTGTGATTGATGGATCTTGGAAGCAGGAGTCTTTGGCTTCGTTTGGAAGTGAGTTGGCTTTTTAGCTTTTTTACTTTTTTGGCTATTTTAGCCTAGGGCTAAAAAGCCTGGTTTGGGAAGAGCTTTTGATTTTTTTTGGTTTTTTTGACTTTTTTATGAGAGAAAGAATGTAATAATTATGGGTTAAATGTGATATTTTGTCTTATTGGGTTAAAAAGTTTATTTTATTTTTTGTACCTATTTTAGCCAAAAAAGCCACAAAACCCACTTCCCAAACATAGAGTGTGAGTCACCTTTGATGTCCATAGAAAAGAAACTGTTCCAATTTGTGGAGGCCTTAAAGTTGTCTCCCCTACCAGTTGAGAAATTCCGAGCTTGCCTAGTTGCTCTATTTTCCCACACCACTAAGACTTATTTAATTTTGATAGTAATTTTTTTTTTTTTTCTTTTGGCTAAAAAATTGCCTTTCAATGGGAAATATATTTTTCCAACACATACTTCTTTGCAAAGGGCGAACTTCTTTAGTAGCGCAAAATCACTATCAAGAAAGCAAGCTTTAGATTGCAAAGATTAATCTTACAAAACATCGAGATTCCAATCAAATGAATTTTGCTATCCCTTCTTCAAATATTTATGATTTGAATGACGAATCATATTCTGCCTATGTTTGATGGTTAGGTGTGGGGCAAAAGGTCATGATTTATGAACATCTATATTAGATGGAGAGATGAACTTATCCAACTTAACTTTTAACTTTTCTTTTAAGGTTCATTATATGTTCATAAAATCTTTGATGACTATGATGACAAATGGACATGTCTGAGTGGGTTTTAATTGGGTTAATTTAAATTGATGCTTTTGGAAATCCAAACCAAACCTGTACAAGAAGTAATAGGGCTTAATTGAGTTGATTTGTCCCGGAGAAATTTGGCAAAGAAAAACTAAACCAATAAAAGGCATCATTCACTGCTGAAAAATCCACTTTTAGCGGCGTTTAAAAAAAACCGCTAAAAGCACTAAACACGTCGCTAATTCTTTTTGTGACGTTTAGTACCAAACGTCGATGATGCGGCCGTCGCTATAACTTTATGACGTTTGAAAAATGTCGTTATATTAAAAATGCCGCCAAATGTCCTACCTAGCTATATTATGACGTCACTATGGACATTTAGCGACATTTTTGAAAACGCCATCATAAACATTTATACATTTTAAAATCTAGCCATTGGAGTAGGATATAGTGACATTTTTTAAACGCCGCCATAGCCTTTTTTTTTAATTTTTAAATTGTGCTAATTTAATATGGTTGAACAAAAAAAATACCTGTCAAATAATTATCAAGAACTAAAATTGATGTTTATTAAAATAATAAATAAACTAAGCTTGAAAACAAAAATAAAAATAAAAAACAATGCATTGCATATCTAAGAATAGAAACAATTCTGATTTTAAATACGTCAACTAAAATCAAAATGGTCAAGAGGTGTAATTTCCCCAAAAAAATTAAAAAGGAATAGAAAGCACACTAATATGGATCCGTTGGAGAGATTGTTTTGTTGTTTGGTTCTTTGTTAAGAATCTTATACTTTGCACATGAAAGAGAATGGAGCAGCCTAACAACATCATCATTTGTCAAGTTTAATTGAGTCATGATTTCCTGTAACTCAATCTGTCTGAGGCATTAAAAAGCAGCAGCACAGAAGCCTGTATGGATGAAATGCTAAAGCTCAAACCTCTGCATTAAGAATCAAAAATCCATGCATTAGATTAAAATTAGTTTCTTCAACAAAATACCTGGTAGGTTGTCACAATGAGCTCCATAGTTTTGGGTTCAAATTTTCCATTGAGGTTACAAGTACCCAATGAATAAATCCATGTAAGTTTTCTGTGTTTTGTTTTTGTTTGATAGAATTCTCTGAAAACTTCCACACACTTAACCTAGAGCAGAAGTGAATAAATAGAATGACGTCAGTGGGAATGTTCAGAAACACAGCATATGACATAAATTCACATTAAAAGAAACAATTTCAAAATTTCAATCTATGTGCGAATAAAAATCTACAAGCATTACCACTTCTGCTGGGAGGTTGAGGTCAAAAGACTTGTAACCAGGCCAAAAGCCATAGTTAGGACAGTAACAGTCAGGTCAATCCCAGGACTTGCATCTGGATTGGTTTTGAGGTACTCTTCAAAGTTAGTTTGATTTTTCCTTGCCAAAGTCAAATCTGTGACCTGGAAAACAGCAAAGCAAGAAAACAATTATTTCTGCCAATATCCCAAAATTACATTAAAGCATGGCTTGCAAATTAATACAGGTTGTAGACAACTCACCATTCCCTCCATCTTTGATGTGAACTGACCACCACACTGCTGCTTCATCTTTGTCAGGATACTTCTCTCATGCTCATCATTGGCACTCTTGTCAAAAAGTAAGCATCAAGCAAGCTTTTTTCTGCCACTCATTGCAACAAAAAATAAGTATCTATGAATCATCGAATCACAATATTCTGCAATCACTTGAAAACCAACAAAAAATTAAATAAAATTACCGGTAGAATTCAGCGAACAGATCCTTATCACTAATATAAGCAAGGAGCTTTACTACCTGTAGAATATAAAGAAATCCAATTGCAACTGTTTGTATCTCATTCTCAGCAATAAGTCAGAGCAAATGCTATGAAGGATAGAAGCATACCTTCTCAAGTGTTTCCTCAATGGCTTCATCACTCAATTTCTCACTCCCACCTTTCTTAAGAATATTATCACAAAATGCGGCTAGTAGTTCTGCACTCGAGCTTCCACCAACACCTTTGTTACAGAAGACTTCAAAAGCCTCTTTGAGTGCCTAAGGCAAACAAAGGAGATTTTAATACATGAATAATGGGAAGGAAACCACGACTATGCAGCAATTGTTTAATACAAGCCTTGTGGAAAAGAGTATGGTTCATAAAACAGTTATTTACGTACGCGATGTACTTGTCATGAAGCTCAATAACTTTTCTAACAAAAACCTGAAGGCCCCACAGGTTAGTCAGTTCCCATACCAAGAATCCATTGACAAATCCTAGAAGTGAAGTACTATAAGAATTTGACATTACCTGTTCCTGCAAACCAACCACATCTTTCTTATATGCCTGTACCAGGACACTTCTTAGCATTAGAACTAGAAATAAAATTAGAAAAGATTATCACTAAGACATATACAAGAGTAGATATGTTCTTTCCACCCAGAAAAGGGAAATAAAATTTTAAAAAAAAAAAAGGAAAAGAAAGAAAAATTTTAAGTGAACAACCTTGGTCAATGATGCCACCACATCAAACAATTATTTGTACCCCCAAAGTCAAATGTAGTGCTAAATTTTGTACATTGTCATTCATTTAATTAAAATCCAAATTTAATTTCCTTCAGCAAAAAAAAAAAAGAAAAAAACGAAAAAAAAAAAAAAAAAAAAAAGAGTAACTTGTTAACCAAGTCCAATGTAATGGCAGATCAATCATGAGCCTTGTGAAATGAACCTCCTCAGAAGACAAATTGCACAAAGACTATGGGATCTGAAATAACACAATCAAGATTACATCACCTTCTTATTGCTGGCTGCATCTTTCGCTTGTTTAACCAATGTTGTACCTTCAGCAGTAACATGCTGCATAAAGAAAAACCCAGCCAAACTTCAAAATAAACAAGGGGAAGAAACAAATAATACCAGAGGCACAATGCTACATTCTTTACAGAACAATATACTGCAAGTTAAAGACCAAAACTTGTTTAAATATACTAGAAACCGGATCTAAACCTCGAGGTATTTTGGAAAAGAGCCTATACATCCTTGATAAATCCTCTACCT
Organism: Camellia lanceoleosa; assembly: GCA_025200525.1. Taxonomy (NCBI): domain Eukaryota; kingdom Viridiplantae; phylum Streptophyta; class Magnoliopsida; order Ericales; family Theaceae; genus Camellia; species Camellia lanceoleosa. The sequence goes on along the minus strand of JANUSC010000016.1, from coordinate 1,505,714 downwards.
ACAAGAGAACAAGAAAAAAATGTTAATAAACTTTAGTTAATTGCAACTGAAATAACAGCAAGAAGGCTTGAATAATAACACTGTCCAAGTCTGATAAAAAAAATGGTCCAAATGACTACCTTGTCATCCCTAAGCAATGCATGACATCCAGAGTGCTCCTTCTCGAGCAATTGGGTTGCATAAACGGACAACAATTCATGTTGAACTTTCTATAGGAAGACAAAATTACCCATAATTATAACAGCGAAAGTGCATATCTTCAAAATTGGCCTCAAAATAAATAAATAAAAAAAAAAAAGAAGTAGCCATTAAAAGACTAATTATTATTAGGTGGAAAGAAATTTAGTATGACTTTACAAGAGGAAGAACAAACCTCAAGCAACTTCAGCTCGCAACTAGAATGTAGGTAATGAGCAACCCTATCCTTCTCTCGTTTCAAACACTCCTTAGCCTAGAGTTACAAAAGGATTTTTTAGAAATTATATAGGATTATCAAACAAATATATCTGACCTTAACAAGAAAAAAAGAAAATGAATAGATGTTTACTTTCAACATATAATCTGGACAGGAATCTTCCAAGATCCAGTTTGAAGCCTTTTGAGAATAATAATCCGCGGTATCTTTCAGCATATCTACTTCAAAGCCATTCTCATAATGATCCATTTGCCCCATTCCAATCTCAACAAATATATCCAAAACAAAGTCATTCTCATAATATATCCATTTGCCCCATTCTTATGAGATGATCCAGCTTCTTATGGGCTGATAATCTGCATACACACCCATCATTTGTTATGGATGAAGATCAAGCTGACTATTATAGCTAAAGTATATATAGTCAGCATATCTTCATTTGCTCATAAATAATCAAGAAGAGGGACTGTCCCCTATAAGCTCGCAATTGTAAATATAGTCAGCATATCTTCATTTGCTCATAAATAATCAAGAAGAGGGACTGCCCACTATAACTGAAGTACCCATGAGGATGGCAAGATCTTTCAATCAAAAGGTAAATGAACAAGCAAAGTCATGAGAATCATGTGGAATGTATTTTCACTTCTCATTTAAACTAGGCTACCAATAAATGAAATTACCGTTTGTTTTTTTTTTTTTTTTAAAAAAAAAAAAAGAACCATCTCTAAAATAAAACAAGAATAAAACCCTATAGTACTTTCAGCATGACTTTCAAATCAAACCAAAATATGTTTATCAGATTCGGAGATGTGTTGGAGTCATCATTTCACTAACATACATTGTGATGTTCAAAAGAAGCAAAAATTGAAAAGAAAATAGGAACAAACCTCAGGGCCAAGAAATGGTTCATAGCTGACATCACAAGAGTATGGTGCCCCAACATACTAGATGCAAAAAATCCATAGTATGATAAAGGTAATCCAAATCCGAGAGCATAAACCAAAGGAAAAAAAAATATCCCTGAGAGCATAAACCAAAAAGGAATTTACCTTTGCAATACTGACAGCTCACAGCTTCCTTGAAATTGGAAAAAAAAAAAAAAATCAAATGATTTCTTGTATAAATTGTATATGGAATTGGCATGTAACCACCACAAAAGTAGATTAACAGCAAACACTCATTTTCTATGAACATAGGATGTCCTAGTTCAAGAACAAGAACAAATACAATGTCACTAATTGTGAAAACAATTATGAAATTCTTACATCGATCATCCAACCAAAAGACAAATAGTAAGTACATGGCATTACACTCTCACTGTCATTGATAGCAGTTACATGCCTTAAATGAACAATGAGATGAAATCTTTTGTCTCAATTTAACACAAATTTATTTGAAAAAACAAGTTGTGAAACAAGTTGCTATTTATTTGAAAATAGCACAAATGCATATATAGTAATAAAAAACAAGTTGTGAAAGAAGTTAACAGAGCTTTTAAATCATGGCATTGTAATGGAATAGTTTTGATTATTTTTTTGTTAATTTCCCAAATGTGAAGCAAGAGATGCGACTTGAAACAACTTTTAAAACACCATCTTCACTAATACCCCATTGACCATGCACATATGTGGGACCCCTTGTCTGCTTTTGTGTGGCTTGACTTGAGCTAGGACCTAAAAAACATGATGTGAAAATGAATGCTCTCTGAACCAACTTAACAGTTGTCAAGTATCCTGTACCATACTTATTCTCTGATATGCATTTGGTTAAAATACACCCCACTGATACTTCTTATACTCCCTCCTTTTCTATCTCTTTTTAAGCCATAAAATGAGTTATAATATAGGACTAAGAGAGAAGTCCAACATAAATTTGCTAAATTACATATAGCTAAGAGGAGGCTGAACTTCAAAACCAAAACCATATTCTCTTAGGATTGTATGAATAAGTAAGAACAAATGGTGTACTGAGTCACCACAACTAACAAGAAATAAACTAATCTTCCAAGATAATAGACAATTCTTGTGAAAGAGACTAGATCGTGTGGCAATTTACCAATAATTTTGCATCTTAACTCAATTCAACAAATTCAAGATAAAATTCATTTCTTCTTTAATTTTATATACCAAAGGAATAACACTGTTTTGTATACCAAAGAGTTTGATGTAGTTGAATGATGGTTCAAACAAATACAATAGGAGCTGGACCCAAACACCAAGATGAAAACTGAAATTATGCAAAATTAAATGTCTAAACAAAATAAATAACTACTGATCACTCAATAGATTGACAAATATATACTACCACTGTCCCATTTTTTCTAAAATCAAGTGCAAGAGATTAATGCATAAAATACTTGAAATTATTTATCAAAATTTTCTTGTAGTGACAGTGGAGTTAGACATGAAATCAAAGTTTGATTATACCCACTTACATATAGTTTATTTATCAGTCATAACAATAAGATTATATACAACATCTCATATTTAACAAGCTCAAGAAGCAAAAATGAAGGGGAAAAAATGAGATAACATGTAACTTGGAACACCAAACTTAGAGAGAGTTTACCCCTTAATTGCAGTATGAGTCTTGTTTCTAAAAAAGACTTATCAATTAAACTAAAAATTAATACAATTTTAAGAAAAATCAAAGGGAAAATTGATGTATTAGAACATAGGAGATTAAATTGGCACATAGAAACAAATTACAAGAACTAGAGTATATATCAAACTTGTGTTTTATCTATCTATTAATTTAATTTTCTTACCCAAATACAATATCTATAGGAATCACATGTATGATACATGGCAGTGTTGTGAAAAATCACATCAGAATTGTTTCAAATGAACAAGTAATAGAACCCTCAAATTAGTCTTAGCACAACCACTAAGCATGGTTGGACTCACTCAGGTTTTTCAATATCGGAGAAGGACATCAACAGGGAACAGAATACTAAAACAGAGAAGCCTTGCAATATAAACTTAGAGATGATAAGTGCACAATAACTCAGGTAAATTCATGAAGAAGCAATCACTCGAGTTCAACATCATAGCATCACAGATTGAATTTCAAGATTTGACAATTATAAATTCATATTCAAATTCAAATCAAATGAACACATGGATTCAAATTGAAATCTCCCACAAAAAATTTATAATTAAATATGAACTTCAAGATCAGAGAGCGAATTTACAGCCTGAAATAGCACGGGGCAAGTCAGGCAAGATGAGAGTTGATCCAAACCCTAAGAGGAGGTTCAAGATTGTAAACCCTAGGAGAAGAATCAATGTGATGAAGAACTTGAGAGACAGAGAGAGAACTTCGACATCGAAATCGAGATTGTAGACAGTAGTGCTCACCTTAGTAGACGATGCAGATGGTGATGGTGGTGGTGGTAGTGGAGCTTCGAAATCGAGAGAGAGAGAGAGAGAGCTTCGAAATCGAAATCACCTAGCTGAAGAAGGTTGAATTGTATCTTCCAAATTGAAATTGAAATCGATTGTGCTCTACGAAATCGATTTTGCTCTACGAAATCGAAATCAGTCTGAGATTGGATCACCGAACTTCGAAATCGAAATCACTTTAAGGGTTGAAAGAGAGCGAGTGAGCGAGATTCATACATTTGTGTTTCTTAGCGAGTGAGCGAGATTCATACATTTGTGTTTCTTAGATTTGAAAGAGTGAGAGTGAGAAGAAGGGTTTCTCAGATTTAGAATGAGGGTTTGAAGAGGGAGGAAGCGCATAAGAGGGGGATAACATTTGAAGGCGCTTTTAAACGTCTTCTATCAGCTAAACGGTACCGTTTTATTTAAACCAAAATGCGATGTTTATAAAAACGCCGTTAAATATTAAAAAACGTGACCTTTAACAAAACGCCGTTAAAAAAACGCCGTTAAATCACACATTTCTTGTAGTGATTAATACAAATACAAACTAAAGAATTAAGTATAACAGACATTTTGTTCTTGGAGTATATAATTGCATTTTGATTGAATTATTGATACAAGTAAAAATGAAGAGTAAGATAGACAAAGAAAAAAGTCATTTTGTTTTGAATATCTAGTATCAATCATTGAGTAACAAATCTTTGGAAATGTGGTAGATACTAGGTTCTAAGCTTTTCGCGTTTGACCAAGATTACAATGATACACATCAATGCTCTAATCTTTTACAGATGCTTGTCAATTCATACACGCTTTTTAGAGGCATCAAGGCTTTCATATTGATTCTTAGCAATTCAATTGCAATTATATATATATATATATTTCACCCCAAATTAAGGAAAAGTTAAAAATTTGAACATGCCTAGGGATTGTTTTAAGAATAATACATATGAATTAAGATACAATGCATTGTTCTAAAAACCGGCCGATACGCTATGTATCAGCCGATACGTATCGGAAAAATAGGGCACCACGATGGATATATATAGGCTAGTATACCGCTGAGATTGAAAATCGCAAGAGAATTGGCTGAGTCCCGGTACATATCAATCTATAACCGTTACACAAGCTGTTACACAAGTTGCGACGGGCCGATACTCACCGGTTCAGACCGGTACGGGAAAGAAAAAACTAAAAAACCTGTGAAATGATTTTTAAAATTTCACCGCCGCGACACCTAATTCCCGATATGTACCGATCGATACTACCGATACCGATACCCCGCGATTGATACCGTTACGTTATCCGATACCACGATTTAGAACCATGATACAACGTAACTTAATTGGCTCTAATCTTGTATAATAACAAGCAAGTTCAAAAATAATTGGGAATTAAGCATTGTTTTCTTGCATTATATTCTCAACACAACTTCTCTACATGATAGGTTTTGATGCTCTATATTTGTTGTTCTCCCTCACATGATTACCTTGAAACAAACTAATGTGATGATATCATTTTCTTTACAAATTTATTTGTCATTCCTCCATAGTTCAACAATCTTCAAATGTGATTACAGTATACAACTGAATTAATAGCAGCAAAGACTTATTACTATTTTCACCCATGACATAAACCATCTTATTTGCAAAACTTGTCTATATTATACTAAAGAGCATGAAGCTTGACTTGAATCCCATGTTGCGGACGAACTGTCAAAACTTGAACTGGTGAGTGACTATAGGTTAGGGATAAAGTGAAGGCATAGCGTTGCAGAATCATTGACAAAGCGATTTTTGTTTCATTGATTGCAAAGCTTGTGCCAACACAACTTCATTGTCCAAAACCAAATGGAAGATACACTGCTGGGTTGTTGTTGGTAGCTTTAGCAACTCCTTCTGAAAATTGTTCCGGTTTGAAAAGATACACATCATCTCCCCATATTTGAGGATCAAGATGAAATGCCAATGTCAAACTAAACGAATAAAAGGCATAATTAATACAAATACAAACTAAAGAATTAAGTATAACAGACATTTTGTTCTTGGAGTTTATAATTGCATTTTGGTTGAATATTGATATAAGTAAAAATGAAGAGTAAGGTAGACAAAGAAAAAGTCATTTTCTTTTGAATATATAGCATCAATCATTGAGTAACAAATCCTTGGAAATGTGGTAGATACTCGATTCTAAGCTTTTCGCATTGTGATACACATCAACGCTCTAATCTTTTTGCGGATGCTTCTCAATTCATATACGCTTTTAGTGGCATCAAGGCTTTCATATTGATTCTTAGCAATTCAATTGCAATTAAAATATATATATTTCGTCTCAAATTAAGGAAAAGTTAAAAATTTTAACATGCCTACGGATTGTTTTAAGAATTATACATATGAATTAAGATACAATGTAACTTAATTGCCTCTAATCTTATATAATAACAAGCAAGTGCAAAAATTATTGGGAATTAAGCATTGTTTTCTTGCATTATATTCTCGATACAACTTCTCTACATGATAGGTTTTGATGCTCTATATTTGTTGTTCTCCCTCACATGATTAGCTTGAAACAAACTAATGTGATGATATTATTTTCTTTACAAATTTATTTGTCATTCCTCCGTAGTTCGACAATCTTCAAAAGCCATTACAGTACACGACTAAATTGATAGCAGCAAAGACTTATTACTATGTTCACCCATAAAACATCTTATTAGCAAAACTTGTCTATATTATACTAAAGAGCATGAAGCTTGACTTGAATCCCACGTTGCGGACGAACTGTTAAAACTTGAACTGGTGAGTGACTATAGGTTGGGGATAAAGTGAAGGCATAGCGTTGCAGAATCATTGACAAAGCAATTTTTGTTTCATTGATTGCAAAGCTCGTGCCAACACAACTTCGTTGTCCAAAACCAAATGGAAGATACACTGCTGGGTTGTTGTTGGTAGCTTTAGCAACTCCTTCTGAAAATCGTTCCGGTTTGAAAAGATACACATCATCTCCCCATATTTGAGGATCAAGATGAAGTGCCAATGTCAAAATAGTCACATTTATATTGGCCGGAAGAATGAATTGCCCCAGTTTGACTTTTCGTTGAACTTTTCTTGTAATGTTGATGATAGGAGAATATAGTCTCAGAGACTCATTAATGATCATGTTCATCTATACAAAAAGGAATAGAAAAGTCCAGTTAATATTGAATGATATGTGTTCTTCAGTGTATTTGTAAAAAAGGAGATCTAATTTGATTTGTGATCACTAGTGTTAATGTACCTTTTTCATTCTTGGAATGCCTTCTGCATTTGGATCTTGCTGGCCAAACAATTCAAGGACCTCCTTTCTTGCTTCCTCTTGCCAATCTGTATGGATTGCTAGAAGAAGCACAGACCATGCAAGCAAGGTGGTTGTAGTTTCATGTCCAGCAATGTAAAAGGCCTTACACTCATCAACCACATTTTCCACTGTAATCCTCTTATTCTCATCTGCATCGTTACTTGCCTTCACAAGTAGTCCAAGAAGATCCCATAGTTTTAAATCGCGGTATCGGGTAACATAACGGTATCGATCGCGAAGTATCGGTATCGGGAGTATCGACCGATACGTATCGGGTATCGGGCGTCGCGGCTGTGAAATTTCAAAAATCATTAGCAATCATTCTAAAACTCAAATTTATGTATTTTTTTGATTCTTTTAGCCTTAATTTATCACATTTTAATCAAATTTTGATATGTAAAGGCACTTTTGACTCATTTTCAACTAAATGATATTTATTTATTTTAGTCTCAAACTTTTATTTGGCATATATGTTAAACTTTAATATAAAATTGATGTGAAAATAATTTTTTACTTATTTTCAACAATAAAATACTTTCACATGCACAACAAATTAATAAGAGAAAGAAAAATAAATCATTCGCTAAGTTAATTATCCTAATCAACTCATTGTCGTGGATTCTAAGTTTTTCATGGATCACTAATTCTTTATAACTCAAATGAAGCACGAAAGACTAAAATGATATCAAATTGGGCTTGGGATCTTCTACATTAATTTATTTATTTTATTTATTTTATTTTTTTATCTATTTTAATGAACTTTCAATCAATAATCAGGATGACTCTAGTCTCAACCCCCGTCAAGAAAACAAAAGCTCTTAATTTTTTTTTATTTGTATTATTAATATTTTATTATATATAATTTGGTTATTTAAAAAAATCAAGGATACCATCAAATAAAAAAAAATATTCAACACAATAATAATACTATCTACATACAAATTATAAACTATTATACACTATTATACAAATTATAAACTATTATGTGGCAGTCCCTACAACCCCACATAAATCAAATTATATATTATTTTATATATATATATAAACAAACGGAGAACACCAAGCAAAACATTTGAAGAAGTCTACAACCAAAACAAAAACAGAGCAGGAAACAAATGCAAACAGAGCATGAGAGAAAAACCTTCAACGAAGAAGCTTTTCCAGGTGACTTGCTGTCCAGGTGATTTGCTGTCCAGGCGACTTGCTTTCCTCAATTATTTTTCCATGCTTTGTTCGTTTTTCAGCCGAATCGTAGCAGCAGCAACGGTTCCAAAAAACAGAGCATAAGCGCAACTCAGGGACACAAACCGTCTTTGAAGAAGCTTGAAGATCAAAGTGAACTCCATAGCCCAAAGAAGCTTAGATCTTGCAGGTTTTCTGCGCTGATTTTCATCCGTACCGGCGTGTATCGGAATGTATCGTCGTATGTATCGGATTCGGGCCGATACGTATCGGGAATCGGCCGATACGGATGTGAAATCCAATCTCACCGGTATACCGGTGAGTATCCGACGCAGCCCTTCCATTTTCCGACACGAATCAGCAGGTACGGAACGTACCGGCCGATATTTAGAACCTTATCAGTCCCATAGTTGTCTACTTCTGTCATTGCGTTTTCTCTTTTCTTTATGATCTCTAAAATTGAATCTCGTATCCCGTGTTCAAGTTTTTCTGATTCTATATCATCGGTACTTTTCCAAATTTGACTGCGCAAATATATAAATGATCAATCAAAATTAGGATGAGAAAGACAACCCACGCTTCTTGTAAGGGAAATAGTTTAGTACAATTGAATAGATCAACTAATTATATTTTACAGCATCAATACCATTTGTTATTTTAATATTGAACTACCATTACAAATAGAAGTTTTCTTTTGTAGGAGGTCTAAACCATCACGCATTGGCCTAAAAGCTCTACTTCCATGAAATGGTCAATTTAATGAAAAGGTTAAAAAAAATAAAAAATAAAAAACAAAATAAAGCAAAACAAAAACAAAAACAAAAATGGATAATGACTAAATCTTCTACATTTAATTGTCATCCCCGCTTAATTGAAAGAAAAGCTAAAGCTAGTTAGTCAAATAATAGAAACCCAACAAGTTTATGATTTTGGAATTCTCTACTCAAATTTTTTTTTTTTTTAGGCCAAAAATTCCCTTGTTGAAGATTCGTATTCTATTATAAGATTTTTTTTTTTTTTAATTCTTGATGAAATTATGTTATATCAATTAGACAAAAAAGAAATAAAAGAAAACTTTATAGGGAAATATTCCTAATGATTAATTTATAAGTAATATTATGATTAATAAATTTAGGTATCATTTAATGTGGCGTCTTGCATTTTATCGGCCACATCATATGATTGATCCCACCTTTATTTAGGAAGTAGTGACACTAATATCTTGCCGCCCCCATCAAATGAAGTGGTTAGTCCGTGTACAATGCCACATTAAATTGTATCAAAATATGATCACCTTCGGATTACTATTAATAAGATTGAAATTTAACAAAATAAATTTACCTGAAAATAGGAAGCTTGATTTTGAAAACATTTCTGGAAGTTATAATTCCCAATTTCGTCAACATCTCAAATATGTCTTTCCCTTCCAAGTAACTACTTCCAAAAGTTGTCCTTGAAATAACTTCTGATGTTAATATTCTAAACTCTTCAAATACCTCAATTTCTTCACCTTCATGTTGCTTCCACCTTTCTAACATCATCTCTACACTGGAGACCATCGCTGGAACCATATTCTACACAGTACATATACATCATTTTTTGTGTATTAATATTCACAAAAATTCTTATTTCTATAGATGTGATTTCTCCAAAATTAAAAATTATTTTGTAACAATGATGCATTATGAAATCTTTATCGGAGAACTATCATAAAAATTAAAAATGAGAAAATTAACTATAACTTACTGAAGTACATGTGACACCAATGCCCTCTTTGCAAGTGGACATGATTCACACTATACATCTACTTGCACTCCACTAATTTACGATTAATTTATCAATTTTATACTTTTATAATATTTGCTCATATGTATAATAATAATAATAATAATAATAATAATAATAAATATAGCAACAACATTACTAGAAGCATACCTTCAAGCTCTCTGCATGGAGAGCATGGTTGGCTAGTTTTCGTAATTTTGACCATTTTTCACCTTCCGATGTCACAAGGCTATCACCTAACAACTTCTTTAAGTAGCCTTCAGTTTCCATTTGCAGATAAGCTTTTTCTTTGTTTTTAAGTATTTCTTTGGCGAATTCTGATTCTGTAATAACTAACTGAGCTTTTGGACCATTCCATGTAAGAAAATTCTTCCCTGTTTCACACCCAAAAATAAATAAATAAACGTAACTCTTAACTTTAAATCATAGTGAAATGAAACCATGGAAGTAAAACCCAGCCACCACATAGCAAATCGGTTGGGTTTGAATCGGTTTTTGAACCCACCAATTCGGTAATTTCATAAGCAAATTTTCTGATTTGCATTGTGCATCGCTATGAACTGAATATTGACTTCAATTTTTAACTGAACCCATCTATTTCAAAAGATTAATTATTTTGAAATTTGACTCCGGCTAATTGACTATCAACGGGGGCAAATTTCACTCAAGATCATGAAGCATATTGAAAGAAAGAAAGAAACTCATTTCTTGCCTTTTGCTTCACTTATGTTTGACAATGGGTGCAGATTAAGCTACTTATAACTTATTTTAATTTAGAAGTTTATGCTAAATTGTTTGTTACAATTTCTACTTATAATTTATTAGGAATAATAAATTAAATAAGTTTAAAAAAATTAATTATTTAAAAATTAGAAAAATGATGTTTTTAATTTTTATTTTCTTATTATCAATTTTAACTTAAAATAAATTACACCATGCACAATGACACAACACATGAAGCATTTTATCCAACTGGTCTTAACCTATGAAGCACGGACACGGACACGGACACGGACACGCATACGGATACGGACACAGACACGGGACACGGTAATTTCTAAAAAATGGAGACACGGACACGGCAGGGGACACGACAAATTTTTTAATTTTTTTTATAAATATTTTTATTTTAATACACATTAATTATTTTATTTATTTATTATATATTTTTAAATAATATATTTTAATTAATTTTTTATTTTATTTTACCTACATGTGTTTTTTTATTTATTTTATTAATATATATAAATATATATATTATCTTATAATATAATATGTATTATACATTATACATTATATATTATCTTATACATATATTATATGTTATATAATAATATATATAGTATATTATGTTTAAGTGGAGGAGGTCAACGAAAACATTAGTCTGAGAGAGAGAAAGAGAGGCATTTAAAAGGTTAAGACGAGAGAGAGAGAAGAGGCGAGAGAGAGAGAGAGAGAGAGAGAGACGAGAGACGAGAGGCGAGCCAGAGAAGAGAGAGAATAGAGACGTACCAGGTATGGAAGATCAACTGGAGACAGAGATCGATGGAGATCGAGATCGATCGATCGAGATGGAGATGGAGATGGAGATGAACAGGTTCGCACTTCTCTTCTCTCTTTTCTTCTTCTGATTTTGGATTTAGCTCTTCTTCTCGTCTTTCTTCGAATTAGGGTTTTCTATTTTGTTCCCTTTGCCGTGTCTCTTGCTATGTTTCGCCGTGTCCCGCCGTATCCCCGCCGTGTCCCATACCAAAAAAATAAATTAATTAAAGGGACACGCCAAATGGCGTGTCCCGTACGTGTCCCCGGCGTGTTTCCGTATCCGACACCGCCACGGCGTCCATTTTGGCATGTCCATGCTTCATAGGTCTTAACTTGGCTGATGTGGGATTGTCAAAATGCAAACTGGCTCAACAATTATGCTTTTGAACAAAAAAAGTCATTCCATCTATAATAATAAATAAATATATAAAAGTTATATTAGTTTTTTAATATTTTAGTCATTAACAATATTTTCTCAGAATTATGTTTTGTTTCTCTGTCTGCCTTGCATAGAAGAATTTAAAAAATATTTTTTTTAAATACATAAAAAGTTAAAAAAAAACTTTTTTTCTCTTTTTTTGTCCTTTAGTTTTTTTTTTAATTCAAAACTTTTTATTTTTTCGGTCCGTCTAATCGAGTAGAATTAAACTTTTTGACTTTTAAAAAAAGATTCATTAAAGGCAAAATAAAATAACAAAAAAAGCCTAAAAAATAAATAAATAAAAACCTCAAACACCCACTAAATTAATGTTTTTATTAACAACTTACAAATAATTCATCTTGCAAATTACATTAGTATTGGGTGCGGCTTCTCTCATAGTAATATCTGAACATGAGAGAAATTGAGGAGCTATAGAGTCCACCACGGGTCACATTTTCATAACTTGAACCGTTCATTTTATAAGGCTCTCGATATATATAATTACTGAAAAAATTTAGTTTGATCCAAGAATCATAATATTTTTATTTTATCTCATTTGCCTCCAAAAAAATGAATGACAAATATATTTTTTAAATTGACCATTCATTTATTAGTGAATAATATAATAACATAGAAATGTTACGATTATCAAATTAACCTAAATTTTTTTCATAGATAATATAAATTTAGAACTCCGTAATATGAACGACTTAAATTATCGAAACAAGACTCATAGGAAGCCTTAGAGGACCCTTAAGTTATCTCATTTTGAGATTTCAACCAGATAGAAACCCAACCCGCTAGGATTTACCAATGAAATATAAAATTGAAAACAAAAAATTAAAAATATATATATTTGTTACGCGACTCATAAGCTAATGAAACTTAAAATATTAAAATTAATATATATATATATGTATGTTTTGAATTTGGAATCAACTAGTGGATGTCATGATTAAAATTAATATATTTAACAGCATGAAACATGTGTATTATTGAGTGTTAGAGGAGTTGTTTAAGATTTTTTTATTTTTTTATTTTTTTATTTTTAAAAGGAAAAGAAAAATCATGATCAGTTGCGATACATATCATTTGTGATACTATTAGATATTAGATGTCCAAATACCATGATTTAAAACTGCATGGTGAAACTAAGATTGAAAAGAAATAAAAAAAAATAAAATGATCAGTACCGTAAATCTTGAGCCAAGAGTGTAAATGAGGCTGGAGTCTAGCAAATATTTGATGGGATAAATCCATGGGTCTGCTCATGGATTCGGTTCTCATCATGAGCATTTCTTTGGTGTTTCCATGGATGAATTTGTAAGCAGGGCCTCTGATTCCTTGTGAAGCCAACACACGTTGTACGTGGATTGGATTCAACCATAGTTTGTGAAAGAGCTTGATCAGAACCAAGAACAAGTAAAGACACACAAAGCTCGAAACTACGATGGCTATGCTTCCCAGCACACCCATATTGAATCGGCTCAACTGTGGCAACGCTAAAAAGTAGCAGCTAAAGTTTGATGTGACAAATTGGTGCTGGTGTTCTTTTTCCCTTTTTGGTGATTTCTGATTAGTTGGGTGGGTATTTATAGGAGTAAATGGCAAGGGGTATCTTTGGAATTTACAACAATAATATTTTGGAAAATGTTAGAGAGTTCTAAATTTAGAACTTTAATTTGAGTTTTAGTGATTTGTCAAAGTAAAAATAAATAAATAAATAAATAAAACAAGGCACAAACATTATATTTCCCATTAGAGCTATTAGAGCTCCTATAAGCACTAAAGCATTTTTGTAATATTTTTAAGAAGATGAGACAACAGTCAACCGGAATATACAATAAACTAAGAAAAATGATTTAGACCTCTAAAATGAGAGCTCTAAAGGACCTCTAATTTGTCTTTTTCTTCCTCTCATTTTGTCTTTTACCTCACTATTTTTTTTTTTTTTTTATAAGACAACCAGCTCATTAGAGCTGCTACAGTGCAGCTCTAATTAGAGCTCTGTAGCAGCTCTGAATAAACTAATGGAACGGTCAGGAGCACATGCACAATAAACTAATGGAACGGTCAGAGCATATTATTTACTTTCTTTATCGCCCCGGGGGTTCCACATCTTTTGTGTAGATTTTATAATTAAAATAATAATATAATTTTAATTTTTTAAGCTATAATTAAAAGATAAAAAAATATCACAACTAAATATAATATGAGATATAATTAAAAAATTTATGAGTTATAATTAAAATAATATCATAATTAAAAAAAATTAATTATAATTAAAAAAAATAATATAATTAATAGTGCATATAAAATATTATTTCTAAAAAAATATATATTAAAATTTCTCCTTTATGTACATATATATATATATATTGTACTTTTACATTTTAATATAACGGGGTAATTACCCGTCAATAATAGTTAGAAACAATGTTTTAAAAAAAAATATCATAAATATTATAAATATTAATAATTATAATTATTATGTTTTTATTACCATAAATAATTTTTTAAAAATTTCCTCAACGATAATTTCTCCTAATATAATTTAAGGAGATACATCATTATTTTTTAAATAATAATGATTATCATATAAAAAATTAAATTATTGACAAAAAAAATAATTAGTTAATTGGAGCATAGCTCTATGATCATGTTCGGGAAGATGATTTTTTAATTAAAATAATTATTAAAAAAATTAAAGAGTAAAAAACTAACATATTTGGCATGTATCTAAAATAGTTTTCTTCTACCCATATAAAAAAATTAACATACCCGCACATTAATTTTTTTCATACAACTAAAACATGGCAAACAAAAAATTTTAGGCCAGTAGTCAAAATATCACGTCAGCCTTTCATATTTTGTTATATAATTAAAATCACTTATAAAAAAAAAAAAAAAAGGTAAATTATATCGACAGTTTTATATTTTGATCCTTATATCATTTTAATTCTTGTAATTTAAATTGGCAAATTTTTATCTTGAATTCATGATTTTGTCTTAATTTAATTCAATTAATTATAACTGTTAGTACTTTTTTTTTATAAAATACACATACAAACGACTTGTGTCAAGCTTTTAGAGATAAAATTATAAACTTAATTAACTATGTTAATAAAAATTCTAACGATGCTATTAATGGGACTAAATTGACACAAAATATGAAATTAAGGATTAAAATTGAACTAATTGAAAGTGTATAAATCAAAAAGACATAAGAGGCAAAATGTTGGAATTACCAACCTAATTTATCCCTCCAAAAAAAAAAAAAAAAATCACAAATACGACTTTTTGAATTTTCAAAAATAATTTTTTGAGTTTCAATCTGTTTGTTTATTTTTATTGATTTATTTATATTTTAATCATTTCTTTTGTTTTTTTTAGATCCACTTAATGTGAATATACTTAAAAAGTAAATTATCTCTGAACAAATGTTTTAGCAATTCAATAAATACAACAACAAAAAAAAGGTACTGAATTATTATTATTATTATTATTATTATTATTATTATTATTATTATTATTATTATTGTATTAGGGAATTTTAAAAAAATTATAAATTTTGTACTTCTTAAGTACATTTAGATTAAGTGAATTTAAAAAATCTTTAAAAATTACTAAAATATTAAAAAAAATACTAAAAACAAATAATTAAAAACTCTAAAAATTATTTGCTTAAAAAATAAATTATCCCATATAGTTCTTGAAATTACAGCCCACCTCCTGAAATTTCTAATTTCAAGTCAATTAATATTTTTTTAATGATATCAAAAATTTATTTCAATTAATAATTTAAATAATTTTATTATTATATAGAAGAACAGTTAAGAATTTTATTTTATAGATTAGATGATACTGTTGGGTTCATAGGGCCTACCACGAGTCTTATTTT
This sequence comes from Camellia lanceoleosa, assembly GCA_025200525.1. Classification (NCBI taxonomy): domain Eukaryota; kingdom Viridiplantae; phylum Streptophyta; class Magnoliopsida; order Ericales; family Theaceae; genus Camellia; species Camellia lanceoleosa. Next base: position 1,489,749 of record JANUSC010000016.1, on the reverse strand, counting down.
GATTATCTGAACTGCTCAATATGTAAAGTTCGTCGAGTATTTCATCCGTACAAAAATTATGTTAGTCGAATATCGATAACCCCTTGATCAGATCATATTTTTGTCAATAATAGATATGATTTTAAAAATAAATTATTGACAAAATTGTATTCTGATTAAGTGTCTATCGATATCTAATCATCGTGATTTTTTGCAAGGATAAAGTTGTAGACACCCCATTTTTGACCGACCTTAAGACTCAGACGTCACCAGTTGAGCGCTCGATGATATTGCATTTTATGCCCATTCAGAAGTTTTAGAGTCTCGGCTGCAAGCCTTGCCTCCAGACTTCCGGGCTCTTTCGTGTCTTGCCTCGGTTTGTGAACCAGGCTTCGTTTTCTCCGTTTTCTCTTCCCGAAAGGAGGGAGAGGTCTCGTAGATCATCTCTCAGTGGCCGTAGACTACGTTTCGTGGTCGTAGGCTATTTTTTCCATTTAGAGCTCGGTTTTCGATTTTTCGGAGCTGTTGGCCGTGTGCCTCGGTTCGGGACCACCTAAGCACCTCCGTTTGCTCCGATTTTTGGTATACACCTTATTTCCTCCCTTTTGAGGGACACTGTGGCCCGAGAGACCAACTTCGTGGTCGAATGCCACCTCCGGTGCTTAACAGCCCTTTTTCGGGGCCCCAGGCCGCGTGTTTCGGTCCCCGAACCTCCGTTTTGCATCCGTTTTGGTTCATTTTTTGTGGAGACCTTATTTTCATGGTTAGGAAGCTTATAGGAGGGTGGGAGGCCAGCAATTGTTCCAAAAAGCCAGCTTTATTTCTTCATCGCTCTCGGATGCCCGTTTTCCTCACTTCAAAGCCAATGTTGACCACCCTAGGGCCATTTTCTTAAACCCTAAATCATATATTTGTGTTGTACACACCTGGGAGGCCACCAATATTTGGTGGCCGGCCAGTAATTGTTTTTCAACCTTTTGAACCCCTCCAAGAAATGGGTTTTTCTCTCTCCTAGTTCACATTCTCCGGATGTCAACCACATAGTTGTGTTGTGCACACATGGGAGGCCACCAATTTGGGGTGGCCGGCCAGCAATTGAACTTGGCCCTTTTGAACCTTGGCCGACCGGCCATGGGGGGTGGCTGGCCGGCCACCTGGACCTTTTGAACCTGGTCGGTGTGAAAGCTCTCTTTGAGCTCCTTCCAGCTGTATATTTGGTTTCCCCTCAGATTTTGAATCCGGGGGAGGTGCTTTTGGGGGGGAATTTTGAATTGGTTTCCCCCCCCCCTTTCCTCCATTCCCCTCCTCTATAAAACCAGCCCCCCAGGTCATATTTTGAGGGTTACAAAATTTGGTTTAGGGCCATTGCATACAATCCTCCATCTCCCTCTCTTCCAAGCCTCAAAATACCTTTGTTCTTGGACCATTTCTACACCAACTCCTAGCCTATCAATCCACACTCCATTCCAGCACGTTGGAGGACATTTGCAAAGGTTGGAAGCTCAGATGTTAGGACCAAAACCTGCTGGAGGTCAGCTCTTCAAGGGTGAGTCTTCATTTTCCCTCTTTCTTGCTCTATTTTGTTCTATATCTAAGACATGCTTGCTTACATTTTTGGGCTCTGACCCAAACTATAAATAGTCATATTTTGAACTCTATTTCATGTTTGATTAAGGGTCTTTTGCTTTTTGAGAACTCCAGCTACCACTTGCTTCTTTATTTCTCTTTTAGGCCCTATTTTTACATAGTATATTAGGCCTATTTGTGAGTTGTTTTGGACTTTTCCATGAACTGTAAGATGCCATGTTTTGAGCCCCTCTTTGACATTGTTGAAGGATTCTCACCTGTTTGAGGCCAGCAGCCATCACTTGCTTCTTTATCTCTCTTTCGGGCCATTCTTTGCATGATAGTTTAGACTTACTTTTGTTCACTTTCGTGGCTTGATGTAAACTGTAAAGTGCCATGTTTTGAGCCCCTCTTCAACTTTGTTGAAGGGCTCTTTGTCATTTGAGGCCGGTTGCTGCCCCTTGCCTCTATTCTCTCTTTCGGGCCTTTTTTTGCATGATAGATTAGCCCTACTTGTGTTTGTTTTTTAGACTTGTTTTAAACTGGAAAAAGGCTTGTTTTGACATAATCTTCATTATTTATTAAGGTTCCATTTTTGTTTGAGGTCATATGCTATCTTGTATGCTTGATTGCCTCCCATTTTGACCCTTATATCCTAGACATTGTTGCATGCTTTGTTTGGCCTTCTAGACACTGAAATCCAATGGATTTTCAGTGGCTTGGCCACTGTTTTGAGCCCCCAAATCAGAGGGGGGTGACCCCCTCTCTCCTTCTCTAGTTTGGTGGCCATTTTGGCCTTCCAAAGAGGCCCCATCTTGCATACTTTGTGGATTGATTTTGGGGCCAATTTGGTGAGTTTTACGACTATCATATTTGATTTTCAAGGTTGGTTTAGGGCTGCCACATGTCTATTTTGTATGTGTCTAATAACCCTTTTGTATGCCCTCGAAAGGAGCCCTTTATTTGTGCATGTATTGGCTGCCTTTTTATGGTTATTTGGGCATGTTTTGGCATGATTTATTCACTGATTTTCGAGGGTTTGGTCAGATTCCATGTACATCATATACTTGCCATGTAAATCATGTTTGCTAGTCGAAATTGCATGCTATTTTTATCCATCTTGCTAGCACCTTTTGGCCTTGCTTTAAACTAAGAAGTTCATGTTTTGGGACTGCCTTGACTATGTCTTCATACTTCAAGATCAAATAGTGCATGTTTTGTATAGCTATAGGTCATTGCGCATGCCTAGTTTTGAGTTTCGGGGTTCATTTCATGCATCGGGTATCATATTGCCATGTTTCAGGGCTGTTTAGCATCATATTTTAGCTCTGAAATTTGCATGTTTGCATACCATATTCCATGACTTGCCACGCTTTGGTAGAGTGGCATTTGTGCCTTAGGTTCGGTCCTCAATTTGCGTGCATGTGTGCACGCATTTCAAGTGTCTCATTTTCATCTAATGGCTACTAATGTGAGTGTGGCTGAGGTCCACTCATGTTGGTGTAAGTCCATCGTGCATTGTGTATGCCATTTCATTTCATAGCATTGTGTATGCTAGGTTGTATGTTAAAGCATTGTGTATGCCTCGTTACATCGTGCATTCTGTATGCTAGGTTGTATGTCAGGATTGCATTCATGCATGTCATGCATATTGCATAGTGCTTGGGATAGGAGTTAGCCCAAGCACAGGAAACGAGGGGCGTTTCGTACTCCGAGTGACGGAACGTGTCTCAATTCCCGGTCGCCGATACTCTGGATTATCCATGATGGAGTCTAGGTCTCGTTGTGTTCATATGTGCATTCATTTCATATTGAGTCATGCAAATCAACTCCTCGGCCATCATGCATCGAGATGCGTGATTAGTGGCACGAGGATCGAGGACTACACTCCCCAAAGAGTAGTCATGCATACATATGTGAAAATACTTTGCCATGCCCCTTTGTTGCTCTCTGTTGCAGCAAATCAAGAATCAACAGCCTTCCGGAGTCTGGCACGCATTCCAAGAACAATTGCAAACAGAGGCAAACCGGGGCATTGTGAGGGATTCTCCGCACAAAGCAACCCGAGCATGCATCATTCATCATCCGGATCAGAGTTGAGGCAGTCCCTGGCTTGCATGCCAATTCATTGCTTTCCTAGTTAAATTTGTTAATTAATTAGGGTTTTGTATTTATTCGGGACTGTGCTATTTATTCGGGACTGTATATTATTTATTCGGACCCTCCGAGCGAGGGCAATACTGTAATAAGTGTGCATGTGTGTGATGTATGTCTTCCAACCCCACGTCTTTCTCCCTTTTATTTACCAGCTTATGATGGTTAGATTAGGGCATGTTTCAATTAGCATACAGTATGATAGCATGTTTACATTCATTCATCTATCTTGCATGCACCAAGCTCGGCGCATCATACTAACTGCATTTGTATTTCAATTCCAAGTTGAATACATGTTAGCTGTAGCATCATCATATGCCATCTTTAGAATAGTTGAGCCTGCTATAGTTACATTTTTTTGCATGTATTGCATTAGGCATTTCTGTATAATTAGGATCATGCATGGATTTCTAATTAGCTTCTGTTTTGGCTTGGAGTACTCGGTAAGTTTTATGCTTTAGCATCCTTGCATGCGTGTGAATGACTGCCATGATAGTATGCTTACCATGAGGCTATACGCTTATGTGATATATCTGCCTGAATGTCTGTGGGTGAAGGTTGGGTTATCTAAATTGGAACAATTCATTAATTATGAGTTTTAAGCCCAATAGATAGTGGCAAAATCATGTTTTCTAAGCCCACCCGAGGGTGGCAAATCCACGTCTTAGCCTACTTGCGAGTAGCACCATCAAACCATTTTCAAATAAACAAACATGAAATGTTTTGTTCCAATTCAGGAGATCTAGTCTATACTTGTATACTGTGCGCATCACATAGTAAATCTAGGCTAATAACCGGAATAAGAGCACACAATGTTTTCAAAACTTGATATCATGGTTAGTAGAAGCCGATCTTTGATCGGGCGAGCGGGGGTGCTCACGAAGTGACCTTCCTCAATCGTACCCAAGTTCCTGAGCCGAGGCAACTTTGGTGATGACGGACACGTGGCCTTAGGTAACGAGTCAGGGTTTCCTAAATTTTCCAAAATAAAACATTTAGGTGGCGACTCTGTATCTGGCAAAGCAGTCCATGTTTGGCACTTCTTTCAAAAAAAATCTGTTTTCTCAAAACGATTTGCCGGATTTTGACTCTTTGGTTCAGATTAAGAACCGTGACAATTTGAGTCCGAACTGTAGTGAGCCCCAAAAATGAACAGAACGGGAGCCACCCTCTCGGGGCGTTCGGGGACGTCTACAAAAGTATTTGATGAGTTTTACACATTGAACGATTCAGATCGTCAAAATGAAACTCGTGGTGGACCCTACGAGTCTAATAGTATTGTTCAGTCCATAAAGTGGATTGAAGGGAATCTGCATCCTATCTAATATAATTTGATGGAGAGGTTTTATACATATATATATATATATATATTAAATTCTTTTGACAATAATTTTTAATTTTATATGATATCTATTTATTTATCTATTTGCTTATCTATATTCTACGAGTTTATTACACTTTATACCCCTAAACTATTATCAAATTATCTACTTAATCCCTGAATTATTGATTGAGTCTACTAAATTTCTAAAATATATAAATCAAAGTTTATTTAGTCCCTTAACCATCGATTGAATATATTAAAATATTTAATTCAAATCTATTTAGTCCCTAAAAAGATTACAAAAATAAAAATAAACACATAAGTATTATAAATTAGTAAAAGTCTTATATCCAGTTAAAATTTTATTTCAAAAAAATCTTAAATTTTTATTCTAATTCTGAAAAGTTGGTATCGGTTCTTCTGGTGAATTTCCTTTATAAGAGTAAGGGTAATTATCTATGTGTTTATTTACTTATCTTCTACAATGGTTACGTGCTTGCTTTTATCTAGTATTATATGGGGAGTGGTTCTTCAATATTCTTTCGTCCCAAATAGTCCTTTACTTGATCCTCGCTTCAATGCCTGAAACATAAAACACTCCGATCGGGGGTGCCAAAATTAGCACTCCGATAGTTAAATTAGATTGTGTATGAGAGGGAATGAATATGATATTTTAGTGTCAAGACCCAAACCCGCCCCTATGGGTTTAGCACCGTAACCGGCTAGTAATCCGAGATTACCAAAGGCCTGCTTAACAGTAATACAGAGTATAGGGGCTGGCGGAAGCTAAAACAATAATCAAAAGATGTCCAATAAGTTGTGACAGTCTGTATGTAAAAAGACTTTTCATAATATATATATATATATACATTCAGAACAGAGACAATAAGTACATACATCATTTACAAATATACAGGTTAGGGTCCACATCCCTACCATAATAGTACAGTAACAGTATCATTCAGTCTATACAGTATTACAAAACTGGTACAAAAAGGGGGAAAACTAAGTGTAGACGCGCCCGTGGGCCTCGCTCTACAGTTCGGACTCCCTTTTGTTTGTTGCGGTTCGTAATCTGAACCAAAGAGTCCAACTCTGGCAAATCGTTTTTGAGAAAACAATTTTTAGAAAAGAAGTGCCAAACATGGATTGCTTTGCCAGATACAGAGTCGCCACCTAAATATTTTTTAATGGGGGAATTTAGGAAACCCTGACTCGGTGCCGAAGGCCACGTGTCCGTCATCACCAAAGTTGCCTTGGCTCGGGAGCTTGGGTACGATTAGGGAAGGTTAGCTATGAGCACCCCCTCTTGCCCGGTCCGAAGACCGGCCTCTACTAACCATGATATCCGTTTTTGAAAACTTTATGCGTTCTTATTCCGGTTATTAGCCTAGAATTACTATGTGATGCGCACAACACAAAAGTATAGACTAGATCGCCTAACTCGGAAATAAACATTGCATATCCGTTTTGTCTCGAAAAACGTGTTGGTTTTTGCTACTCGCAAGTAGGCTAAAATACGGATTTCAATGAGTTGTTCCAACTTAGGCAATCCAACCTCCACCCACAGGCATTCAAACAGTAATATCACATAAGCATTTAGCCGCATGGCAAGCATACTGTCATGTTAGCATTCACACGCATGCGATATGCTAAAGCAAAAAATACTTACATCGTACTCCGTGCCAAAACAATAACCCGGTTAGCAAACATGCATGACCTAATTCATGTTAAGTGGCTAATGCAACACAGGCATAAATGCAATCTAGAGTAGGCTCGGCTAATCCTAAAATGGCATGTGAAAATGCGGACATTCGATGCACGTATTCAATTTGGAATTGAAAATACTTATGCAATTTGTATGATGTACCGAGCCCGGTGCATGTAAACAATGCATGGATGCACGCATGCATTGTATAAGGTATGCTGATTTAAATATGCCCTAATCTACCATCATAAGCAGGTAAATAAAAGGGTAGAAAGAAATGGGGGTTGGAAGACATACATACCCATACACCCACACTTATTACAAATTCGCCCTCACTCGGAGGGACCAAAATAATAATACAGACCGAATAAATAATTAACTACGCAAGCTAATTAAATATTACAAATTCACTAAATTAATCAAATGAATTAATTAATCTAATTAAAGAAGTAAACCGCCTCGGGATGCGTGAGTGTTGCATGCTCGATCCAATTTGCCCGGAAAGCCCACACCGTGCCACTGCTGCCTCTGTTTTTACTGCCCTGTCTCTCCAAAAATTACCAAAGTCTCAGAACACCTTCCTTGCATGCTGCTGTACATCACCGGCTGGGGGAAGTGTTCACCGGCTGTCTATAAAGACCACCGGCTGCTCTGGAGTCCATCGGCCAACAATACAGTGCCGGTCGGCACTCTTTACTGCCGGTCGGCACAAAATTCTTGCAGGAGACAGTTTGACAGCAACAACAGACCAGCAGTACATGGTGTGGAATTTTGAGAATATGTATGCATGGCCAATGCCCCCTATCATGCGTAGGACTCAAGGAAGCATGGCCCTCGACCCCCGGGCCATCAATCACGCATTTCAATGCATGATGGCCCGAAAGCCAAGTTAGCAACTTTGATATCAATGAAATGCAAGCACAAAACACACCAAAGGGCCCCAACCTCTATCATGATTGATCAAGAGGCAAGGGATGCATGCCAAATGCAACCTAAACATGTGAACTAAGTATGCAACATGAGCATAGAGGCCAATATGCAAACATACAATATGTATTAGGCACACAACCTAAACTAACAAGCATGGCATGAAACAATATACAATGATGGTCTTAAACTAACATGAATGGACCTCAGCCACACTCACATAAGAGGCCGTCGGATGAAAATGAAGTGCCTCGAAATGCGTGCACACAGGCACGCAAATCGAGGCAATGGCATACGCAATGCAATGAGACTAAAATGACATACACAATGCAGTATGGGCTTACACCAACATGAGAGAGCCTCAGCCACACTCACATAGGAGGCTGATGGATGAAAAATGAAATGCCTCGAAATGCGTGCACATGGGCACGCAAACCGAGGCAATGGCCCTAAGGCGTGAAATGACATAGAAAATGATATGCAAGCATGCAAATAGAATTTCAGCACTGAAATGTAAGGGAAAACAGTCCCGAAATGAGGCGAAATGACACCAAATGCAAGGAATGGTCCCGAAATGCGAATTTAGGCACCCGAAATGGCCTATAGCTATGCAATGCATGCACAATATGGACATGAAATGAAAATACAGTAGCAAGGCAGTCCCTAAATAGGCATTTTTTAGTTATAAACATGGCCAAACAATAAGCATAAATAGGGCAACAATGACATGCAAAAATGGGGGCCAAGAGAGGGGTATTGAGGTAGATGGTAAATGCAAAATCCAAACAGCAAAATACCCTTCTACAACATTGAAGAGGGACCAAAAATATGCACATTTACAGTTTATGGCAGCCCCAAAATCAATATACAAACATGCTCAAAATGTTATGCAAAATGAGGCTCAAAAGAGGCTATATAAAGGGTGTCCCAAACAAGATTGAGCCCTTCTTCAATGTTGAAGAATGGCTCAAAATAAGCCTATTCTTAGCTTACATCATGCTCTGAAACAGATTGTACACAAGCCAAATATACTATACAAGAAACATGGCATAAAGAGGGCTATTGAAGGAAGTGCTATATACTTTCCTCAAACAGCAAGAGGTCCTCAATCAAACATGAAGAGGACCTCAAAATAAGACTATTTGAAGCTTAGGTCGGAGCCCAAAAATGCAAGCAACTATGGCTTAGATATTATGCAAAATAAAGCTAGAAAAAGGAAGAAGAGGACTCACCCTTGTAGACCAATGAACCAGCACCTTTTGATCCAAGAAAATGAACTCCTAGCCTCTGCAAATGACCTCCAATGTGCTGGAAATGGAGTGGTGGTGGTGGTGCTAGGTGGTGGTGAAGAAATGGCCCAAGAACAAGGGTGTTTGGAGGTTGAATGAGATAGATATAGAGAGGGAGGTGAGATATATATGTATATATCAGATATGCATATATATCTTCTAGTTTTTCTTGCTCAAAATCTCTAACCTAGACAAAGGGAGAGGAATGCTTCCTTATATAGGCAAAGAAAAGCACTTAGCTTACAAGCTAAGTAAAGGGAAAGGGTCAAAGGGGCTAAGGGGTTCAAAGGGGGGTGCAAGGCTTCTAGAGGAAGCTAAAACAAGCTTAGCCAAAGGGTTCAAGCTTCTAGAAGGTTTGGAGGTTCAAAGGGCTCACAAGGGTGCAAAATGGCTACAAATATGCACGTGGAGCTGGTTTTGTGCATCCCAGCTGGCACAGCTGGTATGCACCAGGCTTGGAGGGTGCAAAGGGTGCAAACCGGCCAAAATAAAGTGCCGGTTGGCACTATATATTGCCGGTCGGCAAAATATAGTTCCGGTGGTGGATTCCAAGGCCAAAAAAGTTCCGGTGGGTGTTCAAATTGAAGCCCCGGAAGTTAGATTTCCAATGGCGCAAACCTTGCATTAAAATTCCTCCTGTGGAAAAAGTTATGCCCATTTTGGTGAAGCCGCGCACATTCGGTCCAACCGGGATGATGCCCAACTTCAACTGATCATTTCTCCCCCACCCGGACTTGGCTTTGAGAGATTCTTGAGTGAAAAATGAAGCCCCTGAAGTATTCTTTCCAATGGTGCTGGCCTCATAGCTTAAATCCAAGTATGCAGATGAATGGGCCTGATTCAACGAGGGCTGCTTGATTCTCTCCTACCCGGATTCATGCCGAACCTCTTCTCCAACTTGTTTTCTCCCCTCTTCTCCTATTTTCTTCAACTTCAAACCCCTAAGTAAGGTGTTTTTTGAAATATTTTTCAAGGATTTCATCTCTCTTTCATTCATCTCCACTTTGTCCTTGCGCGATTTACCGAAAAGCGCAACATTTATCGAAATGCGAGCGTCGGAACATCGTGGGAATTTTATTTCAAAAATGTTTTGAAAGAGAGGGTTTTAAGGTCTAAAAACCATCCAAAATAATTGTGGTCCAAAATGGGGTGTGAAGTTGAGATTTGTCTCTCTCCTTGCTGAAGAAATCGAACCTTTGCCCTGCACAGCTTTCATCACTGAGCAAACCATCAGTAACGCCCAAGTCTCGGGAGCGGTCAAAAATGGGGTGTCTACACTAAGATACCCCAAAACATCCCTAACTTAAAGGACTTGGAACCTCACAGTGAGGCATGGTGGTTGGCTTTACAAAAAGAGAGCTTATCCCGACGCCCCTAGCAATGGTCCGGTGCCTGTACACCTACATATATATATGAGTAGTGAGCTAAAACCCGGTGAATAACATATGCGTAAAGAGGTTAGGAATGAATGTCCTTTCAGTATTTAAATCAGTCATTTATATCAGTATAACAGTTATTCAGTCATAGCGGTCATATGTGGTATATCCAATAGTAAAGCGAAGATGAGGTCTTAACAGACCCGAAAGTCGATTGATGGCCATCATATCGAAATGTGAGTAGTTCCAACATGGGAACTGACAGAGATCTCTCTGACAGTAGTAGTACAATACAGTAATAGTAAATTGCTATGGATGCCACGAATACAGTTCACAAATAGGACAAACATTCATTCAGTAAACAGTGATATTTTATAAAGCAGTTCAGTCATTCGTTCAGGAAGTAATTTCAATTGAACGTATCTTTACAACATTGTTACTCACGAGTTACGGGCTCTGAATAGGCTAGTGAGCGTCCTCGGATGCCAACCCTACACAGTTACAGGATGAACACACACTAAGCTACACAGTTAGGAAAATAATGACTTAATCCCTAATTTGCCTCGGTGTGGTTCTACATCAATTTCCTCATTAAGATGCTTTAAACTAGGCCTAAGAATGCCTAGAATGAAATGAGGATGAAAAGATGCACTTTAAAAACATTTTCAGAATTTTTAGAAAAACAGGGTCTCGCTCGAGCGTGGCTTTCCCCGCTCGAGCGGACATGCTAACTAGAGACCTCCGCTCAAGCGTGACTTCCCCGATCGAGCGGACTGCAAAACTACTAGATGCTCGAAATTCACGCTCGATGGGCGCTCGACCCGCTTCGAGCGTGACTCGGGATTCCGTTTCGGCGTCGTTCCCAAGCATGCACGCCGTCGGCGTGGACTTCCTTGCTCGAGCGTGAGTCCAAAATCTGGAATTTCCAGATTTGAACCTCAAGCTCAAAACCAAGTTTTAATGTATCAAATTCAATCCTCTTGGACTAATTTTTTGGAAAACACGTGTAAACTCATAGTATAACATGATTCAAAGCTCAATTTGAGAAATCAAAGCCCAAAGGTGAGTCAATTAAACACAAACTTCAACTCAAAATTCAAGAACATGATGAACATGCACATGTAAGAATTTAACCAACTTCAAAGCTTCAAATACTTGTTCAAAAGAGTCTATTTCCTCAAGAACATGGTGAATTCATGATCCATTGTAAAAATATGAACATGCATGTACAATTTCATGAACAATAACTTCAAAACTCAAGAATGGCAACATGCATGCACGATTTATGCTACAATTCAACATGCTAGGTCCAATTCAAGACTCAACTCTTCAATATAACATGAATGTAACATGAACCATGCAAGAACTATCTTAAATACACAATCAAGAAGGTAATTACTCTACCTTAAGTCTCCAACTCCTAGTCTAGAAGCTCAATTTTGCAATTATCTTCTAAATCCCCCAAGCCTCCAAGCAAATTCAAGATGAAAACAAGTTTTCTCATTTCCCTCTCTCTCTAGTCGGTTATAAACTCAAGATGGCTGATGAAATGTTTTGTTTGAATGTAATAAGGCTCAAATGTGTTTTGTATAAAGTGGCCACTAAGTGGTAGTTTGGTAAATAAGTCCAACTATTGCAATTTAGCATTATTTAATCTAATTTAATCATACCAATTCAAATTTCAATTAAATATATCATAAAATCACATTAATCCTAATTAGCATAAAACATTAATCAATTTCAAATTCGGCCGCCGATAAGGCCTTCAATTCGCAGTTTAAAGCATAAAACACGAACAAATCATTTAAACGACAAACAGATAGATATGCAAATAACACAATATGTTTATGAAATTAATTCGAGATTTCAGTCTAATCAGTTACTTATCCAGTTCAGTCACAATTTAGCAGTGGTCTTATCAGTAAACAGTAGTGAGGGTTATTACAGTCTCCCCTCCTTATAAAGAGTTTGGTCCTCCAAACTCAAATTACCTTCATTCTGGAAGAAAACAGGATTCAGTGGGAACAATTTAGGATATCTCTTGGCCATGTCATCTTCCCTTTCCCAAGTGGCATACAAGCCACCATGGTTTTTCCAGTCAACTTTTACTAATGGAATCTCTTTATTCCTTAACTTCTTGATCCGTCTATTCACAATCTGAATAGGCCATTCTTCATAAGTGTAGTCATCACTTAGCACTACATGGGTAGACTCAATCACGTGGAAGGGATCCCGGAGGTACTCCCTCAACATTGAAATATGGAACACGTTATGCATATGCTCCATTTCAGGAGGAAGCGCTACTTGATACGCCACCGGATTGATTTTCTCAATAATCTCATACGGTCCGACATATCTCGGCGCTAGTTTACCCTTGACTCCAAAATGAGTCTGGCCTTTCATCAGTGTCACTTTCACAAAAACATGGTCACCTACTTCGTATTCTCTGTCTTGCCTTCTGACATCCGCATAACTTTTTTGTCGGCTCTATGCGGTTTTCAGTCTCTGTTGAATCAATTTCACTTTTTCGGTAGTTTCATGTACAATTTCGGGCCCAAGCAAAGGCCCATCTCCAACTTCTGCCCAGCAAATTGGAGATCGACATTTTCTGCCATATAAAGCCTCGAAAGGTGACATACCAATGAAAGCTGTTGTTGTAGGAAAATTCGGCTAAAGGTAAGTGGCTTTCCCAATTTCCCTGAAAATCAAGGACACACATTCTCACTAAATCCTCTAGAGTCTGGATGGTTCTTTCTGACTGGCCATCTGTTTGAGGATGGAAGGCACTACTCAGTCGCAGTTCGGTACCCAATGCAGTTTGCAGACTTTGCCAAAATCTCAACGTAAACTTCGAGTCCCTATTAGAAACAATAGACACAGGCACTCCATGCAATCTAACAATTTCATCAATGTAGATTACAGCCAATTTGTCCGCATTATAAATTGTTTTGATAGGTAAGAAATGAGCAGATTTAGTTAGCCTATCAACAATAACCCAAATTGAGTCCATACCTTTACTGGAGCGAGGTAAACCAACAATGAAATCCATAGTGATATGTTCCCATTCCCACTCCGGTATCGATAAGGGTTGCAGTAAACCTGCGGGTTGTTGATGTTCGACTTTAACTTGTTGGCAATGAAGACATTTCGACACAAAATCAGCAATCTCTTTCTTCATTCCCAACCACCAGAAATTCAGTTTCAAGTCTTGATACATTTTTGTATTTCCCGGATGGATAGACAATTTTGAATTGTGGCCTTCTTGCAGAATTCTCCTTTTCAGTTCAGAATCATTCGGTACACACAATCTTCCCTAAAATTTCAACACATTATTCTCAAATTTGAAATCCGGCTTCGGTTTGGATTCCCGTTCTTCGATGATCTTCCTCAAGAAGTCATCCTATTGTTGTTTCTCTTTAATCTCTTCAATCAGTGTCGGTTGAGCAGAAATAGCAGTTATTGTTCCATCTTGTTCACGCAAAACAATCTCAATTTCAAACCTTTCAAGGTCACATAGCAACTCTTTCTGTCTGGTGAGTAAATAGGCTAGGTTTCCAATCGATTTCTGACTTAGTGCATCGGCCACGGTGTTAGCTTTCCCTGGATGGTACAAAATCTATAAGTCATAGTCCTTTACCAATTCTAACCATATCCGCTGCCTCATGTTCAATTCTTTCTGTGTGAAGAAGTATTTCAAGCTCTTGTGGTCTGTATACACTTCATACGTTGCCCCATAAAGGTAGTGATGCCAAATTTTCAGTGCAAACATGACTGCAGCAAGTTCCAAGTCATGGGCCGGGTAGTTCTTTTCATGCGGTCTCAGTTTTCGGGAAGCATATGCAATAACTCTACGATTCTGCATTAAAACACATCCCAAACCCTTATAAGAAGCATCACTATATACGGTATAACCATCCGTACCTGAGGGTAAGGTGAGAATCGGTGCAGTCACTAGTCGAGTTTTCAATTCTTGAAAAGCTGATTCCCTCTGATCGGTCTAGTCAAATGATATCCCCTTCTGAGTTAGTTGTGTCAGTAGTAGGGCAATTTTAGAGAAATCTTTGACAAACCTTCTGTAATACCCGGCTAAGCCTAGAAAACTTCGGACTTCGGTAACATTTGTCGATCTAGGCCAGTTCACTACTACTTCAATTTTCTGTGGGTCAACTGAAATTTCATCCTTACTGATGACATGTCCCAAAGACATTACATTGTCAAGCCAAAATTCACATTTAGTCAGTTTTGCATAAAGTTTCTATTCTTTTAGGGTTTGCAGGGCAATATTCAAGTGACGTTCATGTTCTTCCGTGCTTTTGGAATAAATCAAAATGTCATCTATAAATACAACTATAAATTCATCAAGGTACGGTTTAAAAATCCTGTTCATAAGGTCCATAAATATAGTAGGCGCATTGGTAACTCCGAAAGGCATAGCTAAGAATTCGTAATGTCCATACCTCGTTCGGAAAGCAGTCTTCTTGATGTTCCCTGTCTTGACTTTCAACTGGTGGTATCCAGATCTAAGGTCAATTTTGGAGAACACTTGGGCACCCTGTAACTGGTCAAATAAATCATCAATTCGAGGCAATGGATATTTATTTTTCACTGTTACCTTGTTCAATTCACGGTAGTCAATGCAGAGTCTCAGTGAGCCGTCTTTCTTTTTCACAAATAAGACTGGCGTGCCCCACGGTGAAGTACTGGGCCCGATGAACTTCTTATCTAACAGTTCTTGCAGCTGAACTTTCAACTCTTTCAATTCGGTAGGAGCCATTCTGTATGGAGCTTTAGATACAGGCTGTGTACCCGGAATCACATCAATGGTAAACTCAATCTCCCTATCAATCAAATCCCCCGGCAAATCATCTGGAAAAACATCTGGGAATTCTCTGACTATAGGAATACTGTTCACATTAGTTTTATCATCAGTAGGTACAGTCAATACAGAACATAGATACCCCTTACACCCCTTTCTAATCAGTTTAAAAGCTTTCATGGATGAAATCAGATACGGGGGAGACACTACTCCAACTCCGTTAAACACAATTTCAGGTAAACCAGGTGGATGAAAAATAACTTGTTTTGTTACACAGTCTATGGTAGCATGATATTTTGTTAACCAATCCATGTCCAATATCACATCAAAGTGATCAATATTCAAAGGCAGTAAATCAATATACAAATGAACATCCCCAACAGTAATTTCACATGCAGGATACATATAAGCACAAGTCATGGATCCCCCAACAGGTGAAGATACAGCTAACAGATAGTTCATAGGTTCTAGTGGTCTATTCAATTTTCGCGAGAAAACATGCGATATATATGAATGTGTAGACCCGAATCAATCAAAGCATACGCATTTTGAGCACAAATTGAGAGTATACCTGACACTACGGTCTCGGTATTCTGTACATCTCCCGGTACAAGTGCGAACACTCGTCCTTGCCTCATAGGCTCTTTTCCAGTAGCTTTAGGGTTGGTTTTCGGTGGAGCAGTCAATGTTGTTGCGCTAGGTGCAGCTTTACTATTGCCTTGGGAAGTGGAAGGGCAATCTTTAACCATGTGGCCCACCTTGCCACACTTGTAACAAGCACCAGAGATTTTATAACAAACTTCCTTATGATTCTTACCACATTCGGAGCAGGGCGGTATAGAACGGTTTCCTTGACTAGAACTAGTCGTTGACCCTGTATTCTGCTTTTTGTTCAATGGATTGTTTCTGCCTTTCTCGAACTTAAAAACCTGTCTCTTCCCGCGCCACTCAGTTGCGGGTGTTTCAGTCTCTTTTAGTGCTTCAATATTTGATTAAGCCATAATGGCTCGGTCAAGAACATCTACATATTTTAGCAGTTTCAAGACATTAATTTTGTCGAGTATTTCAACATTAAGGCCGCCTTCAAACTTCCTGGCCTTTTTGTAATCGGTATCCATCATGTGTGGTTCATAACAGGCAAGCTCTCTGAATTTCGATTCATACTCACCTACCAACATGGTACCCTGTCTCAACTGTTCAAACTCAGCCACTTTTCGGTCTCTGACACACTGTGGGAAGTATTTCTCAAAGAAGATTTCCTTAAACTAAGCCCAATCCATTCGCAGTATTGGTGTCACGAACTAACATCCACCACCTTCTGGCCTCTTCTTGTAAGGTGAAGGTAGCCAGTAGCACTTTGTGTGCTTTAGAACATGAAAACACTTCGAATAGCTTTTCAGTTTCTAGCACCCACGCTTCGGCCTTCAATGGTTCAAGGCCTCCCTAAAATGATAACGGTTTCATCTTACTGAACTTCTGTGTTAGAGCAATGATGTTATCATTCACATTCTGTTCCGGCTGTACCGGAGGAGGTGGGGGCTGTTGGTTCTGTTGTTACTGTTGCCTTAAGGCCCCAGTCAGCAGTTCAACTGTTCTTTCAAGTCTTGCTATTCTGGCCTCAGATGATTCAGGTTCACTAGCATTCCTTTGTTATACATTTCACTTTCACTATATTCAACATGGTAATAATATAAACATAGGAAGTTGCATACTTTAAACATTTTAACACATATGTTCATGTCATGTCCACACACACTTTTCATGCTCATGTAATGCCCTATTCACTTTTCTAGGACATCCTATAGCTCAGTTGGACGCGTGTGCGCGGTATAACTCGTGGTTTAATAACGCTCTGATACAACTCTGTCACGACCCAAACCCGCCCCTATGGGTTTAGTACCGTAACTGGCTAATAATCCGAGATTACTGAAGGCCTGCCTAACAGTAATACAGTAATACAAAGTATAGGGGCTGGTGGAAGCCAAAACAGTAATCAAAAGATGTCCAATGAGCTGTGACAGTCTGTATACAAAAACACTTTTCATAATATATATATACACATTCAGAACAGAGACAGTAAGTACATACATCATTTACAAATATACAGGCTAGGGTCCATATCCCCACCATAACAGTATAGTAACAGTATCATTCAGTCTATACAGTATTACAAAATCGGTACAAAAATGGGGAAAACTAAGACACCCCAAAACAGCCCTAACTTGAAGGACTTGGAACCTCACAGTGAGGCATGGTGGTTGGCTTTACAAAAAGAGAGCTTATCCCGACGCCCCTAGCAACGGTCCGGTGCCTGTACACCTACATATATATATGAGTAGTGAGCTAAAGCCTAGTGAATAATATATGTATAAAGAGGTTAAGAATGAATGTCCTTTCAGTATTTAAAACAGTCATTTTTATCAGTATAACATTTATTCAGTCATAGCGGTCATATGTGGTATATCCAATAGCAAAGCAAGATGAGGGTCTTAACAGACCAAAGCGATCTTGATGGCCATCATATCAGTAAACAGTAGTGGTTCCAACATGAGAACTGACAGAGATCTCTCTGACAATAGTAGTACAGTACAGTAACAGTAAATTGCTATGGATACCACGAATACAGTTCACAAATATGACAAACATTCATTTAGTAAACAGTAATATTTTATAAAGCAATTCAGTCATTCGTTCAAGAAGTAATTTCAATTGAACGTATCTTTACAACATTGTTACTCATAGAGTTCTGGGCTACAGATAGGCTAGTGAGCGTCCTCGGATGCCAACCCTACACAGTTACAGGATGAACACACACTAAGCTACACAGTTGGGAAAATAATGACTTAATCCCTAATTTGCCTCGGTGTGGTTCTACATCAATTTCCTCATAAGATGCTTTAAACTAGGCCTAAGAATGCCTAGAATGAAATGAGGATGAAAAGATGCACTTTAAAAACATTTTCAGAATTTTTAGAAAAACAGGGTCTCGCTCGAGCGTGGCTTTCCCCGCTCGAGCGGACATGCTAACTAGAGACCTCCGCTCAAGCGTGACTTCCCCGATCGAGCGGACTGCAAAAGTACTGGATGCTCGAAATTCACGCTCGACGGGCGCTCGACCCCCTCTCGAACGTGTGACTCAGGTTCCCGCTCGAGCGTGCGTTCCCCCGTTCGAGCGGACTGCAAAACAATGCAAAGTGCTTGGAGCACGCATTTTCCGCTCGAGCATCACTTTCCCCGCTCGAGTGGACTGCATGAACTCAGCATGCACGCTCGAGCGTGGACTTCCCCGCTCGAGCGTGAGTCCAAAATCTGGAATTTCCAAATTTGAACCTCAAGTTCAAAATCAAGTTTTAATGCTTCAAATTCGATCCTCTTGGGCTAATTTTCTGGAAAACACATGTAAACTCATAGTATAACATGATTCAAAGCTCAATTTGAGAAATCAAATCCCAAAGGTGAGTCTATTAAACACAAGCTTCAACTCAAAATTCAAGAACGTGATGAACATGCACATGCAAGAATTTAACCAACTTCAAAGCTTCAAATACTTATTCAAAAGAGTCTATTTCCTCAAGAACATGGTGAATTCATGATCCATTGTAAAAATATGAACATGCATGTACAATTTCATGAGCAATAACTTCAAAACTCAAGAATGGCAACATGTATGCATGATTTATGCTACAATTCAACATGCTAGGTCCAATTCAAGACTCAACTCTTGAATATAACATGAATGTAACATGAACCATGCAAGAACTATCTTAAATACACAATCAAGAAGGTAATTACTCTACCTTAAGTCTCCAACTCCTAGTCTAGAAGCTCAATTTTGCAATTATCTTCCAAATCCCCTAAGCCTCCAAGCAAATTCAAGATGAAAACAAGTTTTCTCCTTTCCCTCTCTCTCTCTCTAGTCGGTTATCGACTCAAGATAGCTGATGAAATGTTTTGTTTGAATGTAATAAGGCTCAAATGTGTTTTGTATAAAGTGGCCACTAAGTGGTAGTTTGGTAAATAAGTCCAACTATTGCAATTTAGCATTATTTAATCTAATTTAATCATACCAATTCAAATTTCAATTAAATATACCATAAAATCACATTAATCCTAATTAGCATAAAACATTAATCAATTTCAAATTCGGCCGCCGATAAGGCTTTCAATTCATAGTTTAAAGCATAAAACACGAAAAGATCATTTAAACGACAAACAGATAGATATGCAAATAACACAATATGTTCATGCAATTAATTCGGGATTTCAGTCTAATCAGTTACTTATCCAGTTCAGTCACAATTTAGCAGTGGTCTTATCAGTAAACAGTGGTGAGGGTTATTACATTTAGAGACAAAGTTAAGTTGATTGATAATGCATACTTTTGTTCTTCTATCCACCTTCTTTATATAGCCATTTGATGTAAATATTTCTTATGTAATTTGACTTGTTTGTCATCATTACTTAAATGTCAGGGCCCAGTTTCTTACTACACCTTCGGAAAAGGACAACCTAGACCCATTTTAGTGCTCGGCATAGGTGTTAGCTGATTTTACCGATATTACTTATTTAGCATATCGCTTGGTCAACAAACATACTGTTCGACGTTTAGTTTTTGGCAACCCAATGGGCTTGATTAAGTTTAGGCCTATGATGGATGGGCCCAGATGTCTTGTTTGTTGTTTGTGAAGATATTTTACTTGGCTCACACAATTCCCCCCAAGCTCTTGGCAACTCCAAATTGCCAAGTGGTCAGTGTGCTCAGTTCTTACGAGATTATTTACTTGCCTCGAAATTTGGGCACGTGATAAGTACGCTGCTTCAACTCTAACACGTACACTTCATTTATTACTTTCCCAAAACCCTAACTTCACAACGCCCTTTCGCTTCCGAAGAGTCTCTCTATTTCCTGCAATTTCCCATTTATGCCTTCTTCATCTGAAGTGTACTTATCATCTTCCCTCTCTAAGCAATCCAAAAAAAACATTGTAAGTTCTCTGTCTCCCTTTCACTTTACATTTTTATTGTTCTCCCCTTCCTTCGACCTTTATTTTCTTATTTCTACCTGTGAGGCTTTATGGCAAGCTACCTAAAGAACCTCATTTCTGAGTTGAAGGTCTTTTCTTTTCGTCGTCACTTCGAAATCACTGGTGATGTTCAGTCAGAACTCATTGAGGATGACATTCTTAATCTAGATATTACAAATACAAGCACCATCATTCTATCATTACTGGCCATTGCTGATGAGGGAGTTCAATTTCCCCTTCATCCTTTACTATGAACCACCCTTCGTTTCTGGGGCTTTCCTAACCAAACATTAACTTCTTTCGGGTAATAATGGGAATTGCCAAACTAAATAACATTCTAGGCATCAACCTTAACATCCTTTCTATTCGGCACTGCTACTCCTTAGGCAAGTCTTTTGGTCGATTCAAAAGATTTTTCCTAAAAGCCAAGGACACAAACAACCAACTGGTAACGTTATGGTCTTGGTCTACCGCAATTGGGAGTTCGGTACCAAGAAGGATCGCTCAAAACCCATCTCTAGACTTAAGGGTGACCCAAGTGGGCGAGTAGATTGTATTGTTTTTTCTTTTCAAAAGTGCCTTGTGAATTGCCTCTAATCGGACTTAATTTTACAAGTGCTGACATAAAAAAAATCATTAAATCAAAGGGCACCAAGGTGCTTGCCCAAGTTCGGAAGGCTTTAGACTACACTAGCCGAAGAGATTGTGAAGGTCAAGGTCATGCAGCCCACATCCTCCTAAACTACGATCCCACATACACCACGTTTGCCGCTGCCAACAACGTGCCAATCCCTAAATAGGAGAATCGTTTGGTCGCTTACACTTACGACGATGCCATCAGCTTCAGAGACTTAGGAGCTAATTCAACTTCAAATAGCAACTAAAGTCTCGAAGTAATGAAAACCGAGTATAGGGTTTTGACAAATCCTACTCAAGAGGAGGTTCTTTAAATCTGGACGTAGCTTGTCCACTAAGCTTGAGATCTTCTCTAACCGATCAGATCTTGAGGAGCTTACTCGGGACGACTCCGACTTCATCTTTCAAGACTTGGGAGATCTGTCAGGCTCTGCCGAAGACATGGGAGCCGAAAAGATGTCTCTCTCCCAAATTGCCAAACAAAGAAACGTTGAGAAGATGGCGGTGAAGAACAAAGCAGCGATTGCCAAGAAAAGTCGCGCTCATAAACCCTTGGCTATAGTGCCTATGGCCGAGAAGGCCACTTAGGTCCCCAGGAGTCAGCGATGGAAATAACCCTCTCTGAAGCGACGAGGGAAAAGGCTAACCTAAGGGGTTTCAAGCGCCACGTTGAGTCAGCTGAGCCTACCAAGAAGAGGGCTCGCACCTCCCCCGCCATGGACATCTCGGCCCTCTTCATCATCCAACTAAAGGTGAAGGGTGCCATCTTGCTGATTGGAGCTTTGATAAAAGAATCGGGGGTTAACCTGGCCATGGTTAAGTCCATAATGTTATCGCTAGACAAGAAGCCGTTCTGCATTGAGGACGACACAACATTGATAGCCCTCACAGCTCAGTTGATAATCATGGTAATTGTATTTTCCAATAAAGTTTTCCTTAAGGTAGCAACTTCAATTGCTAACATCATTGTTGTTATTATTTATTTAGGCTACCGAGAGGATCGTTGACATCGGGCGCCGGCATCGCAATGCTGCAACCTTGGTCGATGAGCTAAAGGGTCAAATAGCAGCCAAGGAAAAAAAGGCCCAAGCGGCAACTGTTGAATTGGAGATAGCTAATGAAAAGGTTTTCGATGAACATGCTAAAGCCAAGACCGAACGAGCACGTGCTAAAGAAATGGACGAGTTACTCCTGGCTACCAAAGAAAAAACAGCTATGTTTGAAATAGCTTACAAGGCAGCTGACGCTGAGTTGGCGAAGGTGAGAGCTGACCTTGCGAAGGCAAAACAAACGCTATCAAATTTGATACAAGTCATTTATGCTATCAAGAGATTGTGATACTATTACCCCTAACAATCTTTAAAAGTATTTTTATGAATATCAAATTTTATTGGGAAATTTTGTGGGCTAATTATTGTTAACATCTACCCGGATGACATATGACTTGCCGACGTTAAGACATAATTCAAAATTAAAATGATTTATTTATCACACAAAATACATATAATCTATTTTTCCATACATCACACAAGTTATCGCCAGTTCCACTATATACTAAAGGTGCATACAAATTTGTGGCATTACTCTGTGACTAAACAAGCAGCCTGGTGGCCTAGTGATTAAGCAGCTGCCAAAATGGAATCTAATCAAAAAAAAAAAATGAAGTAGCAGCGAATGTCATGAAATGTGGAACCAAAATATTTTTAATTAGTTGAGAAAACTTGTTACATTTTTCTTTTTTCTTTTCTTAAATGTAATACACTTTTACATTAAATATTATGCAATTTTTTGGTAAAATTAGGATAATTTGTAAATTTTCAAATCAAATTACAATAATTTGTGCTATAGTTACATATTTTTATGATATGTTAAATTTAACACTAGTTATAAAATATGTAAGTTGCAATTGTATTAAAAATTATTATAACTTAATTTTAAAAATTCCAAATTATTCTAACATTATAAAAGATATGCACTTTAAGATATGCATATTGTAGCATGTAACATTTCGGATCTTAAATCTGACTTGTTTTCTGAATTGATAATCATTACCTTGTACTTGTATTATTTTCTAATACTTGGAAATGATAGGTTTATATTTCACCTTTTAATTATTATAATTGGAACCATCTTCTAAATGTTTAGAGCCTAGATTGATATGTTAACATGATGGTTAGGCAAGATTGGACTAAAAATTCTAAATTCGGATATTTGTTTATGACTAGTCGTTACTTTTTTGCTCTTTTCTCTCTCCATATTTTGAATCTTAATGTGATTCTAGAACCATTAGAAAACTTACTTTGAGGGCGTCGATTTAGACGTAATAACTTCCAAAAACGGAGTTTGGACAAAGGAGTTATGTATGTTCAAAGTTTGGACAACAAAGCTATCAGCATAGTTCGCTTGAGCGAACTTTGACCGCTAGAGCGGTCGTAGACCTAGACAGCCCTAATTTCAAAAATAAAGATCCTGCAAGCACCCATTCATCACACAAGAGAACATTTGACTGATCAAACGGTCTGTTTCAAAAACAAAGATACTGTAAGCATCAATTCACTGCTCGAGTGAACCTTTGGCTGCTCAAGTGCGTAAAAAGCTGTACTTTTAGTTAGATTTGTGCAGTCAAAGCTACCTTTATGTCTATACTATATATAAAGACTCTAGATGTTTTCACACCACTCTTTCTCTCTTTATGTCCTCTCTATCCTTGGGGTCTCTTCCTCTCTCTCCACTTTTCCCTGTAAATCTTACATTCAATCCTTGATTTCATCTACTTAGAGAAGGGTTTTCACAAAATCCATTTATTAAAGTCATATGGCACACTAAGGGCTACATTCTCACCCAAAAGAAAAAAAAAAAAAAAAAAAAAAAAAATCATTTTTTAACAACTTTAAAATTCTAGGATTTTCTCCATTGCCTTTGAGGTAGGCATTTCCTACTTTTACTTAAATATGAGTTATAATGTGAATGTGTTATTACCTTTATATGAAAATAAAGTTTGGCACGTCTAGCATGAGAGATTGGATTTTGTTGCAAATTTAGAAATTTCCTAATCATATTTCTCTAAAACTACTATTTGAGCAATGTATATCGTGTTTATTTGTAATTGGAGTAAAAACCCTAATTTACATTTATTCATAAGTTTTGGGAAAAATTGAAATGAAAGCTTTATATATGAAATTGATCATGAAAATGGATAATTAAATTCATTTTGAGAATGTGGATACGAATAATTAAGTTCGGTTATGCCTTGCACTTTAAGGGTTGAACTTGGTTGAGATATTTCTTATGTTGTTAACAATCTATAGAGGATTGCATAATTGTAAATTGAGTTATTGTAGATCATATTTTGATGATTGGTTTGAATAATGAATCCGAGTAGTTTAGTTTGATAAATTAAGCTGGCGAGAATGTCTACAGTGAAAGATCAAAAACCCGCATAGGAGTAGGTACTGCGTCCCTTTCGGCTAATAATGAGTAAAGTGAGGGTGTTATTGGTGGTTCATGAATTTTATGACCATTGGAAGATACTATCTTGGGGATTCATTACTATGATGTCATAATTGGAATTCGATTATGAAAGTTATTTTGATTATTCATTATAGTATTATTAAATTGCAAATGACGAGACTTTTGAAATTTATATTATGTATCACTTGCATCACTATCGTGTTCCATTATTAAACATATCTCGTAAGTATTGAAATTTCTACTGGACTTCAGTTCACTCTTTTGTGGTTAACATTTTTTAGGATTAAATGGTGCACCTCAAGTTTGATGGCTAGCGGATTACTTGGCACATGAACCTCTTTTGTTTGTTTTGTATAAAGGCCTAAGGTCATAGTTATATATGTTTTGTAATTAACCAAGTACTCTTATTTGATAGAGGAGATGTCCTCTTTATTTTGTGTAAGCCTTAAGGAAAAATGATACTTATTTTGTTATCTTGGTAGAATTGTGCACATCCCGTATATTCATCTCATTTAGAATTATGAATCTTGGTTGCAATTGTCGTTTGTAAAGTTCATGCTTTATATGAAATATATATTTCAGAGAGAATTAAATTACTCTATCGATCTTATTATCGCTTATTGATTTCATCGTTCTGTTGGCTTTTCGGCAGTTTGAAGGTTAAGATTATAAATGTGCGCATGCCAACAGGGCATTATGCTCATCCCTATGTGAAAAATCATTTTCAAATATTGATAGTGTGCCTCCGCCGAGATGATTTCACAGAGGATCTTGGGAGCTTAACGCTCATCTTTAGTTTATTTTTGTAAAGCCTAGGACTTATTACATATTTGGGTTGAAACCCTTTTGTTGTAATAGGGCAATGTCCCTTAAAATACGGAAGTCATTAGGGCATTTCAATTGGGTATTTATTAGACCTTGTACTAGTTCATTACATGCTATAGATTTAGATTTGAGGGTTTTGAATATATGATTGCATGTAATCACCGTTTGTAAAATCTCCAGAAATATTAGAAAAGAAGTATAATGAGAAGAGATTTATTTTGTTTATGTTTGAGTCAATTATCAACTTTTGCATGTGTAATTGGAGTGAATATATAATAGGAATATATTTTTTTATTAGCAAAGAAAATTTTATTAAAAATAGAAAATTAAATTGAGATACAAGTTGGTGAAGTGTATTGAAAAAGATTCATAAGAGTGTACACATTCTATTACTACTGCAAGTCGCATCCAAAACTAATTCCTTAACCTTTCAATTTTAATTTTAAAAGCAATAGGAAAGACTACAGAAGAAGAAAAATAAAATAAAATCACTACAACAAAATTGAATTTTTACGACTTGCAATGCATGCCGTAAAAACTCTTTCACGGCATGCACACAAATGTCGTTATATGACATGCCGTGGAAAGCTGAGCATCATTTACGGCATACAAGTAAAGTTGTAAAAAGTAATAAATTAAACATTAATGACATACTTTGTATGTCGTATATAACTTTTTACGACATTTTTGTCATGCCATAAATCATCATACTTTCCGTGGCATAATTTTGCATACCGTAGAAGGTTATTTTTAAAAAATTAATGGCATACTTTGCATGCCGTATATAATATTTTACGACATTTTTTTGCATGTCATAAATCATCACTTTCCACGACATAATTTTGTATGCCGTAGAAGGTCATTTTAATATATTTATGACATACTTTGTATGCCGTATATAATCTTTTACGACATTTTCTGACATGCCATAAATCATTACACTTTTCACGGCATAATTTTGCATGCCGTAGAAAGTTATTTTTAATATAATATATATATATATATAGGAATATGACCTTGCCTAATCATATGTAGACAGTAGTTTATAAAATGTAACCTGTTACAAACCAAGCAGAGACAGCAACTATGAAGTAAGCAAAAAAATCTAATATCCATACACTAAAATAAAATAATCATCTTAAAGAGTACCCAGAAAATTAAGATATCTATGAAGTTGGATTACAAGAAATGCAATGACAAGTGATTACATGGTTTCTTGTTACATAAGCATGCAATGGATTTGTTCAATCTGTTGCTAATTATCATTTCAAGAAACAATAAAATAGATTCACATTGAAAGAGAACAAAGATCACCAATTATACATGAGTCAAGTGTCCCTTTTAGAGGATATCTATCTACTATGATTTGTGATCAATGGCTAAATGTTAAAAACTACACTTGTCCAATTGATACCAACTCTCTATCCACTTCCAGCAATCTTTTTCTTCAAAGCTTCAATTTCATCAGCTAGTTCCTTTCTGCTCGACTGAGAAAAACATATTCACTTGTCACAATGATATACCTCATGCCAAACATCATTGTGAAATATTTAAGTATCAGAATATCCCATGTCTAAATTTATACACATTGCTAAGTCTTTCATATCCCTAAATCTGGGGAGATACTAAGGACCTGTGGGATTCTGGTTTCACATGCCCTTGGCTAGAAACAATCAGAAGTTATAGCCAAGAGAATATAAAAATATCAGCCGAGTAAAAGATGATTTTGCAGGAATTCTATGGAAACTAGTTTGGGGAAAAGGCTAGATCTTGAAGTATTTGTAATATCAACTTGGAACAATGAAAATTGTTTCACAATATCTACAATGTACTGTCCAATTCGTGGACTATCAAATGAAATGAAATAAATTGGATGCACATGCTTAATGAAAAGATATCACTTAATTTGAAATATGTAAAACAGGACAAACCATCCAGTTTTACATATTAGCTCATTACATATTGGACATGAAACATGTTAATTTGTAAAACAGGACAAACCATCCAGTTTTACATATTAACTCATTACTTAATGAAAAGATAGATGGCAATCGGATAAAGTAATTTGGACATGAAACATGTTAATTTGTAATGAGTTAGTTTTACCTTAAAGAGAAGGTACCGGTAGACAAACCGTCCAGTATATCCAAGCCCAACCAATTCCATGATTTTTGGAAGCTGGTTTTATTTCATAATAGAGTAATAATTTAGAACAGTTTAGTGAAATATCCAGAAAGAAATTTGACTAACAAATAAAGTTTTGATTGCAGAGCATGGGAAAAGCATTCATCGTAATTTGCTTCAATTTATTTACCATGAAAAATTTCTTTAATTTAAAATTAAAGGTGAACTCAATCAAATCACTTACCAAAGGGACTGAGTTGATAGAATCAACAATGACGGAAGACAACCAAATAGCAAATATTGCCCCACCTCCATAGAGAATGAGTGCAGACTTGTTTTCAAGTGCATCCCACTGCCAAATTAAAGAACAGAACAAGATTTGAATGACGGAATGTAACCAAATGTTGAAAAACATGAATACACTAAGCCATTTTGCCTCTGTTATTACTCGACAAATACAAAAACAAAAAGAATTCAACTTTACATCTTAGATTACAAATGGTATGGCCAATATAAAATTCAAAAAACTACAAATTTCAAATCAAACATCAATACATACAACTTTACAAATCAAGAGGGCCTTCTTTTCCAAAAAATAAAAAGATGTTGAAACTGTAAACTATATAGGGCTTAACAATAGCATGTAGACTTTAAAATTTTGGGAACCTTCCAATTTGGGAGCCTAAAACATGGGTTTTGTTGGCTTTATGCATAAGCAACCATTTTAAGATTGATCAATGTCCACATTGAAACACATCAAGAGGTCAAGTGTGAGCTCAAACTAGGTTTAGCGATTAACATTTTTTTTTAATAACAGAACAACGATAAATTCAAGTAAGGATCACTTTCACTATTTAAATTTTGATGTCATAACTGGGTTTCATGTGCATAAGACATAACATCAAATAAATGATCATGGCACCACATTCCTTAATTATGGCCTCCACTTCCGCAAGCAATAGAACATGCCATATGAAGACTAGTATGAAAATATGAGCATTGCATATGAAACTAGCATTTAAACAGAAGCACTGAGTACATTATTTAGTTTAGGTTCACATCATTGCATTTCATCATACCTGCTTTCCATTATCCAGCGTAACTCTAAATGAAGGCTGAGTTTTTGGGCCAGCATCATTGCATTTCAGGACTTCCATCTTGTACAAGGTATATACACTTGGATCTAAAGCCCCAAATTGGAAAACAAACAGAAATGAATGTTATTGGAACACTCGGGATGAGGAAAATAAGTTGAGTACAAGCAATGGCAGAACTGCAATTTACAAAAACAGAGAATCCTTCAAGAAATGATCCACCTACTATTGAAAGAAACTTCCTCACAGCAGTATATCCTTCAGGCCAGATAAATCTCCCATCCTGAAAATACTTTGAGTCCTTCACAATCTTTCCTGTATGAGATTTATATGCACATGAGTTTGAATGGAATTAGTCCTAACTCATCAATTAAATAAGTAACACTACCATTTCTTATATGCATTTGAACAATTATTAGCAAAATTTACAGTAGCCCAAGATGTATAATTTCCTTGTCGAAGCTGTCAAATAAATCAAGAACAAAAAAAAAAAAAAAAAATGCAGGTAAAAACAAACTCTCATCAATGATAACCTAGTCATCACATTCTTGCATTGCATGTTACAGCATGTAAATACAATGTCTCATATTTTAAGGCAACAGCAGTTTAATAATACATACCAAGACTTATCACTTGTAAATCCCCTATCTCAAATGGGCAAGTTTTGGTGCCCTCTAGCTTGCTATGTATCCTTTCGTCTCCTCTGCAATCTTCACCTGAATCAGCACCCTTTTCATCCTCTCGACTTCCACTCGCACAATCATCAGCTTCAACAGCATTTTGCATCTTTAACATTCTTTTTGGAAGCTTCGCTCACCGAGATACACGATAAAAGGAATGGATACCTTACTCTTCTTTATGCCGGAAATGTTTAAGTAGAAAGAAAACCACGCAAATAAGCTGGTAACAAATGAATCTGTCTCCTTCATATTTTCTGAAAACATAGTTTATATTTTGATGATCTTCATTTGGCCAAGTAACTCAAATTTCAGCTTGAACCAAAGTTGAACTGGGCCCGCAACTCAGTTATAATCCATTCCATATTTTTTATTACGATCAGAACCATGAAGAACAAGCTACATTACAAAGACAACAGGTAATGGAAGTGCTTCAGATGAGAAATCCAAGGCAAACCCAAAGTAAGGTAAGGAAAGAGATACAGGGATGGGGACATGGGCAGGAAGTTAGCGAGGAAGAAAAGTTACATAAGCATAGTTATATAATGCGCTAAACATAGCTAAAAAAAATTATATAAAGAAACAGGTAGAGAAACCAACGTCTGCAACATTTTTCACTCTTGAGGCCTAAATGCCCTAAATTAGAAGGTCACACAAACTTTGGACCTAGAAAACAACTCACTGAGTCCAACCATTTCATGGGTGGATATAACCAAATCACAGACACTTGACTCCACATGTCTACACACTTCTGTACAAATCGTTAAAATTTTAGTCACACAGGATCTGTCACACAGGATCTGTTAAAATTTCATACACTTGAAATAGTCTAACAAGAACTAAAAACTTATCTATCTTAAACAATCCAGCATATTTAATTAATAGTACTTCACTTCAGGTATTAAACTAACCAACTTGTGAGAAAATGCAGACAAGAGATTTACCTATGGCCGATCATGAACTGGACGTTAATTCCCTTCTCTTCTTCCAATTGAAGAAGTCTCTCCCCTAATCAAACCCAAAAAGCTAGTCAGGGAAAGCCATGAAATTAAGATATAGTAGGACATACACAAGGACAATATGAAATTATCACCTTGAGGCATCCAAGTTTGTCTGACCGAATCGCGCCTCTTCCTACTACTAAAAGCAGTATTAATTCCAATAACTATGAAAGCCTTCTTCCTTGGCAAGCCCTCATGAGTCAATTCCGAGATGTGAGTGAACTCATCAGATCTTCACATCTCTTCAGAACTTCGAGTAGCAGCCAGCTCTATCTGAAACGTTGAAATCGACTTGTCTAGTGATCTGCCAGACCTCCAAAAAAACCGAATTATCAATACAAACTTCAATTGATCCAGTAAACACGCACACAATAAAAAATACGAAGTATGACGAGTTTCAAACTCATCAATCGCTCGGCTACGAAGAGCGTATAGAGATCAGTTAGGGTTTGAGATCAATTGATTGAGAATGCATTTGGCTTCGTAGTCTACATTTCCATGGCTCTCACCAAACCCTAACTTCAAATGAAATGATGAATTTGAAGCTTTTGGGAAAAAATGATCGAGAAACAGTGAAAAATTGATCGATTGGGAAAGAAAGTGAATGACATACATTGTGAGGCCATGCGAAATCGCGCGATCGATCAAGGCAATGCTCGAAGAGAGCTCGAGAGCTCGCACATAGAGAGAGAGAGAGAGAGAGAGAGAGAGAGGGTTTGGGGCAAAAAAATATACAGATAGAATGAGAGTCGTTTGGGGCAAAAATATGTTTTTGAGTTTTTTTTTTTTTTTGCTTTAGTTATGTAAGTTTTTAAATATTTTAAATAATTATTTTTTTTACTTTTTAAATTCAAATAATTAACATATATTTAACAGAAAATATTTTTAACTTTTTTAAAAAATCATTCAATTCAAAAAAATATATAATTTAATACATTTCATATATATTATATTTTATTATATATTTTTTATAAATATTTTACTTTTTAGTTGTATTCAGATTAGACACATCTAAAAAGTAAAAAATAAATAAATTATTAAAAGAAGGGAAAATATCAAATCAAGGTAATTTTAAAAAAAAAATTACAAATTAGTGAGAAGCCATATAAATATTAATTATGAAAATTATAAATTTTTTCATGAATATATAATTTTTTTCCCAAAATCTCACTGGGCGCAATTATCCCTTAAAAGAGACACTAAATTATAAAATAAATATAAATTATTTTTTACATTTTCCTCAATTAGGAAAATTTAAAGTGAGAAGCCTGATTGGAAATTGTTAGCTTTTTTAAATCACAAAAAAAAAAAAATCGAATTGAAATTTTCTTTAATAAAAGTTTTCATGACATACTAATGTATGCCGTGTAAAGTTATAATATTTTACGACATGAAATGTATGTCATCTTAAGTACAAATATTTTATGGCATATTTTTGTATGCCGTGAAAATATACATTTTTTACGGCATGTTTTTGCATGCCATAAAAAAAATCCGAATTGAATTTTTTTTTTTTTTTTTTTTTTTGCAAAAGTTTTCACGACATGTTAATGCATGCCGTGTAAAGTTATAATATTTTATAACATTAAATGTATGTCGTCTTAAGTGCAAATATTTTAGGACATATTTTTGTAAGTCGTAAAAACATACGTTTTTTACGGCATACTTTTGCATGTTATAAATATATGAATCAACAACTTACATGGTATGTATGCTGTTATTGACAAAATATTAACAGCTTGCAAAAAAAAAATATCGTAGAATATACTAACTACGACATGCATTTAATGCATATCGTAAACATAATGCCGTGAATAGTTAATTTTGTTATAGTGAATAGAAAGTTAGGAGATCTTTGCAAACCAAAAATACAACAAAAAAAAACTCCCCACATTTCAACATCAAACAACCAGCAGCAACCTTCTATGACCATTGAAAAATCTCACCGCTAACCTGATTGTAGTATTATCCTAGGTGTACCAAAGAATCCTTCTTTGAGTAAAGCCACCTCTCTTAAACATCTCTGCACCCCTTCGTTGATGGGGATCCTTGGAGTGTTCTCTAATAATATAGTTAAAAATATGATAAATTATAAATATATTCTTTGAATTTTGATTAAAATATAAATTATTCTTTGTGTTTGGATGTGCATACGGCTAGGCAAGGTTATGTTCTTGTGCGTTTGAATATATATTAAAAATAACTTTTTACGGCATGCAAAATTATGCCATGAAAAGTGTAATAATTTATGACATGTAAGAAAATGTCGTAATAGATTATATACGGCATACAAAGTATGTCATAAATATATTAAAAATGACTTTCTACGGCATACAAAATTATGTTGTGAAACGTGTGATGATTTATGACATGCAAGAAAATGTCGTAAAATATTATATACGGCATACAAAGTATGCCATAAATATATTAAAAATAACCTTCTACGGCATGCAAAATTACGCCACGGAAAGTATGATGATTTATGGCATGACAAAAATGTCGTAAAAAGTTATATACGACATACAAAGTATGTCATTAATGTTTAATTTATTACTTTTTACAACTTTACCTGCATGCCGTAAATGATGCTCAACTTTTCACGGCATGTCATATAACGGCATTTGTGTGCATGCCGTGAAAGAATTTTTACGGCATGCATCGCAAGCAGTAAAAATTTAATTTTGTTGTAGTGCCCCTTGAAGTTTCTAATTTCATAACAAATTGCTCATTTTATTAATAAATTATCAAGTCAATTAACAGTTTTTAATGATATTATAAATATGTTTCAATTAATAATTTATATAATTTTATTATTGTATAGGAGAGTAATTATAAATTTCTTTTTTTCGTTAATTCTGTTAAATAAAATTTTTTAACAATAGGGTATTTGTAATTTTTCAAACTATAAGGGACAATCTGTATTTTAATAAACCTTAGGAGATGTATTTGTAATTTATTTTTAAAAATATGTGTTATGTGATAAAAATAAATTAAATGAGATTTATTTATATATATTAAGTGTATTTAATTTAAATATTGATGATGTACTCTAATGATATAGTTAAATATGTGTTAAATTATGTATTATGCAAAAGCGAGACCATTAAAATATATAAATGTATATTATATTAAAAAAATAAATTGAAAAAGAAGGAAAAAGTACAATTAGTGTTGGAGACAAGAATGTTGGTGGATTAAAATCAGGCGTACACTCACTCACTCACTCACTCACTCACCCACTCAATTCTCTCTCCCTCTCTCCCATCCACTGACACTAATTGAGTTGTTAACTGTAACAAGTCTATTAACAAAGAGTTAGGTTAGATAGGGTTGAAGAGTGAATATATCGATCTGTTTAAATTGATTGGATCGATCCTGTACGGGAACGAAATATTTGACACCACCCGTACTCCTTGCGTCCAAGCTCTGCTTCTATCCGATCAACCTGCGAACACAACGGCGGTGAGTTATCCGGCGGTGTGTTGCCGAGAAACCCCTTCGACGGTCAAGTTAGCACATACTCTGAGAGAGTGAGAGAGAGAGGAGTTCAATGAATGTTAAGTTTTTCTCACCAAATGATGTTCCATCCCCAGCATGGGGGGCATAGTCATGCTTATATACTTTCTGCGCTCACCTCTGCATCCATTCGCTTATTGACACGTGGAGCCGCTCTCCCATCTGTCAGTGCAAATTCAGCTAAGCACCACCTAATCAAACCGCCAGTTGGCATCGGCGGGAATGGGCAGCCCGGAGGAATTATCTCTGCCTCCTTCAACCGAGCTACTTAACGAGCCCAACAGTGCCACTCGTCGAGCTCCATTACAACCGAGCTTCGTGGCATTCCAGTACAGCCAAGCTCCAGACAAGTTAGGCCGGTCCAAGGGAGTCCTTTCCGCCGAGCTACATGCGCGACCAATAAGCCCGGGTTGACAAACGATCATCTCGGCCGAATGGGCCTTGGACCTCAACCAAAGAAACCAACTCTGGATTAGCTCAAGTTAGCTCAACCCAAACGCGCTCGGACCTCTTTTCTGTCCGGCCTCTACCGCGGCCCAAAGCCAGATTGTGAATCTCCCTCTCAATTGCCCCTTAATTCCGTCCGCGCTAGCGTGATTGGGATTACGTGATCCGACTGGGGTCGATTCTACACCTGGCCATACTCCGCAAGACTATAACCGCACTAATCTCCTTGCTCGGTCTCTTGTCTTGCTCGGTCGGTGCCTCTACTCCCCAGCCTGTCTCTTCAGTACTGACGCCGCCGTCACTATGGACATGCGTCCTTCGCTCGTTGGTCTCGAACAGCCAACCCCACTGCCTCTTCACATTCGAATTTTGGCGCTTCTTTTTCTCCTATAAGCACGCCGGTTGCCCCCTTGCATTTCTTTCTTACTATTTCTCTTCTATTCTAGGCGACCCAACGCTGTAGTGCCATCCCCTCCATTAAACACTATTCTTGCCCACGTTACAGCATCCATTGGGAGGATTTGGCTTCACTGTCGAAGCTCAAGAGTATTTCCCCGCTTGAGGATCCGATTCTCACCTCCAAACCCGTAAGTTCTTTGAATCTCTTCATTGTTCTTCATTTGATACTCGTATTTTCTAGGCCTGTGATTCTCGTAGCTAAGTTTAGGGCATGATAGCAGTAGGTTTTAGGATGTAGCCCCCCCAAAAACCACCTCTGCCCCTTTTCTGCAAATGTTCTTCATTTTCTGTGATGAATACGCAAGGATCTGAGGCAGACGGGGCTCTTGGACCTTATTCGATCCCAAAAATAATAGAACCGAGCAAGTTGGAAGTTTGCGAGATGGGTGGGAATCTAACAGAACACTAGACCGCTCAACTAAGCTAACATCTGGTCCGCTCGAGCGGCCGAGCTTCTGGGTGCACAGAAGTGACTGAGGTGCTGTTGCACTTTGTGTGTTCGAGCTAAAACCGAGCTCGTTTGCGCAACCGCGCTACCACTTACACTTGGCTTTTACTGCAAAGTCCTAGGGGACCAGACACCAAAACTGAGGCTCTCAAAGGCCGAGCAGCCATCAAACGAAAGTTTGCCAAACCAACATAGCCGTGCTAAAACCAGCCGGCTTCACATGGGGCGTTACTGCTTCCATGTTGACATGTCAGTCGCACTATCCACATTCCGAGAAGAATATGGCGTCCCCGCAGACGTACATCTCAAACTCAGTGCTAAGGACACCAACCCTTGGGAAAGATTGGACCAATGCCCCTTCACTGTGCTTTCCATAATCGAAGGCGGCCTTCGCTTCCCGGTTCAACCTCTAATGTGCGAGTTTCTGAGGTGCACCGGGCTAGCACCAACACAAGTTTCAACCAACACCTACAGAATAATAAACGGGATAGCTGAGATGAACAACCGGCTGGGCTTGAACCTAGGATTAGCTGAGATTCTATGCCAGTACACCCTCGGGCATACAGGTGTAGACACCCCATTTTTGACCGACCTTAAGACTCAGACGTCACCGATTGAGCGCTCGGTGATGTTGCATATTGTGCTCGTTCAGAAGTCTTAGAGTCACGGCCGTGAGCCCTGCCTCCGGACTTCCGAACCCTCTTTTGTGCCTTGCCTCAGTTTGCGAACCAGACTCGATTTTCTCTGTTTCTTTTCCTAAGGGGAGGGAGAGGTCCCGTAGACCATCTCTCAGTGGGTCAGAGCCATTTGCCCATTCGAGCCTAGTTCCTGTTTGAGTCGGTAGTGTGCCTCGGTTCGGGACCGCCTAACTATCTCCGTTTGCTCCGATTTTTGGCATGCATCCTATTTACTCCATTTCAAGGGACACTGGGGTCTGAGAAACCCACTTCGTGGTCGAACGCCACTTTCGGTGCTTAACAGCCCATTTTCGGGACCCCAAACTGCGTGTTTTGGCCCCCGAGCATTCGTTTTACATCGATTTTCGTTCATTTTTGGCAGGTACCTCTGTTTTATCACCAGGAAGGTCACTGGAGGGTGGGAGGCCAGCAATTATCTTAGCAACCAGTTATATTCCATTTTCGCCCTCCGGCGCCCGTTTTTCTCACTTCCGGGCCAATGTTGAACACCTTGGGGCCACTTTCTTCAACCCCAAACCACATATTTGTGTTGTACACACATGGGAGGATCCTAATATCATATGGTCGGCCATAAACTCCAATTGAACCTTTTGAACCCCTCCTAAAAATGGCTTGTTCTCTCTCCTGTTTTAGAGTTACCAATTTTGAACCACATGGTTGTGATGAGGAGGCATGGGAGGACACCAATATGTGGTGCTCGGCCAGAAATTCAATGTGACCCTTTTGACCCCTAGCCGGCCGGCCATATCTCTACATATCTCTCCATTTCCTTCAAGTTTTGGCTCCATTTCTTCATCATCATCAAGCTCTACCATCACCACTCCATTCCAGCAGCAAGGGGAGGAATTCCAGCAGCGTAGAGTCATCAAATTTGGTCCAAGAAGCAACAAAAGCATTGGTCTTCAAGGGTAAGTCCACTTTCCCTCTTTTCTAGCTCATTTTTGCATCAAATTTCTAGTCTATGTGTGATCTGTTTTGGAGCATCTCATGAACTGATATTGTGCTTATTTTGAGCCCCTCTTCAACATTGAAGAAGGGCTCAACACCCTTTGCCATTTCCATATACCCCTTGCCATTATAGTCCTCTTTAGGCCCTTATTTTGCATGATTTTTTTAGCACATTGTGTTTTTGGTTTTGGCCCTTGGCCTGAACTGAAAGGGGTCTTATTTTGACCCCCTTTACATGTTTCATCAAGAATATTTTGCTGTTTGGTGATTATTTTGTATACCTCATGATATAGCCTCTTTTCAGCCTCATTTTGCATGGCATTTTGAGTGTGTTTGTATATTGTTTTGGGGGCTTCCATCTACTGTAAATAGTCTTATTTTTGGCCCCTCTTCAATGTTGTAGAAGGAAATTTTTCTGTTTGAATTTTCTGTATACCACTTGCTTCAATATCCCTCTCTTGGCCCCCATTTTTGCATGCCATTGTTGCCCTATTTGTGCTTGCTGTTTGGCCATGTTTATAACTGAAACATGCCTATTTAGGGACTGCCTTGCTTCTGTATTTTCATTCCATGTCCATATTGTGCACGCATCGCATAGCTATAGGCCATTTCAGGTGCCTAAATTCGTATTTCGGGACCATTCCTTTCATTTGGTGTCATTTCGCCTCATTTCGGGACTGTTTTCCCCTACATTTCAGTGCTGAAATTCTATTTGCATGTTTGCGTATCATTTTCTATGCCATTTCATGCCTTAGGGCCATTGCCTCGGTTTGCGTGCCCGTGTGCACGCATTTCGAGGCACCTCATTTTCATCCATCGGCCTCTTATGTGAGTGTGGCTGAGGCTCTCTCATGTTAGTATAAGTCCATGTTGCATTCTATATGCCATTTTAGCCATATTGCATCGCACGTGCCATTGCCTCGATTTGCGTGCCCGTGTGCACGCATTTCGAGGCACTTCATTTTCATCCGACGGCTTCTTATGTGAGTGTGGCTGAGGTCCATTCATGTTAGTATAAGTCCACATTGCATTTCGTATGCCATTTTCATGCCTTAGGGCAATTCCTCAGTTTGCGTGCCCGCGTGCACGCATTTCGAGGCATCTCGTTTTCATGTCATTGCATTTCGTATGCCATTTTCATGCCTTAGGGCCATTCCTCGGTTTGCGTGCCCGCGTGCACGCATTTTGAGGCACTTCAGTTTTATCTGACGGCCTCTTATGTGAGTGTAGCTGAGGCTCTCTCATGTTGGTGTAAGCCCATATTGCATTGCTTATTGCATTTTAGTCTCATTGCATTGCGTATGCCGCCTCAGTTTGCGTGCCCACGTGCACGCATTTCGAGGCATCTCATTTTCATAGCGTTGTGCATACTAGGTTGTATGTTATGTTGCATTCATGCATGTCATGCATATTGCATTGTGTTCGGGGTTAGGAGTTAGCCCGGGCACGGGAAACGAGGTACGTTCTGTACTCTGAGTGACGGAACGAGTCTCAATTCCCCAGTCACCGACACTCCGGATCATCCATGATGGAGTTAGGTCTTATTGTAGCATTCATGTGCATTCATTCTATATTGAGTTGTGCAATTCGGCTCCTCGGCCATCATGCATCGATATGCGTGATTGGTGGCACGAGGATCGAGGCATGCATATATTTGTGAAATACATTGCTATGCCCCTTTCTTGCTCTCTATTGCAGCAAAATCAGGAATCATCAACTTTTCGGAGCTTGGCACGCATTTCAAGAAAAGGTGTAAACAGAGGCTAATTGGGACATCGTCGTGGATTTCCGCGCAAGGCAGCCCAAACATACATCATTCAGCAGAATCAAGGCAGTCCCTGGCTTGCATGCCAGTTTTATAGCTTTCTTAGTTAACTTGTAAATTAATTAGGAATTTGTATATTATTTGGACTATATTATTCTTTCATTCGGGACTGTATATTCTTTCGGACCCTCTGCGCGAGGGCACAACTGTAATAAGGGTGCGTGTGTGTGTGCATGTCTTCCAACCCCCCTTTCTTTCTCCCTTTTATTTACCTGCTTATGTTGGTTAGATTATGGCATATTTCAATTAGCATACAGTAAGATAGCATGTTTGCATCCATTTATCTGTTTTGCATGCACCGGGCTCGGCGCATCATACAAACTGCATTGTATTTCAATTCTGAGTTGAATACTTGTTAGTTGTAGCATTTCATATGCCATGTTTAGAATAGCCAAGCCTGCCATTAGTTTTCATTTTTGCATGTGTTGCATTAGGCATTTCTGTATACTTAGGATCATGCATGATTTCTAATAAGCTTCCGTTTTGGCTTGGAGTACTCGGTAAGTTTTATGCTTTAGCATCCTTGCATGCGTGTGAGTGTTGCCATGAATAGCATGCTTACCATGAGGCTATGTGCTTATGTGATATAACTGCCTTGAGTACCTATGGGTGAAGGTTGGGTTATTTGAATTAGAATAAAGCATTGATTGTTTGTTTTAAGCCCACCAGATAGTGGCAAAACCATGTTTTCTAAGCCCACCTGAGGGTGGCAAATTCACTTCTTAGCCTACCTGCGGGTAGCACCATCAAGCCACTTTCAAAAACAAACATGAAATGTTTTGTTCCAATTCGGGTGACCCGGTCTATACTTGTATGCTGTGCGCATCACATAGTAAATCTAGGCTAATAACCGGTATAAGAACAAACAATGTTTTCAAAAATAGATATCATGGTTAGTAGAGGCCGGACTTCGACCGGGCGAGCGGGGGTGCTCACGAAGTGACCTTCCCCAATCGTACCTAAGTTCCCGAGCCGAAGCAACTTTGGTGATGATAGACACGTGGCCTTTGGCACCAAGTCAGGGTTTCCTAAATTTTCCCATTAAAAAATATTTAGGTGGCGACTCTGTATCTGGCAAAACAGTCCATGTTTGGCACTTCTTTCAAAAAAATCTATTTTCAAAAATGATTTGCCGGATTTGGACTCTTTGGTTCAAGATTAAGAACGGTGACATTTGAGTCCTTGAACTGTGGTGACCCAATATCGAACCAGAGCGGGGGGGACTCGCACTCCTCTTCCCGGGATGCGTTCGGGGACGTCTACAACAGGCGATGGGCTTGACTACTACTTAAAGATTAGGCTGGGCAAGGAGAAGATTATAACCGGCACCCCAGATAAAGATATACACAAGGACGACTTTTTCTGGGTATCAGGAAATTACGAGACGGCCGATGTGCCCCACTGATACATCAGCAAGAACTTCGGTTCGACATGTAAGCCGTGCTCACTGCTGGGTCAAACTACTTTGCTTTATTATTCTGTACTAATTGCCCATTTCCTTGCAACTATTGAAGACTTGCAAGCGAACTACTTCAACCCAAACAAGGCTGCCATCAGAGTCGCGCTGAGGTTTTGCCACCAAGACTGCCACGACCTTCTCAGTTACGTACCGAGCTACCGCTACTCGGCTCCCCGCTGAAGTAGAGTCACCAAATTTCTACGGGCGCCATCCATATCGCCTGTTCCAACACTACCGGACGTGCCCCTTATCCGGCTAACCGAAGAAGAAGAGATGGCCAAGCGGAGTCACATTGAGAACCTCATCACCGCCACATCCACCGAGCTACTGAGCATCCCCCCTCGCACCTCAACATCCAAACAAACATCTGAGACCGTCATCGCCTTGGCGTCGACCACTTTGGCACAGGCTAGTAAGGAAAGCCACCGAGTAGGAAAAAGGCCTCGGTCTGCCGACCCTACTGCCGAGCTTGTGGCCGACTTGAGCACTGAGCAATCGACGGAGGGATCTGAACCAACTCTGTCATGGCACCCACAGTTGAATCACCGGGGAAAAGAGATCCCGACCAACGCCTCGGTCAAAGGCGATAAAGAACACCTTCTGGATTTTGACCTAACAAAAGCACTACTCCTGCCGAGCAACGTGGCCGGCAGTGAGCACGTTCCCGACACTTGGCTCGTCAAGTCCTCGGTTAAATCTATGACCAGGGTAAGAGCTCTGTACATCTATTCAAATTTGTCAAGTGTTTCCACGGTTACTCTTCTTATTTGATCTCTAACACGTCCTCTTACAGGCTATCCATAAGCAACATCTCGTGATGGACCAGATTCACAATCTCTGGCAAAAGGTGACCGATGCCAACAACCAGGCCAAGAATCTTGAAACCGAGCTGGGGAGGTCTAAGGCTTCACTTGAAATGGCCAATGCTGACAATACAAAACTCCTCGGCTAGCTTGGCCAAGCTGAGCAAGAAAGGGATGAACTGAAAGCCCAACTCACGGCTGAAAAACAAGGGAGGAAGGCTGCCGTGGACGAGGCCAACAATCTCGGTTTCGAGGAGGCTGAGGAAAACTACTCCAAGTAGGTCGAAGCCACTAAGGACATTTATTTCAAGTCCGGTTGGAAGGCCGCTTGTGAAAAACTCGGCCAAGGATCGGAGAGCGAGGTATTTGCTTCTCCTCCCCCGACCTTCTTGCCGGTCTATCTAATTCCTTATGCCAATGAAGTCTTCAATGCCTTGCAGGAGGAGGCAGACAAAGAAGCCGAGGAGGAGGGTAGCCAACCAGATCTCGGTGAGAAGGAGAAGGCTGTTGTGGTTGACTTAGAGGTCGCGACAGAAGGAACCGGTGATGAGTTTGCCGATCTCTCCCCGCTAGCTTAGTTTAGGCTTGTCTCTTTTGATTTTTGTTTGAATTTTTGTAACCGGGCTACAAGCCCCACCATATGTACCAAATTTTCCCATCAATGAAAAGTTCTCATTGTGCACATACTTTTGCAATGTCTACTGTAGTTTTCATTTTAACCGCGCTATTCTTCATAGAGCCGAGAAGATTATCTCGGTCTTAGAAAACAAAGTCTTCTTTGCGCTATGTAAACAAAGTCATGTATACAGCCGGGATAAACTTTCTAGCCGGGCGAAAATATATCGGCCAAAATCCTGGGGTTGAGCAAATCATCAACCCTTTTAGCCGGGGTAACTCATCTCGGTTAAAACCTCAAAGTTGAGCAAATCATCAACCCTTTTAGCCGGGGTAACTCATCTCGGTTAAAACCTCAAAGTTGAGCAAATCATCAACTCTTTTAGCCGAGGTAACTCATCTCGGTTAAAACCTCAGAGTTGAGCAAATCATTAATTCTTTTAGCCGAGGAAAATTATCTCGGCTCAAACCTCAGAGTCGAGCAAATCATCAACTCTTTTAGCCGGGATAAATTCTCTCGGCTAAAACCTCAGGGTTAAGCAAATAAGCAACCATTTTAGCCGGGGTAAATCATCTTGGCTAGAGCCTCAGAGTTGAGCAAGCCATCAACTCTTCTAGCCAGGGAAAATTATCTCGGCTCAAACCTCAGAGTCGAGCAAATCATCAACTCTTTTAGCCGGCGTAACTCATCTCGGTTAAAACCTCAGAGTTGAGCAAATCACCAACTCTTTTAGCAGGGGAAAATTATCTCGGCTCAAACCTTAGAGTCGAGCAAATCATCAACTCTTTTAGCCGGGATAAATTATCTCGGCTAAAACCTCAGGGTTGAGCAAATAAGCAACCCTTTTAGCCGAGGTAAATCATCTCGACTAGAGCCTTGGAGTTAGGCAAATCACCAACTCCTTTTGCCGGTGTTAATCATCTCGGCTAAAACCTCAGGGTCGAGCAAATCAACAACCCTTTTAGCCGGGGTAAATCATCTCAGCTAGAGCCTTGGAGTTGGGCAAATCACCAACTCCTTTAGCCGATGTAAATCATCTCAGCTAGAGCCTTGGAGTTGGGCAAATCACCAACTCCTTTAGCCGGTGTAAATCATCTCGGCTAAAACCCTTGAGTTGGGCAAATCACCGACTCTTGCAGCTGGTGTAAATCATCTCAGCTAAAACCCTTGAGTTAGCAAATCACCAACTCTTGCAGCCGGTGTAAATCATCTCGGCTAAAGCCCTTAAGTTGGCAAATCACCAACTCTTGCAGCCAGTGTAAATCATCTCGGCTAAAACACAAGAGTATGCTCCTCAGTCACTATATTACTTCGAACACAGCAAACCTCTTCAGCAAAGATAATTCACTTCCATTACATTTGGCAAAAAGAGTATTACATTCAGAAGTGTAGGGAAAACAAGTCTTTCCACAAAAAATTACATAAAAACGATGAATACTAAAAATAGTACAGTTTGAGGTTAGCCGCATTCCATGGCTGGGGTACGCCTTTGCTATCCAAATCTTCTAAGTGGTATACCCCATTGCCTGCCAGACCGGTTATCCTGTAAGGCCCTTCCCAGTTTGCCCCTAGCTTGCCTTCGCCCAGCACCAATGTGTTGCCCATGACCTTTCTTAAAATCCAGTCGCCCACCTTAAACGGTCTGGGATGCACTGTTTTGTTGTATTTCTTGGACAATTCTTGTTGGTATGCGGCTATGTGGAACAAAGCTTTTTCTCGGCACTTGTCAGCTAGATCCAATTCCTCGGGCTCAAAATTTTCATTGTGGATGGTGGGCATGCCGATTTTCAATGGGATGACCGCCTCCTTGCCGTACGCCAGGGCAAAAGGAGTTTCCCCGATGGATCGCCTCGGGATCGTCCGATATGCCCAAAGGACACTCGAGAGTTCCTCGGCCCATTTTCCTTTGGCTTTCTCTAGTCTTTTTTTCAACCCATCGAGAATGGTCTTGTTTGATGCTTTGGCTTGGCTGTTGGACTGCGGGTAAGCCGGAGTGGAGTTGTAGAATTCGATCTTCAATTCCTCACAAAATCCTCTGAATAAGCGCCCGTCAATTGGGTGCCATTATCAGAAATCAGAATGTTGGGGACGCCAAACCGCGTTACCACATTCTACCAAACAAACCGTTTGACGTCTTTCTCCTTGATAGTCACTAAGGGCTCAGCTTCAACCTATTTGGTGAAGTAATACGTAGCCGCAATGAAGAACTTTCGGTTGCCTGGTGTCGTTGGGAGTGGTCCCACTATGTCTAGCCCTCACATCGCAAAAGGCCAAGGGCTTGTAAGGAGAAGAAGTTCTTTGGCCGGCTGGTGAATTTGGTGGGCGAACTTTTGGCACTTCTCACATTTTCTAACATATTTCTGAGCGTCTGCTTGCATGCATGGCCACCAATATATCCTTGCGAAATAGCTCAGTAGGCCAAAGATCTTCCCCCAATGTCACTTCTGCATATGCCTTCATGAATCTTGTATAGGAAAGCTTCCATGCTATTTGGATGTACACACTTGAGGTACGGACCGGTGAATGACTTCTTGTATAAAGCGCCAGATGGAGCGAGCCAAAACCACTCTGACTTCACCCAGACTTTATGCGCTTTCTTTTTCTCGCCGAAAGGGTTCGTTCTTTCAGGAAAAGGATAATAGGGTCTATCCAGGAGGGGCCAAGCTCGACACAGAGTAGTTCTGTCCGAGCTCGACGCAGAGTAGTTCTGTCCGGTCGGTTTCCTCAATACTAGGCCTTGGGAGAAACTCGATTACGAGAGGATTGGGAGTTGAATTGTCAACCATGGAAGCTAGACCAGCCAACTCATCCGCACGACCATTTTCTTCACGACCAATTTGTTAGACCCTTATTGCTTGGAATCGCTTGATGTGCTCTCTCACCAGAGCTTGGTACTTGGCCATTATGTCATCTTTTGCTTCATAGACCCCAGATACTTGGTTGACAACAAGTTGGGAGTCGCTATAAACCATCAGCTCGGATGCGCGCAATTGGAGCCTGCTTTTAAGCCCTGCTAGTAGCGCCTCGTACTCAACCTCATTGTTTGACGCAGGGAATCCGAGTGTGATAGAGTGTTCGATGGTCAGACCATCTGGCGAGATCAAAACTATGCCTAGCCCGGCGTCGTGACGATTTGAGGCTCCATCTACAAAACGTTTCCACATTTCACCGACAAAAAGTTTCCAACACTCCGAGGGGTCCTTGGAGGCTTGAAAGTTGATGGGATCACGGTCGCTCAGCTGTTCGGTTTCAGGTTCGCTGTTGTCTATTTCAACGGACACGTCTTCATCCCCCATCGATGATGCGGCACTGGACCCAACAGGTTGGTCTGTTATTCCCAAGTCCATCGTCGCATTGCCGGGCTGCAGTTCTATTTCGACTGGAGGTTCTATGGACGGGCGTGCAGGTTCCGTGTCGCCAACATCGCCCTGTTGTGAAATTTTCATTAAGCCTTCATTCGTCACCTTGAATACCGCGGTGAGATCCACCGGGCATACTTGGTGAATTTCAGGCGAGAATTTAGCGACAAAATCTGCCAATGCTTGTGCTTTATGGCCGTTCG
The DNA here is from genome assembly GCA_025200525.1 of Camellia lanceoleosa. NCBI lineage: Eukaryota > Viridiplantae > Streptophyta > Magnoliopsida > Ericales > Theaceae > Camellia > Camellia lanceoleosa. Next base: position 1,444,977 of record JANUSC010000016.1, on the reverse strand, counting down.
GGGTTGAAACTTGACGTCGAATTGTCCCAATTCGACTGCCCACTTCAGAATTCAATCAGAGAAATCCGCCCGCTCAAACAAGGCTTTCAGGGGGAATTCGGTCAACACAACGATTGTGTGAGCGTGAAAGTAGTGTGCCAATTTCCTAGAGGCCCAGCGGCAAATACCTCAACTCTGCCGGTAGCAAGGTTTTGCTCACGTAAAAGATAGGGAAATGCTGGATGCCTTCTGACCGGACAAGCATCGCACTAACTGCATGTTGAGAAACTGCCAGATAAGGGTAGAGTTCTTCGCCGGGTTTGGGTGTCACCAATAATAAGGCAGAAGACAAATACGCCTTGAGCCCAGCCAAAGCCCGGTCACATTCCTCGTCCTATGCAAACTTGGACTTCAAGGCTCGAAAGAAAGGGCGGCAGCAATCTGATGACCAGCTTATGAATTGGTTAAGCGCGGCTGCCATACCGACAAGATGCTACATGTCCTTTGCCGAGTTGGGCTACTCTAATTCTTGTATGGCTTTGATTTGTGTGGGGTCCGCCTTGATGCCTCGGTTTGTGACTAGGAAGCCCAGGAATTTTCCGGATCCCATGCCGCGAGCACACTTTGACGCATTCGGGCGTAGCTTGTGTTGTTTAAGAATGGCGAACATCTCAGCTAGGTCAGATAAGTGGTCAGCCTGCTGCCTGCTTTTGACCAGCATGTCATCGATGTAAGCCTCTATCATCCGGCCTAGCAGAAGAGCGAACATTTTGGTCACCATCCTTTGGAAAGTCGCCCCAGCGTTCTTCAAACCAAAAGGCATGAATCGATAGCAGAATAGTCCCCTTGGGGTAGTGAAAGAGGTTATCTCGCGGTCGAGAGCATGCATGGTGATCTAGTGATAACCGCGATAAGCATCCAAGAAACTGAGCCTGTTATGCCCGGCCGTAAGATCGACCAGCTAGTCTATTCTGGGCAAAGGAAAGTTGTCTTTAGGGCAAGCTCGGTTGACAGTCAAACTCGCCACTTTCCATTCTTCTTGGGCACTACGACCATGTTTGAAACCCACCGAGGGTAGTGCAGTTCCTGGATAGCCCTTGCTTCTAGCAGGTGCCTCACTTCCTTCACGACTACCTCGGCGTGATGAAGAGCGGATCTCCTCGTTCTTTGAATGACAAGGCGTGCATTCGGGAAAACGTTGAGTTGGAAGCAAATAAAGCTTGGATCAACGGCAGGCATATCGTACGGCGTCCATGCGAAGACTTCGATATTCGCCATCGAGAACTCTACCATCTTGGTCCTTTCTTAGGCGGTCAGGCTTGACCCTAGCAAAAAGAACTTGTTTGGACTTTCGGCGTCGATCTGCACTTCCACCAACTCTTTAACAGCCTTGTCCTTGGCCTTGGCGCCCACGTCATCAAGGACACTTTGGTCTTCCGAACCTTCAATCATTTGCACGAAACCTTTGGCAGCTCGGCTCCCATTCACTACCACGAAACATTGCTTTGACATGACTTGATCACCCCAAATTTCCTCAACTTTTTCCATAACCGAGGGGAACCTCATAACCTGGTGATAGGTTGAGGCTACCGACTACATAGCATGAAGCCATCCCTTACCTAAGATCAAGTTGTTTGTGGACGGCACCTTCTATGATAACCCTGTTCCTTATTATGCTAATTGGTCCTTATTATGAATGTGATTATGTGTTTGATATGATTTTGTGTGCCATTATGTGAAAATATGTGGTTTTGAATTTCTATATCTTCACCGTAGGAATATCTGTTTGATTATCTGCTTTGGAATTTTAATTGAAGGCCCTATCGGCCACAGAAATAGAAATTGACTATGCCATTGTGATTAGCGTAATTTTTAGAACCTACGGTGAAATTTAATTGAAAATTGATTTTGGATCAAAATAATTAGATTCAGAACAATTAATTACGTGCCAATTATTAGCTATAATCAAATTTGTTTGAGTGGAGCTATATAAAGGGCCTTATTATATTTAATTCCTCTCTTTTATACCATTTTGGGCTGAGATCAACTCTCTAGAGGAGGAGAGCACCGAATTAGAGAGAGAGAGAGAGAGTAGGAGATTGAAGTTTTGATCTTGAGGCTTGGAAATTGGTAGTTAAACTCCACGAATTTGGGTGTTTGAAGCTCCTAGGTGAGTAATTAACCCCTAATTCATGAGTTGAACTTGTGATTTTGTGAATTCTAGTGATTTGGTAGCTCATGGCAAAGATTTAGTTGAAAATGAAGCTAGAATGTACATGCATGCATGGAATTATCATAAAGAAGCAAGAATTGTATAATCCATCATGCAGTTTGTTAATCATGAAAAATTGAGTTGTAGGATCATACATGCAAGCATGGTTTGGATGAATTTCATGTGTTTAAGCATCACTTGACCCATTTGAAACGGAATTGGAGCTAAAAGATGGCATGCATGTTTGATTGTTAAAGATATGGAACTCTTATGAGGTTTGAAAGTTATACAAAAATGTTGATTGATTTTGAAGAATTGAACCATGATTTTGAGCAATTAGCCTCATGTTGTTTGTGTACTCATGATATATGATGTGTTTGCTTGATTGGGAACCAAAATTATGGGTTTTGAACCTTGGAAGGTTGAATTTGAGCTCAAGAACACATTCTGGAAAACCCAGAATCTATGATGTCCGCTTGAGCGTGGGAACTGCCGCTCGAGCGGGAAATGTGAGCTTCCAGTATATATATATATTTTTTTTGCAAACATGGTGTCCGCTCGAGCGGGGAAGTTCACGCTCGAATAGGGAGCCATGTAGTGAGGCCTTCTGCTCGAGCATCAGAATTCACGATCGAGCATAAAAATGACATAACCAGTACATTTGCAGACCTCATGGGTCCGCTTGAGCGGGGAAGTCCACGCTCGAGTGGGGACCCTATTTTCTGAAATTTTGAAAATGTATTCTGTGTTTCGTTTTCCGTTCTCTTTCACTTCCAAGCACTCTTAGGCATACATTGAGCATTATTAATAAGTTAAAAGGATAAGAATGAAGCCTAAAGAGGAATATGTGAATTAAGAACGGATTGAATCATTTGTAACCCATATATGTTATATGATGTGTAGGGTCAAGCTCCAGGGCAAATCAACCAACCGATCACTGTGAGTAATATCTTAACAAAAGATATTTGAGATATGTTGTTGTCCAATTACTTACCTCTATGTAAGTTTTATAAGTTCGTTAATTCGATTGGTGGGCAATGTTTGCTATGCCGAATGCATGGGCTAAAGGCCAGTCTAAATGATAGAATGAATGGGCCAGAGGCCAGTATAATCTAAATGATAGAATGAATGGGCCAGAGGCTAGTATGATCTGAATGATAGAATGAATGGGCCAGAGGCCAGTATGATCTGAATGATAGAAAGAATGGGCCAGAGGCCAGTATGATCCGAATGATGGAATGAATTAGGCCAGAGGCCAGTATGATCCGAATGATGGAATGAATTGGGCCAAAGGCCAGTTTGACATAAATGAAAGACAAATGGGCCAAGGGCTAGTTTGACACAACTAGATTGGGCCCGAGGCCGTCCGATGTGTTTGGAATTGCAGTCAATTGAATACGTATGTATTAGATAGAAATATGAATTGGGCACAAAGTCGTCTGATGTATATTGTTCCAATGTATCTTCTTTATTTGATATTATTCATTGGGCTTTCGCTCACGCTCATTCATGTGTTTGTAGGTGAGCCAAGAAAGGTCCAGGCTCAGCCTCAGTGAAGTCTGTATGGAACAACTAACGTTTTGAAGAGTCAGCCCTTGCGTCTCATGCACAAGACATGTCTTCGCCCTTTCGTTATTTTATGTTGTTTTGTCATGTTGGCGAGGACTTTGGTTCATGTTGTATATATAGTTTTGATTGGCTGACCTAGACTTGAATGATCCTATCTGTACAGAACTTTATGTTATTGTATTTTCTGGCGTGAGTTGTTAACATAATTATGTATAGAATGTTATAATGTGCATATAAGCACGGCTCTATGGACAAAGTTTTAAATTTGCTTCCATTTGGCCCTTTTACTCTGATGAGTTTTGTCTTATTTGGTTTGAGGCCGTTTGTAATCTCGTGATTACTGGTCGGTTATAACCTTAACCCATAGGGGCGGGTTCGGGTCGTGACACCTTCAATACCCAGAACTCCACCTGCTTGACCACGGATCTGGCTTTGACTGGTAAGATTATCTTTCCCATAGGCCACTCCGGTTGTGAGTTGAAACCAACTAGTGGCGAAGTTACCGGAGCCAAGTCTGTATCCCGGAGTTTGAGCTGCATGAAGGCGTCGTAGTACATGATCTCAACCGAACTACCTTGGTCAATCAAGATATGCTTGACATCAAAGTCTCTGACGTGGAGTGTGGCTACTAGGGCATCATTGTGCGGCGTTTGAATGCGCTCTAGGTCCCTGGTTGAGAAACTAATCACATCTTTCTCCTCGATCTTCCTCCTTTTGATCGCGGGCTGGACTGACAAAACTTCCCTCATATGTTCTGCCTTTTTGATCATTCCTCGGAGCTCACATACACGCGCCAGCTCCATTATACATGGATCACGTTGACCACTCCTTGAGGGGGCGCCTCCAAGTCATCTGAACCACTCGGATCAGCTAGGGTGGGATGCGCAGTTCTGACGCCCCCATCGATGTAAAGGTCTAAGTGACCGGCTGTGACTAACTCCTCCAAGTGTTGCTTCAAAGGAAAACAGTCCTCTATCCGGTGTCCTCGCTCCCTGTGATATGTGCAGCGGTACTGCGGATTGATGCCTTTTTGCGCATCGCCTAACTTAGCAGGAAACCGGACGTAATCCTCGTCGTGGATCTCACTAAGTATGCAATAGATTGGAATCTTAAATATCGTGGTGATGCATGTCCGAGCGTTCAACCTTCTGTTAGCATCAGCTATGTCATCGTGGGGATATTCTGCTCGATCATTGCGGCGACCTCTACCCCGGTTTCTATGATTTGGTCCACAGTCAGATTCCCCAGTGTGATCATTTAGACGGTTAGTCTCCTGTCCGACCTCGTGTACCTTGCCAACCGCCCTTTTGTCTGTTGTCACTGGATTTTTCTTCGTGGTGGATGCCGTCGCATCATCCCCTACTCAGATGTGCTTATTGATGCGTTGCATTAGTTGCCCCATGGACGTCGGCTGGTTCATTGTAAGCGAGTCCTTCAGCCTATGCCCGACCGGGAGACCGCGCTTATATTGGGTGATTGCCAAGTTGATCGGGCAATCTAGGATCTCGTTGAAGGTTTCCCAGTATCTGGAGTTGTATGCCTTGAGGGTGTCACTCGACTCCATCTTGACACTCAAAAGGTGGTCCACTTCCTTTGGCGTTTTGGTGTTGGTTTTGAAATGAGTCACGAATGCTTCCACCAACTGCTGCCACCTCTCGATGCTCTCCTCTGGAAGTCTCTCAAACCATTTCAAGCCCAGTTCACCCAAACTTGATGGGAAAATAAGGCACATGAGAGCATCATTATGCCTGTGTCCAGCCATGACCTGCCGGAAGTGGCTTACATGCATGTACGGATCGCTTTTTCCGTCATAAAGTGTAAACTTGGGTTGGTGAAAGCCCGCTGGGAGCGACGTGGTCTCTATCTCAAGGGAGAAGAGGGAGGCGTTCAGCCTCGCCAAGTCTGTGTCCAAAGGGGCTGGTACGGCCAAACGGGGCGGCGGCATCATAACCTCCTTACTATGGTGACCTCCGTAGGATAGCCGCTAGAGCGCCGGTACCTTTTTAGCCTCCCGTCAGCGAGCTCGCTCCTTCAAGACGTCCCTCAAGTCCTCTAAACGGACAGAGTAGGAATATCTCGACATGGTCGACGGACGTGAGGGATAGTAGGTACTATCTTGCATGCTAGACTTCTCTGTAGGCGTGTCTAGGTCTCCAACTTTATAGCTTCTGGTGATAGAAAGGGAGAGGGTGTGCCGCTGGCTCTGTGGTCTCCCACTCTAACAGCACCCTTCCCTTTGACTTGTCGTTTGAGAGCCTCCATCTCTGCCGCCATTCTCTGGATGATAGTGTCTTGGTCCCTTAACTTGTGCTCCAGGTGTCAAGCATGCAATTCTCTTCGCTGCCGGTATCCATCTGGGCTCCGTGGGTGACCAAAACTTCTGGCACGTTTATCTCGTGCATCTCTTGGAAGTCCTCCTGGGGAAATCTCCAGGTTCGCCATGTTCGGAATGGCGGGGAGTCCGTCTCTCCGTCTGTCTGACTCTGGGGTAACACCGTCAATGGTAGACAACGGTATCTCATCGTTGTTTGCCATGGGAGGCGATCAAATGAGCTTGGAGGACAAGGTTGTGTTTGTGAAACTTCCCACAGACAGTACCAATTACACGGGAACGAAATATTTGACACCACCCATACTCCTTGCGTCCAAGCTCTGCTTCTATCCGATCAACCTACGAACATAATGGCGGTGAGCTACCCGGCGGTGTGTTGCCGGAAAACCCCTCCGACGGTTAAGTTAGCACACACTCTGAGAGAGAGAGAGAGAGAGAGAGAGAGAGAGAGAGAGGAGCTCAATGAATGTTAAGTTTTTCTCACCAAATGATGTTCTATCCCCAGCATGGGGGGCGCAGACATGCTTATATACTTTTTGCGCTCACCTCTGCATCTATTCGCTTATTGACACATGGAGCCGCTCTCCCATCTATCAACGCAAATTCAGCTAAGCAACACCTAATCAAACCACTAGTTGTCATCGGCGGGAATGGGCAGCCCAGAGGAATTATCTCGGCCTCCTTCGACCGAGCTACTTAACAAGCCCAACAATGCCACTCGCCGAGCTCCATTACAATCGAGCTTCGTGGCATTCCAGTACGGCCGAGCTCCAGACAAGTTAGGCCGGTCCAAGGGAGACCTTTCCACCGAGCTACATGCATGACCAATAAGTCCGGGTTGACAGATGATCATCTCGACCGAATGGGCCCTGGACCTCAACTGAGCAAACCAACTCTGGATTAGCCCAAGTTAGCTCGCCCCAAACGCGCTCGGACCTCTTTTCTGTCCGGCCTCTACCGCGGCCCAGAGCCAGATTGTGAATCTCCCTCTCAGATCCGATTTATTATATTTTAGACGAATGCGTGATAATGAGCGGACGGTTACGAATTGATTTTTTTCAATCCGCCTAATTTTGGACGGATAGCGGATTTGAGGTTCATTTAGCCGCAACCGAACCGCCAAATCACGAGCACTCTTAGTAATTTATAACACTTGGTGTTCTCAATTTATTTAGATATTCTGTTTATATTTTTAATTGAAAAAGAGTTTAAATATTTTGTTAAATATATTCTATTGAAAAAGAGTTTTCAACTTGAACATATTTTTTGAATTAAACAAAATAAATGTATTATTTATTTATATTTTTTTAGTTTTTAAATCTAACTCTAAAAATAATAAATAAAAATAATAATATATGCTGGTTGGTTTTTGTTTTCAAAAATAGATATAGATGATGTAACAATATAGATGCATACAATATCTACTACTGCTTTGTTCATGGTTTTGGCGGCTTGAATTGTTTTATATTTTAAAAATCACATATTGTAATATTTTATATGGATGAGGCATGTTGTGATTGTAATATGTGGATAAGGCATGCAGTGATTGTAATATTCTAAAATTTCAAACTTTCTATATTTTGATAAGGCATGCAGTGATTGTAATACTTTTTTAAGTCACTGACTATAATAGATATATATATATATATATTTTTTTTGAGAAAGTACAAAAGTTGAATTATATTTAAAATTTATAAAATTTTAAATCGCCAAACCGATTCGCATCTATCTGTCAATCCGCTCAATCTACATCTGTCAGATTAATAAACGGATGCATATTGATTTTTTCAATCCGCCAATCTAGCTGACGGATGGTGGATTGAAAGTTCTGTGACCGCAACTGACCCGCATCTACCCCTAATGTTAGATATCTTAAATAATTTATTAAGATTTTTTTATTAAATTTTTTATATGAATATGAGACCCATACATATAACACCTATGTGATAGACTTGATAAAAAAATTTACTGAATTATTTAAAATTCATAACATTATTGATTAATAAATTCACTAGCTAACCACACACTCGTATCTATTGGAGCAAAACACAAAAGTGCAAGTTTACTAACTATTACTGTCTGATATTACCAATGGATTCAAGATGCTCCCACTAACCTCTCAACCACCTTTGAAAATAATTATAGTAAACGTATATGGTTTATAATTAAAAAAAACAAATTTAATAAAATATGAGATGTTACACTCCAGCTCGGCCACAGAACTCTACTTGTTGCTATAGTGAGAAATCACTCCGCAAAGAATCTTAAATCTTGCTTTAGCTTGAAATCGAATGGTAAAATCCTTCAAACTAAAAGGGTAAGAATATATATAAAAAGATAAGTCTGCAATGCCTATGATGAGCCGAAGATATGCTCAGAAAAATGGACTGTGAAGAAAAAAAAATCAAAATATTTTTAATTGTGGGTAGTGGACCCCCTCAACAATTATCAAACACAAAAATATTAAGAGATGTTTTAAAAAGTTGATAAAAAATTGATTTTTTAACTTTTTGATATTTTTAGTAAATTTTTTTAGCAAAAAAGTTAATTTTTTGTAATTTTTTTAAACATAAACTTAGTAAAAAATCAAAAAATTAAATTTTTATTAAGTTTTCAAATTGCTCCTAAATCAATCAATATACGTTGTCAGAAAGAGGATGGCCAATAGTTGGAAAAGATAAGTCTGCAATGCCAATGATGAGCCAAAGGCCCTGTTTGGTAGAGTTGTGTGAAAGTGCTTATAACTATGAATATAAGCTGATTTCTGACTTATAAATTAAGTATCTTCTGCCCCACTCAAAGAATAAGCTGATTTCTGACTTCTAAAAAGCTATAAGTTATAAGCGAAACCAAACATATCAAAATAACTTAAATTATGCTGAAAGCTGAAATAAGCAGCTTTTAAGCTGCACCAAACAGTTACAAAGATATGCTCAAGAAAATAGGTTGAGAAGAAAAAAAATCAAAATATTTTCAATTGTGGGTAGTGGACCCCATCAACAATTATCAAACACAAAAAATAATGAGGTGTTTTGAAAAATTGATAAAAAAAAAATTGATTTTTTAACTTTTTGATATTTTTAATGATTTTTTTAGCAAAAAAACTAAGGTAGCGTTTGGTAGAGTTTTGTAAATGTGATTTGAGAGTATGAGTTGTATTTTGAGTTTGTGTGTTGTGGAATTATGATTTGAGTGTAGAAAATTTGTTTGGTAAAGAGTTTTGAAAATAATTTTGGAAAAGAGGTTTGATTTGAGTGGGAAATTGTTAATGTGACATTTGATATGTAATACAAAAATTTACAACTCATAACTAAACATACAATTCAAAATTATTTTAAAGCACATAAAAAATTTAAAAAATTTCAAAAAATATTTTTCCCAATTATATAAGTCAATTGCAAAAAAAAAAAAAAAAAAAAAAAAAAAAAAAGAAAAAATCTCTGTACAGCAGGGAACATCCGGGTGGATGTCCCCATGAACAACCGGGTGGTAGTCCCCATGAACAACCGGGTGGTAGACGTTGAAGCCAAAATTTTGCACAGAGCCGACTGTGATACACAGAGCTCTCTGCAGAGCTCTAGAAAATTGATTTCAGAAGCCTAATCAAACATCATACTCAAAAACATGTGTAGAAAATTAATTTCAAAGCACAACCAAACAGACCCTAACTTTTTTAATGATTTTTTTGTGATTTTTTTGAGCAAACTTTAGTAAAAAATTAAAAAAATTAATTTTTTATCAAATTTCTAAATTGCTCCTAAATCAATCAATATACGTTGTCAGAAAGAGGATGGCCAATAGTTGGAAAAGATAAGTCTGCAATGCCCATGATGAGACAAAGATATGCTCAGGAAACTGAGCAGAAAAAAAAAAAATCAAAATATTTTCAATTGTGGGTAGTGGACCCTATCAACAATTATCAACCACAAAAATATTAAGGGGTGTTTTGAAAAATTGATAAAAAAATTAATTTTTAAATTTTTTTATTTTTTTATTTTTTTAATAAAAAAGTTAATTTTTTGTGATTTTTTAAAAAAAACTTAGTAAAAAATCAAAAAATTAATTTTTTAGCAAGTTTTCAAATTGCTCCTAAATCAATCAATATACGTTGTGATGGCCAACAGTTGGAATAATAATCAATCTGATTTTGAGTTTTTAGCGATTGTTTGGTTTTTGAGTTGGGTGAAAAAAAAAAAGTCAAAAAATTATAAAAAGTAAAAAATTATAAAAGGATCAAAAAAATCGACCGTTCCAAAGTTAAAAAGTCAAAAAATCCAATCAAGAATATCAAACGAATAAAAAAATCTCAGGTTAAGAAAGTTAAAAAAATAAAAATAAAAAACAACTAAAAAAAGTCATTACTAAACGAAGGCTTAATTGTTTTAAATTTTAATTATTATTATTTTAAAATTAGTTAATTTTTTTTTGATACTTTAATTAATGTCCTTTTTAATTTTTAAATTTACTTAATTTAAATACATTTAAAAATTAAAAATATTTATAAAGAAATTTAAAAATATATCGAGTTTTTATTTATTTTTATTTATTTTAGTGATGTTTTAAAGAAAAGAAAAACAAATTATATATTTTTTAGGTGTATCTAAATGAAATAAATTTAATAAGTTAGAAAATTAATTAGAATATTAAAAATAAAAATATATACATTCATCAAAATCCAACTTTTTTTTTTTTTTCCCGGAAAACTTCAAACCATAGAGGAAGTAATTTTTCCATCAAGGAGTCTCCCACAACTGTTTGTCTTCCTCTTTAATTTTGACTCCTTCGTTGTGACTGTTCTGTTGAGCCCTTGGATTCACACCAAGAAAATACACCTTTGGCGATTAAATTTTTAGTCGCCAAAGGTTAAATTTTCACTTTTCCCGACAAAACTTTTAGTCGCCACTGTTGTCGCGAATTAATGGTCGGCGATGGCTTTCGCGACTAAAAACCTGTTCGTCGCCAATTCACAGGTCTTCAGCGACAAAATTTTTAGTCGCCAAATCCAATTTCATTTTTTGAAATTATACATTTAGCGACTAAATTTTTAGTCGCCAATAGTTTTTTTTTATATTATTATTTAAACATTTCCCGACTACAATTTTCGTCGCCAAAAGGTATACCTTTCGGCGACCAACGCCTTTAGTCGCCAAAACTATATTTCACAAAAAAAAAAAATTTTGCCTCTGCTTGGCTGTCCCAAGATTCGAACCTGTGTTGCCAAGCCTTGCACCCCACTATGCCTTAGGAAGCCTTGCACCCCACTATGCCTTAGGAAGCCTTGCACCCCACTATGCCTTAGGAAGCCTTGCTCCCCCACTACGCCACCCCCAGATCACATGAATACTATTGCAACAAATAATATTTATATATTATTTTCACTGGTATTAATACAAAATTGTATATATGAAGATAATTTTTTTTATTTAATATATTTTATGTAAAAAATAAAATATTTACAAAAAAAAACGGTAAGGTCTTTTGGCGACTAAATCTCAATTTTAGTCGCCAATACTCCATTTTTTGGCTACTAATTTCCTTTCTGTCGCTAAAGCAGTTACAACCCGCCTAAGGCTTAGCACATTTGGCGACTAAACTCAATTTTGGTCGCCAAAACCTCTACTTTGGGCGACTAAAATGCATTTTAGTCGGCAATTGTTGACCTTTAGCTACTAATTTTTTTTTTTGTAGCCAAAAAACGTCAGTTTCAGCGACTAAACAAACTTTAGTCGGCAAAACTGCTATAATCAGTGACTAAACCTATTTTTTGTCGCCAAAACCATAACTTTTCGCTACTAAATTATTTTAGTCATCAAAAACCGTGACTTTTGGCTACTAAACAAAACTTTAGTCGCTAAAAACCCTATATTCGGCGACTAAACTCAATTTTAGTCGCTAAAACTGTGCTTTTTGGCGACTAAACTCTTTTAGTCGCTAAAACCCTGCTTTTCGGCGACAAATTCCATTTTAGTCGCCATTTCATGCACTTTCAGCGATGAATTTTTTTTTTTAGTCGCCGTTTGTGTTTTTTGTTGTAGTGATTTGTCTTTTGCTAAATGCTTTACACAATAATATAAATAAATAAATAAATAATGTTGTTGCACAAATTTAATATTTACGGAACAACACTGCTAAATTTATCGAATTTGTTTAATTTGAATTCGTCCGAATAAATTTTTTTCCGAAAAGAGTCTCATGTGCACGAGTTCCTTCCTAAAAAGAGACTCATTTAGGCAAATTCAAACTAAACCAACTCAATAGATGAGTTATTAATCTTTGCAGAAATGCCAACAACAGCAAACAATGACATAAGCATATCAATTAAGACACAAAAATTTATGTCATTTTCACCTATTGGGCATGGGCCCATTAAAATGATGTTTAGTTCGTATTCTTATTAATATATTTGTTAATCTGATTCATATTATTGTAAGAATTTAAATACAATTTAAAGATAAAATGAGATTATAAATGAGAAAATCAAGGAAGTTGTTTAGGCACTGTAACATTTATAATTTATTTACTTTGTTTTTAAAAATTAAATATGTTTATATTTTTTATAAAAATAAAAATAAAAATTTGTTTAGTGCACACATGTATTTCTAAAAGTGTATAGATTATTTCATATTCAAACCTAAACTTGAGACAATTGTTTAAGCTCGTGAGGCCTATTACAGTCTCGTTTTGATAATTTGAACTATTTATATTATATGACCCTCCATATATATCATTTATGAAAAAAATTAAATTAATTCAATAATCGTAATATTTTTATTTTAACATGTTCTCCTTCAAAAAAAATAAATATCATATTTGAAAAAATTTCATCGTAACATTTTTATTTTATCATATAGTCTCTGAAAAAATAGATGGTTTATTTTAAAAAACACAATTATCGTCTATTTTTTCAAAGAAAATCGTAATAAAATGAAAAAGTTATGATTTTCAGTTTGACCAAAATTTTTTCATTGATGATATGCATGAAAAACAAAATCTATGAGAAACTTGTTTTGAAAACCTCACATGTTTTTATAATTTTTTTTTTTATTCACACTGCTATAATTGCCCATAATAAAATGATAAATTGGTAAATAAGGACTTAATTAACGTTGTCAATAATTATATATATATATATATACATATATTATCATTATGTTTGATTGAAAAACAATTGAATAATCAAAACTCATTACTTTTTCACGAGTCATTTTTTCAAAATAGTTTGGGCATGTTTGGTTTATAAATTTTGAAAGCTTAAAATCTAAAATTTGTTTAGTTTTACTATTTTTTGAAAATTGTTTTCATGAATTTTTCTATCTTCTCTCTTATACTTTCACATCATTTTTTCTTTCTCTCATCTCTCATTCTTTCACATCTTACGTTAATCAATCACTTTTTCTCTTACATTTACAAAACTCCAACTACAAAATTACAAAATTATTTTTAAAATATATCAAATAAATTTTTAAATTTTGAAAACTCTTTTATTTTTTCTTAATATTGTTTTTAAAATCAAACTAAATGGTGCCTTCACTTTTTCACGTTGTTAATTTTGAAATTTTATCATTTTAGCAAAATTTTGTTTAAGCAATTACTTGTCTAAGATTTTTTTTTTATTTTTAATGTGGTCTGTTTTTGCAAGTTTCTTTAATTTTTGCAGTATCCAAAAAAAAAAAAAAAAAAAAAATTCTGATTTTTTTTTCTTATTTAATTTCTTGTTGTTGTTTTTGTTGTTTTTATTTATTTTTTGTTTTTGTTGTAAGTTTCGTTGTAGTTGTTTTCTAGTCTTGTTAGTAACCTTCTATAATTATACATAGGATTGTGAAGCCTTGGCTAGAACTAAAAGTTTTTATTCACCCCAAAAAAGAACTAAAAGTTTTTAGAATGGTAAACTTTGCCCTTTTATGTTGTGATATTTTGTCACTTTGATTTTAAAGGCTTTTTTCTTACTGAATCCTTTATATTTTAATTTTTTTTTTAATTTACTTATGTGGGAGCCAGAAAATAATATATATTAACTTATTGGGCTAACCCAAATAGGGCTTGCTAAAGCCCAACTATTGGGCCTATTCGGCCCACCCCCGTCTATAAAAGGAAGGGACCTCATAACACACAGGTATGTTCTCATCTCTCTACATACAACACAAACCCCTTCAAATGCATATACTATTTCTTCCTTGATACAGGGACTGACTTCATCATCGGAGAGTCCCCAGCCGGCAACCCCGGTTGGGTGGCACCGACTATGTTCTTCATTGCAGATCTACAGGGGTGAAGCTCTTCTCTTCGTTGGATCTCCACTACATCCATGTGAGAGGATATTTCATGGTCTCACAATTGGCGCCGTCTGTGGGAACGACTGAATGAGATCAACGAAGAACACAACAAATACACTGCTGTAAGTAAACATATACTGGTTGCTTTAAGGTCAGTGCACTTTCTACAAAAGCAAAACCAATCCCAAGTAATACGGCCCACAACTGGGTTTTTGGCCTCTTTCATTCTGATTATGTTTTTTGCTAAAGTTCAGGTATACATATATATATATACACATCTATGTATGTATCTATTTATGCTCACAGATTTGATCAAAGCATCGTTGAGTATTAATATTGCTTAGAAAGGTTGTCAAAACAAGATGAGGTTACTAGCTGTTTTTCTCTCTCTAAAAATGGGTTTCACACCTTTATTGGTACGAACATCTTTCGGCAAGTTAACACATCTACTCGGCTAAATTAATACATGTGTCTGTCTATTTATTTATTTATTCTTTGTTTCACAAAACATATCTTGAAGGTGATTCTTCATATATATGCACATGTACACAAGTTGGGTCCACTTTTTCTCTAATGGCTTCTGTTGATGCCAACCCAATTCTCGGCAAAACCAAAGATCAAAGGTGTTGCATGCATAACGCAGTCTTGCCGACCACATTCTTAGCAAAGCGAAATTCAAAAAGATGCCGACCAAGTGATTCGGCACATCATGAAGCTAAGAAAAGTTTCCAACCACATGACCGACTGCAAGTTGGCCTACACTGAATAAGGGAAGTTGTTTTTCTCTTTGATAGAATTTATTTGTATATTTCTAGTCTACGTATATGTGTGTATACTAGTTTTTTAATCAAACCCAAAAAGCATGAGCATAGATAAAATATATATATATATATATATGTCACAGAATTATGGGTTGTAAGTTTTCTCTCTCTAGGAATTGATAAAAAAAAATATTATGTCAGACTCCGAATAGCACTGGTTGACAAAACGTATAACAAAGCCATCATTTTCCAAAGAGCTTATTTTCATTTATGCTTCTATATGTATGAATGCACCCATGTCGAAATATTAAATTATTAGTTGATCTTGCTGGGAAACCTTTCAACAAACATATTGCTTGGTAATTAATTACTTTCTCTCTCTAAAGAACCAAGGTTAACCAATTGTAGTAGTGCAACTTGTGAATTGGCAGTCTAAGAGTTTATTACTTGGGATTTCTCCACTCTGAAGAATCAGTTGGCTTTTGAGCCCATGCATGTGCATTTTGACAGTTTTGCAACTCATAAAAGATTGCTCGGCAAAGATACAAAGCTACTCGGCATCTCTTCCACCTTTCTCGGCAATCCTACTCGGCCACACACACATCCACTCCACAACATTGGATATTCTCGGAACAACTACAATTATTAATTTATTCACCTCCAGCAAAAATCTCATGATTCACTTATCGGAAGTACAAAATTGCTCGGCGCTACTATTCGGAAAACCCAAATAATATTCGTAAGCCAAAACCGAAGCGAAGAATGCCGACTAAATGTTCCAAAAATCCAAATGAACCAGCCCAGCTCGGTAACTTACTCGGCAAGAATTCGGAAGCGTTACTCTGCAACATTGATTATTCGGCAACATTGCTTGTCAAACTCCGTAAATTCGGCAAATCATTCAGCTCCAAAATCTCGGCACTACTATCTCGGCATGAAACTAGCATCTTGGCTTGCCGAAATCCACATCTAACAATACCAGAGGATCCGCGTCGACTTAAGGAGCCCGAAGCCACTAACCAGAGGAGCAAAAAATTGACCGACACTTGCCGATAATTGCGCAACAGCCCATAATTTCAGCAAATTGCAATTTTCAGCGTTCTCAAAACGCAATTTCGACCATACCAGTGTGAAGTACTCTTTGAGACGAGTCCAACGCAAAAAACGGCGTCAAAATCGGACTTTAACGAAGGAGATACAAGGCCTCAAAGTCACAAGCTCAAAATTGGAACTCTGTCTTTCACGACATGCAGGAGGAAGGTGTTGAAATAAGAATTTATCATGCGCTTCTTGGCACAATGTGCTCCGTTGCATCTTATCGCATTCCAGTTAATCGGATGGTCCAGTAATTTCGAGAATGCCTACCTACTAGTTTTTTATTGTGTAGGATCCATTTTTGAGGTCTAATTTTGTGAATTTCAAGTTTTAGCTTGGGATCAATTGACTGGCAAATCAGGGACATTAAACGATAGTTCTCCGGTCTGATCGTGTCCGATCAATGTGCAATTTTAATAGCAGGCTCCTAGAGCTGGGCCATGATCATCCATCTTCACTGATCATGCACCTCAACTTGAATTTCTTTTACATTTGGCCATCACAACTACGGATATACGGAAACCAACGAACCAACTTATGTCCACAATTAATTCGGCAACTTAGTGACTTAATCGGCTCATAACTTATTCGGCACATTATTTTGGCGCTCGGCACGGACATGTTACTCGGCAATACTGAGATCTCAGGCAATTGCTCCGCAAAGCTGCCAAGCTACTTTGATGATTTATTCGGCTTATATATTCGGCATATCAACAACTGCAAATTCACCACTTATTCGGCCCAAACATCTCGGAAATTCGGGTAACATTATTCGGCTCCTTGATTACTCGGCAAGACTACTCGACCACGCGGTAACATGCTCCATAGCATTGGACATCCTCGGCACAAAACTACAATTATTAACCGTTATTAACTTGCCTACCTTTTCGACAAAAGTCTCATGCTTATTATCTCGGCGTAGAACTAGCATCTCAGCTGGCCGAAATCAACATCTGAATATACAAGAGGATTCACATCAAATCAAGGAGTCCAAACCCACCAACCCGAGCAGCTAAGAAGTAACCAAAGTTCACTGAAAATTGCGATACGGCTCACATTTTTCGACAACTAAAATTTTCAAAGCTATCAAACTCAAGTTTTGCCCACACCAACGCGAAGTACTCATTGAGACGAGTCCAACGCAACAAACCGCGTCAAAATCGGAGCTCAAACGAAGCCGTACGGGCTAATCAAAGTTTGCCCAGAAAATAAATTCATTCGCTGGAGAAGGCAGCCCAGCAAGATATGCATAAATAATCCTGTACTTCGCAGTTGCATTACACCCTATTGATCTGAACCGTTAGATCCATTTTGGCTATAATAACACCATTAGGAGTTTGATCACAGCAATCCAATAGTCCTTTCCAACTATTTGATGCATTCTGCGTCCATCCGTACGGTCAGAATATGCAATTTCAGCTCGCAAAAATTGAGATTTTATTTATTTAAATAAATAAATAAATAATTATAGATTTTATTCAAAAATTGAGTGCAATGACTCATTTCGCAAGCAGCCTACTTTGTCTCGGCTTCATTCCGATTTCGCCATGTCACCAAACAGGGGCACGAAATCCGTTTCAAATTGTTATCGGTCTACTCAGCAATTTTGTCCCAAGACAATTTTATTCCTTCCGAATAACCAATGTCATTCAAAAGCCATGGGGCAAATATACGTTATACAAGAAGCTCAACTTCACTAAATTGGCAACCATTGCCAACCAAGTTCTTAGCAAATTTAACTCCGAAGGAATGCCGACACACCGCGAAGCTAAGAAAAATCGCCGACCAAATGATCTTCACAATCGCCGACCCAAGTGTAAACAAACACCGATGTTTTGACAACCAGTTACTCGGCAGTGCATCAACTTTACCTGGCAAGATTATTCGGCCATTATTAATTCAACATTATACATGATCATTATTCGGCCGTGCATTAACTTTATTCGGCTAAGCAATACTATTTGTCAACTTTATGCATTGTCAAACTTTATGCAGTAACATTGGCCACAGTATTTGGCAACTTTATTCGCCTAACATTATTTGGCAAAACAACTGCCCACTGGGACATCAGTCAGTTTTTCGCTTTCCAATCGGAGCACATCAGCCGATCATCATCTCGGCACCTTTGATATGCACGCATACTCGGCCAACTTGGTACAAACATTACAAGAATGTTTACTTGAGTTACAAACTCCCGCTCCTTTTCACACAGCTTGAAGCAAGCGCCTATTTTGGGGCAATACATTACACTTGGCAATCGGCAACTTGCATATTTTTGCGCGCCATCATTTTACCAAAGCCAAATCTTCCCTGCAACATAGGGCAATGGGAATCTACATTCCTCCCGACTAACACCTGTCATTCAAAAGCAATGGGGCAAGTCTACCTTGGACTAAACGCAAACCGAACAACTCGGCAATTAAATAGCTGGCCCAATATCTACTCGTCAATTCCATACAAACAGAGCAATATTATTGGTGATTAACACGTCCACCTCATTCGGATACATTATTCAAAGTCCTTGCCATATTGGCACTTAGTTGCCACTTAAAATCTCCAGGTCTCCGAAAGTAATCTTTTCGACGCAGAGACAGGCAGATTAGCAAAGGCCTACACCCTTGACCGGGGTTATAATACCGCAGGTCTACACCCTCTCCCGGGGGTAATAATACCGTGGTCCATTTTTTGATTGATATATCTACTTTATTTAAATCTGTCTTACTTGATTCAGGTAATCATTTCCGTGCTCGGTATATAGAAATATTTCTAGCTCGGCATAAAATTCCATATTTGGAAGCAATCTTTACACTCGACAATATATTACACCCTTGCCCGGGGTTATAATACCGCGGCCTACACCCATGCCCAGGGGTTATAATATCGTGGCCTACACCCATGCCCAGGGGTTATAATACTGTGGCCTACACCCATGCCCAGGGGTTATAATACCGCGGCCTACACCCTCGCCCGGGGGTTATATTACATGACCTCTGACCTTGTCTGGGGTAACAATACTGTATTCATCGTTATGATTTGTTTGTATTCCTTTCTGGGTTTTAGCTCAAACCCCCCTCATCTTAAGATCAAAACATACGTACATTTATACATACATTCGAGACATACGTACATTTATACATACATTCAAAACATACGTACATTTATACATACATTCAAAATATACGTACATTTACACATACATTCAAAGCATGCATTCAAGCATACATGCAGTCATCCATTCATATGTTTTATTCATTTATCAAATGTATTCTTTTTCAAAGGACCTAACATCTATTTGAACAGCATAACTCGACAATAAAACTCTCATTCCTTCTACCGAAGACAACGAAAGTTTTGGGGCAATTGTGGGAGCCAGAAAATAATATATATTAACTTATTGGGCTAACCCAAACAGGGCTTGCTAAAGCCCAACTATTGGGCCTATTCGGCCCACCCCCGT
Organism: Camellia lanceoleosa; assembly: GCA_025200525.1. Lineage (NCBI taxonomy): Eukaryota > Viridiplantae > Streptophyta > Magnoliopsida > Ericales > Theaceae > Camellia > Camellia lanceoleosa. The sequence goes on along the minus strand of JANUSC010000016.1, from coordinate 1,425,299 downwards.
CTATAAAAGGAAGGGACCTCATAACACACAGGTATGTTCTCATCTCTCTACATACAACACAAACCCCTTCAAATGCATATACTATTTCTTCCTTGATACAGGGACTGACTTCATCATCGGAGAGTCCCCGGCCGGCAACCCCGGTTGGGTGGCACCGACTATGTTCTTCATTGCAGATCTACAGGGGTGAAGCTCTTCTCTTCGTTGGATCTCCACTACATCCATGTGAGAGGATATTTCATGGTCTCACAACTTAAGGTTATCTTATATTCAAAATTAAATAGAAAATGATGCATTAATAACGTGACATAAAAATATTTTATTATATAACTCACACCTTTTAACAAAAGTTTAAGCTATAATGTAATAATATATTTTTTATGTTATGTGATAGTTAACGTAATATTTTTTATCTAATTTTGAACAAAAATTAGTTTTAAGAGTAAATTAAGAAAAACTTAAAAAATAAAAGGTCAAAATAAGAAGGGGAAAAAAAAAACCTTCAAAAATCAAAATGAAAAAAATAGGCAAAGAAGTAAAGCGTAATTTATCCATTTTCACAAATATTGGCCCCGTTTGGTAGAATTGTAGGAAGGTAATTATGATTTATAGCTTAACAGCTTATAGTTTATAACTGTGAACATAAGTTGATTTTTTACTTATAAATTAAGCTTCTCCTCCCCCACTCAAAGAATAAGTTGATTTTTGACTTACAAAAAGCTATAAGATGTATTGTTAAGCTGAACCAAACACATCAAAATAGCTTAAATTAAGCTAAAAACTAAAATAAGTTGAAAATAAGCCCTATCAAATATGACCATTATCATATTTTATAGAAGTTCTTGTGTGAAGTGTTTTTGTGATTATTTTTGTAGCTTAATTATCGAGTTATGTTTAGATCTTGTATTTATAAAATTAAAATAAATATATGAAAATAAGTTAAAGGAAAAACAAATATTTATTTACTTCTCTAATTTGATTAATAAATTAAATTTTTTACAACAAATCTAAGATACAAATTTACTTATAAAAAGTCAACGAAATACAGCTATTTCAACATGTCTAATGTGATGTAATGTGCATTAAAGTGGTCCACTGTACGTCAAAACTGATGTTCTTGCACTTGCTGACAGTGAAAGACAATTGTGGAAATTTCTTAAAAATCAAAGTTATCGTTATTAAATCAAAATTATCGTTAAAGTTTTAAAAATTAAAATTTAAGAGTAAAATTATTTTTTTAGAAATAAAATATTTTTATTATAAAAAGTATCGCTATTATATTATTATCTTCTTAGAATCAAAATTTTTGTCTAAAAAATAAACTATTTTGAGAATAAATTATTTTATTTTTAAAAATTTATTTATTAGTTACGTTTTCAAAATCTTATCGTTAAAAATCTTATTTTTAACTTTTTTGAGATAGAAATTAGTTTTAAATATTATTTATAACAAAATTTTTACTTTAAAAAACAAAAATATTTAATCTTTTAAACTCCTGTATATTGCAGGATTAAAATATTTTTGAACATAACCTGACCGTGTCCAAGAAATAACTTCTTGCAGTGTCAAAGGGTGGAGGACAAATTGATTAGTTATCAGCTCTACTGCGCAAACAATAATGACTTTTTATTCGAACAAAGAAGTAATGGTAGGTGGAAACTATACAAGTTGTTTTAGAAAGTTGGTAGAAAGTTAACTTTAATTTTTTATCAATTTTTTTAGTTTTTTTTAAAAGTAATTTAAGAAGTTGATAAAAATTTAATTTTTTACTTTTTAATTTAAAATTTATGTAAAGTGTTCTTGTCACGTGAATTAGATAAATCTTAAAGCCCACAAACATAACCTATATAGTAGTTCTATTATTCCAGGCAAACAAATATAGAAGTTGTTCTGAATCTATAATCAATGATGAGATTAAGGGTTGGTTTTGGGTGTTCTAAAAAAGTGTACTTTTTGTCTTTTTATGAAAAGATATGCAGAAAAGTAGAGAGGTGATGTGATGGAAAAAAGATAAAAAGATAAAAGATGAATTATATAGGTTATGCCAAACCAACCCTAAGAGGTTGTTTGGGATGACCTAAATAAATATATTTTTTGTCTTTTTACGAAAAGATGTGCAAAAAAGTAGAGAGATGATGTGCTGAAAAAAAGATAAAAAGATAAAAAATGTGTACTTATTTAGGATAGCCAAACTTGACCTAATTTATAGGGATTGGACTCTCTCCTATCTATTACTCATTGAGCCTACTTTTAGATCCCGTTTTGATAATTCAAACCATTCACATTTTAAGATTCGTTGAGTGTATCATCTGTACAAAAAATCAAATCGATCGGATAATAAAAATTACGTATTCGAATTAGTTAATATAAAAGTTTAGTAATTTTTTAATTAGGTACTAGACTATCTTGAAATCATAATTTCCTAATTTAGGTGGTATCCAATATGAATATTATTGATTAAAATAAAAATATTTCTGACCTTCCTATTTTGACTCCGTTGATGTAATAATTGAAACACTTGTCTAACTATCAATGATGTGAAATAATATTCTAAAAACATAAATAAATTCTGAATAGTATGTGTTGAAAGATCTGGTCAAACACATGGCACAATTAGGTAATCAAAATCTTATTTGGAAAAATATTGTTATGTGTTTGAGATTAAATTTTTGTTTGGTCAAATAATGTATACTAATAACTTCTCAATAGTAGGTGTTGAAAGATCTGGTCAGCTGCACGGAAATCAGAATTTTATCTGGAAAAAAATTATTACGTGTTTCAGACTAAGACTTAATTTGACATAATTTAAAAAAGTTAAAAAATTAAAAAGTTACTATTTTATTTAAGTCACATCATCTTATTTAAGTTACATCACCTTTCTATCACATCATTTCAAACCCAATCCATACCCAACTCATATTTCATAAAAAGTTAAAAAATACACTTATTTAGGGTTGGTTTAGGATGTTCTAAAAAAGTACATTTTTTGACTTATTGGCTTATATGGGTTTGGTTTGGGTTGGATTTGATGTGATGCGTTAGAGAGGTGTTGTGATTTAAATAAGATGATGTGACTTACATAGGATAGTGACTTTTTGACTTTTTGTATTATTTAAGTTATGCCAAACTTAGTCTTAATTTATCCCAAACAACCACTAAATTTTTGTTTGGTCAAATTCATACTAATAACTTCTCAATCGTTGCAATAATATCGTGTTTGTTAAAATTAAAAATTAATAGTTGAAGAGTAAAAATTTAGTATTGAAAATTAAATATTAATTTTTTTAGTTCAAAATTTATTTAATAAAAGTCTAATTGTTGAACTAAAACAAACAGTTTGGTATGTTAAAATTAAATTTGAAACTTATTATCGTCGAATTATATCTTTTAATTTTGTTGATAGTAGTGGTTGCAGAGATGGCAGCGACAATTATATCGCCAATGACGAAGGTAGTAGGATAAAGGGATAATGATTGTGATAATAGTCGCAGGATAATATAATGAAAGCAAGGTAGTTATGACAACAAGAACATTGGCTCAAGATGCGGATGGTTTTAGTAGTTGTTGTGGTGATAATAATGGCAGTAACCATTATAGTAGTGGTGAAATGATGATTGTGCCTACGGTAATTGTTGGGTATACTTTTTTATTGGAGTGTGAGACCCAATAATTTATTAAAAAAGTTTTAATTTAGTTTAGTATTAGTTATAATATATTTTTATATATTATATCTAATTTGGTGAAAATCCAATTAACAATTAAGATTTTGACAAGAAACTCTAGATTCACAATATATATATATATATATATAGTTTATGTTTTTTTGCCCCGTGTGTGTGAAGAAAAAGGGCAGCAGCTAGTTGGTTTTTTTTGGCTGAGATTGTGCTTGGAAAAAATCTCACTTTTGGGTCAAAGAGTGTTCTTGTTTTGGTTGCTGGTTTGCTTGGTTTATTGGCTTTACTTTGAAGTTGATTTGGCTCATTATTTTGGATTTTTTTTAACTCTGGTTCTGAAGATTTTAGTTCATCTATTTGGTGAGATCTTTCCTCTTATTTATTTATGATTATTTGGAATTCACCTAAGGGTGGTTTGTGAGACCATTCGTGTCTAGTTTGTAATCGTTTGGAAACTTTTTAGTTGATAGTGGAATTGGATTTCGATCTCGTGAACGTACCTCACATTGAGGGAACCATGTAAAAATTCTTGTGTTGCTTTTGATTTAATTTTTTCTCATTAGTTTTTATTTCCATTGATTGATTTACTTGTGGGGAATCACATATTTTCCCTAACAACTGGTATCAAAGCTTATGGTTTATTTGGGTCTATTTATTTGTGTAAATCAATGGAGGGGAATCTGGGTCGTATGTCTAGCTTCAATGGAAGCAATTGGGTAACTTGGAAAACTAAAATGGAGGACCTATTATTTTGTAAAAATTTCTATGGGCCTATTAAGAGTGGCAAACTTGATGATATGAAAGATGATGAGTGGAAGAGGTTTAATCGAAAAGCCGTTGGTGTTATCCGTCAATGGATTGATGACAGTGTGTTTCATCATGTTGCTACTGAAACTTCAGCACATGATTTATGGAAAAAATTAGAAGGCCTTTATGATAGGAAATCAGCTACAAATAAAGCTTTTCTGTTTCATAAGTTGATTAATTTAAAATATAAAGAGGGCAGCCCTATTTAGGAATATTTGAATGAAATAAAGAGTATTGCTAACCAACTTGCTTCTATGAAAATTATTTTTGATGATGAGTTACAGGCTTTGATGCTACTTAGTTCTTTGCCCGAAAGTTGGGAGACTTTGGTTGTGACAGTTAGTAATTCGGCACCTGATGGAGTTGTCACAATGGGCCAAGTCACTAGTAGCTTGTTGAATGAAAAAACTAGAAGAAAATCAGCGGATTCCTCTCATTCGGAAGCATTTGTTGTGAAAGGCCGAAGCAAAACAAGGAGGAGGAGTAAGACTCCTTATGGTCGTGATCAAAGCCGTGACAAATCAAAAGATGGTTCTTTTTCAAAGAAAGACATTGAGTGTTATTATTGCCATGAGAAAAGGCACATGAAGCGAGAATGTCGAAAGCTCAAGAATAAGGAGAAAAGGCGTGACAAAAGTGTGGATAAGAAGCAAGAAGACACAACAGCAGTTATTACCGATGATCTCATGGTTGTTTGTGAAGATGATTGTATCAATTTTGTGGGCCAAGAGAGTAATTGGGTGATTGATTCCGGTGTTTCTTTTCATGTGACTTCTCGAGTTGATTTTTTCACTACCTATACCGAAGGAGATTATGGTTCTGTTCGAATGGGTAATGAAGGTTTGTCCAAGATTATTGGTATGGGTGATGTTTGCTTGGAAACAAATTTGGGTTGCAAGTTATTGCTTAAAGATGTGAGGCATGTTCCCGACATTCGCCTCAATTTGATCTCTACTAGGAAGCTAGATGATAAAGGCTTCAACAAAAAATTTGGTGATGGAATATGGAAGCTCACAAAGGGTTCTTTGGTGCTGGCTAAGTGTAAGAAGACTCATACACTTTATTTGATACAAAGAAAAGTTTGTAAAGGTGTTGTCAATGCACTTGAAGATGATACTTCTACCGAATTATGGCACAGGCGGCTTAGCCATATGAGTGAAAAGGGGCTACAAGTTTTGTTCAAGAAAGAGCTTCTACCCGATTTGAAAGGTACACATCTTAAAACTTGTGTTTATTGTTTGGCGGGTAAACAACATAGAGTTTCTATTCATAAAAATGTTGCTTCTAGAAAAGAAAATGTTTTGGAGTTGATGCATTCGGATGTTGTGGTCTTTTAAAAGTTAGAACACATAGTGGTGCACTTTATTTTGTTACTTTCATTGATGATTATTCAAGGAAAGTTTGGGCTTTTCTACTAAAAACTAAAGATCAAGTTCTAGAAGTATTTAAGCATTTTCAGGCCATGGTTGAAAGAGAAACAGAGCAGAAATTGAAGTGCATTCGATCAAACAATGGTGGTGAATATATTGGGCCATTTGATGAGTATTGTCGCAACCAAGGTATTCGGCACCAAAAGACAGTTAAGAAGACTCCTCAACAAAATGGTGTTGCCGAGAGGATGAATCGCACCATTGTGGAAAGAACAAGGTGTTTGCTTTCACAAGCTAAATTGCCAAGATCCTTTTGGGGTGAGGCAATGAAGACAACGGTTGACGTGATCAATTTGTCTCATTCCTATCCTTTGAATGGTGATGTTCCTGAAAGAGTTTGGACCGGCAAAGATGTGTCTTATGAGCACTTGAGAGTGTTTGGCTGCCGAGCTTTTGTTCACATTCCAAAAGATGAGAGGTCCAAGCTTGATAGTAAGTCAAGACAACGTATTTTTCTTGGCTATGGACGTGATGAGTTTGGTTATAGATTGTGGGATTCGGTCGACAAGAAAGTTATTTGAAGCCGTGATGTTGTGTTTCTTGAAGACCAAACAGTTGAAGATTTTGGCAAAGGTGATCAATCGGAGCCAAAAACTAGTAATCTCATTGACATGGATCCATCTCCTTCATCTTCAGTTGATGATGAAAATGGGGGAGATGTGCAGCCACCTATTGAAGATGTGAAGGATGATGCTAATCCTAATGAGGTTGAGCCAGAAATTGAGGAAGAGCATCCAACTCAAGAACCGCCACCAAAACTTGAGTTAAGAAAATTTACAAGGGACCGACAACCTTCAAGAAAGTATCCTCCCAATGAATTTGCGTTGATTTCTAATCAAGGGGAGCCCGAGAGCTACCAAGAAGCAATTGAGCATGCAAAGAAAGGTGATTGGAAAAAATTCATAGACGATGAGATGAATTCCTTGCTTGAAAACCAGACTTATGATTTAGTCAAGTTGCCTAAAGGGAGGGAAATTCTGAAAATAAGTAGGTTTTCAAATTGAAGAATGATAGCAAGAATCTGAGGTACAAAGCACGTCTTGCTGTGAAAGGCTTTGGGCAAAAGAAAGGTATTGACTTTGATGAAATTTTCTTGCCAGTTGTGAAGATGTCTTCTATTCGGATTGTACTTGGCATGGCTGCAAGTATGAACCTTGAAGTTAAACAACTTGATGTGAAGACCACATTTCTTCATGGTGACCTTGAAGAAGAAATTTACATAGAGCAACCAGAAGGTTTTGTAGAGAAAGGGAAAGAGAAATTTGTTTGCAAATTGAAGAAAAGTTTGTATGGCCTCAAGCAAGCCTCACGGTAATGGTACAAAAAATTTGACTATTTCATAATGAATAATGGTTTTTCTAAAACCACTTCGGACCATTGTGTGTTTGTGAAAAAAATTTCGGATGGTAAATTTATTATTCTTTTGCTTTATGTTGATGACATGTAAATTGTGGGTCAAGATTCTACTATGATTAACAAGTTGAAGTTAGAGTTGAGTAAATCTTTTGTGATGAAAGATTTGGGACCGGCAAAGCAAATACTTGGTATGAAAATTGTTCGTGATCGCAAAGAGGGGCTGATTTGGTTGTCTCAAGAAAGCTACATTGAGAAAGTTTTTGAGAGGTTCAACATGGATAAAGCAAAGCCGGTTGGTTGTCCACTTGCGGGTCACTTCAAGCTTAGTTCGAATCAATGTCCTACAAATGAGAAAGACAAAGAAGAGATGTTGAAAGTTCCTTATGCTTCAGCAGTTGGTTCTTTGATGTACGCCATGGTTTGTACAAGGCCAGATATTGCTCACGCCGTTGGTGTGGTGAGTCGGTTTCTCTCTAATCCAGGTAAAGAACATTGGGCAGTGGTAAAATGGATTCTAAGATATCTTCGAGGGACTTCGAAGGTGTGTTTGTGTTTTGGGGATGGTAAGCCGATACTTGATGGGTTCACAGATTCTGACATGCCTGGTGATGTTGATTCTAGGAAATCTACTTCGAGGTATTTGATGACTTTTACAGGGGGAGCTGTGGCATAGCAATCTAAATTACAAAAATGTGTTGCTCTCTCAACTACCGAAGCTGAATTTATTGCCATTACAGAAGCTTACAAAGAAGAGTTATGGTTGAAGAAATTTTTGCAAGAGTTGGGTTTGAAGCAAAAAAAGTATGTTCTTTATTGTGATAGTCAAAGTGCTATTCACTTGAGTAAAAATTCTACTTTTCATTCAAGATCGAAACACATTGATGTGAGATACCACTGGATTCGTGATGTGTTAGATTTGAAATTGTTACAACTCGAAAAAGTTCACACATATGATAATATTTCAGATATGTTGACAAAGACTTTGTCGAGAGACAAACATTTGAAGTGCTGAACTTTGGCGGGTATGGTTGATATCTCCACCCAAGTCGGTATGGGGAGAATTTTTGGGTATACCTCCTTATTGGAGTGTGGGACCCAATGATTTATTAAAAGAGTTTTAATTTGGTTTAGTATTAGTTATAATATATTTTTATATATTATATTTAATTTGGTGGAGACCCAATTCAGTTTGAAAACAACTAAGATTTTGACAAGAAACCCTAGATTCACAATATATATATATATATATTGTTTATGTTTTTTTGCCCCGAGGGCGTGACGAAAAAGGGCAGCAGCTAGTTGGTTTTTTTTGGCTGAGATTGTGCTTGGGAAAAATCTCACTTTTTGGTCAAAGAGTGTTATTGTTTTGGCTGCTGGTGTGCTTGGTTTATTGGCTTTACTTTGAAGTTGGATTTGGTTCGTTATTTTGGATTTTCTTCAACTCTGGTTCTGAAGATTTTGGTTCATCTATTTGGTGAGGTCTTTTCTCTTTTTTATTTGTGATTATTTGGAATTTACCTAAGGGTGGTCTGTGAGACCATTCGTGTCTCGTTTGTAATCCTTTGGAAACCTTTTAGTTGATAATGGAATCGAATTTCGATCCCGTGGACGTACCTCACATTGAGGGAACCACGTAAAAATTCTTGTGCTGCTTTTGATTTAATTTTTCCGCATTAATTTTTATTCCCATTGATTGATTTACTTGTGGGGAATCACATATTTTCCCTAACAGTAATTATGATAATGGTGATGGTTGTGGTGGAGAGATAGTGATGGTAACAATAGTTGTAGGGTTAGTGTGGTAGTGGTGGTAGCGGTAGTGGTGGTGGTGATAGCGATGGTGATGAAGTTATAATGGTGTATATTTATGTACAAGTATTATTATCACTTAAATTTTCTTAATTTTTAACCTAGAACCACTTAAATTTTTGGATAAATTACAAATATACCCTTTGTCGTTTGTTTAAAATACGAATTGCCTCCTGTGGTCTGAAAAAATTACAAATACTTCCCTGTCAGAATTTTTTTATTTAACATAATTAATTGAAAAAGTAAAATTTCTAACTGTTCACTTATACAATATAATTATCTGAATTATTAATTGAAATAAAATTTTAATATTATTAAAAACTGGTAAGTAACTTGATGATTTATTAATAAAAGGACATATTTGTTATGAAATTAGAAACCTTAAGGGGCATAATATAATTTTTAAAATCACATGAGGTAATTTGTAATTTAAGCAAACCTTAGGGAGCGTGTTTGTAATTTACCCTAAATTTTTAAGTGATACTAATTATAATTATCAATTAAACTTAATTAATTTTTAACTTAATCTAATCAATTCTAAGTACTAAATAAAATTACCAAACACCTAAACATACTATTTTATGGAAAATACTATGAACCCCAAATATTTTACTAAACCTCTCATAGGGTGTGTGACCTACACAAATCACATATGTGTAGGTGTCAAACCCATGTGAGAGGTTTAGTAGAATATTTGGTAATTCATTTGGGGTCCCTGACAATAATGATTTAGAGTATTAATTTTGGTACTCTAATGGAACATTAATGACATAATAAGGAGAAAAAAAAAACAAATAAATCGAGATCCACATCACAGTAGGTAAAGTTCACTACTAACTCATTAAAATTGATTTTAAACCTCAAGAATTAGAGTTTTAAAACATTATTCTTTATTAAATAGAATTTTGTATACGTTTTTTCTAGACTAGGTAGATTGACTTATTCTTCTTCTTCTTCGTATAAGATTCGATTCTTTCAACCTGATGATCTAATTCCATTTTGAGGCCGCCTCTCAACTCAACCCAACAAAGTCTAATCCGACTGCTTAGGTCAATCGGTCACATGAAATGTACTTTGTCATTTTGCTAACCTCGCAATCCGTGGCGGAGATGTGGAGAGACTGGCCATCATCATAAAAATAATATATATATATATAATTCATATGCATACATTTTTAGTAAGGCAATCCATGTCAAAGTGAGGCCTCCACCTTTCATTAAAAAAATAATTTAGATACACAATATGTCGAAGTGGAGCTCAGCTAACTTTGAAAACGCTAACAAAAAGTAATAAAAACTCACCGCCTCTCTTTATAATTTATACAAATTGCAGAAGTATCCACCTTTTTGTCTTTAGTTTAATCTTTTAGTCCGCCTATTTTAGGAAGTAAATAAATAATTTTTTTTTTAAACTTTTCTTAAAAAAAAAAAAAATACAAAAAGTAGAAAGATAATATGATCCAAATAAACTAATAAGCCAATAAATTGATTTTTTTTTGTAATTGTCAAAATAGGCCAAAGTGTAAATGCTCTATGCGCAGTGTTCTTTCATCCTCTTTCGCGTTTCACTTTGCTAATTGATCAAGTTGAAAATTGATTTTTTTATTTTATTCTTATTTTGTCAAGGTTGAATTCTTCTTCTTCTTCTTTTTCTTTAATATTATTATTATGAAGAAACTTAATCTATAATTTTAATATATTTATGCTAATTAAACTTGTATGACATTAATATGCCTATATATATATATATATATATATATTTTTTTTTTTAGAAATGTAAATGTTTTGGTCCCCAAATCTAAATCCGGATTCTGCACCTGCTAGCAGTGTACCCGTGCACGGGATATTTTTTTTTAGAAAAACATATATACATTTTTATAAGTATCATTGTCATTTTTTAAAATGTATCAAACTATGATATTTTTTAATATTAAAAATAATATTCGAGCATGTTGTTTGATAATAATACAAGTAAATTTTGTGAGACCCTTAAATTTTGTAAATGTAGTGGTCCGGGTTAAAAAACCCGACCCATTTTATTGTTCTGTTAAGGCACGGGGTTGTCTGCGTTTATTTGTTTGTTTTTGAGTGGTTTGGACTTTCGGTGTGTTCAGGTTAGCTTCAGAATAGTAGCCCATGTGTTCTGCCTCAGGTTGGTTGTGCTCGCAAGGGGTCGCGACTAGGCCGTGACCAAATCGAGCTTCAGGTCAGTTGGTTGGGAGGATGGTGCATGGCCCGCGATGGATTGTGTGGCCTAAGATGGTGGTTCGCAACCTTCATAGTTTCACCCACAACCAGGCTTGTCTTCTTTATTACGGTCGCAGTGTGGCCTTAACGCCCACGGTCTGTCTGCCTATAAAAGGTGTCAAAAGGTGAAAATATCGCATTTTGAGTTCTATCTTCTTCTCTCTAGCTCTTTTTCTATTATTTTTGGATTTTTTAAGCTTTCAAGCTTGGTTTTCATCTATTTCTATCCATTTCTACCAAAACATAGAGCTCGAAAGGGGTTTCTATTTAATCTGAGCGGATCATCGTTTTGTTGCCGGTGATTTTTGAGTTGTTTTCTCTTTTCTTCAAGAGATAGGGATTCTTTTGATCCTTTTTAATATCTCGTCTATAGATAGACATGTGGTAGATTTTATTGCATTAAAAGCATAGTTATTGTGAAAATTTCAAAAGCATGATTAGGGATTCAAGGTTTGGATTTCCAGAAGTCAAAATTGTGTTTTGTGGTTGTTTTTCGAAAATTGGGAGATTGCTGCTAATCGTGTTTATGTCGAGAGTCGGGAGTAACCGTAATTTATCATTAAGGACTTAATTAATCATAAAGGGGTAAAGATGTGAAATAACTGAGTTATATATATTAAAGAATTGGATTTGTGGTTTAGTGTTAAAATGAGAATTAATTGGTTTTAATAGTTGTTTTGAATAATTTTGTGTTAAGTAGGGTTGTAGTTGTGTTTTGTGAATTGGATTTGTTTAACAAAAAAAAAAAAGGGGGTTTCGGCTAAGAGTTGGAGATGTTGAGAATTTGATATAATGGATTTGGTTTTGGAAATAAAATAACGAGTGTAGCTCTTTTTTGAAATGATATAGGAAATGGTTAATTTGGAAAGCTAGAATTAGTTATAGATTTATATTGTAAGAGTCGTGTATCTATTTATCTATTTAGAGGTTTTATCATTGGTCATCAGTGGAAGATGACATTGTTGTTGTTGTTGAATAGTTTATGTGGATGTATTACACTTGCATTTTGGTTATGCCTTCGAGCATTTGTGATGTTGTTTGGGGTCTGTTTCCTGCTGGGTAAGGTCGATAAAGCATAGTGCCTTGTGACAGAGGTTTTTCTCTTTTCTGGTTTGCACCTGGTGAAGTGTGAATGAAGGTCCGTTTCTCTCCGGTTGAGCCCGTAAATCGTGGTGCCTTGTGATAGGTTTTTCTCTCTTCCGATTTGTGTTAGGTAAAGTGTAACCTTGGGGTTGTTCCCCTTCAGGTGAGGCTAGTAAAGCGTTAAGTGGATTTGTATCATTTGTCATCCCTGTTGTATACCGGTGGAAATGGAAATGGAAGTATGTATTATGTTCAGTTATTTATATTTGGAAATATTTGTTTATCGGTATCCTATTATGGGTGTTCCTTGGCCGTGGGCCTATGGCCAGTGTGTCTTGTACCTTAGCGTTAGAAGTGTATGCCCCGAGGAAAGGCCAGTGTGTCTAATAAGAATTTCTTGAAAGTTCTGGGACGATTTGTTATCTTTGTGAACTTGATTCGATTATATGATTAAATGTTTAACTGTTGTGTGGTTACGTGCAGTGGGGCTTTGTATTGTATATGAGCTAGTGTGTCTTGTACCTTAGCGTTGCGAGTGTGTGCCCTGAGGGAGGGCCGTTGTGTTGTTTACTAAGTTTGGTTTTATTTTTATTTTTTGTTTTATAAGATGTCCTCACGAGGAAGTAGAGGTCGTGTTGGGAGTAGAAGTGTCAGTAGGGACACAACAGTTTCGTTAGCATCTGTCCTTGTAGCATCGATTGTGGGCGAGGAAGTTACATGCAAGATTTTGAGAGTGGTGAGGGATGCTCTAGCTTGCAAGAAGAGGGACCATAGGCATACCCATAAGTTGACCAAGGATTTTCTTCGCTCCAATCCACCTGTGTTTTCAGGAGAGTTTAAGTCGTTGGAGGCTGATGATTGGTTAGAGTAGATTACCAAGACTCTTGATATGCTCAGAGTCAAGGATGAAGAGTTGACGGTTGTTTTAGCTGGTTTCCAATTGAAAGGAGACATTGGTTATTGGTGGAAGTCTGTGTAAGTTTTTGTGGGCACCACTTGGGTTGCTTTTACTAGGGCCTTTTTGGCCAAGTATTTTTCCTCCTTCTGCTCGAGAAATATTGAGGAACCAGTTTGTTGAGTTGCGCTAGGAGGATACTCCTTTGTCATAGTTTGAGGCGAGATTCGCCTGTTTGTCAAGGTTCGCTCCGAAGTTGGTCGCAACAGAGGAGCATCGTTGTCTTGAGTTTGAGGGGAGATTGTGTGATGATGTAGGGGGAAAGGTTGCTAGGGCTATGTATAGAAATTATCACACCCTAGTGGAGGTGGTGGTTCACGTGGAAGCCATTAGCCTTAGTGTCGGTCAAGATGGAAAGGAAGAGCCCATATCAGCAATTCCAACTGTTCGAGGAGGTAATAGACCTAGTAAGAATTGGAGATAGGCGAGATCTCAGGCACATGTGTAGTTATTGCCTTAACCTACTTTTGTTTCTTCGGGTTTGTTCTTTGGGAGGCCCAGCCAGACTCAAGCTTCTTTGAGTCAGTGGCAGAATAGAGAACCGCCTACTTGTTCTAGGTGTAGCGTCGTTGCCCTCTATGCGAGCAGAGCCAGTTTTAGTAGTCCAAGCAAAGACAATAGTGATGTTATAGTGTGGAGGAGCTTTTGTGTTTTGTAATGTAATATGATGTTATCTTATTTAGGGCTTTATGCCTACAAATATTGCATATGTATGTATCTGTGTTGTTAAGAACCCAAATGGTGTGGGTAAGTAATTAATCTTGAATTTGTTTGTAATGTGTTGAAAATTGTTGTAAGGATTGAAAATCCTAATTTTATTAAGTTGTATTATTTTCCTGAGTTGAGCATGTATTGGCTTGTGATGCTTGGATTGATCTAGTGTTGCTTGTTGATGAGCAGAGGTTTGTTTATGATTTTGACTAGTTTTGGCGCGGTGAGAATGAAGTATATAGGTGCTAAGGTGTAGTTTTGGGCTGGTGTCATACCTTAGGGTTTTGTGAGGTTGGTAGGAGTTACCGAGGGATTGTGAAAGTATTTAGAGGGAGTATGAGACTTTTGTCTCTAGTAGTAAGGATATGTTTGTGTTTGTGGTTTGTTAGGAATTGGTGGTCTACGAGTAATTGTGAGTTAGTTTGTTATGCTTAAGTGTTGGGTGTTGTTGTTAAGAGTATGTAGGATGTGTTATTATTTTATATGCCTAGAATTAAGTGGATGGCTATTGACTCTGTCGGTCCTGAGTTATAAAGTGAAGGCGTGTGTTTGCCATCTAGGCCGAGTGGTGGGGAGTTTGGAATACTAATGATGTGGACTTGTTTGCAGAATCTGATGTGGGTTCAAGGAAGAGTTGTTGTTAGGTGTGAAACTTCATCTAGGAGTAATCAGTGTTAGGTAACATGTTGGTATTTAGTGCCAAATGTGAAGTTTTGTTGAATTGATTATTCGGGTAGTTGTATCGGGATTTGGTTGATCACTAGTCACCTTGGAGATAGTTTGGAATTGAGTGTAGTGGTTGTAAGGTTCGAAAGGACCTTAGGTTGGTCTTGCGAGTGTGAGTCTTGGGTAGGTGAGGTGAAGTTCATGTAACTTTGTGGTAACCGAATGAGGTTACATGTTGGAACCTTGGTTTTATGGGTGTCTTTGGGCCGGTGTGTGATTGATGATTGTGATCGGATGAGACTCCCAAAAAGGTTGTGAATTTTCTTTGTGCTTATTTGTATTATTAACACGACTATTATTTCTATTAATTGTTATTATAGAAATGTTGCATTTGTTTTGTGGCATTATCACTATAAGGGTGATGGGTGTTGTTGGGTGACGGTTGAGGTTCACCAGTGGGGATATTGAGAATGAACTAGAAAATGAATTTTTTCCTCGTGTTGCAGCCTCAAAGGGCAGTGTTGAATTGTACTATTGTGAATTTAATCTACGTGATAATGAAGGATTTCAATGAGTACTTTACTCAATTAAATAAAAGTTGAATCTAACAAATCATGGGAATATACGAATATTGTTGTTTCTGGAAAATGTTTGCAAACCATTTCAAATGTGCAGAAATTGGATGGAACACCTTTTGGGAAAGATTTTATATATAAGCAAATGATTTTCGAAGAAATGATGAAAAATGGAAACTGTTTTTTTTTTTTTTAATTTTATATTTATTTATTATTTTAACAAGAACATGTTCTTTGTCTTGCCTTGCATGGCTGAGTTGTGGCATGACTGAGCTTGATTTGCTAATCCTGAGTCTATGTGATGTATATGAGGAGAGTATAGTATTTTGGGGGGCTTGTTGTGCTAGTGTGTTATCTTTTGAATCATGTTGGGTGGCGACTCCTTTTCTTTGGTGAACATTGGTCGAGAGTTCAATTGTGAGAATGGGTTAGGTTTTTTTTTTTTGGTCAAGTGTTCAACATTCAGTGGTGGTTTTGCGAGTGGTTATTGTTATGGTTTTTGTCTCATAGATCCCAACGGGTTATGTAGGTCAAAGAGGTGTTCATAATCTTTTCCTTGAATTTATCCCAAGTACAAATTGAACTTTTGGTTGGTGGTTGTGTTTGCCTTCTATGATTGAGTTGCTTTTAGTTTTAGCCTTTCTTAATTTCGGGGATAAAATTTCGTAAGTGGGGACGTTGTAGTGGCTCGGGTTAGAAAATTCGACTCATTTTATTGTTCTGTTGGGACATAGGGTTGTCTGAGTGTATCTATTTGTTTTTGAGTGGTTTAGACCTTCGGTGTGTTTGGACTAGCTTCAGAATTTACGCCTCAAGGCCATGGTCGCTTGTGACCACCTTGTTCGTGCCTGCGAGTAGGTCGCACCAGCGAAGGGCCGCGACCAAATCGAGCTTCAGGTCAGTTGGTTGGAAAGAGAGTGCATGGCTCACGATGGATTGTGTGGCTTGTAATGGTGGCTCGCGACTTTCATAGTCGCACTCGCGGTGTTCCTGCTCTCTCCCGCAACCAGGCTTGTCTTATTTATAGTAGCCACGGTGTAGCCTTCACACTCGCAGTCTATCTTCTTGTAAAAGGCGTCAAAAGGTGAAAATATCTCATTTTTTAGTTCTATCTTTTTCTCTCTTACCCCTTTTCACCATTTTTGGCCTTTTCAAACTTGGTTTTCATCTATTTCTACCAATTTTCTACCCGTAGTTCCATATACCAAAATGTAAGCTCGGCGATGGCTTCTATTCAATCTGAGCGGATCGTCGTTTCGTAGACGATGATTTTTGGGTTGTTTTCTCTTCACTTTAAAAGGTGGGGATTCTTTTGCTCCTCTTCAATACATCGTCTATAGATAGACATGTGGTAGATTCTATTGCATTAAAAGCATAGTTGTTATGAAATTTTCAAAAGCATGATTCGGGATTTAAGGTTTAGGTTTTCGAAAGTGGGGATTGGGTTTTGTGGTTGTTTTTGGGAAATTGGGATAGCTAAACATGTTTATGTCTGGAGTTGGGAGAAACCCTAATTTATCATTAAGGGCTTAATTAATTGTAAAAAGGTAAAGATGTGAAATAACCAAGTTATATATTAAAGAATTGGATTTATGGTTTAGTGTTAAAATGAGAATTAATTGAATTTGTTGAAGGAAAAAAGGGGTTTTGGCTAAGGTTGGAGATGTTGAGAATTTGATATTGATGGGTCATTTCACACACCAAAATTAAATACTAAACTATACCAAATTCCTTAAAATAATGGTAAGCCCAGGTATTGATCCACAGAGACAATTGTGAAATTAAACTAATTTAAATGTTAAATTCTTAAATTAATTTTGATGAAAAGATTAAGAGATTCATAAACTAATAATAATTAAATAAAACAAAGTGATTAAACTAAGCAATTAAAAGTAAAATTGAAATTTACTAATTTTGAGAAAAACCTAGGGTAATGAATTCACCACTAGTTACATAAATAAGGCTTCAATTTGAGACTCAATTATGTTATGGTTCGAACTAAATAATACTTCGCAACTACAAGTTCGAAGCATTTATCAAGAGAATTAACACATGCAATGTATAGGCACGAACCATCTCAAGTAGTATGAGTCGTTCGCTCTAAACTAGGGTAGCAACACGACTCATCCCTCATACTATTGCTTGTCTCATACTTTGAACATGAAAGAATAGAAAACTAGTGCATGGAAAGCATTCAACAATCACAAAAAACAGAATACTCAAAGAAATAATGGAAAATTATATTAAAAAACTTCTCGAGAACCATACAATTGTTCAAACCATTACATAAAAGAAAGCCAAAACAAAAACCTATTTACTTAGCTAGGGTTTTATCAAAACCCTAAAAAAGAAGAGCCTCGCCACTTATGGAGGAGTGGGAAGAGGTGGAAGAGATGGAACCCTCAATGGGAATTTGCTTTGAAGATTGAGAATCAAATTTTTCCAAACCCTAGCCTCCTCTTTCTTCTTCAATTTTTCAGAACCCTATTCCAACTTATTTTCTGTCTTTTTATACCTTTTCTGTCTTTCAAAGATGTTCAAAATAGTGACACAACATCCGAGGTACGACCGCATGTGCGGGAGTGGTCATTGCACGTGCGGGAAAGGGTGCCACACGTGCGGGAAAAACCCTCCGCACGTGCAGGAAACTAAGGTTCTGTTTGGCTGTGAGGTAAAGGCCGCACATGTGCGAAAATGGGCCTCCGCACGTGCGAAAAGGAATTTTTTTCTCATTTTTTGCTCCCACTGTGTACAAACCTAATTGACATTAAACATGCATAAAATGTATAGTTGTCAAGCAAGTAAAGTTAAGAGATCTTAATTAACGGCCTCAATGTTGCATAATTCGGCCTTAATCAGATATAATGGATTTGGTTTTGGAAATAAAATGAGGAGTGTAGTTCTTCTGTGAAATGATATGGGAAATGGTTAATTTGAAAAAGGTGGAATTAGTTATGGATTTATATTGTAAGAGTCGTATATCTATTTATCTGTTTAGAGGTTTTGTCCTTGGTCATCGGTAGATGATGACATTGTTGTTGTTGAATAGATTATGTGGATGTATTATACTTGTGTTTTGGTTATGCCTTTGAGCATTTGTGATGTTGTTTAGGGGTCCATTTTCCGCCAAGTGAGGCCGATAAAGCGTGACACCTTGACAAAGGTTCTTCTCCCTTTCAATTTGCGTCCGGCAAAGTATGAATGAAGGTCTATTTCTCTCTGGTTGAGTCGGTAAAGCGTGACGCCATGTGATAGGTTCCTCTCCCTTTCTGGTTTGCTCCAGATGAAGTGTGACCTTGGGGTCGTTCCCCTTCGGGTGAGGCCGATAAAGCATTATGTGAATTTATATCATTTGACATCCGTGCTGTATGTCGGTGGAAATGAAAATAGAAGTATGTATTACGTTTATTTATTTATATTTAGAAATATATGTTTATCGATATCCTATTACGGGTGTTCCTTGCCCTTGGATCTATGGCCAAGGGAAATATTGGGTGTGTTATGGTATAAGCATGTGTAATGGGTTGGGTTATGAGTTTGGGGTTGTGGTATGTATATGAGTGTGTGTTTTCGAAACAAGTGTGGAGATGAAATTCATTTATATTAGCGTGGACATGTAACGGGTAAAGGTTGTGTTGTGGAAATTTTTGTTTTTCCAACTAAACGGAATAATTGGAAAGGGAACAAGTGGTTTTACACATTGTGGTGTTAAAGGAATGTTTTTGGAAGAAACTGTACTTATATAAGTATATTCTGATTATTAAACTGTAACATTATTATATCTTATGTCTTGATGCTTTTATGATCATAAATATCTGTATGTCGTTACTGTTTAAGATCATTTTGGGATCTCTATTGAGCTTGTGCTCATTCTATGTGCTGACAAACTTTTCAGGTACATGGCTGGATGGATTATTCGGACTTGAAGTCTTTTATTTAATTGTTGGTCACAAGGCCTTTTATTTGTTGGCTGGATGCCATGTATTGTATAAGGGTCGATCCCTTTTGTTTATTGTTATTTAATGTAAGCCTAAGGACATTGTATAAGATTTTGTTTATATATCATCATTACTTTGGAGAGAGAATGTCAATATTTATTTATTTGTCTGAGTGGCACTTGTATGATATCATTTAAATTGGTAATAATATAAAGATTTCGTAATGGATTCCAATAATAAAAATTGGGGAGTTACAGTAAATATTATTATGGTCCTCAATTTTGAATTATTATAATAAAAACTCTTAATCTCTTGTTTAATCGCAAATTTAACCCTAAAAACAAAAACACATCGCAGGCCAACCCGAACGAACCCGTACAAATCCTAATTAGTCCCGGTAGCTTAGTAATTAATTCTAACACTCTAATATTAATTATTTAACTTTCTACTTATAAATTGATCGCTCAAAACCCTACTTTTCGTTTCTCACCGTTTTTATTCAGTTGCCCACAATTTAATTCAAAACGAAACAACTCAAACCAAATTATTTTTCCTATCACTATTTTAATTTATCCTACATTTGAAATGGGTATTTTAATTCATAAAATTAGTCCAACCCCTCACATTTTATTAAAATTGCACATTGGCCTCAAAATCATTTCTTTGTATATATCACTATTACAAAATCATAAATAGATCGCAGCTTTTAAATGTTATATATGTTATTTAATCACAGGTTTTTTTTATTTTGTCAAAGTGTAATATTTGAAGGTGTGATTGTTAAGGGTCATTTTTTTATCATACTTTTAGATTACATATTTTTAAGTGTGATTAATAACCAATAAAATTTGATATTGAACTTTAATAATTAATGATTAATAATGAGTTAATATCACAGTTATATGCATTTTTCATCACGATTAGTGTGTGATAAAAAGTCTCATATCACAAAATGTGACTATCAATTACAATAGACAACATATAAACATTGATTTAAATATGATATACAACTAAAATATAATCAATAATATTTATACACATTCGAATAATGTATAATACACCTCTTATTAACTATCATTTGAATCACAACATTGGCCATATACGAATAGCTAATAATCTCATATATTTCATAAATGAAAGTCGAATATTGAAAAAATATATACAAAGAAAGTTGCGGAATAAAAGGTTTTTTTTTTTTTTTTTTTTTTACTATGATAACACAATAAAAATCTCATTACAAAAAATGGAAAAACTTATGAAAAACTCAAAGGGTTCTTCTATGTTAGTCCATCTTCTTTGACCATATTTTATATCTCTCCAAACAATTTCTGACCTGAATGATGAAAGCACAAATTAGTTCAAAGGCCGCTAGAAGTACAGGAATAAAATTACTCATTTGTTCAAAATTAAAAAAAGCAAAAATTAGAAGGGAAAAAAAATTAAAATTTTAATTTTCAATAACTGTGGTCTGAAATAGCAGCTACTAACATTAGGCCCTAAAATTGTATATGAATAAATGGATACATGGACTAGCCACATGCAAGAGGAGTTAACTGTTATTCATAACTCATTAATGATGTAGTCGATTGATCAATCCAAGTAATTGAAAATTTTAACCTAGAAACATAGATGACGATCATTAAAAGAAAATTAGAAACAAAACTGACCTCCCAGCAAACAAATTGATATGTAAGAATGAACAATTTGACCGGGTTTGCCACTACTTCCAGTTCCAAACACTATTAATAACTTCACATAGGACATAGCAGGTAAAGATATCAAAAAGCACAACTACTTGCACATAAGGTGCAGAATTCACAATAGGGTTCACCTTCAGAATAATCATGTATCCTTGTCTATGTGTTGGTTCAAAGGTAACTCAGGTATCTCGCATGAGTCTAATTTAGTCACATAAAGAAATGAGCTGCTATTATTTCATAAGTGCATACAAATCAATTCCCATTGGTACTATTAAGATTCTCATTGAGCAGGCTTCACAAAACTAGATTGATGACCATATAATATTTACCAACTATTATGTTTAGAAACTTCTCTCAATAATATGACCACTACTGTTATATGATCCCAATAATAGAAAACAAGATATAGAAAGAAAAAGTGATGTACAATGTAATGGTAAGCTAACCATCATAAAGAGGTAACAATCAGCAATGACTAATTTGTTAAATTGAAAAGCATTCTCAATATAGCATGTAGATGTGTCATGATTGAAATGGAATATGTGACGTCTACCAAATGCAATTAACACCATCACCAAAAAGTCCTAGTCCACAACACTTCTCCATAAAAGATGCTGCAAAATAAAAAGTTGAGTTTAATGTCAAAAAGGGAGTCTGTATGTAAAATTAATTTTACAAAGCACAGCCTCCCTAAAAGTTTTGTTGGCTCAACTATTTTGGTATTTTTTTGCAATTTTTTAAATGGTTCTACAAAGTTGGTGGCACAACATTCCCAATCCAGTTATATGAATAAATAAATAACCAAATAATTGAAAAAATGTACCTATGGCAGTACCTTCTCTCAAGAGGCTTTCCAATGTCGAAGTCATTCTGCCTTTTGTTTTATCTTTTGTTGCAGTTGAACCTATAAACCTCAGAAAAAATTAGCAACATACACTAAAAATAAGATAAAGAATATAAAAGTGATCAAACAAAAAATAATCCAACCTTTTGGGCCTTGATGAATTGAATTTCTTCTTGCAACAGTTTTGCTGCTTCATCACTTTTCTGCTTTTGCTGTAAAAGCTGAACATCGTTCTCTTGTTTCTTTTTAAGATCCTGAATCTAATGTGTATAAATGTGGATAAATTTTTATTAGAATAAATTATCATAAGAAAGATGCTTCTAATCTAAAACTAATAGCATCTTAGCTAAAATTATCACCTGTGCCTCAAGTTCCTTTAATTTCTGAAGTAGCCACTCCGTTAGATCCTCCAAAAAGCTTCATCTCCGACTGTGACGCCCTAAAAATCAGAAACATCAAAGAATATATTAGCAAATAAATACAGAGTTTATCTAAAGTTTGGAAATGCCAATAATAAGTCTTTTGCTTAATAACCAAGTAAGATCCCAGAAAGGTCGGAGGAATCAATATAACATCCCTTCAAAGTCCAACCACCATTACAAGAATTTTCACTTTTGGCGACTAAATTTTTAGTCGCCAAAAGTCATATTTTAGTCGCCTATAGTTTTTAGCGACTAAATTTTTTGGTCGAGAAATTAGTAGCCAAAGAATAGTCGGGAAATATAATTGCTGACTAAACCGAATTTAGTCGCCAAAGGGTTTGAAAATTAATTAAATAAATACACTTTTACCGACTAATTTTTTTGTCGCCAAAAGTCAATTATTTAGTGGCCGAAAAATGTTTAGCTACTAAATTTTTTAGTCGCCAAAAGTAAATACTAATGTTTTAGCTACTAAAATTTTAGTCGCCTAAAGTCAATCTTTTTTTGCTACTAAAATTTTAGTCGCCAAACACTTTCTTTTGGCTACTAAAAATTTAGTCGCCGAAACTACGATATTTTTGGCTACTAAACTTTTAGTCGCCAAAAGTCATATTTATTTTGAAACTTTGGTTTTTAGCTACAAAATATTTTGGTTACCAAATGTTTGGTTTTCTTTTGGCTACAAAACTTTTAGTAGCCAAATGTTTGATTTTCTTTTGGCTACAAAACATTTAGTAGCCAAATGATTGTTTTTCTTTTGCCTACAAAAAATTTAGTAGCCAAATGGTGGATTTTCTTTTAGTTACAAAACTTTTAGTAGCCAAAAATATACTTTTTTTTCCCTTTTCATTGGCTACAAAACGTTTAGTCGGCAACATCATATTATGTTTTATTGCTAATAGTATAATGTATCCATAACCTGTCTGTATTCCATTCAACCTGTAATACATACATAAATAAAATGATACATAAATTATCAATCATTCCACAATCTGCATCCGTATACAAAAAATAAATTACTATAACTGTCCAAGTACATACAAATGAACTATTGTCAAAAGTAAAATAATAATTCCATACAACATATACAATCATACAAAAAGTAAAGCCCTCCATATACAAAAATTACATTTACCATACCATGTGAAATGACCATTTGGCATGGTACAAATTACCATCGTAATCTGTACCACGACAAAAGGTGATGTATGTACCAAGGCAAAAATACATCTATGTACCATGACAAAAAATCAATCTAGTGGAAGGCGTCAAAAGGTGATGTATCTACCATGACATCAATTATCTGTTCGCTGCCAATAGTTTTCTGTAGTAGGAATAGTTAACTGCACAAAAGCTAGAGACGACAATAGTATTATATTACTTCTATACCATAGTACAATTTCTTCTCCACACACCAACATATCTCTGCAAGTCCACGCAACGAAGTCATCTACAAAAAACAAAAACAAAAAAACATTATAATTGAACCCAAAAATGCCCAACTTCATGAATGAATTTGGGAACAAGTGACAAATAAAAATAAGTGAGAAGCAACCTTCCATGATGAATCAATTATCAGTCATTGTACAGTCTCTCTAAAGTCTTTTTTAGAAGGAACATTATTAAATGCAAAACAATCATTACTAAATCTTTCATTAGTAACATATAGCTAATGTAATAATCTTCTATTTGTATGCAATCATTACTAAACGGAGGTTCGGGGGCTGTTTTCAATTTTCGCCCCCGAAACGCCCTTTTTCGACTAAGTGTTGGGCGTATTCGGCTCTAAATCCCAACCTATAGGTCCGAATAACATTTCGTCAGTTGTCACAAGTCATATTTGGCATGGGGAAGCTGTCCGTGTTGGTAAAACGTAGGTTCGGGGGCTGTTTTGAATTTTCGCCCCCGAAACGCCCTTTTTCGACTAAGTTTTGGGCGTATTCGGCTCTAAATCCCAACCTATAGGTTCGAATAAAATTTTGTCAATTTTCACAGGTCATATTTGGCATGGGGAAGCTGCTCGTGTCGGCAAAACGGAGGTTCGGGGGCTGTTTTGAATTTTCGCCCTCGAAACGCCCTTTTTCAACTAAGTTTTGGGCGTATTCGGCTCTAAATCCCAATCTATAGGTCCGAGTAACATTCCGTCAGTTGTCACAGGTCATATTTGGCATGGGGAAGCTGCCCGTGTCGGCAAAACGGAGGTTCGAGGGCTATTTTGAATTTTCGCCCCTGAAACGCCCTTTTTTGACTAAGTTCTGCGCGTATTCGTCTCTAAATCCCAACCTATAGGTCCGAATAAAATTCCTTCAGTTGTCATAGGTCATATTTGGCATGGGGAAGTTGCCCCTGTCGGCAAAACGGAGGTTCGGGGGCTGTTTTGAATTTTCGCCCCTGAAACGCCCTTTTTCGACTAAGTGTTGGGCGTATTCGGCTCTAAATCCCAAACTATAGGTCTGAATAAAATTCCGTCAATTTTCAAAAGTCATATTTGGCATGGGGAAGCTGCCCGTGTCGGCAAAACGGAGGTTCGGGGGCTGTTTTGAATTTTCGCCCCCCGAAACGCCCTTTTTCGACTAAGTGTTGGGTGTATTCGGCTCTAAATCCCAAACTATAGGTCTGAATAAAATTCCGTCAATTTTCACAAGTCATGTTTGGCATGGGGAAGCTGCCCGTGTTGGCAAAACGGAGGTTCGGGGGCTGTTTTGAATTTTTGCCCCCGAAACGCCCTTTTTCGACTAAGTTTTGGGCGTATTCGGCTCTAAATCCCAACCTATAGGTCCGAATAAAATTCTGTCAATTTTCACAAGTCATATTTGGCATGGGGAAGCTGCCCGTGTCGGCAAAATGGAGGTTCGGGGGCTGTTTTGAATTTTCGCCCTCGAAACGCCCTTTTTCGACTAAGTGTTGGGCGTATTCGCCTCTAAATCCCAACCTATAGGTTCGAATAAAATTCTGTCAGTTGTCACAGGTCATATTTGGCATGGGGAAGCTTCCCGTGTCGGCAAAACAGAGGTTCGGGGGCTATTTTGAATATTCGCCGCCGAAACGCCCTTTTTCGACTAATTTCTGGGCATATTCGGCTCTAAATCCCAACCTATAGGTCCGAATAAAATTTCGTCAGCTGTCACAGGTTATATTTGGCATGGGGAAGCTGCCCGTGTCGGCAAAACGGAAGTTCGGGGGATGTTTTGAATTTTCACCCCCGAAACGCCCATTTTCGACTAAGTTTTGGGCGTATTCGGCTCTAAATCCCAACCTATAGGTCCGAATAAAATTCCGTCAATTTTCACAAGTCATATTTGGCATGGGGAAGCTGCCCGTGTTGGTAAAACGGAGGTTCAGGGGCTGTTTTGAATTTTCGCCCCCGAAACGCCCTTTTTGGACTAAGTTTTGGGCATATTCGGCTCTTAATCCCAACCTATAGGTCTGAATAAAATTCTGTCAATTTCGACTAAGTGTTGGGCGTATTCGGCTCTAAATCCCAACCTATAGGTCCGAATAAAATTTCGACAATTTTCACAAGTCATATTTGGCATGGGGAAGCTGCCCGTGTTGGCAAAACGGAGGTTCGGGGACTGTTTTGAATTTTCGCCCCCGAAATGCCCTTTTTCAACGAAGTGTTGGGCGTATTCGGCTATAAATCCCAACCTAACTGTGAAGGCACTATCCATATTTTTTTACAATATATCCATCTGCTAACTCAATCTTACTTTGTACCTCATCATCAGAGATAATTTCTTCACCTAAGTTGCATGTAGATGCCATCTTTGGAGAACTGATGAAGTCACCCTTGTCATGGAAGACAGGAATTTTAACCTCATCTTCACTGGAGAAACATGTTTGCCTCTGATCACAGTAATGTTCTCAGATAGAAACCAGATAATATAATAATGGAGTTGTGGACTTCCATATAGAAATTAAATTGCTCCACCGCATTGTGTTTTCATCTTTTGGGCCATGTTCATCAGAAAATAAATTACAATTTGCTATCGAAACAAAATTTAAAATGAAAACATTCAACCCCATATCATTTTGTTTCTTAAAACACGATGAAGCAATTCGATTTCCACCAGATTTCCAAAATCAAGACCACGGTTTTGCAGATGCAAAAGAGATCATAAATCTATCTCATACTTGCCTGGTTAAATAAAATAGCCGTCGTTGTTCCGTGATCACGTTCACGAGTATCTGCATCAGAGACATGTTTAATATTCTGAGAATCCATCAAGGTGATTGATGATTGAAAAAGTAAACAAGGGTGCTAAAACAATAAGAGATCATAACTAAGTGCACCTACATTGCTAGTAGCATTTGCTTATTGAGGCTACATGGAAATTTGAATTAAAAGGCCACCAAGAAGAAAGTAGTTAACTCTAGTTACTCTACTTAAATCTTACCTCCGAGTACCTCAAGCTGTGATTGAATTTGTAGTCCTCCCTATCCAAACCACAAATAATAAATAAGATGAGATCATAAAGATACCAACAAATGACGCAAAAATATTACAACTCAAACCACACCATGAATTTAAGCTGCAATCCCAGGCTAAAGGGAAAGGTTATGGCCATTTTGCTTTCAAATGGAAAACAGGAAAAGCAGAGCAATGCTCCACCTCATGTGCGATTTTCTTCATGAAGAGCACTCTTGCTCAATAAATCAGACAAGAGACGAAAATGGACTCTTTTGAATATGAAGGAAAAGCTGAAGGTGACAGGACTAAAGGGTACTAAATTTTTGTAATGTAGCTTAATCAAATAACTATAACCTAGACTTGAGTTTGTGCCCTGATTGCTCATTAAAGACATGGCACTTCTATTTCTTCCATTTTAGGGTTGCGTTATAATTCTTATACAAGCAAAAATTTAAAAATTTCAACATAAAAATCATTGGGGTTAAAAAAAAAAGAGTAGATTTTTTTTGGAGTGCAGGCATAGTTGTCAAATCGTGAATCAAAATCCTCTTCTATGAATAATGAATTGAACTGAATAGTGAATTCTAAGATTTAGCGACAAGTTAAAAAACAAATAAAAACACATGTTGGCATGCCAAGATTAAAAAAATAATATAAATAAATAAATAAAAGTGGAATGTAGAGATCCAAAAAAAAAAGAAAGAAAAATCCCCTTAAAGAAAGGAAAAAACAAAACCCAAAATGAAGCCAAGTAATTAATCTTCAACCATGGTCCCTCCATATGAATCCCATTTCTCCATTCCACTCTATCAAATGATTAGAGCAATAATCAAACCCTAAAGGACGAAGTCTTCTAATTTCCTAACCCATATTAAGTTTAATTTTCCTGTCAATATGCATGATGTTGCTTTTCTATATTTGTGCAATACAATTAGTTTTTCTTTTGCATGAAAAATACAATTCATGAACTAACTAAAAACATTAAGACATTTAAGCTCTATTTGTTTTGATTTTTCAAAATCTGGTTTTTTACAAAACTTCAAAACTAGTTTGGTAAAAAAAGAAAAAAAAAATGAGAAGCACAAAAAAACACTCATTATTTTCATAATGTTTTCTCTGTTTTGGGGTGGAAATAATTTTTAAAAAGTTAAAAATATCTTTTTTGGTGTTCATGTTTATCAAAATGGTTTCAAATTTTTTTTACAAGGAAAATACAAAATTAAAAAACAAATTTTCGCCCTCGGAACCATGTTCGACTAACTGTAAGGCATATTCAGGGGCTGTTATGAATTTTTGCCCTTGGAAAGTTCTTTTTTGAGTAAGTTTAGGGCGTATTCAGCTCTAACTACCAACCTACGGGTCCGAATTACGTTCCGTCAGATCTCACAAGTCCTATTTGTCATGGCGAAGCTATCCGTGTGAGCCACCCGGTCGTTCGGGGGCTGTTTTGAATTTTCACCCCCGAAACGCCCTTTTTCGACTAAGTTTTAGACGTATTCGGCTCTAACTCTGTACCTACGGGTCCGAATTACTTTCTGTCAGTTCTCACAAGTCCTATTTTTCATGGCAAAGCTATCCATGTGAGCCACACAGTCATTCGGGGGCTGTTTTGATTTTTCGCCCCCGAAACGCCCTTTTTCGACCAAGTTTAGGGTGTATTTGGCTCTAACTCCCAACCTAAGGGTTCAAATTACGTTCCGTCAATTCTAACAAGTCCTATTTGTCATGGCGAAGCTATCCGTGTGAGCCACACGGTCATTCGGGGGCTGTTTTGAATTTTAACCCCCGGAACGCCCTTTTTCGACTAAGTTTAGCGCATTTTCGGCTATAACTCCCAACCTATGCGTCTTCCTAACAAACAATTTGAACAATGGCATGATGAGGTTGTCAATCAAAAGAAAAATGTTGATTCAATCGATGTCATAGCCTCCTTTGTAGTCTACACATATTCCAAGAACTTAAGTCCTAAGATCATTCTATTAACAATGACAATAGACAAAGCACATGCAGATATAGTTACAAAAGCCAGGATTTCCTTAAATCAATCCATGTAGAGTGACACCTTATAATAAGAAAAATGACCTATGATATTGTGGGACACTAATTGAAATTGAATTGTTATGAATTACCAAGGGTAGCAAGTAACAATATGAGCACAATTTGAATAAGAGATAAAACTTTGATTTAGACAAAATAGAAATATCATACCATACCCATGATCATAACCCTTCTAACTTCTAAGTTTGACTAATACCAAATGAAACATTTAAGTAAACCATAAATTGTTGTGCTATGAAGTACCTAAATTTAGTCCTTAGGCCTATTTTCCAGAGGTAAGATCAGAACAAACTTCTTCAGCAAAACAAACTAATCACATTCCCAAACACCCAACTCAAACTCATCTACCTAACCCAATGGACTTCCTTACCTACTGTAGATTTGCCACAAAGTTATGCACAGAGTAGAACTTGCCTAGGAAGGGAGTCTTCATCCATGATTGGATGGGTAGGTTACCTGAAAAAGACACACATAGATTTACACTTGTCTGAAGCAAGATAACTAAAGCTGTTCAAGCTTCGGGTCGACCAAACCTGGCTTAATGTCCTCTAGTTCTTGAAGTTTGGTGTTGCCATCTCTACCCTCGCAATGGCTTAGGGGAATGTCTTTACACAAGTCATTGGAAATTGATGGAAACTGAGAATAAGCTTTAGGAAATTTCTTATACATCTCCTCCATTCTCCCACATAGTTCATCTTTGCGATCCAACTCAATAAGAACCTATGGGCAAAAACCACAAATCAAACCAACCAGATTTGGAGATTAAAAGATTAGAAAGACGTAAAAAATACTTCCAGTCATTACCTGTGCAGCATCGTCCTTGAATATTGGGTAAAACCTGTGCCTGCAGTACTCATTGAAGAGGAGTGTAAGGATAATCAGTAGAATGGTGAAAGTTGATGCAACTGTTGATTCTTTCACTGCAATTCTGTACTCACACAACTCTTCTCCTCATCTATTAAGCTTTTTGTATTCAAGAAACTACACTCGGAGATTAATAAATCATGGACTCATGATGCTATCATTAAGATGTTGGCAAAGTGGCGTGCTATGTTATTAGCTGCATCCCTTTAAGTAATATTCTATGCTCAAATCAAAGGAACTAATGTTTCTTCTCTTCCCTTTTTTTCCTTCTCGTCATTTGTAATACTTTGTGGAGAATAGTTTCATAAAAATAAAACTGTCAACTATCAGTTTGAAAAAATAAATATTAACATCGCTTCAAAAAGAGAGAACACCATATTGTTGTTCTCTCTTTCTATATTAGTATAGATATATAATAAAAAAACTTTTAGAAAAATGGCAGGTCACTTCAAATATTATAGTCAAAAAAATACTAAGACATATGAGGGATACACCCATAACTTTAAGTGTTTAAAGGCACCATCACAAAGCACACCTTTGACTATAACAAGACTCATAATGGATAACAACACCCTTCACTTCAACTCAAGGCAGTTCAGGACTATCTTTCTTTGAAGTGAGTCTCAAAAAGGCTTTGTAGAACTTTGAAAGTAATTACCTTTTTAAAACTCCACTCATAAATGGTAATCTTTTTTGTAGACCCTCTAGGTGAAGAAGGCCTTGTACTACAGTCACAGGAATAGCAAACACAATAATGAAACCGATGGAGGCCAGAAGAGTCTAAATGAGGAGAAAAAAAAACAATTAGAGTGTAAATCAGGGGGGGGGGGAATTAGAGTCTAAATCAGCATGTACCTGCAAAGTCAATTAGAAAAGGGAATTGAAAACACTTCTTTCAAACTAATAACTCTTGAATCCAAAATGACAATAATTTCCATAAAAAATCCCCCAAATCAATCCAAAATAATCAAATCCAACAATCAGAATAGCTTCTCTAATTTAGCCCTAGCTCAATTTCATTCTAATCACACAAAAAATAATTCAATCTTGATTTTAAATCATCATGTACCTGGTAATCAACAGTTGGATAAACATAAACAAAAGTGTTTCCTCTAGGTTTCCAACAACCAAATCAAACAACGATCATATAACCAATTACACACATATACAGACTTCAAATTTCCGTTTTCACCATTAGGGTTTGGAAATCGAACAATCAGATACCCAATTACACACACACACATATAGAAATCACTGAAGCTTTACACACACACACACACATATATAACTTTGAACATAGATTATGAACCAACAAAAATCAAAACAGAGAGAAGTAAATGGTAGGGAGATTGTCATCGATCTGGTGAGGAAAAGAGAAGATGAGGAGAGAAAAAAAAATGTCTGAAGCGTTAATGGAGCGAATCAATGGGAGGCGAGGAGGCAATGGTGAGCTGCGGTCGCAATGTTTGACAGATGGAAGATTGAGGAATCGTGGTCGTCTGACGCAGAAGAGAGGCGGTGGTGATCGATTCTCGAGAGAGAGAGAGGGAGAGCAAGAGAGAGATAGAATAGAACCGTGTGTAGACTAACAGATTTGGGCAAAAATTTAGGCGCCACGATGAAATGTTTTCCACTAAATTTTTATACATATTTGGCGACAAAATTTTAATCGGGAAATTGAACAAATGACGACTAAAATTATATTAGTAGCCAAAATATGAAGTAATGCCGACAAAAAAAATTTTTAGTCGCCTATTGTTACACTTTTGGCGACTAAATCTGTTTTAGTCGCCAAATTTAGTGCCAAAAGTGTAGATTCTTTGAAAATTTTAATTACAATGGGTGACTAAACATTTTAGTCGAAAAAAGTCAGCTAAAGGCGACTAAAATAATTTTTTGTCGCTGAAAGAAGTTTTTGGCGACTAAAACTTTAGTCGCCAAAGAGAAAAAAATAATTTTTTTATTTTTCATTCGGCGACTAAATATTTTAGTAGCCAAAAGTCAATATACAACGACTAAGTTTTTTTTTTTGTCGCCAATTCTGGTATTTTTAGCAACTAAATTTTTTTTTAGTCGCCAATAATGAATATACCCCGACTAAAATAAATTAGTAGCTAAATATTTTACTTTTGGCGACTAAAAAAAATTTTAGTCACCAATTCCATAACTTTTGGCGACTAAATATTTTTTAGTCGCCAATTTTGGTCGCCAAAGATGCATTTTGTTGTAGTGCACCTTAGATAACAAAGCTACCATTTTGGCAGATCATATCAAGGTATTAACACAAGGTCTACATGAGTCGACAAGAAAATAAGAAATAAGTAATACAAAATATATGTATAGATATATAATAATTACAAAATCATGTCTTAAATACAACAAGGGATTTATCACTTACAATCTCAAAATGCGTTTACAAAATTAGTTTCTAATTCTCATAAGGTAGTTGTACGTCTTCAAATGCTTCAGCCTTACCTTTGACCGGTCTAATAGTCTTCAATATCTGGCATGAAACGCCATGAGTTTTGAATGTTTAGTAAACGCTCACATACCCTGTCCATTTTTTTCTAATATAATACACCATTACAATTATAACAAGGAAGTAATGAAATATGATATTCATGTCAATAACAAAGGATTACAAGGTTAGATGTTAGTAATTTAGAAATCTCCCAAACAGATTTCATCCTCCCAACCATAAGAATCGGACACCAGACTATTCGAAACGCCCCATTTTGCTGCTTTGCAGAACTTACCGCGGATGCCTATAACGATTATATACTACGCAATGCCATCGGTGGACCCCAAAAAGGATGGCAAAAAGAAAAAGGTTTTATCATCTTGAATCCAACTTTATCCTTCCAAAAAAAAGTTCTATCTTCCTGAATGTCCCATCTAGAACCAACCTTATCTCACCAAATCAAACAATCGCAAAGAGTCCGAATACGTCTGTTCCATACTAGGGTTCATGCGATAACCGCTTGCATAAAACTTAACCTTTAGTTAGGGAACACATCTTATCAATCCATACTTAACACATTATCATCTCTTTATTATTCAAGTGATCGAAAACCCAATACCACCCCAATCAAGTTTTCCGTAAAGTTAGATGTCTTAAATTAAAGTTACAACAACTTAACAAGATAGTAATATCCACATAAGCATGAGCATTATCAATTGAATAAGATAAGGAACATAATCATAACACATGCAATATCATACCAAGACATGAACAAGTGATAATAAACACATCCATGTAGTCAAGAACATAAATTTACCCAAAAAAGTAAATTTCGAAATTTGGTGCACTTTAAAGATTGCAATTAAAGAGGCATTTCTAGATTTTTCCTATACTTGGCCTTCCTATGGTTTGTAGAATTTTATCTAGTTTTAAAACATCTTTCAAAAGTGGCATAGCTTTCTAGATTTTTAGTTATTCAAGAAATACTCCAGTGTTACCTAGATTCATCGACTGTTACGAAAATAGGGTTTTCTCTCAAACCGCTCACTCTTTTTCCATGAAAGCTAACACTTGAAGGAAGCTTGTGACATAAAAATGAAGTTAAGGAGATTTTTTTACATTTTTCTGGAATTTTCGCAAGTGGGCTAAAAAACTGGTTCTTTGAGCACAAAGCTTAAAATAACAAAGAAAGTAAGAAAAGAGGGTAATCATTTCTATTGTAATGAAAACAAGATAAATAATATTTTGAACTCAGAAATTTGAATTGAAGGTTTGCCTTTGGCAATTATGAGAGATAGGTATAAAAAAAAGATAGTTTTGCATCGATTAAGAAAAACACAAGTATGGAACATGATTCAACTCTTTTCATTTTTAACACAAGAATACCATTAAAACACATCTAAAATTAATGTTTAGAACCTCTAAGAACATGTATTTGAAAAAGGAAAATAAAAGAAATGGTTGTGTTGTGGCTTACTTGTTACTTAGCTAGGATATTTATGTAGGTTTAGAGAAGAGAAAGAGTTAGAGAATGAATTAGACCCCATCCCCTTTTATATAGATAATAATGAGTAATTACAAGAGTGCCACAAGGCACAAATTATGGACCAACCCATTACACCAATTAAGGGAAAATAAAATCAAACAATATTATTTCCTATTCCAACACTCCCCCTCAAGTTGGTGCGAAGATATCTCTCATGCCCAGCTTGTTGAGAATGCCATTAAATGGTTTTCTCCCTAGTCCCTTGGTGAGAACATCTGCTAGTTGGTCCTCAGTCTTCACAAATGGAATACATATGGTGCCACTAATAAGCTTTTTCTTGATGAAGTGCCTATCAATTTGCACATGCTTAGTTCTGTCATGTTGAACTGGATTATGAGCGATATTGATTGCGGCCTTTTTGTCACAATATAATCTCATGGAATCGTTCTGATGTATCTCCAAGTCTTCCAACAATAGTCTAATCCATAGTAACTCACATATACCTTAAGCCATAGCCTTGAATTCTGCATCAACATTAGATCTAGCAATCACATTTTATTTCTTACTGTACCACGTGACTAGGTTGCCTCTAACAAATGTGCAATATCCTGAAGTTGATTGTCTATTAGTGACTGATCTAGCTCAATCTGCATCAGTGAATGCCTCCATACTGAGATGTTCATGTTTTGAGAAATAGAGACTCTTTCCAAGAGAGGCCTTCAGGTATCTCAGGATTCCCATAACTGCCTTTTAAGTGGGAATTTCCAAGAGCATGGATAAACTGGCTAAAGAGCATGGATAAACTGGCTAACCATGCTCACTGTAATGGCAATGTCTGGACGTGAGTAAGATAAGTATATGAGCTTACCCACTAGCCTCTAGTATCTCCCCCTGTTCACTAGATCTCCCTTTTAATCATCACTTAGTTTCTGGCCCAGTTCTAGAGGTGTATCACACAGTCTACCTCCAAGCATTCCAGTTTCCTTTAGCAAGTCAAGTACATACTTTTTTCTGGCATATGAAGATGCCATCCTTGGACCGAGCTACTTCAATACCCAAAAAATACTTTAAATTGCCTAAGTCTTTAATTTCAAACTCCTTGGCTAAGTATTCCTTCAAACGAGGAATCTCCTCAACGTCATCTCTTGTCAGAACAATATCATCAATGTAGACAATAAGAGTTGTGATCCTACCATGTGAGGAGTGTTTCACAAACAAGGTGGGGTCAGCTTGACTTTGCTTGAACCCATATTTCAGCATAGTTTGAGCAAATCTTTCAAACCAAGCCCTAGAAGACTGCTTTAGCCCATAAAGTGACTTTTGGAGCCTACATACTTTACTTTTGGACTTAGCATTTGCAAAATTAAGGGGAATATCCATATAGACCTCCTCTGCTAGGTCTCCATGAAGGAAGGCATTCTTCACATCAAACTGATGAAGTAGCCAATCCAAATTGGTAGCAAGATAGAGTAAGATTCTCATAGAGTTCATCTTAGCAACCGGTGCAAATGTATCCTGGTAATCTACCCCATAAGTCTGAGTAAAGCCCTTAACAATCAGTCTTACTTTGTACCACTCTATGGAACCATCTGCTTTGTGTTTTACCGTGTACACCCACTTACACCCAACTGGATTTTTGCCTTTAAGTAACTCCACTAACTCCCAAGTGCCACTCTTGCTGAGAGCTCTCATATCTTCCATCATGGCATATTTTCATTCAGGAATAGAGAGAGCATCCTGAAAATTGGTAGGTAGAGTCACAAAAGACACTTTAGACAAAAATACTTTATATGAGGAAGACAAATTAGAATAAGAGACATGATTAGTAATAGGATACTGAATACATGACCTAACCCCCTTCCTATTAGTAATGAGAAAATCAAGATCTGAAAACTCAAGAATAGAAGCACTAGAATCAGAATTACCTGGACTCGCAGGAGAGGGGGGTGACTTTGGACACTCATCTGGAGAAGAAGTTGGCAATAGAGAAGGGGAAGTAGTCTCTTGTATCCAAGTGACTTGCTGTCTGTCCTTGTCCTTGATATAAACTTTGCTTACTTCATTTCCTTAACAACTGCTAGCTCATCATCCTCTATCGGTGCAACCAGTGGCGGAAGTGGAATAGGAATCTCTTCACACCAAAGCTCCCCCTGAAGAGATGACTGTGATACCGGGGAGGTCGGAAAGTAAGGCTGAGACTCAAAGAAAGTGACATCCATAGAGACAAACCATTTTCGAGTGGGAGGATGATAACACTTATAACCCTTTTGGGTAGTAGAATAACCCAAAAAAACACACTTAAAAGACCTAGGATTCAATTTAACACGAGTGGGTGAATGATGATAGATAAAGCAAACACAACCAAAGGTCTTAGGAAAAATGGAGAATCCGGAAGAGGTAGACCCAAACAAAACTTGAAGAGGTGTTTTTTTTTGAAGGACTTGGGTAGGAAGGCAATTAATTAAATAAGCGGAAGTGAGAACCACTTCTCCCGAATAGGATTAAGGAACTCACATCTCAAAGGATAGACAATGGGCGACATCAAGGAGATGGCGATTTTTGTGTTCAACAATACCATTTTGTTGAGGGGTATTAGTGCATAAAGTCTAGTGAATAATGCCATGAGTGGCGAAGTAAATGGCAAAACCAGAGTCAATATATTCCCCCCCCTCAAAAATTTTATCAAAACGTAGAATTTGGACAACTGCCCTAAAATGAGTAAAAACTATTTTATGGAAGTTTTGAAACACAGAAAACACTTCACTTTTATCTTTCATCAAATATACCCAAGTGACCCTAGAACAATTATCAATGAAGATAACAAACCATTTTTGTCTAGTTAACGACACAAAATGGGATAGACCCCATACATCTGAATGAATCAAAGAAAATTGAACTTAAATTTTATTAATAGAAGGGGCAACAGATGCTCTGTGTTGTTTTCCAAGTTGACAAGACTCACATTGAAAATCTAACATATTATTTTTCTCAAAAAACAGAAAGAAATAATTGATTAAGTAATAAAAAGGAGGGATGTCATAAGCAACGGTGCCACAACCAAATGTCGTCCGTGGTGGATAATAACTGAATAGATGAATGAGCTAGTTTGTTTGTTTGATTCAGAATGTAGAGGCCATTTTCCTCTCTACCACTACCAATCCTCTTCCTCGTGATAAGGTCCTCAAAAAGACAATGATCAGGAAAAAAACATTATGCTACAATTTAAGTCATGGGTAATACGACTCAAAGATAAAAGACTAACACTAAAATTTGGAACATGAAGGACAGAGGACAAATGAAGGAAAGATGTGGCATGAATTAAACATTACCCTGACACAAACAAAATAGTACCATCGTAATGCACACTTTTTCTTAACCTGAGGAGGGATTATACTCTGAAAATAAATTAGAGGAGCCATACATATGATCGGAAGCACCAGAATAAAAAAAATACATGGTATAGTCGTACGAGATAGCAATGCACATGGAAAGGAAACCAAGTTACCTAAATTGGCAAAGGAAGAAAAGTGTGCACCTGGAGCAAAAGTGGAGGCTCGATGATCTAGCAAGTGGCAAAGAGCAATCTCAAAATCCGAGATAGATAACCCCAAAACATCAGTAGTAGGAGAGACAACTGGGGAGGAAGATGGTAACTGAACCGTGTCTGAAAGATGTGACCGAGCATTGGCCACTCAGCCTCTAGATTGACCAGACCTACCACCTCGAGTACCAGGCTGGTCTCTTTGGCCACCAGAAGGAGGCCCATGCAGCTTCCAACAAGTCTCTCGTGTGTGGTAAGGTCTACGACAGTAGTCATAGAAAAGATTATCTTTCTCAGATGAAGGACAAGAACCACCAGTCACACGGTCTCCATCGCGAGGGGGTGCAGAAACCAAGGCCGAGCGATTAGTAATGGTAGAAGGAAGCATCGCAGAGCGGCGCCTCTCCTCATTTTGCACAAAAGCAAAGGCTTCCTGGAGAGAAGGAAGCACATCCATGCCAAGTACTCTACTCCGAACCGGATCATACTCCACATTTAGGCCTTCCAAGAACTTGAAGACCCGCTCTTGCACAACAAACTTCTAGTAACTAACAAAATCAGTGAGATAGTCTGGTTTGTAATCCTAAAGGTGATCAAGTCACTTTCACCCATTGCTAAGGAAGGTAAAATATTGAAGGATAGTCATCTCACCTTATACTGACCTTTCAATGGAGCGACGTAACTTAAAAGCTTGGGAGAAATTCCCCTTCCGGTAGTGAGTGGTAGTCACGGTCTCCCAAATATCCTGTGCAGTGTCCATAGAGAGATAGCCCTCTCAAATCTCCGGGACCATAGAATGTATCAACCAACCCATAACGAGGGAGTTGGTGATATCCCACTGATCATAACTCGGGTCTATGGTGATGGGTGCTTATATTATGCCATCAACATACCCCATCTTCCCTCTGCTCTTCAAGAAAATAGTCA
This sequence comes from Camellia lanceoleosa, assembly GCA_025200525.1. NCBI lineage: Eukaryota > Viridiplantae > Streptophyta > Magnoliopsida > Ericales > Theaceae > Camellia > Camellia lanceoleosa. The sequence goes on along the minus strand of JANUSC010000016.1, from coordinate 1,387,335 downwards.
GATTCTACGACCACGCTAGATAGTTCTGACCATTGAATAAAGAAGTGGTGATTTCAAGGCCAGGGTTGAGGCTAGCAATCATAGTAGAAGGTATAAAGGAACTCTCGCTCTTAGGCGGTTGAGAAGCTATGGACTCACTAGTGAAATCTACCAATCACAAACTCGGAAGATGATGGAGAAATAGCAAACACTATGACCACAAAGAGATCATCGAAAGAATGAATTTTTTTTTTAAGGTACCATTTTTTTTATGTAACTAGGTTGAAACCATTACAAGAAGAAGAGAGAGAGAGAGAGAGAGAGAGAGAGAGAGAAGAAAAAATTGACTACAGCGAGAGAGAGAGAAGAACGACATTGTGACAGAAAAGGGGAGTCGACTGAGAGAGCCGCCCAAAGCCTAGGAGTCAAGGGAGACCAGCGAGGCCAAGGAAGCGGAGAACGTCAGCGGGCCCTGGAGTGCTAGAAAAGCTGTCGACAGACTCCCTAGGAGACCATCCTAGGGTACCGAAGGCTGTGGGTTGACTGTTGATGGCCTGGGTGAGAGACTATGAGGGCCGACTAGACTCCTAGGGAAGAAAGGGTTGCCACCAGTGATACTAGGGTGATTGCCGACAAAATAGAAAAAGGTATGGGTTAGGGTTTTGGCTCTGATACCACGTAGGTTTAGAGAAGAGAATGAGTTAGACCTCATCCCCTTTTATATAGATAATAATAAGTAATTACAGGAGTGCCACAATGCACAAATTATGGGTCAACCCATTACACCAATTAAGGAAAAATAAAATCAAAAAATATTATTTCCTATTCTAACAATTTGCACAATTTTTGCTTCTCCTTTCTTCTTTTCCACCACCAAGCTCTCTTCCTCTCTTTACTCTCTCCCAGCCGTGTATGTGTGTGTGAATGTGTAAATGTGCTCAACAAATGGGATGGATGATATATTTATAGAGAATTTGGTATGACAAGTCCAAAATATCCATTGGTTGGAATGGAATGGAATGGAGTTTTACTTAGTTGGAATGTAATGGAATAAGGGATGATTAGGGCCTTAATTATATCATTAATCATGATCTAGTTAGATTTAGGACTAAGTAATTATTTCTAGTTGCAAGTACACGTGTATATATATAACAAATCTATATAGGTACCAAAGTCATAATGGTTCCATGATTCAAGGGATTTTGTACTAAGTGTATCCTAGAAAATCCTAATGCATTTGTCATGACCTGAACTCGCCTCTAGAGGTTAGATCATAACCGGCCAGTAATCATAAGATTACCTACGGCCTCAGACAGAAAATCAAACATATTTAACAAGAAGGGGCCAGAAGTGGAAGCAGACTAATAAATTTTTTCCAATGAGTTTTGCATATATGACATAACAAAAACTTTTCACTTATCTAATTACTCACACCCAATAAAACATAAAAGATTATACATGTCCAAGATCATTCAGAAACTAGCAAACCAAAAACCAAGGTTTATATACAGACTTGGTCATACATGACCATCAAAAGTAAACAAAAGAAAATCAAAACAAAAGCCTCTTGCATGAAACAACCTTGGCTGACTCCAAAATCTCGGTAACCTTTTACAATCTCACTAAGGCTGGGGTTGAACATCCCGCTGCTCACCTACATACATATATATAAATGGAGTGAGCGAAAGCCCAGTGAACAATACCAAAGTAAAGAGGTTAATGAATGAGATTCATATATAAATAAATCATACTTGTATTTAATACATATGGAACACAATTCCCATTCATAACGTACTTAAGGAAATCATAACGGAATGACCTTAGGTCCAATCCATTATACTTAGAACATGTCAAAGGGACGAAACGACCTTGGGTCCAACATGTCCATAGACAAAACGACCTTTGGTCTAATACATTCATATTCAAAACCACCTTTGGTCCAATACATTCATATTCAAGGCAACCTTTGTTCCAATACATTCATATTCAAAACAACCTTTGATCCAACATATTCATATTTAAAATGACCTTTGGTCCAATATGTTCATATTCAAAACAACCTTTGGTCCAATACATTCATATTCAAAGCGACCTTTGGTCCAATACGTTCATATTCAAAAGGACATTTGGTCCAACATATTCATATTCAAAATGACCTTTGGTCCAATACGTTCATATTCAAAACAACCTTTGGTCCAATACATTCATATTCAAAGCGACCTTTGGTCTATTAAATCAATATACAAAACGACCTTAGGTCCTTAGACAAATATACCAAACGACCTTGGGTCCATTCAATCAAATATACAAAACGACCTTAGGTCCATCTCATACAAAACGACCTTAGATCTATCATATACAGAATGACCTTGGGTCCACTATAGGCAAAATGACCTTAGGTCCATTATAAGCTAAATGACCTTGGGTCCATTATACTTTCATCTTTAACAAATCAAATTCAAAAATTACATTCAAAACATTTGAAGTCTCATTCATATTCAGAAATCATAAATTCAGAAACTTACCATATAAGCATTTAAGAAAATAGCATATAACAAAATATCTCTACTAAGATATTACTCACAGTGTTCGGAGTGTTGATTCGTCCTCGTAGATGCTCTTACACAATTCATAAACATACACAAGTTGGATCACAATGCTATTCAATCCGCTCCTTAACTTATTTAATTCTCTTAGGATCTTTCTAACCTTTTAATTCATTTAAAATGCTCGATATATGCTTAAGAGTGTTCAAAAAGGAATGAGAATGGAATTTGGAACAAAATATGACTTTTCAAAAATTTTTGAAATAGGGCACTTTGCTTGAGCGCAACATTGGTCGATCGAACAGACCACTAGGTCTACAAAAGTATTGGATGCATGCAAAGTGTGCTCGGGCGACAAATTTTTCGCTCGAGCGGTGAGGCGGAATTCCAGAATTTCCATAACAGAGTTAAACTTCAAACACAGTTTTAAATCATGGATTTGCATGGCTTATTCACAACTTCAAAGAACACTTAGAAACTCTTTCAAAAACCTAGATTACAAAATTCATGCTCAAAGGATGAAACTCAACGTTCAAACCGAATGAATCTTTCCTCTCTTTTCTAATCATTTATTTATGTTATTTCTTAGCTTACTAATCCATAATAAGTCCTAATTCATGACTAAGAATGCCTGGAAAACGATAAAAACAAAGATACGAACTCAAAACGTCTTTTGAAAACATGCTGAAAATAAGTTAATGGCTAGAGCCATCTTTTGGTTGCTAGAGCCATAGTTCGCTCGAGCCACCATTTGGTCGCTCAAGCCAACTGTGCAGACTACAAAAGTACTGGGAGCTTGCAATGTTGGCTCGAGCCACCATTTGGCTGCTCAAGCCATCTGTGAAATTTCTGGGTTTCAAAATAGAAAGTTTGGCTTCCAAACACAAATTCAAAGCCTTGGGTCATGTACGACTCATTTAAAAACAGAAAATTGCTTTAGAAAACATATATACAAGACCCCTTAAAAATCATTTGCTCAAAATCTCTTTGTTTCAACCAAAATTGAACTTAAACCTCAATGCATGCAAGATTTTCTAAACTCTTTTCTCAAAACTCAACTCCAAAGTGTATAAGCTTGCATGTTTGAACCATACTCTTGAAAATACCTGGAAATACATATGTATGAGCTCAACTTGAAACCATGAGCTCAAAAGTGTTATGAATTGCAAAAATTGAGATAAAAACTTCTATACATGCATCAATTAAACTTCAATCCCCTTCCAAGACTTTCAAAACATGGAATTAATCTTCAAAACTTCATAATTCATGAATGTATGTAAGGTATGATCCTTAAGTTAAACATGGATGACAAAAATCATACTCAAAATAATGGAATACAACAAAATTATGCATGCATGCAAGAATTGAGTTTAGATTCTTCTTCTCAAGCTCATTTCTTTCATTTAGTCATGTAATCTTTTAAATCTCACACATTGAAGTCTCCAATTCACAAATTAAGGTTGAATTACATACCTAGAGTCCTCAATTGCTCCAATTCTAGCAAAAACTTGAGTTGTTATTCACAATCCTTCAATCTTGCAAGCAATTCCAAGCTTCCAAGCCTTTTCTCTCCCTAAAATCAAGTTTTCTCTCTAAAGCTCTCTTTCCCAGCAGATTTTTGAGTCCAAAATGAGTTTAATCACATCTCAACACATATATATACTTGTAATTAACTTAGGCTACTTAAGTAAGCTTAAGGTTAGCTAGTCCCACTTAATTCTAATTGATTTCATCTAATTAATTTAATCTGAATCAAATTTTAATCAAACTTCTCAGTTGGCTCTAAAAATTATGTCAGTCACAATAAACTAACCAATTTCGGTTTCTAACGCCTTTAAGGCCTTCAATTTTTGGATTATAACAGAAATTGCAACAGATATTCTTATGATCAACAGATATGAATCTAAAAACCATACTAGTCACATATTTAGCACTCAAATTTTTAGCACTCCAAAAACCATACGATCACGCTAGATAGTCAAATTTTTTTTTAGTGAATAATTTATTTTTTATATAAATTATATTGAATAAAAATAATTATTTATATATATATATAGTTTTGTATTAATACCGGTCAAAGTAATATATAAATAATATATGTTGCATTTATATTCATGTGATGTTGTAGTGGTATAGTGGAGAGAGTGTGTTGGTAAAGGTTTGGAATGTGGGATGGGTCGATGGTTTGAATCTTGGGAACAGCAGAGGGTAAATTTTTTTTTTTTTTTTTTTTTTCTGAAATATGCTTTTGGCGACTAAAAACAGTGGTCGCCAAAAGATTGACTATTGGCGACGACAAGCGTAGTCGGCAAATGTATAAATAAAAAAATAATAATTCACTATTGGCAACTAAAAGATTAGTCGCTAAATGTATAATTTTAAAAAATGTAATTGACTATTGGTGACAAATGTTTTGGTCGCTGAAGACTAAAACTTTGCCGACTAAAACTTTTTAGTCGCCAATACCTCCGCCGACCATCTATTCGCAACAAAACCGGCGACTAAAATATTTAGTCGGGGAAAGTGAAAAGTCGACTTTTGGCGACTAAAAAAGGACTTTTGGTGACTAAAAATTTAGTAGCCAAACGTGTTTTTTCTTGTAGTGAAACAAATTATCCCAAGTTAACATACAATCAAAAATAAATAAATAAATAAACAACCAGATGCTAATTTCCATTTTCTAAGCCACATCTAGTGGATGTTATGTTCAAAACTCCCATTTGAATGGTCACCTTGGACAATCTCTGGGATAAGTATTGGCAGATTACACCTCAAAACTTTAAGCAGTGGTGTAGGTTGGTCTATGAAGGTATCAGAAAGAGCTGGAGGTAAGTGGCATATCAAACACTACACAACCATTTCCCCCCCCCCCCAAATTGACAACATGACACTCATAGGACTAGGGTCAGATCAATTACACTCTCATTGAACTACAACTTTTCAGTAATTAATCAATCAAGAGCTATACAAACCAGTAATACTATTAATAATAAAAAAAAATCTTAGATTCAAAATATAAGAAGAAACTCCACAGTAACAACTTTTGGCATACACTACAAGAATTTTCACTTTTGGCGACTAAATTTTTAGTCGCCAAAAGTCATATTTTAGTCGCCAATACTCTTTAGCGACTAAATTTTTTGGTCGGGAAATTAGTAGCCAAAGAGTAGTCGGGAAATATAATTGCCGACTAAATCTAATTTAGTCGCCAAATGAGTATATTTGGCGACTAAATATTTAGTCGCCAATAGGTTTGAAAATTAATTAAATAAATACATTTTTGCCGACTAATTTTTTGTCGCCAAAAGCTAATTATTTAGTGGCCAAAAACTTTTTAGCTACTAAATTTTTTAGTCGCCAAAAGCGAATACTAGTGTTTTGGCTACTAAAATTTTAGTCGCCTAAAGTTAATCTTTTTTGGCTACTAAAATTTTAGTCGCCAAATACTATTTCTTTTGGCTACTAAAAATTTAGTCGCCTAAACTTCAACATTTTTTGCTACTAAAAATTTAGTCTCCTAAACTAAGGCATTTTTTGCTACTAAATTTTAGTCGCCAAAAGTCATATTTATTCAACTTCTGGTTTTAGCTACAAAATATTTTAGTCGCCAAATGTTTGATTTTTCTTTGGCTACAAAAATTTTAGTAGCTAAAGGTTTGATTTTCTTTTGGCTACAAAACATTTAGTAGCCAAATGGTTTTTTTTCTTTTGCCTACAAAAAATTTAGTAGCCAAATGTTTGATTTTCTTTTGGCTACAAAACTTTTAGTAGCCAAATTTTTTTTTTCCTTCCTTTTTATTGGCTACAAAACGTTTAGTCAGCAAAAACATGATATTATGTTTTATTGTTAATATTGTAATGTATCCATAACCTGTCTGTATTTCATTCAACTTGTAATACGTATATAGATAACATGATACATAAATTATCAATCATTCCACAATCTGCATCCGTATACAAAAAATATATTACTTTAACTGTCCAAGTACATACAAACGAACTATTGTCCAAACTAAAATAATAATTCCATATAACATATACAATCATACAAAAAGTAAAGCAATCCATATACAAAAATTACATTTACTATACCACGTCAAATGACTATTTGGCATGGTACAAATTACCACTGTAATCTGTACCAAGCCAAAAATACATCTATGCACCACAACAAAAATTCAATTTAGTGGACGGCGTCAAAAGGTGATCTATTAACCATGCCAATAATTATCTGTTTGCTGCCAATAGTTTTCTGTATCAGGAATAGTTAACTACACAAAAGCTAGAGACGACAAAACTATTATATTACTTCTATATAAAAGTACAATTTCTTCTCCATACACAAAAATATCTCTGCAAGTCCACGCAGCGAAGTTATCTACAAAAAAACAAAAAAAAAAAAACATTAGAATTGGACCCAAAAATGCCCAACTTCATGAATGAATTTGGAAACAAGTGAGAAATAAAAATAAGTGAGAAGCAACCTTCCATGATGAATCAATTATCAGTCATTGTACAGTCTTTCTAAAGTCTTTTGTTATAAGGAACATTGTTAAATGAAAAACAATCATTACTAAATCTTTCATTAGTAACATACAGCTAATGTAACAATCTTCTATTTGTATGCAACATGTACCCAAATTCTGTAGCTAAACCAATAGCAAAACCCAATGTGAATAGAAAGTATTCTTTTTACCAACTTCCTCATTATTTGTTTGCAAAAGGCATTTGAATCATTAGATTGGATATAAAACCATCGGTACTTATTAATGTATGTCAATGCCATTTCATAGAGGATATTAGAACATGTGATAAAAATAATAACACACGTGTGTACGTTCACAAAATTAGCAAGTTTAAAACATTCCGTCTGTTGTCACAAGTCCTATTTGTAATGGGAAAGCTGCCCGTGAGAGTCAGACGGAGGTTCAGGGGATGTTTTGAACTTTCGCCCTCGGAACGCCCTTTTCCAACTAAGTTATGGGCGTATTCGTCTCTAAATCCCAACCTACGGGTCCAAATAACATTTTGTCAGTTGTCCCAAATCCTATTTCGCATGGGGAAGCTGCCTGTGTTGGCCAAACAAAGGTTCAGGGGCTGTTTTGAATTTTCGCCCCCGAAACGCCATTTTTCGACTAAGTTTCGGACGTATTCGGCTCTAAATCCCAACCTACGGGTCCAAATTACGTTCCATCAATTCTCACAAGTCCTATTTGTCATGGGGAAGCGTAAAAGTATGAAACCACCGATGGTTCGAAATTTTGAATTTTCGCCCCCGAAACGTCCTTTTTCGACTAAGTTTTGGGCGTATTCGACTCTAAATCTAAACCTATATGTCCGAATAACATTCCGTCAGTTGTCACTAGTCCTATTTGGCATGAAGAAGCTGCCCGTGTTGGCCAAACGGAGGTTCGGGGGCTGTTTTGAATTTTGGCCCCCAAAATGCCATTTTTCGACTAAGTTTTGGGCGTATTCGGCTCTAAATCCCAACCTATAGGTCCGAATAACATTCCGCTAGTTGTCACAAGTCCTATTTGGCATGGGGAAGGCATGCATGTCGATAAACGGAGGGTCGAAATGTTTTGAATTTTCGCCCCCGAAACGCCCTTTTTCGACTAAGTTTTGGGCGTATTCGTCTCTAAATCCCAACCTATAAGTCCGAATAACATTCTGTCAGTTGTCACAAGTCATATTTGGCATGGGAAAACTGTTCGTTTTGGCCACATGGAGGTTCGGGGGCTGTTTTCAATTTTCGCCCCCGAAACGCCATTTTTCGACAAAGTTTTGGACGTATTCGGCTCTAAATCCCAACCTACGGGTCCAAATTATGTTTCGTCAATTATCACAAGTCCTATTTGTCATAGGGGAACTGTCCATGTGAGCCACACGGCCGTTCAGGGGGTGTTTTGATTTTTCTCCCCCGAAACGCCCTTTTTCGACTAAGTTTTGGGCGTATTTGACTCTAACTCCCAACCTACGGCTCCGAATTACGTTCCGCCAATTCTCACAAGTCCTATTTGTCATGGGGGAACTGTCCGTATGAGCCACACGGTCGTTCGGGGGCTGTTTTGAATTTTCACCCCCGAAACGCCCTTTTTCGACTAAGTTTTGGGCGTATTCGGCTCTAACTCCCAACCTACGGCTCCGAATTATGTTCCGTCAATTCTCACAAGTCCTATTTGTCATGCGGGAACTGTCTGTGTGAGCCACACGGTCGTTCGGGGGCTGTTTTAATTTTTCTCCCCCGAAACGCCATTTTCCGACTAAGTTTTGGGCGTATTCGGTTCTAACTCCCAACCTATAGGTCCGAATAACATTCTGTTAGTTGTCACAAGTCATATTTGGCATGGGGAAACTGTTCGTTTTGGCCACACGAAGGTTCGGGGGCTGTTTTCAATTTTTGCCCCCGAAACGCCATTTTTTTGACTAAGTTTTGGACGTATTCGGCTCTAAATCCCAACCTACGGGTCCGAATTACGTTCTGTCAATTCTCACAAGTCCTATTTGTCATAGGGGAACTGTCCGTGTGAGCCACACGGTCGTTCAGGGGGTGTTTTGATTTTTCTCCCCTGAAACGCCATTTTTCGGCTAAGTTTTGTGCGTATTCGGCTCTAACTCCCAACCTACGGCTCCGAATTCAGCTTCGGCAATTCGCACAAGTTCTATTTGTCATGGGGGAACTGTCCGTATGAGCCACACAGTCGTTCGGGGGCTGTTTTAAATTTTCGCCCACGAAACGCCCTTTTTCGACTAAGTTTTGGGCGTATTCGGCTCTAACTCCCAACCTACGGCTCCGAACTACGTTCCGTCAATTCTCACAAGTCCTATTTGTCATGCGGGAACTGTCCGTGTGAGCCACACGGTCGTTCGGGTGCTGTTTTGATTTTTCTCCCCCGAAACGCCCTTTTTCAACTAAGTTTTGGGCATATTCGGCTCTAGCTCCCAACCTACAGCTCCGAATTACGTTCCGTCAATTCTCACAAGTCCTATTTTTCATGGGGAAACTGTCCGTATGAGCCACACAGTCGTTCAGGTGCTGTTTTGAATTTTTCCCCCGAAACGGCCTTTTTCAACTAAGTTTTGGGCATATTCGGCTCTAACTCCCAACCTACGGCTCCGAATTACGTTCCGTCAATTCTCACAAGTCCTATTTGTCATGCGGGAACTGTCCGTGTGAGCCACACGGTCGTTCGGGGGCTGTTTTGATTTTTCTCCCCCGAAACGCCCTTTTTAAGTGAATTTTCTATGACTTATCCTATTTGTCAAGTGGAAGTTGTCCGTGCAGGCCATATGTTTCTTTAAATTTACTATGGTTCATATGTTTCTTATCCTATTTTTCAAGGGAATTTTCTAAGGTTCATATGTTTCTTAAAATTTACAAACAAGACATTGTTGTTCCCTCCATTGGCTGCTGACATAATCCCAAATAAGGAATTGTGAAAGTTACTAGTTCTACGCCTTGGACGGGATTGCTTCCATGTCCCTTCAATTACTCCGCCTGATGAGCCATCCCGGGACATGGGATAGATTGTTGGGTCACTTGTAAATCTCCCAGATACCTTATTTTCATGTTTTTGTTCTGGTATGACAACAAAAGATTGTGTTTTGACCGCTTTATGGGATTGGAAAAAGGTTTTTATGTCTTCATGTCCTTGTTGGTCTGCTAGGTCTCTAGGGGTCCAACCATGGTTGTCTGGTTTGTCAATATTAGCTCCTTAGTCTAATAGGAATTTCACTATTTCGGTGTTTCCTTCACAAACTGCTACATGAAGAGCAGTGGATCCATTGCTCTTTGGAAGCGTTACGTCCCCTCCGTGATAAAGAATTTTTTTGAGCAACTCTAAGTTGTTTTGCTCCACGGCAGTGCATGAAAATTGACCCACATCACTAGATGATATGGTGGCACCATTATCTGCTAGTATCTTGACCACTGGTTCATGATCAGCCATGATGGCCTCCCATATTGGCACATTGCCTTCTAAATCTGTAAAGAGGTAGACATGGTTGACTCTTAGCATATAATTAATGAATAAGTTGTCAATCTTGATAGCAATTTGTGCATGGTCAAGTTATCAATAAAAAATTGTTGTAGCACAAAATTTAAAAATAAAAACAAAAACAAAAACAAAAACAAAAAAGTGTAATGTAATGATTGGGAGATGGAGGCAGATATTGTAGTTGAAAAAATTGATACATAAAGTGAATTGAATAACTGAAGATTGGCCACACAAGTGTCGGTCCATATAATAAGTGAACTAATAGTTATAATTATCACTGTCTGATAATGTGAGTTTAAATACAATATTATTTAAGAAAGTCAATGGATAAGAACTTTTGATCTATACATATTTTAATCCTCTTTGGCTTACCATTTCTGTGACCTAATCTATACACAACTTATGATGAGCCAACCTTCACATATTGGAAAAGTTTAAAATTAAAGGATGGTCAATTTCTGCATTATCGATATATAAATTAAGAAATTTATGGAATACGATAACCAAATCCCCCTAGTCTGACTCCCACACGCATGCAAGATCCCGTTGTGGATAAGAGTATAACAAGGTTAACTGAAGATCCAAAAAAAAAGTCAATGATTCCAACACAAATTTGTAATTTCTATCCCAAATAGGAAAGAGCAAACTGATATGCTATATTTCGGAAGTACAAAGAAAATGATAAACTAGGAAAATTTGAGGATGTCGAACAGGATGATATCATTAAATATTTGAATATTAGCTGATGCAACTTATTTGAATATTACATGGCACATGTCAACGCGTTCCCAATAATGGAAATTTCTACTGATATCATAATATCAGTGTGACAGAGAAGGAAAGTTCCCATTCCTAAATGTCTACTTTTAAACTATTGTATGTATTATTGTTCATCTATATTAGAAAGAAAAATACTTTTATTTTTGACAAATAAGTGTTCTGAGTATTAAACAATGATATCTAGAGTTGACGAGTGTTTAGAGCCCAGATAAAAATATAAAGAAAATCAAATATAAGATTAGACTTTGCAATAGGATAATTGCAACCAGGATATACAAGTAGAATTGCAATAATTGAGGAGCACATAGATGATCAAATTGACAAATGGGCACAATATTGAAATTTTAGTTATAATATAATTTAATAGATCTACATCTAATTCAGCTTTGGAATGAAGAATTGGTTGAAATGCTATTTTGTACACACACACACACACAAATGTATAAACTAAGCCATTATCTTTAAAAAAACAATAAGATTGTTGTCATGTGTACTATGTGATCTATTTGACAAAAACAAAAGAGACTGATGGTGGAATCAAAAAATATTATTAAGAAAAACACCGATGATGAGAAAATTGATTATTGAGAAGTAATTAAAACAAAGTGCAAGAAGTAATAAAATGGAAAACAATCAATAATCAAAGTAGTGTTTGATATTTTGACCAATCAATATGGAGAAGCACACAATTCTCACTTCCTTTCGACGCTGCTATGTGTTGATTTTACATAGAAAAAAACAATGAAATTAAGACAAACCCATCTTTAGAAATTCATGAGAAACCACAATGCGAAAAGTCAGTGACGTATACACACCAAAGCAGATCTCCCGTTGTGAATTTTAGCCCCCAAAACGCTGAATTTTCGTCTAAGTTTAGGGCGTTTTCGGCTCTAACTCCGTACTTACGGGTCCGAATTACATTCCGCCAGTTCTCAGAAGTCCTATTTGTCACGGGAAGCGTAAAGTGTGAGTCACACGATAGTTAAAACATTTTTTTCAATTTAGCCCAAACGTCCTTTTCCAACTAAGTTTAGGGCGTATTCGGCTCTAACTCCCTACCTACGGGTATGAATTACATGCCGTCAGTTCTCACAAGTCCTATTTATCATGGGAAAACTGTCCGTGTGAGTCACACAATTATTCGGGGGCTGCTTTGAATTTTTGCCCCCGAAACACCCTTTTTGGGCCAAGTTTGGTGCGTATTTGGCTCTAACTCCCTACTTATGGATTCAAATTATATTCCATCAGTTCTCACACGTCCTATTTGTCATGGGGAAACTGTCCGTGTGAGTCACAGGGTGGTTCGGGGGCTGTTATGAATGTTCGCCCCCAAAACGCTCTTTTTCGACTAAGTTTAATGCATTTTCAGCTCTAACTCCCAAACTACGTATGCTAATTACATTCTGTCTGTTGTCACAGGTCCTATTTGTGACGGGGAAGGTGGCTGTGACGTCCGTACTGTTGTTCGGGGGCTGATTCGCATTTTCTATGATTGGTGTCCCATGCAAGGATTCTAAATAAGCCATGAAAACATAGAATTACGTGCACAGATTGCATTGATGTCTCACAAAATGTTCATTATGTGTGCTCACATTTACAATTATAAACATTTCATGAGATATCATTGTAATTTAATACGCATATCATTGTTGATATAAAAAATAGAGAGGGACTCACAATTTTGGAAAATAATTGAGGAGCAATGCCTTGGATCATGGGAGTTTTTCTAGTGGTGCTAGAGGTACTATCAACACAAAGTGGAGTATACAAGCTGTACATGTCTATGTCATTGTAAGCAACAAAGAACTCATTGAGGGCAACACATGATCAAGTTGATATTTATTATGAACTGAGTTTTAATCCCATCCTTTCATTGTATTTTCTATGGATTATTATGTGATCTATTATGTGTTCCTAACAATTACTGGTTTGTTAACTAACAAAAAAAAATTTAAAAAAAAATTGAGACTTAATTTTGTGTTTTAAGTGTTTATTAATTTAGAAAGTGAATGTATACTTAAATAATATAACTATTTTTGTGTTTTAAGTGTTTATTAATTTAGAAAGTGAATGTGTACTTAAATAATATAACTATAATCTGCCTCTGCTCCTCTCCTTTCTTTCTTTCTTTCTCCTCCTCACTCTCTTCTGCCACAATGAGCTACTATGCTTATGCTTTCCACAGTTAAACAACAATTTTAACTACGAACACGCTAACAACATTTTAATAGTCAATGAAAATGAAAGCAGTCAACCTTTTAATTCTATTAATGACAGATTAAAGATCCTAGAGCAGAGAAGCTCTTAGCAATCAAGTTTTATCCAAAAAAAAATGAAAAGCTAATTAGCCAAAATGAAAATAGTACAAGTTGGGACATCACTCACAATAAAACCTTTGAGGTTTATATAGTCATCCTTTGGAGCATTCTTATTATTGTGCAACATTTGTTCTGCAAGCTGGGGAAATACATCAGGAAATACATAGCATAACTAGGAAATACATTATTGCAGAAACTGAAGGTGTCGACTCAGTGTTGTTGGGAGAGCAGCATAGCAAAAGGAAAATGTAATGAATAATCATAGTTGCCATTAGTAAGCAGCCCAAATTCTGTAACTGTGAGCTATGATTGGCCACCCAAATATGAGAGCCCCTACATATGTGGAGAAGGCATGAAAAATGTCTAATTTAACCAATAACATAGACCCCTTCTAAAAATTAAAAAAAAAAAGACCAATAGCATAAATTCTATGATTAAAACACACTAACCGACGAATGAGTCACCATTAACAAAGCAAAATCCAAAGTATTGCACAAATCAGGAACATTGCTGTTTACATGTTAAAGCTTCTCACCAACCTTAATAGCTTTTAGAGAGATTTTAAGCGTAAAAAGACTATAAATTTCAAATAAAACAAGATAATTATGTTCATTTGGTAAACCTGAGCTACAAAGTAAAAACACCAATAACCTAGAAAACTAGATAACTGACAGAGAACAATACAAAGATCATTAAACAACTAGAGATTTAAGAATTAAACCATAAATTCATATTTGGTTTTGCTGGTGAATCACTCATCCCAACTAACTCAATGAAATGTTATTCCTAGAAAATCCTAGTACTTAACAAAATTTGGAGATTGCATGATGTTCAATGTATGGCTTCAATTGAGACCCCAAGCATGATTAGAATTGTCATGGAAAAAATAATATACAATCTAACTATATCACTAATAAACAAACATAATAAAATCCCCTATACTACAGTCAACCCACAAAAGACGGTAGTACAATCTGTTAACAAGTACCTACAATCCAACGGTAAGAACAAGAAATCATAAACATGTTTGTAAACAAGAATGGTTATTAATATATAATTTCTTTTAGAGTTGCCAACGAAGAAATTTACGAAAAGAAAAAACTTCCTCAAATACATAATAAATCTCTCAACAAAAAGAATTTGCAAGAAATTTCAAGATAGAAAGAGTTATTTTCAACTTCTCCAGCAATAATTTAAAGCTGCCTTCTTTGAAGTCAATTTAGTGACAGATACTTCAATTGTACAGTATGAGAGAGAACATTGCACTTGAGAACCAAAAGGAGTCTATTAGTCAACAATCATCACATTCAATTCTTCATGATTGTCTACAAAAAATTCCCAAACTTAAGCAAAGGCAAAAAAAGGAAATTTATATTCTCTGACATTTTTTAAGATTTTAACTATGATGAAATGAAATTTGTTATGCTTTGGTACATTACGAGACAAAAGGCTTTGCCTTCCCTACCTTCTATAATGATGAAGAAATTGTATTCTTTGCATTGTGAGCAACATGATGACTTCATTATTTGATTCTTGAACATGCACCGCTGTAAAATGATCCACAAATACACTATGCACTGCTCATGCATAATGAACATAGCATAAAAAAAAAATACACCATATGCATGTGTCTATTTAGACGTTGCAAGGTTTTGTGACAAACACCCCACTGAAGCAATACAAACATCTGTGCCCAGAGATTTTAATAATCCAAAGGAGCTACTTGCTTCAAATTAAACTAAAGTCAAGTCTAGAAAAGTATACCTATGGCAGATTCCAAATATCCTTTCAAGAGAAGCTATTCATGGTGTGTTCCTGAAAACCATGAAGATATGCATTTTGCAGCTTGTTCTATACTATCAAATTCTCATCTTTTCATGAATATAGCCTCTATAGCCAGGGATGTATTAGTCTGCAAGTATGATGAAAATCATTAAGCACAACACCCATATTGCAATGCATATAGAAGATGCAACATTAAGTCTAATTTGAGCATATATGAAGATGCAACATTAGTCCTCTGAGCATTAATTTTGTTAATTTAATCTCTAAAATATCTAATTTGAGTCAACATGATTCAATTTCATACGACAATCTAAATCGTTAATGAAATAGTAGTAAAGTCTACTTATTGGCTTTAAAATATGTGTTCCGTGTTGGTTTGTTTGATTGACTTTTTAGAATCTAAAAAGCTAGTTGGTGAAAAAAAATAAAAATTCATGTTTATTTTTGTCCAACTAGTTTTTTACTTTAAAAAAATTCAAAACATAATTTTTGAAGACTCAACCAAACATTCTATGTTTGGTTTAACATAAAATGTTTATTAAAAAAAAAATTACATGAAAAATTTTGGTTTGTCTTCTCATTTTTCGGTGTTTTGACTGAAATATAAAAATTTTCAGTTCAAATGAGCTTTGGTTTAAATCTAGTGTTTAAAGCATATCATCGAACACCTATTGCTCATAGTTTTACAGCACCATAATCACATAACCTTGAAAGCAACGCTGTCAATTGTAGCATTCAGATTCAATTGGAATGTAAAACATCCTAAGCAGAGATGAAAAACCCTAACCTTTGCGATCATCCGAGGCATCATGGAACTCCGTATCGTCCTCATCCTCCGCCGTAAACGCCACAGACACTTGAGGCGCATTACCACCATCCTTCTCATCCGGATACCTCACAATCACCACAGGACAAACACAGTGACGAACACAGTAATTGCTAACACTCCCGAGCCTTCCATTGTTACCTCTCTTGATCGCACCAAACCCTCGACTCCCCATAATCACTGCACTCAACCCTAGCCTCTGGACTTCCAAGCACAGCCTCTCCTTCATGTTGTGGTCCTTCACGATGTGGATCTTGAACGGTATCTGAGCCTCGACAAGCGGCTGAGCGAGAGACAGAGGGATAGCAAGAGAGAGACAGAACCGTGTGAAGAAGTAATGGATTTGGGGAAAAATTTAGGCGCCAATATGAATATTTCCAAGAAAAATTTGAACACATCCGCGACTAAATTTTAGTCGCTGAGGATAGGTTACCAAAAATTGAAAAAAAAAAAATATATTTTGGCGACTAAAATAATTTTTTGTCGCTGAAAGTAAGTTTTTGGCGACTAAAACTTTAGTCGCCAAAGAGAAAAAATAATTTTTTTATTTTTTATTCGGCGACTAAATAATTTAGTAGCTAAAAATCAATATACGGCGACTAGATTTCTTTTTGTCGCTAAAAGTAAGTTTTTGGCGACTAAAATTTAGTCGCCGAAGAGGAAAAATAATTTTTTTATTTTCCGTTCAGCTACTAAATATTTTAGTAGCGAAAAGTCAATATTAGGCGACTAAAATTTTTTTTTGTCACTGAAAGGACATTTTTGGCGACCAAAGTTTAGTCGCCAAAGAGAAAAAAAATCATTTTTTTATTTTCCATTCGGCTACTAAATATTTTAGTAGCTAAAAGTCGATAATTGGCAACTAAACTGATTTTTAGTCGCCAAAACCAATACTTTTGGCTACTAAATTTTTTTAGTCGCCAAAAAGTTTTACTTTTAGCTACTAATGTTGTTTTAGTCGCCAAAACCTATACTTTCAGCGACTTAAAAATTTTTTAGTCGCCAATTTGGTCGCCGTAGATGCATTTTCTTGTAGTGATATCATACAACCATTTCCCCCCCCCCCCAAATTGAAAACACGACACTCATAGGACTAGGGTCAGATCAATTACACTCTCATTGAACTACAACTTTTCAGTAATTAATCAATCAAGAGCTGTACACACCAGTAATAATACTATTAATCAAAAAATTCTTAGATTGAAAATATAAGAAGAAACACCACAGTAACAACTTTTCAATATAGCTTTAAAAAAAAAAAAGATTTTCAATAGACAACCAGATTGCTAAACTCCAAAATCCTTAAAATTGAACAAAATAAGGTTGTGTTTGCATTCATTGATTTAAAGTGAGAGAATTTGAACTTGATTATTATAAAATAAGCCAACATTTTATATAGGATAGGTTGCTCTTCGGATTTATGAGTTAATTTGAAACGATTAGGTCAAAATAGTTAATTCAAATCCTTAAAAACAAGAATTCTGGTAAACTATCTCAACTTCAAGTCATCGCCAAATGTTTTTAATCCAACCCTAACAACTAACAGTTCTGCAAATTAAATCCCTAAATCCATTGATTTCAAAGCCATTTACCCAATTTACGAAACAGATTGGAATCGAGTAATCAAATATTGAATTAGATCAATTCGCACTAAAACAAACAATCACAATACCTAGAGGTACCATTATCAACAACATGGTGCTCAACGTTACAGACAACAGCACCTTAGGGATGGATCTGAGGAGAAGGACATTCCCGACCTTGAGATTGGCTTCTTCTCGCAAAATACGAACTGGCCAGTGTACTTGCCCTCAGTGGCGATGAATAGCTCCTCCTGGTGCTTGAACCGGAATGGCCTGTGTACTTTTTTTTAGGTTCATCTATAAAAATATATTTTAAAAAAATTAATAAATACACTCGAATATAAAAAATATATTCGGTGAACTTTTTAAATATTTTTTTCATAAATGTATTATTTTTAAGTGTAATTATGTTAGATATATCTAAAAATTTTAAAAATTATTTAGAATATTAAAAAAATTTAGTAAAAATAAAAAAATATGAAAAATAAAAAAAAATAAAAATTTTTAAAAATAAATATTAAAAATTCAAACCAAACAAGCTAAATTGTGTTTTGTTGTATGTATGTGGGCTGCTCAGCTGTGCACAAATCATAGAATTGGAAACTATTTTATATAAAATTAAAATTGAAAAAATATATACAATCACATTTATTTGGAAAGTCTGATTAAAAAGAAAAAGGATTAAACACACTTATTTGAAAAATGAGATTAAAAATAAATATTATTTAACTCAATTAAATTAGATGTGATCAATTTTTTTGGTCACACTTCAAATAAAAATGAGATGTTTTTAATTCCTCAAGGATATCAAAGCCACAACCCAACTCAATTTCAACTCAACACAAGTATAACCCAAGGATTCTAAACTCATGATTAACCCCCTTTTAGCAATTTACAACTACCAATTTGATATACTCAACTACAGACAACCCGACACAAGATAAATGCTAAAATTCATGAGACCCAAATAATCTCAAACTAATCAACAATTCATTATTTAAATCCCTTAGCTCAATCACATGATTATTTCACAATTCCTACTCTTTTACTCGTTAAGCATTATTAATAAAATTATGGCTTTGCCTCTCTCTAAACATGAACATGATAAACCACTCCCCAATTAACCCAACAACAATCAAGTTCCCATATCACAACCTTGAATATCAAATCTTAGATCCTTTTTTACGATTTTCGAAAAATCCATGACAAACATGGTTTTTATGCAATAAAACTTACCACATGTGTATCTATAGACGAAGTATTGAAAAAGATCAAAGAAATCCCTACCTCAAGAGAGAAGAGGAGAAAAAGTCAAAAAATCAACTTCGCCAGAATCCGATCTCCACCGGTCAAAACAAAGCTCTCGGTATGCTCGTCATTTTGGTATAAGGAACTAGTATCAAAATCTTAACGGATTCTTGGGATCAAAAGAAAATGCAAACATTTGAGAGTTTGGGTAGAGAGAGATGAGAGAAAAAGAGAGAAAAGATTGTAGAGAGAGATATATATTCTGAAATGAGGGGAAAAAAGGCAAATGACCAATATATAGCTGAAAAGCATGAAAAACGAAGCAGATCACGCGCCAGGCCGCACGTGCGGCGCCCTCTCCCACACGTATGGAGTGGCCTCCCATATGTGCGGCTCTCACCCCGACACGTGCGGCCTCTCTCGCACTTTCTCTTTCGCACTTGCATATAATGCAGTCTTGCACACAGATTTCCCCTGTTTCCTGCACGTGCGGCCCTAGCCTTCTAGCCCGGAAAATCCTCAACTTCTTTCCCAATACTCCGGAGCCGACCTCACACCCTCCAAAACGAGTGAAAACCTGGAATTGAAACAAATACAACTGAAAATTTTGAGAGATAGTTTTCAACAACAACTTACCCAACATAACTTAAATGGAAACAAGACGGTTTTCGAACCGGTCATCACTATATATATATATGTGTGTGTGTGTGCGCGCATGTTGTAGTCTAGGCCTACACTCTTATATATAGGGCTGCAAACGAACTGAGCCGAGCCGAGCTTTGCTCAGCTCGAGCACGGCTCGTTTACTTACCGAGCTCGTTTATTGAGCTCGAGCTCGAGCTTGGTTCAATAAGAAACTGGGCTTGAGCTCGGCTCGACTTGGCTCGGCTCGTTAACATTAATGAAACTTGAGCTCGGCTCGGCTCGGCTTGATAAATTTTTTTTTAATATTATTTATATTATTTAATATATAAATAATATATTTATTTCTGTATTTTTAATTACAAAGTTTTAAATGAAATAATTTTGGTTAATGAATCTGGTTGTTCAATTGTTCAATTTTAGTATCATATTTTGATTTCATAATCCATTTTCTTCATCTATATGTGCTGCTTCCGCCTTTTTAGTATCAGAGCCAAGTTATGTTGTATCCTGTTTCTAACTGCTCTGTTTCTTCTCATCAATCTTCTCTTTCGTTTACTTGATTAATCTTGTTTTCAATTCATCTTAATCACCCTCAAGATCAGTCTGTGTTTATCCACCTAGTTTAAGTCACCCACTTTCGTCCCTGTCCTAAGTAAGTCCTTAGAGTTAGGTTGTGTTGGACTTAGGGGTCTTTCGAATAGGGTATGTATGTATACTAGGTATGTGATAAAACTGACAAGAATAGGGTATGTATTAAGATATCTGTAAAACTGATTAATTAAACAGAACAATGAGTCGATTGTTTAGAAGTAACTCATCAGTCAGTTCTAGGTCAACTACTTTGCCCTCAATACCTAATCAGGGATTAGTAATTAATGAAGAAGATGTTGAAATACAAAATGATAAAATTGATTTAAATTGGAATATACCACGATTACCAATTAAAGAAATTTATAAAACTACTTTTTTACAGAATACTTTTCATGTCAACCTACATGTTGAAACAATTGAACAAATTATGCTTTAGAAAAACCCAGGGAAACTTGCCAATTATTTGATGCCAATTTAATTAAAAGACATTTAAAAAATGGAAACAATTTTATTCATTTAGGACTAATTCAAGTAGGGATTAAACTATTAACTCAACAAGGTAAAAATACTTCTGTTTTGTTATGTTTACGTGATGCTCGATTTATTGATTATAATGATAGTTTAATGGGTATGATGGAAACTGGTCTTCATAAAGGTCCAGTACATTTCAACTGTTTTCGTGATTTTACATTAAGTTTACGTGATCCACATATTTTGAAAGCATTAACTTTGAATATTCAATTAAATGGTTCATTTACTAATATGTTAGAAAAAGTTCATAATATTGCTTTAATTTATCGTGTTCATTATAAATGCATGAAAACTAATTTAAATGTTCAAGCTCTGCATAAATCTCCCAAAGATAAAACTCTGTTAATTCAAAGTAGTAATGATGACTCTCATATTAATGTCCCTCAAATGATCGAATGGAAAAATGTTACTCTTCCTGATCAATGGATTATTGATAACGAAAATTACAAACATAATCAACAACAATCTTCAATTCAAGATATTCAAAATATCCAACAATATGATGATGGTTCAGTTCGAATTAAATTTAATCGAAGTCAATCCTCTAGACATAGTACATCTAGTGTCCCTATTGAAATTACAACTGAAGATGAAATATTTACTACTGCATTGTTTCGAAAAAATAGTCAACTGCATCTTGGTCAAACCAGTCAAACTTCCCATAATAAATTAAAAGGAATTGATAATTCTACAACCTCTCAAATTAGTAAACATGTTTACTTAACTCACACCCATTTACCTGAAGAAGATATTGCCTCAAATAATTCCCCAACTCAAACTAATTTCGAAGAATTTATACCTCCAGTAAATCCTCAATTAATGACCATTAAAAAAGATTTTACTCTTGATTTAGATAAATTGCTTATTGACTTTATATCCAAAGAAAATAGGACTAAAAGACATGCTTATCGTGATAAATATGATTCTACTCAACAATCCAGAATAACTAGAAAATGGTATGATTTTATGATTGAATATGGTTTTGAATTATCTTTCTTTGAATATATGGAAAACTATTACAAAAAGGTTAACACAATCACAAAACATAAATGGAAAACTTCTCCTAATACTTCTGTTAGTTCTAAGCATCCTCAATTAGAAAATATAATTATTGATCATCAAGGTTCTGAAGTTCCAGCCTCTCCTTTTAAATTACCTGGATCCGACCCTGAAATTAAAAAAGTTATTGAGCAAAATAATTATACTAATCAATGTTTAAAAAAAATTGGTAAACAATTAGATAAACTAGAAACCAATTTAGATGAACATTCTGCTAAATCTACTAAATCCTTAGATCAACCTTTACTGAATCTCCCTAGTCATCGTTCCAAACGAACTAGCTTAGTTACAAATGATCAATCTACTGTAAAAGCCATTGAGCAATTATTCACCAAATTAACTCCCAATGATCATACTTCTATATCTAAAGATAAAGGTCTTACTATTTTAAATCAACAACCTAATACTGAATCTATGAAATTTAGTATCAGGTTACTGGTATGCTCAAATCTTGGTGGGAAAAATATTTTACTGAAGATAAAAGAGACTCCATCATTTATGCTAATCAAACTGATGAAAATGGTTTACCTATTTTTGATGAAAATATTGGATGTTGTCATCCAGATGGAATCAATCAATTAATCTATACAATAGTTAGACATTTCATAGGCACTTCTACTAATATATATTATCGCATCCATGATCAACTTAGTAATCTTACCTGTCCAACCTTAAGTGATTTTAGATGGTATAAAGATGTATTTACCTCTAGAGTTATGTTAAGAGAGGACTGTACTAAATCATTTTGGAAAGAAAAATTTATTAATGGATTACCTAGTTTATTTGCTCACAAAATTAGAGATGTTCTTAGTCAACCTACTAGTGTTATTGAATATGATAATTTAACATATGGTGATATAATAAGTACCATTCAAAAGGAAGGTTTAAAAATGTGTATTGATCTTAAGCTTACACAAAAGGCTAATAAAGATAAACATAAAGCTAAATATGAATTAGGCAATTTCTGCGAATAATATGGATTACCTCATGTAGCACCCTCTCGTAGGAAATCACATATATACTCTAAACATAAATATAAATCAAAATATTTTAATAAATACAAAAATAATTATTCGCCATCCAAATCAAATGATAAATTCTATACTAAACCAAAAAAGAAATATTACAAAAAATCACATCCAAAATCTAAATCTAATAAAGATGTTACCTGTTATAACTGTGGTCAAAAAGGTCATTATTCAAATAAATGTAAAGAAAAACAAAAATTACAGGATAAAGTTAATCAACTTCAAATTGATGATAACTCCAAAAATCAATTATATGAAATCTTTCAATTAAATCAATCTATTAGCGATTCCTCTTCTGATCATCCTAATACTTCCTCTGATTACCATTCACCTAGTGATGATTCTGATAATAATATTAACATAGGATGTAATGATGTTTGTTGTAAACCAGTTAAACAAATTACTGTTCTTACTAAAAACAATCAAGAAGAATCTGCTCTTATTGAATTGATTAGCAAATTAGATGATCCCAATTTAAAACAAAAATATACTGATAAACTAAAATCCTTATTAATTCATTCTGAAAATAAACCTAAGTTTGATAAACCAATAATTAGTTTATCCAAAACCTTAGAAAGATTTAAAAATAAACAAAAAGAAGTTACCTTTCAAGATTTACAACACGAAATCAACCAGATTAAACAAACAATTAAAGAATTACAAAATAAAGATAAGAAATTAGAAGACAACATTATTACTTTAAAACTTAATAAAAGCCTGGATAATTTCCAAGAAAATCATAATGACTCTCCAAATGAATCTGAACATGATTCTGATCCTATTAATCCTGACAATTTGTTATTTGATAATCGATCACACCAATCTCAATCCCATAATCTTGAAGAAAAAAAGATTAAATCTAACGAATAAGATTTATATTTAAAAATGGTATTCTAAAATCAAAATAGTTGTCAATGATTTTGAATTAGAATTAATTGCTTTAATTGATACTGGTGCTAATTTAAATTGTATACAAGAAGGTTTACTTTCTACTAAATATTATGAAAAATGTCATGAGAAATTAACCTCAGCTAATGATAGTAAAATGCATATTAAATATAAATGACCTAAAGTTCATGTTTGCCAGAATAACGTATGTTTTAAAACATCATTTGTTTTAGTTAAAAATATGACTGATAGAATCATTTTAGGTACTCCATTTATATATTTACTATATCCATTTACTACAACTAGTACATGAATAACTACGCATGTCTTAGGCCAACCTGTTACATTTAAACTTTTATCTCCTCCTGAAATGTTAGAATTAAATCAATTAAAAGATTGTTCTATTTCTCATAAAATTAATCGATTAACTCGGCATTTAAACTTTCTTAAAGAAGAAATTAATTATAAACGCATTGACCAACAATTAACTGATCCAGTGATTATTTCTCAAATCAATGATTTCAAATTAAAACTTGAATCAATTGTTTGCTCATCTTTACCTACTGCATTTTGGCATAGGAAAAAGCATGTAGTTACATTACCATATATTAAAGATTTTAACGAAAGACAAATTCCTACTAAATCTAGACCAATTCAAATGAATCATGAATTACTTGAAATGTGTAAAAAAGAAATTAATGAATTATTAAAAAATCGAATAATTAGTCTAAGTAAATCACCATGGTCTTGTCCTGCTTTTTATGTTAACAAAAATGCTGAATTAGAAAGAGGTGTCCCTCGATTGGTTATTAATTACAAACCATTAAATGCTGTCTTAGAATGGATTAGATATCCTATTCCTAATAAAAACGATTTAATTAAAAGACTCAGTCAAGCCGTTATTTTCAGTAAATTTGGTTTAAAAAGTTGTTTTTGGCAAATCCAAATCCATCCTAAAGATAGATATAAAACTGCATTTAATACACCTTTTGGACAATATGAATGGAATGTCATGCCATTTGGTTTAAAAAATGCTCCTAGTGAATTTCAGAACATCATGAATGACATATTCAACCCGTTTAGTCATTTCTCAATTGTTTATATTGATGACATTTTAATTTTCTCCAAATCACTTAGTGAACATTGGAAACATTTAACTGCATTCTTTTACACAATTAAAAGTCATGGTCTTGTCATATCTGCTCCTAAAATTAAACTGTTTCAAACTAAAGTTAGATTTTTAGGTTTTGATATTCACCATATTACCATTCTACCTATTAGTCGCTCCATAGAGTTTGCGTCTAAGTTTCCTGATGAAATTCTTGATAAAACCCAATTACAAAGGTTTTTAGGATCACTCAATTACATTGCTGAGTTCTACAAAGACCTTAGGAAAGCTTGTCAACCCTTGTTTGATCGGTTAAAAGATAACCCTCCTCCTTGGTCTTCTGTTCATACTGCTATTGTCCAACAAGTCAAACAATATGTTAAATCGCTTCCTTGTCTTGGTATTCCTACTGAGCATTCATTCAAAATTATTCAAACTGATGCTTTTGATATTGGTTATGGTGGCATTCTTCTTCAGAAAGTCACTCCTCAATCATCTGAACAAATTGTTCGCTATCATTCTGGTGTCTGGAATAAAGCACAATTAAATTATAGTACTATTAAAAAAGAGATTTTATCTACTGTTTTATGTATTCAAAAATTTCAAGATGATATTTTAAATCAAAAATTTTTACTTCGTGTTGATTGCAAATCTGCTAAATATGTTTTAGAAAAAGATATTCAAAATCTTGCTAATAAGCAAACTTTTGCCCGTTGGCAATCTATTTTAAGTATTTTTGATTTTGATATTACTTATATACATGGTTGTCAAAATTCCCTTCCTGATTTTCTTACCCGAGAATTTTTACAGGGGGGTAAGGGATGATTGTACCTGCTACACCATTTATTTCTTACCACAAATCCCGAATTACCCATTTCAAAACCCAGATTAAACAACTCCGATACCGCATTCACCGCCTCAAATTAGCCCGACCAACCACTAAACGAGCCCAATATATCAATTACCACTAGATCCTAGCCCGTCGCAATTCACTTGCTCACAATTACAACTGTTTAACTCATCATCAGAATTATTTAGATCTTCTTTCTGGTTGCTAACCATTGTTTCTTGTTTAACAGATGTCTCGTCCAAGGCCTCCCTCCAAGGCTTTGGTCCCATCTTCCAGTCAACCTGTTCAACCTTTTGTTCCTCCTCCTCCTCCTCCTTTGGATCCGGTAAACCAACATCCCAATTTACCCATCGAGATGGTTAACCGTTACCAAGCTCTTGGTAACATTTATCGACCTGATTACTCATCCGCATTGGCCTCCGACCCTTTTGCTTCTAGCCAATTAGTTTCAGTTACTCCATTCCCTGCTAACCCAGCCAGGTCATCCCGATCTGAGTACACCAAATCACATGTTACTAACTTGTTCTACAAAGAACCCAGCCACCCAAAGAGTCAAATCATTAATGAAATTGCTAAATCCTATTTTGGCTCTGGATGCCATTTCATCCTTTCACATCCAGAGAAAACACTCTCCTATTACAAAGATATTTTGATCCACCACCAATCAGTTTTAATCAAACCCATTTATGATCGAACCTATGCTTACAAGGTTCTGTACCATTCTATTTACATTCACAACATTGTTTCCTTAGCTGAATGGGGTCCTCCTTATCAACTTCGTGATTTACCTGGTCACTCCATTCAATACAATTACCATGACTACATTGATGCCTGGTTCAAGATTTTCTTGTATCAAAATGAAACTTTCAGCCATTCTTGGTTCATTTCATTTGATAAAAAATTCAAGTTTGAATTACCTACTTGGTTTTTGAGATGGTGGACTTACTATGGCGCCATTTCAGATATCCGCCCTGGTGATCTTAGTGAAATAATTAATTATTTTGCCTCTGTTTACCCATTCACTGCTCATCAAAGACAATTTCCATTATTGCTAATTTTTATATCCAAATATAAAATTCCATGGATATTTAAGTGGCATTATGGGATTGATGATAACATAATCATCAGTCACCACTCAGTTAAATGGTGGGCTAAGTTCAATGTGCCTAGAATTCTTGAAATTGTCCAAGAAGAATTCCTAATTGATCGATGTGCTCCAACTCCTGCCATTGCTAAAGCCCAGCAGATCCTAACTGTTGCAATCAGTCAAGGAAGTCAGCCTAGTCTTCCTCTAATCAACCTTGGAAGCCCCTCATCTAGTGGTTCCAAGCCCAAATTATCCAAGTCAAAATCCAAAGCTGTTGCTACCCAGCCAGCCCAATCAAAGCCCAAATCAAAGTCCAAGGTAAAGGCAAAGCCCATGTCACCTCCTGCTCAGCCCAAAGGCAAATTTAAGAGTAAGTCCAAGTTATCCAAAGAAGAAGGGATCCAGTTAGTCAGCAAAATTATGAATCAAGATGAGGCCCAATCAACCGATTCAGACAGTTCAGAAGAAGGTTCAGAACGTGCCCACTCTTCTGAAGAATCAACTAATCAATATTCAGGTCCAGAGTTTCAAGATGCTCAGGATCCGTTTGCCTAATCACCCTAGTCAACATTGGATTCTATATAAATGCAAATTAGCTTCTTATATATTATTTATATATTAAATATATTATATATGTTATTTATAATTTAAATATAGATAAACGAGCTGAGCTCGAACTCGGCTCGTTTACTAAACGAGCCTAATATTCGAGCTCGAGCTCGGCTCGTTTAGTAAACGAGCCGAGCCCTTACTGAGCCGAGTTGAGCCGAGCCTGTTCATGAACAACTCGGTTCATTTGCAGGCCTACTTGTATAAATGTGTATTAATCAAGAAATGGTGTGCTTCTCTTTTATTCTTAAATTTCTAGTAGCAATTTTTTTCCCTCTCTTGAATTTATTTTCCTATCAAAACTCCATAAACTCAAAATATGTTTTTATGGGGTAATATCTGGTATGTCTAGAGTATGTGATAATTTTGGTAGGACCTAAGGATGTATTTTTATAACCTAAACAAGTATTCTAAGTTTGTTACTCATAGAATTAGAAAAACAGTCAACTTTCTCTATTTTTGGAAAATTCCAGACAAATATTCTTGAATCCAATTTTATGTCAAAATCTTAATCTCGGTGTTATATTCTAACTAAAATTTGTTTGAACTCAAGAGAGTGAGAGGCTTAAGAGAAAATTGATTTGTGTAATAGTCAATGAATCTGGACAGATCTTGATCATTTTGAATTATCTTAAAATCTAAAATACCTATCCTACTTTTGTAAATTGAGTTTTGAACTAGAGTCATTTATCTAAAAACACACTTGAGGCCAGGTTCTTAGGGCCGATAAAAGTATTTTTTCTAGAATTATTTTCCAACTAATTCAAATATGAAATTCTAAAAATTTGTATTAATGTGCTCTTAATTGGTTTGTAACTCTTATGCGTTATGTTTCTTGAATGTTGAAGTCTTGATATGTAAACTACGATAAATTATTAATTTGTTTTACCATGCATAAATTACTTTACATTTAGGTTGGATTCGTAATTATGTTGACCATGCTTTACTATAACCAAGAACATAATGCACTTAATAAAGGGGAAATAAAATGGGGTAGTAAAGGGTTGCGATCATTGTAGTAAATTTTATGAGATAATGAACAAGGATTCAAGAGTATAATATAGTGGAATGTGTTCCATTTTTGCGAAGTCTTGCCCAAGTGTGTTCTCGAACCCTAACATGGCACATGAGGTATTCTGGCTGCTTAACGGAATTGGGAGGCATAAGGGTGGTAGTGAGGGTCTCACACAAGAAGAGTATCCCTGAAAGCCTATTCCTTTTGGGTAGACCGTGATGTCACCACTCGGGTATGTAACCTAGGTACGTGGGCATCATTGGTAATTGTGCGGTAAGTGATGCGCTGGTGGTTATGCAGTAAACGACGCATTGGTATTGTATTAACCAAGGAGGAGTCAGAATTGCCCGCGACTAGTTTTAGTGGTTGTATAGGAACGATATTCCACGTGGAGTTGCCTAGAACTAACTTAATTGACTGTGATTCTTGAGAATCGAAATTTAATTATGAGCTCTACTTAATTATTGCTTTCGCTGTATGTTATGATCATGCTGTTATTTTTTTTTGTATATTTGGAATGGAAAAAGGGACGGGATGTGTGTGTTTACTGGGCATTCCAAGCTCATTGCATTTTATGCCAGGTGAAGGCGAGTTTTACATCGAGAACGAAATCCCTAAAAGCTTTAAGGAGCCATGGCTGCCTTAGAGATTAGATTTTATATTTCTTGTATTTTGGATAATCGTTTTGTATCAAGAAACTGATATGTATTTAATGGCTTGAAGAATTTTATCTGTAACTATTATTAATATTTTCTTTTAATGTAATTATTTATATTTTGTGCTTAATTATTTGCGTAATGTTGTGTAGCCGTTAATTAAACCTTGGTGTATTGTTGTATTATATTATTGATGTTTCCAAAATTTGGGGCGTCACAACTTAGTATCAGAGCCTAAGTTCAATCCTTACCCACACATTTTGACTTGCGATTAGAAAGAACCTTGGCACCAACTATATTATATTATGATAACAGTACTTATTTTGGAAACTAAAAGGCGGCAAAACTGAATATTTTCTTGATCAACCTTAGGATGTTTCTTTGAATTTCGAGCATGGCAATGTCGATTCATGAAAGTATATAGTCACGAGCCAATGATTCCAGTATTGGTTTTGGGTGCTGAAGAAAGCCTTTTAGATAAGGGCAGTGGAACTAGAACTTCATAATGAAGAAATGTTAGGTTCAATCAGCAAACTGAAACATGCAGATGCCCCAAAGCGACTGAGAGTGGTGATGGAATCGATGGTTTAGTAAGACTACTTTATGTGCTTATTAGGTATTACTTGGATTGTGTTTTGATTAGAGCATTTCACCTTTGTAATTTCCTTAACTAACCGCATTAGCAAAACCTTAAGTCGACTAATCGCATTAGCAAAACCCTAACCTGCACTTAACTGCACATTTTGTAGATGGTGAACCATACAAGAGCAAACAAATACATAGGCAATAACAACAATGCTGCCAACCACAACACTAATGCCAATATAAACAAGAATGGAGCACCTGGGGTCAACAATCTCAATCACGCCCCTGCACCTACTACTGATTAACCCGGGAATGTCAGAAATCAAATTTTGAAAGAATTAGGAAGTCTGAGGAGAACACATCAGAATGAGAGGACAGCTCTATTCTCCGAGTTTCATAAATAGAGACTGTTAATCTTCACCGACGAACCTTATCATAAATTGCTGAAAAATAGATCCGATAACTGAAAAGATGTTCAATACGATGGGAATAACTAAACACATTGATAGGATTCCTCTAGCAGTTTACCAATTGGAAGGGGAAGTAGATCATTGGTTGGCCCTGATTTGGGAGGGACATCACCACAATGACATGGGTGTAGTTTAAGGAGTTATTTTTGAGGAAGTACTTTCTGAACACAGTTAAACAAGAAAGAATCCATGAATTTCAGAACCTACAACAAGGCACGATGACGGTGACCTAATATGTGGCAAAGTTTGAGGAGTTGGCGCGTTATGCAACTCGATATGTAGCAGATGATGAAAACAAAGCACAAAAATTTGAATAGGGTCTAGACCCTACAATTCGAGGAAGAGTTTTGCCCATGTAACTTCCCACTTTTGCAGATGTGTTTGACACATCACTCGATTCAGAACGGGAGGTGGTAGATTCCAAGAGGATTTGGAGTTTAAGGAAAGAAAACAATCAATCCAATGTGGGATCGGAAAGGAATAGTCGAAGGCGTACAGCACTGAAGCCGTTTTTTAGGGAACCCCAACAATCGCAGTAGCAAAATCTGAATGAGAGTTTTCAAGCAAGACCAGCTAGGTTAATCCAGTGCTATCATTGTCAACAGATAGGACACATGAGGTTTGAATGCCCCCAACTGGTCAAAAATCAAGGAGAGCGCTCAGGAGCAAATATACATGTTACCGGCAGGTAGCAACCATGGGTAACTAAGTTGGGAACTACTAGGCAACAAAATTGCATGGCGGAGAGCAATAAGAAATCTAGATCGGTTAACAATCAGAGGCCAATAAGTAGAATATTTGCACTACAAGGAGAAGAAACTAAACATCTCACTAAGCAGTATCTCGAGGAAGAGCAGTACACCACATATGAACCTAAGGACCCGCAGTACGAGCCATGTCTAACTTAGGAAAAATGTAACTAGGATATTAGTTATAACTCTATTGGATGACTTTTTGTAATATGAGTATAGATGATGTAAATTTCGTTTTGTTAATCTAGTTTTAGAACTCTTGAGTACATGCATTATTCATCGTATTCTTTCGTATCTGTTGTGTGGATGCAAACCCTTAAGAATTGTTTGTGTTTGATTTTCAATCTCCAAAGCATGAGTAGGTCTAACTCCAAAATCATCTTGGACACAGATTGAACGTTTGTACACCAATCGTGATCGATGGCAACCAAAAGAATGAGATGACT
The DNA here is from genome assembly GCA_025200525.1 of Camellia lanceoleosa. Taxonomy (NCBI): domain Eukaryota; kingdom Viridiplantae; phylum Streptophyta; class Magnoliopsida; order Ericales; family Theaceae; genus Camellia; species Camellia lanceoleosa. Next base: position 1,355,953 of record JANUSC010000016.1, on the reverse strand, counting down.
TACGCATTGATTGGGATGCTTTTATTGTTTAAGGGGAACAGACCAATTTCCTTGATTTCCACAAATCGACGAATGTAATGACACCAAAAACCTAGAGAACGATCATTAGGATACATTTATAGTAAGTATGTGGACTACTACATCAGGAATTGGCAACAAGGGTTTTCACGTCGAAGTAACGACATCATTAGCTATACAACAAGTATTTCAAAATTTATACGCAAAAAAAGAAAAAAGAAAAAAAAAAGAAAAAAGAAGAAGATCTAGATGATCAAAATGCGTTGACAGAATCTACCTGGAAGCATAATGATGCAATACGGGTAAATTATCCATAACTTTTCAACGACTTAAAATTTCGAGAATGAAATTTTTTCAAGGGGGATAGGTTAAGGAGACCTTAAATTTTGTAATTACCTTTAAATCTCTAACCTTGAGTTTCTTTCAATAAAGCTCTTGAATTTTCACTTAATTGTGTTTTAAACCCTAGAATTAGAAAGAATCATGGATTAATCTGAGTAAACCCTAATTGATCTTGGTAGACTAATAATCACATTTAAAACTTGGACTCTACAATTATAGATTGATAACTTCAAAATCTTAATTTCCAGTAATGTCATTTTTGCTCGGTTTATTGCCTTTCTTTGCGCTTTAGTTTAACGGGACCTAAATTTATTATTTTAACTTTTCTAATAATAGTATATTAATAAAAAATATCAACATTTCATAAATTTATATTAAGTCCTTATATACTTCTATTTTATTTCATTCCAAACCTTAATTGTAATATTTTATTAATTAATGTACTTGTGCCTATTATTTTATACATATATATAAATACAAATATCTCCTATATATATATATATATATATGTTTCTTGAAGTCCAAGTAGTTGGCCATGTGATGGATTAAAGGGCCTTGATGGCTTTGATGGACAATTTTGACAAATTTGCACTTAGAAAACTTAGGCCCTAAGAAATCTTCCAATCATTTCTCTCTATATATGCACACTTCTTCCCCTTAGTTTACACATTTTTCAACCATGCATTAGAGGAGTGAAAGAGAGTGATCTTGGAAGAGAGAGAGAGAGAGAGAGAGAGAGAGAGAGAGAGAAGAGAAGAAGAAAAGGAAGAATTGTGTTGAGTTTTGTACAACAAAGGTAAACCAACATCACCTCTTCTCTTAAGTTCTTTTACCACTTGTTTTTACCCTCGTAATACATGCTATTAGTATATATATGTGTGTGTGTGTGTGTGTGTGTGTGTGTTGTAGTCTAGGCCTACACTCTTATATAAATGTGTATTAATCAAGAAATGGTGTGCTTTTCTTTCTTTCTTAAATTTCCAGTAGCAATTTTTTTTTTCCCTCTCTTCAATTTATTTTCTTATCAAAACTCCATAAATTCAAAATCTGTTTCTATAGGGTAATATCTGGTATGTCTAAAGTATGTAATAATTTTGGTAGAACCTAAGGATGTATTTTTATAACCTAAACAAGTATTCTAAGTTTGTTACTCACAGAATTAGAAAAACAGTCAACTTTTTCTATTTTTAGAAAATTCTATAAATATAATATGGAGTCCAATTTATGTCAAAATCATAATCTTGGTGTTATATTCCAACTAAAATTTGTTTGAACTCAAGAGAATGAGAGGTTTGAGAGAAAAATCGATTTGTGTTATAGTCAACAAATCTGGATAGATCTTGATAGTTCTGAATTATCTTAAAATCTAAAATAGCTATCCTATTTTTGTAAATTAAGTTTGAAACTAGAGTCATTTATCTACAAACTCACTTGAGGCCAGGTACTTAGGGCCAATAAAAATATTTCTTTCATTATTATTTTCCAATTGGTTCAAATCTGAAATTCTGGAAATTTGTGTTAATGTGCTCTTAATTGGTTTGCAACTCTTATGTGCTATGTTTCTTGAATGTTTAAGTCTTGATATGTAAATTACAATAAATTATGAATTTGTTTTACTACGCATAAATTACTTTATGTTTAGGTTGGATTCATAATTATGTTGAACATGCTTTGCTATAATTGAGAACATAATGCACTTAATAAAGAAGAAATCAAATAGGATGGTAAAGGGTTGCGATCATTGTAGTAAATTTTATGAGATCATTCAGGAGTATAATATATTGGAATGTGTTCCATTTTTGTGAAGTCTTGCGCAAGTGTGTTCTCGAACCCTAACATGGCACGTGAGGTATTCTGGCTACTTAACGAAATTGGGAGGCAGAAGGGTGTCAGTGAGGGTCTCACACAGGGAGAGTATCTGTGTAAGCTCGTTCCCTTTGGGCAGACCGTGATGTCACCACTCGGGTATGAAACCTAGGTGCATAGGCATCATTGGTAATTGTACGGTAAGCGACGCACTGGTGGTTATGTGGTAAGCGACGCATTGGTATTGTATTAACCAAGAGGGAGTCAGAATTGCCCGTGGCCAATGTTATTGATTGGGTAAGAATGACATTTTGCGGGGAGTTTCCTAGAAGTAACTTAATTGATTGTTATTCTTGAGAATCGAAATTTAATTATAAGCTCTGGTTAATTATTGCTTTCGCTGTATGTAATGATTGTGCCATTATTTTACTTATTTATTTGGAATGGGAAAAGGAACGGGGTGTATGTGTTTACTAGGAATTCCAAGTTCTTGGCGTTTTATGCCAGGTGAAGGCGAGTTATACACCAAGAACGGAATCCCTAAAAGCTTTGAGGAATTATGGCTTCCCTAGGGATTAGATTTTATATTTCTTGTATTTTGGATAATCTTTTTGTATCAAGAAACTGATCTGTATTTAATGACTTGAAGTATTTTATCTATAACTATTATTAATATTTTCTTTTAGTGTAATTATTTATATTTTGTGCTTAATTATTTGTATAATGTTGTGTATTCGCTAGTTAAACCCCGGTGTATTGTTGTATTATATTACCGATGTTCCCAAAATTTGGGGCGTCACATTATGAAATCCCGGATTTTTGAGGTATTAGTATTTTAGTGAAAGATATTGGTGGTAGTTTGGTGGTGACATTTGTAGATGAGAACCTAACTTATTTTCTTTATTTGTTTTATCTCTTTTTATCTCCATTTCATTATTATCATTATTCATCTCTTTTATTTATTTATTTATTTTTGGTTTGCTTGGGCTCCAAGCAAAGGTTATTTTCTTTCCCTCCAAGCAACCTTTCTTTGCCTCCAAGACAATAATCTTTCTTTTCCTCCAAGTTTACTTGGAGGCTACTCTTTATTTTGCCTATAAATTTGAACTCATCCTCTTAACTTCTTTCTATGGTTCTTCTTCTTGGTCCATCCGTATCTCTCTCTCCTTTTTTATGATCGAAATTTAGAGTTTAGATTAAGAGTATTTAGAGTGAGAGTTAGCATTTTATTTAAGAAAAGAGTTGTAGATTTTGTTAAACTTTACATAACTTTTCGATCCATAACCTTTGGAGATTTATGGTGATATAGTAGATGATTAAAAGGATTGGTGTTTGAGGGATTTTGCATCAAGTGGTCATGAAATTGTTTTTAGGTAATTCAGGTGGTATACAATATGCTTCTTCTAAATCTATTTGCAAAGAGTTTTTATCTTAATTACTTCACATTTGTACTTGTCACGACCTAAATCCGCCTCTATAGGTTTAGCATCATAATCGGTCAGTAATCCTGGGATTACCAAAGGCCTCTGACCTGAACATCATAAAATGTAAGGGGCTGCAGAAGCAAATATATAAAATACATTGTCCATAGAGAGTTGTGCTGACGTACATGGGACAAAAATTTAAAAACTAAGATATATATATATACAAAAGTGATGTCAAACTTCCTTAAGTCTTGCCTCACTATACATGTAATATAATAAGGGACTTAGCCCAGCGTACAGATAACAAAAACAAAATAACAAAACATCCTTGACATGGTTCACAAAACTTGACTTTCAAAAGGGAACCTTTTTGAGAGGCACGATGGCTAGCTGACCCAAAACTCTCCAGGCAGCAGCTTAGGCCTAGTCATGCGCCTGCTCACCTACATATATGATAGAAATAGTGACTGGAAGCCCAGTGAATAATAATAGAGTAAAGGGTTTAAATGAATGATGTTCCATATCAGATTCAAAAACAAATGTCATATAAGAAACATATTCAGATTCATATTCTTCTTCATATCATATACAAAAATACGAATTCATACTTAATCATACATGGTACATTGATTAGCGCTGATAGATCAAATACAGAGCATAAAGGGTCATGCTTGTCAGTTCTATTAAGGAACCTCCGGTATCAGAAACAGATAACATACCTAAGCCACGATATTGTTAGCCGTGGGTGAGGGCCATGAGACCACGGTATTATTACCCTTGGGCAAGGGCCTTGTGCTCATAGACCACGGTATTGTTACCCCCGGGTAAGGGCCATGTGCTAAGGATGCCACGAATATATTTCAAAAACTTGAACAATCATTCCTTTATACAAAACATTGCATTTCAAAAAACTGATCATTTCATATTATAAGAAAATAATTAAAGTTAAACATAACTTTATGGAGTCATTACACACAAATGGCTTTGAAAGCAGACAGACAAAGTAGACAAATCAGATAGCTTACGGCGCGTGACCTACACAAACATAATAGATACACAGATTGAAACACTTAGGTAGTACTTAACTTATTGCATTTCATTCTTAGTGTGTTTCTACACCTTATCGTCATTATTATATCTTATTCATGGCCTAGGAATGCCTAGGTTGCAATGGGGATGCCAAAATGAGTTTCAAAACACAGTCATTTTTGCTGAAAATAGGGGTCTCGCTTGAGCGCAACTTCCTTTGCTCGAGCGGACATCCAAACATGTGAGTGGTCACTCGAGTACAACTTCCTTCGCTCGAGCAGTTTGTAAACTATGTAAAAGTACTGGTTGCTTCATTTTTTCGCTCAACAGTCGCTCGACGGTCGCTCGAGCAAAAGACTAACATTTTCGCTTGAGCGAAACTCTTGTCGCTTGAGCGGTCTGCAAAACATGTAAACTTCTAGAAGCAAGCATTTTACACTCGGTCAACTTTTGGTTGCTCAAGCTTAAGTGCAAAAATATGTGTGGTCGCTCAAGCGTAGGTTTTGTCACTTCAGCGAAGAGGCAGAATTTGGAATTTCCAGATTGCTCTTCCAAGCTCAAAACCGAAATTCAAAACTACAAACACATCTTTTTGGACCAAAAGCTTAAAAAAACATGTGTAAATTTGTAAAACATTGAGAATTAAAAAGCATTTCATGAAATCTAGGCTCAAAAGCTTGCCAATTGTGCACACTTAAACTTGAAATGTTGAAAACATAATGTGGAGATGTGGTTTGGAAATACTCTTCAGATCCTGGGAGACGCTAGTGATCCTCAGCTAGTCACCTGAAAAGATATAAACACCCTGGTCGGGGGTGCCGTAATTAGCACTCCGACGGACAAGTCAGTTCAGACACTCTTGATAGCTTGTTTACTAAGTTAAGTGAAGTGATTCTTACATACCTTTCTAAATCCGTGGTTCTTGTATTTATACTTGGTTCTCCCTTAATCCTCGGGACCAGGGCCTACTTTTCAATCATTGCCCTTTCTCTTATTCGGCTCTAAGGATCTATACCTATTTGGCACATATATTATATTTGACTTCCCACTCATAAGATACTGCCGATTAATATCAATCTTCTAAGACGCACCTTCTAATTTAGCCAATTAATTCGGCTGCCACAATTGCCCCCCGAACTCCCCATTAACGGTAGTTAATTGCCGTGTTTGGTCTTGAAATGGAAAAGTTAAAATAGGGCAGGCGGCTTCGTGTATCCCAATACAGATGTCAGAATACACACACCTTTTCGGTCATCATTACACTTTCCCGCCTCATTCATGCGTCTCGCATTTATTGCGATTTGAAATTTTAGTCCTTTCGAATGCACATTTCGTTAATTATTCAAGACTCTTGGACCGTCAGCGGATGTCCCTTCTCTGATTCACATTTTGTGCAATTTTTCTCCGTCTATCTCTGCTCCGTTTAATCTTCGTAAGTCTTCTTCTCCTTTCTTTAAAATCCTATTTTCTGTTTGTCATTTTGATTTTGGCGAAACCTTGAATCCCTGCAAAAATGGCTAAACACTTGAAAGACCTCCTTTCTGAGGGTTGTATTTTCGGATTCCGGTGACATTTTTCCATTCCCGATGATGTCCACTTGTCTCTTGTGACGGACAGTACTCTTGATATGGAGAGGGAGGATCAAAATACGATCGTCTTCCCTCTCTTATCTATAGCGGAGGGTGGGGTCCGCTTTCCCTTAAATCCACTGCTTAGGGCCGTCCTTCGCTATTGGAGTCTGATTCCTTCTCAGCCCAACGTAAATTTCTTTCTAATCATCATGGGGGTTATAGAGCTGAACCGGCATCTTATGATCAACCTTGGCATTCCGGCGATTTGGCACTGCTACGCTTTGGCCAAATCTTCCGGTCGGCTAGGGCGATACTTTCTCAGGGCCAAGGACACTGACCATCACTTGATAACCATGCCTGCCAGTTCTGGTAAGAGGGTTGATGATGTAATGGTCAATGTTCGAGGTAATTGGGAGTTTGGGGAAGGCGAAGACCGCCTAGATCCTATTCCCAAACGGAAGGGTGATCCAGGTTGCCGTGTAACGCCTTGTGTTTGTTGGCTTGCCTTTTATTCAGCTTTTTTCCTTTAATCATCCCTTGTTCTTTGCAGGTAATAGTTTGAAAAAGATTCTTCCATCAACCGACAATGCAGTCCTTGAGGAGATCAAGTCTGCACTTAGATACTTTGGTCGTCCAAACGTACAAAAGAAAGGAAGAGCTGCTCACATACTCCTCCAGTACGAACCTACTTATACTACATTCTCGGCTGCAGAAGGCATTCCAATTCCAGTCAGCAATCAACACCTTTTGGCTCTGCTCTTTCCCAGCTTCAAGAGCTTTAGGCAAATTGGCCTTGAAGATTCGGATTCGGGGGCAGACGCAGAACCGGTGGTAGAGGTGGTTGCCGAACCAACCAGGGAGGTCGCTGAGGAGACCGAAGAGGTTGACGAAGCGATACGCTTATCGTTCTAGGCTTCCTGACTTAACCAGCCCTCGTCGTCCACTTCAGGTCGGGCGGAGTTTTCTTCCGAAGATGTTTTTGCAAATTTGGAAGACCTACCCGGCGATTTTTTCGAAGGTATGGCTAGGGAGAACCTTACGCAGATGGCGCGAAAGAAAAATGCCGAGTGAATGGCTGCTCAAAAGAAGGCCGAGGCCGCCCACTCTGAGCCCACCTTGATTAAAGCTTTCGTACCCTTTATTGAAGAGACGGTTCAGGTTGCTGCGGCCGAAACGGGGGAAGGGGTTGAACAAGAAGTCATTGGCGAACGACTGATTTCGGAGGAGCGCGGTGAAGAGCATAGCACCGAAGAGGAGGCTGGGTCGGAAATTAGTCTTGCTGCCAAACGACCTCGTTTAGAAGAGCCGGACGTGGTTGCGCCTTTTGTTGTTTGGCCAAAGATCAAAGATACGCCAATCTCTTCCGATGCTTCAGTCATTGAGGATTCAGCCGTGGCGTTGAGCCTGGCGGCTTCAATTTCCTTGCCGGCTGACAACGCAGCCTTTCGCACCGTGCCAGATATTGTGGCCGTAGCCCTATTTGCTCAGTCGGCGCTTCTGGTAAGTGCATCTCAGATTCTCTTGAATTTGTTTTCATTAAGGTATCTGACGACCTTAACTTGTTTTGCAAACTGTTGGCAGGATCGCGGACCTAGGCCACCGCCTGCATGATGCCCTTGGCAGGATTGAGCGTTTGCAAGGGGAGGTGGACGGTCAAAAGAGCAGGGCCGAGTTTGAAGTGATGAGAGTCGAGTGGAAGTCGTGGTGAAGCGAGAAAAGGAAAGGGCTTGCTCGGTGAGCCTTCGTTGAAAGTGAGAGTAGGGCAAATGCGAGTGAAGAATCGCTCAAGTTAGCCAAGGAGGCGCTTGCCGAGGCGGAGGTTCAGTTAGTGGAGCTTAAGGCGGCCAAGGAAAAAGCCGATTCTGAGGCTTCTGGGGCATTTGAGGTAGGAAAGAGCGTTGCCTTCACGGAATATGTAGATGAAGTCCCTAAATTTGAGAATTAGGGGTTCAAACATGGGTGGCTCAAAGCCCTTGCTGCCGCTGGAGTAACATTGGCCTTGCCAATTCCCTATGAGCAAGTGGATGTTGAGACACTTGAATCTGACCACGAGAAATGATTTGGGAGTCATTTCGATTATATTAAGTAGTTTTGATTTTGATGTAAGCTTTTGCTCGGTAGACTGTTGTTGGCTCAGGGTAGTTTTCATGTATAAATTGGTTACTATTTGCGCTCAATTTAGTAATGAAAATTACCTTGGTATTTCACCACCATTTGTATATAGTTTGTGAAGTTATGTTAATGAAGAATGTTTTGCCTTTTACTAATGAAGAATGTTTTGCCTTTAGTAATGTTTTGCCTTTAGTAATGAAAATTACCTTGAAGTTATGTTAATGAAGAATGTATTTCACCACGATTTTGAAGTCGACTCATGGGCCGTCTGGGGCACTTAAGCCGAATATTGATATATCTATCTACCCTTGCCCCAGGCGGTGCATGACCATTCGGGCGCCGGGTGAGACGAACTTCAGAGTTTTGAAGTTGATTGGGCCGGCTGGGGCACTTAAGCCGAGTGTTGATAAATGAATCTGCCTTTGCCCCAGGCGGTGCATGATCAATTGGGAGATGGGTGAAACGACCTTAACAGCTTTGAAGAATAGATTCATGAGCCGGCTGGGGTACTTAAGCCGAATATATTGATGAATATGCCCTTGCCCCAGTCGATGCATGATCAATCGGGGGCCGGGTGAAACGAACTTCGGAGTTTTGAAGTTGACTCATGGGCCATCTGGGGCACTTAAGCCGAATATTGATAAATCTATCTGTCCTTGCCCCAGGCGGTGCATGACCATTTGGGCGCCTGGTGAGACGAACTTCGGAGTTTTGAAGTTGACTCATAGGCCGTCTGGGGCACTTAAGCCGAATATTGATAAATCTATCTGCCCTTGCCCTAGGTGGTGCATGACTATTTGGGTGCCGGGTGAGACGAACTTCGGAGTTTTGAAGTTGATTGGGCCGGCTGGGACACTTAAGCCTAGTGTTGATAAATCTATCTGCCTTTGCCCCAGGCGGTGCATGATCATTTCGGCGTCGGTCGATTGAGGTTTTCTCAATTAATGAGATTGCCTCGAGGGTGCTGCCTTTGTAAAGGATAAATGATTAAGGGTACAAATTTTATGAGTACAACAAACAACTAATTCCAGCTTTTGAAGGTATCGTGCGAATGTCGAACAGACTCTTCTTCAATAGCAGAGGGGAAGCGAGGACTCTAGCTGAGCTGGGTGGAGACATGAATCGAGGGAGTGATCCTCCACGCACAGGGAGTAGGAGTTCTGGGGGTCAAGAGAGGCGTCAGTCTCCTCGACGTCGAAGCAGGTCGCCCAGGTGGGAAAAACAGTAGCAGGGCAGATCTTCGCAACCTCGAGTCGAGAAGGGATCTAACGCGAATCCATGCCTACTAAGCTTCGCGGTATTCGTAGGGAATAGACCCATGACAGAAGCAGACTCGGTCGTTCAAGACCTGTCACGCCCCAAATCCGCCCCTAAAAATTTGGGCATGACCCATTCGAAATGGACACCAAACCTGATAAATATTACCTATGGGGCCTGAACGGAAGCATTTAATATCATATAATAGTATAAAATAATATCCATTGAGCTACCACTACTATGCCAGGATCACAGACAGAACATAATGCAGATAAATATGCATTGACGTATATCTGGAGATAGCTAAATACATATACATATACAGGTCCAGCCCTTAAGATCGGGCATATAACGAAAACATGGGAAGACATACAAATTACAAACACATCAAGCTTTATAGACACTTAGGGTACAATTTGATAACTTAGTAAAACTCCATAACATAAGCGGTCATCTTCTAAGGGTTTAGATGCTCATAGATTGACAACTGGGTGACGGAAGCCACAGGCTAAGGCTGACCTCCAGGTTGCGTGCCTACAACGACAGACATCAAACAAAGTGAGTCAAGCTCAGTGAATAATAGCACATAACAATGCAATGCTCAACATGACTTATAATACATATCATGCCAAATTACAACATAATAGATTAATAGGACAGAATACATAAACTGAATAAACAAATAGGATAGTATAACCCCGCATTCATGTGAATCTTGTTACACTACGGTGTACGCAAATTATCACAGGGTTCATTACGAACAAACATAATCGTCTCGTACATGTACCAAAGCATTATTAATACTTCTTGATAAGGACAGAATAATTTACCTCATACCAGCTATTGTAGGTCCATATAGCTATCTTGTAAACATCAGAATGTGAGTATTCAACATCAATCATAAATAAGGCATACTACTTAATATTGCTATTAGATTTCCCATGATTTACTATAATAAGAACAACAATTATTTACAAGAAGCATATGTATCATTCCAGTACTATTCTTGGAGACAAAACCATTCACCATTTAATGTACATTACATAATGATGTTAGACTGTATTGTTCATCTTATAGACTCCGAACAACCTTGTCGGTTCACAATTTCGCAAGTTGGCCCTTGGCCTGAGGAGTCACACATTCACAAAAGAGTCATTGGGTTCACAAATTCATAACTCATCTTGGCTTTCGGCCCTTCTTGTTTCACAAGTTCACAAATTCATAGATTCATATCTCACACAGCGGCTCTTGGCCTCATAACTTCTTAGTTCACATATTCACAAAACGGCCCTTGGCCTCATAGTCACATTTCACATATCGGCCTTTAGCCTCATAATTTCTTAGTACGCAGATGGCCCTTGGCCACATAAGTTCACAATATCACAATTTCCTTAATGCGTTCCATAATTCACAGGATTTCACACATAGTGTAAATAACTTCACAATCTCTTTCAATGTTTCCACAATTCTATGTTGTTTCTCAAATTCCATAACATCACATTATTTCCATGTAACATGATTATAAAATAATGTTAACATTAAACATAATCATCATGATTAAAGTATATCGAGGGTACTATTACTCACAGTGATTAGATGCTTGGTCCGCCTCTGTAATTGACCCTATACAATTCATAATACACATAGAAATCGGGTCACATATCATTATTCCGTTTTTAACTAGTTTAATTCTCTTTATTCCATTTACACATCATTTGGCAATTCAACATGAATTAAATTAAATCCTTGAATCTCATTTCAACATTCCACACCCAAGTTCATGTCATCCATATCTTTAATAAATTATTTCCTTAATTTTTCCTTTCCATTATAGCATAAATTCTAATGTTTATAACAAAGTTCATTCGCTAAATTTAAACATAATTTTCAAGTGTCACCAAATACCAATTAAACTTGCACATATGAAATTCAACCCACTAATTTCATGATTCTACTTCCAATTTGGCCATATCATCAAGTAACATCATTACCCAACCTAGGGTTTCAAGAAAACATTAAAATTCAAAACAAATTCAAACTTATTAATTCATCACTCTTTATTCTAATTTTTCCATTGCTTATACACCTAGGATAGATGGTCCAACCCTCTAACCCATCAATTTAACTCTCAAGATTCTTACCTCAAAGCCTTGGTGCGATTCCTCCATAATTTCGGAATTCCAATCGGTTGCAAACGTTGATCTCCATGCCTTCTTCCTTCCTTGGTGGAAAATCTTGGTCAAAACAAAGAGAAATGGTGAGGATTTGGGATCAAAACCCTAGGGTTTTCGATCCTAGGGGGAAAGGAGAGAAGAGGGGAAAACAATGTGTGAGAAATGATCCAAAAATCTGGTTTAAAAGTTGCTGTCCGGTAATTCCCGCTCGAGCGGAGAAATTCCCGCTCGAGTGGACCTGCTTTCAGCACAGATCCCGAAACTTTGAGCAGGTATAACTCTCTCATTCGGACTCCGTTTTAGGTCATTCTTGTGGTCAAATTGAAGCCCCGGAGATAAGCTTTCCAATGGTTCTAACCTCACATCCAAATTCAAAGTTTGGAAAAAGAAAAGGGCAAAAGAGTGACGGTTGGTCGTAAATGAATTATTCAAATTAAGGTTTTTGGTCCAATCTTACTTTACCCTCATCTTATCATCTCAATCAATAACCCAAAATAAGGTAAGAACATTTCAAATACACTGAGAAGAACATAAAAAATGAGTCCACATGCTTCAGAATCAAACTTAACCAGGACTTCAGCGCTCGGCGCCACAGACCAACAAAGTCGCCCGCTCGAGCGTAAACTCCCCCGCTCGAGCGGAGAATCACAACTCCCAGAATCTCAGGCCGTCTGAAAAATTGCTGGAAACCCCAAAAGTCCGCTCGAGCGGCCACTCCTCCGCTCGAGCGGAGGAAAGAATTTCTGGGTCGTTACAAGACCCAAATGTAGCGGTCGAGTTTGCTCGACAAATTTTTCCTCATGAGGTTCAGCAATTGATGGTAGGACAACAGGACTACGAAGTATTTCGAGAAGGCATTCACGGGGCGGTGAAAGGGCTTTACACTGCCTATGAAATCGGCATGCGACTGTGCGCTGCCCGCCGAGAAATGGAGAAGAAGGAGGAATGTATTCGAAGTTTGGAGGCTTATGCGGAGGCGGCTGAGCGCGAGTTAAGGAAGGTCAAGGCGGCTCAGGCACAACCCGCCAGTCAGGGAAACCCAATCGTGGAAGAAAGGGTTACTAGTCGGCTCATCAGTGCCGCGCTCGCTGATCGTGAGACGGCTAGTATGTTCGCAATGGAGAACGCGAAGGGTAGGGCCTATGAAAGAGGTTTTCACGATGGCCAAAAAGTTGGAATCGAAAAGACCAAGGAGAAACTTGTCGAAGAAGTTTGTCGGTGTGAAAATCGTGGGTTTAGTCATGGTTGGATCAAGGCATCTCAAGCCGCGGAAGCTCTTCGAGCGACGAGCATTGATTCGACGTTGCCACTTTACTACCGTATACATTTTCCATTTTCTGCTTTCGAAGTCAAGAAGAGTGAGGACGAGGGTGACGCCGTATAAGTGTACTTATTGTGAGGTTGAAACGCAGATCACCTTGAAAACTATGTAATTTATTGTTTGTTGAATAAAAACGTTCTGTTGTAAATGTTTCGTTGCAGTTCGTATTCAGTATGTACATATTTCATTTTATTATATACATGCTTGAATGAATGTATAAACGTTGATCAGCGCGAGAATCTGTTAAGTGTCGAGTGGTAGTCGTTTATTCCTGAATGAGGCCATTGTGACTTGAGGAAGCCAAAAACTAGTGAATAGAGTGGCTGCGGAAAATTCGACTCGGCTCGGGGCCTAGATTTTTGGCCAGTACATGTGCATCAAAAAGTAGTTTGGATAACTAGGCCGTGGGGAATGTCAATCGACGTTTGTTTCATGGAATTTAGCATTAATGAAAGCGCCTCGGGATCGGGGCCTCGAGATCGCTGCCAGTATTGAGAATAAAAGGAGTGGGCGCTTCGCGCAGATAAACAGTAACTTATTATGCGAGGTGAGATGAATGGGTATGTTAGTTAGAGAGGCTCAGACTTCAGCCGAGCTTGGTGTTGCAATGGGGCGCGGTAGAGAACGCATCCGTATGGGAGGCAGGGCATCCAAAGGTTGGTATGAGTCTCCAAGTCGTCGAAGCAGATCACCCTGGAAGGAAAGGCAATGACCGTTGGGTTTACCCTTCCTTGTCCTGGATCTTTTCCTTGACATTGTCAATGGTATCAGGGGGGGGGGGTTTCCTTGTCCTGGATCTTTGCCTTGATGTTGTCAATGGTATCAGGGGAAATTTGGCAAAGCGCAAGTTATGGGCTTGGACATAGTTGGATCAAGGCATTGCAAAACGTGGAGGACTACCGGGTGACGGGAGTTAATTCAGTGCCGCCGTTTTACCAATGCGCCTTTTCTCCTTTTTAGCTTCTGAGTTTGAAAATGGATATTGTAACGCTCAAATGCGGATTGCGTTTATGTAACAACTGTTTGATCAAATAAAAAGTTTTATTTCAAACATTTGTGTCTTATTCTCTCTTTTTTATATGCTTAGTTAAGCACCTTAATTCGGATGTTGGCGTGCATTGATTTGTGCTGTTTTGTTCGTGAAACAGGGTGTTATACACTTCTGCGCCGATGGGGCTCCGAATCCGGAGATTTAATCGGCGCTAAGGTGTTATGCATAAAAGGGGGCTCCGAATCCGGAGACTTAATCGGCCCTAAGGTGTCATGCACCAAAGGGGGCTCTGTATCCGGAGACTTAATGTGGCCAATCGTGATATCCACGAAGGGCGCTCCGAATTCAGAGACTTAATCGGCCCTAAGGTGTCATGCACCAAAGGGGGCTCCGAATCCGGATGCTTAATCAGTCCTAAGGTGTCATGCACCAAAGGGGGCTCCGAATCTGGAGACTTAATCGGCCCTAAGGTGTCATGCACCAAAGTGAGCTCCGAATCCGGAGACTTAATGTGGCCAATCGTGATATCCACGAAGGGCACTCCGAATTCGGAGACTTAATCGGCCCTAAGTTGTCATGCACCAAAGGGGGCTCCGAATCAGGAGGCTTAATCGGCCCTAAGGTGTCATGTACCAAAGTGGGCTCCAAATCCGGAGACTTAATGTGGCCAATCATGATATCCACGAAGGGCGCTTCGAATCCGGAGGCTTAATCGGCCGTAAGGTGTCATGCACCAAAGGGGGCTCCGAATCCGGAGGCTTAATTGGCCGTAAGGTTTCATGCATCAAAGGAGGCTTCGAATCCAGAGGCTTAATCGGCCCTAAGGTGTTATTCACCAAAGGGGGCTCCGAATCCGGAGGCTCAATCGGCCTTAAGGTGTCATGCAACAAAGGGGGCTCCAAATCCGGAGACTTAATTGGCCCTAAAGTGTCATGCACCAAAGGGGGCTCCGAATCCGGAGACTTAATCGGCCCTAAGGATTCATGTACCAAAGGGGGCTCTGAATCCGGAGACTTAATCGGCCCTAAGGTGTTATGCACCAAAGGGGGCTCCGAATCCGGAGACTTAATGAGCACCACAATGGGGATGAAGAGATGCATTGAGCGATGAAGAAAAATGATTTGTATTACAGAATTGATATGTATACAAGTATCAAAGCCCACAAGTCGGGTCAGTGATAGGATTTTCATAAAATCTCTGCTTGTGCTGATTGGGGGGAGCCATGGATTTCTTCAATGCCATGGGCTGTCGGAAAGCACAGAAGCTGATGAAAAGTGCTTGGGACTGCCTTCATAATATGTAACCAGGTTTCCCCCATGATGACGTTATACGTGAAGGAGCTTCGACCGGAATTCTACCGATCGATTCGAGCCCGCCTAGCGGTAGTATGATTTTCCCTAATGGGTACTCAGGATTCGTATTGAAGCCGAACAATGGATGAGGCGCCGGGGATAGATCTGACTCATTGAAGCCGAGTTTGATGAAAGTTTTGTAATACATAACCTCTGAAGTGCTCGTTGGGTCTATGAGAATGCGTTCAATGGTGAACCGATGTACGTGTAATTTGATGACCAATGGATCGATGTGGGAGGCCGTTGCGCCGCTAAGATCGGAATCATTAAAAGTAATTGTCGGAGCTCCTTTGGGCCATTCAGTCGGAATATGTTGCTTTTGGGGGATTGGATGTGATTGAATTGTGTGCACGGTTGTAGACGTTGGCAGGCCATAGATTATATGAATCACGCCAAGTGGAGGTGAGTCCTGCCTCAAGGCTAGTGCTTTGATTGGCTTTCCCTTGCTCACGTACTGCTGCAGTCGGCCATCTTGCACCAGCTCTTCCAGATGATCCTTTAACGCGTAACAACTCTCAGTTTCATGGCCGTGATCTTTGTGGTACTTGCACCGCCTATCCCTTCTTTGCGTGTCGGGTGGCCCCATCATCTTTGACGGCCATTTGAAGAATAGAAGGTGTTGGACTTTGGTCATTATTGTAGTGATTGGTTCTGACAACTCTGTGTACTTCTTATCGGCATGCCTCGAGCGCCTGCTGTCGACTTGCAGTTGTTCATTCGTTCGGTGGGAGCATTCGAGCATTGATTGCTTTATCGGCGAGAGTCCCGCCCTTTGTCTCATTTAGCGCATTGCCATGGCTCGGGGCTTGGAGGAGGCACGAAACTTATTGGTTGAGCAATTTCAGGGGGGGCCGTTTTGTTGGACATTTGTCCGGCTTTTATTCTCAAGGCATCATTTTCCACTTTGCAATACTCTTCAACTTTCTTCATCAACGCCCAGACTGTTTTGGGGGGTCTTCTGGTCAGGGAACTGCGAAGAGCATTGTCAGGATGTAGTCCCATTTTGAAAGCGGTGATGGCCATGGAGTCGTTGCAAGCGTCGTCGACGAGGTTGAAGCACTCCCAATAGCGCCGAATACGCTCTGAGCGTTTCTCTTGACTGGATCTGCATAGCCCAGAGAGAGTCGGCCTGTTTTGGCTGTACCTTGTTGGTGATGAATCTGGCCCTGAAGGATTTCTGTAATTGATGGAAGCTTTTGATCGAAGCCGGCTCCAGCTTGTAATACTACCTGACAGCTAATGGCCCCAGGCTGTTGGGGAATATTCGGCACATGAGGGCTTCGTTGTCTGCATGCAATTTCATGGCCTGCTTGCAGTGACGGATATGATCAGTGGGGTTTGATTTTCCGTCGTAAAGAGTGAATGACGGAGCTTTGAACTTCTTGGGCAGGGTCGCCCTTGCAATCCGTCGGACAAAAGGATCGTGCTGGTCGTCGTCATTTGAACTGCTTCTTCTGCGCTTGTTCCTTGTATGTAGACTTTTTTCAGAGGAGCTGGAAGTTTCGGATCGTCCTTTCTTGTTGAGCTCCATGGATTATGAGTTGGAGTCACTATCGGTATCCTTTGGTCGGGCTCGAGGTCATTGTCCGCCTGCCCTCAGAGGTCATTCAGGATCTTGGCGCACGGCTTCTCTGGATTTTGCTACTTCCAGGGCCAAATCTTGATGGAGACGTTCATTTTCAGCAATCATATTCTCCAGCCTTTATTCATTCTGCTTTGCTTGTTCCATGATCGCTTGTATTGTCTCTTGCGCTGAAGTCGTTGGTGAGTCGAAGTTCAAGGCGCGTCTTGTAGCGATGGTTTCCTTTCCCAGCATATTTGCTGGGGTGAGGTCATCTCTCTATGTGGTCTCGTCAGTGGCTATCGGAGGATCTTCAGTCACACCTGCCATGGATGTATTTGAGTATTCCCACAGACGGCGCCAATTGTGGAGATGTGGTTTGGAAATACTCTTCAGATCCTGGGAGACGCTAGTGATCCTCAGCTAGTCACCTGAAAAGATACAAACACTCGGGTTGGGGGTGCCGAAATTATCACTCCGATGGACACGTCAGTTCAGACACTCTAGATAGCTTGTTTACTAAGTTAAGTGAAGTGATTCTTACATACCTTTCTAAATCCATGGTTCTTGTATTTATACTTAGTTCTCCCTTGATCATCGGGACCAGGGCCTACTTTCAATCATTGCCCTTTCTCATATTCGGCTCTAAGGATCTATACCTATTCGGCACGTATATTACTTTTGACTTCCCACTCATAAGATACTGCCGATTAATATCAGTCTTCTAAGACGCACCTTCTGATTTAGCCAATTAATTCGGCTCCTACACATAACATGCATGTGATTTCTTGACTCCAAAGGTTTCAAAACATGATCAAACAAGGTAAAATGGTATGAAACTTGATGACTTTCCAAAATCAAGCTATGATCAATGCATGCATGTGTGAATTCTTCAAAATCCAACTCTAAGTGCAAAACTCTGTTAAAGTACATTTGTTTTGGTTTGAGGCCCCACGGGGGCGGGTTCGGGTCATGACAGAGTGGTATCGGAGTACGAGTTAATAACTCACACAATTGTCCAAATGAGCAATAAGCGTCTAGAAAAGATCTAGGATGCATTCATGTGATAAATATGAACTCGGAAGCTTCGAGAATATGCATAACTGTTTTGATATGAATGATTATGTGTTATAAGTTAAGAATTGCTTGCATTGAAATTGTTTAAATATGTATGCTTTCTAGTATATGCATACTTGTGAATCTTTGCGTAAAGTATAAAGCAAGTTTAATCAGATGGTGAGAACAAAAGGTGATGAGATAAAGGAATCCTCTATTGCCAGAATAGATAGAATGGAAAGACTGATACAGGAAATGGCAGAAGCTTTGGGATAACAATAGGAGTGGCAACAACAGTGGCAGCAACCACATCCTCCACCTCCACCACTGGCACCACCCGTGCCAGATAATCGGAATGATGATCGGATAATAGCTCTCACCAAAGAATTCAAGAAAATGAAACCACCACAGTTCCATGGTGGATTAGATTCGTTGAAAGCCGAAGCATAGGTTCTCGGCATTGAGAAATTGTTTGAAGTGTTCCCTTGCTCAGAGACTCAGAAAGTGCTTCTAGCCACTTCTATGCTAGAAGACGAGGCAAGAAGATGGCGGATGCTAATGCGAGAAAATCATAAAGATGTTGACTGGGTGAAATTTCTGGAAATCTTTTATGACAAGTACTTCCCGCAGTGTGTTCGGGATAGGAAAGTAACAGAGTTCATGGAACTAAAGCAAGACAGTATGACTGTAGCTGAGTATGAGGCCAAATTCACTGAATTGGCCAGGTTTGCACCTTATGTGATTGATACCGATTACAAGAAGGTGAGGCATTTTGAAGGTGGGCTTCGAAGTGACATCCTAGAAAGAGTGAATGTCTTGATGCTAGAAACCTACATTGGGGTGCTGGACATGGCTATCATATCAGAGGCTAACATAACTAAACAGGCTAAGCCAACGACAGAATGGAAAGGCAACATAAGGCAAGGCTTCTTTTCGAAGAAGAAATTTCTGAAAAAGCAAAACACGGGCTCCTCAAGTACTTCGAATTCTTCCCGAGACACAACTCCCATGTGCAACATTTGTAGCAAAAGGCACCGTGGAGTTTGTTACCGTGCATCAGGAGCCTATTTCAAGTGTGGTAAACAAGGGCATGTGGCCCGAGATTGTAATTAGAATGGTGGAAAGATGGCTGCTAGTTCCACTGCATCAATCCGAAAGCCGAGAAATACTATGAGACCTGCTATCATCGGGGATACCATGAGACAGGGGAGAGTTTTTGCGCTCGTTCTGGGCGATACATGGAAGGCCAACGCCGTTGTCTCAGGTACTATTTATATATGTAATCAGGATGCTTTTGTGTTAATTGACTCCGGATCCACGCACTCTTTTGTGACATATGCATTTGCATCTAGACTGAATAGACCCTTAGAATTACTGCCATATCTGCTATGTGTGTCTGCTCCATCTGGAGAATCTGTATTGTGTGAATCTATATATTGGTTTTGTGATATACGTGTTGAGGATGCTACCTTTTATGTAGATTTGTTGCCCTTGAATTTTAGGCATTTTGATGTAATTTTGGGCATGGATTGGTTGACCAAGTATTGTGCCACCATTGACTGTGTGACAAAACGTGTTGTGTTTAAACCACCAGAACAGAAAGAGATTGTGTTTGTGGGTAATGGGGTAGTGCCTCCACCTTATTTGATATCTGCGATGAAAGCATGTAAACTGATCAGGAAAGGGTGTCAGGGTTATTTGTGCTATGTATTGTCTGAACAATCTGTGAATGTTGAATTGAATGATATTCCTATTGTTAGAGAATTTGCAGATGTGTTTCCAAATGAATTACCAGGGGAATTGGTAGATAGGGAGATAAAGTTTACTATTGAAACTGTGCCAGGAACCCAACCCATTTCTAAAACTCCCTACAGAATGGCTACTGCCGAAATGAAAGAATTGAAAGAACAGTTGCAAGACCTGCTTAACAAGGGGTTTATTCGACCTAGCACTTTGCCTTGGGGTGCACCAGTATTGTTTGTGAAAAAGAAGGATGGAACCTTGCGTTTGTACATCGATTATCGGGAATTGAACAAGGTGACAATAAAGAACAAATATCCCCTACCCCGTATTGATGAATTATTTGACCAGTTGCAAGGATCACAGGTGTTCTCTAAGATTGATTTGAGATCCGGATATCATCAGCTGAAAGTTAAGAAGATGTTGAGAAAATCGCATTCAGAACGCGGTATGGACATTTTGAGTTTCTTGTTATGCCATTTGGAGTGACTAATGCTTCGGCAGCATTTATGGACTTAATGAACCGAATTTTTAAAACCTACGTTGACGAATTTGTTGTGGTTTTTATTGATGACATTTTGATATACTCTAAAGATAGACTTGAACATGAACATCATTTAAGAACTGTCCTACAAATACTTTGGGAAAGGAAATTATTTTCTAAACTAAAGAAATGTGAGTTTTTGTTGGATGAAGTTGTTTTCTTAGGGCATGTGATCAATAAGGAAGGAATTTCAATAGACCCACAGAAAATAGAGGCAATTGTGAATTGGCCTACACCGACAAATGTAACAGAAGTTCGCAGTTTCATGGGCTTAGCTAGGTACTATAGGAGGTTTGTGAAAGATTTTTCGAAAATAGCGGTGCCTCTCACCTAACTAACACGCAAGGGGCAACCTTTTGAGTGGAACGATGAAAGAGAATCAGCCTTTCTTGAATTGAAAACAAGATTGACCACTGCACCGATTTTGACACTACCATCAGGTATGGAAAATTTTGTAATTTACAGTGATGCATCTCACAAAGGTTTGGGTTGTGTGTTAATGTAGAACAGAAGGGTTGTTGCTTATGCCTCCCGACAGTTAAAGCCACACGAGAAGAATTACCCAACACATGATCTAGAGTTGGCCGCAGTTGTTTTTGCTTTGAAAATCTGGCGGCATTATCTGTATGGAGCAAACTGTGAAGTCTACACGGGTCACAAAAGCCTGAAATACTTCTTTACACAGAAAGAGCTGAATATGCGACAAAGGAGATGGCTTGAACTGATAAAAGATTATGATCTAGAAATTCAGTATCACCCCGGGAAAGCTAACACAGTTGCTGATGCCTTGAGTAGAAAATCAACGGGGAGTATGGCTTGTTTTCTTATGGAACAGAAAGAAATCATGCAAGATTTTGAGAAGTCTAAGATTAAAGTGGTAATGTGCGAACAGAGCAGATTGATAGCCGCTATTACAGCCGAGTCGGCAATTATTGATGAAATCAAGCAGAAACAGAAAGAGGATGAATTCCTCAAGAAAGTGATTGATGAGTTTGAGACAAGTCCGAAAGCAAAGTTTGGCATTGAGAATGAGGTGTTGAGATTTCGGGACAGAATGTGTGTCCCAGATATTCCGGAACTAAAGAAGAGGGTTTTAGATGAAGCCCACAGATTCGTATTTGCTATCCATCCGGGCAACAATAAAATGTATCGGGATTTGAGACAGACCTATTGGTGGCCTAAAATGAAGAAAGAGATTGCAGAATATGTGTCCAAGTGTCTTAAATGTCAGCAAGTTAAAGCTGAACATCAGAAACTAGACGGTTTACTTCAACCTCTCCTTATTCCTGAATGGAAGTGGGAGCATGTGACTATGGATTTCGTTGTTGGCCTACCTCAGACTTCTGGAGGTATGGATTCTATTTGGGTTGTAGTTGATAGACTGACTAAATCTATACATTTTCTGGCTGTCAGAACTACATTTAATGCTTATAGATTGGCTACTATTTATGTTGATGAGATTGTTCGTTTGCATGGAGTACCGGTATCTATTGTGTCGGATAGAGATTCGAAATTTGTATCTAGATTGTGAAAAAGTTTGCAGGAAGCCATGGGAACAGAACTAAGGTTCAGTACTGCATTCCACCCACAGACAGATGGGCAATTAGAACGAACAATACAGACTTTGGAAGATATGCTTCGCATGTGTGCTTTGGATTTGCAGGGGAGTTGGGAAGACTATTTGCCACTTGCAGAATTTGCTTATAATAACAGCTTCCACTCTAGCATCGGTATGGCACCATACGAGGCTTTGTATGGTAGAAGGTGTAGATCACCAAGTTGTTGGACAGAGGTCGGGGATAGAGCTCTACTTGGGCCTGAGATTGTGCAAGATACTTCGGAGAAGATCAAAATTATTCGGCAAAGGCTCAAAACAGCTCAGGATCGACAAAAGAACTATGCAGATGTTCGAAGAAGACCTCTTGAGTATGAGGTCGGTGACCATGCATTTATTCATGTGTCCCCAATGAAAGGCGAAGTTAGGTTTGGAAAGAAGGGCAAGTTGTCGCCCCGTTACATCGGACCGTTTCAGATTCTGGAAAGGCTTGGTCCAGTTGCTTATAGAGTTGCTTTGCCACCAGGATTCGAGCAAATCCACAATGTGTTTCATGTGTCAATGTTGAGGGGTTACCTCCGAAACCCGTTTCATGTGATTGATTATCATCGGGTAGCTATTGATGAGAATATGGAATACGCCGAATGGTCAGAACGAATTGTTGAACGACAAGTGAAACAACTGAGAAGTAAGTCCATCCCAATGGTGAAAGTGGAATGGAAAAAACACTATGGGACAGATGCGACGTGGGAAAATGAGGAGGAAATGCGACTACGCTATCCATATTTGTTTCCTGACGAAGGTAAATTAAGTTTGGAGGACCAAACTTCCTAAAGGGGGGAAGACTGTGATACCTCCGTTCCGTAGCATGTTAATTGGTCCTTAATATGAGTATGATTATGTGTCTAATATGATTTTGTGTGCCATTATGTGAAATTATGTGTAGACGTCCCTGAACGCCCCAAGGGGGGTCCCCCGTTCTGTTCCTTTGGGCTCACTACAGTTCAGGACTTAATGTCATGGTCCTCTATCTAATCTCGCAGAGTGCAATGCAAGACCGATGAATCATGAAAGAGTCCAATCTGGCAAATCGTTTTGGAAAATAGATTTTTAGAAAGAAGTGCCAAACATGGACTTCTTTGCCAGATACAGAGTCGCCACCTAAATATTTTATTTTTGGGGAGATTTAGGAAACCCTGACTTGTTTGCCTAAGGCCACGTATCCGTCATCACCAAAGTTGCCTCGGCTCGGGAACTTGGGTACGATTGGGGAAGGTCACTTCGTGAGTACCCCTGCTCACCCGATCAAAGATCGGCCTCTACTAACCATGATATGTAGTTTTGAAAACATTATGCGTTCTTATTCCGGTTATTAGCCTAGATTTACTATGTGATGCGCACATCATACAAGTATAGACCGGGCCGCCTGAATTGGAACAAAACATTTCATGTTTGTTTTGAAAATGGTTTGCTACTCGCAAGTAGGCTAAAATGCAGGTTTTGCCACCCTCGAGTGGGCTTAGAAAAGATGGTTTTGCCACTATCTAGTGGGCTTAAAACTCATAGCAAATGCATTGTTCCAATTCAGTTAATCCAACCTTCACCCACAGGCATTCAGGCAGATATATCACATAAGCACATAACCTCATGGTAAGCATGCTATCATGGTAGTCACTCACACGCATGCAAGGATGCTAAAGCGTAAATGCTTACCTAGTACTCCAAGCCAAAACAGAAACTAGTTAGTAATCAAATGCATGATCCTAGTTCATGTTAAGATGGCCAATGCAACACATGCAAGATGCAACCACAATAGGCTCGGCTATTCAAAGATGACATATGATGCTACAGCTAACACGTATTCAACTCGAAATTGAAATACAATGCAGTTAGTATGATGTGCCGAGCCCGATGCATGCAAGACAAATGTATGGATGCAAACATGCGAGCATAAGTATGCTAATTGAAACATGCCCTAATCTAACCATTATAAGCTGATAAATAAAAGGGAAAAAGGCGTGGGGTTGGAAGACATACATCACACGCACACACACTTATTACACAATTGCCCTCGCTCAGAGAGTTTGAATAAATTATACAAACCAAATAAATAATTAGACTATTCTAGCTAATTAAATTTTACAAAACTTCAAATTAATTATCAAATTAAATAAGCTATGGAAAGCAATAAAAAGCCTCGGGAAGAGGGATGCACGCATGCTCGGATTGCCATCACCCAGAAATTCGTTGCCATGACAAAAGCTGCCTCTGTTTACACTGCCTTGCCCCTCTGAAATTTATGAAAGTTTCCAGAATCCTTCCGAATCATTCCCTGAGTGTTGTGGAGTGCCACCGGCCACAATTCAAATCCACCAGCCATGTGAATGGGCTTATCGACCAAATATTGAACCACCGGCTGGACTTTTGTAGCAGATTGGCACTGGAAGTAGATGACCGACTATTTATTCATGCAGAATACTAGTTTTGGCAGCAGTAGAGGGCAGACAGTGTATGGCAAAGAAATTCAAAGCAATGTGTTCATGGCCACTCTCCCAATCATGCTAAGGACTTAAGGGAGTGTGACCCTTGGTATTCAGGCCACCAATCACGCATTTCGATGCATGATGGCCAAAGACACCGAGTTTGCAAATCAATATAAATGCATATGACAAAACAAATGAATGCCTCATGCCCTATCATGTTGACATCAAGGGCATCGGCGACCGAGGGTTGAGACGTGTTTCATCACTTTGAGTACGAACACACCTCACCCCTCATGCTTGGTTTGACACCCCAAACCAAGCAAAATGTAATGCATGTATGCAATGTGGCTCAAGTATGCAAAATGGCTAAGTTAACAAAACATGCCAAATGCAATGCAAGCTAAACATGCAAATGTACAATGTGCTAAGCATGCAAGATGTAGTGCAATATGACCTAACATGCTAACAATATGGCTATACAATAGATATACAATGATGCAACCTAGATAAGAAACTATACAAAGTGATAGACATGCACCAATGCACAAATGCATGATCTATGGACTTACACTAAGGTGGAGGAGCCTCAGCCACACCCCAAAACAGTGGCCAAAAGTGATGGAAACGACGGATAAAACACAACTAAGCATGCACATGCGAAGGTCCCAACATGTAGGCATAAAAGGCAACTTTCAAAAACACTTAAAAGAAGGTAATTATGGGAATTAAACCAACATATCAAGCTCTGAAATACATGCAAAGGGGATGATGCCAAGTCAAACAAAACATGCAAACAAGGCGCGTAATAGAGCCCAAAACTTGAGGCCAACAAGGGGGTATTCCACTGCGACTATCATGACCACACATGGCATGGATTATGCAACCAAAAACAGAGTTTCAATGCATCAAAATACACCACAAAACCCACTGATATGGGAGCCCAAATGACTTAAACAAAAGGCGTTTACTATGACCCATTTCAAGGCATAAAAGAACAACTCTTCAAGGCATGAAAGGGATGATGAATGCAAGTATACAAGCATGGATTATGGACTGAAATAGCATGAGAAGTGATTCTAAATCACTGAAACAACCCAACTAAAGCATGCTAGTGACTCACACACTCAAGGCTCACAAGCCAAAATGCAAAGAGGCTATACCAAACATGGCAAATATGATAAAAAAAAGTACCCAACAGACCACACACATGATGAAATATGACCAAAAGCTTCATCAAGTTGAGCTAGAACATGCAAGCACGGAGGGGCAAATGCATGGCACATGTCATGACAATAAAGGGGACTACTAAGCAAGTATATGGTGCATGTAATGGACCATTAATCCAACCAAAAACAGAGGCATAATATGACCAAAGAACACCCAAAAACCTCTGAAATGAAGCTAAGAACAACTAAGCATGTATGCTACTTTTATGAGCCAAAAACATGAACAAATGAGACACAAAGGGAGAGGGGTGTCCCTCCCCTATGCAAGACCTCAAGACCTCTTCTTCACCACTGAAAATCCTCTGGATATCAGTGGTGAGAAGGCCAATGTGCAAAAGTATTCAAAGCTCAACCAAAGAAAGCACAAAAGGGTCCAAACAAGGCCTAAGAGGGGGAGGTCGACCCCAAACACAAATGAGACCTTAATGAAACATCTTAAGCATGAAAAATCAGAGTTTTTATCAGTTATACACAAAGCTCAAAACAACATGCAAAGTGGGTTAAAAGCTAGTGCAAGATTGGGGAATATAAAGTAACTATGCACACCCTTGAAGAACACTTGAAGAACAGTAAGTCCAGCCCCTTTCTTCTGATCAAAACCAACTCAAAACTCTAAGAACAACCTCCCAACACTCCCAAAACCGAAGTATGGTGTAATACTAGGTGCCTTAGTGCAAAACTAAGAACAAAACACCCTTTTGAATCCTCAAACACACACAAATGAAGAGAGTGAGGAAGATATATATAGAGAGAGTAATATATGAGATATATCAGATGTATATGTCTGATTTGTTCAACCCTTCTGAAGGAGAAGGAAGGCTTCCTTTTATAGAGGAAGACAAAGGGTCAAAGCTTCTAAGGGAAGCTAATACAAAAGGGTCAAGGGGGTCAAGCTTCTCAAGGAAGCTAACCCAAAGGTCCAAGCTTCTTGAGGAAGCTAAGACAAAGGTCCAAGCTTCCTCAACAAGCTTGAGCAGAGAGTGCAAGCTTCTCCAAGAAGCTTGGGTCAAAAGGGTGCAAAAGGTGCAAGTCCTCTACACATGTGTATGGAGGACAAGTCCGTGCACTCCAGGTGGCATAGTTGGCATGCACCACGCCTGAAGGAAAAAAGGTGGTATCGGCCAAATAAATGGTCGACCGACCACACCAAATGCCGACCGGCCATCACCAATGGCTGGTAGAATTAAACTAGGGCCGCTGGCCTCAAGCCAAGGCCGGTGGGTATCAGGGACAGCTAACAAGCTATTCTCTACCCTCAGGTGTAAGAAACAAACAAGTGTCTGGTCCAACCAAGCACTAGACAGTCAAGTTGAGAGATCCCGAGGCAAGGTGCGTAGCTGAGACCTCCGAGAACTCAAAATGAACATGGACATGGATGATCATCGAGTGTTCAAACGGTGACGTCCAAGTCTTAAGGACGGTAAAAAATGGGGTGTCTACAGTTGCCCCTCTTTGATAGAACTCGAAAGTCATAACAATGACGGAAGTAAGTGTCAAAGGCCAGAGACGATCCATTTCTGACAAGGCCGAAGACTTAGACAAAGCATACAAGCTACATATAAGATATGCGCCCGAGGGCAGGGCCAAAATGCACGACAATGCACGAGGCCGAGCATAACTCATGATCATGCAAAGAAAGCTGTAACGAAGCATAACATGCAATAGTTTTAAGCTAGCATAAACCAAACTTCACTACAATGCAGAGAGGGTGTAGGAGAATCACTCAATTCTCGCTATGTCTCACACGGAGGATACAATACCTGTCCGGTTCGTTTGGTCGTGCCAGCTTCAAATGAACCGTACATACAATATCGTGTCTGTAAAAGAAAGAAACTTAACAGGCACAATATTGTTAGAAACATGCATAACAATGCAATTGAAAAGTGCGTGACAACGCATGTGAAGAATGCATAACAATGCTTTCGAAACAAGCATAATAATGCGAGAAGGTGCATAAACACATGTAAGTAAAGCATACGTGACAATGCATACAATGTGTGAAGCAGGAACTGAAATATACACATGTAAGCAAAGCATACAGTAACACATGCAATGTGTATAGCAGGAATGAGCACATGTAAGTAAAGCATGCAGTAACGCATGCAATGTGTAACCTCCTGTAAGATGCATAAACACATATAAATAAAGCACACGCAGGAACGCATGCAATGTGTAAAGCAAGCAAGGTATGAACACATGTAAGTAAAGTACACGTGAAAACGCATATAATGTGTAACCACCTAAAAGATACATATACACATGTAAGTAAAGCATGCAGTAACGCATGCAATGTGTATAGTAGGAATGAACACATGTAAGTAAAGCATGCAATAACGCATGCAATGTGTAACCTCCTGTGAAATGCATAAACACATGTAAGTAAAGCACACGCAGAAACGCATGTAATTTGTGAAGCAAGCAAGGTATGAACACATGTAAGTAAAGTACACGCAAAAACGTATACAATGTGTAACCACCTGAAAATACATATACACATGTAAGTAAAGCATGTAGTAACACATGCAACGTGTATAGCAGGAATGAACACATGTAAGTAAAGCATGCAATAATGCATGCAATGTGTAACCTCTTGTAAGATGCATAAACACATATAAGTAAAGGACACGCAGAAACGCAGCCAATGTGTAAAGCAAGCAAGGTAGGAACACATGTAAGTAAAGTACACGTGAAAACGCATACAATGTGTAACCACCTGAAAATACATATACACATGTAAGTAAAGCATGCAGTAACGCATACAATGTGTATGAAAAGGAACTTGATCACATGTAAGTAAAGCAATACGCGACAACACATGCAATGTGTATAAAGGGAACTTGAAGGGAAGAAAGGTGCATAAACACATGTAAGTAAAGCATACGTTGAAACGTATGCAATGTGTGTAACAATGCAAAGGTATGAACACATGTAAGTAAAGTACACGCAAAAACGTATATAATGTGTAACCACCTGAAAATACATATACACATGTAAGTAAAGCATGCAGTAACGCATGCAATGTGTATAGCAGGAATGAACACACGTAAGTAAAGCATGCAATGTGTAACCTCCTGTGAGATACATAAACACATGTAAGTAAAGCACACACAGAAACGCATGCAATGTGTGAAGCAAGCAAGGTATGAACACATGTAAGTAAAGTACACGCAAAAAAGCATACAATGTGTAACCAGTTGAAAATACATATACACATATAAGTAAAGCATGCAGTAACACATACAATGTGTACCAATGCAAGAAGGGAGCATATTCAATTGAAGCATGGTAAATGCATGTTATTCATGATGTTGGGATGCAACTTCAAAACAAGATGAGGCATTGCTCGACGCAAGACACGTAATGAGCGTGCTTTATTAAAGCCAAATGAAGCAAAGTAATACAACACAATTGAAGCGATTTGTGGAAGTCACTAGATATCAAAAGGATATGGGAAAGGATGCTCTTCGCACGCATGAAACATCGCTCATAGGAGACACAGCTCGAGGTCAACACGAAGATCTACTAAGGTTTCAAGAGTGCACTTCCTTGCACTTTCTCGAGTAATAAAGGTGTCAAACCACATAATTGACCCGAATAAGGAGGTTCATCGACCACAAGGGGAGGCCACCGGTATTAATCCAGACATTCTGCCGCCTTTCTCCCATTTTGCTTTACTTTCCTTTTCTACTGTTAGTTTTAAGCACATTGCACTGCCTCAGGCAGGTTTTACTTTTTCAAAAATTGTGTATTTTTGCAAAAGACATGATGGAAATGAAACAACTATTTTGTCCAAAAAGGTGTTACATTTGTACTTTCTATGCATCGCATCGCGTGGCATCACATAACAATGTGAATGAAATTGAACTTTGTTTGAAAATTAAGCACTCGCATCGTAATAATCAGGTAGTGAACCGACTAACAACTCGATAAGCAAAACAAAGCAACTAGATAAGCTAACCAAGTGTGAGTATAACTCGATAAGAAAAACAAAGACTCGAAGAAATGTGACATACAACTCGATAAGCAAATGTACAACAACTTGATAAGCAAAACGGGCGTGACTCCGCAAAAATCATCATCGGAGGGCATTGGAAGTGGTGCCAGTCCCCAAATTCTCAGCATGTTCAACACATAAACAGCTCAGGGAACAAGAAGAAAGACCATCGGCCATAGGGGAAAGCCATCGGCCTGAAGAAATGGCCATCGGCCAACAACTTTGTCCCATCGACCAAATATGGTGGTCGGTCGGCACTATTTTTGGCCGGCCGGCAATAAATGACAAGACCCACCAGAATGCTGACACCTGTCCTCCATTCACACCTTATCCCCTACAAAAGGCCTCAACTTCGTAGTTTTTCTCAATTCAATACTAATTTGCTCCAAATGGAAGAGTTTCTTGCCCAGAATCTCATACTTGGATTGCCAACTTGGATGGCTCGGAAAAGCTAAATTTCCGGGGCTTCGATATTAATGTACTATTCACTCTGAGTCGTACCCCGCTACACTTTCCGTTTCTCTGTGCCGCGATGAAGTTTTGGAATCCTATAACACATGTCTTTAGCTTTGGCGGGCAAGAGGTATGTCCTACCTTCGAAGATTTCCAAGCTTTGATGGAATCTGAGCGCAACGAAGAAGTCTTGCCTCAGCTTTGCTTTGGCCACGCCCAAGCCTTAGGGAGAATGTGTGGGCTCACGACGCACGATGCTCGCTCTTTGATTTGTGACGGAATGTTGGATGTTCCGAGTTTGATTTGCTGGTTTTCGGATGCCGGTGACTGCGACGACCATCAGTGGCAGAGTTTCGGTGACACGCCCTCTGTTTGTGCATGCTATCTTACTTTTTGCTTGCCTCAGGCTCCGGAGGGTCTAATGTCCAGTTGATCGAGGTTGCCCAAGGCTTGAAGGAGGGCAAGAGCTGCATTGCCATGACTCTGGTTGAGACGTTGATGGGCTTGGACGCCTTTTATCGCCGAGAGACGACCAGATTTGCGGGGAGTCCACTACTGCTGCAGGTAACGTTTCCCACCCAATCTCACATATATATTGCTCACACCACTCGGCTCTCAGGCTTGGCTTTTTCTTTTCTTTTTTTTTTCTCACAAAACCCTTTTCTCACTTTTCTCTTATCGTACACCTCTATATTCTTTATTTTCTCATTTTTCATCCCTTCCTAGGTGTGGTTGATGGACAAGTTGTAGGTTGTGGACTCTTGCCTAGCATACTCAGCTCGCGGCTACTTCTTCTGACAACATCTACTCGATGCCCTTGATGAGGGCTGGTGGTTCGACTGGATGTGCAGTTTGTCCGCAGACCGCATTGCTTGGCGGTGCCCTTGGCTCAATCTACCGGCAATGGGTTACAGCATGTGTAGACACCCCATTTTTGGCCATCCTCAAGACTCGGATGTCACCGCCTGAACACTCGGTGATCATCCTTGTTTGTGTTCGTTTGGGGTTCCCGGGGGTCTCGACTGGCGCCTTTGCCTCAGACCCCGACCTCGACTCTGCTTTGTGTGGTTTTGCATCAAACACTTGTGCTTTGCCTTGGAGGGGCAGGGAATACCTTGTGAGGCATCCCCACACATCACCGGCCGTGGCTAGAGGCCACCGGCCAGGGTTTTATGCCATCGGCAATGTATGTTGCCGGTCGGCAGGAAATTTTGTCAAAATGACATCTTTGGCCGGCCGACTACTGTGCATCTTCTTTTGCAGATATTTTAGCACAGTTGTCTTGCATTTGCTTCCCCTCCATACACGTGTATGGAGGGATGGCCCTCTTGTTAGCTTACCTTGTAAGCTTTACAAGATTGGCTCCTCTATAAGAGGAGGCCTTCTCTCCCTTGTTCTAGGGTTATAGAAGTTGGAGAAGAGAGTGAGAAGACTCTGGTTTTAGGGTTTAAGTTAGTGTATCTAACCTATATCTATATCTCTCCCTCTCTTGCCATTGTGTGTGTTTTAGGCTTAGTTTTGTGCACAAACACCTACCATCACACCATTCTCTTGGAACTGAGGTCCTTGAGGCTTTTTTTTGGAGCTTTGAAGCTGGTTTGGAGCTCAAGGGGCTGCTGGCCCACCATTTTTGAAGGTGGTCTACAAGGGTAAGACACTAGTCCCTTTTTACCCCACTTTTGCATTGTATTTTTGACCATCTTAGAACTATTTTCAAGCTTAGTGTTTAATACATAAAAGTTCTTTTTTTAAGGTCTCTAAATAGTTTGTTAAGAGTGCTTTAAGCTTTGAGGAAGTTTGACCCCTCTAAAGGCTTGTTTGGGCCTTGTTTTGGGCCATTTTGTGTGAACTCCGGGACTTTGGTGTTTGGGCCTCCTCACCACTGAAATCTTGAGGGATTTCAGTGGTGAGGATGGTGCTTTGAAGTCTCAAGAAGGAGAGGGCCACCCCCTCTCCTTGTTGTCCTTGAAAAGGACCCATTTTGGCCTCTTGAGGGAGCATCATGTTTGAATATTTGTTGATCATGCCATGGCTGTATTTTACGCTTATATTTCCATAATATAACATTGTATTAAGTTGGTTTTGGTACACCATGCATTCCTTGCATAGATGCCTTGTAATGCCATGTTTAGGCCTTAACGTGCCTTAGGTTGTAAACCCTTCTTCAAGCATATTTTAGGCTTAGCCTTGTGAAGGTTTTGTGCTTATCTTGCCATGTTTGAAGTCTGTCTTTGGTTGTTTGGGTCGACCATAGCTTGCATCGTATGCCTCCTTTGCATTTTGGGCTTGTTGGCCTTAAGTATATGAGTGTATAGCATGCATGACTTGTTTTGATTTAGTGGTTTGGCACCATTTGTAGCATCATTTCAGTCCCTTTGACATGCTTGTATGCTTGCCTTGGGCACCTCTTTAATGTTTTGGAAGCTTGTGCTGTATGCTCCATATTTTGGCCATCATGCATGCTTTTGAATCTGAGCCACTTAGATGCCATCTAGGGGTCCCCTTTGCATGGTATAGGTCTGCCTTGGACCTGTTTTAAGCCTTCTTGGCCTTGTGAGGCTTGGTTGACTTGACCTTGGTTTAAGCCTCTTGTCTTGCCTTAAGTTTTGGACCTTAATTGCATGCCATGTTTGTCTTGTTTAAGTTGGTTTGGCACCTTTTATAGCATGATTTTAGAGCTGCTCATTGCATGCTAATTGTCCATGTTTGCAACTTCTTAAGTGTGCTTAGAAGTTGCTTCATCATGCTTAAGTCTTGGACCATGTATCTATGCATGCTTGGATGTACATTTGCCTTCATGTGCTTAGCATTATGGTCACTGTTTTAGGCCTATTTAGAGCTGCCTAAATCATGTTTAAGCCCATCCCTTTGTTGCTTGCATATGCTCCTTGAGTGTTGTAACGTATTGGTAAGTTGTTGCATGTTAGTACTTGCATGATTGAATGAAGTCACATGCTTGTTTGCATGCTTGGACGTCCACATTGCATCTTGCGTGCTTGTTGGTTTACATTGAGGTTTCATGCCTTGCATGCTTATTAGCTTGTATGCTCATTTGCATTGGCATGATTGCATACTAGACAACATGCTTGGGATTGCATCACATAAGCATGCATGCTAGACCTCTTGAGATGACTATGTTAGAGGTTGGGCCTCCTTGTGTGTTTATTTGGTTTGCATTCATTTGAAATTGAAGTTGCACACTTGATTCTTTGGATCATCATGCATGGAAATGCGTGATTGGTGGTCTGAGAGTCGAGGCACATCCTCCTTTGAGTCATAAACATGATAAGGGGTGTGATAGGTGCATATATTCTTTGAAATGCATTGCCATGCTATGCCTTGTCCTCTGTTGCTGTAAGTTGTAGGTTCAGTAGGCATTTTTGGCCGACCGACAACATATAGTGCCGACCGGCCGTCCATCAGTGGCTGATAATTCAATCAGCAGCCGATGATCATATTTGGCGGCCGGTGGAAATCCTTCTAAGCCGATGGTGATCCCCGGTGTTTAGAGAAGCATCTCTGAGACTTTAGCAGTCTTCAGAGGGGCAGAGTAGGGAAAACAGAGGCAAACTATGCATTGCAGTGGCTTTCCGAGTGAAACCGAGCATGCGTTGCATCGAGCCGTCTCCCCGAGGCTGCTATTTATTGCTTTCTTAGACTAATTAATTTGCTTAATTAGTTTAGTTTGGTCTATAATAATTAATTAGCTAGGATAGTTAATTCATTATTCGAATTGTATTATTATTTGGTCCCTCCGAGCGAGGGTAAATCTGTAATAAGTGTGGGTGTGTGTGTGCATGTCTTCCAACACCCACCTCTTTCTCCCTTTTACTTACCTGTTTTGATGGTTAGTATTAGGACATGTTTATTTTAGCATACCTTATGCTATGCATGTGTGCATCCATTTATCTGTCTTGCATGCACCGGGCTCGGCGCATCATGCTAACTGCATTAGTATTTCAAATCTAACTTGAATACGTGCATCAAATGATTGTATTCCACATGCCATTTTAGGGTTAGCCGAGCCTATCCTAATGACATTTTGTATGCGATGCATTAGCCACTTAACATGGACTAGGATCACGCATGTTTGCTAACCAGTTTACTGTTTTGGCACGGAGTACGATGTAAGTATTTTTATGCTTTAGCATATCGCATGCTTGTGAATGTTAACATGAAAGCATGCTTACCATGTGGCTAGATGCTTATGTGCTATAAACTGTCTGAATGCTTGTGGGTGAAGGTTGGATTGTTTGAGTTGGAATAGCTCATTGAAATCCGTGTTTTAGCCTACTTGCGAGTAGCAAATTCCAAAAACATTTTCAAAACAAACGGATATGCAATGCTTATTTCCGAATTAGGTGATCTAGTCTATACTTTTGTGTTGTACGCATCACATAGTAATTCTAGCTAATTAATCGGAATAAGAACACATAACGTTTTCAAAAATGGATATTATGGTTAGTAGAGGCCGATCTTCGGATCGGGCGAGAGGGGGTGCTCATAGCTGACCTTCCTCGATCGTACCCAAGTTCCCGAGCCGAGGCAACTTTGGTGATGACGGACACGTGGCCTTTGGCACCGAGTCAGGGTTTCCTAAATTCCCCCATTTAAAAAATATTTAGGTGGCGACTCTGTATCTGGCAAAGCAGTCCATGTTTGGCACTTCTTTTCAAAAATCTATTTTTCTCAAAACGATTTGCCAGAGTTGAACTCTTTGGCTCAGATTAAGAACCGCAACAAACAAAAAGGAGAGTCCAAACTGTAGTAGCAAGGCCCTCGCCCGGGGGCGCGTCTACAGCATGTCCTGGCAGACTGGGATTCAGTTGATCGGCTTGACTCACTGTGTGTTCTATTTCCCATTCCGGTTCCAGTGCTAGTTCGGCCATGACTAGATTTGCCCGCCAGGGGGGATAGAGTACCCAGCTGCATTTCTGGTCCGAGGCACACAACTTGCTCGATATGCCACGGCATGGGGGACTAGAGAGCTCCTGGCCCCTGCTCCCACTTTCAATTGCACTTTGTCTGATGAGTGCATAGATTGGCTTAATGAAGAGGCACAAATTGGGCCCAGCTTGGCATCAGAGGCTTCGACCAGCTCTGGGAGGTTGCGCCAGAACACCCGACTTATCTATGCCCCATATTTATTGCTTTATTAGTACTTTCAAGTTTTCTTTATGAATTTAATAAAAAGCAACTTTAATTTGTATGCAAGAGCAGGAGAACTCTGTATTGAAATCAATGAAATTGAAGGTTGTGGGTACTGAAAATTTTCCGCTTTGGTCCAAAAATGGTCTAGGTTGTAAAAAGATTAATTTGAACAAAGTCAACTTTTATCAAAACTTTTCAAAACCATTTTCGATATGGATCAGAACTGGACACGCCTGAGATCTGTCACTGAGATGCACAACCCCAAATCCTAGCAACTGGAAAGTTGCCCCTAGTCTGAATAGCACTGTACCGGAGATCACAAACGAACTCTGGAATGCTGAATAGACAAAGGTGACCGAGATGATCAAATGGACAAAGTTGATCGGGGAAAAGTTTATGGCTGAACTTCAAGATGAAGTTGCCTACGTATCCCAAAGATGGGAATCAAGCCTTACGTAGTTTAGCCTTGGGTTCACTCGAGTATTTTCACTCTCCTTTTGTGCTCTAACTTTTGCCAAGGCCGCCCTTTGTGGGTTTTCAACCTTGCGAGCTCAGTTTTTATAATTTCCAATTTTCTATGCTCTAACTTTTGCCTAGGTTGTCCTTTCGGGTTTTTGGCCTAGCGAGCCTCTCAGGG
This sequence comes from Camellia lanceoleosa, assembly GCA_025200525.1. Taxonomy (NCBI): domain Eukaryota; kingdom Viridiplantae; phylum Streptophyta; class Magnoliopsida; order Ericales; family Theaceae; genus Camellia; species Camellia lanceoleosa. Next base: position 1,320,156 of record JANUSC010000016.1, on the reverse strand, counting down.
GTAATATTTCCTCAACTTGTCCATGTTGATCGGCTGTGAGAACTCTAGGCCATCTAGATCCATTAGAACCACAGCTAAACCCGACCAAATAGACTTAATGATGTAGGGACCAGTCCAATTGGGTCTGAACTTGCCCCTAGGGTCGTGGATGGGAGCTCGATTGTCCTTGAGCACCAGATCTCCTTCTTTCAAATTCCTAGACTTAACTTTCTTGTTAAAAGCCCGGGCAATTCTGTGCTGATAACCTTGAACATGGTACAGTGTTTCAGTCTTCTCTCATCAAAGAGCATGAGTTCCTCAAATCTGCTCTACTGCCAATCTACTTCGGCTATCTGACACTCAGCCAGTACTCGCAAAGACAGAACCTCAATCTCAATAGGTAGAACGGCCTCCATCCCATAAACCAACGAATACGGAGTCGCCCCAGTAGAAGTTCTGATTGAAGTTCGGTAGCCCCACAGAGCAAACGACAGATTATCTGGCCAGTCCCGGTAGGTTTCCACCATCTTCTGTAGTACGTGTTTGATGTTCTTTTTGGCGGCCTCAACTACTCCATTTGTTTGCGGCCGGTATGTGGATGACCTATGAAAAGCCACGTTGTATTTCTCCAACAAGTCAATCACTTCCTTCTTGAAGTGGGAACCGTTATCTGAAATTATCTCATTTGGGACTCCGTAGCGACAGATGATGTTGTTTCTGATGAACTTTGGAACGTGCGAAGCCTTCAACAATGCATAAGATTGGGCCTCAACCTATTTCGTGAAATAATCTATCGCGACCAGGATGAACTCATGCCCATTCGACCCCTTCGGAGTGACAGCCCCGATCACATTGATTCCCCAAACTGAAAATGGCCATGGCGAAGTCATGTTGTACAGCTTCGACGGTAGGATGTTCATGCGGTTTGCATGGATTTGACATTTGTGGCATCGCCGAACAAAGCCGATACAATCCTCCTCCATGGTGGACCAATAGTAACTCTGTCTCAGAATCTTCCGAGCTAACATTACCCCGTTCATATTGTGTTCCACATTCCCCTCCATGGATAGCCTCCATTAGGCGCTTCGATTCTTCGGTTTCTATGCACAACTTATGCATTCCCAGATGGCCTCTCTTATACAGCTTACCCCCGCAGATGATGAATTGAACGACCATTCTTCTGATTGCCTTTTTGTCCTTGGCATTTGCCCCTAGTGGATGTACTTCCTTCTCCAAGAATTTCCAAATATCGTAATACCAAAGGTTCTCGTCCTGAACCTCATCTATGGCAGCAATCAACTCGTATGCCGGCGCAAAATTCTAGTCAATAATGACTGGACGCATCCGGATTCCGAAATGGATGTCTATCATGGAAGATAGAGTTGCTAGTGAATCTGCGAACCTGTTGTTCTCTTGTAATAGATGAGCGAAGTTTAGCTTCTCAAACCGAGGAATTAACAGGTCTAAGGTCTGGTGATACATCATCATCTTTTCTTCTTTGACTTTTCAATCTCCTTTTGCTTGAGACACAACAAGGTTCAAGTCCTCGATGACGTCCAACCGTCTTGCCTCTAGTTCCAGGGCTGCTTCTAGACCGGCAACGCATGCCTCATATTCTGCTTCGTTGTTCGAGACTTTGAACTGGAGTTTGAAGGCTAGAGGGATATGGGAATTGTCGGGTGCTATCAGCAACACCCCTATTCCATACTCGTACTGGTTTGACGATCCGTCAAAGTACATCATCCAAGTTTCATCGTCGATATGCAAAATGGCCTCATCTGGGAATAAGTACTCAACTGCTTCACCCCCTTCCACTGGATGATCGGCTAAGAATTCTACTACTGCTCTTCCCTTGACTGACTTGCGCGTCACATATTTCAGATCGAATTCGGAAAGCAACAGCAACCAACGAGCTAGCCTACCCGTAAGTGCCGATTTCTCGAAAAGGTATTTGATGGGATCTAATCTTGAAACCAACATTATGGTGTGAGATAACAGGTAGTGCTGTAGCTTCCTGGTTGGCCATACCAAGGCTAAGCAAGCCTTCTCCAACGGCGTGTAGCGAGTTTCATATTCTAGCATCTTCTTGCTCAGATAGTAGATGGCTCTCTCCACTTTGTCCTCTGATTCTTGAGTGAGCATGCAGGCCATTGTAGTCTCAGTTACTGAAAGGTACAATATCAACGGTTTCCCCGGTTCAGGCGGTGACAATACGGGTGGGTTCTGTAAGTGTTCCTTGATCTGTTCAAAAGCAGCTTGGCATTTCTAAGATAAATCGTCAGGAGACCAAAAAGTGGTTCACAAGTCAAGGTTAATTTTGAGATAAATCGTCTTATGAATTGCACTTTACCCAGAAAGTCTCGCACCCCCTTTTCAGTCCTTGGTGGTGGCATTTCTAAGATGACCTTGATTTTGAAAGGGTCGACTTTGATACCTCTCTGTGTAATCAGAAACCCCATCATTTTTCCTGCTGTAACACCAAACGTACACTTCTGAGGATTCAGTCGCAACTGAAATTCTCTGATCCTTTGAAAAAACTTTTGCAAAGTGGTCTAGTGGCCCCCACTTTCTTTGGACTTGACAATCATATCGTTCACGTACACCTCAACCTCTTTGTGGATCATGTCATGCAATATCATGGTCGCGGCCCGTTGATATGTAGCTCCCGCATTCTTCAACCCAAACGGCATCACTCTGTAGCAGTATGTCCCCCACGGGGTGGTGAAAGCAGTCTTTTCCTGGTCTTCTGGTGCCATCACTATCTGATTGTAGCCTGAGAAGCCATCCATGAATGAAAGCAAAGCATGCCCCGCTGTGAAGTCTACTAACTCATCGATATGCGGTAAAGGAAAGTCGTCCTTCAGACTGGCTCTGTTCAAATCCCTGAAATCCACGCATACCCTGATCTTGCCATCCTTCTTCGGCACCGGAACAATGTTGGCCAACCAAGTCGGGTATTCAGATACCAGCAGGAACCCTGCGTCGATTTGTTTGGTGACCTCTTCCTTAATCTTGAGGGCTCAGTCTGGGTGGATTCTTCTGAGTTTTTGCTTGATGGGTCAGGCCTCGGGGTCAAGAGGGATCCGGTGTTGTACAATCTCAGGATCGATTACAGGCATGTCTTCATAGGACCATGCGAAAACATCTTTGAAATCTTTTAATAAAGAGACTAAGCGCTCGCGTTCCTCTGAAGACAACGTGGACCCGATTTGGACCAGCTGCGGGTCCTTCTCAGTACCAATATTCATAGTAGTGATTTCATCAACTAAAGGTTTAACAAATCTTTCCTGCTCTTGACCAATTAAGCGTTGCAAAATCGGAGGAATTTCTTCCTCGTCGTTTTCATCAAAATTTTGGAAGTCTGAGTTAATGCAATAAATCAAGGGCACAAAAAAGTACTCAGAAACCACAGCCACATCATTCTCATTAAGCACATCCAAACCGTCCGATTCTACTATTACAACAGACTCAAAAGAGAAAGAAAAAGATGACCTAGGCAGGACTGTGGCATCCGGGTTATCACCCCCAGGAATACCGGACTCAGACTCAGTCGAGCTCGAACCTGATTCTGACTCACAAGACTCGGTGGAATCAGATTCCGGCTCACTACCTGACCTGGTGCTGCTTGACAAAAATCCCTCATTGTATTGCCAAATGAGGGAGGGTGCGATGGATGCATCCAAAATGGTTAACGGTAGGCCCGCAGCTATTTCATTCCCGATCATGGACACCGAGAAGTTATCTCCCAAGCACTTTTGTTCGATCGGAGGATCTAAAAGTAGACATGCCAGCGCTACCCCCATTTCACTTTTGGCGTCCTCAGGATCCGCTTTCTTGCTCTGTTCAACCTCAACTGTTGGGTCTCTCTGCTCTTCGGCAACATCATTCCCAGATAATTGTAGGTCGAAGAAGATCTCAAAACCTGGCACACGCTTCCTTTCTGCATTCAACCATGGCTTTGGGAAGCCATAAAATGGAAAGTCCTCCCCCTCCCGGACGAAGCGTCTGTTTAGGGTACCCTGGATGGGCCGGTGCATTAATTCAAAAGGCTTCCCTGCCTGCTTCACTCGGGTTCTCCTAGCCATCTCCTTACCTTTCCTTACCCAATCCTCTTTGGTGGGCAGATAACCTAAGCCAAAGGTATGTGGGTTGTGTGGCACTTCGGCCAATTCTACAACGCCCTTCCGGCCACTCTTCCCTAATCCCATCCTGGGGATGTGTTGGAGCTTGTTCATGAGGTATACTGATTGAGCACTGACATACAACCCCTCATTAACAGCCATGATGTTCTGAACTACACGAGCCTCGGCCAATGTAAAACCCGACAAGAAAACATCCTCCATACCGTGCTCGATTTCCAAAACTGGCGTAGATACTTCTGGTGGTGGATGGATCGACGAATTTCCAAAAACAATGGCTACTCCCTTCCCATGGGGGTATTTCACCATCTGATGCAAAGTGGACGAAACTGCCTTTACCTAGTGCAGCCACGGCCGTCCTAGGAGTAGGTTGAAAGTGGCGGGAACCTCTAGGACGTGAAAGTCTATCTCATGCTATGCCGGCCCAACCTTGGTCTGAATTTTCACTGTTCCCATTACTTCTCTGCTCGTGTTGTCATATGCCCGAATCACCTGGGCTGTCGGCACAAAGTTCACGGTCTTTAAACCGATTACATATGCAATTCTTGCCGGGCACACATTGATGGCGGACCCTGTGTCGACAAGCACCATGGGTATCTATTTGTTTTTACACTCCACAGAGATATAGAGTGGCTTGTTATAGTTTGCACCCTCAGGTGGCAATTCCTTGTCAGAAAAAGTCAACATTGGGATAGCTCCTCCCGAAAAAACTAAGCCCACCAGTTGTTCAGGCGTGGTGTCTATTGTGAGCTTGGCTTAGCCCATGGCCGATAAGACAGCTTGTCGGTGCACCCGTAATGCCATAAGCAGTCCCCAGATGGAGATGTCTTCCTGGATCTTTTTCAACTACTTCAGTACAGCCTCATCTTCAAGTTGCTTCTCTTTTTGCTTCTCTGCCTCCTTATCTTTCCCAGATGCCCCTGGCTGATCTAGGTGTGGAGGCTTGAAATACCATCCACTCCTAGTCATATGGTCGACTTCACCAATGTACTAGGTATCGTCTGGTTGATTGCTCCCCCAATCCTCATCCGTGTGGGCAAGACATAGATCATCGTCCTCCCACCACATTCCATCCAAGGGCACCGATAAGACGGACACTGTCGCCTCCGCTTTCTACTGTCCTTGTACTCACAGTATTTTCAATCCCCTCATGGGCTTTAGCTTTTCTGATTCTCTTAGAATCCTCAAACCTTTCCTGTTCCAACTGCGTCAGTACAGCTGTTTATTCAATAATTCCCGTATTCAAACTGCTCAGATCCCTAGTGAAATTCTTGGCACCGGCGCTCTCCGACGATGCATTATGATCTCTGACCCTTCTCGTCACAATTGATATTCTTGCCCCCACCGAGCCTTGTTCTGGTTGGAATTCTTCCATAACATCCGGTTGATCATCCAGCCACCCGGTAACCTCTACTGATTCCTCGAGATTCGACCAGTTGACTGCCATGTCCACTGGATCTTGTTCACTGAAAAACTGGAGGTTAGTGAAGTCCTCTTCCAAAGCTGCTAAGTCATCTGACCCCTAATCAAATCCATTCCTCTGTACCATACAAATCTCTGCCCTTTCTGGCAACTCCACACTTGGCATAACTTGCCTCATCGATGTAATGTAGTCACTGATCAGATACCTTCTCAAAGAAACTCCCAGATTCCTCGATTCGACTCAACAATCCCATTCTTCTCTCGAAATCTCCCTTTCTCTTTTCGATACCACCACCGTTGGTTCTGGTTGGGTTCTAGAGATGTCCAACATGCACAAGTTAGTGCAGTCAGGAAGGAGCACCTCCGGCTTGGGTAGGTGGGATGGGGTGATATATATGCTAGGATCGTAGGACACGATCCCAGTCTGGATAAAGTTGATTCTTTTGGGAGGTGGAGCTTGGTGGTGCGGTGGGAGAGGGTTTGTCGTGACGTTGGGTATTTTGGGAGGCACAATCACCCCATTATCAATGACATCTTGAATCTCATGACGTAATCGGAAGCATTGGTCGGTGTCATGACCGTGCTGTTGGTGAAATGCATAATATTTGGATGGGTTATGGGTAGGGGGAAGTTTTTTCGGCAATGGCCGCGGCTCTAGGGGCTTCAAGTGCCCTTTTCTGATTAAAACCCCCAGAGCTTTGGACAGGGGCATATATAGTGGAGCAAAGGTCCTTTGGTTTTTGGGCGGGTATGTGGCTGTTTGTGTATTGCTTCCGGACGCACCGGAGAATGGCGTAGCTGCCATGGTTCTTGGAGGGGGAATGGTGGTGACCATGCTCACTTCTGAGGGTCTTGTAGTTGTAGCGCCACTCGGGCCTGCATTGGTGTTGCGCTTAAGGGTTCTCCTGGGTTGCTCCCTATCATTATCGATCAAGCCTTGCTTCAAGGCATCCTCGATCTGTACTCCCATCTCATGCAGATCTGAAAAGGTAGGAAAGGGGAGCAGGATCATTTTCTGCATCAGCTTAGGCTGAAGATTGCGCACAATCATCCGAATTTGATCTTTATCGGTGGGCCTTAAGGTCATCATTGAGGCCTTGGCCCTCTATCTGGTTACGAACTCAGAAAAGCTCTCCTTAGGCTCCTGCCTTGTTGTCTCGAGATCACGGGTTGTAATCTCGATTTGCGTGTTATATGAGTACTGTGCAATGAACGCCTCGACCATCTCATCCTAGTTCCTCTTCACATCATCTTCCAATTTTGCGTACCAGATGGCCGCCACACCTAACAGGGTCCGGCCAAACAAAGACAGCTTCTGTAGTCTGGTGAGGCCCATCGGCCTTTGTATATCTGAAAACAACCTTAGGTGCACCATGGGGTCCCCGGACCCATCAAATCGGTCAATATGCGACATCTTGAATCGGTCCGGCAACGTCACAGCTGCGTCGGTATACCCGTCCTCAATGTCGAGAATGGACTTTACCCATTGGGATTTCTTGAACAGCTTTTCAAGCTTGCTCAGCTTTAATGCTGTGGGGTCCACTTCGAACTCGAAGGGAGAATTCGGTACATTAATAGGCGTGGGTGCCTTGGATAGTTGCAGTAGAATCGGGGGCGGAGCCAGCCCCGTTGGAATGTCCGTATCCTCTTGGATATTCTGGACATTTGGTGTCTCCTCAGGTATCGGAACCCTTGGTGGGGGAGGAGCTTGATGTGAAGCAGATGCCCCGGCTTGCGGCTATAGCCTTATGATTAACTCTGCTTGTTCAAATCTACCCTGGGCATTGTTGTGCGAACTAACTCCACCTACGCACTCAGTTCTTTGCAGATTTTTTTGCTTTTTCTTGAGCGCGCACCATCTCCTCTAAGTTAGGCTGTTGTTTGGCGAACTCTACTGTCGGACAGCTTCTTCTTGCTGCATAGTTTTCCTCTCTCTTGTGTGGCGCGCCATCTCCTCTAAGCTTGCCATACCGCTTCGCTTTCCGGTTGAATTAGGTATATATTTCCTCTCTGGGAAAAAAAAATTGAGGCCTCTACCGACCGTCCTTGGTAGAGTGACCATCGCTCGACAACCTCTACTCAGATACACTGTGTCTTCTCGACCTTCGTCTAATAACCGGGGGTAGAAAATAAAACACCGGTTGTCCATCGACCAGATCCTCAGATCGATTGAGTCGGCGACCTCTAGTCCAGAGTGCTTGGGGAATATCTGCTCGGTCGGAAGCAACCGTGCTAAACTACCTAGTAAGAAGATAAATAAGGCAATAATAAGGAAATAAATAACCAGACAAACGGACATCATAACAGCGTAAAATAAACACACAACACACAGTTGGGCATCACAACACACGGCTAATAAGCTGAATACACTGTTCCTCAATATTGATTATTATCCTCGAATCACTGTTCCCGAAAACTGAATCTGATACCCGCTGATAACTGATTCCCAAATTACTGAACTGGTGGCCGCAGGCCTGATACCCAAACTTGTGAGCTGATACATGCATTCCTGTAGAGGCCAACTCTAAAGCACACAGCAAACAAGTGAGACCAAAGCACCCCTACATTGGGGTAGGGTTTTCCTGTCCTATTTTGTCAGGAGCTAGGGTTTTACTACGCACGCAGTGGTTTCAAACAACCTATGATATGGTAAGTAACCTGTCTTAGCTTGGAATGGTCACTATGGATTCTGAATATGCACTAGGTTAAATGGTCAAGAAGGGTGCCCCGGTAAAATCGGGGTTTGTGTTCCCATTGTGACAGAGCTTATAACCGGTCAGCCTTATGGCACGCTTCTCGAAGTGAGCCTCCGGCAAACCGTTCAGGAATAGTAGACGGCAAACACTGTGTCCTAGGCGCACCAATGCACATGTAATGCAAAGAAACACATAAGTGTAGTCAAAACAAGATATCATGAGTTTGAGTGAAGCTCTCTAACTCCCCAGTAGAGTCGCTAGAAACTGTAGACGTCCCCGAATACCCCGGGGGGGTACCCCGTTCTGTTCCTTTGGGCTCACTACAATTCAGGACTCAATGTCACGGTCCTGTATCTAATCTCGCAGAGTGTAATGCAAGACCGATGAATCATCAAAGAGTCCAAATCCGGCAAATCGTTTTGGAAAACAGATTTTTAGAAAGAAGTGCCAAACATGGACTGCTTTGCCAGATACAGAGTCGCCACCTAAATATTTTATTTTTGGGAAAATTTAGGAAACCCTGACTCGTTTGCCTAAGGCCACGTGTCCGTCATCACCAAAGTTGCCTCGGCTCGGGAACTTGGGTACGATTGGGGAAGGTCACTTCGTGAGTACCCCCGCTCGCCCGATCAAAGATTGTCCTCTACTAACCATGATATCTAGTTTTGAAAATATTATGCGTTCTTATTCCGGTTATTAGCCTAGATTTACTATGTGATGTGCACATCATACAAGTATAGACTGGGTCGCCTGAATTGGAACAAAACATTTCATGTTTGTTTTGAAAATGGTTTGCTACTCGCAAGTAGGCTAAAATGCAAGTTTTGCCAGCCTCGAGTGGGCTTAGAAAAGATGGTTTTGCCACTATCTAGTGGGCTTAAAACTCATAGCTAATGCATTGTTCCAATTCAGATAATCCAACCTTCACCCACAGGCATTTAGGAAGATATATCATATAAGCACATAGCCTCATGGTAAGCATGCTATCATGGCAGTCACTCACACGCATGCAAGGATGCTAAAGAGTAAATGCTTACCTAGTACTCCAACCCAAAACAGAAACTAGTTAGTAATCAAATGCATGATCCTAGTTCATGTTAAGATGGCTAATGCAACACATGTAAGATGCAACCATAATAGGCTCGGCTATTCTAAGATGGCATATGATGCTACAGCTAACACGTATTCAATTCGGAATTGAAATGCAATGCAGTTAGTATGATGCGCCGAGCCCGGTGCATACAAGATAAATGTATGGATGGAAATATGCGAGCATAAGTATGCTAATTGAAACATGCCCTAATCTAACCATTATAAGCTAGTAAATAAAAGGGGGAAAGACGTGGGGTTGGAAGACATACATCACACGCACACACACTTATTACACAATTGCCCTCGCTCAGAGGGTTCGAATAAATTATACAAACCAAATAAATAATTAAACTATTCTAGCTAATTAAATTTTACAAAAGTTCTAATTAATTATCAAATTAAATAAGCTATGGAAAGCAGTAAAAGGCCTCGGGAAGAGGGATGCACGCATGCTCGGATTGGCTTCGCCCGGAAATCCGTTGCCATGACAAAAGCTCCCTCTGTTTATACTGCCTTCCCCTCTGAAATTTATGAAAGTTTCCAGAATCCTTCCGAATCATTCCCTGAGTGTTGTGGAGTGCCACAGGCCATAATTCAAATCCACCGGCCATGAGAATGGGCTTATCGGCCAAATATTGAACCACCGGCTGGACTTTTGTAGCAGATCGGCACTGGAAGTAGACGATCGGCTATTTATTCATGCAGAATACTGGTTTTGGCAGTAGCAGAGGGCAGACAGTGTATGGTAAAGAAATTCAAAGCAATGTGTGCAAGGCCACTCTCCCAATCATGCTAAGGACTCAAGGGAGTGTGACCCTTGGTATTCAGGCCACCAATCACGTATTTCGATGCATGATGGCCAAAGACACCGAGTTTGCAAATCAATGTAAATGCATGCGGCAAAACAAATGAATGCCTCACGCCCTATCATGTTGAGATCACGGGCATCGGCGACCGAGGGTTGAGATGTGTTTCGTCACTTTGAGTACGAACACACCTCACTCCTCATGCTTGGTTTGACACCCCAAACCAAGCAAAATGTAATGCATGTATGCAATGTGGCTCAAGTATGGAAAATGGCCCAAGTATGCAAAATGGCTAAGTTAACAAAACATGCCAAATGCAATGCAAGCTTAACATGCAAATGTAGAATGTGCTAAGCATGCAAGATGTAGTGCAATATGACCTAACATGCAAGCAATATGGCTATACAATAGATATACAATGATGCAACCTAGATAAGCAACTATACAAAGTGATAGGCATGCACCAATGCACAAATGCATGATCTATGGACTTACACTAAGGTGGAGGAGCCTCAGCCACACCCCAAAACAGTGGCCAAAAGTGATGGAAATGATGGATAAAACACAACTATGCGAAGGTCCCAACACTTAAAAGAAGATAATTATGGGAATTAAACCAACATATGAAGCTCCGAAATACATGCAAAGGGGATGATGCCATGTCAAACAAAACATGCAAACAAGGTGCGCAATAGGGCCCAAAACTTGAGGCCAACGAGGGGGTATTCCACTACGACTATCATGACAACACATGGCATGGATTATGCAACCAAAAACAGAGTTTCAATGCATCAAAATACACCCCAAAACCCACAGATATGGCCGCCCAAATGACTTAAACAAAAGGCATGCACTATGACCCATTTCAAGGCATAAAAGAACAACTCTTCAAGGCATGGAAGGGATGATGAATGCAAGTATACAAGCATGGTTTATGGATTGAAATAGCATGAGAAGTGATTCTAAATCACTGAAACAACCCAACTAAAGCATGCTAGTGACTCACACACTCAAGGCTCACAAGCCAAAATGCGAAGAGGCTATACCCAACATGGTAAATATGATCAAAACAGTACCCAACAGACCTCAAGCGTGATGAAATATGACCAAAAGTTTCATGAAGTTAAGCTAGAACATGCAAGCATGGAGGGGCAAATGGATGGCACATGTTATGACAATAAAGGGGACTACTAAGCAAGTGTATGATGCATGTAATGGACCATTAATCCGACCAAAAACAGAGGCATAATATGACCAAAGAACACCTAAAAACCTCTGAAATGAAGCTAAGAACAACTAAGCATGCATGCTACTTTTATGAGCCAAAAACATGAACAAATGAGACACAAAGGGAGAGGGGTGTGCCTCCCCTATGCAAGACCTCAAGACCTATTCTTCACCATTGAAAATCCTCTAGATTTCAGTGGTGAGAAGGCCAATGCAGAAAAGTATTCAAAGCTCAACCAAAGAAAGCACAAAACGGGCCAAACAAGGCCTAAGAGGGGGAGGTCGACCCCAAACACAAATGAGACCTTAATGAAACATCTTAAGCATGAAAAATCAGAGTTTTTTATCAGTTATACACAAATCTCAAAACAACATGCAAAGTAGGTTAAAAGCTAGTGCAAGATTGGGGAATATAAAGTAAATGAGACCTTAATGAAACATCTTAAGCATGAAAAATCAGAGTTTTTATCAGTTATACACAAATCTCAAAACAACATGCAAAGTAGGTTAAAAGCTAGTGCAAGATTGGGGAATATAAAGTAACTATGCTCACCCTTGAAGAACACTTGAAGAACAGCAAGTCTAGCCCCTTTCTTCTGATCAAAACCAACTCAAAACTCTAAGAACAACCTCCCAACACCGCCAAAACTGAAGTATGGTGTAATACTAGGTGCCTTAGTGAAAAACTAAGAACAAAACAGCCTTTTGAACCCTCAAACACACACAAATGAAGAGAGAGAGGGAGACATATAGAGAGAGAATGATATATGAGATATATCAGATGTATATGTCTGATTTGTTCAACCCCTTCAAATGAGAAGGAAGGCTTCCTTTTATAGAGGAAGACAAAGGCTCAAAGCTTCTAAGGGAAGCTAATACAAAAGGGTCAAGGGGGTCAAGGGGGTTAAGCTTCTCAAGGAAGCTAACCCAAAGGTCCAAGCTTCTTGAGGAAGCTATAAGACAAAGGGCCAAGCTTCCTCAACAAGCTTGAGCAAAGGGTGCAAGCTTCTCCATGAAGCTTGGTGTAGACACCCCATTTTTGACCGACCTTAAGACTCATACGTCACCGGTTGAGCACTTGGTGATGTTGTATATATCATGCTCGTTCAGAGGTTTCAGAGTCTCAGCTGCGAGCCTTGCCTCCGGACTTCCGGACTCCTTCACGCTTTGCCTCGGTTTGTGAACCAGGCTTTGTTTTCTCTATCTTCTCTTCCCGAAGGGAGGGAGAGGTCTCATAGATCATCTCTCAGTGGCCATAGGCTACGTTTCGTGGTCGTAGGCCATTTTGCCCGTTTGGAGCCCGGTTTCCGGTTTTTCGGAGCCGTTGGTCGTGTGCCTTGGTTCGGGACTGCTTAACCACCTCCGTTTGCTCTAGTTTTTGGCACATACCTTATTTCCTCCCTTTTGAGGGCCACTATGGTCCGAGAGATCGACTTCGTGGTCGAACACCACTTTGCCTATGATGGGCTGGGGCCCCAGTCATGCTTTGCCCCGAACCTTCATTTTGCATTGGTTTGGGCTCATTTTTGGCAGGGACCTCTGTTTCACTATTAGGAAGGTCGTAGAATGGTGGGAGACCAGTAATTGTTCTGACAACCAGCTTTATCCATCCATCGCCCTCCGTCGCCCGTTTTTCTCACTTGAAAGCCAATGTTGACCACCCTAAGGCCACTTTTTCTTGCCCTAAACCATATATTTGTGTTGTACACACCCGGGAGGCCACCAATATCACATGGCCGGCCAGTAATTGTGTGTGACCCTTTTGAACCCCTCTTAAAAGTGGCTTTTTCTCTCTTCTGGTTCACTTTCTCTAGTTTTTGACCACATGGTTGTGTTGTGCACACATGAGAGGCCCTCTTTTTGGCATGGCCGGCCATTAATCTTCATTGACCCTTTTGACCCTTGGCCGGCCGGCCATGGTGAAGCCCGGCAGGCCACCTAAACCCTAGAAAAGCAGCCGGCCATAATCCCCACCCCCTGTTCCTTTCAAATGTACCCTCTGTTTCCCCCCAGATTTTGTATCCGGGGGGCCAACTTTTTGGGGGGAAATTTGAATTCCATTTCCCCTCCTTTTCTCCCCCCTCTTTTGCCTATATAACCAAAGACTCAAATTTGTTTAGGGGGTTGGAAAAATTGCCTAAGAGCTTTGCATACATACACCTTCCTCTCCCTATCTTCCAACCCTCAAGTCCTACACCCTTTACTCTACAAGCCATAGCACCATACCTCCAACCTCCGTTCTAGCCACTTGGAGCTGTTTTCCAGAGCTGAAGAGCAACATTTCTCGGTCCAAAGGCTGTCAAAGAATTGGTCTTCAAGGGTAAGTCTTCTCCTCCCTCTTTCTTGCCTTATTTTGCTCAATATATTAGCCATACTTGCTTGCATATTTGGGCTCCGACCCTAACTGAAAACAGCATTATTTTGAGCTTATTTTCATGTTTGTTTTAGGGCATCTCCCTGTTTGAGGCTTCCTTTTTATACTTGCTTCTTTACCTCTCTTGTATGCTTCTTTCTTGCATAGTATTTTAGGCTCATTTTTAAATTGTTTTGAGCTTGGTTATAAACTGAAAAGTGGCTTATTTTGATCCCTTCTTCAACATTGTTGAAGGGTTCTTCACTGTTTGAGGCTTTCTTTTGTCACTTGCCTCTTTATCCCTCTTTTGGCCTTATTTTTGAATGTTTTTTTTAGCTCCTTGTGCTTGTATTTTTGGGCTTTGGTCCAAACTGTAAATAGCCATATTTTGACCCAATCTTCATGTTTGATCAAGGGACTTTTGCTGTTTGAAGCTCCCTTTTTGTTCTTTGTGTTTAAACCTCTTTTTAGGCTTTATTTTGCATAGTATTTTAAGCTTGCATGTGCACTATTTTGGGTTTGTTAATTAACTGTAAAATACCATGTTTTGGGTCGCTCTTCAACTTTGTTGAAGGGCCCTCCTCCATTTAGGGCCAGCAGCTGCTACTTGCTTCTTTATCTCTCTTTCAAGGCCATTTTAGCATGTTGGTTTAGCCCTATTTGTGCTCACCTTTTGGCCTTGCTTAAAATTGGAAATATGCTTGTTTTTGGGCTGTCTTGATTCTGTCTTCATACCTCATGTTCAAATAATGCATGCTTTGCATAGCCATAGGTCATTCCGTGTACCTAATTTCATGTTTCGGGATTCATTTCATGCATCGGGTGCCATGTTTCCATGATTCGGGGCTGTTTTGCATCATATTTTAGCGCTGAAATTTGCATGATTACATACCATGTTCCATGCCTTGCCATGTCTTGGTAGAGTGGCAGTTGTGCCTTAGGTTTGGTCCTCGGTTTGCGTGCATGCGTGCACGCGTCTCGAGTGTCTCATTTTCATCTAATGGCCTCTTATGTGAGTGTGGCCGAGGTCCACTTGTGTTGGTGTAAGTCCATTATGCATTGTGTATGACATTCCATTCTGTAGCATTGTGTATGCTAGGTTGTATGTTACCGCATTGTGTAGGCCATGTTACCTCGTGCCATTTCATAGCATTGTGCATGTTAGGTTGTATCTTAGTTGCATCCATGCATGTCATGCATATTGCATTGTGTTTGGGATAGGAGCTAGCCCGAGCACGGGAAACGAGGTACGTTTCGCACTCCGAGTGACCGAACGTGTCTTAATTCCCCAGTCACCGACACTCCGGATTGTCCATGATGGAGTTAGGTCTTAGTTGTATTTTCATGTGCCTTCATTCCATATTGAGTTGTGCAATTCGACTCCTCGGCCATCATACATCGAGATGCGTGATTGGTGGCACGAGGATCGAGGCATGCATACATGTGTGAAAATACTTTGCCATGCCCCTCTGTTGCTCTCTGTTGCAGCAAATCAAGAATCAGCAGCCTTCCGAAGCTTGGCACGCATTCCAAGAATAATTGCAAACAGAGGCTAATTGGGGCATCGCCATGGATTTCCGCGCAAAGGCAACCCGAGCATGCATCATTCATCATCCGGAGAAGAGTCGAGACAGTCCCTGGCTTGCATGCCAATTTAATGCTTTCCTAGTTTAATTTCTTAATTAATTAGGGTTTTGTAATTATTTATTCGTGGCTGTATTATTTATTCATTTGGGACTGTCTTATTCTTTCGGACCCTCTGCGCGAGGGCATAATTATAATAAGTGTGCGTGTGATGTATGTCTTCCAACCCCACGTCTTTCTCCCTGTTATTTATCTGCTTATGGTGGTTAGATTAGGGCATGTTTCAATTAGCATACAGTATGATAGCATGTTTGCATTCATTCATCTGTCTTGCATGCACCAGGCTCGACGCATCATACTAACTGCATTTGTATTTCAATTCCAAGTTGAATACATGTTAGCTGTAGCATCATCATATGTCATCTTTAGAATAGCCGAGCCTATCTTAGTTGCATTTTGCATGTGTTGCATTAGGCATTTCTGTAAAATTAGGATCATGCATGGATTTCTAATTAGCTTCTGTTTTGGCTTGGAGTACTCGGTAAGTTTTATGCTTTAGCATCCTTGCATGCGTGTGAGTGACTGCCATGATAGCATGCTTACCATGAGGCTAACTGCTTATGTGATATAACTGCCTGAATGCTTGTGGGTGAAGGTTGGGTTATCTGAATTGGAACAATTCATTAATTGTGAGTTTTAAGCCCACTAGATAGTGGCAAGATCATGTTTTATAAGCCCACCTGAGGGTGGCAAATCCACGTCTTAGCCTACCTGCGGGTAGCACCATCAAACCATTTTCAAACAAACAAACATGAAATGTTTTGTTCCAATTCAAAGACCAGTCTATACTTGTATCATGCGATCACATAGTAAATCTAGGCTAATAACCGGAATAAGAGCACACAAAGTTTTCAAAACTAGATATCATGGTTAGTAGAGGCCGATCTTTGATCGGGCAAGCGGGGGTGCTCACGAAGTGACCTTCCCCAATCGTACCCAAGTTCCCGAGCCGAGGCAACTTTGGTGATGACGGACATGTGGCCTTAGGCAAATGAGTCAGGGTTTCCTAAATTTCCCAAAAATAAAATATTTAGGTGGTGACTCTATATCTGGCAAAGCAGTCCATGTTTGGC
Source organism: Camellia lanceoleosa (assembly GCA_025200525.1). Lineage (NCBI taxonomy): Eukaryota > Viridiplantae > Streptophyta > Magnoliopsida > Ericales > Theaceae > Camellia > Camellia lanceoleosa. Next base: position 1,303,725 of record JANUSC010000016.1, on the reverse strand, counting down.
ACTTCTTTCAAAAATCTATTTTCTCAAAACGATTTGCCGGATTTGGACTCTTTGGTTCAAGATTAAGAACCGTGACATCAAATCGAGTCCGAGCTGTAGCGAGGTCCCCCTGCGGGCTTGTTACAGTTTCTGGCGACTCTGCTGGGGATTAGAGAACTTGACTCGAACTCATGATATCTTGTTTTGACTACACTTGTGTGTTTCTTTGCATTGCATTCGCATTGGTGCGCCTAGGACACCGTGTTTGCCATCTGCTATTCCTGAACAGTTTGCCGGAGGCTTGTCTTGTCAAGGCATGACCATAAGGCTGACCGGTTATGGGCTCTGCTAGTATGGGAACACAAACCCCGGTTTTACCGAGGCACCCTTTTTGACCATTCGACCTAGTGCATATTCGGATCCATAGTAACCATTCCAAACTAGGACAGGTTACTTACCCGATATAGGTTGTTTGAAACCGCTGCGTGCGTAGTGAAACCCTAGCTCCTGACAAAAAAATAGGACAGGGAAACCCTACCCTAACATAGGGTGTTTTGGCTCTCAATTATCTGTTATGTGCTTGTCAGAGTGCGTCTCTACAGGGAATGCATGTATCAGTTTACGAGATTGGGGCATCAGGCCTGTGGGCATCAGTCAGTGTTTGAGAATCAGTTATCTGCGGGTATCAGATTCAGTCTTTGGGGACAGTGATTTGGGGATGATGATTAGTGATTGAGGATAGTGTGTGTGCAGCTTATCGACCGCGTGTTGTTATGCCCAGCTGTGTGTTGTGCATTTATTTTAAGCTGTTATGCTGTCCGTTTATCTATTTATTTATTTCCTTATTGCTTTATTTATCTTTTTACTAGGGCAGTTTTAGCACAATTGCTTCCAACCCAGTAGATATTCCCCAAGCACTTTGGACAAGAGGTCATTGGCTCAATCGATCTGAGGATCTGGTTAACGGACAGCCAGTGTTCCATTCTCTACTGCCAGTTGTTAGGAGAAGGCCGAGAAGGCGTAGTGTGTCTGAGCAGAGAATACCAGAGCAGTGGTCTGCCCTAGCAGCAAACAGTCGGGTTGAGGTTTCAGTTTCCACCATAGAAATACACATACCCATTAGTCAGCAACACCAACAGAATATGGCCGGGATAGAAGAAATAATGCGCCAAATGTAGGAGAGCATGAGACAAATGCAGGAGGACGCTGCCCGGCAAGCGGAGTTCTCTAAACAAAGAAACAATCATGGCCCAAAGAAGTCGAGCTCATCACTAGACTCAAAGAAGAAGTCGAGCATCACCTCACATCCAGTTCCTCCACCAGGGCCCTCATTCGAAAGCAGACACCAACTGCCCAGAATGCTCTTCCAAACACCCAGAACACCGTGCCAAATGTCCAGAACATCCAAGAGGACACAGACCTTCCAACGGGGCCAACTCCGCCCCCACTTCCGCCTCAACTGTCCAAGACCCATACACCTGCCAACCACCCGGACTCTCCCTTTGAGTTCGAAATAGACCATACAGCACTAAAACTGAGCAAGCTCGAGAAGCTATTCAAAAAATCCCAGGGACTAAGGGCTATTCCGGATATCGAGAACGGATATACCGATGTGGCCGTAACATTGCCGGATAGATTCAAGATGCCGCAGATTGATCGCTTCGATGGATCCGGAGATCCCATGGTCCACCTCCGGTTATTCTCAGATATACTGCGGCCAATGGGCCTAACCAGACCACAGAAGCTTTCGCTATTCGGTCGAACCCTGTCGGGTGTGGCCGCTATCTGGTATGCGAAGTTAGAGGACGATGTTAAGCAGAGTTAGGACGAAATGGCCGAGGCCTTTGTTGCGCAATACTCTTACAACACCCAAATTGATATTACAACTCGTGATCTCGAAACAATAAGGCAGGAGCCCAAAGAGAGTTTCTCGGATTTCGTGACCCGGTGGAGGGCGAAGGCCTCGATGATGACTTTAAGGCCCACCGATAAGGATCAGATCAGGATGATTGTGCGCAATCTCCAGCCAAAACTGATGCAAAAAATGATTGTACTCCCCTTCCCCACCTTTTCTGATCTGCATGAGATGGGGGTACAGATCGAAGATGCAATGAAACAGGGTCTGATTGACCAGGACAAGGAGCAACCCCGAAGGACTTTCAACCGCAACAACAATACAGGCACGAGCGGTGCTGCGAATACAAGGACTTCGGAAGTCAGCATGGTCACCACCATTCCCCTTCCCCTTCAGAGACCCATGGCAGCCACACCCTTCTCCGGTGCATCCGGAAGTAACACCCAAACCACCAAGTACTAACCCAGGGGCCAAAGAAATTTCACCCCATTGTATATGCCCCTGTCCAAAGCTCTAGGGGTATTAACCAGGAAAGGGCATCTAAAACCCTTGGAGCCGAGGCCACTACCAAACTCACTTCCTCCTTCTCACAACCCAGCCAAATATTGTGCATATCACCAACAGCACGGTCATGACACCGACCAATGCTTCAGATTACGTCATGAGATTCAGGATCTCATTGACAAAAATGCGATTTGCCGCCAGAAAAACCCAACGTCACAACCAACCCCCTCCCTACACACAACCAAGCTCCACCTCCCAAAGGAGTCAATTTTATCCAAACTGGAGTCGTGTCTTACGATCCTAGTATCTACATCACTCCTTCTCATCTACCTAAGCCAGAGGTGCTCCTTCCTGACTGCACTGACTTTTTGTGCATGGTGGACATCTCCACAACCTAACCCGAGTCAGCGGTGGTGACTGTCGAAGATAGAGCAGAGGAGGTTTCAGAGGAAGAGGGAATTGTTGGAACAGGGTTCAAGCAGTCTGGGAGTGTTGCTGGGGAAGCATACGATCCAAGTGATTATATCCTGTCAATGGGCCAGTCTGAGCCAAGGGTAGAATTGCCAGAAAGAACAGAGCTGTGTGTGATCTGAGGGGATGGATTTGAGCAAGGGGGAGATGATTTGACGGTAGTGGAAGAGAACCTAGCCAACCTCCAATTTTTCAATGACCAAGAATCAGGGGACGCAGCAGTCAACTGGTTTGATTATGAGGAGTCGGCAGAGGCTATTGGGTGGCTCGATGACTTACCAGATGTCGTTGAAGAATCTCCGTTGGAACAGGGCCCGGCAGGGGTGAGAGTATCAATTGTGGTCGGAAGGGCCGGAAGTAAGATTACATTGCCACAGAGCGCCGGTACGAAGAATTTCGCTCGGGACTCGAGCATCGTGGAAACAGAGAAAACTGAACAACAAACTGCACTGACGAAGTCAGAATAAGAGAAGTTTTGGGACTCCGAAAGAATTAGGAAGGCAAAAGCCCATGAGGGGGCCGAGAGTGCTGTGGGTACAGGAACAAAAGATGCTGCAAACATGTGGGCTGAAGATACCGCAAGTACAATCATAGCGGAGCCGGACAGATGTTTGTCGGCTGCCGATGGAATGTAGTGGGAAGATGATGATCTATGTCTTGCCCACACAGATAAAGATTGGGGAAACAATCAACTAGATGATACCTGGTATATCGACGAGGTCGATCACATGACAAGAAGTGGGCGGTATTTCAAGCCCCCGCACCTAGACCAACCAGAAGCATCCGTAAAGGATAAGGAAGCTGAGAGAGAAAAAGAGAAGCAAATCGAAGAAGAGGCTGTGCTGAAGCAGTTAAAGAAGATACAAGCAGACATCTCCATCTGGGGACTGCTTATGGCTTCAAGAGTACACAGGCAGGCTGTCCTTTCAGCCATGGATGAGGCCAAGCTTTCTATAGACACCACACTAGAGCAGCTAGTTGGATTGGTTTTTCCGGGAGGAGGTTCCCCGATGTTGACCTTTTCTGACAAAGAACTACCGCCTGAGGGCGCAAATCACAACAAACCTCTCTACATCTCGGTGGAATGTAGAGGTAAATGGGTACCAGTGGTTCTTGTCGATACGGGATCCGCTATTAATGTGTGCCCGTCAAGGACGGCATATGCAATCGGGTTGAAGCCTGCGGACTTCGTACCAACTACTCAAGTGATCAGAGCCTATGATAACACAAGTAGAGAGGTGATGGGGACTGTCAAGATTCAGACCCAGGTTGGTCCAGGACAACACAACGTTGAATTCCATGTCTTGGATGTTCCCGCAACCTTTAACCTACTCTTGGGGTGACCGTGGTTGCACCAGGTCAAGGCAGTCTCTTCCACCTTGCATCAAATGTTGAAGTACCCTCATGGGAAGGGGGTAGCTATAGTTTTTGGGAATTCGTCAATCCATCCGCCACCGGAGGTGTCCACACCAGTCTTGGAGATTGAACATGGCACGGAGGATGTGTTCTTATCAGGGTTTACTTTGGCTAAGGCCCGAGTTGTGCAGAACATCATGACTGTTAATGAGGGAGTATACGTCAGTGCTCAATCTGTATACCTCATGAACAAGCTTCAACACGTCCCCAGGATGGGATTAGGAAAGAGCGGCCGGAAAGGCGTCGCAGCATTGGCCAAAGTGCCACATAACCCACATACCTTTGGATTGGGTTATCAGCCCACCAAAGAGGACTGGATAAGAAAAGGAAAGGAGATGGTCGGAAGAGCCAGAGCAAAGAAGGCTGGGAAGCCTTTTGAATTAATGCATAGGCCCATCCGGGGTACCCTAAATGGACGCTTTGTCTGGGAGGGGGAAGACTTTCCATTTTGTGGCTTCCTAGAGCCGTGGCTGAACGCGGAGAGGAACAAAATTGAAATTAGGGCTTCCTTATCGGGCACAAAATTTTGTGGCTTCCTTATCGGGCACAAAAACAGAAATTGGTCGCGCCATTGTGTTTGGCATAATTTTTAGAGCCTTCGGTGAAATTTAATTGAAAATTGATTCGGATCAAAATAATTTGATTCAGAATGATCAATTCAGTGCTCTATTATCTAATATTAAATAATGACTTAGTGGGGACTTATGTAGAAAGGCACTATACATTTAATCATTACACTTGAGTTCAAAATCTGATTTTGGTGCCTTGAGAGAGAGAGAAGGCTGGCCATCGAGATAGAAGGGAGAGACTTGTGCAATTTTTTACTCAAGTTTGGGAATTTGAAGATTTAACTCTAGATTTGACCAAATTAGCAGAATTGGGCCTCTAGGTAAGCATTGATCTTGAATTTTTAAGTTTGAATTTGTAATCTTGTAAGTTCAAGGTTTGTTTGTGATCAGGAGCATGGTTTGAGTTGGTTTTGTTGAAATTGAGGCTTAATATGTGCATGCATGTGAAGAACTCCTATGGAATCACAAAATTCTAGCATGTAATTTGTGAATTATGAAAGATTGGAAGTGTAATCCCACATGCAAGCATGTTTTTGTTGAGTTTCATGGGAATGAGCACTAATTGCATCATTAGAAGTGAAAAGGAATGTCAAAATGGGCATGCATGCTATTTATTAAAAATGGAAACCTTGAATGCATGAGTTTGAGTTAATTTGGGGCATGCATGTGATCAATTTGTGAAATTAAGCTCTATGTTGATGTATTTTAGTGTTGGTATGTGTATATGTGAATTTTTAGCCAAGGCATGCAAGAAATGTTGGTTAGAGTGTTGAATTTGAGCTCAAGAACATTACTGGGAAACCCAGAAAATTTGGTTCCCGCTCGAGCGGAGAAACTGCCGCTCGAGCGTGAAAAATGAGCTCCCAGTATTTTCTTGCAGGCATGGTGTCCGCTCAAGCGGGGAAGTTCACGCTCGAGGGGGGAGCCATGTAGAGAGGCCTTCCGCTCGAGCGCCAGAATGCACGTTCGAGCGTAAATTTGACATAACCAGTACTTTTGCAGGCCTCTTGGGTCCGCTCGAGCGGGGAAGTCCACGCTCGAGCAGGGACCCTATTTTCTGAAATTTTGAAAATGCATTATGTATTTCGTTTTCTGTTCTCTTTCACTGCTAAGTACTCTTAGGCATGCATTGAGTGTTGTAATTGAGTTAAAGAGATAAAAATGAAGCCTAAAGAGGAAAATGTGAATTTAGAATGGATCGAATTGTTTGTGACCCTTTTGTGTTCATGAAATGTGTAGGGTTAAGCTCCAGGGCAAACTAACAAACCGATCACTGTGAGTAATATCGATATTTGAGACTTATCGTTTGTCCAATTGCTTATTTCCTTATAAGCCTTATGAGTTTGCCAGTTTGATTTATGGACAAATGTTTGATACGAATGAAAGAATGGGCCAAAGGCCGTTTTGACATGAAGGAATGGGCCGAAGGCCGTTTTGACACGAATGAATGGGCCGAAGGCCGTTTTGACATGAAGGAATGGGCCGAAGGCCGTTTTGACACGAATGAATGGGCCGAAGGCCATTTTGACATGAATGAATGGGCCGAAGGCCGTTTTGACACGAACGAATGGGCCAGAGGCCGTTTCGACATGAAAGTTTGAATGGGCCAAAGGCCAGTTTGTTGGGAATCATAGTCACACAACTTAAATTGTGTATATATGCTAAATAAAAATATGAATTGGGCCCAAGGCCGTTTGAAGCTTGTTGTTCTACATATTGTTTGTATGACTTATGTATTTGATATTATTCATTGGGCTATTGTTCATGCTCATTCATGTGTTTGTAGTTGAGCCAAGAGAGGTCCAGACCCAGCCCAGTGAAGTCTGTGTGGAACAATCGAGTTTTGGAGAGTCAGCCATAGTGTCTCACGCACAAGACTCGTCTTCGCCTTTCTGCTATGCTATGTTATTTTTGTCATGTTGGCGAGGACTTTGCATATGTCTGTATATAGTTTTCATGGGTTAACTTAGTTTTTGGATGATCCTGTTTGTACAGAACTTATGCTACTCTATTTCTGTTGTGAGTTTTAATGTACATATGTTTGGTTGTTTGGATGTGCCATGTAAGCACAGCTCTATGGACAAAGTTTTAAAATTGCTTCCGTTTGGTCCCCATTAACTCTGTTAAAATACATTTGTTTTGGTTTGAGGCCGTAGGTAATCTCATGATTATTGGCCAGTTATGTCCTTAACCCACGGGGGCGGGTTCGGGTCATGACACATTAACTACAAGGAGGTTCTCAATATTAGCATTATCAGCATTCATAATCAAAACACAACATACGTAACCTCGACACCATTTTTGTAACAATTTATTGGCTTTCATAACAGAGATCAAATACGGTGGAGAAACTACCCCATTCCCAGCAAACACAAATTCAGGTAACCCCGGAGGTCGAAACACAATAGCTTTAGTCACACAATCAATAGTAGCATAATACTTGGTTAATAATTCCATGCCCAATATACAATCAAAATGATCAATGCTCAAAGGCAGCAAACCAACGTACAACGTCATATCACCAATCATTATATCACATGCTGGATAAATATAAGCACATATCATAGAGCCACTAGATGGTGTAGATATAGATAACAAATAATTCAAAGGTTCTAAGGGTCGAGGTAATTTCTGAGAAAGGGCATGCAACACAAAAGAATGCGTAGAACCAAAATCTATCAACACATAGACACATTGAGCACAAATAGAAATCATACCTGACACCACTGACTCGGTGTTCTGTATATCACCAGGTACTAATGCAAACACTCGGCCTTGCCTCTGAGTTTCTCTCCCGGCATTGGTTTTTATATTTGTTCTTGGTGCAGGGGTGGATTCGGCTGAACTTGACGTAGGACGGGTAGCATTGTCGAATCTCATCGGACAATCTCTAATCATGTGGCTGGTCTTGCCACATTGAAAACAAGCTCCAGATGCATAGTGACACATGTCTTTATGCTTTATTCTACATTCTGAACAAACTGGCATAGACCCACTGCTTCGACTTGAACTGCTTGAGGACCCAATATTTTGCTTTTTGTTAGTAAAGGATGGACGAGCCTTCCAAAAATTGGTTCCAGGTCTTTTACTTCTCCACTCTGTTGTTTGTGCTTTAGCTTGTTTCATTGCTGCCAGGGTGGCCTCTGCCATCAATGCTCTGTCCAATACCTCCATATATGTGGGCAATTTCAGGACTCCTACTCGATTAAATACATCCAAGTCTAAGCCCCCTTCAATTTTTTGAGCCTTCTGGTAATCTGTGTCGACCATGTGAGGAGCAAATCTGGCCAACTCTGTAAATTTAGCCTCATACTCGGCTACGGGCATCTTGCCTTGCTTAAGTTCTTGAAATTCTGACACTTTATGGTCTCTGAAGCATTAGGGAAAATATTTCTTATAAAGATCACTTTAAACTGGCTCCACATCATAGTCCTACTATTATCTCAGATAAGCATCCACCAACGCGTAGCTTTTTCTTTCAACGTATAGGTGGCCAAAAGAACTTTCTGAATTTTTGAACACAGAAACACCTCAAATATCTTTTCAGTTTCTAGCAGCCATGTTTTAGCCTTCAACGCCTCAATACTTCCCAAAAAGGTTGGTGGCTTCATTTTTTTGAACTTTTGTGTCAATGAAATAATATCTGTGTTTTCCGGCTCAACTAGCACCGGAGGTGGGAGAGGTAAAGATTGCTGCCTCTGTTGCTACATCATTGCTTTAGTCAAAGCTGCAAGCATGTATTCCATTCGGCTCATTCGGGCCTCAGAAGATCCAGCTGTATCATCACTTCGTGTATTTTTCATTTGCTATAGGTAAACAAAGCACTTATAAACATAGGCAAACAGTTCTTTTCATAATGTTCAGAGTATTCAGTTTCAGTTCATTCATTTCAATTTCATGTATTCATGTCCAGATTCAGTTTTTCACATTTATAGAAATAAATACACACTCACACATGCAAATGAAATGTCCCTAATTCTTTCCTAGGCCATCTTATAGCTCATATGGACTTGTGTGTGCGGTATAACTCGTGATCTGATACCACTCTATCATGACCCAAACCCGTTTCTATAAGTTTAGTATCGTAGCCGGCTAGTAATCTTGGGATTACCAAAGGCCTCTGACCTGAATATCATTAAATGTAAGGGGCTGTAGAAGCAAATATATAAAATACATTGTCCATGAGACTACGGTATTATTACCCCCAGACAAGGGTCTTGTGCTTATAGACCATAGTATTATTACCCCCAGGCAAGGGCCATGTGCTAAAGATGCCACGAATACATTTCAGAAACTTGGATAATCATTTCTTCATACAAAATATAGCATTTCAGAAAACTGATAATTTCATATCATAAGAAAATAATTAAAGTTAAACATAATTTTTCAGAGTCATTACTCACAGATGGCTCCGAAAGCAAACAGCCAGAGCAGACAAATCAGATAGCTTACGGCGCGTGACCAACAAAAGCATAACAGATACACAGATTGAAACACACACGCAGATAGTACTTAATTTATTGCATTTCATTCTTAGTGTAATTCTATGTCTTATCGTCATTATTATATCTTATTCATGGCCTATGAATGCCTAGGATGCAATGGGGATGCCAAAATAAGTTTCAAAACACTTAGTAATTTTTGTTGAAAACAGGGGTCTAGCTCGAGCAGATGTCCAAACATGTGAGTGGTCACTCGATTGCAACTTCCTTTGCTTGAGCGGTTTGTAAACTATGCAAAAGTACTAGTTGCTTGATTTTTTTGCTCGACGGTTGCTCAAGCGTAAGACTAAGGTTTTCGCTCGATCTGCAAAACATGTAAACTTCTGGGAGCAAGCATTTTACACTCGAGCCAACTTTTGGTCGCTCTAGCGAAAGTGAAAAAATATGCGCGGTCGCTAGAGTGCAGGTTTTGTCATTCGAGCGGAGAGGTAGAATCTGGAATTTCCAGATTGATCTTCCAAGCTCAAAACCCAAATTCAAAGCTACCAAACACATCTTTTGGGACTAAAAGCTTAAGAAAACATGTGTAAATTTGTAAAACATTGAGAATTAAAAATCATTTCATGAAATCAAGACTCAAAAGCTTGCTAATTGTTCACACTTAAACTTGAAATGTTAAAAACATAACATACATGTAATTTCTTGACTCCAAAGCTTTCAAAACATGATAAAACAAGGTAAAATGGTATGAAAATTGATGACTTTCCAAAACCAAGCTGTGATCAATGCATGCATGTGTGAATTCTTCAAAATCCAACTCTAAATACAAGGGAATTTGCATACATGTATGGTAATCTTCTTAATTCCCCTTCTCTAGCTCAATTCTTGTTCTAATTTCTCTTGAATTCACGTATTGTGTCTCAATTACACAAGTAAAGACTTAAATCCTTACCTCACTCATGACTTAGGCTCTAGCTTGTTATATCTTTAAGCTTCCAAGCCAATTCCCTTAATTCTCTAGCGAATCTCCTTAGTTGAACTCAATTCCTCCTTTCTCTCCCTATTTCTCATGTTTGTAGGTTCAAAATGATGAAGAGGGGATGACTCAAAGTGGTGTAATAGCCTTATATAGGCTTGATTACAGAAATTAAGTAATTAGGCTTACTACTAAACAATTCAGCATTAAATACTCTAATTTAATTTGTTCCGAATCAAATTTTAATTCAACCTACTAGAAGGTTCTAAAAATTCCAAATAACACAGAAACCAAGTCAATTTCGTGATCGGATGCAGATAAGGCCTTCAATTCCCAAAACACAATAGAACACAAACAGATCTTCCTACGATAAACAAATAGAAACATAAATAGGACAACACACATGCAATTAATTCAGAATATCATCTTAATTACTTATTAAGCATTCTTAATCATATATTTTAAGCTAATCACAGGTCAGGTTGTTACAGTACTTCTCTTAATTATCATGGTCATATGTTAAATTTTGTGGAATCATTCTTGTTGATATGTTTGATTATTCTAGTCATTCGATAAATTTTGTGAAGTTGTTCTCTGTAGTTATTGTTGATTTGTCTAGCTAAATGACATGGAAATGCTCCGTACATGGATCGAGTGGACCTTTCCAATAGCTTAGACCAATAGCCCGGATAAGCCATTGTGCTTAGGTTAGGTGGGAGAGGCCGGTCACTGGTCATGTAAAGTGTAGGACCGAGTAATTGGTTTTGCATAAATTATCATATGTCGAGTTGACTTGTCTGTTCAATTTGGTAAATTACTTGGTATCTCAAATCAAATTGTTTGTGTCTTGTTGTAAATTATTGGATCCCTGTTGATTTGTTCACTATTCGAGTATTGTTATTCCTGTCATATCATATGCTTTCTGAATTAATTTATTTTTTAGGTGTGGAGCAAATCTAGTAGCGATTGGAGTTGAAGCATTTAAAGGATTATTGTGTTGAAAAATTTTAAGCCAACCACTATATATTGTTTTTGGAGATTTGTATAAATTATAAATTATAGACATTCGTGTAATTATTTTGGAGCTAATTTGTATTTTCGAGGTTATTAATTAGTTATAATTTTAAATTTGAGGTTAATTTGATTTATTAACGGCTCGAAAGTTAGGGTCTTACACTGATCCTCTATATCTGTATAAGCAATCAAAGAGGATTGCTATGTTAAGGAGGTGAGAGACAAGGATGATGGGGTGTGTAGACGCGCCCGTGGGCCTGAGGCTACAGTTCAGACTCGATTTGTGTCACGGTTCTTAATCTGAACCAAAGAGTCCAAATCCGGCAAATCCTTTTGAGAAAACATAATTTTAGAAAAGAAGTGCCAAACATGGACTGCTTTGCCAGATACAGAGTCGCCACCTAAATATTTTTTTTAATGGGGGAATTTAGGAAACCCTGACTCGGTGCCAAAGGCCACATGTCTGTCATCACCAAAGTTGCCTCGGCTCGAGAACTTAGGTACGATTGGGGAAGGTCAGCTATGAGCACCCCCTCTCGCCCGATCTGAAGATCGGCCTCTACTAACCATGATATCTCATTTTTGAAAATACATGCGTTCTTATTCTGATTAATTAGCTAGAATTACTATGTGATGTGCACATCAAAACAAGTATAGACTAGATCGCCTAATTTGGAACAAAGCATTGCATATCCATTTGTTTGGAAATGTTTGAAGTTTGCTACTCGCAAGTAGGCTAAAATGCGGATTTCAATGAATTATCCCAATTCAAGTAATCCAACCTTCACCCACAGGCATTCAGGCAGTTTATCACATAAGCATATAGCCACATGGTAAGCATACTGTCATGTTAACATTCACACTCATGTGAGATACTAAAGCATAAACACTTACATCGTACTCCGTGCCAAACAGAGAACTTGTTAGCAATTATGCATGATCCAAGTCCATGTTAAGTGCCTAATGCATCACATGCAAAATGCAATCTAGAATAGGCTTGGCTAATCCTAGGATGGCATGTGGAATGTGTCAAGTAACACGTATTCAAGTTGGTTTTGATGTACGATGCAGTTAGCATGATGCGTCGAGCCCGGTGCATGCAAGACAAATGTATGGATGCATGCATGCATAACATAAGGTATGCTAATCTAAACATGCCCTAATACTAACCATCAAAAGCAGGTAAGTAAAAGGGAGAAATAAGTTGGGGTTGGAAGACATGCACACACGCACCCACACTTATTACAAATTTGCCCTCACTCGAAGGGACCGGAAGAATAATACAATTGATTAACCTAGAAGTTAATTAAATGTTACAGACCAAATAAACTAGTTAAGCAAATTAACTAATCTAAGAAAGCAGTAAAAGCAGCCTCGGGAAGAAGGTCCAATGCACGCGTGCTCGGTCCCGCTCGAAATTCACTGCCATGCACAAGTTGCCTCTGTTTTCCCTGCTCTACTCCTCTGAGAATTGCACAAATCCCAAGGTGCACTGTTTGGACACTGTGGAACACCACCAGCTGAGGTAACTGCTCAACGGCCATGGAAATATGTCCATCGACCATTGGTTGTGCTATCGGCCATCCATGAATGGTCGATCAGCCCTCTATGTAGCCGACCGGCCAAAGCTTTCTGCAGAAACCTGTTTTGACAGCAGCAGAGGGCAAAACATGGCATGGTAATGCAATTCAAGCAAATGTGTGCACCAACACATCCCCTATCATGTTTATGACTAAAAGGGACATGGTTCTCGATTCTCGGATCACCAATCGTGCATTTCAATGCATTATGGCCCAAGAAACCAAGTATGCACTTTGATTTCAAATGAGATGCACATCAAACAAAAGAAGCAAATGAGGAGCTCAACCTCAATCATGGATAGTCAAGAGGCAAAGCATGCATGCCAATGCAATGCAACCTAAGCATGTTGACTAGGCATGCAACATGGCAATGCAAACAAGCATACAAGACATGTGACAACTATGCTAGTAGTAAACATGTAACAACATGTAAAGGGGACTAAGCATAGGAATAATGCAAAGCAACTTGACCAAGGAAACGCATGCCAAATGCATTATGATTTCAAGCAAGCAATAACATGTAATAAGCCAAGTATGCAACAAGGCACAAGGCAAGCATACTATGACATGAAAATGATGGTCTTAGACTGATTTGGGCAGCCTCCAACTAGGCCCAAAACAGTGGCCAACATGCTCAAGAATGAAGGCAAAATGACATGCAAACATGCATGCACACAAGGGCCAACACTTAAGCATTGAAGAGCAATTCTCAAGCACACTTAGGAGGATGCAAACATGGACAAATGGCATGCATTATAAGCCCTGAAAATCATGTCATGAAAGGTGCCAAACCAAGTCAATAAGACAAGCTAAGCATGCAACAATGATCCAAGATTCAAGGTAAGCCCAAGGGGGCTTAAACCATGGCTAAGTCAACCAAGCCTCACAAGGCCAAGAGGACTTAAAACAGGTCCAAGGGAGACCTAAACAATGCTAAGGATACACCTAGATGGCATTTAAGTGGCCTAAACATGCAAGCATGCACAAGGGCCTAAACAAAGGGAATAAGACAACAACCTTTAACACATTAAAGGGGCGCCAAATGCAAGCATACAAGCTTGCTAAGTGGACTGAAATGGTATGGTAAGTGGTTCCAAACCACTGAAATGATGCAAGTAAAGCATGCTCCACACTCACACACCCAAGGCTAACATGCCAAAATGTAAGGTGGCCATCCTAAGCATGTCATGGCCGACTAAAACAACCAAAAATAGAACTTAAGCATGCTAAAACAAGCACAAAAGCTTAACAAAGCTAGGCCTAAATCATGCTAGAACAAGGGTCAAAGCTTAAAGCATGTTAAGGCCAAAACATGGCATTACAAGACATGTATGCAAGGCATGCAAGGTGTGTCTAAACCAACTCAAAACAGTGCTATAACATGTAAAAATAAGAACAAAAAATAGCTAGGACATGGCCAACACAGACTTAAACAAGATGCTCACTCATGAGGCAAAAACGACCCTTTTCAAGGACAACAAGGAGAGGGGGTGGCCCTCTCTTTCTTGGGACCTCAAGGCACCATCCTCACCACTAAAATCCCTCAAGATTTCAGTGGTGAGGAGGCCCAAACAAATTGGTCCCGGAGCTCACCCAAAATGGCACAAAATGGGGCCAAACTAGCCCTAAGAGGGGTCAAACAACCCCACACAACAAGACACTCTTAAACAACTATTCAAAGCCCTGAAAAACAGAACTTTTGATATGTTATATGCTAAGCTCAAAAATAGTTGCAAGATAGGTTAAAAAGCTATGCAAAAATGGGGTAAAAAGGAGTAAGATCTTACCCTTGTTGACTCTCTTCACAAACAATGCTCCAACTAGTTCTTTGAGTTCAAAACCAGCCAAGAATACAAAGAACAACTCCCTAGCACCTCAGTAACTAAGAGAAGGTGCAACACTAGGTGTTTATGCCCAAAAGTAAGACACAAATACACTTATACACACACAAAGGCAAAAAGAGAGAGAGATATAGAGATAGGTGATACACAAACCGTAACCCTAATCCAGAGCTCCCTCTGTATTTTTTGTCTAACCCCAATGGAGGGAGAAGAGGCTCCCTTTTATGGAAGGTCCCTCTTGCAAAACTTTCCAAGCAAGCTTGTCAAGAGGGAGATCCCTCCATACACGTGTATGGAGGGGAGCAAAGTGTATGCCAGCTAGCACAGCTAGCATAAAAATATCTGAAAAAGCAGATGAACAGTGGTCAGCCAGCCAAAATGCAATTTGACCAAAATAAATGGCCGGTCGACCATCTAGAGTGCTGGTCGGCCAAACATTTGGCCGATGGCAACAAAACACAGCTGGTGGCCTCAAGCCATGGCAAGTGGAGTGTGGGGATTGCCAAAAATCCTTTCTCTGCCCTCCAAAGTAAAAGCAGAAGTGTTTGGTTCAAAACGAAACACAAAACAGTCGAGTCGAGAGATCCTGAGGCAAGGCGCGCAGCCGAGACCTTCGGGTACTCAAGACGAACACAAACAAGGGTGATCACCGAGTGTTCAAGCGGTGACGTCCAAGTCTTGAGGACGGTCAAAAATGGGTTGTCTACAGGGTGATAAGGGTGGTTGAAATGAAATTAACTTTATGGAAGATGACAAATTCCCTTTTTACAATGGATGACAATGGATGATGATGGAGGGGGCCTAGATACATCTCGCGCATGTATATAACAAGAAAAGATTTGAAATGACATGACCCACACACTTTGATAAAAAATTTTGCCGAAACTATCATACCTCTGAGGAAATTAGCCGGCCAGCCAATTTCTTGGCTGGCTAGCCAAGATCTTAGCTTGGCTGGCCAAAAGATGATCTACCCGGCCAAAACATTGGCCAAGGCTGACTGTTTTGTATGAAACAGGATTTTTCGACAGAATTCCGCTATTTCCCCCAATTTCCACACTATTTTTTTCTCAATTTCCTTAGAAAAAGTTTCATTTTGAAGTTTAAAAGTGAGCCTTGGAACACTATGAAATATTCAGAATAAAGCACAAAAAGAAAGGTTTGAAATAGAGTTTTGAACGGGTCTGAAACTCTTGGCCAAAATAGGCTTAGGTTTAGAAATGAAGCACAAATTCCATCTTTCTAACTGAGAACTTTGTGATAAACACATTCTTGTTTTGATCAGTGGGTAATCAAAAGAGAGTGCCCAAGTCTGAGAGTCGGTCAAAATGAGGTGTGTACCATTGCCCCTCTTTGACAGAACTCGAAATCATTTCTTGACGTGAGTCAATGTTAAAGCCCAAAGATGACCCATTTGACAAGCCCATAAGACTTGGGCAAACAAACAAGATGCAATGTAGGTTGGTTAAACTTGAAGGTTGCGTACGTATCCTTTTGCAAGGAATCAAACCAGCATAGTCCAGCTACATAAATGCAAATGACATGCAATTGAAATACAATTGAAAGTTGGACTTACGCGATTCACGAAGTCATTTTTGCTTTGAAAAGTTCATGATCTACAATACAGTGCAATAGCTAATATGAAGCATAACAAGAAATGCAATCCAAACACATTGACATAAGAGAACGAAATGTAACTGATGAATAGTTTTAACCTACAACCCAAAACAGGGGCAGTATTAACTGATGGATAGTCTCAACTAACAACCCAAGAAAATGGAGGTATTAACCAATAATGGTTTGGACTGCCAATCTGATAAAGGGATAGTTTTGTCATCTCGAAAAAGGGCCAGTAAAAATTGAGTGGTTTGATCCTACAAACCAAGAAAAAAGGGCCGGCATAAACTTATGAAAAAGGCTTCAATCAAATATTGATATGAACAGATTGTAGCCAAGTGATGCAACAGTGGTAGTTGTAAACATGCAAATGATATGCTCATATAATTGAAAGTCGATTTTTTTTTTAATTTTATTTCTTTATTTATTTATTTTTTGTGAAAATGCATGAATGCAATACAATATGATATGTGGTGAGGCAAGTCTCATGCAAATGAAGCAAACAAAGGGGTACAATCTGTACACACTCACAAAGGAGGTGAGAAGAGTGTTTTAATCAAACAACAAGACCTAGAGCATACCTTAATATGAAATAGGGGATTGATTTCAATGAGGTAAAAAAGAAAATGGTTCTTAACCAACAAGTGAGAACTAGATCGTATCAGAATACAAAATAGGGCGATGGTTTTAACCGAGTAAAAGAGAAGCAGGTCTTAACTAATATACGAGACTAGATCGTACCTCAATATGAAATAGGGCAATGGTTTCAATCAGGTAAAGGAGAAAGGGGTCTTAACCAACAAGCAAGACTTAGACCATACCGCAATACGAAATAGGAAATGGTTGTCAACCATGTAAATGAGAAAAGTTGTAATAAAAAAGTTTGAAGCGATGTGAATAGATTGTAACCATGCATAACAAATGTAATAGACAGTGCAACTGTGATGGTGAATGCAAAAACATGAAGAGGCAATGTGAAACATACAATATGCAATGATGAATGCACAACGATATGATGGATGCGCAACAGGTAAAATGATTTTTTTGTTTTTCAAATTTTCTCTTTTTTTTTTTCTTTTTTTTCAAAATTTTATTTTATTTTTTGATTTGAAAATTTCTTTTTCTAATTTTCTTTTTTTTAATATATATTTTTTGAAAATTCTTTTGAAAATGTATGTACATACCATATATATATATACACAGACCATATATACAAAATACATGTTACATAAATATATACGAAATATATACACACACACAGATACACACATATATACAGATACATACACACATACAGATATAATATATACATACACGATATACATAGACATATATAAAATATATACAAATACATATACAGAACCCTCTCTCTCTCTCTCTCTCTCTCTCTCTCTCTCTCTCTCTCTCTCTCTCTCTCTTATTTTTGTCTCTCTTTTCTGCCCCCATTCGTTCAAGCTGCCAGTGTCCGGCTTATGATTTCAACAATCATGGCGCACTTGACCGACAGCAGCTAGACAAGCCCTCATTTGTCAAAGATTGCTTTGGCAATCTACTCTTGCTTGGCTTCTTATTCTCCTTCGTTCTTCTTCTTAAATGAGGCCTGCGAGAGGGTAGAGCAAAGAGCTACAAACCGCCCCCCTATCATTACTCTGGCAATTTGCCTTTGAAGGCAATACACTCCCCTGTCATGGCTTCTTCTTGCCATCCCCTCACTCTTTTCTCTAACCTTAACACTACCCTAATTAACAATGCTGAGGCCAATTTTTTTGAGCCTCGACAGAGTGTCCCTACTCTTGCCCCTATTCTAAATTATCCTATGTTGTCAATCGAGCAAACAATGACAGTGTAGTCTGATATTGATGCCAATCACTTCAGTTTGAAGTTTTGTGTGGAGACGGTGACTGTGGTCTCCAATTTGTCCCACCAGTTGCAGAATAGGACAAGTGAAGTACACTAGTTAAAAGCCCAACTCTTTCTGCTCTAGAGTATGTACAAGGATGCTCGAGTAGAGATTAGCGCATTGAAGAAGCAAAGCTAGGAGCTAAAATGGCAAGGAGGTCCTTCGTACTCCATCTTTGATGGCTGGGGGGGAGTATTTTCTTTTGGGAACTTTGCTATTGCCGAGGCAGAGTCTTCAAAGGCTTCCCGAGAGTAATGCTGTGGCAAGGCTATCGATGGTAGATTCGAGTGATTGTAATCTTCACAGCCGGGATGCTGCCGAAAAACCAAGAAAATGATCTCTCTCTCTCTCTCTCTCTCTATTTTTTATATTTTCAATTTTTTTCCTTTTTTGTTCTATTTTTTTTTTCATTTTTTCTATTTTTTCTTTGGAAGGCGCACCACTACTTCATAATTTCCTTTGTTGTTTTTGAAATTTCCTTTTTTTTTTTTTTGGGTAATGCTGATCGCGCGGTGGGGGGGCGGGGGGGAGGGGGGTTCACCTTGAAGTGTAATAAAACGAGTTCTGTTGTTTGCACATCATGGCTTGAATGGCACAACACTGGAGTAATAAAACATTTTTTATTTTGAACTTGAATCTGAGAATGGTCGAATTTTAATGAATTCTGAATTAGACATCGAGTCCTCAACTGACTAGAAATCATAAAACGACGACTCAATGAAAGAACAAAGCAAAACAAACCAAACACACATATTTACACTCACTGGAATGAAAGGCACTCAAAGCATGACTCGAAAGGACAAACTATTAAGCCATATACAACTTATGTAATTTTCCATTCTGGATTCAAAAATTGGCTGGCTGGTAGATTGATGGGCCGACCGACTGATTTATTTTCTAACCAGCTGAAAATTTGACCAGCTGGCCGATTTATAAGCCATTTGGTTGAAAGACTTGATGAACAAACTGAAAAATTGGCCAGTTGGCTAAACAAATGGCCAGACATTGTAGACATCCCATTTTTGACCGCCCGTAAGACTTGGGTGCTTTATTCCAAACACCCAATGATGAAAGTTACACTGTAATCTTTTGAGTTCTCAACGAAGAAATTTGGATTTGAGCTCTAATCCCAACCTTATAACCCATTTTGACCAAAACTATTTTTAGACCTTAAAACCCTCTTTTTGAAAATATTTTTTCCAAATGTTTCTACAATGTTCTGAGGCTCACATTTCAATTAAAATATTGCACTTTCAGGTAAACCGAGTAAGGATATAGTGGAAATAAAAGGAAGAGAGGTGAACTCTTGGAAAAATATTTAAAAACATCTTATTTATAGGTTTAGAGTTGAAGGAAATAGGATGGGAGGGAAGAAAACTAGTTGGGGAAAAGGTTGAGCATCAAACTGTTAAGAAAGAAATGAGCAACATTCACTAAATTAGGAATATCTATTTGTAAACTTAGAATTTAGATGTAAGGAAACACCATTGGAAAGTAGACTTCTGGGGCTTCAATTTGGACTCAAGAATCACCTAAAACTGAGTTCAGATGAGGGAGATATGCCCATTTGAAGTCAGGCTTGAAAGTAGTCTTTTGGACCCGACCAGGTTTGTTTAGATCCAGCCGTGGCTTGTTTAGACCCAGCTGGATTTCAATGAAAACTTGTCCAGAGTGCCTTTTTAGATAAGGCCTTGCATTATTTGGTCTGACCATGGTGTTTTTGGGCCTAGCCGTGGGTTTTGGGGCCCTGCCGGGTCTCGTTAGCACTAAACAGAACAGCTGGCAGGAATTGGACAGCTGGCTTTGTTTGAAGATATTTTTGACCAATTTGGCTCAAACTGTATAAATTCGACCTTTCCCTTTAGAATTGAGGGTTGGAAAAATTTTCAAAAGCTTTGAAGAGCTAAAGAGACCCCTCTCCAACTTTAACACTTTTCTTCACCTTCAAACCTTCTTTAGCTATACATACACAATACATACACCATTAGAGCTTGTTCTTGGAGCTTTTTGTTGATATTTCAAACTAAATTTTAGAAACTTACCACAAAGGGCCCATCCTAGTTGGTAAGGGAGTATGCTCCTCTCCTTACTGACCAGGGTTCGAATCCCCTACTACTCAAGTGGAAGTCTGACGGTTTAGGTGGATTGGCTAGCTTCCCCCAGTTTGGCCTGTAAGGGTGGATCCTAAAGGTCCTACCTTGGGAGTGTTCTGGGTATCAAAAAAAAAAAAAAATTAGGAACTTAAGGGTGTTTAGAATCAAGTTTGCTTAACTATAAACATCCTCTCTTTCAAGAGGTATAAGCTTGTCGCTTTTTTCCTTGCTTTCATTTCAACATTTTCTATCTTTTTCTTGTGTTTTCCTATTGTTTTGGATCCATTTCAAGTGTTAAAACTTGGGGTGAAAGAGCTACCAAAGGTAGAAAGGCTTAACACCCTTTCTTGCACCTTATCTCATAGCTCATACCCTTTGTTTTTTCCACTCTTTTATTTTGTTTACACACTGATTTTTAGAGTTTAAAAGGGCTGAAAAATATGTTTTAGAAGTCCCAAAAGCGGAGGGGCTAGCCACCCCTCCTTAGTCTTGCTTACTAGTTTTGTATCTCTTTGTTTTTGCCTATCTTTTGTTCTCTTTTAACATGGTTTTAGCCATTGTTTTTGGACTGTTTTGGGGCTGGACTATGTGATTTAAAATTGCAACAAGTGGAGAGGTTAGTTAACCCTCTTTAGGCTTTGTTCCATAACTTTTTCTCTACTCTTTTTACTCATCTTCTATTGTTTTTACCACTATATTTTTTTTTTTTAGGTTTTTGTGGGCTGTTTTAATGTCTTTTAAATTTATGCTTTGAATATTATGTTTGTAGTGTTGTAAGTCCTCATGGCTTCAGTTGTTTAGGCCTTAGACACCGAGTCATTTGAGTTGATAGCTTTTCTTACTTAATTCCATGTAAAGAGTTCCACTTGTTCAATAATCAATTTTGCATAATCATTTTTGTAACCTCCCTCAATTCTTTGTTTTTTTGATTAAAGAGTTGTGTTTAATAAAAAGTTGTTGTTCAAGCATAAGAAAGAGACCTTTCCATGCTTAATGGGTTAATCGCTCCGGAGATTCATTACCAAGGCATCACATCTCTTTTATGCTAAACACAACCTTTTGTTTGTTAGTCCCCTTTATCATCGGTGTATTTACTTCTAAGGGACTAACTTTCTAGTTAGGCCCTTGGAAATCACAAAAGAAGGTTTCATTATCGCTTGTTATCGAGCTTGGGTTTTGAGTCCTTATCGCTCATCGTGGGTTTGGCTATGTTATTATTGCTCTTTTGAGTTTGACAAGTCATTATCGCTCACTTTGGGTTTGACTTTGAACCCCTTATCACTCGTAAACAAGTTTGACTCCTCTTTTGTAATTTCCCCCGAAGAAAAGGGCTTGAAAGGCTCATTTCTCGGGTTGAGTTGATACTTGTTCATTTTCATTGCTTTTGGACTTAGAGGACTTAATTCTCGTTTTCGGACTAAGTGATTAAAGAATGGAAACGTAAGTCCAAAAAGACTGATAAATATTGGCTTAAAATTGTCACAATCGATATAAAGAAGAGTAATAAAATTGGTTAAATTTGGCCAGACGTTAAGCGGAGTTCATTGCTTCAAGAGTCATCGCATACTAATTTTTGACATTTGATGACTCTTGAGGCGTGTCTACTTTCCTCATTAAGCTAACTTCATGATAGGAGGGAGAGGTGGTGTCTTTCATTGCATTTATTAATTTTTTATCCAATTGTGTTCAAAATCATGAAGCAATCAACTTGTGTATATTGATGGTTTCAGAACCGAATCTGTTCTGTACTTGAGTTTCTCCATGATAGAGAAGAGCAGAAGGGACAAACATGGTTTAAAGCTGCTCTGTCTGTACTGTTTTCATCTCAGAGCATAAAAACATTTTCTGCAAGAAAATAGGGCATGGTTGGACTTGGTTGGACCCGGTCTGTTCTCATTAGGGGTTGGCCAGGCTGCAATGTGTGGTACACAGAGTAGTTTTGAGAAATACAAAGCAGTGGCTGATGGTGAACACAGGCGCTTCAAAGAAGGCGCATGAAGAGCAGTTTCTGAGGAACATTGTGTGCAATCATTGGTTTATTTCTTGGATTATTGTAATATCATTGTTGTAATAAATTAGTTTGTTATTTATTATTCATTCAGATTTGTAAAAGTAGTTCGGACACTTGGACATTCGGACCCTCTTGCATAAGGACAAATATGTAATAATGTTTGTATGTCTTCCAACCTCCATTTCTTTCTCCCTTTTATTTATCTGCTTACTATGGTTGTATAGCATCATGTTTTACTTAGCAACTTCCATGACTTGCATCCATTCGTCTTATACACATAAGAGTTTGGTTCATCATTCTAACCAATGTCAATTTCAAATTCATTGCTTGAATACATGATTTATCTCAATTTTTGAACTGAATCAAATACCATGCTAGTAGCCGAACTTATTATTTGCATAATTGTAGACACCCCATTTTTGATTGCCTTTAAAGACTTTGGCGCCACCGATTGATCACCCAATGATGAATGCACATGCTTGTCAAATGCTTGATTTCCTTAACAAAAAGCCTTAGATTTGAGCATCAGAAACCTACAAGCCTTACATCATTTTTGGACCATAATTGCTTTCTTTCAAGCCTAACCACCTAGAGGCCCACAGACCCACTAGTGGTCGGCCGACCACTTGTGTTAAAAAACCAGATCTTTTTGCCAGCTGTGCCAACTGTCTCCACAGGTGCAGGCATTGCACCAGCTATTTCTGTGTTGATATTTCCGAGAGCCTAACATGTTTTTATATATATACTTGACCCCCTCTCATAAAATTAGGTTAGAAAAATTTGGAGAAGGAAAATTTTTAGAAAATATTGCTCACTCTTTACCTTGTAACCTATACATACCTTACCTAGACTTCTTAAACAAATTTTTGAGGTCTCTTTGTTGAGGTTCTTGAGCTTTAAACTTAGCTCTTGAGGGTGTGAAATTGGTGGTTCATAATTCAAAGGGTCACTCCTCTTCAAGAGGTACAACTCCAAGCTTCTTTTCCCTATTTATTTACCATCATTTAGTGCTGTTTTTGTACTATTTTTCCCATGTGTTTATGGGCTGAAATTTGTGGTTTAAGGCCATTAAAGGTAGAGGGGTTGACCACCCTTCTTTGAACCTTGCTTCCTAGGCTTTTACCCTTGCGTTTCCCATCTTTTCATCAACTATATTTTGATCTTTTTACCACTGATTTTCAGATGTTTTTAGAGGCTAAAACAAGTCGTTTTGAAGTCCCAAAAATGGAGGGGTTAGCCACCCCTTCTTTCGTTTGTTTACTAGCTTATTTTATCAATTATTTTAGCTTACTCTTTTAGCTTTTTTGTACATTAATTTCAGTACTGTTTTTAGGTGTTTTAGGACTGTTTTAGGTTGTTTATTCATTTATGCTTTGTATAGCATGCTTGTACTGTAATGGTCCTTATAGGTTTGGTGTTTTAGGCATTAGACACCAACCTATTTGAGTTGATAGCATTCATTTCATCCTTTTCATACTTGTGTTCACCTCTAATCACCTCTTCCCCCCCTCTTTTCTTGCCATTTTATTTGTTTTGAGAGTTGCTTCAAAATCAGTGTTGTTTAAGATTGAGAGGTGTCCTTGTGCTTAATGGTTTAATCTCTTCGGAGATTCATTACGAACGGCATGATCTCCCTCTCATGCCTAAAATAACCCTTGGTTTGACACTCCTCTCCATTAGTGGACTCAATCCTCATTTTCGGACTCAATCGATTAATGAATGAAAAGGTAATTAAATGGAGTAACAAAATTGGGGCTAAAATGAACAAGATAATAAAATCAACTTGGGCTCAATAGGACGATAATTGAACCCATGGAGTCTTGAGTCATTTCATACTTGTTAGTGATGAACATGGTTCAAGGTTCTAAGGTCAACCACTTCCCTTGATCAAAGCCATGATAGGGAGAGGTTTTTGCATGTCTTCATCACCATTTATTGAGATTGTATCCCTTGGTCCATAAGTCATCACACAACGAGTTTGTGTTGATTGATTTGCTTATGCATCAAGCCTACCCCTTCTTTTATCTGTTTAATAAGAAGGAGAGGCAAGGTGGATAGACATCTCCTGGAAACACTCTGTTTCTGCTTGGTTCCTTTTTTGCTGCAACAGAGCAATACCAACAATAGTGGCTGGAGGCCACCTCTTCTGTATGGTAGTTCACTTTTACTTGCCGGCCGGCCGTTTTTTCCAGCTAGGCAGTGTTCATTTTCTTGCAAAACAGAGTAGAAGCAATGGCAAAACTGAAGCATTTTCTACAGACATAATAGTTTTGGCAGCAAAACAAGGTATTTTCGGGAAGATGATCGCATTGGCATGCATGGTTTTTTAACTGCCACTCGGGTTTAATTAGTGTTAAATTAATTAGTGAGTTACTTCCTTAGAATTTTGGTAATAGCTTAGTTAATTAATCTTGTGTTGTAATTAATTAGTTAATTTTAATTTGTAATAATTAGTTGGTGTAGTTAATTTATTTCATTTGGTTTGTAATAGTTAGTTTATTCGTAGTAATTAGCTAGGACATTTATTTGGACCCTCTTATGCGAGAGCCAATGTGTAATAATGTGTATGTCTTCTAACCCCCATTTCTTTCTTCTTAAATGAATATAGGCTCGGTGCATTATTCTAACAAAGCATTGTTATTGATTACTTCCTTGAATATGTGCTTAATTGCATGCTATCAAATTGATTTACATGTCATGTTGCATTAGTCATTTGCATAGTTAGGATCGTGCATTTTCCTAACCCTTTTATTTTGTTTGACTCACCTCGGAGTACTATGTGAACGCTTATTTCTTTAGCATATTGCATGCATGTGATTGTTAACATATCAGGCATAAATACCACGAGGCTAAGTGCTTAAGTGCTATACCTGTTTGAATGCCTATGGGTGGAGGCTAATTGCTTAAGTTGGGCTAATTTGATTAATGTATGTACTGTAGACACCCCATTTTTGACCGTCCTCAAGACTTGGACGTCACCATTGGAACACTTGGTGATTATCCTTGTTTGTGTTCGTTTGGAGTTCCCGGAGGTCTCGGCTACTCACCTTGCCTCAGGATCTCCGAACTCGACTGTTTTGTGTTTGGTTTTGCACCAAACACTTGTGTTTTTCCTTGGAAGGGCAGGGAATGCCTTGTGAGGCATCCTCACACATCACTGGCCATGGCTAGAGGCCACCGGCCATTGGTTTTGTGCCATCGGCAATATATGTTGCCGGTCGGCACTCTTTGCTGCCGGTCGGCAGTCAATTTTGTCAAAATGACACTTTTGGCTAGCCGACTACTATTCATCTTCTTTTGCAGATATTTCAAAACAGCTGGCTTGCATTTTGTTCCCCTCTATACACGTGTATGGACGGATGGCCCTCTTGTTAGCTTACCTTGTAAGCTTTGCAAGATTGGCTCCTCTATAAGAGGAGCCCTCCCCTCTTGGCTTTAGGGTTAGAGATTTTAGTTAGAAAAACACAGAGGAGAGCTCTGGTTCTAGGGTTAGTATAGTTGTAGCTATTCTATCTCTCTTTTTCCCTCTTTTGTGCTTCAGGTGTTTTAGTCTTACTATTGCACACAAACACATAGAGTTACACCTTCCCTTGGCTACTAAGGTTCTAAGAGGTTGTTCTTGGTGTTCTTGGGTGGTTTTGAGCTTGAAGAACCAGCTGGTCCACCATTTTTGAAGAAAGGCTTCAAGGGTAAGAATCTTCTCCCTTTTTACCCCTTTCTTGCATACTACTTTTACCTATCTTGTATCTATTTTTGTGTTTAGTATATAACATAAAAAAGTTCTATTTTCAGGCCCTCTAAATAGTTGCTTTAGAGTGTTTTGCGGTTTGGAGGTGTTTGACCCCTCTTAGGCCTTGAGAGGCCCCATTTTGTGCTATTTTGAGTGAGCTCCGGGACTTTGGTGTTTGGGCCTCCTCACCACTGAAATCTTGAGGGATTTCAGTGGTAAGGATGGTGTCTTGAAGTCCCAAGAGGGAGAGAGCCACCCCCTCTCCTTGTAGTCCTTGAAAAGGGCCATTTTTTTGCCTCTTGAGGGAGCACCTAGCCTAAGTGTGTGTTGACCATGCCTTGGCTATTATTTATGCTTATTACGCCATGTTATAGCATTGTTGTATGTTGGTTTTGGTACACCATGCTTGCCTAGCATACGTGCCTTGTAATGCCACTTTGTTGCCTTAACATGCCTTAGGTTGTAAACCATTGTTCTAGCATGCTTTAGGCTTAGCTTTGTGAAGTTTTGGGTTATGTTTTAACATGATTAAGGTCTGTCCTTGGTCATTTTGGTCAGCCATGGCATGCATTATATAGCCCTTTTGCATTTTTGGTTTGTTGACCTTAAGTGTATGAGTGTATTGCATGCATTACTTGCTTCGATTTAGTGGTTTGGCACCATTTGTAGCATCATTTCAGTCCCCATGACATGCTTGTATGCTTGCCTTGGACACCTCTTTAATGTTTTGAAAGCTTGTGTTGTATGCTCCATGTTTTGGCCATTGTGCATGCTTTTGAATTTGAGCCACTTAGATGCCATCTAGGGGTTCCCTTTGCATGGTCTAGGTCTGCCTTGGACCTGTTCTAAGCCTTCTTGGCCTTGTGAGGCTCGGTTGGCTTAGCCATGGTTTAAGTCCCCTTGACTTGCTTCGAATACTTGGACCATTTGCATGCTAATGTTTGTCTTGTTTAAGTTGGTTTGGCACCTCTTATAGCATGATTTTCAGAGCTTAACGCATACCATTTGTCATGTTTGCATCCTCTTGAGTGTGCTTAAGAATTGCTTATAAATGCTTGAAGTGTGGGACACCATTTGCATGCATGTTTGCGTGCCTATTATTCCTTCATTTTTGAGCACCATGGCCACTGTTTTAGGCCTAGATGGGGCTACCTAAATCATGTTCAAGTCCATCATTTGCTTGTTTGCATGTTTACTTTGCATGTTTGCTTGCATGCTCGCATGAATGCATTGTGTGCTCCCTTTTATGCCATGTTGCATACTAGCTAGCATGCTTAGGATTGCATTGCATAAGCATGCATGCCTTGTCCCTTGATCGAGTGATAGGGAGTGGGCCTTTGTTTGTTTGATTTGCATTTCATTTGACATGAAAATGCACAACTTGGTTTCTTGGGCGATCGTGCATGGAAATGCGCGATGGATGGTCCGAGAACCAAGGACCATGTCCCTTTGAGTCATACACATGATAAGGGGCTTGGTGGGTGCATACATTGTTGGAATTGTATTTCCATGCAAAGTCTTGTCCTCTGCTGCTGTCAATTGCAGGTTCTGCAGGCATTTTTGGCCGACCGGCAGTATTTATTGCCGACCGGCCGTGAATTGGTGGCCGATAGCCTCATCAGAAGCCGATGATCACATCCTACTGCCGGTAGCAATTCTATTCAGCCGGTGGTGTCTCCAAATGTCCAGAGATGGCATCTCTGAGACTTTGGTAGTCTTCAGAGGGGCAGAGCAGGGAAAACAGAGGCAGTCTATGTACGGCAGTGCACTTCCGAGCAGGACCCGATCGTGCATGCATTGGGCTCTCTTCCCGAGGCGGCTTACTGTTTTTCCTAGCTTAGTTAGTTTGTTGACTAATTAGGTGATTTGTAATAATTAATTAGCTCGTAGTTAATTAATTTGTATTATTATTTTGGTCCCTCCGAGCGAGGGTGAATTTATAATAAGCATGGGTGTGTGTGCGTGCATGTCTTCCAAACCCCACATCTTTCTTCCCTTTTACTTACCTGCTTTGATGGTTAGTATTAGGACATGTTTAATTTAGCATACCTTATGCTATGCATGCGTGCATCCATACATTTGTCTTGCATGCACCGAGCTCGGCGCATCTTGCTAACTGCATTAGTATTTCAAATCTAACTTGAATACGTGCATCAAATGATTGCATTTCACATGCCATTTTAGGATTAGCCGAGCCTGACCTAATTGCATTCTGTATGTGATGCATTAGCCACTTCAGCATGAACTAGGATCACGCATGTTTGCTAACTAGTTTACTGTTTTGGCGCGGAGTACGACGTAAGTATTTTTATGCTTTAGCATACCGCATGCGTGTGGATGTTGACATGACAGCATGCTTACCATGTGGCTAGATGCTTATGTGTTATAAACTGCCTGAATGCCTGTGGGTGAAGGTTGGATTATTTGAGTGGGAACAGCTCATTGAAATTTGTGTTTTAGCCTACTTGCGAGTAGCAAATCCCAAAAAAATTTCAAAATAAACGGATATGCAATGCTTATTTCCAAATTGGGCGATCTAGTCTATACTTTTGTGTTGTGCGCATCACATAGTAATTCTAGCTAATTAATCGGAATAAGAACACATAACGTTTTCAAAAACGGATATCATGGTTAGTAGAGACCGATCTTTGGATC
The DNA here is from genome assembly GCA_025200525.1 of Camellia lanceoleosa. Classification (NCBI taxonomy): domain Eukaryota; kingdom Viridiplantae; phylum Streptophyta; class Magnoliopsida; order Ericales; family Theaceae; genus Camellia; species Camellia lanceoleosa. The sequence goes on along the minus strand of JANUSC010000016.1, from coordinate 1,275,072 downwards.
GGGCGAGGAGGGGTGCTCATACCTGACCTTCCCCAATCGTACACAAGTTCCCGAGCCGAGGCAACTTTGGTGATGACGGACACGTGGCCTTTGGCACCAAGTCAGGGTTTCCTAAATTCCCCCAAAATAAAATATTTAGGTGGCGACTCTATATCTGGCAAAGCAGTCCATGTTTGGCACTTATTTTCTAAAAAACCTGTTTTCTCAAAACGATTTGCCGGATTTGGACTCTTTGGTTCAGATTACGAACCGCAACAAAAATCGAGTACGAACTGTAGAGCGAGGCCCCCTCGCGGGCGCGTCTACATGTACGAGCCCACTGTTTTAAGTGGTACATATTCAAACCATTTTTCAAAACAAACATAAAATCAAAGTGTTCTAAATTTTACAAATTAGTCTACACTTGTGTGCATCACATAGCAATGTTAGCCTAATAAACCGGAATAAGAGCATCTAATGTAAATAAGAATCACATCATGATTAGTAGAGGCGGATCTTTGATTGGGCAAGTGGGGTGCTCAATTCATGACCTTCGCTTCTCGTATCTAAGTTCTCGAGCTGAGACACTTTGGTGATGACGGATAAGTGGCCTTTGGCACAAGTCTCAGGTTTCCTAAATTTTCCAAAAATATTTAGGTGGTGACTCTGTAATCTGGCAAAGCAGTCCATTTTTTGGCATTTTGATTCAAAATCAATTTTCTAAAAGAATTGTTGGATTTGGATTCATTTGTGTTTATCTATTTCACATTGCCTTTGTGGAATCAGACTCAAAACCACGGGAGTCCAAACTGTAGGGCTATTGTATCCGAAAGGAGCATGAAAGGCAAGCTACAGTTTCTGGTGAGTTTGTTGGGGAACTTAGAGAAGTTGACTCGGACTCCATGATGTGAAAATTTATCTACACTTATATGTTCTTTGCATTGGTGCGCTTAAGTCATTGTGTTTTCCATATGCTATTCCTAGACGGTTTGCCGGAGTCTTGCCCAAAAGCTTGCTGAAAGGCTGACCGGTCATGGGCTCTGCCATGTTGGGAAGACAACCCTTGGATCTGGACTATTATTGTACCGTTTGATCCTCCTTTCACTTCTCGGTGTTAGGTATGAGAGGTACATTAGGTAGTCTTATTGAGGTTCCCCTATTTTGACCATTTGGCCTAGTTCCATATAGAAAAGCCATAGAGACTATTCCAAACTAGGACAGAACGCTCACCCGAATGCAGGATTGCGTGAAACCGCTTCATTGAAATAGTGAATCCTAGTTCATGACGAAACTAGGACAGGGTAACTGTGACAACCTAGAAATTTTTCCCTCCGCTCGAGCGGACTTGTGAGGCTCCTAGTATTTTTGCAGGCTGCCCGAGATTCTGAGGGTTGTAGATTCCCACTCGAGCGTAGAAGTGGATGCTCGAGCGGACGTCTTTGTTCGTTTGGGCGCTCGAGCGCAAGGTGGGGCGCTCGAGCAGGTCGCTTGGTGAGCTTGAATTTTGAGGCACGTGGGTTCGTCTGAGGCATTTTTAATAATGTATTTGGATCTCCCATATTTTATTTTGGGGTATTGGTTGTAGTGGTAATATGATGGTAGAGTAAGATTGGATCAAAAACTTTAGTTTGAATAATTTGTTTGCGAGCAACCGTCACTCATTTACCCTTTTCTTTTTCCACACTTTGAGTTTGGATGTGAGGTTTGAATCGTTGGAAAGATTATTTCCGGGGGCTTCAATTTGGACACAAGAACGACCTAAAACGGAGTCCGGATGGGAGAGTTACGCATGTTTAAAGTTTCGGAATCTGTGCTGGGAACAAGTCCGCTCGAGCGGGAGTACGGACGCTCGAACGGAAATAGCGGGTTCAGCAGCTTAAAAACGGGATTTTGAGATCATTTCTTATGTTTTCCTTTCCTCTCTTGATCCCTCTTGCCCTAAGTCCGAAAACCCTAGGGTTTTGATCCCCAAATACTTCCATTTCCCTTAGGTTTAAGCAAGACCTTCCACCAAGAAGTGAAGAAGACAAGAAGATGAACAACTTCAACCAATTGGAATTTCGGGATTTGGAGGATTCTTCTCAAAGCTTTGCTCCTTGCTTGATTCTTGAGGTAGGGGCCCTTGTTCTCTTAAAATACTTGATCATGGATGGATTGTGGTATTTTGAGTATATAAATACAAAATCTATGGTTTTGAGCATTTTGTGTCAAACTTGAGATTTGGGGTTTTATGGTTTGTGATGTTGGGAGTTAAATTGATGAGTTTAAATGATGGATTGTGAATCCTAGGTGTAGAATCATTGGGAAAATTGGAATTAAAAGTGGTGATTTAAGAAGTTTGAAATTTTGCTAAAACCCCTCATTATTCTCGAAATCCTAGATTAATTGGTGATGATAAACAATGAGTTTGCCCAAATTAAAAATAGAATCATGGAATTGGTGGGTTAAATTATACGTGTACAAGTTTAATTGGATTTCTGAGATGTTTCGAAATAATGTTCAAATTTACGAATGAACCTTGTTATGGGCATTGTAAATCATGTTAAACTGAGAAAGGAAATTAGGGGAAATGATTTAAAGAATTAATGTGTGACTTCATATGTGTGTAGGAGACGTTTCGGGAGGACTAATGCTTCACCAATGCACTGTGAGTAATAGTACTTCAATGTACCTCTACCATTAATAATTATTATTATTGACGTTATGATCCTTATTGTAAGTATTATATTGACATGAAGTTATGTATTGACGTTATGATTCTTATTGTAAGTATTATGTTGGCATGAAGTTGTATATGCTATATGAGAAACATTATGAAATTATGGAAACAATGAAAGAGGCTGTGAATTTATGTACGCTATGTGTGAAACCTTGTGAATTATGGAACGCAACAAAGAAATATGAATTTGTGAACTATGAATATATGAGGCCGAAGGCCTTTTGTGAACTATGACTTTATGAGGCCGAGGGCCTTTTGTGAATCAACGAATCTATGAGGTCGACGGCAAAATTGTGAAATTGTGCATCTAAGTTGTGAAACTAAAAAGCCAAGGGCTATTTTTGTGAATATGTGAACCCATTAGGCCAAGTGCCCATTTGTGAAGTATGAATTTCCATTTTTGTGAAATATGAACTTATGTGGCCGAGGGCCATTTTGTGAAATGTGAACCTCTTTGGCCGAGGGCCATTTGTGAAATATGAAACCATGAGGCCAAGGGCCAACTTGTGAAATTGTGAAATGTGAATCTATGAGATCTAAGGAACTTATTAAATGTGAATCTATGAGATCCAAGGAACTTGTGAAATGTGAATCTATGAGGCTAAAAGCCAACTTGTGAAATATGAAGATAAGAGGTCGAGGGCATTATTCTTGAGCAATATACTTTGTTTATGAATGATAATGAATATTAACATTCTATTGTCTACAAGATAGCTATGTTGATTTACAACGAATAACAGAACGTATACGTATTGTGGAGCTATGGCATTTACGTATTTCTGGAATTATTCAATCGGCAAAATATATGTACCCTTTTGTTATCACTTAACGGCAACATTCTGTTAAGCTTATATCAACTACGTTAGTTCATGTGAATAATGAAAAGAATGTATGTACTTTTTTTATGGTTCTGAAGTTAATCTAATCTAATGATTTCTGGTATGGAACGAAGTGTTGTATGGAACCTCTAGAATCCATACGAGCCACCTCTTGAGTCCATACACATTTCTGTATGTTTCTGTTATAATTGGGCTTAAGGTCGTTTCGGTATAATTGGGAATTCTGTTATTTCCGGGCCTATGGCCATTCTGTATACATTGGGCTTAAAGTCACGCTGTTACGAAAATTGGACCTATGACTGTTTGGAAATAACTGCAGGATGTAATTAATCTTGTGTCTCTGCAGTTTTCTGTTTTATTATTTAAGCTAAACCTTACATTATTTATGTACTATTATTCACTGAGTTTCACTCACTCTGTTTTGTCTATTTCTGTAGGTAATCAACTGGAAAGCCAGTCCCAGCCTATGGGACTTGTCTTCTCTTGTCAACCTCAGTGTGTCCAGGCACTTAGGTGGAGCCTACGCATCTAGTAAAGCTTTAACTAGGTTTTGGTTTATGCTTTGATGAGTTACCTATAATTGGATGTAAAAGATCCTTTTCCTCTTTTGTACCTTTGTGTGAATGGGAATCACTGTAACTAAGCCCGGATATATGCTTCCTGTGTATTATATATTTTATGTAATGATTGCGGTCTTGGCATCGTAGAAGTAGCCCAATGGATGTTATATTTAAGTTATTTTAAATTGCTAATGCTTCCGTTCAGGCCCCACTTATTATACATATCAGGTTAAATGTCCGTCTTTGAATAGGTCATGCCCACATCTTTTAGGGGCGGGATTGGGGTGTGACAGTAACCCTACCCCCTCATAAGGGTGTTTTGGCTCCCTCTTAACTGGTGTGTGCTTTGCAGTGAAATTGTACGGGAATGTGCATATCAGTTGCAAGGTTGGTATCTGTTTTAGGGTAGAATTTAGTGGGGAGTCTCAATAAGAGGTATTGTGCGGTTGATAACATCTTTGCTGAGGTATTGTGCGGTTTTTGATTGCTGTTCTTTTACTTTATTTCTTTTGCTAGGTAGTTTAAACCATAGCTTCAAAAAGTTCGAATATCCCCCAAGTACTCTAGACCCGAGTCGGAAGACTTTGCAAGGCTAAGGATCTTCTTTGGGGACAACTCGTGTTTACCTCACTCTCACCGGTTACCAAATAGAGGAGAATCAGACAAAGTTTGCTAGATCAATTCTTACAGTAATCACCTCTCAGCTCATCTATGTTTAGTTTGGTTCAAGAGTTGTCATCCACTTCCAGTCCGATTCAAGACTAGTCGCCTATTCCAATGGCACACTATCCCCCAGCCAATATGGAGGAACTGATACTCCATCTGCAATAAACAGTTGAGACCTTACAGCATGATACGACCCGTCAGGCTAAGGCTACAGCCCATCAGGTTGAGGTCATAACCAGGCTACAGCAACAACCACTGCTGCAGGCTGTGGCCTCTACATCCCGTGGGCCCACCACAACTATCCCTGTACGCGGTGCCACTGCTAATACTGCCAATGTTCAAGAAAACCAGGGCAATCCAGCAAAACCTATACCGGCACAAGCTTCCAGAGCCTTGGTTTATCAGACCGAGGCACCATTCGAGTTCGTGGTTGATCTAACAACACTTAAAGTCACTAAACTAGAGAAACTATTCAAAAGAGCGTAAGGGGTTAATTCCATCCTAGACATAGAGGATGGATACACTGATTCCGCGGTTACATTGCTAGATCGGTTTAATATGACGCACATTGATCGTTTTGATGGTTTCGGGGATTCGATGGTTCGCTTGCGGCTATTTTCAGATATCTTGCGTCTATCTTTGGTCGCACCATGTCGGGTATCGCGGCGATTTGGTATGCCAAGATGGAAGGTTCTGTAAAACATAATTGAGAGGAGTTGGCCAAAGCCATCATTGCTCAGTACTTTTATAATACACATATTGAGGTTACAACTCTTGATCTCGAGGTAACCTGTCAAGAGCTGAAGGAGGGTTTCTCTAAATTTGTGACAAGATGGGGAGCTAAAGTCTCGATGATGACCATGAGGCCTTCCGAGAAGGACCAGATTAGGTTGGTCGTCCGAAATCTTCATGGTAAGCTATTGTAGAAAATGATTATGCTCCAGTTATTTACATTTATAGAACTTCATGAAATAGGAGTGCAAATCGAGGATGCCATGAAGCAGGGGCTTATAACTGATGATAAGGAGTCGGCTAAGAGGCCATTCGTGCGCAGTTCTAATGCTGCTAGTGGTAGCATAGCTGCAAGGCCATTGGATGTAAATGTTGTCACCACCACAAAAACTTTCGACCCCTTTGCCAATGTAGGCCCACAAACATCATCCAACCCTACCCGACCTCAGGGTAAGACTTGTAACCAACTATACATGACCCTATCCAAAGCCACGTAGGTGTTGGTCAAGAAAGGGCACCTAAAACCCTTGGAACCTCGCCCACTGTCTGCCCCTCTTCCACCCAAGCATAACCCTGCAAAGTACTGTGCTTTTCACTAGCAGCACGGTCATGACATCGACCAATGCTTCCGATTACATCATGAGATTCAGGACCTCATTGACAACAAGATTATTGCTCCACCTCAGAATCCAAATGTGATCACAAATCCACTTCCAGCCCATAATCAAGCCCCCCCCACCTCGAAACCGAAACCTTATCCATACAATGGCCACCTCTTATGACCCCAGCATATATATTACCCCCTTCCACCTACTAAAACCAATGTTGTTCCTTCTTGAAGGCACAAACTTGTGCGTAATGGACGCATCAAACCTACAAGCTGAGCCTCACAGGTCGGTGGTGATAACACTTGCAGCAGAAGGGATGTTGACCTCGGAGGGAGGTAGTAGTCTGTTATTGGGGTGTCCCGAGGACTTTTGTGAAAAGGCATATGATCCAAGTTGTTATATCATACCAACCATACAAACTAGGCCCGAGGTTGTACTTCCAACATTGGTGGATCTTAATGTGGTTAGGAAGGATGGTCTGAGCCAATGGTTGGACGACCTGGAAGATCTTGAAGAAGATCTAGACAACTTACAGTTCTTCGATGAGCATGATTAGGGAGATATATAGATCGGGTGGTTTGACCTGAATGGATTGACTGATAATACTGGATAGTTGAGTGATGAGCTAGGCAAGGAAAAAGAAACTGGGATGAAACCAAAGGGAAATAAAGCAAAGGTAGCTACAGTGGCTGGAAAGGTTGAAGAAGAAACTGGGATGAAACAGAGGTAGCTACAGTGGCCGAGAAGGCTGATGAGAAAGGAAAATTGTCGGAGGGCGCATGTGCAGGTTACCCAACCCAAGAAGTGGGTGTTGCGAATACTATAGATGTTGAACATAAAGCTACACTGAGGCAATTTGAAAGAGAAAGAATTGAACACAACCAGAAAATCATAATTGCGTGGCGCCCTGCAGAGGACACTTATGTTGTGAAAATGATCCAAGTAGAGTTGAACAACTGTTCGTCAGCAGTTGATGGTGAGTGATGGGACGACAATGATTTGCATTTGGTCCATACTAATGATGATTAGGGGGATTGTATCTCAGATAATGCATGGTATGCTGAGGAGATAGACCATCTTACCCGAAGTGGACGGTACTTTAAGCCGCCATATTTGGATCAAGAAGAGCCATCAGGAAAGGACAAGGAGGTTTAGAAATAGAAGGAGAAGCAACTAGAAGAGGAGCTAGTTCTAAAGCAGCTCAAGAAAATTCAAGCCAATATCTCTATTTGGGGACTTCTCATGGCTTCACGGGTGCCTCGACAGGTAGTATTATCGGCAATGGACAAAGCTAAATTGTCCATTGATACCACGCCTATCACGACCCAAACGCGCCCCTAAAAGTTTAGGCCATGATCGGCCAGTATGTAGGCCTCAAAACCAAATGTCAATGGGGCCTGAACGGAAGCAAACATAATAACAAAATGAAATGTCCATTGAGCAGTGCCTAAATGCCAAGATCTTAGTACACCATATCATATATAGAACATTTACATATACAGTTCATATCCCAACAAGTCCATGTCTTGGAAGTCTACACAAAGGGGTAACAACCCAAAATTTACATCTTGACAATGTATCCATAGCAAGTCATTAAAGACTTAACAAAATGTGACATGAACCCCACAAAAAGGAAAAAGGCTTCACTTGGGGAGGCTTAACAAAATAGGTCCAACAAAAGGCTCCTGGAGCTAACCTAGGGCTGGCCTTCGAGCTGGTCACCTACATAAATATACATAAACACGGAGTGAGCAAGCCTCAGTGAATAATAGCAATGTAAGGAGGTTCATATGAATTAGCATAAGCCTTGAAGAACATTTTCATAAGTCATGTGCTTGTCTTAGTCATGAATTCATTCCAAAACGGCCTCTGGCCCTACATAATGTAGGACAGCCTTAAGCCCAACATAATACAGAATGGCCTTGGTCCCAACATATCAACAGTTGTTCATAACATTATAGGGTAGATGGAACATCGGCATGTCACCATCTCCTTTAGCCTTAGCCATGAGTCATAAATAATCCATATCCTTATAGGGTAGATGGAACATCAGCATGTCTTCATTTCCCTCGGCCTTAAGGTCATGACTCGTAAGTAGTCCACATCAGAATGGCCTCGAGCCCATCATTTATAATAGAAACAAAACGACTTCGCGTCCATCTCATATGCCATAGTTCATTCGAGTTATTCTAATCAAAACATAACTTATATAAAATATGCCATTTGTGAGCAAAATATATAAATTATGAGCACAATACGTAAATAAGATATATTGTTGCAGTACTGTTACTCAATGTGATATGGTTGTCCAACAGTCTCTTCCAGTACATGACCTACACATGGCACACAACTTGTAAGTAAGTCACTTTTCCTTAACTTTTTCTCTTTAATCACTTGTTCGATTTGTTAAATTCCATTATTTTTAAGCATTTCAAAAGGATCAAATGGACACACTAACAATTTCAAAGGGTCACAAAGAGCAAAAGAAGTTGATAGAATTTTTCCCCACTGGTTGCACGTATGGAAGTCCCCCACCGCACGTGCTACTCCGTACGTGCTTTTATTTCAGAATGCTTAGTTTGCCTCTCCTGTTTTCTGCACGTGCAGGTGTGAGCCCCACATGTGCGGCTGTGAATCCTACACGTGCGGTCCTGGGCTCTGTCTGAGCAGTCCAAAATTTATCAAAAATCCAACTTTCCAAATACATTTCTATGGTGGAATACAAGTAATTTCCCGTCAATATCATAACATATGAACATTATAAACATGAATCCCACACTTAAATAGATCATAACTCATTTTAGTGGAACCTATGCAACTTAAATGATCACATTTCCTTCCATTCCTTCATCTTTTCATGGTTAATCAAAAATAGATACAAACATATATACATATATGAGCTCAAAGCATGCAAAAACTAAGATTTAGGAGGTTATTCTTCTCAAACTAACTCAAGACAACTTAAATACAAGAAGTAACTCTCAAATCAAATAAAAACAATGAATTTTTATGAATTCCATGGATATTCACTCAAGCAAGATGATTATTTCAAAACCCTAAGTTAGATAAGTGGAAAACTTCATTTTTAAAGCTTGATGCTAAGCAATTGAAGAGAGTTTTAGAGTAGTTAGGTGATTTACACATACCTTAAGCTCTATCCTTTAATCCCCTTCCAAAATCCTCAATCTACAAGCTCTTAGTTGTTCTTCTCTTCCTCTCTCTCTTTTCTCTCTTTTCCTTTCTATAGAACTCTCCCAAGAGATATTTTTAGGGATTTGTTGAGACTAAGTCACCTAAGGCTTATATAAGTGACTCTTATATCTAGCAAAACTTAAGTTATGAGCCTAAGCTAGTTTAATTAAGACTTAAGCCAAAATTAAATCTATTAATTCATTATGAATCAAATTTTTAGAAAACTTCATATTATGTTCTAAAAATCATGCTAATCATAATTTTAAAGTCAATTTCGGTTTATCGCGCCTATGAGGCTTTCAATTTACAGTCCAATGGTCGTAATTTCAACAGATTTTCTCATAACCGACATATATAATTTGATAATCATATAATTCACATAATTAAACACAATTTCACATTCACATCAAGCATATAATCACGCTTATAATTAAAGGCTTAAAGCATATAAGAGGGTCAGGTTATTACACTCTTCCCCCCTTAAAGAAGTTTGGTCCCTCAAACTTGTTTTACGTCAAGTGCAAAATAATTCCAGATACCGTTGTTTCATTGCCTCTTCTCTTTCCCAAGTAGCTTCCTTCCCGTAATGTTCTTGCCATTCAACTTTCACCATTGGAATTGCTTTGTTCCGTAGTTGCTTCACTTGCCGATCCAAAATTTGAATCGGTTTTTCTTCATAGATCAAGTTGTCATCCAAAGCAATCTGACAGTAGTCTATGACATGGGACGGATCTTGTAGGTAACCTCGTAACATTGATACGTGAAACACATTATGTACTTGCTCCATACTCGGTGGAAGAGCAATATGATAAGCTATCGTACCCACTCTTTCCAGAATTTGAAATGGACCTACATATTGAGGTGCTAATTTATCATTCTTGCCGAATCTTGTGTGTCCTTTCATCGGGGTGACTTTCGCAAAAACATAATTACCTAGCTCAAATTCCAAATCCCTTCATCGATGATCCATATAACTCTTTTGCCTGCTTTGGGTGGTTTTCAATCTTTCCTGAATGATTTTGATTTTCTCCGTCGTCAACTGTATAATTTCTGGCCCAAATAATGATCTATCACCGACTTCAGCCAAACACATTTGGGAGTGACATTTTCTCTCATATAAAGGTTCATTGGGTACCATTCCTATGCTTGAGTGGTAACTATTGTTGTATGCGAACTCTGCAAATGGTAAATAAGTTTCCCAACTTCCTTGGAAGTCCAAGACACACATCCGAAGCATATCTTCCAATGTTTGTATTGTTCTCTCGGATTGGCCATTAGTTTGGGGGTGAAAGACCATATTGAATTTTAACTCTGTTCCTATAGCATCTTCTAAACTCTGCCAAAATCTTGACACAAATTTCAGATCTCTATCAGACACAATTGAAACTGGAACACCATGTAACCACACAATTTCATTCACATATACAATATCAAGCTTATCAGCACTTATTTAGTTTTCACAGGTAGGAAATGAGCTAACCCAGTTAGTCTATCAACAATACCCCATATGGAATTCATACCTCGGGGAGTTTGGGGTAAACCAACAATAAAATCCATCGTTAGGTGTTCCCCTTTCCACTCTGGGATGGAGAGAGGTTGAAGTGAACTCGCCTGTCTTTGGTGCTCCACTTTTACTTGTTGACATTGCAAACATTTTGAAACAAATTTTGCAATTTCTTTCTTCATACTAGGCCACCAAAAATTTTGCTTTAGATTTTGGTACATTTTAGTATTACCGGGATGCAATGCAAATTTAGATTTATGTGTTTCCTTCATAATCCTTCTTTTAATTTCTGGTACATTTGGAATACACAATCTATCATTAAATTTCAACATTGAATTTTCAAAGGTGAACCTGAGCCTTGGCCTTGTTTCCATCTCATCACAAATGTTTCTCAGAAATTCATCTTCTACTTGCCTTTGCTTGATTTCCTCAATAAGTCCCGGTTGAGCTGGCATTGCTGCTAACATTGCATCCAGATCATGTTACACAATTTCCATATCCATTCTTTCCAAATCAAGTAATAACTCTTTCTGCCCTATGAGCAAACTTGCCAAAGGGCCCATAACTTTTCAGATAAGAGCATCAGTAACTGTATTAGCTTTATAGCGGTGGTAATGGATTTATAGATCATAATCCTTGATAAGCTCTAACCATCGTCTTTGTCACATATTTAACTCCCTTTGAGTAAAGAAATACTTGAGGTTTTTATGATCCGTATAAACCTCACTTGTGGAGCCATACAAATAATGCCGCCATATCTTTGAAGAAAAAACCACTGCAGCTAGCTCCAAGTCACGTGTGGGATAATTCTTTTCATGAGGCTTGAGTTGTCGAGAAGCATACATGATGACCCTTCCATTCTGCATGTACTCCCCAATCCTTTTGTAAGAAGCATCACTGTAAATCATGAATTTCTCGGTACCAGATGGTAAAGCAAGAACTGGTGTTGTAGTTAACCTTGTCTTCAATTTTTGAAAGGCAAACTCCCTCTGTTCTGACCACTTAAGCAAAACACCCTTCTAGTTCAATTAGGTAAGCAGCATAACAATTTTAGAAAAGTCTTTAACAAATCTCCGGTAGTACCCGGCTAAACCCAAGAAGCTACACACTTCTGTCACATTCGTAGGAGTTGGCCAATTCACAGTAGCTTCGATCTTGTGTGGGTCAACAGAAACACCCTTCTTATTTATTACATGACCCAAAAACACCACTTCATGTAACCAAAATTCATACTTCTTTAATTTTGCACATAATTTCTTATCTTGAAGTGTTTGAAGAATTAATCGTAGATTGTTCTGATGGCCTTTCATGTCTCTCGAGTAAATGAGGATGTCATCAATGAACACAACTACAAATTCGTCCAAGTATGGTTTAAAAACACAGTGCATTAAATCCATGAAGGCCGCTGGTGCATTAGTAACCCCAAATGGCATAACTAAAAATTCATAATGCCCCATATCAGGTTTGAAAAGCAGTCTTCTCAATATCTTCGGCTTTTACCTTTAATTGGTGATACCCGAACCTCAAATCTATTTTTGAAATGCACCTTGGAGTTGGTCAAACAAATCATCGATTTTAGGCAAGGGATACTTATTCTTCATAGTTACTTTATTGAACTCCTGGTAGTCCACACATAACTGAAGGGTCCCATCCTTCTTGTTTACAAAAAGAACCGGTGTGCCCCAAGGAGATGTACTTGGACGAATAAACCCTTTTTCAAGTAAGTCTTGCAACTGTACCTTCAATTTTTTCATTTTAGCCAGTGGCATTCTATGAGGAGTTTTCGAAATAGGTTCAGTTCCTCGCTCTACATCAATTGTAAATTCAATTTCGCTATCCACTAGCTCCTCCAGTAACTCCTCCGGAAAAACCTCTACAAATTTACAGACAATTGGAATTGTATCAACACACACACCCGTTGATTGTCCATTCAAAATGCTACACAAATACCCTTGACAACCCTTTTGTAACAATTTACACACTTTCATTGCTGAAATCAAGTAAGGTGGATGGATCACCCCATGCCCCACAAAAGTAAATTCAGATTGTCCCGATGGTCGAAAGGTAACTTGCATGGACATACAATCAATAGTCAAATGATATTTGCTTAACTAATCCATCCCCAAAATTATGTCAAAATAGGCCATGTCAAGAGGCAACAAATTGGCATATACTTGAATATTTTCAATTAAAATTTCACATACAAGATAGATAGATGTACAAAACATGGAGTCCTACGATGGTGAAGACACACATAACACATAAAGTAATGGTTCCATAGGTCTATTCAAGTAACTAGCAAATGTTGTTGACACAAATGAGTGGGTAGAACCCGAATCAAATAATACGTGAGTGGGGTGACCATTGATAGAAAAAGTACCTAACACCATAGCTTTAGTATTCTGCATGTCACCAGGAATGAGGGAAAACACTTTTCCCTATCTAGCAGTGTCTCTAGTATTGGTAGGCTTCGCAGTTGTCTTTGTGGTTTGAACTAGAGTTATGCCAGTTGAACTTGTGGTGGTTTTGTTCCCATTTTGCCGGTCTTTCTGAGGTAAATCTCTCACTAAGTGACCCGTCTTTCCACACTTGAAGCATGCCCCAGTTACCTGGTAACAAGTCCCACGGTGTCTCTTTCCACATTTTGGACAAATTGGCTCCGAATCACAAGTAGAGGCGGAAGTACTAGAGGTCTCCAAATTTGATTTCTTTTTCGGTGGTGCCACAGACCCCCTTGGTGCTTGCTTATTTTACCTCTTCCCTTTCCACTCGAAGATCCGATTTTGAGCAGCAATACTCCCCTCAGCCATTATTACTCTTTCTAACACATCAACATAGGTAGGTAATTTTAAAACATTGATCTGGTCGGGAATGGCATTTTCGTAATCCTCCTTCAAACTTTCTTTCTTTCTTGTAGTCTATATCTGCCATATGTGGTGCGAAATAGGCTAATTCCGCAAATTGTGCTTCATACTCTGCAACAGTCTTGTTCCCTTGTCTCAAGGTCTCAAACTCGGTCACTTTCTTATCTCGCATGCACTGCGGTAAATATTTGTCATAGAAAAGCTCCAGAAATTGAGCCTAAGTCAACCCTTGATGTTAAATTCTCGTGAGCATCCACCATCTACGTGATTCATCTTCAAGAGTGAAGGTGGGAAGTTGTACTTTCCGTGCTTTGGTCCATGAAAAGACCTCGAACAACTTCTCTATGCCCAACACCCACACCTCTGCTTTCATTGGATCAATCCCCCTTAAACAAAGGTGGTTTTATCTTCTTAAAATTTTTTGTAAGTGTAATTGTTCGGTCCTCAGCTTGATGGTCTTGCACCACTGGCGTTGGTACAAGCACTGGTGGCGGCGGTGGTGGTTGTTGCTATTGCTGCCTCAGACTTTTTGCCATCTCCATAATCATCCTTTCCATCCTATCTAACCGTGCGGAGATAGAATCCTCCAAATCATCCATCCTCGTCCTCACCATGATCTACATGTCAATAGATAGTAACACACACAAAAAGGTATACATTGGCAGTATTCATTCCATAATCCATATCATTGGTCATTGCATATACAAATCTTATTGCTATATGTCATATTGTATGCGTAAAGAACTAACATGCATGTAACCTAAGTTTTTCCTGGACTCCTTAAAGCTCAATGAACTCAGGTGTGAGATAGCAACTCGTGCTCTGATACCAACTGTCACGACCCAAACCTGCCCCTAAAAGTTTATGCCATGACCGGTCATTACTTAGGCCTTAAAACCAAATTTCAATATGGCCTGAACGGAATAACAAAATGAAACGTCCATTGAGCAGTGCCTAAATGCCAAGATCTTAGTACACCATACCATATATAGAACATTTACATATACAGTTCATATCCCAACAAGTCCATGTCATGCAAGTCTACGCAAAGGGGTAACAACCCAAAATTTACATCTTGACAATGTATCCATAGCAAGTCATTAAAGACTTAACAAAATGTGACATGAACCCCACAAATAGGCAAAGGGCTCCACTTGGGGAGGCTTGACAAAACAGGTCCAACAAAAGGCTGACCTAGGGCTAGCCTTCGTGCTAGTCACCTATATAAATATACATAAACACAGAGTGAGCAAGGCTTAGTGAATAATAACAATGTAAAGAGGTTTATGTGAATGAGTATAAGCCCTGAAGAACATTTTCATTAGTCATGTGCCTGTCTTAGTCATGAATTCATTGCAAAATGGCCTCGGGCCCAACATAATACAGGACAACCTTAGGCCCAATATAAAATATAATGGCCTTGGGACCAATATATCAACAACTGTTCGTAACATAATAGAGTAGATGGAACATCGGCATGTCTCCATCTCCCTTGGCCTTAGGCCATGAGTCATAAATAATCCATATCCTCATAGGGTAGATGGAACATTGGCATATCTCCATCTCCCTCGGCCTTAAGGCCATAAGTCATAAGTAGTCCACATTAGAAAGGCCTCGGGCCCATCATTTATAACAGAAACAAAATGACCTAGGGTCCATCTCATATGCCATTGTTCATTCCAATTATTCTAATCAAAACACAACTTATATAACATATGCCATTCGCGAGCAAAATATATAAAGTATGAGCACAAATAAGACATATCATTACACTACTATTACACACTATGATGTGGTCATGCAATGGTCTCTTCTAGTACATGACCTACTATGGGTTGACTTTTCATGCTCCTTTCGGATACAATTAGCCCTAGAGTTCGGACGCTCATTGTTCTGAATCTGATTTCACAAATGCAATGTGAAATAGATAAACACAAATAAGTACAAATCTGGCAATTCTTTTGGAAAATTGATTTCGAATAAAAAATGCCAAAAATGGACTGATTTGCTAGATTACAGTGTCACACCCCAAACTCGCCCCTAAAAGTTTGGGCATTGTAGACGTCCCCGAACGCCCCGGGAGGGTGAACTCCCTTTCCGTTCATTTTTGCGGGTCTACTACAGTTCGGACTCCCTTTTTTTTTGTTGCGGTTCGTAATCTGAACCAAAGAGTCCAACTCTGGCAAATCATTTTGAGAAAACAAGTTTTTGAAAGAAGTGCCAAACATGGACTGCTTTGCCAGATACAGAGTCGCCACCTAAATATTTTAAAATGAGGGAATTTAGGAAACCCTGACTCGGTGCCGAAGGCCACGTGTCCGTCATCACCAAAGTTGCCTTGGCTCGGGAGCTTGGGTACGATTGGAGAAGGTCAGCTATGAGCACCCCCTCTCGCCCGGTCCGAAGACCGGCCTCTACTAACCATGATATCCGCTTTTGAAAACTTTATGCGTTCTTATTCCAGTTATTAACCTAGAATTACTATGTTATGCGCACAGCAAACAAGTATAGACTAGATCGCCTAATTTGGAAATAAGCATTGCATATCCGTTTGTTTCAAAAACAGTTTTGAAATTGCTACTCGCAAGTAGGCTAAAATACGGATTTCAACGAGTTTTTCCAACTCAAACAATCCAACCTCCACCCACAGGCATTCAATCAGTAATATCACATAAGCATTTAACCGCATGGCAAGCATACTGTTATGTTTAACATTCACACGCATGCGATATGCTAAAGCATAAAAACTTACATTGTACTCCGTGCCAAAACAATAAACTAGTTAGCAAACATGCATGTCCCTAGTTCATGTTAAGTGGCTAATGCAACACAGGAAAGGATGAAATTTAGAGCAGGCTCGGCTAACCCTAAAATGCCATGTGGAATGCAATCATTCGATGCACGTATTCAATTTGGAATTGAAAGTACAATGCAGTTTGTATGATGTACCGAGCCTGGTGCATGTGAGACAAATGTATGGATGCACGCATGCATTGCATAAGGTATGCTAAGAGAAACGTGCCCTAATCTACCAACGTAAGCAGGTAAATAAAAGGGAAGAAAGAAATGGGGGTTGGAAAACATACATACCCACACACCCACACTTATTACAAATACGCCCTCGCTCGGAGGGACCAAAAGAATATACAAATTAATTAACTACGCAAGCTAATTAAATATTACAAATTTACTAAATTAATTAAACAAATTAATTAATCTAATTAAAACAGTAACTACCTCGGGATGAGGGCCGGATGCAGCGCATGCTCGGGACTGGCTAGGAATCGCACTGCCATGCATAGATTGCCTCTGTTTTCTCCGCTCTGCTCCTCTGAAGACTGCCAAAGTCTCAGGAATACTTCCCTGGACACTGAGGATCACCACCGGCTGAGTAGAATTACCACCGGCAGTGGTATGTGGTCACCGGCACAAAATTAGCTCACCGGCCATCAATTGACTGCCGGTCAGCACTAAATACTGCCGGCCGGCAATATGTTCCTGTAGAACCTGCAACTCACAGCAGCAGAGGGCAAAACTTGCATGGCAATGCAATTCAAGGTATTTATGCACCAAACACACTCCTTATCACGTCAATGACTCAAAGGAGGGTGTGCCTCGATTCTCGGACCACCAATCACGCATTTCCATGCATGATGGCCCAAAGAACCAAGTATGCAACTTTAGTTTCAAATGCTTGCAAACCAAATAAATCAAGGTCCCAATCCCTATCACCAAATCAAGGGACAAGGAATGCATGTTGATGTAATGCAACCTAGTCATGTTATCTATCATGCAACATGAATAATGCAATGTACTTATGCAATGCATAGAAGCAAACATGCAAGGTAAGCATGCAAACCAAATAGAGGATGGACTTAAACATGAATTAGGCAGCCCTAGACGGGCCTAAAACAGTGGCCAAAATGCTATGGAAATGGGGCCAAGTACACACACAAGCATGCATGTGTTAAGGCACACGTCTAAGCATTAAGTAGGCAACTCTCAAGTACACTCAAAAGAGGCTAAACATAGACAATAAGCATGCATTGTAAAGCTCTGAAATCATGTTAATCATGGTGCCAAACCAACTTAAGATAGGCCAAACAAAGCATGCGAATGGTCCAAGCACTTAAGGCAAGCAAAGGGGCTTAAACTAAGGTCAAACCCACCAAGCCTCACAAGGCCAAGGGGGGGGGGCTCAAAACAGGTCAAAGGCAGACCTAAACAACACCTAAGGAACATCTAGATGGCATCTAAATGGTCCAAGCATAAAGGCATATACAAATGCTAAAATAAGAGGCATACAACATATGCTTCCCAAGCATTAAAGAGGCATGCAAGGCAATCATGCAAGCATGTCTAGGGGACTGAAATGGCATGCAAAATGGTTCCAAACCATTGAAAATGATACAAGTGATGCATGCTACACACTTATGCACTCAAGGCCAACAAGCCAAATATGCAAAGGGGCTATATAATGCAAGCTAGGGTCGACCAAAACAACTATGGACAGACCTCATACATGACAAAATAAACACACAAGCTTCACAAGACCAAGCGTAAAACATGGTAGAACAGGAAATTACAACCTAAGGCATATTAAGGCAATCACAAGGCATTACATGGCAACTATGCTAAGCATGCATGGAGTACCAACACCAACTTAAAATCATGTTATATCATGGTATAATAAGCATGAAAAACAGTCATGGCATGCTCAACATACAATTGAACATAGGCTTCCTCAAGAGGCCAAAACTTGTCCTTTTCAAGGACAACAAGGAGAGGGGGTGGCCCTCTCCTTCCTAAGACCTCAAGGCACCATCCTCACCTCTGAAATCTCTCAAGATTTCAGTGGTGAGGAGGCCCAAACACAAGGGTCCCGGATCTCACACAAAATGGCCTAAAACAAGGGCCAAACAAGCCTTTAGAGGGGTCAAACCTTCTCAAAGCTTAAGGCACTCTTAACAAACTATTTAGAGGCCTAAAAAATAGAATTTTTTTTGTATTAAAGACTAAGAACAAAAACAGTTCTAAAATAGGTAGAAAAGCAAAGCAAAAATGGGGTAAAAATGACTAGTTTCTTACCCCTGAAGCCTTTCTTCACAAACGTTGAACCACCAGCTCCTTGAGCTCCAAAACTAGCTTCAGAACTTCCAAAACAAACCTCAAGGACCTCAGTTCGAAGGGGATGGTGTGGTAGTAGGTGCTTGTGAGCAAAAGTAAGACAAAATGCACACACTAAGCAAGAGAGGAAGAGATATAGGAGATATGTATCAACCCTAACCCTAAAAACCAGAGCTTCTCTCTGTGTTTTTCTCTCCAAAAGGTCTAACCTCTCAAGCCAAGAGGGAAGGGTTCCTCTTATAGAGGAGCCAAGCTTGTAAAACTTACAAGCTAAGCAACCAACAAGTGCATCCCTCCATAGGGGAACCAAAAGCCATACAGCTGTCTCAAAATATCTGAAAAGGCAGCTGCATAGTGTCCGGCCGGCAAAGAGTGTCATTTTGACAAAACCTAGTGCCGGTCGACAGAATATACTGCCGATGGCAACAAAAACCAGCCGGTGGCCTCTAGCTACTGCCGGTGGTGTATGGGGATGCCTCACAAGGCATTCCTTGCCCCTCCAAGGCAAAACACAAGTGTTTGGTGCAAAACCAAACACAAAACGGTCAAGTTCGGAGATCCTGAGGCAAGGCGCTCGAGCCGAGACCTCCGGGAACTCCAAACGAACACAAACATGGATAATCACCGAGTGTCCCAGCGGTGATGTCCAAGTCTTGAGGACGGTCAAAAATGGGGTGTCTACAGGCATGACCGACCCGAAGATGGGTCTCAAAACCAAGTAATCTATGGCATGAATACCTTATATAACACTGGGGCCAGAACAGAAGCAATTAATAATCTAATATGACATCCATTGAGCAGTTCTTAAATGCCAGGATCACAAAATATTTCATCACATAACTTAACATATAACGTAGTATATACGTACGTGACAACTATTTATATACATATATAAGCCCAACCCCATAAATGAGGGCATAACTAGAACATTCAAGGGTGAGAAGTTATACATATCCATCAATATTTGACAAAAGTACTAGTAACCAAACACTATGTGCCATGAAAGAGACTCTACAAAAATGAATAGGCTTCATTTAACTGACTTGACACAACGAGGTCGACAAAAGAGCTGTTGGAGCTAGACTAGGACTGGCCTCCAGGTTGGTGATGACCAACATAGATATACATATAACAGCATGAGCGATGCTCAGTGAATAATAGCAATGTAAGCAAATTAATATATATATATATATACATTTGCCTAAGGCACATTGAACATGAACTTGTCATTCGTATGCTTATTTTGGTCCTACATACATTCCCAAAACGGCATCGAGCCCAGTGTTATGCAGAATGGCCTTAGGCCCAACACATCAACAGCTGTATAGAACATTGGAGGGTAGGTAGAACATCGACATGCTTCTAACTCCTTCAGCCATGGGCCACGAGTCACAACCAATTTGTATCATAATAGGATTGATGAGACATCGGCCTGTCCCCACCATCCTCGACCTTTGGGCCGCCAATAACAAGTAACTTGTATCCGAACAGCCTAGGGCCCATTGATAGAAAAATAGAACGACCTCAGGTCCATAATAATATCGTTATTCAAATATTACCACACGTATTCTAATCAAGTACTGTATCGAGAACATAATCCATCCACGAGTAGCGATATGTCAGCTATAACTATCAGAAGTACATGAAACATAACATTACACTACTATTACTCACAATGCTGTGGAGGGGCAATAGTCCTTTCCTGCATGGGACCTACACACAACATGCAACTCATAAGTCAGTCACTTTTCTTTTTACTCAATATCTGATTCGTTCAACTTTCATTTAATTACAAGCATTCCAAAGGGTTCATATGTACATTTTAGCAGTCCAGGAGGGTCTAACAATAGAAAAGAGGTACACATAAATTTTACCCTTGGGCCGTACGTGCGGGATTCTTCCATTGCACGTGCGTTTATTTCAAAACCTCAAGCTTCACTTCCGTGTTTTCCGTACGTGCAGCTGTGAGCTCCGCATGTGCGGTGGTGCTTCCCACACGTGCGGCCATGAACCCTGCACGTGCGGTCGAAACCCCTATTTTGAGCAGTCCGAAACAAGGCAAATTTTCAATGAGGTAAACAAATCATAAGGTACAAAATAAGGGGAATCAACTCTATATTATGGTACAACATTGCAATAACATGAATCACAAGCTTAACTAAGTCAATTCCCTTCAAATTCATATAAACAATTCAATTCTCTCATATTTCTAGCCATTTTTGGTTCATCAGTTTTATATATTACCATCTAGATGTATAGGTAAGTTCAAACATGTAAGATTAAGGAATGAGATACAATTCTCCTTCATATAGCTCAAAATAATTCAAAACAACCAAAAGACAAGAAGCATCCTTCCAATTAACCAACCAGCATGAACAAAACCTTTATTATAAACCCTAGCTTACATGAATGACAAAAGTTCCTACTTAAATCAATTAGGGAGGATATTCTTGGTGGGTTATTCCTACCTTGAACTCAAATCTCTACAATTGTTCTCAACTTCTTCAAGCTTCTCCTTGTTGAGCCTCTTCTTTCTTTCTCTCCCTCTCTAGCACTCTCTCCTTCTCAGGAGATATTTTCTTTGTGTTAGAAGGTTACCAAGTTAAGAGTTTAAAAGGGCTAATTAAGGGTTGACCACAAATTAATCAATTTAATTATTACGAATCAAATTTTTACAAAAATTCATATTATGATCTAAAAATCATGCCCATTACAATTATAAAGTCAATTTTGGGTTATCGTGCTTCTAAGGCTTCCAATTACTAATCCCAACATCACAATTATAACAGATTTTTCACACAATTGACAGATATAAGTCCATGCTCACATAATTCACACAATTAAACTTAATTTTACATGGAATTTCATGTTAAACATATAATTACACATGTTCTAAGAGACTGAAAGCATACCAGAAAGCATATATGAGGGTCGAGTGATTACACTCTGCCCCCCCCTCAATAAGTTTGGTCCCCCAAACTTGTTTTACCTTACGATAAGAATAATTTTGGATATTGGTGTTGCATTTCCTCTTTTTTTTTCCCAAGTAGCTTCTGTCCCATAGTGTTCCTGCCATTCGACCTTTGCCATTGGAATTACCCAGTTTCGTAGTTGTTTCACTTGCTGGTCCAAAATGCGAATTGGTTTTTCTTCGTAGGTTAATTTCTCATCCAAAGAAATTTGGTGGTAATCTATAACATGGGGCGGATCTGGGAGGTAACCTCGTAACATAGAAACATGGAATACATTATACACCTGGCCCATACTTGGCGGAAGAGCAACTCGATAGGCTACCAGACCCACTTTTTCTAGAATTTGGAACGGACCAACATACCGGGGTGCTAACTTACCCTTTTTACCAAACGTTGGGTGTCCTTTATCGGGGTGACTTTCACAAAAACATGTTTTCCTACATCAAATTCCAAATCTCTTCGTTGGTGATCTGCATAACTCTTTTGTCTACTTTGAGCGGTTCTCAATTTTTCTCGAATAGTTTTGATCTTTTCTGTCGTCAACTGAACAATTTCAGGGCCCAACAATGATCGATCCCCAACTTCGGCCCAACACATGAGGGAGCAACATGGTCTTCCATATAAGGCTTCATAGGGTGCCATTCCAATGCTCGAATGGTAACTATTATTGTACGCAAACTCCACCAACGGTAGATGAGTTTCCTAACTTCCTTGGAAGTCCAAAACACATATTCATGGCATATCGTCTAAGGTTTGTATTGTTCTCTCAGATTGACTATCTGTTTGAGGGTGAAAGGAGATACTGAATTTCAATTCTGTCCCCATAGCATTCTGTAAGCTTTGCCAAAATCTCAACACAAATATCCGATCCTTGTCTGACACAATTGAGACTAGAATACCATGGAGCCTTACAATTTCATTCACGTAAACCATAGCAAGTTTATCCGCATTGTACTGAGTCTTCACAGGTAGGAAATGAGCAGATTTAGTTAACCGATCCACAAAGACCCATATAGAGTTCATACCTCAAGGTGTTCGCAGTAAACCTATAATGAAATCCATAGTCAAATGTTCCCACTTCCACTCCGGGATTGGAAGGGGTTGAAACAATCCGGCCGGTCTTTGATGGTCTGCTTTTACTTGTTGACATTGTAAAAATCTCAAAACGAATTCCGCAATTTCTTTCTTCATATTCGGCCACCAAAAATTTTGCGTTAAATCTCGACACATCTTGGTACTTCCAGGATGTATTGAGAATCTTGAGGCGTGTGCTTATTTCATTAGGTTCTTCTTAATTTTTGGTACATCCAGAACACACAATCTGCCTTGAAATTTTAGCACTGAATTTGCAAGATTGAATCCGGGTCTTGGTTTTGTTTCCATCTCATCACTGATCTTCCATAAAAGTTCATCTTCTATCTGTCGTTGATTGATTTTTTCAATTAATGTTGGTTGGGTTGATATTGCCACTACTATAGCATCCCAACTGTGCATCACAGTGTCTACGTTCACCCTTTCCAATTCAGATGATAATTCCTTCCGCCTTGTGAGCAAACTTGCCAAGTTTCCCGTACCTTTTCGACTAAGAGCGTCTGTAACTGTATTGGCTTTACCGGGATGGTAATGAATTTGCAAATCATACTCCTTAATAAGTTCTAACCACCGTCACTATCGCATATTCAACTCCTTTTGGGTAAAGAGATATTTGAGGCTCTTATGATCGGTACAAACTTCACAAGTAGTAGCATACAAATAATGTCGCCATATTTTTAAAGCAAAGACCACCGCTGCTAATTCAAGATCATGTGTGGGGTAGTTCTTTTCATGGGGTTTAAGTTGGCGAGAGGCATAGGCAATGACCCTCCCATTTTGCATAAGTACACAACCTAGCCCATTATAAGGAGCGTCACTGTAGATCACAAATCCTTCAGTACCAAATGGTAAGGCAAGAACTGGTGCCGTAGTTAATTTTGTTTTCAATTCCTAAAAGGAAGATTCCCGCTGTTCCAACCATTCAAACAAAACACCCTTCTGAGTTAATTGGGTAAGTGGTACAGCGATTTTGGAGAAGTCGTTAACAAACCTTTGGTAGTACCCAGCTAGTCCGAAGAAACAATGCACCTCGGTCACACTAGTGGGGGTTGGCCAATTCACAATAGCTTCAATCTTATGTTGATCAACAGAAACGCCCTCTTTCGTTATCATATGTCCCAAGAACTCCACTTCATGTAGCCAAAACTCACATTTCTTCGACTTTGCATACAATTTCTTATCTCAAAGCGTCTGAAGAATTAAACGAAGATGGCTTTCATGAGATTCCACATCTTTTGAATAAATAAGGATGTCGTCGATAAACACTACTACAAACTCATCCAGGAAAGTCTTGAAGACACGATTCATTAAATCCATGAATGCTGCCGGTGCAATGGTAACTCCAAAGGGCATAACCAAGAGCTCATAATGACCGTATTGAGTTCGAAAAGTAGTCTTCTCAGCATCCTCAATTTGAACCTTCAATTGGTGATACCCAGACCGTAAATCAATATTCGACAGACTTGTGCCCCTTGTAGCTGGTCAAACAAATCATCGATCCTAGGCAATGGGTATTTATTCTTGACTGTTACTTTATTAAGCTCCATGTAATCCACACACAACCGTATGGTCCCATCTTTCTTGTTCACAAAAAGAATTGGTGCACTCCACGGAGAAATGCTCAAGCGTATGAATCCTTTGTCAAGTAGATCTTGCAACTGAACCTTCAGCTCTTTCATCTCAACCAGTGACATCCTATAAGGAGTTTTAGAAATGGGTTAAGTTCCTGGCACCACTTCAATCATAAACTCAATTTCATGATCCACTAACTCCCCTGGTAACTCCTCCAAAAAAGCATCTGAAAATTCACGAACAATTGGAATCATGTCAATACACTAATTCACTGATTGCCCCTTCATGGCGCTACATAAGTACCCCTGATACCCCTTTTGTAATAATTCGCGTGCTTTCATTGCAGAAATTAAATAAGGTGGAGAAATCACTCTGTGCCCCTTAAAAGTAAACTCTGGCTGTCTTGGTGGGTGAAAAATGATTTGCTTGGACATACAATCAATAGTCACATGATACTTGCTTAACTAGTCCATTCCTAAAATGATATCAAAGTAAGTCATATTAAGAGGTAACAAGTTGGCATAGCCTGGACATCCCCAATTAAGAGTTCACAGGAAAAATAAATAGATGTACAGACCATAGAATCCTCCAAAGGTGAAGACACAGACAACACATGAGGTAGTAGTTCCATAGGTCTATTTAAATGTCAGACAACCGTTTTTGACTCAAAGGAGTGACTAGAACTGGAATCAAATAACACATGAGCAGAGTGACCATGAATAGTAAGTGTACCTGATACTACCGCCTCAGCATTTTGCATGTCACCCAGAACCAATGCAAACACTCTTCCTTGCCTAGAGGTGTCTTTAACATTGGTGGATTTTGCAATTGGCTTTGTGCTTGAAGCTAATGTTGAGCCTGCCGAACTTGTAGTGGTTCTATTCCCATTTTGTCAATGTCTTTGAGGACAATCCCTTACCTAATGTCCCATTTTGCCAAACTTAAAACATGCCCCGGTTAGCTGATAGCAAGTCCCACGGTGTCTCTTTCCATAATCTGGACAAATGGGGGCTGAATCTCGAGTAGGGGTGGAAGCACTCGAAGTTCCCGAATTCAGTTTTTATTTGGTGGAGTTGTTGGTCCCCTTGGTACTTGAATATTCTGCTTCTTCCCTCTCCATTTTGAAATCCGACTCTGAGCAGTAATATTCCCCTCTACTATGACTGCTCTTTCCAATACATCGACATATGTGGGTAATTTCAACACATTGATTCGATCGAGAAAAGCTTCCCGTAATCTCCCTTCGAATTTCCTTGCTTTCTTGTAATTTGTGTCCACTATGTGAGGTGAAAAACGGGCTAGTTTTGCAAATTGAGCTTCATATTCCGCAACGGTCCTGTTCCCTTGTCTTAGAGTCTCAAACTCAGTTACCTTCTTATCTCGCATATACTGTAGAAAATATTTGTCATAAAAGAGTTCCAGAAATCAAGTCCAAGTTAACCCTGGATGTTCGATCCTCGTAAGCATCCACCAACTATGTGCCTCGTCTTCAAGAGTAAAAGCGGCAAGTTGTACTTTCTGGGCTTCAGTGCATGGAAAAACCTCAAATAACTTCTCTACGCCCAACAGCTACGCCTCTGCTTTCATCGGATCCATTCCCCCCTCAAATAAAGGTGGCTTCATCTTCTTAAATTCTTTCGTAAGAGCGATGGTTCGATCCTCAGCATGATGATCTTGCACCACAGGTGGAGGTACCGATGGCTATGGTGGTTGTTGCTGTTGTTGTTGTTGTTGCTGTTGTTGTTGTTGTTGATGCCGTATGTAGACGCGCCCCCGGGCGAGGGCCCTGGCTACTACTACAGTTCGGACTCCCTTTTTTGTTTGTTGCGGTTCTTAATCTGAACCAAAGAGTCCAACTCTGGCAAATCGTTTTGAGAAAAACAGATTTTTGAAAAGAAGTGCCAAACATGGACTGCTTTTCTAGATACAGAGTCGCCACCTAAATATTTTTTAAAATGGGGGAATTTAGGAAACCCTGACTCGGTGCCAAAGGCCACGTGTCCGTCATCACCAAAGTTGCCTTGGCTCGGGAACTTGGGTACGATTGGGGAAGGTTAGCTATGAGCACCCCCTCTCTCCCGGTCCGAAGACCGGCCTCTACTAACCATGATATCCATTTTTGAAAACGTTTATATGTTCTTATTCTGATTAATTAGCTAGAATTACTATGTGATGCGCACAACACAAAAGTATAGACTAGATCGCCTAATTTGGAAATAAGCATTGCATATCTGTTTGTTTTGAAAAATGTTTTGGAATTGCTACTCGCGAGTAGGCTAAAATACGGATTTCAATGAGTTATTCTAACTCAAACAATCCATCCTTCATCCACAGGCATTCAGGCAGTTATAACACATAAGCATCTAGCCACATGGTAAGCATGCTATCATGTCAACACCCACACGCATGCGGTATGCTAATGCGTAAAATACTTACATTGTACTCCGTGCTAAAACAGTAAACTAGTTAGCAAACATGCATGACCTAGCTCATGTTAAATAACTAATGCATCGCATACAAAATGTAATTAGACAGGCTCGGCTATCCTAGACATGGCTTGTGAAATGCACGAGTAACACATATTCAAGTTAGATTTGAAATGCTGTGCAGTTAGTATGATGCGCTGAGCCCGGTGCATACAATACTTATGAATGATGCACGCATGCATAGCATAAGGTATGCTAAAATAAACATGTCCTAATACTAACCATCAAAGCAGGTAAGTAAAAGGGAGAAAGAAGTGGGGGTTGGAAGACATGCACACACTCACCCACACTTATTACAAGTTCGCCCTCACTCAGAGGGACCAAATAATAATACAAATTAATTAACTACTCAAGCTAATTAAATATTACAAATCACCTAATCAATTAACTAATTAACTAAGCTAAGAAAAACAGTAAACCACCTCGGGGCAAGGGCTCAATGCATGTGCGCTCGGATTCCGCTCGGAAGTGCATCGCCATGCATAGGCTGCCTCTGTTTTCTCTCCTCTGCCTCTCTGAAGACTGTCAAAGTCTCTGAATTACTTCCCTGGACACTGGGGGACACCACCGGCTGAGTAACATTTCCACCGGCAGTAGTATGTATTCATCGGCACAAAATGGATCCATCGGCCACCAATTGATTTCCGGTCGGCACTAAATACTGCCGGTCGGCAATAAGTTCCTGCAGAACCTGCAACTCACAGCAGTAGAGGACAGAATCTTGCATGGCAATTCAATTCAAGCTATATATGCACCAATCACACTCCTTATCATGTTAATGACTCCAAGAAGGATGTGCCTCGATTCTTGGACCACCAATCACGCATTTTCATGCATGATGGCCCAAAAACCAAGTGTGCACTTTCATGTCAAATGAAATGCAAACCAAACAAATCAAAGGCCCAATCCCTATCACCAAATCAAGGGACAAGGCATGCATGTTCATGTGTGCAATCCTAAGCATGTTAGCTAGTATGCAACATGGGATGCAAGTGAAGACCAAAATGCCATGGAAGTGAAGACCAAAATGCATACAAACATGCAAGCACTCATGGTCCAATACTTAAGCATAATGGAGCAACTTTTAAACACATTTAAAAGGCACAAACAATAGACAATTAGCATGCAACACAAGCTCTGAAAACATGTTGTGAGAGGTGCCAAACCAACTCAAACAAGACAAACAAAAGCATGCAAATGGTCCAAGACCCAAGGCTCACCAAAGGGGGCATTGAACCACACTTAATGAGACAACCATGGCATGCATTAAACAACCAAAAATAGATTTTTAGCATGTTAAAACAAGGCCAAAAGACTACTTAGATGGCATCTAAGTGGCTCAAATATGAAGGCATACTCAAATGCTTAACATAGAGCATAAGGCACAAACTCTTGAAACATCAAAGAGGTATTGAAAGGCAAACATGTGAGCATGTTAAGTGGACTGAAATAACATGGCAAATGGTCCCAACCCATTGAAATGAGGCAAGGATACATGCTATACATTCACACACTTAAGGCCAACAAGCCAAAAATGCAAAGGGGCCATACTAAGCATGCCGAGATTGACCCAAACAACTATGGACAGACCTAAAACATGGTGAAATGAGCACAAAAGCTTCACAAAGCTAAGCCTAAAACATGCTTGAATAAGGGTTTACAACCTAAGGCATGTTAAGGCAACAAGAAGGCATTACAAGGTAGGTATGCTAAGCATGCATGGTGTACCAAAACCAACTTAATACAAAGTTATAATATGGCAATATAAGCATAAAATATAGCCATGGCATAACCAACAAACACTCAAACATAAGGCTCCCTCAAGAGGCCAAAAATTGCCCTTTTCAAGGACAACAAGGAGAGGGGGTGGCCCTCTCCTTCTTGAGACTTCAAGGCATCATCTTCACCACTGAAATCCCTCAAGATTTCAGTGGTGAAGAGACCCAAACACCAAAGTCCCGGATCTCACACAAAAGGGCACAAAACAAGGGCAAAACAAGCCTTTAGAGGGGTCAAACCTTCTCAAAGCTTAAGGCACTCTTAACAAACAATTTAGAGGCCTAAAAACCAGAACTTTTTTGTATTAAACACTAAGTACAAAAACAGTTCTAAGATAGGAAAAAATAGGATGCAAGAAAGGGGTAAAAAGAGACTAGTTTCTCACCCTTGTAGACCACCTTCACAAATGTTGATCTTGTTGTCTCCTTGAGCTCCAATCCAGCCAAGAACACCAAGAACAACCACTTGGAACCTCAGTAGCCTAGGAAAGGTGAAACACTATGTGCTTGTGTGCAATAGTAAGACACAAACACACCTAGACACACACAAGAGAGAAATATAGAGATAGGATATGTATCAACCCTAAACCTAAAACCAGAGCTCCCTCTGAGTTGTTTTCTAACCAAAAAGCCAACCCTAAAGCCAAGGGGGGAGGGCTCCTCTTATAGAGGAGCCAATCTTGTAAAGCTTACAAGGTAAGCTAAGAAGGGGTCCATCCCTCCATACACGTGTATGGATGGGAAGCAAATGCCACCCAGCTGTCCTAAAATATCTGCAAAAGCAGATGAACAGTAGTCGGCTGGCCAAAAATGTCATTTTGACAAAATTTATGGCCGACCGGAAGCAAAGAGTGCCGACCGGCAGAATACATTGCCAATGGCATAAAACTCCGGCCGGTGGCCCCTAGCCACTGCCGGTGATGTGTGGAGATGCCTCATAAGGCATTCCTGCCCCTCCAAGGCAAAGCACAAGTGTTTGGTGCAAAACCAGACACAAAACGGTCGAGTTCGGAGAACCTGAGGCAAGGCGCGTAGCCGAGACCTTCGGGAACTCCAAACGAACACAAACAAGGATGATCACCGAGTGTTCAAGCGGTGACGTCCAAGTCTTGAGGATGGTCAAAAATGGGGTGTCTACAGTTGCCCCTCTTTGACAGAACTCGAAAGTCATGACAATGACGGGAGTGAATGTCAAAGCCCAGAGACGACCCATTTTTGACCAGGCCGAAGACTTAGACAAACATGCAAGACAAGCAAGATATGCGCCCGAAGGCAGGGGCCAAATGAAAGACAATGCACAAAGCCGAGCATAACTTATGTCATGTAAAGAAAGATGTAACGAAGCACACATGCGACAGTTTTAAGCTAGAGTACT
The DNA here is from genome assembly GCA_025200525.1 of Camellia lanceoleosa. Taxonomy (NCBI): domain Eukaryota; kingdom Viridiplantae; phylum Streptophyta; class Magnoliopsida; order Ericales; family Theaceae; genus Camellia; species Camellia lanceoleosa. The sequence continues at coordinate 1,245,007 of JANUSC010000016.1, read as the reverse complement.
CCAACCTACACTACAATGCAGAAAGGGTGTAAGAGAATTATGGAAAATCAGTTATTCTTAAAATTGAAAATCAGAATTATGGAAAATCAGTTATTCAATCAACGGCATGTGATCTTACTCCTGTGTACCTTAAAATTGAAAATCAGTTATTCTTACCATCCTTTCTATAAAGCATACAACTTACCAAGAAAAAAACATACTAAATGCAAAACAACACATGCCACATTGCGGTTTAAGGTACGCAGGAGTAATTAAAAATTAGCCGTTCTTACCATCCTTTCTACAAAGCATACAACTTACCAAGAAAAAACATACTGAATCCAAACAACCACATACCACATTGCGGTTTAAGGTACACAGGAGTAAGATCACACACCCCCAAATCTAAGTTTTGGATGGAAAAATGAAACTGAATACAGTGATTCTTCTGCAGATCACAGCGCTCTCTCCCCTTTCAATTTCCATCCTTCGGCATCTACCCTTTCAAAATGTTTTCAATCGATGCCAGTACCAGTTGCATCCCCGTTTGCTACTGCATTGTGATTTTCCACTGCCACATAATCACCATATGTAGCTCCGCCAACATTGTTCTGTGTTTCTTCTTCCTTTTCATCTTTGATAACCACATATGGATCTTGTTTTTCTTTCTCATGAGCCTTTTCTGTTTGAGCAGCTACATTTTTATGAAGCTCCTGAAGCCATCCCACGTGCTTTTTCCCTTCCTATGATCATTCATCACTTCCTTGGAGTGGGCTCCAATCTTACACATTTCACACCAAAACTTATTCTTCTAGTGATCTCCACTTTTCTGCATTTTTGTCCCGAAAACTTCCCACTTTTATGATTTGAGAAAGCATTGGTATCCTTATTAATTACCTGCAATGCCAAGTTATTGTTTTGCTTTACATCTTCTGCCTTCAACTTTTTCTGCAATAACTTCTCCCCAGTTTTGTTAACAGGAAGTAATTTTGAGATCTTATTATCAATGGTCTTTGTAATTTGAATGGCAAGCTTTGCAGATTTCTTTGGGAAAAGCCCAATTGCGTAGTTCTTGCCTATTCTCAACGCTGAGTCCCGCCTCTCTGGCCTTGTGTTTCCTTACCTAAAGGTGTTTGTTTAAGCCTTGTTCGCTCATGGCACTAACATGACAGAGTGCACAACTCCACTCCTCTTTAAGTTTCTTATTTGAACCATTGATTGAAGGAAGCTCACTAGGACCCAACACTAGTGGTGTCATAGCTTTGCTTTAGAAATACTCTTCTCCGGCTTACCCGGCAACAAAATGCTTAAACTATGACCATTATATTAATCCTATGTTTCACAAAAATGGAGTAAATATCTCCCTCTAGTTTTAGTTCACACACAAAAATAAATCATTCCAATAGCAATGTTTAAGGAATGTTTTGTAGTTAGGATTTTGGATAATTTAGCAACTTGTTATAATCAGAAGAAATTAAAAGCAATAATAGGAACACAAAGACGAAACACAGAATGGGACACAAATCATCTGTGCACTTAGACTTATTTGGTATTAGTTCAGGAATTGTGTGATGTATTCGGTATTAGTTCTTTGATAAGTGAATGATGGTACAATATATTTACAGATTTCAACCAAAAGTAACAAAGGGGATTTTTATATCTGCATAATCACATGTTTCACATAGATCAAACAACACATTCAATTACGTAATAATACTTTTTATAATGCGATATAATACAATCCCAGGAACCACACAAATCTGCTTTTAAAACCTATTGTTGCTAAGATTTTGAAATGAGTATATGTCGTTCCACATGGCCTCCACCCTTTAAAAGTTAAAAATGTAAATGGATGATGCATAATTCAAACAAATAAAATATAACCGTATAAAAGTACCATGTCATCACTACTTAAAAACAACCCGTTTCAAGCTAAAGATTTCTAAAATAGTACATGTGCCATAAAGTGACGCAGTAACTAGATAGATTTTTGAAGGGATCATGCCTGGTTGTAAAAGAAAATCCATATATCAAAAAATTCTGAAAATTGCCGAAAAATTAAAATAAAAAAGAAATCTCTATATCTGGATCAGATCTAAGCAACATGGTGACACATATTTATGCCCAATTGTGCAACAAAATTCAATGAGAAAAAAAAAAAACAGCATAGGCACATCATCTTTTATGTGAAAAGCAAATACACAATTACCAAACCAAATTATAAGCACTGATATTCAACCACATTAGGAGAAGTGCCTAAGATTTATAGTACGGGGATCCATTAATACAAGCAATTTTATTTTATTTTTTTTAAAGGGAAAAAAAGTACACTATTGTGAGCTCGTGGTATGTCTAGCCATGATCATCAACCAAGCTAAGGTGATATATGAACTAGTTGAATTTTGTTACAATTTTTATAAATTATCGCTTAAATTTACAATTAGTGACGTTTTTCTATAATAAAATTTTCAAATTGTCGGTAAAAATTAAAAATTAGTGATATTTGTTTAAATTGTCGTTAAAACATATAATTAATAATATTTTTTGTGATAATTTTCAAACTGTCGTTGAAAATTAACTATTAGCGACGTTTTTTTAATAATATTTGATAAAAAAAAATATCATTAATTATCATAAAATCTATTAAATAATAAGTCTACTTAAAACTAAGACCCCTCAAAATTTTACCACCCTTACCCATGCCAATGCAAGATATTAATATGCATTGGAAAACAGTGTCCAATAGCATGGATAAAAAAAGGGTGGCCCAATTCTCGAGGCTCCAGCTAATGTGGGGCTTGGGTAGAGCATGTCCAATGCTATGGCTACGAGATAGAAATTTGATTAGAGGATTTTAAAAGATAAGAAAAAAATTCAATTTATGTACTCTCGACAATATAATAAGAGCACCATCGGGGATGGTGACCTAGTGAAGAAGGCATCACTCTCCACAGGCGTGACTCAGATTTGAATTTCGAGAGAGGGCAAATTCACTGTTTTGCAGCTGGCTCTCTACGGAGATCTCGCCTTGTACACTGATCGAAACCTGGGCTCGTCTGTTACGTGTGACTGAGTTCTGTTGGTGACTCGGTAGTGAGTTCTTTCTTATGAGTTGGGTCAAATCAGGCTAGCCCAGAGCCTGAGCCCATGGATGCAGTGATGACACCTTAGAACATCTTTTTTTTCAAAAAAAAAAAAATGAAAAAAAAAGAAGAAGATAATAATAGCATAGTTTTATTAGAAGCTTAAAGTCAAATATCAGAAACATGAATAGAGATTAACTTACATATGAATACCATGCTCATTCCCACCCATGGGCTTTGCAATGATCACCAAAATATGGCAATTCACTATATTCCCAGAATTATGCTCGGTCCAAAAACTGCGACCCACGGACAATAGCCAAACCCAGTTATAACCAACAATGATTGAGACTCTAAATTTGGAGACTTCCATGATTCTTAAAACTATCTAGACCACTCATGTAAGAGAGACAGGGAAAAAAAAAAACAAAAAACTTACCAATAAGTCTCATATACAAAGTTCAAAACACATCTAATCCCAAAACAAAACACTTGCACCAATTAATCCTATATATTTTTAATTGTTACCAAAAAAACTTTTTTTAAACAAAAAAAAAATTTTCCAGACGCTGTTACATCTCACTACCGTCGGACTTCCGTCAGACAGTCACCGGAGACTCAGAATACTCAACATCACCGGGAAGTCATTGTAGTATCATTGGGAAGTCATCAGAGTATCGCCGGAAGATCACCAGAGTGTTATAAACGTCAATAGAAGTCGCCGGAATGTCCAGAATATTGCTCCAAAAAAAAATAAAAATAAAATAAATAAATAAATAGAGAAATTATAGTGAAAAAAACATAGCAAAATGTGCTAAATATTGATAAATTAAAAAAAATGTAACGACAAAAAACAACAACAATGGAAAAAAAACATATATTATTTTTCAATTTTTGTAGGGTTTAAGAAAATAATCTCCAATATTGGTCAAACTGAAAAAGTAAGTTTTGAAACTGTAAAATGTTACAGTTTCAAAGTAAAAATCTATTAAGTATTTATCCTTATTAATAAAACTGAAAAAACATGTTATAAAACTGCAAAATTTTAAAATTCTAAGGAATGTTATGTAACTTCAAAATTTGCAATTTTAAACCATGATTCATTCCAGCACAAAAAAAAAAAAAAAAAAAAAAAAAAAAAAAATTAAAACTGCAAAATTTTACGGTTTTCACCGGCTGTAACTAAAACTCGAAAACAACTTGTTTCGAATTTGAAAATTTTCTCCATTAAAACAGAAAAAGTGAACTGTATAGCACAGAAAATGTAAAAAAATTAAGAGATCGAATGAGAGAGGCAGATATAGAGAAACAATTGTACTCCGGCAACTATTTTTTGTTTAGATCTATTCAGATCTGATGTAGATCTACTCAGATCCACATCAGATTTAAGTAGATCAACTCATCTTCTTCGTTGGAAACATATCTTCTTCACCGGAAACATATCTTCTTAATTGTCAGTGAGAGTAAAGTAAGGAGTCGGCAGTTAGTGGTTGCTGGTGAATCCCAATCTATGGTAGTCATCGGCCCAAGGTCTCTTGGGGCCTAGTCTCAAGGCGCAAGGCAAGGCGCAGGCTTCACCGAAGTGAGGTGCACCTTGTACGAAAAAAAAAATATAATTTAATATAAGTAAATAATTTAGGGTTCAACATAAACAATATGAAATGTTAAACATTTAGTGTTCTTTGAAGATTAGGAATTAGGGCTAATTTTTCTTCTATCGTCAATTTGGGATTAAATGCTCAATGTATTGGCATCTGTAATAAGAGTAGGGATCTTCTGTAGCTACACCATATTAAATCAATGGTCAAATTCTAAACAAAACCAATTAAAACAACAATAAAAAAAAGCCCTCAAGACGCAAGCCTTGGGCCAGTCAGGTGCTATCGAAGTCGCTGGCCTGAAACACTACAAGGCTCAAACCTTGGGTCTAGATGGGACTTGAGCCTAGGCGCACGCCTAGGCCCGCCTTATCGAAGTCGCCTTATCGAAGTCTTACTCCTGTGTATGTCCATCCCACACATCTCTAAGCCTGTGCAAATTAATGGACATACTAATGGTCAAAATGGTAATCAAAATTATGAAAGACCATCACCTATACCTCAATCATGGTATGAGCCTCCTCCGAGGCCTTTCGTAAATCAAAATGTCTCATTATCTAATAGCGAAGCCATAAAAATTGGTGAAACTGGACCAACACAAGAAAATAACAAAAGAATGTCTCCAAATCCCATGTTCGAAACCATGCCTAGCACAAGGGGGTTCACTAGCCCTCCGTTTGAATTCACACCTGGGGGTTGGTAGGGTTTCCTGAGGCTGGGAGAGAAACAACACATGTTCCTTCTATGGCAGCACCTTTCGTTAGTCCTTTCGCAGGACAGGCTCAGAGGGGTAAACCATACCCTCAACAGCAGCCAGTACCACAGGGACAATCAGTCCCAAATATACCTCCTTATGGACCAAAAGGGCCTCAAGCACATGGGATTCCACTAAACCCTGTGTTTGTTCCTCCAGTAGTAGTCCAACAAGCATAGAATATGGTTCCTAGGAACCAAATTGCTGATATTGTTAGAGAAATGTGTGGACCTATGGCTCGGGGGGTTCAGACTCCTGTGTATAGGAAGCCATACCCAGAATGGGTAGATAGAGTGCATGAAGGGGGTTTAGAATACCAGACTTTGCTCTCTTTTATGGAAATGGAAACCAGTTAACAGTAGAATACATTACCAGGTTCACAAGCTAATGTGGTGAATTTACCAATAATGATTATATGAAGTTAACACTTTTTCCAAATTCTTTAACTGGGGCAGCCTTTGTATGGTATATTAACCTTACACCTGGTTCTATCCAAACTTGGCAACAGATGGAGGAGGCATTTCATGCCCAATTCTTCCAAACAAAGCCTGAAGTTTCCATGGCAGATTTGGCAAGGTTGAGCCAAAGGCTAATGACAACGTTGTCCCTTTTATTGCCAGATTCAAAAGGGCACGAAACAAGTGTAGGGTCATTCTACCAGAGCCTGAATTTGTGAGATTGGCTCAAATGGGTTTAGAATTTAGACTTCGAAAGAAGTTCAATTCAACTGAGTTTCGAGACTTAGTGGAGTTAACCTATAAGGTGCCCAGATATGAATCTTTACTTGAGGAAGAGCAGGATCGAAGTAATGCATCATGTAAGACCCATTATAAGGATCCTAATTATGAAATTGATGCAGCAGAAATCGTAGGGAAAGCGCCTACGACTTGTGAGTATAGCGACCTCGGTTTTTTCCCATTTGGTTGTTGTATCCGGACTTAGGTTTCGTGGATCCTGTTATTGTATATTTGTTGTTGTCATCCTTTAATTCCTTGTTAGTTGAGTTTTAGGATGTATTGGGCAGGTTTGTTATAGGTTGGGAGTGTTTGGGAGCAAAGGGTTGCTGCCCAAAATTTTAGTCCTTCGCTTGAGCGAGAAGTTTGTCGCTCGAGCGAGCTCCTTGTTTTTGGTCCTTCGCTCGAGCCAGGGTTTATTCGCTCGAGCGAGCGACTGCGCCTAGTATAGACCTGAGAGTTGTGTTTCTTTGCTCGAGCGAGCGTGGCGTATGTTTTCGAGTTCTTCGCTCGAGCGAGCATTTTGTCGCTCGAGCGTGCTTCTGGGTTGCAGACCTGAAGCTTCGAGTTCTTAGCTCGAGCAAGACTTTCTTCTCTCGAGCGAGATTTCCTGTGTCTGGTCGCTCGAGCGACCAATCCTTCGCTCGAGCGAGCCTGTTTTATATAAATACACAACAGCAATTTTAAATACACTTTTTCATCCTCTTTTTTATTACAAAACCCTAGGTCCATGTTCTCTCTCCCTCTACACACTTACTCTCATAGGTTTCATCTATTTTTAGGGTGTTTCTACCCTACGTTCTTTATTAAAAAGATAGAGGGTTGCGAGGGCTTTGTTTTAATCTAAGAGTTTGGCGGTTTGGAGCACTTTGGATTTTCGTCATCTTCTCCATTCGAGTTCTTCACTTCGAGGTAGGGATACCCTACTCCATATTATAGGTTTTGTCCTAAGTTTTAGTCATTTTGATATGTTGGTGTTTTTTGGAAGTTTTGGGAAAAACTAGGGTTTGTATTATAATTTGGGGAAATTGTGGAATTAAGTTTAATTCATGAAATTGGGGAACTATGGAATTAAATGGTGTAGTTGGATAGTTTAACCACTCACCTATGAAAATGTTGAGATTATATTTGTTGATACATTTATTTCCTGTTTAGAAATAACTGTTTTGGACTATCGATGGAGGATAGTCATGATTGTTGTAGACATTGCATGTTGATTAGGGAAAACTGAAACTAATCACATTAAATGAGTCATTGACTATGACAGTGGTGTTTCGTTAGGTACTTCCTCCTCTTCAAGACTAAGCACAAGTGTAGACACCCCATTTTTGACCGTCCTCAAGACTTGGACGTCATCGTTTAAACACTCGATGATCATCCATGCCCGTGTTCGTTTTGAGTTCTCGGAGGTCTCGGTCGCGTGCCTTGCCTCAAGATCTCTCAACTTACCTATTTTGTGCTTGGTTGTGCACCAAGGACTTGTGTTTCTGTTTCTGAGCGAAGAGGGTGGCTTGTTAGCCATCCCCTCAACCCATCGGCCAAGTCGTGATGCCATCAGCCTTGTTTTCTTGCCATCGCCCAACAGTTTTGGCCGATCGGCACTTTTTTTGGTCGGTCGACCCCTATGTTGGTCAATCAGCCATATTTTCTGGCCGAACCCTTTCCATTTTCTTTTTGCAAATATTTTATGCCAGCTGTCATAGCTGGCATGCACAATTCCCCCCTCCATACGCGTGTATGGAGGGATTTTCCCCTTTGCTTAGCTTCTCCAAGAAGCCTTGGAATTGAATTCTATAAGAAGGAAGCTCATCCTCCCTTCTCAGGGTTCAGAAAATTGAGGATGGAGTTATACATATAGTTTTGTATCTATATCTTCTTGTTTGTTCTTATTTTGTGCTTAAAAGTGTTGTTTTGTCTTACTATTGTACACAAACACACACTAGAACACCACCCTCTTGGAGTTGAGGTCCCTTGGGGTTGATTTCAGAGTTCTTGGAGTGGTTTTGATTAGAGAAAGTTGCTGGAGTGGTGTTCTTGAAGGTGTTCTTCAAGGGTGAGCAAACTACCTTTTAATACCTCATTCTTGCTTAAGCTTTTAGATTTTCTTGCATATTGCTTTAAGCTTAATTCTAAACTACAATAAGTTCTGGTTTTGTGTGCTTGAGACCTTTGTTTAAGGTCACTTTTTGGTTTGGGATTGTTTACCCCCTTTTAGGCCTTGTTAGGCCTTATTTTAGGCCATCCCTTTTGGCCCTTGTTCTTGGCTTTGCATGACCTTTCTACCACTGAAATCCAAAGGATTTTCAGTGGTGGAAAGGTGGTTTTGAAGTCCTAATTAGGAGAGGGTCATCCCCTCTCCTTGTTGTCTTGTATGCTAGTATAAATGGCTTATATTGGTAGCATGTTGGCTTTGCTTGTTTTAGCTTCATGTTAGTGTGTATTAGGCTTTGTTTGGCCATGATACAACACTGTTTTTGCTTGGTTTTGTCACTCCATGCATGCCTAATACACTTGTAGTGTAAACCACACAAACTAGTCTTATATGCTTCATGTTTAAACATGTCTTTCTAGCTTATGTTGACTCCATTTCAGTGGGTTTTTAGTGTTGTTTTAGCATGCCATGACTCTGTTTTGGGTGGGTTTAGTTGGCTCTACATACTTCATGTACTTGCCTTGCAATCCTCTCGTTTGCCTTAACATGCATCTTGCGTTTAAACTACCATTCTTGCATGTTTTGGCTCAACTCAAAGAAGCTTTTAGCCTTGTTTTACCATGCTTAAGGTCTGTTTGGTGTTGTTTTGGTCATGCTTACATTGTTTTGTATAGCTATGGTTCAACCCAGCTTATTGGCCTTGAGTATCCAAGCCACTAGCATGCATTACTTGGCTCATTTCAATGATTTGGCATCATTTGTTATGATATTTCAGTCCATGTTTCATGCTCATATACTTGCACTTATCACTCCTTTAATGCTTTAAAGAGTTGATGTCTTATGCCTCATGAATGGACCATTGTGTATGCCTCCATGCTTAGGTCATTGGGATACCATCTAAGTGGGTTTTTGGGCTTATTTTGATATGCCATAATTTTGTTTTTTATTGGATAATTCATGTCATGTTTGGTTTTGATAGGTGTAGTATAACACCTCTTTTGTAGCCTTGCATGCCTCATGCTTTTGGACTTTTGTTCTAGCTTGTGTTGGCTAGTTTCGAGCATGTTTTGGTCTTGTCTTAACCTGATTTGGGGCTGTTTTAATAGCCCTTGGCCCTTTGGGGCTTATCTTGCATGGCCATGGTTTGAGTCCCTTGGCTAGCCTTAAGCTTTGGGCTTTCTTACATGCTATACTTGCTTTGTTTGGTTGATTTGGCATCATTCCTCACATATTTTCAGAGCTTATTGCATTGCCACATTCTCATGTTTGTCACACCTTGCTCATGCTTGAGAGTTGTGTCTTGTTGCCTAGGTGATAGGCCATCACATGTGCATGTTTGTATGTGCTTTTATCTATCATTTCTAGCATTTTGGCCACTGATTTGGGCATGTTTGAAAGTTGTCTATTTTAGTTTAAGTCCATCTTCGCATGTTGTTGCATGCTTGCCTTGCATGTTGTCACATGCTTGTTGCATACTTGGTCCATTGCATGTTGTTGTATGCTTGAGTTGTATTGCATTTGGCATGCTTTTGTTGAGTTGCATTGCATGTTTGCATGCTTGTCCTTCGCATGTTGTTTCATGCTTGTTACATAACTTCATATTTGCATGCTTGTTTCATTTTGCATATTGTTGTATGCCATACTTGTTCACATGTTTAGGTTGTATGCCTATTGCATATTAGTTTGCTTGCATGCTTAGGTTACATTGCATTGTGTGTACATTGCCTTGTCTCTTGATCAAACATGATAGAGGTCAAGGTCCCTTGTGTGTTTTTGTGCATTTCATTTTATATTGATTTGCACACTTGGCTCATTTGGCCATCATGCATTGGAATGCGTGATTGGTGGCCCGAGGGTCGAGAACTACACTCCTATGAGTCTTAAACATGATAAGGGGGGTAGTTGCAAACATTGTCTTGTAAATATATTGCCATGCTCTGTTTGTCCTCTGCTACAGCAAAAGGAGCAATCAGCAGGAAGAAATGGCCGATCGACCATATTCAGTGCCGATCGGCTAACAATTTCTGGCCGAGAGCCTTTTTTTTTGGTCGATGACCCTCATTTCTTGGCTGATGGCCTTGAGCTCTAGCCGATGGCCTCTCAGCATGTCCATGAAGTGGATCTAGAGCATCACAGGACTTTTCACAGTTTTTAGAGATACAGAAGTGTGCAAATAGAGGCAACATAAGGCATGGCAACGGATTTCCGAGCGAAGCCGATCGAGCATGCATTTGTTCCTCTTCCCGAGGCTGCTTTACTATTTTCATAGATTAATTAATTTGTTTAATTAGTTAAGAGTTATGTAATAATTAATTAGCTTGTAAGTTAGTTAATTAGTTGATTTGTATTATTCTTTCGGTCCCTCCGTCGAGAGGGCGCAATTGTTGTAATAAGCGTGCATGTGTGTGATGCATATCTTCCAACCCTACTTCTTTCTCCCTTTTACTTAACCGCTTACGATGGTTAGTTTTAGGGCATATTTCATTTAGCATACCTTATGCTCGCATGCGTGCATCCATTCATCTGTATTACATGCACTGGGCTCGGCGCATCATACTAATTGCATTGTATTTCAATTCCAAGTTGAATACATGCATCGCATTATCGCATCTCATATGCCATCTTAGAATAGTCGAGCCTATTTCTAGTTGCATCTTTGCATGTGTTGCATTAGCCATCTTAACATGAACTAGGATCACACATGATTTCTAACTAGTTCTTTGTTATGGCTCGGAGTACGCTGTGAGTGTTTACGCTTTAGCATACTGCATGTGTATATGTTGCCATGATAGCATGCTTGCCATGAGGCTAATTGCTTACGTGATATAACTGCCTGAATGCCTGTGGGTGAAGGCTGGATTGCTTGAATTAGAACAATTCATTGAAATCCGCATTTTAGCCTACTTGCGAGTAGTAAACTTCAAACCATTTTCAAACAAATATGCAGTGTTTCGTTCCAAATTAGGCGATTTAGTCTATACTTGTTTGTTGTACGCATCACGTAGTAAGATTAGCTAATTAACCGGAATAAAAATGCATGTGTTTTCAAAAACAAGATATCATGTTTAGTATAGGCCGATCTTTGATCGGGCGAGCGGGGGTGCTCATAGATGACCTTCCCCAATCGTACCCAAGTTCCCGAGCCAAGGCAACTTTAGTGATGACGGACACGTGGCCATAGGCATGAGTTAGGGTTTCCTAAATTCTCCCCAAACAAAATATTTAAGTGGCGACTCTGTATCTGGCAAAGCAGTCCATTTGTGGCACTTCTTTCTTAAAAATCAGTTTTCCAAAACGATTTGTTAGATTTGGACTCTTTGGTGATTTATCAGTCTGGCATTTCATTTTGCAAGATCATATTCAAAACCATGACATTGAGTCCAAACTGTAGTATGCTAGAGAACAAAACGAGATTTTCTCGGGAGTCCTTGGGGTGCATCTACAACAAGCTTTCTCTTTTTTTGCTATTGTTGCTTGTCTTTAAGAATGCTTAGGGATTGAGCCCTTTGAGGAGAGTCTACTTGTGAAGCTCTTGCATCAAAAAGAAAGCCATAAGTAGATGAGCAAGGCATTATAAGCATCATAGAGAGAAGAGAAATGAAAAAATGAAAATGCATGCCTCTCTTCGAAGCAGCCCTAGTGACTTTAGGAGGAGATGAGGCATTGGGAGCAATCTCTGTAGCAGTAGGAGTAGTCTCTGTGACAGCAGGAGTAGGAGCTGGAATAGCAGGGATAGTAGAGTTAGTAACAGTGGTTCCAGTCTTTTTAGGTTTGGCTTGAGAGGGAACATCTAGTCCCACTAGCAGATCTTTGGGAGGTATTGCCAAGAGTTCCTTCATATTGCCCGTCCATCAACTTTGAAATGTTCTCAAAACTGTACCATGTGGGATAAAGGGGATGAATTGAAACTCACTCAACTCTTGTAGCAATTTAAATGTTGTTTCCTCCAATTTGGTTTTGGGTACCTTCAAGTCTTTGACTGTGAGATTGGTATTGGAGAGGCTATAGAGAGGGATAGAAATTCCTTGAGTAAACCCAAATTGCCTGACAAATTGGAAAGGACAGTAAACTTCAGATATACATTTGTAGGCTCGAAGATTCAAAGTACCAACAAAGAGCTCCTTTGGCAACAAGACAGAGGCCCACATATCCTTGTGTAGCGAATTGGAGCATTTCTTATCAGCCAAAAATGCCCTAAGCCAAGTTGGTCCTGTATTGGTTTCGAAGGGACAAAAGAAGGAAGGAAGTAGAGAAATTGGGAGTTGATGAAAGAAAGTAAAATAATAGGCAAAGCTGGAGGGGTATAAGGAAATCTTGGCAAATTTCTCTCCGTAAGTAGTGGGTTCTTGCACCAAAAATCTCAAGCACTTGAGTGTAGACTAGTGAAATATGTGAAAAGCCAGAGTTGTAATACCCAGAGGGGGCCTCCTTGGTTAACATCTAGAGGTTTCTCGCAAAATTGGGAACAGACCCTATAAACATGGCCTAAAACATAAGGAGCCAAGGCTATCCTCTTCTTTGAGGCAAGAGTCTTGGCCAGTGGGGCAAACACAGGCATAATTCGTTAAGATGAAGTACAAAAGAAAATTTTGCATAACCAATATAGAATGAAGGAAAAGAACTCACGGTCGCCTACAGAGCCTACCATCTTATTCTCAAATTTTACAAAATCACTGAAGGAAGAGTTCAAGGATGGAATAGTGAAGTTGACCGGAAGGTCTGGGTAACCAAGCGTAAAAGGAGCACCAAGTGATGAGAGCCCTAAGAGATGACAAATATCAAGAACGGTGGGGGCCATCATTCCACACTGAAAGTGGAAAAAATTAAAAGTTGAATTCCAGAAACAAAGGGCTGTAGGAATTAAGAAAGGATCCTCAGGGATAATGAACCTGGAAAGGCGAAGGGCATCAAGGATACAGAGCTCTTGCAGATCCCATTCTCTGGCAAGCACAACCCTGTCATACCACTCCTCTCATTCGACCCTCAATGTGGGCCAGCAGCAATGGGGGCAGTTTATCCTCCAGCTTCCACAATCAAAACCCCATTCGTAGAGGAGACAGTGATCCTCTAGATGAGGATACAAAGCAGGAAGTTGAGTTGGGGCTTCTCTGAAGATAGGTCCTAAGACGTATTCCTATTGTTCATTATGACTAGGAATAAAGAGGTGACCATCTATGGCATTCGGTTCACCAGCTCTGAGCTTGGATATCTCTTTATCAATACACCTCTTTAAAGCAACGGATGGGCTCATGCATTCCACAGCTGGTACTTTCAAGGAGGTAGAAGCCATTAACAAGAGTTTTCAGAAGAGGAAGCTTAGAAAAGAGTAAAGAGGAGGAGAGAGCAATAGAAATGAAGGGTTTGTGTTTTTGGCGAGCAAGTAAGTTAAAAGCGTGAAAAGAAAGGGTTTTTTAAATTTTTGTCCGAAAGATGCCCAATCAATTGAAATAGGTAAAAAGACCCAAGATAATTGTTTGATTGATTTTGGAACCCATATGAGTTTAAGCCTTTGTCTTAAAATTTATAAGAGTCCTGAAAGTACAATATGAAAAGTTTCTCTCGAAGGTAATTGTTTGGGAGAGAAACGTATATCAAACACTCAGATTGGCTTTGAAAACTAATATTTGGCTTCAAAGTCAAGATTTGGCTCCAAAGCCAGATGTCAAACAACCAACTAAGACTTCGAGAGCAGGAAGTTGACTTCGAAGCACATTTTTATTCCTGAGAATGTAGAAATGTTTAGGTTTGGTCTGCTTCAAAGGGATTGGGGATTTGCTCTTAGATTTCTTGTGAAAGATAAAATCCTTCGAAGTGAACTTTGAAGTATTCTGTAGCTGAAATTTGATTCTTATTTGATGTTTTAGATTTCAAAGTTGCAGAGCTAGTACCAAGTCAAGTAAAAGATCAAGATCCAAAAAAGACTTGCCTGAACATGAAAAATTCCTTTTGGGATTCTCTGTCTAAGCAAACCTTTTTGGAAAGCAACATTGTTACCAAGTACTTCGAAGTATTTAAAAGTAACTTTGATACAAAGGTTGGTCAATTCGAAGCTGTTAAAATTATGTTGACCATGCGATTAGAATGAGAAGACCTAAGACAAAGATTGTCAATTGTATTCCACATTTTGCAGATATTCAAATCAGGTTTCAAGTATTCCAATGGAAATGTTCAAATCAGGCTTCGATGAAAAAAAAATTGGTAAATTCGAAGCTCTAATTTAATTTGAATTGGGCGAATAAAATGATCATAAGCATGCAATTAGAACATAAAACCAAATTATGCCAAATAGAGAAAGAAAAACCTACTTTTATTGATTATGTAAGTAATTACATTAGAAAGCCTACTTGGCTACAAATTCGATCTCATAAAAATAGGGAATAGAAAGAGTAAGAAGTTCATTAAATTTGACCCAGCAATGTTCAGTGAACTTATGTTCTTTCTTTATTCTGCTTTCTATCCTATCAAAGTTGGGTTGTTTCTGTGATATCCCTGTTTCGCAATATGTTAATTAGTCCTTAATATGAGCATGATTATGTGTTTAATATGAATTTGTGTGCCATTATGTGAAAATACGTGATTTTGAATTTCTATTTGTTCACCGTAAGAATATCTGTTTGATTATCTGCTTTGGAAATTAAATTGAAGGCCTTATCGGCCACAGAACCCGAAATTGATTATGCCATTGTGATTAGAGTAATTTTTAGAGTCTACGGTGAAATTTAATTGGAAATTGATTCGGATCAGATTAAATTGATTTAATTAATGAATTAGTGCTCTATTATTATATACTAAAATAATATAACAAGAGGGGCTTTTATATGAGCACTACATACTCAATTTCCCTTCTTTAGCTTGACTTGGCTGATTATAAACTCTAAGGAAAAGGAGAGGGTCGGCTAGAGCGAGAGAGAGTGAAGGAAATTGGAGTTTTGGCCTCAAAGCTTGGTGATCTTGAAGGCACACCCAAGAATTTACCATAAATTGTAAGGATTAAGCTCCTAGGTGAGTAATCACCCCTTAGTTCATAAGTTGAACTTGTGATTTTGTGTATTCAAGCTAGTTGGGTGATCAAGAGTAAGAGTTCACATGATTTGAGTTGGTTTTGTTGATTTGGTAGTTAAAATGCACATGCATGTATAGGATCACCATGATTTTGCATAATCAAGCCTGTATTAAGTTGAATATGGAAACATGAGTGTTAAATCATGCATGCAAGCATGTTTTTGTTGAGTTTCATGAGAATGAACACCATTTGCATCATCTAGGTTGAGAATAAGGGTAATACATCACATGCATGTACAACTTAAAAGAATAGGAGCTTTGAATGCATGAATTTGCATGTTGGAAATGAGTTTGGTGTCAATTGGGACATACGTGTGTTTGATTTATGAATCAAGCTCCATATTGATGTAAATGGGTGTTTGTATCATGATAACATAAAAATATTTGAAGTTTAAGCCATAAAATGTAAGTTGGGTTGGTTTGAATGCTGGATTTGAGCTCAAGAACTTAGCTGGAAAACCCAGAAAATTGATGTCCGCTCGAGCGGGGAAACCACCGCTCGAGCATGAATTTCGTGCTCCCAGTATTTTTTTGCAGACTTGGATGTCCGCTCGAGCGGGTATTTCCACGCTCGAGTGGGGAGCTATGTAGGGTGAACTACCGCTCGAGCGTCTGAGTTTTACGCTCGAGCATAAAATTGACACAACCAGCAGTTTTGCAGACCTCATGGGTCTGCTGGAGCGGGGAAGTCCACGCTCGAGCGAGGACCCTATTTTCTAAAATTTTGTTTATGCGTTTTGTGTTTCATTTTCCATCCTCTTTCACTTGTAAGCACTCTTAGGCATCCATTGAGCATTGTAAATGAGTTAAAGAGATAAGAATAAAGCCTAAAGAGGATTATGTGAATTATGGAATGGATTGAATCGGTTGTGACCCGTATGTGCTATGTGATGTGCAGGGTCAAGCTCCAGGGCAAACCAACCAACCGATCACTGTGAGTAATATCGATATTTGAAACTTGTCATTTGTCCAATTGCTTATTTCCTTATAAGCCTTATAAGTTTGCCAGTTTGAATTATGGACATATGTTTGATATGAATAAACGAATGGGCCAAAGGCCAATTTGATCTGAATAATAGAGTGAATGGGCCAGAGGCTGTTTTGACATGAATAAATGGGCCAGAGGCCGTTTTGGCATGAATGAATGGGCCAGAGGCCATTTTGGCATGAATGAATGGGCCAAAGGCCGTTTTGACGCGAATGAATGAATGGGCCAAAGGCCGTTTTGACGCGAATGAATGAATGGGCCAAAGGCCGTTTCGACATGAATAAATGAATGGGCCAAAGGCCAGTTTGGTATGGAAATATGAATTGGGCCCAAGGTCGTTTGAAGCATGTTGTTCTGCATACCGTTTGCATAACTCCTTTATTTGATATTATTCATTGGGCTTTCGCTCACGCTCATTCATATGTTTGTAGGTGAGCCAAGAGAAGTCCAAACCCAGCACCAGTGAAGTCTGTGAGGAACAACAAAGGTTTTGAAGAGTCAGCCCTTGTGTCTCACGCACAAGACCCGTCTTCGCCTTTTGTCATTTTATTTCATTTTGTCATGTGGGCGAAGTCTTTGAATATGTTGTATATAATTTTCTTGGGTTGACTTAGATTTATATGATCCTGTATGTACAAAACCGTGTGTTGTACATATTTTGTTGTGAGTTATTAATATGCACATGTATGTTTGTTATGATGTGCCATGTAAGCACAGCTCTATGGACAAAGTTTTAAATTGCTTCTGTTTGGCCCCCATTAACTCTATTAAAATACGTTTGGTTCGGTCTGAGGCCGTAGGTAATCTCATGATAATTGGCCGGTTATGTCCTTAACCCACGGGGGCGGGTTCAAGTCATGACAGTTGCAGCTGGTATGCTCTTATTTGGTGAAAAAGTTATTCAGCTTTCACCTCGAATTTTGTCTCTTTCAGGCCTTGTTCCATTTCGTCCATATCGAGATCATCATAGTACGCTGAATCCTTATTCTTGAAGTCATTCTATTCTTCAATAAGGTTCTCTGCTTCGTACTGTGTCTGAATTCGGTTTGTTGTTATTTTGTCAAAAGAATCACTGGTAGCCAAAGAAATTTTGTACCAGTGAAGAAGGAGTGGAAGTTGGTCCAAAAAAGTTTGAAGTTCTGCCTGGGCAATGGGGTTGAGAACATGACCCCGAGTCATAACTTCGCAGGCCCATTGGAAGTTCTTGAGAGGAATCTCATCTACAAGAACACTGAAGGGCAAGTGAGAGAAGGTAGCAAGCAGAAGTTGAGCTTAATATCGCTCAAAGGCAGTTGGAAGAGCTGGAGGTTGGTAGGAAGGAAGAAACTGATTCTCGAAAAGAGTAAGTTTCAATTCCTCCATCCAATGAGGATTCTAAGGAAAAGGAGGTACAGAGGGATCCATCCCGAAAGAATAAGGGAACTGGGGGTTATACACGCATTCAAGCTAGTCAGAAGAACAAAGTTTTTCCCTCTTGTATCCCTGTGCTTCGCTAGAATGAGTTCCTCGCACTACCTTCATTGGCATAGAGGACGTGTACCATGCCACAAGAAAGTTGTCCTCCAGACTGCGTTGGTGATCAATGGGTATATAGGGGTAAACCACTGAGCTCCGAGCATAAAGGGGAATAGACAAAGGATCATCGAATTCAACAAATCGCTGGTGAATTCGCTCCCTTAATTTGGGTTCATCAGGTTTTGGCTAACTTCCCCTGACAGTAGACCTGGAGGAAAAAGAAACAGCTATGTCTCATGCAGAGAGTGGAGCAGAAGAGGAGCTTCCAAGATCCATTTTTGCAAATTGTTGGTCACATATGTTTGGTCTAAAGATTGGCAATTTGCAAAAGCTTCCATGACTTGTATAAATGGAGGTGGATAGGTGTAACCAATAAATGCATTAAGGTTCTTTTGAGGCCTGTAATTATCTTCCAAAGACTCCTCGTATGCTCGATCAATGTAAGAGAACGTGTGATTGGCCATTGGAGATGTACCAGTCTTTTCGCCTACTCAAAGAATGGAAGTGCAAGATATAAGGATTTAATG
The DNA here is from genome assembly GCA_025200525.1 of Camellia lanceoleosa. Classification (NCBI taxonomy): domain Eukaryota; kingdom Viridiplantae; phylum Streptophyta; class Magnoliopsida; order Ericales; family Theaceae; genus Camellia; species Camellia lanceoleosa. The sequence goes on along the minus strand of JANUSC010000016.1, from coordinate 1,226,615 downwards.
TTCACTGCTTCATTATTCAAAAAGCGATTATACTACCAGAATACACAGAGTCCATGCAAGTCTTAGAATGTGGGTAGATTACACTAGTTCACTAATATCACCAAGTATTGGGTATATTAGTGCGGGGGGTAATGTTGGTTGTATAATTTGTAAAAGCCAATCACAATTTAACACGTGGCACGAAGAGGGCAATTTGGAGAATTAATACAAGTTGCCAACCAAAATCAGACACGTGGTAATTCGTATTGGTAATAATGGATCTGCGTAGCACTAGAACAAACAAGAGATACAAGATGATGTGGCCTAATGGTTACTTACAAATTTTAAATTCAAAATCAGAAGGGAAGCCTAACTACAAGAGTGGCGTAGTAGGACTGACTATGAGAGAGCACGTTCAACAATCATGGGAAGACAGTTCGACGGTTGGAAGCCCACTTCAACGGTTATCATTGAAGAGTATAAATAGTAGAGAAGGCTCCTAAATTAGACCCAGACTCAGATCTAGAAACTAGTTTATTTATTTCATTTTCTTTCTAATTTTACAGTTCTTTACATTTCTGCACTTTAAATTCCTGTACTGCACTTCATTTCTTATGAGTAGTTTTAAATAGTTTGTTGCTGTGAACCTCTACGAGGCTGGGTCAGATCATTATAAACTCTTATTTACTTAATGAAATTCAAATTCTGAAATTATTTTTGACTTGTTATTTACCATTTTCTTCTAAACAAGCCACCAGTAAAAGTCCTTTTTATTGAGGCTGAAAGAATTGTAACACAATCGTCTGATAATTAGTTGACAATTAATATTCTGTAAGGACTAATTGATCCTTACTGGCATGCTTAAATTTATATTATTAACCTTCAAAAGTCAAAAAAAATCAACACTTCCGTTTGGTTATAAAATTGCTTATTTACCCAAAATAAATAAATAAACAATACAAAAATACATAACATATATGCGCAATTTTAACTAAACTAGACCTCAAAGAGTAGAAGAGGCAAGGAAGAAAAACTAATAGCACAAAAAAAAAAAAAAAATTTAAAAAAAAAATTGAAAAAGAAAATAATCATACCTTATCAATGCATTTATGGAGAGAATGAAGTTGTTCCAATAGAGGCTCATTGTCAATTGCCACTGTTCCATCTCCGAATGTACCATCGGGTAAAGGTGAACCAATTATCAATCTCCAAACTCTCCCCAAAAATCGATGAACGCTTTCAATACCACTAGTAAGGAAGGAGGATATAAAAAGTGAGCTTTAGTTTAAGAACTGCAATACATGTTCTCAAGTTCAAAAAATAATAATAATAATTATAAGATACTTATTTTAATAAAAACCTACCTAAATAGGCCCATGAACATCTCATGTAAGCGAAGAGAGTCTGCACCAAAAACAACATAGTCAGGATTCACGACATTTCCCCTGCTTTTACTCATTTTATGAGCCCGAGCAATCAACCGAATTTTGGGATTGTCATTTAACACAAAAGAATCACCAGATTTCATTACCAACACAAGGGGAAAACATAATTCCAAAAACCAAAAATAAAAAGGTGAATGCCAAAAATTATAGCCTTGTCTCTACTAAATTTAGTGGAATGCATCAAGATGGGTGAGAATATATTACAGATGCAGAAAAACACACTTTTTCATTGGGTATTCTTTCTTGATGATGCTCTCCGAACACATCAACAGAGCCTGCAGATATGAAATTCCCATTTGAATCTCTGCATGCCATATATTGAACCTGCAACTTAAATCATTAAGAACTAGCGACGGGGAAACATTACTTTGTGACCAAGAAACTTTACTTGCTTCCTCTAGCATAACCCCTGGTTTATGACACATTTGAAAGGTTCTTTTGGTTGATACAGCACCAATGTCACAAAGAACCTGCAACAAAGTTTGAATTAGAAGCATTTAAATATATACAGCACCAACAAAACAAATACGGTCACAAATTTGGTATCAGAAAACAATTATGGACGGCACCAGTCTTTAATTTACTAGCCGGCCTTTTAGCATAAACAGCCTTGTTTTCGAATTTCGGTGCTTCCTTCACCACAGTGCTTCTCAAATACATATCTTACCAATTGGGCTCTCCATCGCCCCAGACTGGCTCAGATTACTACAGTAAATGAACTTTTCTTGAAATCCAGCATACAATCAACCTACAATTTGGCTTGGCTCATAACAATCCTAGGTATATGTTTTTATGATAACAACAATTAGATGTGTTCAAAAAAAAAAAATGAATATTGCCTGTAATGCTGCATGGAAAGGGAGACACCAACCAGCAACAAGGACGCCTCAAAATACAGTACAATACAATTGGGAGCACAAACCTTGTGCCAGAACCTGGAATAAAGTAAGTGAAGAACAGCATGTTCAGCACCGCCAACATACACATCAGCAGGGCTCCAATACCTGCACATGAAAGATGCTAAATAGAACTCTGCATAGCATATAATCATCTCTTAGTAGCAAATGACATATACATAAAACAGATCACCAGTAAGAGACCAATGTAGTGTCAAACTATGGAGATTTGTGAGCAAAAGTGGCACTTACATTTCTTTCATCTTATCAACCAATGCTTCCGAATTTTTAGGGTCCATAAATCTCAAATAGTACCTGGACATGAGCAGAAGTGTGACTAAAATGAGTATCTTAGCGATGTTATGAGAAAATATAAAATAAGACATAAATGCATTAGTGAAAACATAGAAGTGACACCATAAAATGAGCGAAAGTTGTTTAAAATGGAGTGGCCACACATAACTATAGTTTAGATCATACAAATAGCATATAACAAACATGTCACGTTACTAAATTTTTCTTTTCCACTTCTGACAAGTCCACCATCCACTCATCTCTCTCTCTCTCTCTCTTGACGAGTCCAGTATCCACTCACCCATTCAACCAAAGCATGTTGTTTTTGTGCAGGGCCACACAAGTGGAAAATATATGACAGAACAGAAGACATTTCTTTCTTCTTTGCTCTTTACTTTTTGTTTTCTTCAACAAACCACCCTTCTATGCCCTATGTCCCTTCGAGCATCTCCATGCTTCACTCTCAGGTTTTCCTTTCTATTCATCTTCCCTGAACTTAAATTACTTCAATGTTTATCAGAAAAAAGAAAATTCTGCTAAAAAATACAGCCGTCATAAAGAATTCTCATACCATTGCACCATCGGCACTAATACAGTAAAAATAAATAAATTTTAAAATTTGAAACAATAGATTACCAGCATGAACCAGCCCAATGTGGCATGGTGTTTGTTTCGCGTCTGGCAGGCTTTCCCAACCAAAGGATCAGTGGTCTCAACCTGAAAATCAATCATCCAAGTTTACATGTATGAATATTAAAATGAAAAAATATCTGGACAATTACTAACAATTCGGAAATAAATAACATGAGAAGAGCCAGCATGCTGGCTAAATTGGTGTTGCGGGCGTTAATAGTGGACATGTAGTCCAAAGTAACAATAGTTTGTTTGAAAGATAGGCGTGACCGAATTTGCAATTACTGCAAATGAGAGCAACTGATTAAATAGGTGTTTTCATTTGCCTACTCATTCATGATGGCAATTCATGCTCCATACCGGCTGTCCATGATGTGTGCTGGGAATGGTAAAAGTGTGCATAACGTGTGTTGTCCATGACTGCTCTTAATCAGTGCAAACTGTGCAGATGTGAGTTGTGGGCATTTCATCAAAGTCATAAAACTTCTGATTCCAAGAAATCACCTCTCACAAAAGTTTCAATTTCATCTAATGTGTTAATGTGTGTTATGGCCTGACTGCCCTTTACAGGCTGTGCATGCTGTGGGTTGGGAATAGTAAAAGCTATATGACCTTTACATATATTTATATATATTTTAGTTGGTTTGTGCTTTTTGCAGCCGAGTTTTGGATTTGGTGGTGTGGTAAGTGGGGCATTCAAAGTTGTATTGAAAATCTTTCAAAAAATTTATGGTGGCCCACGTGCTTGACATTGTCGTTTTGGGAAGTGCATCATGTGGTAGTTTTGTCCACGGTTTTGGTATGTCGGGTGGATAAAGACACAGACAAATCAAAAGAGGCTTTTTCCAAATTAAATTTAAATAGTAATTTATTTATCAAATTAGGCTTAGGTTAAGTTTAGTAAGTTGAAAAAAAATCAAAAATTTTAAAAGTTAGTTAAAAAGTTAAAAAGTTATTATTATTGACCAAAAGTCAAAAAGTACGCCTGTACAACTCTCAATCCTAATTTTTTTCTACACACTAATTTATATAATTTTTGAATACACATTTTTTCATAAAAAGTCAAAAAATTAACCCAAGCATCTATATTTTTTCCGTCAACTTTTTAGTCTAAAAAGATAAAAAAATAGACTTATTTAGGACACCCCAAACAAACCTAAAAATAATTTTCAAAAATAGTGTAGTAAATTTTAATTATTTTAACTAAGTGATTGGTTGAATTTAACATTTCAAATAGTTTTTTTTTTTTTTTTGACTATTTTAGGAATGGATTTTTTAATTCTGAAAAGACATGAAGAAAATTTTATTAGGAAATTTTTGTGGATTTTGTTAACAATATTCACCAAAAATCAAAAAGTATGGCTGCACAACTCTCAATCTTAATTTATATAATTTTTTAATACACATTTTTTCATTAAAAGTAAAAGTTAACCCAAACATCTAGGGTATGTTTTGTTTGAGTTTGGGAAATGAGTTTTAGAAAAAAAATTCCAAAAATTTGTTTGGTTTGAGATTTTTCTCAAAAAAAATTTAAAATCACTTTCTCTTTCTTACACATTAATCAATCACTTTTTTTCTCTCCTGTTTCATTCTCAATCACTTTTTCTCTCACACACATCTACTCAATTCTCTTGAAATATCAAATCATCCCAAACTCCCAAAAAAAATTTGCCTCTCAAAATATACAACCAAACAAACTAAAAAAATTTCTAAAACAACTTTCCTAAATTTTTTTCAAAAACAACTCTCCCAAAAACAAACCAAACAAGCCCCTATATTTTTTCCCTCAACTTTTTAATCAAAAAAGATAAAAAATACGCTTATTTAGGAAACCCCAAACAATTCCTAAGAATAATTTTTAAAAATAGTGTAGTAAATTTTAACTATTTTAACTAAGTGATTGGTTGAATTTAACATTTCAAATAGTTTTTTTTGACTATTTTAGGAATAGATTTTTTAATTCTGAAAAGACATGAAGAAAATTTTATTAGGAAATTTTTTTGAATTTTGTTAACAATATTCCATAACTTGAATCATTAAAATCTTAAAGTGAATTTAAAGTCATATTTGTTTATAAATTAAATAATTCAAAAAATATTAGTATATGTTGATTTTATTTTCTTATCTCTACCTTATAAGACTAAAAAAAAAAAAAGAAGAGCCATTTGCTAAAAAATTATTGAAATAATAGGTATTCCCAAAATTAAAAGGTAATATGATTAGATATACATAATTTATAATAATATGATAAATAATATATTAAGTAATGTCGATTTAAGTAAAGATATGATCTTACATGCATAAGTGATGATCCAAATGACTTCCATGAAAAATTCAAGGATTTCATTCAAGGACTTTTATGGAAAATTTCAAATGATTTGTAATTCTAATTTGAAACCACACCAAAAATAAATAAATAAATAAAATAAAATAAATTTAAATAACTATGGTTTGGTAGCATCTCTAATGGTATTTGCTATAATAGCATTACCATTGCTGTAATTTGATAATAAATAGTAGTAAATTGCCAAATTATAGTAATAGTACTCTAATGGTCACATGCTATTTTGGCAAATCTCAACCAACTTTCCCTCTAAATTTGTATGTGTTGTTTGGATATAGGGTTTTTAGTGATGTGACACAAAGCTCTACAATTTTTCACATCTTCTTGAGTGCTGAATGATTTTTCTTTCTTTTGTTTTTAATGAACCTTCCATATTGATTGTGTAAAAAAAAAAAAAAAAACAAGAAAAATAATATGTAGATTGAAAGTTTGTGAGTTTAAATTGTGATTGGTTGTTTATATTTATAGGGAATAAAAATATGACCCTTTTTCTTATCCGTTTAATTTATAGCCGTTAAAAAGAGCTGTTTCAAACTTTTAAGGGAGGAAAAAAAGTGTTGATGCTCAATTTGTGCATTCCAATGACAAAAGAGCAACCATTGTATTATTTATAATCCAACAGTTACAACAAGTTGGGCCTTGAATGACGAATTTTTTTTGTCTCCAAATAGCTAATTTCGTCACTATAGATATTTGTGAGGAAATATTTTCGTCACTTGTTTCGTCATTGAATGTTTGTCACTAAAAACCACCGTGACGAAAAATAATTTCGTCACCGATGAAATTACTTCAGTGACGAAATTTTTTGTCACCAATAAAATAACATTTTGTCATAAAAAATTCTCATTTTCGTCACCAAATAGTTATTCAGTACCATATTTATAACTTTAGTTGACGAATAAATTTGTCGCATATGTTGATCATTGATGAGGAAATAATGTCGTCACTGTAAGATGTAAAGGTGACGAAATTTTTTGTCTCCAAAAGTCATACATGGGTGACGAAATATATTTCGTCACAAATATTTATATACGTGACGAAATTTTTAATCACCAAACAACAAAATAAACCAAATATTTCATATATAAGCTATAATAAATTTTGTCACAAAATATTTATTAGCGACAAATAATCACTTTGTCATAATAACAAGTACAAATGACGAAAAAAATTCGTCACTGAACTTGTTCCATATTTTATATTCCAATTTAAATTATTGTTTCACAAATATCCCTGCTCATATCTCAATAGTCTTTTCAGTGTATTAATAAATCCACTAGCTATTATACACCATTTCACAAAAAAATTCACTAAACAATTTATATTATAAATGAAAATATATCTATCAAACAAATGAATTTAATAATCCATTAAGTATAATAAACAAAAACCATCATAGCAAATTCCAAAATGAACTAACGTTGAGTCCAAAAATAAAAATAACACTCGATCTTGATTTGCAACTAGAGCTAAGTATCAGTGCAAGAAAAAAAAATTCAACAGTTGATCTTCATTTACAAGTATGCTTCCAAACGTCATCAAAAACCAATCTGCAAAGAAAATAAATAAGGAAAACGTTAATATATTATCAATTACATCTAAACTCATATATAAATAATTTTATTTTATAAACTAATTTAGTAGAAATGCATATAACAATTCAAAACTTCAAAGAGTTAAGGTCATCTTTGATGATAAAGCAACATGGATAACATAAGATGCCAAAAGATTGCAAGAATACCATATATCACTATCACTAATGGCAGAATATATATAATAGCTCCAAAATATAATGTAACATTGAGGTACATTTAATTCACGACAATGGGCCGATGACTTCTTCAATGAGATAAATTTGATAAGTGGAATTCAACACAAGAAGGGAGGCGCTATTTACACACCACTTTTCCTCTCAAGACAAATCATTAATTAGTTTATTTTTTATTACAATTTTAACCTTAGGTAAAATGACTGCAAAGACAAGTTATGATACACGCCATTCATATAATTAACATAAAGAACAATAATAAATATAATACTCATCAACAAGCAAGTCCAGACCTTTCTCTCTCTCTAGATTCAGGAAGCGAGGGAAATCAAAGGACAGACGCAACTTCGTAGAAGCAATCTCAGAGAATTGTTAAAATCGAGATTTATGTTGAATCCTATCCTTGCAGGTACTCGAGAAATGTTGTTCTGGTTTTCTACTTTAAATGTCATTGTATCTATCTATGCATATTGCATATGTATGTATTTCTATTTCTATTATAAAAATGAGTGCAAAATCTCTACTTTCATATGGGTTTCATATCTGTATGTTGATTTCACAGTTTTTGGTGGGTAAACTTTATTCTTTAATGTTTTGTCAAGTCCTAAAAAAATGTGTATGAATTTCCATTTTGAGTTGGGGAAACAACTTGTAATCTGTTTGGATTGTGGGTGATAAAAAGAAAAGAAATGATTGCAAGTGATTGTGTTTTTCACCATATGTTTGGATGGGAAAGCAAGCAAAACATGTGGGAAAGCGTTATGGATGACATTTTTTTTGTTTGAATTTTGGGGGGCAATTACTTTTGGTGAGAAATGAAATAACCAAAATAAGAGAGTTATTTTTTTTTTTTTTTTGGGTCCTCACAATTTCTCATGATTTCTGACCAAATCATCCCTTCCAAACAGAGTGTTATGTCTAATATCTGGTGGTTCTGTTTGATTTTTTATTTTTATTTTTTGAAATTATTGGTAATTGGAGATGTTTCATTTTGATTATTGTGTAGGTGTTGATTCTTTTGGCACTGGTTAATATTCTGAAAATTTAGGGGACTGAGCTGGTTCTTGGTCCTGGAAAATGAGTTCTGAATTGGGTTAGTGTATGAATAGAGATAATGAGCACCAAATTACATAGCCCATTTCTGCGGTTTCCTCTTCAACACTCTGTAAATAGAAGAAACAATGGCAATTTAGTTTATCTAGACAAAGTAAAACTACCCAAAAGGGCTTTCAGCAAGTGTAAATGTGCAAAGCAAAATCATTGGGTTTTTCAGGGGATTAGGTTTTCTCATTTTTGTCGAAGAAATGTGGAGCTGCAATGGAAGAACCTAGGGTTGAGAGGCGGGTTGATTGTGAAACATGTAACAAAGCCCTTTTCTGCAGACAAAGCTCGGGTTAGGTCTTTGGTTCGGTTGTGGAAAGAAGGGTTACTTTTAATCAGGTGCTCTATTTTTTTGTGATATCTTGGGTGTGCTTATTGGTTTGGTATGGGAAGGCAAAAGCCAAGACTCTTGTTGAATCGAAGCTTTTACCTTCTGTTTATTCGGTTCTGGGCGAGTATATTCAGCGCGAGCTTGATTTTGGTAAGGTTCGGCGAATTTGACCTTTGAGCATTACCTTGGAGTCTTGTTCAATTGGGCCTCATAATGAAGAGTTCTCTTGCAGGGAGGTCCCTAGTGTAAAACTAAAAGTTCTTCCATTTCCAAGTCTGAGGAGGGGGAAGATTGTGATTGATGCAGTTTTGTCTAATCCAAGTTTTGTTGGTTGTGCAAAAGAAGAATTATACCTGGTTAGGAATACCTTCTACTGACGGTAGTCTACAGAGGCACTTGTCAAGTGAAGAAGGAATTGATCATCGCATTTAAAATTACGAGGATGGCTAGAGAGGAAACAGCTGCTCAGTTTGATAAAGAGAGAGATAACGCAGCTAAGGAAGCTGCAGACATGGGTTACATTCTTTCAGAGAAAGAATCTCATACATTTGAGATTGATGTGCCGAAGGACCATGCTAGTCGTTCATCAGGATTAGCAAGCTCTGAATCATTCTTCTCTATGGTTGAGCGACTGCACTGGCGAGATGATCACTGCATGGATACAGGTATTGCGTATGATTTGAAGCATGCAGATTTAGAGAAAGCATTTGGTGTAAAAATTCCTGGTTCGGGGGATAAATTTTGGTCTAGATTTATACCAGGGCGTATAAGATATAAATTCAAGAGGAAAGCTAATGGGCAAGATAGATCTGTCACTGGTGTCGCAGCCAAAAGAAGAATTATTGAGCGCAGTGCATCAGCGGCACGTTCTTACTTCATGGGTCTATCACATGGGAGGTTTGACGATTCTAATCAGTCATCTGGAGATTATGATGTTTTGAATACTGAGACTCCTGTGGTGAAAAGTGAAGGTGATACTAGTGCCCGACCTTTATCAGGATGGGGCAGTTAACTTTGGAGGAGTGAAGAATCCTGAGCACAAAAAAGTTGAAGCTGCTGATGATTATTTGACTATTGGGGGAAAGTCAACATTGGAGGATAAAACAAAAATTGGTCCTAAGTATGAAGAAAAACCTGGAATCCATCCTTTTCCAGGCGAATATCATATTAATAGTCTCAGTGTTTTACGCGATCCATTTCTTATGACTGTAGGTAGACTGCTACGAATTAGAAATTCCAATGACAAATTTTCATCTATACCTGGTGTCATAGGATTGGCAAAAACTGATGGTTTAGATGTACATGACGGAGATTTAGGAGCTGATGAGAAAAGAAAGTGTATTCCTTCACCGGTTTAAACAGAGAATGGAAGGGCAGATGAAATATCGTGGGTGGGTGGGGTGTGTGAGTGAGTGAGTGAGGGTAAACATGGAAGTAGATTGTGGGTGGAGTGTGTGAGTAAGGGTAAATATGGAAGTTTATGGTGTGTATTAAGTAAAATATTTATTTATCAAAATATTAAGGGTGTACCTTGAGTTAGAATATGGTGTGTAAATAGAGGCACCCACACAAGAACCTTGTAAGACTTTCGGGTTGTACCATTGAAGCCCCTCAATGCCTTCTTGTTTATGAATTTGTACCCAACAAAAGCCTTGATCAAATCCTCTTTGGTAAGGAATCATTGTGATTTTTTATTTTTATTTATAAACATGCTCATGATTTTTTTGGCTCTTTCGTTTTTAATTTTGGCTGCTTTTGGCTAAAGATAAAATACTGAATTGTTTGAATTCTTGGCTTATTTTCATCTTTTTGCAATAAAATACACATTTTTACATTTCTTCAAATATTTAGAAGACCCCATGTATCATTAGATTCATGTAATTGAACTCAATTGTGTAACTTGCATTGCTACACAAATTAAAGGATTACTTAATTCACTCAAAATTGAAGTTACAGATGTATTCATATAATCCTAGCACATAACAAACTATGCAAACATGCTAATAATTCACAGATTCTTTCACAAAATACTAATCACAGCAATACTAATTTTATCATTCACACGGTAATTTCACTCCAAAAGATTTACTTTCTAATTTTTATTATTAATTTAGTTGAGTTTTGCGCATGTTACATAACTAAACATCAATGGGAAAAAAAAAAACAGGAAAAAGAAAAGTCGGTAGACAATAACAAATGGTACTTTGAAAAGTACAAATATCCATTAATTTAATTTATTATTATATTTAATTACTATTGGAGGGTGTGAGAGAAGTGACTTTTCATCAATAACAAAAACATAATACATATAATTGATTGCATATGCAGAGACTGAAATATAACATAGGACAAAATGAAAATACCAATCAGCTTCCACTTTTGTCATCCACCACAGTGAGCACATGACGTTATATGGAAACACTTTTTCCTGTGATACAAGGCCCAACTACTATTAAAATTATTTAAATTTCCTTTTTCCAGAAAAGACTTGAAAAGCTGAGATCACTGTGACCATTCAGTGAACACACATCTAATACTATAAAACGAGACAAGCTTTGGGATTAGCTCAGTATGTGAACAAATCATGCTACATTTTCAACGGTAAACAAGTCAAACTTGAACTCATTTTGAAACTTGTTCATTTTTCAAGCTAAATTTGAACAACCAACTACTTGGCATGACTTCGCTTGTTTATAGCCCTATAACATGAGCACTAGGCAAGCAAATGAATAAAGCATTCACAATCTAAAAAAATATTCATCAACAACATCAAGTTTCAAAGCTTGAATACGAATTGGCTAGAACATCTGAAGAATGAGAAACAAATAAAACTATAGTATCTAAAGTCAGTTACAAAAGAAGTGGCAATTCCTATCATTGGTAGAGATACAGACTGGAATAGCATACCTAGAACTTCCAGAGCTACTGCTTCAAATGATTATTCAGCTCTCCCTGCTGAGCCACACATGCTCCGAAGTCATAGAAACACCAAAGATTAAGTGCATGTCTATGTATCCAAGCCAAATTGCCATGTAACAGATAGCAGCGCACGACCCAACAAGCTGCAGAAGTTAGTTGCAAAAACCAGAACACGTGACAAACACAAATTACTGAAATCACTAGTCCCCATTCACACACACAAACAATAAATAAATAAATAAAATCCAACAGAAAATTTATATTTTACAAGTAATAATGGTTGATTTCATCTCAACTTAAACTCTTTGTTTTAACTAGATTCATGGCTTTTATTCCTTTCTTCAAGTTGTATTTCTCAAGTCTACATTGAAGGACAAAACCACTGTTGAATGTAACAATTTCTATGTAACAATTTCCACCTACTCCACATTAGTTAGTGCTCCATTAGTTAGTGCTATAGTTAGTGCCCCATATAGTTAGTGATCCATTAATGGTATAGTGCTCCATTATGGCTCCATTGTATCCCATTTCTCTCTATAAAAGAGAGCTCTTGTAAGAACATTATAGATCAATAAATAAAATCAATACATTAATTTCCTACATGGTATCAGAGCAGGTTTAACACCTAATATTTTCGCTTCACCGGTGGGCGGCAATCTCGCCTTTGGCCGCCCACTGGACCTCAACCTATTCCGCTGTCATCTCTATCAATACACCCCTGAGTGATCATCTCTCTCTCCCCTCAGAGCCATGCAATGACAGAGAAGAGTTTTGTGTATGAACAGCCTGACTCTGTTATCATCAGAGCCATGCCTCTGATAACGCTTTTCGCCGTCTCATTATTGGGCTTCTCAGAAATCATCGGCAAACACCTCCAGTATTCCAAGTTCTGGAATGTTAATAGCAATTCTCAGTCCATGTCCAAGAAGCAGCAGAAGCAGATCAAGCTCTCCAGCAACACCGGCATGCTCATGTTCTATGCTCCTACCTTCCTCGCCGGAGCAGCTTCCTTCTTCCTCTTCCCAGATGGTGGACTCAGGTTTCTTCTAATCAAATTGGCTCTAACCATCCATTTCTTCAAGAGGATCTTCGTGGTTCTGGACTCAGCCATTCTTGTCTCGGTTGCTTATTTCATCTCAACTGCAAGCATGATATATGTCCAACACTTGACTGAAGGGTTTCCCGAGCCACTTATTGATCTGAAATATCTAGGGGTTGTTATATTCATAGTGGGAATCTCTGGAAACTTTTACCACCATTACCTTCTTTCCAAGCTTAGGGAAAAGGGTGACAAAGGATATAAACTTCCCAAAGGAGGTCTCTTTGATCTGGTTATTTGCCCTCATTATCTCTTTGAAATTCTTGCATTTCTTGGAATTTTCTTGATCTCCCAAACACTGCTTTCGTTCTCTTGTGCTTTGGGTTCAGCTTTGTACTTGGCTGCAAGGAGTCATGTCACTAGAAAATGGTATCTCTCAAAATTTGAAAATTTCCCCAGAGAAGTCAAGGCTTTGGTTCCTTATGTTTTCTAGATCTTTGGATGGGAGTGTGAAAATTATCTTCAAGCTCAACAATATTCCGGATCTGAAACCATTACACTATCACAACAACTGTCACAACTCATAACCACCACAAACAACCACAAACCATTACTCCCACTTTACCTTTTCTTTATTTTATTTTATCTTTCCTTTTTCATTAAAAAAAAAAAAAAAAAAACATATTGCAGGTTTCCCAAAACCGTGGGCCCAGTCTTGTACTTTTATGCCATCCGCATTTAACCAACAACCTCATTTTATTCATGTCGGGGATCAAACCCGATCACCATTTTACAACCCAAAAAAAAAAAAAAACACAAACAACCGGCCTCATTTTTTCTCCTCTTCAGCTGTTCTCTTCTTTTTGCCTTTGTCTTGGCGTCCTTGCGGTCGCCTCGTGTTTCCCACGCCGAAAGCACGTTCACTTCACGTTGTTCTCAACTGTCACATATGGCGGACCTCCAAATCGAGCATCACGGTGGCCTTCCGCTTCCTTGTTTTTCGCCTTAGACACATATCTTCGCCGGGCATCATTATACATGCCCTGGAGCAGAACCAGTTGGGCGTTTAACTGTTGCACCTCGTTGTCCTACTCTGAAGTCGGTGCGACAGGTTTGAGACTGCAGTCATGGTCTCAACACATGACTTCAATGTGTAATAATTCGCCTCAATATCCGATTGTGCAGCCATTCTTTGCTCCACCGACAGCATCGGAAAGTTCAACGGAGCAAAACCAGGGGCGCTTGGTTGAGGTTCAAGGGCTATATTCTGGGTTGTGGCCTCGTTGAGGTCAGGAAAGAGAGTGAGCAGACCACAGGACGAAGAGGCTATGTTCTGGGTAGCTGAACGGGAAGAAGAGGCCATATTCAGGGTTGGTTGTAGCGTGTTACAGAGTATCTCTCTCAGAAGTGTTACAGAGAGAACGAAGAGTTTTTTAGCTGGTTTGTTCTGCGTCAGCGGCAGCCTCGCCTTGGTTTAAATAGGCAAGGCAGACACGCGTAACTCTCTCCTCTCGCCGCCAGACGACAAACCGCGTGTCCGGCGCGCCTTTTGATGGCTCGCCTTTTGATAGCTGTCGGGCACACCTTTTTATGAATTGGGCACGCCTTTTGATGGCACGCCTTTTGATCAGATTGGGCACGCCTTTTGAGGGTGCGACTTTTATGGGTCCGACAAGACTCGGTAAACTGTCCCGACTTTGATTCCGGTTAGCTCATATATGGGTCCGACCAGACTCGATAAACTGTCTCGACATGACCAGAATCGCTATTTCTAGCGGTCCGACATGACCTCAGAACTGTTTCTACATCGGTCCGATATGACCCCATAAACTATCTTCTACAACGGTCCGACATGACCCCATAAACTGTCTTCTACCTTGGTCTGCTATAACCATACGGTCTTCTACAACGGTCTGACACGACCATACAGTGTCTCCTATCCACTTTTATTTTATTTGTCAGATTATTTTTTCCTGTTTTGTTACTCTCTCCAAACTCAAGTTGGTTAGTTCCTAACCCCCTTGAGTTTGAGGGGGGCTGTTGAATGTAACAATTTCTATGTAACAATTTCCACCTACTCCACATTAGTTAGTGCTCCATTAGTTAGTGCTATAGTTAGTGCCCCATATAGTTAGTGATATAGTTAGTGATCCATTAATGGTATAGTGCTCCATTATGGCTCCATTGTATCCCATTTCTCTCTATAAAAGAGAGCTCTTGTAAGAACATTATAGATCAATAAATAAAATCAATACATTAATTTCCTACAACCACCACCACCGACTCCTACATCGAACCTCTCGGTTGGTTCAGTAAATCAAATGGCAACAATCATGGGCAATTGAGATTAGCATTGGTAGCACATCATGAGCCATGAACCAAAGAAAGATTTTTAACTCAGAAGGGAGTTTCCTGTTTAAAATCAAAGAAAAATTTTGATGCTTTCATAATACAAGCCAAAACAGAGCTAATAAACAAATGGAAAGGTAACTGAAGATGATGAAGTAGTAAATTATGTTAGATAGCCTAAGTGACTATTAGTTAGTTTAGGTGTCAAATTATGTTAGTAGGTTGCAGAGGGATAGAAGTAACTTGAAAAAATGGACTAGGCTGTGGCAAAAGGGAACTACGCTGTGGAATGGCAGCACTGGACAGTGGACCTGCAGAATTGAGCTGTAGAGTTGGAGGCTACAGGGCAACATACCTGGGCAGCAGGACAACAGAACTGGGCTGCTGGACAGAAAAACTAGGCTGCAGAGCAGCAGAACCTGGGTGAGCAGTAAAACTGGGCTGTTTAGAAGTATGTCTAAGCAGTAAGGATCAAGATTTGCATATTTATTTTAATAGTAAGCTGGTTCTTTTTTTTTTTTAAATCTATTGCAATGTATCTATTTATTCTTGCAGTTCATAGGATTCCTTGAGCCATACATAAAGGATGGCCACTCAAAAGGATGGAAGCACTAGCTTTACTGAAGGAGATATACTCTTGGCTTCCTCAATATGTAAGAGCATGCCTTCTAATTCAATGCTAAGTGAGTGATGTTCTAGTTTTTTTTTCTGAAATTAATATATTATTAGTATATTATATATGAATGAAGAATCTAATTCAACAATACTATTACTGATGATGGAGCCATATATGGTGTTGGGTCGATACTTCGGAGAATAATTTTGAGGGAGCTAAAATGATGAATTTGATGATGACGTATTGATGAAGATGAGAGTGATTGGGAATTCTGCTCCAAAGAATGATGCTTTGGAAAGTATATCTTTGCAGGCCACTCTATTTTACGGGTTCCTATCGGACAAAGATTGCATAAAATTACTCATTAAATTTAAAAAGAATCAAATGTAGATAAAAGAGTCAACAAGAAAGTTGCTCTGATTTGCATTTGAACAAGCAAGAAGAACCTTATCAATTGAGCATTATAGTCCCACTATGATTCATGAGATTTGATCATATCTTGTAATTTAAAGAGTAAATACGAATGTGAAACATCTCATCAAGGCTTGTTAGTCTCACTGTTTCTAAGAAACAACAAAGTCACCAGTAGCAGGTTGTGGAGTTTGCACATATTCTATTCTCCTGTTATAATTAATTATGGTGATTTATATGATAACTGTCTTTAAGCAGGAAGAAATTGCAATTAAAGAAACTTGTTTCCTTATTAGCTGCACCAAAAACCATTGGCTGAGCCTCCTCATGTTCTTAGGACAAACAAATACAATCAACACTCTTTAATTGAGCAAAGCATTGTGAAAATTTAGATAATAGCATGCCAATAATCAAATATCCACTTAAACAAGAAAACAATCAAAATAAGGTAGTTGAAAGAAAGATCAGTAGATGGATCTACACAATCACAATCCACATAATACCAGCTAATGGATTTTGAATGCACTAGTTAAGAACAAAGCCACTGTTTTAGCAAACGTAATTCAAATGTTGAACTTATGATCATAAAATTGCTACTGTCTTGCCAGCAAGACCAACAAGAAGATAAGCAATACACTCCTGAATAATTGTAATTTACTCAGATGAAAACAAATTTGAGTAATAGTACTTGTCTACTAATCTAAAAAAGATATTTGTCAATGTCCTTATCATCACTAAATTAAATCACTATTCCTGTTAGAACTTACAAGTTCCATGAAGGACCCTCCAACAAACTACATTGGTTTAGTTCCAATAAAATGTGAAAGGCTTGTATGTATGAGATAAAAATCACAATCATTGGGTGTACTTGCTTGCAAATGAGATGGCCAATCCACATGTTTGACAAACCAATTGAAAACTCAGTGTATACTCCATTTATGAATCTATCAAACATCCTACTATCCCCTAAATTCTGCTTAAATACATATATCATATATGCATTAATCACCTATGGAATTAATTGATTTGGTTTCACCCTCACAACATAGATTTAAGAAAAAGTCTCAATTAAACAGCAGTAAAGGAATTGAAGAATTCAGATAAGAGCTCACTGTAAATGCCATAATAGCACTGGAAAGAGCGAGAAACCCATACTTAGCCACGCCTTTAGATAACCCAATAAACATATTGGCAACCCCTTATGGACGTACATAAAATACATTTATCTATAATTTACATGTGCCCTTGATCTTTGTTTTTTAGTAAATTTGCTACATTTAATGTTTCCTGTTAATTGCATATAAAGCAAATAACATGAACGAGTCATTAACTTAACAAGTCTATATTCAAGCATGCATTTCTTCATAACCTATGAAGCACGGACACGGACACGCGACACGACACGGACACGCAAAAATGCAAATTTTCAAAAAATAGGGGACACGACACGCCGGGGACACGTTCAATATATATAATTAATTTTATTTATTATATGTCATAAAATTATTTAAAAAAATCAAATAAAGGTAATAAAATATACAAAATAACACTATTAAAATTATAAAAAATAAACATTTAATTGATTTAAACTACCACCCGTAGCCATTATTTCAGAATTAATAATTGGTCCCTATAATAAAATTAATAAACATACATTATTAAAATTATATCCTCAAATAATAGAAAAGAAAAAATAAAATCAGAATATAAAAAAAATAAAAGAAAAGAAAAAATAAAATAAAACAAAATCAGAATCAGAATCAGAATTAAAGAAAAAGAAAAGAAAAAATTAAATTAATAAAAGAAAAAAAATAAAATCAAAAAATAAAATCAAAATCAAAATAAAAGGAAAAAAAATGAAATAAAAGAAAGAAGAGGCTGAGATAGAGAGAGAGAGAGCGCTATCGAAGAGAGAGAAATAAAAGAAAGAAGAGGCTGAGACAGAGAGAGGGAGCTATCGAACAGAGAGGGAGCGATCGAAGAAGAGTCGTACCTTAACGAAGTAGAAAATCGACTGAAGATCGCACAAAGAAGATCGTAGACCAATGACAGCCGACCGACGACAGACGACCGACGAGGAGCAACGATCTACGAGAGAAGACAAACGACGAAGTCAAGTCCTTTCTCTTTCTCACCCTTTCTCTGCTGTTTATCTTCTATTCGAAAGTTGATTCGAAGAGATTAGGGCGAATAGTAATTTGATCTGTTTTTGGTTATTTTCAAATTGACCCCAAAAATTTTAGTAAACTATGAAATTGCCCCCGCGCGTGTCCTAAACGTGTCTATAACGTGTCCACAACGTGTCCGGATGTAAAAAAATTAAAAAAAAATTGGGACACTCTCCCATGCGTGTCGGACACGTGTCCACCGCGTGTCCGACGCGTGTCCGTGTCCGACACGTGTCTGACACTGGTACGGAGCCCTCGGAGAGGTGTCCGTGCTTCATAGTTCATAACCAATCCAAAGAAATAATATATGAGACACTGCGTGTCTCAGTAGTTTTCAAAATTAGGAAAAACAACAAAATTAGTTTCGAAAATTAGGGAAAACAAAGATAGAAAAACAGAGAATGAGTAGTAGGTTACACTGGAAAAGAATGTGATGAGTACTGGTGGTGCTATCCATGGTTGATATGGTTCTTCCAATCCCAAGTGAGACCAATGTTAGTCAAACATATATAAGAGTGATATGTATGGGCAACCTCAACCATAAAGTAAATGGTGGCTTTTGGGTATAGTATATTTATATATGGATTAACTACTTTCAAAAGCTAAGTGAATCAGAAAAGAATCCAAATGTGGCAGTTTTCTGTTATATCTCTATTAATTTGACTACAAATCTTAGTTGCAGGAATCGTCCTAACAGGTGACGAATCTCCCTAAGAAACGTGATTCCGCACTTCTTAGAAAGAAACGTGTAGGAATCGCGTTTCCCTAGAGAGAGAAACGCGATCCTAGCCGAGATGGGATCGTTGGTGAAGAAGAACAAAAACCCTAGCTCGGCGAGGAGAGAGAGACAGAGGAGAGAGAGTGTGAAGGAAGAGAGTGAGAAGACAAACCTTCGACTCAGTCGTCGTCGTCGTCGAACATCCAGTTGACTCGATGTATCGATCGAACCTTCGCCGTCGTCGTCGAACATCCAGTTGACTCGAAGCATCGATCGAGCCTTCGACTCCAGTCGTCTCTCTCGCTCGCATCCAGTTCGTCTCTCGCTCGCATCCAGTTCGTCTTCGTCATCGAACATCCAGTTCGACTCCAGCCTCTGTCTCGCATCTGTCTCGCGTCTGTCTCTCTGTGTTTGCTGGCTCTGTCCAGCCCTCTCTCTTATCTCTTATATTATATTATATATATATATATAAGGAGTATATATAAGATAATATATATAAAATCATATATATTAATAATATTACTAAAATCATATTAATAATATTAATAAAATCATATTATTTTGTAAATATATATAACATAATAAAATATATAAAAATATTAATATATATAATCTTTATAATATATTTACATAAAAAAAACATTAACACATACAAATATAATATATATATATATGTGAGTATATATTACACATATTAATTAAAAAAAACACACACACACATATATGTAAAATAAAATAAAAATAAATTAACAATAACACATTACTTAAAAAATATAATAAATAAATAAAATAATTAATGTGTATTAAAATAAAAGTATTTATAAAAAAACTTCTAATGTGTATTAAAATATATATATATATATTACCGCTTCCCGAGGCGCTCCCAACCTAAGAAACTTCTATCGGCTCACGCTTCCCCGCTCCCGCCCCCGCTCCCGCTTCATGCAACTAAGCTACAAATCATTAAAATGTTGAAGATTTTGTTTTATTTTTGATAGGAATATTGTATCATCAGAATTTGGCAATTAAGAGAATGAATCCAGATTGATTAACTGAACTCTCTCAGCTAGCTTTTTGCAAATTACAAAGAATAAACATATAAATATGTAATATCATTTGTTTTTTAGAGAAAGAGCTGTATAAATCATCCTTGACAAATAAATAAACAAATAAATAAACTAACAACCAAAAAGATTTTTGCAAGGTCAAAACCATCAGTGTTCAAATGGTTACTATTGCAACCACCAAAGGAGAAACTGTTGTTAACTTTATTGTAAAATAACTAAAAGATTAGTTTATTATTTATTTATTTATTATTAAGAGGAGTTACTAGTCTTCATGATATCTCTCATTCAAAATCGTTGAAAAAGGCGAATTGTGGTGGCTTGTCTTTTTAAAATTTTATCAGTAAATTTTTTTATTTTTTATTTTTGGTGAATGTGCACATGACTATACAGCACATTTCCACATTGTTTCCTCATCACTTTGTAATTGCTCGTTTATTTATATTTTGATTTCTCAGCAATTATTTGAAATATAAGAGTTAGTTAAAAAGTTAATTTATTAGCTAAATTTCTAATCCTACAATTTTCTCAGCAGTTATAGATCTAAATAATCACAGTAAACAAAAAAAGAAACATCTAATCTTGTTGAATCCACACGCTCAGATGCAATGCATACATATAATAGCTTTGGAAACTCCTTTGCAAAGGCTCAGCCGATGGTGACATCAACAAATCCCAGAGGCGATTCCTAGTCAATTTTGTCAGGTGGTGTGGTGAGGGGCTTAATGTATTTTTTCGCACAAAAAATTCTAATCAATTCACTGGGAGAATCTTATCTGTTCCTAAGCTTGCTTAAGTCTATAAAATGTTTCATTTCACAAAAACCAATTATCTTAACCAATTTTGTCCTAAATTTGTTTGCATTTTTACTAGTTTACTGATATTGTAAAGATTGTTGGCAAGACCGGATATCATCATTTAATATGGTTTCCAAAACCTAGATAGAATATTTTGAAAGCAAATCACAAATAACTTTAATCTAACAACATTTTCTTTATGCAAATATCGAGCCACTTTAAGCATCTATAGTTTCCTTGTCCATAGAATATTTTGAAAGCAAATCACAAATGCTTCCAATATATACTCTCAACACACAAATTCACATTTATTTCTTACACGGTTCCATTTATTTGGTTTTGTTATTTTAAGTGTGTGTATATAACACATGTAGCTACAAAACTAAACAAAGGCAAATTAGGTGGAGAAACACCTTTTTTTTTTCCATAACACTCGAGATTGAATTAAAGATTTCTGCATACTTGAATTTGAAATTAACGAAATCCCTAGCATCAGAATTCAAAAGACTTGCAATCATTTTCTCATACTTTCTCAGCAATCAAACAGTTGTAAAAACAAAAACTGGGTTTCTAGAAAGAGATAGATACCTTCCAACACAGTCCCTGAGAATCTGCTCGGTTTTCTCACACTTTCTGATGAATTTGCCGAGCTCGACTTCTTCGGTTGTGCAGTGCGATTTGACGATCTTTGTGGTGGAGCATCGATCGTCAGATCTAGGGTTTGAATTATCCTCCTCGGCTTCGTCCTTCTTCCACGCCCAACCCATTCCAAATTCAAGATTGCAAATCGCAGTTGCACTTGCAGTATTGAATTCAAATGCTGGCATCTATGGATGAGGTAATTAAATATCGGCCAATTAGGGAAAACAAACACAGAAAAACAGAGAAATTGAGTGTGAAAGAGAGGACCCATACCTGAAAACAGAAAAAATAGATAAATAATCGAATAAGCGACACCGGCGGCGCTGACGATTGCTCAGAGGAGAACGCGGTGACGTCGGTAGCGGCACTGAAGGAGGAGAACAAGCTGAAGGAGGAGAAGGGGGGGGCTGAAGGCAGTGTTTTGCAAGAGAGAAATTAAAGGAAAACTGAAGCACCCAAAAACAAAAAAAAAAGGGGAGAGGGGGTAATTAGTGGGTTCTTTTTTTCATTCTGTCAATATCTCTAAGTTTTCCTCCAAAATTAATTTTTTCACCAAAAATTTTCAAACATTAAAATTATTGGCAACAAAAATATATTTTTTATTAAATAGTTTCAAAATATTTAAAATTAATTTTTTTAAATATTTAAAATTATTTGTAACGAAAATATATTTTTTATTAATAATTTTAGGATAAATTTAAAACACAACCCTTGAGGTTTGTTTGAAATATAAATTGCCCCCTGTGGTTCTAAAAATTACATCCCGCCCATTGAGGTTTTTAATTTCATAATGAATAACCCCTTTTATTAATAACACATCAAATTAATTAATAATTTTTAATGATGTTAATATTTTATTTTAATTAATAATTCAGGTAATTTTATTATTATATAGGGCAGTGGTTAAGAATTTTATTTTTTCAATTAATTCTAATAAATAAAAAAATTTGACACTGGGGTGTTTGTAATTTTTCAAACCATAGGTGACCATTCGTATTTTAAGTAAACTTCAGGGGGTGCATTTGTAATTTACTCATAATTTTATAATTGGTGACAAATTTTTTTCTCACCAAAAATCTCAAAATTTTGGTGTCACCCAAAAAAATTAGAGGAAAACTTTTAGTGACGAAATTTAATTTTTTTCTCACCTAAAAAGAAGTATTTATTGACGAAAATAAATTTTGACACCTAATATTTTTACTTTTTTATTATATGTGACAAAATTTCATAATTCGTCACGGATTATTCTTATTTAGTGATGAAATTTATTTTCTTCACTACTTTTCATCACCATAGATTACTTAAAGAGTTAATTAACTTGTGTTTTGTTTGAAGAGAGAGAGGAGAACTGATAAAAAAAAAAAAAAAAAAAAGCAAAAAAGCTTAGTAGTCTATTTTTTTTCATTACCGTCTAATATGTCAAAATTTTCCCTCAAAATTAGTGACAAAATAATTTCCTCACTAAAAAGTCTCAAAATATTAAAAATTATTAGTGACAAAAATATATTTCTCACCAAATAGTCTTAAAATATTTAAAATCAAGTTTATCAAAAAATATATATATATAAAATTATTAGTGACGAAAATATATTCCTCACTAATAATTTTATAATTAGTGACAATTTTTTTTTTCACCAAAAGTCTCAAAATTTTAGCGCCATCCAAAAAAAATTAGCGGGAAAACTTTCGGTGACAAAACTTAATTTTTCCTCACCTAAAAAAAAGTATTTGTTGACGAAAATAAAATTTGTCACCTATTATTTTTATTTTTTTATTATATGTGACAAAATTTTATAATTCGTCACGAATTATTCTTATTTAGTGATGAAATTTATTTTCTTCACTACTTTTCGTCACCATAGGTTACTCTAGAACAATCTTGAGAAGCAACGATTCAAATGAACCCTTTGGAACAATCTTCAAAAGCCATCTCTCTCTCTATCTATCCATCTCTCTAGAACAATCAATTCGACTATCTCTCTATTTATCTCTCTTTCTCTCTCCATACCAGAACTAGACACTTTGCCTAGTTTCTCCTTCTCTCTCACCGTCTTCATCTCTCTCATTCTCTCTCACCGTCTCCATTCTTCCTTACTCACTCTCTCCCCACAACTACAGGAACCATCATCAACGCAACTAGCAAAACCATCACCACATCCACTGCTAATCCCCAACCCTTAAACCCCAAATTTTCTTCTTTCTTCTCCAACCCTCTTCTCCACCACAACCCCCCCAGCCTCTCACTTTCTTCTCACCGTATTCCTCTTCGATGTCTCATTTCCCTCCTTTCTAAACCCTCTTCTCCAACGATCGAAACCCTAACCCTAACCAAAATGATCCTCTCTCCCCCTCTTTGATCTACCTTTATTTCTGTTCTAAACCTCTTCTCCAACAATTCCTTTCTCTAAAAAATGATCCAAACCCGAAACCCTAATGAAGACCATCCAAAGAAGATGAAAAAGGTCAACCCGAAATTGTAATGAAGATGATCCAAACATGAAGATGAACAAGCTGAAGCCAAAATCCTCTTCAAATTGCAGGTATTTTTTTTATGATATTATCTTGCTGATAAATGGAGTAGAATTGATAGGGTGCTAGTGGATCCTAAATGGTTGGAGGTGTTTAACTTAAAGCTTTGGGGCCTCCCAAGGCTCGTTTCTGATCGCTGCCCCCTTTTGCTTATGGAGGATGAAAGAGATTGGGGTCCCAAGCCTTTTCGAACCATCAATGCTTGGAATATCCACCCTCTTTTTCCAATTTTTGTGGGGAAGACCTGGAAGGAGGTAGAAGTTACAAGTTGGGCAGGGTTTGTTCTGCAGAAAAAGTTAAAACTATTGAAGCTAGAGTTAAAGAAATGGCACAAAGAGGTTTTTGGGTGTGTGACTGCGAAGCTAAAACAAGCTGAAGAGGAACTGCACCTCCTAGATCTTGCTGCCGAATCTAGAGACTTAGATGATGTAGAGAAAGCTAGAAGTAGAGTTGCCAGGGAACAAGTTTGGAGGCTTAGTAGAATGGTCGAACAGCTGCAGGCTTCCTTCCTTTGGGGAGGATCCGCGTCTAGAAAACCAATCCACATGGTTAGATGGGATGAAGTAACAAAGAGTGTCAAGCAGGGTGGGCTAGGCATCAAGAGAGTTAGGTTGGTCAATGATTGTTTGCTACTCAAGTGGTGGTGGAGGTTTGGAAAAGAAAAAAACACTTTGTGGAAAAAGATTATTTGCAGCAAATATAACCTGGATGTCAAAAGCTGGTACCCCTCTTCTACCCCCAGTACCAAGCACTCACGTGTGTGGAAAGGAATCATCTCCATACCTGAGAGGAGAAGCAATCTGCTAATGTTCTTTTCTAGCAATGTTCAGGTTAAGGTAGGGGATGGTCGCAGGATTAAATTCTGGAAGGACAAATGGTTTAACAATTTATGCTTAAAAGATGAATTTCCCATTCTGTTCAGATTGGTGTTGGATAAGGACGAAACCCTCAGATCAATTTATGACAGGAAGGTTGCCTCAGGGGATTGGAATTTTAATTTGAGGAGAAGTTTGTTTGAGTGGGAAGCTTCGGAAGTTAGTAGACTCAAAGTATTGTTACAGCCTGTCATTGGCCTAGGTGATGATCAGGAGGATACTATTTCCTGGCTGGCTGCAAGTTCGGGGCAGTTCTCTGTCTCCTCTGCTTACAAAAGTGATGTCGTTTCCCTTGATCCTCTCCGTAGTACTTGGAAGTTGGTTTGGAACAATCTTGCTCCTCCAAAGGTTCAATTCTTCTGTTGGTTGGCTTGGAAAAACAGAGCCAAAACAGCAGATTTTCTTCAGAAGATTGGCGTCCTTCAGGCTGATGTTCCAGTCCTCTGTGTTTTCTGTAAAGTGGAGAACGAAACTCTTTGCCATGTACTGTTGCACTGCAATTTTGCTTGGAAGGTTTGGGCTGCTTTGTTGAATTGGTGGGAGTTTCAAGGGGCTCTTCCAGGTTCTATAGAAGCTGCTTTACATTGGTGGGATTGGCACAACCTGAACAAGAAGGAAAAAATGCTTTCGATGGTGACCCCTCTGGTTATTATTTGGTCTCTTTGGAAGGCCAGGAATGAGTGCATCTTCCAATCTATCACTCCTAAGTTGGGGGACTTGTGTGAGTTGATTAAGTCTAGAGTTGTTCTTTGGCTTAACCACAAATTCAAGGATTTCCACTTCTCATTGCATGACTATTTGTTCAACTTCAGACAAATCAGACGCAGTTTGGGGAGTAAACTTTGCTCTGGCGTTTGTGTGTGAGCAGCTCTGCATCTGCTTGTGCTCTGCTTGGCAAGGACTCTGCTGCTTGGTTTGGAGTCTGCTGCGGTTCCGCTGGTTGTCTCAATGCATTATCTGGACTGAGTTCTTCTGCATTTGTGTTCTTTTGCATCAGCATCTGCATCTGGAAGGGGATTTTCTTCTCAATCTTAAGCAAGTTAGAAGCTGCATTTCAGGAAGGAGTGTGTAATGGCCCTTGTCTGTCTGCTGCTCTCCATTGGCTGTCTGCTGGTTTCTGGTCTGGGTTTGGTCTGCCTAGGGTGGATTGGTTTATTCTCAGTGTCTGCTTCTGAACATCATCAGTTGGTGTCTGCTTCTGATCATCTTCAGGCTGCGGCTGCTTTTGGTGTTAAGTTGAGGGTTGCATCTGAGCGTATTCTGCTCTGTTGAATCATCTCCAGGCTGTGGATGTTCTTGATTTTCAGTTGGGGATTTTCTGGTCACTCTTAGACAAGTTAGATGCTGCATTACAGGGAGAAGTTTGTAATGTGTCTTAATTGTCTGCTATTTTCCTTGGAGTTTACTTGTATCCCTTGTTGTGGTTGATGATCTGTTCAAAGTTGGTTGGTCTTTTGAGGTTGCTGTCCGGTTGGGTGAACCTCTTGCTGTTTCAGGGTGAGCTTCAGATTGGTATGCTCAGGTCTGCTAGTGTTGGGTTGTGAGCTTCAGATTATGCTGTTCTGGGCTACTGTTCTTGGTCTGCTTTGTTTTTTCTGCTTCAGATGGAGTCTGGGTGTGCAGGTTCTTGGCTCTACCTTGTTCTGTGCAGGTTCTTCTGCCTTGTTTTGCTTCTCTTCTTCCTTGTTCTTTCTGTTGCTTTCGGTTTGGTTCCTCCCCAAACCCCTCCCTCTCCTTTTTGATGTATTCTCATCTTGTATGGTTTGATTATCATCAATAAAGGTTTCTCTTGGCTGTTTCAAAAAAATATATATATATAAGGTCATAGTCAAATATTCTTTAAAATATAAACAAACATATCCATGGGTTTTCTTTTAAGGAAATAAGGTTCAGAAATAAAACTACGTAACTGAAACCTTTATAAAACATAACTTTTATTAATATACTAATAAAACCATTGCTCCCAAATAATAATTCCCAATTAGTCCTATAATCCAATGCCAAATTAAATTTTTATATATTTATTTATTTAATAGTCTATCATTACATGCCACAATAATTATGTACAACTCTAAATATTTATGTGTACTTAATTAAACGTTCGGGGTGTCACATTTCCCCCCTCCTAATTAGAAGTTTGTCCCCAAACTTGACGTACCTTAACTTTCAAAGAGGTGTGGGTATTTAGCTCGCATTTGTTCTTCAGTTTCCCATGTAGCTTCTTCGATATGATGATTTCGTCATAAGACCTTTACCAGTGGTATGGTCTTGTTTCGGAGAATTTGATCACGATGATCGAGAATCTGCACTAGTTGTTCTTCGTAAGAGAGATCTTCTCGCACTTCCAAGTTCTCATAGTTGATGACATGTTCTGGATCTCGGAGATACCGTCGGAGCATTGAAACATGAAATACGTTGTGGATATTAGATAGCTCAGGAGGTAATGCAAGGCGATAGGCTACAGGACCAATTCTTTCCAGTATCTCGAATGGCCCGATGTAACGTGGGTTTAGCTTTCCGCGCTTTTCGAATCGGATCAATCCTCTTGTTGGGAGATTTTGAGAAACACATGATCTCCTACTTGAAATTCCAAGTCTCGTCTCCGAGTATCTGCATAGCTTTTTTGGCGACTCTGAGCAGTACGAATCTATTGTTGGATGAGTTGGATTTTCTCACTTGTGATTTGTACGATTTCGGGGCCTAACAATTTCCTGTCCCCGACTTCTGTCCAGCACAGGGGCTATCAACATCTCCTTCCATACAGAGCTTCGTATGGTGCCATTCCAATGCTTGCCTGATAGCTGTTGTTATAGGCGAATTCCACCAAAGGTAGGTGCTCATCCCAGTTACCTTTGAGGTCTAACACGTATACACGTAACATGTCTTCCAACATCTGGATTGTTCTTTCGGATTGCCCATCGGTTTATGGATGATAGGTCGTACTGAACTTCAGTGTAGTTCCCAAAGCGTCTTGCAATTTATTCTAGAAGTGAGACACGAAACGAGGTTCTCGGTCAGACACGATTGAAACTGGGATACCATGCAACCGAATAATCTCTTTGATATATAAGGTGGCAAACTTATTCAGGGGGTATATGATTTTGATTGGTAGAAAGTGCGCTGACTTTGTCAATCGTTCCACTATGACCCATATTGCATCATTCTTTGAAAATGACTTTGGTAACCCGACCACGAAGTCTATAGTAATGTGTTCCCATTTCCATTCAGGAATAGGGAGTGGTTATAGCAGCCCTGCAGGTCTCTGATGTTCTGCTTTAACATGCTGACAATGCAGACATTTGGAAACATGGCTTGCTATATCTCTCTTCATTCTGGTCCACCAGTATTGTTCCTTCAGATCATGATACATCTTTGTGTTGCCAAGGTCGACTGCAAAACTTGAGTTATGAGCTTCCTCCAGTATCTTCTTCTTGAGTTTCGGGATGTCGGGTATGCAAATTCGATTTCGAAATTTCAGTATCCCATTGCTTATAATGAAATCAGGATCAGGCATGTTTCCTTGTTCCTCATACCTTTTCTTCAAGAGTTTATCTTCCCATTGGCGTGATTTAATTTCTTCAATCAATGTAGACTCCATAGTTACATTGGCGAGCAACCCATTGACCTTGCGAGAAACGAGAGTGCATGCCAATCTTCTCGTTGACTTTCGGCTTAGTGCGTCTGCTACCACGTTAGCTTTGCCCGGATGGTGATGGATTTCTATATCGTAGTCTTTCATAAATTCCAACCATCGCCGTTGCCTCATATTCAGTTCCTTCTGTGTGAATAGATATTTTAGACTCTTGTGGTCAGTATAAATTTCGCAGGTTGTACCGTAGAGATAATGATGCCAGATTTTGAGAGCAAAGATCACCGCAGCCAATTCCAAATCGTGAGTCGGGTAGTTCTTCTCATGAGTCTTCAATTGTCGTGACGCATAAGCAATGACTTTTTCGTCTTGCATGAGAACGTAACCCAACCCATTGTATGAGGCATCACTATAAATTACGAACCCATCTGCTCCGGTAGGGAGTGCTAGTATAGGGGCTGACACAAGTCGACCTTTTAATTCTTGAAAGCAACGCTCCTGTTTATCAGTCCATTCAAAGGGTGTGTTCTTCTGAGTTAGCTGGGTCAAGGGCGATGCTATCTTTGAGAAATCTTGCACGAAGCATCAAAAATAGCCCGCTAGACCCAAGAAACTTCGGATTTCTGACACATTAGTAGGTCGTGGCCAGTCTACGATTGCTGTAACTTTTTGGAGGTCAATCGAGATGCCGTCTTTGTTAATGATGTGACCGAGAAAGTGTACACTAGTGATCCAGAATTTGCATTTCTTCAACTTGGCATAGAGTATATGATCACGCAGTGTTTGTAGAACTATTCGCAAGTGCCGCTCATGAGCTTCTGGTGACTTGGAGTATATGAGGATGTCGTCAATGAAGACAATGACGAACTCATCAAGATAGAGTTTGAACACTCTATTCATGAGGTCCATGAAGGCTGCTGGGGCATTTGTGACGCCAAAAGGCATGACGAGAAATTTATAGTCCCCGTAACGAGTTCTGAAGGCAGTCTTTTCAATTCTTTCCATTTTAACCTTTAGTTGATGGTAGCCAGAACGTAAGTCAATTTTGGAAAATACTTGTGCGCCTTGAAGTTGATCGAACAAGTCATCGATTCACGGCAGAGGATATCGATTCTTGATGGTGACCTTGTGTAGCTCCCAGTAATCGATGCATAATCTCATCGTGCCATCCTTTTTCTTCACGAACAATACTAGAGCTCCCCAAGGTGAGGTACTAGGTCGGATAAAACCTTTGTCCAAGAGTTCCTGGAGTTGAGTCTTTAGCTCTTTCAATTCTGTCATCGACATACAATAAGGAGTTTTTGATATAGGCTGCGTGCCAGGTTAGGTTTCAATAGTGAATTCGATCTCCCAATCAACTGGAATACCATGTAGATCTTCAAGAAAGACATCCGAGAATTCTCGAACTACAGGAATTACATCAACAGTAGTGGCCTCTTTTTGTGTATCAATCACATAACAAATATAACTACCACAACCCTTTCTTAGAAGTCGTTGGGCCGCCATGGAGGATATGATACAGGAAGGGTTAGAAATTTCAGTCCCATCAAAGATAATTTCGGGTTGGTTTGGTAACTTGAGGGAGACCTTTTTGGCTTTACAATCAATAGAGGCGTGGTTGGTAGCCAACCAATCCATACCTAAGATTACATCAAAGTTTCCAATGTGGAGGGAAATCAAGTCTACATATAAGGTTTTGCCTTTTAGGAATACAACACAAGATCTGTACACATCAGCACTATAGGTAGACTTACCAGAAGGAAAAAGACACAGACAATGTATATCCTAATGGTTCGGGTATTGATGTCAATTTGGCAGCAAAGTGGGGTGCAACAAAAGAATGAGTTGACCCAGAGTCAATAAGGATATGAGCTAAAAGACCACAGATAGAAAGTGTACCTGACACAACATTCTCGATAACTTCTAGTTTTCCAGGTACCAAGGCGAAAGCCCGACCTTGGCAGGTTTGGTCCTTCTTTTCTCTTCCAGATCCCGCGGGACTCCTGATTGGGCCAGAGGGGCTGGTTATAGGATTAACCATCTTTAGACAATCCCTTAGCAAGTGGCCAAACTGTGCGCATCTAAAACATGCTCCCGTGTCTCGATGGCATTGTCCCCAATGAACCCTCCCACAAGTGAGGCAATTTGGAATAGTGTCACCTCGGGGGTTGGTAGGACCTTGGTGGCCTGAGCCGGTTGTGCCCATGTTCACTTTTTTATGAGGTGCAACACTGGGTCTTATGTTATCTCTTTCCCAGAACCGCTTCTTGTAGCTTGGTTCTCCAGAACGCGAGGCTTTAATTCCCTTTTTTGCTATGTACGCCCGGTCCACCACTTCTGCGTAGGTTGGCAATTTCAAGACTTCAAGCCTATCTTTAATTCCAGCATCTAATCCTGCTTCAAATTTTCTTGCTTTTCGAGTTTTGGTGGGGATGACATATGTTGCAAACCGAGCAAGTTGTGTGAACTTGCTCTCATATTCAGCTACCGTCATGGTTCCTTGCTTAAGATGTATGAATTCAGATGCCTTCTGTTCCCACAATGAATCTGGAAAGTATTTTTCGTAGAATACTTCCAAGAATCTTGCCCAAGTCATAATTTCTTCTTTGGCCAGAGTGAGAAGCCACCATTCTTGTGTATTGTCTTTGAAAGTGAAAGTGGCGAAAGTTACCTTTTGCCTCTCGGTGCAAGGTAGGGCACGAAAAATCTTTTTCATGTCTTTAATCCAAGTGCCTGCTACCATTGGGTCTGGGCCGCCAGTAAATGTGGTGGGTTTCTGATCCTGGAACTGTTTTATGGTAATCAGCCCTTCGTGCCGTCCCGGCGTCCCATTGTTGATGTTAGCTTGCAAGGTTTGTAGAAAACTAGCAACCGCTCTTTCCATTACTCTTTCCATCGATTCCATACCACTAACTGATGACTCACTTCCATTACCATTAGCCATTCTACAAATAATAAACGAGGTATTATATTTTCAACGCAGCATATATATAGCATAACATGTAGTACACTTTATATTTATATAAACTGCCAACATTACACATTTTTTATTTATTTATTTTACAATTCATATTACATTAGTCAGAATATGTTGGTGTCCCATCCCTGTGGTAAACAAAACAAAAGTCAACAAAAAGGGGATTAGAACATATCAAGATCAGCATACAAAAGATTTTCTACTAGCCAGATCTAGAGTAATGGATCAGATGGGCCGAAAAACCAGGGGAAATAGTGCTGCATAAAAAGCTCAAACTCCCACCCCAACTGGATTACACCAAAACACACCCATGCTATCTGGACCGTGAAAATGAGGATAGACCGTATATGACCCACAAATGCCCGGTCAACAATCCAAACAGGTGTCTCAACATATGACAGGTCATTTTCGAAGTCAACATTTTGCATATTAATGATCTCTAGTGGGTTTGGGACTGTGGTGAAAATGTAATCCTCGGGGTACACGTTCCCCCTTCTGGCTGCAAACTCTAGGGGTAGAGGCCCTATAATATAATGCGGGCGGTCATGACCCGGGGCGACGCCAAGGATGCGAGATGGTCCGAGAAAACGTCTGCGTGTATGGGCAAGGCTGTGCCTCCATAATAGGTGTGGAACGTCAGTAGGGTCAACCTGGATATAAATTGGCCGTCCCATCAACCGGCCAAGACCTGCGTGTAATTCCCTGACTATCTCCTCAGAATCTCCCCATCCCTCAAGTGAGGCGGGGGCGGGGGCGGGGGCAGGGTG
Organism: Camellia lanceoleosa; assembly: GCA_025200525.1. Classification (NCBI taxonomy): domain Eukaryota; kingdom Viridiplantae; phylum Streptophyta; class Magnoliopsida; order Ericales; family Theaceae; genus Camellia; species Camellia lanceoleosa. Next base: position 1,194,364 of record JANUSC010000016.1, on the reverse strand, counting down.
TTCAGCTGAGATTTCATCTAAGTTGATGGCCTGGAGGTCATTCCAAAAAGCATCATCAAGGTAAATCTCTGACATCCTACAACATCAGAATAAACGTGAGATTTTACACAGGAAAACTAACATCACATGTAAATATTTATTATTATTTTATTTTATTTTGATTTTGATTTTACCATATATATATATATATATATTTGAACCTGGCTCTGATACCACATTTGTTACGACCCAACCCCAGGGGCTTAGAGTTGGAACCGTGACTTAGTAACTTTCTTATTCGAAGCAAATTAAGTTGCACAAGCAAAAATAATTAAACAGAAATTTTACTACATTTTGCTAAAAAAAAAAAAAAAAGAAATACATTTATAGGGCTTTCATTATTTTCTTATTCAGTGACCAGTCCCGAATAGAAACAAAAGGAAGCAAAAATATAAAAAAGAAAGATAAAATAGTGGTTCAACAACAGTCCATGAGCAGGTTTCATTTTGTAGGGTTATGGATTTCCCTTACATCTCATCACCTGAAAGGGTAACAGCTATAAGCATACAGCAAAGTGAGAAATATTATACCAAGAGTGTAGGGAATAAAATAACCATAGATAATGAGTAGGCTAAAATATTTGCATAATTTAATTTAAAATGACAATTTATTTAAAGTGGCAGAATACAGAAATCATGTAAGGTAATAATCATAACCACGGTATAAAACAAAACAGAGCAGAGGTCACAAAGCGACAGACAGAACAGAGGTCAATGGATCAGAGGCCACAAAGTAACTAAACAGAAGTCAATGGTTATTTAAGTCCCCCAAGGCATGAGACTCCCGTGGTGATACTTACAAAACATAATTATATATAAGGTTATAGTCAAATATTCTTTAAAATATAAACAAACATATCCATGGGTTTCCTTTTAAGGAAATAAGGTTCAGAAATAAAACTACGTAACTGAAACCTTCATAAAACATAACTTTTATTAATATACTAATAAAACATAACTTGAATAAAACAGATTTTGGTAAGTCAAAACATACGTAAAATACATTTTGGTAACTCAAGATACAATATAACTCACCTTAATTATAACCCTAAGCCTTACTTTACTACCAGAACTTCCCTACTATCAACTCCTCACTCACTTACGTATCTCTCTCTCTCGGCTTCCACTTTTTTTTATTCTTACGTTTCTTCCTCCCCTGATTCATCACCTTCACCCCTATTTATATAGTAAGCCAAGCTTCCCTGGAGCGCCACGTACCCCCCCTCTCAGGAGGCATAATGAGGCTAGGGGGTTGGAGTTCTTAATGGCAGATTTGAGATAAGATTTGCATTTGTTAGAGATAAACATAAATCTTCCCACTTGGGCTTAACACACTTGGGCCTCTTTTGTTTTGTTTTGTTTTATTTTGTTTTGTTTTGTTTTTTTTTTTTTTTTTTTTGTTTTTTCTGCTTGGGCCAAATTCTAAAAACCATTTGCTGGGCCAAACTAACTTAGAGTTTTATTATTTATTTTTGTTTTTCTTTTCTTTTGGGCTGAAGCTTGCAACTCTTGCTGGGCAACTAGCTTTTTTTTTTATTATTATTCATTTATTTTGGTGTTAAGTTATTATTTATTACTATCTTTAGTTTGACTCAATTAATATTATAATTTCATAAATGTATTATTTTGCTCCCAAATAATAATTCCCAATTAGTCCTATAATCCAATGCCAAATTAAATTTTTATATATTTATTTATTTAATAGTCTATCATTACGTGCCACAATAATTATGTATAACTCTAAATATTTATGTGTACTTAATTAAACGTTCGGGGTGTCACAGAGTCGGCTCTAATACCATTTATAACGCCCCAACCTCTCACATATCATCGATATTATCCACTTTGGGTCACACCCGCATGGATTCAACAGTTAGTTTACAGATTACAGATTCAGATTCAACAGTTAGTAGCTATGTTCAATTTCAAAACTCTATCTGTTCAAAATTGTTTGTACTTGTACTATTTGTTTTCATACCTGTTTGGAATTTTTGAACAGTCACCATTTGTCTTGTAAATAGAAGACTTTCCAGCATGTTTTTCACAATCACAAACATCTAGAAAAATATGAAATTCTCTTGGTTCCCTCCCGGTTTTGCTCCTCTGCATAAATTCTCTTCATACTAGTTTTTAGGAAAAAAATTAAGAAAGTATAGAGCACATGTTTGGTTCGTCGTACAAATTGTTTGGAGTGCTACTACAATTTGTGAAGATCATTGTATCTTGTGAGATAGACGTCTATTATCCGTAACCACCGTAATGGGATGAATCTGTTTTAAGGACAGAGTGTCACACACTCAACTTGATCTTTTTGTACTAATTCACATCGGTAAATAAATTCTGTAAGTAATTTATTTTATTTGTTTGATTTGGTTTCAAATTTTTTTTTTTACACAGAAGATTGTTCCAACAATCTTAAGATAGATTTGAATTATTCTATTTATACAGAATTTTTCGTTTGTTTCCTTTTTCTCTTTCTTCTTCTTACAAAATTATTTTCTGTGATTTTACAAAATAATATTCTGGTTGGAAGAACAAATAGTAGTAATATATTGTTTGACAAATAGCAGTAATATATTGTTTATTTTCTTTGGCAACTAGTAGTAACATACTAGTGTCATTAACAATTCAGAATATTTATTTGTGAAGTTGGTCAAAAATTAATTTTGGTTTTCAAAAATAATTTCCGAGTGTTCATTAATTAAAATTTTGTTTTCAGTATTTTAATTTTTAAAGTGTTACAGAAATATTTTTCGTTGTGAAATTAATTTGTTTAAATAAAATTTTAGTTTATTTTCAAATTAATTGGAAATAAAAGTTACAATTCTTATTTCTTTTATTTTTTACAGAATTTAATTTTGTGATTTTGGTTTAAATTTTTTGTATAATATAAAATTTTAATTATAATTTTGTTTTATAATTTAGAATTCATGGCTACTGAAACTGGACAAATTATTGCTCAAACAAGTATGAGTATGGTGGCTGCAATTGCGTCAACCCCTTCTCCTATTGTGACTGTACCAGTCAATCATGATGAGAAGCCAGAGAAGTTCTCATGAACTAATTTTAAAAGATAGCAATAGAAAATGTTGTTCTATCTTACAACTCTGAACCTGACTCGTTTTCTCCGTGAGGATGCTCCTACTCTGAATGGGGATGAAACCGATCGACAAGTGGTTACTGTGGTCGATGCCTGGAAATATGCTAGTTTCCTTTGCCGAAACTACATCTAGAATGGACTTGACAACACATTGTACAACGTCTACAGTCCTATTAAAATGGCAAAGGAACTTTGGGAGTCTTTGGAGAAAAAGTACAAAACAGAAGATGCTGGCTTAAAGAAATTTGTGGTTTGCAAATTCCTGGACTTTGTGATAGTTGATTCTAAGACTGTGATTAGCCAAGTTCAAGATCTCCAACTCATTCTGCATGACATTCATGCAGAAGGCATGTCTCTCAGTAAATCCTTCCAAGTTGGTGCCTTAATTGAAAAATTACCACAAGGTTGGAAGGAATTCAAGAACTACCTTAAACACAAGCGCAAAGAAATGACTTTGAAAGAATTGATTGTGCATTTGAGGATTGAAGAGGACAACTGCAATTCTGAAAAGCAGGCTAGTAAGCATCCAATAGAGTCTAAGGCAAATGTGGTGGAACATGCTCCAAAAGTAAAAAAAAAATGGGAAGTTTTCTGAAGAAAGTTCCTTACAAGGTTCTAAAGGAGAGGAAACTAAAAAGTACAAGTTTAATGGCAAATATTATATATGTGACAAAGATGGACATCGGGCCAAAGATTGTCGTAGCAAAGGCAAAAACAAAAGCAGAACAAGCAAGAAGCATGCTCAAGCCAATATGACCGAAGTGGACAAAATTTCCAATAGTGTAGATGACATAAATCTTTCTGCAGTTGTTTTCGAGACAAATCTTGTCGGAAATCCTAAAGAATGGTGGGCGGACATTGGTGGTACTCACCATATCTGTGCTGACAAAAGATGTTCACATCTTATTTTATAGTGGACAACGATAAACAACTTTTTATGAGTAACTCCTCGACTTCTAAAGTTGAAGGACAATGAAAGATTATTCTGAAGATAACATCTGGAAAGGAACTCACTCTCAACAATATGCTGCATGTACCTAACATTCGCAAGAGCCTTGTTTCCAAATCTTTGTTGAGTAAAAATAGATTTAGGCTAGTTTTTAAAAGTGACAAGTTTGTACTTACCAAAAACAGGATGTATGTAAGAAAATGTTACATGCCTGATGACCTTTTCAAAATGAATGTAATGATGTTGTACCATCTATTATTAATAAAAATACATCTTCTTCTTTCTTACTTAAGTCTTCAAATTTATGGCATAGTAGACTTAGACATTTTAATTATGGATCTTTGCATAGATTAATTAATATGGAATATTTACCTAAATTTGACATTGATTTAAATCATAAATGTGAAATTTGTGTCCAAAACTCCTTTTCATTTAATTGAAAGAAGTACGGAACCACTTGAATTAATTCATAGTAACATTTATGATTTTAAATCAATTAAAACTAGAGGTGGAAAAAAATATTTTATCACTTTCATTAATGACTATACTAGATATAGTTATGTTTATTTAATTCGAACCAAGGATGATGGTTTTGAAACTTTCATTCAATATAAGAATGAAGTTGAAAATCAGCTTGGTAAGAAAATTAAAAAACTTAGAAGTGATAGAGGTGGTGAATATGAATCACTTTTTAGTGAGTTTTGTAAAGAACATGAAATAATTCATCAAACCACCGCTCCTTACTCACCTTAGCAAAATAGAATTGCTGAAAGGAAAATAGGACTTTAAAAAAAAATGTTGAATGCCATGTTAATAAGTTCTGGATTACCTCAGAACTTGTGGGGAGAAACAATACTTTCTGCTAATTATATACTTAATAAAGTACCTCGAAAGAAAGTGAATCAAACACCTTATGAAATGTGGCATGGGAGAGTACCATCCTACAAGTACTTAAAAGTGTGGGGGTGTTTGGCTAAAGTGGCTATTCCTAATCCTAAAAAGACTAAGATAGGTCCTAAAATCGTTGATTGTATTTTCATTGGTTATACCAAGAATAGTAGTGCATATTGGTTTTTGATTAATAAATCAGAACATTCTGAAATGCATGTAAATACTGTTATTAAATCTCAGAATGCATCATTCTTTGAACATGTATTTCCAAATAAGACTGGACAAGAGACTAGTAATAATAAAAAATCTTATGATGCTATTACTAGTCATGATGAAGAACAAGATTAAGAACAAGAGCAAGAGATAGATCAAATTGATGAAAAGGAACCTAGGCGTAGTAAATGTGCTAGAACCTCAAAATCTTTTGGTCCAAATTTTCTAACATGTTTGTTAGAAAATGAGCCTTTAACTTTTAAAGACGTTATGTCCAGTCCTGAAGCTTTTTTATGAAAAGAGACTGTAAATAGTGAAGTTAAATCCATCTTGCAAAATCACACTTGCGAATTAGTGGACTTACCACCAGGTTGTAAACCTGTTGGGTACAAGTGGATTTTCAAAAGAAAAGTGAAAGCGGATGGATCAATTGACAAATACAAGGCAAGAGTTGTGGTCAAAGGTTTAGACAAAAAGAAGGTCTTGATTACTTTGACACATACTCACCGGTTACTAGAATAACATCCATTAGAATGCTAATTGTCATTGCATCATTGAACAATCTAGAAATTCATCAAATGGATGTGAAAACCGTTTTTCTAAATGGTGAGCTAGATGAAGAAATATACATAAACCAACCATAAGGATTTTCTGCTCCAGGAAAAGAAAAAAAAGTGTATAAATTGGTTAAATCATTATATGGTTTAAAACAAGCGCCAAAGCAATATCATGAGAAATTTGACAAAACAATGATGTCAAATGGATTCAAAATTAATGAATGTGACAAATGTGTTTATATTGAAAACACAGATAAAGGTTATGTAATAGTATGTCTTTATGTGGATGATATGCTCATCATAGGTAGTAATAATAACATGATTAAAACTACCAAGAAAATATTGAATAAACATTTTGACATGAAAGACATGGGGATTGCTGATGTAATTCTTCGTATGAAAATTACCAAAACATCAGAAGGTTATGCTTTGTCACAATCTCATTACATTGAGAAAATACTTGACAAATTCAGCAAAGATGATGATTATCTTGCTAGAACACCTGTGGATGTTATTTTATTTCTTTCTAAGAATATACAAGAAAGTATTTCTCAATTAAAATATGCCTAAATTATTGGAAGCTTAATGTACTTTATGAACTGCACTTGCCCAAATATAGCTTATGCAGTAAGTAAGTAGATATACGAGTAATCTAGGAGTAGAACACTGAAAAGAAATTATAAGGGTTCTAAAATGTCTCCGATTTACTCGTAACATTGGGCTTAATTATACTAGATATCCGGCAGTATTTGAAGGATATTGTGATGTAAATTGGATATTAGATACTAGAGACTCAAAATCTACCAATGGGTATGTCTTCACTCTTAGTGGGGTGGCTATATCTTGAAAATCTTCCAAACAGACTTGCATTGCTAGGTCTACTATGGAATCAGAATTCATACCTTTAGATAAAGCTGGGAAAGAGGTGGAATGGCATCACTACTTCTTTGAAGATATTCCAATGTGGCCAAAACCAGTGTCTGCTATATGCATACATTACAATAGTTAATCAACAATAGGTAGAGCACATAGTCATATGTATAACGGTAAGTCACGACACATTCATCGTCGACATAACACCGTGAGACAACTACTCTCTAATGGAATTATTTCCATTGAATATGTGAAGCCTAAAGACAACATAGCAGATCCACTAACCAAAGGGTTAGCAAGAGAGCTAGTTGAGAATTCATCGAGGGGAATGAGACTTAAGCCTATTAAATAAGAGTTACCACAACGGCAACCCAACCTAGTTGATTGGAGATCCCAAGATCTAGGTTCGAAGGGACAACCGAGTTGTGTATGACTCATAAGGATCTATAGGAAGTCAAACTCCTACCCATTTTTATAGTAAAATAGTGATGTCTGCAGCGTTTTATATTAAGTAAATACTTTTAATGATTCTTATAGTTAGGAATACCTAGTGAAGTATGGCAGGATACTCTTCATAAGAATCACTTATATGAGTGTGAACTGGGCCGGTTCTATCAGATTTGTGAATGACAACAATTCTCTAGAGCACTCATGAAAGACCAGGTTGTTTAGGGCCAAAATGAACACAATAGTGAGAACTAAAATGTGTCTAGTAATATACTGTGTGAGTTCTATTGTCTTGGTTTATAGAAACAGCTAAACAGTTAGCTAGTAAATCCGATAGTGTCTTACAAGGGAAGGTTCAAAACTAAAAGCTACCTATTCTTTGCAGAATATTTCTAATTTTTGTACTCTCTATAATTAGATCATGTTGTTACATTTTCTTTCCGTCAAATTCTATTCATGTGGGTGATTGTTGGAAATAATGATTTTATAGGCTTATTTTGGGCTAACTTTGAACCCAAATTTGCGCGTGGTCCACACGTCTTTTAAGATAGGTCCAAAGAGGTGACGTGTTCCTTACCGCATGGCAAGTCACACGGTGAAGACGTTTCCTCAAAACCATTTATGAGTGAATGGGAACTTGACGTCGTTTTGGGTTCGTGGAATGGACAATTCAAGAAGTACAAATGTGGGTTTCCTTAAAATGGGTTGTCTAACATTGAAACTTTAAGAGAACTTGTGTATATATATAAACTCTAGGTCGCAACACTTGCATTGGGCTCTAAGGGGCATCCCAAGTTTGTAGAAGAGATGAGTTATGGACAATGTGAACCTTAACACAAACTACAACGCGTGCGCGTGCACCGTTGCCGCCGTCTGTCTGTCCAATTGACCGGTCGAGCCAAGCCATGCCGGGCACATGTTTGGGTTGTAGCTCGGGTCGATTCTAACATTAATTTTTTTGACAAAATTTATTTTAATTTTTTCAAATTCTTGTAGGAAATTATTTGAATTTCAAAATGTATTTGAATTCAAGTTTTTTTGTCCAAAAATTGTGCCTCTTCCATGTCCGACTTCCAAAATTCCCAACTGATAAATAGGTTTTTAACTGCCAAAAGCTGCCAGCAGTTTACAGATTCAACAGTTAGCAGATCTGTTCAATTTCGAAATTGTATCTCTTTAAAATTGTTTGCACTTGTTCTGTTTGTTTTCATACATGTTCAGAATTTCTAAACAGTCACCATTTGTCCTATAAATAGAACACTTTCTAGCAGGTTTTTCACAATCACAAACATCCAGAAAAATCTGAAATTCTCTTGGTTCCCTCCTGGTTTTGCTCTTCTGCATAAATTATCTTCATACTAGTTTTTAGGAAAAAAAATTAAGAGAGTATAGAACACAGGTTTGGTTCGCCATACAAATTGTTTGGAGTGCTACTTCAATTTCTGAAGATTATTGTATCTTGTGAGATTGATGCCTATTATCCGTAAGCACCGTAGTGGGGCAAATCTGTCTTAAGGACAAAGTGTCACACACTCGACTTGATCTTTTTTGTACTAATTCACATCGGTAAATAAATTTTGTAAGTAATTTATTTTATTTGTTTGATTTGGTTCCAAGTTATTTTTTCTGTTTTACACAGAAAATTGTTCCAACAGGTTTTATATATTCTGAAAATGAAAGCACCACAACCATAGTTATAAATCGCGGTATCGGGTAACGTAACGGTATCGATCGCGGAGTATTGGTATCGGTAGTGTCGGCCGGTACGTATCGGGAATTAGGTGTCACGGCCGTGAAATTTTAAAAATCATTAGCAATCCTCTGAAACTCAATTTTATGCATTTTTTTTTTTACTCTTTTAGCCTTAATTTGTCACATTTTAATCAAAATTTTGATATGTATGAATACTTTTGACTCATTTTCAACTAAATAATATATATTTATTTTAGTCCCAATTACAACTTTTAATTATCTACAATTTAAAATAAATCCACAGCAGTATACCAACTAGACCCATGAGTTGATTAAAGAAACACATGAGCCCAAGGTTACTCAAAACAACCCACCGTCTTCAGCAAAATATCTTGGCCCAAAACTATGAATATACATTTATATAAAATATAAATATAAAAGATATACACTGCGCCCCATGTGTTGTATCATACCTTAGCTTGTTGTAGCCTCAAAGCTTCGCTCAACAACACACGACCAGAAAAGCATTCTGAAACACGTCGGAAGCTGCTGAAGGACAGCACGACCTCCTCATGAAACTCATAGCTGCACTCTCACTTTAGCGAAGACCAACAATCCAAAACCAAAAACAGCATCGGAGTCACGAGCAGTTTTCTGCGCGATTTTCATCCGTACCGGTGACAATCGGCCTGTATCGTGCTACGTATCGAATTCAGGCCACTACGTACAGGGACTCGGCCGCTACGGCTATGAATTTCATTCTCCCCAGTATACCGGTCCATATCCGAACCGGTACTCTGATTTTCCGGTACGAATCAGCTGGTACGATGCCGGCCGATATTTGGAACTATGACCACAACGCTCCTCCTCATGTCCCAAAGGAATGACATTGCGCCGAAAAATGACATCGATCAACTAGAGCCGTGGGGGGAAGTTGTGGCGACGAACAAAGGTATGACTTACATCACCCGCACGGTCTGAAAAACCAGTCTGGATAAGATGAGTGACTGGATACGTGTCATCATAGTCCTAAAAGGGGGAGTGGCGGGGACGAGTGCAGTGGCACCCAAGGATAGTAGCGAGATCCTCAGGATGGATAGTAAGGGTGATGCCATCATGGTGGTCCTCAAACAATCCGGGAAATTTGGGTCCGTAAACATATTCTGATAGAATAGTTGGACAATCCCAAGGTAGGCAGGGACATCCACCTAACATAAACCTAAAAGCTGACGGGCTGCAAAGTTGCTAACTGCCCAACTTGTGGAGGCGTTAGGTTGGAAATAGTCAAGATCAAAGGTGGCATTCCGAGCAATTGCTTTCTGGGCCCAAGGAGTGGTGGGGACATCGCGGATAAGAGAGTAGAGGTAGACTCGGTGGTGGAGCGACCTCTCTTGGCTCAGCTGCCAGAAAGAATGGACCTATCTGCATAACAAGGCAACCACAAAGAGCAACGAGACATAAAGCATAGGGACTAAAACAAAAAATGGAACACTAGAGTGCGTGCATAGCTCAAGAGATAATAAGGAAATGCATACAAATACTAAAAGTGGGCCCACTCCCCCCAACTGTCTCACGCCACAGCAACATTTCAACAGAATTAACACAACTCTTAAAATATGCAACCAATCCCAACGAAGTAATTAATAAAGATGCACCAAGAAATAGATACAAAAATAATGCATGGATAATCCTGTCTGCCATCGCAGTAACACGCAAAGAATGTTCCAATCAGGTCCGAGAATTAGAATATATTAGAATAAAACAAAAGCAAGCTTTTTTTTCTTTTTTCTTTTTTGATATAGAGAGAAAAGAAGATCAGTAAGGAAAATCAGAATAAGAAGAAGCAGCAGAATAATAATAGGCATGATAATAATAATAACAAGAATGTGTAAGACTTCCTTTTTTTTCTTATCTCTTTGACCCCTTCTCTCTCTCATTGGTTGAATTTTTTTTTTTTCTTTTTTTTTTTTCCTTATCCTCCAATCACCACCTGTCACATGTGTGTGGGGGTGATAGGAGTGATGATTGGAGGGAGTCTCCATCACTCCTCTAATAATAAATAGAATTAACACAACTCTTAAAATATGCAACCAATCCCAACGAAGTAATTAATAAAGATGCACCAAGAAATAGATACAAAAATAATGCATGAATAATCCTGTCTGCCCATCGCAGTAACACGCAAAGAATGTTCCAATCAGGTCCGAGAATTAGAATATATTAGAATAAAACAACAGCAAGCTTTTTTTTTTCTTTTTTCTTTTTTGATATAGAGAGAGAAGAACAGTAAGGAAAATCAGAATACGAAGAAGCAGCAGAATAATAACAATAAAGTAATGAAATATACTAAAAAGAGAGAGAGAAAAATAAATAAAGAAGTAAATCAAGAAATAAAGAAAAATACAATAAACAAATAAATAAGGGAAGAAATAAATCAAAAAGAGAACCTGAGGAAGAAGAGAGAGCACAGGCGACGGAGTGGTGTGGCAGCACCGGCGGGGTGAAAGGAAGGACGCCGGTGAGGGAGGGAGGCCGGAGGTGGAAGGAGAGCACACAGCCGGAATCGCGGAAGTGGTGCGAGTGGTTTGCCGCCTGTGCAGCACCAGCGAAGAGAAAGAAAGGAAGAAGGTGGCGCAATGGGTTGGTGAGGAGGTGGGGGCGGGACAGCGTAGACGACGGCCGGCAGCACAGCAACCGGCGACGGAGGACCGTAGACAGGGGCCTGGCGGGGACGGCGCTGAGGTAGATGGTGGTGGGTTGGGGTGGAGTGTGGCGCGGGAGGGACGGCGGCGCCGGAGTCACTAAGGCTGGCAGTGCGGGGTTGCCGGTCTGGGGCTGGACGGCGGCGCCGGAATGGAGGCCGGTAGGTTGGTGGTTGCTGTTGGATGAAGAAGCAAGAAAGGGAAGAGAGAGAAAAACGGCTGGGAGAGACGGAGAGAGAGGGGGGGGGGTGAGTGTGGTCGTAGGTTTGGGACAGGTCAACAAGTGTTTGTATATATATATAGATTTTTCAGTAATGATAGGTATCATGAAAAGTCTTTCATGAAAATAGTCATGAAAGATTTGTGATCTTTGGATTACACTTACAATAAAACAACACACATTAATCAAGGTAATCTAAGGGTCACAAATTTTTCATGAAAAATTTTTCATGATCCCTAACATTTCTCTATATTTTTAAATGTGAAATTCCGCACGGGCGGAAAAAATGACAAGGCCGCGGGTGGATAAAGACACAGACAAATCAAAAGAGGCTCTTTCTAAATTAAATCCAAATAGTAATTTATTTATCAAATTAGGCTTAGGTTAAGTTTGATAAGTTAAAAAAAATTAAAAATTTTAAAATTTATTCAAAAAATTAAAAATTTATTACTATTGACCAAAAGTCAAAAAGTACGGCTGCACAATTCTCAATTCTAATTTTTTCCTACACACTAATTTATATAATTTTTTAATACATATTTTTCATAAAAAGTCAAAAAATTAACCCAAACATCTATATTTTTTCCGTCAACTTTTTAGTCTAAAAAGATAAAAAATACACTTATTTAGGACACCCCAAACAAACCTAAGAATAATTTTCAAAAATAGTGTATTAAATTTTAACTATTTTAACTAAGTGATTGGTTGAATTTAACATTTCAAATATATATATTTTTTTTTGACTATTTTAGGAATGGATTTTTTAATTATGAAAAGACATGAAGAAAATTTTATTAGGAAATTTTTGTGAATTTTGTTAACAATATTCACCAAAAATTAAAAAGTACGGCTGCACAACTCCCAATCCTCATTTTTTCTTACACACTAATTTATATAATTTTTTAATATACATTTTTTTTATAAAAAGTCAAAAAGTTAACCCAAACATCTATATTTTTTTCCTCAACTTTTTAGTCCAAAAAGATAAAAAAAATACACTTATTTAGGACACCCCAAACAATCCCTAAAAATAATTTTTAAAAATAGTGTAGTAAATTTTAACTATTTTCACTAAAGTGATTGGTTGAATTTAACATTTCAAATAGTTTTTTTTTTTTTTTTTTGACTATTTCAGGAATGGATTTTTTAATTCTGAAAAGATATGAAGAAAATTTTATTAGGAAATTTTTGTGAATTTTGTTAACAATATGAAGTTAATCTCATTCCATGACTTGAATCAATAAAATCTTAAAGTGAATTTAAAAAGTCATATTTGTTTATAAATTAAATAATTCAGAAAAATATTAGTATATGTTGATTATATTTTCCTATCTCTACCTTATAAGACTATATATATATATATATAAAAGAAGAAGAAGAAGAAGAGTCATTTGCTAAAAAATTATTGAAATAATAGGTATTGCCAAAAATAAAAGGTAATATGATTAGATATACATAATTTGTAATAATATGATAAATAATATATTAAGTAATGTCGATTTAAGTAAAGATACGATCTTACATGCATAAGTGATGATCCAAATGACTTCCATGAAAAATTCTAAATAATTTGTAACTCTACATTTAAGGACTTCCATGAAAAATTCAAGGATTTCATTCAAAGACTTTCATGGAAAATTTCAAATGATTTGTAATTCTAATTTGAAACACACCAAAAAATAAATAAAAAAATAAATAAAATAAGTTTAAATAACTATGGTTTAGTAGCATCTCTATTGGTATTTGCTATAATAACATTACCATTGCTGTAATTTGACAATAATTAGTAGTAAATTGCAAAATTATAGCAATAGTACTCTAATAGTCATATGCTATTTTGGCAAATCTCAAACAACTTTCCTTCCAAGTTTGTATGTGTTGTTTGAATATAGGGTTTTTAGTGATGTGACACAAAGCTCTACAATTTTTCACATCTTCTTGAGTGCTGAATGATTTTTCTTTCTTTTGTTTTTAATGAACCTTCCATATTGATTGTGTAAAAAAACAAACAAGAAAAATATTATGTAGATTTAAAGTTTGTGAGTTTAAATTGTGATTGGTTGTTTATATTTATAGGGAATAAAAATATGACCCCTTTGTTTTATCCGTTTAATTTATAGTCGTTAAAAAGAGCCGTTTCAAACTTTTGAGGGAGGAAAAGAAGTGTTGTTACTCAATTTGTGCATTCCAATGACAAAAGAGCAACCATTGTATTATTTATAATCCAACAGTTCAGATGAACCCTCTAGAACAATCTTGAGAAGCAACGATTCAAATGAACCCTTTGGAACAATCTTCAAAAGCCATCTCTTTATATCTATCCATCTCTCTAGAACAATCAATTCAACTATCTCTATATTTATCTTTCTTTCTCTCTCCATACCAGAACTAGACACTTTGCCTAGTTTCTCCTTCTCTCTCACCGTCTTTCTCATTCTCTCTCACCGTCTCCATTCTTCCTCACTCACTCTCTCCCCACAACTACAGGAACCATCATCAACGCAACTAGCAAAACCATCACCACATCCACTACTAATCTCCAACCCTTTAGCCCCAAATTTCCTTCTCTCTTCTCCACCCCTCTTCTCCACCACAACCCCCCAGCCTCTCCCTTTCTTCTCACCGTATTCCTCTTCGATGTCTCCTTTCCCTCCTTTCTAAACCCTCTTCTCCAACGATCGAAACCCTAACCCTAACCAAAATGACCCTCTCTCCCCCTCTTCGATCTACCTCTATTTCTGTTCTAAACCTCTTCTCCGACAATTCCTTTCTCTAAAAAATGATCCAAACCCGAAACCCTAATGAAGACCATCAAAAGAAGATGAAAAAGGTCAACCCGAAATCGTAATGAAGATGATCCAAACACGAAGATGAACAAGTTGAAGCCAAAATCCTCTTCAAATTGCAGGTATTTTTTTTATGATATTATCTTGCTGAAATTCAATTTTTATTTTTGCTTTAGATTGCTTGAAATTGCTTAAATTGATTGATTCATATTGCTTCAAATTCTAGAAATTCATTTTTGTTTTTTTTACTTTGGATTGATTTATTGATTCTGAAATTTTTAGTTTTAGAATTTATTTATTTTTGTGTGAAATTTTTGCGTCAATTTTGCTTCTGTGTTTTGGAACTTTTTGCTGGGAAGGATGATGAGAAAAGAAGGGAGGGAGGAAGGAAATAGTTGGTTTTGGTGACTTAGCAGCTTTGGTAGTTGCCAAAACTTGTGTCATATTTGACATAAATTTTTGCATTTGCCAAAGATAGCAGCTGCCAAAACTTACCATTGGAGAACACTTTTGGCCCACACCTGTTATAAAATGGTTGTCACTACTCAAACCTGCCCCTAAAAGTTTGGTCCATAACCGGCTTCTACTTAGAGCTCAAAACAAAATTTCATGAATATTTACTCAAATACAGGGCCTTAAGTGGAAGCAAATACCAAAATAATGATAATACCCATTGAGCTTGTGCATACATGAAGACTCAAATTAATTTAAGCATTTAAATACACTTTCCATATTTACATATATAATCATAGAACTTATACAATTCTCACACACTATATAAAAGACTTCAAATAAAACTAGACTTGACGAAGTAAAACTACACCTCTTTCATGGTGGCACTTCCTGGGTGGCTTAACAGCTAGGCAAACTTTGGTACAACTCTTATATTGATCCTTCGATGGATCACCTACATATATATAAAGTAAAAGGGTGAGCTAACGTCGAATGAGTGATAATAAAGTAAAGAGGTTAATGAATGATGCCCTTAACATTAGAAAAACATATATCACAATTCTAAAACGTTTATCATATCAAAATCCATGCCTTTCAAATGAAATACATATTTGAAAACATTACAAAACATTTTACGTAGTGTGTAGTACACCCACTTATACCAAGGGTCAGAATCACATTTCAAAATAGGACATCTATTCATTCATATAAAATTACACTTCGTAAACATGAGTCATATAGTAATGTAAAAATATTCATATTTATATCATATTTTCTGAACGACCTTGGGTCAATGTACAACAAAACGGCCTTGGACTCAATCATATATCAAAATGACCTTAGGTCCAAACATATCATATTGTACCACTGTATCTCATTATGGAGTAGATGAAACATCGGTATGTCTCCACCTCTCATATCATATCACTGTATCTTATCATGGAGTAGATGGAACATTGGCATGTCTCCACCTCTCATTGGGCCCAATTTATGTATGTATGGATCCAAAATGTGACTCATGCAAATTCTAGAGATGACTGCCTGTCACGACCCAAACCTGCCCCTAAAAGTTTGGACATGACCGGCCTAACTCGAGGTCGTAAGTTATTTTCAATGTTACTCGACCTCGAGGCCTGAACGGAAATGCATAATAGAAGACTAAACGATCATTGAGCTATGTCTAAATGCCAATATCATGTTGCATTACTATACATACATAACATTCCATGCACCATACTCATTACTAAATGCAGAGAGGGATCAACTCGAAGGTTAAGTGTTTACAACATCTATGTACATATCCATGGTCCCTAAAAACTATAATAAAACATGCCATCATAGGGAGTTTCCAAAATGTAACAAAAGAGTCACTTTGGGTGATTAAGCAAAATGGGTCTAGCTACAAGCTTCTGGGCTGACCTAAGGTTGACCCCGCAAGCTGATTACCTACAAAACATTAAGGAAATTTAAAAAAAAAAAACACACAATGAGTTAAGTCAATTGATAATTAAAAAACATCATATCTTATTTTTTTAAAAACACAGTGAGTTAAAAAGATCAATTACAAATATATTTTTTTTTCAAAATGCAATCTAATCATCATCAATAATGAGTACTTTATGTGAAACTAATGAGTACAATCTTTTTTTTTTTTTTTTCCTTTCAAGAAACACAATGAGTTAAAAATCAAATCATAAATTAAATCAATTCATAGTTAAAAAGCACAATTAATTTTTTTCTTCAAAAAACACAGTGAGTTTAAAAAATCAATTATAATTTTGTTTTTCAAAATACAATCTAATCATCATCAATAATAGATACTTTACGTGAACCTACTGAATACAATTCATTTTTTTTTTTCCAAAAGGCATAGTGAGTTAAAAAATCAAATCATATATTAAGCCAATTGATTGTTAAAAAACACAACAAATTTTTTTTTTTTTTTAAAAACAGAATGAGTTAAAAAAATCAATTACAAATTTTTTTCCTCAAAATACAATCTAATCATCATTAATTGGTAGTTGAAAATATAATCACATTTTTGCTCATAATAAAAAATAAAAAATAAACCTAGTGAGTTAAAAATCCAATCACAAATTAAGTCAATTGATAATTAAAAAACACAATAATTTATTTTTCAAAAAACATAGTGAGTTAAAAAGATCAATTACAAATTATTATTTTTTTAAAAATACAATCTAATCATCATCAATAATTGGTACATTATGTGACCCTAATGAGTACAATCTATTTTATTTTTCAAAAAACACAGTGAGTTAAAAATCAAATCACAAATTAAGTGAATTGATAGTTAAAAAAACACAATAATTTTTTTTTTCAAAAAACACATTGAGTTAAAAAAATCAATTATAATTTTTTTTCAAAATACAATCTAATCATTATCAATAATTGGTACTTTAAAAATCAAATCGCAAAAAAATCAAATCAAATCAAATCACAAATATTTTTCTGTTATCTAACTACAATCATATTTTTTTCATAAACAATTGTAAAGAAGAACCATTAAAACAACAAATAAAAAGATTAAATCACATTAAAAAAAATATTGAACTAACTACAATACAATCACATTAAAAAAAAAAAAAAGAACCATTGAATAAACTACAATTACATAACATTTTACCATAATAAAAAAAATAAATGAAAAAAAGAACGATTGACTAACTATAATCACATTAAAAAAAAAAATCATTGAATTAACTAAAATCACATTTTTCCTCTTTACGAGTGTTTATGTTTATCTAACTTCAATCATATTAGAAAATAAAATTAAAACAGTAAATAAAAAGATTAAATCACATTAAAAAAAAGAACCATTGAACAAATTATAATCACATCACATTTTTTCCATAATAAAATAAATAAATGAAAAAAAAGAACCATTGAACTAACTACAATTATGTTAAAAAAAGAATCATTGAACTAATTATAATCTCATTTTTCTCTTTGTGAGTATTTATGTTTATCTAACTTCAATCATATTAAAAAATTAAATTATAATTTTTTTTCGCTAGACAAATCACAAACATTTTTATGCGCTATATAACTACAATATTAAAACAGTAAACAAAAGGAGAAGTGAAGAAGAAGAAAACAAAAAGGTGACTCACACTCACTGTTTGCATACGTAGTCACTGAAATTGAAAGTGAAGAAGTGAGAAGTCAAGAAGGAAAAAACAAAATGGAGACTCACTGTTTGCAATAAGTATGTGAAAAGTTAAAAATGACGCGTATAGGAAAAGTTGAAAAGATTTGAAAGAATTTAATAAATGCTGATTTTTTTTTTAAATTTAAGAAATTAAAGTTGACATATTGGAATTCCCACAAAGTTTGTGGGTTAGAGATAGATATAAATAAATAGATAGATATAGATATAGATATTTATATATTTTTTAATATACAAATTATTTATTTTGAAAATGGTGCTGCAGTAATTATGATAGAAGTAAAAAAGTCGAGTGGGTTGAGAGAAGTTACTAAATGCTGAGGTTAATTTTTTTTTAAATAAAAAATTAGAAAATTAGGATTAACATATTGGAGCTCTCACAAAGCTTGAGGCTAAAATGTGGTTGTATTTTTAGTTATCAATTGATTTAATTTGTGATTGGTGTTTTAAGTGTATTTTGATTGATAAAAAAAAGTGAAATTCATAATCTTTTTGTTAAATAATTGAGAAATAACAGAAGGTGAGAAATACGGATACGCTCTTTTCCAGTAACGCCAAATAATTTTTTGAGAGAGATTATATAAGTTGAAGAAGTAGGTGCTATCCAGTGAGTAATAAAAGTTAAGTTAGCTGATGAGTTGAGAGAGAGAGAGAGAACTGGCATGGTTTGATATAAACGAATGGAAAAAAAAAAAAAAGATTTCTAACCCCCAAGTCTTGTGGAAGTTTCAATATCTCAATTTTAATTTATCTTTTTACATGCCTTTTGAGATTTTTGGCCAAAATCTCCTCATACAAATAATTATAGATATAACTCGTGCATAGTTACTGCAGCACCCTTTTCAACTTCTATCATACACTATGGTTAGTGATAAGATTTTTAAATTATTTTTATAAAAAATCTAAAACAAATAATTTATATATTAAAAAAATCTAAAACAAATATAAAAATTTATAATTATCCCGTGCGCTGCACGGGTACATTTATATTTAGGGCATTATTTTCTGCTAAATTGTTCTGTATATTTCTTTTCATTTCTTGTATCTTGACTATTAGCATAGATAGCAGCTTTCCTCTTTTTGCTGTTCTTCGACTTCGTATGGCTATGTATTATTGTTCTGAAATTTTCACATGACATCATATTGTCTCACTCAATAAATTCATGTCCAAACCCAATATTATAAATGCATAAATCACAGAAAACGAGGTTGATCAGTGCAAACTGTGCAGTATTATTGTTTTGAAATTTTCACATGACATCATATTGTCTCACTCAATAAATTCATGTCCAAACCCAATATTATAAGAGCATGTTTGTTTTGAGGGATAAGGGTGTATCTCATGGGGGTGTAGAATAGAAATTATGGGATTGATATTCTATGGAATTATTTTGTGAAATGTCCATTTTACCCTCGATGCTATTACTTAGTAAACAATTAGAAAATGATAAAATAGTTTTTTGAACATTTATAAATTATTTTTTTAGTGTTGTTAATTTAAAATTATATATTAAATAAAAATTAAAAATTAAAAATTAAATTTATTTAAAAATAATAAATTATAAATTATGGCCTTATAAATTAAATTTTTTTAGTGTTGTTGAAAATTTAATTTATATATTAAATAAAATTATTTTTTTATTGTCGTTAATTTAAAATTATATATTAAATAAAAAATATAAATTATAACTTATAAATTAAATTTAATTGAAAATAATAAATTAAAAATTATGGCCTTATAAATTAAATTTTTTTAGTGTTGTTAATTATAAATTATAGATTACAAATTTAAAATTATATATTAAATAAAAATTATAAATTACAAGGATAAAATAGTCTTTTGAACATTTATTATTATTCAGTCCGTTTAGCCAAACATTAGATTCATTAAAAATAGTCCAATCCAAACATCTAATCTCATGACTAAACAAACATAGGATACAAATTCAGTCCAACCAAATAGTCCGGGAATAGTGTATCTCGGGACTAACAGTCTGATGAATTACAATCCTCTCTTATCCAATTCGTTTAAATAAACACACCCTAAATGCATAAATCACAGAAAAAATGAGGTTAATCAGTGCAAACTGTGCAAATTTGAGTTGTAGACATTTCATCAAAATCATAAAATTCCTGATTCCATGAGATCACCTGTCACAAAAGTTTCAATTTCTTGTAAGGTGTGTTATGGCCTGACTGCTCGTTACAGACTGTCCATGATGTGTGCTGGAATGTAAAAGCTCTTTATAGGCTGTGCATAACATGTGTTGTCCATGACTGCTCTTAATCAGTGCAAACTGTGCAGATGTGAATTGTGGGCATTTCATCAAAATCATAAAACTTCTGATTCCAAGAAATCATCTGTCACGTTTCAATTTCATCTAATGTGTGTAATGGCCTGACTGCCCTTTACAGGCTGTGCATGCTGTGTGTTGGGAATAGTAAAAGCTATATGACCTTTACATATATTTATATATACAATAATGCTTTAGAGTTCTAAATTGAGAGCACTAAACCACCACTAATGATGTGGCATAGGGGTCCTACCAAAATGATGTGATGTTTTGACTTGAGTTTGTTTTTTTTTTTTTTTTTAATTCATTAGTGCTATTAGTGATCTAAAATTTAGTGAGATGAATCACCACCCTTATATATATTTTAGTTGGTTTGTGCTTTTTGCTGCCGAATTTTGGATTGGGTGGTGTGGTAAGTGGGGCCACTTGTGAATTCAAAGTTGTATTGAAAATTTTTCAAAAAATTTATGGTGGCCCACGTGCTTAGTTTTGTCCACGGTTTTGGTATGTCGGGTGGATAAAGACACAGACAAATCAAAAGAGGCTTTTTCCAAATTAAATTCAAATAGTAATTTATTTATCAAATTAGGTTTAGGTTAAGTTTGGTAAGTTAAAAAAAAATCAAAAATTTTAAAAGTTATTCAAAAAATTAAAAAGTTATTATTATTGATCAAAAGTCAAAAAGTACGCCTGTACAACTCTCAATCCTAATTTTTTTCTACACACTAATTTATATAATTTTTTAATACACATTTTTCATAAAAAGTCAAAAAATTAACCCAAGCATCTATATTTTTTCCGTCAACTTTTTAGTCTAAAAAGATAAAAAATACACTTATTTAGGACACCCCAAACAAACCTAAGAATAATTTTCAAAAATAGTGTAGTAAATTTTAATTATTTTAACTAAGTGATTGGTTGAATTTAACATTTCAAATAGTTTTTTTTTTGGACTATTTTAGGAATGGATTTTTTAATTCTGAAAAGACATGAAGAAAATTTTATTAGGAAATTTTTGTGGATTTTGTTAACAATATTCACCAAAAATCAAAAAATATGGCTGCACAACTCTCAATCTTAATTTTTCTCTACACACTAATTTATATAATTTTTTAATACACATTTTTTCATTAAAAGTAAAAGTTAACCCAAACATCTAGGGTATGTTTTGTTTGAGTTTGGGAAATGAGTTTTAGAAAAAAAAATTCCAAAAATTTGTTTGGTTTGAGATTTTTCTCAAAAAAAATTTAAAATCACTTTCTCTTTCTTGCACATTAATCAATCACTTTTTTTTTTTCTCCTATTTCATTCTCAATCACTTTTTCTCTCACACACATCTACTCAATTCTCCTGAAATATCAAATCATCCCAAACTCCAAAAAAAAATTTGTCTCTCAAAATATACAACCAAACAAACCAAAAAAAATTCTAAAACAACTTTCCAAATTTTTTTCAAAAACAACTCTCCCAAAAACAAACCAAACAAGCCCCTATATTTTTTCCCTCAACTTTTTAGTCAAAAAAGATAAAAAAAATACGCTTATTTAGGAAACCCCAAACAATTCCTAAGAATAATTTTTAAAAATAGTGTAGTAAATTTTAACTATTTTAACTAAGTGATTGGTTGAATTTAACATTTCTAATAGTTTTTTTTTTTTTTTTTGACTATTTTAGGAATAGATTTTTTAATTCTGAAAAGACATGAAGAAAATTTTATTAGGAAATTTTTGTGAATTTTGTTAACAATATGAAGTTAATCTCATTCCATAACTTGAATCAATAAAATCTTAAAGTAAATTTAAAAAGTCATATTTGTTTATAAATTAAATAATTCAAAAAATATTAGTATATGTTGATTATATTTTCTTATCTCTACCTTATAAGACTATATATAAAAAAAAAAGAAAAAAAAAAAGAAAAAAGAAGAGCCATTTGCTAAAATTTATTGAAATAATAGGTATTGCCAAAAATAAAAGGTAATATGATTAGATATACATAATTTATAATAATATGATAAATAATATATTAAGTAATGTCGATTTAAGTAAAGATATGATCTTACATGCATAAGTGATGATCCAAATGACTTCCATGAAAAATTCAAGGATTTCATTCAAGGACTTTTATGGAAAATTTCAAATGATTTGTAATTCTAATTTGAAACCACACCAAAAAATAAATAAATAAATAAATAAATAAAATAAAATAAATTTAAATAACTATGGTTTGGTAGCATCTCTAATGGTATTTGCTATAATAGCATTACCATTGCTGTAATTTGACAATAAATAGTAGTAAATTGCCAAATTATAGTAATAGTACTCTAATGGTCACATGCTATTTTGGCAAATCTCAACCAACTTTTCCTCCAAATTTGTATGTGTTGTTTGGATATAGGGTTTTTAGTGATGTGACACAAAGCTCTACAATTTTTCATATCTTCTTGAGTGCTGAATGATTTTTCTTTCTTTTGTTTTTAATGAACCTTCCATATTGATTGTGTAAAAAAAAAAAAAACAAGAAAAATAATATGTAAATTGAAAGTTTGTGAGTTTAAATTGTGATTGGTTGTTTATATTTATAGGGAATAAAAATATGACCCTTTTTTTTATCCGTTTAATTTATAGACGTTAAAAAGAGCCGTTTCAAACTTTTAAGGGAGGAAAAAAAGTGTTGTTGCTCAATTTGTGCATTCCAATGACAAAAGAGCAACCATTGTATTATTTATAATCCAACAGTTACAACAAGTTGGGCCTTGAATGACGAATTTTTTGTCTCCAAATAGCTAATTTCGTCACTATAGATATTTGTGAGGAAATATTTTCGTCACTGGTTTCGTCATTGAATGTTTGTCAGTAAAAACCACCGTGACGAAAAATAATTTCAATCACCGATGAAATTACTTGATTTGAAAATTTTTGTCACCAATAAAATAACATTTTGTCATAAAAATTCTCATTTTCGTCACCAAATAGTTATTCAAGACTATATTTATAACTTTAGTTGATTTAATAAATTTGTCACATATGTTGATCATTGATGAGGAAATAATGTCGTCACTGTAAGATGTAAAGGTGATGAAATTTTTTGTCTCCAAAAGTCATACATGGGTGACGAAATATATTTCGTCACAAATATTTATATACGTGACGAAATTTTTAGTCACCAAACAACAAAATGAACCAAATATTTCATATATAAGCTATAATAAATTTTGTCACAAAAAATATTTATTAGTGACAAATAATCACTTTGTCATAATAACAAGTACAAAAGACGAAAAAAATTCGTCATTGAACTTGTTCCATATTTTATATTCCAATTTGAATTATTGTTTCACAAATATCCCTGCTCATATCTCAATAGTCTTTTCAATGTATTAATAAATCCACTAGCTATTATATACCATTTCACAAAAAAATTCACTAAACAATTTATATTATAAATGAAAATATATCTATCAAACAAATGAATTTAATAATCCATTAAGTATAATAAACAAAAACCATCATAGCAAATTCCAAAATGAACTAACGTTGAGTCCAAAAATAAAAATAACACTCGATCTTGATTTGCAACTAGAGCTAAGTATCAGTGCAAGAAAAAAAAATTCAACAGTTGATCTTCATTTACAAGTATGCTTCCAAACGTCATCAAAAACCAATCTGCAAAGAAAATAAATAAGGAAAACGTTAATATATTATCAATTACATCTAAACTCATATATAAATAATTTTATTTTATAAACTAATTTAGTAGAAATGCATATAACAATTCAAAACTTCAAAGAGTTAAGGTCATCTTTGATGATAAAGCAACATGGATAACATAAGATGCCAAAAGATTGCAAGGATACCATATATCACTATCACTAATGGCATAATATATATAATAGCTCCAAAATATAATGTAACATTGAGGTACATTTGATTCACGACAATGGGTCGATGACTTCTTCAATGAGATAAATTTGACAAGTGGAATTCAACACAAGAAGGGAGGCGCTATTTACACACCACTTTTCCTCTCAAGAAAAATCATTAATTAGTTTATTTTTTATTACAATTTTAACCTTAGGTAAAATGATTGCAAAGACAAGTTATGATACACGCCATTTATATAATTAACATAAAGAACAATAATAAATATAATACTCATCAACAAGCAAGTCCAGACCTTTCTCTTGCTCTCTCTCTAGATTCAGGAAGCGAGGGAAATCAAAGGACAGACGCAACTTCGTAGAAGCAATCTCAGAGAATTGTTAAAATCGAGATTTATGTTGAATCCTATCCTTACAGGTACTCGAGAAATGTTGTTCTGGTTTTCTACTTTAAATGTCATTGTATCTATCTATGCATATTGCATATGTATGTATTTCTATTTCTATTATAAAAATGAGTGCAAAATCTCTACTTTCATATGGGTTTCATATCTGTATGTTGATTTCACAGTTTTTGGTGGGTAAACTTTATTCTTTAATGTTTTGTCAAGTCCTAAAAAAATGTGTATGAATTTCCATTTTGAGTTGGGGAAACAACTTGTAATCTGTTTGGATTGTGGGTGATAAAAAGAAAAGAAATGATTGCAAGTGATTGTGTTTTTCACCATATGTTTGGATGGGTAAGCAAGCAAAACACGTGGGAAAGCGTTATGGGTGACATTTTTTTTGTTTGAATTTTGGGGGGCAATTACTTTTGGTGAGAAATGAAATAACCAAAATAAGAGAGTTAATTTTTTTTTTTTTTTTTGGGTCCTCACAATTTCTCATGATTTCTGACCAAATCATCCCTTCCAAACAGAGTGTTATGTCTAATATCTGGTGCTTGTGTTTGATTTTTTATTTTTATTTTTTGAAATTATTGGTAATTGGAGATGTTTCATTTTGATTATTGTGTAGGTGTTGATTCTTTTGGCACTGGTTAATATTCTGAAAATTTAGGGGACTGAGCTGGTTCTTGGTCCTGGAAAATGAGTTCTGAATTGGGTTAGTGTATGAATAGAGATAATGAGCACCAAATTACATAGCCCATTTCTGCGGTTTCCTCTTCAACACTCTATAAATAGAAGAAACAATGGCAATTTAGTTTATCTAGACAAAGTAAAACTACCCAAAAGGGCTTTCAGCAAGTGTAAATGTGCAAAGCAAAATCATTGGGTTTTTCAGGGGATTAGGTTTTCTCATTTTTGTCGAAGAAATGTGGAGCTGCAATGGAAGAACCTAGGGTTGAGAGGCGGGTTGATTGTGAAACATGTAACAAAGCCCTTTTCTGCAGACAAAGCTCGGGTTAGGTCTTTGGTTCGGTTGTGGAAAGAAGGGTTACTTTTAATCAGGTGCTCTATTTTTTTTGTCGTGATATCTTGGGTGTGCTTATTGGTTTGGTATGGGAAGGCAAAAGCCAAGACTTTTGTTGAATCGAAGCTTTTACCTTCTGTTTGTTCGGTTCTGGGCGAGTATATTCAGCTCGAGCTTGATTTTGGTAAGGTTTGGCGAATTTGACCTTTGAGCATTACCTTGGAGTCTTGTTCAATTGGGCCTCATAATGAAGAGTTCTCTTGCGGGGAGGTCCCTAGTGTAAAACTAAAAGTTCTTCCATTTCCAAGTCTGAGGAAGGGGAAGATTGTGATTGATGCAGTTTTGTCTAATCCAAGTTTTGTTGGTTGTGCAAAAGAAGAATTATACCTGGTTAGGAATACCTTCTACTGACGGTAGTCTACAGAGGCACTTGTCAAGTGAAGAAGGAATTGATCATCGTACGAAAATTACGAGGATTGCTAGAGAGGAAACAGCTGCTCAGTTTGATAAAGAGAGAGATAACGCAGCTAAGGAAGCTGCAGACATGGGTTACATTCTTTCAGAGAAAGAATCTCATACATTTGAGATTGATGTGCCGAAGGACCATGCTAGTCGTTCATCAGGATTAGCAAGCTCTGAATCATTCTTCTCTATGGTTGAGCGACTGCACTGGCGAGATGATCACTGCATGGATACAGGTATTGCGTATGATTTGAAGCATGCAGATTTAGAGAAAGCATTTGGTGTAAAAATTCCTGGTTCGGGGGATAAATTTTGGTCTAGATTTATACCAGGACCTATAAGATATAAATTCAAGAGGAAAGCTAATGGGCAAGATAGATCTGTCACTGGTGTCGCAGCCAAAAGAAGAATTATTGAGCGCAGTGCATCAGCGGCACGTTCTTACTTCATGGATCTATCACATGGGAGGTTTGACGATTCTAATCAGTCATCTGGAGATTATGATGTTTTGAATACTGAGACTCCTGTGGTGAAAAGTGAAGGTGATACTAGTGCCCGACCTTTATCAGGATGGGGCAGTTAACTTTGGAGGAGTGAAGAATCCTGAGCACAGAAAAGTTGAAGCTGCTGATGATTATTTGACTATTGGGGGAAAGTCAACATTGGAGGATAAAACAAAAATTGGTCCTAAGTATGAAGAAAAACCTGGAATCTAGCCTTTTCCAGGCGAATATCATATTAATAGTCTCAGTGTTTTACGCGATCCATTTCTTATGACTGTATGTAGACTGCTACGAATTAGAAATTCCAATGACGAATTTTCATCTATACCTGGTGTCATAGGATTGGCAAAAACTGATGGTTTAGATGTACATGACGGAGATTTAGGAGCTGATGAGAAAAGAAAGTGTATTCCTTCACCGGTTTAAACAGAGAATGGAAGGGCAGATGAAATATCGTGGGTGGGTGGGGTGTGTGAGTGAGTGAGTGAGGGTAAACATGGAAGTAGATTGTGGGTGGAGTGTGTGAGTAAGGGTAAATATGGAAGTTTATGGTGTGTATTAAGTAAAATATTTATTTATCAAAATATTAAGGGTGTACCTTGAGTTAGAATATGGTGTGTAAATAGAGGCACCCACACAAGAACCTTGTAAGACTTTCGGGTTGTACCATTGAAGCCCCTCAATGCCTTCTTGTTTATGAATTTGTACCCAACAAAAGCCTTGATCAAATCCTCTTTGGTAAGGAATCATTGTGATTTTTTATTTTTATTTATAAACATGCTCATGATTTTTTTGGCTCTTTCGTATTTAATTTTGGCTGCTTTTGGCTAAAGATAAAATACTGAATCGTTTGAATTCTTGGCTTATTTTCATCTTTTTGCAATAAAATACACATTTTTACATTTCTTCAAATATTTAGCCCATGTATCATTAGATTCATGTAATTGAACTCAATTGTGTAACTTGCATTGCTACACAAATTAAAGGATTACTTAATTCACTCAAAATTGAAGTTACAGATGTATTCATATAATCCTAGCACATAACAAACTATGCAAACATGCTAATAATTCACAGATTCTTTCACAAAATACTAATCACAGCAATACTAATTTTATCATTCACACGGTAATTTCACTCCAAAAGATTTACTTTCTAATTTTTATTATTAATTTAGTTGAGTTTTGCGCATGTTACATAACTAAACATCAATGGGAAAAAAAAAAACAGGAAAAAGAAAAGTCGGTAGACAATAACAAATGGTACTTTGAAAAGTACAAATATCCATTAATTTAATTTATTATTATATTTAATTACTATTGGAGGGTGTGAGAGAAGTGACTTTTCATCAATAACAAAAACATAATACATATAATTGATTGCATATGCAGAGACTGAAATATAACATAGGACAAAATGCAAATACCAATCAGCTTCCACTTTTGTCATCCACCACAGTGAGCACATGACGTTATATGGAAACACTTTTTCCTGTGATACAAGGCCCAACTACTATTAAAATTATTTAAATTTCCTTTTTCCAGAAAAGACTTGAAAAGCTGAGATCACTGTGACCATTCAGTGAACACACATCTAATACTATAAAACGAGACAAGCTTTGGGATTAGCTCAGTATGTGAACAAATCATGCTACATTTTCAACGGTAAACAAGTCAAACTTGAACACACATCTATTCCTCTTCGATGTCTCATTTCCCTCCTTTCTAAACCCTCTTCTCCAACGATCGAAACCCTAACCCTAACCAAAATGATCCTCTCTCCCCCTCTTCGATCTACCTTTATTTCTGTTCTAAACCTCTTCTCCAACAATTCCTTTCTCTAAAAAATGATCCAAACCCGAAACCCTAATGAAGACCATCCAAAGAAGATGAAGAAGGTCAACCCGAAATTGTAATGAAGATGATCCAAACACGAAGATGAACAAGCTGAAGCCAAAATCCTCTTCAAATTGCAGGTATTTTTTTTATGATATTATCTTGCTGAAATTCAATTTTTATTTTTGCTTTAGATTGCTTGAAATTGCTTAAATTGATTGATTCATATTGCTTGAAATTCTTGAAATTCATTTTTGTTTTTTTTACTTCGGATTGATTTATTGATTCTGAAATTTTTAATTTTAGAATTTATTTATTTTTGTATGAAATTTTTGGGTCAATTTTGCTTCTGTGTTTTGGAACTTTTTGCTGGGAAGGATGATGAGAAAGGGAGGGAGGGAGGAAGAAAACAGTTGGTTTTGGTGACTTAGCAGCTTTGGCAGTTGCCAAAGCTTGTGTCATATTTGACATAAATTTTTGCATTTGCCAAAGATAGCAGCTGCCAAAACTTACCATTGGAGAACACTTTTGGCCCACACCCGCTATAAAATGGTTGTCACAACTCAAACCTGCCCCTAAAAGTTTGGTCTATAACCGGCCTGTACTTAGGCCTCAAAACAAAATTTCATGAATATTCACTCAAATACGGGGCCTTAAGTGGAAGCAAATACCAAAATAATGATAATACCCATTGAGCTTGTGCATACATGAAGACTTAAATTAATTTAAGCATTTAAATACACTTTCCATATTTACATATATAATCACAGAACTTATACAATTCTCACACACTATATAAAAGACTTCAAATAAAACTAGACTTGATGAAGTCAAACTACGCCCCTTTCATAGTGGCACTTCCTGGGTGGCTTAACAGCTAGGCAAACTTTGGTACAACTCTTATATTGATCCTTCAATGGCTCACCTACATATATATAAAGTAAAAGGTGAGCTAACGCCCAGTAAGTGATAATAAAGGAAAGAGGTTAATGAATGATGCCCTTAACATTAGGAAAACATATATCACAATTCTGAAACATTTATCATATCAAAATTCATGCTTTTCAAATGAAATACATATTTGAAAACATTACAAAACATTTTACGTAGTGTGTAGTACACCCACTTATACCAAGGGTCAGAATCACATTTCAAAATAGGACATCTATTCATTCATATAAAATTGCACTTCGTAAACATGAGTCATATAGTAATGTAAAAACATTCATATTTATATCATATTTTCTGAACGACCTTGGGTCAACGTATAACAAAACGGCCTTAGGCCCAATCATATATCAAAACGACCTTAGGTCCAAACATATCATATTGTACTACTGTATCTCATCATGGAGTAGATGGAACATCGGTATGTCTCCACCTCTCATATCATATCACTGTATCTTATCATGGTGTAGATGGAACATTGACATGTCTCCACCTCTCCTTGGGCCCAATTTATGTATGTATGGATCCAGAAGGTGACTCATGCGGATTCTAGAGGTGACTCCCCGTCACGATCCAAACCTGCCCCTAAAAGTTTAGACATGACTGGGCTAACTCGATGCATTAACTTAGTTATTTTCAATGTTACTCGACCTCGGGGCCCGAACGAAAATGCATAACAGAAGACTAAACGATCATTGAGCTGTGTCTAAATGCCAAGATCATGTTGCATTGCTATACATACATAACATTCCATGCACCATACTCATTACTGAATGCAGAGAGGGATCAACTCGAAGGTTAAGTGTTTACAACATCTATATACATATCCATGGTCCCTAAAAACTATAATAAAACATGCCATCATAGGGAGTTTCCAAAATGTAACAAAAGAGTCACTTTGGGTGATTCAGCAAAACGGGTCTAGCTACAAGCTTCTGGGCTGACCTAAGGTTAACCCCGCAAGCTGATTCCCTACAAAACATTAAAGAAAGTGGAGTGAGCAGGGCTGGGTGAATGATAGCAGCACAAACAAATTAAAAATACAAACATGGGTTAACAATGCATATTCACAAATCATAATCTCACTCGTTTTTCCCTTACAGAACGGCCTCGAGCCCATATAAGACAGAATGGCCTTAGGCCCAACAAAATCCAGAACGGCCTTAGGCCCATCATAGTAGCATAACGGCCTTAGGCCCAATAAAATACAGAACGACCTCAGGCCCATCACAATACAGAACGGCCTTAGGCCTATCATAGTAGCATAACGGCCTCAGGCCCATATCTCATATATCAAAGTTCAAACGTATACTAGACTTATCACTTATAACATAAGGTACTCACAAGAGTTCATAAGATCTCAAATAATACCAACACAAAATGTGAATAAAGCATGATATTACGCTACTATCACTCACTATGATACAGGTGAGCGATGGTCCCCTCTTGTAGATGCCCTACATATAACACACAACTTGTAAGTACATCAAATATATTACTTTTCTTAGTTTTCTTTTATTTCTCAAATGTTTGATTTGTTAAATTACGAGTAATTAAACATATCAAAGAAATATCAAATGGACATTTAGACACATCTGGAGGATTAAACAGACCAAAAGAAGATTACAGAATTTTCTGGCTTGGGCTGCACGTGCGGAAGTCCCCACCGCATGTGCCTTTTTAGCAGTGTAGTCCCACTCCTCACTCTTGTTTTCCGCACGTGCAGCTGTGAGCCTCGCACATGCGGCCCTGCTTCCCGCACGTGCGGCCATGGGCCCCATACGTACGGTTGTTTACCCTGTTTTTCTGTCCGAAACTTCAACAATTTTAAGTTCACAAGGGGTAGTCACATAGCCAAAATCAGGGTAGATTTACACTAAAAACATAGTATATGAACATATAAACATGCAATTTTAGCTCCTTGGCCTTTACCTCTCAAAATTTCTATAACTCTCTTAGTTTCATTATACATAGATTATATACACATATATATGTAACCATATTCACATGAATCATGCATAACAAAAGGATGAAGTTAGGCACACTTCTTTCAATTTCAAGAAATTAAACATGATACAGAGTGACCAAGGTTTCCATTACACACACCCTTAAGGGATATAATTACTTACCCAATAGTAACCCTAATTTCATGGATGATACTTCTTTTCAAGGCTTTCTTCAAACTAATTTAAGGTGAAATTGGGAGCTTATTAGTGAGTTACTCACCTTAGCTATGAACTCTCACTTGCAATTCTTCTGGACAAATCTTCAATCTTCAACCTTGGTTGAGCTTTTCTCCCCCCTATCTCTCTCTCTCTCTTTCTCTCTCTCTCTCTCTCTCTCTCTCTTCAAAATTCTCTACCAAGAAAAGTGTTGAGTCTCTCCACTAAGTTCCCCAAGACTCACGTATATATATATATATCTATATTTATATCTAACACAAACCATTAAGGCTCTTTATTTGAGTTAATGGGCCTAAGCTACATCATTTAATTAATTTAATTTTGCTTTTACGAATTAGACTTCTGCAAAAGTTAATATTATATCATACAAATTATGCTAATCATAAATTCGAAATTAGTTTCAGATTATCGTGCCTCTAAGGCTTCTAATTCCCAATTCAATTGCCTGAATTAACAGATTTTCCAATAACCAACAGATATACTACCATAATTAAATAATTCACACATGAAAACATAACTCTGCATGAATTTCACATTAAATAAATAAGTATTTAGGTAACTAAAAAAAAAACTATAACGCATATAGGAGGGTCGGGTTATTACACTCCCATTGTAGCACTTAGTTCCGTACATGTAACACTCTCAAAATATAATATAAATAATCCATTCATAATATCCATCGACATAATGAAAATGATATACTTTCATTCATCAGAGTTCGTATTACAAAAGGGATTACATGCATTATACATTCATAAATATTCATTCTGAATCTACAGCATGTAATACACGTTAATGATAACAAAATAAATGCCCTACGGGTTTACATCTTTCCAAGATATCACTTGGTTATAACAAAATAAAGAGTCCTAAGCTCTATACATGTAAAGCCCTCTGCTTGAATAAACATATAAACATAAAGATAACAAAAATAAAGCCTTCAGCTCCTAAACCCTCCTAAGCTACGTCCTCGGGAGAGGTATGTAACCAGCACCTGAAAATGGTTTCCCAAGTAGGGTGAGCCAAAACCCAGTAGAGATAAACTAGCACAATATATGAGATTTAACTAAGATATAAATGCCAGATAAATGTTCAATATTCATAACCAACTTACATTCTTTCCATGACCATTCAATATAGATATTCACATCTCAATCTATTTCCATTCATTCATCTCAAGCCAGTTCATAAATATAGTTCCTTGTTATCTGAACAACCCAAATGAGACTACAACTCACTAGTTCACAATCCAATAACATCCATTATTCAAACACTTCAACTTGTCATTTTACGAAATTTTCATCCGAGGGAATCAATACCCATATATATACCAGATTTTAGGACTTTCGCCATGGACACTCCAGCCAACTTAATTTAAAATGGAGTCCATCCCCCTGTCTCCTCCCAAACAATGGAGTACATCTCCTTTCTCCTCCCAATTAATTATACATATACAATGTATCCAAGACATCGTCATATACAATGACTATCGACAACACATATTCAATGTTTCAACCATATCGTCATATTCAATGACATAATTCAAATGATTAGTTTCAATTCACCAAATCCTCATGCAATTTCTACAACAATCATAGCTATCCTCCACTGATAGCCCAAAACAAATATTTCTAAATAGATATACAATCCTTATAACAGATAATTTACCAAATTTTTATAGGTGAGTGATTTAATTAATCCAACTACACCATTCATTCGTATATCCTCTCAATTTCACATTTCTCATACCAATTTCATTATTTATACAAAATAATTATTTAACACAATTTAGGGCAAACTTCCCCCTTTTCCAAATATCAACCCCAAGTAGGGATAGCAATCTGAACCCAGCTCGACGGGGACCCGACCCCCCGACCTCGATTTGAGCAGTTTTTTCTCAAAAAATATCCCCAACGGGATGGGGATGGTATTCAAAAATCAATCTCCGATCACTTTTGGGCCGGGGCTGGGGATACGTGTCACAGCCCCATACTCAACCCGTCACCGTCCCCGTTTATCCCCAAAGTGAAATTACTATTTTACCCCTAGGTATATATATATAAAAACCAACCCCTTATCACACTTTCATTTCTCCATCTCTGTTTGACCGTGTCTTTTGTCTCTCTCTCCCTCACTCACGTCTCTCATCTCTCCCATTTCACTACTTTTCTCATATCTCTCTCCCTCACTGCTTCTCATGTCTCTTATCTCTTTCGTCTCTCTCTCCCTCACTCACGTCTCTCATCTCTCTCATCTCACTGTGTCACAACCCCGTACACAGGACTAGGATTGTGGTTCGATCTGAAGCTACCGATCTCTCTCTCTCGTTGATGAACAAATTTTTTTGAAGTTGAAGCTGCAGAAGCCCTCTCTCTCTCTCTCTCTCTCTCTCTCTCTCTTGTTGATGAACAATTTTTTTTTTTTAAAGTTATATATATACATCTGTTGTTGTTTGTTTGTGTTGATGAACAAATATATTTTTTTAAAGTTGTTATATATATAGATATATATATCTGTTGCTGTTGGTGATAGTTGTTGATCTGAACAGTTCTTGTGTGTGTGTGTGTGTGTGTGTGTTGAGAACTGTCGGGGATATTTCAAGGTCGGGGCCAGGGAGATTTTCACAATCAGGGACCGGGGACGGGGAGGGTGATCCCCGCCCCCGCCCCGCCCCATTTCCATTCCTAACCCCAAGGCCAAATTTCACCATTTTAACCCAAGTAACCTCATATTCAATACCCTATATATATTTATGGAACCCAATGTAGAAAACCCTTCTTTCAAATTTTAAACCCAAACCCTAGCTTCACCCAAATCTCCCCAAATTCCACCATTTATACAAAATGACAAATACCTAGGTTAAAAACCATATTAAGGTGTATAATATCCCTACTTCAAGTGTAGAAGCTCAAAGGAGATGAAGATGAACCTTAAAAGTGTCCAAACTCAACTTTACTCGGATCAAGAGGAAGCCCACAAGATGCTCTAACTCTTTATCAAAGGGAGTAGGGTAGAGAGATGCTTAGATCAATGGGTATTTGTAGAGAGAGAGTGTTTTAGAGAGAGAGAGTGCCGGATTAGGGTTTTTAGCAAAAAGGAAATCAAAAAGTGATATAAAACTACTTTGCTGCGAATTGATATACGCGATCTTCGCTCGAGCGACCAGACACAACAAGTGACCTCGCTCGAGCATAGAATACAAACCTTTAGAAGTTTTACAGACACACACCCTTGCTCGAGCGCAAGAAGCCTCGTTGGAGCGAATAACTCAACATTTCTAGAAATTCTGCGTCTGGGCAAAATACTGAGAGCACTCAAAGCTCGCTCGAGCACAAGAAGTCTCGCTCGAGCGAAGGATATTTCCTGAAAGAAATACTGGGAGATTACAAAGCTCGCTTGAGCGCAAGAAGCCTCGCTCGAGCGAAAAAGCCAAAATCTGGGCAATAACAATCTAGACCAACTAACAACCAACCTGTTCCAAACACGCCTAACGTATTCCAAAACTCAAATTCAAAGTGTTAAAGGAGGAAAGCAAGACATGGATGCAATATTAAACCACGAAACCCAAGTCCGGAATATAACAAAGGTCAAGTCAAAATCGAGATCGCTATAGTACAACACTTTGTCCAATACCAGCAATCAATAGGTCTTAAAGACTGAAAATTTATATTATGTCATAGCATAAACGGAACGGCCTTGGGCCCACCATATCATGTTACCAACAATTCACATTTCATATCCATATTCCATACCACAATTCTTGTAACTCATTCATTTGCATAAACAATAATTCCAGAATATCACAACACTTATGTATCAAAATAAATATAAATGAACATATCTTTACAATATTATTACTCACATTGATGGGCTTCTAGTAGCAGTTGGTGATATCCTTGACTTGACCTACAAACACAATTACATAGCACAACATATCGAACATAGAATTACTCTCTTGATCAAAGTTACTTTGCTTAATCTTTGATTAATCAAATAAACCGAACCCTTACTTTGCCTTAACCAATTATTTATGTTGGTTCTAAACTCATTATTCCTCAATGGGTCATAATTCATATCAAGGAAAATAGGAAGAAACGGAAGGAAATTGGTTTAGGAGAAGAAATAGCATGAAACGAGTAGACAGAAAGTGAACAACCTTCACTAATTTGGTTATATCTATTCGTATACTTACAATTTGGATGTCAGACTACCACCATTGGAAACTAGACTTCCGGGGCTTGAATATAGGCTCAAGAATCACTTAAAATGAAGTCCGAATGAGGGAAATATGCTTATTTGAAGTTGGGTTGAAACATGGGTGCCCCACACCTGCGGGAAACAGGGCTGCACGTGCGGGAATTGGGCTGCACGTATGGGACAATGTGCTTTTATTTTAGAATCAGTTTGGGTGCTGAAAATGGACTTCCACACGTGCAAGAAGCCTCGCCGTACGTGCGGCGTTGGGTTAGAAAATCTGTCCGAGCAAGATTTATTTGTTTCAAGCTGAATTTCTCCATTTTCCACATAGGGTTCAACTTTAATCACTTAAAAACATGATAACCCAACAATATTCAAGTGCAATCTCATCTCAAACACATCAATTTTTGCCTCAAGTTCAAAATCAATGTTTCATCTTTCATAATTTTAAGAGCACCAAATCATAACCCACAAAATACACTTGATCCTTGTATAAATCTTGTTGTATGGGCAATCTAGAGTTCATTTCATATGTTATTCACAAAATTGAGCTCCAATCATAAACAAAATCAAAGGACCCAAGTCCTAATTTCTTAAATTTAGCTCAATTAAATACATAACACAAAACCCAAACCCAAATAGGTTTCAAATTTTCCTATCTCTTTATGATTTGAAGAAATTGATGAATTAATCATAAGGATTCAAGATAGATTTCCATACCTTAGTGTGGACTCGCCTTTTTTTGCGCCCCCCTTTCGAAAAGGTTTGAAAGAAAGACCTCACAGTTCGGACTCCCGCGGTTCTGAATCTAGTCTCACAAGTGCAATGTGAAATTGATAATCACCAACAAATCTTTTTGGAAAATCGATTTTAAATCAAATAATGTCACGACCCCATTCCGCCCCTAGTAGAATAGTGCCGTGATGGCCAGTAATCCGAGGTTACCAAAGGCCAACTGGCGAGGGTTCACACACAATCAGAGTATTACATATGGGGCTTACAGATGCGGAAGCAAAAATTCAAAGTACAAGTGGTCCATAAGAACTGTGCATAGATCAAATCAAATGACATACATGATATGGTTTTACAATCAATCGTTAATAAACAAAATACATATTACATCTTAATCAAAAGGCTTCTCCAGCCGACATATACAAAATACAATGAATGCAAGCCAAGAAGCATAATCTTCAAGATTGCCGATGTAGATACAAGAATGCCGACATAAATACAATATTGCCGACATGACGTAAACCCAAAACAAGCTTGCAAAAACACATCTAGGCGTCACCGCCGTCCTGCTTATCACCTACATATATATAGAGAGGGTGAGCTTGGATACTCAGTGAATGGTATAATCAATAAAGGGGTTTGCATGAATAACATCCGAGATCTTTAACAAAATGATACATAATCATATTTGTAACAAAACATGGGACAAATCAAGTTCATTCAACAAATCTTTCAGGCTTCATCAATCAAGGTCTTTCAAGTTTCAAGGGATGACATTAACAAAGGTTGTGCTACAGATGCTTATAGTCCCCTAGCACGTACGGACTTTCAAGAGTTGTGCTACAAATGCTTATAGTCCCCTAGCACGTACGGACTTTCAAGAGTTGTGCTACAAATGCTTATAGTCCCCTAGCACGTACGGACTTTCAAGAGTTGTGCTACAAATGCTTATAGTCCTCTAGCACGTACGGACTTTCAAGAGTTGTCATCAAAACCCAAGCTAATATTTGATACACAAAATAGGGATAGTCATTCATGCTTGACAAATACTTTTCAAACAAAGCAAAGCAAAGCTTATCAAAACATGATAACATAGCTTTATTAAAAATACCACTCACCTAGTTCTGCAAACGTCGGGGTTTCAAGCAAGGATCCAAGGCCTAAAAGCACATAACAAGGTCTACTGAATGTACTATCAAACAAGCTTTTCATGCGTACAAATGACCTCGGCGATCCTTCAAAACTGAGTCAAGACAAGGCAAAGCATGCTAAGGGGAAACACTGTTTTACATGTCGGGAAGACATGCTGGGTACCACCAGGTCTTAGCCGAGGTCCCACACCTCCTTGCCAAGGTGTGGTCTCGATGGCCACATTCAAGGAAAAGAAGTCGGGACAAATCTGGGTTTCCCTCTACTGAAGAACATGAAGAACATGAACATGAAGAACTTGAAAAACATAAATGCTCAATCACAACTTGTTATTTCGAAATCTGGGATTTTCATGCTATGAGTTCGAAAACATAGACCTGGGCACCCATACTCAAGGATTTTATGGAAACAAACACAAAAACATGAATCTTAACGCAAACTCTCGGATCAAAACAAGACTTTTCATTAAGAACACATGAACACTATTTTCTCTTTCTAAAACCAACTTTAAATCAATGCATGTCATGCAGAACAGATTCGATCATGCAATGCAGCTAGATGATCAATAAGAACCACAAGAGTAGGTTAAGATTCTAACCTCAAGACACGAATCTAACGGTTCGAACACCAAAGATCAAGCTTGGAAGTCTACTCTTCTCTCAAGAACTTCTTCTTCCTCTCCTCCTAGAGCTTCTCTCTCTAAAAGGAAAGATTTGATACAAAATGACATGTTTCTAGGTCTGTCGGCAGACTTAACCCTCCGCTCGGACACGTGGTGCTACCGGATTGGGTTACTTGAAAAAGGTGACTGACTGACAAGACAAGACTATGACAAAGTGTGTTCAACAAGTTAGGTGGGAAAGCACTCCGCCAGGTAGTGATCTCGGCTAAGGACAAAGCTTCGACAAGAAAGGTAACAATGACATCGGCTTGGATGGACAACACTTGACTAAGTTGTGCCACACCTTGGCCTAGATGTGCCACACCTCGGTCTAGGTCGTCTGTCCAGGGACACGATTACTAAGTTCAAGGACAAACATCTCGGCCTAGATGATACACATCTCAGCCTTGGTGATGAACACCTCGGCCTAGATAGTGACATCCCGGCCAATCTGCCAAGGTGCGAGTGAAGGTTAACCAAAAGAGATTTCAAGATGGTCCTAGACACAAGAGGTTCAAAGGTGCGACTTAGGCTTGAGATGACCTCGGTTAGACTCACACCAAGCAAGGTACAAAACATGCAAGAAACACTTATGCGGAACGAATCTAGGTTTGCAAATGCAACATATTAAGACAAGATCAAGTAATATATGCAAGCATGATTAGAATAGAGTGAGGGTTGTTACAAATAATGTCAAAATTGGACTACTTTTCCAGATACAGAGTCACCACCTAAATGTTTTATTTTTGGGAAATTTAGGAAACCCTGACTCGTGCCGAAGGCTACGTGTCCGTCATCACCAAAGTTGCCTTGGCTCGGGAACTTAGGTACGAAGGCGGAACGTAATGAATTAAGCAGCCCCACTCGCCCGATACTAATCATGATATGAGTTTTTATAAACATTATGTGTTCTTATTCCGATTATTAAACTAACTTTACTATGTAACACACACAAGCAAGTATAGACTAGTTGCCAGACTTGGAACAATTCAACTCGTGTTTGTTTGCAAAAATGGTTTGAATTTGTCACCTCAAGTGGGCTTAAAGATGCAGGTTTGCCACCAAACATAGTGGGCATAAAACATGATTTGCCACTCAACAAAGTGGGCTTAAAACTCACATTTGTTGAATCGTTCCGATTCAAACAACAAGCCTTCATCCACAGGCATTCAAGTAGTTTAGCATTTAAGCACATAGCCTTATGGCAAGCATTGTAGTCATGGCAACATTCACACATATGCAAGTATGCTAAAGCCTAAAAACTCACCTAGTACTCTGAGCCAAAACAAAAACTAGTTAGAAAGATGCATAATCCTAACTATACAAGGTGTCTAATGCAACGCATGCAAAGAATGCAATTAATAGGCTCGACCACTAATATGACATATGGATTTATTTGAACAACATTCGATTAAACATGTATTCAAATAAGATATTGAAATTGCGATGCAGTTTGAATGATGTGCCGAGCCTCAGTACATGCAAGACAAATGAATGGATGCAAGTGTATGATATGCTAATGTTAAAACATGATGCTCCTAAACTAACCATCGAAAGCGGTTAAGTAAAAGGGAGAAAGACGTGGGGTTGGAAGACATACACACACGCACGCATGCTTATTACAACATTATACCCTCGCGAAGGAGGGTTAGAATAAATAAGCTAACCAACTAGCTACGCTAATTAAGCTAACTAATTATTACAAACCGAAACTAATTAACTATTCTAGGTAACTAATTATTACAAACCGAAATTGTATAACTAGTCAAACTAACTAATTATTTACAACACTTAATTAGCTACAGCTAATTAATTACAACACGTATTTAAGCTACACATTTAAGCGATAAATATGCCTGGAATGCAAGGAAGGCTCATGCACGTGATCGATTTTCACCCGAAAAGGCACTGTTTTGCTATTGCAAGCCTCTGTTTGCACATTTGATCACCAACAAAGCTGTCCACTTCCAAAACACCACTGCTCCACCTTAGGAACACACTGTGCAAATTTCATTGGTGGCCGACATGGGGCCGGTCGGCTACCAATGGTGGCCAGTCAACTACCATTGCTGGCCGGTCGGCAACTAGTGATGGTTGTTGGCCACTGATTGTCTGAGCTTTCTTGCTGCAATAGAGAGCAAAATAGAGCATTTCTCAAGGGTTGTTTGCACACCTTACCTCTCCTTTTCATGGGGAAATCAAAGGAGGGACATGCTTTGGTTCACAAACCATCAATCAAGCAATTTCATTGCATGATGGCTTGCAAAACCAATTGTGTAAGATCAATGAATGCAATGACAAAACCAAAAGGACCATCACCTATCATGCATGATCAAGGGAAATAGAGACCAAGGAAAATGGCACATTTCATCACTTTTGAGTATGAAATGTACCATTTTCCTTGTTCAAATTAACGTCTGATTTGAACACATGTAATGCAACACAAAGAATACTTATCTTGCCTCTTTTACTTGCCAATTTTGTTTACTCATTTTATTTACCAAACCATTCATTAATTCATTAAGTCCATTGATGAATGTCCTCTAATGGAAAGAGGACTCAAACCCCAAGTTGCTTTGGGTATGAAAGAGACATTACACTGTTGGTAATGAACCCCTTAAGGGATTAAACCATTAGTTGTAGCACCTCCATTTCACACTTAGGCAAACAAGTGGTTTGAAACCACTTTCAAAGTAAAACAAAAGAATGAAGAATTGAGGAAGATTGCAGTGATTATAGTGCTAAAATTAGGTGCAAAACAACACTAAAACATGCTATCAACTCAAACCAATGATGTTTAAAGCCTTAAAACACCAAGCTAGTGAAAGAATATTACACTACAAGCATGCAAAACAAAGCTCGAACACAACAAACACTTACAAACAGTCTTAAAATAGGTCTGAAACAGCCCTAAAACATGCTGGAATTAAACTAACAAAAGTTAGAAAAATAAGCTAAAACATGGAGCATGTTAAGCTAGTAAACAAAACACAATGAGGGGAGGCTAATCCCTCCAATTTTGAACTTCAAAACGTGATTTTAGCCACTGAAATAGCTCTGAAAATTAGTGTTTAAAAGCTCTGAAAAAGACTATGCAAGGGTGGGAAACACAAAGGCAAAGGCCTCCACAACAAGGTACAAAGAAGGGCTATCAACCCCTTAGCCTTTAATGGCCTTAGGACCCAAGTTTTAGCCCAAAAACACAGAGTTTTTATAGCCCAAAATCAATTGGAAAACATGCTGGAATGAAGATAATAGTAGCTAAAATAATAAGCTAAAACATGGGGTTATACTACAACTATGCAAAACAAGATTTAAACAAACTAACCAGTCCAAAACAGAGCTAAAATAGGTTATTTCAGAGGCTAAGACATGCTGGACTTGAGCTAAGTTAAGCTAGAAAAACATGCTAACAATGTGAAGCTAACTAGGCATGTAAACAAGACACAAGGAGGAGAGGCTAACCCCTCCAAATTTGGATTTCAAAATGAGGTTTTTGTCATTAAAAAATTTCTGAAATTTAGTGGTTAAAAGGGCCAAAAAGGTTGGTTTGAAAGTGATGAAAAATGGTACAAAAGCTTTACAGGCAAAGAAGCAAGAAGAGTGAATCACCCCTTAACTGAAAATGGCCTCAAACCAACACTTTTAAGCCACAAAAACAAAGTTTTTTGCAGTTAAAAATCAACCAAAAACACTTTGAAAAGATGGCAAAACAAGCTTAAAGGACAAGTGTTATACCTCTTGAAGCAAAGGTCCATTCTAGGCACAAATGGGGCACTAAATCAAGCCAAGACCAACTTCTAGAGCTCAAAGAGGGTCCCAAGTATCCTCAACCCAAAAGATAAGCAACTTTGGTTAAGGGTTGATATGCAAACTGGAAGTATATCTCTACTTGTATGCACAAAAGTTCAAGAGGGAGAGAAATCTAGAGAGAGAGAGGATTGTAGAGAGAGAGGCTTCCAAATTTTTTCCAACCATGAAAACAATAGAGATGGCCCTCTATATATAGAAATATGAGAGCTCAGGTCGAAAATATCTCAAAATGGGACAACTGGAGCATTGTGAAAACAGCTGGAGGAAAATATCTGCACAAAAACTACCTTTTGACACCAGTGGCCTACCGAACACCACTGGTGGCCGAAAAAAGTCACCCCTGGCCAGAAGGCCACCACTGGTGGCCGATAGGCCACATCCGTAGCCGACCACAAAAATCTTTTTTCATGCCCGATTTTGAACGGACATATCTCCTTCATCCGGACTCCTTTGCAGGTCATTCTTTAATCTAAATTGAAGCCCCGGAAGTCTTCTTTCCAATGGTGGAAGTCTCACATAAAAAATCCAAGTGTGGAAAAAGATATTTCTCTTTTAATGAAGACTGCTCAATTTGGTCTTAACCGGATTCATGCTTAAGTTCTCCTCAACTAGTTTTCTTCCCTCCCCTCCTATTTTCTTCAACTCCAAACCTCTAAACAAGATGTTTTGAAGGATTTTTCAAAGAGTTCACCTCTCTTTCACTCATTTCCACTTTGTGCTTGCTCGGTTTACCGAAAAGCACAACATTTAACGAAATGTGAGCCTCGGAATATCGTAAAAATATTTTGGGAAAAATATTTTGAAAGAGAGGGTTTTAAGGTCTAAAATAATTTTGGTCAAAATAGTTTTGGTCCAAAATGGGGTGTAAGGTTGAGATTTGAAGCTCTCATCGCCAAAGAAATTGAACCTTTGCATAACATAGCCTTCATCATCGAGAGATTAACCTGTGGCGCCCAAGTCTTAAGGGCGGTCAAAAATAGGGTGTCTACATTTAGTTCAATCTTTGCTTTTCCCTTAAATCTCTTCAAGTCCTTCAATTTTCTCTTCAAATTCCATGGATGTTAAGCACTCTCTCTCTCTCTCTCTCCCTCTCGGTTTTTCTCCAGAACCCTCTATCTCTCTCAAAATATCTTACTCTCCTCTCTTCTTTGTTTTTTTTTTGTTTGTTGAGCCCAACAAGGTTCATATACATATACACATATATATAAAATATAATATTTAATGAAAACCAATTTAGTTCATCCTGAATCAAATTTTTACGAAACTTTATATTAAATCTTAAAAATCATGTTGATTATAATTACATACTCTGTTCTGGTTTTTGAAGCCTCTAAGGCCTTTAATTTTAGTTTATGTTGCAATTAAACCATTGTAACACGCCCGCGAGGGACCCGCGCTACAGTTCGGACTCTCCGTTTTTTGTTTGTTGCGGTTCGCAATCTGAACCAAAGAGTCCAACTCTGGCAAATCGTTTTGAGAAAATAATTTTTAGAAAAGAAGTGCCAAACATGGACTGCTTTGCTAGATACAGAGTCGCCACCTAAATATTTTTAAAATGGGGAATTTAGGAAACCCTGACTCGGTGCCGAAGGCCACGTGTCCGTCATCACCAAAGTGACTTGGCTCGGGAGCTTGGGTACGATCGGGGAAGGTCAGCTATGAGCATTCCTTCGCCATTCAAGACCGCCTCTACTAACCATGATATCCGTTTTTGAAAACTTTATGCGTTCTTGTTCCGGTTATTAACCTAGAATTACTATGTGATGCGCACAACACAAAAGTTTAGACTAGATTGCCTAACTTGGAAATAAACATTGCATATCCGTTTTGTCTCGAAAAAACGTGTTAGATTTTGCTACTCGCAAGTAGGCTAAAATACGGATTTCAATGAGTTGTTCCAACTCAGGCAATCCCACCTCCATCCACAGGCATTCAAACAGTAATATCACATAAGCATTTAGCCGCATGGCAATCATACTGTCATGTTAGCATTCACACGCATGCGATATGCTAAAGCGTAAAAACTTACATTGTACTCCGTGCCAAAAACAAGAAACTAGTTAGCAAACATGTATGACCTAGTTCATGTTAAGTGACTAATGTATCACATACAGAATGCAATTAGACAGGCTCGGCTATCCTAAGCATGGCATGTGAAATGCGATGAATAGCACATATTCAATTTGGAATTGAAAATTACAATGCAGTTTGTATGATGTACCGAGCCCGGTGCATGTAAACAAATGCATGAATGCACGCATGCAAAGCATAAGGTATGCTAAAA
The DNA here is from genome assembly GCA_025200525.1 of Camellia lanceoleosa. Taxonomy (NCBI): domain Eukaryota; kingdom Viridiplantae; phylum Streptophyta; class Magnoliopsida; order Ericales; family Theaceae; genus Camellia; species Camellia lanceoleosa. The sequence goes on along the minus strand of JANUSC010000016.1, from coordinate 1,149,902 downwards.
TAAAAGTGCCCTAATCTATTACCGTAAGCAGGTAAATAAAAGGGTAGAAAGAAATGGGGGTTGGAAGACATACACCCACTCACACACACTTATTACAAATTTGCCCTCACTCGGAGGGACCAAAAGAATATACAAATTAATTAACTACGCAAGCTAATTAAAATATTACAAATTAACTAAATTAATCAAATAAATAATTAATCTAATTAAAGCAAGAATCGTCTTGATGAGGGCGCAAAGACGCACGGATCGCTCGAATCAAGACCGCCATGCACGGATTGCCTCTGTTTCCTCTACTCTCCTCCTCAGAAAATTGCCAAAGTCCCAGGAGTGCCTCTCAGGGCACTGGGGATCACCACCGGCTGGGGTAGAGCACCACCGGCTGAAGGAGGAGGCCACCGGCACAAGATTCATCCATCAGCAGTTGGTTTACTGCCGGTCGGCACTAAACACTGCCGGCCGGCACTAAATGCCTGCAGAACCTGCAACTCACAGCAGCAGAGGACAAAACTTGCATGGCAATGTAATTCAAAGCATGTATGCACCAAACACACTCCTTACCATGTTTTTGACTCAAAGGAAGATGTGCCTCGGTTCTCGGACCACCAATCGCGCATTTCCATGCATGATGGCCCAAAGAACCAAGAATGCAACTTTGATTTCAAATGCATACAAACCAAACAAGCAAACAAGGGTGCCAAACCTCTATCAAACTCACTTCAAGAGGCTTGGCATGCATGTCAATGTGATGAAGCCCTAAGCATGTCAACTAGGCATGCAACATGGACAATGTGATGCACTTATGCAAACATACAAACAAGCATACAAGGCAAGCATGCAAACCAATTAAATGATGATCTTATACATGACTTAGGCAACTCAAATAGGCCTGAAATCAGTGGCCAAAATGCTAAATCATGAGGGCCAAACACACATGCACACATGCACAAGTTAAGGCACCAACACTTAAGCACAATTAAGCAACTCTTAAACACATCTAAGAGGCACAAATATGGACCATTAGTATGCATAGTAAGCTCTGAAAAGCATGCAAAACATGGTGCCAAACCAACTAACAAAGCAAGCCAAACAAGGCATACAAATGGTCCAAGCATTAAGGCAAGCCAATGAGGCTTTGAACCATACCTAGCACAACCACACATGGCATGCATTGGACAACCTAAAACAGAGTTTTAGCATGTGAAAAAAAAGCCAAATGGCTACTTAGATGGCATCTAAGAGGCTTGAAATCAAAGGCATGCAACATGACCAAAACATGGAGCATTTAACACATACTCTTGAAGCATTAAAGAGGCATGCTAAGCAATCAAACAAGCATGTATGAAGGACTGAAATAGCATGCAAAATGGTTCCAAACCATCAAAAATAAAGCAAGCAAGGCATGCTACACACTCATGCTCTTAAGGCCAACAAGCCAAATGCAAAGAGGCTATGAGATACAAGTCATGGTCGACCAAAACAACTTAGGACAGACCTAAAGCATGACAAAATAAGCATACAACCTTCATGGATCTAGGCCTAAAACAAGCTAGAAATGAAGGCACACAACCTAGGCATGTTGAGGCATCAAAGAGGCATTACAAGGGAACTATGCTAAGCATGCATAGGAGACCAAAACCAACTTAGAAACATGTTATATCATGGCAATATAAGCATGAAAAACAACCCAAACATGCTCAACACACACTCAAGCACAAGCTCCCTCAAGAAGCCAAATCTTGCCCTTTTCAAGGACATCAAGGAGAGGGGGTGACCCTCCCCTTTTGGAGACTTCAAGGCACCATCACCACCACTGAAATCCCTCAAGATTTCAGTGGTGGAGAGGCCCAAGCACCAAAGTCCTGGATCTCTCACAAAATAGCACAAAAAAGGGCCTTTTCAAGGCCTAAGGGTGGTCAAACTTACTCAAACCACAAAACACTCTTGATAAACAATAAAGAGGCCTAGAAATCAGAACTTTTTTGTATTATATACTAAGCACAAAAACAGTTCTAAACTAGGTAAAAACAATGTGCAAAAATGGGGTAAAAAGAGAGTTAGTGTCTCACCCTTGTAGACCTCTTCACAAAGTTTGATGTTGTTGCTTCCTTAAGCTCCAAATCAGTCAAGAACCTCAAGAACAACCTCTTGGAACCTCAGTAGCAAGAGGAAGGTGAAACACTAGGTGTTGCTGAGCAAAAGTATGAACTAAAGCACCTAGTGTACTAAACAAGCAAGGAAAAGAGAGATAGAATAGATATAGGATTTCTAACCTAAAACCAGAGCTTCTCCTCTGTCTTTTCTCTCCAACTCTCCAATTTTTCTAACTCTTAAGCCAAGAGAGGAAGCCTCTCTCTTATAGGCAACAAAGCTTACAAGCTAAGTCACCAAAAGGCTCATCCCGTCCATACACGTGTATGGAGGGGAAACCAAACCATACAGCTGTCTGAAAATATCTCATAAAGCAGCTGTACAGTGTCCGGCCGGCAAAGAGTGCCATTTTGGCAAAAGTTAGTGCCGGTCGGCACAAAAGAGTGTCGGTCGGCACAATAAAGTGCCGATGGCAACACCAGCCAGCCGGTGGCCTCTGGCTAGTGCCGGTGGTGTGTGGGGACGCCTCACAAAGCATTCCCTGCCCTTCCAAGGCAAAACACAAGTGTTTGGTGCGAAACCAAACACAAAACGGTCGAGTTCGGAGGTCCTGAGGCAAGACGCGTAGCCGAGAACTCCGGGAACTCCAAACGAACACAAACAAGGATAATCACCGAGTGTTCCAACGGTGACGTCCAAGTCTTGAGGATGGTTAAAAATGGGGTGTCTACAACCATCCAAACACACCTTAATGAATCAGACAAAATAAATTTTCAATTAACCTTCCCAAATGGCTCTAAAAATTTCCGTTAACATATATCCATGTACTCAATTTCAGTTTTTGAACCCATGAAAGTTGGAAATTTTAGTTTCAAAGTCGTAACTCAACAGATAATTTCTCAATTCAAACATATATAATTAAACAAAAATGATTTGTGGCACTAAAAAGTTGGGCACTAATGCCCCTAATTTTCATTTTGGGTAACTGTTTTGTTTTTTTTTTTTTGTTTTTTTTGCCTTATATGGAAATTAGGGGCATTAGTGCCCAACTTTTTAGTGCCACAAATCAAAATTCATAATTAAATTAAAACACATTAACCCATAATTCAATAAAGACAATTTCTGATACGCATTTTGGGGTTGTTATAATGGTTTTGGCATCTCTAACGGCAAATTAGAGATGCTCTAAATAGCTCTAACTAAAAAAGTTTATTTGGGTTTTTTTAATAGGTTTATTGAGTTTTGTAAGAGAAAAAAATGAAACAATTATAGTTTGAATGTGGCATTTTATCTTATTGATTTTTTAGCGTATTTTATCTTTTGAGGCTAATTTAGTGTCAACCTAAATATGTTATCAACATTTTTATTAAATGCTTCACATTGGTGTGGGATTCACGTGAGATCTATATGGTGTGGATATTACATCCATATGAAACATTTGATAAAAATTTAGTAAAACATTTGAGATATCTAACATTTATGTATTTATTTATTTTTCCTTCTCTCTCCTCATTTATTATGGCCTTGTTGGGAAGTTTGCTATTTTAATATTTTTTATTTGAACTAACTATTTTAGTTGGCTATTTAATATATATTTTTTTAATTGATTAAAATAGGTAGACTCCAGATGCCACTGGCATAGACCTGAACCTGCCTTCCCACAGACATCTTCGTTCAATTTGGCTTTATTTTTTGTCCTCTACCCATCACAACATTGTATTTGCATTTTTTTTTTTAAAATAATGGTAGAAACAAGTAAGTATTGGTTTGGGTATAGATTATTTTTAATTTTTTTATTTATTATAAAAAGATATATAAAAATTAAAAAAATTAGTGTAATTTAAATAAATCAATAAATTAATAAGTTAACTATTTTTTGTGTTTACAAACCAAGTCAGAATATGTTTGATTTTGGACAATGGGAACAAATATAAGAGCATCCACACCAAACTCTTTAATTTTTTTAGTTAAATTAAAGCTATTTCATTATTTTAGTTATTCACCTTTTAACACTTACTACATCAAACTCTTTATTCTAACTTATTCTATTAAATATTATTTTTTTATTATGTTTGTTAGTTTTTCTTTTTTATTAAATTGATAAGTTACTAGCCGAACAATTCTTATAAAAAAAAAAAAAATTTACCGTTGACCGGCCGAACTTTCGGCAGACATCCGATAACACACAAATAGCGATGAATAGTGCCTCATTACAACAAACGAGTTATTGTAGCTATCGTAAATTTTGACGAGCTATAAGTGAGTTTGATGGAGTTGATTTTTGAAAATTTTTAGCTAAAAAATAATTTTAAAAAACTTGATACAGATGCTCTAAATAGAGAGAGCACGGGCAAATTAAATGCGGGGATAGGAGGAATAATTTTGATATTCCATTTTGATTTTGGACAAGAAGCACAACATCATGAGGAGGATTTGGATCCTCTCTGCATATATATATATATACTAGAGATTGCCCGTGCCTAAAGTTACTATCTAATAAAATTATGATATTACAATTTATGTATTGCAAAAATGTTAACGACCATAAAAATGTTTTATGAAAAGTGTCTCAAAGTAGTGATCAAACAACAAAAAAATGTTTAGGATCAATCAATCGACCTAGATGATTTTTCGTAAAACTACTTAAGAAAAATTATGTTGTATACCCAAACAAATATAGCCTAAAATAATATATAAATTTTTTTTTTAAAAAAAATCCCAACAGAACAAAAACAACCAGCCCAACCCAGCTATCTGAGTTGCATGAGCCAGTAGCCAAACCAACCCAGACCCAAAGTTGAACAATACACAGTGGGAGCTGAAACACTTCCATCTGTCATCCAAACCAACCCAGGAAGGTATTTCAAGTTTATAGATGCTCACTTCTAGTAGAGTCATGCCATTTTTTTGTAATAAACAAACCAAATAAATAAATAAATAAAATACACGTTCTTTCAATTATTGGTTCATTGATGAAACCCATTTACTCATTTCACATAAATTAAAACCCTATAGCATATAAAAAAAAATAAAAAATAAAAAAACCCCTAGAGAACAATGGTAATACCATCTTGATCACTGAAAACAACTCAAGAAAACCCAGCAGCACAAACCCATGAAATGGACAGCTCAAGAAAACCCAACTGTCGATTCAGTTAAAAAATGGAACAACCTCTCAGACCCATTCAAACAAACACTTAATATGTGTGAAGCCCTAGACTGAAAAAGAAGATTAGAATAAGAGAAAGAGAAGCAATGGGTACGGAGACAAAAATAAATAAATAAAATACATGTTCTTTCAATTATTGGTTCATTGATGAAACCCATTTACTCATTTCACATAAATTAAAATCCATTTACTCATTTACACATTTCACATAAATCAAAACCCTACAGCATATAAAAAAAATAAAAAGTAAAGAAGGTTTGGCAAATTACATTGATTTGCCTACTGCTAAAGAAAAATTTAAACGACAAAGATCAAGAGTGCAGCGGCTTGCTTCAGGTGACAGTATTACTAAGCTTTTTCATAAGAAAGTGGCTTCTCATATGATGAGTAACAAAATTCTCAACATTTCTGATGAGCAAGGCAACAGATTGGTGGAATGTAAAGCTATCAAGGAGAAAGTTGTTAGATTCTACAAATACGCTAGAAAATAGTATCAATCTATAAACAAATTAAATCTAGTACATAGTCACCACATAAAATGAAAAGAGTAATCTTACCTGGAGAGCAGCAATTTCGGGAGCTAGGGTATGGAAGAAGAAGAACAGGGCTGGAGAGCAGCAGAGGGAAAATCTGAAAAGAAATTGAAAATTAAGTTTATGAATATTTGTATGTTGGCAAGTGTCTTTATTTGAAACACACAAAATTTATATGATACAAATGGAAGTGAAGCCGAAGAGAAGGAAACTATACCCAGTCAAATAGAGATTAGACAAAAAAATAACACATTAATAACCAATTGGCGTTTATTTTCACAATTCAAACTTAATGCAATTGCGCATGAATAGCCTTACCTTGGAGTTGGTTGCAATAGCCTGTATTAAGGTTGTGAATTAAATTTGTTAGTGGTATTAATTAATTAATTGTATTTATATATTGATGGCTAACATATTTTGAATACAAAATAAGAACCTAACATATTATAAGTTTGGAAAAAAATACTTTAAACCATGTTTAACATAACCTATGACCACCAAAACTATTTAACATAACATAACCTATTTCTGTGTTGTTTGTTTATATAAACATTCAGAAAATTAATCCCAAAATAATTCTGAAGATTAATCACTCTGTGTATCACTTTGTTTATGTTAAAGGAATAGAACATAGAACTCAGAAGTTTTAAACCATAGAGACAAAATAAAAATAGAGCCAATTGTTTGAATAGAACTCAGAACTCAGAAATTAACATAAAAATAGAGCAGATTGTTTGAATAGAACTCAGAACTCAGAAATTAACAGTAGAAAAGAGTAATAGAGACAGAAATATTACCTTGGTATCGCGGTTGTTAATCGGAAACCCGGGTTGCAAAAGGGTGGTCTGTGTATCAGTCTGTTTATGTTAAAGGAATAGAACTCAGAACTCAGAAGTTTTAAACCATAGAGACAAAATAAAAATAGAGCAGACTCAGAAATTAACATAAAAATAGAGCAGATTTTTTGAATAGAACTCATAAATTAACAGTAGATCAATTGAAAGAGGGGAATAGAGACAGAAATATTACCTTGGTATCGCGGTTGTTAATCGGAAACCCAAGCGAAGGGGGGGGGAGAGGGAGAGGCAAAGGAGAGGCGGGGATGGGTGGAGGAGAGAGGCAATGAGGCGTAATCAAGGCGAAGGGTGGGGAGAGGGGAGAGGTAGCGAGAGGCAGAGATTGGGTGGAGAGGGAGAGGCAGCGAGGCAGAGATCGGGTGGAGGGAGAGAGGCAGCGACGGGAGGGTGGGGGGAGAGGGGGAAAGGCAGAGATCGGGTGAGAGAAAAGGAGAAAGATAAAGAAAAGGAACAAAGAGAGAGATAGAGATAAGGAGGGAATGGGAGGAGACGTGCAACAGAGAAGAGATAAAGATGGAATGGGGGAGGAGATGTGGGTAGGTGGGAGAGAGCACAGAGTGTTTGGGCGGGAATTGAAGCAAAATCTCAACCATTGATGTGTATTACAATTGATCTGGGCCCTTAAAATAAAATGTATCAGAGATACATTTTATATATTTTCAAAAACCATTATGCTTTATTATATAGATATATATTTTTTGATTCAAATGAAAATTAAAAGCAAAGGTCAGTCTTACAAACAACACAGCGAGCGTAGAGGATTAACCCCTTATTGAATTTGCAGATATCTATAGTACAAGAAAGGAATTTAAGATCGTACAAGAAAGGGCAAAGGATCCTCTCTTGATATTTAGCCTGTCATGTCAAGATTGTAAGGAAAGTTAATGACAGACATGCACGCCATTTAGTTAAAAAAAAAAAAAGCAAAAAGGGGCCTTGTAACGATCCGGATTTTAAATTCACATCGGATTGATGTATAGTGGCGCCTGTCACCTTAAAACTTGTATGGTTGTTGGACTCTTGATATTGATGGGTTGGCAAGTGAACTTTACATAGTATGATTTAGGACCCTTGAATAATGTTTGGAACCTTGATTGAAGCCTTAATAAGATATATAGATAAGATTAGATAAAAAGTCCCAAATTTGAGTTTGAATTTTTGACCAGCCATCACTCTTTTGTCCTTTTTTTTTTCCACACTTTGAATTTAGATGTGAGGTTAGAACCATTGGAAAGCTTATCTCTGGGGCTTCAATTTGACCACAAGAATGACCTAAAATGGAGTCCGGATGAGAGAGTTACGCCTGTTCAAAGTTTTGGAATCTGTGCTGAGAGCAGGTACGCTCGAGCGTGGGAAACGACGCTCGAGCGGGGGACGCAAATTTAGCAAGTTTAAATCGCATTTCTGGATCATTTTTGGCATTTTTTCATCTCCTTCCTCCTTCCTCTCTTTCTAGGTCCGAAACCCTAACCCCCAAAACCTTGATTTCCTTCACTTTTAATAACAAATCAACCATGGATCGTGCATCAAGGATGGAGAATAAGAGGAGATCACCATTTCCTACCGAATGGAATTTCGGAATTTTTGAGGTATGTTGGGATTTTATTATGGGGTTAGATTATGGTTTATGGGGTTTAGATTATGGTTTATGGATTATGAACCTAGGGTGCCTAATAAATAAGAAGATTTGAAATAAAAGTAATGGGTTAAGAAGATTTAAAATTTTATTGGGAATTTGTAGATTTCTTAGAAACCCTAAGTTGATTTTGATGATAATCAAATGATTTGGCCCAAATTGAAAGTTGAATCATGAAAGTGGTAGGTTGAATTAGATGTGTTCAAGTTTAATTGGAATTTGGTTATGTTTGAAGGTTATGTTTAAAATTTCCGATTGAACCTTGTTAAATGCATTGTAAATTATATTTTAATAAAAGGGAAATTGGGGGAAAAGATTTGTTGATGATGTGGATGATATAAATTCGGTTATGGAATGTTGAAATGGAATTTAAGAATTCCTTTTGAAATATGTCGAGTTATATTTAATGATGTTGAGTTGAATCATGTTGCCTATGTTGAATTGTGATGATTTAATGGGATTCCTTTACGTGGATGGGGAAATGTTTGGTTTTTGGGTGGAAACACTAGAAATTTAAGGAGTTTTGGGGAACATGGAAATGTTCATATAAATCCTTTCTTTCTTTGAATAGAAGATGAATGAGTGTAAATTCCATAATACGTTTTGTAAGACTAGTAATCTTTTATATATTGAGTTGGAGAAATAGGTATGAAAACTTCATGCTGCAAAATATTGTTCGCTTTGTTTTACGTGCTTAACCCTCTAGTATTTCTAGAATTGGTGTTTGATGCCTTAATGTATAAGTTGTGTACATGTGCAGGGCATAACCCGAGAAGGACAAGCATTTCGTTATAGCACTGTGAGTAGTAATATGCTTTATATATAGCTAAAGATTGTCATTAGCAGCCTATGAACGTATGATTCCTATGTCACTAAGTGAAAGAAGTTAATTACATAACGGAACGATGGAATGAATGAAATACCTTCATTAAGTAAAGGGGTAATGGAATGCTTCATATGTAGTTATTAATTATCACTATCATTTTGTACATGTACGATATGTAATAATGTTCATGTAATAATGTATGGAAATATAGAAATGGGGAAGAGGAAATCCTTCCATTTTGTAAGACTCTGGCCTAAGGCCACTTAGCTTTAATGTCTGATTTTTATGTTTCTACATGAATGAAGTTACTTATGTAAAGAAATAATAAAACGAAGGAAATACCATGTAAAGAAGTAATGGGTTGAATGTAATACCTTAATGTTTCAAGTATGTTACAAGGGCCTCGTGCCAAATGTTTCAAGTATGTTACAAGGGCCTCGTGCCAAATGTTACAAGGGCATTTTTAATGCCAACTTTCAAGGGCTTAATGCCAATTTACAAGGGCATCTTTAATGCCAACTTTCAAGGGCTTAATGCCAACTTTCAAGGGCTTAATGCCAACTTACAAGGGCATCTTTAATGCCAACTTTCAAGGGCTTCATGCCAATTTACAAGGGCATCTTTAATGCCAACTTTCAAGGGCGTAATGCCAATTATGGAAGGGCTTGTACTTTTATGATTAAGAATTTATGCCACACCATTCGAGGGCTTAAAGCCAAAACAAGATGTTCAAGCTAATATGTTCCAAGATAAGGCCTCAGACATTACGAGGTAATACAGACTCAAAATAACCATGTAGACCTTGCATTGTGTGTTTAAGTATGTATTGAAGTGTGATAAGTATATGTTTGGAAGCTTGATAAATATCAGTTATGAAGTTTAACAAGTTACGTTATGAAGCTTAGTAAATATATATATACTTTGAAGTTTGGTAAGTTATGGTAAGTTATGTTATGAAGCCTAGTAAGTATATGTTTTGAAGCTCGGTCAGTGCATGTTTGAAGCTTTGAATACCGGGTTGAAACTTGACTTGGCATTTTATAATTTCAGAAATTGCATGGCCCGCTCGAGCGGAGGAATTCCCGCTCGAGCGTGAAAAACAACCTCTCAACAGTTTTTTTAAAATTGTACAGTCCGCTCAAGCGGCCAAAGTGGCGCTCGAGCGGGGACCCAATTTCAGGAACATTTGAAAAGTTGCATTTAGTTCATATGTTTTTCCTCATTTATTTCCAAAGCATGTTAGACACAATATATGGTCCAATAAGTATAGAGAAGCTACGAATCCATGTGTATTTCTATTATTACAATATTTTAAGTTAAGATTGCTTTATTCATGTATTGCTATTCACTGAGCTTGGCTCACCCTCTATATGTCTGTTTCTGTAGGTACCAACCAGAAGGTCAGTCATAACCCAAGACGTCCGTTCCTTTTTGTCCACCTTTAAGAGTCCAGGCACTAGGCGAGACCACTCAGCTCTATGAAGCTTTCTTAAGATGTTATCTCGTATTTTGAGTCTCATTTAAGGTTAAACGTACACGACTTAAATGTTTTTCTTTAGATGCCCAATCTTAGAGTTGGGGCTGTATATGTATATCTATATGATTGATGCATTGTATAATTTTGGCATGTGACTGGTTATTATGATGTATATGATGCATGTGATCCTGGCATATTAGAGGTAGCTCAATGGAGTTTGTTATTATGTTAAATTTTAATACTTCCGCCAAGGCCCCGTATGTTATGTATATTAGACTACTTGTCCATTTCTGAATAGGTCATGCCCGAAACCTTTAGGGGCGGGTTACGGGGCGTGACAGGCCTGGTTTAGGAAATGAGTTTAGTTTTTTGACTTTTTGGTATTTTTAATTAGGGTAAATTACATATACCTCTCTCGAGATTTAGCTAAATTACAAATACCCCCCTGAGGTTTCAGAAATTATAGATACCCCTATGAGGTTTATATTTTCAAAACAAATTGCCCCATGAAGTTTATATTTTTATAACAATTTGCCCCCTAATTTGGTATGCAAATAGTGCTTTCAGGGGGGTATCTGTAATTTCTCAAACCTCAGGGGGGTATTTGTAATTTTGCTAAATCTCGAGGGGGGTATATGTAATTTTCCCTATTAATTATTTTAGTTTGGGGTTAAAAAATTTAGTTTGGAAATTTTTTTTGACTTTTTAAAATTTTTTTGTAAGAGAAAGAATGCAATGATTATGGATTAAATGTGATGTTTTGTCTTATTAGAACTAAAAAGCCTGTTTTGTTTTGTTTTTTTTTTTTTGTAACTATTTTAGCCTCAAACTTACTTCCCAAACAATGCCTAAATTGCTGAGATGAAGAGTTGTTTGGAGAATTAGGTTAAAAATTAATTTTTAATTTTTTTTATTTTATAAAAATGTATAGAAAGTAAAAAAAATAATGCAGCTCAAAATAGATTAAAAGTTAAAAAGTGCCTTTTTACTCACGAAAAATGGTTGAGAGCACTAAAAGTGGTGCTCTAATAGCACCACTAATGATGTGACAGTGGGCGCCCACTACCTATGCCTTTTTTTTTTTGACATTCCTAATGTATTAGTGCTATTAGTAATCTTTTTTTTAGTGGTATGAATCATTGTTGTTTTACTCATTTGTCAAAACAAATCGAAATCAACATTAACAAAAGATTTGAAACAATAGGCCATCGTTTAAAAAAAAATAATAATATGTAAATTTATTTTTTAAATCTAATATTGTGTTAAAAAAATGATTAATTGATAATTAAAAAATATTTAAAAATTAATCAATCATCTTTTAAAAACATTACTAGGTCTACAAATTAAATTTAATTTTGAACCCGAATAGTAATTCTCCTTAAAAAAAAGGGGTAAATTACATTGACACCCCCTAAGGTTTATGTTTATTGCAGTTCCCCCCTCATCTTTTGAAAATTAGATCCCCTTCCCTGAGGTTTAAAGTTTCATTACAGATTGCTTCCTGAGGTATAAAGTTTCATAACGGTGCCCCCCTTACCGTAATGATCATCATATATAAAATTAAATTAACAAGGGGGGTCAGTGTAATTTTCCAAATGTAAGGAGGGAAATTGTAATAAATATAAACCTCAGGGGGTGTCAGTGTAATTTACCCAAAAAAAAAAAAAAACTAGCATACCACTTGTGCTATGCACGGGATTAAATAATGATGGATAATTTTATTTGTTAATTAATTAAAAATAATTTTAAAAAATAGGTTAGTAAATTTTAACTATTTTAACAAAGTGGTTGTTGTAGATACCCTATTTTGACCGGCCTTAAAATCTAGATGCTTTCTTATGAACACCCGATGTTGAAAATTAGAATGTGATATTTTACGAATTTCTCAGAAGAAAAGTCAGGTTTAAACACCCGTTTTGGCCAAATTATTTTAAACTTATTCAAAAATATTTTTTTTGGAATTTTTTTTGTCTGAGAAATTTAGCAGTTTTGGAAAATTAACTCGTATACCATATGATTTTTGAGAGGTCAGATGGTAAGTCACATGTTTTTAGAAATATCACATGGCTAGCCATGTGTTTTAGGTGTTTTGAAATGCTACAAATATCCTCTCCTTTTATTGTTTAGAAAAAAGGAAGAAAAAATTTTAGAAAAGAAAATTTTATTTCAGAAGGAAAAGGGGAGAAAAAGGAAAAAAAATTTTGCAAGAGAAAATTTGTTTCAAAAAATCTTGAGGGATTGAAATTGATTTTCAAAAACCTTGAGTTATTTTGAGAGTAAGAGAATGTTTTATTTATTTATTTTTTATTTTTTTAAACCAAAAGTTTACAATCAACTTTTCGATCCACTGATATACCGCCCAAAATTTCATTAGAGTTTAAACTTGAAACTTCTTTGTGGAGATTTCAAAGCATACTCCATAATAGTGAGAGTGTTATGAAGAAAATTTGATAATAAGAAAATTCATCATTTCTTTCAAATGTGAGTTTTCGCACTTTTCTCATTTATTTTCTTTTTATTTATCTTGTCTTCAAATATATAATACAGCATATGTAGACACCCCATTTTTACTGGCCCTAAGACTTGGGCATTTTCTTTGATTACCGGATGATGAAAATAGGAACGTGTTTATCACATAATTCTCAATAAGAAATATGAAATGCGTGCTTCATTCCCAACTCTAAGCTTGTTTTGGCCAAGTGTTTTAGACCTATTAAAAACTCTGTTTTAAAATATTCCTTTTATGCATAGTTTCAATAATTCTGCTGAAAACCCTATTTTCCCTAAAAAAAAAAAGAAAGGAAAAAAATTCAGTGAATAATGCCTGGTGAATAGTGTCGGCCAGCCAACAAATTGGTCAGCCAGCTAATTTGCCAAGAAGCAGGCTAGTTTCGATAGAATTCTTGTTAAATATGTGTGGGTCATGTCCATTTCAGATCTTTCTAAGTATATTCATACACAAGATGTGTATCTACCCCCCTCCATTATCTTCATTTGGCCTCAATTGTCAAAAGGGAGTTTGTCCTCTTCCATAAGGTTGCATTCATTTCAACTACTGTTGTCACCTCGTCATCCTTGTCTCCCACATTCTCCTTGACTTAGCAACCTTCCCTGATTGCTTATAGAGATAGAGAGGATCAGAATGGATGGGAGAGAATAGAGTTGAATGGAGAGAAATGAATTAAGTGAAGAGAGTTAGAGAGGAAAATAGAGAACTTAAAGCTTTGAACCAAAACTTCCATTTCTTCAACATGCACTGATATACCAAGTTCCATATATCCAAAACCATCCCCAAAATTATAATATAGCTATATTCAAGTAGCCTTGATCAAAAGAGAGAAAAATAGAGAGTTAGAACAACTCCCCCTACGCACATTGTTAAACAACCCAAAAACACCATTCTAACAATAGTTTCAGATTTTCAAACTGAGGATTGAGAACACACTTCCTAAACTTGAGGGTGATCAAAAAGAAGTTTGGAAATCAAGGAGTTCATCTTTTTGTTGAAAGGTGAACTTTGCTCAGTTTCATTTTCTTGAACTTTCTTTCTTATATTAATTTTCTTGCTTTGATTTCGTATTATGAACTGTTATAATCTAACTGGAAGTAGTTAGTAGAGCCACCCATATATCCCTTGTTTGTTCTTTCTTTAGTGTTGAAAAGGAAAAAAACAAAGTTTTTTGCCAGAATTAGTTGGCCGGCCAGCCAACTTCTTCTGGGACAAAACAGAGCATGTCTTTTGGTGTCGAGCATAATGGTTTCCGGCAATCTCCAAGGCGTACATATTTACTGTTTTTGTTCTATTTTGAGCGAGTTGTGAGGTTTTATATTTTGTTGTGATATTTTTATTCCTCTTCCCCTTTTATTCGGATTTGTAATATTCAAAGCATTGTAATAATTCCCCGCTCCGCTTTTTTCTATTCCGTTCTTTTATTTGTTTTCCATATTCTGTACATATGTAGTATATTTTGTTTATCACCATATCTATGCTTTATACCCATGTTTCATACATCTTCATTCGGCTAAATTTGTATTTGTGGGTTTAATTGATTATTACATGATTTTGTACACAACTTCACGTTCTTGATATGAATCACATGTTATATTTTAGAAGCCGAATCACTAGTTGCCTATTGTGAATGAATTATGTGGGGAAGTGGTTTAGAAATACTCTTCAGATCCTGGGAGACGTTCGTGATCCTCAGCTAGTCACCTGAAAAGATACAAACACTCCGGTCGGGGGTGCCGGAATTAGCACTCCGACGGACAAGTCAGTTCAGACACTCGAGATAGCTTGTTTACTAAGTTAAGTGAAGTCATTCTTACATACCTTTCTAAATCTATGATTCTTGAATTTATACTTGCTTTTCTTTTGATCCTCGGGGCCAGGGCCTACTTTTCAATCATTTTCCTTTCTCTTATTCGGCTCTAAGGATCTACACTTATTCAACATATATATATTATATTCGGCTTCCCATTCTCGTAAGATACAACCGATTAATATCAGTCTTCTAAGGTACGCACCTTCTGACTTTGCCATATATTCGGCTCCCACAATTGCCCTCCGAACTCTCCATTAACAGTAGTTAATCGGCGTGTTTGGTCTTGAATTGGAAAAATTAAAATAGGTTAGGCGGCTTCGCATACCCCAATACAGATGTCAGAATACGCACACCATTTCGGTCATCATTACACTTTCCCGCCTCATTCGTGCGTCTCACATTTATTGCGATTCGAAATTTCTGTCCTTTCGAGTGCACATTTCGTTGAGTATTCGAGACTCTTGGACCACCAGCGGATATCCCTTCTCTGACTCGCATTTTCTGCAACTCTTCTCCGTATGTCCTCGTCCCCCTTGCTCCTCGTAAGTCTTCTTCTCTTTTCTTTGCAATCCTACTTTCTGTTTGTTATTTTAATTTTGGCGAACCCTTGATTCTCCACGAAAATGGCTAAACACTTGATAGACCTCCTTTCTGAGGGTCGTGTTTCCGGATTCTGGCGACACTTTTCCATCCCCGACGACGTTCATCTATCTCTAGTGACGGACAGTACTCTGGATATGGAGAGAGAGGATCGAAATTCAATCGTCTTTCCTCTTCTATCCATTGCAGAGGGTGAGGTCCGTTTTCCCCTATATCCATTCCTTAGGGCCGTCTTCTGCTGTTAGGGTCTGATTCCTTCTCAGCCCAACGTGAACTTTTTTTGAATCATAATGGGGATCGTAGAATTGAACCGGCTCCTCAGGATTGATCTTGGCATTTCAGCCATTCGGCACTGCTATGCTTTAGCCAAATCTTCCGGTCGGCTTGGGTGGTACTTTCTTAGGGCCAAGGATACTGACCATCATTTGGTAACCATGCTTGCCAGTTCTGATAAGCGTGTAGACGACGTAATGGTCAATGTCCGAGGGAACTGGGAATTTGGCGAAGGCGAGGGTCGCCTAGACCCTATTCCCAGACGGAGGGGTGAACCAGGTTGCCGTGTGTCTTCTTGCGTTTATTGAACTTTTCTTTTACTTGGCCTTCTCTCCATGTCTAACCCTTTGTCTTTGCAGGCAGTAAATTGAAGAAGATTTTGGTTTCTACTGACGATACAGTCCTTGCGCAGATTGCGACTGCACTAGGATACTTCGGCCGTCCAAACGCACAGAAGCAAGGGAGAGCAGCCCACATACTTCTTCGATACGAGCCTACGTATACTACTTTTTTGGCCGCTGACAATATTCCGATTTCAACCGGCGATCAACAACTTGCGGCTCTTATCTTCCCTAGCTTCAAGAGCCTTAGGCAAGTTGGCCTTGAAGCTTCTGATTCGGGGCAAGACGTGGAGCCGGTGGTAGAGGTAGTCGTCGAACCAGCCAGGGAGTTCGCTGAGGAGGCCGAAGAGGTTGACGAGGCCCTAAACTCGGCGTTTGAGGCAGCCAGACTTAGTTAGCCTACCTCACCGTCCACTATGCAGATGGCTCGAAAGAAAAATGCCGAGCGAATGGCCGCCCGGAAAAAGGCCGAGGCCATCCGTTCTGGACCTGCCTTGATTGAGTCTTTCAAACCCGTTATTAAAGAGCCGGCTCAGATAAGAAGCGTAGTACCGAGGGAGAGGCCAGTTCAGAAGATAGTCCTGCTGACAAAAGGCCTCGCTTAGAAGAGTCGGACGTGGTTGTTCCTTTCATTGTTTAGGCAAAAATCAGAGACACGCTGATTCCTTCTGACGCATCCATTATTACCGACCCAGCGGTAGCCTTGAGCCTGGTGGCTTCAGTCTCCCTACCAGCTGATAAGGCGTCCTTTCATACCATGTCGGATTTGGTGGTCGTAGCCCTATCTGTGCAGTTGGCTCTTTTGGTAGGTGAACATGACTTGTTTTGATTTTGGTTGCCTATGGCATTTAACGATCTCAACTCGTTTTGCAGACGGTTGGCAGGATCGCCAACTTGGGCCGCCGCCTACACGATGCCCTTGAGAGGATTGACCGTTTGCAGTTAGAAGTGGGCGATCAAAAGAGCAGGGCCGAGTTTGAGATGATGAGAGCCGCAATGGAGACTGCGCGAGCCGAAGCCGAATTAGAAAGGGCTCGGACTGCCGATCATCTCCGTTCTGATGCCGAAGATAGGGCGAATGCGAGCAAAGAATCGCTTAGGCTAACCGAGGAGGCGCTTAACAAGGTGGAGACTGAGTTGAAGGCGGCAAGGAAAAGGCAGAATCTGAGGCTTTTGCCGCATTCGAAGCAGAAAAGCCGCCACCTTCAAGGAATACGTAAATGATGTCCCCAAGTTTGAGAATCGGGGATTCAAACATGGGTGGCTTAAGGCCCTTGATGCCACTGGGGTTACCTTGGCCTTGCCAATTCCTTATGAGCAGGTGGACGTTGAGCCACTTGAGTCTGACCCCGAGGATTGATCTGGGAGTCACTCGAATTTTATGAAATGCTTTTCCTTTTGGTGTATGTTTTTGTTTTAAGGATTTTTGTTGGTTCCGAGTAGTTTTCATGTATAAATTGGTTACTGTCTGAGCTTAATTTATTAATGAAAATTACCTTGTCATGTCACAACTATTTATGCGCAGTTTGTGATGTTATGTTGGTGGAGAATTTGTGCCTTTCACTACTTTAGATAAAATGGTTACTCTGTTGAGCTTTCTACGATTGAATATCTTGGCAATATTGACTTATCATTCGTATGCCGAATAGTTCGTTGGTATTATGTTGGTGAACCGATTCATGGGCCGGCTGGGGCACTTAATCCGAATAGATTGATTAATTTTCCCTTGGCCCAAGCGGTGAATGATCATTCGGGCGGCGGATGAGACGAACTTAGGAGCTTTGAAGTCGATTCATGCTCTGGTTGGGGCACTTAAGCTGAATATATTGATAAATCTGTCTGCCCTTGCCCTAGGTGGTGCATGATCATTCGGGCATCGGATGAGATGAACTTAGGAGTTTTGAAGTCGTCGAACTTAGGAGCTTTGAAGTCGATTCATGGGCCGGCTGGGGCGCTTAAGCTGAATATATTGATAAATCTATCTGCCCTTGCCCCAGGCGGTGCATGACCATTCGGGCGCCGGATGAGGCGAACTTAGGAGTTTTGAAGTCGATTCATGGGCCAGCTGGGGAACTTAAGCCGAATATATTGATAAATCTATATGCCCTTACCCCAGGCGGTGCATGACCATTCGGGCACTAGATGAGGCGAACTTAGGAGTTTTGAAGTCGATTCATGGGCCGGCTGGGGCGCTTAAGCCGAATATATTGATAAATTTATCTACCCTTGCCCCAGGCGGTGCATGACCATTCGGGCATTGGATGAGTCGAACTTAGGAGTTTTGAAGTTGATTCATGGGCCGGCTAGGGTGCTTAAGCCAATATATTGATAAATCTATCTGCCCTTGCCCCAGGCGGGTTGATCCAGTCGGCGCCGGGTGATTGAGGTTTTCTCAATTAATGAGATTGCCTTGTGTAGATTGCCTTGTGTAGATGTCCTCGAACGTCCCGGGAGGATGAATCCCGATCTGTTCATATTGGGTTGGCTACAGTTCGGACTCAAATTGTCACAGTTCTTAATCTGAACCAAAGAGTCCAAATCCGACAAATCGTTTTGGAAAACAGATTTTTGTAAAGAAGTGCCAAACTTGGATTGCTTTGCCAGATACAGAGTCGCCACCTAAATATTTTATTTGGGGGAATTTAGGAAACCTTGACTCGTTTGCCTAAGGCCACGTGTCCGTCATCACCAAAGTTGCCCCGGCTCAGGAACTTGGGTACGATTGGGGAAGGTCAGCTATGAGCACCCCATCTCGCCCGATCCGAAGATCGGCCTCTACTAACCGTGATATCTAGTTTTGAAAACATTATGCATTCTTATTGTGGTTATTTAGCCTAGATTTACTATGTTATGGGCACAACAAACAAGTGTAGACTAGATCGCCTAATTTGGAACAAAGCATTGCCAATCTGTTCGTTTGGAAAATAGTTTGAAATTAGCTACTTGCAAGTAGGCTAAAACACGAATTTCAACGAGTTGTCCCAACTCAAACAATCCAACCTTCACCCACAGGCATTCAGGCAGTTATAACACGTAAGCACATAGCCTCATGGTAAGCATGCTATCATGGCAACACTCACACTCATGCAAGGATGCTAAAACATAAATGCTTACCGAGTACTCCAAGCCAAAACAGAAACTAGTTAGTAATCATATGCATGATCCTAGTTTATGTTAAAAATGGCTAATGCAACACATGCGAAGATGCAATCTAGACAGGCTCGACTATTCTAAGCATGGCATGTGAAATGCGACAGATAACATGTATTCAATTTGGAATTGAAATACAATGCAGTTAGCATGATGCGCCGAGCCCGGTGCATGCAAGACAAATGTATGAATGCATGCATGTATGGCATAAGGTATGGTAATTTAAATATGCCCTAATACTAACCATTGAAAGCAGGTAAATAAAAGGGAAGAAAGAAGTGGGGGTTGGAAAGCATACACACACTCACACACACTTATTACACAATTGCCCTCGCTCGGAGGGTCCGAATAAATATTACAGTCCGAATGAGTAATACTAAATTAATGATTACAGAACTTCTAATTTAATTAAGAAATTAAATACAGAAGGGAAAAAGGCCACAGCCCTACCTCGGAATGCGTGGATGATGCATGCTCGAGTCCATCTTGCCCGAAAACCCGTACCATGCCACTGTTGCCTCTGTTTACACTGCCTCATCCCTCTGAAAATTATGGAAGTCTCCAGAACTGATTTGAACTTCCTCTTGAGTGCTCTGGGATGTCACCGGCCAGAACAGGAGACCACTGGCCATGGGAATGGGCTTATCGGATAAAGATGGTGTCATCGGCTGGACACTGGTGGCCGGTCGGCAGTACAAATGGCCGGTCGGCCATTTATTCCTGTAGAATCCTGCAGTTGACAGCAGCAGAGGGCAAACAGTGCATGGCATGGAATTTTCAAGCAAATGTGTGCATGGACACTCTTCCAATCATGTAATGGACTCAAGGGAGTGTGGCCCTCGACTCTCGGGCCATCAATTGCCCATTTCGGTGCATGATGGCCTAAGAGGCCAAGTTTGACATTTAATGTAAATGCATGCAAACAAAACAAATGAGTGCTAATCCCCTATCATGTTGAGGTCAAGGGTATTGGTGACCGGGGATTGAGACGTGTTTCATCACTCCAAGTACGAACACTCCTCAGTCCTCATGCTTGGTTTGACACCCCAAACCAAGCAAAAATGTAATGCATGTACGCCATGTGGCTCAAGTATGCAACATGACTCAAATATGCAACATGAGGCTAAGTTACAAGGCATGCCAAATGCAAGGTAACCTATCATGCAAGTATGCAATGTGCCGAGTGTGCAAGGTCTTAATGCAATGTAGCAAACATGGGCAAACATACAATGGGACTAGTGTGCAACAACACACAATGTACCAAATATGCAATAAACATACAACAATCATGCGATAGTGGATTTAAACCATAAAGGGCAGACCTCAGACTTGCCATAAACAGTGGCCAAAATGGTATGGCAAGAGCACGAATCATATATGTAAGTATGCATGCACCAAGGCCCATTACCTAAGCATGGAAGGGGCAACTTTCAAGGACACTTGAGAGTGATGAATATGGACATCAAACCAACATGCTAAGCTCTGAAAATGAGTAGAGGATGATGCCAAATCGAACAAAACACGCAAGCAAGGCATGCAACAATGACTAACACTTGAAGCCAACAAAGGGGGTCCAAATCAAAGCTATGTCAACCGAACCCCAAAGGACCAAAATGGCTCAAAACAGTCCTAAGGCACCTCGAAACAAGGTTAAAGCATGCATAGATCATAGTCAAAAGATGTTAAGAAATGGATGCAAACAAAGGTGGACTTAAGACCAACAATAGGGCATTGTACAACAACCACCTCAACCACTCATGGCATGAATCATGCAACCAAAATCAGAGTTTTAATGCACCAAAATAAGTCCCAAAACCTACTGTTATGGAATCTCAAAGCCCCAAACACATAGGCATGCATAATGCTGTATTTCAAGGCACAAAAGGACACCTCCTCAAAGTATGAAAGAGATGATGAATGCAATCATAAAAGCATGGATTAGGGACTGAGATGGCATGTAAAATGACCCCAAATCATTGAAACAACCCAACTAAAGCATGCTCATAGCTCACACCCTCAAGGCTCACAAGCCAAAATGCAAAGAGGCTACCCTAAACATGGCAAATATGACCAAAGTAGTCCCCAAAATACCTCAAGCATGGAAAAATATGGCTAAGAACTTCACCAAGTTAGGCCAAAACACGAGAGCATGGTAGGCTAAATGCATGATGTCCTTCTAGGCAAAATGGGGGGAATACAAAGCAAGTATATTATGCATGCAAGGGACCTTTAATCCGACCAAAAACAGAGGTAAGATATGCCCAAATAACACCCAAAAACCTCTGAAATGGAGCCAAGAACAACTAATCATGCATGCTACCCTTATGAGCCAAAAATGCAAACAAAAGAGAGACCAAGGGAGAGGGGTGTCCCTCCCCTATGCAAGATTTCAAAAGCCCTTCTTCACCACTGAAAATCCACTGGATTTCAGTGGTGAGAAAGCCAATACACAAGAGGTTCCAAAGCTTAACAAAGAGAGTACAAAAAGGGCCAAACAAGGCCTAAGAGGGGGAGATCGACCCCAAACAACAAAATGACCTTAATGAAGTATCTTAAGCATGCAAATACAAGAATTTTTTTAGTTATACACGAAGCTCAAATCAGTATGCAAAGAAGGTCAAAATCTAGTGCAAGATTGGGGAATTTAAAGCAAAAGTGTTACCCTTGAAGAACACCTCAAGAACAGCAAGTCCAACCACCTTCTTCTGATCAAAACCAGCTCAAAACCTCAAGAATAAGCCCCCAACACCTCCCAAAGTCGAAGTATGGTGTAATGGTGTGTGTCTTAGTTCAAAAGTAAGAACAAATCACCCTTTTAGGCCCTCAAACACACACAAATAAAGAGAGAGAGAGACGGAGATATAGAGAGAGAAGATGTATGTATCAGAATATATATGTTCTAGGTCTGATTTTTGCTGAACAAAAAAAAAGGAGAGGCTTTGGCTCCTTATATAGGCAAGGGAGATTACTAAGCTTCCAAGAGGAGCTAAATGAAAAGGGTCAAGGGGGTCAAGGCTTCCAAGAGAAGCAAACCCAAAGGTTCAAGCTTCTTGAGGAAGCTAAGACAAAGGGTCAAGTTTCCTCAAGAAGCTTGAGCAAAGAGTGCAATCTTCTAGAAGAAGTTTGGACCAAAAAGGGTGCAAAGGGACCAAAATAGCCACACACGTGTGTGAGAGCAGGGTCTGTGCATCCCAGCTGGCACAGCTGGCATGCACCATGCCTAAAAGGTGCAAAAGGGTAAAACCAGCCAGAAAAGGAGGCCATCGGCCAAACATAGTGCCGATTGACCACACTAAGTGTCGACCGGCCATTGGTATCAAGGAGCCAAGGCCAGTGACATCAATAAACGGCCGGTGAGGTATGGGGAAGGTCGGTGAGGTGTGGGGATGGCTAACAAGCCACTCCCTGGCCTTCAAAGCAAAAACACAAGTGTTTGGTGCAAAACCAAACACAAAACAGTCGAGTTGAGAGATCCTGAGGGAATGCACGCAGCCGAGACCTTCGGGAACTCAAAACGAACACGAACATGGATGACCACCGAGTGTTCAAACGGTGACGTCCAAGTCTTGAGGACGGTCAAAAATGGGGTGTCTACAGTTGCCCCTCTTTGACGAAACTCGGAAGTCATAAGAATGACGAGAGTGAGTGTCAAAGCTCCGAGACGACCCATTTTTGACAAGGCCGAAGACTTAGACAAACATGCAAGACAAGCAAAGATATGCGCCCGAAGGCAGGGGCAAAATGCAACTGACAATGCAAGAAGCCGAGCATAACTTATGATCATGCAAAGAAAGCTGTAACGAAGCATAACATGCGACAATTTTAAGCAACCAAACACAAATCCAACTACATAACAATGCAGAAAGGATGTAAGAGAATTATGTAATTCTCAATACGTCTCACGCGGAGAATACAATACCTACCTGGTTCGTCTGGTTGCACCAGCCTCAAATGAACCGTACATACAATATCGTGCCTGTAAGAGAAAGAAAACTTAACCGCGGTATAATATCATTAGCAGTACGCATAGCAATGCAATTGAAAGTGCGTGACAACGCAAATTTAGTAGGAAGCATAACAATGCGACCAAAGGCAAGCATAACAATGCCATGAAGGTCCAAACGCGTGTAAGTAAAGAATACGTGACAACGTGCATAATGTGTGAAGATGCGGACACATGTGAGTAAAGTATACGCGCCAACGCATGCAATGTGTATAGATAGGGATTTGAACACAGGTAAGTAAAGAATAATGCGACAATGCATGCAATGTGTATAGAAAGCAAGATATAAACACATGTAAGTAAAGCATAATGCGACAACGCATGAAATGTGTACAGAAAGCAAGGTATGAACACATGTAAGTAAAGCATAACGCGACAACGCATGCAATGTGCATAGAAAGCAAGGTATGAACACATGTAAGTAAAGCAAAACGTGACAACGCATGCAATGTGTATAGAAAACAAGGTATGAACACATGTAAGTAAAGCATAACGCGACAATGCATGCAATGTGTATAGAAAGCAAGGTATGAACACACGTAAGTAAAGCATAACGCGACAACGCGACAACGCGACAACGCATGCAATGTGTATAGAAAGCAACTTGAACACATGTAAGTAAAGCATGCAATAATGCAAGCAATGTGTATGACAGGAATGAACACATATAAGTAAAGCATGCGGATTAACGCAAGTAATGTGTAACCTCCTGTGAGATGCATAAACACATGTGAGTAAAGCATACATGGAAACGCATGCAATGTGTAAAGCAAGCAAGGTATGAACACATGTAAGTAAAGTACACGCAGAAACATGCACAATGTGTAACCACCAGAGAAATACATATACCCATGTAAGTAAAGCATGCAATAATGCAAGCAATGTATATGGCAGGAATTCAAATGCATGTATAGCATAAGTATAGTGAAGGCATGCTACTCGCATTTGTTGAGATGCAACCAAATCAAGATAAGGCATTTGTTGAAAGTAGGACGCGTAACGAGCATGCTAATCATAGTCATATCAAAGCAATGTAATACAACATGTTTAAAGCGATTTGCGGACTCCGCGAGGTACAAAAGGATACGGGAAAGGATGCTCCTTGTACGCACCGAACATCGCACGTAGAAGACATGGCTTAAGGTCAACACAAAGACCAGTTAACATTCCAAAGCGCACTTTCTTGCACTATCTTGAGTAATGAAGGTGCCAAACCGTATATTTGACCCGAACAAGGGCGCAGGAAGTGCATCGACGACAATGGGAGGTTACTGGTATCAATCCCAACACTCTGCTGCCCTGCTCTCCTTTTGCTTTACTTTCCTTTTCTACTGTTAGTTTTAAGCACATTGCACTACCTCAGGCAGGTTTTACTTTCTTCAAAACTATGTATCTTTTTGCCAAAAAAAAAAAAATGATGGAAATGAAACAGCTATTTTGTTCAAAAAGGTGTTACATTTGTTGTTCGATGCATCGCATCGCGTGGCATCACATAACAATGTGAATGAAATTGAAATTTTGAAAATTAAGCGCTTGTATTGTAATAAGCAGGTAGTGAACCGACTTACAACTTGATAAGCAAAACAAAAAAACTCGATAAGTTAACCGAGCGTGAGTACAACTCGATAAGAAAAACAAAGAAACTCGATAAGCTAACCAAGTGCGAGTACAACTCGATAAACAAAACAAAGACTTAACGAAATGAAGTACAACTCGATAAGCAAATGTACAACAACTCGATAAGCAAATGGGTGTGACTCCACAGAAATCATTATCGGAGGGCATTGGAAGTGGTGCCAGTCCCCAAATTTTTAGCATTTTCAGCACATAGACAACTCAGGAGAAAAGAAGGAAGACCACCGGCCACAGGGAAAGCCACCGGCCTTGAGAAATGGCCATCGGCCATCATCCTTGATTAATCGGCCAAAACTGGTGGTCGGTCGGCACTATTTGTAGCCGGCCGGCCATGTTGGGAAGGACCACTAGAATGCTGACAACTGTCTTCCATTCATACCTTATCCCTTACAAAAGCCTCAACTTCGTAGTTTTTCTCAATTCAACACTGATTTGCCCCAAATGGAAGAGTTTCTTGCCCAGAATCTCACATCTTGGATTGCCAACTTGGACGGCTCGGAAAAGATGAATTTTTGGGGCTCTGATATTAATGCACTATTCACTTTGAGTCATACCCCGCTTCACTTTCCATTTCTTCATGTCGCAGTAAGGTTCTGGAATTCGGTAACACATGTCTTTAGCTTTGGTGGGCAAGAGGTATGTCCTACCTTCGAGGACTTCCAAGCTCTGATGGAATCCGAGCGCAATGAAGAAATCTCGCCTCAACTCCGGTTCGGCCACGCCCAAGCCTTGGGGCGAATGTGTGGGTTGACCATACATGACGCTTGATCTTTGATCTGTGACGGAATGCTGGATATTCCGAGTTTGATTTGCTGGTTTTCTGATGCCGGTGACCGCGACGACCATCATTGGCAAGGCTTTCGGCGACACGCCCTTTGTTTGTGCATGCTATCTTACTTCTTGCTGGCCTTAGGCTCCGGAGGATCTAGTGTCTAGCTGATCGAGGTTGCCCAAGGCTTGACGGGAGGGCTAGAGCTGCATTGCCATGATACTGGCTGCGTTGATAGGCTTGGACGCCTTTTACCACCGAGAGACGACCAGATTTGCGGGGAGTCCACTACTGTTGCAGGTAATGTTTCCCACCCAATCTCACATATGTATTGCTCACATCACTCGGCCCTCAAGCTCAGTTTTCCTCACAAAACCCTTTTCTCAGTTTTCTCTCATCGTATATCTCTATATTCTTTATTCTCTCTTTTTTTTCAATCCCTTCCCAGGTGTGGTTGATGGACAAGTTGCAGGTCGTGGACTCTTGCCCGGCATACTCAGCTCGTGGTTACTTCTTCCGGCAACGCCTAGTCAACGCCCTTGATGAGGGATGGTGGTTCGATTGGATGTGCCGCTTGTCCGCAGACCGTATTGCTTGGCGGTGCCCTTGGCTCAACCTACCGGCAATGAGTTACAGCATGTCTCGGCAGACTGGGATTCAATTGATCGGCTTAACTCACTGTGTGTTCTACTTTCCATTCCGGTTCTACCGCCAGTTTGACCATGATCAGACTTGCCCGCCAGAGGGGATAGAATATCCAGCTGCATTCCCAGCCCGAGGCGCACAACTTGCTCGGTATGCTACAGCATGGAGGACTAGAGAGCTCCTGGCCCCCGCTCCCACTTTCAGTTGCACTTTGTCGAATGAGTGCATAGATTGGCTCAATGAAGAGGCACAGGTTGGGCCCAACTTGGCATCAGAGGCTTCGACCAGCTCTGGGAGGGGGCGCAGGAACACCTGACTTATCTATGCCCTGAATTTATTGCTTTATTAGTACTTTCAAGTTTTCTTTATGAATGTAATAAAAAGCAACTTCAATTTGTATGCAAGAGCAGGAGAACTCTGTGTTGAAATCAATGAAATTGAAGGTTGTGGGTATTGAAAATTTTCCGCTTTGGTCTAAAAATGGTCTAAGTCGTAAAAAGATTAATTTGAACAAAGTCAACTTTTATCAAAACTTTTCAAAACCATTTTCGATATGGATCAGAACTGGACATGCCTGAGATCTATCACTGAGGTGCACAACCCCGGATCCCCAACAACTGGAAAGTTGCCCCTAGTCTGAATAGCACTGTACCGGAGATCACAATCGAACTCTTGAATGTTGAATAGACAAAGATGACCGAGATGATCAAACGGACAAAGTTGATCGGGGAAAAGTTTATGGCTGAACTTCAGGATGAAGTTGCCTACGTATCCCAAAGATGGGAATCAAGCCTTACGTAGTTCAGGCTTGGGTTCACTCGAGTATTTTCACTCTCTTTTTGCGCTCTAACTTTTGACAAGGCTGCCCTTTGCAGGTTTTCAGCCTTGCGAGCTGATTTTTTATAATTTCCAATTTTCTATTCTCTAACTTTTGCCTAGGTCGCCCTTTCGGGTTTTCAGCCTAGCGAGCCTCTCAGGGGTAATATTTCTTCAACTTGTCCATGTTGATCGGTTGTGAGAACTCTAGGCCATCTAGGTCCATCAAAACCACAGCTCCACCTGACCAGATGGACTTAATGATGTAGGGACCAGTCCAACTGGGTCTGAACTTGCCCCTAGGGTCGTGGATGGGAGCTCGGTTGTCCTTGAGCACCACATCTCCTTCTTTCAAATTCTTGGACTTAACTTTCTTGTTGAAAGCCCGGGCAATCCTGCGCTGATAACCTTGAACATGGTACAGTGCTTTCAGTCTTCTCTCATCAAAGAGCATGAGTTCCTCAAATCTGCTCTGCTACCAATCTGCTTCGGCTATCTGACACTCAGCCAGTACTCACAAAGACGGAACCTCAATTTCAATAGGTAGAACGGCCTCCATCCCATAAACCAATGAATACGGAGTCGCCCCAGTAGAAGTTCTAATTGAAGTTCAGTAGCCCCACAGAGCAAACGGCAGCTTATCTGGCCAGTCCTGGTAGGTTTCCACCATCTTCTACAGTATGTGTTTGATGTTCTTGTTGGCGGCCTCAACTGCTCCATTGGTTTGCGGCCAGTATGTGGACGACTTATGAAAAGCCACGTTGTATGTCTCCAACAAGTCAATCACTTCCTTCTTGAAGTGGGAACCATTATCTGAAATGATTTTGTTCGGGACCCCGTAGCGATAGATGATGTTGTTTCTGATGAACTTTGCAACGTGCGATGCTTTGAGCACCGCGTAAGATTGGGCCTCGACCCATTTTGTGAAATAATCTATCGCGACCAAGATGAACTCATGCCCATTTGACCCCTTCGGCGTAACAGCCCCTATCACATCGATTCCCCAAACTGAAAATGGCCGTGGCGAAGTCATGTTGTACAGCTTCGATGGCAGGATATTCATGCGGTTTGCATTGCTTTGACACTTGTGGCATTGCCGGACAAAGCTGATACAATCCTCCTCCATGGTGGACCAGTAGTAACCCTGTCTGAGGATTTTCCGAGCTAGCATTACCTCGTTCATATGTGCACCGCATTCTCCCCCATGGATGGCCTCCATTAGGTGCTTCGATTCTTCGGCTTTTACGCACAGCTTGTGCATTCCCAAATGACCTCTCTTGTACAGCTTACCCCCGCAGATGATGAACTAAACGACCATTCTTCTGACTGCCCTTTTATCCTTGGCATTTTGCCCCTGGTGGATACGCCTCTTTCTCCAAGAAGTTCCAAATGTCGTAATACCAGGGGTTCCCATCTTGAACCTTATCTATGGCGGCAATTGACTCATAGGCCGGTGCAAACTTCTGGTCAATGATGACTGGACGCATCCGGACTCCAAAAGGGATGTCTATCATGGAAGATAGAGTTGCTAGTGAATTTGCAAACCTGTTGTTCTCCCTTAGTAGATGAGCAAAGTTTAGCTTCTCGAACCGAGGAATTAACAAATCCAAGGTTTGGTGATACATTATCATCTTTTCCTCTTTAACTTTCCAGTCTCCTTTTGCTTGAGACACAACAAGGTTCGAGTCCCCGATGACGTTCAACTATCTTGCCCCTAGTTCCAGGGTTGTTTCTAGACCGGCGATGCATGCCTCATATTCTGCTTCGTTGTTCGAGACTTTGAAATGGAGTTTGAAGGCTAGAGGGATATGGGAATTGTCGGGTGCTATCAGCAACACCCCTATCCCATACCCATGCTGGTTTGACACTCCGTCAAAGTACATCGTCCAAGTTTCATCGTCGATGTGCAAAATAGCCTCATCTGGGAATAAGTACTCATCTGCTTCCCCCTCTTCCATTGGATGATTGACTAAGAATTCTGCTACTGCCCTTCCCTTGACCGACTTGCGCGTCACATATTTCAGATCGAATTCGAAGAGCAACAGCAACCAACGAGCTAGCGTACCCGTAAGTGCCGGTTTCTCGAAAAGATATTTGATGGGATCCAGTCGTGAAACCAACATTACAGAGTGAGCTAACAGGAAGTGCCGCAGCTTCCTAGTAGCCCATACCAAGGCTAAGCAAGCCTTCTCCAATGGTGTGTAGTGAGTCTAATACTCTAGCATCTTCTTGCTTAGATAGTAGATGGCTCTCTCCACTTTATCCTCTGATTCTTGCGCGAGCACATAACCCATTGTGGTCTCAGTTACTGAAAGGTACAATATCAACGGTTTCCCCGATTCCGGCGGTAACAACACGGGCGGGTTCTATAAATATTCTTTGATCTGTTCGAAAGCAGCTTGGCATCGGCCGTCCCATTGAAATTTCTTTCCTTTCTTTAGGAGACCAAAAAGTGGTTCACAAGTCAAGGTTAATTTTTAGATAAACCATCTTATGAATTGCACTTTACCCAGGAAGCCTCGCACCTCCTTTTCAGTCCTTGGTGGTGGCATTTCTAAGATGGCCTTGATTTTGGAAGGGTCGACTTCGATACCTCTCTGTGTAATTAGAAACCCCAGCATTTTTCCCGCTGTAACACCAAACGTACACTTCTGAGGATTCAGCCGTAACCGAAATTCTCTGATCCTTTGAAAGAACTTTTGCAAGGCGGTGTAGTGGCCCTTCCTTTCTTTGGACTTGAGAATCATGTCATCCACGTACACCTCAACCTCTTTGTGGATCATGTCATGCAATATTGTGGTCGCGGCCCGTTGATATGTAGCTCCAGTATTCTTCAACCCAAACAGCATCACTCTGTAGCAGTATGTCCCCCTACGGGGTGGTGAAAGCAGTCTTTTCCCGGTCTTCTAGTGCCATCACTATCTGATTGTAGCCTGAGAAGCCATCCATGAACGAAAGCAAAGCATGCCCCACTGTGAAGTCCACCAACTCATCGATATACGGTAAGGGAAAGTCGTCCTTCGGACTAGCTCTGTTCAAATCCTTGAAATCCACGCATACCCTGATCCTGCCATCCTTCTTTGGCACCGGAACAATGTTGGCCAACCAAGTCGGGTATTCAGATACCAGCAGGAACCCTGTGTCGATTTGTTTGGTGACCTCTTCCTTAATCTTGATGGCCCAGTCAGGGCGGATCCTTCTGAGTTTTTGTTTGATGGGTCGGGCCTCGGGGTCAAGAGGGATCCGGTGCTGTATAATCTCAGGATCGATTCCAGGCATGTCTTCATAGGACCACGCGAAAACATCTTTGAAATCTTTTAATAAAGCGACTAATCGCTCGCGTTCCTCCGAAGACAACGTGGACCTGATCTGGACCAGCCGCGGGTCCTTCTCAGTACCGATATTCACAGTAGTGATTTTATCAACTAAAGGTTTAACAAATATTTCCTGCTCTTGTTCAATTAAGCGTTGCAAAACTGGATGAATTTCTTCCTCATTGTTTTCATCAAAATTTTGAAAGTCTGAGTTAATGCAATAAATCAAGGGCACAGAAAGGTACTCAGAAACCACATTGTAGCACGTCCGCGGGGGGACCTCGCGTTAACAGTTCGGACTCCCTTTTTGTGTCGGTTCTAAATCTGAACCAAAGAGTCCAAATCCGGCAAATCGTTTGAGAAAACAGATTTTTGAAAAGTAGTGCCAAACATGGACTGCTTTGCCAGATTACAGAGTCGCCACCTAAATATTTTATTTTTGGGAAATTTAGGAAACCTCGACTGGTCAAGGCCACATGTCCGTCATCACCAAAGTGGTCTTGGCTCGAGCTTGGGTACGATCGGGAAGGTCACTATGAGCACCTTTCGCCGGGTCCAAGACCGCCTCTACTAACCGTGATATCCGATTTTGAAAACATTATGCGTTCTTATTCCGGTTATTAACCTAGAATTACTATGTGATGCGCACAACACAAAAGTATAGACTAGATCGCCTAACTTGGAAATAAACATTGCATATCCGTTTTGCTTCGAAAAACGTGTTAGATTTTGCTACTCGCAAGTAGGCTAAAATACGGATTTCAACGAGTTGTTCCAACTCAGGCAATCCAACCTCCACCCACAGGCATACAAACAGTTATATCGTGTAAGCATTTAGCCGCATGGCAATCCTATTGTCATGTTAACATTCACACGCATGCGATATGCTAAAGCGATAAAGACTTACATCGTACTCCGTGCCAAAACAATAAACTAGTTAGCAAACATGCATGACCTAGTTCATGTTAAGTGGCTAATGCAACACAGGCATGGATGTAATCTAGACTAGGCTCGGCTAACCCTAACATGGCATATGAAATGCTATCACATAGCACGTATTCAATTTGGAAATCGAAAGTGCGATGCAGTTTGTATGATGTACCGAGCCCGGTGCATGTAAACAAATGCATGGATGCACGCATGCATTGCATAAGGTATGCTAAAATAAGTATGCCCTAATCTACCATAAGCAGGTAAATAAAAGGGTTAGGAAGAAGTGGGGATTGGAAGACATACACCCACTCACGCACACTTATTACAATTGCGCCCTCGCTCGGAGGGACCGAATAAATATACAAAACCAAATAAATAATTAATTAAACTAGCTAATTAAATATTACAAATTAACCAAATTAATTAATCTGACTAATTAATCTAATTAAGCATTAAATGCCTCGGGATGAGGGCTAACTGCAGCGCATGCCCGGGATTCGCTCGGAATCACACTGCCGTGCACGGGTTGCCACTGTTTCCTCTGCTCTTCAGCTCAGAAAATTCCCAAAACTTCAGGAGTGCCTCTCAGAGCACTGAGAAACATCATCGGCTCAGACAGAGGGCCACCGGCTGAGCATAATTTCCATCGGCACTGAATTCTCTTATCGGCTGCCAAAGGGCAGTCGGTCGGCACTAAAAGGTGCCGGTCGGCACAAATTGTTCTGCAAAACACGCAGCGACAAAGCAGAGGGAACAAAAGGCAAGGCAGTGCAATTCAAGGTATATATGCACTAAACACATCCCAAATCATGCTACGAACTTAAGAGGGCATGTGCCTCGATTCCCGGGCCACCAATCGCGCATTTCCATGCGTGATGGCCCTAAGAACCAAGAGTGCAACTTTGATTTCAAATGCATGCAATGCAAACAAAGGTGCCAAACCTCTATCAAACTCACTTCAAGAGGTCCAACATGCACAATGTTAATGCAACCCTAAGCATGTCATCTAGCGTGCAATATGGCAATGCAATGCAAGAATATTGTTGTGTAAACATACAAGCATGCAAAGCAAAGTAGGAGTGGACTTACACATGAATTGGACAACTCTAAAAGGCCCAAGAACAATGGCCAACATGCTCGAAAATGAAGACTAGAATGCACACCCATATGCATACAATTATGGTCCAACACTTAGGCATTCATAAACAACTCTCATGCATTCTTAAAGAGGCCAAACATGGACTAATAGCATGCATTGTAAGCTCTGAAAATCAAGCAAAACATGTTGCCAAAACATGCAACAAAGCAAGCCAAATACACAATAAATGGCCCAAGTACTTGAAACAAGCCATGAAGGCTTAAACCAAGGCCAAACCCACCAAGCCTCACAAGGCCAAGGGGGCTCAAAACAGGTTACATGCAGATCTAAACAAGGCTAGGGGCACACCTAGATAGCATCTAAAGGCTCGAATCAAGGGCATGCACACATGCACTTTCAAAGGGATGTACAACACATGTAACCAAAGCATTAAAGATGCATGCTAGGCAATCAAATAAGCATGTATGGGGGACTGAAATAGCATGGAAGATGGTCCCAACCATCAAATACAAAGCTAGAATAGCATACCACGCATTCATGCTTTTAAGGCCAACAAGCCAAATACAAAGGAGCTACAAAATGCATGCTAAGAATGACCAAAATGATCATGGACAGAGCTAAAGCATGACAAAATAAGCTTACAAACTTCACAAGTCTAAGCCTAAAACATGCTAAAAACTAGGGCTAACAAGCTAGTCATGTTAAGGCAATATTAAGGCATTACAAAGTAACTATGCAAATCATGCAAAGAGTACTAAAATCCACTTGAAGACATGCTATAATATGGCAATATAAGCATGGTAAACAACCAAAACATGCTCAATACACAACTAAACATGGAACTCTCACAAGAAGCCAAACTTGTCCTTTTCAAGGACATCAAGGAGAGGGGGTGGCCCTCTCCTTCTTGAGACTTCAAGGCATGCTCTTCACCACTGAAATCCCTCAAGATTTCAGTGGTGAAGAGATCCCAAGACCAAAATCTCGGATCTCTCCAAAATGGCACAAAAAGTGGCCTTTTCAAGGCCTAAAGGTGGTCAAAGTTCCTCAAACCACAAAGCACTCTTAATATACAATAAAGAGGGTTCAAAGACAGAGGTTTGATGTGCCTAACACTAGGCCAAAAACTGTTTTTAAACTAGGTAAAAACAAGTTGCAAAAAAGGGGAATAAAGTGTAAGTTTCTTACCCTTGTTGACTACCTTCACAAAGGTTGATGTTGTTGCCTCCTTGAGCTCAAAAACCACCAAAAACTCCAAGAACAACCTGCTGGAGCTTCAGTTCCAAGAGAAAGGTGGAACACTAGGTGCTTTAGTGCAATAATATGGACTAAACACCTAGAGTTCAAAGAGAAAAAGAGAGATACAAAGTGTATATCTAACTTAACCCTAAAAACCAGAGCTCCAGCTCTCTAACAATGGCTAACCTTCTGAAAATTGCCAACCTCTAAGCCAAGAGGGAGAGCTTCCCTCTTATAGGCCAAAAGCTTACAAGCTTGGCCACTAAGCAAGCCCATCCCTCCATACACGTGTATGGAGGGGAAACAAGTTGCAAACAGCTGTGAGAAAATATCTCACCAAGCAAGTGCACAGTGGTCGGCAGGGCAAAATGGTCATTTCGCCCAAAACAGTGCCGACCGGCACAATATAGTGCCGGTGACAACTACAGCCAGCCGGTAGCCTCTAGACCCAGCCGGTGGTGTGTGGGGATGCCTCATAAAGCATTCCCTGCCCCTCAAAGGCAAAACACAAGTGTTTGATGCAAAACCAAGCACAAACAGTCGAGTTCGGAGGTCCTGAGGCAAGGCTCGTACAGCCGAGAACTCCGGGGACTCCAAACGAACACAAACATGGATAATCACCGAATGTTCCAACGGTGACGTCCAAGTCTTGAGGACGGTCAAAAATGGGGTGTCTACACACATCCACATCATTCTCATTAAGCACATCCAAACCGTCCGATTCTTCTGTTACAACAGACTCAAAAGAGAAAGAAAAAGACGACCTGGACAGGACTGTGGCATCTGGGTTATCACCCCCAGGAATACCGGACTCAGACTCAGTCGAGCTGGAACCTGATTCCGACTCACAAGACTCGGTGGAATCAGATTCCGGCTCACTACCTGACCCGGTGCTGTTGCTTGACAAAAATCCCTCCTCGTATTGCCAAATGAGAGAGGGTGCGATGGATGCATCCAAAGTGTTTGCTGGTAGGCCCGCAGCCGTTTCATTCCCAATCATGGACACCGAGAAGTTATCTCCCAAGTACTTCTGTTTAATCAGAGGATCTGAAAGTAGACATGCCAGCGCTAGCCCCATTTCACTTTCGGTGTCCTCAGACTCCACTTTCTTGCTCTGCTTAACCTCAACTGTTGGGTCTGTCTGCTCTTCGACAACATCATCCCCGGATAATTACAGGTCAAAGAAGATCTCAAAACTTGGCCCGAGCTTCCTCTCTGCATTCAGCCACGGCTCGGGGAAGCCACAGAATGGAAAGTCCTCCCCCTCCCGGATGAAGCGTCCGTTTAGGGTACCCTGGATGGGCCTGTGTATTAGTTCAAAAGACTTTCCTGCCTGCTTCGCTCTAGCTCTCCCAGCCATCTCCTTACCTTTCCTTACCCAATCCTCTTTGGTGGGTAGATAACCCAAGCCAAAGGTATGTGGGTTGTGTGGCACTTCGGCCAATGCTGTGACGCCCTTCCGGCCACTCTTTCCCAATCCCATCCCGGGGATGTGTTGGAGCTTATTCGTGAGGTACACTGATTGGGAACTGACATACAACCCCTCATTAGCAGCCATGATGTTTTGCATGACCCGACCCTCAGCTAGGGTAAAACCCGACATGAACACATCCTCTATATTGTGCTCAATTTCCAAAACTAGCATGGATACTTCCGGCGGTGGATGGATCGACGAATTTCCAAAAACTATGGCTACTCCCTTCCCATGGGGGTATTTCACCATCTGATGCAAAGTGGACGAAACTGCCTTCACTTGATGCAGCCACGGTCACCCCAAAAGTAGATTGAAAGTGGCAGGAACCTCCAGGACATGAAAGTCTATCTCATGCAATCCCGGCCCAACCTTAGTTTGAATTTTCACTATTCCCATTACTTCTCTGCTCGTGTTGTCATATGCCTGAATCACCTGGGCTATCAGCACAAAGTCTGCGGTCTTTAAACTGATTGCATATGCAGTCCTTGCCGGACACACATTGATGGCGGATCCTGTGTCGACAAGTACCACAGGTATCCATTTGTTTCTACACTCCACAAAGATGTAGAGTGGCTTGTTATGGTTCATACCCTCAGGTGGCAGTTCCTTGTCGGAGAAAGTCAACATCGGGGTAGCTCCCCCCGGGAAAACTAATCCCACCAGCTTCTCCGGCGTGGTTTCTATTGAGAGCTTGGCCTTGTCCATGGCCGATAAGACAGCTTGTTGATGCACTCGTGACGCCATAAGCAGTCCCCAGATGGAGATGTCTGCTTCTATCTTTTTCAATTGTTTGAGCACAGCCTCATCTTCAAGTTGCTTCTCTTTTTGCTTCTCTGCCTCCTTGTCTTTTCCAGACGCCTTTGGCTGATCTAGATGTGGGGGCTTGAAATACCGTCCACTCCTAGTCATATGATCGACTTCGCCGATGTACCAGGTATCATTTGGTTGGTTATTCCCCCAATCCTCATCCGTATGGGAAAGACATAAATCGTCGTCCTCCCACCACATTCCATCAGCAGCTGATAGGCACCTGTCCGGCTCCGACATGACTGTTCTTGTATTCACAGTACCTTCCATCCATATGCTCGCAGCATTCCCTGTCCTTGTGCACACAGCAGTTTCGGTCCCCTCATGCGCTTTAGCTTTCCTCATTCTCTCAGAATCCTCAAACCTTTCTTGTTCCAACTGTGTCAGTACAGCTGGTTGTTCCCTAATTCTTGTATTCAAAATGCTCCAATCCCGAGCGGAATTTTTGACACTGGCGCTCTCCGACGATGTATTCTGATTTCTGAATTTTCTGACCACAACTGATATTCTCGCCCCTGCCGGGCCTTGTTCTGGTTGGAACTCTTCCACAACATCTGGTTGATCATCCAGCCACCCGGTAGCCCTTGCCAATTCTTCGAAATCTGACCAATTGACGGCCACGTCCCCTGGGCTTTGTTTGTTGAAAAATTGGAATTCAGCGAAGTTCTCTTCCATGGCCGCTAAGTCCTCTAATCTTTGATCAAACCCATCACCCTGTATCACACAAAGTTCAACCCTTTCTGGCAATTCCACACTTGATCTATCCTGCCCTACCGATAAAATGTAGTCGCTCGGACTGTACACCTCTCCGGAAAAAATCCCAGATTCCTCAGATTCTGACTCAACAATCTCATTCTCCTCGGTAAATTCCCCTGTTCTGTCTTCGACAGTCACCACCATTGGTTTGGGTTGGGTTCTGGAGATGTCCAACATACACAAGTCAGTGCAGTCAGGAAGGAGCACCTCCGGCTTGGGTAGGTGGGATGGGGTGATATATATGCTAAGATCGTAAGACACGACCACAGTCTGGATAAAGTTGATTCTTTTGGGAGGTGGAGCTTGGTGGTGCAGTGGGAGAGGGTTTGTTGTGACATTGGGTTTTTCGGGAGGCACAATCACTCCATTATCAATGAGATCTTGAATCTCATGACGTAATCGGTGTCGTGACCGTGCTGTTGGTGAAATGTGCAGTATTTGGTTGGGTTGTGGGTAGGGGGAAGTTTTTCCGGCAATGGCCTCGGCTCCAGGGGCTTCAAGTGCCCTTTTTTGATTAAAACCCCTAGAGCTTTGGACAGGGGCATATATAGGGGAGCGAAGGTTCTTTGGTTTTTGGGTTGGTATTTGGTTGTTTGTGTGTTGCTTTCGGACGCACCGGAGAATGACATGGCTGCCATGGTTCTTGGAGGGGGGTGGTGGTGACCATGCTTACTTCTGAGGCCCTTGTAGTTGTAGTGCCGCTCGGGCTCGCATTAGTGTTGTGGTTGAAGGTTCTCCTGGGTTGCTCTCTATCATTATCAATCAAGCCTTGTTTCAAGGCATCCTCGATCTGTACTCCCATCTCATGCAGATCTGAAAAAGGTAGGAAAGAGGAGCACGATCATCTTCTGCATCAGTATAGGCTGGAGATTGCGCACAATCATCCGAATTTGATCCTTATCAGTGGGCTTTAGGGTCATCATTGAGGCCTTGGCCTTCTATCTGGTTACGAATTCCGAAAAGCTCTCCTTAGGTTCTTGCCTTGTTGTCTCGAGATCGCGGGTTGTAATCTCGATTTGCGTATTATATGAGTACTATGTAATGAACGCCTCGGCCATCTCATCCAGTTTCTCTTAACATCATCTTCTAATTTGGCGTACCAGATGGCCGCTACACCCGACAGGGTCTGTCTGAACAAAGATAGCTTCTGTAGTTTGGTGAGGCCCATCGGCCTTAGGATATCCGAAAACAACCTCAGGTGCACTATGGGGTCCCCAGACCCATCAAATCGGTCAATATGCGGCATCTTGAATCGGTCTGGGAGCGTCACAGCTGCGTCAGTATACCCGTCCTCAATATCAGGGATGGTCTTGACTCCTTGGGATTTCTTAAACATCTTTTCCAGCTTGCTCAACTTCAAGGCTGTGGGGTCCGCTTTGAACTCGAAGGGAGAGTCCGGTACATTGATAGGTGTGGGCGCCTTGGATAGTTGCGGTAGAATCAGGGACGGAACCGACCCTGTTGGAATTTCTGTATCCTCTTGGGCATTCTGGACATTTGGTGTCTCCTTAGGTATCAGAACCCTTGGTGGGGGAGAAGCTTGATGTGTGGCAGATGCCCCGGCTTGCTGCTGTAGCCTTATGATTAACTCTGCTTGTTCGGTCATAACTGTGGCTTGTTGTTTGGCGAACTCCGCCTGTCGGACAGCGTCTTGCTGCATAGTTTTCATGCTCTCTTGGAGCTGGTGCACCATCTCCTCTAAGCTTGCCATACTGCTATGTTCTGATTGAATTACCGGTATATATTCCCTATCCGTGGCGAAAATTGAGGCCTCGGCCTGACTGTCCACTGGTAGGGTTGACCATTGTTCTGGCAATCTCTGCTCGGATACACTGTGTCTCCTCGGCCTTCGTCTGGTAACCGGGGGTAGGGAATAAAACACTGGTTGTCCGTCAACTAGATCCTCAGATCGATTAAGTCGGCAACCTCTAGTCCAGAGTGCTTGGGGAATATCTACTAGGTTGGAAGCAATCGTGCTAAACTACCTAGTAAAAAGATAAATAAAGCAATAATGAGGAAATAAATAACCAGACAAACGGATAGCATAACAACGTAAAATAAATACACATAACACACAGTTGGGTATCACAACACACGGTTGAT
Source organism: Camellia lanceoleosa (assembly GCA_025200525.1). NCBI lineage: Eukaryota > Viridiplantae > Streptophyta > Magnoliopsida > Ericales > Theaceae > Camellia > Camellia lanceoleosa. The sequence continues at coordinate 1,111,034 of JANUSC010000016.1, read as the reverse complement.
GAGATGAATACACTATTCCTCAATACTGATTATTATCCCCGAATCACTATTCCCAAAACTGAACTTGATACTCGTAGATAACTGATTCTCAAACATCGCAGTTCGAACTGGTGCCTTGCAGAACTGATACCCAAACTAAAAGCACATAGCAAGTAAAATAGAGCTAAAACACCCCTATGTTGGGGTAGGGTTTTCCTGTCCTATTTTGTCAGGAGCTAGGGTTTCACTACGCACGTAGCGGTTTCAAATAACCTAACATCGGGTGAGCAACCTGTCCTAGTTTGGAATGGTCACTATGGATTCCGAATATGCACTAGGTCGAATGGTCAAAAAGGGTGCCCCGGTAAAACCGGGGTTTGTGTTCCCATACTGGCAGAGCCCATAACCGATTAGCCTTATGGCATGCTTTGATAAAGCAAGCCTCCGGCAAACCGTTCAGGAATGGCAGATGGCAAACACGGTGTTCTAGGCGCACCAATGCACATGCAATGCAAAGAAACACATAAGTGTAGTCAAAACAAGATATCATGCGTTCGAGTCAAGTTCTCTAAAATCCCCAGCAGAGTCGTCAGAAACTGTAGACGTTCCCGAACGTCTCGGGAGGATGAATCCCGATCTGTTCATATTGGGTTGGCTACAGTTCGGACTCAAATTGTCACGGTTCTTAATCTGAACCAAAGAGTCCAAATCCGGCAAATCGTTTTGGAAAACAGATTTTTGTAAAGAAGTGCCAAACATGGACTACTTTGCCAGATACAGAGTCGCCACCTAAATATTTTATTTGGGGGAATTTAGGAAATCTAGACTCGTTTGCCTAAGGCCACATGTCTGTCATCACCAAAGTTGCCTCGGCTCGGGAACTTGGGTACGATTGGGGAAGGTTAGCTATGAGCACCCCCTCTCGCCCGATCCGAAGATCGGCCTCTACTAACCGTAATATCTAGTTTTGAAAACATTATGCGTTCTTATTCCGGTTATTTAACCTAGATTTACTATGTTATGCGCACAACAAATAAGTATAGACTAGATCGCCTAATTTGGAACAAAGCATTGCCTATCTGTTCGTTTGGAAAATGGTTTGAAATTTGCTACTCGCAAGTAGTCTAAAACACGGATTTTAACGAGTTGTCCCAACTCAAACAATCCAACCTTCACCCACAGGCATTCAAGCAGTTATAACACGTAAGCATATAGCCTTATGGTAAGCATGCTATCATGGCAACACTCACACTCATGCAAGGATGCTAAAACATAAATGCTTACCGAGTACTCCAAGCCAAAACAGAAACTAGTTAGTAATCATATGCATGATCCTAGTTCATGTTAAAAATGGCTAATGCAACACATGCAAAGATGCAATCTAGACAGGCTCGACTATTCTAAGCATGGCATGTGAAATGCGATAGATAACATGTATTCAATTTGGAATTGAAATACAATGCAGTTAGCATGATGCGCCGAGCCCAGTGCATGCAAGACAAATGTATGACTGCACGCATGCATAGCATAAGGTATGGTAATTTAAATATTCCCTAATACTAACCATTGAAAGCAGGTAAATAAAAGGGAAGAAAGAAGTGGGGGTTGGAAAGCATACACACACTCACACACACTTATTACACAATTGCACTCGCTCGGAGGGTCCGAATAAATATTACAGTCCAAATGAATAATATTAAATTAATGATTACAGAACTTCTAATTTAATTAACTAATTAAATGCAGATGGGAAAAAGGCCACAGCCCTGCCTCAGAATGCGTGGATGATGCATGCTCGAGTCCATCTCGCCCGGAAACCCGTACCATGCCACTGTTGCCTCTATTTACACTGCCTCATCCCTCTGAAATTATGGAAGTCTCCAGAACTGATTTGAACTTCCTCCTAAGTGCTCTGGGATGTCACCGGCCAGAACAGGAGACCATCGGCCATGGGAATGGGCATATCGGCTAAAGATGGTGTCATCGGCTGGACACTGGTGGCCGGTCGGCAGTACAGATGGCCGGTCGGCCATTTATTCCTGCAGAATCCTGCAATTGACAGCAGCAGAGGGCAAGCAGTGCATGGCATGGAATTTTCAAGCAAATGTGTGCATGGGCCACTCTCCCAATCATGTAATGGACTCAAGGGAGTGTGGCCCTCGACCCTCGGGCCATCAATTGTGCATTTTGGTGCATGATGGTCTAAGAGGCCAAGTTTGCCATTTAATGTAAATGCATGCAAACAAAACAAATGAGTTATCCCCTATCATGTTGAGGTCAAGGGTATTGGCGACCGGGGATTGAGATGTGTTTCGTCACTCCAAGTACGAACACTCCTCAATCCTCATGCTTGGTTTGACACCCCAAACCAAGCAAAAATGTAATGCATGTACGCAATGTGGCTCAAGTATGCAACATGACTCAAATATGCAACATGAGGCTAAGTTACAAGGCATGCCAAATGCAAGGTAACCTATTATGCAAGTATGCAATGTGCCGAGTGTGCAATGTCACAATGCAATGTAGCAAACATGGGCCAACATACAATGGGACTAGTGTGTAACAACACACAATGTACCAAATATGCAATAAACATACAACAGTCATACGATCGTGGATTTAAACTATAAAGGGCAGACCTCAGCCTTGCCATAAACAGTGGCCAAATGGTATGGCAAGAGCACGAATCACATATGTAAGTATGCATGCACCAAGGCCCATTACCTAAGCATGGAAGGGGCAACTTTCAAGGACACTTGAGAGTGATGAACATGGACATCAAACCAACATGCTAAGCTCTGAAAATGAGTAGAGGATGATGCCAAATCGAACAAAACACGCAAGCAAGGCATGCAACAATGACTAACACTTGAAGCCAACAAAGGGGGTCCAAATCAAAGCTATGTCAACCGAACCCCAAAGGACAAAAATGGCTCAAAACAGTCCTAAGGCACCTCGAAACAAGGTTAAAGCATGCATAGATCATGGTCAAAAGATGTTAAGAAATGGATGCAAACAAAGGTGGACTCAAGACCAACAATAGGGCATTGTACAACAACCACCTCAACCACTCATGGCATGAAACATGCAACCAAAAACAGAGTTTTAATGCACCAAAATAAGTCCCAAAACCTACTGTTATGGCAGCTCAAAGCCCCAAACACATAGGCATGCACAATGTTGTATTTCAAGGCACAAAAGGACACCTCCTCAAAGTATTAAAGAGATGATGAATGCAATCATACAAGCATGGATTAGGGACTAAGATGGCATGTAAAATGACCCCAAATCATTGAAACAACCCAACTAAAGCATGCTCATAGCTCACACCCTCAAGGCTCACAAGCCAAAATGCAAAGAGGCTACCCTAAACATGGCAAATATGACCAAAGCAGTACCCAACAGACCTCAAGCGTGGAAAAATATGGCTAAGAACTTCACAAAGTTAGGCCAAAACATGAGAGCATGGTAGGCTAAATGCATGATGCCCTTCTAGGCAAAATGGGGGAATACAAAGCAAGTATATTATGCATGCAAGGGACCTTTAATCTGACAAAAAACAGAGGTAAGATATGCCCAAATAACACCCAAAAACCTCTGAAATGGAGCCAAGATCAACTAATCATGCATGCTACCCTTATGAGCCAAAAATGCAAACAAAAGAGAGACCAAGGGAGAGGGGTGTCCCTCCCCTATGCAAGACTTCAAAACCACTTGTTCACCACTAAATATCCACTGGATTTCAGTGGTGAGAAGGCCAATACACAAGAGGTTCCAAAGCTTAACAAAGAGAGTACAAAAAGGGCCAAACAAGGCCTAAGAGGGGGAGATCGACCCCAAACAACAAAATGACCTTAATGAAGTATCTTAAGCATGCAAATACAAGACTTTTTTTAGTTATACATGAAGCTCAAATCAGTATGAAAAGTAGGTCAAAAGCTAGTGCAAGATTGGGGAATTTAAAGCAAAAGCGTTACCCTTGAAGAATACCTCAAGAACAGCAAGTCCAGCCACCTTCTTCTGATCAAAACCAGCTCAAAACCTCAAGAATAAGCCCTCAACACCTCCCAAAGTCGAAGTATGGTGTAATGGTGTGTCTTAGTGCAAAAGTAAGAACAAATCACCTTTTTAGGCCCTCAAACACACACAAATGAAGAGAGAGAGGGAGATATAGAGAGAGAAGATGTATGTATCAGAATATATATGTTCTAGGTTTGATTTTTGCTGAACCAAAAAAAAAGGAGAGGGTTTGCCTCCTTATATAGACAAGGGAGATGACTAAGCTTCCAAGAGAAGTTAAATGAAAAGGGTCAAGGGGGTCAAGGCTTCCAACAGAAGCAAACCCAAAGGTTCAAGCTTCTTGAGGAAGCTAAGACAAAGGGTCAACCTTCCTCAAGAAGCTTGAGCAAAGGGTGCAATCTTCTAGAAGAAGTTTGGACCAAAAAGGGTGCAAAGGGGCCAAAATAGCCACACACGTGTGTGGGAGCAGGGTCTGTGCATCCCAACTGGCACAGTTGGCATGCACCATGCCTGAAAGGTGCAAAAGGGTAAAACCGGCCAGAAAAGGAGGCCATCGGCCAAACATAGTGCCGGTCGACCATACTAAGTGCCGACCGGCCATTGGTATCAAGGAGCCAAGGCCGGTGGGATCAATAAATGGCCGGTGAGGTATGGGGAAGGTCGGTGAGGTGTGGGGATGGCCAACAAGCCACTCCCTACCCTTCAAAGCAAAAACACAAGTGTTTGGTGCAAAACCAAACACAAAACAGTCGAGTTCAGAGATCTTGAGGCAAGGCACACAGCTGAGACCTTCGGGAACTCAAAACGAACACGAGCATGGATGACCACCGAGTGTTCAAACGGTGACGTCCAAGTCTTGAGGACGGTCAAAAATGGGGTGTCTACACCTCGAGGGTGCTGCCTCTATAAAGGGTAAATGATTAAAGGTACAAGTTTTATGAGCACAGTAAACAGCTGATTCCAGCTTTTGAAGGTATCGTGCGAATGTCGAACAAACTCTTCTTCAACAATAGAGGGGAAGTGAGGACGCTAGCTGAGCTGGGTGGAGACAGGGAGTAGAAGTTCCAGGGGTCGAGAGAGGCATCAGTCTCCTTGACGTCGAAGCAGGTCGCTCAAGCGGGACAAGCAGTCGTAGGGCAGATCTTCTCAACCTCGAGTCAAGAGGGGATCTTATGCGAATCCGTGCCCACTAAGCTTTGCGGTATTTGTGGGAAATAGACCCATGACAGAGGCGGACTCGGTCGTTCGAGACCCAAATGTAGCGGTCGAGTTTGCTCGACAAATTTTTCCTCCTGAGGTTTAGCAATTGGTGGTAGGTCGATAGGACTACGAAGTATTTTGAGAAGGCATTCACGGGGCGGTGAAGGGGCTCTACACTACCTATGAAATCGGCATGTGGCTGCGCGTTGCCCGCCGAGAAATGGAGAACAAGGAGGAACATATTTGAAGTTTGGAGGCTCGCGTGGAGGCGGCTGAGCATGAGACCAAGACGGCTCAGGCACAACCTGCAGGGCAGGGAAACCCAATCATGGAAGAAAGGGTTACCAGTTGGCTCATCAGTACTGTGCTAGCCGATCGTGAGACGGCTAGTATGTTCGCAATGGAGACCGCGAAGGGGAGGGCCTATGAAAAAGGCTTTCACGATGGCCGAAAAGTTGGAATCGAAAAGACCAAGGAGAAACTTGCCGAAGAAGTTTGCTGATGTGAAAATCATGGATTTAGGCACGGTTGGATCAAGGCAACTCAAGCCGCGGAAGCTCTTTGAGCGTCGGGCATTGATTCGGCATCGCCACTCTACTACCATAAACATTTTCCATTTTCCACTTTTGAGGCCGAGAAGAGTGAGGATGAGGGTGACGCCGTATAAGTATACTTATTAGAAGGTTGAAACGCAGATCATGTTCAAAACTATGTAATTTATTGTTTGTTTGATTGAATAAAAACGTTCTATTATAAATATTTCGTTGCAGTTCGTATTCGGCATGTGCATGTTTTATTTTATTGTATACATGTTTGAATGAATGTATAAACGTTGATTGGCCGGAGTATCTGTTAAGTGTCCAGTGATACGCCGGTTTATAGGCAGGGTTGACCCATACATGATAGCCGTTTATTCCTGAATGAGGCCATTGTAACTTGAGGAAGCCGAAAACTAGTGAGTAGAGTGGCTGCGGCAAATTCGACTCGGCTCGGGGCCTAGATTTTTGGCCAGTGCATGTGCTTCAAAAAGTCGTTTGGATAACTACGCCGTGGCGAATGTCAACCGACGTTTGTCTCATGGAGTTTAGCGTTAATGAAATCGCCTCGGGATTGGGGCCTCGAGATCACTGCTAGTATTGAAGATAAAAGGAGTGGGTGCTTCGCGCAGATAAACAATCACTTATTATGTGAGGTGAGGTAAGTGGGGATGTTAATTAGAGAGGCTCGGACTTCAGCCGAGCTTGGTGTTGCAATGGAGTGCAGTAGAGAGCCCATCCGTATGAGAGGTAGGGTGTCCAAAAGTTGGCATGAGTCTTCAAGTCGTCAAAGCAGATCACGCCGAAAGGAAAAGCAATGATCGTTGGGTTTATCCTTCCTTGTCCTGGATCTTTGCCTTGACATTGTCAATGGTATCAAGGGAAGTTTCCTTGTCTTGGATCTTTGCCTTGACATTGTCAATGGTATCAGGGGAAGTTTGGCAAAGCGTAAGCCATGGGCTTGGGCACAGTTGGCTCAAGGCATTGCAAACCGTGGAGGACTTCCTGGTGACGGGAGGTCATTCGGCGCTGCCGCTTTACCAACGCGTGTTTTCCTCTTTTTATATGCTTAGTTAAGCACCTTATTTCGGATGTTGGCGTGTTTTTCTTTGTTTTGTTTTGTTTGTTCCCCAGGGTGTTATGTGCCAAAGGCGCTGCGAATTAGGAGTCTTAATCGGCCCAAAGACATCTTGTGCCGATGGGGCTCTATAACCGGCGTTTCGTACATGGAGTAAACTGATGAATAATGTTTCCCTCGAATAAAGTTCGATCCGCTTAGTTCAGGCTAATCAGTAGCGGCCTGGCTTGAAAACATGGCCGATCCGATTAATCAACGCAATAAATCTGTTTGAGCGCTCCGAATCTAGAAGCTTGATCGGCCGTAAGGTGTCGTGCACCAAAGGGCGCTCCAAATCTGGAGTTTTAATTGGCCCGAAGGTGTCATGCACCAAAGGGGGCTCCCAATCCGGAGTCTTAATATGGCCAATCGTGATATCCACGAAGGCGCTCTGAATCCGGAGGCTTAGTCGGCGCTAAGGTGTTATGCACCAAAGGGGGCTCCGAATCCGAAGACTTAATCGGCCTTAAGGTGTCATGCACCAAAGGAGGCTCCAAATCCAGAGACTTAATGGGCCCTAAGGTGTCATGCACCAAAGGGGGGCTCCGAATCCGGAGACTTAATCGGCCCTAAGGTGTCATGCACCAAAGGGGGCTCTGAATCCGGAGACTTAATCGGCCCTAAGGTGTCATGCACCAAAAGGGGCTCCGAATCCGGAGACTTAATGTGGCCAATCGTGATATCCATAAAGGGCGCTCCGAATCCGGAGGCTTAGTCGGCCCTAAGGTGTCATGCACCAAAGGGGGCTCCGAATCCGGAGACTTAATGCAGCCAATGATGATATCCATGAAGGGTGCTCAGAATTCGGAGGCTTAGTCGGCTCTAAGGTGTCATGCACCAAAGGAGGCTCTAAATCCGGAGACTTAATGCGGCCAATCGTGATATCCACAAAGGGCGCTCCGAATCTGGAGGCTTAATCGGTCCGAAGGTGTCATACACCGAAGGGGCTCTGAATCCGGAGACTTAATGGGGCCAATCGTGATATCCATGAAGGGTGCTCCGAATCTGGAGGCTTAGTCGGCCCTAAGGTGTCATGCACCAAAGGGGGTTCCGAATCCGGAGACTTAATCGGCCCTAAGGTGTCATGCACCAAAGGGGGGCTCAGAATCCGGAGAGTTAATCGGCCTGAGGTGTCATGCACCAAAGGAGGCTCCGAATCCGAAGACTTAATCGGCCCTAAGGTGTCATGAACCAAAGGGGGCTCCGAATCCGGAGAGTTAATGTGGCCAATCATGATATCCACGAAGGGCGCTCCGAATCCGGAGGCCTAATCGGCCCGAAGGTGTCATGCACCGAAGGGGGCTCCGAATCCGGAGACTTAATGTGGCCAATCGTGATATCCACGAAGGGCGCCCCGAATCTGGAGCCTTAGTCGGCCCTAAGGTGTCATGCACCAGAGGGGGCTCCAAATTCGGAGACTTAATCGGCCCTAAGGTGTCATGCACGAAAGGGGGCTCCGAATCCGGAGACTTAATCGGCCCTTAGGTGTCATGCACCAAAGGGGACTCCGAATTCGGAGACTTAATGTGGCCAATAGTGATATCCACGAAGGGCGCTCCGAATCCGGAGGCTTAGTCGGCCCTAAGGTGTCATGTACCAAAGGGGGCTTTAAATCGTTGACATGACGAGCTCTACAATGGGGGTTGAGAAATGCATTGAGCGACGAAGAAAAATGGTTTGCATTGTAGAGGTGATATACATACAAGTATCAAACCCACAGGTCGGGTCAGTGATAGGGTTTTTCATTAAATCCCTGCTTGTGCCGATCGCGGGGAGCCACGGATATCTTCGATGCCATGGGCTGTCGGGAAGCGCACAAGCTGATGATAAGTGCTTGGGACTGCCTTCATAATATGTAACCAGGTTCGCCCCATGATGACATTATACGGCGAAGGGAGCTTTACGACCAGGAATTCTACTTCGACCGTTCTGGAGCCCGCTCGAACAGGTAGTATGATTTTCCCTAACAGGTACTCAGGATTCATATTAAAGCCGAACAATGGGTGAGGCGCCAGAGACAGATCAGACTCGTTGAAGCCGAGTTTGATGAAAGTTTTGTAATACATAACCTCTGAAGTATTCCCTGGGTCTATGAGAATGCGTTCAATGGCGAACCGATTTACGTGTAATTTGATGACCAACAGATCGATGTGGGAGGCTATTGTGCCGCTAAGATCAGAGTCATTGAAAGTAATTGTCGGAGCTTCTCTGGGCCATTTGGTCAGAATAGGCGGCTTTTGGGGGATTGGATGCGATTGAATTGTGTGCGCGGTTGGGGATGCTGGCAGGCTATAGATTATATGGATCACGCCAAGTGGAGGTGAGTCCTGCCTCAAGGCTAGTGCCTTGATTGGCTTTCTCTTTCCCACGTACTGTTACAGTCGACCGTCTTGTACTAGTTCTTCTAGGTGATCCTTTAATGCGTAACAACTCTCAGTTTTGTGGCCGTGATCTTTGTGATACTCGCACCGTCTATCCCTTCTTTGCGTGTTGGGTGGCCCTACCATCTTTGACGGCCATTTGAAGCATGGGAGGTGTTGGACTTTGGTCATTATTGCAGTGATTGGTTCTGAAAACTCTGTGTATTTTTTGTCCGCACGCCTCAAGCGCCTGCTGTCGACTTGTAGTTGTTCATTCATCCGGTGGGAGCATTGATCGCTTGATCGACGAGAGTCTTGCCTTTTGTCTCATTTAGCGCATTGCCGTGGCTCAAGGCTTGGAGGTGGCACGAAACTTATTGGTTGAGCAATTTCAGGGGGGGCCGTTTTGTTGGACATTTGTCCGGCTTTTATTCTCAAGGCATCATCTTCCACTTTGCAATACTCTTCAACTTTCTTCATCAACGCCCAGACTGTTTTAGGGGGTCTTCTGGTCAGGGAACTGTGAAGAGCACTGTCAGGATGTAGTCCCATTTTGAAGGTGGTGATGGCCATGGAGTCGTTGCAAGCGTCATCGACGAGGTTGAAGCACTCCCAATAGCGCGCTGAATACGCTCTGAGCGTTTCTCCTAATTGGATCTGCATAGCCCAGAGCGAGTCAGCCTGTTTTGGCTGCACCTCGTTGGTGATGAACCTGGCCCTGAGGATTTCTGTAATTAATGGAAGCTTTCGATCGAAGCCGGCTCCAGCTTGTAATACCACCTGACAGCTAATGGCCCCAGGCTGTTGGGGAATATTCGGTACATGAGGGCTTTGTTGTCTGCATGCAATGTCATGGCCTGCTTGTAGTGACGGACATGATCAGTGGGGTCTGATTTTCTGTCGTAAAGAGTGAATGACGGAGCTTTGAACTTCTTGGGCAGGACCGCCCTTGCAATCTGTCGGACAAAAGGATCGTGCTGGTCCTCTTCGTCTGAACTGCTTCTTCTGTGCTTGTTCCTTGTATGTAGACTCTTTTCGGAGGAGCTGGAAGTTTCAGATCATCCCTTCTTGTTGAGCTCCGTGGGTAATCAGTTGGAGTCGCTATCAGTATCCTTTGGTCGGGCTCGAGGTTGTTGTCCACCTGCCCTCGGAGGTCGTTCGGGATCTTGGCGCACGGCTTCTCTGGATTTTGCTACTTCCAGGGCCAAATCTTGACGGAGACGTTCATTTTCAGGGATCATGTTCTCCAGCCTTTGTTCATTTTGCCTTGCTTGTTCCATGATCGCTTGCATTGTCTCTTGCGCTGAAGTCGTTGGTGAGTCGAAGTTCAAGGCGCGTCTTGCAGCGATGGATTCCTTTCTGAGCATATTTGCCGAAGTGAGGTCATCTCTCTGTGTGGTCTCGTCAGTGGCTATCGGAGGATCTTTAGTCACGCTTGCCATGGATGTATTTGAGTATTCCCACAGACGGTGCCAATTATGGGGAAGTGGTTTGGAAATACTCTTTAGATCCCAGGAGACGTTCGTGATCCTCAGCTAGTCACCTGAAAAGATACAAACTCTCGGGTCGGGGGTGCCGTAATTAGCATTCCAATGGACAAGTTAGTGCAGACACTCGAGATAGCTTGTTTACTAAGTTAAGTGAAGTCATTCTTACATACCTTTCTAAATCTGTGATTCTTGTATTTATACTTGCTTTTCTTTTGATCCTCAAGGCCAGGGCCTACTTTTTAATCATTGTCCTTTCTCTTATTCGGCTCTAAGGATCTACACTTATTCGGCTCTAAGGATCTACACTTATTCGGCATATATATATTATATTCGGCTTCCCATTCTCGTAAGATACAACCGATTAATATCAGTCTTCTAAGGTACGCACCTTCTGACTTTGCCATATATTCGGCTCCCACAAATTGCAATAGAATCTTGTATATAGGATTATGCATGTTTTACTAACTTTGTTTTGTAATTGTTTGTGGGACGCTAGTAAATATGTAAGCTTTTATGCTTTAGCATCTCGTTTGTGTATATTTTCTTACTATGTTTAGCATTCTACCAAGTGGCTAGTTGTTTATTTGATATAACTCTATGCATGCCAGTGGGTAAATGTTGTATCATTTAATTTGGAATAAAATTGATTTTTAGGATTACACTATTCAAAACACTTTCAAAACAATGAAATCAAATTGCTCCAAATTGGAAGACAAAGTCTATATGTGTTTGCTTCACATAGGATTTATTATTAGTAAATCAGAATATGAACACATAATGGAAATCAAAATCATATTATGGTTAGTAAAGGCCGATCTTTTGATCGGGTGAATGGGGCTGCTCAATTAATGATCTTTCCCTTTCATACCTAAGGTTTCGAGCCAAGCATCATTGGTTACAACGAACAATGGCCTTGGCATGAGTAACAAGTTTCCTAATTTTCTCAAAATATTAGGTGGCGACTCTAAGATCTGATGACGCAGTCCATTTCTGGCAAATATTTTTACAAAAAATGGATTTTTTATAAAGTTGCCAAATCTAGACTTTCATCTACGTTTCACATTGCACTCATGAGACTAGATCAAAGTAGTCGAGGATCCAAATTGTTTAATGGAGCGTGGGACTCCTCGGGCTGTGTTACAGTTTCTGACGACTTCGTTAGGGATATTAAGAAACCTTGACTCGAACTCCGTGATATGACTTTTATTTTCAATTATATGTTCATTGCATTTCATGCATTGGTGTACCTAAGTCCTGTGTTCGTCGCTTGTTATCCTGGACGACTATTCAATTTCGAGTGGATAGATAGACATGGGCTCTAATATGGTGCAAGCACAAGCCTTGGAGTCAGGATCACCACGTGACATTTGATCCGCTGAATTGAGTAGGTATATCGTTGTTTTGTTGAGGTACCCTCTTTGACCAAGACTGACCTGTTGTATATGGCAAGCTCTAGCAACTTCCAACATTATGGCAGGATGCTACCCCATTTCAAGATGTATGATGCCACTTGTTTGAATAGTGGAACCCTAGATCATGTCCAAGTTAGGATAGGATAACCCTACCCTCCATAGAGGTGTTTGTTATCTTTCTTGCTATGTGCAATGTATGGGATCTAAGGTTCTCAAAATTCCGTGCAGTGGTTCAGGCAATTTAGTTTGTGGGGTTGAATTTGATTTTTCATGTTGTATAATGATCAGTTGAGCTGGAATGCTATTTAAATTCTGATTGGGCGTTCCATTTTGTTTTTACTAGGTAGTCGTAGCACTACAGTTTCAGAACGGTCTTATATCTCCTAAGTTTTGTGGACTCACGCTAGTAGACTTAGTAGAACTACAGATTCGGTTCAAGGACAACCAACGTTAGTTTCTCTGCTACCAGTGTAGACACCTCATTTTGACCGCTCCTAAGACTTGGGTGCTTCATTCCGAACACCCGATGATGAAATATTACGCTGTGCAATCTTTCGAATCTTCAGCAAAGAGCTTTGAAACCAAACCTTGCACCCCCATTTTGACAAAAACTTTTCTTCTAGCCTGATCATTCAGAGAACAACAGACCAATAGATGGCCGGCAGGTCACTTTTATTAGGTCGGTCGGCCATATTCTGAGCAGAAGATATTTCTGCAGCAACAGGTTGCTCCCATGCACGAGATTTAGACTAGCTATCTTTTTTGGCGATATGTTTGATGTCAGAAGCTAGAATTCTATAAATAGAACACCCCCCCTTAGAGTTTAGGGTTAGAAAAAATTGCTAAAGGCTTAGCAGCTTGTCCAACACACTTCTCTATCCTCTTGAACATAGATACACTATAGATACACCATTGCAGCTTAAACTTGAAGCTTTTTGCTGAAGTTTTAAACATTATTTCAGGTACTTTAGGGTATTTAGATTGAGGTTTGTTAACTAAGAAGGTCTTCCTCTCTTTCAAGAGGTGAACTTTGAACTTTTTCATCACCTTTTCTCTCTCTTTTTCTTGTCTTTACATATTGATTTCAGAGTTATTTTGGGCTTAAAATGTGATTAAAACTTTATTAAAAGTGGAAGGGCTAGCCATCATTCCATTGGCTAACTCACTAGTTGTGCACCCTTTGTTTTCCTTCATTTTTTTTCTCACTTTCTTTTCATTTCTTTTGGTTAAATTTCAGCACTTTTAGCACTGTTTTAGATTAGTTTTGCGTGATATGAATTGAATATGCTTATAAAAAGGTCCTCGTTCTCCCCGATACATGTGCTCTTACTTCCTATGCTTTGAATATCATATTTGTATTGTTGTAATAGTCCTCACGGATTTGGTGTGTTTAGGATATAGCAGCCAATCCATTTGAGTTGATCATTTTACTTTGTTATAGCTTTCCCTATGTATCTCAGAACCTTATGGCCATGGGAGGATTAGAGCTTAGGCTTAGCCACCCCGCCACAAGTTTGATTACCTTGTGATAAATTTCTTGCTTTCATACTATTGTTGTTGCCCACTTTGAAGCTAGGTAGTAGCTTCCGTGTCAAAAGTGTTAAAAAACTCTCTTTTCGATCATTTTCAAAACATGGAAATGGATATCTCGTCCTTATTCCATGACTAAAAGAGGAGTTATCAACAATTTTTGAGTTGTGTGTTTAAAGCTTTAAATAGATAGCTTGATTCTTGATTCTCCATTTTTCTCAAAGTTGTTGTAAGCTCTCTTCTAGTTCTATCTTTGAAGCATGGAAATGGATGTTTCATCCTTATTCCACGAGTAGGAAGATGAGTATACACCAATTTTTTCATAGTTTTCATGTACTTAGTCTTGTTTTGATTTTGTTTTGAAGCCATATGAGAGCTCTTGCATTGGAAGTATTAGAAACTCTCTTCTAGTTCCTTTTGAAGCATGTAAATGGATTTTACTCAATGCTCCAAGAGTAGGAAGAGGAGTCTCTAATTGCTTCCCTCAATGATGCAATCTTTTGATAATAATCTTCTCTTTCAAACATGGCTAATCTCTTCTCTCCAAATTTGAGTACTTACTTACTCTTACTTTCCATGAGATATAGTAGGTTTCAGCCATCTCTTTGAATACTTCTTCTTAATTAGTTTTAGTTTTGTATACATTGAATATTTCGTCCCGTTGCTTCATGACTCATCATGTAAATACCCTTGGGATGTTTGATGAGTTGTGAAGCAAACCTATTCTCTCCTTGAAAATCTTCATGACAGGAGGGAGTAGGAAGGATGAGCATGTTTTGGAAACCCTCTGTTTTGCTCTATTCCAGTTCTATTGTAGTAGATTTTTGTCTAGAAACAGTGGCTGACCGGCCATTATTCAGTACGACCGACCAATTATTTTGTACGGCAGTGGTTGTTTTTCAACAAAACATGCCAGATCTTGAGGCCAAAACAAAACTGTTTTTTGACTGTGAACATGGTAATTTCTGGCAGCAAACATAGAGGTTTCCAAAGGATGTTCTTGCTTGTGCACACGCGATTCCTCGCCGCTCATTCAATTCCTTTAGATTAGTCGCTTTGAGATTCCAATTTTGTAATAATTAGTTAATAATTAGATAATTAGTTCATTCATTTGTGTTTGTAATAATTAGTTAATTAGGACATTCAGACCCTCTTGTGAAAGGGCAAATTTGTAACACTTGGTGTATGTCTTCCAATCTCCATTTCTTTCTCTCTTTTATTTACATGCTTATTGTAATTGTATAGCATCATACTTTCTTTTATCACTATCATGATTTGTATCCATTTTTGCATGCATTAAGGTTCGACTCATCATACTTTATATCATTGATTATTTCTTACTTGAATACATGTGTTACCGCATGCTTTGAGTGGATTCATATGACTTTTTTATAGTCGAATCAAGTAGTCGCATATTTGTTAGTGTTGCATTAGTCATTTTGCATATTAGGATCATGCATCTTCCTAACTATCTTATTTTTCTTGGCTTGCCTCGTTTGAGTACTAGGTGAGCATTTTTGCTTTAACATATCACATGCGTGTTTGTGTTTCCATGTCGAGCATACTTGTCACATTTTGTTCCAGGCGTCCGCTCGAGCAAAGGAAGTTATGCTTGAGCGGAGAATTGCAACTCTCAAAATCTCTCGAGTTTACAGGCGGGTCGCTTGAGCGCAGGAAGTTGCGCTCAAGCGGAGAATGTTGGCTCCCAATTGTTTCACTGTAGCTCTAAAAAACTTCTAGGACTTGTCATTTTATGCTCAAGCGAAGGAATTGTTACTCGAGCCAGCCTTTAGAGTTTGTGTCTTATGCTGGAGCGGTCTGCGCGATTTTAGCAATTTAAAAAGTACGATTCTAGATCATTCTCTCAACTTTTCTATTCTCTCTTCCTCCTTCTTTTCTCAAACCCAAAAGACCGTAAGTTTCCACTTCAAAATACTTGCCAATCTCTTACGATCTGAGCTAAAGCTCTTGCAAGGGGTGAAGAACACTTGAAGATCAACACCTTTACCGATTAGAATTTTGTTTGATGAAGAGTTCGACTAGAGGCTTGATTCTTAGGCTCATAACTTGAGGTAGGGTTACTTTTAACCTAGTATCTTCTTGATTTGAAGAATTTTAAATGACATTGTTGTGATTTTAGACTTGATTGAATGATTGAGTTAAGATTAAACCATGGATTTAACAAAAAGGGACATTCTACTCACTTGTTATTAAGATGTCAATTAAATTAGCATAAAAGAGGACGATTAATATTGAGAATGGGTATATGTATATATTGAGAGGAAAATCCCCAAATTTAATACAAACCCTAATTTCCAACTAAATAGAGAGTAGTATTTTAATCGAGATTTTCTTAAAGCCTTGGGGTTTTGTGAACAATGAAAGATAAGAGATGTGGATACTGTGATGATAATGAGATTGTGATTTAGAGTTTGATTCTTCTTGAGTGTGATGTTGTGTCTAATTTCATATTGTGTTGAATACTTGTTGAATGAATGAAAGATTGGGTAATTGAGCATGAGTCCTGGGGTAAGAGTCGGTTTGATGTGTTGGTACCTACATGGGGAGTTAAGGTGCCTAATTGCCCTGTCTAGGCTTATCGCTGGACGAATGTGGAAAAAATGTTTTTGGGTATCCATTGGTCCTGCCACATTAATAGCCAACAGATGATTTTGGGTGTTCACGTCCTGCCGTTTTAATAATCGGTAAATGTGGGAAGATTTTTAAAAATAAAGGAGATTTGAAATTTTTGATTTGGACTCTTATAGGGGACTGATGGTGTGTTTTCCTTTCTGATGTGATAATGCTTGGTGTGAGATGAAATGAAATTATTCACTTGTGCATTATTTTTATATATAGTTAACTAAGTTCATGAATGTATGTTAATTACTCACCTTGTCTATTCTCAATGACGTTGTGGGCTTGTTCAAATAATTATATACTTGGTTAAATGTACTCCTACTAAGTATATATGGCTCACCCCTAATTCTTTTTTCAGGAAATGAGGATACACCACTTCAAAAATGACTAGGAGTTAGCAGTAGTTTAAATTAGACATAATAGATCGAGGACTTTTGGTTGTTAAAGCTTATAATTTTGTTTTACAACTTTTAAAACTTACTTCGTTGTACCAAGAAAGTATTTTGGAATGTTGTATGCCCATGGGGCCCTTTTTCTTTTGTAGTGTTGTCTAGTTCATTGAACTCAGAGATGAGTTCAAGGTACTGTGGAAATATAAACTTTGTAATGGTCAACTTTGTGGTGTATTCATGTATTAATTTGCAGGGTGTTACAATACTACCATGAGGCTACTCGCTTACTTTAAATATCTCTAGGAATGCTTATGGATAGAGGCTATTTTGCTTAGATTAGAATGACTTTGATTATTGTACATATGAGCTCGCTTTTCTTTTGAGTTACACATATTCAAAAATTCTTTTCAAGAAAGCATGAAATCAAAGAATTTCAAAGTAAGTGATGTGGTCAATACTTGTTTGCTTCACATAGTAATGTTAGTATATTAATAATCAGAACATAAGCATATAATGTCTATAAGATTCACATCATGATTTAGTAGAGCCAATCTTTGATCGGGTTAGTAGGGTGCTCAATTCATGGCCTTCCCCTCTCATACCTAAGTTCCCGAGCAGAGACAACTTTGGTTATAACAGACAAGTGGCCATTGGCATAAGTCACGGGTTTCCTAATTTTTCCAAAAATATTAGGCGGTGACTTTGAAATCTGGCAATGTAGTCCATTTTTCGCATCTCTTATGATTAATGGATTGTTTAAGATTTGTTAGATTTGAACTCTCATTCGTTTTTTTATTTCGTATTGTACTTGTGGAACCAGATTCAGAACCACGAGAGTCTGATCTATAAGGAATCGCATCCGAGGAGACTAAACCCCTTCGAGGAGCACGAAAAACCAGCTACAGTTTTTGGCGACTCTGCTAGGGAAATTAGAGAACTTGACTTGAACTTCATGATGTGAAATTTTATTTACATATATATGTTCATTGCATTTCATTTGCATTGGTGCTCATAAGTCACTGTGTTTATCATCTGATATCCTGGACAGCTTGTCGGAGGCTTGCCAAAAGGCTGGTTGGACGTAGGCAATGTTATGCTGGGAACACAACCCTTGGATTTGGGTTACCGTTGTACCGCTTGATCCTCCTTTCACTTTTCGGTGTTAGGTGTGAGAGGTAACCTTGCTGAGGTACCTTTTTGACCAATTGGCCTAGTGTATATAGTAAGCTCTAGTGACTGTTCCAAAAATAGGACAGGATGCTCATCCATATTCAGGATATTGTGATGCCACTTGTTTCAAGTAGTGAAACTCTAAATCATGCCAAAGCTAGGACAGGGCGACCGTACCCCCTCATAGGGGTGTTTTTGGCTCTCTTTACATGTTATATACTATGTAGTGGATCTATATAGGGGTACTTCATATCAGTGGTTCAGTTATTTATCAGTTTGTGGGGCAAAATTCAGTGGGGGCATACAACTATGATCATATCTATTCTGGTGAAATTTTGGCTGAGGTGCTGTTTGATTTCTGATTTTTGTTTTTCTTTATTTTTTTTGCTAGGTATTCCTAAAACCATAGCTTTAGAAGGTTCTGATATCCCCCGGGTGCTCTGGACCTGTGTTGGTAGACTTTGTAAAGTCAGAGATTTAGTTTAGGGATAGCCAATGTTTGCTTCACTTTCACTAGTGGCAAGACGAAGAAAGGTCAGACGGGGTTCACCAATTCCATTGTTTTGACAATCACCCTTCAGATCACCGTTACTCACAACTCATCCTAAGCACAATCATCTACTCCTGTAATGGCTCAATATCCATCAGATCTAGAGGATTTGTTGATCCGTCTTCAGCCATCAGTAGATTCACTCCAGTATGACATAGCCTGTTAAACCGAGGTCACTAATAGGTTACAAAAAGAACAATAGCAACCAGCTGCGATTTCTGCTTCTCATACACCTAATGTGGCTACTCCTATGCTGGGTACCACTGTCCATACTACAGATCAAAATCCATAGACCAAGGGTGTTCCTATTCTTCCAATTCAGGCAGATCCAATCTCGGTCAAAATTTCTAGAGCTCCAGTTCACCAGACTAAGGCATCTTTTGAGTTTGAGTTTGACCCGACCCTGCTCAAAGTCAACAAACTTGAAAAATTGTTCAAGAAGGCGCAGGGAGTTAACTCTATTCGAATATCAAGGACGAGTATACTAAGTCCACTATTACTCTGCCAGAGCAGTTCAAGATGCCTCATATTAATCATTTCGACGGTTCTGCGGATCCAATGGTTACATCTGCGTCTTTTTTTTTTCTTCTGATATTCTGAGACCAATGGGTTTGACCAGAATCTAGAAGTTGTCGGTATTTGGTAGGACCATGTTTGGTACAGCTGCCATCTGGTATGCTAAATTAGAGGACTTTGTGAAACAGAGTTGGGAGGAGTTGGTCAAAGCTTTTGTCACTCAGTATTCTTACAACACGCAAATCGAGGTCATAACTCGTGATCTCGAGGCAACGCGTCAGGAACCAAAAGAGGGATTTTCAAAGTTTGCTACCCGGTAGAGAGCCAAGGCATCGATGATGACTACCCGACCCTCAGAGAAAGACCAAATTTGGATGGTCGTCAAGAACCTTTACAGCAAACTGCTTCAAAAGATGATAGTTCTCCCCTTGTTCACTTTTAAAGAGGTTCATGAAATGGGAGTTCAGATTGAAGATGCTATGAAGTAGGGGATCATTATAGATGAGAAGGAGCCGGCTAAGAAACCTTTTATTCGCAGTTCCAATCCTACTAGGGGTAGCACAACTGTGAGGCCTTCAGAGGTTAGTGTTGTCACCACTACCAAAATTGCTGACCCCTTTGCCGAAATGAGCTCACAAGCCTCCAATCCTACCCGAACCCAAGGTAGGAATTTTAATCAGTTTCACATGACTCTATCTCGAGCCATGAAAGTATTACTGCAAAAAGTGCATTTAAAACCCCTTGACTCTCGACTGCTTCTAGACCATCTTTCACCCAGGCACGATCCTACTAAGTATTGTACCTTTCACCAACAACACGGCCACGAAACATACAAGTGCTTCCACCTCCATCATGAGATCTAGGATCTGATCGACAACAAAATTATAGCCACACCACAAAGGCCAAACACCATAACCAACCCGCTGCCCAACCATAACTAGGTACCACCCCCACCACGCACCAATTTCATCCATATATTACCCCTTTCCTATGACTTGAGCATCTATATCACCCTCTCCCATCTACAAAAACCGGTGTTGTTCATCCCAGGTGGCACAAACTTGTGCATGTTGAACATATCCGGCCCATAATTCGAACCTTATAAACTTGTGATGACAATACTCGAAGAGGAGGAGGTTTTGACTTTGGAAGAAAGTGTCGGTCTGTCACTTGAAATTCTGGCAATTAAGAAAGGGGAGTTATCTAAGGAGGAATATAACCCGAGGAAATACATAGTTTTTGCTAATCAGCCAAAACCAAAAATAGTGCTGCCAAGATCAGTTGACATCAATGTCGTCAGATAAGATGGCCCGAGCCAAGGACCGGACGATCTCATAGATCTCGAGGAAGATTTGGATAATCTCCAATTCTTCGAGGAACAAGACCCGGGGAATGTGTAGATTAGTTAGTTGAATCTAAGCTTATCAGCTGATAATCAGGGGTGGCTGAGCGATGATTCTGAGAAAAAAGAGAAAATTGAAGATAAATCTGAGGAAAAGAAAGTTGTGGCAGCCGAGAAAGCCGAAGGGAAAGGAAAAGTGTGTGAGAGGAGTGGTATAGAGAAACAAACCCAATAATTGGGTTTTGAAGAAATTAAAGGTGCTAAAAGGGAAGCAGCATTGGGACAATTCGAATAGGAGAGGATTGAAGAGATTTAGAAGACCAAATCACCTAATCACCTTAAGGGAGATGATTTTCCTGTGGGAGCCATTCAATTCAAGGTAGACAATTGTTTGTCGGCAATTGAAGGTGAATGGTGGGAAGACAGCGACTTGCATTGTCACGCCTCAAATTTTAATTACTCGAAAACATTACCAAGAGCCTGAAATTTAGGTCCATTTTTTTTTATTTAAAAATATTTATTACCCTTGAGTAATAGAAACATAATAGTACATGTTCTCTCTCATGATGAATACAACAATAATAATAATACATGCCAAGCTCCCGCTACGGAGTTATAAATAAATAATTACAAACATCAAAGTACAAAGAGATTACACACAAGATATATATGAACTTCCTAATCCTTCAACCAATCAATCCGAATTCTCTTCTTGTAAAAAAAAAAAAAGATGAAACAACAAGGGGTGGGCATAATTGCCCAGTAGGAGTCTCATAGTTCAAAATCAATAACCATCCTATAGATAGAAATGATCATGCATGCAGGGTGATACCATATAGTGGGTGACGTTTTATAATTTCAAAATATCATACGTAGAGTACCTTTTTCTCAAAATTTATTTGAACATTTAAAGAAAACCTTCATCCATAAAAATTATCTATTATTATCAGAAAACCATAAATCCTTTTGGAAAACAAATATATTTAAGGAGCAACATCATTTTAAATTTATTAACCAATTCTGAAATATTCCTTATTTAATTTCCATCTTAACATTCCTCTTTTTTATTCCCATTCTCCCCCTTTACTAGTTACATTTATTATAACATCATAACCTCAAGTTCAAGTTCCCTTAATATTACAAAACATCCCACATACATGTTATTCCCACCAATCTATTTCATATTTGCTGTAACTCCTCAATGTAGAAATCCAAATCTCTTTTATATTCAATAATTGTTATCCTACACTTAACTCCTACATATCTAACAACTACATCACATCCACACTTGCATTAGCAACTATAATTCAATATATCACAACTAAATCATATCCACATGTGTGTTATCAATCATAATTCAACATATCCTTAGGATAATAAATCCTTTTAATTCAATTTCTCAATTAATTTTTTCTTGTAGATACAAAAAACCCGGTGAGTTCTCTACCACCGATCCCTTATCCAATTACCATTTCATTATCCATTCTTTTCAAATAATTTGTATATGCATTTCCATTCCATACCAATTTACACATCAAATGGTAATTTCACAAGTTCATCACAAGTCACATATATCATCACTGACCTCAACCCACTTCACAACACATTCCACCTTTTGCCGGCTTGATACAGCGAGATAGCGGGCACCCAATTCATAGCACATTCCACATTTTGCTGGCTATTATACGGCGGGAAGTGAACTCCCAAAAATCAT
The DNA here is from genome assembly GCA_025200525.1 of Camellia lanceoleosa. Lineage (NCBI taxonomy): Eukaryota > Viridiplantae > Streptophyta > Magnoliopsida > Ericales > Theaceae > Camellia > Camellia lanceoleosa. The sequence continues at coordinate 1,089,066 of JANUSC010000016.1, read as the reverse complement.
TTTCTCAAAAACCATATCTTTTTCCGAGAACCATTTTCAACTTTTTAAAAACTATTTCTCACATTTGCCGGCTATTATACGGCAGGGCGTGGGCACCCAAAACATTTTCAAAAACCATCCGTTTTTCCACTTTTGCCAGTGTATACACCCAATTTTTGACTGACCTCAAGACTTTGATGTCATTGTATGTGCACTCAGTGATTGCGCATGTTTGTGCTAATTATGAGTTTCCGGAGCTTTCGACTGAATGCCTTGTCTCGGGACCTCTTAACTCTCTTCTTCTTGGTTTGTTTTTTGGACCATGCATTGGTGCCTTTTCCTGGGGGGAGAGAGAGGCCTGTAGGCCACGTTTTGTAGCTGTAGGCTACTTTTCCCTCTTGTAGGCCACTTGCAGTGGCCGGTAGGCTAGTTTCAGGAGCTTTCGGCTGAGTGCCTTGTCTTGGGGCCTCTTAGCTCTATTTTTTTTGGTTTGTTTTTGGACCATACCTCATTACCCCTTGCCTGGAGGGAGGGAAGGGCCTGTCGGCCACTTTTGGCAGTTGTAGGCCACTTGAAGTGGTAGTGAAAGTGGCCTACGACCACCTGAAGTGGCCTACATTCATTTTTCTATTTTTGCAGATATTTTTGGTGCCAGCTGTGCCAGCTATTGGTCAGTGAATGCATCCTCCCTAGGGAGGGATTCAAGCAAGCTCTTGCTTTCATTTCTATAAAAGGGGAGGTGTTTCCCCCTTCTAAGGGGTTCAGATTTTTTTAGAGCAACAAATTTACTCGCTCTCTAGAATTCTCTCTCTCTCTCTCTCTCTCTCTATATATATATATTTTTGTGCTTGAAAGTGGAAATTCTTGGTGCATTTGCAAAGGGACTCTTGATCAAACACTACCATCATTGAGCTAAGGTGCTTGGAGGTCTCATTTGAGCTATTAAAGAATGATTTTGGCTTAGAAGTTGTTGATTTTGAAGTTGTGCTTCAAGGGTGAGTGTCTTCCCTCTTTAAGCTTTATTTTTGTATATTGTCTTAGCTACCTTTGTATGCTGTTTTAGGCTAGGTTGTTAACTACAAAAAATTCTATTTTTGAGTGTTTAAAATGGTTGTTTGAAGCCTTGTTTGGGTTAGGGGTGGTCTTCCCCCCTTTATTGCTTATTTGCTAAGCTTTTATACCACCTTTTAAGGCTATTCAAACCATCTTGTTTTGGCCCTTTAACCACTGAATTCCAGAGGAATTTCAGTGGTGGAAAGGTGGTTTTGAGGTCCTAAATGGGAGGCGGTGGTCCACCCTCTTCTTGTCTTGTTTGCATGAGTTGATGGACTCACTCTTTGGCATGTTTTTGTACCCTTTTGGGGCTCTATCTTAGCATGTTTTTAGTCTTATTTTAGCATGTTATAACTCTGTTTTGAGCTGGTTTGGCTTCTTCTTATTTGCTTTTTGTACTTGTAGTGCAATCTCACTCCTTAGCCTTGCATGCTTAGCATTTTGGCCTATTGTTCTAGATTGTTTTAGCTCTATTTTAGCACGCTTTTGGCCTTGTTTTAGCATGCTTAAACTCTGTTCCAAGTGGTCTTGGTCATGTATGGCTTGCCTTCTAGGGCTATAGTGTAATTGGCTTTGCTAGTCTTGTGTTTTGAGACCCTTATCATGCCTTATTTGTGAGTTGTGCCCTTATGCCTTGTTTGTGAGCTAATACATGAGCATATCTTTCTTGCCATCAATGCTACAAGTCTAGCATGTTTTTGCTACTATTTCGACCTGCATGTGGTCTGTTTAGGGCTGGTTTAGTCCTTTAAGCATTGTGTTGCATGGTTCCAGTGTTGCGTCCTTCACTAGTTTTAATGCTTAAGCCACTAGCATGTTGTACATGAAGTGTTTGCATGTTAGAGTCTTGTTTTTCATGCCACTTTAGCACTGAAAAATCTGCCATCTTCCTCATTTCTTCACTTTTGATTTGTCTTGGGGATTGGTTAGTCTTGAGTTTGAGTTTAATGCATAAGATTGAGGCTTGTGCTTAAATGGCTTTAACCCTCTTTTGAGGGTTCCTCCTAGTCAAAGGCATGGTCTCTCCTATGCCTTAAACCATTCTTTTGGTTGACCTCCTCTCCTTAGAGGACTTGCACATTGGACTTAACCGGTTAAAGGACTCATCGGTAATCCAGAATGAGTAAACAAAATGAATCAAAGTAAATCATGCCAAGATAACATGTTTGTGTTGCATTGCATGTGTTTGGATCGGACGTTAATCCAAACACAAGAAATGAGAGACATTTTATACTTGAAGTGATAAAACGTGGCTCATTTCTGAGTCATCGACACCCTTGATCGTGCATGATAGGGTGGAAGTTTCATCGAGTCTATTTGTGCATTCATTGACTTGTACAAACTAGGCTTCTCGGCCATCGTGCATTACGATGCTCGATTGGTGTCCCGAGAGTCAAGTACCACACTCCTTTGAGCTTGAGAAATGATAAGGACGGTGGTTGTACACACATGCCCTGTAAATACCTTGCTTTGTCTCTGTTGTACTCTGTTTGCAGCAAAATTGGAGTGTGTAGGAGCAAGTGGCTAACCGGCTAGTGGAAGTGGCCTACCGGCCACTTTAAGTGGCCTACAGCTTCCCCTGGTGGCCGACAGTCCACCAGCCTGAAGGTGGTTCAAAGTGGTTCTGGTTCTGGACCAGAAACAACCTGGAAATTGGTTCACTGTTTAGAAAATCAAAGCGAATGCAAACAAAGGCAATCGGTGGCAAGGCAACGGATTTTTGGGAGGAAGCCGATCGAACATGCATGCATCCCTCACCCTCGAGGCCTTTTAACTGCTCTACTTAGCTAGTTAATTTATTGGTTTTGTACTTAATTAGTTAATGTGCTTAGCTAATTGGTTTGTGTTGTAATTAATTAGCTAGAATAGTTAATTAGTTGTGGTTCGTAATAGTTAGCTTAATTAGCGTAGCTAGTTAGCTTTCATTTCATTCGGACCCTCCGTCGAGAGGGCGCAATGTTGTAATAAGGGTGCGTGCGTGTGTGCATGTCTTCCAACCCCATTTCTTTCTCCCTTTTACTTATGAGCTTTTGATGGTTAGTTTAGGGCATATTTCGATTAACATACCTTATGCTATGCATGCGTGCACCACTCATTTGTCTTGCATGTACCGGACTCGACACATCATTCAAATTGCATCGTATTTCAATACCTATTTGAATACGTGTTCAAAGCATGTTATCAAATCGAATCATATGCCATGATTAGATAGCCGAGCCTATTTAGTTGCATTTTTGCATGTGTTGCATTAGGCATCCGACATAGTTAGGATCATGCATATTTCTAACTAGTTTTCTGTTTTGGCTCAGAGTACATTGTAAATATTTACGCTTTAGCATTCTTGCATGAGTGTGAGTGTTGCCATGATAGCATGCTTGCCATGAGGCTATGTGTTTAAGTAATTAAGTGCTTGAATGCCCGTGGATGAAGGCTTTCTTACTTGAATTGAAACAATTCATCAAATGTGAGTTTTAAGCCCATTTGTTGGTGGCAAATCATGTTTTAAACCCAGTTGAGGGTGGCAAAATCCGCGCTTTAGCCTACTTACGAGTAGCACTTTCAAACCATTTTCAAAAAACAAACATGAAATGTTTTGTTCCAATTCTTGCTGTTGAGTCTATACTTGTATGCTGTGTGCATCACGCAGTAAGGTTAGCTTAATAATTAGAACAAGAACACGTGTTTATCAAACAACATATCATGCTTAGTAGAGGTCGATCCTTTGATCGGGCGAGCGGCGGTGCTCATTTCAGGACTTTCCCCTCTCGTACCCAAGTTTCCGAGCCAAGGCAACTTTGGTGATGACGGACACGTGGCCTTTGGCACGAGTCAGGGTTTCCTAAATTTCCCCAAAATAAAATATTTAGGTGGCGGCTTTGAAATCTGGCAAAGCAGTCCATGTTTGGCGCTTTTTGACTCAAAATTGATTTTTCAAAAACAATTGCCGGATTTAGACTCTTTGGTGATTTATCAGTCTTACATTGCACTTTATGAGATTAGATTCAGAACCGTGATAGGAGTCCGAACTATAGTAGCTAGGACCCAATTCGCGCCCTCGCGCGCGGAGCGAGTTTGGGGTGGTCTACAGTTTTTGGCGACTTTGCTGGGGATTTAGAGAACTTGACTCGAACTCATGATATGCTGTTTTATCTATATTTATGTGTTTCTTTGCATTCCATTTGCATAGGTGCGTCTAGGTCACAGTGTTTGCCATCTTCTATTCCTGAACGGTTTGCCAGAGGCATGCTTGGAAAAGCGTGCCATAAGGCTGACCGGTTATGGGCTCTACCACGATGGAACACAAACCTTGGCTTTCCCAAGGCACCCTTTTTGACCAATCGGCCTAGGGCATATCGGAATCCTTATAGACTGTTCCAAACTAGGATAGGTTGCTTACCCGAATGTAGGTTGTTTGAAACCGCATGCGCATGTAGTGAAATCCTAGCTCCTAACGAAACTAGGATAGGGCAACCCTACCCCATCATAGGGGTGTTTTGGCTCTCTTTAATGGGTATGTGCTTTACAGTGAAATTGTATAGGGATGTGCATATCAGTTGCTAGTCTGGTATCTGATTTTGGAGCAGAATTCAGTAGAGAGCACAGTCATTCAGCTATGCTCATATCCATTATAGTGAAACCAGGCTAAGATACTGTCTGTTTTCTCTTTTGCAAGGTAGTCCTGGAACCATAGCTTCAGAAGGCTCCGACATCCCCCGGGTACATTGGACTTGTGTTGATAGACTTTGTTAGGTTAGAGATTCAGCTCAAGGGCAACCAGTGTTTCCTTCGCTAGAGGCAAGGCAAAGAAAGGCCAGTCAGGGCTCACCGGTTCAACTGATCCGACCGTCACCAGTCACATCACCTTTATTCAAACTCAGTAGACTGTGATGGCACAGAGTCCGAATGAAGTTGTGGCCATGATAGTGGCATTAAACCAGGGAACTACCATGCAGGATGAGACCATGCTGAAACGCAACACCCATCTAGGGCATCTGCCTTACATCTAGTCTCGAGACCCCAGACGAACTTTGACCCACTTCCGCCAGTTGAAGATTTGCAGGGTACATATCCCCGAGAAAGGTTAGCTCAAGCTCAGGTTTTTAGACCTCTGGTGCAGCCTAATGCGAGGCTTTATCCATGTGATATTAATGAGCTAGACCCAACCTCATTAAAAATTGCTAACCTTGAGAGGCAATTCAAAAAGGCACAGGGTCTTAACTCCATTCCCGACATTGAGGATGGGTACACCGAGGCTGCCGTACGGCTCCGAGACAGATTCAAAATGCCACACCTTGACTGTTTCAATGGGTCTGGAGGTCCTATGGTGCATATCCAACTTTTCTTGGATGTTTTGAAACCGATGGGTCTGACTAAGAAGCAGAAACTCTCTCTGTACGGAAGAACCCTGTCGGGTGTAACAACCACTTGGTATGCCAAGTTGGAGGATAAAGTGAAGCAAAACTGGGAAGAGTTGGCTGATTCCTTTGTCGATCAGTATTCTTACAATACCAAAGTTGAAATGACTACTCAAGAGCTAAAAGCTACCCACCAGAATCCTACAAAGCCTTTTGTGGAATTTGTTGCAAGGTGGAGAGCAAACGCAGCACAGATGACAGATCGCCCTTCTGAGAAGGATCAAGTACGGATAGTGGTGCGAAACCTTGAGAATGATATGTTGCAAAAGTTAATAATCGCTCCACTATTCACTTTCAAAAGTTTGCATGAACTGGGGGTTCAGATCAAGAATGCGTTCAACAGTGGGATCATTCCCAGAACAGGTGAACCAATAAGGAGGGTTTTTGCAGGGAGTACCAATGCTAGTAGTAGCACTATTCCCGAACCCACTAAAATCAATACAGTCGCCACAGCCGACCCTTTTGCCAATCCAAGCCTACAAACAACCGACCTAACCCGAGCTTAGGGCAGAACTTTCACCCCTCTCTATATGAGCCTAACAAGCATGCTAAAAGTCTTGATGCAAAGAGGGTATCTCAAACCCCTCGATCCTCAACCTCTGCCTGACCCACTTCCTGCCAGACATAGGTGCTGTTTGGTGTAGCTGTTAAAACAGATTATAGCTTATAGCTTAACAGATTATAGATTATGACTTTAATCGAAGTCGTTAACTGCTTTGGTATAATTTGTTGGATTATAGATTTAAGTTGCTGAGTAGTGTTTGTTAAATAAGCTGTGAAGTAGCTTTTTCAATTAATTTTTATTTTTTATTATTCACTATTTATCTACATTTTTCATAAAAAGTAATAATAATATTTTATAGTCCATTTGGGTCTTTTTCTATTTTTAAAAAAATAAAAAATAAAAAAATCTAAGAGTATAATCGTGAATTAACATGTCCACAGCAGGTTGATAATCGAAGGGTGAGCAATCTCGAATCGACTTTTTGACTTAAAATAAGCTGTTAGAATCAGAAGTTGTTTGAAATAAATTTAACCAAACAGTCCAAAATAACTTTTTAAAAGCCAGAAGCCATAAGTTGGCTCAAAAAAGCTGCACCAAACACCCCCATAACCCTGCTAAGTACTGTGCGTATCATTAGCAGCGTGGTCATGGCACCGATCGTTGCTACCGCCTTTGTCATGAGGTCCAGTTTCTCATCGACAACTAGACGATAGCTCCACCTCAAGATCCCAATGACCAAGTACCTCGTTCACACCTTAACCTCATCCATACACTGCCACCTACCTTCAACCCCAGCATATACATCTCCCCGGCCCATCTACCCAAGCCTGAGGTGTTTATCCCAGAAAGAGTGGACTTATGCATGATGGATGCATTTGAACCCCAATCATCTCAAACCCGTGAACCCACTACTTCTGAGCTGATGAGGATGATTGAAGATCTTCAGAGAACTGTGGCAGATCTGGCCACTGGGATATTGGCTCTATCATCGACCACATCACGTGCTAGAAGTTTCACGCCAAAAGGCTCCCCAATCTTGGGATGGGTTGCATTGGAAGAAGGCCAATCCCCTGGCAAAGTGGAGGCAAATGACAAGAACGAGGTAGGGGCAAGTATTAGTCCCCATGAACACCTTCAATGGGCTGTTGAGGCTTTGAAAGTCGAGGGACTGAACAAACAACAAGTGCTCGCAGTTGTTGCAGAAACTGTGGATGACACTTTTGCCACTCAGGATGAGAGCACTCTAAATCAAGGGGCAAGCCGGAAAAAGGGATGTCATACCAGAAACGTTCCTTTCAGTTCTAATCCTGTACTCGGAAGAGATCAGCAAACCCAGTCAGTGCCTACCAATCCCTTTGCTGGTGCATCCAACAAAACTCCACAAACCTCGAAGTACCCACCCCGAGGCCAGAGGGTCTTCAATCCCCTCTACATGACTTTGTCCAAAGCATTCCAAATCCTTATAGGACAAGGCCATCTCAATCCTCTGGAGCCACGGCCAATACCAAATAACCTCCCTTCCTCACACAACCCAGCCAATTACTGTGCCTTCCATCAACAAGCCGGCCATGACACTAACATGTGTTTTCGTCTTCGCCACGAAATACAAGATCTGATTGATGACAAGGTCATTGTCGCACCAGGTCCTGCAAAGTCTATCGGCACTAGATCAGTGAACTTGGGGGATAATGTGACCATGTGATTAGGGGATGAACCAGCTGCCGATGGCGATCATTTTACTCCAGATTTGGAGATGGCACACACTGTTTTGAGCATTTTGCGAGTGCTATTAATTTTAATTTTTGACTTGGGTATTGGGTCAGTCTTGTTATGTTGTATTGAGCCAGTCTTTTTGCATTGAGTCAGTTGAGTCTGTCTTGTTGTTTCGAGTCAGTCTTGTTGTGTTGGAGTCGGGTGATTTCGGGGGTGTTACCTCGGACATCACTTGCTTGTTTTGTGTTTGTCTTTTACATCCTTTCTTTTGCGTCTATTTCTGCCATGGAGCCAGTTGTGCCAGAAGATTTGAATGAAACGACAGTGCTTTTCACCTACTTTTTTGTGCCTTGAAATCATTACATTGACCTAAGTTTTTCAAAACTTTTTGAATACTGTGATGAAAACAAAGAGGAAGGAATTCCTCGGGATTTGCAAAAATTTGATCAATTGAGAGAAAGAGAGGCATGCTAAGCCCTTAATGAATGAGATCATGTTTGTTAATGTGAGTATTGAGAAGGATCCTGGCTTGACCCAGATTGGTTCTATATTGTCTTTGGTGCGAGCGACTAGTCGCTTTCTTAAAAGATTCCAAAAAATGTTTTGCGTGGTCCTGCGAAGACCTGTGTGGAATCGCTTTTGAGATTGTGCAGCAGAGGATCATTCTCAGCCTCGAGACTCATCCCCTTTTGCTTTCAAACCTTGAACTTGGATTCAGAATGTTCAACGGTCAATCACAATATGAGGCTTGCATGGCCAGATTTGAAACAACCCTTGAACTAGGGGTAATCAATTCATATGACATCAAAGGAGGCCCGCCAAGCCAGATTCGGAAGCAGCCCTCGCACTAGGGGCAAGAAGATCAAATCAAGAAGGTCAGATATGATCAAAGGAAGCTTGCGAAGCTACATCATAAGTAGCCCTTGAACTAGGGGCAAAAAGGTCATATGTGCTCGAAGAGTCAAAGATGAGTCATTTCTCAAGCTAACGAAGATCAGCAAGAATGCCAAATCCCGGAATGGAGAAAAGAAGAAAATTTTTGCCAAAGGACAATCGAGTTCCTATCCACAACACTAGGGGCAACTTCAGCCCCCATTGGATGGACTTCTACATCATCAGTGAATGGCAACCATTCTCCTGGATTCAGATGGCTTCGAGATCCTATGACCATTCAACATGGACAAAGTTACACTTTTACCCTTGAGAGGCTCGCTAGGCCAAAAACCCAGAAGGGCAACCCAGGCAAAAGTTAGAGCAAGAAAAAAAGTAGAAAAAAAGAAAAGAACAAAAATGAAAAAAGTTGAAAAGAAAAGAAAACAAGAGAAGAAATGAAAAGAAATGAAAAAAAAAGAAAAACAGAGCTTGCAAGGTTAAAAACCCGAAAGGGCGGCCCTGGCAAAAGTTAGAGCGTAAAAGGAGAATGTTAACACCCGAGTGTACCTCAATCTAGAATTACGTCAGGCCTGATTCCCATGTTCAGGATACGTAGGCAATTTCATCTTGAAGTTTGGCCCTAATTCTTTTCAGCTTGCTTGGCTCATCTATGTTGATTGGTTTACCCTTGTTCAACTCGGCTATCTTGTCCATGTGCAAATTGGCTTGTCTCCATTCAAAATTGGACTATCCTATTCTGCTAGAAAGATTTAGCTATAAGACAATACAAGCTCAGATCTGAGGTTGTGCATCTTGAGAGTAGATTCTGTGTTTGTCAAGCAGTGGCCATTTGCAAAAACAGTTTTGAGGATTTATAATGGAGTTGACTAATTTTCTCAAAAATTATTCCATTTTTTTTTCCCAAAACTAGACCTTTTCTTGGACCTGAAAAAGGAAAATTTTCAATGCTCATAACCTGACTTGCATGATTTCAAATCAGAAAATGGAACAAGCATGTTAATCTAACTCTCATATTGATCAAAATTGTTTTAACAGAAACCAAAAACAAAAAAATGGTCAGAATGATGAACTAGGGGCATAGTTGAGTCAGGTTTTCTGTCTTGCCCTATTATCAGTGCATTTGCCAGAAAAGGCACAACCGAAGCTAATAGAAAAGGGCCGAAAGCTCTCTCATCCTCCAAGCAGTGAGGTATCAAGCCAAGTGCGAAGCATGAAGCGGAAATGGAGCTGGATATTCATTCCCCTCATTTGATGATCAAATAAAAAATTGGCATCTGACCCGGAATGGGGATGTAAAAAAAGCAATATGTGAGACCGATCAATTGTATACCTGGCCGGTGAGATGTGCCGACTCACTTCGATCAAGCTAAGCCAAGGGCATCGTCAACCGATGTCAATTGCAGATCTGCTGCACATCCAATCGCACCACAACCCCTCCGTGGGAGAGCTCATTAGCTGTGAGCAAAAGAAAGAGAATCTAGCAGAATGCTAGAGGCAAAAGCCCATGACTTCTTGTTTATCCATCAACCACGCAGGGGAGGGATAAAAAAAAAAAAGAGAGAGTAAAGAATAGAGAGATGTGCGTTGAGAGGAAAAAGTGAGAAAAGGGCTTTTTCAGAAAAACAGAGCCCGAGGGCCGAGTGACGTGAGAAATACAAATGAGAAAAAGGTGGGAAACAATACCTGAAGAAACTGGCTCCTAGTGAACTGAGAGGTCTCTCGCCTTTGTAACACATTTGAATGTTGTGTGTGTTGTTTAGTTTGTCTCGATTCATGTTTTGAGTCATTTTGAGTGTTAGGTTGTTTTACCTTTGTTTTCCTTTGTTGAGTCATTTTAACCGTGGCCAGTTGTAGGCTCAATACCTGGTTTAGAACTCATTTCTCAAATTTCAAAAATAAATCATTTTGTGCTTAGAGTGTTGTGCCATTCTCTACATTTGTGCAAAACAAGATTTGTTCTTTCATAAAACTGTAGGGTTCAACCCGGTTCATGTGAGAACTGTAGAACCAGGACCTATCTGAAGCTATATAAGTTCCAGACTGCAAAGCAAAAGAAAAGAGGGAAAATTTGGAGCATCTTAGTGTGTTTCAACTCCAGCAAATTCTGAGACTGCATTCCAGGTGCACCTTCTCAAGCCTCGCCTTTCTCAGGAATATGTGTGTACCTTGACCTCAAGTTCAAGCCTGCTTCAGGTCAGAATGGCAATTAAAGCAGCATGTAGATACTACCCCTCACCAATATGAACAGGGTGTATCCTTTTCGAGCTGAGCATGTTGCAAAATACTCTGAGAGGTAAATCGGAGGCACCAAAGTACATATTTGATGCCCCTTTCTTGAATAGAATGTGCATTTTTATATACACTTCTGTTGCATGCGTGCCACGCATCGTTTTTGAATCATGCATAGAATATGCTTTCGAGTTTGCATAGAATATGCCTGTATCTTGCATAGAATATGCTTGTTTCATGCATCGAACATGTTTCCGTTCTCGCTTAGAATGTGCCGTTGCTTTTATATCTCAGTGGTTTGTCTTGCATGGAATATGCACTCTTACTATATCACGCTTGTTAAGTGTCTTTCTTTACATACACGATATTGTATGTACGGTTCATTCAGAGGAATTCCGGGTGTGATCATTCCAATCCGTCAAACTGCTTTGTTTTGGTTAGTAACATTGGGACGTGTTTCAATTTTATACCACCCTTCAATGTTTACACCACTTCCTATTCTCCTTTTGCGTGTGACACGCTAGGAGGTGTTTTGTTGGAGACTTTGGGTATTTCCGATAGTCGCTTTTATTCTTTTCTGCGTGAGGCATAGTGAGAATTGCATAATTTTCTTACATCCTTTCTGTGTGAAATGTAGTTCGACTTCTGAGTCTCACGCATGTCGTGTTTATTTGCTTACTTCTTTTCGTATATGAGGTTGCTGTACCTTGTTGGTTTGCTTAAAATGTTGTATTTACCTTGCATAACATTTGCATTTAAATGCTTCATTATAGCTCCCTTTGCATAATCACAAATTATGCTTTTGAATCGTGCATGTCATTTGCGTTTTGCCCCAGCCTGCGGGCGCAACCAAGTATTGTTATCTTGAATGTTTGTCTAAACTTTGTGGTTGTGTACCACTTGCACTGTCTTGTGCACTTTGTGGTTGTGTGCCACTCGCACTGTCTTGTGCACCTTGTGGTTGTGTGTCACTCACACTGTCTCGTGCACTTACACTTTGTGTCACCCTCGCACTGTCTTGTGCACTCACCTGGTCTAGGAGACCTTAAAATCCTACATTTATCACTCGCGCCGTTTAGCGCATCACACTGTTTAGTGCATTTCAAATCACTCGCGCTATTTAGCGCATCGCACTGTTTAGTGAATTTCAAATCACTCGCGCTGTTTAGCACATCGCACTGTTTAGTGCATTTCAAATCAATCGCGTTGTTTAGCGCATCGCACTGTCACGTGCATTTCAAATCACTCACGCTGTTTAGCGCATCACGCTGTTTAGCACATCGCACTGTCTAGTGCTTTTCAAATCACTCGCGCTTTCTTGCGCATCGCACTATTTTGTGCAGTTTACACTCGCGCTTTCTTGTGCATTGCACTATTTTGTGCATTTCATTACATGTTCTCATCTTGCATAGAAAATGCTTCTATCTTTTGCATTAAACTTGCATCGCGCTGTTTTGTGCACCATACCTGCACTTGTTAGTGCATTGCTCGCTCTTTCTTGCGCACCTGCACTTGTTATTGAATTCATCACGCTGTTTTACGCACCTTACCTGCACTTGTTATTGCATCACTCGAATGGCCCATGCCTAGAATGCAAAGGTTCGGAATTTCTGAGACTAAAGTCTGGTTTAAATACCCAGGGGTGTATCCTCAGCTTGAAATCTGTATGGAAGCCCCATAGGTTGAGATAGCGTGTATGTGCCTCAATTCTGGATACTGAACTAACCTAGTCTGTCACCCTATTGAAGAATAGGGAAACTTGCGACCATAGCCAGGAAGAAAAGTAGTACCTGTGGTTCAACCGAGAAGAAGGGGGTGATCCCCAGCAGCATAGGGTGAGTCATCACCCATTGCCCCTGTAAGGTACTTTCGAGAGCATCACTTCCTAGCTGCATCATCGTATTTATCATAAGTGTTGCATAGCATCTATCGCATGCATCTACTGCATCATATCCATTGTATCGCCTGCATCTTTTTTATGTTAAGCTTAATTTGGCATGTGCTCATACATTTCCTCCGTTAAAGCGTGGTTATGTGATAATGTGTATGCCCCTATTCCACTAAGACAGTTGTGGCCTGAGGGTTTCGGCACCTTCTCTGTGTTAGACGTGGTCTATTTTGTGTCCATGCCTTTTCTAGGCAAGATATGGTTTGGCCACGCGCCTTATCCATTGCATCGTACCTTGTTTTGTTGCATTCAGCATTTAGGATCACGATCTTTCCTCAGCAGATCATTCCTCGCTTGTATCATGCCACCCAATTACTTGTATTCTTTCTGCGAAACACATAGTTCTGTCTGTGCATATGCCTATCCCACTAAGAGAATTGTGGTTTGAGGGATCTGACACCTTTTCTATGTTAAACGTAGTTTGATTTTGCATCTCCATCCCTTTATGATATTTGTGTGGTTTTGCACTGCCTGTGGTTTGATTATCTCAATTACATTGCATATCGTTTGCATTGTTTGGTTACTCTACATATCATTTGTATTGTTTTTTTGCATTGTGTATCATTTTGCATTCTGGCCCCTGAACTACGCTGGTTTGATTCCTTACAATGGGATACATAGGCAGCCTGCGGGCGCAACCATTTGTTTCTGCATCTGTATTTTATTTTGTTTGTCCAAGTCTTCGGCCTTGTCAAAAATGGGTCATCTTTGGACTTTGACATTCGCTCACGTCATTTCATGACTCTGAGCTCTGTCAAAGAGGGGCAACTGTAGACACCCCATCTTTTACCGACCTCAAGACTTTGATGTCATCGTTTGTGCACTCGGTGATTGTGCATGTTTGTGTTCGTTATGAGTTTCTGGAGCTTTCGACTGAACGCCTTGTCTCGGGACCTCTTAACTCTCTTCTTCTTGGTTTGTTTTTTGGACCATGCCTTGGTGCCTTTGCCTGGGGAGAGAGAGAGACCTGTAGGCCACTTTTTGTAGCTGTAGGCTACTTTTCCCTCTTGTAGGCCACTTACAGTGGCCGATAGGCTAGTTTCAGGAGCTTTCGGCTGAGTGCCTTGTCTTGGGGCCTCTTAGCTCTCTTCTTTTTGGTTTGTTTTTGGCCCATACCTTGTTATCCCTTGCCTGGAGGGAGGGTGTAGACTGCCCGAAACTTGCTCCGCGCACCCCTCTTTAAGAGAGGGCGCGGATTAGGTTCATAGCTACTACAGTTTGGACTCCTATCACGGTTCTGAATCTAATCTCACAAAGTGCAATGTGAGACTGATAAATCACCAAAGAGTCCAATCCGGCAAATCATTTTGGAAAATTAGATTTTGAATTAAATAATGCCAAAACTGGACTGCTTTGCCAGATTACAAAGTCGCCACCTGAATATTTTATTTTTGGAAAATTTAGGAAACCCTGACTTGTGCCAAAGGCCACGTGTCTGTCATCACCAAAGTTGCCTCAGCTCGGGAACTTGGGTACGAGAGGGGAAGGTCATGAAATGAGCACCCTCGCTCGCCCGATCAAAGGATCGACCTCTACTAACATGATATGTTGTTTTTGAAAACACATGCGTCTTTATTTCGGTTATTAGCTAACTTACTATGTGATACGCACAACACACAAGTATAGACTAAAATCGCTCGATTTGGAATAAAACATCTCATGTTTGTTTTTCGAAAGTGGTTTGAAGATGTTACTCGCAAGTAGGCTAAAATGTGGATTTGCCACCCTCAAGTGGGCTTAAAACTCACATTTTGATGAATTGTTTCAATTCAAGCAATGAAGCCTTCATCCACAGGCATTCATGCAATTTAATCACTTAAGCACATAGCCTCATGGAAAACATGCTATCATGGCAACACTCATACTCATGCGATATGCTAAAGCGTAAACACTTACAATGTACTCCGAGCCAAAATAGAAAACTAGTTGGGAATCAATGCATGATCATAGTTATGTTAGTGCCTAATGCAACACATGCAAAAATGCAACTAAATAGGCTCGGCTATTTAAGATGGCATATGAATGCAACACTCGATAACATGCTTTGAAACACGTATTCAAGTAAGTATTGAAATACGATGCAGTTTGAATGATGCGCTGAGCCCGGTGCATGCAAGACAAATGAATGATGCAAACATGCAGAGCATAAGGTATGCTAATTGAAATATGCCCTAAACTAACCACCGAAAGCGGATAAGTAAAAGGGAGAAAGACGCGGGGTTGGAAGACATTCACACACACACGCATACTTATTACAACATTTGCCCTCTCGACGGAGGGTCCGAATAAAATGAAAGCTAACTAGCTACGCTAATTAAGCTAACTAGTACAAACCAACTAATTAACAAACTATTCTAGCTAATTAATTATTACAAACCAAATTAAATAACTAGCTAATCTAAGCTGATTAGAATATTACAAAGCATTAAGCTAAATTAATCACAACGTAGGTAATCAACTACAACTAGCTAACAAAAGCAATGAATGGCCTCGCGGGCAAGGGAGATATGCATGCTCAGTTGCGTCCTCTCAGAAATCCACTGCCTTGCCTCAAGACGCCTCTGTTTGCACTCTTTTGAATCTTCGAAAATTACACCGATTCCCATGTTGCTTCTTTCTGATCTCAAGAACACCTTGAGGGCTGAGATTCTTCCTGTTGCTGCAATAGAGCATAGACAGAGGCAAGACAGTGTATTTGCAAGGAAATGTATGCACTTCCACACTCGTTATCATATCTCAAGCTCAAAGAAGTATGTCACTTGACTCTCTAGCCAACAACCAAGCATTTTCAATGCATGGTGGCCAAATGATCAAGCTTGCGCAAAACTCAATGAATGCACACATAAGACTCGAAAGGCCTCCACCCTATCGTGCACAATCAAGGGGGACAGTGACCAAGAAGTGAGGCACGTTTCATCACTTTAAGTATGAAACGCCCCTCGTTTCTCATGTTTGGATTAACATCCAATCGAAACTCAATGCAATGCAACACACACGCAAACAACATGCTTATCTATCAATGCTAGAATGGCATGCACAAGGCTTTCTCATGTAAGCAATGCATATATGGCATGTTTAGAAGCTAAGGCATCGAGACTAGCAAAGAGCATAGCACTATAGGCATACAATCCCAAGCCTAAATGACCAAACCAACCCCAGACAGAGGTTAAATATGCCAAAACAGTGGCTGAAATATACTAAGATCAAGGCATATAACGTAAGGAAAATATACACATTTTATGGTTCGCCAACAAGGCATGAAGACACGACTCCCAAACACATTAAAGGAGTGGAAAATGTGAGAGTGTGGAAATGACATATGCTCTGAAATTACATGCCAAGTGATGCCATATCATGCAAATAGCTCAAATAAAGCATGCCAAGAGACTTGAAATACAAAGCTAGTCAAGGGCTTTACACTGCACCCATACTAAGCAATGCTCAAATGGCCTTAAGCACTCAAAATAGACCTAAGGTAGGTCAAAATGGTAGCAAAAACATGCTAGACATACAACATAGATGACAAGAAAGATAGACTCCTGAATTAGCTCACAAACAAGGCATAAGGGCACAACTCTTAAACACAATGAAAAAGTGATAATCATGAGAGTATGGCAGAAGTTTATGCTCTGAAATTACATATCAAATGAAGCCATATCATGTACACATCACAAATATAGCATGCTAGGGGTCCCAAAGTGCAAGGCTAGTAAAGCCAAATACACTATAGCTATGCAAAGCCAAGCATGCATGACTAAAACCACTCAAATTAGACCTAAAGCATGCTAAAACATAGCCAAAAATGTGCTGGACTAGATCATACACATGCAAGATCAATAGGCGAAAACACCAAATACATAAGGCTAGTGAACAAAATTGCACTACAAGTGCAAGGAGCATGCAAGAGGAAACCAAACCAACACCAATCAGAGTTATGACATGGTAAATAATGGCTAAAAACATCCTGAAATGGAGCCAATTCAAAGCACAAAGACATGCTACTTTGCAAGGCTACAAGTAGG
Source organism: Camellia lanceoleosa (assembly GCA_025200525.1). Classification (NCBI taxonomy): domain Eukaryota; kingdom Viridiplantae; phylum Streptophyta; class Magnoliopsida; order Ericales; family Theaceae; genus Camellia; species Camellia lanceoleosa. Next base: position 1,072,308 of record JANUSC010000016.1, on the reverse strand, counting down.
ATTACACTACAAGTACAAGAAGCATGCAAGAGGTGCCCAAGAAAGCAAAAAATAGAGTTATGGAAGGTCTGGAAATTCACAAAAATGAGCCTAAACAAAGCCTCTAAGAAGTAGAAACACATGCACTTTTGGAGGGCCATCAACACATGCAAACAAGAGAAGAGGAGGGGGGACCACTCCCACCCATTTGGGACCTCAAAATAACTTTTCCACCACTGAAATTCCTCTAAGTTTTACTGGTGAGAGGGCCAAAAAGAGGTGGTCTCGAAGGCCTTAAAAGATGGCACAAAACAAGGCAAAACAAGCCACCAAAGGGGGTAAACCACCCCTAACTCAAACAAAGTCTTAAACAACCATTTTAAGAACTTAAATATAGAACTTTTTCCAGTTGAAACTTAGGCCAAAAAAAGCATGCAAAGGTGGCCTAGATTGTGTACAAAAATAAGCTTAAAAGAGGGAGATGCTCACCCTTGAAGAACCACAGCAAAACAACAACTTCTTCAGCCCAAAAATAGGATTTAGAACTCAAATATCACTCCCAAGAACCTTAGCTCAATGATGGTGGTGTTCGGCTAAGAGGTTGTGTGCAAATATATGAAAGGAACTCACTTTCAAGCACTAAAAGAGAAGAGAGAGAGGATTCTGGAGAGAGAGGGGAAAATTTGCTCTAAATTTTCTAAACCTGCTCCCCTTATATAGAGAAAGCAAGAAAAAAGCTTGCTTCATCCCTCCCTACACGTGTGGGGAGGATGCATTCTGTGCCTAACAGCTGGCACAGCTGGCACCAAAAATATCGGCAAAAAGTGCAGAAAGGCCATCGACCAGTTAAGGTGGTCGACTGACCACCCAACCTAGCTAACCGACCAACCAATGTTGTTGACAGGGACAAAAGCTGGTCGACAGGGGGGAAAGGTGGTCTACACAAAGAGAAGAAGGTGGTGGCAGTCTGCCAACCACTTAAGGTGGTCAACCGACCACCTACCCTAGCTGACCGACCACCACAAGTGGTCCACAGGGGAGAAAAGTGACTGGCAGGGGAGAAAAGTGGTCTACATCTCTACTTCTCCCTCCAGGCAAAAGGGGGCACCAAGGTTTGGCTTAAAACAAGCACAAAACCAAGAGAGCTCAGAGACTCAAGGGCAAGGCGGGCAGTCGAAAACCTCGGGGACTCCAAACGAGGGCGAACAAGCTCAATCATCAAGCACTCAAAGGATGATGTCCAAGTCTTTAGGAAGGTTAAAAATGGGGTGTCTACAGAGGAGAGGGCTTGTCGGCCACTTTTGGTAGTTGTAGGCCACTGTCTCCTCTTGAAGTGGCCTACGGCCATTTTTCTATTTTTACAGATATTTTTGGTTCTAGTTTTGCCAGTTGATAGTCACTGAATGCATCCTCCCTACACGTGTAGGAAGGGATTCAAGCAAGCTCTTGCTTGCATTTTTATAAAAGGGGAGGTGTCTCCCTCTTCTAAGGGGTTCAGATTTTTTTAGAGAAAAAAATATACTCTCTCTAGAATTCTCTCTATCTCTCTCTTTCTCTCTCTCTCATCTCTCTCTCTCTCTCTCTCTATTTTTGCGCTTGAAAGTGCTTGAAAGTGGGAATTCTTGGTGCATTTGCAAAGGGACTCATGATCAAACACTACCATAATTGTGCTGAGGTGCTTGGAGGTCTTATTTGAGCTCTTAAAGACTGATTTTGGCTCAGAAGTTGCTGATTTTGAAGTTGTGCTTCAAGGGTGAGTGTCTTTCCTCTTTAAGCTTTATTCTTGTATACCATCTTAGCTACCTCTGTATGCTTTTTTAGGCTTGGTTGTTAACTACAAAAAGTTCTATTTTTGAGTGTTTAAAATCATTGTTCAAAGCCTTGTTTGGGTTAGGGGTGGTCTCCCCTCCTTTATTGCTTATTTGCTAAGCTTTTGTACCACCTTTTAAGGCTATTCAAACCATCTTGTTTTGGCCCTTTAACGACTGAATTCCAGAGGAATTTCAGTGGTGGAAAGGTGGTTTTGAGGTCCTAAATGGGAGGGCGTGGTCCCCCCTCTTCTTGTCTTGTTTGCATGAGTTGATGGCCTCACTCTTTGGCATGTTTTTATACCCATTTGGGGCTCTATCTTAGCATGTTTTTAGTCTTATTTTAGCATGTTATAACTCTATTTTGGGCTGGTTTGGCGTCTTCTTATTTGCTTTTTGTACTTGTAGTGCAATCTCACTCATTAGCCTTGCATGCTTAGCATTTTGGCCTATTGTTCTAGCTTGTTTTAGATCTATTTCAGCATGCTTTTGGCCTTGTTTTAGCATGCTTAAACTCTGTTCCAAGTGGTCTTGGTCGTGTATGGCTTGCCTTGTAGGGCTATAGTGTAATTGGCTTTGCTAGCCTTGTGTCTTGAGACCCCTAGCATGCCTTATTTGTGATGTTTGTGCGTGATATGGCTTCATTTGATATGTAATTTCTGAGCATAAACTTCTTTCATACTCTCATGTTTATCACTCTTTCATTGTGTTTAAGAGTTGTGCCCTTATGCCTTGTTTGTGAGCTAATACATGAGCATATCTTTCTTTCCATCTATGCTACAAGTCTAGCATGTTTTTACTACTATTTCGACCTGCATGAGGTCTGTTTAGGGCTGGTTTAGTCCTTTGAGCATTGTGTTGCACGGTTCTAGTGTTGCGTCCTTCACTAGTTTTAATGCTTAAGCCTTCTAGCATGTTGTACATGAAGTGTTTGCATGTTAGAGTCTTGTTTTTCATGCCACTTTAGCACTGAAAAATCTGCCATCTTCCTCATTTCTTCACTTTTGATTTGTCTTGGGGATTGGTTAGTCTTGAGTTTGAGTTTAATGCATAAGATTGAGGCTTGTGCTTAAATGGCTTTAACCCTCTTTTGAGGGTTTCTCCTAGTCAAAGGCATGGTCTCTCCTATGCCTTAAACCATTCTTTTGGTTGACCTCCTCTCCTTAGAGGACTTGCATATTGGATTTAATCGGTTAAAGGACTCATCGGTAATCTAAAATGAGTAAACAAAATGAATCAAAGTAAAACATGCCAAGATAACATATTTGTGTTGCATTGCCTGTGTTTGGATCGGACATTAACCCAAACACAAGAAATGAGAGACGTTTTATACTTGAAGTGATGAAACGTGCCTCATTTCTTAGTCACCGACACCCTTGATCGTGCATGATAGGGTGGAAGCTTCATCGAGTCTATTTGTGCATTCATTGACTTGTACAAACTAGGCTTCTTGGCCATCGTGCATTGCGATGCTTGGTTGGTGGCTTGAGGGTCGAATGCCACACTCCTTTGAGCTTGAGAAATGATAAGGAGGGTGGCTGTACACACATACCTTACAAATACCTTGCTTTACCTCTGTTGTACTCTATTTGCGGCAAACTTGGAGTGTGCAGGAGCAAGTGGCCGACGGGCCAGTGGAAGTGGCTTACCGGCCACTTTAAGTGGCCTACAGCTTCCCCTGGTGGCCGACAATCCACCATCCTGAAGGTGGTTCAAAGTGGTTCTGGTTTTGGAGCAGAAACAACCTAGAAATTGGTTCAGTGTTCAGAAAATCAAAGCGGAGGGGCAACTATAGACACCCCATTTTGACCGCCCCTAAGACTTGGGTGCTTCATTTTGAGCACCCGATGATGAAATGTTATGCTGTGCAATTCTTCGAATCTTCAGTGAAAAGCTTCAAAACCAAACCTTGCACCCCCATTTTGACCAAAACATTTCTTCTAGCTTGATCACTCAGAGAATAGCAAGCCAACAGATGGTCGAAAGGCCACTTTTGTTGGGCTGGCTGTACAACCTCTTGGTCGGCCGGCCATATTCTGTCGCAGCAGGTTACTCCGATGCACGTGATTAGGACCATCTGTCCTTTTCGAAGATATTTCTGATGTGAGAAGCTAAAATTCTATAAATGGAACACCCCCCTCCCCCTTAGAGTTTGGGGTTAGAAAAAATTGTCAAAGGCTTAGAAGCGTGTCCAACACACTTCTCTACCCTCTTGAATATAGATACACTATAGATACACCATTGAAGCTTAAACTTGAAGCTTTTTGCTGAAGTTTTAAATATTATTTCAGATACTTGAGGGTGTTTGTATTGAAGTTTGTTAACTAAGAATATCTTCATTTCTTTCAAGATGTGAACTTTGAACTTTTTCATCACCTTTTCTCTCTGTTTTTCTTGTCTTTACATATTGATTTCAGAGTAATTTTGGGCTTAAAGTGTGATTAGAACTTTATTAAAAGTGGGAGGGCTAGCCACCCTTCCATTGGCTAGCTCATTAGTATGAATTGAATATGGGCTTATAAAAAGGTCCTCGTCCTCCCCGATACATGTGCTCTTACTTCCTATGTTTGAATATCATATTTGTATTGTTGTAATAGTCCTCATGGATTTGGCGTGTTTAGGATATAGCGGCCGATCCATTTGAGTTGATCGTTTTACTCTATTATAGTTTTTCTTATGTATCTTGGAACCTGATGGTCATTGGAGGATTAGAGCTTAGGCTTAGCCTCTTCACCACAAGTTTGATTACCTAGCCATAAATTTTTTGTTTTCATACTATTGTTGTTGTCCACCTTGAAGCTGGGTAATAGTTTTCTATAGCTAGCTTTTCGTGTTCCTTTCAGATACGACTAGCCTTGCAATGTGAAATAGATAAATACAAATGAGTCCAAATCCAGCAAATCTTTTGGAAAATCGATGTTTGAATCAAATGCAAAAAATGGACTGCTTTACTGGATTTCAGAGTCACCACCTACATATTTTTAGAAAATTTAGGAAACCCGAGACTCGTGCCAAAGGTGACTTATCCGTCATCACCAAAGTGTCTCGGCTTGGAAACTTAGGTACAAGAGGGGAATGCTATGAATTGAGTACCCCACTCGCCCGATCAAAAATCGGCTTATACCAACCATGATGTGTTTTTTATGTACAGTATATGCTCTTGTTCCAATTATTAGGCTATCTTTACTAGGTGATGCACACAAGTATAGACAAATTTGTAAAATTTGGAATACTTTGATTTTATGTTTGTTTTGCAAAATGTTTTGAATATGTATCACTTAAAAAAGTGATATCATATGCACATTAATCGAATCATCCCAAGTTAACCAATTAGCCTTCATTCACAGGAATTCAAACAGGTATATCACTTAAGCACTTAGCCTCATGGAAAACATGCTTGACATGGTAACAATCTCACGTATGCAATATGCTAAAGTAACAAGTGCTCACCTAGTACTCAACCGAGGTAAGCCAAAAGAAACAAAATTATTAGAAAAATGCATGCTCTACCATGCAAGATAACTAGTGCAACACATACAACATGCAATTAGTAGGCTCGGCTACTAGTATGGCATGCGAATCAATTTGATAGCATGCGGTAGCACACGTATTCAATGAAGTAATAAATAACCATGTTGTTAGAATGATGAAGAGAACCTTTATGCATGCAAGACAAATGGATGCCCATCAGGGAAAATGCTAAATGAAATATGACATACTATCCTATCCATCATAAGCGGGTAAAAAAAAGAGAGAAAGAATGGGGGTTGGAAGACATACACACATTGTTACAGATTTTCCCTCGCATAAGAGGGTCAAATAAATACCATAGCTAATTACCAAATTAACTAGCTATTACAAACCAAATGAAATAATTTAACTACACTAGCAAATTATTACAAGTTTGAATGAAGCCAATTAATTAAATACAACGTGAGATTTAATTAACTAAGTTATTACAAAACTCACTAATTAATTAACTAATTAACTAAAAGCTATGCAAACTAATTAAACTTGAGTGCGGGGTTAAGCAATCATGTATGCCAATGCTAACATCTGCCTGGAAACGCTTCTGTTTTGTTGCTGGCAAAACTGTTCTGTCTGCAGAAAATGCTTCTGTCTTGCCTCAGCTTCTGGACTATTTTGTAGGAAAATGACACTGCCATGTTGAAAAGAGGTGGCTGGCCAGCCAGTAAAAGTGGTCAGCCAGATTCAAATGGTGGCAAACCGGCCACTATTGTTAGTACTATCTACTGCAACAGAAAAAGAACAGAGCAGAAGCAGAATGTTTCTAGGGGATGTTTATCCTCGCTGCCTCTGCCTATCATGAATTGATCAAAGGAGGGTAAGAATCGATTCACAAATCATTAATGGTTGCAAAGTTGTTGCATGATGAGCTATGAATCAATTGGACAAAAGCTTAATAAGTTGAAAAAAGTGACCAACAAAGCCTCCTCATTTTCATGGAATTGATCAAGGGAAGTGGTCTAAGACCATTATCATCACTAACAAGTATGAAATGGCCTAAGACTCAATGTGTTCAATTAACGTTCGATTGAACCCAACTTCATTTTATTATCTTGTTACCTCTTTTAGTCCAATTTTGTTAGCCTCTTTTAATTACCTTTCCATTCCTAAGTCATTTTAGTCCAAAAATGAGAATTAAGTACACTAAATGGAGAAAAGTGTCAAACAAGAAGTCGTTTTGGGCATGAGAGTGAGGTAATGCCCTGGCAATGAACCTTCGGAGAGATTAAACCATTTAGCATTGAACGATTTCTTTCTCAAGCTTAAACAACACTCATTTGAAATGAATCTCACAGAAATAAAAAGCCAAGAAAGGAGGGAGGTTGCAGAGGTGATTACACGTGAACATGAGTACGAAAAGCATGAACTAAATGCTATCAACTCAAATAGGTTGATGTCTAAGGCCTAAACCTCCAAACCTATGAGGACCACTATACTACAAGCATGCTATACAAATCATAAATGAAATAAACAACCTAAAACAGCCAAAAACAATGCTGGCACTGAGGTAAAAGAAGCTAAAAGAGTAAACTCAAATAATAGAGAATTTAAGCTAGTAAACATGCCAAAGGAGGGGTGGCTAACCCCTCCATTTTTGGGGCCCTGAAACTACATTTTTAGCCTCTGGAAACCTCTAAAAATCAGTGTAAAAAAGATGGAAAAAAGTTGAGGAAGAAATGGGAATCACAAGGGTAAAAGCTTGGAAAACAGGGTCTAAAGAAGGATGGTTAACCCCTCCACCTTAGATAGCTCTAAACCACAAGGTTCAGCCTCAGAAAATAGTAGGAAAATAGTTTAAAAATTGCAAGAAAGGATAAGGAAGAAGTAGTCAAGAGATGCTCAAAATTATACCTCTTGAAGCAAGGCAACTCTTTTGTTAACAAACCCAGAAATTCTCACTCTCAAGGGCTGAGATTTGAGCTCAAGGACCTCAGCAAGAAGGATGAAATTTTTGGTTTTGGAAGTGTATAGAGAAAGTGTTTAGGTTGCAAAATAGATAGATAGAGAGAGAGAGAGAGAGAGAGAGAGAGAGAGAGAGAGAGAGTGCTATGCAAGTATTACAGCTTTAGGAATTTTTTCTAACCTAATTTCAAGAGGGGTGGTCATCTATATATAGAAAAACATGTGCCTTAGTTGGAAATATCTGTATAGAGATATCTGGTGTAGTGCATGCACATGTGGAGATAGTTGGCACAGCTGGCAAGAAAATATCTGTTTTACTAGCACAATTGGCCGGCCGGCCACTAGGGGGCCAGCCGTCCACTTCTTCTGGCTGGACAGCCACTAATAGGGACACTTGGCTATAAAAAAATTCCTCTTGGGACACCTAGACGGTCGAGTAAGTGCTTGTACGGCCGTCCATAAAAAGTGGCTGACCGGCCACAAAACTCCTTTCAAACCCGACTTCAAATGGCCATATCTCCATTATCTGAACTTTGTTTTAGGTCATTCTTAAGTCTAAATTGAAGTCCCAAAAGTCTAATTTCTAATGGAGGTGGTTTCATATCTAAATTCTATGTGTGAAAAGAGATATGCTTAATTTAGTGAAGGTTGATCATGTCTTTCTTAACGGTTTGATGCCCGACCTTTCCTAAACTAGGTTTCTTCCCTCCCCTCCTATTTTCTTCAGCTCCAAACCTATAAATAAGATGTTTTTCAATATTTTTCAAAGAGTTCACCTTTCTTCCATTTATTTCCACTTTGTCCTTACTCGGTTTACCGAAAAGTGCAATCTTTTAAACGAAATGCGAGCCTCGGAACATCGTAAAAGTATTTGAATTTTTTTTTTTGAAAATGAAGGTTTTAAGGTCTAAAATTGTTTTGGTCTAAAATATTTTTGGTCAAAAATGGGGTGTAAGGTTGGGATTTAGAAGCTGTTCTTGCTAAAGAAATCAAACTTTTGTACAACGTAACTTTCATCATCGAGTGATCAACCTGAGGCGACCAAGTCTTAAGGGCAGTAAAAAATGGGGTGTCTACAGTTGCCCATCTTTGACAGAGCTCAATGTCATGAAATAACGTGAGTGAATGTCAAATCCCGGAGGCGACCCATTTTGACAAGGCCGTGAGACTTGGGCAAACAAACAAAATACAGATGCAGTTGGTCGAACTCAAAAGTTGCCTACGTTTCCCTTTGTAAGGAATTAAACTAGCATAGTTCAGGGGCAGGATGCAAATGATGTACAGTGCAATGCAATAATATAATCAAACCACAAGCAGTGCTTGCCACACAAATATCATAAAGGGATAGGGATGCAAAATCAAACTATGTTTTATATAAAAAAGAAGTGGGCATAGCCAAATGATGCCTAACACAGGCTAAGTGCCTACATCCTCAATACTGGCCTCCGCGCAGCATGGATGCTTACACATAACAAAACCATGTTTTAACGTGAAAGGGGTGCGAGCACATGCAAAACAATGTCTTTCGTAGAAAGAATACAAGTAATTGGGAGGTATGATATAAGTGAGGAATGATCTGCTGGAAAAAGATAATGATCCTAAATACTGAATGCAAGAAGATAAAATCTGATGGAATGGATGCAGTGAATAAGGGAAGCAAGCCGAACCGCGTCTTCTCTAGAAAAGGCATGGACACAAAACAAACCACTTCTAACACAGAAAAGGTGTTGACATCCTCAATATTGGCCTTAGCATAACATGGATACTTACACATGACATAACCATGTTTCAATGACGGAAAGGTATGTGTACATGTCAAACTAAGCTTAACATGGAAAGGATGCAGGCAATAAAATGGATAATGAAGTAGATGCATGCAATAAATTCTATATGCAATGTGATAGAGGTAATAAATGTGATGTAATAGAGGTAATGGCTAATTACTATGATGTAGTGGTTGGGAAACAACGCCTTAGAAAGTACCCTACAGGGGCAATTGGTGATGAATCACCTTATACTACTGGGGATCTTCTGCTTCTTCTTGGTTTTAAGACTTCTTCCTTCATCTTGCCCTTCCAAACCACAGGTACTACCTTTCGTTCTGGCCATGTTTGCAACTTTTCCTATTCTCCAACAGGGTGACAGACTAGGTTGGTTTAGTATCCGGAATTGAGGCATATACAAGCTACCTCAACCTATGGGGCTTCCATACAAATTTCAAGCTGAGGATATACCCCTGGGTATTTAAACCAGAATTTAGTCTCAAAAATTCTAAACCTTTGCGTTCTAGGCCTCGGCCACTTGAACTCTAGTTTCTACCATCTCAGTTGATCTCCTAGGAACTCACTACAAACACAGTCAGGTGGCTATACCAGACCGCTTGAAGCTGTTCGGGCATGACAAACACCAAAGGAATTGTACCTTTAGAGGATTTAAGGTATCCTAGACCCAGTGAGTGCACAAGACAATGAAGGTGAGGTTTACAAAACAATGCGAGTGAGGGTGCACAAGACAGTGTGATACAGGGTGCACATGATAATGTGATGTAGGTGCAGAAGACAGTGCAATGCAAGTACACAAGATAGTGTGATGCAGATAGTGCAATGTAGATGCACAAGACAGTGCGATGCAAGTGCACAAGATAGTACTGTGGGAGTGCACAAAACAATGCGGTGGTGGTGCATAGAACAATGCGATACAAGGTGCACAAAATAGTGCGATACAAGGTGAATGCACAAAATAGTGCGATACAAGGTGAAAGATGCATGGTATGTAGAGGGAAATAAGCAGTACTCAGAGTAATGCCTCGTGTACCTTATGAAATGAATGTTGGGCAACTTGTCACTAAAAAACACTATGGAAGGTAACTCAACGAATGAAACTCTGTTTAGTATAGAACAAAGTCAAGAGCAAGAGCAACCAATCACGCAGTTCAAATCAACCAGAGTGTATAAGCATGCATGCACAATCTAAAGCACATGTATTAATTAGAAGGAAGATGGCAATCCTAAGAGAGTTTTGAAATGGTTAGAAACAACTTTCAAAAGATGAATCATATTAGAATCATCATGGGGGTGAGCCCACCCTAATCTAGGAGAAAGTGCTCGATAAATGGCTTTGAGCGGACAGAGAGAAAGGTTTGGTGCATGCCCTTGTTTAATTGATGATGTGACCAGATGCATTGGAAATTGCCCCTAGTGTCCAGTCACTGGCCAGCGGTTGGGTTCATGCCCCTTGTTCCATGGATGGCCCAGTCAGATGTACTGAAAATTGCCTCTAGTATCCAGTTACTGGCCACCTTATACAGGCATGTGTGGTGGGGATCATCAAATCGTAGAACAATTACTAACCAATCAGACTCATGCTTCTCTTCTGTTCCAGCATGTTAGAACTTACTCTAGTCCCCTCCAAGGTAGTGACAGATTCCTCACATACACTTTGCAATGATCATGAACGCGATGCCCCTTGTATGGGCATTCTCGGTTTTTTCTTATGAATTCCACACATGGACTTGTTTTCGAGTTTGGAATGAACATTTGTGTATAGAATTTTGGTGATGCTACTCTGTTGAATTTTGAGCAACAAACAAGCTAGAGTGACTAGATGAAGAGCGCAAACTAAGACAAACATTGGGCACAACACCACAGAACTCACAACTAACCCAAAAGCTGAGAAAGACTCAACGTAACTGATCATTCATAGTGCCCATAGTATTACTTATGTTCCCTTTAGAACTCAATCTTGTAAAACCCGAGTTTTGATTTCTTTTTTGCTCAAGATAGAGATTCTACTGATAAGTTCAAGTACTGAAAATTTCTCCACTTGTTGATTCAAACTGCTTCTTTCTTACCCAACACAAGTATGTGATATGTGCAGCAGTTGGTATAGCTCATGGATTGATATGAAGTTGACGACGTGAATTGAGCGGGATGATTAGGTTAAGATGAATGAGATAGATGGTTGACACTGAACTACAAGATAAAGTTGCCTACATATCCCAAGAATGGGAATCGGGTCAACGTAGTTCATGGCTGAGGTTCACTCAAGTGTTGACAATCTCCTTTTGCGCTCTAACTTTTGCCAAAGTCGCCCCTTCGGGGTTTTCAACCTTGCGAGCTCTATTTATTTGATCTCTCATTTTTTCATGCTCTAACTTTTGCCTATGTCGCCTTTTCTGGTTTTCAGCCTAGTGAGCCTCTGAAGGATAGCGTTACAACATTTGCGGTGAATTTGATCAATAGTCATCCTTGCCTTAATACTGGAACTGGTTTCATCTTGAATTGAGCTTGGTTTTCCATTCTCTTATGCATATCCTTTTTCTTTCTTTTGCTCCATTTTCAAAGTTGGTTCTTCTAGCAATGTGGTACCTTCCTTGCATCAGCTTCTCCGAATTCAGACAAAAGTTCATTTCATCATAGTTGCTTGGATTTCATTCTAATGAATGCCCCTGGCTTGATAGTTAACTTCGTTTCCCTTTTCTTTTTCTTTTCTTCTTCTCTTTTTCTCTTTTTCTTTTTTTTTTTTCTTTTCTTCTTCTCTTTTTCTGGTTTCTTTTATCCATTGTTTTTTGAAGTAATGAAAAACACCATGGGGAGAAATTCTATGATTATGAGGTTTGAAAGCCGCCTTGTACTTGCAAGTCTGAATGCTGCCCTGTGCTTGCCAAAATGATCACCTAATGGCGAAGAGAATCCCTAGGATAATGTAAAATACCACGAACAATCTTGAACCTACCTTTGCAAGTTTGTAAAAGAAACAACTTAAAATTTTAAATCATGAAGGACTTTGCGCCGATAAGTTAGAATTCACGTAAACCGTTCGGGGGATCCTTCTCAACACTCAAGCTTATTAACATAATCTCTTTCAAAAAATAAATTCAAAACTCTTTCTATTTTTAAAAGGTCACACATGCATTACTATAGGCATAATAAAATGATCAAAAACTTGTCTCCCGCTTTCTTATTATTAAAACAACAAAACGAAGACCTGAGGGTACACGAGAGTGGCTCAAAGGAAGAGACTCAACTGAGACAACAACATAAGAAAAGATAACAAAAATAAAACTCATAACTCAACCATTTACAAGACAAGAAGGGGTTTTCACTCTCCAAGTCCATATGCAGATTTCAAAAATAACTTCAAGTAGCCTACGAGAGGGTCCAATCTTCAATTCAGCAATACAATGTCCACACCCAGTAAGATCTTATAGATTGATCCTCACAATTACATCAGTTGTCCCCACACATCTCTTTGTCCAAAACAATTTCTTTTTCGCGCCATGCCCCCTAGTTTAGAAGGTTCTTTCCAAGTGCTTTTGACAATTCCCCTAGTTGAGACTGAGGTTCATCATTCCAACCATCAGTCCTGGCACCTGTAGAGAGCCCACAACATCATCAAGCTTGAACTCACCAAGATCGAGTAAACTTTCCATCTCTTCAAAGATTTTGTTCCTTTTTCTTAGATCAGAATCGGAAGATTCGAGAATGAACATAATGGGTTTGCGCTCATTGATGGGTATGATGTGTTGGCTAGGGTAATGGTTGGTTGTGGGCAAGTCATGGATGAGATTTATGTTATGCAGTGGCAATCTATTACAGTCTGGGAGGGGTTTATTGAGAGCTTTGGGATTTTTAGGTGGGGTGATGACCTTATTGTCAATCAAGTCTTGAATTTCATGGTGAAGGCGGAAGCAACGGTCAGCATGGTGACCGTATTATTGATGGAATGTGCAATATTGGGTAGGGTCATGTTTAGGTGGGAGCGGATTAGGGAGAGGTCAAGGATTGAGCGGTTTGAGATACCCTTTCTCTATCAGTACCTTCAAGGAGCAGGTTGGGCTCATATAGAGATGGGTGAAGGTTCGGTTTTGGGAGCAAGAAGCACTAGTTTTGGAAATATTGGCAAATGGATTGGCGAGTGTTGGTTGGATATTCATGGGTTTGGGACTGGAATCAGGATGGGTGTTTCTGGTGAAACGTCTCTCCTCATTGTTTGGCTTTCCTTTGTTTGCCAACCTGTGAGTAACCCCTATTTGAGCATTGATGTGTTGAGCAGTGAAAGTTTCATTTACAATCCTTTGAACAATTATGAGGACTTGCCATTGGTTTAGGCCTTTGGTCTTCAGAGCTTCAACAACCCGTCGAAGATGTGCACAAGGGTCAACAATCACCCCAGACTCATTTTTGCTGCTTGCTTCAGCCTTGTCACACAGTCAGATGGCTATATCTGGGCAAGGCCTATCTTTTTTTGATTAGCCCATTCCACTTTTAGCTTGTCCTAAGATTAGAGAATCCTTTGACGAGGTCGGAACTAATCTGCCACCGTTCCTTGAAGGTCTTTAATCATTCTCAACATCTCAACAGTAGTGGGTTCGACCATTTGGCACTCTTGGTGTTTTCGAACCGGAGTAGGTGTATCCATCATGCACAAATTGATACTTTTAACAATGAACACCTCTAGCTTGGGCAGATGGGATGGAGTGATATATTTACTAGGGTCGAAGGAAGGAGGTAGTGTATGGATGAGGTTAAGGTGAGGATGAGGTACTTGGTCATGGATGGGAAGTGGGCTAGTGGTAACATTGGGTTCTTGAGGTGGAGCTATCGTCTGGTTGTCGATAAGATTCTGAATCTCATGATGAAGGCGGTAACAACGATCTATGCCATGACCATGTTGTTGATGATACGCACAATATTTAATGGGGTTATGTCTAGTAGGGAGTGGGTTAGGAAGAGGTTGGGGATCAAGGGGTTTGAGATACCCTCTTTCTATCATGACTTTTAGTGCATTGGTTAGGCTAATATAGAGGGGGGTGAAAGTTCTTCCTTAAGCTTAGGTTGGTATTGGCAAAGGCTCGGCAGTTTTGGTAGTGGTGGCGACAGTATTGATTTCAATGGGTTTCGGAATAGTGCTACTACTAGCATTGGTACTCTCGAAAAACACCCTCCTTGTTGGTTTGCTTGTTCTAGGAATAATCCCTTTGTTAAATGCGCTCTCAATCTGAACCTCTAATTCATTTAAATTTTTTAAAGTGAACAGTGGAGCAACTATTAACTTTTGTAGCATGCCAGGCTCAACGTTTTGCACCACTATCTACACTTGGTCCCTCTCAGAAGGTCGGTCTATCATTTGTGGTGCCTTTGCTTTCCACCTTGCAACAAATTCCACAAATGGTTCTTTAGGATTCTGGTGGGTTGCTTCAAGCTCTTGGGTAGTCATTTCAATTTGGGTATTGTAAGAATACTGATTGACAAATGCCTCCGCCAAATCTTCCCAATTCTGCTTCACTTCATCGTCCAACTTGGCGTACCAAGTGGCTGCTATTCCTGATAGGTTTCTTCCATACAAAGAGAGTTTCTGAGGCTTAGTCAGACCCATCGGTTTCAGGAACGGATGAATCTCCAAACAAGTCTGGAGATACAATTTGTGGACTTGGTTTTGGTTCTTGTTGACAATTCATCCGTATCAAACACAAACCCCTAGATTTTGACCCAAATTTTGATTCTGATATGACCCTCAAGGTTGAAAGGAATCGCCTCAAGATTAAGACTCTCCTAGGATTGCATCACACATTTTCAAAGATTTCACATTTTTCACAAAAGCACTCAAAACACCCCTATGAGAGGTTAGGGTGTCTCTGTTTTAGCTTTGGCGTGATCTAGGGTTTCACTACTTCAAGCAAGTGGTTGCACAAAATCATGCATATAGGTGAGCATCCTGTCCTAAGTTGGAAATGGCTTTACTATACACAGCTAAGCCAATTTGTCAAAAGGGGTACCTCGACAAGATTACCTAATATACCTCTCACACCTAACACCGAGAAGTGAAAGGAGGATCAAGCGGTACATCGATAATCCAGATCCAAGGGTTGTGTTTCCAACATGGCAAAGCCCACGACCTATTAGACTTTTGGCAAACTTTTTGGGCAACCCTCCGACAAACCGTCTAGGAATAGCAGATGGAAAACAATGTGACTTAGAGTAATAATGCAGATGCAAATGCGAAAAACATATATATGTAGAAATAATTTCACATCATAAAGTTCAAGTCAAGTTCTCTAAATCCCCAACAGAGTCACCAGAAACTGTAACTTGCTTTTCGTGCTTTTTTCGGATACGACTAGCCATACAGTTCGGATTCCCATGGTTCTGAACCTGATTCCACAAGTGCAATGTGAAATAGATAAACACAAATGAGTCCAAATCTGACAAATCTTTTGGAAAATCGATGTTTGAATCGAATGCCAAAAATGGACTGCTTTCCCAGATTTCAGAGTCACCACCTAAATATTTTTGGAAAATTTGGAAAACCCGTGACTCGTGCCAAAGGCTACTTATTTGTCATCACCAAAGTGTCTCGGCTCGGAAACTTAGGTACGAGAGGGGAAGGTCATGAATTGAGCACCCCATTTGCCCGATCAAAAATCAACCTCTATTAATCATGATGTGTTTTTTACGTATAGTATATGCTCTTGTTCTGATTATTAGGCTATCTTTACTAGGTGATGCACATAAGTATAGACAAATTTGTAAAATTTGAAATACTTTGATTTTATGTTTGTTTTGCAGAATGTTTTAAATATGTACCAGTTAAGAAAGTGATATCATATGCACATTAATCGAATCATCCCAAGTTAACCAATTAGCCTTCATTCATAGGAATTCAAATAGGTATATCACTTAAGCACTTAGCCTCATGGCAACCGTGCTTGACATGGCAACAATTGCACACATGCAATATGCTAAAGCAATAAGTGCTCATCTAGTACTCAACCGAGGCAAGCCAAAGAGACAAAATTATTACAAAAATTCATGCTCTACCATGCAAGATAACTAGTGCAACACATACAACATGCAATTAGTAGGTTCGGCTACTAGTATGGAATGTGAATCAATTTGATAGCATGCGGTAGCGCACGTATTCAATGAACTAATAAATAACCATGTTATTAGAATGATGAACCGAACCTTTATGATTGCAAGATGAATGGATGCGCATCAGGGAAAATGCTAAATGAAATATGATGGGCTATGTTATCCATCATAAGCGGGTAAATAAAAGGGAGAAAGAACGGGGGTTGGAAAAAGAACGGGGGTTGGAAAACATACACACATTATTACATATTTGCCTCACACAAGAGGGTCTGAATAAATACCCTAGCTAATTACAAAATTAACTAGCTATTACAAACCAAATGAAATAATTTAACTACACTAGCTAATTATTACAAGTTTGAATGAAGCCAATCAATTAAATACAACGTGAGATTTAATTAACTAAGTTATTACAAAACTCAGTAATTAATTAACTAGTTAACTAAGAACTATGCAAACGAATTAAACTTGAGCAGGGGGTTAAGCAATCATGCATGCCAATGCTAACATCTGCCCGGAAATGCCTCTATTTTGCTACAAGAACTGTTCAGTCTACAGAAAATGCTTCTGTCTTGCCCCAGCTTCTTCTCTGTTTTGTAGGAAAATGACATTGCCATGTTGAAAAAAGGTGGCAGGCCCGCCAGTAAAAGTGGTAGGCCGGATTCAAATGGTGGCCAGCCGGCCACTATTGTTGGTACTGCCTTGCTCCAACAGAAAAGGAATAGAGCAGAAACAAAGTGGTTCTAGGGGATGTTTATTGTCTCTGCCTCTCCTTATCGTGAAATTGATCAAAGGAGGGGTAGAATCGATTCACAAATCATCAATGGTTGTAAAGTTATTGCATGATGATTTATGGCTCGATTGGACAAAAGCTTAATAAGTTGAAAAAATAGACCAACAAAGCCTCCTCCCTGTCATAGAATTGATCAAGGGAAGTGGTCTAAGACCATTATCATCACTAACCAGTATGAAATGGCCTAAGACTTAATGGGTTCAATTAACGTTCGATTGAACCCAACTTCATTTTATTATCTGGTTACCTATTTTAGTCCAATTTTATTGGCCTCTTTTAATTACCTTTCCATTCCTTAGTCATTTTAGTCCAAAAATGAGAATTAAGTCCACTAAATGGAGAGAAATGTCAAACAAGAAGTTGTTTTGGGCATGAGAGAGAGGTAATGCCTTGGTAATGAACCTCTGGAGAGATTAAACCATTTAGCATTGAAGGGTCTCTTTCTCAAGCTTAAACAACATTCGTTTGAAATGACTCTCAAAGAAATAAAAACCCAAGAAAGGAGGGAGGTTGCAAAGGTGATTACATGTGAACATGAGTATGAAAAGCATGAAATAAATGCTATCAACTCAAATAGGTTGGTGGCGAAGGCCTAAACCTCCAAACCTATGAGGACCACTATACTACAAGCATGCTATACAAAGCATACATGAAATAAACAACCTAAAATAGTGCTGGAACAGAGGTTAAAGAAGCTAAAATAATAGAGAATTTAAGCTAGTAAACAAGCCAAAGGAGGGGTGGCTAACCACTCCATTTTTGGGGCCCCAAAACTACATTTTTAGCCTCTGGAAAACTCTAAAAATTAGTGTAAAAAAGTTGGAAAAAAAGTTGAGGAAGAGATGGGAAACACATGGTAAAAGCTTGGAAAACAAGGTCTAAAGAAGGGTTGTTAACCCCTCCACCTTAGATAGCTTTAAGCCACAAGTTTTAGCCCATGAAAATAGTAGGAAAATAGTTCAAAAACAGCAAGAAAAGATAGGGGAGAAGTATTTGAGAGATGCTCAAAATTATACATCTTGAAGCATGGAAACTCTTTTGTTAACAAACCCACAAATTCTCACTCCCAAGCACTGAGATTTGAGCTCAAGAACCTCACCAACAAGTGCTAAATTTTTGGTTTAGGAAGTATAGAGAGAGAGTGTGTAGGTTGCAAGATAGAGAGAGAGAGTGCTATGTAAGTATTGGAGCTTTAGGAATTTTTTCTGACCTAATTTCAAGAAGGGTGGTCATCTATATATAGAAAAACATGTGCCTCAGTCAGAAATATCTGTATAGAGACAACTGGTGCAGTACATGCACCTGTGGAGACAGCTGGCAAGAAAATATCTGTTTTATCGGCACAATTGGCCGACCGGCCACTAGGGGTCGGTTGTCCACTTCTTCTCGCCGGCCGGCCGACCACTAATTGAGACACTTGGCTATTAAAAAAATACCTCTTAGGACACTTGGCCAGCCGGCCAAGTGCTTGTACGACCATCCACAAAAAGTGGCCGGCTGGCAACAAAACTCTACTCTCAATGTCAACTTCAAATGTTCATATCTTCCTCATCCAAACTTGGTTTTTTGTCATTCTTGAGTTTAAGTTGAAGCCCCGGAAGTCTACTTTCCAATGAAGGTGGACGCACATCTAAATTCTAAGTGTGCAAAGAGATATGCCTAATTTAGTGAGGCAGATTATTTCTTTCTTAAAAGTTTGATGCCTGACCTTTCCTAAACTAGTTTTCTTCCCTCCCCTCCTATTTCCATCAACTCCAAACCTATAAATAAGATGTTTTTCAATATTTTTCAAAGAGTTCACCTCCCTTTCATTTATTTCCACTTTGTCCTTACTTGGTTTATCGAAAAATGCAATCTTTTAAATGAAATACGAGCCTCAGAACATCATAGAAGCATTTTGAAAAATTTTTTCAAAAAGAAGATTTTAAGGTCTAAAATCGTTTTGGTCTAAAATAATTTTGGTCAAAAATAATGTTGGGATTTAGAAGCTCTTCTTGCTGAAGAAATCAAACATTTGTACAGTGTAACTTTCATCATCGAGTAATCAACCTGAGGTGCCCAAGTCTTAAGGGCGGTCAAAAATGGAGTGTCTACACTTCCATGTCAAAAGTGTTGAAAAACTCTATTTTCAATCATTTCTGAAACATGGAAATGAATATCTCATCCTTATTCCTTAACTAGAAGAGGAGTTATCAACAATTTTTGACGAGTTGTGTGTTTAAAGCTTTAAATAGATAGGTTGATTCTTGATTCTCCCTTTTCCTCTAAGTTGTAAGCTCTCTTATAGTTCCATGTTTAAAGCCCGGAAATAGATGTCTCATCCTTATTCCATGATTAGGAAGATGAGCATACACCAACTTTTCCATAGTTTTCATTCATTTACTTAGTCTTGTTTTGATTTTGTTTTGAAGCCATATGAGAGCTCTTGCATCGGAAGTATTAGAAACTCTCTTCTAGTTCCTTTTGAAGCATGGAAATGGATTCACTCCATGCTCCATAAGTAGGAAAAAGAGTCTCTAATTGCTTCCCTCAATGATGTAATCTTTTGTTAATAAGCTTCTCTTTCAAACATGGCTAACCACTTCTCTGCAAATTTGAGTACTTATTTATTCTTATTTTCCATGATATATAGTAGGTTTCGACCATCTCTTTGAATACTTCTTAATTAGCTTTAGTTTTGTTTCCATCGAATATTCCGTCATGTTGCTTCACGACTCATCATCTAAATACCCTTGGGATGTTTGATGAGTTGTGAAGCAAATCTATTCCCTCCTTAAAAATCTTCATAACAGGAGGGAGCAAGAAGGATTCTCTGTTCCAGTTTTGTTGCAGCAAATTTTTCTCCAGAAACAGTGGCCAGCATGCCATTATTCTGTACATATAATCAGGCTGGCCGACCAATTATTTTGTACGGTAGTGGTGGTTTTTTAGCAAAACATAGCAGATCTTGAGGCAAAAATTGAACTATTTTTTGACAGTGAACAGGGCAATTTCTAGCAACAAACAGATAGGTTTTTGGAGGATGTTCTTGCTTGTGCGCACACGATTCCTCGCCGCTCATTTAATTCCTTTAGATTAGTCATTTTGAGATTCGTATTTTGTAATAATTAGTTAATAATTAGATAAGTAGTTCATTCATTTGTGTGTAATAATTAGGACATTCAGACCCTCTTGTACAAGGGCAAATTTTTAACACTTGGTGTATGTCTTCCAACCTCCATTTCTTTCTCCCTTTTATTTACATGCTTACTGTAATTGTATAGCATCATATTTTTTTTTATCACTACCATGATTTGTATCCATTTTTGCATGCATTAAGGATCGGCTCGTCATACTTGATATCATTGATTATTTCTTACTTGAATACGTGCGTTACTGTATGCTTTGAATGGATTCATATGACTTGTTCTTAGTCGAATCAAGTAGTTTCATATTTGTCTGTGTTTTATTAGCCATTTTGCATATTAGGATCATGCATCTTCCTAACTATCTTCTTTTCCTTGGCTTGCCTAGTTTGAGTACTAGGTGAGCATTTTTACTTTAACATATCACATGTGTGTTTGTGTTGCCACGTTGAGCATACTACCAAGAGGCTGCTCGCTTACTTGAAATATATATATGAATGCTTGTGGATGGAGGCTATTTTGCTTAGATTGGAATGACTTTGATTATTGTACATATGAGCTTGCTTTTCCTTTGAGTTGCACATATTCAAATTTTTTTTTGAAGAAAGCATGAAACCAAAGCACTCCAAAGTAAGTGACATGATCTATACTTGTTTGCTTCACATAGTAATGTTGGTATATTAATAATTAGAACATGAGCATATAATGTCTATAAGATTCACATCATGATTTAGTAGAGGCCGATCTTTGATCGGGTGAGTGGGGTACTCAATTCATGACCTTCCCCTCTCATACCTAAGTTTCCTCCTAATTTTCCCAAAAATATTAGGTGTCGACTTTAAAATCTGGCAATGCAGTCCATTTTTGGCATCTCTGATGATTAATGGATTTTCTAAGATTTGCCGGATTTAGATTCTCATTCATTTTTCTATTTCACATTGCATTTGTGGAGCCAAATTCAGAACCATGGGAGTCCGAACTATAGGGAATTGCATCTGAGGAGACTAAACCCCTCCGAGGAGCGTGAAAAACCAGTTATAGCTAGTTACAAGGAGGAAAGTTAAAACCTCGTTGTTAGAACCTTGCTAGCCAGAATTTTTAGGATCTGTGATGGATCCACCTTTAGTGGTGATGGACCAACCTTCAGTGGTGATGGATCCACCTCCAGCAATGACGGATCCACCTCCAGTAATGACGGATCCACTTCTAGTAGTGACGAACCCACCTCCAGTAGTGATGGACCCACCTCGAGTAATAACGGACCAACCTCCAGTAGATGTAGCAAATATGCTTTTAGCCCTTCAACGAAGCATGGCTGCTATTACTAACAAGGTTGTTGCCAACAGGGAGGCTCTTGCCAAATTGCAATGCCTGTCTGGGGCATCTACATCTCATCCACCTCCAGTGGTTCATCAAGTTCTGGAACCACCTTCACCAGCTGAGAAACTTCTTGAGCCTAGCTTGCAAGAAGACTTGAGGGTTCCCGCATAACTAATGGGAGGTCCTTCTACCATTAACGTCCCTGAACTTGACCCGACTATGCTAAACATGGCCAAACTAGTAAAAATGTTCAGAAAATTGCAAGGGATCAACTTCGTTCCAGACATCGAGGATGAACTTACAGAAGTAGATGTCACATTACCAGAATGATTTAAAATACCACATATTGACATATTTGATGGAGCTGGTGATCCTATGGTCCACATTTGCGTCTTCTCGGATGTCCTAAAACCCATGGGCCTGACTCGGCCTCAAAAAGTTTTCTTGTTTGGGAGAACTTTATCTAGTGTAGCTTCAATCTGGTATGCTAAATTACAAGACTCAGTAAAATAGAGTTGGGAGGAGTTAGCCGAGGTTTTCATCACCCAATATTCTTATAACACCCAAATTGAGGTAACCACCCGGGACCTGAAGGCGACCCTAGAAGAGCCCAGTGAAAGTTTTGTGGCATTTATCACCAGATGGAGGGCAAGAGCGGCCATAATGACAAGCTGACCCTTGTATGGTGGTCAAAAATCTGCATGCAAGATTACTGCAGAAGATGATAGTTTTCCCACTTTTCCACTTCAAGGACCTCCATGAGATTATGGTTCAAATTGAGGATGCTATCTAACAAGGGATCATTATAGAAGGAAATGAGCCCATGAGAAAGATATTCACTCACAGTTCCAATGCTACTCCCGGTAGTAACACAGCTGCCAATTCCATACCCTCAGAGATCAACACTGTCACCACCTTTACAAAAATGGCCAACCCTTTTGCTGATATCAACCACAACCAAACACTTCAACCTGACCTCAAAACTGAAGGTTTCACCCTCTCTATATGTCTCCAACCCATGCCATGGAAATTCTAGTGAAAAAGGGGCGCCTCAAGTTCCTTGATCCCCAACCCCTTCCTAATCCACTTCCACATAGCCATGATCCTACCAAGTATTGTGCCTTCCACCAAAAACACAGCAATGATACCGACCGTTGTTTCCAGCTTCATAGTGGGATTCAAGATCTCATTGATAATAAGATCATAGCTCCACCCCAAAAAGCCAAGACCACCACCGACCCATTGTCACCTCATGACCAAGCTCCACCACCTTTCCAGTTCAACCTCATCCATACACTACCCACTACAACATATACATCACACCTTCCCACTTGCCCAAGCCATACCAAAGAACGCTGATCTATTCATGGTAGGTACACCTCGATCCCAACCAAAACCAACACTCTATGGTAGCAAATGATCTGTAGCCAAAGTTAGATATTGGCAAATATTCTCATGGGTATGCACTTCCCTCTTTATGGTTTTCCTGAACCATGGATTGATCATACAACAAAGAAGCACTAGAAAAGTTTTGGGCCTGACACTGGCTGAATCTGTGATAGATTTTGGAAACTAGCGCAGGACCAGTAAACTCAGGGGGATATAATGATCATTTCTGTGATCGGGGACGGACCACCAACTGATTGTACACATTTCGTTCTAGACTTGGTGGATGGCACGCACTGTTATTAGCAATTTGGAAATGCCTTTTATTTTACATTATGAATTGGGTGTTGAGCCTAAAACTGATTCCGCCAAGTCTATGGAGCTGGAATCAGGATCGAGTTAGTCGTGTGAGTCAGAGTCTAGTGAGTTTAGGGGTGATAACTCGGACATTACCGTCCTGTTTGAATTTGAATTCTCACTTCACATTCAAGTCTGTACCATTAAGCTAGAAGTTATGATTAAAAATGAAGTAATTTTTGCCTACTTCTCTGTGCGTGTAAATCATTGCATTGACTAAAATTTTCAAAACTTTTCCAAACATTGATAAAAATTAAGAGGAAGGAATTCCACGGGATTTGTAAAATTTGATCGACTAAGAGGAAGAGAGGTGTGCTAAGCCCTTGATGGATGAGATCAATTCTGTTATTGTGGGTACTGAAAAGGCTCCTGACTCAGTCTAGATTGGTTCTACAGTATCTTCAAAGGAGCACGAGTGATTACTTATTTTATTAAAAGATTTCAAAAAAAAAAAAGAAAAGGTTTTTGTGTGGTCCTACAAAGACATGCCTAGAATTGTCCTTGAGATTATACAGCATAGGATCACCCTTAACCTTGGGACTCGACCCTCCTCCACTTTCAAACCATGATTCAAAATATTCAATAATCAACTAGAGTATGAGGCTTGTATAGCTGGATTGGAAGTAGCTGTTGAACTATGGGCAATAAGGTCGGATGTGATCGAAGATTCAAACTGGATCATTTCTTTCAAGCCAATGGAGATCAGAAAGAAAGTCAAATCCCAAAATCTGAGAGAAAAAGATTATTGCTAAAGGACAATTGAGTTCCTATTCACAACACTAGGGGCAAATTCAGACCCAATTAAATGGGTCTTTACATGATCAAATCTATCAAGTTAGGACAAGCAACCATTTTCATGGATTTAGATGGCCTAGAGATCTCACAACCAATCAACATGGACAAATTGAAAAAGTATTAATCTTAAGAGGCTCGTTAGGTCAAAAACCTAGAAGGGTGACCTAGGCAAAAGATAAAGCAGAAAAACAAAACCAAAAAAAAAAAAAAAAAATGAAAAATGAAAAAAAATTGAAAAATGAAATATGAATGAATGAAAAAAAGCTCGCAAGGTCAAAAACTCGGAAGGGCGGCCTTGGCAAAAGTTAGAGCACAAAAGAAGAGTGTCAAAATACTCGAGTGAGCCTTACCCCGTGAACTACGTAAGATTTGATTCCTATCTTTGGGATACGTAGGCAACTTCATCCTAAAGTTCGGGTCCAACCATTTTCAACTTGCTTGTCTCATTGATGTTTGATTGGTATATTTTTACTTGACTTGGTTGTCTTGTCCATGTTCAATTGGGATATCTTTATTTGGTTAGATTCTCCTATGTCTTCTTTATGGAAGATTCATTTGCAAGATAGATCTTGGTCAGGTTATCTAATTTGAGGTTGTGCATCTCAAGGGTTAATTTCATGTTGGTCGGGTAGTGGCCATTTGCGAAAAACAGTTTTTGAGGATTTTTAGTGAAGTTGACTAATTTTCTTGAAAATTATTCCATTTTTCCAAAACCAGACAATTTCTTGGACCCCAAAAGGAAAATTCTATTTTCTCACAACTTGACTTACACGATTTCAAAACAGAGAGTGGAACAAGCATGCTAATCTAACTATCATGTTTATCAAAATCTTTTTAGCAGAAAACAAAAAGAAAAAGTCAAAGCAATGAACTAATGGAATAGTCGAGTCAGGTTTTCTGTCTTTTTCTCGTATTCTCA
Source organism: Camellia lanceoleosa (assembly GCA_025200525.1). Lineage (NCBI taxonomy): Eukaryota > Viridiplantae > Streptophyta > Magnoliopsida > Ericales > Theaceae > Camellia > Camellia lanceoleosa. Next base: position 1,047,523 of record JANUSC010000016.1, on the reverse strand, counting down.
AAAGTTTTCATTGTCAAATCACTCGTTGGAAAGTGCGTAATAGTTGTCTTCGACAATGTATCGGGCTCGTGATATTCAAAACGACACCCTCGATCGTCGCGCCCGTGGTGTTTCTAATTGAGCCCGTGTTGAAGTTTTGTGTCCTTTCTATTCTAGTAAGTGTCAATAGATTTGTTTGTATTGCTTTTTACCTTTTTTTTCTTTCACTAAGTCATTTTTTTATTTTTGGCCACTTGTTTAGCTAGCCGGCCAATCTTCCAGCTAGTTTAACAGTTCGTTGCCGAGTGATTCATAAATCTATTGGACAATAAATCAGTCGGCTAGTTAAACAATTAGCCGATCGGCCAATTTTTGCAATGAATCCAGAATTAAAAACTGTAGAATTTGTGTAGGTTCAACGGTGTGTCCTTTCGAGTTGTGTTTTGAGTGTCTTTCATTCCAACAAGTATAAATAGTTGTGTTTTGTTTGTTTTTGCTTTGTTTTTCTGTCATTGAGTTATCCTTTGATCTTTGGTCAGTTGAGGGCTCAGTGTCCAATTTAGAGTTTATTGAAATTCGATCATTCTCATATTCAAATTCAAAAGAAAAATGTTTTCATGTTCAAGTGTTGTGCCATTCACATCATGATGTGAAAAAACAAAAACTCATTTTATTTAAACTCATGGTGAAGCCCCGATCAGCATTACAAAAAAAGAAAAAAAATCAAAAAACAAAAGAGAAATCTGAAGCATTGGTGCTCCTTCCTAAGAAAAAACAAAAAAGGAAAAAAAGAAAAAAACAAAATGAAGAAAGAAAAATAGAAATTGAAAATAAAAAGAAAAGGACTTTTTCTTAGATTCCGACAACAACCCGGCGGCGAAGATTACAAATTGACATCATTTGCAGATAGCTTCGTTGCTCAACTCTATTGTCAGTTGCCTCGTTTCACCATTACTCCTAGGAAGCCTTTGAAAAGTCTGTCTCAGGATTGGCAGAGTTTCCGAAAGAAATTAATCCCCACCGACAGTCAAATGAGAAGTATGAAGGAACTCGGAATCAAGTGGCAGAGGTGGCCTCTCATTTTAGCCCTTTGCTCTGCTTTTTCAATGCGTTAATCTTTGCTCAAGCATCCTTGTACATACATTGGATTAGAGAAAGCTACCTGTTTAACCGATGCACTTCACTCGTCTTACCCTACAACTGGTGGGACAAATTAGAGACCGTAGTCACGGTCTCCACACAGGACTTCAAAGTATAGTGGTTGGCATCGATATTAAACTACATTGCCATCAGTTGATCGACTAACAAGGTAAGAAAGCTGAGAACAGGGGCAAGGGCACTCTATCGAGGCTCAGATGAGTCAGTATCAGTATTCTCGATTGGGGAATCGTTAAGGTTAGGGAAAGAGTGAAAGGACGGCGATAAGAAGCTATGACAGGGGAGTGTAACGCCTCCAAGGGAAAATTTGCAAAGTATTGGCAGGGGGAGTATACAGCTCTCTGCTCTACTCTCTCGCAAGTCTCGGTTTAAGAAGAAGATGGAGAAGAAGAAAAAGCCAAGAGAAGAGGGATTGTCGAGATAATCTTTGACAAATGAGGCTGGTCTAGCTATTGTCGGTTAGGCACACCGTGATTGTTGAAATTACGTGCTAGACACGGCACTTGACGAAGGCAGACAGGGTAGAGAGAGATATGTATATATTTGTATATAATATGTATATCATATGTATATAGGTATACTGTATATGTATCTGTATGTTCGTATGTGTCTGTATGTATGTGTATATATGTATCAATGTATCCATATATATATATTCGTTTGTGTTCGTATATATATGTTTGTATCCATATATGTATATAGTTTGTCTGTTTGTATGTATATGTATATGTATGTAATTCCTATTTTTTATATCGTTCGTATTCGTATATGTATGTATATAAATATAGCGAAAAAAAAGAAGAAGAAATTTTCAAAAAAATAAAAAAATAATAAATAAAATAAATTAAAAAAATGTTTTTTTCAAAATAAAAATATATAAAATACAAAAATATCAAAAATAATAAAAAGAAGAAAATTTTGAAAACAAAAAAATTTGTGTATTCATCTATTGTGCATCCATCATCTTATTTTTGCATCCAACCACATTGCATATTATAGGTCTTACATTGGCCCTTCATGTTTTGCATTCACTATCACACTTACACTGTTCATTACATGCATGGCTACTATCTATTCACACCAACATTTGATTACAACATTTTTCATTAGTTACTGTTGGCCCCCTTTTTGGGTTGTAGGTTCAAACCACTCGGTTTATGTTGGCCCCTTTTCAAGATGACAATATTATCCCTTTCTCGGGTGTTCAACGACCATTGGTTAATACCTACTTTTTTTTGGGTTGTTAGTTGAGACTATCTATCGGTTAATACCTCCCTTGCTTGGGGTTGTAGGTTAAAACTATTCATCGATTAAATATCTGTGGACACCCCATTTTTAACCACCCGTAAGGCTCAAGCGCTTTGTCTAGTACACTTGATAATGAAAGTGGTGTTGTGTGTGTGTAGACACCCCAATTTTGACCGCTCGTAAAACTTAGGCGCTTTATTCCAAACACTCGATGATAAAGGTTATATTGTGTAAGTGGTTTGAATTCTCAACAAAGAAATTCTATTTCAAGCTCTAACCAATCCCAACCTGCCACAAATATTGTATTTCTGTCCCAGAAATTCAATTTTGCACATTGTACCAACTTGTAGTGAACCTGAAACTGAGAAATAGTGAAATTACACCAAAGCCCGGCCGTGGCTCAGTGACAGCCAACCATGGGTACCAAAGCCTGGCCGGGCCTCTTGACTTTTCAAAGCATAATATGCAGCAATCTGCCAGCTGTCTATTTCTGTAGATATTTTAATCTACAGCTTGAATTCTATAAATAGGAGGCTGCTGGACTGCATTTAAGAGGTTAGAAATATCAAGAAGAAGAATAGATATCAAGTGTTAAGGATTAGATATTAAGTGTAAAAAATATCAAAGAGTTGAATCTTCTCTTTTGTAAGCCATCTTTCTACTCTCATATCATCCATACACACCATATCAAGAGCTTGGGCTTGGAACTTTGATTGAGATTTGGAAATCATAACTCAATCTTGAGAGTATTTTGGAATAAAGTTTGGCTTACAACAAGAACACCTTCTCTACAAGAGGTATAACTTTCATTTCAATCGTTGTTCATCTTTTTCTTGTGTTTTCATATTGTTTTGGGATTGATTTCAAGGGCTGAAACTTGTGATGTAAGAGCTACCAAAGGTGGAGGGGTTAACCACTCTTCCTTGAACCTTATTATAAGCTTACATCCTTGTGTTTCCCACCTATTTTTCTTGTTTTAACTATTGTTTTGTTAAACTTTAGGGGCTGTTTTAGGGCTGTCCTAATTTGTTAAATTAGTTTATGCTTTGATTATTTTGTTTGTTGTATCATAAGTTCTCTTATATAGCTTGTTGTATATTGTTCTTGACCTTTCTTTGTTAAAATTCCGTGTTTAATTATTAACAAGCAACCTATCATCCATTTCTTTAAATTGAGGGTGTTTTCAAATAGTTGATGGTTATTTAGACAATAAGCTAGAGATCTATGCTTAATGGCTTAATCTCCACGGAGGTTCGTCGCCAATGGTATAATCTCTCTTTCATGTTGAGAATTACTTCCTATTTGACATGCTTCTCATTTAGTGGACATAATCATCATCTTGGACTTAATGAATTAAAGAATGAAAACGACTAAGAAAAATTGCTAAAATGAGCCAACCCGCATAAAAAAAATAAAAAAATGAGTAATATTGCTTGGATTCGGCGGGACGTTACGCCAAGTCTATTGTGTCAAGGCTTGTCTAACATCAATTCATGATGTTTTAGATAAATTTTAAAGCGTATCTACCTCCCTCTTTGAATTCTCTCTATGATAATAGGGCGAGGTGGTTCTATTCATTTATTAAATGTTTGTCCAAATTGTATCCGAAATCATTAAGCAATCAACTTGCTCACTAATGATTTTAGAAATGATTTCAACCTTCTCTCGAGACTTTCCCATGACAGAGAAGTGTGAGATGGACAAACAAAATTCGGAACACCCTGCCTGCACTGCTTTCACCTCAGGCACAAATAAACAGTCTTCTGCAAAGAAATAAGGCATAGTCGGATTTATTTGAGCTCGATCGATTGTGGGCCGGCCAGACCCCAATATATGGCAAAACATACACTTTTGGTTAGCAGTAGTGACTGCAGTAGTGACTGAGGGTGAAAGAGAGCAGTTCCCAGCAAGGCAGAGAAAGTGGCCTCTGAGGAGCATCGAACGAGTATTACATATGTATTGTTGTTATAATAAATTAGACAGCCCTTCAATTATTATTCATTTGGATTTGTAATAATTAGTTTAATTTGGACACTTGGACATTTGGACCCTCCTGCATGAGGATAAATATGTAATAATGTGTATGCCTTCCAACCCACGTCTTCCTCTCTTTTATTTACTCTCTTATGATTGTTAAATTATGGATATCATGTTTCGGTTAGCATACTCCATGATTGCATTCATTTGTCTTACATACACCGGGCTCGGTTCATTATTTTAACTTGCTCATCGTTTATACACTTCTTTGAATACGTGTTTAAATTGCATACTGTCAAATTGATTCATTTTCCATATTAGTGTCAAGGCTATTTACTTGCATATCGTATGTGCTGCATAAGTCATATTGTATAGTTAGGATCATGCATTTTTCTAACTAGTCTCTCTTTAAGCTTGGAGTATGAGGTAAGATTTTATTTTCTTTAGCACGTTGCATAAGTGTGATTGTTACCATATCTAGCATGCTTGCCATGAGGCTAAATGTTTAATTGATAAACTACCTGAATGCTTGTGGATGAAGGCAATTTGCTTGAATTGGAATAATTCGAGTAATGTTCATATGCGATCACTTTTTCAAGTGGTACATATTTGAAACAATTTTCAAAACAAACATGAATCAAGTGTTCTAATATTTGCAAAATTAGTCTATACTTGTGTGCGACTCATAGTAAAGTTAGTCTAACAACCGGAACAAGAGCATATAATGTAAATAAGAATCACATCATGATTAGTAGAGGCCGATCTTTGATCGGGCAAGTGGGGTGCTCAATTCATGACCTTCCCCTCTCATACCTAAGTTTCCGAGCCGAGACACTTTGGTTATTCCTTGTCCATTGAAATTCTGATGCATGTATGTTGATCGAAAGTATTTGTGATCCTTTTCTATCCCAAGTGTGGATCTAGTTTTGGAACATTACAGGGTGTGATTCTGTTTATGTTTGACCTGTTTTCTATTTGGTTTTCTCAAATTTAAAGGACGAAATTTTTGTAAGGAGGGAAGGATGTAACGACCCAGAAATTCTTTCCTCCGCTCGAGCGGAGGAGTGGCCGCTCGAACGGACTTTTGGGGTTCCCAGCAATTTTGCAGACGGCCTGATATTCTGGCAGTTGTGATTCTCCGCTTGAGCGGGGGAGTTGACGCTCGAGCGGACGACTTTGTTGGTCTATACGCTCGAGTGCAAGGTTGGGCGCTCGAGCGGGTTGCCTGGTTAAGTTTGATTCTGAAGCATGAGGGCTCATTTTGATGATCTTCTTAGTGTATTTGAAATGTTCTTACCTTATTTTGGGATATTGATTGGGATGATAAGATGATGGTAAAGTGAGATTGGACCAAAAACCTTAATTTGGATAATTCGTTTACGACCAACCGTCACTCATTTGCCCTTTTCTTTTTCCACACTTTGAATTTGGATGTGAGGTTAGAACCATTGGAAAGCTTATTTCCGAGGCTTCAATTTGGACATAAGAACGACCTAAAACGGAGTCCGGATGGAAGAGTTATACCTGTTCAAAGTTTCGAGTTCTGTGCTGAAGGTAGGTCCGCTCGAGCGGAAATAAGTCCGCTCGAGCGGAAATTACGGACAGCAGCTTTAAAAACGGGTTTTGAGATCATTTCTTCCATTTTTACTTTCCCCTCTTCTTCCCTCTTTGCCTAAGTCCGAAACCCTAGCCCCAAATCCTTGATTTCCTCTCCTTTGATCAACAATCTACCATGGTTCTTACATCAAAGATGGAGAAGGCTTGAAGATCTATATTTTCAACCGATTGGAATTCGGGATTGTGAAGGATTCTTCTCAAGCTTAGTTTTCTTGCTTGGTTCTTGAGGTAGAGGTTCTAATTCCCTTCAATACTTACCTTAAGAGATAGATTTGTGGTATTTCATTGTATTAAAGTGCGAATTTTCCATGTTTGGAGCATGTGGTGTATAGTATAAGAATTGGGGGGTTTTGGGGTTTGAAGGTGTTGGGAGTTAAATTGATGAGTTAAAATGGTGGATTGTAAATCCTAAATGTATAATTATTGAGAATAGTGGAATATAAAGTGGTGATTTAAGAAGTTGGAATTTTTGTTGACAATCTTCATTATTTCTTGAAACCCTAAGTGATTGATGTTGATAACCCATGAATTGGGCCAAATTGGAAGTAGAATAATGAAATTGGGGTGTTGAGTGATATGTGAACAACTTTAATTAGATTTCTAAGATGTTTTGAAATAATGTTAAAAATTACGAATGAATCTTGTTATGGGCCTTGTAAATCATGTTAAAATGAGAAAGGAAAATTAGGGGAAATGATTTAAAGAATTAATGTGAGACTTCATATGTGTGTAGGACACGCTTCGGGAGGAATAAATGCTTCGCCAATGCACTGTGAGTAATAGTACAAAGATATACATTTTATTTAGCATCGATAATTATTATCACTAACGCTCTGTTTCTTGTAAGTGTTACACGAACATGTTACACAAACATTTATGATGGTTGAAAGTCAATGTGAACGTTGAAAGATTGGCATATATCGGTATGACTTTGAAATGACCCTGTTCTGTCGATAACGAATAATAATTCTCTATTATCTATAAGCAATTCTTAATGAATAAATGGAACTATGTTTATCTTTAAACCAAATATCTGTAAGAAACTGAGAATATTCCATTGTGTTACACATGGACCCGAAGTCGTTGAGAATCTATGATACGCATGTAAATGTTTAACATTATTATGAGACTCACGTTAGAATGTGGGTTATTCTGTCCTTATTAAGCAGAATGGTATTCTAAGAAAACTGAAGTTATTTCATATCTTTGCTTTGTGCTATCTTTGTAACATGATATTAACTTCTGTTTGATTCAATGTATGTTTTGTGACATAATGTTCGTTAATAACATTCTGACCTCCGTCAGTTACGATATTAGCATATGTGTTGATTGGAACTCAATGAGAATGAAATGTTGAAAAGATATACGTACATAGTAGTATGTTCTGGGCCGAAGGGCTATTCTGTTATTTTGGGCATATGGCCATTCTGTATTTCTGTACATACGGGGCTTAAAGCTGCTCTCTTAAGGAAACTAGGCCCATGTGTGTTTGAGACATCTTTACAGAATGTAGTTAATCATATACTTCTGCAGTTATATACTTTATTGTTTGAGTTGAACATTTCATGATTTACGTACTATTATTCACAGAGCTTGACTCACTTTATTTTATGTCTGTTTCTGTAGGCACTCAACCTGGGGGTCAACCTTAACCTGTGGCTTCCGTTACCAGTTGCCAAGCCTTGAGTATCTAGATTCTTAGGCGTTGACCGTTCAAGTTAGGGAGTTTTGCTAAATTTTAATTTGTACCCTAAGTGTTTATTATGCTTGATGTATATGTACATGTGTTTAGCTATCTCCAGATGCACGTCAATGTATATTTATCTGCATTATGTTCTGTCTGTGATCCTGGCATAGTAGTGGCAGCTCAATGGATATTATTTTATGCTATTATATGATATTAAATGCTTCCGTTCAGGTCCCATAGATAATATTTATCAGGTTTGGTGTCCATTTTCGAATGGGTCATGCCCAAATTTTTAGGGGCGGGTTTGGGGCGTGACAGGTTGCTTATGTATGCATGTGTGTGTGTGTGTGTGTGTGGAGGTGTGAGGAAAGTGGAAATATTGTAGAATTGAGTTATGTTCATAAACTTTAAAGATTAAAGATCTAAGTTATATTGAGATTGATATATGTTTGTAATATCCATGTACATGATTTGTGAACCATGCTTCATCAATTAAAAGTCCTATTTTGAGCCTTATAAAAGCTTACCAAAAACATTGAACCTTTGCTTGAAATTTCGGATTGGAATTATATAGAATCGCCGCACGTGCAGGAGTCATGGCCGCACGTGCGGGAAATGGAGGATTTTTGGGTTTTGGCCACTGTTAAAAAGGCACGTGCGGGGCTTCCCAGCCGCACGTGCGGCCCATGCTGGAAAAATTGGTCTGCTCCATTTTACGTGCTTGACCCTCCGATATTATTGAAATCTGTATTTGATGTCTCTTCGATGTTTCTAAATTCGTTAAAGCAAAACAAATCGAAAAATGATTTTAAAAGAGAAACAAACTAATTTGTGAGTTATGTTTGCATGTAGGGCACCTACCGGGAGGTACTACCGCCCCACCAACGCACTATGAGTAGTAGTACGGTAGATGTACATTTTACTTATCGTTAATAATTATTATTATTAACGCTCTATTCTTCGTAAGTGATTACGTTAACATTATGTTGATTGGAAATCGGTGTGAACTTATGTGAACGTTGATAGATTTTACATACATCGGTATGACTCTGGAACTACTCTGTATCCCGGCTATGGTTAATGGTTATCACTAATGTGCTATAACCTGTAAATTACCTATGACTCTGCATAAGAATTGCATACGAACTAATAATACCGTGGAATTGGTTGACAGAAAGAAAGTGTGAATGTAAACCCCGGTTACCAGGAACATGATATCCTGAATGTCTTATCAGGGACTCCTACCGTTTCTTTGATTTAATATGTGTCTTATGACATAGATATCTGCCTAAATGGATTATCAAAGGGAATGATCAGATAGAACTACAGGTTACTCTATACGTTAGTGACCGTCGAGAAACCATGAGAAATATCGGATGACCTATGAGTGACTCAACCCGAAGAAAGAATTGAATATCAATAACATTGTCATGTGACTCATGCTATGATGTGAATCGTTCTATCCCTATGAATGGTACTATAATGGTACCTGTGCAACCTGTGCAGCCTATGCAATACGCTTTACTTATTGCTAATAATTATCATTAGTATTCTGTTAAACGCAAACTAACTACGTTAACTCATGGGAATGATTGAAAGGATCTGTATAATGCTGAGACTAGTCTGTTCTATGTATCCGCTCCATTATGCTATGGCATGATATGAATTGTTCTGTCTTTAAGACCTACTGATTTCTGCTGTGGAACAAAGTGTTGTACGGAACTAAGTGCTGCAGTGCGAGTCACCTCTAGAATCCGTACGAGACACCTCTTGGGTCCATACATGTATGAACTGGGCCCGAGGCCGTTCTGATATTTAATATATAGGCTCAAATCCAATCTGTTAATGTCTGGACCGAGGCCATTATGTATTATCTGTTAGGCCTATGACCGTTCTATATTGTCTGTTAAGCCTATGGCCGTTCTATATAATCTGTTAGGCCTATGGCTGATCTGTATAATATGTTAGGCTGAGAGCCGCTCCGTACAATCTGTCAATATCTGGGCCTGAGGCCAATCTGTTGGATCTGTTGGATATGAGGTCGTTCTGCATAACACTGGGCTTAAAGCCTCTCTTTATAAAAATTGGGCCCAAGGCCATTCTGAAAATGTTTACGAGATAAGAGTAATTATTTGTCCTCTACACTTACATATGTTATAAATATTACAATTCAAGTATAATCATTAAATTGTTGAGTGCTATTATTCACTGAGCCTTGCTCACCTTATTTTATGTCTGTTTCTGTAGGCAATCAACCGGAAGGTCAGTCTTAGTTCGGCTTTGGTCACCCCTTCTTGGTCAAGCCATGTGGAGAAGCTTATGCATTTTTTGGGGTTCCCTCAATGACCCCTAGTTTGGTCCTTAATCTTTTGTCTAATATAGTTAGTCGTGTATAATTTCCTTTTTTAATATTTTTGCTGTATGCCCATGTGTGGGGCTGGTTCTGTATATATATGCCCATATGTGTTATTGTATGAATGCATATCTGCTTCTTGTATATCTATCTATCATATGAGGAACTGTTGAATGGCACATTAAGATCCTGGCATATAGGTGTGAGCTCAATGGATGTTATTTTATATTATTTCATGTTATTAAATGCTTCCGTTCAGGACCCATATGTTGTATATATCGTAGTATCTGTCCGTTTCTGAAGTGGTCATACCCAAAGTTTTAGGGGCGGGTTTGGGATGTGACAATTTCACATTGCACTCATGAGACTAGATTAAAGTAGTCGAGGGTCCAAACTGTTTAACAGCACGCGGGTACCCCCAAGGCGGTGTCACAACATGGTAGAAATGGTTAGCTAAGCCACCAGATGTAGTTTCTTTACTTTTTAACATTTTGTTTCTTACTTTACATATGTGATTTAGATGGTTAGAAATGGTTGGCTGAGCCACCTAATGTAGTTTCTTTATTTTGAATTTTGTTTCTTATTTTACATGTGATTTAGCATGTTAGAAATGGTTGGCTGAGCCGCCTATCCTTAGATGTTGTAAATAAATTAGTTATATGGTTTGTTAGATTCAACTTGTCAGAGTAATTTTCAACCCCATTTCTTTTATTTTATAATAATTCCCACCCCACGTCCTTTATTCGGTTTTGTAAATATCCAGTGTTGTAATAATTCCGACCCTAGTCGCATTTTTTTATGTATATATTGCATTAGAATTTTGCGTCTTGGATCATGCATATTTTCTAACTTTGTTTTACAGCTTCCCGCGAGACATCAGTAAATACTATGTGAGTGTTTATGTTTTAGCATCCCGTTTGTGTGTGTGTGTGTGTGTGTGTGTGTGTGTGTGTGTGTGTGTGTGTGTGTGTTTTATGATGTCGAGCATCCTAGCATGCGGTTACTTGTGTAAATGATATATCTCTATGAATGCCAGTAGATTGAGGTTATGTCGCTCAATTTGGGATACTATTCATTTATGCCTGTGAACTTGATTTCCTCGAAGTTGCACATTATTCAAAACTCTTTCAAAAATACATGAAATCAAATCATTCCGAAATGAATGACATAGTCCATGTGTTTGCTTCACATAGTAAATTTTAGGATTATTAGTAATCAGAATATGAACATATAAAGTCAATAAAACTCATATCATGTTTAATAGAGGCCGATATTTTGATTGGGTGAGCAAGGGTGCTCAATTAATGACCTTCCCCCCTCATACCTAAGGTTCTGAACCAAGATATCTTTGGTTATGAAGAACATATTTTACAATACATAATCCCCCTTTTAATATTTGAATTTTCAAGTCGATACTTCACCATCCATGGCACCTGTTTGTCGTTAATCGAACAATAACCATCCCCATAATAGAGTAACTTGCATTGACAATCCACAGGGAAAAGAATCCATGCCTGCAGACTGTCATTACCATCTAACCTTCGATCATTAACATTTACTCTGACCAACCCACTAGGCCATGACACGAGTCATGGGTTTCCTAGTTTTCCCAAAAGATGAGGTGGCGACTCTGAGATCTGGTGATGCAATCCATTTCTGGCAAAGGTTTTGCAATGAAATGGATTTTCTACAAAAGTTGTCGGATCTAGACTCTCATCTATGTTTCACATTGCACTCATGAGACTAGATCAAAGAAATCAGGGGTCTGAACTGTTTAGCGTGCTCGGGTATCCACTGTAATGCCTCGAAATAAATACTATAATCCATTCACAACATTAATAAATAACAACAATGATGAGGTAATTATCTTCCATTAAGTCTAATTAAGTTTACAAAAGAGTAACATATGCAGATATACATTCACAAGCCTAACCTTGAATCTATAGCATATGTTACATAATAGAGTGGACATCAGGCAAATAAGAAATGCCCTAAAGGCTTACAATTTTCCAAGACAGTGCTTGATTAAAACAAAATGGATTTAAATCCAATACAGTTAAAGCCCTAGGCTTGTACAAATAAATACAACAAAATAGACAAAATGAACCTCTTACATTCAAGTCCTCCCAATCTATTGCCTTGGCGGAGACATATCATCAGCACCTGAAATGGTTTTCCCACATAGGGTGAGCCAAAGCCAAGTAGAAATAATCCAATCCAGTATATGAATCTTAACAAAGATATAAGGGTAAATGCATATGCAATGCTCGTGACCAAACATTTTATATCCCTTTCCGAAACCATGCAATGCTAGGCTCATGCCACAATTCAAGAATCATTTCCTTTATACATTAGAACACAGGGTAGTGAATCACAATTCTGGGAATCTCTAGACAAGTATCATATTTCACGAAAATTTCATCCGCGGGAAATCGTAAACCGGCACCCATGTAAATGTAGGATATACAAGCACTACTATTGCCATTTTACAGATATTTCATCCGCATGGTTGACCCCCATATATATGCGTGGCTTTTAGGACTTTCACCATGGACACACATGCCAACTTATTTGATGTAACAACAACTCCTTGCCAGATTCACCTATTTTCTCAAAACAATATACATTCTCAACGAAATAAATATGCAACAATGCTGAATGCAAATGGATGAGAAATTAGTTTTCATTTCTCTTAATTCTTATGCAATTTCTACAACAATTATAGTTATCTTCTATCGATAGCCCAAACAGATATCTCTAGACAAATAAATAATTTCCATAAAAATAAACTTTCCCAAATTCCAAGATGTGAATAGTAATACATACCAAACTCCACCATCCTTACCAATATCAACCCACGTTCACATTTCCAACATCAATTCCATTTATTTATACAAAATTAACAATTAAGATATATAGGGCAAAAACCCCTTTCTTTCCAAAATCAATTCCAAGTATCAAAGCCAATCATTTTATCATAACTCAACCACATTTTCAATCCCATAGCCCTGTTCAAGAATCCATTTGAAAACCCCTCTTTTGATTTTTAAACCAAAACCCTAGATTTGTCAAAAAAATTCCCAAATCACATTGTTGTTTTAAAAATAGCAAATAACTAAGTTAAAAATCATAAGAAAGTGCAGAGAATCCCTACCTCAAGCTTAGAATGGTAGAAGAGAAGAACTTGGAAAAACCCAATATTGGTGAAACCACAAACTTCTTGGATCAAAAGGAAGCTCTTGACACAATCTATAATTTATCTCAAAGGAGCAAGGTGAAAAGATACCTATAGGTGAGTAGATTTGAAGATGTAAGTGGAAAAAGTTGAGTATTGAGAGAAAGAGAGAGAGTGATCACGAGTAAAGAGGGAAAAAGAGAAAAAACTCATGAGAGAAAAGTGTTTTTGGGTCTATTTATAGTGACTAGGTATTAATAGAATAATAACTCCAAAGTCAAATGGAAAAAGTAATTCAAAATCACCAAAAAAGGAGGGCCCAAAACGACACAAAAATCTGGGAATGACTCACAGGGGTCGACCCTCGAGATAGTGGTGTTGACTCTTAAGAAGAAAATGATGAGACACAAATGTTGGCTGCAGACAAGGGTCGGCCCTAGGAACTCATGGTGTTGACCCTATTTTTCAGTAGACAACCCAGAACAAAACAGCAAGGAAAGGGTCGACTCTAAGAACCCATGGTGTCGACCCCATATTTCAATAGCAATATCCAAGATTGAGTAGCAAGACAGTGTCGACACCACCCAGGCTGGTGTCGATCCCAGAGGCCAACAACAGAACAAGTGTCGACACCACCAAGACTGATGTTGACCCCAAATTTTAGTAACCCCACCAAGAACACAGCAATAAGGTGGTGTCGACACCACCAAGACAAGTGTCGACCGTAGGAGCATAACAAAACAAGAAAAGAAAGGAGGTGCCGACACCACCAAGAATGGTATCGACCCTTGAAGCCAAACGAAACAAGAAAGAAGAGAAAAACGACCACTACAGATATGGTTCTCGGATTCAAAAGCAATAAATGAGTCAGGTCTAAGCCCAGACACTATAACCTTCCCTTTAAGGAATTCTGTCCCCGAATTTTTAAATAAACAATAATACCATATTTAAACCAATTACAACAATGATAGTAATTCAATTTCATCACCATAACCCATCCACTGGTCATTCATTCTCATCACAATGATAAACATGTGCCCTTTACTGAATATACAATTCACATTTCCAAAACATATACAATGTTTATATTACACTAACATGACAAGATTTTGAATACAAGTTCAAACATCAACAAATAGGTCCAGATACTTCTCAGGGACGTCCATCTCACGTTTCGAAGTTGCTTCCTCAACCCTGTGATATATCCACAGCACCTTTACCAAAAAAATTGTCTTGCTATGCAAGAGTTGGTCTCAAGTATCTAAGACTCTAACTGGTCTCTCCTTATATGACGCATCCTCATCTACCTCTAGTTCGGTCCAATCTAGCACGTGTGATGGATCCAACTTATACTTTCGAAGCATACAGATATGAAACACGTTATGAACCCCATAAAACTGTAGTGGTAAGGCCCAACAGTAAGCTACCTTCCTAATCCTCTCTAGGATCTCAAAAGGTCCAATAAACTTAGGAGACAACTTCCCACTCTTCCCAAATCTCGTCTAGGTGATATCTTCAAGAGCACATGGTCTCCTACCTCAAAGGATAACGGTCTCCTCCTACAGTCGGCATAGCTCTTCTGATGACTCTAAGTCGTAACCAACCTCTTACGAATAAGTGCAACCTTCTCTATCGTTTTCCGAACTAACTCTGGACCTATCATAGGTGCATCACCCACCTTAGCTCAACACATAAGAGATCTATTGTGATAGGCAAACTCCACTAAAGGCAAGCGTCTCTCACATGACCACTTAAAGTCAAGAATACAACCCCGAAGCATATCCTCTAAGATCTGAATAGTACACTCTAACTGCCTGTCAGTCTGAGGATAATAGGCTATACTAAAAGTCAACTTAGTGCCCAACGCGTTCTATAGGCTTTGCCACAACCAGGCCGTAAAACGTGGATCTTTATCCGAAACAATAGTCACAGGGACCCCATGAAGTCGAACAATGTCCCTAATATAAAGGTTGGCAAGATAATCTACTGAGTCGCTTGTACGCATAGGTACAAAATGCGCTGACTTAGTCAGCCGATCAATTATCACCTAAATGGCATCATTACCCCATTGAGTCCTCAAAAGACCCACAACAAAATCCATTGCAACATGCTCCGACTTCCACTCAGTTATAGATAAGGGTTGTAATAAACCCACTGGTCTTTGATGTTCGGCCTTCACTTGCTGACAAATGAGACACCTCCACACAAACATGGCTACATCCTTCTTCATCCCATTCCACCCAAACTGGTTACTAAGGTCGTGATACATCTTTGTGCCTTCCAAATGTACCACAAGGCGTGAATGGTGAAACTCTCAAAGTACCTCCTCTCGACATGACTTCGACAGAAAAGGACGATGAAGGTATCTAACACTTAAGTCAGAATACACGTTCAAACCTTTCTTTACCTTCCCACTAGAGATTTCCTCCCAGAGGGTTTCTACCTCAATATCACCCACTGGTCTTCTATAACCCGATTTACTAGTGTAGGTTGTGCTATAACCCGGTTCACTAGTGTAGGTTGTGCAACTACAGTAAACAAAGCAGCCGACTCAACGAACTCGCCAAGATGCAAGTCAAACTCACGAATACCACCCATTATCTCTCATTCCTAGATGACAATGCTAGTTATACTGCTAATGGACTTCCTACTCAAAAGTATAATTGAAAGTCATAATCTTCTATAAAGTTCATCCACCTCCTTTGTCTCAAATTCAAATCTTTTTGTGTAAACAAGTATTTCAAACTCTTGTGATTGGAAAACACTTCAAATTTCTCCCTATATAGGTAATGTCTCCAAATCTTTAAGGTGAAGATCACCGCTGCTAGTTTTAGGTCATGAGTGGGATAATTTTTCTTATGTGTTTTCAACTGCCGCGAACCATAAGTCACTACCTTCCCCTCTTGCGTCAATACACAACCTAAACCCTCTCGAGATGCATCACAATAAATCGAATAACCCAAACCCCTCTCCGGAATAATCAAAACTGGAGCAATGGTAAGTCTAACCTTAAGTTCCTGGAATGACTTTTCACAAATCTCACTCCACACAAACTTAACCCCCTTCCTCATTAGTCTGGTCAAAGGTGAGGCCAACCTAGAGAAATCTTTCACAAACCGACGGCAATACCCGACTAACCCCAAGAAACTCCGAATCTCAAAGGCATTCTTAGGTTGTTCCCAATCTTGCACTGCCTCTATTTTAGAAAAGTCTATAGTCACTCCTTCCCCAGACACCACATGGCCTAAGAACTTCACTTTCTTTAGCCAAAACTTATATTTCCCGAACTTAGCATACAAACGGTGAGCTCTAAACAACTCAAGCACAACCTGCAAATGTTCCTCATGTTCCTCCTCAAAAGGTGAGTAAATCAAAATGTCATCAACAAAGACGACCACAAAATGGTCTAGGAACTCATGAAAGATCTGGTTCATCAAATTCATAAACATGACAGGTGTGTTGGTTAACCCAAAAGGCATCACTAAGAATTCATAATGGCCATACCGCGTACAGAATGTCATTTTTTGGATATCGTTTTCCTTCACTCTCAACTAGTGATAAGCTGATCTCAAGTTTATTTTAGAAAAGTAGCAAGACCCTTTCAACTAATCAAATAAATCATCTATACGAGGCATTGGGTGTTTGTTCTTAACAGTTACCTAGTTCAATTTGCGATAGTCAATACAAAGTCGCAATGTGTTGTCCTTCTTCTTGGAAAATAGAGCCGGTACTCCCCAAGGTGAAGTAGTAAGGTAGATAAAACCCTTATCTATAAATTCTTGGAGTTGAATCTTCAACTCACTCAACTCGGTAGGTGCAAATCTATATGGTACCATAGAAATCAGTGCCATGCCAAGCACTAAGTCAATAGAGAACTGTATCTCACAGTGAGGTGACAAACTAGTGAGATCTTTAGGAAAGACATTTGGGTATTCACAAACTACCCTCGGCAACTCAACTGTAGCCGTATCACTCTCAATTCCCAAGAAAGTAGCAAGAAGGAGGCTAAGCTCACCCGAACCATGCGGTTCATACACTGGCAACAAGGCCCTATCAACTCGATCTCCCAAGAAGTAAAAACAATCACCACTAGAGGTACATATAGTAACCCTTTGATGGTAATAGTCTATCACAGCCCGATAAGATGACAGCCAACCTATGCCTAATATAACATCAAAACTCAATATATCAATTAATGAAAATGCAAAAGGAAGTTGGCGATCGACAACCTCTATCTCACAACCCCGACACTCCTGGTCCAACACAACCTCATCACCAACTGGTGACTCTACCCTAAGTGGAGATGCTAACTAAGCCACTTCTAATGCCAATGACGATGCAAATGCAGATGAGATAAAGGAATGAGATGCACCAGTATCAATCAATACATTGGCAATAGAATTATACAACAACAAGTTACCTCTCACTACTGAAGGCGCTGGCATTAAGTCTGGCATGGTAACAACATATACACGCCCTGTAGGTCTCTGCTCTACTTGCTCACCCCTCGGAGCATAAGTCTGATGCACTGATTGAGCCAAAGAGGCCTCCTGATTGGCTTTTGAGGCCTATGCTGACTGGATAAGCTGATGGCTCTGTGTCTGTCTTGAACCAAACACACCAAGCGTGCCACCCAACAGAGGGAAAAATCTCCTCATGTGCCCCAACTGCCCACACTGATAATAGGTAGGCGGCTACCCTCTTCTCTAACTATGGCTCTGAAAACGAGCCAAATATGGTGCAGACTATTGCCTTCCTCCTCTCTGTGGGCAAGCAGGAGATTTGTGACCCAATTGGCTACACTTAAAGTAAGTGAAACCTCCCTGATTACCTTTTCCTGAACCCAAACTCAGCATAAGAAATGTGGATATAGACTGTGTTGTCTGGGACTGATGTGGGGTGGAACCCCTTTGCCTCTTCTTATCCCTAGTGTTCCCCTGAATATCTTGGGGCCTCTTCCTAGAGCCCCTCATCTAGACAAATAAATGTTTTTCATAAAGATAAACTTTCCCATATTCCAAGATGTGAATGGTAATACATACCCAACTCCACCATCCTTACCAATGTCAAGCCACATTCACATTTCCAACATCAGTTCCATTTATTCATACAAATTTAACATTTGAGATATCTAGGGCAAAAACCCCTTTCCTTCCAAAATCAATTCCAAGTATCAAAACCAACCATTTTATCACAACTCAACTTCCTTTTCAATCCCACAACCATGTTCAAGAATCCATTTGAAAACCCCTCTTTTAATTTTTAAACCAAAACCCTAGATTTGTCCAAAAATTCCCAAATCACAATGTTGTTTGAAAAATAGCAAATAACTAAGTTAAAATCATAAGAAAGTGCAAAGAATCCCTACCTCAAGCTTAGAAGGGTGGAAGAGAAGAACTTGGAAAAACCCAATATTGGTGAAACCACAAACTTCTTGGATCAAACGGAAGCTCTTGACACATTCTAAAATCTATCTCAAAGGAGAAAGGGGAAAAGATACCTCTAGGTGAGTAGATCTGAAGAACTAAGTAGAAAAAGTTGAGTTTTGAGAGAGAGAGAGAGAGAGGGAGAGAGAGAGAGAGAGAGATCACGGGCAAAGAGGGAAAAAGAGAAACAACTCGAGAGAGAAAAGTGCTTTTGGGTCTATTTATAGTGACTAGGTATTAACAGAATAATAGCTCCAAAGTCAAATGAAAAGAGCAAGTCAAAATCTCCAAAAGTAGAGCTCAAGTGTTTAGGCAAGATTAGATCAAAAGCCCCAAATTTGAGTTTTTGTTTTTAACCAGCCTTCACTCTTTTGCCCTTTTCTTTTTCTGAATTTGGATGTGAGGCTAGAACCATTGGAAATCTTGTTTCCGGGGCTTCGATTTGGACACAAGAACGACCTAAAATGGAGTCTGAACGAGAGAGTTATACCTGTTTGAATTCTTAATGTCTCTGTTGGTTTTCGATAGGGTCGACACCAGCTTGGGAAGGGTCGACCCTCTTATGTTGAAGAATTTCTGTGTTGGTTGCTAGAAAATAGGGTCAACCCCCTCTTGTCTAAGGGTCAACTCCCCTTGCTTGTTGCTAGATTGTCTTTCTACCTAAATGGTCGACCCCGTTGCCCGAAGGGTCGACCCCTGCGGGTTTTTTTTTCCAGAATTTTAGGCTGCAAATAGGCCCTATTTCTGGGGGTTTTTGGACTTATCCTTTTCATTGACCTTAGGGTTATCTTCTAATACTATAAATAGACCCGAACCCCACCTCGCTCATAATTTTGTTCTCTTTTTCTTCTCAAAACCGAGAGTCTCTCTCTCTTTCTCTCAAAAACTCACTTTTTCCACTTCAATCCTTAGATCTACACTCTTAGAGGTGTCTTCTCACCTAGATCCTTTGAGATAACTTGAAGATCTTGTCAAGGGCTCTCTATTGGTCCGAGAAGTTCGTGGCTTCGTCAACTTTGAGTATTTTAGGTTTTCTTCCTCACGACTTGAGGTAGGGACAGTTTTACTTTAGTATTTCTTTGTTTTGAAGGGATTTCATGGTATGGTTGTGATTTGTGAATTAATTGGAGAGTATTGTTAGATCAATCTCATGTTTTACATAAATAAACCATTTTGCTTGACTCTTGCTTGAGATTTCTTTATTCCCTCTTTTCAAAACATGTATATAAATGTTATTAAAAGCCATATCTATAATAGGGGAGAAAAACCCCCAAATTTGGTAAAAACCCTATATTCTCCACTTGAGTTAAAAACACCTCATTGAATGGGGAATTTCCTTGATTCATGAAATATTGTGAAATAAAATAGATGAAGGATGTGGATGTTGATATAGTAAATGAATTGTGGCTTGAAGGTTATTTGTTTTCTTTAAATCTTGTGTTGTATTTAACTCTTGGGTAATGTTGGATGGTTGTTGATGGAATAAAATATGAATGAATTGTTAATTGTGCATGAGTTCGGGTAAGAGTCGGTTTTCCAAGTGTGGCGTTGTGTTGGTACCCGTGCGGGAAGTTTAAAAAGGTGCCCAAATGCCTTGTCTAGGCTTATCACTGGACAAATGTGGGGAAAATGTTTTTGGGTGTCCACACAGTCCTACCGTATGATAGCTAGCAAAAATGGAAAAACGGATGGTTTTCATTGGGGTGCCCACTCCCTGCTGTATAATAGCCGGCAAATGTGAGGGTTGGTTTTAAAAACAAAAGTAAAGGGTGTTTTAAATTAGACTCTTACAAGTGGACTCATGATTTGCGTTCTATGGTTGTGAATGTTTGATTGATGTGCTTGATGACATGAATAGCCACTGTTATTATTTGGTTGTCGTGGATCTGTATGTTTGTTAAGGATTACATGTAAAAATAAATTTCCATGTAATGTTTGGTCGCAAAGATACTATAATCTTATTCAAAGGATTAAATACTTGGGTAAATGCTTTCCTACTGGGCATATAGCTCAACCTTGTCTTATTTTTTTTTCAGGAAATGATGGAGTTCCACCTCCCTGAAGGAGTGGTCAAGCAATAGTTCCTTTTTGGAAACGTTTATCAATGTGTATTTTGTTATTTTGAATTAAAATTTTGTAACAAGACTATTAGTTTGTTTTGTTATAATTGTATGCCCTAGAGGCTTATATTTTGTAAGGTCACCTAGTTCATTGAACTGTAATACGAATTCAGAACATTATGGGAATGTATATTTTGAAATGTAACCTCTTATCTCTTAGTTCAGTGAGAAGGTGGACTTTTTGGGTATATTGTTGTATTTGTTTGGGCATATTCTTGTCGAAAATTTAAGGGCGTTACAAATTCCACAAAAGGTTCTTTAGGATTCTGGTGGGTTGCTTCAAGCTCTCGAGTCATCATTTCAATTTATGTGTTGTAAGAATACTGATTCACAAACGCCTCAACCAAGTTTTCCTAGTTCTATTTCACTTTATCTTCTAACTTGGCATACCAAGTGGCCGCTATACCCGACATGGTTCTTCTATATAGAGAGTTTTTGAGGCCTAGTCAGACCCATCAGTTTCAGGATGTTAAAGAAAAGTCGTATATGTAACAATAGGATCTCCAAACCCATCGAAATGATCAATGTATGGCATTTTGAATATGTCTAGGAGCCTTACGACAGCCTCTGTGTACCCATCCTCAATGTCTGGAATGGAATTGGTCCCCTATGCTTTTTTGAACTGCTTCTCAAGTTTAGGAATTTTTAACAAAGTTGGGTCGAGATCATTAATATTAAGGGGGAAGAGTCCTTCATTAGGCTGCACCAAAGGTCTGAAAAATCGAGCTTGAGTCAACCCTTCTTAAGGATCTAGATCCTACAATCTTTTGCTGGTGGAGGTGGATCAAAGTTCGGTTGGAGGCCCGAGATGAGATGGACAGTAGATGCCCCAAATGGGTGGCGCAATTCAGCGATGGTCTCCTCTTGATCGGTGATTCTATTATTCAACGTATCCATGGACTTTTGAAAGGCTATCATCATGGCCATTACTTCTTCTGGACTCTGTGTCGTCATGAGTCTGCTAAGTTGGCAATTGGGGAAATGAATAGGTGGGTACTACTTCTTCTTAGCGACCCACCAAACTATGTAGGATCAAAATCTTTTGGCTTAGACAAACCTAGCATTAAAAACAAATGCCCCATCAAACCAGTGTATCAAGTATGTCAGCCAAAACAAGGCAAGATACAATTTTTGGCCTTGGTTCTGATCTCGTTGAAAATCCAACCACTTAGATACAATCCTCAGATCCTGATTTTTTTCACCATATCAAACACAAACCCCTGGACTTTGACCCAAATTCTGATTATGATATGACCCTCAAGTTTGAAAGGAATGGCCTCAAGATTAAGACTCTCCAAAGATTGCACCACACATTTCCAAACATTTTATATTTTGCATAAAAGCATTCAAAACACCTTTATGAGAGGTTACGGTTTTCCTGTCCTAGCTTTGGAGTGATCTACAGCTTCACTATTTCAAACAAGTGGTATCATAATATCCTGAATATAGGAGAGCCTCCTGTCCTATTTTTGGAGCAGCCACTAAAGCTTACTACATGCACTAGACCAATTGGCCAAAATGGTACCTCAGCAAGATTACCTAATATACCTCTCACATCTAATACCAAAAAGTGAAAGCAAGTTCAAACGGTATAGCGGTAACTCAGATCCAAGGGTTGTGTTCCTAATGTGACATTGCCAACGTCTGACCAGCCTTTTCACAAGCTTTTTGCAAGCCTCCGACAAGTCATCCCAGATATCAGATGGTAAACACAATGACTTATGAGAACCATGCAAATGAAATGAAATGAACATATATATGTAAATAAAATTTCACATCATGAAGTTTGAGTCAAGTTCTCTAAATTCCTAACAGAGTCACCAAAAACTATAGCTGGTTTTTCGAGCTCCTCGAAGGGGTTTAGTCTTCTCAAGTATGATAGCCCCAGAGTTTCGACTCCCGTGGTTCTGAATCTAGTTCCATAAGTGCAATGTGAAATAGAAAAATGAAAGAGAGTCAAAATCCAATAAATCCTAGAAAATCCATTAATCATCGAAGATGCTAAAAATGGACTGCATTGCTATATTTTAGAGTTGCCACCTAAATATTTTGGGAAAACTTAGGAAACCCATGACTCGTGCCAAAGGCCACTTGTCCTTCATTACCAAAGTGTCTCGGCTCGGAAACTTAGGTATGAGAAGGGAACGTCATGAATTGAGCACCCCACTCACCCGATCAAAGATCGGTCTCTACTAATCATGATGACATTATATGCTCATGTTCTGATTATTAATATGCTAACATTACTATGTGAAGCAAATAAGTACAGACCACGTCACTTACTTTGGAATGTTTTGATTTCATGCTTTTGTGAACAGAATTTTGAATATGTACAACTCAAAGGAAAAGCTAGCTCATATGTACAATAATCAAAGTCATTCCAACTTAAGCGAAATAGCCTTCATCCACAGGCATTCAAAGAGGTATTTCAAATAAGCCTAAATCAAAATATGCTCACCTATTACTCAAACAAGGCAAGCCGAAGAAAAGAAGATAGTTAAAAAAATGCATGATCCTAATAAGCAACTGGCTAATGCAACGTATACGAAATGCAACTAATAAATTCGGCTACTAACATCACATGTGAAGCAACTCAAAGCATGAGGTAACGCACATAATCATTTAGGGATTGGTAAGAGCATTACGCATGATAAGTCGAATTTTGATGCATGAAAAAAAAAAGGATATAAATCATGGGAATGATAAAAGAAAACATGATGCTATATACAACCACAATAAGAATGTAAGTAAAAAGAAGAAAGAAATGGGAGTTGGAAGACATACAAATATTACAAATCTGCCCTCATACAAAAGGGTCCGAATGTCCTAATTAACTAATTATTACATCACTATATAAATAATTACCTAATTTATTGCAACAATAAACGTTACAACAATGAAATAATGAAAATAAAGATGAACCACATGTGTGCCAATGAAGATATTCCCCAAAAACTACTCTGTCTGCCTTTAGGAGAACCGCCATATTTGACCCTCAGCCATTGTTCTGTGTTTCAGGAAAGGTGCTCTATTTACCTCGTTTTGAAGCCCGATCGGCCCATAATGAGGCCCGACCGTGCCCTGATTTTTGGTAAAAAGATTGTTTTGTGCACTGAGGTCAAAACAGTGTAGACAGAGTGTTTCGAAGAGATGTTTATCCCCTCTGTCCTTCCCTATCCTGAAGATATTCAATGGAGGAGTAGATTCGATTCTCAAATCTTCAATCATGACAAATTTGTTACATGAGGATCTTAGAAGCGATAGGACAAGAGTTTAATAAATGCAACAAAAGACAAACACTACCTCCTTCCTATCAAGGAGTTACTTCAAGGGAGGGGGTAGACATGTTTCATGAACCATCAAACATCACAAAAATAGTATGCGATGATTCTAGAAGCAACAGATTCAGTATAACGTCCGACTGAAACTAACCAATTTTTATTATCTTTTTACCTTTTTATATTAAGGTCCATTAAGTCCAAAAGCGGTAAAAGCCTAGCAAGCATGACTTAACCCAAGAAATGAACTCTTCGAGCCCTTTTCTACAGGGGAAAATTACAAAGGAGAAATTGAACCCAATTACAAGCGATAATGAATTCAGAGTCAAACCCGAAACGAGCAATAATGACTTCAAATCCAAACCCGATAATGAGCTATAATGAATCCTTCCTTTATGATTTCCAAGGGCCTAACTAGAAAATTAGTCCCTTAAAAGTAATGCACTGATGACCAGAGGAGATGTCAAACAAGAGATTGCGCTTAGTATAAGGAAAACATGACACCCTGATAATGAACCTTCGAAGAGATTAAACCATTTAGCATGAAGAACCCCTCCCTTATATCAAGAACAATAATCATTCATTTGATACAACCCTTGATCGAAAGAGCAAAGAAAGAAGGAAGGTTGCAAAGAGCAAATGAAAAGGTGGTGATTACAACGGTGTGGATATTTACATGAAAGCTACGAAAAAAGAAGCTATCAACTCAAATGGATTGGAGGCTATGGCCTATACACTAAATCCATGAGGACTTGCAACAACACAATTATGATATTCAAAACATAAATTAAATGGACACACTAAATAGCCCTTAAACTCACAAAATAGTGACCAAAATCCAAAGGAAACAACTAAAAAAGGTAAGGCAATAAGCTATGGAACAAGGTCTAAGGAAGAGTGGTTAAACCCTCCACCCTTTGAAGCTTTTAGTCACATATTTAATCCTCTCAAAATATCTCAAAAAGGGTATGTAAGACAAGAAAATGAGAGGAAGAGAATGGAAGAAGAGTAAAGAAGATGATGCAAAAAAATATACCTCTTGAAAGAAAGGAAGTCCTTTGTTAATAAACTTGATTTCAAACAATCTCAAGTTTCTGAAAATAATGTGGTTCATGTTTACTTTCATTATTTCATTGTTGTAACGTTTATTGTTGTAATATATTAGGTAATTATTTATTCAATGATGTAATAATTAGTTAATTAGGACATTCAGACCCTCTTGTACGAGGGCAAATTTGCAATATTTGTATGTCTTCCAAGGGTGCCTCTATTTACACACCACCTTTCATCTCAAAGCACACCATTAATTAGTTTGTTTTTTATTACAATATTAACCTAATGTAAAATGACCACAAAGGACAAAAGGCTATGATACACATCTTATGTAAAATTATCATAAAGGACAACAATAAATACAATACACACCCCTCTTTTGAAACGTTTCTTACGTATCTTCTCTCTCAAAAACCCAAAAACCCTAAAACAAAAACCAAAAACCCTTAAAGAAACAACAAAAAATGTACATATTATTAAAGATTTTGATTGGACTGAATGATGGATGCATCTGGCACTATTGGTTTAGAACAATGGAGCAAGGAAAATGTTAGTTTTTCAATCATTTTTTTTCCATTTTCGTGTACTTGCTGAGTGGTAAACCGTTTGTATTCTTTCGGCGACCCAGATTCGAACAATGTACTCATGTTCAACTATCTACAACCGAACAAGTTCTAATTGTTTGATTTTCTAGTGTTGAACATAGTTTACATGTTCGGTTAATAAGTTTCGAACTTATAACATTTGTTCATTTTTCAACAGTTGAACTTAGCTCGATTCTGTATTTCAGAACACTTATAACAAAAAAATAAAAATTGGTCTTTCCAAAACTGTGCATCCATGGAGGGGGTTGTGAACCAAAGGAGAATGGAGTGAAGTCGTCTTCAGCATGAATGGAGATCAATTTAGACTGGTTTTTAAACCTCTGGGATGACAATGAAACAAAGAATGGAGGGGGACGTTATGTGTGTTTTTGAAGTGGAGGTGTAGAATATGGAAGATTAAAGATTGTGGGTGTGGTGTGTGACTGAGCAAGGGTAAAAATAGAAGATTATGGATGGGGTAAGGGTGACGATGGTAGATTGAGCAAATTCTTATTTATCAAATTACTAAAGGCGTGCCTTGAGTAGTGGTGTGCCTTGAGATGAAAGGTGATGTGTAAATAGAGGCACTCGTCTTCCAACCCCCATTTGTTTCTCCTTTTTACTTACATACTTACCGTGATTGTATATAATATCATGTTTTCTTTTATCATTCTCATGATTTATATCCATTTTTTTCATGCACCTAAATTCGGCTCATCATGCATAATGCTCTTATCAATTCTTAAATGATTATGTGCACTACCTCAGGCTTTGAGTTTGAGAAGATTTGTGGTTTTTCATGTACCGCAACTTTTTTTGGCAGCTTTTGTATTTTGTTTGTTTATAGTTTCTATTAGGTTTCTTACTTAGTCATTTGGAACCTTGTTGTTCGTGTTTGTGTACTTTATTTTTTTATATTAATATTATTACATTTAACTATTCTAAAAAAATGTCTTATTCTTATGCAAAAACAAATATATTTTGGGTGGGGTGTGTCAAAAAAGCCTTTTTCAAAATACCATCTTTTCAAAATTTCACTCCTAAGAAAATGTATTTTTCAATTCGAAATTTGAGAAAAGAGCCTTCTCCCCAGTTTATTGTGGTTAAGACCATCGCCATTCTTTCGCCTTTTCTCTTTCATCAAATATTTATCAAATCAACAAAGAGTCATTGTTATCCTCAAATTGAGAATTCAACAAATCCTTTATCAAATTTACATTTGATGAGTTGATTTGGGTAATGCTTTTTTATTGCTTTTTTACAAATGTATTTGGCTGTTTCATCAAATATTTATCGAATCAAGAAAGAGTCATTATTATCCTCAAATTGAGAATTCAACAAATCCTTCATCAAATTTACATTTGATGAGTTGATTTGGGTAACGCTTTTTTATTGCTTTTTTACAAATGTATATGGCAATTACTTTTTAGGTGGCTTTTTTGGGTTATTAAAATTATTATGATATGGTGTAACATCATTTGTCAATAATGTGCAATTCCAATTTTACCCTCAACCACATGGTGGTCTGCCCTAGTCAATGAAACAAATGAGGGTATTTCGATAAATTCACATCTTGCTTATTTCTGCTCTTCCCAACCGAGAAAACATCCACAATAAGCTGCTTTTTGCTTTTAAGAAATAGGTTGCTTTTTTCAAGGTTTTTGGGTACACAAAAATAAGCTAACTTATTGGTTTATTGACTTATTTGAGTCATATCAACTCTTTACTTTTTTACACATCTTTTCATAATAAATAAAAATGTTAGTATATAAATCATACTCAAAACAGCCACATTCCATCAAATTGAGGGAGTCATTGTTTTCATCAAATTGAAAACTCTACAAATCTTTCATTAAATTTACATTTGATAACAATTTAAAAAGATAAAGTATTGGAGAATTTATTTATTTATTTATTTATTTTCTCTCTCTCTATCAAATTTGATGAAAAGGAAAATTTAGGATAAGAGGAATTTTTAAAAAAGATTTTGATGAAAGGATTGGAGTAGTCCATATCAAATTAAAATTTTTTACTTAAATTTAAAATCAAATTAAATGAAAATTTTGAAGAAAGGTTGAAAATGTTCTTACACCTTGAAGAATAGCAAATACCAACAAATTTGGAACCTTAATAAGCCACCTAAATTATGGTCCACCACATACTCAAATAACAACAAATATTCTCAAAACACATTGAGGCTGTTATAAAGAGCTAAAGTACTTCCATTCCGTTCATGGAAAAAAGTAATGTGCCATCAAAAGATGGCCATGAATTTCAATATCAGTTGGAGAAATAAATATATTGTTCAACCGATCGTAACTATAGTAGCTTAGGTTTGATAAAGAGGCTCTCATACAGGAAGTAGAACATTCATAAAATTTAAAGATGTCATCACCATTCTGGAGAGGTCTGACCCTGTTGATTTCAACTTTAGATTCTTGTTTGCATGATCTAGGTATGCCTGCCAAACAACCAATATACAGGTCAACCTAATCAATGTCACAAATAGAATCCTGTAAACTTTTTACTAGGAATTTCTACTAACCTATTGCATGTCCAAGAAAAGAAATACCTGGAGTATTCGGACTATAGCAAATTTGTCTGTTATCGTCTTGGATAGCACCAGTTGTAAATTTAAAGGTTTCAACAATAATTCCACATTTTGCATACAAATTGTCACACCCCTAAACCCGCCCCTAAAAGTTTGGGCATGACCCATTCGAAAACAGACACAAAACCTGTTACATATTTATCATATGGGGCCTGAACGGAAGCATTAATAATATAGAATACATAAAACATCATCCATTGAGCTATTACTACCATGCCAGGACCGCACACATTACACTAAATAAATATTATACAGATAGTTTACACACACATGCCTCGACCCATTCTCATAAATAGGCACATAATGTAAAAAACTAATGAAGAAGAAATTATATACAATCAACCCAAAAATAAACATCTAAGGCATAAATCGGAACTCGGTAAAACTTTACAAAACGAACGGCTTCAGGTGGTGCCTGGACGCCTCAAGGTTGTCAAGAGATACACAACTTCAAAGGTTGGGACTGAACTCCCGATTGGTTACCTACAGAAACAGACAGACAAAATACAGAATGAGCGAACTCAATGAATAATAGTACATTAATATTAAAATAATTAACCTGAATAACCAATTATATAACTGTAGGTTCACACGATTAACTATTTTTCGTAATTAGCTCCAAAACAGCCTTAAGACCGATTTCCATAACAGAACGGGTTTAAGCCAATATATACAGAATAGCCATAAGCCTACAAATGCAGAACGACCATAGGTCCAGAAATATCGAACGAGCGAATAGCGAAATAATGCATGTAACCGTAATAACAGAAATACGGGATGGCTTAACAGCCCAGAAATAACAGAACGGCTTAGCAGCCCAGAAATAACAGAAACATAATCTTATCAAAACAGAGTCTTATGCATTTCCAGATTTCAAATTATTTCGTAATCGTTTTCATAATTATTTCCGTATTCAAATTTTACATAAGATTCTATGTGGTACACCCATTAGCCATCAGAACAGATAGGTCCGAAGACCACAACAGATAGGTCCGAAGACCACCACAGATAGGTCCAAAGACCACAAAGTTGGTACCAATAGCCATAACAGATAGGTCCAAAGACCACAACAGATAGGTCCAAAGACCACAACAGATAGGTCCAAAGACCACCACAGATAGGTCCAAAGACCACCACAGATAGGTCTAAAGACCACAACAGATAGGTCCGAAGACCACCACTTATAGGTCCAAAGACCACCACAGATAGGTCCAAAGACCACAACAGATAGGTCCGAAGACCACCACTGATAGGTCCAAAGACCACCAAATTGGTACCAATACCACAAGTAGGGCCATAGGCAAGCAGTATTATTACCCGGGCGAGGGCCATCCGGACTAAGGGTGCCACAAATACTTTTCAGAAAACTGAGTGTTTGTTCGTTCATTTCCAACATATCATAACTTTTCAAAAATCAATCATTTGGTATCATGGTGTACTGAAAATACATAGCATAAGTCTACGTAACGCATCGATAACTGAATAGTAACATTACTTATCAATAGCAAGCAAAACATATGGTGCAATGTTTCCTTATGGTTCTTTGTACACAGACATGCTTGTTTCGTCATTAGCAGAATATTCACACTACCCACAATCCGAAGGTAAATCAAACCAATTCATAAACCAGCTTCACAGTGTTAATAGTTGTATACAACTCTTATACAGAAGTATAGGTAATTCTTAGAATGGTACATTGATAATAATCATTAGCCATATCCCAAAATACAGAGTAAGTTCAGAATCATACCAGTGTGTGATCACTCTTTAATGTTCACATCTATTCTCACTCAACACACATGTTAACATATTAACTCACGGTGGATAGAATATCAATAACCATAATGATTAACGGTAATTAACATATGGTTGAGGTACTATTACTCACAGAGTTACCATGGAGCGCTTGTCCCTCCCGGAGTGCGTTCTGCACACAAACATAACTTACAATTTAACTTCCTTTCCCTCTTAAATCATTAAGGAATTCTTTCCCGAATCATTACATTCATATGAATTATAATCATCTTAAAGTCATCAAAATAACATTCTAAAAATACCAGAGGACTGAACATTCAAAACTGAGCAATCAATAATTTTGCCTGAAAAATGGGTTCCCCGCTCGAGCGCCACTTTGGCCGCTCGAGCGGAATGCACAAAAATACAAAACTACTGGGAGGTCGATTTTCCCGCTCGAGCGGGCCTTCCTCCGCTCGAGCGGACCAAGCAAAGTTCCGAAAATCTGGTTTTCCAATTAAGTTCCACCCTTTCCAATCTCTAACAATACCAACAAAGCTTCAAACTAAATAGATTTACTATCAAATTAAGGTGCTAAATCATACAATAAACCAACCACAACATTCCTTAAGCCTTGAATCATTCAATCCATCACTTTCATATGTAAAATAACCATAACTTTCCAAAATCCTCCTTATTCAAACCCAAACTTCCCAAAAATCCCATAATTCTTCTATATACCTCAAATAAATGGAATTTACACAAATAAACAATGGAAACAACTCAAATCTATGTATGGATGTAAATATTACAAACCCTTACCTCAAAATCAAGCAAAGGGGTGAGTTTGAGAAGGAGCCTTCAAATTTCCAAATTCTAATCGGGTAAAAATGTTAATCCTTCCTTAATCTCCCTCCTTGATACCAAAACCATGGTGGATCGTGCTCAAAGTGAAGGAATTTAAGTGTTTAGGACTAGGGTTTCGGACTAGGAAGAAAAGGAAAGGAAAGGGGAAAAGAAAATATCTCAAAATGATCCAAAATCACGATTTAAAGCTGCTGTCCCGAAGTCTCCGCTCGAGCGCACCTTTTCCAGCTCGAGCGGACCTACTCACAGCACAGATTCCAAAACTTCAAACAGGTGTAACTTTCCCATCCGGACTCCGTTTTAGGTCGTTCTTGTGTCCAAATTGAAGCCCCGGAAATAAGCTTTCCAATGGTTCTGACCTCATATCCAAATTCTAAATGTGGACAAAGAAAAGGGCAAAAGAGTGGCAGCTGTTCGTAAAATAACTATCCGAATCAAATTCTTTGGTTCAATCTTACCTTACCATCATATTGCCACCTCAATCAAAATCCCCAAATCCAAAAATAACATATGAGAGTCTCCACAAACATTCACCAAACCTTTAATAACTTTACGTACACCTAGTTTCAATTCCAATAGATTAGTTGAATCTACGCGTATTGGGGTCGTTACATTCTCCCCACCTTAAAAAGTTTGGTCCTCCAAACTTGATTCACCTGGTTAAGTCTAGTTCCGTCCTGAACATATAACAGTTCTCAGTCATTTCATAAACTATCAAACATAAATCCAACTTGGTAAGTTCACAAGTAACTCCCATTATCACAATTCCTCAAAGGTATAAATTCTTATAACAATTAGATCCATAAGTGCTAAATCAACGACTTTGGCGCTCCAATTCATCATATGCATCAGACTTATCGGTTCAAATCAAATCTCTAACAGGCTTAATTTAAAGTCAATACCGGGTTAACTCAAAGTCAACATCTTGACACTACCCACATCATACATTGTTCAGAGGTTCAGACTTTCCGAAAATATCAGATGATGGAATAATTCCCAATAGTATTTAACTTGATGTAAACTTTGACAGAATAAACTCTAAACCAACTTTCAACAGGTAACACAGATAAAACAGAATAGCCTGAAGCTCAATATAGCGCCGTCATCACTTATCAATTGAAAGGCTTATTCATGTATAGCAAAATATTTCTTTCAGAAAACTTGTCATCTTGGAAAATTATCCAGAAAACTTATTATATCGTAAACTTGTCGAAAGTTCGTAATATATTTTTTTGTCATTTCAAACAATACGTATCATATCAAACGTTTTGTAACCTGAACATGAATTTCCTTAAACATTGGATAGCATAGTTATAGTTAAAATCAGTTCAGATCAATTCATCAATTACGGTAATATCAAAATTGACATTATATACTCTGCTAAAGTACAAAACTGTAGAAGCATATGATTGATTACATTTTGTAAATATTTTCATTACAGTCAAGGATTCAATTTTCTTAACAGAGGGAGTTTAAACCCGACATATACCAAGTAGCCATAAATCCACAGATACAAGATGGCCATAAGTCCAGAACTATATATACAACTACAGGACTCAAAAAGTTATTCCAATACCATTGTATTTTCAGAACGGCCTTAGGCCCGGAAATAACAGAACGGCCCTTGGCCAGAATGTTACAGAATAAGTCACTAGATATACACAGGCTTATATCTCGGAAATGATTTCTCAATTCCAAATTTTTCATTGACAGAGGCAGGATTCTAATTCTTGCAGTACCTTAGTAGCGTATCACTCATTCTGGTTTAATGTTATGGTTTAATGTTAAGTTAATCAATAATTATCTATCGTTTTGCAAATGTCATATGGACAAATATGCATCATAGGCGGGGTCCTCATCACAAATTACAGATTGGCCATATACAGGACAGATTACAGATTACGGACTTTAGATTTCAAATTGCAGATCACAGAGGTCAGAATACGGAGGACAGTACAGAGTATAGATTCCCACAGTCAAATCTTAATTATGTAAAAACTATACTCATTAAGCACCATCAATTATTTCTTATTCGAAGTTGTCGGTAATTTGTAGTTCCTTAAATCATATTACTTAGTTCAATATTTCCCATCGGAAGTTGTCGATAATTTCTCGGTTCACACAATCGTATGAAGTACATACTGCTTCAAGGTTAATAACTAATTCCCTAACATAGCTTATAATGCATAACAACGCATTCATAGAAACATGAGATCCAATAGTGAATCTAATATTAATTTACTTCCAGAACAGCTTTTGGTCCAGTATTACAGTTATTACAGAGCGGCCTATTGGCCCAAAATAATCAGAACGACCTTTCGGTCCAGAATAGCCTTTCGGCCCAGAATAGCCTTTCGGCCCATTTAAATCGTCAGCCAGAAACAAATTCACGATTTTAAAAGGCCACGACATGCAGAATTTCTTCTTATGGCTGTCATACTTAACACAATCGCAATTTCACATAGAACACATCTTATCAAAATATTCCAATACAGTAGCTTCTCAGAATTATTGATCTAAGCATTGTTACAACAAGGAAGACATAACAAACCATCAGGTAACACACACATATACTATTTCTTTTAATCTCAGATATATCCGATACTTAAAATTTAAACAATTTACTCAAATCTAACCATTTATAAATAACGAACTTACCGATCAGATCAAATTCTTACCACACCTCTGTAAGGAAATTTCCACGTTGCATGTCTTGCACTCTTCACCAACCTATATAAAATAAACAGAGGCAAGAAAAGGACATATAACAGATATAAATTGTAGTCATCAGAGTTAACAACAGACAGTTAACGTTGCCATCGTTCTTTTCTTTTCATGTTCTTGCAGGATATCGTGCATGATGCCTAAATCTTTCTAGACATCCTAAAGCTCAATGGATTCGTGTGTGAGATGGCAACTCTTGCTCTGATACCACTTGTCACACCCCTAAACCCGCCCCTAAAAGTTTGGGCATGACCCATTCGAAAACAGACACAAAACCTGTTACATATATATCATATGGGGCCTGAACGGAAGCATTAATAATATAGAATACATAAAACATCATCCATTGAGCTATTACTACCATGCCAGGACCGCACACATTACACTAAATAAATATTATACAGATAGTTTACACACACATGCCTCGACCCATTCTCATAAATAGGCACATAACAGAAAAACTAATGAAGAAGAAATTATATACAATCAACCCAAAAATAAACATCTAAGGCATAAATCGGAACTCGGTAAAACTTTACAAAACGAACGGCTTCAGGTGGTGCCTGGACGCCTCAAGGTTGTCAAGAGATACACAACTTCAAAGGTTGGGACTGAACTCCCGATTGGTTACCTACAGAAACAGACAGACAAAATACAGAATGAGCGAACTCAATGAATAATAGTACATTAATATTAAAATAATTAACCTGAATAACCAATTATATAACTGTAGGTTCACACGATTAACTATTTTTCGTAATTAGCTCCAAAACAGCCTTAAGACCGATTTCCATAACAGAACGGGTTTAAGCCAATATATACAGAATAGCCATAAGCCTACAAATGCAGAACGACCATAGGTCCAGAAATATCGAGCCGAGCGGTAATAGCGTAAATAATGTAAACATAATCTTATCAAAACAGAGTCTTATGCATTTCCAGATTTCAAATTATTTCGTAATCGTTTTCATAATTATTTCCGTATTCAAATTTTACATAAGATTCTATGTGGTACACCCATTAGCCATCAGAACAGATAGGTCCGAAGACCACAACAGATAGGTCCGAAGACCACCACAGATAGGTCCAAAGACCACCACAGATAGGTCCAAAGACCACAAAGTTGGTACCAATAGCCATAACAGATAGGTCCAAAGACCACAACAGATAGGTCCAAAGACCACAACAGATAGGTCCAAAGACCACCACAGATAGGTCCAAAGACCACAACAGATAGGTCCAAAGACCACCACAGATAGGTCCAAAGACCACCACAGATAGGTCTAAAGACCACAACAGATAGGTCCGAAGACCACCACTTATAGGTCCAAAGACCACCACAGATAGGTCCAAAGACCACAACAGATAGGTCCGAAGACCACCACTGATAGGTCCAAAGACCACCAAATTGGTACCAACAGCCACGGTATTGTTACCCGGAGGCCATAGGTCATGATATTATTGTTACCAGGCGAGGGCCATCCGGACTAAGGGTGCCACAAATACTTTTCAGAAAACTGAGTGTTTGTTCGTTCATTTCCAACATATCATAACTTTTCAAAAATCAATCATTTGGTATCATGGTGTACTGAAAATACATAGCATAAGTCTACAGAACGTTACTGATAACTGAATAGTAACATTACTTATCAATAGCAAGCAAAACATATGGTGCAATGTTTCCTTATGGTTCTTTGTACACAGACATGCTTGTTTCGTCATTAGCAGAATATTCACACTACCCACAATCCGAAGGTAAATCAAACCAATTCATAAACCAGCTTCACAGTGTTAATAGTTGTATACAACTCTTATACAGAAGTATAGGTAATTCTTAGAATGGTACATTGATAATAATCATTAGCCATATCCCAAAATACAGAGTAAGTTCAGAATCATACCAGTGTGTGATCACTCTTTAATGTTCACATCTATTCTCACTCAACACACATGTTAACATATTAACTCACGGTGGATAGAATATCAATAACCATAATGATTAACGGTAATTAACATATGGTTGAGGTACTATTACTCACAGAGTTACCATGGAGCGCTTGTCCCTCCCGGAGTGCGTTCTGCACACAAACATAACTTACAATTTAACTTCCTTTCCCTCTTAAATCATTAAGGAATTCTTTCCCGAATCATTACATTCATATGAATTATAATCATCTTAAAGTCATCAAAATAACATTCTAAAAATACCAGAGGACTGAACATTCAAAACTGAGCAATCAATAATTTTGCCTGAAAAATGGGTTCCCCGCTCGAGCGCCACTTTGGCCGCTCGAGCGGAATGCACAAAAATACAAAACTACTGGGAGGTCGATTTTCCGCCGGCGGCCTTCCGCCGCTCGAGGGGACCAAGCAAAGTTCCGAAAATCTGGTTTTCCAATTAAGTTCCACCCTTTCCAATCTCTAACAATACCAACAAAGCTTCAAACTAAATAGATTTACTATCAAATTAAGGTGCTAAATCATACAATAAACCAACCACAACATTCCTTAAGCCTTGAATCATTCAATCCATCACTTTCATATGTAAAATAACCATAACTTTCCAAAATCCTCCTTATTCAAACCCAAACTTCCCAAAAATCCCATAATTCTTCTATATACCTCAAATAAATGGAATTTACACAAATAAACAATGGAAACAACTCAAATCTATGTATGGATGTAAATATTACAAACCCTTACCTCAAAATCAAGCAAAGGGGTGAGTTTGAGAAGGAGCCTTCAAATTTCCAAATTCTAATCGGGTAAAAATGTTAATCCTTCCTTAATCTCCCTCCTTGATACCAAAACCATGGTGGATCGTGCTCAAAGTGAAGGAATTTAAGTGTTTAGGACTAGGGTTTCGGACTAGGAAGAAAAGGAAAGGAAAGGGGAAAAGAAAATATCTCAAAATGATCCAAAATCACGATTTAAAGCTGCTGTCCCGAAGTCTCCACTCGAGCGCACATTTTCCCGCTCGAGCGGACCTACTCACAGCACAGATTCCAAAACTTCAAACAGGTGTAACTTTCCCATCCGGACTCCGTTTTAGGTCGTTCTTGTGTCCAAATTGAAGCCCCGGAAATAAGCTTTCCAATGGTTCTGACTTCATATCCAAATTCTAAATGTGGACAAAGAAAAGGGCAAAAGAGTGGCAGCTGTTCGTAAAATAACTATCCGAATCAAATTCTTTGGTTCAATCTTACCTTACCATCATATTGCCACCTCAATCAAAATCCCCAAATCCAAAAATAACATATGAGAGTCTCCACAAACATTCACCAAACCTTTAATAACTTTACGTACACCTAGTTTCAATTCCAATAGATTAGTTGAATCTACGCGTATTGGGGTCGTTACACAAATCATAAGCACCACAATCATTGATAATTCCTGTCAACATTATCAAATAAAATTGCCAACCACAGAGATCCATGTATATAAAGATAAGTCGTTAAGTGAGAAAAGAATTAGTATGATTCATTCTAAATTATTTAACCAGTTGTGGCAGATTTCTCCTACTGCTAGGCCTAAGCTAGATCTTTGAAAGCTAAATTTATGAATGCTCAAATCATCAAAACTCAAAAAACAAAACCAAAACAAATAAGGAATAAAGAAATAACACATTGGATATTTGAAGAAAAACATAGAACAATCATATATCATTCAACTCAAATTCAATCCTTACAAATATCCAGTAGCCCTCTCTATATATACAAGAAGCAGATAACTAACTCTAACTAACTAACCACCTAACAAACTATTCACAAACTATCTAACTAACTGAAGCAGATATTCAGCTATAGCTGCAGCACAGGATTGATACAATAAGACCTCAGCTAGCTCTTTGAACTCTATGAGTTGTCTTAAGCTGTCTTGATTTGTCGAAGCTTTAAAGGTTCAACTGAACCTGAGATTGATCTGTGAACTGATCTGTGAGCTGCAGAGTTATGAGCTACAGAGTTAGTATCCTCAACATCCCCTTGCAAGCGAATGGGGGAAGGGGGACACAACATGAGCTTGGCTTTAAGATACAAAAATCGGGAAACAGAAAGAGGCTTAGTGAATATGTCAGCCAGCTGATCAATGGTAGGAATGTACTGAATAAACAATTTCTTAGCCAGAACTTGATCACGCACGAAATGACAATCTACCTCAATGTGTTTAGAGCGTGAATGAAAAATAGGGTTGGAGGCTAAGGCAATTGCAGAAACATTATCACACCAAAGTGTAGGAAACACAGGAGAGACAATCGATAAATCTTGAAGAAGCATGCCAATCCAAGCTAACTCAGTCGCAGTATGAGCAAGAGACCTATATTCTGCCTCAGTAGAAGATTTGGAAACGGTTGGTTGCTTTTTAGCGGACCAAGAGACAAGATTACTACCCAGAAAAATGCAGTAGTCGGAAGGGGATTTACGATCAATTATATCGCCAGCCCAATTGGAATTAGAGAATGCATGAACATCAAAGGAACTAGGGGAATAAGATAGACCATGAGTAAGAGTGCCTTTGACAAAACGAAGCAATCTCTTCACAGTAGAAAAATGACCAACTGTTGGTGAATGCATATGTTGGCAAGACTGATTAATAGCTAAGGAAATGTCAGGTCTAGTAATGGTGAGATATTGAAGAGCCTCAACCAGACTACGATAAAGAGCAGGATCAGAAAATGAATGAGTAGCGTTGGGAGGAAGAATTGGCTTGACAGAGACGGGAGAGGAGCATGGCTTACAGTCAGTGAGACCTGTTTTCTTGAGAATGTCTTGGGCACATTTGGTTTGAGATAAAACATAGCCTGAAGCAGTGGTGGTGATAGAAATACCAAGGAAGTAAGATAGGTTTCCCAGTTCTTTCATGGAAAAAGCTGTGTGCATATGAGAGATAAGGGACTGAATATGAGAAGGATTATTGCCTGTAAGCAATATATCATCAACATAGACTAAAAGAATAGTAATATTGGAGCCTAATTTTTGAATAAACAAGGAAGAATCACACTTGCTGTTGGAAAATCCTTGAGAGATCAGATAGGTGGAAAATGTTGAGTACCAGGCTCGGGGGCCCTGTTTGAGACCATATAAAGCTTTTTGTAGATGACAGACATGGTGAGGATGAGCTTAATCAACAAACCCTGGTGGCTGGAGCATAAACACCTCTTCTTCAAGTATACCATGGAAGAAAGCATTGGATATATCTAACTGTTTCAGGGGCCAACCATGATGAAGAGCCAAACAAATCAAAATTTTAATAGTGGGAAGTTTTGCCACGGGGCTGAAAGTTTCTTGAAAATCAACTCCTTCTTATTGAAGATGACCCTTGGCAACAAGTTGAGCCTTATGCCGAGCAATAGTACCATCTGAATTTCTTTTAATGCGAAATACCCACTTGCTACCAATAGCATATTTAGCCGGAGGCAAAGAAACCAAGAACCAAGTCTTTTGCTTATGTAAAGCATCAATTTCATCTGTCATGGCTTTATGCCAAATAAGAGAATGACGAGCTTCCTTATATGAAGGAGGTTCAATATCAGAATAAAAAGGAACAGAGATAATAGATGGCTGTGGAGAATGAGTATGAATCAAACAATGTGAAGAAGAGTTGGATCGAGTAACCATGGGATGGACATTAGAAGGAGGAGGAAGAGGCAAATCAATGGAAATAGAAGAAATGAGAATAGGTACAGGTGCAGCAGGTGGAGAAGAAACAAGAGAATGAAATTGAACCTGGTTGGAAGGAGAAGTGCTGGAAATAGGAGCAGCAGCAGAAATAGGAGCAGCAGCAGAACTTGGAGTAGCAGTAGAAATATCGGGAGAAACAGCAGCAAAACTTAGAGCAGCAACATAAATATAGGGAGAAATAGATGAAGACATGTTAGCAGCTGAAGAAGTAGAGTTCGGAACTGGAGAAGACCAAAAGAAAGACTGAATCTGAGGTAAAGAAGAAATAGAGGAAGTAGAAGGAGAAGTAGGTGTGGCCATAGCAAAGGGAAACACATGTTCATTAAACACAACATGCCTGGATAAGTAAACCTTACCTGAAATGGGATCCAGACATCTATAACCCTTAGCAAAAGAATGATAGCCTAAAAACACACAGGCAAGGGATTTAGGCTACAGCTTAGTAGAGTTATATGGTTTTAACCAAGGAAAACATTGACAACCAAAAGTTCTTAGAAAAGCAAAGTCTGGAAGATGATGAAACAAAACTTCAAAGGGAGATTTGTGATGCAACTTAGAATAAGGCAATCTGTTAATCAAATAAGTAGCACAAGCAAGAGCATCAAACCAAAAATGAAGAGGAACAAAGGAATGATATAACAAGGCTATAGCAACTTCAGTGAGATGTCTATGTTTTCTCTCAACCACACCATTTTGTGGTGGTGTATATGGACAAGAATGTTGATGCACAATACCTTGAGCTATGGTAAAAACTTTCATTTTCTTATTACAGTATTCAGTGCCACCATCAGTTCTGAGAATCTTGAGTGAAGTATAGAATTGTTTTTTAGCATAAGCTTTAAACTCAAGAAACTTATCATACACTTCACTTTTATAAGCCAAAGGATATAGCCATGTAAATTTGCTAAAATCATCCACAAAGAGAACATAATATTTGATGCCAGATGTAGAATCAAAGAGACCCCAAACATCACTATGTATCAATGAGAGAGGTTTATTTACATAAGAATTAGACAATTGAAAAGGTAAATGATGACTTTTAGTAACACAACAGTCAATACAATCAAGTGTCTTAACAAACTTATTGGTAGTAAGCTGCAAATGAGGAACAAGATGCTGAAATTTCAAACTACTAGGATGACCTAATCTATTATGCCATATAATACGAGAAGTAGGCAATGACTTATTGACAACAGAATCTGGTACATTAGTAGTAGCAGATGTGAGTGATGCTCTGTTTGGAGCAGCAAAGGAAGCACAAGCAGATGTGTTTGTAAATGATGGAAGAAAATGGTATAAGCCATTGAGATTAGATCCTTGATGAAGAATTCTCTTCGTAACTTTGTCCTGAATCACAAAATTGGCTTCATCAAAACTAATAATGCAATTATTATCCTTAACCAACTTTTGAACAGAAACAAGATTAGAAGACATAGAATTAGCATGAAGAACATTATTGAGTTTGAAAGAATAATGAGGTGTAGGAAGGAGACCTTTACCAATGTTCTGAATAGGAATGGAAGTTCCATCTCCTATGGTAATGTGATCTGAACTTGGATAAGCCTGATAGTTACTGAGATGATTCAGATCATTGGTAATATGATCAGTGGCTGCAGAGTCTAAGTACCAAGGACTAGACTGAAAATCTAAAGAAACCTGAGATAGATGTGAAGAAACACTAGAACTAGGTAAAGAAGATCTAAGATGTGCTCTAGGTTGCTGAGGAGAAGAAAACTGAGAGGATGGAGAATGAGTAGAAGCATGTGAAACATACTGATATTGAGAATCCATGCGATGCCAGCAATCAAGTGCAGAATGACTCAGTCCTTCACAAATTTGACAACCTGAAGTAGAAGAGACCTGATTGAAATTGTATCCTCTGCCTCTGTTGTTGCTATAATAGCGACTATTACCTCTATATGATCCTAAAGTTTGACCTCCTCTGCCTCTATAGGATGATCTGCCTCTTGAATAGGTGAAAGGAGGTGCTCATGAAGCAGAATTACCAAATCTAGATCCTTTGAATGAAGAGAATGCAATAGTTGGTTCTGCAACTATTTTATGTTTAGCTTCCAAATGAATGGCCTCAGAACATAGCAGAGATGATAAATCATCCATAGTGATAGTGTTAGATCGAGCACGAATGGCTGTGGTGAAAGCATCATATTCAGACAGCAAACCATTCAAGGTAATTAACACCTAATCTTCATCTTCAATGATTACTGAAGCAAGTGCTAGTTGACTGACTAAGGCCTTAATCTTGGAGAGATACTCCTCATTTGAATCTAATTTCTTGGAAACAAGATTC
This sequence comes from Camellia lanceoleosa, assembly GCA_025200525.1. NCBI lineage: Eukaryota > Viridiplantae > Streptophyta > Magnoliopsida > Ericales > Theaceae > Camellia > Camellia lanceoleosa. The sequence goes on along the minus strand of JANUSC010000016.1, from coordinate 1,005,946 downwards.
AACTTGTTGTTCAATTGATGGATATGAGACTGAGATAGAGATGTAAATCTCTTGTGCAGGGAAGACCAGATCTCAGAGCAATTCTGATATTGAAGCATAGTTGAGTAGATTGGTGGTGCAAGTGTAGCCGTGATACAGCTCAAGAGATGAGCATCTATCATACACCATTGAAGATGATCTGGATTAGGCACTTCCTTTCCTGTTGAATCTGTAATTGTAAGAGAAGGACACGGTGTTGAACTATCAACAAAACCTAGAAGATTATTAGCTCTGAGAATGTTGGACAGTTGATTTTTCCAGATGATAAAGTTTGAACCATCGAGCTTTACATTGACAAATAATGAAAGATTAGATATCAGCAGAGTTAAGTTTGAAGGAAGTGAAGAAGATAAAATAGATGAAGATGAAGTTGCCAAGGATCAGGAGCTCGTGAGAGCATTAATGCTTTGATACCATGAAGAAAAACACAGAACAATCATATATCATTAAACTCAAATTCAATCCTCACAAATATCCAGTAGCCCTCTCTATATATACAAGAAGCAGATACCTAACTCTAACTAACTAACCACCTAACAAACTATTAACAAACTATCTAACTAACTGAAGCAGATATTCAGCTATAGCTGCAGCACAGGATTGATATAATAAGACCTCAGCTAGCTCTTTGAACTCTGTCAGCTGCCTTGAGCTGTCTTGATCTGTCGAAGCTTTGAAGGTTCACCTGAACCTAAGACTGATCTGTGAACTGATCTGTGAGCTGCAGAGTTAAGAGCTGTAAAGTTAGTAACCTCAACAATATTTAGTTAGAAAATTGTCAATTCGGCGTAGTATCACATCCCAAGGGTTCCACCAACAGGAAAATCAAAAAGATTTGCATGTGCTAAAATAAAAAGATATAACCATGGAAAAAGGATTATGATTTATTCAGTCGCTGACGAAAGTCCAGATTTAGAAGTATCCACCTTTGATGTGAAGCATTCATCCCAAAAAGTGTATTTTAAACCTTCCAGTTTCCCGTTTCACAGAGGTCATCAATTAAAAGTTTCACTTGCAGAACCTAATGAAAAGGAGAAGAAAAGATATTGTAAGTCCGAAGTAAATCAGACAAGACAAAACTGATTTATGAAATGAAAACACATATCTCGACTGCTTCTGAGCCTATTGAAAGGGTAGCCAAAAATGAAGCCTGTCAGAGAGAGTTCGCAGATCTGCACACAAAAGGTTCAATTTGAGAGTTCAGAGATCTGCATGCAAACAGAATGCACGTGTGACTATAATTAAGGACAAAAACTGATTCAAACTTCATAACCATTCCCACATTACTTGTGATTTGAAAGGCAAAGCAGCATAGCATTGTGGATATTTGACCCATATTAACTAATTACTGAAGTAATATACACCATCATAATTGGAAGTCATTATATACCTTTGCGTAATACACCATGAATTAAATACATGTGTGAGCATAAACCAAATGTCTTTAGAGCCTACAGTATGATCCAAGGTCTCAAATTACCTTATGTAAATATATATGTTTTTTGGATAAGTGATCCAAGGTATCAAATAACATCAAAGTTTTCATCCCAATCATAGGGCGCTCGTGTGCGCGCACGCACACACAAGTTTTTCTAAATGTGTGACAGTTAAAAATACAACATTTATAGCATGTAATGACCAGAAATGAAGACTGTCACATGTATTGCAACGAGAACTGTCTGATTACTTTGTTGGACTAGTAATAGATGATTACAGAGAAGCAACACAATGCCTGAAATTGAATTACTCATCATTCAGCATAAATCAAATTAAGGGCAAAAGTGACATTCTAATACAGAGGTGTCACAGCTAATAAAGAAAAACAATCTTCCAGACCTTTTATTACACAAGAAAATAAATTTCCCACGGCAAGTAATAAATCAGTTGCCCTTAACAATAATACACCACAAAAGCAACAATACTCACCTCCACTAAAACAATTTTTTGTAGGAAAAGAAAGTTGTGGCTGGTGAGTACCCCAAAAAGACAAAATTAACTACTGCTGAAATAATTAAAGCCGTGATAAACAGGCATACCTGGTGCACTGTAAAAAGCTTTTTTAGCTTTGGTCATGCTATCATAGGTTTTATAACTTACTCCTGGAAATCCGCAAACTTACTTATTGCACTCATTCCATTCTGTGTAAATTCCAAATTGCCTTCCTGTAAATACAACATAAACTTTTTCTTATCTACGGATTGTTTTTTAGCAATTGTCACCTAATCTCTTTGTGCAGGTTGTTTACCCTTGTTCATTTTTCCCTTTTGGTCAAGAGGAAGAACATGATAACAAATTTCATATTAAAGATTCTCCACTGTTTGTAAAACTTAAAATTTTGTTCCAAGCAAAGTTAACCCTACAAACATAAAAGGAGTGATTTCAGCAGAGAAAAAAAAAGAGAAGAGAATTACGAACTCACCAAGCTTTGAAAATCACTTGCCATCAAATCAATCGTTGATTTCTTCCGAATCAGTACATTGATGCATAAGCAACACCCAACATTATTCTAAGGCCATACATAAAGACCACTACAAATTTCGACAACTACAAATGGCTTGTCTTGTAAACATACTTGATACAAAAAATCCTTTATGTTAACACAAACCAAGGGACTAGAATAGAGTCATAGTTGCTTTCACCAAGACTGTCAAGTTTAAACCCATAATCACTTTTTTTTTATTATATTTTTTATTAAGTAAATAACTAATTAGAGTTGCCAAATGGACCAAAACCTAAGTACATATGATGCATAAGAAAGGCATATATGTTCAAGGAAATCCAAAAAAAACATCACCCTTCATGTACCCTAACTGTGAAGCTATAAAAACATTTGTCCGATATGGGCCTCCAAACCATAAAAGACCTTGATCTTCCCAAATATACCACATCAAGCAAGTGTAATTAACTATATTTAGACCCAAATTTAAAGTGCATATTGGAGCTTTGGCAAGTAGGAGCATCCACCAACATATCAACTAGGCTGATATACTCCACCTGTTCTTGATGCCCTGTTCCATTGTAAGTACCAGAGTTGCAACACATATCAAAGTGGGCTGCTGGCATATTGTCCACAAATAACAAGCACAATTTGCAGAATGGAATGGAAAGGCACATATGACCAGGTCACAAAAAAGGTTTCAAATTTTCAATTTCAGTATAATTTTTTTTAGAGGCAAAACTAAATATCTAAATGCTGAGTATTTTGAGTAGAAAACATTTTAAATTGACTCAAAACCAAGGCAATTTTAAGCATTTCAAAATATGGTTAAAAGTTAAAACAGTGAGTTAGTTCTTCATAAAATTGATAAGAAAAGACAGAAAAATTCAGAAGTTTTTATTTACTTTAAAAGTTATGAAAAATCTTGCAGAATGGCTGATAGCAAGAATGAATATTCACATTCACATTCACATTCAATTCGCAAAGGGAAACAAGAACCCAGCTGACCAAGCACCATTAGTTTTACCATGTCAGGTAAGTGCCCAGAAAACACACAACAAGTATCCTTAACTCTATGCAGATCATACTATGCTAGTGAATTTTATAGCAATAGTGGTTACTTGTTACAATGTCCTGCTAAAAAATACATAGAACTTCCATGAAATGCCTAAGAGAGAGCACGAAAACATTCAAACTTATTGTGTCCAATGAAGTTTCATACCTTAGAGGTAATGCAATCTTGTTCTTTGTATCTAAAACATCTAGACCGACATATTTATCACCAACATCCAAACCAAGCAAACGCCCTCGTTCTAATGGTTTTGTCTTCATCAAATCATGGAACAAATTGAATGCCTTCACATACTTCTTCTACAAATCCATAGTTTGAAAGTGTTACATCTAATACTTTGATAAACACAATGTGGAGTGCATGTCATGCACAAAAAAACATATAGATACACTAGTGGCCAATTGTGTGCAATTCTACCATGTTTGAAATTCTTAATTGGCTGCAAAGAAAGAGTGATATGATGCAAAGATTAAAAACTTGCAATTAGTAGAGACATGAGTATTTAGATGGTAACAATTTTTAGTGATATTTTTTTGGAATGGAAAAAAGGTGTTTTATAGCTTCAGTTTTTGTTCACACCAATTGAGTTGTTCACATTATAATATAGTAAAGGTGAAGCTCATTTATGAGGCTCAGTTTTTTCAATAAAAAATTAATTCTACGTCAGTTTCCCACAAAGAAAAATTCTAATTTGAATTACTAAAATTCCATTCAAAAACAATATTCCAACCAAGTATATATACTACAATTTTCCTCAGAAGCTAAAGCTCAAACATTTGGTGATTTTAAATCGACATCACCTTAGAAAACACACATCATCATCGAACTATATAAACTCATAATCCCAAAAATATTTGAGATTTTAAAACCATTTGAAAGTGAATGAATGAGATGCATTTTAGAGAAAGATGTAGAACATGTGTACAACTTCTTCGTACCTTAGACTGTAAAATGAGACACCAAAACTTAAGTATTAGAGCAAAAGAAGGATGCAACCATGCAAGATATAGATAGTGGGAGAGGGAGAAGCTTATTGATCTGTTCGTGTAACAATAGTTGCTACGGCTAGGAATTGTGACATGACCATTGAATCAGTACAAACTACAAAGTAGAAAAATTTATCCAAGATTGGAATTGGATACAAAGGAACACATTTACTTATAAAATAAAAAATAAAAAACCGCATTCATTCATTTCACAGAATAGAGAGCAAAGGAGAGACAACATGGAGACTGAGACTTACTGGATTGTCGAAGAACATGTGAGAGTAGGAAACTAATTGGTCTGGGTCATGGGTTGTTATGTAATGGGGGTGAACGATGAGGATTCTCTGCAATCGATTTCTCTACAAAGTGTGGGGAAAAAAATGACAACCTGTCAACCCATCCAACCCAAACCGAACCAAATTAACCCGTGCGGTTTGAGAAGGTGAGTGGATTGGGTGGATCAGTTGGCTTACTAGTTAAAATTTGTCAATCCACCTACGAACCGACTCAACCCACCTATATGTACATGCAATTTCACCTTGCATCTAACCACATACAATCTACCCTTAGCCCTAATACCATTAATAAGATGGCACACACATACCCCTTATTTTCATTGCATTTTTTTTTTCCCCTAAATTAATTGTTTTGTATACTAATTTATGAAATATGTTTTTGACTAACATCATGCATTCTATTTCTGTAAATTTTGTATCGAGATTTAGAATAAATAATCAAACTTTTGTTTGAAATTGTAAAAAATTAAGGTTGTATGATAATTGATGTTTGTTTTAGAGTATGTAATTTTAATGTCATTTTAGTTCAATTTTAGCTCGAACCATTGAATTATATACTTTGCTAACGTCTTGCTATGATAAAAGCACAACAAGATTATTTCAGAAAAACATGGCAGAGACATTAGACTCATGAAAGAGAGTAGGAAACTCAACCGTTTCAACCCTAACAAATTGAAAATCTAGCTTGCCAGTGGACAATTTTGAAACTAAAATATGTGTGACACAACTTCTGGTTATGATCACACCAAATAGGCTGCTCACATTATATATGTATAAATATAGTATAGCTAGTAATAAATAGGGGTAATAAATGTACCAAACATATCGAGTCTGTCGAACTCAGTTCATTAAGTAAACAATCCAATCTTAAACACATTTTGGGCCATGTTAAAGTTTTCAAACCTAACTTGAACAGTCAATTGCTCGCTCAGCTCAATTCGACAAGCCTAAAACTATATAACAATACCAAACTATTTGAACTCTCAGCTCAACAAAGCTCATTTGAAATAGGCTCAAAAGTGTAATCAACCAAGCTTGAACAAATTTTTCCTTAAAATATTCAAACCAAACTTGAACAAGTATAGATAATATAGATATCAGGTGCATAATTCCAATAAAAAAGGACTAGCAATCTTTCTTCACAGAAATCATCCCATGTTCAGAAGTCTACAAGCACCCACCACCGGAAATGTTGATTTCTCACTTCAAACTAAAATGAACAAATCTGATTAGAGTAGCATATACAAGGCCTTTATGTATATGTGTGTGCATATCTACTCTCTCAGTCATTTTAACAACCAGTTGGAGAACGAAAACTTTAGCTAAGTGCATTCATTAAAACATATATATATATATATATATATGGAGAGAGAGAGAGAGAGTCACCTTAGATTGTAGGAGTATGAGAGCACAGAAGTGCCTGAGCCTGAGATTAAAGAGATATTTGAAACGGCTTTTCTATATTTGTAGGCTAGCTGCAAACAAAAACTATCGCGACCACTAAAAATTAGAAAGAGTCGAGCTACATGCCTTGAATATTGAGGTGTGAATTTATCTAGAATTTGTTTAACCGGGGTCCGATTGGTCATCCAACTGGCCGACAAGTGCTTCACCCGGTCGTTGAGTTGTTGTCCTACCGATCAACCGGTGACAAGCTCTCGAGGCCTGAAGCATTAGTGAATTAGAAAATGTCGAGTTTGTCATTTTTTTGTGGTTTTAATTTAAATAATACAAAATTAAAAAAATACTTATCACTTTTCTTTTTGTATGCATATAATTTAAAAAAAGTTGAAAATGAAAGGAAAAAATTACTAGAAACTCCCAAGAACAATTATTCCAATCAGTTTCACATTTTTTCTATTGCTCTAAGTCTTGTTAGTAGTTGATAATAAAACCGCGAGATCTTTCACTGTGCCACCCACTTTTTCCACTGCAACATTCAACAAAAACCTGTGGCATATTTCATCACAAGAAAGGATTCTAAAAAAGTTATAGTGTATTTTTTCTCATAATGACATCCACTTTTTTTTCAATATAACCCCCAACAAAACCCAATTGATATGTCCTATGGTATGTTACACAATAAGGAAAGGTTTTTACAAAGGTATAATGTACTTTTTTTTCACTATGGCATCTACTTTTTCCCACTATAATACCTAACAAAAACCCAACAAAAGATTTGCAAAGTGTTGATGTGACATGATTCACTACAAAGAAGGGCTCTAAAAAAACCATAGTGTATTTTTTTCTTACTGTCATATCCACTTCTTCTCACTGTAATACCTAACAAAAGGTTAAATTTGTCATTATGTATCTAATAGAACCAAACAGAACATAAGAAAAATTTTGAGACTATTTGGATCACAATTTTAACATTTAGGATTTGTTGATCAATCTCTCAAAATGAAACTGTTTTTGGTGTTTTTTTTCGAAGGAAAAAAAAAATAGTTGTGTTTGGAATTTAAGAAAAAATTAATTTGTTAATTAAATTCAATGTATTTATAAAAATTGAAAAAACAAAAATACAACAAAACAAAAATGTGAGGGGTGGTAATACTTTCAAATGTGAAATTTCAAATCAATGAAAAATAGATAAAAATAATTGTAAAAATATGAATGTGTAATGACGGTGGCAAAACGCAAAAGCTCCTTCGGCTTGCTTCATGTTTTACATGCTAAAAGTTTGCTTGAAATAAACTTGTTATATAAATAAATAAATAAAAATATGGACACATTTTAAAAACTAAATTTTTAAAGTTAAATATAAATATATTTTATAATAAATTACAAATATACAATTTGGCTTAAAATCTAAATTACCTCTGATGGTTCTGGAAATTACATCTCGCTCCTTTGACGATTCGAATTTCATAACAATTGTCCATATTTATTAATAAATCATTAAGTCAATAAAGAATTTTTAATTATATCAAAATTTTATTTTAATTAATAATTCAAATTATTTTATTATTCTAAGGAGTTTAAAATTTTTATTTTTTTAGTTAATTCTATTAAATAAAAAATTCTACCAGAGAAGCATTTGTAATTTTTTTAAACCACAAAAAATAATTTATATTTTAAATATATCTTAATGAGTATATTTGTAATTTACCCTATATTTTAAAACTTAATTTACTCATCGACTTATTTACAGTGCAAGGTTCATTAACCGACTTGCAAAATATATATATATATATATATATATCTTAGTAAGTCATTCAGAAGCTGTGACATTTCTCTTTTTCAACGAAATGTATGACAGTCCCCCACCCAAACACAACTATTCGGTTGTATTTTTATTATTTTTATTTACATTTTTCAAATTTTAAATAATAAAAATATTAAAAAAAAAAAAATAGAGCCATATAATTTATAAAACAAGCTGTTTATTTTTCAAAAAATATCAACAAATAACCAAAAACCAAAACACAATCAATCATGCTCAAAGTTCAACTAGAAGGAAAGCTATACATGGGTTCCCAATCTAAAAGTGCATTAGCAACAAATTATGATCAAATTTTAAAACTTTAATTTTTTTTTTATTCAAAAATTAGTCGGTATAATCAAATTGTAACATAGAATCAAAAGATAAAACAAAAAAATCCAATTAAATATATTTAGAAGAAAAAAAATTATATATTGTCATGGATCTTCTCTTTACATTATAGCACAACTCATCTACTTAAGAAGCAACATGTGAATATCAGAGCTAACAGTAGACAAATTATCTGCTAGTGGCTGATTACATTTTTTAATTTATTTTTTTTAACAAGTTACCCATTTAAATAAAATAAATAAATAACTAAAGACAACAAAAAAATTGTGGGAAAAAAAAAAGTAACTTTTTTAGCCTTTGCAGCTGACCAAACCACTGCTCAAAAACTCATTATTGATAGCAAGATTTCTAAAATTTGACAAAATAAATAATTGTTAAATAAAATTCAGGGCACCACTAACAAGAGGACTGGAAATCACTTTTATATCAAAAGTTAACACTTTCTTATCTGAAAGTTACTAGTTCTAAAATTAGATTAACCCCAACCAAAATAACATTTATTTTCCCATCTCCTGCAATCATGATGTTTGCCAAGGCATTCTCATCAATACAAAAATGCAATCTCTCTATCTCTAGCACTACGCCAAAAATGAGCATTAACGGTGATTTTTTACCGCCGTTAAAGGATGTAAAATCGATGTTAAAGCCTTTAACGGCGGTTTTAACGGCGGTTTCGTTACCGCCGTTTATGCGCGTGTCGGAAAAAGTAAAACCGTCGTAAAAAGGCAAAATACCGTCGTTAAAAATCGACCAAAAACGGCGGTTTTTTACCGCCGTAAATAGGTTAGAATTTTTCAAAAAATAATTCTTTCTTCTTGCACTCCCCAAGTTTTGAACCCATGACCTCTCATCCACCCACACCAACCACTTTGCCACAGCCACTTTTCATAAAATATATTACCTAAATAAATATTTAAACAATTACTTTTACTTTGTAGATGGTGTCACCGGAGTGTCGCCGGAGTGTCACCGGAGTTTCGCCGGCAAAGACCGCCGGCATTAACGGCGGTAATGGTTGAGCATTAGCGGCGGTTTTATTACCGCCGTTAAAAGTGGATTTAATTACCGTCGTTAAAGACACTTTTAGTGACGATTTTTTTAACGGCGGTAACGAAACCGCCGTTAAAAGTACTATTAACGGCGGTTTACCGCCGTTAATAGTACTTTTAACGGCGGTTTTCGTTACCGCCGTTAAAAAAACCGCCGTTAATGCTCATTTTTGGCGTAGTGTAGCTGCGAAATTTTAAAGAACTTAGAAAGGGGAGAGAGAGAGAGAAAGAGTAGCCACCTTTTGGGGCACGGTAAAACACCGGGGGAAGGGGGGTAAGAAAACATGAAAATGTGTTAAGAGTCAATTAAATTGATAAAATGAATGATATCTATTTGATAATTAATTTTGAATAATAAAATATGGAGACAGGGTCTCAAGTTGCGAGCGTTTTCTAGCTGCTCTTCTGAAAGGTTTGCGGTTTCTCCATAACAAACATTCAATCCCACTAGAATGCCTCGAGACATTACTGTTATCTGCAGTTACCAGCAACTTTCGCTTTGTGCTGGACTTTGGTTTTCTTGATTTACATCTCAACTCTCTGCGCCGTGGAGAGGGTGTTTGAGGCTCTTCACAGTTCAACCCAATTGATCTGTATCTCACAAAATGAAACAAATGAAGATAATGGATCTGCAACTGCAAAATATATAAGAGGTATGAATGCTGACAGCTAACACCATTTGAATGAGTGGTTTAAGAAAAGGTGATAATAGATGACATTCAGCACAGCAACATCAAGAAATTACTGGGAATATTTTGAAATCTTGTTTCGCATAAGCTAGTAATTTTACTTCCTACAAAATTTGAGCCTCCATCGTTATTAGTCAGTGTCTACCACAAACACATCGGAGCAGAGACAATTGTTCTGTTCTCTCATTATGCATGTTCTAGGAATGGTACAACAATTTATGATTGAACAAGTATCCAAGTTATCATTTCAAAAACGAACAAAGTAAAAAGTTAAGCAAGCAAAGAATAAGAAAGGGGAAAAAAATGGAGATTTCAGTTGAAACCATCTAATTAGATACCAGTGCATGTATGCATGCACATATAATTAAGAGAACAATGTTTCAAAATAAGCAAGACAAACAATTAAAAATTTATAGAGCGCAATTTATTGCAGAAGTCAGAAAGATGGAAGAATTCAAAATGACGTTGACCATCAAATTGAAAGATTTGAGAAATGCCCACGGCTGCCATGCAGCATTAAATTATCAACAGTGCTACATCCACACAATTTCTCTCCCACAATCCCCCTAATGAGGTGGCAAGACAGAATACATGTAAGGAGAGTTTTTTGAGGAAATATTTGAATGTCGACTTTTCAAATTTTGCTTGCCACAAATTGTGTAGATGAATCATTTTCCTTAAATTATTTATTATTTAAAGATGTTTCTGCACATGAAAGAATTTATAAGAAGGTCATGTGACCGACTGAAAAACATGAGGGAAATTTAATACATATTATGCAACAAAGACCAGAAAATGCATCAATACCGAGAGTTAATTTGATGTCAGAAGGATTACAGGAAGGCCAAGTGAAACACATTTGCACTGAGTGGGCAGATAAGGCCAAGAGGGTCCATGATTTTTTTGATATAATCTCAATTTCGTTTACTAAAAAAAATGATCTTTGTTATTAAGTTTACTCTGGCTTTTTAGTTCAAAACTATTATTGCCCCTTCTACAGGTTTCAATGGACTCCGGAGCACTAGGGTTGGATAGGGTTTTTGGGCTTATTACAGAGGGTGAAAATTTGCCTGTTCACTTTGAAAAGGAACTTATGGTATACACATGTAAGACTAATTATTTCATTTGGAAAAGGAGAAGTCCCTACTTTATAATTTAATCTACCTTATCTGTATGTTTGGAATGCAGTTATTAAGAGATCGAAGCATGCTTTACTGCATCTGTCGAAAGCCTTATGATCAAAGAGCAATGATTGCTTGTGACAAATGTGATGAGTGGTATCACTTCGATTGCATTAAACTCTCTGTTCCACCAAAGATTTATATATGCCATGCATGTAAGCTTCAGGCAGAGGACCTGTCCTTATCACCAATGATTACTCTAGATATGTAAGCATATTTTAGTAAATATGTATTCTATGAGGAAAGCTTATTTCATGCACATAACTTTAGTCCTTCCAAATCTTATTTCAAATTTATATTGGTGTTGGTTTGATCGGGAGGGCATATCTTGTGTTAATTGTTAAATAATTGGTGGCAATGGTTTTTCTATTTTCTCAAAACCCTGACTTACTCTCCCTGGCACTACAACAAAATTGACTTTTTACGGCTTGCAATGCATGCCGTAAAAACTCTTTCACGGCATGTAATGCATGCTGTAAAAACTCTTTCACGGCATGCACACAAATGCCATTATATGACATGCCGTGGAAAGTTAAGCGTCATTTACGGCATGTAGGAAAAATTGTAAAAAGTAATAAATTAAATATTAATGACATACTTTGTATGTTATATATAATTTTTTACAACACTTTTGTCATGCCATAAATTATCATACTTTCCATGACATAATTTTGCATGCCGTAGAAGGTTATTTTTAATATATTTATGGCATACTTTGTATGCCGTATATAATATTTTACGACATTTTTTTGCATGTCATAAATCATCACTCTTTTCACAACATAATTTTATATGCCGTAGAAGGTCATTTTTAATATATTTATGACATACTTTGCATGCCGTATATAATCTTTTATGACATTTTCTTGCATGTCATAAATCATTATATTTTTCACGACATAATTTTGTATGCCGTAGAAGGTTATTTTTAATAATATATATATATATACAAGACTATACCTTTGCTTAACAGTAAGCAGATAATAGCTTATAAATGTAACAACCGGTGAACAATCCAAGCAGAGTCAGCAACTATGAAGTGAGCAAAAAAAAACTAATATTCATACACCAAACAACTGCATATTAACTTTCATCCTCAGCTTCTATCATATCAAGCTGATAACAACCTCACAAACATACAAACTAAGAAAAGTATCCAAATCATAAAATTCATTAATCTCACTACTAAAAACCATACTTTTTTTTTGTAACAAAAAAAAAAAAAAAAACGGACTTTTTGCCACGGACCAATGTACAAAAACATTACAATAAACTACTAAAAAAACAACCAGCTAGGACATAAATACATGGAAAACTTAGTGAACAGTTAAACATAGAAACAAATTCACAATCCAATGGAAAATGTTACAAGTGCAGTTGTATGCTCTTTTAATCAAAACTACCAACCACTATAATAACATCAAGTAATAGATCAAGATATTTCTAAACTTAGTACCTTCACCACAAGGGGATTTCCTGGTAGTGATATGAAGAACCTTGGTGGGCATCCTGATAGGTCCCTTCATGATATATGATAGATGAATAGTTTAAATTAAGAGCATCTTTGACACCTCCAGTTACTAATATATGATTATCTTTTCTCATCACCATATCAAATAATCCCATTATGTGATTCCGCCCTCTACCTATTAGTACCTGTTAAGAGAGACACAAAAGATTACCAAAAAGAATTTAATTAAAAAAGGATAATAGATACAGTGCAACTACGAAGGAGAAAGCCAAAATAGGTGAATGGATTAAGTTCATTATGTAAACTTCCAATAACATAAGCTTGGATCTTCATTACATCAAGTAGCCCCTAAGAGCTTAAGATAGGGCCCTTTCACTACAACAAGTTTAATATCAATATCTACCAATGAAAAATTATAAGCTGTGTGTTTCATATCAATTCTAAGTAAGACAGATGCCACTTACGAAAAATAGTACTCTTAAGGAAATCATATACATATATTTGGATGTGAAGTGTTTAAGTAGAAGTCGAAGTTAAGAAATATGCACATTTGCTAATCATAGAATCATTCAATATCCATTACCATTAAGCATATAAACATTGCTTTTGAACATCATGGCATCAAACGAAATTCATTAAGACATGAGACATTCTTAAATAGCTCATAACAGTATTTATGAGACAATTTCGAGTTCTACAAGGTGATACTTCATAATTATTATTACCCAGAATCCCTACTCCTTGAAAAACAAATAGACAACTTTTATTTATGAACTCATCCTAATGAAATGCCAAGCAGAATCTTACACCACAACATGGAAGCATCATACAAGGAGAGGGAAACAAACTCTATTTAAATTTTTCTCCATAAGGGTAGCACTCTCTAGGACCTATCTATACAACTCTACATCAAAAAAAAAAAATAAAAATTAAAACACTTAACCTACAATGATTTCTATAGATATAAGGGGAGGGGCGGGCAGGCGAGGGGGGGTAGGGTATGAAACCAGTTAACAATAAAAAATGTTTAAGCATTAACTGAAAAATATAGAATCGCTCTTGGTTTCATGGTTTCATATTTCATTTTATGTACACAACATACAGAGCATGTAAAACTAACCATTATTAACTAAAATTCAATATATTGAAGACCAGTATGCAACTAATAAAGCAATACCTTCTGCTTCTATTCTTCAGTTAGAGTACCAGGCATGGTCATATCAAGCATATTCATAGCCACTTGTGCAGTTTGGAGCACTTGGCCTCTTTCATCATCTATAGAATTGCCTTTGTCTTTGACTAATACTACATCAACAGAGCTAGCTTGCTCTAATGTATCATTGCTCTTTTGTTGCAATCCTCTATCTTAAATTTCAGGATTTCTCTATGAATCACGTCTGAATCTTGAACTGGGAAAGATTCATGAACTGGGAAAGATTCAAGCAGATGAAAACACTAAAACTAACTCCCTGATCACTAATAGGACCTCAGCGCATTCAGAAGGGGCCTTTATGATGTCCCATTCCTACAACAAAAAATAAACCAAGCAGATCCAACAAACATTCGAGTTTAATATCATCAAAACATGCCAATAATGAGAGAGAGAGAGGGGGGGGAGAGGGGTGTTGTACCTTTGAATTTTTTACTTTTGTAAGCAAGCTTCCAATTGTTTGCTGTTCAGTTGTTCTATTATTTGCAGAACATAGCAGTTCTTCAAGAATATTTACCTACATTAACAAATTAGAATGATTAGCTTTAAACTAGTGAAGAGAAATTTTTTGGTTAAATTATTCGAACGCCTACAATGGCATAATTAAAATTCGTGAACTACTTAGAAAGCAGTTATACTTGGCATAAATATTCTGCATCCCTCACTTGGAACACTTAGAAATTCCACAAAATTTGGCCTTTGTAACTAACAAGCAGAATGTTTCCATCATATCAATGCACATGTGAACCACCTTGCATCACATCTCTTCAGCCATAGGCAACTATTAACAATCCAAGAAGGGATGAGTGGCCATGACACACCTGTAGAACCATTTGGGCCTGAATTTCTTGCCACTTGGACTATTCGATGGGGCTATAGAAATTTAAGCTCAGCCCAACACAGACAATGACACGTGATAAGTGTCAAATTTTATGTAGTTCCAAATAAATTTAGTTCATTTATATTTCTAATCAGTATTAACTTAATGCAGTTTTGTATATATATAGGATTGGTCTGGCTCAATTTCTTATTAAAGGACTAAACCAGGTTTACTATACTACCTACATCCAAGCTCAGGCTAAGTTAAGATAGGATTAGCTTAATGTGACTAACTTCAATCATAGGCCTAGCTTGAACACCAACCATGGCCCATACTGCATCAGCAACTAATAGGGTTGTCGATATAATTTCCCAGTTACGAGGGGTATCTATGCCAAACAACATCTATTAATTCACCCAGTAAGAAGAAACTTGAGTTCTTTATCCCCAGAAGTTACCCCTAACTTTCTCATGAAGTAGAAAGAATTCATCATAGAACAAACATGACTATGATCCTTACTTGTCTCTTCTTCCATTGAGCATGGGACTTCTCATTAGGAAAATCAGATTTGACCATGCCATTCAAAAGCCCCAAGGAGATCTGAGGGATGTCAATTCGTTCATACATTTTTGTTGAAGCAAACTGCATCAACCTTTGCCTGGTGCACAAATCGACGGCTTCTGAAACCTAGTGAACCAAATATATTACTATTTCTGAGAAATAGGAGCTGAAAATCATAAATAAATAACTAGTTTAAAGTTGAAAATATTAAAAAATGCAGACATTCTACATCTTGTCCTACTAATTAGTTAAAACAATAATCAAGATTCTGTAACGCCCTCAAAAATAACCCGTAACATACGCAATAATAACATGCATTATTTAAGAAAATAAAACAATATTTCATTCATCAGAGTATCCATAATAAAAGACATTACATGTAATAATGAAAGTAAATGCCCTACGGGCTTACATCTTTCCAAGCCAACACTTGGACACAAAATGTGAGTACTAACTCAACTACAAATTAAGCCCTCGGCTTGTAATTACATGTAAAATCAAACTAAAACAAATAACTAAACTACGTCCTTAAATCCAAGTCCTTCCAAGCTAAGTCCTTGGAGGTAGCACATCACCTGAACCTGAAAATGATGTTTCCATATAGGGTGAGCCACAGCCCAGTAGGAATATACTAAACCAAATATAAGCATTGAATAAAGCATTAGCATTCAATAGATGGTTAACCAAGATAATCAATTATATCATTATACAGTCTCATGACACTAACGTTTATGACACGTTTCACTTTTCATTATTTCACAATATGGCTCAGAACCTGGCCAAACTTACAACAGTGAACTATATATCATATTCACATTACTTCCAATATCAATAACTCAAATGAGACTCAGGCTCATATCAAAACACTTCATACTTCCCGTTTGATACACATTTTAGTGCTGTATCAATCACATGTAAAAACACTTCAATATAAATCCGGTTTAGAGGTCCATCCCCTATCTTCCTCTACACCGTGGAGTACATCCTCTATCTCCTCCCACACAATACAATGTATGTAAACACATAACATATACAATACACAATCAATACAAGAAATTTCTGTATTAATTCAACAGTCAAAACAATGACTCAATCAATGTGATTAGTTTCAGTTATCCCTAACCCACATGCAATGTCTACAACAATCACGACTATCCTCCACCGATAGCCCAAAACAGTTATTTCTAGGCTAGAAATAAATATATCAACACTTCAATAGGCGAGTGATTTAAATTATCCAACTACACCATTTAATCAATAAATTCCTCAATTTCATGATATTAACTAAATTCCCCAATTTTCCTCAAATTAATTATACAAATTAATTTATTAAAACGATTAGGGTTTTCCCAAAATTACCAAAATACCCCCAACATATCAAAATACCAAAACTTAGAACAAAACTTATAGATGGAGTAGGAAATCCCTACCTCGAAGAAAATAACACAAATGGAGAAGACGAAGATGATGACCCAAGCTCCAAAGCGCTCCAAATCCACAAACTCTCAGATTAAAACGAAGCTCTCGACTCACTCTATCTTTTTAACAAAGGATCTAGGGTAGAAATATACTCTAAGTAGATCAAACCTAAGAGCGAAGGTGAGTAGAGAAAGAGAGAACTCGGAACTAGGGTTTTTGGATCAAAAGGATGTGAAAAAACGTTTTAAAAACCGCTGCTGCGTATTTAAACTGGACAGGCTCGCTCGAGCGAAGACTTCGTCGCTCGAGCGACCAGACACAAGAAATACTCACTCAAGCGAAGAAAAGCTCGCTCGAGCCAAAAACGCGATGCTTCAGGTCTGCAACCCAGAAGCTCGCTCGAGCGACAGAATGCTCGCTCGAGCGAAGAACTCGAAAGCATACACCTCGCTCGCTCGAGCGAAGGAAGCTCGCTCGAGCCAAGAAACACAACTCTTAGGTCCTAGGCCCAGACGCAGACTCTCGCTCGAGCTACCAAATCCTGGCTCGAGCGAAGGACTAAAACAACTTCTCGCTCGAGCGACCAAATCCTCGCTCGAGCGAAGGTCCAAAAATCTGGACAGCAACACTTAGTTTCCAACCCAACCAACCTGTAATAAACCTGCCCAACACATCTTATAACTCAAAATAAGAAATTAAAGGACGATAACAACAATTTGATAACAACGAGATCTACGGAACATAAGTCCGGATACAACAAACAAAAAGGAAAAGACCGGGGTCGCTATAGATTCAGTTTCCAATTGAAACATATTTCAGAAAGATATTCATAGAGATGAATTAATAGGGAAAGAAACTACAAGAAATTTCAAAAGGTGGTGGCATTTGCACCAAGCGATGAACTAACTTATATTCATGGCTTTGACACCTTAACAACAATGAAGCTAGCTTGAACAAATTGACCAAAAGTATGCATAAAACACTGGTAGGAGCTTCATCACCGAAGCATTAGCTTGAACAAATAGACCACAACTGCATACTATTATTTCACTATATTATTATTCCTTTTTTAATGGCAACACAATCATATTGAACATCAAGTTTCCTTTTTTTTCAATTACTTTACAATACAATGCTGCACAAATAGCATGCCCTTCTCTCTTTTTCTCTAGCAAGGATACTTCATTCTCATTCGTCCCCATATGTATGAAATCTACATTAAAATCATCATCCATTCTTCACTTCACTAAATAAGAGATTTATGAAACTACAAAATAAAAATTCAGATGAGTACATGATGTAAAACGAGTGTGTCTACTAGGGGCTAGCCCAAAAATTATGTGAGGTAGCAGGAAAAAAAAAGGCTACTGTAAGGCTGAATATATCTAGTTTTGTGTTCAAAAGTTGTAGATTGTTGGGTTTATACGTGGTAATAAAAGGGTACAGGTTTGGGAGTGAAGAAAAAGGAGTCTGGGGCTGTTAAGGGACTGGTTCCCCCCCCTCCCTACGCGCGGAAATGGCAATAAAGTAGCTATCATTAAAAAACAAGTTTGCAAAAGGGCTCCTAATATCGGTTCAGCACTTAACTGTAGTAAAGACCTATTAGTTTAAATTGAATTAGATGATCTACCTTTTATAATTATGTAATCAAAAGTTTTGACTTCTCTAATATTGATACAACAGTTTTGACTTCTCTAATATTGATACAAGTTTTTGTAATTCATGCAATGTCTTTTCTAAACAAACTATAAATAGACAGTAGGCTAAGGGCTCTCAAAAAACTCTGATATATTAATTAGTGAAGAGACCTAAATGTTCTAATGATTCAATAGCTTTAACTGATTGTTTTCTTTTGACAAAAGTCCATGGACTAGAAAACATGGTTGAGACCACCGCAAAATCATCAGATCATCAGATCGACAACACAAGCGTAATCATAATGTCAATCTTCGGCAAGGAATATCAAATTCAACATCAATTTATTCCACTAAACCACCGCAAAATCATAGGAATCTCGAAATGCAAGCGAAAATTAGCATGTAAGAACCAGAAAACAGGAGCTAAAGAGAGAGAGAAGGTACCGTGAAAACGTTCTTCGATGTAGACTTCGACTGAAGCGATCGCGAAGAGGACCTTTTTGTTCAATCCCAAAACGAGCAATCACAGAAGTGAAAACACATTCAATAAGGGCATAAAAACCCTAGAAATCAAAATCAAAGAGAGATGAGAGAGGAGAATTGGAACACATAAATTCAAGGCTTAGAATTGAATTAATCGAATAGATATGCAAACACCGAATTTATCGAATCCATGGAAGGGGCTTAGAATCAGAATTGAACTCCAAGGTCGGAATCGAACTCCAAGTTTAGAGTGACAGAAGCTTGTGGTGTTTGGTGGTGGTGCTCATTCGTTTGTGTGAGACGCCGATGAAGAGAGAGAGAGAGAGAGAGAGAGAGAGAGAGAGAGACATATGAATACAAGATCTGTGTGATTTTAATCTCAAATGCAAAGAATGTATGAAGATCTATTAGGGGATTTGAAGGTCTGGTTCGTTTTCTAGGGTTTTGAAGGAGAAGGAGGAGGAGGAGGAGGAGGAGGATGATGAGTGAAGAAGAGAGAGGGGTTGGGTTTTATTGGCGAGTCCTCAATCTGATTTGAATACACTAACCCACCCAGGGGTTGGAAATTGATAGTTTTTTTTTTTTTTTTTTTTTTTTTTTTTTTTAATTTTAAAAAAATATCAGATTGAATTTTTTTTTAGTTGAAGTTTTCTCGACATGCTAATATATGTTGTGTAAGGATATAAATTATTTTTTACGTTATCCACAATTAGGAAAATGTAAGGTGAGAAGGTTGGTTGGAAATTATAAGCTTTTTTAAATTAAAAAAAAATCGGATTGAAATTTTTTTTAATAAAAGTTTTCACGACATGCTAATGCATGTCGTGTAAAGTTATAATATTTTATGATATGAAATGTATGTCGTCTTAAGTATAAATATTTTATGACATATTTTTGTATGTCGTGAAAATAGACATTTTTTACGGCATGCTTTTGCATGCTATAAAAAAATTCTGGATTGAATTTTTTTTTTTACAAAAGTTTTCACGACATGTTAATGCATGCTGTGTAAAGTTATAATATTTTATAAGATAAAATGTATATCGTCTTAAGTGTAAATATTTTACGACATTTTTTTGTAAGTCGTAAAAACATATATTTTTTACGGCATACTTTTGCATGTTATAAATATATGAATCAACGACTTACATGGTATGTATGCTGTTATTAACAAAATATTAGCGGCTTGCAAAAAAAAAAAAATGCCGTGGAATGTACTCATTACGACATGCATTTAATGCATGTCGTAAACATGATGCCGTGAATAGTTAATTTTGTTGTAGTGTGTGCATAGTTTTCTTGTGTTATATGCCTTGATCTTAGTATATTTCAGCCACTATTTTAGCATATTTAACCTCTGTCTGGGGTTGGTTTGGTCATTTAGGCTTGGTATTGTATGCCTATAGTGCTATGCTCTTTGCTAGTTTCAGTGCCTTTGACTTCAAGCATGATTTGCACGCTTCATTTTCATGATTTAACGTTGTTTAGCATGCTATTTCAATGCTAAAATGTGTACTATTGCATGCCATCTTTCATTTCTTGTATCACTTTGAAAGAGGTCTTAAGCCCTTTGATGATTTGAGCACGAAATTGAGGCGTTCATGCTCAATGGCATGATGCTTCTTTCATGCTCAAGAAGCTTGTGGCTTGGTCCGTCTTTCCAAATTAGAGAATTTTTCACTTTTGGACTTAACCAATTAAAAGATGGATTGGTAATCTAAAATCTGTAAACAAAATGAATTAAAGTAAAACATGCCAAGATAACATGTTTGTGTTGCAATGCATGTGTTTGGATCGGACGTTAATCCAAACACAAGAAATGTGGGACGTTTCATACTCATAGTGATAAAACATGTCACATTTCTTGGTCGCCGATGCCCTTGATTGTGCATGATATGGTGGAGGCCTTTCGAGTCTTATGTGTGCATTTACTAAGCTTGCACAAGCTTGATTCTTTGACCACCATGTGTTGAAAATGCATGGTTGGCAGCTCGAGAGTCACGTGCCATACTCCTTTAAGCTTGAGATATGATAAGGAGTGTGGAAGTGCATACATTTCCTTGCAAATACACTGTCTTGCCTCTGTTTGGTGTTCTTGAGATCAGAAAGAAGCAATATGCAAATCAGTGTAATTTTCAAAGGTTCAAAAGAGCGCAAATAGAGGCGTCTTGAGGCAAGGCAGTGGATTTCCAAGTGGATGCAACCGAGCATGCATATCTCCCTCGCCCGCGAGGCCATTTATCACTTTTGTTAGCTAGTTGTAGTTAATTACATGTGCTGTAATTAATTTAGCTTAGCGCTTTGTAATACTCTAATTAGCTTAGATTAGCTAGTTATTCAATTTGTTCTGTAATAATTAATTAGCTAGAATAGTTAGTTAATTAATTGGTTTGTAACAGTTTGCTTAATTAGCGTAGCTAGTTAGCTTTCATTTTATTTGGACCCTCTATCGAGAGGGCAAATGTTGTAATAATGGTGTGTGTGTGTGCATGTCTTCCAACCCCTATTTCTTTCTCCCTTTTACTTATCAGCTTTTGATGGTTAGTTTAGGGCATATTTCAATTAGCATACCTTATACTTTGCATGCGTGCATCATTCATTTGTCTTGCATGCATCGGGCTCGGCGCATCGTTCAAATTGCATTGAATTTCAATACTTGAATACGTGTTTCAAAGCATGTTATCGAGTGTTGCATTCATATGCCATCCTAGAATAGCCGAGCCTATTTAGCTGCATTTTACATGTGTTGCATTAGGCATTGTTAACACAGTTAGGATCATGCATATTTCTAACTAGCTTCTATTTTGGCTCGGAGTACACTGTAAGTGTTTATGCTTTAGCATCCTTGCATGTGTGTAAGTGACTACCATGATAGCATGCTTGCCATGAGGCTATGTGCTTATTTGATAAACTGCATGAATGCCTGTGGATGAAGGCTTCATTATTTGAATTGGAACAATTCATCGAAATGTGAGTCTTAAGCCCACTTGAAGTGGAAAATCATCATGTTTTAAGCCCACCTTGTTTGGTGGCAAATCCGCGTTCTAGCCTACTTGCGAATAGCACTTTCAAACCATTTTCGAAAAACAAACATGAGATGTTTCGTTCCAACTTGAGTGATTTTGTCTATACTTGTATGCTGTGCGCATCACATAGTAAGTTAGATAATAATCGGAATAAGAACACATGTGTTTTCAAAAACAACATATCATGTTAGTAGAGGCCGATCTTCGATCGGGCGAGCGGGGGTGCTCATTTTAGGACCTTCCCCTCTCGTACCCAAGTTCCCAAGCCAAGGCAACTTTGGTGATGACGAACGCGTGACCTTAGGCATGAGTTAAGGTTTCCTAAATTTTCCAAAACAAAATATTTAGGTGGCGACTCTGAAATCTGGCAAAGCAATCCATGTTTGGCGCTTTTTGATTAAAATTGATTTCTCGAAACGATTTGCCGGATTTGGACTCTTTGGTGATTTATTAGTTTTACATTGCACTTTGTGAGATTAGATTCAGAACCGTGGCAGGAGTCCGAACTCTAGTAGCTAAGAACCCAATTCACACCCTTACGCGCGGAGCGAGTTCGGGGCGGTCTACAATTTCTGGCGACTCTACTCGGGATTTAGAGAACTTGACTCGAACTCATGATATGTTGTTTTGTTTACACTTATGTGTTTCTTTGCATTTGCATTTGCATTTGCATTGGTGCGCCTAGGACACCGTGTTTGCCATTTGCTATTCTTGAACGGTTTGTCGGAGACTTGCTTTGAGAAGCGTGCCATAAGGCCTATCGGTTACGGGCTCTACCACGATTGGAACACAAACCTCAGTTTTTACCGAGGCACCCTTTTTGACCATTCAACCTAGTGCACATCAGAATCCGTAAAGACCATTCCAAACAAGGACAGGTTGCTTACCCGATTATAGGTTACTTGAAAACTACTGTGTGCGTAGTGAAACCCTAGCTCCTGACAAACTAGGACAGGGAAACCCTACCCCTCCATAGGGGTGTTATGGTTCTCACTTGCTTGCTATGTGCTTTTAGAGTGTGTCTCTACAGGAATGCATGTATCAGTTTGCAAGTCTGGGTATCAGGCCTGCGGGCATTAGTATTTGGGGATATCAGATTTGAGGCAGTGATTTGGGGGCAGTGATCAGTGTTGAGAACAGTGTGTTCAACTTACAATATCAACTGTGTGTTGTCTTTATTTAAGCCCAAATGATGTCCGTTTTTCTGGTTGTTGTTTCCATATTTTTGCTTTATTTATCTTTTTGCAAGGTAGTATAGTATCATTGCTTCCGAGGAGGCAGTTTCCCCCAAAGCACTCTGGGTTAGAGGTAGAAAGCTTCACCGATCTGAGGAGCTAGTTGACGGACAAGCAGTGTTCTGTTCATTACCCCCGGTTTCAAGACAGAGGGCAGTTAGGCAGAGAGTATCAATGCAACAGTTAGTTCAGAGGTCATTGTCTACCCTACCTGTGCACAGTAGTGATCAAATTTCTATTTCTAATGTAGAGAGGGAACATACACCGGTTTAGTCAGATCCACACTTTACAGTCGAAATGAAGGACATGATGCGTCAGCTCCAAGAGACCATGCAGGCCATGCGGTGGGATGCTGTCTGTCAGGCAGAGGTTGTGGCTCAACAGATAGAGCTGATTGCTAGACTTCAGCAATAGCAGCAACCACAACAAGCCGGAGCATCTGCTTCGCATCCACTCCCGCCACCACCTAGAGTTCCAACACTCGGGGATACTACAAATGTCCAAGAAAATACGGACGCTCCAACAGGTCCAGTTCCACCACCAGTTCTACCGTAGATTTCAGAGACATCGGCCTTATCAACAGATACACCATTTGAATCTGAGATGGACCCAATCGTTCTGAAGATGAGTAAGCATGAAAAGTTGTTAAACGGGCCTAGAGGGTCAATTCCATTCCAGACATAGAGGATGGATACACCAACTCATCGGTGACGTTGCCGGACCGGTTCAAGTTGCCGCATATAGACCGTTTCGACGGTTCTGGAGATCCCATGGTACATTTGCGGCTGTTCTCGAATATCCTAAGGCCAATGGACCTCTCCAGACTACAAAAGCTTTCCGTCTTCGGCCGAACCCTATCGGGTATCGCGACCATCTGTTACGCCAAGCTGGAAGACTCAGTGAAAAGAAGTTGGGTGGAGATGGTCGTGGCCTTCGTCGTCCAGTATTCATACAATACGCAGATCGAGATCACAACTCGTGATCTCGAGACAACGAAGCAAGAGCCAAAAGAGGGCATCTCTGACTTTGTAACCCGTTGGAGAGCCAAAGCTTCTATGATGACCACCAGGCCGGTTGAGAAGGATCACATACGGATGGTTGTGCGCAACCTCCAACCCAAACTGACACAAAAGATGATCGTCTTACCCCTCCCTACCTTTGCGGATTTACACGAGATTGGGGTATAGATTGAGGACGCCATGAACCAGGGTCTGATTGACCATGAGAGAGAGCAGCCCAAGTGGAAATTTACCCATAATTCAAATGCATGCACGAGTAATGCTGCAGCTGCCAGAACTTCTGACGTGGGCATTGTCACCACCACCACAACAAAAACAGCCAACCCATTTACCGGTGCGTCCTGTACCAGCTCACAAACAGCCAAATACCCACCCCGGGGCCAGAGGACTTTCACCCCAACTGTATATGCCTTTGTCCAAAGCTCTGGGGGTTTTAATCAAGAAGGGGCATCAGAAGCCCCTAGAGTCGCGGCCATTACCAAATAACCTCCCACCAACCCATAACCCAACCAAATACTGTGCCTTTCACCAACAGCATGGTCATGACACTAACCAGTGCTTCAAACTGCATCATGAGATTCAGGATCTCATCGACAACAAGGTTATTGCACCTCCAGTAAAACCAAATGTCACAACCAACCCACTCCTACCACATAACCAAATTTCACCACCCAAACACATCAACCTGATCCAAACAGCGGCCATTCCATATAACCCAAGCATATACATCACACCCTCCTACCTACTCAAGCCTGAGGTGTTCATCCTAGATAGCACAGACTTTTGCGTGTTGAGCACCTCCCAAACCCAACCTAAACTGGTGGTGGTGACTATCGAAGACAGAACATGGATGACTTTGGAGGTAAATGGCAGTGTTGATTCAGACCCTGAGGGATTTGGGAGCTTTACCGAGGGAGCATACAACCCGAGTGGTTATATTGTGTCCACAGAGCAGGCAAGGACAAGGGTAGAATTTCCAATTGGGGCAGAGATCAGTGTGGTTCGGGAAGATGGGCCTAGCTAAGGGTTAGATGACCTAGCAGATCTGGAGGAGGACATTACAAATCTGCAGTTCTTTGAAGAGCAGGACTCAGGAGATGTGAATATCAACTAGTTCGACTTGGATGGATTGGCAGAGAATACGGGGTGGCTCAATGACCAACCAGATATTGTCAAAGAACCTCAACTAGAACAGGGGCCGTCAGAAACGGGGACATCAGCAGTGGCCAGAATGGCCGAGAATCAGGAGAAATCGCCGGAGAGCACCGGTGCAAAGAATTTTGCTCAGGATCAGGGCAGTTTGTGTATGGCAGATACAGAGAAGAAGCCGCACTGAGGCGGTTTCAGTAGGAGAAGGTTGATAATGACAAGAGGGCTAGAAAAGCCAAGGCGCCTGAGGGTGTAGAATGTGCTGTGAGCACCAAAACAGTTACAACGGAACCGAACAGCTGTTTGTCAGTTGCCAATGGCATGTGGTGGGAAGACGACGACTTACGTCTTGCCCACAACGACGAGGATTGGGGACAGAACCAACCAGATGACACCTGGTATGTTGAGGGGGTTGACCATACGACTAGAAGTGGGCGGTATTTCAAGCCCTCACACTTGGACTAGCCGGAGGTGTCCGGAAAAGATAGAGAAACAGAGAGGCAGAAAGAAAAACTACTGGAGGAGGAGGCTATACTAAAGCAGCTTAAGAAAATTCAAGCGG
This sequence comes from Camellia lanceoleosa, assembly GCA_025200525.1. Classification (NCBI taxonomy): domain Eukaryota; kingdom Viridiplantae; phylum Streptophyta; class Magnoliopsida; order Ericales; family Theaceae; genus Camellia; species Camellia lanceoleosa. The sequence goes on along the minus strand of JANUSC010000016.1, from coordinate 980,049 downwards.
ACATCTCCATCTGGGGACTGCTAACGGCCTCGAGGGTTCACAGACAAGCTGTCCTTTTTGCCATGGACAAAGCGAAACTTTCAATTGATACCACACCCGAGCAGTTGGTAGGGCTAGTTTTCTCGGGAGGAGCTTCCCCGACCTTGACCTTCACTGACAAAGAACTACTGCCTGAGGGCTCAGATCATAACAAACCACTCTACATCTCTATGGAGAGTAGAGAGAAGTGGATACCGGTGGTTCTGGTCGACACGGGGTCCACAATCAATGTATGTTCATCAAGAATGGCATATGCTATCGAGTTGAAGCCCGCGGATTTGTGCCTACGGCCCAGGTGATACGGGTCTATGATAATACCAGTCGGGAGGTGATGGGGATTGTACAGATAAGACTAAGATTGGCCCGGGGCAGCACGACATTGAGTTTCTTGTCTTAGATGTTCCTGCAACCTTAAATCTACTCCTTGGGCGACCGTGGCTGCACTAGATAAAAGCCGTCTCTTCCACCTTACACCAAAAGCTGAAGTACCCCACGGGAAGGGGGTGGCAATCATTTTTGGAAATTCTTCAATACATCTGCCGCCAAAAATTTCTACACCAGTTTTGGAGATTGAGCATGGCACGGAGGATGTAATTCTGTCAGGATTCAACCTAGCTGAGGCCCGGGTTGTACAAAATATGCTAGCTATTGATGAGAGGCTATACGTCAGTGCACAATCTGTCTACCTTATGTGTCATGACCCGAACCGGCCCCTATGGGTTAAGGACATAACCGGCCAGTAATCCCGAGATTACTTACGGCCTCAAACCAAATCAAACATAACTCATCAGAACTGTGCTTACATGGCACATTATAACAAACCATGCATATGCATATTAATAACTCACATTAGAAAATATAGTAGTATAAAGTTTTGCACAGATAGGATCATTCAAGTCTAGATCAGCCAACCAAAACTATATACAGACGTAAACCAAAGTCCTCGCCAATATGACAAAATAACATAAAATAACAAAAGACGAAGACGTGTCTCGTGCGTGAGACGCAAGGGCTGACTTTTCAAAACCTTAGTTGTTCCATACAAACTTCACTGAGGCTGGGTCTAGACCTCTCTTGGCTCACCTACAAACACATGAATGAGCGTGAGTAAAAGCCTAGTAAATAATATCAAATAAAGAAGATACATTGGAACAATATACATCAGATGGCCATGGGCTCAATTCATATTTCTATCTAATGCATAGGTATATCAATTAACTGCAATTCCAAACACATCGGATGGCCTCAAGCCCAATCTATACATGTCAAACTGGCCCTTGGCCCATTTGTCTTTCATTTATGTCAAACTGGCCTTTGGCCCATTCATTCTTTCATTCATACCAAACTGGCCTTTGGCCCAATCCATTCCATCATTCAGATCATACTGGCCTTTGGCCCATTCATTCTATCATGTCAAACTGGCCTTTGGCCCATTCATTCATTCATGTCAAACTGTCCTTTGGCCCATTCATTCATGTCAAACTGGCCTTTGACCCATTCATTTATAGCGAACGGTCGTAGGTCCAACCATATGGCATAGCAAACATTTGTCCACAATTCGAAGTGACGAAATCTTAAAACCTACAGAGAGATAAGTAATTGGACAAATGACATATTTCAAAATATCTTTATAAAGATATTACTCACAATGATCGGCGAGATGGTTTGCCCTGGAGCTTGACCCTACACATTACATAACACAACGGGTCACAAATAGTTCAATCCATTCTCAATTCACATATTCCTCTTTAGGCTTCTTTCTTATCCCTTTTAACTCATTTACAATGCTCAATGCATGCCTAAGAGTGTTTAGAAGTGAAAGAGAATGGAAAACGAAACACAGAACGCATTTTCAAAATTACAGAAACAGGGGTCCCCGCCCGAGCATGGACTCCCCGGCTCGAGCAGACCCATGAGGTCTGCAAAAGTACTGGTTATGTCAAATTTACGCTCGAGTGTGAAGTCGAGCGATCGAGCTGAAGTTCAATCTACATAACTCCCCACTCAAGCGTGAACTTCCCCGCTCGAGCGGACATCATGTCTGCAAAATATCTTTGGGAGCTTCGTATTTCACGGTGGCGGTTCCCCACTTACCTCGGCCGGACATCAACATTTCTGGATTTTCCAGAACTTGTTCTTGAGCTTCAACTTGACATTCAAAGGCTCTAAACACATGATTTTGGCTTAAATTTCGCATATACATGTACTAACATGGCACCGACACCAAATTACAACATTATGAGGCTCAATTCCATGAATTACTTACATGCATGACTCAAATTACACCAAACTTGCTTTCATGATAACAATTCCATGTATTTCAAACTCATTTTCTCATAACTTGTACATGCATGTGGGATACAACTTCTATTCTCAACTTAGATGATGAAGAGATGGTCAAAAATATGAACTTCAACTAAAATCTCACATGGATCATACATTTTGTGCTCAAACATGCAATTTCATAGCAATTTCTTACATGCATGCATCTATTGACTTCAAATTCCACAAAACCAATTCAATTCCATTACTTATAACACAATTCTTGTTCTTGGTCACCATGCAACTTTGAATTTACAATTTAAAACATTAAATTCACGAATTCATAGCCAATTGCTTACAAAGAAGCTCAATCCTTCCAATCTATAGCAAATTCTTGAGTTGTTCTTCAATTACCCAAGCTTTGAGGTCAAAACATCAATTTTCTTCACTCTCTGTCTCTCTCTATCCGACCCCCTCCCTTCTCTTAGAGTTTATCTCAGCCAAGTGAATACAAAAAGAAGAATAAAGCGTATAATGCCCTTAAAAAGAGCTCCCTTGGTCATATTATTTTAATATAAAATAATTGAGCACTAATTCATCAAATTAACTCTAATTAATTTGATCCGAATCAATTTTCAATTAAATTTCACCGTAGGCTCTAAAAATTATGCCAATTATAATGGCATAATCAATTTCGGGTTTGGTGGCCGATAAGGCCTTCAATTTAATTTCCAAATCAGATAATCAAACAAATATTCCTATGGTGAACAGATAGAAATTCAAAACCACATATTTTCACCTAATGGCACACAAAATCATATCAAACACATAATCACATTCATAATAAGGACCAATTAACATAATAAGGAACATAGTTATCACATTATGAACGGGCTTCAACACATCCCCGGGATGGGATTAGGGCGAAATGGCTGGAAAGGCGTCGTAGTATCGGCCGAAGTGCCGCATAACCCATATACCTTTGGATTAGGTTATCTGCCTACCAAAGAAGATTAGGCTAGGAAAGGAAGAGAGATGGCCGAAAAAGCCAAGGCAAAGTAAGCCGGGAAGCACTACAAGTTGGTGCATAGACCTATCCAGGGGACCCTGAATGGACGCTTTGTCCTGGAGAGGGAAGACTTCCCATTTTGTGGCTTCCCGGAGCCCTAGTTGAATTCATATAAGCGGCGTTTTCCCGACTTCGAAATCTTTTTGATCTTCAGTTGTCCGAGAATGAAGTTGCCGAAGAACAGACTGACCGACAAGCTGAGGCTGAGTAGTGCAAGGAGAAGGATTTCGAGAGCACGAAAATTGAAATGGGGGTAGCACTAGCTTGTCTCCTCTCAAATCCTCAGATCGTACCAGAGTGCTTGGGGGATAACTTCTCCGTTTCTATGATCAGGGATGAAACGACTATGGGCCCATCTTCAAGCATTCTCGATGCATCCATCGCACCTTCCCTCGTCTGGCAATACGAGGAGGGATTTTTATCCAACAATTTGAATTGAGGCGGTGGAGTGGAATCGATTCCATTAGTCTGTGGAGTCGATCGATTCAGGCTCTTCTAAGTCTTAGTTCGGTATTCTTGGGGGTGATAACTCGGATGCCACTGTCCTGTCCAGGTCGTCTTTTTATTTTTCCTTTGAGTATGTTGTACAGAGGAATCAGGCGAACTAGATGTTATTAATGAGAATGGTACGGCTGTGGCTTCCGAGTACTTTTTTGTGCCTTTAATTTATTGCATTAATCAGGACATTCAAAATTTTGGTGAAAAGGACGAGAAATAAATTCCTCTGGTTTTACAACTTTTGATTAATCAAGAGCAGGAGAGGTTTGTAAAACCTTTGGTTGATGAAACCACCACAATTAATGTTGGTACTGAGAATGACCTGCGGCTGGTCCATATCAGGTCCACGTTGTCTTCAGAGGAACGCGAGCGCTTAGTCACTTTATTAAAAGACTTCAAAGATGTTTTCGCGTGGTCCTACGAGGACATGCTTGGAATTGATCCTAAGATTGTACAGCACCAAATCCCACTTGACCGAGAGGCCCGACCTATTAAAAAGAAGCTCTAAAGGATCCACCCGGACTGGCCTCTGAAAATCAAAGAAGAGGTCACCAAGCAAATCGATGTAGGGTTCCTATTAGTATATCTAACAACCCAACTTGGTTGGCCAATATAGTTCCGGTGCCGAATAAGGATGGCAGAATTTGGGTATGTGTGGACTTCAGGGATTTGAACAAAGCCAGTCCGAAGGACGACTTTCCTCTGTCGCATATCGACAAATTAGTGGACTTCACTGCTGGGCATATGCTGCTCTCGTTCATGGATGGATTTTTAGGCTACATTCAGATTTTGATGGCACCCGAAGACAGGGAGAAGACTGCTTTCACCACCCCGTGGGGAACCTATTGTTATAGGGTAATGCCGTTTAGCATGAAGAACACTGGGGCTACGTATCAATGGGCTACTACCACAATTTTGCATGATATGATCCATAAAGAAGTTGAGGTGTATGTGGACGACATGATTGTCAAGTCCAAGGAAAGAGAGGGCCACTGCATTGCCTTGCAAAAATTCTTCTAACGGATCAGAGAGTATCGGTTGTGGCTGAATCCTCAGAAATGTATATTTGGTGTTGTAGCAGGGAAAATGTTGGGGTTCTTGATCACACAAAGGGGTATCGAGGTCGATCCTTCCGAAATCAAGGCCATCTTAGAAATGCCACCACCGAGGACTGAAAAGGAGGTGCGAAGCTTTCTAGGTAAAGTGCAATTCATAAGACGGTTTATTGCAAAATTAACCTTGACTTGTGAACCATTGTTTGGTCTCCTGAAGAAAGGAAAGAAGTTCCAATGGGACGATCGATCCCAAGTTGCTTTCGAGCAGATCAAGCAATATCTACAGAACCTACCTGTGTTGTTACCGCCTGAGCTGGGAAAACCGTTGATTCTGTACCTATCAGTGACTGAAATGACAATGGGTTGCATGCTCGCATAGGAGTCTGAGGACAAAGTGGAGAAGGCTATCAACTAGCTGGGCAAGAAAATGCTGGATCATGAGACTCGCTACACGCCGCTGGAAAAGGCTTGTCTGGCCTTGGTATGGGCTACCGGGAAGCTGAGGCACTACCTGTTAGCTCACTCTGTAATACTGGTTTCGAGATTAGGTTCCATCAAATATCTATTCTAGAAACTGGCACTTATGGGTAGCTAGCTCATTGGTTGCTTTTGCTTTCTGAATTTGATCTGAAGTACATGACGCGTAAGTTAGTGAAAGGGAGAGCAGTAGCAGAGTTCCTAGCCGACTAGGCGTTGCCGGAAGAAATAATAGCGAGCTGAATATGCTGGGCATGGGTCCACAACCTTTAACTTATCTATCAACCATATCTTGGGAGGGATGAAAAATGAGAGATTAAAGAATAGAGAGGTGTCTGTCAAGAGAAAAGTGAGAAAAGGGTTTTGATAGAAAAACCGAGCCTGAGGGCCGAGTGATGTGGGAAATATATGTGAGATAGGGTGGGAAACGTTACCTGCAGTAGTAGTGGACTCCCCGCGAATTTAGTTGTCTCTCGGTAATGGAAAGCATCCAAACCCATCAATGTCTCAGCTAGTGTGATGGCAATGCAGCTCTTGCCCTCTTTTAAGCCTTGGGCAACCTCAATCAAATGGACGCTAGACCCACCGGAGCCTGGGGCAAGCAAGAAATGAGACAACATGCACAAGCAGAGGGCGTGTTGCCGGAAACCCTGCCAGTGATGATCGCTGCGGTCAGCGGCATCAGAAAACTGATGAATCAAGCTGGGGATGTCTAATTCTCCATCACGAATCAAAGACCGAGTGTCATGCAAAGTGAACCCACACATCCGTTCTAAGGCTTGGATGTGGCCAAAACGGAATTGAGGCAAGATCTCTTCCTCACACTCGGACTCCATCAAAGCTTGGAAGTCTTCGAAAGTGGGACACATCTCTTGTCCGCCAAAGCTAAAAACATGAGTTACCGGATTCCAACACCTAGCCGCGACATGGAGGAACGGAAAATGCAGCGGGGTGTGGCTCAGCGTGAATAGTGCATTTATTCTGAAGCCCCAGAAATTCAGCTTTTTCGAGCCATCCAAGTTAGCAATCCAATTTGTGACATTTTGGACAAGAAATACTTCCATTTGTGGCAAAAACATAGTTGAAATGCAGAAAACTACGAAGATGGGGTTTTTGTAAAAGGTAAGGTGTTGAGTGGAAGACAGGTGGCAACAATATGGGCACTTTCTGCATTGATGGCCGACCAGCCAATTTGATGGCCGACCGACCATCTTTATAACCGATCGGCTAATTCTTGTTGCCGATAAACTCTTAATGGTGGCCGATGGCCTCCTACTCTGGCCGATGGCCTCTTCTTTTGTTCTCTGAGCTGTCCATGTGTTGGAGGTGTTGAGAACTTGTGACTTGTTCCACTTCGAATGCTTTTTGTGACGATTTTGCGAAGTCGTGCCTGTGTTACTTCATTTTGTTTATCAAGTTGTTGCATTTGTTTATCGAATTATATTTTGTGTTGATTGTTAAGTTCTTGTCTTGCTTATCGAGTTGTATTCACATTTGGTTAGCATGTCAAGTCCTGGTTTTTCTTATTGAGTTGTTTTATTCTTTCAGTTGTCAGTTGGTTCACTACCTGATTAAGACAATGCAATTCGAGTGTGTAGTTTTCAAACAAAATTCACTCTCATTTACAGGCTCTGTGATGCAATGCGATGCGATGCTTAGAATGCAAAATGTAACACTTTTTCATTCAAAAAGTTGTTTTCATTCCATCATGGTTTCTCTTTTCTACAAGAGTACAAGTTTTAAAGAACATAAAACTACCTAAGGTTGTACAATGTGCAAAAACTAAAGGCAAAAAAGAGAAATAAAGCAAAAACAAAACATCTGAATCGGCGCTAGTTGCCTCAAGAGTGGGAAACCCTCATCGTCCTCTTCCTCGGCGAAGGCCCAGAACTACTGCCATCAGCTCCGCTACCTGAGTCTGAACCCGAGCTATCTCCAGCCTCATCTCTATCCTAAGGCGACTCTGACGGTGGACTCACTACCTCCTCGTCAGACTCATCATTATCTAGGGCAGGCTCTCGCAAAGTACTCTCCGTGTGAGCACCTCTAGCTGCTTCGGCTGTGCACTGGAGTCCCTCGTCCCGCTCCTCCTGTTGCTCGGGGAGGCACTGAAGGTCCTGCTGAGGCGCTTACTGTGGCTAGTATTTGGAATGGGGCCTTAAAAGAACAATTTGGCAAATACATCAGTTATGCTATACGAAGCTGAGTATGGTATCAAATGCTGTATATGATTACAGTGGATGAATGCTGTGAGTAGTATATGAACGCCGTGAGTGGTGAATGATTATAGTGTATAAGGGTTGTGGCCAGTATATGAGATGCAGTGTATCGGTGCCGTGAGTGGTATATGAGTGTGGTGTATCAGATGCAGTATTGATAATGTGATGCATCAGATTAATATGGAGCAGATTATAGAGGGTTTCGGAACAGAGGTTAAAGGAACATACTGGAATACCGTAAATACTGAGCAGGTCCATGCTCTTCTGCAGCATCCCCATCACCGAAGCTGACAGCTCCAAAGCCTGCCGTGTGTACTCTATGGAAGCATGCAAAAGTGTTGAGGTAATTAGTAATCTGCGGGATATCAACTGAGATGAAATGAATGTATAGAATGTAAAGTATAGCATATACCGGGGTCGACCCTTGAACTCCGACGAGCTTATGATAAGTTGGGGGAGGAGCGATGAGAATCTGATAAGTCTCTCCAACCTGTCCTCAGCATGTCATAGTAGTGGGCAGGTCTGGCCACTCCGCCTTCTGTCCACTACTATGAATCCGATGCAGATCGGATTCTCATAGTAGTGGGCAACCCCTCCTACCATGGGCCTGGGTTGCCCTCGATCCTCCCACTCCTCCTGTTATGGCTACAGGTTTCTCTCTCTCTCACCTCGGAGAACACTGGCCAGAGGCTACATGAGATATGTCTGGATGAAGATAGTGTAGTCATCGTCGAGCCTGAAGAAGTCGGCATCCCAACCTATCGAGAAATCAGCCATCTCCTATGGGGTGTACATCTCTGTCTGTCTCATATGCGAAGGAAGAGGCATCGGAACCACCAGCTCGGGTAAACCAAGGTTCTATCACAGGAATCGTTCGCCTAAGTACCACGCTCGATAGACCGGACCCTCGAGCAAAACCCGGAATCGGGAAGTCTCCCGAGCGCCCATAAACCGGTCTCTAACTGCGTCAAGCAGTACTGCCCAGGGCTGCCAGGTGATCTGTAAATGGCGGATATACATGCTGTTATTTGCTATTGAAAGTGCAATATAAAGGAAAGCTCGGATGAACTGTAAGGTTTGAAATACCTCTGCTACTGCTACATTGTCAAAATATCGGCAGAAGAATAAGAAAGACTCTCGCGGCCTCCGCTCGCATCTCACATCGTACCTATGTGAATATGGAACCATGGGGGGCGTCTCTACCTCCGACTCTGGGGCAAGCCTCGGGAAATAGGCATATACCCACAACTACAGAATGTAAAAGGGTAATAATGAGTATGTTTATTAGTAAAGCAATATACAGATAAAATAGAAATCAGAGAATGATGTGCAGTGTATTGTGTAATGTGTGCAGTGTACAACTAGTGTAAAACAGATTGTGTGTTATACAGTGTGTATGGTGTACAGATAATGTAAAGTAGGACTGTAAAGTAGAAGGGAAAGATGTACCTTCCAGGCTCTCTAGTAGCCTCCTAACAGCTGCTCGCTCCGGCGAGATAAGAACTCATGTATCCATATAGTGTGGCCAAGCCTACGCTGCTCCAGTCATAGCGCTGGATATGAGACAAGTCTACCAGTGCACTCAAGAGGTAGAGGCCAACGGTGTTTGCCCGGTCGGCGAATAGAGTAGTGCCAAGCAAGAACATGAGGAACCCCCGGGCGTAATGCTTGACCTCCTCGCGGGTCATCGGCGTCCCCCCCCTAAACTGGTCGGCAAACCATGAATTTCGCACCATCCCTGGTCGGGAGAGAGGTGGGCGAGTCCCTAGCAAAAAGATCTGAGCAGCATCCCACTCACCCATATCAGTGTCGAAAGGATCAGATCACCCCTTACTGCTATGCCGGTGAACATGGAGAAGTCGAAGGGAGTCATCGTCATCTCCCCTGTTGTAGAAAGGTAGTGTGAATCGGTGGTGTCCCACCACCTCTCCACTAAGGCACCTAGAAGTGGCCGACTCACAGTGAGATGCGAGAGTCTCATGCAGAATACACTAAAACCGGCCTCATCGATGATGTGGCGAACATCATCGGGTAGCTCCATGTACCAGTCTTGTACAATCGTGTTCCCATAACCCCGGAAGGCATGCATGAGAATCTCCCTGTGTCCAAGATAAACAGATGCAAAAAAGTGTTAGGAATACAGTGTAGGCATGTGTTAGGAGTTGATAGAAATATAGTGTGTACATATGTTCGAGTTGACAGAAGTATCATGTATGAGTGTGCTCAAAATGAACTAGGCATGTGATGTGCAAGTGTGTTTGGACTAACCAGAAGAAGAGTAATATTGGCTATCCAAGACATATGACATGCATTGCAGAAAGTAAAACGGAAGAGTATACCTCAGCGGCACCATAGGATAAGTGTAACTCCGACTCACGTAGAAGGAGGTCCTCTAGTGCACCTCGTGCAAATCTCCTGAACTGGTGGATGCCGTCGGGGGGGCAACAAGTCTACATCAGGGTGATAAGATGTTGGATCGAAGGGTTGAATCCCGAGTAGCAAAAGCTCAAACTCGGGATCGATCTCCATCTCCGGAGGAGCCCTATCATGTGGAATGTCATCCGCCATCTCAAGAAGAATGAGAAAATAGTCGAAGATGTGGAAAATGGGCAAGAATGCCAAAAGTCAACAAAAAGTCAACTCCGCGGGGTAAAAAATGTAAGAAAATGTCGGAGTGCGGAAGAGGGCACGAAGATCAAGAGTAACTTGGAGGAAACGAACCCCAAGTGATGGAAATCAAGAATGAGGCACCAAAAACGCCTTTCAATTGGTTCAAAGTGTTTGAAATCTCAAGGGTTTCATGAATCAAATGTTTGTGGGACGCTTGAAAGTGTGTATAAAGCACGGATCGAAGGAGGAAATTGTCCTAGAGCACATGGGGAAGGAGTTTCGGGCTTGAGAAAGTGAAAGAATAGGGTTTGGAACCCTATACTTAAAGACCTGAGGCAAATGGACGAAACTGTCCTGAATCTGCCATGTTTGGCCGATCGGCCAAATTGTTGGCCGGCCGGCCACATTGTGGGCCGATTAGATTATCTGGTGGCCGATGAGTGGCCGATGGCTCCCTCTTGTGGCCGATGGACCTCCAATGCCCTTGTTTGGGGTTGTTGTGTTGATTTGTACCCTCATCTTTCAAGAAAGTGCAGGAAAGTGCACCTTTTAAGGCTTAAGCAGCCTCCGTGGTGACGTCGAACCGTGTTTTTCGTGTGCGGCACTCGATATGCACAAAATGTATCCTTTTTCGTATCCTTTTGCATATTGCTAGATTCGAAAATTATCTTTGAATGAGTGGCTTTATGATGTTCTTATCACATTCATGAGATTTGCATTTTTTATATGCCTCTTTCACTTTTGCATTGGACATGCATCATCGCGTTTTCATAACATATGCGCATTGTGTCAAATTGGTATTCGTGTTTACATTGCATAGAGTATGCACATTGCATGGAACACGTTTTTAACCTTGTTTGCATAGAATGTGCATGTAACATGCCCGCGAGGGACCCCCGCGCTACAGTTCGGACTCCCTTTTTTGTTTGTTGCGGTTCTTAATCTGAACCAAAGAGTCCAACTCTGGAAAATCGTTTTGAGAAAACAATTTTTTGAAAGAAATGCCAAACATGGACTGCTTTTCTAGATACAAAGTCGCCACCTAAATATTTTTTAAATGGGGGAATTTAGGAAACCCTGACTCTGTGCCAAAGGCCCCGCGTCCGTCATCACCAAAGTTGCCTCGGCTTGGGAACTTGGGTACGATTGGGAAAGGTCAGCTATGAGCACCCCCTCTCGCCCGGTCTGAAGACCGGCCTCTACTAACCATGATATCCGATTTTGAAAACGTTATGTGTACTTATTCCGATTAATTAGCCTAGAATTACTATGTTATGCGTGCAGCAAACAAGTATAGACTAAATCGTCTAATTTGGAAATAAGCATTGCATATCCGTTTGCTTTGAGAATATTTTGAAATTGCTACTCATGAGTAGACTAAAACACGGATTACGATGAGTTATTCCAACTCAAAAAATCCAACCTTCACCGACAGGCATTCAGGCAGTTATATCACATAAGCATTTAGCCGCATGGCAAGCATACTATCATGGCAACATTCACACGCATGCGATATGCTAAAGCATAAAAAGCTTACCTAGTACTCCGCGCCAAAACAAGAAACTAGTTAGCAAACATGCATGACCTAGTTCATGTTGAGTGCCTAATGCAGCGCATACAAAATGTAACATAGAGTAGGCTCGGCTAATCTAGAAATGGCATGTGAAATGCTACAAATAACATGTATTCAATTTGGAATTGGAATACAATGCAGTCAGCATGATGCGCCGAGCCCGGTGTATGCAAGGCGAATGTGTGGATGCACGCATGCATAGCATAAGGTATGCTAAAGTAAATATGCCCTAATCTACCATCATAAGCAGGTAAATAAAAGGGAAGAAAGAAGTGGGGGTTGGAAAACATACACACCCACACACCCACACTTATTACAAGTTCGCCCTCACTCGGAGGGACCAAAATAATAATACAAATTAATTAGCTATGCAAGCTAATTAAATATTACAAATTGCCTAATTAATTAACAAATTAACTAGGTTAAGAAAGACAGTAAACCGCCTTGGGATGAGAGCTCAATGCATGCGCGCTCGGATTCTGCTCGGAAGTGCACTGCCATGCATAGACTGCCTCTGTTTTCCCTGCTCTGCCCCTCTGAAGACTGCCAAAATCTCAGAACTGCTTCCTTGAACACTGGGGATCACCATCGGCTGAGGAGGATTACCACCGGCCATGTAGAATGGTCATCAGCCACAACTTGGATCCATCGGCCAACAATGGTGTCCGGTCGGCACTAAATGTTCCTGTAGAACCTGCAACTCACAGCAGCAGAGGACAGGACTATGCGTGGCAAGGCAATTCAAGGCATTTATGCACCAACCAAGCCCCTTATCATGTTTGAGGCTCAAAGGGACATGGTCCTTGGTTCTTGGACCACCAACCAAGCATTTCCATGCATGATGGCCCCAAAACCAAGTGTGCACTTTCATGTCAAATGAAATGCAAATCAAACAAGCAAAAGCCCAATCCCTATCACTAAGTCAAGGGACAAGGCATGCATGCAAGATGCAATGCAACCTAAGCATGTTAGCTAGAGATGCAACATGGGAATGCAAAGGGAGCATACAATGCATTCATGCAAGTATGCAAGCAAGTATACAAGGCTAGCATGCAAACAAACAAATGATGTACTTAAACATGATCTAGCCAACTCTAATTAGGCCCAAAATCAGTGGCCAAAACCAAGGAAATGAAGGCCAAGATGCACACACACATACATGCAATCATGGTCCAACACCTTAAGCATAAACAAGGCAACTCTTAAGCACACTTAAAGGGACCAAACAATAGACAATTAGCATGCATACCAAACTCTGAAATTGCACAAAATAGAGGTGCCAAACCAGCTAATTCAAGCAAGTAAAGCATGCAAATGGTCCAAGTACTTGAGGTAAGCCAAGAGGCTTAAACCAAGGTCAAACCCACCAAGCCTCACAAGGCTAAGGGGACTCAAAACAGGTCAAAGGCAGACCTAAACAACACCCAAGGAACACCTAGATGACATCTAAATGGCTTGAATTCAAAAGCATGCACACATGCACTTTCAAGGAGCATACAACACAAGCTCATAAGGCGTTAAAGAGGCATGCGAGGCAAGCATACAAGCATGTTCAAGGGACTGAAATAACATGGAAAATGACTCCAATCCACTAAATCTAAGCAAGTAATGCATGCAACACATTTACATGCTTAAGGCCAACAAGCCCAAAACACAAAGGGGGGCATACAATGCATGCTAGGGTCGACTCAAACAACCTAGGACAGACCTAAAGCATGGCAAAATACGCACAAAACCTTCATGAAACCAAGCCTAAAGCATACTAGAATGATGTTTTACAACCTAAGGCATGTTAAGGCAACAGCAAGGCATTACATGGTAGGTATGCAAGGCATGCATGGTGCACCAAAACCAACATGTGAAAATGTTATATTAGGACAATATAAACATAAAATGCAGCCAAGGCATGGCCAATAAACAATCCAACACAAGGCTCCCTCAAGAGGCCAAAAAAAGGGTCCTTTCAAGGACAACAAGGAGAGGGGGTGGCCCTCTCCTTCTTGGAACTTCAAGGCATCATCTTCACCACTGAAATCCCTCAAGATTTCAGTGGTGAAGAGACCCAAACACCAAAATCCCGGAGCTCACCAAAATAGCACAAAACAAAGGCCTTACAAGGCCTAAGAGGGGTCAAACTTCCCCAAAGCACAAAACACTCTTAATAAACTATCAAGAGGGCCTAAAAACAGAACTTTTTTGCATTAATCACTAAGCACAAAAAATGTTCTAAGATAGGCAAAAGTAAGATGCAAGAAAGGGGTAAAAAGGGAGTAAAGTGGTTACCCTTGTAGACCTCTTCAAAGATGAAGCTCCAGTTGGTTCTTCAAGCTCAAAACCACCTAAGAACCTCAAGAATCACCTCTGGTCCTTCAAGAAACCAAGGCAAGGTGTACTACTATGTGTTTGTTTGCAAAAATGAGACCAAAAAACACACAAGGTTACAAAGAGAGGAAGATATAGATATAGGATAGATATACTAAGCTAAACCCTAAAACCAGAGCTCTTTCCCTCTCCTCTCCAACTTGTCTAACCCGAGAACAAGGGAGAGAAGGCCTCCTCTTATAGAGGAGGCAATCTTGTAATGCTTAGCAAGTAAGCCAACAAGAGGGGCATGTGTATGGAGGGGAAGCCAATGCAATACAACTGCCTTAAAATATCTTCAAAAACAGCTTAACAGTAGTCGGCCGGCAAAAAATGTCATTTTGACAAAAATGACTACCGACCGGAAAAATATATTGCCGATGGCATGAAACCATGGCCGGTGGCATCTAGCCACGACCGGTGATGTGTGGGGATGCCTCACAAGGCATTCCATGCCCCTCCAAGGAAAAACACAAGTGTTTGGTGCAAAACCAGACACAAAACGGTCGAGTTCGGAGATCCTGAGGCACGGCGCGTAGCCGAGACCTCCGGGAACTCCAAACGAACACAAACAAGGATGATCACCGAGTGTTCCAACCGTGACGTCCAAGTCTTGAGGACGGTCAAAAATGGGGTGTCTACAGTGCACTTCTCACCTTGGCATGAAATGCGCATCTTAATGTTGCATGGAGCATACATTTCTCGCAGTTGCATTGCTATACATGTTCCAGTTGCATTGTTATGCACGTTTCAGTTGCATTGTTATGCACTTTTCACTTACATTGCTATGCACCATTCTACTCGCATCGTTATCACCATTGTTTATTTGGCATTGAATATGCACTGTTTGTTATCTTGCATTGCATGTGCAACGTTATCATTTGTCTCGCAGAAGACATGCATGGCATTGTATCTTATCTTTCAAGTTTCCCTCTCATACATGCAAAATATTGTATGTATGGGTCATTTAGAGATATTTTGGGTAAAACCATTCCTCTCTTTCATCTCGTCAGTTAGAGACATTTGGGCATGCCTGATGTCTACACTAACACCTCGTTCGCTAGAAACACCTAGGTGCGCTCGGTGTTTACGCTATACCCTTGTAAGAAGCATTGGGACGCACTCTGATGTTAATACAACTCCTCAATGCTTGCACTGTCACCTTTCCCTCTCTCGTGTGTGATACACTGAGAGGTGTCGCTCTTCCCTCTCTCGCGTGTGATATGCTGAGAGGTGTTTACCTTTCCCTCTCTCGTTTGTGATACGCTGAGAGGTGTCGCTCTTCCCTCTCTTGCGTGTGATATGCTGAGAGGTGTTTACCTTTCCCTCTCTCGCGTGTGATACGCTGAGTGGTGTCGTTCTTCCCTCTCTCATATGTGATACGCTGAGAGGTGTTTACCTTTCCCTCTCTCGCGTGTGACACGCTGAGAGGTGTTGCTATTCCCTCTCTCACGTGTGATACGCTGAGAGGTGTTTACCTTTCCCTCTCTCACGTGTAATATGCTGAGAGGTGTTGCTCTTCCCTCTCTCGCGAGTGATACACTGAGAGGTGTTTACATTTCCCTCTCTCACATGTAATACGCTGAAAGGTGTCATTCTTCCCTCTCTCACATGTGATATGCTGAGAGATGTTTACCTTTCCCTCTCTCGCGTGTGATACGCTGAGAGGTGTCGCTTTTCCCTCTCCCACATGTGATACACTGAGAGATGTTGTGTTTGAGACTTCAGATATTCCCAATGGTCGCTTTTAGCCTTCTCCGCATGAGACGTAGTGAAAATTGTATAATTTTCTTACACCCTTCCTGCATGAAATGTACTTCGGCCTGTAATTCCCGCACATGGCGTGTTCATTTACTTGCTTATGTACTAGTTCGCTGTAGTATTTCCTTGCATAACAATTGCATGATATTTCCTTGCAGCCCCCTTTGCATAATCATAAGTTATGTTCTGCATTGTGCATGTCATTTGCATTTTGCCCCAGCCCGCAAGCACATCTCTATATTGTTATTTTGTGTGTTTGTCTAAATCTTCGGCCTTGTCAAAAATGGGTCATCTCTAGGCTTTGACATTCACTCTCGTCATCTTATGATTTTCAAGTTTTGTCAAAGAAGGGCAACTGTAGACACCCCATTTTTGATCATCCTCAAGACTTCAACGTCATCGTTTGAACACTCAATGATCATCCATGCTCGTGTTCGTTTTGAGTTCCTGAAGGTCTCGGCTATGCGCCTTGCCTTGGAGCCTCTCAACTTGTCTGTTTTCTGCTTGGTTGTGGACCAAGAGCTTGTGGCTTTGTTTCTGAGGGAAGGGGGTGGCCTGCTGGCCAGCCCTACAACCCACCGGTCAGGCCTTGTGACCATCGGTCGTGCCCTCTTTCCATCGGCCATCAGTGGTGGCCGGTCGGCCCTTTAACGGCCAGTCGGCCATGTTTTTTTGGCCGAGGCCCTTCTCTTTGCTTTTGTAGATATTTTTATTGCCAACTGTGCCAGCTGGTGAGCATAAAATGCATCCTCCATACACGTGTATAGAGGGATTTAAACAAGCTCTAAGCTTGTCCAAGAAGCTTGAAGCTTGTGATTCTATATAAGGGGAGACCCCTGTCCCCTTCTAGAGGTTCTGAAAATTTGCATTAGAGCTATACATATCCCTCTCTCTCTATATTTGCACTAGTTTGTGCATTAAAGTGGTTTTACTTCACACTTTTGCACTAAAGCACCTAGTGAAACACCTTCACTCTTAAGCTGAGGTACTTGGAGGTTTGTTTGAAGCTCAAAAGCTTGGTTTTTGCCTCAGAAGTTACTGTTTTGAAGTTGTTCTTCAGGGCTGAGTAATAGCCTCATCGCTTATTTGGCCCTATTTGCATGATGTTTTAGGCCTAACTTGCAACTGTAAAAAAATTTGTTTTTAAATGTTTAAGGTGGTTGTTTGAGACCTCTTTGGTGTTAGGGGTGATTTACCCCCTTTGGTGGCTTGTTTGGCCTTGCCTTAAGCCATCTCTTAAGGCCTTTGAGGTCATCTTTGTCGGCCCTTTTAGCCACTGAAATCCAGTGGATTTTCAATTGTAGGAATGTGGTTTTGAGGTCCAAAATGAGAGGCGGTGGTCCCCTCTCATCTTGTCTTGTTTATTTGCTTTGTTGGCCTTATTATTGAGCATGTGTTTCTAGCATGTGTTGGCTTGTTCTCCGCCTATTTTTGGCCCTATTTTAGCATGGCATAACTTTGTTTTGTCTTGGTTGAGTCACCTCATGCATGTTTTCTACACTTGTAGTGTAATCTTGCCATTTAGCCTTGTGTACTCAATGCTTTGATCCATCATGCTAGCCTATTTTGGTCCTATCTCAGCATATTTTTTGTGTTATTTTAGCATGCTTTAGCTCTATTTTGGGTCGGTTTGATTGCCTCTTGCATGCTTCATACCCTTGTAGTGCAATCATCCCTATAGCCTTAACATGCATCATGCTTTGGACCACCATTTTAGCATGTTTTTGGCTCCACTCCAGCAAGCTTTCACTCACGTTTTTCCATGCTTAAGCTCTGTTTTAAGTGGTTTTTGTCATGCATGCCTTGCTTTGTATAGCCTTAGTGCAATCTTGCTTACTAGCTTTGAGTTTCATAATCTCTAGCGCGACTTACTTGAGTTGTTTACATGCTTTGGCCTAATTTCTAACATGATTTCAGTGTGTCTAGTGTAGTCATACTCTCTCATGTTTCACACATTCAATGTTTTTGGAGGGTTATGCTTTATGCCTCAATCATGAGCCAATTGGCATGCATGCTTGCCTAAGCTTTTTGGGCAACCATCTCCGTGTGTTTTTGGTCTTATTTTGCAATGATACAACTATGTTTTTGGTTGGTTAGAGCATCCCTCATTTGGTTCTTACACTAGTAGTGTAATCATGCTCATTGGCCTAGCTTACTTGGTGTTTTTCGCCTTTTATTTTAGCATATGTTGGCCATATTCAAACATGTTTTTTGGCCTTGTTTTGCCATGTTTTAGGACAGTTTTGAGTCATCTTGGCCCTTTGGGGCTTGCTTGATATGGCTATGGTGCAAGTGCCTTTAATAGCCTTATGCTTTGAGCCTCCTAGCATGCCTCATTTGTGATGTGTGCATGATTTGGCATCATTTGGAATGTAATTTCAGAGCTTATGTCTTTGCTATACTACCATGTTTATCACTCTTTCAATGTGTTTGAGGGTTGAGCTTTGTGCCTTGCTTGCGAGCCATGAGTTGAGCATGCTTTTCTTGCTTCTTGTGTTTACGTTTCAGTACATTTTGGCCATTGTTTGCGCATGCATGTGGTCTGTTAGGGGTTGGTTTAAGTCCATTAAGCATTGTATTGCATGCCTCTTGTATGATGCTCGTTATTTGCTTTGATGCTTTAGCCTCTAAAAATGCCATGCATGCATTGCTTATATGGTGGAACCTCATGAGTGCCACTCTAGCATTGATAGATAGCATGTTGTTTGCATGTGTGCTGCATTGCATTGTGTTTAGATCGGATGTTCATCCAAACACGAGAAACGAGGAGCATTTGATACTTGAAATGATGAAACGTGCCTCATTTCTTTATTGCCGTCCCCCTTGATTGTGCATGATAGGGTGAGGGCCTCTTGAGTCCTACGTGTTATTTGTGCATTCATCAACATTGTGCAAGCTTGACTCTTTGGCCATCATGCATCAAAATGCGCAATTGGTGGCTTAAGAGTCGAGCACTAAACTCCTTTGAGCTTGAGACATGATAAGGAGTGTGGTTGCACACACATTTCCATACAAATACACTGCCATGCCTCTGTTTGTACTTTGTTGCAGCAAGAGGAGAAATTGCAGGAAACAGTGGCCGACCAACCATCAAAGCTACCGACCGACCACCAATGCTGTCGATCGGCTATCAAAGGTGGCCAATGGTTGTAAAATTTGGCCGATGGCCACCATCTCTGGCCGATGAGCTCTCAAAGTCTTCTTGAGATCAGATAAAACCAACCTAGAAGTTGGCACAATTTTCAAAAGACCAAAAGAGTGCAAATAGAGGCATCATGAGGCACGGTAGTGGATTTTCGAGAGAACGCAACCGAGCATGCATGCCTCCCTCACCCGCGAGGCCATTTTACCGCTTTACTAGCTAGTTGCAGTTAATTGCATGTTTTGTAATTAATTTGTTTAATTTATGTTGTAATAATTAATTAGCTAAGTTAGTTAATTAGCTATGGTTTGTAATAGTTAGCTTAATTAGCGTAGATTGTTAGCTTATTATTTGGACCCTCCGTCGAGAGGGTAAATTTTGTAATAAGTGTGCGTGTGTGATGCATGTCTTCCAACCCCACGTCTTTCTCCCTTTTACTTATCAGCTTTCGGTGGTTAGTTTTAGGGCATATTTTAATTAGCATACTTCTGCTTTGTATGCGTGCATCATTCATTCGTATTGCATGCACCGGGCTCGGTGCATCATTCAAACTGCATTGTATTTCAATACATTTACTTGAATACGTGTTTAATAGCATGTTATCAAATGTTGCATTCATATGCCATCTTAACCAACCGAGCCTATTTTAGTTTCATTTTGCATGTGTTGCATTAGGCATCTTGTATAATTAGGATCATGCATTGATTTCTAATTGGTTTCAGTTTTGGCTAGGAGTACACTGTAAGTGTTTATGCTTTAGCATCCTTGCATGTGTGTAAGTGACTGCCATAATAGCATGCTTGTCGTGAGGCTATTTGCTTAAGTGATTAACTGCATGAATGCTTGTGGATGAAGGCCTGGTTGCCTGAATTGGAACAAATCGACGATTGTGAGTTTTAAGCCCACATTGCGAACTGGCAAAATCAAGTTTTAAGCCCTTGAGGCTGGCAAATCCACATTTCTAAGCCCACTTGAGGGTGGCAAATTCAATCCATTTTTTTGAAAACAAGGATTGAATTGTTTTGTTCCAATTTAGACGATCTATTCTATAGTTGTATGTTGTGCGCATCACATAGTAATATAGCTAATAACCGGAATAAGGACAAATGTGTTTTCAAAACAACATATCATGTTTAGTAGAGGCCGATCCTTTGGTCGGACGAGCGGGGGTGCTTATTTCAGGACCGTCCCCTCTCGTACCCAAGTTCCCGAGCCGAGGCAACTTTGGTGACGATGGACATGTGGCCTTAGGCACAAGTCTAAATTTCCCAAATTTCCCAAAAACAAAATATTTAGGTGGCAACTCTGAAATCTGGCAAAGCAGTCCATGTTTGGCGCTTTTTTTTTTGATTAAAATCAGTTTTTCAAAACGATTTGCCGGATTTAGACTCTTTGCTGATTTATCAGTCTTACATTGCACTTATCAGCCTTACATTGCACTTTGTGAGATTAGATTCAGAACCATGACAAGAGTTCGAACTGTAGTAGCTATGAACCCAATTCGCGCCCTCGCGACGGAGCGGATTTTCGGGCGGTCTACAATGAGGCATGCACTATCAATCTCGAATGGTCAGACCAGCCATGGATAGACTTACATTATGCCTAAACAGTGGCAAAATGACACTGGAAATAAAGCACCAAAAGCTACAACAACATGCCCATTCATTGGTTCACAAGCTAGGCATTAAACACAACTCGCAAACATAATCAAAGAGTGATATGCATAAGAATATGGAAATGCTATATGCTCTGAAATCAAGTGTTAAATGATGCCAAATCATCCAAACATCACAAATAAGGCATGCTAGAGGGCTCAAAACTCAAGACTAGCTAAGGCACTTGCACCATAGCCATATCAAGCAAGCCCCGAAGGACCAAGATCACGAAAAACAGTCCTAAGGTAGGCCAAAACAATGCTAGAAACATGATGAAGTGTAGCCAAAACAAGCTAGAATGGTAAGCCAAAACACTAAGCATGCAAGGCCAAAGAGTGGGATTACACTACACATACCAAAACCAAGCAAGAGGTGACTCCACCAAAAAAAATTAGAAATGTAATATGGAAAAATAAGACCAAAAATATGCTGAGATGGTAGCCCAAAAGCTTAGGCACGGATGCCTACAAGTTAGGCCATGATCAAGGCATAAAGCACAACTCTCTAAAAGCATTGAAAGAGTGAAGCATGAGAGAGTATGACCACACTTCATACACTAAAAGCATGTGAGAAAAGAGGCAAAGGCATGCAAACACTCAAGTAAAGCATGCTAGAGACTTTGAAAACCAAAGTTAGTCAAAGGCCTTTACACTACAACCATGCACAACACGTCCCACATGGCCAAGACCACTTAAAACAGAGCTTAAGCATGTTAAAATATGAGTAAGAGCTTGCTAGAGTGGAGCCAAAACATACTAGAATGATGGTCTAAAGCATGAAGCATGTTAGGCTAGCTAGGAGGATTGTACTACAATTGTATGAAACATGCAAGAGGCAACCAAACCAACACAAAACAAAATTATATCATGTTAGAATAGGACCTAAAACACGCTAAGATAGAGCCTCAAGAACGTAGAAAAACATGCCAAAGTGTTAAGCCAACAACACAAGCAAACAAAGCACAAAAGGGGAGGGGGGAACCACCGCCATCCATTTTGGGTCTCAAAACACACTTACCACCACTGAAATTCCACTGGAATTCAGTGGTGAAAAGGCCAAACAAAGGTGGTTTGAAAGGCCTTAAAAGAGAGCACAAAACAAAGCAAAACAAGCCACCAAAGGGGGTAGACCACCCCTAACTCAAACAAGGCCTCAAACAAACATCTCAAACACTTAAAAAAAAAAAGTTTTTGCAGTTGAGGGTAAGGCCTTAAAGAACATGTAAGGATGGCCAAATACTTAAGCAAAACAAAGCTTAAAAGAGGATATGGGACTCACCCTTGAACCACAGCAATAAGAGCAAGTTTCTGAGGCAAAACCAAGCCAAAACCACTCAAATGAAGCTCCCAAGGACCTCAGCCCAAGAGTAAAGGTGCTTAACTAGGTGTTTTAGTGCAAAAGTGTAAAGAAAACTCACTTTAAGGCACCAATATATATATATATATATATAGAATTCTAGTGAGAGAGGGAGATTTTTTTGCTCTCCAAAAATCTAAACCTCTGGAAAGGGGAGGAGCCTTCCCTTATATAGAGCAATGCCATCCAAAGCTTGCTTGACAAGCTTAAATTGGCCTCCATCCCTCCATACACATGTATGGAGGATAGCTCAATGAACCTCAACTGGCTCAAAATATCTAGAACAATATCTGTTGAAATGAGGTATTCGGCCGGCCATCAGTGGTGGCCGGCAGTGGCTTATTGATGGTCGACATGCCTCGTTGATTGCCAATAGGACCAAATGCATTGCCAGTAGGCCATCATGAACATCAAGATGGAGGGACGAAAGCATGGTCCAAAAATGAGACAGAATAGAAATAGGGTTTGGAAGGATCAAACATGGGGAATTCCGTCACGAAAGTTGAGCGCTGAGCGAGCAATCAAACTTGTAATCAGATGTACCTACAAGCACATCCAAGTCTTGAGAACAGTCAAAAATGGGGTGAGTACAGTGTTCCATATAAGATAATTGAAAGCATGTTCTATGCAAGAGAAGTAAAAGCATGTTCTATGCACACCGGATAAGCATATAAGTTACGATGCAATGTGCACATGCAACGTAAGAGGTATATAAGAGTGCATGTTCTATGCAACAGATATGTAAATTGATATAATAGACAAAAGCAATGCTCAACGACAACCTCCGACTTACCCCTCGGAGGCTTTGCAAATGCTCAAAAGGATACAACTTGGTCATATTTGAAATTGAGACACGTTTGCGTGCCGGAGTATTGCGGGCATTGGAACGACACAATTGGAACACATCCCCAAAAATCAAATCCAATTCAAATACCTCAATCCCTCTTTATAGACCCAAAACAGAACCTCTCATACACTATTTGGGGATAAGAGCAGCAAAAACCAGCACTGGCCCACAAAAGGGGTCGGCCGACCACTAATAGTGTACGGCTGGCCACTAATGATAATTTCGGGGTAAAATGGGCATTTCGGCTCAGGTCTATTTAAAAACACCACCAAACCTCATTTCCTCATACACACACCTCCGAAATCACTCTCCCTTTCCCTCTGGGTGCTTTCTCTCTCTAGATTTGTGATTTGTACACATTTTCCAACGCCCCACGGAAACTTTATTCATAAAACCTCTTTGATCCTCTACACTTTGAACCGATCAGATTTTGTTTTCATTGATTTTTTTGGGTTTCCAACACTTTGAGCTTGTTTCCCTCAAGTTTTTCTTGGGTTTTGTGAACTTTCTCGGGTCTTGACTTTTTCTTCCATTTTCTCTCTCCTAGGGTTGACTTTTTCCAAATTTTTCTTCCTTTTTCTCGTTTTCTCCATTTTTTATCAGTATTCACCCCACTTTCCAGATGGCAGATGATGTAATTCATGATGACGCCCCTCCCAAGGTTCCATCTATAGTTCCACCTCCTACAGAGGTCGAGTAGTCGACAGTTGTAGAGGCCTATGAAAAGGTGGAGGACATTGTCGTTGATTTTGAGCCCAAGGAGGTCTTCACTCTAGGGCCCGAGTTGCTACCGCTAAGACTGAGGCCATTTGATCTAACCACTTACCACCCCTAGATGCACATGATGGCTCTCAGCAGTATGCTGTGGTTCGATGATTTCATCAGTGGCATGCCAGAGGATGTTTTGCTGAGAAAACCGGACTCCCACCTTTCCTACGGTGCTACTATGGTACAAACTTCGCTTTCACGTACTACCTATTTTGCCTTTTTAGTACTGGTTTTCATCACTGACTGTCAACTGAATTTTCTTCTAATTGATTCATTATTTCCTTGTCATAGGAGGACTCTCACTCTTGGAGAGGCTATAGGACCGTGATAGCCAGGAAGTGGTACTATGAGCTTTCCACCCAGGTGCGTGAGTTGATCGACGAGGCAGGCTTTGGCTTATTCTGCACTAGGATCTCATGCCAGAAGGCTAGTCGGGCCCTACTCGGAGCATTAGTGGAGAGATGGTGGGATATCACCAACTCCTTTCACTTCTCGTTCGCCGGGGAGATGATGATGACCCCTTACAAATTCTCGATGATCATCGGCCTGGGCGTAGGGGGTGATCCAATCCCTTTTGACATGGATATGGGCCAATAGGAGGCAACCTGGATCTACCTACTCAGAGTGAGCCCGCCTCTGTACATGCCAGCTATGGTCAAATACAGCTGGTTTCTCTAGCACTTCCGCGAGAGTCAGCCAGAGCGTCTGGAGGAGACAGAGCAGTATAACCAAGGCTTCTTGATATATCTTATCGGTGTGGAATACCGTGGGCGTATACCTGTTAAGCACACTTGTGACCTTGTCCAAGGTCTAATTTTATGACTGGGGTGGAGCTGGCCAAGCCACACTCTTCGGTTAGATGAGCTCCAGTTCCCACATGAAGGGGAACAAGGTCGGAGGCTACTGGAGAGCCTGGGAGGTACACATTGTACTATTAGTTTATATTTGCTTCTTGTGCTTTCTGCTTTGCATGTTCTCATTGTGCTTTTTGCTTTGCACTTTTTGTTTGATATATGTTCATACACTGTGCCTTCTACTTTGCACTTTCTGTTTAATATTTGTTCACAAACTATGCCTTCTGCTTTGTACTTTCTGTTTAATATTTGCTCGCACATAATCTTTTCTTACAGCTATGGGTTTACGCCCATTTCCCGACCCTTGCCCCAGAGCAGATGGATGAGATTGCTTCGGCAGTCTCTTACATGTGACAGTATGACAGTAGGTGCTGTCGTCAGAGCTGTGAGGACATGACCTTCGCCTACTATTGTCGATACTTCGATATGGTGGTAGCCCATGAGGTAATCCGAAACTTACAATTACTTCTGCTTTATTTCCATTGCTACTGTTCTGATCCATATTCTGAGAACTGACAGCAACTAATAACTTGTAAATTTTTTATTTGCAGATCACCTAGCAACTATAGGCAATGATGTCGGCTGGAGTTAGGGACCAGTATGCTGGATCTTGGGCTACCTCCCAGTATCGACTCCTTTTAGAGGGCCCATTCTGTCAGGCTTGGTTCTTGGGAGAGCGATTTGTACGCTAGACACTAGGCTCGCCCGCCCCGGTTGTTTCTATGCTACCCCCAGCATCCATAAGAACAGTTGATAGCCTATCAGCTGAGGCTATTATTCAGTATATGGTGGGGCTGGACGCCAACTACTTCTGAAAGGATGGAGATTACATGGCCTTCATCCGAACTCATCTTATGTGTTCCTTGACCGGAGTTCATGTGGACAATGCAGCAGGTGCTTTCATGGCTGAAGAGGTTGCTCAAGAGGCTGAGGCTGGTATTGGAGAGGCCTCTCCTACTATGCAAGCAGTTGGCTTGTCGGCGATTCCTACTGTGCTTACCTGTTGGGGATCGGGCTGGACAGCTTATCAGATTCCGATAGAGCCACCAGAGACAAGGCACAGGTATGTCAAAGCTCCAGGTGCACCCCAGGTATGGACCCCACTTTACAACTTGTATCCTACGCTTTCCCTTTTTTGGATACTGAGTATTCAATTCATTTGCAGGCACCCACAGAGTACACGAAGGGCCTCCTCCAGCTGGCTGATTCTCTAGTCGGCATGGTACAGAGGAGACAGACGCTACTTGTTCTCCACGATATTCAGGTATTCTTCCCCTTTCTTCACATGCATTTCACCGCTAACTCACACTGTCGTGCCTCACACCATCATATTCCCACTGATACACTGATATGCATTCTGATACTACCTTAAACTACACAGACACACTATACTCAGGGTGAATTTTTCTTTTGTATGACACTCATTCTACATACTACACTCATTCCAAATACTACATTTTGCAACAATACATACATTGTATTTGATATGTTGATGCATGTTTTTCAGATCCCACCTACACCGAGGGCACTGGCAGCGCCTCCTCCAGTGGTAGGAAGGAGAGGTAGACAAGCCCCAGCACACAGCCGAGATGATCAGCGAGGTTGAAGCAGGGGCAGGGTTGCTCGAGATAGGAGCATCGAGTTAGATACAGAGGAGAGCTCCTCTTTCTTGGAGCCAATTTTGAGTGGGGATGATACAGAGACCAGCAGCACTGAGGAGGTAGTGAGCCGATCCTCTGAGTCATTTGAGAGCAAGGATGCTAATACTGACTCTAAGTTGGAGAGTAGGGATAGTGACGCCAGCTCTGGATCAGAGTCTAATTCTGATAACGTCGTCGACAGCGACAGTGCCCCTTAGTCCCCCCCAAGGAAGAGGTCAAAGAGGGCCTCTCGAGCTTGATGTGACTAGCGCAGATTTTTATACTTTTTTGCTTAAGTTCTCTTATTTTGGTAGCTTAGCACATGTATAGCTTTAGATAGGTTTTGCTACTTTTTGCTTTGAAAAGACTTCTATTCTCTTTTGTAAAAAACCATGATCGAGGTAAAACCCCGCAGTCTTATATATATATAAACTTTATTTTTCATCATGAGCACCACACTTGCATAGAATGGAAATGGAATTGAATTTAAAGCCAAGAATGCTTGTATTGGAATGATTTTCTTAATCGGATAATGAGCCGACCAATGACCAAAATACAAAATACAGCTCGATAATGGAAAACAAAATAACAAAACCTTAAACACAGCTATTTACAGCTGCTAAAAACAAACCTCAAAACACAAAGACAAGGACACAACCGAACAACCCAACAGCCAGGCCATAAAAGTGGACGGCTGGCCACTAAAGTGGACGGCCTGCTGGTAAAAGTGGCAGGCTGGCCAGTTGCTGTGGCTCCATAGCTGGCATCCACTCACAGCCTTATCTTCTACAAACGGCCTTCTTTCGCAAATTCTTCGCCAAAACCTCATTTTTGTTGCTCTTTCTTCCACAAATAGAGATATTCCTTGCCAAGAAGTTCATGGGTTGGATAGCCACTTTAGACGTCACAGAAAATGTGAATTTCTGAGGTTTCGGAATAAACTCACTTTTTCCATTGAGCCGTACTTCACTTTCTTTTTCGTTCCTCCATGTCACGGTCCGATGTTGGGACCGAATTACAAATGTATTTCACTTTGGGGCACAAAAAAAGTGCCTGACTTTTGAAGAATTTCAAGCACTGATAGAATCCCAGTGCGATGAAGAGATCATGCCTTAGCTCTATTTTGGCCATGCCCAGGCTTTGGGATGGATGTGTGGACTTACTTTATACGAAGCTCGATCTTTTTCTCATGACGGGGGGCTAGATATACCCAACCTGATTTATGGATTTTCCGACATCGACGAGAGAGGCAACCTTCTTTGTCGAGGCTTTTTGATAACATGCCCTTTATTTATGTATGATCACACACTTTCTTCTTGCCCCTAGTTACGACGGAGTTAGCATTCGGTTGATCGAAGTGGCTCAATGTCTAAAAAAAGGCTAGAGCTGTATTGGTTTGGTACTAGCTAAGACCCCGATAGGTTTGGACGCTTTTCATCAGCGAGAGACCACTCGGTTCGCGGGAGTCCATTACTTCTTCAGGTATTTATTTCTTACCCTTTCTTATTTATGTTTCTTACATCACTCAGCACTCACGCTCTATTTTCCTCTCAAAGTTCTTTTCTTTACTTTTCTCTCAATATGCATGTCTCTATTCTTTAATCTCTCTTATTTTTCATCCCTTCCCAGGTGTGGTTAATGGACAAGCTGAAAGTAGTGAACCCTTGCCCAAAGTATTCATCCTAAGCTTACTTCTTTTGCCAACGGCTAGTGTAATTTTCCACAGAGGGATGGTGGTGCAACTGGAAATGCGGTAGATCCACAACTAACATAGCCTGGCATTGCCCCTGGCTTAACTTAGCTGAAATGAGGTACAACATGACTCGACAACTGGGCATACAGTTGATTGACCACACACATGGCGTGTTCTATTTCCCTTTCCGATTCAGATGCTAGTTTGGACATGATTAGAGTCGGCCAGAAGAAAAGATAGAATACCTAGTTCCATTCCCTATTCGTGCTTTAAACCTAACTTCGTACCTCACTGCTTGGACGACAAGAGAGCTTCTGGTCCCTACTCTTACTTTCAGTTATGCCCTTTCTGGCGAGTGCTTAGCTTAGCTCAAGCAGAAGGCACAGGTTGAGCCAACTTCGGCTACAGAGGCTTCCATAAGCATGAACAGAGGACGCAGGAGCACCTGACTCATCTATGCCTCCTAGTTTACTGCTTTGACTTTTGTTTTCAAGTTTTATGATGTAAAAGCAACTTTCATTTTAAATCAGAGAGTAAGAGTATGTACCCATGTTGAAATCAAGGGAATTAACATTGTGAGCACTAAAAATTTTCCTTTTGGTCCCAAAATGGTCTAAGTTGTAAAAAGATAAAATTGTGAACAAAATCAACTTTTATTAAAACTTTTCAAAACCATTGTCGAAAGTAATCATTGCTTGACACGCATGGAGTCAGTCCTCAAGATGCACAGCCCCGAATCAACAGATCACGACTGCCCATAATTGCGTTCACCAGCACTATTCTATTATCGAACTGGCCTTTTATGCATCAGTAACACAACCGAGCTAGAAGATAGTGGACAAAGACGGCTTGATCAAACAATAATGAGCATGATAGTTGAGTTAAAGATGGTTACAGCCGAACTTTAGCATGAAGTTGCCTACGTATCCCAGAGATGGGAATCAAGCCTTATATAGTTCGGTTTTGGTTCACTCGAGTATTAACTCTCCCCTTTTATGCTCTAACTTTTGCCAAAGTTGCCCTTTCGGGTTTTCGACCTTGCAAGCTCAGTTTTTCTTTATTTCTAATTTTTCATGCTCTAACTTTTTCCTAGGTCGCCCTTCCGGGTTTTCGGCCTATCAAGCCTCTAAAGGATAATATGTCTTTAACTTGTCCATGTTGATCGGCTATGAAAACTCCAAGCCATCTAGGTCCATAAGGATGATCGCCCCCCTGACTAGAGAGACTTGATGATATAAGGAGCAGTCCAATTAGGTCTTAACTTGCCCTTTGGGTCACAGATGAGAGGTTGGTTATCCTTTAGCACCATATCTCCCTCCTTGAGGTTTCTGGACATGACCTTATTGTTAAAAACCCTAGTAATTCTGTGCTGGTAGCCCTGGACATGATACAATGCCCTTAGTCTTCTTTCATCAAACAACATTAACTCCTCAAATCTACTCCATTGCCAGTCCGCCTCTATTATTTGGCACTCGGCCATAACTCGTAGCGACATTACTTCAATCTCGATGGGTAGAACAACTTACATCCCATAGACGAGAGAATAAGTGGTAGCCCCTTCGGATTGATCTTTTGTATCCCTAAAGCGCGAATGGCAGTTTATCCAGCCCGTCCATGTATGTTTGCACCATCTTCCACAAGATGTTCTTAATATTCTTGTTTAAGGCCTCAACAACTCCGTTGGTCTGTGGTCTATATGTTGACAACTTATGAAAAGCCATATTATACTTCTCAAGCAAATCCACCACCTCTTTCTTGAAGTGTGAGCCATTATCTGATATGATCTCGTTCCGAACCCCATATCAACTGATGATGTTTTTTCTGATAAACTTGGCTACATACGATGCCTTCAGCACGACATATGATTGAGCTTCCACCCATTTCGTAAAATAGTCAAATCGCCACCGCAATGAACTCATGTCCATTTGACCCCTTTGGCGAGATTGCACCGATAACATCGATTCCCCAGACTGAGAATGGCCATGGTGAAGTCATATTGTAAAGCTTAGACGGCAGTATGTTCATGCGATTGGCATGGATCTGACATTTATGCCATCGTCCTACAAAATCAATGCTAGCCTCCTCCATGGTTGACCAGTAATAACCTTGTCTGAGAATCTTTCAGGCTAGCATCACACCATTCATATATGCCCCACACTCTGCTCCGTGGATGGCCTCCCTGAGGCGTTTCGATGATTCTTCTTCATCACATAGTTTGTGCATTCCTAGGTGGCTTCTTTTATACAGCTTGCCCCCACAGATGATAAATTGGATGGTCAGACGCCAAATTCCCAATTTATCTTTGGCAATTGCCCCTGGTGGATATGTCTCTTTTTCCAGAAAGTTCAAATATCGTAATAATAGGGGTTTTTACCTGGCACTTCACCTATTGTGGTAATTGTCACATAGGCTGGCGTGCATTTTTGCTTGATAATGATTGGATGCATCTTCACTCCCAATGAGATGTCTACCATAGAAGATAGAGTTTCCAAAGCATCAGCGAACCGATTGTTTTCTCTCTGTAAGTGCGTGAATGTTGGCTTTTCAAACCTCAAAATCAAAATATCCCGGGCCTGATGGTAAACCTTCATTTTCTATTTTTTGACTTTCCAGTCTTCGTTTGCTTAAGAAATAACCAAGGTCGACTCTCCGATGACATCCAACTTTATTGCCCCTTGTTCAAGGGCAGCTTCCAGACTAGCAATACATGCCTCGTATTTTGCTTCGTTCTTAGACACTTTGAACTGAAGTTTGAAGGGTAAGGGTATATGGGAATCATTAGGTGCTATCAGCAACACACCTATCCCGTAACCTTACTGATTAGACGCTCCGTCAAAGTACATCAGACATGTTTCCTCTTCTACATACAGAATGTCTTCATCTGGGAATAAGTAGTCCACTGCCTCATCTCCTTCTATCGGGTGGTCTGCTAGGAATTCCACTACAACTCTCCCTTTAACGAACTTGTGCGTAACATACTTGAGATTAAATTCAGAGAGAAGAAGCAGCCAACAGGCTAGCCTACCTCTAAGTGTCGGTTTCTCAAAGAGCTATTTGATGGGATCTAACCTCGAAATCAAGATTGCAGAGTGAGCTAACAAGTAGTGCCTTAACTTCCTGGTAGCCCATACTAAGGCTAAGCTAGCTTTCTCCAAGGAAGTATAACGGGTCTCATAGTCTAGCATCTTCTTGCTCAAGTAGTAGATGGCTTTGTCCACCCTATCTTCAAATTCCTAAGCGAGCATGCAACCCATGGTCGTATCTATTACTGATAAGTACAGAATCAATGGCTTCTCCAGCTCCGATGGTGACAATAAAAATGGATTATGGAGGTACTGCTTGACATGTTCAAAGGAAAACTGACATCAATCGTCCCAACGAAACTTCTTCCCTCTCTTTAGGAGACCAAATAGTGGTACACAAGTCAAAGTTAGTTTTGAAATAAACCTCTTATGAATTTCACTTTACGCAGAAAGCCGCACACCTCCTTTTCAGTCCTTGGTGGTGGCATTTTTAAGATAGCCTTGATTTTGGAAGGATCTACTTCAATTCCCCTCTATGTGATCAGAAATCCCAGCATTTTTCCTGTCATTACCTGAAGGTACACTTCTGTGGGTTCAACCTCAATCTGTATTCCCTGGTTCGTTGAAAGAACTTTTCTAGTATGGTGTAGTGGCCTTCTTACTCTTTGAACTCAACAATCATGTCATCCACGTACACCTCAACCTCTTTGTGGATCATGTCATGTAGAATGGTGGTCACAGCCCTCTGATAGGTAGCCCCATCATTTTTTAACCCGAGAGGCATGACTTGGTAATAGTAGGTCCCCCACGGTGTGGTGAATGCGGTCTTTTCTTTATCCCTGGGTGCCATCAAAATCTAGTTATACCCCAAAAAACCCATCCATAAACGATAGCAAAGCATGGCCCATAGTGAAGTCTACTAACTTATCAATACACGACAGTAGAAAGTCATCCTTCAGAATGGCTTTGTTCAAATCTCGAAAGTCGACACTAACTTAGATTCTGCCATCCTTCTTCAGCACTGGGATGATATTGGCCAACAAGGTCTTATACTCAAATACTAACAAGAATCCTACATCAATCTGCTAGGTGACCTCTTTCTTAATTTTCAGTGCCCAATCTGGACAAATTCTACGCACCTTCTACTCGACTAGTCAGGGATCGGGATTGAGAGGGATCCGGTGCTGTACAATCTTAGGGTTGATTCTAGGCATTTCTTCATAGGACCACACAAAAACATCTTTCAAATTTTTTAATAAAGTGATTAAATGCTCGCATTCCCCGAAAGACAACGTGGACCCGATTTGGATCAAGCGTAGATCCTTCTTAATACCCACATTAATGGCAATGATTTCATCAAAACAAGGCTTAGCATGCCTCTCCTCCTCTCGATTAATCAAGTTTTTCAAGGCCAAAAGAATTTCTTTCTGTTCATTTTTATTAAAATTTTGAAAATCTTGGTCAATGCAATAAATCAACAGCACAGAGAAGGGCTCAGAATCTATAACGTTTTCATTTAAAAGTTTCGGCTCCACGGTTATAACTGACTCAAAAGAAAAAGAAAAAGAAAAAGAGGAACTAGACAAGACCATGGCATCCTGGTTACCACCCAAGGGAATGCCAGACTTAGACTCCCTAGAGTGACTTAAATCAGATTCCAACTTCACAGACTCGGTGTAATCAGATTCTGGCTCATCACCTAATTTAGAACTAGAAAGAAAGCCTTCATCCAGCAGCCAAGTAAGACATGTTGCCCTCGATACATCCAAAATTCTAGTGGTTAGGTCCACCCCTAGTTCTTCTCCAATTATGGAGACAATAAAGTTATCCCTTAAGTTCTCCAAGTTAGTCGCAGGATCTATAAGGAGATTGGCCAGTGTTCCCCCTACTTTAACCTTGTTGTTGTCTGAGTCCTCTTCCATGCTCTGGTTAGCTTTGATGCTTGGCTTAGCCCCTTCGTCATCACTGTTCTGCAGTTGTAGATCAAAAAAGATCTCGAATCCATGGATGTGTTTTTTTGAGGAGTTTATCCAAGGCTCAGGGGGGCCACAAAAAGGGAAATCCTCTCCCTCTCAAACAAAACGGCCATTCAACGTCCTCTAGATTGGCCTGTAGAGGAGCTCATAATGCTTTTCAACTCTCTTGGCCTTGGCTCTACCCCTTATCTCTTCCCCATTTCTTAACAAGTCCTTTTTGGCGGGTACATAACCCAATCCAAAAGGCATGGGGGTTGTGTGGCACCTCTGCTAGTGCTGCAACACCTTTCCGCCCACTCTTTCCAAGCCTCATTCCTAGAATATACCACAGTTTGTTCATGAAGTAAATGGGCTGGGCACTGACGTACATGCCTTCGTTTATGACCAAAATTGTTTGTACTACCCGGGCTTCTGCCACAGTGAATCCCGAGAGGAATGCATCCTCATCGCCATGGTTGATCTCTAGCACTGGTATAGTCACCTCTAGAGGTCGATGAATGGATGAGTTTCCAAAACAGTTGTTACCCCTCCCTCACGAGGATACTTCAATATCTGATGGAGGGTAGAGGAGACTGCCGTCACGTGATGTAACTAAGGCCTCCCTGATAGCAGATTAAAGATTGCCGTCACATCCAAGATGTGGAACTTGATCTCTTGTTCTGATAGGCCCACCTAGACTCGCGCTTTCACGGTTCGCAAGACCTCTTGGCTTGTGTTATCATATGCCTGGATCACCTAGGCTGTGGAACCAAAGTTTGTCAATTTAAGGCCAACTGCGTAGGCAATACGGGACAGACAGACATTAATGGAAGAACCGCTATCAATCAACACCACCAATACCCACTTCTCCCTACATTCCATAGATATGTATAACAGCTTGTTGTGAGTGGAGCCTTCCAGGGGCAGCTCTTTGTTAGAGAAAGTGAGAATTGGCTTGGCACCACTTGGAAAGACCAGGTCCACAAGTTACTCGGGCATTGTAATAACCTGACCCTCTTACATGCTTTAAGCCTTTAATTATATGTGTGATTATAGGCCTGGTGAAATTCCATGTGAAATTGTGTTTAATTATGTGAATTATATGATTATCAAATTATGTCTATTGGTTATGAGAAAATCTGTTGAAATTACGACCTTTGGACTGTAAATTGAAAGCCACAAAGGTGCGATAAACTAAAATTGACTTTATAGTTATGATTAGCATGATTTTTAGAACATAATATGAAGCTTTGTAAAAAAATTTTTCATAATGAATTAATTGATTTAATTTAGGCTCAAGTCTTAATTAAACTGGCTTAGGCTCATAACTTACGATTTGCTAGATATAAGAGTCACTTATATGAGCCTTAGGTGACTTAGTCTCAACAAAGCCCTAAAAACATCTCCTGGGAGAGTTTTATAGAAAAGAAAGGAGAAAAATGAGAGAAAGGAAGAGAAGATCAACCAAGAGCTTGTAGATTGAGGATTTTGGAAGCGGATTTAAAGAATAGAATTCAAGGTATGTGTAAATCACCTAACTACTCTAAAACTCTCTTCAATTTCTTAGCATCAAGCTTTAAAAATTAAGTTTTCCACTTATCTAACTTAGGGTTTTGAAATAATCATCTTGCTTGAGTGAATATCCATGGATGTCATAAAAATTCATTGTTTTTATTTGATTTGAGAGTTGATTCTTGTATTTTAAGTTGTCTTGAGTTAGTTTGAGAAGAATAACCTCTTAAATCTTAGTTTTTGCATGCTTTGAGCTCATATATGTATATATGTTTGTATCTATTTTTGATTAACCATGAAAAGATGAAGGAATGGAAGAAAATGTGATCATTTGAGTTGTATAGGTTCCACTAAAATGAGTTATCATCTATTTAAGTTTTGGATTTATGTTTATTATGTTCATATGTTATGATATTGAAGGGAAAATTACTTGTATTCCACCATAGAAATGTATTTGGAAAATTATATTTTTAATAAATTTCGGACTGCTCAAACAAAGCCTAGGACTGCACATGTGGGGCCCATAGCTGCATGTGCGAGATGCACAGTCGCATATACATGGTTTACAGCCGCTCGTTGTGGGCACCCCATTTTTGACCGTCCTCAAGACTTGGACGTCACCGTTGAAACACTCAGTGATTATCCATGTTTGTGTTCGTTTGGAGTTCCCGGAGTTCTCGGCTACGCGCCTTGCCTCAGGACCTCCGAACTCGACCGTTTTGTGTTTGGTTTTGCACCAGACACTTGTGTTTTGCCTCGGAGGGGCAGGGAATGCCTTGGGAGGCATCCCCACACACCACCGGCAGTGGCTAGAGGCCACCGGCTGGTTGTTGTTGCTATCGGCACTTTATTGTGCCGACCGGCACTCTTTTGTGCCGACCGGCACTAAGTTTTGTCAAAATGACACTCTTTGCCGGCCGGACACTGTGCAGTTGCTTTATGAGATATTTTCAGACAGCTGTATGGTTTTGGTTCCCCTCCATACACGTGTATGGAGGGATGACCCTCTTGGTTAGTTTAGCTTGTAAGCATTGCAAGCTTTGCTTGCTTATAAGAGGAGCTCTCCTCTTCTAGGTTGAAAGGTTAGAGAATTTTGACATTCTTAGATGCTGTGCCTCGGTTTTTAGGGTTAGGATAGATACACATCCTATATCTCTTTTTCCTTTGTGTTCTAGGTGCATTTGTTCATACTTTTGCACCTAAACACCTAATCTTTCACCTTTCCTTGGTGCTCTCAAAGATCAGAGCCTACTCTTGAAGTTCTTGACTGGTTTTGAGTCCAAAGAAGCCACAACATCAAACTTTGTGAAGAGGTCTACAAGGGTGAGACACTAGTCCTCTTTTTCCCCATTCTTGCACTCCATTTCTACTTGCTTTAGAACTATTTTTGTGATTAGTATTTAACACATAAAAGTTTTGATTTTTCACCTTCTTTATTGTTTATCAAGAGTGCTTGGTGGTTTGGGAAGGTTTGACCACCCTTAGGCCTTGAAAAGGCATCTTTTTGTGCTATTTTGTGAGAGATCCGAGACTTTGGTGCTTGGACCTCTCCACCAATGAAATCTTGAGGGATTTTAGTGGTGGAGATGGCGCCTTAAAGTCCCAAGAAGGAGAGGGCCATCCCCTCTCCTTGATGTCCTTGAAAAGGGCAAGTTTTGGCCTCCCATGGGAGCACCATGTTTGGTTGTTTGTTGATCATGTCTAGGCTATTTTTCATGCTTATTATGCCATGATTTAACTCTGTTTTAAGTTGGTTTAGGTCCCTTATGCATGCTTAGCATAGTTGCCTTGTAATGCCTTACGATCCTCTAACATGCCTTAGGTTGTGTGCCTTAGCTTCTAGTATGTTTTAGGCTTGCTTTTGTGAAGTTTTTGTGCTTATATTGCCATGTTTTAGGTCTGTCCTAGGTTGTTTGGGTTGATCTTGGCATGCATTATATAGCCTCTTTGCATTTGGCTTGTTGGCCTTAAGAACATGAATGTGTAACATGCCTTGCTTGCTTCATTTTCAATGGTTTGGAACCACCTAGCATGGTATTTCAGTCCCTTTGGTGTGCTTGTATGCTTTCCTTAGTTGCCTATTTGATGCTTTGGAAGCTTGTGCCTTATGCCTCATGTCTTAGCATTTGTGCATGCCTTCCTAGTTGAGCCATTTAGATGCCATCTAGGTGGTCCTTTGGGCTTAGTTTTATGTGTTAAAACTCTGATTTTAGTTGCTTAAGTATTGCCATGTGTGGTTGTACTAAGTGTGGTTCAAAGCCTCATTGGCTTGCCTTAATGCTTGGACCATTTGTATGCCTCGCTTGGCTTGCTTTGTTAATTGGTTTGGCACCATGTTTTGCATGATTTTCAGAGCTTTACAATGCATGCTCATTGTCCATGTTTGGTCTCTTTAAGTGTGCTTGAGAGTTGCCATGTTTGTGCCTAAGTGTTGGACCACAATTGCATGCATGTGTGTGTGCATTCTAGCCTTCATTTTTGGGCATTTTGGCCACTGATTTTAGGCCTATTTGAGTTGCCTAATTCATGTGTAAGTCCCCCTTTCATTGGTTCGCATGCTTGTCTTGAATGCTTGCTTGAATCCTTTGCATAAGTATGTTGCATAGTCCATGTTGCATGCTAGATAACATGCTTAGAGTTGCATTGCATAAGCATGCATGCTTGGCCTCTTGAGAGGAAAATGATAGAGGTTTGGCACCCTTTTGTGTTTATTTGGTTTGCATGCATTTGAAAGTGAAGTTGCATGCTTGGTTCTTCGGGCCATCATTCATGGAAATGCGCGATTGGTGGTCCGGGAATCGAGGCACATGCTCCTTTGAGTCGCAAAAATGATAAGGGGTGTGTTTAGTGCATAAATACCTTGAATCACATTGCCATGCATGTTGTTGTCCTCTGCTGCTGTGAGTTGCAGGTTCTGCAGGCATTCAGTGCCAGCCGGCAGTATTTAGTGCCAACCGGCAGTCAATCTTCAGCCGATAGCTTCATTTTGTGCCGGTGGCCTCCTCCTTCAGCCGGTGGTGTTCTACCCCAGCCGGTGGTGATCCCCAGTGCCCTGAGAGGCACTCCTGGGACTTTGGCAGTCTTCAGAGGAGGATAGCAGGGAAAACAGAGGCAATCCGTGCATGGCAGTGTGGTTCCGAGCCAGTCCCGAGCGTGCGTCGCATCCGGCCCTCATCCCGAGGCGGTTTACTGCTATAATTAGATTAATTAATTTATTTAATTAATTTAGTGAATTTGTAATATTTTAATTAGCTTGCGTAGTTAATTAATTTGTATATTCTTTCGGTCCCTCTGAGTGGGGGCAAACTTGTAATAAGTGTGTGTGAGTGGGTGTATGTCTTCCAATCCCCACTTCTTTCTTCCCTTTTATTTACCCGCTTACGTTGGTAGATTAGGGCACGTCTATTTTAGCATACCTTATGCAATGCATGCGTGCATTCATGCATTTGTCTACATGCACCGGGCTCGGTACATCATACAAACTGCATAAGTATTGTTAATTCCAAATTGAATACGTGCATTGAATGAATGCATTTCACATGCCATTTTAGGGTTAGCCGAGCCTGCTCTAGATCGCATCTATGCGTGTGTTGCATTAGTCACTTAACATGAACTAGGTCATGCATGTTTGCTAACCGGGTTATTATTTTTGGCACGGAGTACGATGTAAGGTTTTATGCTTTAGCATATCGCATGTGTGTGAATGTTAACATAACAGCATGCTTGCCATGCGGCTAAATGCTTATGTGATATTACTGTTTGAATGCCTGTGGGTGGAGGTTGGATTGTGTGAGTTGGAACAACTCATTGAAATCCGTATTTTAGCCCACTTGCGAGTAGCAAAAACCAACCCGTTTTTCGAGACAAAACGGATATGCAATGTTTATTTCCAAATTAGGCAATCTAGTCTATACTTTTGTGTTGTGCGCATCACATAGTAATTCTAGGCTAATAACCAGAATAAGAACGCATAAAGTTTTTAAAAACGGATATCATGGTTAGTAGAGGCCGGTCTTCGGACCGGGCGAGAGGGGGTGCTCATAGCTGACCTTCCCCAATTGTACCCAAGCTCCCGAGCCAAGTCAACTTTGGTGATGACGGACACGCGTGGCCTTGACACAGTCGTGGTTTCCTAAATTCCCATTTTAAAAAATATTTAGGTGGCGACTCAGATCCGCAAAGCAGTCCATGTTTGGCACTTCTTTCAAAAAATTGTTTTCTCAAAACGATTTGCCAGAGTTGGACTCTTTGGTTCAGATTACGAACCGCAACAAACTAAAACGGAGAGTCCGAACTGTAGAGTGAGGCCATCGGGGCGCGTCTACAGTTTCTGGCGACTCTGCTGGGGATATTTAGAGGGCTTGACTCGAACTCGTGATGTCCTGTTTTGATTTCGCTTATGTGTTTCTTTGCATTGCATGTGCATTGGTGCGCCTAGGAACACAGTGTTTGCCATCTGCCATTCCTTACCGGAGGCTTGTCTTGTCAAGGCATGTCCATAAGGCTGACCGGTTGTGGGCTCTGACAGCATGGGAACACAAACCCCGATTTTACCGGGGCACCCTTTTTGACCATTCGACCTAGTGCATATTCGGAATCCATAGTGACCATTCCAAACTAGGACAGGTTGCTTACCCGATGCTAAGTTGTTTGAAACCACTGTGTGCGTAGTAAAACCCTAGCTCCTGACAAAATAGGACAGGGAAACCCTACCCCAATATAGGGGTGTTTTGGTACTCATTTAACTGCTATGTGCTTTAGGAGTGTGTCTCTGCAAGAAGGTACATATCAGTTTACAAGTTTGAGTATCCGGCCCGAGGCATCGATGACGATGTTGTTGAGAAAGGTTATATCTGCGGGTATCGATTCGATTGGGAACAGTGAGTTCTGGGAAACGAATCGAGAGTAGAGATCAGTTGTTTGACTACGTCTGTGTTTGACCTATTTTGGGCTGAAATGCTGTCCGTTTTTCCTTTCAGTTCAGAGAATTCAGAAAGTTGATACAACATAGTCAGTGTTTCCCCTTGCTGAGGCAGGACTAGGGATGACGCAGAGTTCAGAAGAGATAGTGGTTACGACAGCCACACTAGATCAAGGGATCATCCTACAGAGTGAGGCCGGTGTTGATATGCCGCATCCTCCTAGGTCGCCCGCTACACACCCAATCTGGGCCCCCCAATTCTATCAGGCTCGCGAGCCCACTACATTCGAGTTAATGGGGATGATAGGTGATCTCCAAAGATCTGTGGCAGATCTCGCTTACGGAATGTCAGCCTCGCCACCGGTTGCACCGTATCTTGGGAAGTTTGAACCCAGAGCCCCGCCATTGGACGGATTGTAATTGAGCTTAACTAGCCGGAGATGGCCTCCACCCACAATAGTGATGTACCAGTACCAACCCAAACCTCTCATCAGGCTGAGGCCGGAGGTAAAAATGTGGCAAAGGCAGATGCCGACCCCAAGGGACAACTGTTGTGGGCAGTCGAGGCTTTGAAAGCCGGGGGAATGAATAAGCGACAGATATCTGCAGTTGTGACAAAAGCTGTAGAGGATGCTTTTCCCACTCCACCTGAGGGTAGTTCAAGCCAGTCGGAAAATCGGGATAGGCCCCGTTATGTTGAAACAGTTTCTCTCACTCCCAACTCCGTACCCGGGAGGGATCAGAAATCCAAGCCCGCACCTGCCGATCCGTTCGCCAGTGCGTCTAGCAAGAGCACTCAGGCTTCAAAGTACCAGCCCCGGGGGCACAGGGCCTTTCATGCTCTCTACATGCCACTGTCTAGGGCGCTTCTCATTTTGGCTAAGAAGGGGCACCTTACACCTCTTGAGCCGCGACCTTTGCCGAAGAATCTCCCAGCAGGCCATGACGCTACACAGTACTATGCGTACCACCAGCAAACTGGCCACTCCACTGATAACTGCTTTCGCCTCCGCCATGAGGTGCAAGATCTGATTGACAACGAGGTTATCCTCCCACCCACCTCAGCTAAATCCATCACCACCCAGTTGTTGGATTTTGAGGACACCGATACTACGAGTATGTAGTTGGGATTCGACGCTGCTTGGCGCCTCGAAGTTTTTGATGTGATGCCCGCACGCATTTTTGAGCATCTGTGAATGCTAATTTTGTAAATTCTGGCTTGGGTTTCGAGTCAGTTTCTTGTTTCTTTTTGAGTATGTCTCATTATCGTGAGTCAGTCCTTTTTGCTTAAGGGCCTGTCTTGTTGTAACGAGTCAGTCCCTCTTTTGTATAGAATACTAGGTGGCTCTGGGGTTGTTGCCTCGAGCACCGTTTTGCTTTGTAATTACTTCTTTTTGCTTTCTTTTTGAGTCTGTCTCTGTTGTGGAGCCAGTTGCATCCGGGGAACCTGAATGAAACAGCTGCGGCTATCGTGTTTCCGTACTATTTGTGTTGGGCTAGTTTTGCAAGAGAATCTGAATGGGGTGACAGCGCATTTCACCTGCTCTTCTGTGCCCTGATAATTATTGCTTTGACCTAAGTTTTTCAAAAACCTTTTTGAACACTGCGGTGAAAACGAAGAGGAAGGAATTCCTCAAGATTTGCAAAACTTTGATCAAATCGAAAGAAAGAAAGGCATGGTAAGCCCTTAATGATTGAAATCATGCTTGTCGGTAGTCTTGAGAAGGACCCCGCCCGATCGGTGGTTCCACATTATCTTCGGCGCGAGCGATTCGTCGCCTTCTTAAAAACTTTCAAAAACAAAATGTTTTGCGCAGTCCTGCGAAGACCTGTGTGGAATCGCTCTCGAGATCACGCAGCTTAGGATCGCTCTCAGCCTCGAGACTCGACCCCTCATTTTTCAAACCCTGGACCAGCATCCAGAGTGTTCAATAGTCAGCCATCAATGCAAGGCCCGCGTGGCCAGACTCGAAGCAGTCCTCGAACAAGGGGCACCGAAATCAGAGCAAAAGATTAGACCTCACCAGAAGAAGCTCGTGAAGCAACCGTGATGGACTCTTCAAAAATCTTGCCTTGATCATTCTCAGGAACAGAGGCCACGATTTCAAAAACCATTTGGCATGGACTTGCTACACTTTTACCCTTGGAGAGGCTCGCTGGGCCGAAAACC
This sequence comes from Camellia lanceoleosa, assembly GCA_025200525.1. Taxonomy (NCBI): domain Eukaryota; kingdom Viridiplantae; phylum Streptophyta; class Magnoliopsida; order Ericales; family Theaceae; genus Camellia; species Camellia lanceoleosa. The sequence continues at coordinate 938,589 of JANUSC010000016.1, read as the reverse complement.
TGGAAGGGCAACCCAGGCAAAAGTTAGAGCAAAAAAAAAAAAAAAAAAAAAAGAGAAGAAAAATGCAAAAGAAAAGAAAAATACAAAAGAAAGTGAAAAAAAAAAATCAATCAAAAAAAAAATCAAAATGCAAAAAAGAAGAAAAAAAAAGAGAAGAAAAAGAAATGAAAAAAAGAGAGGGAAAAAAGAAAATGAAAAGAAGCTCGCAAGGTAGAAAACCCGCATTAGGCGCCTTGGCAAAAGTAAGAGCCTGAAAAAAAGTGAAGGTTAAAATACCCGAGTGTACCTTAACCGGAACTACGTAAGGCTTGATTCCCATGTTTGGGATACGTAGGCAACTTCATCCTGAAGTCCAGCCCCCAACGCTTTCATAGCGTCTCGATCCATGTAATGGTTTTGATTATATGTGCCTCCTCCGAATCCGATGTCTCGGTTGCAACAACTGGAGCTACGTGATCAACTTCCTGTTGAAGTCCAGACACCAACGCCTTCAAGGTGACTGTGTCCATATATTGTTTGTGGTCGTCTCCGTCCTCTCCGTGCCAGAGAGCCCGGACGCAATCAATCATCAACGAGCATGCCGCGGCATTATCCCAAACAAGGGGCAACTTTCCGTTGCCATCCGTCGCTGTAAGTTGCCATGCAAACCAGGAGCAACTTTCCATTGCCATGCGTCCCTTCATGCAAGGGGCAATTTTCCAAAATTGCCTCCGATCCGAGGTTGCGTGTCTCGAGGGTAGGTTCCGTGCTTGTCGAGCATTGACCGTTTGCAAAAATAGTTTTTGAAAATTTTTACTGAGGTTGACTATTTTCTCAAAAACTACTTCATTTTCCAAAATTGGACCATGTTTGGACCCAAAAAGGAAAACTTTCAGTGCTCATAGCCTGACTTGCGTGATTTTCAAATAAAAAATTGAACAAGCATGTTAATCTGACGATCATTTTGATCAAAACTGTTTTAAGAAAGAAAACGAAAAAAATGGCCGAGGTAATGAACTAGGGGCACAGTTGAGCCAGGTGTTCTGTCCCCCCCCCTCATCGTCAACGCGTTTGCCAGAAAGGCATTTTATCCATCAGAATAAATAGCCGCGAGCTAGCTGTATTCGGCATGAATCCGCCGCTTCCTATTCATCTATCAATCACCCTGGGGAGGGATGAAAAATGAGAGAATAAAGAATAGAGAGGTGTAAGTCGAGAGAAAAGTGAGCAAGAGGGTTTTTGTGAGAGAAGCCGAGCTTGAGGGCCGAGTGACGTAAGAATCACACAAATCAGAAAGGGTGGGAAACATGCCTGGAGGAATTGGCTCCTCGAGGTCTTTTGTTTTCTTCAAACACGTCCGTATGTCGTGTCTTTTGATTCGTCGGTCTCAACTTAGTTTTGAGTCTTTTCCGTGTGTATCTCGTTGTGTTTAGGTCGTGCGCCTTTGTTTTCTTTGCTTGAGTCCTTCCCGCTGTGTTCAGTTATAGGCTCGATACCCCGGTTGTGAAACCCTTTTTCTGAAGTCAATCGTTTGTGCTCGGAATGCTGTGCCATTCTCTACATCTATGTGAGGCAGGAGAAGAAAAGGAAATTTGGGGCATCCCAATGCGTTTCAACTTCAACCGTCTCAGTTTTGTGGTCCGTCTTGTCAGATTGGGCTGTTTGTTCAAAGTTTGTCGTGCGCAGAATGGACCGGATATTGTACTATGAGCTGTGCGCAGATTAATCCCCAGCAGAATGTGGGCTATTTGTTCAGTTTGAGCAGTGATTTGTATGAGTTGTTTGCTGTTAGTTGGTTGGTTATCCGATTATTACAGTGCAAATGCTCCATTTTCAAAACAACAAATCATTTTCATTTACTATGATGCAATGCGGTGCAAAGTTCGAGGTATGTAAATAAAACACTTTTCAGATAAAAGTTTGTTTCATATCATCGTCTTTTCAAGTACAAAGTTTTGGGAACAAAAATCTGCCTGTGGCAGTACAAAGTACTCTATCTACTAAAAAGAGAAAAGTACAAGGAAAGGAAAGGAAGAAAAGCAACAAAAATCATCAGCAGCAACATCCTCATGCCTGAGGATCTGTCCTAGCCCTCTTCCTGGGCAGAAGCCCAGGAGCATCGTCAGAGGTATCGCTGTCTGAGCCCGAGCTCGAGCTGTCCCCGGCCTCCTCCTCAGATCCACCTCCGACTCGCCATCACCTGGAACTGGTGCTCGCGAGCTACTCCCGACATGAGCGTCTCCCTGCAGTGCGGGGAATATCACCGCCATCCCAAGTAGAAAGGGAGGCCCATGAGCGCCACCTTTGGAGGAATCGGGAAGGAGGTGAAAATACAAAGGCAAATACATCGAGCGTGACGGTGAATCGTGTAGAATGCGATATATGAATCTGGTGTATGAATCTGGAAAGCCGTTTATCGTGTTTTATGCATCAGTGTATGGAACAATGTATGGTTTGAGACTGCGGTCAGAAGAACATCTGGGAAGGCTAGAGGCCAAGACATTGAGGGTCATTGCGGCATCCCCATCGAGGAGGCATTGACTCCGCATTGTCGCGTGTACTCCGAGGACGCCTGCAAAAGTATCAGATGCATCAGTATTCTGTGGAATATCAAATAAGCTGAAATGAATGACAATGCAAGATGCAAAATGAAGTAATACGTACCGGGGGTAAGTCGGGAATACCGGCTAACTCGTGACCAGCCGGGGGAGGAGCGAAGGGGATCTGGTAGGTCTCCCCACCCTGCCCCCTGTACGTCAGCATAGTGGGCAGAGCAGGCCAACCGGTCCCTCGTCCCCTCTGCACTCCGCCCCTGCCTCGGACTCGGGCTCTCCTCGATGCTCCTGCTCCTGCCTCTGCCCGAGCCGCCGGCGCCGCAGGTCTCTCCCCCTCAGCTCGGGAGCCGCCGCTCAGAGGCCGCATGATGAAGGTCCGGACGTACTCTGAGTAGTCGCCCTCGCCCCTGTAGCCCTCCTCGTCCCAGCCGAGGGTGTAATCCGCCACCTGCTGGTAAGAGAACCTTTCGGTATCCCTCATGTGCTCAAGAGGGTGAACTGGGACTATATGCTCTGGTAACCCGAGGGTCTGGCGCAGAAAATGCTCACCCAGGTACCAAGCCCGACAGACTGGGCCCTCCAGAAGAATGTGGTAGCAAGAGGTCTCCTCAGCATCGGCGAACCGATCCCGGATCCCCGCTGGCACTGTAGCCTACGGCCGCCAGGTGATCTGAAATTGAAATGCAGTTGGTTATCTATTGCTATTTGAAACATACAGCGGGAAAGTGAAGCTTAAATAAACTGCAAGTAAAACATACCTCGGCAGAGGTGACAGTGTCGAAGAATCGGCGGAAAAAGCTGAATGTATCCCGGGGCCTCCGGGTGCATCGCCCGTCATAGCGGCGGGAGAACGGGATGACTAGGGGAGTCTCCGTCTCCGGCGCTGGCTCCAGCCTGGGAAAGTAGGCATATACCCACAACTGCAAAACAGATGTCAGTATAACCATCAGATAAAGCAGAATACAGTGTAAAGCAGAAATAACAGAGCTGTGTGTTGTGTAGTGTATTTTGCAGAGTGTACAGTGTGAACAATGTACAGTCAGTGTAAAGCAGAAATAACAGAGCCGCGTGTTGTGTAGTGTATTTTGCAGAGTATACGAGTGTCGGTGAGCGATGTGAAACGATGTAGTATGTGTGCGTGCGTGTATAGTATCTGAAATGTAGGCGAAATGTAAGAGAAGAAGACATACCTCCCAAGCTACCAAGAGCCCGAGAAACAGCTGTCGCTTGCCATGAGGCCGAGCTCATATACCCATAAGGGTGGCCAGGCACCACCAGTCGAATCAAGATCTGCGGACGTCGACCGGCCGAAGCGAGAAGAACAGAGTGTTGGTCGGCGAACAAAGTAGTCCCCAGCAGGAACATGAGAAAGTCGCAGCGTCTTGCTCCACGGCCGCCTGCATCGGGCTCCCCACCCAGGTTGAAACCTGAATCGCACCTCGAACGGGAATACTCGACAAGCACACGCGCTGGCGGTGCCTCGCCAAGCAAGTAGACCTGAGCCCCGGTCCACTCAGCCATATCTGTGTTGAAGGGGATCGGATCACCCCCTACCCCAATGCCGGTGAGCATCGAGAAATCATAAGGGGTCATCGTCATGTCCCCTGCCACCGAGAGATGGAATGAATCGGTGGTGTCCCACCACCTCTCTTCCAGAGCGACAAGGAGAGGTCTGTAGGCGGAGAGTCTGGAAAGTCCCCTGCAGAAGGCGCCAAAGCCGGCCTGGTCCACAATGCTGCAAACTGCATCGGGTAGCTCGACATACCACTCGCGAGCGACGGTATTCCCATACCCTCGGATGGTATGGGAGTCTCCCTATTTTCAAAAAAATAGTTGCGAAGCAATATAAAATGTACAGTTTCGAAGAAACAGTTAAAGTCAGTACAAATCTAGCATGCGTGCAAGTCTTTCAGATTCAAACAGAAACCGGGTACCGGTGTGCTTACAGTAAACTACAGCGCGCGATGCGTCAGTGTGTTTTGAGTGGTTCAGTATAAACTTGTTGCGCGCGTGCATGTTTTTCAGATGCAAGCAGATATCAGGTTTCAGTGTACCAGTAGGTAGACAACGGCCTGTGATGTGTCAGTGCTCCCATGGGGGTCAGTATAAACATAGCATGTGTGCGTGTTTTTCAAAGATCAAACAGATGTCGGGTGCCGTGTTTCAGTGAATTACAATGTATGATGTGTCAACATGTTTGTATGGTTCGATGCAAATGTAGCACGCGTGCAAGTTTTCAGAGTGAAACAGGTGCCGGGCATCGGTGAGTTTGCGGTAAAGTGCAATGTGTGCCGTGTGCTTGGGTGATTCAGGCTAGTGCAATGTGTGTGCATGTGTGTCGATCCTAAGCATATATCAGTTGTGAAGTTGTCCACAATCAACTACAGTGCACAGTGTATCAGGATTAAGCAGTTAAAGAACGAAAACAACTATGGCAGTTAACAGTTCTACATTGCAGAAAATAAAACAAAGACGAGAACGTTACCTCGGAAGCGCCGAAGGATAAGTGGGAGGGCTCAGCGTAAAGGCCGGGTCGAGCCTGTCAAAGCCATGAGTGGCGAGTCCATCTGGCGGTATACGTGAATCATGCGGCGGTAGGTCGCCGGGTCGAACGGGTGCTCACTCAATGGGAAAAGCTCAACCCCGGGATCCATCTTGTGATCCGGGGGAGTCCCGACATGTGGAACGTCGTCAGCCATGGCAATGGTAGGGGAAAAGTAGCCGGAAAAGGAAAATCGGGTCGGAATGTGAAAGGTCAACCGAGAAAGTCAACCCCGAGCGAGCCGAAAATGGCCGGAAAGGCCGGAAGATGAAAATACACGAAAACGAAGAGGGAATCGAGGGGAACAAGTCCCGAAAAGGCGAAAACTGAGAAAGAGACTCTGAAACGGAATTTCAAAACGGGCTTAGAACGCGAAGAAAACGAGGAATCGGGAAGAGGAAATCGCTCTAGAGAGGGAGAGAGAGTTTTTCGGCGGTAGCAAAGTGATTAGAATAGGGTTTCAAGCCCTATTTTAAAAGACTCGTGGTGAATTGCCGAATCTGCCCCCGATCAGGCATTTTCTGCCGGTCGGCACTATTTTGTGCTGGTCGGCACAATATTGTGCCGGTGGAATGTTTTTGTAGCTGGTGGCCAGCCGATGACCACCTAGCCCAGCCGGTGATGTTCCCAAGGCCTTGTTTAGGCCAAGAGAGTGGTTTTGGGTCTTCATAGCTCAAGAAAGTGCAAGAAAGTGCATCCCCGACGCTCAACCGACCTCCGTTTTGACCTCGGACAGTGTCTTCTGTGTGTGGCACTCAAATTCATGCGATAACTGTATCCTTTTGTATCCTTTTGTCTTTCATAAGATTTAAAAGTTGCCCCGTGTGTGTTGCACGCATTCATCACACTGCCCGGTGCGTCGCATCGTGCCTTCTTGCACGTCCCTTGTGACTTGCCGTGTTTTGTAGTTAATTTTCCATCCAATGAGGTATGCGTGCCCCATATGCATCATCTTACATTCCGTGAGGTATGCGTGCCTCATGAGCATTTCATTTTACAACCCAGGGTCCGGCGGGACAAAAAACACGCCCGGTCTAGGAGACCTTAAATCCTCGGGAGGTGCAAGACCTTCGGTGCATCTAGATGCGCACCTTATTGCATTTGGCATGTATCTCAAAATCCGCGCGTAGGCGCGCATTTCAAAAAACATTTTGCATCATCTCCATTCACAAACAACAAAAATGCATTGTCATGCATACACTTTAGCCGGTCTAGGAGGCCTTAAATCCTTGGAGGGTGCAAGACCTTCGGTACGTTGACGAATACCGTTCATTGCATTTAGCATGCATCTCGTGTTGTAAGTCTCGGTCCGGCGGGACCAAAAACACGCGCGGTCTGGCGAGACCCTAAAACCGCTTGATTGCATTGTCATGCATTTTTATTACATGCATTGTCATGCATACACTTTCACGCCGGTCCAGGAGACCTTAAATCCTCGGGAGGTGCGAGACCTCCGGTGCATTGAAGTGCACCTCATTGCATTTTAACATTTTCATGCATCTCATTGTAAATATCGCATTGTCATGCGTCATCGTAGGTAGCGCATATGTCATGCATTTCAAAAAAAAAAAAAAAACATCATCATGCATCATTTGCATTTGAAAAAAAAACACAAAAACAAAACATCATCATGCATCATTTGTATTTCAAAAAAAAAAAACAAAAAAAAAAAAAACCACATGCATTGTCATGCATACATTTTGCATTCCGGTCTAGGAGACCTTAAATCTTCTGAAGGTGCAATTCCTTCGGTGTTTGTCGTGCCCGAACGACTTCCTTGCTTGCAGTGAGTTCCTAGGAGACCAACGGGGACGGTGGAAACTAGAGTTTGAACGGCTCATGCCTAGAACGCAAAGGTTCGGGATTTTCGAGACTAAAGTCTGGTTTAAATACCCAGGGGGTGTACCCTCGGCTTGAAACCTGTATGGAAGCCCCATAGGTTGAGGTAGTGTGTATATGCCTCAATTCTGGATACTGAACCAACCTAGTATACCATCCCGCTGGAAGAATAGGGAAAATTGCAATCATGATCATTGCATCATCTGCATTGTAATGCATTCCATCCATTTCATTATAGATATTGCATTGTAGGTTGCATGCATCCACTACATTGCCCCCATCTATGGCTTGCGCCTTTCCTTGTCAAGCTTGGTCTGGTATGTGCCTATACTTTTCACGTCAAAGCACAGTTCTGCATGTGTATCGCGCCTACTCCACACTGGTATGTTGGTTTGAGGTTGCGGCACCTTTTCGGTGTTAGACATGGCTTGTATGCGTGCATGCCTTTCCTAGGCAAGATTTGGTCTGGCCTGCATGCCATATCCATTGTATCCATTTCATTGCATGCATTTCATTGCATCACCTTCCATCTATGGCTTGCGCCTTTCCTTGTTGAGCTTGGTCTGGTATGTACCTATACTTTTCATGTCAAAGCACAGTTCTGCATGTGTATCGCGCCTATTCCATGCTGGTATGTTGGTTTGAGGTTGCGGCACCTTTTTGGTGTTAGACATGGCTTGTATGCGTGCATGCCTTTCCTAGGCGAGATACGGTTTGGCCCGCGCGCCATATCCATTGTACATATTACATTGTAGTGTAATCGTTGCATCCTGCATTAGGATCATTGTCTACTCCCCAGCGGATCGTTTCCCCACTTATGTCATTCCACCCAATACTTGTTCTTGCGTCCGTCTACATTACTCATAGTTCGGCATGTGTATCGCGCCTACTCCACGCTGGTATGTTGGTTTGAGGTTGCGGCACCCTTTCTATGGTAGACGGACTTGTTACTTCCATCAATCTATTTGACATTTGTGTGGTCCTGAACCGCTCGTGATTGGATCATGATTCAATTGCTTTTCAATTGCATTGCATATTATTTGCATTGTTTATGTTTGTTTTGTAGTTTTGTATATCATTTGCATTACATTTAGATTCAATTGCATATCATTGCACTGTCTAGTGCACTTCATTGCATTGTCATGCATGTTGCTAACAATATCATACCTGTTAAGTTTGTTTTCTTTTTAGGCACGATATTGTATGTATGGTTCATTTGAAGCTGGCGCGACCAGACGAACCAGACAGGTATTGTATCCTCCGAGTGAGACGTATCGAGAATTGCATAATTCTCTTACATCCTTTCTACATTGTGTTGTAGTCTGGAGTATTCTAGCTTAAAACTGTTGCATGCGTGCTCTGTTACAGTATTCTTTGCATGATCATAAGTCATTTTCAGATGCATTTTGCCCCTCCCTTCGGGCGCATATCTTGCTTATCGTGCATGTTTGTCTAAGTCTTCGGCCTTGTCAAAAATGGGTCGTCTCTGGGCTTTGACATTCACTCCTGTCATTGTTATGACATCGAGTTACGTCAAGAGGGCAATCAGACACACCCCATTTTTGACCATCCTCAAGACTTGGACGTCACCGTTGGAACACTCAGTGATTATCCATGTTTGTGTTCGTTTGGAGTTCCCGGAGTTCTCGGCTACGCGCCATGCCTCAGGACCTCCGAACTCGACCGTTTTGTGTTTGGTTTTGCACCAGACACTTGTGTTTTGCCTCGGAGGGGCAGGGAATGCCTTGGGAGGCATCCCCACACACCACCGGTAGTGGCTAGAGGCCACCGGCTGGTTGTTGTTGCTATCGGCACTTTATTGTGCCGACCGGCACTCTTTTGTGCCGACCGGCACTAAGTTTTGTCAAAATGACACTCTTTGCATGCCGGACACTGTGTAGTTGCTTTATGAGATATTTTCAGACAGCTGTATGGTTTTGGTTCCCCTCCAAACACGTGTATGGAGGGATGACCCTCTTGGTTAGCGTAGCTTGTAAGCATTGCAAGCTTTGCTTGCTTATAAGAGGAGCTCTCCTCTTCTAGGTTGAAAGGTTAGAGAATTTTGACATTCTTAGACAGACCAAGCTCTGGTTTTTAGGGTTAGGATAGATACACATCCTATATCTCTTTTTCCTTTGTGTTCTAGGTGCATTTGTTCATACTTTTGCACCTAAACACCTAGTCTTTCACCTTTCCTTGGTGCTCTCAAAGATCAGAGCCTACTCTTGAAGTTCTTGACTGGTTTTGAGTCCAAATAAGCCACAACATCAAACTTTGTGAAGAGGTCTACAAGGGTGAGACACTAGTCCTCTTTTTCCCCATTCTTGTACTCCATTTCTACTTGCTTTAGAACTGTTTTTGTGATTAGTATTTAACACATAAAAGTTTTGATTTTTCACCTTCTTTATTGTTTATCAAGAGTGCTTGGTGGTTTGGGAAGGTTTGACCACCCTTAGGCCTTGAAAAGGCCTCTTTTTGTGCTATTTTGTGAGAGATCCGAAACTTTGGTGCTTGGACCTCTCCACCACTGAAATCTTGAGGGATTTCAGTGGTGGAGCTGGTGCCTTAAAGTCCCAAGAAGGAGAGGACCATCCCCTCTCCTTGATGTCCTTGAAAAGGGCAAGTTTTGGCCTCCCAATGGAGCACCATGTTTGGTTGTTTGTTGATCATGTCTAGGCTATTTTTCATGCTTATTATGCCATGATTTAACTCTGTTTTAAGTTGGTTTAGGTCCCTTATGCATGCTTAGCATAGTTTCCTTGTAATGCCTTACGATCCTCTAACATGCCTTAGGTTGTGTGCCTTAGCTTCTAGCATGTTTTAGGCTTGCTTTTGTGAAGTTTTTGTGCTTATATTGCCATGTTTTAGGTCTGTCCTAGGTTGTTTGGGTTGATCTTGGCATGCATTATATAGCCTCTTTGCATTTGGCTTGTTGGCCTTAAGAACATGAATGTGTAGCATGCCTTGCTTGCTTCATTTTCAATGGTTTGGAACCACCTAGCATGGTATTTCAGTCCCTTTGGTGTGCTTGTATGCTTGCCTTAGTTGCCTATTTGATGCTTTGGAAGCTTGTGCCTTATGCCTCATGTCTTAGCATTTGTGCATGCCTTCCTAGTTGAGCCATTTAGATGCCATCTAGGTGGTCCTTTGGGCTTAGTTTTATGTGTTAAAACTCTGATTTTAGTTGCTTAAGTATTGCCATGTGTGGTTGTACTAAGTGTGGTTCAAAGCCTCATTGGCTTGCCTTAATGCTTAGACCATTTGTATGCCTCGCTTGGCTTGCTTTGTTAATTGGTTTGGCACCATGTTTTGCATGATTTTCAGAGCTTTATAATGCATGCTCATTGTCCATGTTTGGTCTCTTTAAGTATGCTTGAGAGTTGCCATGTTTGTGCCTAAGTGTTGGACCACAATTGCATGCATGTGTGTGTGCATTCTAGCCTTCATTTTTGGGCATTTTGGCCACTGATTTTAGGCCTATTTGAGTTGCCTAATTCATGTGTAAGTCCCCCTTTCATTGGTTCGCATGCTTGTCTTGAATGCTTGCTTGAATCCTTTGCATAAGTATGTTGCATAGTCCATGTTGCATGCTAGATAACATGCTTAGAGTTGCATTGCATAAGCATGCATGCTTGGCCTCTTGAGATGAAAATGATAGAGGTTTGACACCCTTTTGTGTTTATTTGGTTTGCATGCATTTGAAAGTGAAGTGGCATGCTTGGTTCTTCGGGCCATCATGCATGGAAATGCGCGATTGGTGGTCCGGGAATCGAGGCACATGCTCCTTTGAGTCGCAAACATGATAAGGGGTGTGTTTAGTGCATAAATACCTTGAATCACATTGCCATGCATGTTGTTGTCCTCTCTGCTTGTGAGTTCTGAGTTCTGCGAGCATTGAGTGGCGGTGATATTAGTGCCGACCGGCAGTCAATCTTCAGCCGATAGCTTCATTTTGTGCCGGTGGCCTCCTCCTTCAGCCGGTGGTGTTCTACCCCAACCGGTGGTGATCCCCAGTGCCCTGAGAGGCACTCCTGGGACTTTGGCAGTCTTCAGAGGAGGATAGCAGAGAAAACAGAGGCAATCCGTGCATGGCAGTGTGGTTCCGAGCCAGTCCCGAGCGTGCGTCGCATCCGGCCCTCATCCCGAGGCGGTTTACTGCTTTAATTAGATTAATTAATTAATTTAATTAATTTAGTGAATTTGTAATATTTTAATTAGCTTGCGTAGTTAATTAATTTGTATATTCTTTCGGTCCCTCCGAGTGGGGGCAAACTTGTAATAAGTGTGTGTGAGTGGGTGTATGTCTTCCAATCCCTACTTCTTTCTTCCCTTTTATTTACCCGCTTACGTTGGTAGATTAGGGCACGTCTATTTTAGCATACCTTATGCAATGCATGCGTGCATTCATGCATTTGTCTACATGCACCGGGCTCGGTACATCATACAAACTGCATAAGTATTGTTAATTCCAAATTGAATACGTGCATTGAATGAATGCATTTCACATGCCATTTTAGGGTTAGCCGAGCCTACTGTAGATCGCATCTATGCCTGTGTTGCATTAGTCACTTAACATGAACTAGGTCATGCATGTTTGCTAACCGGGTTATTGTTTTTGGCACGGAGTACGATGTAAGTTTTTATGCTTTAGCATATCGCATGTGTGTGAATGTTAACATAACAACATGTTTTCCATGCGGCTAAATGCTTATGTGATATTACTGTTTGAATGCCTGTGGGTGGAGGTTGGATTGCGTGAGTTGGAACAACTCATTGAAATCCGTATTTTAGCCTACTTGCGAGTAGCAAAAACCAACACGTTTTTCGAGACAAAACGGATATGCAATGTTTATTTCCAAATTAGGCAATCTAGTCTATACTTTTGTGTTGTGCGCATCACATAGTAATTCTAGGCTAATAACCGGAATAAGAACGCATAAAGTTTTCAAAAACGGATATCATGGTTAGTAGAGGCGGTCTTGGACGGGCGAGAGGGTGCTCATAGTGACCTTCCCCAATCGTGCCCAAGCTCGAGCCAAGTCAACTTTGGTGATGACGGACCGCGTGGCCTTGACCGAGTCAGGGTTTCCTAAATTCCCCCATTTTAAAAATATTTAGGTGGCGACTCTGTATCTGGCAAAGCAGTCCGTGTTTGGCACTTCTTTCAAAAAATTGTTTTCTCAAAACGATTTGCCAGAGTTGGACTCTTTGGTTCAGATTACGAACCGCAACAAACTAAAACGGAGAGTCCGAACTGTAGAGTGAGGCCCTCGGGGCGCGTCTACACACGTGTGAAAAACGGGTGAGGTAAACTGAGCATTTTGAAATAAAAGCACGTGCAGAGCCGCACGTATGGTGGGGGACTTCCACATGTGCGGCCAGTAGGAAAAAATTATGTCAACTTCTTTTGCTCTTTTTGACCCTCTAAAATTGTTAATGTGTCCGTTTGATCCTTTTGAAATGCTTAAAAATGAATGGGAATTTAATGAATTGAACACGTGATTAAAGAGAGAAAGGCTGAGGAAAAGTGACTTTCTTACAAGTTGTGTGTCGTGTGTTGGTGTAAACACCCGATTTTTACCGTCCATAAGACTTGGACACCTTAGGTTGATCACTCGATGATGAAAAGAAATGTTGTACAAACGTTTGATTTCTTCAATAAGAAGAGCTTCTAAATCCCAACCTTACACCCCATTTTAACCAAAACTATTTTTAGACCTCAAACCCACTTTTTCAAAATATTTTTCCAAATGCTTCTACAATGTTCCAAAGCTTGCATTTCGTTCAAAATATTACACTTTTTGGTAAACCAAATAAGGACAAAGTGGACATAAATGGAAGGAGGTGAACTCTTTGAAAAATGTTTAAAAGCATCTTATTGATAGGTATGGATTTGAAGGAAATAGGAAGGGATGGAAGAAAACTAGTTAGGGAAATGTTTGAGCATGAAACCGTTAAGAAAGAACTCGGCAACCTTCATTAAATTAGGCATATCTTTTTGTACAACTAGATTTTAGTTATGAGGCCACCACCATTGGAAAGTGGACTTCCATTGCTTCAATTAGACTCAAGAATTGTCTAAAACTGAGTCTGAATGATGGAGATATGACCATTTGAAGTCAGGTCTCAAAGCATATTTTTTTGGCCGGCCGGCCACTAATGGTGTACGACCATAAACTTTTGTGGCCTGCCGGACACTTGTTCCTAAAAGCAGACATTTGCAGATATTTGGTGCTAGTTGTCTCCATAGGTGCATGCACTGCATCAGCTGTCTCTATATAGATATTTCTGAGGGAGTTGCATGTTTTTTCTATATATACTTGACCTCCCCTCCTGATTTTAAGGTTAGAAAAAATTCCAAAAGCTCTAATACCTGCATAGCACTCTCTTTCTCTCTATCTTGCAACCTAGACACTCTCTATCTACATTTCCTAAACCAAAAATTTGGCTCTTCTTGCTGAGGTTCTTGAGCTCAAAACTCAACCCTTGAGAGTGAGAACTTGTTGGTTTGTGAGCAAAGGAGTGACCTCGATTCAAGAGGTATAATTTTGGGCATCTCTACACTACTTCTTTCCTATCTTTTCTTATTATTTTTGAGCTATTTTACAACTATTTGTATGGGCTGAAACTTATGGTTTAAAGCTATCAAAGGTGGAGGGGTTAACCATCCTTCTTTGAACCTTGTCTCCTAAGTTTTTGCCCTTGTGTTTCCCATCTCTTCCTCAACTTTTTTCCAACTTTTTACCACTGTTTTTCAGAGATTTTCAAAGGCTAAAAATGTGGTTCCTTTTGCTTGTTTACTAGCTTTATTTCTCAATAATTGTAGCATACTTTTTAAAGATTTTTCATGAGAATTTTAGTGTTGTTTTTAGCTATCTTAGTGTTGTTTTTAGTGTTGTTTTTAGGTTGTTTATTTCATTTATTCTTTGTATAGCATGCTTGTAGTGTAATGGTCCTCATCGGTTTAGTGGTTTAGGCATTAGACACTAACCTATTTGAGTTGATAGCATTTATTTAGTGCTTTCCATACTAATGATCATCTTTAATCACCTCTGCACTTCTCTCATTTCTTAGCTTTTCATTACCTTGAGAGTTATTTCAACCGATCGATTGTTTAAGCTTGAGATAGAGATCCTTGTGCTTAATGGTTTAATCTCCTCGGAGGTTCATTACCAACGGCGTGACATCTCTCTCATGCCAAAACAGCCCTTGGTTTGACACTTCCCTCCTTTAGTGGACTTCGTCTTCATTTTTCGACTAAAATGACTAAGGAATGGAAAGGTAATTAAAAAGGGTAATCCATGGCTTAAAAGAAGTAACAAGATAATAAAATGGTTTGGGTTCAATCGGACATTAATTGAACCCATTGACTCATGAAGCATTTCATGCTAACTAGTGATAAAAATGGTTCAAGATTCAAAGTCAGCCACTTCCCTTGATCAATCTCATGATAGGGAGGAGGTTTTTTTGTTGGTTATTTATTTTTCCTCATTGAGCTTTTGTCCAATTGAGTCCTAGATCATCATGCAATAACTTTGCAATTATTGATGATTTGCGACTTGATTCTACCCCTCCTTTGAGAAATTTCATGATAGGGAGAGGCAGAGAGGATGAATATCCCTTGTAAACACTCTATTTCTACTCTGTTCTTTTTCTGTTGGAGCAGGGCAGTATGTACAAAGTATCCACTTGTCTTGCATGCATAAGGTTCGGTTCATCACTCTAACTACATTGTCATTTATTCCTTTCTTGAATACATGCTTAAAACCGCATGCTATCAAAGTGATTTACTTGACATATTAAACAAACCGAACTTATTAGTAGCATTATTGCATGTGTTGCATTAGTCATTTTGCATAGTTAGGATCATGCATTTTTTCTAACTCTTTTATTTCTTTTTTCTCGCCTTGGAGTAATAGGTGAGCTTTTATCGCTTTAGCATATTGAATGCCTGCGAGTGTTGCCATGACAAGCATGATTACCATGAGCCTAATTGCTTAAGTGATAAATTGTTTGAATGTCTGTGGATGGAGGCTAATTGCATAAACTGGAATAGTTTGATCGAAGTACATATGAGCTCACTTTTTTTAGTAATACATATTCAAAATATTTTTCAAAACAAATCATGAAATCAAATGTTACAATTTTTGCACATTAGTCCATACTTGTGTGCAACACAGAGTAAAGTTAGCCTAATAATTGGAACAAGAGCATATAATGTAAATAGAAATTACATCACAATTAGTATAGCCCAATCTTTGATCGGGCGAGTGGGGTGCTCAATTCATTACCACCCCTCTTGAGCCAAGCACTTTGGTGATGACGGATAAGTGGCCTTTGGCATGAGTCTCAAGTTTCCTAAATTTCCCAGGAGGTGACTCTGTATGTAATAGCCCAACACTTATATATGCTTTCTGGTATGCTTTCAATCTCTTAGTATATGTGTAATTATATGTTTAACATGAAATTCCATGTAAAATTAAGTTTAATTGTGTGAATTACGTGAGTATGCATTTATATCTGTCAATTGTGTGAAAAATTCGTTACGATTGTGACGTTGGGATTAGTAATTGGAAACCTTAGAAGCACGATAACCCAAAATTGACTTTCTAATTGTAATGGGCATGATTTTTAGATCATAATATGACTTTTTGTAAAAATTTGATTCATAATGATTAAATTGATTAATTTGTGGTCAACCCTAAATTAGCCTTTTTAAACTCTTAACTTGGTAACCTTCTAACACAAAGAAAATATCTCCTGAGAAGGAGAGAGTGCAAGAAAGGAAGAGAAAGAAAGAAGAGGCTTAACAAGGAGAAGCTTCAGGAAGTTGAGAACAATTGTAGAGACTTGAGTTCAAGGTAGGAATAACTGACCAAGAATATCCTCCCTAATTGATTTAAGTAGGAACTTTTGTCATTCATGTAAGCTAGGGTTTATAATAAAGGTTTTGTTCATGGTGGTTGGTTAATTGGAAGGATGCTTCTTGTCTTTTGGTTGTTTTGAATTATTTTGAGCTATATGGAGGAGAATTGCATCTTATTCCTTAATCTTACATGTTTGAACTTACCTATACATCTAGATGGTTATATATAAAATTGATGAACCAAAAATGGCTAGAAATATGAGAGAATTGAATTGTTTATATGAATTTGAAGGAAATTGACTTAGTTAAGCTTGTGATTCATGTTATTGCAATGTTGTACCATAATATAGAGTTGATTCCCCCTATTTTCTACCTTATGATGTGTTTACCTAGTTGAAAATTTTCCTTGTTTCGGATAGCTCAAAACAGGGGTTTCGACCGCACGTGCGGGGTTCATGGTCGCACGTACAGGAAGCACCACCGGACATGCAAGGCTCACAGCCGCACGTGCGGAAAACAGGGGAGTGAAACTTGAGGTTCTGAAATAAATGCACGTCCAATGGAAGAATCCTGCATGTATATAAATAGTTGTCACTTACGTATATACTACATTATGTGTTGAGTTATGTGATGAAATATTTTGTGATCCTAGCATTTAAGCACTGCTCAATGGATGTCATATTAGATTATTAATTGCTTCCATTCTGGCCCTGGTGTTATGTAAGGTATTCATGCCATACGATTACTTGGTTTTGAGACCCATCTTCGGGTCGGTCATGCCCAAACTTTTAGGGGCGAGTTTGGGGTGCGACAAGTGGTATCAGAGCATGAGTTGTTATCTCACACATGAATCCATTGAGCTTTAGGATGTCTAGAAAAGACTTAAGGTCCATGCATGATACTTTTGATGCTTACTAAATGAGCGATAGCAACGCGACTTGTATATGTAACATCTATTGACAAGTATTTTGAAATGGTCATTATTCATGTTTATTTGTGTACCTCTTGTGTATATTGTGATTGATTGTTATGTAGATCATGGTGAGGATAAGGATGGATGATCCAGAGGATTCTACCTCCACACGGTTAGACAGAATGGAAAGAATGATTATAGAAATGGCAAAAATGCTACGGCAACAACAACAACAACAACAAGAGCAACAACAACCATAGCCACCGGTACCTCCACCTGTGGTGCAAGATCATCATGCTGAGGATCGAACCATCGCTCTTACAAAAGAATTTAAGAAGACGGAGCCACCTTTGTTTAAGGGAGGAATTGATCCGATGAAAGCAGAGGCATGGGTGTTGGGCGTAGAGAAGTTATTTGAGGTTTTTCCATGCACTGAAGCCTAGAAAGTACAACTTGCCGCTTTTACTCTTGAAGACGAGGCACGTAGTTGTTGGATGCTTACGAGGATCGCACATCCAAGGTTAACTTGGATCTGATTTATGGAACTCTTTTATGACAAATATTTTCTGCAGTGTATGCAAGATAAGAAGGTGACGGAGTTTGAGACTCTAAGACAAGGGAACATGACCGTTGCGGAATATGAAGCTCAATTTGCGGAACTAGCCCGTTTTTCACCTCACATAGTGGACACAGATTACAAGAAAGCAAGGAAATTTGAAGGGAGATTACAGAAAGCTATTCTCGATAGAATCAATGTGTTGAAATTACCCACATATGTCGATGTATTGGAAAGAGCAGTCATAGTAGAGGGGAATATTGCTGCTCATAGTCGGATTTCCGAATGGAGAGGGAAGAAGCAGAATACTCAAGTACCAAGGGGACCAACAACTCCACCAAATAAAAACTGAATTCGGGAACTTTGAGTGCTTCCACCCCTACTCGAGATTCTGTCCCCATTTGTCCAGATTGTGGAAAGAGACACCGTGTGACTTGTTATTGGCTAACCGAGGCATGTTTTAAGTTTGGGAAAATGGGACATTTGGTAAGGGATTGTCCTCAAAGAGATCGACAAAATGGGAATAGAACAACTACAAGTTCGGCAGGCTCAACACTAGCTTCAAGCACAAAGCCAGTTGCAAAATCCACCAATGTTAAAGACACTGCTAGGCAAAGAAGAGTGTTTGCATTGGTTCTGGGCGACATGCAAAATGCTGAGGCGGTAGTATCAGGTACACTTACTATTCATGGTCACTCTGCTCATGTGTTATTTGATTCCGGTTCTAGTCACTCCTTTGTGTCAAAAACGTTTGTCCGACATTTAAATAGACCTATGGAACTACTACCTCATGTATTGTGTGTGTCTTCACCTTTGGAAGATTCTATGGCCTGTACATCTATTTATTTTTCCTGTGAACTCTTAATTGGGGATGTCCAGGTATATGCCAACTTGTTACCTCTTAATATGACTTACTTTGATATCATTTTAGGAATGGACTAGTTAAGCAAGTATCATGTGACTATTGATTGTATGTCCAAGCAAATCATTTTTCACCCACCAGGACAGCCAGAGCTTACTTTTAAGGGGCACAAAGTGATTTCTCCACCTTATTTAATTTCTGCAATGAAAGCATGCGAATTATTACAAAAGGGGTGTCAGGGGTACTTATTGAGGGGGGTAGAGTGTAATCACTCGACCCTCATATATGCTTTCTGGTATGCTTTCAGTCTCTTAGTATATGTGTAATTATATGTTTAACGTGAAATTCCATGTAAAATTAAGTTTAATTGTGTGAATTATGTGAGCATGGATTTATATCTATCAATTGTGTGAAAAATCTGTTATAATTGTGACGTTGGGATTAGTAATTGGAAGCCTTAGAAGCACGATAACCCAAAATTGACTTTATAATTGTAACGGGCATGATTTTTAGATCATCATATGACTTTTTGTAAAAAATTGATTCGTAATAATTAAATTGATTAATTTGTGGTCAACCCTTAATTAGCCCTTTTAAACTCTTAACTTGGTAACCTTCTAACACAAAGAAAATATCTCCTGAGAAGGAGAGAGTGCTAGAGAGGGAGAGAAAGAAAGAAGAGGCTCAACAAGGAGAAGCTTGAAGAAGTTGACAACAATTGTAGAGATTTGAGTTCACGGTAGGAATAACCCACCAAGAATATCCTCCCTAATTGATTTAAGTAGGAACTTTTGTCATTCATGTAAGCTAGGATTTATAATAAAGGTTTTGTTCATGGTGGTTGGTTAATTGGAAGGATGCTTCTTGTCTTTTGGTTGTTTTGAATTATTTTGAGCTATATGGAGAAGAATTGTATCTCATTCCTTAATCTTACATGTTTGAACTTACCTATACATCTAGATGGTAATATATAAAACTGATGAACCAAAAATGGATAGAAATATGAGAGAATTGAATTGTTTATATGAATTTGAAGGGAATTGCCTTAGTTAAGCTTGTGATTCATGTTATTGCAATGTTGTACCATAATATAGAGTTGATTCCCCCTATTTTGTACCTTATGATGTGTTTACCTCGTTGAAAATTTGCCTTGTTTCGGACTGCTCAAAACAGGGGTTTCGACCGCACGTACGGGGTTCATGGCCGCACATGCGAGAAGCACCACCGCACATGCGGGGCTCACAGCCGCACGTGCGGAAAACAGGGGAGTGAAACTTGAGGTTCTGAAATAAATGCACGTGCAATGGAAGAATCCCGCACGTGCGGCCCAAGGGTAAAATTTATGTGTACTTCTTTTCTATTGTTAGACCCTCCCGGACTGCTAAAATGTACATATGAACCCTCTGGAATGCTTGTAATTAAATGAAAGTTGAACGAATCTGATATTCAGTAAAAAGAAAAGTGACTGACTTATGAGTTGCATGTTGTGTGTAGGTCCCGTGCAGGAAAGGACTATTGCCCCTCCACAGCGTTCTGAGTAATAGTAGTGTAATGTTATGTTTCATGTACTTCTGATAGTTATATCTGACATATCGCTACTCGTGGATGGATTATGTTCTCGATACAGTACTTGATTAGAACACGTGTGGTAATATTTGAATAACGATATTATTATGGACCTGAGATCGTTCTGTTTTGCTATCAATGGGCCCAAGGCTGTTCGGATACAAGTTACTTATTATTGGCGGCCCAAAGGCCGAGGTTGGTGGGGACATGCTGATGTCTCATCAATCCTATTATGATACAAATTGGTTGCGACTCGTGGCCCATGGCTGAAGGAGGTAGAAGCATGTCGATGTTCTACCCGCCCTCCAATGTTCTATACAACTGTTGATGTCTTGGGCCTAAGGCCATTCTGCATAACATTGGGCCCAATGCCGTTTTGGGAATGTATGTAGGACCAAAATAAGCATACGAATGGCAAGTTCATGTTCAATGTGCCTTAGGAAAATGTATATATATATTAATTTGCTTACATTGCTATTATTCACTGAGCATCGCTCATGCTGTTATATGTATATCTATGTTGGTCATCATCAACCTGGAGGCCGGTCCTAGTCCAGCTCCAGCAGCTCTTTTGTCGACCCCGTTGTGTCAAGTCAGTTAAATGAAGCCTATTCATTTTTATAGAGTCTCTTTCATGGCACATAGTGTTTGGTTACTAGTACTTTTGTCAAATATTGATGGATATGTATAACTTCTCACCCTTGAATGTTCTAGTTATGCCCTCATTTATGGGGTTGGGCTTATATATGTATATAAATAGTTGTCACGTACGTATATACTACGTTATGTGTTAAGTTATGTGATGAAATATTTTGTGATCCTAGCATTTAAGAACTGCTCAATGGATGTCATATTAGATTATTAATTGCTTCTGTTCTGGCCTCGGTGTTATATAAGGTATTCATGCTATAGATTACTTGGTTTTGAGACCCATCTTCGGGTCGGTCATGCCCAAACTTTTAAGGGCGAGTTTGGGGTGACACTGTAATCTAGAAAATCAGTCCATTTTTGGCATTTTTTATTCGAAATCGATTTTCCAAAAGAATTACCAGATTTGGACTTATTTGTGTTTATCTATTTCACATTGCATTTGTGAAATCAGATTCAGAACAATGAGCGTCTGAACTCCAGGGCTAATTGTATCCGAAAGGAGCATGAAAAGTCAACCCATAGTAGGTCACATACTAGAAGAGACCGTTGCACGACCACATCACAGTGAGTAATAGTAGTGTAATGATATGTCTTATTTACGTATTGTGCTCATACTTTATATATTTTGCTCGCGAATGGCATATGTTATATAAGTTGTGTTTTGATTAGAATAATTGGAATGAACAATGGCATATGAGATGGACCCTAGGTCATTTTGTTTCTGTTATAAATGATGGTCCCGAGGCCTTTCTAATGTGGACTACTTATGACTTATGGCCTTAAGGCCGAGGGAGATGGAGATATGCCAATGTTCCATCTACCCTATGAGGATATGGATTATTTATGACTCATGGCCTAAGGCCAAGGTTGATGGAGACATGCCGATGTTCCACTTACTCTATTATGTTACGAACAACTATTGATATATTGGTCCCAAGGCCATTATGTATTATATTGGGCCTAAGGTTGCCCTGCATTATGTTGGGCCGGAGGCCGTTTTGCAATGAATTCATGACTAAGACAGGCACATGACTAATGAAAATGTTCTTCAGGGCTTATGCTCATTCACATGAACCTTCTTACATTGTTATTATTCACTAAGCCTTGCTCACTCCGTGTTTATGTATATTTATTTAGGTGACCAGCACGAAGGCTAGCCCTAGGTCAGCCTTTTGTTGGACCTGTTTTGTCAAGCCTCCCCAAGTGGAGCCTTTTGCCTATTTGTGGGGTTCATGTCACATTTTGTTAAGTCTTTAATGACTTGCTATGGATACATTGTCAAGATGTAAATTTTGGGTTGTTACCCCTTTGCATAGACTTGCATGACATGGACTTGTTGGGATATAAACTGTATCTGTAAATGTTCTATATATGATATGGTGTACTAAGATCTTGGCATTTAGGCACTGCTCAATGGACGTTTCATTTTGTTATTCTGTTCAGGCCATATTGATATTTGGTTTTAAGGCCTAAGTAATGGCCAGTCATGGCCTAAACTTTTAGGGACGGGTTTGGGTCGTGACAGTTGGTATCAAAGCACGAGTTGCTATCTCACACCTGAGTTCATTGAGCTTTAAGGAGTCTAGAAAAAACTTAGGTTACATGCATGTTAGTTCTTTACGCATACAATATGACATATAGCAATAAGATTTGTATATGCAATGACCAATGATATGGATCATGGAATGAATATTGCCAATGTATACCTTTCTGTGTGTGTTATTATCTATTGACATGTAGATCATGGTGAGGACGAGGATGGATGATTTGGAGGATTCTATCTCCGCACGGTTAGATAGGATGGAAAGGATGATTATGGAGATGCACAAAGTCTGAGGCAGCAACAGCAACAACCACCACCGCCACCACCAGTGCTTGTACCAATGCCAGTGGTGCAAGACCATCAAGCTGAGGACCGAACAATTACCCTTACAAAAAAAATTCAAGAAGATGAAACCACCTTTGTTTTAAGGGGGGATTGATCCAATGAAAGTAGAGGTGTGGGTGTTGAGCATAGAGAAGTTGTTCAAGGTCTTTTCATGGACCAAAGCACGGAAAGTACAACTTCCCACCTTCACTCTTGAAGATGAAGTACGTAGATGGTGGATGCTCACGAGAATTGAACAGCAAGGGTTGACTTAGGCTCAATTTCTGGAGCTTTTCTATGACAAATATTTACCGCAGTGCATGCGAGATAAGAAAGTGACCGAGTTTGAGACCTTGAGACAAGGGAACAAGACTGTTGCAGAGTATGAAGCACAATTTGCGGAATTAGCCCATTTCGCACCACATATGGCGGATATGGACTACAAGAAAGAAAGAAAGTTTGAAGGAGGATTACGAAAATGCCATTCCTGACCAGATCAATGTTTTAAAATTACCTACCTATGATGATGTGTTAGAAAGAGTAATAATGGCTGAGGGGAGTATTGTTGCTCAAAATTGGATCTTTGAGTGGAAAGGGAAGAGGTAAAATAAGCAAGCACCAAGGGGGTCTGTGGCACCACCGAAAAAGAAATCAAATTTGGAGACCTCTAGTACTTCTGCCTCTACTTATGATTCGGAGCTAATTTGTCCGGAATGTGGAAAGAGACACCATGGGACTTGTTATCAGGTAACTGGGGCATGCTTCAAGTGTGGAAAGGCAGGTCACTTAGTGAGAGATTTCCCTCAGAAAGACCGACAAAATGGGAACAAAACCACCACAAGTTCAGCTGGCATAACTCTAGTTCCAACCACAAAGACAACTGCGAAGCCTACCAATACTAGAGACACTGCTAGATAGGGAAAAGTGTTTTCCCTCATTCCTGGTGACGTGCAGAATACTAAAGCTATGGTGTTAGGTACTTTTTCTATCAATGGTCACCCCACTCACGTATTATTTGATTCGGGTTCTACCCACTCATTTGTGTCAACAACATTTGCTAGTTACTTGAATAGACCTATGGAACCATTACATTATGTGTTGTGTGTGTCTTCACCATCGTAGGACTCCATGTTATGTAAATCTATCTATCTTGTATGTGAAATTTTAATTGGGAATATTCAAGTATATGCCAATTTGTTGCCTCTTGACATGGCCTATTTTGACATAAATTTAGGGATGGATTAGTTAAGCAAATATCATTTGACTATTGATTGTATGTCCATGCAAGTTACCTTTTGACCTCCAGGACAATCTGAATTTACTTTTGTGGGGCATGGGGTGATCCATCCACCTTACTTGATTTCAGCAATGAAAGTGTGTAAAATGTTACAAAAGGGTTGTGAAGGGTATTTGTGTAGCATTTTGAATGGACAATCAACGGGTGTGTGTTGATACAATTCCAATTGTCTGTAAATTTCTAGAGGTTTTTCCGGAGGAGTTACCAGAAGAGCTAGTGGATAGCGAAATTGAATTTACAATTGATGTAGTGCCAGGAACTCAACCTATTTCGAAAACTCCTCATAGAATGCCACTGGCTAAATTGGAAAATTTGAAGGTACAGTTGCAAGACTTACTTGAAAAAGGGTTTATTCGTCCAAGTACATCTCCTTGGGGCACACTGGTTCTTTTTGTAAACAAGAAGGATGGGACCCTTCAGTTATGTGTGGACTACCGGGAGTTCAATAAAGTAACTATGAAGAATAAGTATCCCTTGCCTAAAATCGATGATTTGTTTGACCAACTCCAAGGTGCATTTCAAAAATAGATTTGAGGTCCAGGTATCACCAATTAAAGGTAAAAGCCGAAGATATTGAGAAGGCTACTTTTCGAACCTGATATGGGGCATTATGAATTTTTAGTTATGCCATTTGGGGTTACTAATGCACCACTGACCTTCATGGATTTAATGCACTGTGTTTTTAAACCGTACTTGGATGAATTTGTAGTTGTGTTCATTGATGACATCCTCATTTACTGGAGAGACATGAAAGGCCATCAGAACAATCTACGATTAATTCTTCAAACACTTCAAGATAAGAAATTATGTGCAAAATTAAATAAGTATGAATTTTGGTTACATGAAGTGGTGTTTTTGGGTCATGTAATAAATATGAAGGGTGTTTCTGTTGACCCACACAAGATCGAAGCTACTGTGAATTGGCCAACTCCTACGAATATGACAGAAGTGTGTAGCTTCTTGGGTTTAGCCGGGTACCACCGGAGATTTGTTAAAGACTTTTCTAAAATTGTTGTGCCGCTTACCTAATTGACCTAGAAGGGTGTTTTGCTTAAGTGGTCAGAACAGAGGGAGTTTGCCTTTCAAAAATTGAAGACAATGTTAACTACAACACCAGTTCTTGCTTTACCATCTGGTACCGAGAAATTCATGATTTACAGTGATGCTTCTTACAAAGGATTGGGTTGTGTACTCATGCAGAATGGAAGGGTCATCATGTATGCTTCTTGACAACTCAAGCCTCCTGAAAAGAATTATCCCACACGTGACTTGGAGCTAGCTGTAGTGGTTTTTTCTTTAAAGATATGGCGGCATTATTTGTATGGCTCCACATGTGAGGTTTATACGGATCATAAAAACCTCAAGTATTTCTTTACTCAAAGGGAGTTAAATATGTAACAAAGACGATGGTTAGAGCTTATCAAGGATTATGATCTACAAATCCATTACCACCGCTGTAAAGCTAATACAGTTACGGATGCTCTTAGCTGAAAAGTTATAGGCCCTTTGGCAAGTTTTCTCACAGGGCAGAAAGAGTTATTACTTGATTTGGAAAGAATGGATATGGAAATTGTGCAACATGGTCAGGATGCAATGTTAGCAGCAATGTCAGCTCAACCGAGACTTATTGAGGAAATCAAGCAAAGGCAAGTAGAAGATGAATTTCTGAGAAACATTTGTGATGAGATGGAAACAAGGCCAAGGCTCAGGTTCACCTTTGAAAATTCAATGTTGAAATTTAATGATAGATTGTGTATTCCAAATGTACCAGAAATTAAGAGAAGGATTATGAAGGAAACAAATAAATCTAAATTTGCATTGCATCCCGGTAATACTAAAATGTACCAAAATCTAAAGCAAAATTTTTGGTGGCCTAGTATGAAGAAAGAAATTGCAGAATTTGTTTCAAAATGTTTGCAATGTCAACAAGTAAAAGTGGAGCACCAAAGACAGGCGAGTTCACTTCAACCTCTCCCCATCCCAGAGTGGAAATAGGAACACCTAACGATGGATTTTATTGTTGGTTTATCCCAAACTCCCCGAGGTATGAATTCCATATGGGATATTGTTGATAGACTAACTAAGTTAGCTCATTTCCTACCTGTGTAAACTAAATAAATGTTGATAAGCTTGATACTGTATATGTGAATGAAATTGTGCGGTTACATGGTGTTCCAATTTCAATTGTGTCTGATAGAGATCTGAAATTTGTGTCAAGATTTTGGCAAAGTTTAGAAGATGCTATAGGAACAGAGTTAAAATTCAATATGGCCTTCCACCCCTAAACTAATGGCCAATCCGAGAGAACAATACAAACATTGGAAGATATGCTTCGGATGTGTGTCTTGGACATCCAAGGAAGTTGGGAAACTTATTTACCATTTGTGGAGTTCGCATACAACAATAGTTACCACTCAAGCATAGGAATGGCACCCAATGAACCTTTATATGAGAGAAAATGTCACTCCCCAATGTGTTGGGCTGAAGTCAGTGATAGATCATTATTTGGACCAGAAATTATACAGTTGACGACGGAGAAAATCAAAAATCATTCGGGAAAGATTGAAAACCACCCAAAGCAGGCAAAAGAGTTATACAGATCATCGATGAAGGGATTTGGCATTTGAGGTGGTGTAGACACCCCATTTTTGACCGACCTCAAGACTTGGACGTCACCGTTGGAACACTCGGTGATTATCAATGTTTGTGTTCGTTTGGAGTCCCCGGAGTTCTCGGCTGCGCGCGCCTTGCCTTAGGACCTCCGAACTCGACCGTTTGTGTTTGGTTTTACACCAAATGCTTGTGTTTTTCCTTGGAAGGGCAGGGAATGCCTGGTGAGGCATCCCCACACACCACCGGCTGGGGCTAGAGGCCACCGGCTGGCTAGTTTGTTCATCGGCACTTTATTGTGCCGACCGGCACTATTTTGTGCCGACCGGCACTAAATTTTGCCAAATGGCACTCTTTGCCGGCCGAGCACTGTATGGCTGCTTTTTGAGATATTTTCTCACAGCTGTAAAGTTTCTTGCATCCCTCCATACACGTGTATGGAGGGATGAGCTCTTGGTTTGCTTAATGGCTAAGCATTACAAGTTCTATAAGAGGGGAGCTCTTCCTCTTGATTGAGGGTTAGCTTTTGAGAGTCAAAAACCAGAGCTTAGATACATATATCTCTGTCATATATCTATATCTTCATCTTCCTCCTCTTGTGTGTGTGTTTTTGGACCAAAAAGTGTGTTTTTGTCTTAGTTTTGCACCATTACACACACTATCACACCTTAGCTCGAGATTGAGAGACTTGGGAGGTTGATTGCTATGGTTTTGAGCTGGTTTTGATCACTAGAGAGTGGCTGGAACCTTTGTTCTTCAAGGGATCTTCAAGGGTAAACTCTTTGCTTTAGTTTCCCCATTTTTGCAACTCATTTCCACCCTCTTTACTTTGTGTTTTTGGATCTGTGTTTAACATGTAAAATTTTTTTTTTTACTTGTTCTTGAACCTTCATTAAGGCCTTTTCTTGGTTTGAGCAAAGGTCCATCCTATTAGGCCTTGTATGGCCATTTTTGGAGCCTTTGCTTAAGACCTTGTTTGCTTGGTATTCTTGGCCTTCTCACCACTGAAAACCAATGGGTTTTCAGTGGTGAGGGAGTTATTTTCGAGCCTCATTTAAGGGAGAGACACCCCTCTCCCCTTGATCCTTTACATGCCTTTGTTTTAGGCTCATAGCATAACATGTATGCATGCTTGTTTTAGCTTCATTTCAGAGCTTTATTGTGTGTTTTAAGTCATGTTTGATCTCTGTTTTTAGTTGATTTCGTGGCCTCTTGCATGTCTCTCATGTTTGTTTCGAAGTGCTCTCTTATGCTTAGAAGTATGTCATGCCTTTGAGCCATGTTTCTTTGCATGTTCTAGCTTGATCTCATGAAGATATTAGCATCTATTTGTCATAAAAAAAGGGCTGTGAGCCACTGTTCTTGACACTTTTGGTATGCTTAGTGTGTGTACTTTGCATGTTAGGCTTGTAAGCCTTGCTTGTATGGAGCTCTAGCATGTTTAGCTTGTTTTGATCTATTGATTTGGCATCATATTAGACCCTATTTCAGTCCATTAGTCATGTCTATATGTTGGTATATGTGGCTTAGTTCATGCTTTAAAGATATGCTCTTGTATGCTTAGAAATTGGCCTTGTGCATGCTCGTATACTTAGTGTATTTTGGGCTGTCATATGATGGGATTTGGGTGTACTTTGCATGCTTAAAATCTGTCTTTTTGGTCGTTCAACATGTGCCATGAGTGGTCATGTTAGTGGTGATGGGAAGCCTCTTGTTCATGCCTTTGTTTTGGGCCATTATGTTTGCATGTTTGCATACCATCTTGTCCATGATTTCAATCCATTTTGCCACTATTTTCGGGGAGTTTTGAGGGCTGCCTCATTGTGCTTAGTCCACCTTTGCATGTTTACATTATAGTTGTTGCATGCTTGATTAATGAGGCTTTGAATGCGTGTTAGTCCTATGCTTAATTGGTCCCTCTTTGCATGACCTTTATGTCTTGCGTATTCTAGCATTTTGCATGCTTATTGTATTAGTCATATAGCATTTGGCATGCTTTGCATCTTTGTGCCATATTGCATTATTGATGTATGCTTGCATGAGTTGCATTCCATGGCTTGGTTTGGGGTTGTCAAACCAAGAATGAAGATTGAGAGGAGTTCACACTTTAAGTGGTGAAACTTGTCTCAATCCTCATGTCACTAAGGCCCTTGACCTCCATATGATAGGGACTTAGTCTTCATTTGTTTGTGTTGCATGCATTTTACATCAAAATAGCAATCTTGGTCCCTTAGGCTATCATGCATCAAATGCATAATTGGTAGCCCTAGAACCAAGAGCCATGCCTCCTTGAGTCCCTAAATATGATAGGAGGTATTGGACATGCTGATATATGCCCAAAAACCATGCCTTGCATTGCTGTCTGCTGCTGCTGTCAAAATTGGCCTTTGTAGGAATTTTGTGCCGACCGGCTGGAAATAGTGCCGACCGGCACTGTTTTTCTGGCCGATAGATTATTCACCGGTAGAAGCATATCTAGAACTTTCTTCCAAATCCCGGTGGCACTTTCGTGACACACAAGGAAGGTTCTCTCAAACTCTGGGAATTTTTGGAGGGACAGAGCAGCAAAAACAGAGGCAGCAGTGCTAGGGCGTGGCTTTTTCGGGCAAGTCGGATCGAGCACGCATCATTCGCGCATCCCGAGGCAGGGCTGAGGCCCCCATTGCATTTATTTAGCTGCTTTAATTTAATATTTAGAATTTTGTAATATTTAATTTATTCGTTGATTTATTCGGGTCTGTATTATTTATTCGGTCCCTCTGAGTGAGGGCAAAAATGTAATAAGTGTGGGTGCGTGGGCATGTATGTCTTCCAATCCCCATTTCTTTCTAACCCTTTTATTTACCTGCTTACAATGGTAGATTAGGGCATTTTCAATTAGCATACCTTATGCAATGCATGCATGCATACATGCATTTGTTTACATAAACCGGGCTCGGTACATCATACAAACTGCATCGTACTTTCAATTCCAAAATCGAATACGTGCTATGTGATAGCATTTCATATGCCATGTTTAGGGTTAGCCGAGTCTACTCTAGATTGCATTTATGCCTGTGTTGCATTAGCTACTTAACATGAACTAGGTCATGCATGTTTGCTAACCGGGTTCTGTCTTTGGCACGGAGTACGATGTAAGTGTTTCCGCTTTAGCATATCGCATGCGTGTGAATGTTTGCCATGACAGTATGCTTGCCATGCGGCTAAATGCTTATATGTGATAAATTGTTTGAATGCCTGTGGGTGGAGGTTGGATTACCTGAGTTGGAAAGACTCGTTGAAATCCGTATTTTTAGCCTACTTGCGAGTAGCAAAAACCAACACGTTTTTCGAGACAAAACGGATATGCAATGCTTACTTCCAAATCAGACGGTCTAGTCTATACTTGTTTGCTGTGAACATAGTAATTCTAGGCTAATAATTGGAATAAGAACTCATAAACGTTTTCAAAATCGGATATCACGGTTAGTAGAGGCCGGTCTTCGGACCGGGTGAGAGCGGGTGCTCATAGCTAACCTTCCCCGATCGTACCCAAGCTCCCGAGCCAAGTGTACTTTGGTGATGACGGACACGTGGCCTTCGGCACCGAGTCAGGGTTTCCTAAATTTCCCCATTTAAAAAATATTTAGGTGGCGACTCTATATCTGGCAAAGCAGTCCATGTTTGGCACTACTTTTCAAAAATTGTTTTCTCAAAACGATTTGCCAGAGGTGGACTCTTTGGTTCAGATTACGAACCGCAGCTTTTTTTTAAGCAGGAAAAAAGCAGGGGAGTCCGAACTGTAGCGCGAGGCCCCACGCGGGCTTGTTACAGGTGGGTAATTATGTTTTTGCGAAAGTCACCCCAATGAAAGGACACACAAGATTTGGCAAGAATGATAAATTAGCACCTCAATATGTAGGTCCATTTCAAATTTTGGAAAGAGTGGGTACGGTAGCTTATCATATTGCTCTTCCACCGACAAGTACATAATGTGTTTCATGTATCAATGTTACGAGGTTACCTACAAGATCCGTCCCATGTCGTAGACTATCGTCAGATTGCTTTGGATGACAACTTGATCTATGAAGAAAAACCGATTCAAATTTTGGATCGGCAAGTGAAGCAACTACGGAACAAAGCAATTCCAATGGTGAAAGTTGAATGGCAAGAACATTACGGGAAGGAAGCTACTTGGGAAAGAGAAGAGGCAATGAAACAATGGTATCCGGAATTATTTTCCACTTGAGGTAAAACAAGTTTGAGGGACCAAACTTCTTTAAGGGGGGAAGAGTGTAATAACCCGACCCTCTTATATGCTTTAAGCCTTTAATTATAAGTGTGATTATATGCTTGATGTGAATGTGAAATTGTGTTTAATTATGTGAATTATATGATTATCAAATTATATATGTCGATTATGAGAAAATCTGTTGACATTATGACCATTGGACTGTAAATTGAAAGCCTCATAGGCGCGATAAACCGAAATCGACTTTAAAATTATGATTAGCATGATTTTTAGAACATAATATGAAGTTTTCTAAAAATTTGATTCGTAATGAATTAATAGATTTAATTTTGGCTTAAGTCTTAATTAAACTAGCTTAGGCTCATAACTTAAGTTTTGCTAGATATAAGAGTCACTTATATAAGCCTTAGGTGACTTAGTCTCAACAAAGCCCTAAAAATATCTATTGGGAGAGTTCTATAGAAAGGAAAGGAGAGAAAAGAGAGAGAGAAAGAGAAGAACAACTAAGAGCTTGTAGATTGAGGATTTTGGAAGGGGATTAAAGGATAGAGTTTAAGGTATGTGTAAATCACCTAACTACTCTAAAACTCTCTTCAATTGCTTAGCATCAAGCTTTAAAAATGAAGTTTTCCACTTATCTAACTTAGGGTTTTGAAATAATCATCTTGCTTCAGTGAATATCCATGGAAGTCATAAAAATTCATTGTTCTTATTTGATTTGAGAGTTAATTCTTGTATTTAAGTTGTCTTGAGTTAGCTTGAGAAGAATAACCTCCTAAATCTTAGTTTTTGCATGCTTTGAGCTCATATATGTATATATGTTTGTATCTATTTTTGATTAACCATGAAAAGATGAAGGAATGGAGGGAAATGTGATCATTTGAGTTGCATAGGTTCCACAAAAATGAGTTATGATCTATTTAAGTGTGGGATTCATGTTTACAATGTTCATATGTTATGATATTGAAGGGAAATTGTTTGTATTCCACCATAGAAATGTATTTGGAAAGTTGGATTTTTGATAAATTTTGGACTGCTCAGACAGAGCCCAGGACCGCACGTATAGGATTCACAGCTGCACATGTGGGGCTCACACCTGCACGTGCAGAAAACAGGAGAGGCAAACTAAGCATTCTGAAATAAAAGCACGTACGGAGTAGCACGTACGGTGGGGGACTTCCATGCGTGGAACCAGTGGGGAAAAATTCTATCAACTTCTTTTTCTCTTTGTGACCCTTTGAAATTGTTTGTGTGTCCATTTGATCCTTTTGAAATGCTTAAAAATAATGGGAATTTAACAAATCGAACAAGTGATTAAAGAGAAAAAGCTAAGGAAAAGTGACTTACTTACAAGTTGTGTGCCATGTGTAGGTTACGTACCGGAAGAGACTGTTGGACAACCATATCACAGTGAGTAATAGTACTACAATGATATGTCTTATTTACGTATTGTGCTCACAATTTATATATTTTGCTCACAAATGGCATATTTTATATAAGTTATGTTTTGATTAGAATAACTCGAATGAACTATGCCATATGAGATGGATGCGAAGTCGTTTTGTTTCTGTTATAAATGATGGGCCCGAGGCCATTCTGATGTGGACTACTTACGACTCACGGCCTTAAGGCCGAGGGAAATGAAGACATGCTGATGTTCCATCTAACCTATAAGGATATGGATTATTTATGACTTATGGCTAAGGCTAAAGGAGATGGTGACATGCCGATGTTCCATCTACCCTATAATGTTATGAACAACTGTTGATATGTTGGGACCAAGGCCATTCTGTATTATGTTGGGCTTAAGGCTGTCCTATATTATGTAGGGCCCGAGGCCATTTTGGAATGAATTCATGACTAAGACAAGAACATGACTTATGAAAATGTTCTTCAAGGCTTATGCTAATTCATATGAACCTCCTTACATTGCTATTATTCACAGAGCCTTGCTCACTCCGTGTTTATGTATATTTATGTAGGTGACCAGCTCGAAGGCCAACCCTAGGTCAGCTCCAGGAGCCTTTTGTTGGACCTGTTTTGTTAAGCCTCCCCAAGGGAAGCCTTTTTCCTTTTTGTGGGGTTCATGTCACATTTTGTTAAGTCTTTAATGACTTGCTATGGATACATTGTCAAGATGTAAATTTTGGGTTGTTACCCCTTTGTGTAGACTTGCATGACAAGGACTTGTTGGGATATGAACTGTATATGTAAATGTTCTATATATGATATGGTGTACTAAGATCTTGGCATTTAGGCACTGCTCAATGGACGTTTCATTTTGTTATTATGTTTGCTTTCGTTCAGGCCCCATTGACATTTGGTTTTGAGGCCTACGTACTGGCCGATCATGGTCTAAACTTTTAGGGGCGCATTTGGGTTGTGATAGACGTGGTATCAATGGACAATTTAGCTTTGTCCATTGTCGACAATACTACCTGTCGGGGCACTCGTGAAGCCATGAGAAGTCCCCAAATAGAGATATTGGCTTGAATTTTCTTGAGCTGCTTTAGAACTAACTCCTCTTCTAGTTGCTTCTCCTTCTATTTCTCAACCTCCTTGTCCTTTCCTGATGGCTCTTCTTGATCCAAATGTGGCGGCTTAAAGTACCGTCCACTTTGGGTAAGATGGTCTATCTCCTCAGCATACCATGCATTATCTGAGATACAATCCCCCCAATCATCATTAGTATGGACCAGATGCAAATCATTGTCATCCCATCACTCACCATCAACTGCTGACAAACAGTTGTTCGACTCTACTTGGTTCATTTTCACAACATAAGTGTCCTCTGCAGGGTGCCACGCAATTATGATTTTCCGGTTGTGTTCAATTCTTTCTCTTTCAAATTGCCTCAGTGTAGCTTTCTATTCAACATCTACAGTATTCGCAACACCCACTTCTTGGGTTGGGTATCCTGCACATGCGCCCTCCGACAATTTTCCTTTCTCATCAGCCTTCCCGGCCACTGTAGCTACCTCTGTTTCATCCCAGTTTCTTCTTCAACCTTCCCAGCCACTGTAGCTACCTTTGTTTTATTTCCCTTTGGTTTCATCCCAGTTTCTTCTTCCTTGCCTGGCTCATCACTCAGCTATCCAGTATTATCAGTCAATCCATTCAGGTCAAACCACCTGATCTATATATCTCCCTAATCATGCTCATCGAAGAACTGTAAGTTGTCTATATCTTCTTCAAGATCTTCCAGGTCATTCAACCATTGGCTCAGACCATCCTTTCTAACCACATTAAGATCCGCCAATGTTGGAAGTAAAACCTCGTGCCTAGTTTGTATGGTTGGTATGATATAGCAACTTGGATCATATGCCTTTTCACAAAAGTCCTCGGGACACCCCAATAACAGACTAGTACCTCCCTCCGAGGTCAACATCCCTTCTGCTGCAAGTGTTATCACCACCGACCTGTGAGGCTTGGCTTGTAGGTTTGATGCGTCCATTACGCACAAATTTGTGCCTTCAGGAAGGAACAACATTGGTTTTAGTAGGTGGAAGGGGGTAATATATATGTGGGGTCATAAGAGGTGGCCATTGTATGGATAAGGTTTAGGTTTCGAGGTGGGGGGGCTTGATTATGGGCTGGAAGTGGATTTGTGGTCACATTTGGATTCTGAGGTGGAGCAATAATCTTGTTGTCAATGAGGTCCTAAATCTCATGATGCAATCGGAAGCATTGGTCGATGTCATGACTGTGCTGCTGGTGAAAAGCACAATACTTTGCAGGGTTATGCTTGGGTGGAAGAGGGTCAGGCAGTGGGCGAGGTTCCAAGGGTTTTAGGTGCCCTTTCTTAACCAACACCTACATGGCTTTGGATAGGGTCATGTATAGTTGGTTACAAGTCTTACCCTGAGGTCGGGTAGGGTTGGATGATGTTTGTGGGCCTACATTGCCAAAGGGGTCGAAAGTTTTTGTGGTGGTGACAACACTTACATCCAATGGCCTTGCAGCTATGCTACCACTAGCAGCATTAGAACTGCGCACGAATGGCCTCTTTGCCGACTCCTTATCATCAGTTATAAGCCCCTGCTTCATGGCATCCTCAATTTGCACTCCTATTTCATGAAGTTCTGTAAATGTAAATAACTGGAGCATAATCATTTTCTACAACAGCTTACCATGAAGATTTCGGACGACCAACCTAATCTGGTCCTTCTCGGATGGCCTCATGGTCATCATCGAGACTTTAGCTCTCCATCTTGTCACAAATTTAGAGAAACCCTCCTTCAGATCTTGACAGGTTACCTCGAGATCAAGAGTTGTAACCTCAATCTATGTATTGTAAAAGTACTGAGCAATGATCGCTTTGGCCAACTCCTCTCAATTCTGTTTTACAGAACCTTCCATCTTGGCATACCAAATGGCCGCGATACCCGACATGGTGCGACCAAAGATAGACGCAAGATATCTGAAAATAGCCACAAGTGAACCATTGAATCCCCGAAACCGTCAAAACGATCAATGTGTGGCATATTAAACCGACCTGGCAAAGTAACCGCGTAATCAGTGTATCCATCCTCTATGTCTAGGATGGAATTAACCCCTTGCGCTCTTTTGAATACTTTCTCCAGTTTAGTGACTTTAAGTGTTGTTAAATCAACCACGAACTCGAATGGTGCCTCGGTCTGATAAACCGAGGCTCTGGAAGCTTGTGCCGGTATAGGTTTTACTGGATTGCTGTGGTTTTCTTGAACATTGGCAGTATTAGCAGTGGCACCGCGTACAGGGATAGTTGTGGCGGGCACACGGGATGTAGAGGCCACGACTGCGGCGATGGTATTCTTGTAACTCAGTTATGACCTCAACTGATGGGGTGTATAGCCTTCGACGGGTCAGATCATCTTTGTAAGGTCTCAACTGTTTATTGCAGATGGAGTATCAGTTCCTCCATATTGGCGGGGGGATAGTGTGCCATTGGAATAGGTGACTTGTCTTGAATCGGACTGGAAGTGGATGACAACTCTTGAACCGAACTAAACATAGATGAGCTGAGAGGTGATTACTCTAAGAATTGGTCTAGCAAACTTTGTCTGATTCTCCTCTATTTTGTAATCGGTGAGAGTAAGGTAAACACGAGTTGTCCCCAAAGAAGATCCTTAGCCTTGCAAAGTCTTCTGACGCGGGTCTAGAGTACTTGGGCGATATTCGAACTTTTTGAAGCTATGGTTTAAACTACCTAGCAAAAGAAATAAAGTAAAAGAATAGCAATCAAAAACCGCACAATACCTCAGCAAAGATGTTATCAACACAGACATGATCAAAGCTATAGACCTGTACTCCCCACTAAATTCTACCCTAAAACAGATACCAACCTTGCAACTGATATGCACATTCCTATACAATTTCACTGTAAAGCACACACCAGTTAAGAGAGAGCCAAAACACCCTTATGAGGGGGTAGGGTTACCTTGTCCTAGTTTCGTCATGAACTAGGATTCACTATTTCAATGAAGCGGTTTCACGCAATCCTGCATTCGGGTGAGCGTCTTGTCCTAGTTTGGAATAGTATCTATGGCTTTTCTATATGGAACTAGGCCAAATGGTCAAAATAGGGGAACCTCAATAAGACTACCTAATGTACCTCTCATACCTAACACCGAGAAGTGAAAGGAGGATCAAACGGTACAATGATAGTCCATATCCAAGGGTTGTCTTCCCACCATGGCAGAGCCCATGACTGGTCAGCCTTTCAGCAAGCTTTTGGGCAAGACTCTGGCAAACCATCTAGGAATAGCATATGGAAAACACAATGACTTAAGCGCACCAATGCAAATACAATGCAAAGAACATATAAGTGTAGATAAATTTTCACGTCATGGAGTCCGAGTCAACTTCTCTAAGTTTCCCAACAAAGTCGCCAGAAACTGTAGCTTGCCTTTCATGCTCCTTTCGGATACGATAGCTCTACAGTTTGGACTCCTGTGGTTTTGAGTCTGATTCCACAAAGGCAATGTGAAATAGATAAACACAAATGAATCCAAATCAAACAATTCTTTTAGAAAATCGATTTTGAATCAAAATGCCAAAAAATGGACTGCTTTGCTAGATTACAAAGTCACCACCTAAATATTTTTGAAAAATTTAGGAAACCTGAGACTCGTGCCAAAGGCCACTTATCTGTCATCACCAAAGTGTCTTAGCTCGAGAACTTAGGTACGAGAAGGGAAGGTCATGAATTGAGCACCCCACTTGTCTGATCAAAGATCGGCCTCTACTAATCATGATGTGATTCTTATTTGCATTATATGCTCTTGTTCCGGTTTATTAGGCTAACATTGCTATGTGATGCACACAAGTGTAGACTAATTTCCAAAATTTGGAACACTTTGATTTTATGTTTGTTTTGAAAAATGGTTTGAATATGTACCACTTAAAACAGTGGGCTCGTACATACATTAATCAAATTAGCCCAACTTAAGCAATTAGCCTGCACTCATAGGCATTCAAACAGGTATAGCACTTAAGCACTTAGCCTCGTGGTATTTATGCTTGATATGTTAACAATCACATGCATGCAATATGCTAAAGAAATAAGTGTTCACATAGTACTCTGAGGTGAGTCAAACAAAATAAAAGGGTTAGGAAAATGCACGATCCTAACTATGCAAATGACTAATACATGCAATTAAGCACGTATTCAAGGAATTAATCAATAACAATGCTTTGTTAGAATAATGAACCGAGCCTATATTCATTTAAGAAGAAAGAAATGGGGGTTAGAAGACATACACATTATTACATATTGGCTCTCGCACGAGAGGGTCCAAATAAACGTCCTAGCTAATTACTACGAATAAACTAACTATTACAAACCAAATGAAATAAATTAACTACACTAACTAATTATTACAAATTAAAATTAACTAATTAATTACAACACAAGATTAATTAACTAAGCTATTACCAAAATTCTAAGGAAGTAACTCACTAATTAATTTAACACTAATTAAACCTGAGTGGCAGTTAAAAAATCATGCATGCCAATGTGATCATCCTCCCGAAAATGCCTTGTTTTGTTGCCAAAACTGTTATGTCTGTAGAAAATGCTTCAGTTTTTCCATTGCTTCTACTCTGTTTTACAGGAAAATGAACACTGCCTAGCTGGAAAAAACGGCCGGCCAGCAAGTAAAAGTGGATGACCATACAGAAGAGGTGGCCGCCAGCCACTATTGTTGGTATTGCTCTGTTGCAGCAAAAAAGGAACCGAGCAGAAACAGAGTGTTTCCAGGAGATGTTTGTCCACCTTGCCTCTCCTTCTTATTAAACAGATAAAATGAGGGGTAGGCTTTATGCGTAAGCCATCAATCGACACAAACTCATTGTGTGATGACTTATGGACCAAGGGATACAATCTCAATAAATGGTGATGGAGACGTGCAAAAACCTCTCCCTATCATGGCTTTGATCAAGGGAAGTGGTTGACCTTAGAACCTTGAACCATTTTCATCACTAACAGATATGAAATGACTCAAGACTCCATGGGTTCAATTATCGTCCTATTGAGCCCAAGTTGATTTTATTATCTTGTTCATTTTAGCCCCAATTTTGTTACTCCATTTAATTACCTTTCCATTCATTAATCGATTGAGTCTAAAAATGAGGATTGAGTCCACTAATGGAGAGGAGTGTCAAACCAAGGGTTATTTTAGGCAAGAGAGGGAGACCATGTCGTTCGTAATGAATCTCCGAAGAGATTAAACCATTAAGCACAAGGACACCTCTCAATCTTAAACAACACTGATTTTGAAACAACTCTCAAAACAAATAAAATGGCAAGAAAAGAGGAGGGGAAGAGGTGATTAGAGGTGAACACAAGTATGGAAAGCATCAAATGAATGCTATCAACTCAAATAGGTTGGTGTCTAATGCCTAAAACACCAAACCTATAAGGACCATTACACTACAAGCATGTTACGCAAAGCATAAATGAATAAACAACCTAAAACAGTCCTAATACACCTAAAAACAGTACTGAAATTAATGTACAAAAAAGCTAAAAGAGTAAGCTAAAATAATTGAGAAATTAAGCTAGTAAACAAACGAAAGAAGGGGTGGCTAACCCCTCCATTTTTGGGACTTCAAAACCATTTGTTTTAGCCTCTAAAAACATCTGAAAATCAGTGGTAAAAAGCTCAAAATATAGTTGATGAAAAGATAGGAAACGCAAGGGTAAAAGCCTAGGAAGCAAGGTTCAAAGAAGGGTGGCCAACCCCTCTACCTTTAATGGCCTTAAACCACAAATTTCAACCTATAAACACATCGGAAAAATAGTACAAAAACAGCACTAAATGATGGTAAATAAATAGGGAAAAGAAGCTTGGAGTTGTACCTCTTGAAGAGGAGTGACCCTTTGAATTATGAACCACCAATTTCACACCCTCAAGAGCTAAGTTCAAAGCTCAAGAACCTCAACAAAGAGACCTCAAAAATTTGTTTAAGAAGTCTAGGTAAGGTATGTGTAGGTTGCCAGGTAGAGAGTGAGCAATATTTTCTAAAAATTTTCCTTCTCCAAATTTTTCTAACCTAATTTTATGAGAGGGGGTCAAGTATATATATAAAAACATGTTAGGCTCTCGGAAGTATCTACACAAAAACAACTGGTGCAATGCCTGCACCTGTGGAGACAGTTGGCACAACTGGCAAAAAGATCTGGTTTTTTAACACAAGTGGCCGGCTGACCACTAGTGGGTCTGTGGGCCTCTAGATGGTTAGGCTTGAAAGAAAGCTATTATGGTCCAAAAATGATGTAAGGCTTGTAGGTTTCTGATGCTCAAATCTAAGGCTTTTTGTTAAGGAAATCAAGCATTTGACAAGCATGTACATTCATCATTGGGTGATCAATCGATGGCGCCCAAGTCTTTAAAGGCAATCAAAAATGGGGTGTCTACAATTATGCAAATAATAAGTTCGGCTACTAGCATGGTATTTGATTCAGTTCAAAATATGAGATAAATCACGTATTCAAGCAATGAATTTGAAATTGACATTGGTTAGAATGATGAACCAAACTCTTATGTATATAAGATGAATGGATGCAAGTCATGGAAGTTGCTAAGTAAAACATGATGCTATACAACCATAGTAAGAAGATAAATAAAAGGGAGAAAGAAATGGAGGTTGGAAGACATACAAACATTATTACATATTTGTCCTTATGCAAGAGGGTCCAAATGTCCAAGTGTCCGAACTACTTATTACAAATCTGAATGAATAATAAATAACAAACTAATTTATTACAACAATGATATTACAATAATCCAAGAAATAAACCAATGATTGCACACAATGTTCCTCAGAAACTGCTCACATGCGCCTTCTTTGAAGCGCCTGTGTTCACCATCAGCCACTGCTTTGTATTTCTCAAAACTACTCTGTGTACCATACATTGGAGCCCGGCCAACCCCTAATGAGAACAAACCGGCTCCAACCAAGTCCAGCCATGCCCTATTTTCTTGCAGAAAATGTTTTTATGCTCTGAGATGAAAACAGTACAGACAGAGCAGCTTTAAACCATGTTTGTCCCTTCTGCTCTTCTCTATCATGGAGAAACTCAAGTACAGAACGGATTCAGTTCTAAAACCATCAATATACACAAGTTGATTGCTTCATGATTTTGAACACAATTGGACGAAAAATTAATAAATGCAATGAAAGGCACCACCTCTCCCTCCTATCATGAAGTTAGCTCAATGAGGAAAGTAGACATGCCTCAAGAGTCATCAAATGTCACAAATTAGTATGCGATGACTCTTGAAGCAATGAACTCCGCATAACGTCTGGCCAAATTTAACCAATTTTATTACTCTTCTTTATATCGGTTGTGCCAATTTTAAGCCAATATTTATCAGCCTTTTTGGACTTACCTTTCCATTCTTTAATCACTTAGTCCGAAAATGAGAATTAAGTCCTCTAAGTCCAAAAGCAATGAAAATGAACAAGTATCAACTCAACCTGAGAAATGAGCCTTCCAAGCCCTTTTCTTCGAGGGAAATTACAAAAGAGGAGTCAAACTTGTTTACGAGTGATAAGGGGTTCAGAGTCAAACCCAAAGTGAGCGATAATGACTTGTCAAACTCAAAAGAGCGATAATAACATAGCCAAACCCACAATGAGCGATAAGGACTCAAACCCCAAGCTCAATAACAAGCGATAATGAAACCTTCTTTTGTGATTTCCAAGGGCCTAACTAGAAAGTTAGTCCCTTAGAAGTAAATACACTGATGATAAAGGGGACTAACAAACAAAAGGTTGTGTTTAGCATAAAAGAGATGTGATGCCTTGGTAATGAATCTCCGAAGCGATTAAACCATTAAGCATGGAAAGGTCTCTTTCTTATGCTTGAACAACAACTTTTTATTAAACACAACTCTTTAATCAAAAAAACAAAGAATTGAGGGAGGTTGCAAAATTGATTATTGAACAAGTGGAACTCTTTACATGGAATTAAGTAAGAAAAGCTATCAACTCAAATGACTCGATGTCTAAGGCCTAAACAAC
The DNA here is from genome assembly GCA_025200525.1 of Camellia lanceoleosa. NCBI lineage: Eukaryota > Viridiplantae > Streptophyta > Magnoliopsida > Ericales > Theaceae > Camellia > Camellia lanceoleosa. The sequence continues at coordinate 897,746 of JANUSC010000016.1, read as the reverse complement.
TGAATCCATGAGGACTTACAACACTACAAACATAATATTCAAAGCATAAATTTAAAAGACATTAAAACAGCCCACAAAAACCTAAAATATATATATATATATATATAGTGGTAAAAACAAGAGAAGATGAGTAAAGAGTAGAGAAAAAGTTATGGAACAAAGCCTAAAGAGGGGTAACTAACCTCTCCACTTTTTGGAATTTTAAATCACATAGTCCAGCCCCAAAACAGTCCATAAACAATGGCTAAAACCATGTTAAAAGAGAACAAAAGATAGGCAAAAACAAAGAGATACAAAACTAGTAAGCAAGACTAAGGAGGGGTGGCTAGCCCCTCCACTTTTGGGACTTCTGAACCATATTTTTCAGCCCTTTTAAACTCAAAAAATCAGTGTGTAAACAAAATAAAAGAGTGGAAAAAATAAAGGGTTTGAGCTATGGGATAAGGTGCAAGAGAGGGTGTTAAGCCACTCTACCTTTGGTAGCTCTTTCACCCCAAGTTTTAACACTTGAAATGGATCCATAACAATAGGAAAACACAAGAAAAAGATAGAAAATGTTGAAATGAAAGCAAGGAAAAAAGTGACAAGCTTATACCTCTTGAAAAAGAGGATGTTTATAGTTAAACAAACTTGATTCTAAACACCCTTAAGTTCCTAATTTTTTTTTTTGATACCCAGAACACTCCCAAGGTAGGACCTTTAGGATCCACCCTTACAAGCCAAATTGGGGGAAGCTAGCCAATCCACTTGAGTAGTAGGGAATTCGAACCCTGGTCAGTAAGGAGAGGAGCATACTCCCTTACCAACTAGGATGGCCCCTTTGTGGTAAGTTTCTAAAATTTAGTTTGAAATATCAACAAAAAGCTCCAAGAACAAGCTCTAATGGTGTATGTATTGTGTATGTATAGCTAAAGAAGGTTTGGAGGTGAAGAAAGGTGTTAAAGATGGAGAGGGGTCTCTTTAGCTCTTCAAAGCTTTTGAAAATTTTGCCAACCCTCAATTCTAAAGGGAAAGGTCGAATTTATAGAGTTTGAGCCAAATTGGTCAAAAATATCTTCAAACAAAGCCAGCTGTCCAATTCCTGCCAGCTGTTCTGTTTAGCGCTAATGAGACCCGGCAGGGCCCCAAAACCCACGGCCAGGCCCAAAAACACCACGGTCAGACCAAATAATGCAAGGCCTTATCTAAAAAGGCATTCTGGACAAGTTTTCATTGAAACCCAGCTGGGTCTAAACAAGCCACGGCTGGATCTAAACAAACTCTGTCAGGTCCAAAAGACTACTCTCAAGCCTGACTTCAAATGGGCATATCTCCCTCATCTGAACTCAGTTTTAGGTGATTCTTGAGTCCAAATTGAAGCCCCAGAAGTCTACTTTCCAATGGTGTTTCCTTACATCTAAATTCTAAGTTTACAAATAGATATTCCTAATTTAGTGAAGGTTGCTCATTTCTTTCTTAACAGTTTGATGCTCAACCTTTTCCCCAACTAGTTTTCTTTCCTCCCCTCCTATTTCCTTCAACTCTAAACCTATAAATAAGATGTTTTTAAATATTTTTCCAAGAGTTCACCTCTCTTCCTTTTATTTCCACTCTATCCTTACTTGGTTTACCTAAAAGTGCAATATTTTAATCGAAATGTGAGCTTCAGAACATTGTAGAAACATTTGGAAAAAATATTTTGAAAAAGAGGGTTTTAAGGTCTAAAAATAGTTTTGGTCAAAATGGGGTATAAGGTTGGGATTAGAGCTCAAATCCAAATTTATTTGTTGAGAACTCAAAAGATTACAGTGTAACTTTCATCATTGGGTGCTTGGAATAAAGCACCCAAGTCTTACGGGCTGTCAAAAATGGGATGTCTACAATGTCTGGCCACTTGTTTAGCCAGCTGGCCAATGTTTTAGCTTGTTCATCAAGTCTTTTAACCAAATGGCTTATAAATCGGCCAACCCGTCAAACTTTCAGCTGGTTAGAAAATAAATCAGCCGGTCGGCCCATCGATCTACCAGCCGGCCAATTTTTTAATCCAGAATGGAAAATTACAGAAGTTGTGTATGGCTCAATAGTTTGTCCTTTCGAGTCATGCTTTGAGTGCCTTTCATTCCAGTGAGTGTAAATAGGTGTGTTTGGATTGTTTTGCTTTGTTCTTTCATTGAGTCGTCGTTTTATGATTTCTAGTCAATTGAGGACTCGATGTCTAATTCAGAATTCATTAAAATTAGATCATTCTCAGATTCAAGTTCAAAATAAAAGAATGTTTTATTGCTCCAGTTTTGTGCCATTCAAGCCATGATATGCAAACAACAGAACTCATTTTATTACACTTCAAGGTGAAACCCCTTGATCAGCATTAGCCAAAAAAAAAAAAAAAAAGAAATTTCAAAAACAACAAAGGAAATTATGAAGTAGTGGTGCTCCTTCCAAAGAAAAAATAGAAAAAATGAAAAAAAATAGAACAAAAAAGGAAAAAAATTGAAAATATAAAAAATAGAGAGAGAGAGAGAGAGAGAGAGAGAGAGAGAGAGAGAAAGAGATAATTTTCTTGGTTTTTCGGCAGCATCCCGACTGTGAAGATTACAATCACTCGAATCTACCATCGATAGCCTTGCCGCAGCATTACTCTCGAGAAGCCTTTGAAGACTCTGCCTCGGCAATAGCAAAGTTCCCAAAAGAAAATACTCTGCACCAACTATCAAAAATGGAGTACGAAGGACCTCCTTGCCGTTTTAGCTCCTAGCTTTGCTTCTTCAATGCGCTAATCTCTACTCGAGCATCCTTGTACATACTCTAGAGCAGAAAGAGTTGGGCTTTTAACCAATGTACTTCACTTGTCCTATTATGCAACTGGTGGGACAAATTGGAGACCATAGTCACCGTCTCCACACAAAACTTCAAAGTGAAGTGATTGGAATCAATATCAGACTACACTGTCATTGTTTGCTCGATTGACAACATAGGATAATTTAGAATAGGGGCAAGAGTAGGGACACTCTGTCGACGCTCAAAAGAATTGGCCTCAGCATTGTTAATTAGGGGAGTGTTAAGGTTAGAGAAAAGAGTGAGGGGACGGCAAGAAAAAGCCATGACAGGGGAGTGTACTGCCTTCAAAGGCAAATTGGCAGAGTAATGGTAGGGGGGCGGTTTGTAGCTCTTTGCTCTACTCTCTCGCAGGCCTCATTTAAGAAGAAGAACGAAGGAGAATAAGAAGCCAAGGAAGAGCAAATTTCCAAGGCAATCTTTGACAAACGAGGGCTTGTCTAGCTGCTGTCAGTCAAGTGCGCCATGATTGTTGAAATCGCAAGCCAGACACAACGCTTGATGAAAACGAATGGGGTAGAGAAAAAGAGAGACAAAAATAGGGGAGAGAGAGAGAGAGAGAGAGAGAGAGAGAGAGAGAGGGTTTTGTATATGTATTTGTATATATTTTATATATGTCTATGTATACCGTGTATGTATATATTATATACGTATGTGTGTATGTATCTGTATATATGTGTGTATCTGTGTGTGTATATATTTTGTATATATGCATGTAATATGTATTTTGTATATATGGTCTGTATATATATATATGGTATGTACATACATTTCCAAAAGAATTTTAAAAAAATATATATTAAAAAAAAAGAAAATTAGAAAAAGAAATTTTCAAATCAAAAAATAAAATAAAATTTTGAAAAAAAAGAAAAAAAAAAGGAGAAAATTTGAAAAACAAAAAAAATCATTTTATCTGTTGCGAATCCATCATTTCGTTGTGCATTCATCATTGCATATTGTATGTTTCACATTGCCTCTTCATGTTTTTGCATTCACCATCACATTTGCACTGTCTATTACATTTGTTATGCATGGTTACAATATATTCACATCACTTCAAACTTTGTTATTACAACTTTTCTCATTTACATGGTTGACAACCATTTCCTATTTCGTATTGCGGTATGGTCTAAGTCTTTCTTGTTGGTTAAGACCACTTTCTCCTTTACCTTATCGAAACCATTGCCCTATTTCATATTGAGGTACGATCTAGTCTCGTATATTAGTTAAGACCCGCTTCTCTTTTACTCGGTTAAAACCATCACCCTATTTTGTATTGTGATACGATCTAGTTCTCACTTGTTGGTTAAGAACCATTTTCTTTTTTACCTCATTGAAATCAATCCCCTATTTTGTATTAAGGTATGCTCTAGGTCTTGTTGTTTGATTAAAACACTCTTCTCACCTCCTTTGTGAGTGTGTACAGATTGTACCCCTTTGTTTGCTTCATTTGCATGAGACTTGCCTCACCACATATCATATTGTATTGCATTCATGCATTTTCACAAAAAATAAATAAATAAAGAAATAAAATTTAAAAAAAAAATCGACTTTCAATTATATGAGCATATCATTTGCATGGTTACAACTACCACTGTTGCATCACTTGGCTACAATCTGTTCATATCAATATTTGATTGAAGCCTTTTTCATCAGTTTACGCCGGCCCTTTTTTCTTGGTTTGTAGGATCAAACCACTCAATTTGTACTGGCCCTTTTTCGAGATGACAAAACTATCCCTTTATCAGATTGGCAGTCTAAACCATCATTAGTTAATACCTCCATTTTCTTGGGTTGTTAGTTGAGACTATCCATCAGTTAATACCGCCCTTGTTTTGGGTTGTAGGTTAAAACTATTCATCAGTTACATTTTGTTCTCTCATGCCAATGTGTTTGGATTGCATTTCTTGTTATGCTTCATATTAGCTATTGCACTGTATTGTAGATCATGAATTTTTCAAAGCAAAAATGACTTCGTGAATCGCATAAGTCTAGCTTTCAATTGTATTTCAGTTGCATGTCATTTGCATTTATGTAGCAGGACTATGCTGGTTTGATTCCTTGCAAAAGGATACGTACACAACCTTCGAGTTCAACCAACCTACATTGCATCTTGTTTGTTTGCCCAAGTCTTATGGGCTTGTCAAATGGGTCATCTTTGGGCTTTAACATTGACTCACGTCAAGAAATTATTTCGAGTTCTATCAAAGAGGGGCAATGGTACACACCTCATTTTGACTGGCCCTCAGACTTGGGCACTCTCTTTTGATTACCCAATGATCAAAACAAGAATGTGTTTATCACAAAGTTCTCAGTTAGAAAGATGGAATTTGTGCTTCATTTCTAAACCTAAGCCTATTTTGGCCAAGTGTTTAAGACCCGTTCAAAACTCTATTTCAAACCTTTCTTTTTGCGCTTTATTCCGAATATTTCATAGTGTTCCAAGGCTCACTTTTAAACTTCAAAATGAAACTTTTTATGAGGAAATTGAGAAAAAAATAGTGTGCAAATTGGGGGAAATAGCAAAATTCTGTCGAAAAATCCTATTTCATACAAAACAGTCAGCCTTGGCCAATGTTTTGGCCAGGTAGATCATTTTTTGGCCAGCCAAGCCAAGATTTTGGCCAGCCAGCCAAGAAATGGGCTGGCTGGCTAATTTCCTCAGAGGTATGATAGTTTCGACAAATTTTTTTATCAAAGTGTGTGGGTCATGTCATTTCAAATCTTTTCTTGTTATATACATGCGTGAGATGTATCTAGGCCCCCTCCATCATCATCCATTGTCATCCATTGTCAAAAGGGAATTTGTCATCTTCCATAAAGTTGATTTCATTTCAACCACCCTTATCACACTGTAGACACCCCATTTTTGACCGTCCTCAAGACTTGGACGTCACCGCTTGAACACTCAGTGATCACCCTTGTTTGTGTTCGTCTTGAGTACCCGGAGGTCTCGGCTACGCACCTTGCCTCAGGATCTCTTGACTCGACTGTTTTGTGTTTGGTTTTGAACCAAACACTTGTGTTTTTTCTTTGGAGGGCAGAGAAAGGCTTTTTGGCCATCCCCACACTCCACCGGCCATGGCTTGAGGCCACCGGCTGTGTTTTGTTGCCATTGGCCAAATGTTTGGCCGACTGGCACTCTAGATGGTCGACCGGCCATCCATTTTGGTCAAATTGCATTTTGGCTGGCCGACCACTGTTCATCTGCTTTTGCAGATATTTTTATGCCAGTTGTTCTAGCTAGCATACACTTTGCTCCCCTCCATAGACGTGTATGGAGGGATCTCCCTCTTGACTAGCTTGCTTGGAAAGCTTTGCAAGAGGGACCTTCTATAAGAGGAAGCCTCTTCTCCCTCCATTAGGGTTAGACAAAAAATACAGAGGGAGCTCTGGATTAGGGTTAGGGTTTGTGTATCACCTATCTCTATATCTCTCTTTTTGCCTTTGTGTGTGTATAAGTGTATTTGTGTCTTACTTTTGTGCATAAACACCTAGTGTTGCACCTTCTCTTAGTTACTGAGGTGCTAGGGAGTTGTTCTTGGTATTCTTGGCTGGTTTTGAACTCAAAGAACTAGTTGGAGCATTGTTTGTGAAGAGAGTCAACAAGGGTAAGATCTTACTCCTTTTTACCCCATTTTTGCATAGCTTTTTAACCTATCTTGCAACTATTTTTGAGCTTAGCATATAGCATATAAAAGTTCTATTTTTGAGGGCTTTGAATAGTTGTTTAAGAGTGTCTTGTTGTTTCGGGTTGTTTGACCCCTCTTAGGGCTTGTTTGGCATCATTTTGTGCCATTTTGGGTGAGCTCCAGGACCACTTTGTTTGGGCCTCCTCACCACTGAAATCTTGAGGGATTTTAGTGGTGAGGATGGTGCCTTGAGGTCCCAAGAAGGAGAGGGCCACCCCCTCTCCTTGCTGTCCTTGAAAAGGGTCGTTTTTGCCTCATGAGTGAGCATCTTGTTTAAGTGTTTGTTGGCCATGTCCTAGTTGTTATTTGTGCTTATTTTGACATGTTATAGCACTATTTTGAGTTGGTTTAGACACACCTTGCATGCCTTGCATACATGTCTTGTAATGCCATGTTTTGGCCTTAACATGCTTTAAGCTTTGACCCTTGTTCTAGCATGATTTAGGCCTAGCATTGTAAAGCTTTTGTGCTTGTTTTAGCATGCTTAAGTTCTGTTTTTGGTTGTTTTAGTCAGCCATGACATGCTTAGGATGGCCACCTTGCATTTTGGCATGTTAGCCTTGGGTGTGTGAGTGTGGAGCATGTTTTACTTGCATCATTTCAGTGGTTTGGAACCACTTACCGTACCATTTCAGTCCACTTAGCATGCTTGTATGCTTGCACTTGGCGCCCCTTTAATATGTTAAAGGTTGTTGTCTTATGCCCCTTGTTTAGGCCCTTGTGCATGCTTGCATCTTTAGGCCACTTAAATGCCATCTAGGTGTATCCTTAGCATTGTTTAGGTCTACCTTGGACCTGTTTTAAGTCCTCTTGGCCTTGTGAGGCTTGGTTGACTTAGCCATGGTTTAAGCCCCCTTGGGCTTACCCTGAATCTTGGACCATTGTTGCATGCTTAGCTTGTCTTATTGACTTGGTTTGGCACCTTTCATGACATGATTTTCAGAGCTTATAATGCATGCCATTTGTCCATGTTTGCATCCTCCTAAGTGTGCTTGAGAATTGCTCTTCAATGCTTAAGTGTTGGCCCTTGTGTGCATGCCTGTTTGCATGTCATTTTGCCTTCATTCTTGAGATTGTTGGCCACAGTTTTGGGCCTAGTTGGGGGCTGCCCAAATCAGTCTAAGGCCATCATTTTCATGTCATAGTATGCTTGCCTTGTGCCTTGTTGCATACTTGGCTTATTACATGTTATTGCTTGCTTGAAATCATAATGCATTTGTCATGCGTTTCCTTAGTCAAGTTGCTTTGCATTATTCCTATGCTTAGTCCCCTTTACATGTTGTTACATGTTTACTGCTAGCATAGTTGTCACATGTCTTGTATGCTTGTTTGCATTGCCATGTTGCATGCCTAGCCAACATGCTTAGGTCGCATTGCATTGGCATGCATGCTTTGCCTCTTGACTATCCATGATTGAGGTTGAGCTCCTCATTTGCTTGGTTTTTTTTTATGTGCATCTCATTTGAAATCAAAGTGCATGCTTGGTTTCTTAGGCCATCATGCACTGAAATGCGTGATTGGTGGTCCGAGAATCGAGAACCATGTCCCTTTGAGTCATAAACATTATAGGGGATGTGTTGGTGCACACATTTGCTTGAATTGCATTGCCATGCCATGTTTTGCCCTCTGTGACTGTCAAAACTGGTTTCTGCAAGAAGCTTTGGCCGGTCGGCTACATAGAGTGCCAATCGACCATTCATGGATGGCCGATAGCTCAACCAATGGTCGATGGACATATTTCCATGGCCGTTGACCAGTTGCCTCAGCCGGTGGTGTTCCACAGTGTCCAAATAGTGCACCTTGGGATTTGTGCAATTCTCAGAGGAGTAGAGCAGGGAAAACAAAGGCAACTTGTGCATGGCAGTGGACTTCCGAGCGGGACCGAGCATGCGTGCATTGGACACTCTTCTCGAGGCTTCTTTTACTACTTTCTTAGATTAGTTAATTTGCTTAACTAGTTTATTTAGTCTATAACATTTAATTAACTTCTAGGCTAATTAATTGCATTATTCTTTCGGTCCCTCCGAGTGAGGGCGAATTTGTAATAAGTGTGGGTGCGTGTGTGCATGTCTTCCAACCCCCACTTCTTTCTCCATTTTACTTATCTGCTTTTGATGGTTAGTATTAGGGCATGTTTAGATTAACATACCTTATGCTATGCATGCGTGCATCCATACATTTGTCTTGCATGCACCGGGCTCGGTGCATCGTACTAACTGCATCGTACATCAAAACCAACTTGAATACGTGTTACTTGACACATTCCACATGCCATCCTAGTATTAGCCGAGCTTATTCTAGATTGCATTTTGCATGCGATGCATTAGGCACTTAACATGGACTTGGATCATGCATAATTGCTAACAAGTTCTCTGTTTTGGCGCGGAGTACGATGTAAGTGTTTATGCTTTAGCATCTCGCATGAGTGTGAATGTTAACATGACAGTATGCTTCCCATGTGGCTATATGCTTATGTGATAAACTGCCTGAATGCCTATGGGTGAAGGTTGGATTACTTGAATTGGGATAATTCATTGAAATCCGCATTTTAGCCTACTTGCGAGTAGCAAACTTCAAACATTTCCAAACAAACGGATATGCAATGCTTTGTTCCAAATTAGGCGATCTAGTCTATACTTGTTTTGTTGTGCGCATCACATAGTAATTCTAGCTAAATAATCGGAATAAGAATGCATGTGTTTTCAAAAACGAGATATCATGGTTAGTAGAGGTCGATCTTCGGATCGAGCGAGAGGGGGTGCTCATAGCTGACCTTCCCCAATCGTACCCAAGTTCCCGAGCCAAGGCAACTTTGGTGATGATGGGCATGTGGCCTTTGGCACCGAGTCAGGGTTTCCTAAATTTCCCCATTAAAAAAAATATTTAGGTGGTGACTCTATATCTAGCAAAGTAGTCCATGTTTGGCACTTCTTTTCTAAAATTCTATTTTCTCAAAATGATTTGCCAGATTTGGACTCTTTGGTTCAGATTAAGAACCGTGACACAAATCGAGTCTGAACTGTAGCGTGAGGCCCACGGGCACGTCTACATACCCTATCATCCTTGTCTCTCACCTCCTTAACATAGCAATCCTCTTTGATTGCTTATACAGACATAGAGGATCAGTGTAACACCCTAACTTTCGAGCCGTTAATAAATCAAATTAACCTCAAATTTAAAATTATAACTAATTAATAACCTCAAAAATACAAATTGGCTCCAAAATAATTACATGAATGTCTATAATTTATAATTGATACAAATCTCCAAAAATAATATATAGTGGTGGGCTTAAAATTTTTCAACACAATAATCATTTAAATGCTTCAACTCCAATCGCTACTAGATTTGCTCCACACCTAAAAAATAAATAAATTCGGAAAGCATATGATATGACAGGAATAACAATACTCGAATAGTGAATAAATCAACAGGGATCCAGCAATTTACAACATGACACAAACAATTTGATTTGAGATACCAAGTCATTTACCAAATTGTACAGACAAGTCAACTCGACATATGATAATTTATGCAGAACCAATTACTCGGTCCTACACTTTACATGACCAGTGACTGGCCTCTCCTACCTAACCTAAGCACAATGGCTTATCCGGGCTATTGGTCTAAGCTATTGGAAAGGTCCACTCAATCCATGTACGGAGCATTTCCATGTCATTTAGCTAGACAAATCAACAATAACTACAGAGAACAACATCACAAAAATTATCAAATGACTAGAATAATCAAACGTATCAACAAGAATGATTCCACAAAATTTAACATATGACCATGATAATTAAGAGAAGTACTGTAACAACCTGACCTGTGATTAGCTTAAAATATATGATTAAGAATGCTTAATAAGTAATTAAGATGATATTTTGAATTATTTGCATGTGTGTTGTCCTATTTATGTTTCTATTTGTTTATCGTAGGAAGATCTGTTTGTGTTCTGTTGTGTTTTGGGAATTGAAGGCCTTATCTGCATCCGATCACGAAATTGACTTGGTTTCTGTGTTATTTGGAATTTTTAGAACCTTCTAGTAGAGTGAATTAAAATTTGATTAGGAACAAATTAAATTAGAGTATTTAATGCTGAATTGTTTAGTAGTAAGCCTAATTACTTAATTTCTCTAATCAAGCCTATATAAGGCTATTACACCACTTTGAGTCATCCCCTCTTCATCATTTTGAACCTACAAACATGAGAAATAGGGAGAGAAAGGAGGAATTGAGTTCAAGTAAGGAGATTCGCTAGAGAATTAAGGGAATTGGCTTGGAAGCTTAAAGATATAACAAGCTAGAGCCTAAGTCAAGAGTGAGGTAAGGATTGAGACACAATACGTGAATTCAAGAGAAATTAGAACAAGAATTGAGCTAGAGAAGGGGAATTAAGAAGATTACCATACATGTATGCAAATTGAGCTAGAGAAGGGGAATTAAGAAGATTACCATACATGTATGCAAATTCCCTTGTATTTAGAGTTGGATTTTGAAGAATTCACACATGCATGCATTGATCACAGCTTGGTTTTGGAAAGTCATCAATTTTCATACCATTTTACCTTGTTTTATCATGTTTTGAAAGCTTTGGAGTCAAGAAATTACATGTATGTTATGTTTTTAACATTTCAAGTTTAAGTGTGAACAATTGGCAAGCTTTTGAGTCTTGATTTCATGAAATGATTTGTAATTCTCAATGTTTTACAAATTTACACATGTTTTCTTAAGCTTTTAGTCCCAAAAGATGTGTTTTGTAGCTTTGAATTTGGGTTTTGAGCTTGGAAGATCAATCTGGAAATTCCAGATTCTACCTCTCCGCTCGAATGACAGAACCTGCACTCTAGCGACCGCGCATATTTTTTCACTTTCGCTAGAGCGACCAAAAGTTGACTCGAGTGTAAAATGCTTGCTCCCAGAAGTTTACATGTTTTGCAGATCGAGCGAAAACCTTAGTCTTACGCTCGAGCAACCGTCGAGCAAAAAAATCAAGCAACCAGTACTTTTGCATAGTTTACAAACCGTTCAAGCAAAGGAAGTTGCAATCGAGTGACCACTCACATGTTTGGACATCCGCTCGAGCGAAGAAAGTTGCGCTCGAGCTAGACCCCTGTTTTCAACAAAAATTACTACGTGTTTTGAAACTTATTTTGGCATCCCCATTGCATCCTAGGCATTCCTAGGCCATGACTAAGATATAATAATGACGATAAGACGTAGAATTACACTAAGAACGAAATGCAATAAATTGAGTACTATCTGGGTGTGCGTTTCAATTTGTGTATCTGTTATGTTTTTTTTGGTCACGTGCCGTAAGCTATCTGATTTGTCTACTCTGGCTGTTTGCTTTCGAAGCCATCTGTGTGTAATGACTCTGAAAAATTATGTTTAACTTTAATTATTTTCTTATGATATGAAATTATCAGTTTTCTGAAATGCTATGTTTTGTATGAAGAAATGATTATCCAAGTTTCTGAAATGTATTCGTGGCATCTTTAGCACATGGCCCTTGCCTGGGGGTAATAATACCATGGTCTATAAGCACAAGACCCTTGTCCTGGGGTAATAATACCGTGGTCTCATGGACAATGTATTTTATATATTTTCTTCTATAGCCCCTTACATTTTATGATATTCAGGTCAGAGGCCTTTGGTAATCCCAAGATTACTAGCCGGCTACAATACTAAACTTATAGAAATGGGTTTGGGTCGTGATAGAGTGGTATCGGATCACGAGTTATACCGCACACACAAGCCCATATGAGCTATAAGATGGCCTAGGAAAGAATTAGGGACATTTCATCTGCATGTGTGAGTGTGTATTTATTTCTGTAAATGTGAAAAACTGAATCTGGACATGAATACATGAAATTGAAATGAATGAACTAAAACTGAATACTCTGAACATTATGAAAAGAACTGTTTGCCTATGTTTATAAGTGGTTTGTTTACCTATAGCAAATGAAAAATACACAAAGTGATGATACAGCTGGATCTTCTAAGGCCCGAATGAGCCGAATAGAATATATGCTTGCAGCTTTGACTAAAGCAATGACGTAGCAACAGAGGCAGTAATCTTTACCTCTCCCACCTCCGGACCTAGTTGAGCCGGAAAACACGGATATTATTTCATTGACACAAAAGTTCAAAAAAATGAAGCCACCAACCTTTTTGGGAAGTATTGAGGCGTTGAAGGCTGAAACATGGTTGCTAGAAACTGAAAAGATATTTGAGGTGTTTCCGTGTTCGAAAATTCAGAAAGTTCTTTTGGCCACCTAGACGTTGAAAGAAAAAGCTAGGCGTTGGTGGATGCTTATCTGAGATAATAGTGGGACTATGATGTGGAGCCAGTTTAAAGTGATCTTTATAAGAAATATTTTCCCTAATGCTTCAGAGACCATAAAGGGTCAGAATTTCAAGAACTTAAGCAAGGCAAGATGTCCGTAGCTGAGTATGAGGCTAAATTTATAGAGTTGGCTAGATTTGCTCCTCACATGGTCGACACAGATTACAAGAAGGCTCAAAAATTTGAAGGGGGCTTAGACTTGGATGTATTTGATCGAGTAGGAGTCCCGAAATTGCCCACATATATTGAGGTATTGGACTGAGCATTGATGGCAGAGGCCACCCTGGCAGCAATGAAACAAGCTAAAGCACAAACAACAGAGTGGAGAAGTAAAAGACCTGGAACCAATTTTCGGAAGGGCCATCCATCCTTTACTAACAAAAAGCAAAATATTGGGTCCTCAAGCAGTTCAAGTCGAAGCAGTGGGTCTATGCCAGTTTGTTCAGAATGTAGAATAAAGCATAAAGACATGTGTCACCGTGCATCTGGAGCTTGTTTTCAATGTGGCAAGACCAGCCACATGATTAGAGATTGTCCGATGAGATTCGACAATGCTACCCGTCCTACGGCAAGTTCAGCCGAATCCACCCCTGCACCAAGAACAAATATAAAAACCAATGCCGGGAGAGAAACTCTGAGGCAAGGCCGAGTGTTTGCATTAGTACCTGGTGATATACAGAACACCGAGTCAGTGGTGTCAGGTATGATTTCTGTTTGTGCTCAATGTGTCTATGTGTTGATAGATTTTGGATCTACGCATTCTTTTGTGTCGCATGCCATTTCTCAAAAATTACCTTGACCCTTAGAACCTTTGAATTATTTGTTATCTATATCTACACCATCTAGTGGCTCTATGATATGTGCTTATATTTATCCAGCATGTGATATAATGATTGGTGATATGGCGTTGTATGTTGGTTTGCTGCCTTTGAGCATTGATCATTTTGATTGTATATTGGGCATGGAATTATTAACCAAGTATCATGCTACTATTGATTGTGTGACTAAATCTATTGTGTTTCAACCTCCGGGGTTACCCGAATTTGTGTTTGCTGGGAATGGGGTAGTTTTTCCACCGTATTTGATCTCTGTTATGAAAGCCAATAAATTGTTACGAAAGCCAATAAATTGTTACAAAAAGGGTGTCGAGGTTACGTATGTTGTGTTTTCATTATGAATGCTGATAATTCTAATATTGAGAACCTCCTTGTAGTTAACGTGTCATGACCCGAACCCGCCCCCGTGGGTTAAGGACATAACCGGCCAATAATCATGAGATTACCTACGGCCTCAAACCAAAACAAATGTATTTTAACAGAGTTAATGGGGGCCAAGCGGAAGCAATTTTAAAACTTTGTCCATAGAGCTGTGCTTACATGGCACATCCAAACAACCAAACATATGTACATTAAAACTCACAATAGAAATAGAGTAGCATAAGTTATGTACAAACAGGATCATCCAAAAACTAAGTTAACCCATGAAAACTATATACAGACATATGCAAAGTCCTCGCCAACATGAAAAAAATAACATAGCATAGCAGAAAGGCGAAGACGAGTCTTGTGCGTGAGACACTAGGGATGACTCTCTAAAACTCGATTGTTCGACACAAACTTCACTGGGGCTGGGTCTGGACCTCTCTTGGCTCAACTACAAACACATGAATGAGCATGAACGATAGCCCAGTGAATAATATCAAATACAGAAGTCATACAAACAATATGTAGAACAACAAGCTTCAAACGGCCTTAGGCCCAATTTTTTTTTTTTTTAGCATATATACACAATTTAAGTTGTGTGACTGCGATTCCCAACAAACTGGCCTTTGGCCCATTCAAACTTTCATGTCGAAATGGCCTCTGGCCCATTCGTTCATGTGAAAACGGCATTCGGCCCATTCATTCATGTCAAAAGGGCCTTCAGCCCATTCATTCGTGTCAAAACGGCCTTCGGCCCATTCCTTCATGTCAAAACGGCCTTCGGCCCATTCATTCATGTCAAAACGGCCTTTGGCCCATTCTTTCATTCGTATCAAACATTTGTCCATAAATCAAATTGGCAAACTCATAAGGCTTATAAGGAAATAAGCAATTGGACAAACGATATGTCTCAAATATCGATATTACTCACAGTGATCGGTTTGTTGGTTTGACCTGGAGCTTAACCCTACACATTTCATGAACACAAAAGGGTCACAAACAATTCGATCCGTTCTAAATTCACATTTTCCTCTTTAGGCTTCATTTTTATCTCTTTAACTCAATTACAATGCTCAATGCATGCCTAAGAGTACTTAGCAGTGAAAGAGAACAGAAAATGAAATACATAATGCATTTTCAAAATTTCAGAAAATAAGGTCCCCGCTCGAGCGTGGACTTCCCCGCTCGAGCGGACCCAAGAGGCCTACAAAAGTACTAGTTATGTCAAATTTACGCACGAACGTGCATTCTAGCACTTGAGCGGAAGGCCTCTCTACATGGCTCCCCACTCGAGCGTGAACTTCCCCGCTCGAGCGGACACCATGCCTGCAAGAAAATACTGGGAGCTCATTTTTCACGCTCGAGCGGGAACCAAATTTTCTGGGTTTCCCAGCAGTGTTCTTGAGCTCAAATTCAACACTCTAACCAACATTTCTTGCATGGCTTGGCTAAAAATTCACATATACACATACCAACACTAAAATACATCAACATAGAGCTTAATTCACAAATTGATCACATGCATGCCCCAAATTAACTCAAACTCATGCATTCAAGGTTTCCATTTTTAATAAACAGCATGCATGCCCATTTTGACTTTCCTTTTCACTTCTAATGATGCAATTAGTGCTCATTCCCATGAAACTCAACAAAAACATGCTTGCATGTGGGATTACACTTCCAATCTTTCATAATTCACAAATTACATGCTAGAATTTTGTGATTCCATAGGAGTTCTTCACATGCATGCACATATCAAGCCTCAATTTCAACAAAACCAACTCAAACCATGCTCTTGATCACAAACAATCCTTGAACTTACAAGATTACAAATTCAAACTTAACAATTCAAGATCAATGCTTACCTAGATGCCCAATTCTTCTAATTTGGTCAAATCTGGAGTTAAATCTTCAAATTCCCAAACTTGAGTCAAAAATTGCACAAGTCTCTCCCTTCTATCTCGATGGCCAGCCTTCTCTCTCTCTCAAGGCAACAAAATCCGATTTTGAGCTCAAGTGTAATGATTAAATGTATAGTGCCTTTCTACATAAGTCCCCACTAAGTCATTATTTTAATATTAGATAATAGAGCACTGAATTGATCATTCTGAATCTAATTATTTTGATCCGAATCAATTTTCAATTAAATTTCACCATAGGCTATAAAAATTATGCCAAACACAATGGCGCGACCAATTTCGATTTCTGTGCCCGATAAGGCCATCGATTTAATTTTCAAATTAGATAATCAAACAAATATTCCTACGGTGAACATATAGAAATTCAAAACCACATATTGTAGACACCCCATTTTTGACCGTCCTTAAAACTTGGACGTCACCGTTTGAACACTCGGTGATCATCCATGTCCGTGTTCGTTTTGAGTTCTCGGAGGTCGCGGTTGCACGCCTTGCCTCGGGATCTCTCAACTTGACTGTCTTGTGCCTGGTTGGACCAAACACTTGTTTGTTTCTTACACCTGAGGGTAGAGAATAGCTTGTTATCTATCCCTGATACCCATCGGCCTTGGCTTGAGGCCACCGGCCCTAGTTTAATTCTATTGGGCATTAGTGATGGCCGATCGGCATTTGGTATGGTCGGCTGACCATTTATTTGGCCGATTGCCTCCTTTATTGGCCGATGCCACCTTTTTCCCTTCTTCAAGCGTGGTGCATGCCAGCTGTGCCAGCTGGAGTGCACGGACTTGTCTTCCATACACGTGTTTGGAGGACTTGCACCTTTTGCACCCTTTTGACCCAAGCTTCTTAGAGAAGCTTGCACCCTTTGCTCAAGCTTGTTGAGGAAGCTTGGACCTTTGTCTTAGCTTCCTCAAGAAGCTTGGACCTTTGGGTTAGCTTCCTTGAGAAGCTTGACCCCCTTGACCCTTTTGTATTAGCTTCCCTTAGAAGCTTCGAGCCTTTGTCTTCCTCTATAAAAGGAAGCCTTCCTTCTCCATTAAAGGGGTTGAACAAATCAGACATATACATCAGATATATCTCATATATCATTCTCTCTCTCTATATCTCCGTCTCTCTCTTCATTTGTGTCTGTTTCAGGGTTCAAAAGGGTGTTTTGTTCTTAGTTTTGTACTAAGGCACCCAGTATTACACCGTACATCAGTTTTGGGGGTGTTGGGAGGTTGTTCTTAGAGTTTTGAGTTGGTTTTGATCAGAAAAAAGGGGCTGGACTTGCTGTTCTTCAAGTGTTCTTTAAGGGTAAGCATAGTTACTTTATATTCCCCAATCTTGCACTAACTTTTAACCTACTTTGCATGTTGTTTTGAGCTTTGTGTAAAACTGATAAAAACTCTGATTTTTCATGCTTAAAATGTTTCATGAAGGTCTCATTTGTGTTTGGGGTCGACCTCCCCCTCTCAGGCCTTGTTTGGCCCCTTTTGTGCTTTGTTTGGTTGAGCTTTGAATACTTTTGTGCATTGGCCTTCTCACCACTGAAATCTAGAGGATTTTCACTGGTGAAGAAGAGGTCTTGAGGTCTTGCATAGGGGAGGGACACCCCTCTCCCTTTGTGTCTCATTTGTTCATGTTTTTGGCTCATAAAAGTAGTATGCATGCTTAGTTGTTCTTAGCTTCATTTCAGAGGTTTTTGGCTGTTCTTTGGTCATATTATGCCTCTATTTTTGGTCGGATTAATGGTCCATTACATGCATCATATATTTGCTTAGTAGTCCCCTTTATTGTCATGACATGTGCCATGCATTTGCCCCTCCGTGCTTGCATGTTCTAGCTCAACTTCATGAAGCTTTTGGTCATATTTCATCATGTGTGTGGTTTGTTGGGTACTGTGTTTTGATCATATTTTCCATGTTTGGTATAGCCTCTTTGCATTTTGGCTTGTGAGCCTTGAGTGTGTGAGTCACTAGCATGCTTTAGTTGGGTTGTTTCAGTGATTTAGAATCACTTCTCATGCTATTTTAGTCCATAATCCATTCTTGTATACTTGCATTCATCATCCCTTTCATGCCTTGAAGAGTTGTTCTTTTATGCCTTGAAATGGGTCATAGTGCACGCCTTTTGTTTAAGTCTTTTGGGCTCCCATATCAGTGGATTTTGGGGTGTATTTTGATGCATTGAAACTCTGTTTTTGGTTGCATAATCCATGCCATGTGTGGTCATGATAGTCACAGTGGAATACCCCCTTGTTGGCCTCAAGTTTTGGGCCCTATTGCGCGCCTTGTTTGCATGTTTTGTTTGACATGGCATCATCCCCATTGCATGTATTTTAGAGCTTAATATGTTGGTTTAATTCCCATAATTATCTTCTTTTAAGTGTTTTTGAAAGTTGCCTTTTATGCCTAAGTGTTGGGACCTTCGCATGTGCATGCTTAGTTGTGTTTTATCCATCGTTTCCATCACTTTTGGCCACTGTTTTGGGGTGTGGCTGAGGCTCCTCCACCTTAGTGTAAGTCCATAGATCATGCATTTGTGCATTGGTGCATGCCTATCACTTTGTATAGTTGCTTATCTAGGTTGCATCATTGTATATCTATTGTATAGCCATATTGCTTGCTTGTTAGGTCATATTACACTACATCTTGCATGCTTAGCACATTGTACATTTGCATGTTTAGCTTGCATTGCATTTGGCATGTTTTGTTAACTTAGCCATTTTGCATACTTGGGCCATTTTGCATACTTGAGCCATATTGCATACATGCATTACATTTTGCTTGGTTTGGGGTGTCAAACCAAGCATGAGGAGTGAGGTGTGTTCGTACTCAAAGTGAAGAAACACGTTTCAACCCTCGGTCGCCGATGCCCGTGATCTCAACATGATAGGGCGTGAGGCATTCATTTGTTTTGTCGCATGCATTTACATTGATTTGCAAACTCAGTGTCTTTCGCCATCATGCATCGAAATACGTGATTGGTGGCCTGAATACCAAGGGTCACACTCCCTTGAGTCCTTAGCATGATTGGGAGAGTGGCCATGCACACATTGCTTTGAATTTCTTTACCATACACTGTATGCCCTCTGCTGCTGCCCAAACTAGTATTCTGCATGAATAAATAGCCGGTCGTCTACTTCCAGTGCTGATCTGCTACAAAAGTCCAGCCGATGGTTCAATATTTGGCCGATAAGCCGATTCTCATGGCCGATGGATTTGAATTATGGCCTATGGCACTCCACAACACTCATGGAATGATTCGGAAGGATTCTGGAAACTTTCATAAATTTCAAAGAGGCAAGGCAGTATAAACAGAGGCATCTTTTGTCATGGCAACGGATTTCCGGGCGAAGCCAATCCGAGCATGCGTGCATCCCTCTTCCCGAGGCCTTTTACTGCTTTCCATAGCTTATTTAATTCGATAATTAATTAGAAGTTTTGTAAAATTTAATTAGCTAGAATAGTTTAATTATTTATTTGGTTTGTATAATTTATTCGAATCCTCTGAGCGAGGGCAATTGTGTAATAAGTGCGTGTGCGTGTGATGTATGTCTTCCAACCCCATGTCTTTTCTCCTTTTATTTACTAACTTATAATTGTTAGATTAGGGCATGTTTCAATTAGCGTACTTATGCTCGTATATTTGCATGCATACATTTGTCTTGTATGCACCGGGCTCGGCGCATCATACTAACTACATTGCATTTCAATTCCGAGTTGAATACGTGTTAGCTGTAGCATCATATGCCATCTTAGAATAGCCGAGCCTATTATGGTTGCATCTTGCTTGTCTTGCATTAGCCATCTTAACATGAACTAGGATCATGCATTTGATTACTAACTAGTTTTTGTTTTGGCTTGGAGTACTAGGTAAGCATTTACACTTTAGCATCCTTGCATGCGTGTGAGTGACTGCCATGATAGCATGCTTACCATGAGGCTATGTGCTTATGTGATATATCTTCCTAAATGCCTGTGGGTGAAGGTTGGATTATCTGAATTGGAAAAATGCGTTAGCTATGAGTTTTAAGCCCACTAGATAGTGGTAAAACCATCGTTTCTAAGCCGACTCGAGGCTGGCAAAACTTGCATTTTATCCTACTTGCGAGTAGCAAACCATTTTCAAAACAAACATGAAATGTTTTGTTCCAATTCAGGCCACCCAGTCTATACTTGTATGATGTGTGCATCACATAGTAAATCTAGGCTAATAACTGGAATAAGAACGCATAATGTTTTCAAAACTAGATATCATGGTTAGTAGAGGCCGATCTTTGATCGGGTGAGCGGGGGTACCCACGAAGTGACCTTCCCCAATCGTACCCAAGTTCCCGAGCCGAGGCAACTTTGGTGATGACGGACACGTGGCCTTAGGCAAACGAGTCAAGGTTTCCTAAATTTCCCCAAAAACAAAATATTTAGGTGGCGACTCTGTATCTGGCAAAGCAGTCCATGTTTGGCACTTCTTTCTAAAAATCTGTTTTCCAAAACGATTTGCCGGATTTGGATTCTTTGATGATTCATTGGTCTTGCATTGCACTCTGTGGGATTAGATACAGGATCGTGACATTGAGTCCTGAACTGTAGTGAGCCCAAAGGAACAGAACAGGGGACCCCCCCGGGTATTCGGGGACGTCTACAGTTTCTGGCGACTCTGTTGGGGAGTTAGAGAGCTTGACTCAAACTCATGATATCTTGTGTTGACTACAATTATGTGTTTCTTTGCATTACATGTGCATTGGTGCGCCTAGGACACGGTGTTTGCCGTCTACTATTCCTGAACGGTTTACCGGAGGCTCGCTTCGAGAAGCGTGCCATAAGGCTGACCGGTTACGAGCTCTGCCACGATAGGAACACAAACCCTGGTTTTACCGGGCCACCCTTCTTGACCATTCGACCTAGTGCATATTCGGAATCCATAGTGACCATTCCAAGCTAGGACAGGTTGCTTACCCGATCATAGGTTGTTTGAAACCGCTGCGTGCATAGTAAAACCCTAGCTCCTGACAAAATAGGACAAGGAAACCCTACCCCAATATAGGGATGCTTTGGCTCTCACTTGTTTGCTATGTGCTTTAGAGTTGGCCTCTACAGGAATGCATGTATCAGCTTACAAGTTTGGGTATCAAGCCTGCGGGCACCAGTTCAGTAATTTGGGAATCAATTATCGGTGCGATTCATCGATTTGAACAGCGATGATTCGAGGATAATAATCAATATTGAGGAATAGTGTATTCAGCTTATCAGCCGTGTGTTGTGATGCCCAACTGTCTGTTGTGTGTTTATTTTACGCTGTTATGTTGTCCGTTTGTCTAGTTAGTTATTTCCTTATTATTGCTTTATTTATCTTCTTACTAGGTAGTTTATCACGATTGCTTCCGACCTAGCAGATATTCCCCAAGCACTCTGGACTAGAGATCGCCGACTCAATCGATCTGAGGATCTGGTCGATGGACAACCGGTGTTTTATTCTCTACCCGCGGTTATTAGACGAAGGTCGAGAAGACGCAGTGTATCCGAGCAGAGGTTGTCAGAGCAGTGGTCAGTCCTACTAGTGAACAGTCAAGCCGAGGCCTCAATTTTTGCCACAGAGAGGGAATATATACTGGTAATTCAACCAGCGAGCGGAAAGATGGCAAGCTTAGAAATGGTGCGCTTGACTCAAGAGACATGAAAACTATGCAAAGAAGACGCTGACAAAGAGTTCGCCAAACAACGAGCCACGATGATTATGGCAAGCAAAGTTAATCATAAGGCTCTGACAAAGGCGGGCCAGCGGTCGCTCTGTTTCACATCAAGCTCCTCCCCCACCAAGGTTTCCGATACCTGAGGAGACACCAAATGTCCAGAATATCCAAGAGGATACAGACATTGCAATGGGGCCGACTCCGCCTCCGATTCTACCGCAACTATCCAAGGCACCCACGCCTATCAATGTACCGAATTCTCCCTTCGAGTTCGAAGTGAACCCTACAGCATTAAAGTTGAGCAAGCTTGAAAAGCTGTTCAAGAAATCCTAATGGGTAAAGTCCATTCTCGACATTAAGGATGGGTATACCGACGCAGTTGTGACGCTGCCGGACCGATTCAAGATGTCGCATATTGACCAATTTGATGGGTCCGGGGACCCCATGGTGCACCTAAGGTTGTTTTCAGATATACTAAGGCCGATGGGCCTCACCAGACTACAAAAGCTGTCTTTGTTTGGCAGGACCCTGTCAGGTGTGGCGGCCATCTGGTACGCAAAATTGGAAGAGGATGTGAAGAGGAACTATGATGAGATGGTCGAGGCGTTCATTGCACAGTACTCATATAACACGCAAATCGAGATTACAATCCCTGGTCTCGAGACAACAAGGCAGGAGCCTAAGGAGTGCTTTTTGAGTTCGTAACCAAATGAAGAGCCAAGGCCTCAATGATGACCCTAAGGCCCACCGATAAAGATCAAATTCGGATGATTGTGCACAATCTCTAGCCTAAGCTGATGAAGAAAATGATCGTGCTCCCCTTCCCTACCTTTTCAGATCTGCATGAGATGGGAGCACAGATCGAGGATGCCTTGAAGCAAGGCTTGATCGATAATGACAAGGAGCAACCCAGGAGAACCCTTAACCGCAACACCAATGCAGGCCCGAGTGGCGCTACAACTACAAGAGCCTCAGAAGTGAGCATGGTCACCACCATTCCGCCTCCAAGAACCATGGCAGCTACGCCATTCTCCGGTGCGTCCGGAAGCAATACACAAACAGCCAAATACCCGCCGAAAAACCAAAGGACCTTTGCTCCACTATATATGCCTCTGTCCAAAGCTCTGGGGGTTTTAATCAGAAAAGGGCACTTGAAGCCCTTAGAGCAGCGACCATTATCGGAAAAACTTCCCCCTACCCACAACCCAACCAAATATTATGCATTTCACCAACAGCACGGTCATGACACTGACCAATGCTTCCGATTACGACATGAGATTCAAGATGTCATTGATAATGGGGTGATTGTGCCTCCCAAAAAACCCAATGTCACAACAAACCCTCTCCCACCACACCACCAAGCTCCACTTCCCAAAAGAATCAACTTTATCCAGACTGGGGTCGTGTCCTACAATCCTAGCATATATATCACCCCATCGCACCTACCCAAGCCGGAGGTGCACCTTCTTGACTGCACTGACTTGTGCATGTTGGACATCTCCAGAACCCAACCCAAACCAACGGTGGTGACTGTCGAAGACAGAACAGGGGAGATTTCAGAGAAGAATGGGATTGTTGAGTCAGAATCTGAGGAATCTGGGAGTTTTGCTGAGAAGGTATACAGTCCGAGTGACTACATTCTGTCAGTAGGCCAAGTTATGCCAAGTGTGGAGTTGCCAGAAAGGGCAGAGCTTTGTATGGTACAGAGGGATGGATTTCATTAGGGGTCAAATGACTTAGCAGCTTTGGAAGGGGACTTCGCTAACCTCCAGTTTTTTAGTGAACAAGATCTAGTGGACATGGCAGTCAACTGGTCGAATCTCGAGGAATCAGTAGAGGTTACCGAGTGGCTAGATGATCAACCAGATGTTATGGAAGATTTCCAACCAGAACAAGGCTCGGTGGGGGCAAGAATATCAATTGTGATCAGAAGGGTCAGAGATCATAATGCATCGCCAGAGAGCACCGGTGCCAAGAATTTCACTAGGGATCTGAGTAGTTTGAATACGAGAATTATTGAATAGACAGCTGTACTGACGCAGTTGGAACAGGAAAGGTTTGAGGATTCTGAGAAAATCAGAAAAGCTAAAGCCCATGAGGGAGAAAAATCATGAGTACAAGGATAGAAAGCGGAGCGGACGGTGTGTCATTGCCCGATGGAATGTGGTGGGAGGACGATGATCTATGTCTTGTCCACACGGATGAGGATTGGGGGAGCAATCAACCAAACGATATCTGGTACATTGGTGAAGTCGACCATATGACTAGAGTGGGCGGTATTTCAAGCCTCCACATCTAGATCAACGAGAGTGCAGGAAAGATAAGGGAGGCGGAGAAGCGAAGAAAACTTCGAAGAAGAGGCATCTGAAGTGGTTGAAAAAGATCGAGCGGAGACATCTCCATCGGGGGCTTATGGCATCGAGTGCATCGACAAAATTTGTCTTATCGACCATGGACAAGGCCAAGCTCTCAATAGACACCACGGAGCGGTGGCGGGCTTATTTTTTCGGGAGGGCTACCCGATGTTGACTTTCTCCGACAAGAATTGCCACTGAGGTGCGAACCATAACAAGCCACTCTACATCTCGTGGAGTCACGAGAAACAAATGGATACTGTGGTGCTTGTCGACCGCAGGTCCGCCATCAATGTGTGCGGCAAGCGCATATGTCGGTTTAAGACGCGGACTTTGTGCGACCCAGTGATTGAGCATATGATAACACAAGCGAGAGAAGTAATGGGGGCGGTGAAAATTAGACCAAGGTTGGTAGGGCATGACATAAATAGACTTTCACGTCTTAGAAGTTCTGCGACCTTCAATCTACTTTTAGGGGCGCGTGGTTTACACCAAGTAAAGCGATTTCATCCACTTGCATCAAATGGTGAAATACCCCCCATGGGAAGGAGTAGCCATCGTTTTTGGAAATTCGTCTATCCATCCACGAAGTATCTCGCGATTTTGGAAATTGAGCACGGTATGGAGGATGTGTTCATATCGGGTTTACCTTGTGAGGCCGAGTCATCTGAGAACATCTTAGATTAATGAGGGTGTATGTTAGCGATTCGGTATACCTCATGAACAAGCTTCAACACATCCGGGATGGGATTGGGAAGAAGCGGAGGCGTTCGGCGTTGGGAAGTGCCACACAACCCCACACCTTTGGCTTGGGTTATCAGGATTGGATAAGGAAAGGTAAGGAGATGGTGGGAGGCGGAAGCCTTTTGAGCTAATGCAGAGGACTTTCCATTTTGTGGCTTGGGTTTGAGATCTTCTTTGACCTACAATTATCAGATGAGAAAGTGAAATGGGGTAGTGCTTGGATAACTTCTTTGGATGCATCTATCGCCTCTCTCATTTATGTAAACCTTTAGTTGATGAAATCACTACTATGAATATTAGTCTTGAGAAGGACCCATGCGGGTCGGATCGGGTCCGCGTTGTCTTCGTGGAGCGAGCACTTAGTCGCTTTATTAAAAGATTTCAAAAGATGTTTCGCGTGGTCTCACGAAGACATGCCTGTCGATCACGATTGCCTGACACCAGATCCCTCTTGACCCCGAGGCCCGACCCATCAAACAAAAACTCAGAAGAATCCACCCGGACTGGGCCCTCAAGATTAAAGAAGAGGTCACCAAACAAATCAACGCAGGGTTCCTGCTGGTATCTGAATACCCGACTTGGTTGGCCAACATTGTTTCGGTGCCAAAGAAGGATGGCAGGATCAGGGTATGCGTGGATTTCAAGGATTTGAACAGAGCCAGTCCGAAGGACGACTTTCCTTTACCGCATATCGATGAGTTAGTTGACTTCATAGCGGGGCATGATTTGCTTTCGTTCATGGATGGCTTCTCAGGCTACAATCAGATAGTTATGGCACCAGGAGACCGGAAAAAGACTGCTTTCACCACCCCGTGGGGGACATACTGCTACAGAGTGATGCCATTTGGGTTGAAGAATGCGGGAGCTACATATTAACGGGCTACGACCACGATATTGCATGACATGATCCACAAAGAGGTTGAGGTGTACGTGGACGACATGATTGTCAAGTCCAAAGAAAGAGGGGGCCACTACACCACCTTGCAAATTTTTTTTCAAAGGATCAGAGAATTTCAGTTGCGGCTGAATCCTCAGAAGTGTACGCTTGGTGTTACAGCAGGAAAAATGCTGGGGTTTCTAATTACACAAAAAGGTATTGAAGTCAACCCTTCCAAAATCAAGGTCATCTTAGAAATGCCACCACCAAGGACTGAAAAGGGGGTGCGAGACTTTCTGGGTAAAGTGCAATTCATAAGACGATTTATCTCAAAAATAACCTTGACTTGTGAACCACTTTTTGGTCTCCTGAAGAAAGAAATGGAGTTCCAATGGGACAGCCGATGCCAAGCTACTTTTGAACAGATCAAGGAATACTTACAGAACCCACCCGTGTTGTCACCGCCTAAACCGGGGAAACCGTTGATATTGTACCTTTCAGTAACTGAGATTACAATGGCCTGCATGCTCGCGCAAGAATCAGAGGACAAAGTGGAGAGAGCCATCTACTATCTGAGCAAGAAGATGCTAGAATATAAAACATGCTACACGCCGTTGGAGAATGCATGCTTAGCCTTGGTATGGGCAACCAGGAAGCTACGGCACTACCTGTTATCTCACTCCATAATGTTAGTTTCAAGATTAGATCCCATCAAATACCTTTTCGAAAATCCGACACTTACGAGTAGGCTAGCTCGTTGGTTGCTGTTGCTTTCCGAATTTGATCTGAAATATGTGACGCGCAAGTCAGTCAAGGGAAGAAACGATGGCGAGGTGTAGCCGATCATCCAGTGGAAGGGGGTGAAGTAGTTGAGTACTTATTCCCAGGTGAGGCCATTTTGCATATCGACGATGAAACTTGGACGATGTACTTTGACGGAGCGTCAAACTAGTACGAGTATGGAATAGAGGTGTTGCTGATAGCACCCGACAATTCCCGTATCCCTCTAGCCTTCAAACTCCGGTTCAAAGTTTCGAACAACGAAGCATAATATGAGGCATGCATTGCTGGTCTAGAAGCAGCCCTGGAACTAGGGGCAAGACGGTTGGACGTCATCGAGGACTCGAATCTTGTTGTGTCTCAAGCAAAATGAGATTGGAAAGTCAAAGAAGAAAAGATGATAATGTATCACCAGACCTTGGACCTGTTAATTCCTCGGTTTGAGAAGCTAAACTTCGCTCATCTGTTACGAGAGAACAACAGGTTCGCAGATTCACTAGCAACTCTATCTTCCATGATAGACATCCATTTCGGAATCCGGATGCGTCCAGTCATTATTGACCAGAAATTTACGCCAGCATACTAGTCGATTGCTGCCATAGATAAGGTTCAGGACAAGAACCCCTGGTATTACGACATTTGGAACTTCTTAGAGAAGGAAGTACATCCACCAGGGGCAAATGCCAAGGACAAAAAGGCAATCAGAAGAATGGCCATTCAATTCATCATCTGCGGGGGTAAGCTGTATAAGAGAGGTCATCGGGGAATGCATAAGTTGTGCGTAGAAATTGAAAAATCGAAGCGCCTAATGGAGGCCATCCATGGAGGGGAATGTGGAACACATATGAACGGGGTAATCTTAGCTTGGAAGATTCTCAGACAGGGTTACTATTGGTCCACCATGGAGGAGGATTGTATCGGCTTTGTTCGGCGATGCCACAAATGTCAGATCCATGCAAACCGCATGAACATCCCACTGTCAAAGATGTACAACATGACTTCGTCATGGCCATTTTCAATTTGGGGAATCAACGTGATCGAGGCTGTCACTCCGAAGTGGTCAAATGGGCATGAGTTCATCCTAGTCGCGATAGATTATTTCACGAAATGGGTTGAGGCCCAATCTTATGCAGTGTTGAAGGCTTCGCACGTTGCAAAGTTCATCAGAAACAACATCATCTGTCACTACGGAGTCCCAAATGAGATAATTTCAGATAACAGTTACCACTTCAAGAAGGAAGTGATTGACTTGTTGGAGAAATACAACGTGGCTTTTCATAGGTCATCCACATACCGGCCGCAAACCAATGGAGCAGTTGAGGCCGCCAATAAGAACATCAAACACGTATTGCAGAAGATGGTGGAAACCTGCTCTATGGGGCTATCAAACTTCAATCAAAACTTCTACTGGGGTGACTCCGTATTCGTTGGTTTATGGGATGGAGGTCGTTCTACCTATTGAGATTGAGGTTCCGTCTTTGCAAGTACTGGCTGAGTGTCAGATAGCCAAAGCAGATTGGCAGCAGAGCAGATTTGAGGAACTCATGTTGTTTGATGAGACAAGACTGAAAGCACTGTACCATGTTCAAGGTTATCAGCGCAGAATTGCCCAGACTTTTAACAAGAAAGTTAAGTCTAGGGATTTGAAAGAAGGAGATCTGGTGCTCAAGGACAATCGAGCTCCCATCCATGACCCTAGGGGCAAGTTCAGACCTAATTGGACTGGTCCCTACATCATTAAGTCCATTTGGTCGGGTGGAGCTGTGGTTCTAATGGATCTAGATGGCCTATAGTTCTCACAGTCGATCAACATGGACAACTTGAAGAAATATTACCCCTAAGAGGTTCGCTAGGCCGAAAACCAGAAAGGGCGACCTAGGCAAAAGTTAGAGCATAGAAAATTGGAAATTATAAAAACTGAGCTCGCAAGGCTGAAAACCCGCAAAGGGCGGCCTTGGCAAAAGTTAGAACAGAAAAGGAGAGGGAAAATACTCGAGTGAACCCAAGCCTGAACTACGTAAGGCTTGATTCCCATCTTTGGGATACGTAGGAAACTTCATCTTGAAGTTCAGCCATAAACTTTTCCCCGATCAACTTTGTCCATTTGATCATCTCGGTCACCTTTGTCTATTCAGCATTCAAGAGTTTGTTTGTGATCTCCGCTACAGTGCTATTCAGACTAGGGGCAACTTTCCAGTTGCTGGGATCTGGGGTTGTGCATCTCAAAGGATGTATCTCGATCGTGTCGATCGATCCATATTGAAAATGGTTTTGAAAAGTTTTGATAAAAGTTGACTTTGTTCAAATTAATCTTTTTACAACCTAGACCATTTTTGGACCAAAGCGGAAAATTTTCAGTACCCACAACCTTCAATTTCATTGATTTCAATACAGAGTTCTCCTGCTCTTGCATAGAAATTAAAGTTGCTTTTTATTACATTCATAAAGAAAACTTGAAAGTACTAATAAAGCAATAAATCTGGGGCATAGATAAGTCAGGTGTTCCTGCGCAACCTCCCAGAGCTGGTCGAAGCCTCTGATGCCAAGCCGGGCCCAATCTGTGCCTTTTCATTAAGCCAATCTATGCACTCATCAGACAAAGTGCAACTGAAAGTGGGAGCGGGGGCCAGGAGCTCTCTAGTCCCCCATGTCGTGGCATATCGAGCAAGTTGTGTGCCTCGGACCGGAAATGCAGCAAGGTACTCTATCCCTTCTGGCGGTCAAATCTAGTCATGGTCGAACTGGCACTGGAACCGGAATGGGAAATAGACACACAGTGAGTCAAGCCGATCAACTGAATCCCAGTCTGCCAGGACATGCTGTAACCCATTGCTGGTAGATTGAGCCAAGGGCACTGCCAAACAATACGGTCTGCGGACAAACTGCACATCCAGTCGAACCACTAGCCCTCATCAAGGGCATCGACTAGACGTTGTCAGAAGAAGTAGCCACGAGCTGAGTATGCTGGGCAAGAGTCCACAACCTGCAACTTGTCCATCAACCACACCTAGGAAGGGATGAAAAATGATAGAATAAATAATAGAGAGGCGTACAATGAGAGAAAAGTGAGAAAAGGGTTTTGTGAGAAAAAAAAAAAAAACTGAGCTTGAGAGCCGAGTGGTGTGAGCAATATATATGTGAGATTGGGTGGGAAACATTACCTGCAGTAGTAGTGGACTCCCCACAAATCTGGTCGTCTCTCGGCGATAAAAGGCATCCAAGCCCATCAACGTCTCAGCCAGAGTCATGGCAATGCAGCTCTTGCCCTCCTTCAAGCCTTGGGCAACCTCGATCAACTGGACATTAGACCCTCCGGAGCCTGAGGCAAGCAAAAAGTAAGATAATATGCACAAACAGAGGGCGTGTCGCCGAAAACTCTGCCAATGATGGTCGTCGCGGTCACCGGCATTCGAAAACCAGCAAATCAAACTCGGAACATCCAGCATTCCGTCACAAATCAAAGAGCGAGCATCGTGCATCGTGAGCCCACACATTCTCCCTAAGGCTTGGGCGTGGCCAAAGCGAAGCTGAGGCAAGACTTCTTCGTTGCGCTCAGATTCCATCAAAGCTTGGAAATCTTCGAAGGTAGGACATACCTCTTGCCCACCAAAGCTAAAGACATGTGTTATTGGATTCCAAAACTTCGCCGCGGCACGGAGAAATGGAAAGTGCAGCGGGGTACGACTCAGAGTGAATAGTGCATTAATATCGAAGCCCCGGAAATTCAGCTTTTCCGAGCCATCCAAGTTGGCAATCCAAATTATGAGATTCTGGGAAAGAAACTCTTCCATTTGGAGTAAATCAGTATTGAATTGAGAAAAACTACGAAGTTGAGGCCTTTTGTAGGGGATAAGGTGTGAGTGGAGGATAGGTGTCAGCATTCTGGTGGGTCTTGTCATTTATTGCCGACCGGCCAAAAATAGTGCCGACCGACCACCATATTTGGTCGATGGGTCAAAGTTGTTGGCCGATGGCCATTTCTTGAGGCCGATGGCTTTCCCCTATGGCCGATGGTCTTCCTTCTTGTTCCCTGAGCTGTTTATGTGTTGAACATGCTGAGAATTTGGGGACTGGCACCACTTCCAATGCCCTCCGATGATGATTTTTGTGGAGTCACGCCCGTTTTGCTTGTCGAGTTGTTGTACATTTGCTTATCGAGTTATATGTCACATTTCTTCGAGTCTTTGTTTTGCTTTTCGAGTTGTACTCGCACTTGGTTAGCTTATCGAGTTCCTTTGTTTTGCTTATCGAGTTGTTAGTCGGTTCACTACCTGATTATCACATTGTTATGTAATGCCACGCGATGCGATGCGTAGAAAGTACAAATGTAACACCTTTTTGGACAAAATAGATGTTTCATTTCCATCATGTCTTTTGCAAAAATACACAATTTTGAAAAAGTAAAACCTGCCTGAGGCAGTGCAATGTGCTTAAAACTAACAGTAGAAAAGGAAAGTAAAGCAAAAGGGGAGACAGACGGCAGAATGTCTGGATTAATACCGGTGGCCTCCCCTTGTGGTCGATGAACCTCCTTATTCGAGTCAATTATGTGGTTTGGCACCTTCATTACTCGAGAAAGTGCAAGGAAGTGCACTCTTGAAACCTTAGTAGATCTTCGTGTTGACCTCAAGTTGTGCCTTCTATGAGCGATGTTCCGTGCGTGCGAGGAGCATCCTTTCCCATATCCTTTTGATATCTTGTGACTTCCACAAATCGCTTCAATTGTGTTGTATTACGTTGCTTCGTTTGGCTTTAATAAAGCACGCTCGTTACGTGTCTTGCGTCGAGCAATGCCTCATCTTGTTTTGAAGTTGCATCTCAACATCATGAATAACATGCCTTTTCCATGCTTCAGTTGAATATGCTCCCTTCTTGCATTAGTACATATTGTATGTGTTACTGCATGCTTTACTTACATGTGTATATGTATTTTCAACTGGTTACACATTGTATGCTTTTTTGCGTGTACTTTACTTACATGTGTTCATACCTTGCTTGCTTCACACATTGCATGCGTTTCTATGTGTGCTTCAC
This sequence comes from Camellia lanceoleosa, assembly GCA_025200525.1. Taxonomy (NCBI): domain Eukaryota; kingdom Viridiplantae; phylum Streptophyta; class Magnoliopsida; order Ericales; family Theaceae; genus Camellia; species Camellia lanceoleosa. The sequence continues at coordinate 866,307 of JANUSC010000016.1, read as the reverse complement.
TTACATGTGTTTATGTATCTCACAGGAGGTTACACATTGCATGCGTTATTGCATGCTTTACTTACATGTGTTCATTCCTGCTATACACATTGTATGCGTTACTGCATCCTTTACTTACATGTGTATATGTATTTTCAGGTGGTTACACATTCTATACGTTTTTGCGTGTACTTTACTTACATGTGTTCATACCTTTGCATTGTTACACACATTGCATACGTTTCCACGTATGCTTTACTTACATGTGTTTATGCACCTTTCTTCCCTTCAAGTTCCCTTTATACACATTGCATGCGTTGTCGCGTATTGCTTTACTTACATGTGATCAAGTTCCTTTTCATACACATTGTATGCGTTACTGCATGCTTTACTTACATGTGTATATGTATTTTCAGGTGGTTACACATTGTATGCGTTTTCGCGTGTACTTTACTTACATGTGTTCATACCTTGCTTGCTTTACACATTGCATGCATTTCTACGTGTTCTTTACTTATATGTGTTTATGCATCTTACAGGAGGTTACACATTGCATGCTTTACTTACATGTGTTCATTCCAGCTATACACGTTGCATGTGTTACTGCATGCTTTACTTACATGTGTATATGTATTTTCAGGTGGTTACACATTGTATACGTTTTTGCGTATACTTTACTTACATGTGTTCATACCTTGCTTGCTTCACACATTGCATGCATTTCTGCGTGTGCTTTACTTACATGTGTTTATGCATTTCACAGGAGGTTACACATTGCATGCGTTATTGCATGCTTTACTTACATGTGTTCATTCCTGCTATACACATTGCATGCGTTACTGCATGCTTTACTTACATGTGTATATGTATCTTTCAGGTGGTTACACATTTTATGCGTTTTCGCGTGTACTTTACTTACATGTGTTCATACCTTTCTTGCTTTACACATTGCATGTGTTTCTGCGTGTGCTTTACTTAGATGTGTTTATGCATCTTACAGGAGGTTACACATTGCATGCGTTACTGCATGCTTTACTTACATGTGTTCATTCCTGCTATACACATTGCATGTGTTAATGTATGCTTTGCTTACATATGTATATTTCAATTCCTGCTTCACACATTGTATGCATTGTCACGTATGCTTTACTTACATGTGTTTATGCACCTTCTCGCATTATTATGCTTGTTTCAAAAGCATTGTTATGCATTCTTCACATGCGTTGTCACGTACTTTTCAATTGCATTGTTATGCATGTTTCTAACAATATTGTGCCTGTTAAGTTTCTTTCTTTTACAGACACGATATTGTATGTACGGTTCATTTGAAGCTGGCACGACCAAACAAACCGGACAGGTATTGCATGCTCCGTGTGAGACGTAGCGAGAATTGAGTGATTCTCCTACACCCTCTCTGCATTGTAGTGAAGTTTGGTTTATGCTAGCTTAAAACTATTGCTTGTTATGCTTCGTTACAGCTTTCTTTGCATGATCATGAGTTATGCTCGGCTTCGTGCATTGTCGTACATTTTGGCCCTGCCCTCGGGCGTATATCTTATCTGTAGCTTGTATGCTTTGTGTAAGTCTTCGGCCTTGTCAAAAATAGGTCATCTCTGGCCTTTGACACTTACTTCTGTCATTGTTATGACTTTCGAGTTCTATCAAAGAGGGGCAACTGTAGACACCCCATTTTTTACCGTCCTTAAGACTTGGACGTCACCGTTTGAACACTCAGTAATCATCCATGTCCATGTTCATTTTGAGTTCTCGGAGGTCTCGGCTACGCGCCTTGCCTCGGGATCTCTTAACTTGATTGTCTTATGCTTGGTTGGACTAGACACTTGTTTGTTTCTTACACCTGAGGGTAGAGAATAGCTTGTTAGCTGTCCCTGATACCCACCGGCCTTGGCTTGAGGCCACCGGCCCTAGTTTAATTCTACCAGCCATTGGTGATGGCTGGTCGGCATTTGGTGTGGTCGGCTGACCATTTATTTGGCCGATTGCTTCCTTTACTGGCCGATACAACCTTTTTGCCTTCTTCAGGCGTGGTGCATGCCAACTGTGCCAGCTGGAGTGCACGGACTTGTCCTCCATACACATGTGTAGAGGACTTGCACCTTTTGCACCCTTTTGACCCAAGCTTCTTGGAGAAGCTTGCACCCTCTGCTCAAGCTTGTTGAGGAAGCTTGGACCTTTGTCTTAGCTTCCTCAAGAAGCTTGGACCTTTGTCTTAGTTTCCTCAAGAAGCTTGGACCTTTGGGTTAGCTTCCTTGAGAAGCTTGACCCCCTTAACCCTTTTGTATTAACTTCCGTTAGAAGCTTTGAGCCTTTGTCTTCTTCTATAAAAGGAAGCCTTCCTTCTCCTTTGAAGGGGTTGAACAAATCAGACATATACATCTGATATATCTCATATATTACTCTCTCTCTATTTATCTCCCTCACTCTCTTCATTTGTGTGTGTTTGAGGATTCAAAAGGGTGTTTTGGTCTTAGTTTTGCACTAAGGCACCTAGTATTACACCATACTTCGGTTTTGGGGGTGTTGGGAGGTTATTCTTAGAGTTTTGAGTTTGTTTTGATCAGAAGAAAGGGGCTGGACTTGCTATTCTTCAAGTGTTCTTCAAGGGTGTGCATAGTTACTTTATATTCCCCAATCTTGCACTAGCTTTTAAGCCACTTTGCATGTTATTTTGAGCTTTGTGTATAACTAATAAAAACTCTGATTTTTCATGCTTAAAATGTTTCATTAAGGTCTCATTTGTGTTTGGGGTCGACCTCCCCCTCTTAGGCCTTGTTTGGCCCCATTTGTGCTTTCTTTGGTTGAGCTTTGAATACTTTTGCACATTGGCCTTCTCACCACTGATATCCAGAGGATTTTTAGTGGTGAAGAAGAGGTCTTGAGGTCTTGCATAGGGGAGGGACATCCCTCTCCCTTTGTGTCTCATTTGTTCATGTTTTTGGCTCATAAAAGTAGCATGCATGCTTAGTTGTTCTTAGCTTCATTTCAGAGGCTTTTGGGTGTTCTTTGGTCATATTAGGCCTCTGTTTTTGGTCAGATTAATGGTCCATTACATGCATCATATACTTGCTTAGTAGTCCCCTTTATTGTCATGACATGTACCATGCATTTGCCCCTCCGTGCTTGCATGTTCTATCTCAACTTCATGAAGCTTTTGGTCATATTTCATCATGTGTGTGGTTTGTTGGGTACTGTTTTGATCATATTTGCCATGTTTGGTATAGCCTCTTTGCATTTTGGCTTGTGAGCCTTGAGTGTGTGAGTCACTAGCATGCTTTAGTTGGGTTGTTTCAGTGATTTAGAATCACTTCTCATGCTATTTTAGTCCATAATCCATGCTTTTATATTTGCATTCCTCATCCCTTTCATACCTTGAAGAGTTGTTCTTTTATGCCTTGAAATGGGTCATAGTGCACGCCTTTTGTTTAAGTCATTTGGGCTCCCATATCAGTGGGTTTTGGGGTGTATTTTGATGCATTGAAACTCTGTTTTTGGTTGCATAATCCATGCCATGTGTGGTCATGATAGTCGTCGTGGAATACCCCCTTGTTGGCCTCAAGTTTTGGGCTCTATTACGCGCCTTGTTTGCATGTTTTGTTTGACTTGGCATCATCCCCTTTGCATGTATTTCAGAGCTTCATATGTTGGTTTAATTCCCATAATTATCTTCTTTTAAGTGTTTTTGAAAGTTGCCTTTTATGCCTACATGTTGGGACCTTCGCATGTGCATGCTTAGTTGTGTTTTATCCATCATTTCCATCACTTTTGGCCACTGTTTTGGGGTGTGGCTGAGGCTCCTCCACCTTAGTGTAAGTCCATAGATCAAGCATTTGTGCATTGGTGCATGTCTATCACTTTGTATAGTTGCTTATCTAGGTTGCATCATTGTATATCTATTGTATAGCCATACTGTTTGCATGTTAGGTCATATTGCACTACATCTTGCATGCTTAGCACATTGTACATTTGCATGTTCAGCTTGCATTGCATTTGGCATGTTTTGTTAACTTAGCCATTTTGCATACTTGAGCCACATTGCATACATGCATTACATTTTGCTTGGTTTGGGGTGTCAAACCAGGCATGAGGGGTGAGGTGTGTTCGTACTCGAAATGACGAAACACGTCTCAACCCTCGGTCGCCGATGCCCTTAATCTCAACATGATAGGGCGTGAGGCATTCATTTTTTTTGTCGTATGCATTTACATTGATTTGCAAACTCGGTGTCTTTGGCCATCATGCATCAAAATGTGTGATTGGTGGCCCGAATACCAAGGGTCACACTCCCTTAAGTCCTTGGCATGATTGGGAGAGTGGCCATGCACACATTGCTTTGAATTTCTTTGTCATACACTGTCTGCCCTCTGCTGCTGCCAAAACCAGTATTCTGCATGAATAAATAGCCGGTCGTCTACTTCCAGTGCCGATCTGGTAAAAAAGTCCAGCCGGTGGTTCAATATTTGGCCGATAAGCCCATTCTCATGGCCAGTGGATTTGAATTGTGGCCGGTGGCACTCCACAACACTCAGGGAATGATTCGGAAGGATTCTGGAAACTTTCATAAATTTCAGAGGGGCAAGGCAGTGTAAACAGAGCCAGCTTTTGTCATGGCAGCGGATTTTCGGGCGAAGCCAATCCGAGCACGCGTGCATCCCTCTTCCCGAGGCCTTTTACTGCTTTCCATAGCTTATTTAATTTGATAATTAATTAGAAGTTTTGTAATATTTAATTAGCTAGAATAGTCTAATTATTTATTTGGTTTGTATAATTTATTTGAACCCTCTGAGCAAGGGCAATTGTGTAATAAGTGTGTGTGCGTGTGATGTATGTCTTCCAACCCCACATCTTTTTCCTTTTATTTATCAGCTTATAATGGTTAGATTAGGTCATGTTTCAATTAGCATACTTATGCTCGCATGTTTGCATCCATACATTTGTCTTGCATGCACCGGGCTCGGCGCATCATACTAACTACATTGTATTTCAATTACGAGTTGAATACGTGTTAGCTGTAGCATCATATGCCATCTTGGAATAGCCGAGCCTATTGTGGTTGCATCTTGCATGTGTTGCATTAGCCATCTTAACATCAACTAGGATCATGCATTTGATTACTAACTAGTTTCTGTTTTGGCTTGGAGTACTAGGTAAGCATTTACGGTGTAGCATCCTTGCATGCGTATAAGTGACTGACATGATAACGTGCTTACCATGAGGTTATGTGCTTATGTGATATATCTGCTTGAATGCCTGTGGGTGAAGGTTCGATTAACTGAAATGGAACAATGCATTAGCTATGAGTTTTAAGCCCACTAGATAGTGGCAAAACCATCTTTTCTAAGCCCACTCGAGGCTGGCAAAACCTGCATTTTAGCCTACTTGCGAGTAGCAAACCATTTTCAAAACAAACATGAAATGTTTTGTTCCAATTCAGGCGACCCAGTCTATACTTGTATGATGTGCGCATCACATAGTAAATCTAGGCTAATAACCGGAATAAGAACGCATAATGTTTTCAAAACTAGATATCATGATTAGTAGAGGCCGATCTTTGATCGGGTCAGCGGGGGTGCTCACGAAGTGACCTTCCCCAATCGTACCCAAGTTCCCGAGCCGAGGCAACTTTGGTGATGACGGATACGTGGCCTTAGGCAAACGAGTCAGTGTTTCCTAAATCGCCCCAAAAATAAAATATTTAGGTGACGACTCTGTATCTAGCAAAGCAGTCCATGTTTTGCACTTCTTTCTAAAAATCTATTTTCCAAAACGATTTTCCAAATTTGGACTCTTTCGTGATTCATCGGTCTTGCATTGCACTCTGCGAGATTAGATACAGGAACGTGACATTGAGTCCTAAACTGTAGTGAGCCCAAAGGAACAGAACGGGGGACCCCCCTTGGGGCGTTCGGGGACGTCTACACATAATTTCACATAATGGCACACAAAATCATGTTAGACACATAATCATACTCATATTAAGGACCAATTAACATGCTACGGAATGGGGGTATCACAGTCTTCCCCCTTTAGGAAGTTTGGTCCTCCAAACTTAATTTACCTTCGCCGAGAAACAAATGTGGATAGCGTAGTCGCATTTCCTCCTCCTTTTCCCACGTGGCATCCGTCCCATAGTGTTCTTTCCATTCCACTTTCACCATTAGGATGGACTTACTTCTCAGTTGTTTCACTTGTCATTCAACAATTCGTTCTGACCATTCGGCGTATTCCATATTCTCATCAATAGCTACCCGGTGATAATCAATCACATGAAACGGGTTTCGAAGGTAACCCCTCAACATTGACACATGAAACACATTGTGGATTTGCTCGAATCCTGGTGGCAAAGCAACTCTATAAGCAACTGGACCAAGCCTTTCCAGAATCTGAAACGGCCCGATGTAACGGGGCGACAACTTGCCCTTCTTTCCAAACCTAACTTCGCCTTTCATTGGGGACACGTGAATAAACACATGGTCACTGACCTCATACTCAAGAGGTCTACTTCGAACATCTGAATAGTCCTTTTGTCGATCCTGAGCTGTTTTGAGCCTTTGCCGAATAATTTTGATCTTCTCTGAAGTATCTTGCACAATCTCAGGCCCAAGTAGAGCTCTATCCCCGACCTCTGTCCAACAACTTGGTGATCTACACCTTCTACCATACAAAGCCTCGTATGGTGCCATACCGATGCTAGAGTGGAAGCTGTTATTATAAGCAAATTCTGCAAGTGGCAAATAGTCTTCCCAACTCCCCTGCAAATCCAAAGCACACATGCGAAGCATATCTTCCAAAGTCTATATTGTTCGTTCTAATTGCCCATATGTCTGTGGGTGGAATGCAGTACTACCTTAGTTCTATTCCCATGGCTTCCTGCAAACTTTTTCACAATCTAGATACAAATTTCGGATCTCTATCCGACACAATAGATATCGGTACTCCATGCAAACGAACAATCTCATCAACATAAATAGTAGCCAATGTATAAGCATTAAATGTAGTTCTGATAGGCAGAAAATGTGCAGATTTAGTCAGTCTATCAACTACAACCCAAATAGAATCCATACCTCGAAAAGTCTGAGGTAGGCCAACAACGAAATCCATAGTCACATGCTCCCACTTCCATTCGGCAATAAGGAGAGGTTGAAGTAAACCGCCTGGTTTCTGATGTTCAGCTTTAACTTGCTGACATTAAAGACACGTGGACACATATTCTACAATCTCTTTCTTCATTTTAGGCCACCAATAGGTCTGTCTCAAATCCCGATACATTTTATTGTTGCCCAGATGCATAGCAAATACGAATCTGTGGGCTTTATCTAAAACCCTCTTCTTTAGTTCCGGAATATCTGGGACACACATTCTGTCCCGAAATTTCAACACCTCATTCTCAATGCCAAACTCTGCTTTCGGACTTGTCTCAAACTCATCAATCACTTTCTTGAGGAATTCATCCTCTTTCTGTTTCTGCTTGATTTCATCAATGATTGCCGACTCGGCTGTAATAGCGGCTATCAATCCGCACTGTTCACATATTACCACTTTAATCTCAGACTTCTCAAAATCTTACATGATTTCTTTCTGTTCCGTAAGAAAACAAGCCATACTCCCTGTTGATTTTCTACTCAAGGCATCAGCAATTGTGTTAGCTTTCCCGAGGTGATACTAAATTTCTAGATCATAATCTTTTATCAGTTCAAGCCATCTCCTTTGTAGCATATTCAGCTCTTTCTTTGTAAAGAAGTATTTCAGGCTTTTGTGATCCGTGTAGACTTTACACTTTGCTCCATATAGATAATGCTGCCAGATTTTCAAAGCAAAAACAACTGCGGCCAACTCTAGATCATGTGTTGGGTAATTCTTCTCGTGTGGCTTCAACTGTCGGGAGGCATAAGCAACAACCCTTCTGTTCTGCATTAACACACAACCCAAACCTTTATGAGATGCATCACTGTAAATTACAAAATTTTTCGTACCTGATGGTAGTGTCAAAATCGGTGCAATGGTCAATCTTGTTTTCAATTCAAGAAACGCTGATTCTCTTTCATCGTTCCAATCAAAAGGTTGCCCCTTGTGTGTCAGTTAGGTGAGAGGCACCACTATTTTGAAAAATCTTTCACAAACCTCCTATAGTACCCAGCTAAGCCCATGAAACTGCGAACTTCTGCTACATTTGTCGGTGTAGGCCAATTCATAATTGCCTCTATTTTCTGTGGGTCTACTGAAATTCCTTCCTTGTTGATCACATGCCCTAAGAAAACAACTTCATCCAACATAAACTCACGTTTCTTTAGTTTAGCAAATAATTTCCTTTCCCAAAGTATTTGTAGGACAGTTCTTAAATGATGTTCATGTTCAAGTCTATCTTTAGAGTATATCAAAATGTCATCAATAAAAACCACAACAAATTCGTCAATGTAGGTTTTAAAAATTCGGTTCATTAAGTCCATAAATGTTGCTGGAGCATTAGTCACTCCAAATGGCATAACATGAAACTCAAAATGTTCATACCGCGTTCTGAATGCGGTTTTCTCAACATCTTCTTCCTTAACTTTCAGCTGATGATACCCGGATCTCAAATCAATCTTAGAGAACACCTGTGATCCCTGCAACTGGTCAAATAAGTCATCAATACGGGGTAGGGGATATTTGTTCTTTATTGTCACCTTGTTCAATTCCCGATAATCGATGCACAAATGCAAGGTTCCATCCTTCTTTTTCATAAACAATACTGGTGCACCCCAAGGCGAAGTGCTAGGTCGAATAAACCCATTGTTAAGCAGGTCTTGCAACTGTTCTTTCAATTCTTTCATTTCGGCAGTAGCCATTTTGTAGGGAGTTTTAGAAATGGGCTGGGTGCCTGGCACAGTTTCAATAGTAAACTTTATCTCCCTATCTACCAATTCCCTTGGTAATTCATTTGGAAACACATCTGGAAATTCTCTAACAATAGGAATATCATTCAATTCAACATTCACAGATTGTTCAGACAACACATAGCACAAATAACCCTGGCACCCTTTCCTGATCAGTTTACATGCTTTCATTGCAGATATGAAATAAGGTGGAGGCACTACCCCCATTACCCACAAACACAATCTCTTTCTGTTCTGGTAGTTTAAACACAACCCGTTTTGTCACACAATCAATGGTGGCACAATACTTGGTCAACCAATCCATGCCCAAAATTACATCAAAATGCCTAAAATTCAAGGGCAACAAATCTACATATAGGGTAGCATCCTCAACACGCATATCAACAAACCGGTATAAAGATTCACAGAATACAAATTCCCCAGATGGAGCAGACAAACATAGCAGATATGGCAGTAATTCTAAGGGTCTATTCAGTCTAATGCAAATGCATATGTCACAAAAGAGTGCGTGGATCCGGAGTCAATTAACACAAAAGCATCCTGATTACATATAGAAATAGTACCTGAGACAACGGCGTTGGAATTCCGTGTATCGGCCGGAACGAGCGCAAAAACTCTCCCTTGTCTCACGGTATCCTTGATGATAGTAGGTCTCATAGTATTTCCCGGCTTTGGGATTGATGCAGTGGGACTAGCAGCCATCTTTCCACCATTCTAATTACAATCTCGGGCCACATGCCCTTGTTTACCACACTTGAAACAGGCTCTTGACGCACGGTAACAAACTCCACGGTGCCTTTTGCTACAAATGTTGCACATGGGAGTTGTGTCTCGAAAAGAATTCGAAGTACTTGAGGAGCCCGTGTTTTGCTTTTTCAGAAATTTCTTCTTCGAAAAGAAGCCTTGCCTTTGGTTGCCTTTCTATTCTGTCATTGGCTTAGCCTGTTTAGCTATGTTAGCCTCTGATATGATAGCCATGTCCAGCACCCCAATGTAGGTTTCTAGCTTCAAGACATTCACTATTTCTAGGATGTCACTTCAAAGCCCACCTTCAAAATGCCTCGCCTTCTTGTAATCGGTATCAATCACATAAGGTGCAAACCTAGCCAATTCAGTGAATTTAGCCTCATACTCAACTACAGTCATACTGTCTTGCTTTAGTTCCATGAACTCTGTTACTTTCCTATCCCGAACACACTGCGGGAAGTACTTGTCATAGAAGATTTCTAGAAATTTCACCCAGTCAACATCTTTATGATTTTCTCGCATTAGCATCCACCATCTTCTTGCGTCGTCTTCTAGCATAGAAGTGGCTATAAGCACTTTCTGAGTCTCTGAGCAAGGGAACACTTCAAACAATTTCTCAAAGCCGAGAACTTATGCTTCGGCTTTCAACGAATCTAATCCACCATGGAACTATGGTGGTTTCATTTTCTTGAATTCTTTGGTGAGAGCTATTATCCGATCATCATTCTGATTATCTGGCACGGGTGGTGCCGGTGGTGGAGGTGGCAGATGTGGTTGCTGCCACTATTGTTGCCACTCCTATTGTTGTCTCAAAGCTTCTGCCATTTCCTGTATCAGTCTTTCCATTCTGTCTATTCTGGCAATAGAGGATTCCTTTATCTCATCACCTTTTGTTCTCACCATCTGATTAAACTTGCTTTATACTTTACGCAAAGATTCACAAGTATGCATATACTAGAAAGCATACATAATCAAACAATTTCAATGCAAGCAATTCTTAACTTATAACACATAATCATTCATATCAAAACAGTTATGCATATTCTCGAAGCTTCCGAGTTCAAATTTATCACGTGAATGCATCCTAGATATTTTCTAGACGCTTATTGCTCATTTGGACAAGTGTGTGAGTTATTAACTCGTGCTCTGATACCACTCTGTCATGACCCGAACCCGCCCCCGTGGGTTAAGGACATAACCGGCCAGTAATCATGAGATTACCTACGACCTCGAACCAAAAGAAATATACTTTAACAGAGTTTTTCATTTAGAGTTGGATTTTGAAGAATTCACACATGCAGGCATTGATCATAGCTTGATTTTGGAAAGTCATCAAGTTTCATACCATTTTACCTTGTTTGATCATGTTTTGAAAGCTTTGGAGTCAAGAAATCACATGCATGTTATGTGTAGGAGCCGAATTAATTGGCTAAATCAGAAGGTTCGTCTTAGAGGACTGATATTAATCAGCAGTATCTTATGAATGGGAAGTCAAATATAATATACGTGCCGAATAGGTATAGATCCTTAGAGACGAATAAGAGAAAGGGCAATGATTGAAAAGTAGGCCCTGGTCCCGAGTATCAAGGGAGAACCAAGTATAAATACAAGAACCACGGATTTAGAAAGGTATGTAAGAATCACTTCACTTAACTTAGTAAACAAGCTATCTAGAGTGTTCGAATCGACTTGTCCGGTTTGAGTGCTAATTCGGCACCCTACGGAGTGTTTGTATCTTTTCAGGTGACTAGCTGAGGATCACTAGCATCTCCCAGGATCTGAAAAGTATTTCCAAACCACATCTCCACAATTGGCGCCGTCTGTGGGAATACTCAAATACATCCATGGCAGGTGTGACTGAAGATCCTCCGATAGCCACCGACGAGACCACATAGAGAGATGACCTCACCCCAGTAAATATGCTCGGAAAGGAAACCATCGCTGCAAGACGCGTCTTGAACTTCGACTCACCAACGACTTCAGCACAAGAGACAATACAAGTGATCATGGAACAAGCAAAGCATAATGAACAAAGGCTGGAGAATATGATCGTTGAAAATGAACGTCTCCGTCAAGATTTGGCCCTGGAAGTAGCAAAATCCAGAGAAGCCGTGCGCCAAGATCCCGAACGACCTCCGAGGGCAGGCGGACAACGACCTCGAGCCCGACCAAAGGATACCAATAGTGACTCCAACTCATTATCTATGGAGCTCAACAAGAAGGGACGATCTGAAATTTCCAGCTCCTCTGAAAAAAGTCTACATACAAGGAACAAGTGCAGAAGAAGTAGTTCAGACGATGACGACCAGCACGATCCTTTTGTCCGACGGATTGCAAGGGCGACCCTGCCCAAGAAGTTCAAAGCTCCGTAATTCACTCTTACGTTGGAAAATCATACCCCACTAATCATATCTGTCACTACAAGCAGGCCATGACATTGCATGCAGACAACGAAGCCCTCATGTGCCGAATATTCCCCAGCAGCCTGGGGCCATTAGCTGTCAGGTAGTATTATAAGCTGGAGCCGACTTTGATCAAAACCTTCCATCAATTACAAAAATCCTTCAGGCCCAGATTCATCACCAACAGGGTACAGCCGAAACAGGCCGACTCTCTTTGGGCTATGCAGATCCAGTCAGGAGAAACGCTCAGAGCGTATTCGGCGCACTATTGGGAGTGCTTCAACCTCATCGACGATGCTTGCAACGACTCCATGGCCATCACCGCTTTCAAAATGGGACTACACCCTGACAGTGCTCTTCACAGTTCCCTGACCAAAAGACCCCCCAAAACAGTCTGGGCGTTGATGAAGAAAGTTGAAGAGTATTGCAAAGTGGAAGATGATGCCTTAAGAATAAAAGCCGGAAAAATGTCCAACAAAATGGCCCCCCCTGAAATTGCTCAACCAATAAGTTTCGTGCCTCCTCTAAGCCCCAAGCCACGGCAACGCACTAAATGAGACAAAGGGCGGGACTCTCGCCGATCAAGCGATCAATGCTCCCACCAGACGAATGAACAACTGCAAGTCGACAGTAGGCGCTCGAGGCGTGTCGATAAGAAGTACACAGAGTTGTCAAAACCAATCACTGCAATAATGACTAAAGTCCAACAACTTCCATTCTTCAAATGGCCGTCACAGATGGTGGGGCCACCCGACACGCGAAGAAGGGATAGGCGGTGCGAGTGCCACGAAGATCACAGCCACGAAACTGAGAGTTGTTACGCGTTAAAGGATTATTTGGAAGAGCTGGTGCAAGACGGCCGACTGCAGCAGTACGTGAGCAAGGGAAAGCCAATCAAAGCACTAGCCTTGAGGCAGGACTCACCTCCACTTGGCGTGATCCATATAATCTACAGCCTACCAACGTCTGCAACCGTGCACACAATTCAATCACATCCAATCCCCCAAAAGCAACATATTCCGACCGAATGGCCCAGAGGAGCTCCGACAATTCCTTTCAATGATTCCGATCTTAGCGGCACAATGGCCTCCCATATCGATCCATTGGTCATCAAATTACACGTACATCGGTTCACCATTGAACGCATTCTCATAGACCCAGCGAGCACTTCAGAGGTTATGTGTTACAAAACTTTCATCAAACTCGGCTTCAACGAGTCAAATCTGTCCTCGGCGCCTCACCCATTGTTCGGCTTCAATACGAATCCTGAGTACCCGTTAGGGAAAATCATACTACCCGTTCGGGCGGGCTCCAGAACGGTCGAAGTAGAATTCCTGGTCATAAAGCTCCCTTCACCGTATAACGTCATCATGGGGCGAACCTGCTTACATATTATGAAGGCAGTCCCAAGCACTTTTCATCAGCTTCTGCGCTTTCCGACAACCCATGGCATTGAAGAAATCCGTGGCTCCCCCCAATCAGCACAAGCAGAGATTTTATGAAAATCCTATCACTGACCCGACTTGTGGGCTTTGATACTTGTATACATATCAATTCTGCAATGCAAATCATTTTTCTTCATTGCTCAATGCATCTCTTCATCCCCATTGTGATGCTCATTAAGTCTCCGGATTCGAAGCCCCCTTTGGTGCATAACACCTTAGGGCCGATTAAGTCTCCGGATTCGGAGCCCCCTTTGGTGCATGACTCCTTAGGGCCGATTAAGTCTCCGGATTCGGAGCCCCCTTTGGTGCATGACACCTTAGGGCCAATTAAGCCTCCGGATTCGGAGCCCCCTTTGGTGCATGACACCTTAGGGCCGATTAAGCCTCCGGATTCGGAGCCCCCTTTGGTGCATGACACCTTACAGCCGATTAAGCCTCTGGATTCGGAGCCTCCTTTGGTGCATGACACCTTGCGGCGATTAAGCCTCCGGATTCGGAGCCCCCTTTGGGGCATGACACCTTACGGCCGATTAAGCCTCCGGATTCAAAGCGCCCTTCGTGGATATCACGATTGGCCACATTAAGTCTCCGGATTTGGAGCCCCCTTTGGTACATGACACCTTAGGGCCGATTAAGCCTCCGGATTTGGAGCCCTCTTTGGTGCATGACACCTTAGGGCCGATTAAGTCTCCGAATTCGGAGCGCCCTTCGTGGATATCATGATTGGCCACATTAAGTCTCCGGATTCGGAGCCCCCTTTGGTGTATGACACATTAGGGCCGATTAAGTCTCCAGATTCGAAGCCCCCTTTGGTGCATGACACCTTAGGGCCGATTAAGCATCCGGATTCGTAGCCCCCTTTGCTGCATGACACCTTAGGGCCGATTAAGTCTCCGAATTCGAAGTGCCCTTCGTGGATATCATGATTGGCCACATTAAGTCTCCGGATACGGAACCCCCTTTGGTGCATGACACCTTAGGGCCGATTAAGTCTCCGGATTCAGAACCCCCTTTTGTGCATGACACCTTAGCGCCGATTAAATCTCTGGATTCGGAGCCCCATCGGTGCAGAAGTGTATAACACCCTGTTTCACGAACAAAACAACACAAATCAGTGCACGCCAACATCCGAATTAAGGTGCTTAACTACGCATATAAAAAAGAGAGAATAAGACACAAATGTTTGAAATAAAACTTTTTATTTGATCAAATAGTTGTTACAGAAACGCAATCCGCATTTGAGCGTTACAATATCCATTTTCAAACTCAGAAGCTAAAAAGGGAAAAAGACGCATTGGTAAAACGGCGGCGCTGAATTAACTCCCGTCACCCGGTAGTCCTCCACGGTTTGCAATGCCTTAATCCAACTATGTCCAAGCCCATAACTTGCACTTTGCCAAATTTCCCCTGATACCATTGACAACATCAAGGCGAAGATCCAGGACAAGGAAACCCCCCCTGATATCATTGACAATGTCAAGGCAAAGATCCAGGACAAGGAAGGCTAAACCCAACGGTCGTTGCCTTTCCTTTCGGGGTGATCTGCTTCGACGACTTGGAGACTCATACCAACCTTTGGACGCCCTGCCTCCCATACGGATGCGTTCTCTGCCGCACCCCATTGCAACACCACGCTCGGCTGAAGTCTGAGCCTCTCTAACTAACATACCCATTCATCTCACCTCACATAATAAGTTACTATTTATCTGCGTGAAGCGCCCACTCCTTTTATTCTCAATACTGGCAGTGATCTCAAGGGCCGATCCCGAGGCGCTTTCATTAACGCTAAATTCCATGAAACAAACGTCGGTTGACATTCCCCACGGCCTAGTTATCCAAACAACTTTTTGATGCACATGTACTGGCCAAATATCTAGGCCCCGAGCCGAATCAAATTTGCCGCAACCACTCTATTCACTAGTTTTTGGCTTCCTTAAGTCACAATGGCCTCATTCAGGAATAAACGACTACCACTCGACACTTAACAGATTCTCGCGCTGATCAATGTTTATACATTCATTCAAACATGTATATAATAAAATGAAATATGTACATACTGAATACGAACTGCAACGAAACATTTACAACAAAACGTTTTTATTCAAACAAACAATAAATTACATAGTTTTCAACGTGATCTGCATTTCAACCTCACAATAAGTACACTTATACGGCGTCACCCTCGTCCTCACTCTTCTTGACTTCAAAAGCACAAAACGGAAAATGTATACGGTAGTAAAGTGGCGACATCGAATCAATGCCCATCGCTCGAAGAGCTTCCGCGGCTTGAGATGCCTTGATCCAACCATGCCTAAACCTACGATTTTCACACTGACAAACTTCTTCGACAAGTTTCTCCTTGGTCTTTTCGATTCCAACTTTTCGGCCATCATGAAAACCTTTTTCATAGGCCCTACCCTTCGCGTTCTCCATTGCAAACATACTAGCCGTCTCACGATCAGCGAGCGCGGCACTGATGAGCCGACTAGTAACCTTTTCTTCCACGATTGGGTTTCCCTGACTGGTGGGTTGTGCCTGAGCCGCCTTGACCTTCCTTAACTCGTGCTCAGCCACCTCCGCGCGAGCCTCCAAACTTTGAATACGTTCCTCTTTCTTCTCCATTTCTCGGCAGGCAGCGTGCAATCGCATGCCGATTTCATAGGCAGTGTAGAGCCCTTTCACCGCCCCATGAATGCCTTCTCGAAATACTTCGTAGTCCTGTCGACCTACCATCAATTGTTGAACCTCAGGAGGAAAAATTTGTCAAGCAAACTCGACCGCTACATTTGGGTCTTGAACAACCGAGTCTGCTTCTGTCATGGGTCTATTCCCCACGAATACCGCGAAGCTTAGTGGGCATGGATTCGCGTCAGATCCCCTCTCCACTCGAGGTTGTGAAGATCTGCCCTGCGACTGTTTTTCCCGCCTGGACGACCTGCTTCGACGTCGAGGAGACTGACGCCTCTCTCGACCCCCGGAACTCCAACCCCCTGTGCGCGGAGGATCACTCCCTCGATTCATGTCTCCACCTAGCTCATCTAGCGTCCTCGCTTCCCCTCTGTTGTTAAAGAAGAGTCTGTTCAACATGCACACGATACCTTCAAAAAGCTGGAATCAGTTGTTTGCTGTACTCATAAAAGTTGTACCCTTAATCATTTATCCTTTACAGAGGCAGCACCCTCAAGGAAATCTCATTAATTGAGAAAACCTCAATCGACCGACGCCGAAATGATCATGCACCGCCTGAGGCTAAGGCAGATAGATTTATCAACACTCGGCTTAAGTGTCCCAGCGGCCCAATCAACTTCAAAACTTCGAAGTTCGTCTCTCCCAACGCCCAAATAGTCATGCACCGCCTGGGGCAAGGGCAGATAGTTTTATCAATATTCGGCATAAGAGCCCTAGACAGCCCATGAGTCAACTTCAAAACTCCGAAGTTCGTCTCACCCAGCGCCCGAATGGTCATGCACTGCCTGGGGCAAGGGCAGATAGATTTATCAATATTCGGCTTAAGTGCCCCAAGCGGCCCATGAGTCAACTTCAAAACTCCGAAGTTCGTTTCACCCGGCCCCCGATTGATCATGCACCGCCTGGGGCAAGGGTAGATTCATCAATATATTCGGCTTAAGTACCCCAGCCGGCTCATGAATCTATTCTTCAAACCTGTTAAGGTCGTTTCACCCAGCTCCCGATTGATCATGCACCGCCTGGGACAAAGGCAGATTCATTTATCAATACTTGGCTTAAGTGCCCCAGTCGGCCCAATCAACTTCAAAACTCCGAAGTTCGTCTCACCCAGGACCCGAATGGTCATGCACCGCTTGGGGCAAGGGTAGATAGATTTATCAATATACGGCTTAAGTGCCCCAGACGGCCCATGAGTCGACTTCAAAATCGTGGTGAAATACATTCTTCATTAACATAACTTCACAAACTATATACAAATGGTGGTGAAATACCAAGGTAATTTTCATTACTAAATTGAGTGCAAATAGTAACCAATTTATACATGAAAACCACCCTGAGCCGACAACAGTCTACCGAGCAAAAGCTTACATCAAAATCAAAACTACTTAATATAATCGAAATAACTCCCAAATCATTCCTCGGGGTCAGATTCAAGTGGTTCAACATCCACTTGCTCGTAGGGAATTGCCAAGGCCAATGTAACTCCAGCGGCAGCAAGGGCTTTGAGCCACCCATGTTTGAACCCCTGATTCTCGAATTTGGGGACTTCATCTACATATTCCGTGAAGGCGGCGCTCTTTCCTTCCTCAAATGCCCCAGAAGCCTCAGAATCTGCTTTTTCCTTGGCCGCCTTAAGCTCCGCCAACTGAACCTCCGCCTCGGCAAGCGCCTCCTTGGCTAACTTGAGCGATTCTTCACTCGCATTTGCCCTACTCTCAGCCACAGAACGGAACTGTTCAGCTGAGCAAGCCCTTTCCTTTCCTGCTTCAGCTCGCGCACTCTCCACTATGGCTCTCATCACTTCAAACTCGGCCCTACTCTTTTGACCGTCCACCTCTTCTTGCAAACGCTCAATCCTGCCAAGGGCATCATGCAGGCGGTGGCCTAGGTCCGCGATCCTGCCAACAGTCTGCAAAACAAGTTAAGGTCGTCACATACCTTAATGAAAACAAATTCAAGAGAATCTGAGATGCACTTACCAGAAGCGCCGACTGAGCAGATAGGGCTACGGCCACAACATCCGGCACGGCGCGAAAGGCTGCGTTGTCAGCTGGCAAGGAAATTGAAGCTGCCAGGCTCAACGCCATGACTGGATCCTCAATGACTGAAGCATCGGAAGAGATTGGCGTATCTTTGATCTTTGGCCGAACAACAAAAGGCGCAACCACGTCGGCTCTTCTAAACGAGGTCGTTTGGCAACAAAGCTAATTTCTGACCCAGCCTCCTGTTCGGCGCTACGCTCATCGCCGCGCTCCTCCGAAATCAGCCGTTCTCCAATGACTTCTTGTTCAACCCCTTCCCCCGTTTCAACCGCAACAACCTAAACCGTCTCTTCAATCACGGGTACGAAAGCTTTAATCAAGGTGGGCTCAGAGTGGGCAGCCTCGGCCTTCTTTTGAGCAGCCATTCGCTCGGTATTTTTCTTTCGCGCCATCTGCGTAAGGTTCTCCCTAGCCATACCTTCGAAAAAATCGCCGGGTACGTCTTCCAAATTTGTAAAAATATCTTCAGAAGAAAACTCTGCCCGACCTGAAGTGGACGGTGAGGCTGGTTAAGTCAGGCAGCCTCGAACGATGAGTGTATCGCTTCGTCAACCTCTTCGGTCTCCTCAGCGACCTCCCTGGTTGGTTTGGCAACCACCTCTACCGCCGGTTCCGCCTCTGCGCCCGAATCCGAATCTTCAAGGCCAATTTTCCTAAAGCTCTTGAAGCTGGGAAAGAGCAGAGCCAAAAGGTGTTGATCGCCGGCTGGAATTGGAATGCCTTCCGCAGCCGAGAATGTAGTATAAGTAGGTTCGTACCAGAGGAGTATGTGAGCAGCTCTTCCTTGCTTTTGTACGTTTGGACGACCAAAGTATCTGAGTGCAGACTTGATCTCCTCAAGGACTGCGTTGTCGATTGATGGAAGAATCTTCTTCAAACTATTACCTGCAAAGAACAAGGGATGATTAAAGGAAAAAAAGCCGAATAAAAGGCAAGCCAACAAACACAAGGCGTTACACGGCAACCTGGATCACCCTTCCGTCTGGGAATAGGATCTAGGCGGTCTTCGCCTTCCCCAAACTCCCAATTACCTCGGACATTGACCATTACATCGTCAACCCTCTTACCAGAACTGGCATGCATGGTTATCAAGTGATGGTCAGTGTCCTTGGCCCTGAGAAAGTATCGCCTTAACCAACCGGAAGATTTGGCCAAAGTGTAGCAGTGCCAAATCGTCGGAATGCCAAGGTTGATCCTAAGACACCGGTTCAGCTCTATAACTCCCATGATGATTCGAAAGAAATTTACGTTAGGTTGAGAAGGAATCAGACTCCAATAGCGAAGGACGGCCCTAAGCAGTGGATGTAAGGGAAAGCGAACCCCGCCCTCCACTATAGATAAGAGAGGGAAGACGATCGTATTTTGATCCTCCCTCTCCATATCAAGAGTACTGTCCGTCACAAGAGACAAGTGGACATCATCGGGAATGGAAAAATGTCACCGGAATCCGAAAATACGACCCTCAGAAAGGAGGTCTTTCAAGTGTTTAGCCATTTTTGCAGGGATTCAAGGTTTCGCCAAAATCAAAATGACAAACAGAAAATAGGATTGTAAAGAAAGGAGAAGAAGACTTACGAAGATTAAACGGAGCAGAGATAGACGGAGAAGAATTGCACAAAATACAAATCAGATAAGGGACGTCCGCTGACGGTCCAAGAGTCTCGAATACTTAACAAAATGTGCATTCGAAAGGACTGAAATTTAAAATCGCAATAAATGCGAGGCGCACGAATGAGGCGGGAAAGTGTAACGATGACCGAAAAGGTGTGCGTATCCTGACATCTGTATTGGGATACACGAAGCCACCTGACCTATTTTAACTTTTCCATTTCAAGACCTATAATGCCCTCAAAATAAACCCATTATATATACATTGTTGACATGCAATATTAAAAGAAAACCATACTTGATCTCAATCATCAGAGTATTATTAATTAAAAGTATTACATGTAAAATCAAATTAAATGCCCTACGGGCTTACATCTTTCCAAGCCAACACTTGGTCACAAATATATGAGTTCTAACTCAAATACAGATAAAGCCCGAGGCTTGAATGTTTACATATAATCCCAAATAAAAACAAATAACTAAAATCAAGGCTTCATAGTTCAAATCCTTCAAAGCTAAGTCTTTGGAGGTAGTGAATCACCTGGACCTGAAAATGATGTTCCCTTATAGGGTGAGCCACAGCCCAGCAGAAATATACTAAACCAAATATAAGCATTGAATAAAGCAATAGCATTCAATAGATAGTTAACCAAGATAATCAATTATAACAGTATACAGTTTCATGACACTAATGTCTATGACACGTTTACTCATTATTAGCAATATGGCTCAGAACCTGGCCAAATTTACAACAGTGAATCATATATCATGTTCACATTCTTCCAATATCAACAACACAAATAAGACTCAGGCTCAAATCAAAACACTTCATACTTCCAGTTTGATACACATTTTAGTGTTGTATCAATAAAAACACTTCAATATAAATAAGCACACATAAAAGTGATGCTAATGGAGTCCATCCCCTATCTCCTCCCAAACAAAATCCGGTTTAGAGGTCCATCCCCTATCTTCCCCTAAACCGTGGAGTACATCCCCTATCTCCTCCCACACAATACAATGTATGTAAACACATAACATATACAAAACACAATCAATACACATAATGTCTGTATTAATTCAACAGTCGAAGTTAATGACTTAACCAATGTGATTAGTTTCAGTTATCCCTAATCCACATGCAATGTCTACAACAATCACGACTATCCTCCACCGATAGCCCAAAACAGTTATTTCTCGATTGGAAACAAATAAATCAACAATTCGATAGGCGAGTGATTTAAATTAATCAACTACCCCATTTAATCAATAAGTTCCTCAATTTCATAAATTTAACTAATTTTCCCAATTTTCCTTAAATTAAACATACAATTCAATTTAATAAAACAACTAGGGTTTTTCCCAAAATTACCAAAATACCCCCAACATATTAAAATACCAAAACTTAGAACAAAACTCATAAGTTGGAGTGGGAAATCCCTACCTCGAAGAAATAACCCAAAATTAGAAGACGGAGATGATGACCCAAACTCCAAAGTGTTCCAAATCTAAGATTGTTCAAATTAAACTGAAGCCCTCGACTCACTCTATCTTTTTAATAAAGCAACTAAGGTAGAGACACACTCTAAATAGATCAAACCTAAGAGAGAAGGTGAGTTGGGAGAGAGAAACTCGGAACTAGGGTTTGGAATCAAAAAGAGGATGAAAAACTGATTAAAATCCCGCTGCAGCCTATTTAAACTGGACAGGCTCGCTCGAGCGAAGACTTGGTCGCTCGAGTGACCAGACACAAGAAAGCCTTGCTCGAGCAAAGAAAAATCTCGCTCGAGCCAAAAACTCGATGCTTCAAGTCTACAACCCAGAAGCTCGCTCGAGCAACGAAATGCTCGCTCGAACGACGAACTCGAAAAGATACACGTTGCTCACTCGAGCGAAGGAAGCTCGCTCGAGCCAAGAAACACAACTCTCAGGTCCTAAGCCCAGACACAGACTCTCGCTCGAGCGACGAAAACCTGGTTCGAGCGAAGGACTAAAAAGAACTGCTCGCTCGAGCGACCAACTCCTCGCGTCGCTCGAGCGAAGGACCCAAAAACTGGACAGCAACTCTTGGTTTCCAACCCAACCAACCTGTAACAAAACCTGCCCAACATATCCTATAACTCAAAAATAAGGAATTAAAGGACAACAACTACAATATAATAACAACTAAATCTCCGAAACATAAGTCTGGGTACAACAACCAAATGGGAAAAGACCGGGGTCGCTATAACCTCCCCCCCTTAAAGGAATTTTGTCTCCAAAATTAAGCATAAGTTTTTGAAAACAGGTTTTTCTCAAATTCCAACAACATGACATTACAATAATGAACAACTTGACCCAACACCGGTCATTTCATCCCTTATCAAGAGGCATCTCATAATATGTATATAAAATAACATATATTACAACCTACATCAATATTATGCATTTTTCCTTTCAATTTCAACAGTTTTCAATATCATAGTCAATTTCATGATAGAACTCTAATTCAACAATATATTCAACATATTCAATGTTATACTCAACTTTCATTATGAGTTCCAAAACAAGTCCACTAAACCAAACATTCTCACCATTTTCCAACTTAAGACATATATAACATTCTTAAGTTCAACAATATTACAAAATCTAAATACAAAATTACAAATCAATAAACATGTCCGGATATTTCTCGCGGACTTCCAATTCACGTTCCCAAGTGGCTTCCTCCACCCCATGATGTTTCCATAGAACCCTTACCAAAGGGATGGTCTTGCCTCGCAAAACTTGATCCCGCTTATCCAAGATGCGAATCGGTCTCTCCTCATACGAGACATCCTCGTCAACCACCAAATCAGTCCAATCCAACACATGTGATGGATCCGGCTCATACTTCCGAAGCATATTCACATGAAATACGTCATGAACTCCGGACAACTGCGGTGGCAAAGCAAAACGATAAGCAGCCTCGCCAATCCTCTCAAGGATCTCAAAAGGACCAATGAACCGAGGGGACAACTTCCCGCTCTTCCCAAACCTCATCAATCCCCGTCTAGATGATATCTTCAGAAAGACTTGATCACCCACCTCAAACACTAAAGGTCTCCTCCTATGGTCGGCATAAGATTTCTGACGACTCTGGGCTGTAACAAGTCTCTTACGGATAAGCTCAACTTTCTCCGTCGTTTCCCTCACCAATTCCGGACCCAACAGAGGTGCATCACCCACCTCGGCCCAACAAACTGGAGATCTACACGGTCGGCCATACAAGGCCTCAAATGGTGCCATACCGATACTAGACTGGAAACTGTTGTTGTAGGCAAACTCCACTAATGGTAAGTGCCTCTCCCACGACCCACTAAAGTCAAGAACACAACCCTGAAGCATATCCTCAAGGATCTGAATAGTACGCTCGGACTTCCCATCAGTCTGAGGATGATAAGCCGTGCTAAAGGTCAACTTAGTGCCTAAAGCACTCTGCAAACTCTGCGACAACCTGGCAGTGAAACGAGGATCTCTATCTGAGACGATCGTCACTGGGACCCCGTGCAACCTCACTATGTCCCGAATATATAAGTCGGCCAGATGATCTACAGAATCTCTAACGCGCATAGGAATGAAGTGCGCCGACTTAGTCAACCTGTCTACAACCACCCAAATAGCATCACTACCCCGCTGGGTCCTCGGAAGGCCTACAACGAAGTCCATAGTGACATGCTCCCACTTCCACTTGGCAATAGGCAAGGGTTGCAACAAACCCGCTGGCCTCTGATGCTCGGCCTTCACTTGCTGACAAGTAAGGCACTTAGACACGAAAGCTGCCACATCTCTCTTCATACCCCGCTACCAAAACTGGTGACCCAAGTCCCGATACATCTTAGTACCTTCCAGATGCACCGCAAGGCATGAATGATGAAACTCTCGGAGTACCTCCTCTCGGCAAGACTCCGGCATAAACAGACGGTCTCGGTATCTCACACTCTGGTCGGGATACACCGTCAAACCCTTCTCAACCTTCCCACCGGAAATCTTCTCACGGAGGGATTCTACCTCAAGGGCACCTCTCTGAGCCTCTAATACTCGAGTCGCAAGTGTAGGCTGTGAAACAACAGAAAACAATGTCGCAGCCTCAACTGATTCACCTAGAAGCAAATCAAACTCCCCAATTGCACCCAACATCTCCCATTCTCGGATGGCTATACTAGCAACGTCACCAACAGATTTCCTGCTAAGGGCATCGGCCACAACATTGGCCTTCCCCGGATGATAATGCAACTCGAAATCATAATCCTCAATAAACTCCATCCACCTCCTCTACCTGAAATTCAAGTCTTTCTGTGTAAACAGATATTTCAGACTCTTATGATCCGAGAATACCTCGAATTTCTCACCATATAGATAATGCCTCCAAATCTTCAAGGCAAATATCATAGCTGCTAACTCTAGATCGTGCGTAGGGTAATTCTTCTCGTGAATTTTCAACGACCTGAACCATAGGCAACCACTTTCCCTTCTTGCATCAATACACAACCCAGACCCTCTCGTGAAGCGTCACAATAGACTGCATAACCCAACCCTCTCTCCGGAATAATCAAAACTGGAGCGGTGGTCAGTCTAACTTTCAACTCCTGGAACGACTTTTCACATGTCTCACTCCATACAAACTTGACTCCCTTCCGAGTCAATCTAGTCAAAGGCGAAGCTAACTTGGAGAAATCTTTCACAAACCGGCGATAATACCCAGCTAATCCCAGAAAATTGCGGATCTCAAACACAATCTTAGGCTGTGCCCAATCTTGCACTGCCTCCGTCTTAGATGTATCAACCGACACCCCTTCCCCAGAAACTACATGGCCTAAGAACTTCACCTTCCTTAGCCAGAACTCACACTTCCCAAACTTAGCATAAAGCTTATGGGCTCTAAGTAACTCAAGCTCCACTCTCAAGTGTTCCTCGTGCTCCTCCTCTGAAGGTGAATAAATCAGAATGTCGTCCACAAAGATGACTACAAAACGATCTAAGAATTCCCAGAAGATCCGGTTCATCAAATCCATAAACACTGCCGGTGCATTGGTGAGCCCAAATGGCATCACCAGAAACTCATAGTGGCCATACCGCTGCATTTTAATGCCGCTTCGAATATCCTCCTCCCTGACTCTCAACTGATGATAACCCGATCGCAAGTCTATCTTAGAGAAACAACAGGAACCCTTCAACTGATCGAACAGATCATCTATACGAGGCATAGAGTACTTATTCTTAACCGTAGCCCGATTCAATTTCCGGTAATCTATACAAAGTCTCAAAGCACCACCTTTCTTTTTAACAAAGAGGGTTGGTGCTCCCCACGGCGAAACACTAGGACGGATATAGCCCTTATCTAGCAACTCCTGGAGCTGAATCTTCAACTCAACTAACTCGGCTGGGGCAAAACGGTAAGGTGCCATAGAAATCAGCGCCGTGCCAGGCACTAGGTCAACAGAGAACTCAATCTCTCGATGCGGTGGCAAACCAACAAGATCCTCGGGAAAGACGTCCGAGTACTCACAAACCACCCTTGGCAACACAATCTGAGTCTCATCACCCTCACTACCCAAAAGGTTAGCAAGTAGACCACTAAGCTCACTCCGCCCTCGTGGAACATACCCCGATGGCAAAACACTACCAACCCGGTCCCCCAGAAAATGGAAACACTCTCCGCTAATGGTACAACAAGTGACCCTCTGACGGTAGGAATCAATAACTGCCCGGTATGACGATAACCAGTCCATACCCAAAATAACATCAAAGCCCTTCATAGGCATAACTTCAAAAGAAAATGGGATTCTATGATCATCGACCTCTATATCACAACCCCTAACACCTTGTTTCCAGATCAATTCACCCCCAAGAGGTGACACTACACAAATAGGAGATGCTAACTGAGCTAACTCCAACTCCAAAACAGATGCAAATGCAGCAGACACAAAGGAATGAGATGCACTCGTATCAATCAAAACATTAGCAACCGAGTTGCAAAACAAGAAGGTACCTCTCACAACAGATGGAGCTGCATAAGATCCTCATGCAGATAAAGATACACGCGCCCAGACGGCATCTGATCAACCTGCTCACCCCTAGGAGCATAAGACTGATACACAGACTGGGACGATGAAGCCCCCTGATTGGCCCTCGAGGCCTAACCTGACTAAGCCGGCTGTTGACCTTGAGTCTGCCTCAAACCAGATGCACTAGGTGTGCCACCCAACTGTGGGCAATACCTCTTCATGTGCCCTGCCTGACTGCACTGAAAACAAGTGAGCGACTGACCTCTACCCTGACTCTGGCTCTGAGATCGAGCCGAAGAAGATCTTTCTCTGACTCCTCCTCTCGAGGACAAATCGAGACTTGTGGCCCACCGCCACACTTGAAACAAGTAATGTCTCTCGATCGCTTTTCCTGTAACTTGCACTTGGCACTGGAAAAGTGGATCTAGGAAAGCTACCCTGAGACTGTTGAGGAGTAAAACCTCTCTGCCTCTTGCCATCACTCTGGCCATCCTGACTCCTCTTGGAGCCTTTCTGCCCTTCCTCCTCTTCCTGCATCATGATCTCAGTATGGGCTGCAGCATCAACCAGACGCCCATAATCCCGAATCATAGACCCTACAACTCTCAACTTGAGGCCACGCCTCAACTTCTTCTCAAACTCAATGCAACGGCATTCCTCAGACGCCACCAACTCAGGTGCAAACGTGGACAAACTAGTGAATGCAGCCTCAAACTCATCCACTGAAGAATTCGACTGCTTAAGCTGACATAACTGGTCTCTCAGCTTCTCCCTGACTGCCGGAGATAAGAACCTCTCCTGGAAAGCATTCACAAAAGCCTCCCATGTACCTCCTATACGACCTTTGGTGAATTTCCACCATCGACCAAGATCCCCTTCACCGAAAGATGCCAAAGTCACCTTCAACCCCTCGTCTTCGATGCCAAGCATCTCAAACGTCTTCGTTGTCTGTTTGAGCCATTCATCTGCCTTAAGCGGCTCTTTAGGATCACCCACAAATTCGTCCGGATTGGACCGGAAGAACTCCCTCTTCAAAAAAGAAGGTCCAGCATCTGCAACAACAACTTGGGCTGGATTTGCAGCCCTCAGAATGCCAACTGACTCCCTAAATGCCCCTGTTATCTCCCGGGCTAAAGCACCCATAGCCTGCTGGCCTACTAGCTTGGCCACATTGGCCTGGCCAACTCCCTCCTGCATTTCAGACGATCTGAGAATCTCAGACCACGGAACCTCCTCCCACAGCACTTCTCGCCACTGCCTACCATGCCTACCGCGTCCTCGTCCTCGTCCTGACATCCTATTAAAGGAAACAAAGATGTTAGCACATTAATAAATGTGCAGAAGCTAAACACTCACGTCCTAATGCATTGGACAACAATAATTCATTCCACGTAAGCACATAATCACATAAGCACCTACGAATTTCATTCCCGGATAATGATAGTCCCAAAGTGTTACTATAGTTCCGGTTGGAAACAACAGTGATCAAGTGCCTTTCCAACAAGACTACTGGCAACTCAAGGGTCTAATCAACATCCTAGAAACTACATTCCATACCCACATAATCACATAAACATGTTCTCATATAAGCATATAATAGTACACTAAGTCTCTATCAAACGAGACGAACCCAATGTGATACTAATCACTTCCCACGTACCCAAAGTATTCGAACCTGGTACGCTCTGATACCAAGTTGTAACGCCCTCAAAATAAACCCATTATATATACATTGTTGACATGCAATATTAAAAGAAAACCATACTTGATCTCAATCATCAGAGTATTATTAATTAAAAGTATTACATGTAAAATCAAATTAAATGCCCTACGGGCTTACATCTTTCCAAGCCAACACTTGGTCACAAATATATCAGTTCTAACTCAAATACAGATAAAGCCCGAGGCTTGAATGTTTACATATAATCTCAAATAAAAACAAATAACTAAAATCAAGGCTTCATAGTCCAAATCCTTCCAAGCTAAGTCCTTGGAGGTAGTGAATCACCTGGACCTGAAAATGATGTTCCCTTATAGGGTGAGCAACAGCCCAGCAGAAATATACTAAACCAAATATAAGCATTGAATAAAGCAATAGCATTCAATAGATGGTTAACCAAGACAATCAAATATAACAGCATACAGTTTCATGACACTAATGTCTATGACACATTTACTCATTATTAGCAATATGGCTCAGAACCTGGGCAAATTTACAACAGTGAATTATATATCATATTCACATTCTTCCAATATCAACAACACAAATGAGACTCAGGCTCAAATCAAAACACTTCATACTTCCAGTTTGATACACATTTTAGTGTTGTATCAATAAAAACACTTCAATATAAATAAGCACACATAAAAGTGATGCTAATGGAGTCCATCCCCTATCTCCTCCTAAACAAAATCCAGTTTAGAGGTCCATCCACTATCTCCTCCCACACAATACAATGTATGTAAACACATAACATATACAACACACAATCAATACACATAATGTTTGTATTAATTCAACAGTCGAAGTTAATGACTTAACCAATGTGATTAGTTTCAGTTATCCCTAATCCACATGCAATGTCTACAACAATCACAACTATCCTCCACCGATAGCCCAAAACAGTTATTTCTAGATTAGAAATAAATAAATCAACAATTCGATAGGCGAGTGATTTAAATTAATCAACTACCCCATTTAATCAATAAGTTCCTCAATTTCATGAATTTAACTAATTTCCCTAATTTTCCTTAAATTAAACATACAATTCAATTTAATAAAACAACGAGAGTTTTTCCCAAAATTACCAAAATACCCCCAACATATTAAAATACCAAAACTTAGAACAAAACTCATAAGTTGGAGTAGGAAATCCCTACCTCGAAGAAATAACCCAAAATTAGAAGACGGGGATGATGACCCAAACTCCAAAGTGTTCCAAATCCAAGATTGTTCAGATTAAACTGAAGCCCTCGACTCACTCTATCTTTTTAATAAAGCAACTAAGGTAGAGACACACTCTAAATAGATCAAACCTAAGAGAGAATGTGAGTTGGGAGAGAGAGAACTCGGAACTAGGGTTTGGAATCAAAAAGAGGATGAAAAACTGATTAAAATCCCGCTGCTGCCTATTTAAACTGGACAAGCTCGCTCGAGCGAAGACTTGGTCGCTCGAGCGACCAGACACAAGAAAGCCTCGCTCGAGTGAAGAAAAATCTCACTCGAGCCAAAAACTCGATGCTTCAGGTCTGCAACCCAGAAGCTCGCCGGCGATTTAAATGCTCGCCGAGCGCATTTAACTCGAAAACATACACGTCGCTCGCTCGAGCGAAGGAAGCTCGCTCGAGCCAAGAAACACAACTCTCAAGTCCTAAGCCTAGACGTAGACTCTCGCTCGAGCGACCAAAACCTGGGTCGAGCGAAGGACTAAAAACAACTACTCACTCGAGCGACCAACTCCTCGCTCGAGTGAAGGACCCAAAAACTGGACAGCAACTCTTGGTTTCCAACCCAACCAACCTGTAACAAAACCTGGCCAACATATCCTATAACTCAAAAATAAGGAATTAAAGGACAACAACTACAATATAATAACAACCAAATCTCCGGAACATAAGTCCGGGTACAACAACCAAATGGGAAAAGACCGGGGTCGCTATAAGACCAAACACGCCGATTAACTACCGTTAATGGGGAGTTTGGGGGGCAATTATGGGAACCGAATTAATTGGCTAAATCAGAAGGTGCGTCTTAGAAGACTGATATTAATCGGCAGTATCTTATGAGTGGGAAGTCAAATATAATATACGTGCCAAATAGGTATAGATCCTTAGAGTCGAATAAGAGAAAGGGCAATGATTGAAAAGTAGGCCCTGGTCCCAAGGATCAAGGGAGAACCAAGTATAAATACAAGAACCACGGATTTAGAAAGGTATGTAAGAATCACTTCACTTAACTTAGTAAACAAGCTATCTAGAGTGTCTGAACTGACTTGTCTGTCGGAGTGCTAATTCCGGCACCCCCAACCGGAGTGTTTGTATCTTTTCAAGTGACTAGCTGAGGATCACTAGCGTCTCCCAGGATCTGAAGAGTATTTCCAAACCACATCTCCACATTATGTTTTCAACATTTCAAGTTTAAGTGTGCACAATTGGCAAGCTTTTGAGCCTAGATTTCATGAAATGCTTTTAAATTCTCAATGTTTAACAAATTTACACATGTTTTTTTTAAGCTTTTGGTCCAAAAAGATGTGTTTGTAGTTTTGAATTTGGGTTTTGAGCTTGGAAAAGCAATCTGGAAATTCCAAATTCTGCCTCTTCACTGAAGTGACAATACCTTCACTTGAGCGACCACACATATTTTGCACTTAAGCTCGAGCAACCAAAAGTTGACCGATTGTAAAATGCTTGCCTCTAGAAGTTTACATGTTTTGCAGACTGCTCGAGTGACAAGAGTTTCGCTCAAGCGAAAACCTTAGTCTTTTGCTCGAGCGACCGTTGAGCGACTGTTGAGCAAAAAAATGAAGCAACTAGTACTTTTACATAGTTTACAGATTGCTCGAGCAAAGGAAGTTGCACTCGAGTGACCACTCACATGTTTGGATGTCCGCTCGAGCAAAGGAAGCTGCGCTCAAGCGAGACCCCTATTTTCAGCAACAATGACTGTGTTTTGAAACTATTTTGGCATCCCTATTGCATCCTAGGCATTCCTAGGCCATGAATAAGATATAATAATGACGATAAGGCGTAGAAACACACTAAGAATGAAATGCAATAAGTTAAGTACTACCTAAGTGTTTCAATCTGTGTATCTATTATGTTTGTGTAGGTCACGCGCCGTAAGCTATCTGATTTGTCTACTCTGTCTATCTGCTCTCAAAGCCATTTGTGTGTAATGACTCCATAAAGTTATGTTTAACTTTAATTATTTTCTTATAATATGAAATGATCAATTTTTTGAAATGCAATGTTTTGTATGAAGGAATGATTGTTCAAGTTTTTGAAATATATTCGTGGCATCCTTAGCACATGGCCCTTACCCGGGGGTAACAATACCGTGGTCTATGAGCACAAGGCCCTTGCCCAGGGGTAATAATACCGTGGTCTCATGGCCCTCACCCATGGGTAACAATATCGTGGCTTAGGTATGTTATCTGTTTTCGGTACTGATGGTTCCTTAATAGAACTGACAAGCATGACCCTTTATGATTTGTATTTGATCTATCAGTGCTAATCAATGTACCATGTATGATTAAGTATGAATTCTTATTTCTGTATATGATATGAAGAAGAATATGAATCTGAATCTGTTTCTTATATGACATTTGTTTTTGAATCTGATATGGGACATCATTCATTTAAACCCTTTACTCTGTTATTATTCACTGGGCTCCCAGTCACTATTTCTATCATATATGTAGGTGAGCAGGCGCATGACCAGGCCTAAGCTGCTGCCTGGGGAGTTTTGGGTCAGCTAGCCATCGTGCCTCTCAGAAAGGTTCCCTTTTGAAAGTCAAGTTTTGTGAACCATGTCAAGGATGTTTTGTTATTTTGTTTTTGTTATCTGTATGCTGGCCTAAGTCCCATAATATATTACTTGTATATTGAGGCAAGACTTAAGGAAGTTTGACGTCACTTTTGTATATATATATCTTAGTTTTTAAATTTTTGTCCCATGTACGTTAGCACAACTCTCTATGGACAATGTATTTTATATATTTGCTTCTGCAGACCCTTACATTTTATGATGTTCAGGTCAAAGGCCTTTGGTAATCCCAGGATTACTGACCGATTACGATGCTAAACCTATAGGGACGGGTTTAGGTCGTGACAAGTACAAATGTGAAGTAATTAAGATAAAAACTCTTTGCAAAGAGATTTAGAAGAAGCATATTGTATACCACCCGAATTACCTAAAAACAATTTCATGACCACTTGATGCAAAATCCCTCGAACACCAATCCTTTTAATCATCTACTAAATCACCATAAAGTTTAACAAAATCTACAACTCTTTTCTTAAATAAAATGCTAACTCTCACTTTAAATACTCTTAATCTAAACTCTAAATTTCGATCATAAAAAAGGAGAGAGAGATACGGATGGACCAAGAAGAAGAACCATAGAAAGAAGTTAAGAGGATGAGTTCAAATTTATAGGCAAAATAAAGAGTAGCCTCCAAGTAAACTTGGAGGGAAAGAAAGACAGAGTAGCCTCCAAGTAAACTTGGAGGAAAAGAAAGATTATTGTCTTGGAGGCAAAGAAAGGTAGCTTGGAGGGAAAGAAAATAACCTTTGCTTGGAGCCCAAGCAAACCAAAAATAAATAAATAAATAAAAGAGATGAATAATGATAATAATGAAATGGAGATAAAAAGAGATAAAGCAAATAGAGAAAATAAGTTAGGTTCTCATCTCAAAATGTCACCACCAAACTACCACCAAACTACCACCAATATCTTTCACTAAAATACTAA
Source organism: Camellia lanceoleosa (assembly GCA_025200525.1). Lineage (NCBI taxonomy): Eukaryota > Viridiplantae > Streptophyta > Magnoliopsida > Ericales > Theaceae > Camellia > Camellia lanceoleosa. The sequence goes on along the minus strand of JANUSC010000016.1, from coordinate 834,006 downwards.
TACCTCAAAAATCCGGGATTTCACAATGTGACGCCCCAAATTTTGGGAACATCGGTAATATAATACAACAATACACCGGGGTTTAACTAGCAAATACACAACATTATATAGATAATTAAGTACAAAATATAAATAATTACACTAAAAGAAAATATTAATAATAGTTATAGATAAAATACTTCAAGTCATTAAATACAGATCAGTTTCTTGATACAAAAAGATTATCCACAATACAAGAAATATAAAATCTAATCCCTAGGGAAGCCATAATTCCTCAAAGCTTTTAGGGATTCCATTCTTGGTGTAAAACTCGCCTTCACCTAGCATAAAACGCCAAGAGCTTGGAATGCCTAGTAAACACATACACCCCGTTCCTTTTCCCATTCCAAATAAATAAGTAAAATAATGGCACAATCATTACATACAGCGAAAGCAATAATTAACCAGAGCTTATAATTAAATTTCAGTTCTCAAGAATAACAATCAATTAAGTTACTTCTAGGAAACTCCCCGCAGAATGTCATTCTTACCTGACCAATAACATTGGCCACGGGCAATTCTGACTCCCTCTTGGTTAATACAATACCAATGCGTCGCTTACCACATAACCACCAGTGTGTCGCTTACCGTATAATTACCAATGATGCCTATGCACCTAGGTTTCATACCCGAGTGGTGACATCACGGTCTGCCTGAAGGGAACAAGCTTACACGGATACTCTCCCTGTGTGAGACCCTCACTGACACCCTTCTGCCTCTCAATTTCGTTAAGTAGCCAGAATACCTCACGTGCCATGTTAGGGTTCGAGAACACACTTGCGCAAGAATTCACAAAAATGGAACACATTCCAATATATTATACTCCTGAATGATCTCATAAAATTTACTACAATGATCGCAGCCCTTTACCATCCTATTTGATTTCTTCTTTATTAAGTGCATTATGTTCTCAGTTATAACAAAGCATGTTCAACATAATTATGAATCCAACCTAAACATAAAGTAATTTATGCATAGTAAAACAAATTCATAATTTATCATAATTTACATATCAAGACTTAAACGTTCAAGAAACATAGCACATAAGAGTTGCAAACCAATTAAGAGCACATTAACACAAATTTCCAGAATTTCAGATTTGAACCAATTGGAAAATAATAATGGAAAAAATATTTTTATTGGCCCTAAGTACATGGCCTCAAGTGAGTTTGTAGATAAATGACTCTAGTTTCAAACTTAATTTACAAAAATAGGATAGGTATTTTAGATTTTAAGATAATTCAGAACTATCAAGATCTATCCAGATTTGTTGACTATAACACAAATCGATTTTTCTCTCAAACCTCTCATTCCCTTGAGTTCAAACAAATTTTAGTTGGAATATAACACCAAGATTATGATTTTGACATAAAATTGGAATCCAGATTATATTTATAGAATTTTCTAAAAATAGAAAAAGTTGACTGTTTTTCTAATTCTGTGAGTAACAAACTTAGAATACTTGTTTAGGTTATAAAAATACATCCTTAGGTTCTACCAAAATTATTACATACTTTAGACATACCAGATATTACCTTATAAAAACCAATTTTGAGTTTATGGAGTTTTGATAAGAAAATAAATTGAAGAGAGGGGAAAAAAAAATTGCTACTGGAAATTTAAGAAAGAAAGAAAAGCACACCATTTCTTGATTAATACACATTTATATAAGAGTGTAGGCCTAGACTACAACACACACACGCACACACACACACACACACACACACACACACATATATATATACACTAATAGCATGTATTACGAGGGTAAAAACAAGTGGTAAAAGAACTTGAGAGAAGAGGTGATGTTGGTTTACCTTTGTTGTACAAAACTCAACACAATTCTTCCTTTTCTTCTTCTCTTCTCTCTCTCTCTCTCTCTCTCTCTCTCTCTCTTCCAAGATCACTCACTTTCACTCATCTAATGCATGGTTGAAAAATGTGTAAACTAAGGGGAAGAAGTGTGCATATATAGAGAGAAATGATTGGAAGATTTCTTAGGGACTAAGTTTTCTAAGTGCAAATTTGTCAAAATTGTCCATCAAAGCCATCAAGGCCCTTTAATCCATCACATGGCCAACTACTTGGGCTTCAAGAAATATATATATATATATATAGGAGATATTTGTATTTATATATATGTATAAAATAATAGGCACAAGTACATTAATTAATAAAATATTACAATTAAGGTTTGGAATGAAATAAAATAGAAGTATATAGGGACTTAATATAAATTTATGAAACGTTGATATTTTTTGTTAATATATTATTATTAGAAAAGTTAAAATAATAAATTTAGGTCCCGTAAAACTAAAGCGCAAAGAAAGGCAAGAAACCGAGCAAAAATGACATTACCGGAAATTAAGATTTTAAAGTTATCAATCTATAATTGTAGAGTCCAAGTTTTAAATGTGATTATTAGTCTACCAAGATCAATTAGGGTTTACTCGGATTAATTTTACTCGGATTAATCCATGATTCTTTCTGATTCTAGGGTTTAAAACACAATTAAGTGAAAATTCAAGAGCCTTATTGAAAGAAACTCAAGGTTAGAGATTTAAAGGTAATTACAAAATTTAAGGTCTCCTTAACCTATCCCCCTTAAAAAAATTTCATTCTCGAAATTTTAAGTCATTGAAAAGTTATGGATAATTTACCCGTATTGCATCATTATGCTTCTAGGTAGATTCTATCAATGCATTTTGATCATCTAGATCTTCTTCTTTTTTCTTTTTTTTTTTCTTTTTTTGCGTATAAATTTTGAACTACTTGTTGTATAGCTAATGATGTCGTCACTTCGACGTGAAAACCCTTGTTGCCAATTCTTGATGTAATAGTCCACATACTTACTATGAATGTATCCTAATGATCATTCTCTAGGTTTTTGGTGTCATTACATTCGTCGATTTATGGAAATCGAGGAAGTTGGTCTACTCCCCTTAAACAATAAAAGCATCCCAATGAATGCGTAAGTCATCTCATTATTTTGTTTGCCATCGATCACGATTGGTGTACAAACGTTCAATCTGTGTCCAAGATGATTTTGGAGTTAGACCTACTCATGCTTTGGAGATTGAAAATCAAACACACAAACAATTCTTAAGGGTTTGCATCCACACAGCAGATACGAAAGAATACGATGAATAATGCATGTACTCAAGAGTTCTAAAACTAGATTAACAAAACGAAATTTACATCATCTATAGTCATATTACAAAAAGTCATCCAAAAGAGTTATAACTAATATCCTAGTTACATTTTTCCTAAGTTCGCCATGGCTCGTACTGCGATTCCTTAGGTTCATATGTGGTGTACTGCTCTTCCTCGAGATACTGCTTAGTGAGATGTTTAGTTTCTTCTCCTTGTAGTGCAAATATTCTACTTATTGGCCTCTTATTGTTAACCGATCTAGATTTCTTATTGCTCTCTGCCATGCAATTTTGTTGCCTAGTAGTTCCCAACTTAGTTACCCATGGTTGCTACTTGCCGGTAACATGTATATTTGCTCCTGAGCGCTCTCCTCGATTTTTGACCAATTGGGGGCATTCAAACCTCATGTGTCCTATCTGTTGACAATGATAACACTGGATCAACCTAGCTGGTCTTGCTTGAAAACTCTCATTCAGATTTTGCTACTGCAATTGTTGGGGTTCCCTAAAATACGGCTTCAGTGCTGTATGCCTTCAACTATTCCTTTCCGGTCCCACATTGGATTGATTGTTTTCTTTCCTTAAACTCCAAATCCTCTTGGAATCTACCACCTCCCATTCTAAATCGAGTGCTATCTCAACCACATCTGCAAAAGTGGGAAGTTACATGGGCAAAACTCTTCCCCGAATTGTAGGGTCTAGACCCTATTCAAATTTTTGTGCTTTGTTTTCATCATCTGCTACATATCGAGTTGCATAACGCGCCAACTCCTCAAACTTTTCCACATATTAGGTCACCGTCATCGTGCCTTGTTCTAGGTTCTGAAATTCATGGATTCTTTCTTGTTTGACTGTGTTCAGGAAGTACTTCCTCAAAAATAACTCCTTAAACTACGCCCATGTCATTGTGGTGATGTCCCTCCCAAATCAAGGCCAACCAATGATCTACTTCCCCTTCCAATTGGTAAACTGCTAGAGCAATCCTATCAATGTGTTCAGTTATTCCCATCGTATTGAACATCTTTTCAGTTTATTGGATCTATTTTTCAGCAATTTAGGATAGGGTTCGCCAGTGAAGATTAACAGTCTCTGTTTATGAAACTCGGAGAATAGAGGTGTCCTCTCATTCTGATGTGTTCTCCTCAGCCTTCCTAATTCTTTCAAAATTTGATTTCTGACATTCTCGGGTTAATCAGTAGCAGGTGCAGGGGCGTGATTGAGATTGTTGACCCTAGGTGCTCCATTCTTGTTTATATTGGCATTAGTGTTGTGGTTGGCAGCATTGTTGTTATTGCCTATGTATTTGTTTGCTCTTGTATGGTTCTCCATCTACCAAATGTGCAATTAAGTGCAGGTTAGGGTTTTGCTAATGCGATTAGTCGACTTAGGGTTTTGCTAATGCGGTTAGTTAAGGAAATTACAAAGGTGAAATGCTTTAATCAAAACACAATCCAAGTAATACCTAATAAGCACATAAAGTAGTCTTACTCAACCATCGATTCCATCACCACTCTCAGTCGCTTTGGGGCATCTGCATGTTTCAGTTTGCTGATTGAACCTAACATTTCTTCATTATGAAGTTCTAGTTCCACTGCCCTTATCTAAAAGGCTTTCTTCAGCACCCAATACCAATACTGGAATCATTGGCTCGTGACTATATACTTTCATGAATCGACATTGCCATGCTCGAAATTCAAAGAAACGTCCTAAGGTTGATCAAGAAAATATTCAGTTTTGCCACCTTTTAGTTTCCAAAATAAGTACTGTTATCATAATATAATATAGTTGGTGCCCAGGTTCTTTCTAATCACAAGTCAAAATGTGTGGGTGAGGATTGAACCTAAGCTTTGATACTAAGTTGTGACGCCCCAAATTTTGGAAACATCAATAATATAATACAACAATACGCCAAGGTTTAATTAATGGCTACACAACATTACGCAAATAATTAAGCACAAAATATAAATAATTACATTAAAAGAAAATATTAATAATATTTACAGATAAAATTTTTCATGCCATTAAATACATATCAGTTTCTTGATACAAAACGATTATCCAAAATACAAGAAATATAAAATCTAATCTCTAGGGCAGCCATGGCTCCTTAAAGCTTTTAGGGATTTTGTTCTCGATGTAAAACTCGCCTTCACCTAGCATAAAACGCAATGAGCTTGGAATGCCCAGTAAACACACACATCCCGTCCCTTCTTCTATTCCAAATATACAAAAAAAAATAACGGCACGATCATAACATACAGCGAAAGCAATAATTAAGTAGAGCTCATAATTAAATTTTGATTCTCAAGAATCACAGTCAATTAAGTTAGTTCTAGGCAACTCCATGTGGAATATCGTTCCTATACAACCACTAAAACAAGCCACGGGCAATTCTGACTCCTCCTTGGTTAATACAATACCAATGCGCCGTTTACTGCATAACCACCAGCGCATCACTTACCGCACAATTACCAATGATGCCCACATACCTAAGTTACATACCCGAGTGGTGACATCACGATCTACCCAAAGGGAACAGGCTTTCAGGGATACTCTTCTTGTGTAAGACCCTCACTGCCACCCTTATGCCTCCCAATTCCGTTAAGCAGCCAGAATACCACATGTGCCATGTTAGGGTTCGAGAACACACTTGGGAAAGACTTCGCAAAAATGGAACACATTCCACTATATTATACTCTTGAATCCTTGTTCATTATCTCATAAAATTTACTACAATGATCGCAACCCTTTACTATCCCATTTTATTTCCCCTTTATTAAGTGCATTATGTTCTTGGTTATAGTAAAGCATGGTCAACATAATTACGAATCCAACCTAAATGTAAAGTAATTTATGCATGGTAAAACAAATTAATAATTTATCGTAGTTTACATATCAAGACTTCAACATTCAAGAAACATAACACATAAGAGTTACAAACCAATTAAGAGCACATTAATACAAATTTTTAGAATTTCATATTTGAATTAGTTGGAAAATAATTCTAGAAAAAATACTTTTATCGGCCCTAAGAACCTGGCCTCAAGTGTGTTTTTAGATAAATGACTCTAGTTCAAAACTCAATTTACAAAAGTAAGATAGGTATTTTAGATTTTAAGATAATTCAGAATGATCAAGATCTGTCCAGATTCATTGACTGTTGCCCAAATCAATTTTCTCTTAAGCCTCTCACTCTCCTGAGTTCAAACAAATTTTAGTTAGAATATCACACCGAGATCAAGATTTTGACATAAAATTGGATTCAAGAATATTTGTCTGGAATTTTCTAAAAATAGAGAAAGTTGACTGTTTTTCTAATTCTATGAGTAACAAACTTACAATACTTGTTTAGGTTATAAAAATACATCCTTAGGTCCTACCAAAATTATCACATACTCTAGACATACCATATATTACCCCATAAAAACATATTTTGAGTTTATGGAGTTTTGATAGGAAAATAAATTCAAGAGAGGGAAAAAAATTGCTACTAGAAATTTAAGAATAAAAGAGAAGCACACCATTTCTTGATTAATACACATTTATACAAGTAGGCCTGCAAATGAACCAAGCTGTTCATGAACAGGCTCGGCTCGGCTCGGTAAGGGCTTGGCTTGGCTCGGCTCGTTTACTAAACGAGCCGAGTTCGAGCTCAGCTCGTTTATCTATATTTAAATTATAAATAACATATATAATCTATTTAATCTATAAATAATATATAAGAAACTAATTTGTATTTATATGGAATCCAATGTTGATCAGGGTGATTAGGCAAACGGATCCTGAGCATCTTGAAGCTCTGGACCTGAATATTGAATAGTTGATTCTTCAGAAGAGTGGGCACGTTCTGAACCTTCATCTGAACTGTCTGAATCGGTTGATTGGGCCTCATCTTGATTCATAATTTTGCTGACTAACTGGATCACTTCTTCTTTGGATAACTTGGACTAACTCTTAAATTTGCCTTTGGGCTGAGCAGGAGGTGACATGGGCTTTGCCTTCTCCTTGGACTTTGATTTGGGCTTTGATTAGGCTGGCTGGGCAGCAACTGCTTTGGATTTTGACTGGGATAATTTGGGCTTGGAACCACTAGATGAGGGGCTTCCAAGGTTGATTGGAGGAAGACTGGGCTGACTTCCTTGACTGATTGCAGTAGTTAGGATCTGCTGGGCTTTAGTAATGGCAAGAGTTGGAGCACATTGATCAATTGCGAATTCTTCTTGGACAATTTCAAGAATTCTAGGCACATTGAACTTAGCCCACCATTTAACTGAGTAATGACGGATGATTATGTTTTCATCAATCCCATAATGCCACTTAAATATCCATGGAATTTTATATTTGGATATAAAAATTAGCAATAATGGAAATTGTCTTTGATGAGCAGTGAATGGGTAAACAGAGGCAAAATAATTAATTATTTCACTAAGATCACCAGGGCGGATATCTAAAATGGGGCCATAGTGAGTCCACCATCTCAAAAACCAAGTAGGTAATTCAAACTTGAATTTTTTATCAAATGAAATGAACCAAGAATGGCTGAAAGTTTCATTTTGATACAAGAAAATCTTGAACCAGGCATCAATGTAGTCATGGTAATTGTATTGAATGGAGTGACCAGGTAAATCACGAAGCTGATAAGGAGGACCCCATTCAGCTAAGGAAACAATGTTGTGAATGTAAATAGAATGGTACAGAACCTTGTAAGCATAGGTTCGATCATAAATGGGTTTGATTAAAACTGATTGGTGGTGGATCAAAATATCTTTGTAATAGGAGAGTGTTTTCTTTGGATGTGAAAGGATGAAATGGCATCCAGAGCCAAAATAGGATTTAGCAATTTCATTAATGATTTGACTCTTTGGGTGGCTGGGTTCTTTGTAGAACAAGTTAGTAACATGTGATTTGATGTACTCAGATCGGGATGACCTGGCTAGGTTAGCAGGGAATGGAGTAACTGAAACTGATTGGCTAGAAGCAAAAGGGTCGGAGGCCAATGCGGATGAGTAATCAAGTCGATAAATGTTACCAAGAGCATGGTAACGGTTAACCATCTCGATGGGTAAATTGGGATGTTGGTTTACCAGATCCAAAGGAGGAGGAGGAGGATGAGGAGGAGGAGGAGGAACAAAAGGTTGAACAGGTTGACTGGAAGATGGGACCAAAGCCTTGGAGGGAGGCCTTGGATGAGACATCTGTTAAACGAGAAACAATGGTTAGCAACCAGAAAGAAGATCTAAATAATTCTAATGATGAGTTAAACAGTTGTAATTGTGAGCAAGTGAATTGCGACAGGCTAGGATCTAGTGGTAATTGATATATTGGGCTCGTTTAGTGGTTGGTCGGGCTAATTTCAGGCGGTGAATGTGGTATCGAAGTTGTTTAATCTGGGTTTTGAAATGGGTAATTCGGGATTTGTGGTAAGAAATAAATGGTGTAGCAAGTACAGTCATCCCTTACCCCCCTGTAAAAATTCTCGGGTAAGAAAATCATGAAGGAAATTTTGACAACCATGTATATAAGTAATATCAAAATCAAAAATACTTAAAATAGATTGCCAACGGGCAAAAATTTGCTTATTAGCAAGATTTTGAACATCTTTTTCTAAAACATATTTAGTAGATTTGCAATCAACACGAAGTAAACATTTTTGATTTAAAATATCATCTTGAAATATTTGAATACATAAAACAGTAGATAAAATCTCTTTTTTAATAGTATTATAATTTAATTGTGGTTTATTCCAGACACCAGAATGATAGCAAACAATTTGTTCAGATGATTGAGAAGAGACTTTCTGAAGAAGAATGCCACCATAACCAATATCAAAAGCATCAGTTTAAATAATTTTGAATGAATGCTCAGTAGGAATACCAAGACAAGGAAGAGATTTAACATATTGTTTGACTTGTTAGACAATAGCAGTATGAACAGAAGACCAAGGAGGAGGGTTATCTTTTAACCGATCAAACAAGGGTTGACAAGCTTTCCTAAGGTCTTTGTAGAACTCAGCAATGTAATTGAGTGATCCTAAAAGCCTTTATAATTGGGTTTTATCAAGAATTTCATCAGGAAACTTAGACGCAAACTCTATGGAGCGACTAATAGGTAGAATGGTATTATGGTGAATATCAAAACCTAAAAATCTAACTTTAGTTTGAAACAGTTTAATTTTAGGAGCAGATATGACAAGACCATGACTTTTAATTGTGTAAAAGAATGCAGTTAAATGTTTCCAATGTTCACTAAGTGATTTGGAGAAAATTAAAATGTCATCAATATAAACAATTGAGAAATGACTAAATGGGTTGAATATGTCATTCATGATGTTTTGAAATTCACTAGGAGCATTTTTTAAACCAAATGGCATGTCATTCCATTCATATTGTCCAAAAGGTGTATTAAATGCAGTTTTATATCTATCTTTAGGATGGATTTGGATTTGCCAAAAATCACTTTTTAAATCAAATTTACTGAAAATAACGGCTTGACTGAGTCTTTTAATTAAATCTTTTTTTATTAGAAATAGGATATCTAATCCATTCTAAAACAGCATTTAATGGTTTGTAATTAATAACTAATCGAGGGACACCTCTTTCTAATTCAGCATTTTTGTTAACATAAAAAGCAGGACAAGACCATGGTGATTTACTTGGACTAATTATTCGATTTTTTAATAATTCATTAATTTCTTTTTTACACATTTCAAGTAATTCATGATTCATTTGAATTGGTATAGATTTAATAGGAATTTGTCTTTCATTAAAATCTTTAATATATGGTAATGTAACTACATGCTTTTTCCTATGCCAAAATGCAGTAGGTAAAGATGAGCAAACAGTTGATTCAAGTTTTAATTTCAAATCATTGATTTGAGAAATAATCACTGGATCAGTTAATTGTTGGTCAATGCGTTTATAATTAATTTCTTCTTTAAGAAAGTTTAAATGCCGAGTTAATCGATTAATTGTATGAGAAATATAACAATATTTTAATTGATTTAATTCTAACATTTCAAGAGGAGATAAAAATTTAAATGTAACAGGTTGGCATAAAACATGCGTAGTTATTCATGTACTAGTTGTAGTAAATGGATATAGTAAATATATAAATGGAGTACCTAAAATGATTCTATCAGCCATATTTTTAACTAAAACAAATGATGTTTTAAAACATACGTTATTCTGACAAACACGAACTTTAGGTAATTTATATTTAATATGCATTTTACTATCATTAGCTGAGCTTAATTTCTCATGACATTTTTCATAATATTTAGTAGAAAGTAAACCATCTTGTATACAATTTAAATCAGCAGCAGTATCAATTAAAGCAATTAATTCTAATTCAAAATCATTGACAACTATTTTGATTTTAGAATACCATTTTTGAATATAAATCTTATTCGTTAGATTTAATCTTTTTTCTTCAAGATTATGGGATTGAGATTGGTGTGATCGATTATCAAATAACAAATTTTCAGGATTAGTAGGATTAGAATCATGTTCAGATTCATTTGGAGAGTCATTATGATTTTCTTGGAAATTATCCAGGCTTTTATTAAGTTTTAAAGTAATAATGTCGTCTTCTAATTTCTTATCTTTATTTTGTAATTCTTTAATTGTTTGTTTAATCTGGTTGATTTCGTGTTGTAAATCTTGAAAGGTAACTTCTTTTGGTTTATTTTTAAGTCTTTCTAAGGTTTTGGATAAACTAATTATTGGTTTATCAAACTTAGGTTTATTTTCAGAACGAATTAATAAGGATTTTAGTTTATCAGTATATTTTTGTTTTAAATTGGGATCATCTAATTTGCTAATCAATTCAATAAGAGCATATTCTTCTTGATTGTTTTTAGTAAGAACAGTAATTTGTTTAGCTGGCTTACAACAAACATCATTACATCCTATGTTAATATCATTATCAGAATCATCACTAGGTGAATGGTAATCAGAGGAAGTATTAGGATGATCAGAAGAGGAATCGCTAATAGATTGATTTAATTGAAAATTTTCATATAATTGATTTTTGGAGTTATCATCAATTTGAAGTTGATTAACTTTATCCTTTAATTTTTATTTTTCTTTACATTTATTTGAATAATGACCTTTTTTACCACAATTATAACAAGTAACATCTTTATTAGATTTAGATTTTGGATGTGATTTTTTGTAATATTTCTTTTTTAGTTTAGTATAGAATTTATCATTTGATTTGGATGGCGAATAATTCTTTTTGTATTTATTAGAATATTTGGATTTATATTTATGTTTAGAGTATTTATGTGATTTCCTACGAGAGGGTGCTACAGGAGGTAATCCATATTATTCGTAGAAATTGCCTAATTCATATTTAGCTTTATGTTTATCTTTATTAGCCTTTTGTGTAAGTTTAAGAGCAATACACATTTTTAAACCTTCCTTTTGAATGGTACTTATTATATCACCATATGTTAAATTATCATATTCAATAACACCAGTAGGTTGACTAAGAACATCTCTAATTTTATGAGCAAATAAGCTAGGTAATCCATTAATAAATTTTTCTTTCCAAAATGATTTAGTACAGTCCTCTCTTAACATAACTCTAGTGGTAAATACATCTTTATACCATCTAAAATCACTTAAGGTTGGACAGGTAAGATTACTAAGTTGATCATGGATGCGAGAATATATATTAGTAGGAGTGCCTATGAAATGTCTAACTATTGTATAGATTAATTGATTGATTCCATCTGGATGACAACATCCAATATTTTCATCAAAAATAGGTAAACCATTTTCATCAGTTTGATTAGCATAAATGATGGAGTCTCTTTGATCTTCAGTAAGATATTTTTCCCACCAAGATTTGAGCATACCAATAACCTGATACTGAATTTCATAGATTTAGTATTAGGTTGTTGATTTAAAATAGTAAGACCTTTATCTTTAGATGTAGAAGTATGATCATTGGGAGTTAATTTGGTGAATAATTGCTCAATGGCTTTTACAGTAGATTGATCATTTGTAACTAAGCTAGTTCGTTTGGAACGATGACTAGGGAGATTCAGTAAAGGTTGATCTAAGGATTTAGTAGATTTAGCAGAACGTTCATCTAAATTGGTTTCTAGTTTATCTAATTGTTTTCCAATTTTTTTTAAACATTGATTAGTATAACTATTTTGCTCAATAACTTTTTTAATTTCAGGGTCGGATCTAGGTAATTTAAAAGGAGAGGCTGGAACTTCAGAACCTTGATGATCAATAATTATATTTTCTAATTGAGGATGATTAGAACTAACAGAAGTATTAGGAGAAGTTTTCCATTTATGTTTTGTGATTGTGTTAACCTTTTTGTAATAGTTTTCCATATATTCAAAGAAAGATAATTCAAAACCATATTCAATCATAAAATCATACCATTTTCTAGTTATTCTGGATTGTTGAGTAGAATCATATTTATCACGATAAGCATGTCTTTTAGTCTTATTTTCTTTGGATCTAAAGTCAATAAGTAATTTATCTAAATCAAGAGTAAAATCTTTTTTAATGGTCATTAATTGAAGATTTACTGGAGGTATAAATTCTTCGAAATCAGTTTGAGTTGGGAAATTATTTGAGGCAATATCTTCTTTAGGTAAATGGGTGTGAGTTAAGTAAACAGGTTTACTAATTTGAGAGGTTATAAAATTATCAATTCCTTTTAATTTTGTAACGCCCTCAAAATAATAACATTAAACCCAACAAAAGATATGCATTGATATAATAAAAGTCCACATTCTTCTATTCATCTGAATAATTTATTACAAAAGGTATTACATGTTAACAACAAAAACAAATGCCCTAAGGGCTTACAGCTTTCCAAGTTAACACTTGGTTACAAAAAAAAAAAAAGAGAGCTCTAGCTCAAATACACATTAAGCCCTTTGCTTGAATCTACATGTAATACATCAAAGATAAATAGACAGCAAAAGTCTGTCCGCCTCTAGCATCCCAAGCTATGTCCTTGGAGGTGGCATGCTACTTGTACCTGAAAATGATGTTCCCATATAGGGTGAGCCACAACCCAGTAGAAATATACTAAACCAGTTATGAAGAATGACTAAAAGATTAACAGTTGATAGGTGGTCAACACTTTTACATTCTTTCATGACAGATTACAATTCCAAGACATTCAAGTCTATGTTTCCTTTCATTTTCCATTTTCTTTCCTTTCAATTCTCAACTCATACCCTTGGCTCAGAACCTGGCCCAAACAATTCATATGAGACAGTAACTCATACTAAACACTTTCCATTCCACCACAGATAAACATATTAGTTATATCAATACTTCCTCAGACAAGCATACTAGCTATATCACACTTCCAAGACAAGCATATGAGCTCTGTCAACACATCACTAGATAAGGATATGAGCTCTATCTACGGAGTCCATCCCCTATCTTCTCCCAAACAACATCCGGTTTAGAGGTCCATCCCCTATCTTCCCCTAAACCGTGGAGTACATCCCTATCTCCTCCAACACACACAATGCATATAAACAGTTATTATACACATCAACCCATCAATACATAAATTTAATGTATTCTATCAATCGTCATACTCAATGACACATTTCACAGATTAGTTTTAGTTAGTGTAATCATCATGCGTTGTCTACAACAATCACGGCTATCCTCCACTGATAGCCCAAAGTAGTTATTTCTATACAGAAAATAAATGCAACAAATGGATATATAATCAACATTTCAATCCGGTGAGCAATATGTAATTCACTACACCCTTCTATTCCCTATACTTCCAATCTCAACATCCCCAATTTCATTTCTCATTTCTCACAATTAATTATTCCAATTAATTAATCAATGTAATTAGGGCATTTTCCATAATTAACATTTCAACCCTTAGGTTCCACTTTCATCAATGTTTCAACATTAATCTCATTTCTTTATGCTAAACATGCATATAGGTTTATTTAAAATAAAACCCCAACATTTTATAAAATTACATAAAAGCCCCAAACTTTTCTCAAAATTACACAACTATCCCCAACATATCAAAATGCTAAAATTTAAAGACAAAATCCATAGAGAGGAGTAGGGTATCCCTACCTCAAAGTTTGAGCTCCAATGGAGATGAAGACCAAAACCAAAATGCTCCAAATCACGAATTTCTCGAATCAAAATGTAGTCCTCGACGATCAACACAACTTTCGTAAAGGCCAAAAACGAGGAAACAACTTCTACTAGATCAATCCCTAGAGAGAAGTTAAGGTTTTAGAGAGAGAGGCTCTCAAATTTGTGTTTGGGAAAGTAAGAGAGAGGAAGAACAAAAAAAAGTGATTTAAAAAGCCAAAAACTCGGAACTTAAACCCAGTCGCCCCGCTCGAGCGTGGAAACCCCCGCTCGAGCGTCACTCACAAACTCCCGCTCGAGCGGCCAATCCCCCGCTCGAGCGCCGGATGCACACTTCCAGCACTTTTGCAGACAGGTCTCCCGCTCGAGCGGCCCAACCCACGCTCGAGCGGCCAACACTGCACAGGAAATACTGGATGGGTGTTTTTCCCACTCGAGCGCCAAAACCCCCGCTCGAGCGGACAAGCAACAGAAGGTTCCCCGCTCGAGCGTCAAACTCCCTGCTTGAGCGGACAGGTCAAAATCTGGACAACTAGTTTTGGTTTCTAAACTCAACCAACCTATAACAAACCTGCCCAACACATCCTATGACTCGAAAAAAAAAGTCTGAAAGGATGTAAACAAGATAACAATCAACTACTAACATCCACGGACACATGTCCAGATCACTGTACAACAAGGGGTAAACCCGGGATCGCTATAAATTTATTATGAGAAGTTTGACTAGTTTGACCAAGATGCAGTTGACTATTTTTTCAAAACAATGCAGTAGTAAATATTTCATCTTCAGTTGTAATTTCAGTAGGGACACTAGATGTACTATGTCTAGAGGAATGACTTCGATTAAATTTAATTCGAACTGAACCATCATCATATTGTTGGATATTTTGAATATCTTAAATTGAAGATTGTTGTTGATTATGTTTGTAATTTTCGTTATCAGTAATCCATTGATCAGGAAGAATAACATTTTTCCATTCGATCATTTGAGGGACATTAATATGAGAGTCATCATTACTACTTTGAATTAACAGAGTTTTATCTCTGGGAGATTTATGCAGAGCTTGAACATTTAAATTAGTTTTCATGCATTTATAATGAACACGATAAATTAAAGCAATATTATGAACTTTTTCTAACATATTAGTAAATGAAGCATTTAATTGAATATTCAAAGTTAATGCTTTCAAAATATGTGGATCACGTAAACTTAATGTAAAATCACGAAAACAGTTGAAATGTACTAGACCTTTATGAAGACCAGTTTCCATCATACCCATTAAACTATCATTATAATCAATAAATCGAGCATCACGTAAACATAACAAAACAGAAGTATTTTTGCCTTGTTGAGTTAATAGTTTAATCCCTACTTGAATTAGTCCTAAATGAATAAAATTGTTTCCATTTTTTAAATGTCTTTTAATTAAATTGGCATCAAATAATTGGCAAGTTTCCCTGGGTTTTTCTAAAGCATAAATTTGTTCAATTGTTTTAACATGCAGGTTGACATGAAAAGTATTCTGTAAAAAAGTAGTTTTATAAATTTCTTTAATTGGTAATCGTGGTATATTCCAATTTAAATCAATTTTATCATTTTGTATTTCAACATCTTCTTCATTAATTACTCATCTCTGATTAGGTATTGAGGGCAAAGTAGTTGACCTAGAACTGACTGATGAGTTACTTCTAAAAAATCGACTCATTGTTCTGTTTAATTAATCAGTTTTACAAATATCTTAATACATACCCTATTCTTGTTAGTTTTATCACATACCTAGTATACATACATACCCTATTCGAAAGACCCCTAAGTCCAACATGGCCTAACTCTAAGGACTTACTTAGGACAGGGACGAAAGTGGGTGACTTAAACTAGATGGATAAACACAGACTGATCTTGAGGGTGATTAAGATGAACTGAAAACAAGATTAATCAAGTAAACAAAAGAGAAGATTGATGAGAAGAAACAAAGCAGTTAGAAATAGGATACAACATAACTTGACTCTGATACCAAAAAGGCGGAAGCAACACATATAGATGAAGAAAATGGATTATGAAATCAAAATATGATACTAAAATTGAACAATTGAACAACCAGATTCATTAACCAAAATTATTTCATTTAAAACTTTGTAATTAAAAATACAGAAATAAATATATTATTTATATATTAAATAATATAAATAATATTAAAAAAAATTATCGAGCCGAGCCAAGCTCAAGTTTCATTAATGTTAACGAGCCGAGCTCAAGCCCAGTTTCTTATCGAACCGAGCTCGAGCTTAATAAACGAGCTCGGTAAGTAAATGAGTCGTGCTCGAGCTCCGCAAAGCTCGGGTCGGTTCAATTCGTTTGCAGCCCTATATACAAGAGTGTAGGCCTAGACTACAACATGCGCACACACACACATATATATAGTGATGGCCAGTTCAAAAATCGTCTTGTTTCCATTTAAGTTATGTTGAGTAAGTTGTTGTTGAAAACTATCTCTCAAAATTTGCAGTTGTATTTGTTTCAATTCCAGGTTTTCACTCGTTTCGGAGGGTGAGGTCGGCTCTGGAGTGTTGGGAAAGAAGTTAAGGATTTTTCGGGCTAGAAGGCTAGGGCCGCACGTGTAGGAAACAGGGGAAAGCTGTGTGCAAGACTGCATTATATGCAAGTGCGGAAGAGGAAGTGCGAGAGAGGCCGCACGTGCGGGGGTGAGAGCCGCACATATGGGAGGCCGCTCCGTACGTGTGGGAGAGGGCGCCGCATGTGCGGCCTGGCGCGTGATCTCCTTCGTTTTTCATAAATGTATATTTTGATAAATGTATTAAATAAGTTTGTATTATTACTGGTGTGTACAGCTCTTGATTGATTAATTACTGAAAAGTTGTAGTTCAATGAGAGTGTAATTGATCTGACCCTAGTCCTATGAGTGTCGTGTTGTCAATTTGGGGGGGGGGGAAATGGTTGTATGATATGCCAAAAGTTGTTACTGTGGAGTTTCTTCTTATATTTTGAATCTAAGATTTTTTTTGATTAATAGTATTACTGGTTTGTATAGCTCTTGATTGATTAATTACTGAAAAGTTGTAGTTCAATGAGAGTGTAATTGATCTGACCCTAGTCCTATGAGTGTCATGTTGTCAATTTGGGAGGGAAATGGTTGTGTAGTGTTTGATATGCCACTTACCTCCAGCTCTTTCTGATACCTTCATAGACCAACCTACACCACTGGTTAAAGTTTTGAGGTGTAATCTGCCAATACTTATCCCAGAGATTGTCCAAGGTGACCATTCAAATGGGAGTTTGAACATAACATCCACTAGATGTGGCTTAGAAAATGGAAATTAGCATCTGGTTATTTATTTTTATTTTTATTTTTATTGTATGTTAACTTGGGATAATTTGTTTCGCTACAAGAAAAAACACATTTGGCTACTAAATTTTTAGTCGCCAAAAGTCCTTTTTTAGTCGCCAAAAGTCGACTTTTCACTTTCCCCGACTAAATATTTTAGTCGTCGGTTTTGTTGCGAATAGATGGTCGGCGGAGGTATTGGCAACTAAAAAGTTTTAGTCGGCAAAGTTTTAGTCGGCAAAGTTTTAGTCTTCAGCGACCAAAGCATTTGTCGCCAATAGTCAATTACATTTTTGAAAATTATACATTTAGCGACTAATCTTTTAGTCGCCAATAGTGAATTATTTTTTTTTTATTTATGCATTTGCCGACTAAGCTTTTCGTCGCCAATAGTCAATCTTTTGGCGACCACTGTTTTTAGTCGTCAAAAACATATTTCAGAAGAAAAAAAAATTTACCCTTGTTCCCAAGATTCAAACCACCGACCCATCCCACATTCCAAACCTTTACCAACACACTCTCTCCACTATACCACTACAACATCACATAAATATAAATGCAACATATATTATTTATATATTACTTTGACCGGTATTAATACAAAACTATATATATATAAATAAATATTTTTATTCAATATAATTTATATAAAAAATAAATTATTTACTAAAAAAAATTTTAGATCACTTTTGGCGACTAAATCTATTTTTTAGTCGCCAATTGTATAGTTTTGGCTACTAATTAGTTTTTAGTCGCTAAAAAAATTCATCCCCGCCTAAAAATAACCAGTTTTGGCGACTAAACCTATTTTTAGTCGCCAAAAAGTCCCCTTTTGGCTACTAAACTGAATTTTAGTCGCCAATTGACTGTTTTTAGTTACAAATTTTTTTTTAGTAGCCAAAAAGCTTCACTTTCAGCGACCAAACTATTTTTAGTCGCCAAAACACGTAGAATCGGCGACCAAACTATTTTTCAGTCGCCAAAACCTATACTTTTGGCTACTAAATTATTTTAGTCGCCAAAAACTATCACTTTTGGCTACTAAAAAACCATTAGTCGCTGAAACCTCTATATTCGGTGACTAAACTGGCTTTTAGTCGCTAAAACCCTTATATTCGTCGACTAAACTCTTTTAGTCGGCAAAAGTGACAATTTTGGCGACTAATTCCATTTTAGTCACCAATTCTACTACTTTCAGCGACAAAAACTCCAGTTTCAGTAACGAAATCTGCTTTTTGTTGTAGTGTTTGTCTTACATAATATTATAATGTATGCCATTGACAGTCCCCATGATTCCATGTTAGTGTGGAGTTATCCTGTGCATTCGTAAATGTGACTTCTGCACATTGGTATTCTTTCTTCTTAGATTCATTTTTGCATTTAATGTTTTGTGCAGTCGGTGTGAGACTCTTAACTTTTGAAAATTCTATTTAAGTCCTTGACTTTTGAGATTTTATAATAAAGCCCTTAGTTTCGTGCAAAATTAACCCTAGAATCGAAAACACATCGTAAATGAACCTGTACAAATCCTAATCAACCCCGATAGCTTAGTAACTAATTCTGACACCCTAATATTAACTGTAAGGCCTTTGACCTTGGTAATTTTATTCTAGGCCCTCACTTTTGTACTCTTTCTCAATTCCTTATTTATTTTCAATTTTTGTAATAGAGTCGAAAACGTGCCCCAACCGGAAACTCGTAAACCCTAACCTGGGAACTCAGGGATCATTTTCAAAACCCTAATAATAATTAAATTAATTCCATAATTATATTTTTCACTCAAAAACCCTAGATTTCCAATTCCAATTACGATTCGCCGTTTAATTTGAAGTAAAGAAACTTTAACCGAATTGAATTTTCAAATCCTAATTAAATTAAATACTACAATTAAGGCATTGGCCCTCACATGTTTCTTGAATTACAAATTGACCCCAAATTAGTACTTTTACAGACACACACACACGCACACGCACACGCACACACACATATATCTATACATTTGTACTTCGATTTATTTTGTACACAAATATCTTCTAATTAGATACAGTTTGTACACAAAAATCATGGAAAAATCTCCCCAAATCTAAGATATGGAAAGATTTAGAAAAATATGGGAGATATTGAAAGCTATAGGGATATATAGTGTACATTTACATACACACACACACACACAAACACACACACACACACATATATATATATATGCACATATTTGTACCAATTTTTCTAAATAAATAAGTTTGTACAAGAGATCTTTATAAAATATGCAATTGTACACAAAATAAATCAAAAAGATCCTTCCAAATCTTCATCATGGCCAACCATCATAACATCCCCTAGGTTATAATAAGAATCAAATCAAATATTCTCTAAAATCATGAGAATCAAATCATATATATATATATGTTTGTACCTTAATTCAGTCTTTGTCTACAAATATTACATCAAATTATACACATAATTCCCCAAATCTTGAGCACATGGCCGGCCACTTTTTCCCCCTAGGATACTGTGACGACCCTGTCACATACTGTACTTATAAGTCTTTTGTATGTGCTTAGTGCTTGATGTGAATTTGAGTGCTAAATATGTGATTAGTATGGTTTTTGGATTCATATATGTTGATCGTAAGAATATCTGTTGCAATTTCTGTTATAATCCAAAAATTGAAGGCCTTAAAGGCGTCAGAAACCGAAATTGGTTAGTTTATTGTGACTGACATAATTTTTAGAGCCAACTGAGAAGTTTGATTAAAATTTGATTCTAATTAAATTAATTAGATGAAATCAATTAGAATTAAGTGGGACTAGCTAACCTTAAGCTTACTTAAGTAGCCTAAGTTAATTACAAGTATATATATGTGTTGAGACGTGATTAAACTCATTTTGGACTCAAAAATCTGCTAGGAAAGAGAGCTTTAGAGAGAAAACTTGATTTTAGGGAGAGAAAAGGCTTGGAAGCTTGGAATTGCTTGCAAGATTGAAGGATTGTGAATAACAACTCAAGTTTTTGCTAGAATTGGAGCAATTGAGGACTCTAGGTATGTAATTGAACCTTAATTTGTGAATTGGAGACTTCAATGTGTGAGATTTAAAAGATTACATGACTAAATGAAAGAAATGAGCTTGAGAAGAAGAATCTAAACTCAATTCTTGCATGCATGCATAATTTTGTTGTATTCCATTATTTTGAGTATGATTTTTGTCATCCATGTTTAACTTAAGGATCATACCTTACATACATTGATGAATTATGAAGTTTTGAAGATTAATTCCATGTTTTGAAAGTCTTGGAATGGAATTGAAGTTTAATTGATGCATGTATAGAAGTTTTGATCTCAATTTTTGCAATTCATAACACTTTTGAGCTCATGGTTTCAAGTTGAGCTCATACATATGTATTTCCATGTATTTTCAAGAGTATGGTTCAAACATGCAAGCTTATACACTTTGGAGTTGAGTTTTGACAAATGAGTTTAGAAAATCTTGCATGCATTGAGGTTTAAGTTCAATTTTGGTTGAAACAAAGAGATTTTGAGCAAATGATTTTTAAGGGGTCTTGTATATATGTTTTCTAAAGCAATTTTCTGTTTTTAAATGAGTCGTACATGACCCAAGGCTTTGAATTTGTGTTTGGAAGCCAAACTTTCTATTTTGAAACCCAGAAATTTCACAGATGGCTTGAGCAGCCAAATGGTGGCTCGAGCCAACATTGCAAGCTCCCAGTACTTTTGTATTCTGCACAGTTGGCTTGAGCGACCAAATGGTGGCTCGGGCGAACTATGGCTCTAGAAACCAAAAGATGGCTCTAGCCATTAACTTATTTTCAGCATGTTTTCAAAAGACGTTTTGAGTTCGTATCTTTGTTTTTATCTTTTTCCAGGCATTCTTAGTCATGAATTAGGACTTATTATGGTTTAGTAAGCTAAGAAATAACATAAATAAATGATTAGGAAAGAGAGGAAAGATTCATTCGGTTTGAACGTTGAGTTTCATCATTTGAGCATGAATCTTGTAATCTAGGTTTTTGAAAGAGTTTCTAAGTGTTCTTTGAAGTTGTGAATAAGCCATGCAAGTCCATGATTTAAAACTGTGTTTGAAGTTTAACTCTGTTCTGGAAATTCTAGAATTCCGCCTCACCGCTCAAGTGAAAAATTTGTCGCCCGAGCGCACTTTGCATGCATCCAATACTTTTGTAGACCTAGTGGTCTGCTCGATCGACCAATGTTGCGGTCAAGCAAAGTGCCCTATTTCAAAAAATTTTGAAAAGTCATATTTTGTTCCAAATTCCGTTCTCATTCCTTTTTGAACACTCTTAAGCATACATCGAGCATTTTAAATGAATTGAAAGGTTAGAAAGATCCTAAGAGAATTAAATAAGTTAAGGAGCGGATTGAATAGCATTGTGATCTAACTTGTGTATGTTTATGAATTGTGTAAGAGCATCTACGAGGACGAATCAACACTCCGAACACTGTGAGTAATATCTTAGTAGAGATATTTTGTTATATGCTATTTTCTTAAATGCTTATATGGTAAGTTTCTGAATTTATGATTTCTGAATATGAATGAGACTTCAAATGTTTTGAATGTAATTTTGGAATTTGATTTGTTAAAGATGAAAGTACAATGGACCCAAGGTCATTTAGCTTATAATGGACCTAATGTCATTTTGCCTATAGTGGACCCAAGGTCGTTCTGCATATGATGGATCTAAGGTCGTTTTGTATGAGATGGACCTAAGGTCGTTTTGTATATTTGATTGAATGGACCCAAGGTCGTTTGGTATATTTGTCTAAGGACCTAAGGTCATTTTGTATATTGATTTAATAGACCAAAGGTCGCTTTGAATATGAATGTATTGGACCAAAGGTTGTTTTGAATATGAACGTATTGGACCAAAGGTCATTTTGAATATGAATATGTTGGACCAAATGTCCTTTTGAATATGAAGGTATTGGACCAAAGGTCGCTTTGAATATGAATGTATTGGACCAAAGGTTGTTTTGAATATGAACATATTGGACCAAAGGTCATTTTAAATGTGAATATGTTGGATCAAAGGTTGTTTTGAATTTGAATGTATTGGAACAAAGGTTGCCTTGAATATGAATGTATTGGACCAAAGGTGGTTTTGAATATGAATGTATTAGACCAAAGGTCGTTTTGTCTATGGACATGTTGGACCCAAGGTCGTTTCGTCCCTTTGACATGTTCTAAGTATAATGGATTGGACCCAAGGTTGTTCCGTTATGATTTCCTTAAGTACATTATGAATGGGAATTGTGTTCCATATGTATTAAATACAAGTATGATTTATTTATATATGAATCTCATTCATTAACCTCTTTACTTTGGTATTGTTCACTGGGCTTTCGCTCACTCCATTTATATATATGTATGTAGGTGAGCAGCGGGATGTTCAACCCCAGCCTTAGTGAGATTGTAAAAGGTTACCGAGATTTTGGAGTCAGCCAAGGTTGTTTCATGCAAGAGGCTTTTGTTTTGATTTTCTTTTGTTTACTTTTGATGGTCATGTATGACCAGGTCTGTATATAAACCTTGGTTTTTGGTTTGCTAGTTTCTGAATGATCCTGGACATGTCTAATCTTTTATGTTTTGTTGGGTGTGATTTATTAGATAAGTGAAAAGTTTTTGTTATGCCATATATGCAAAACTCATTGGACAAAATTTATTAGTCTGCTTCCACTTCTGGCCCCTTCTTGTTAAATATGTTTGATTTTCTGTCTGAGGCCGTAGGTAATCTTATGATTACTGGCCGGTTATGATCTAACCTCTAGAGGCGAGTTCAGGTCATGACAAATGCATTAGGATTTTCTAGGATACACTTAGTACAAAATTCCTTGAATCATGGAACCATTATGACTTTGGTACCAATATAGATTTGTTATATATATATACACGTGTACTTGTAACTAGAAATAATTACTTAGTCCTAAATCTAACTAGATCATGATTAATGATATAATTAAGGCCCTAATCATCCCTCATTCCATTACATTCCAACTAAATACAACTCAATTCCATTCCATTCCAACCAATGGATATTTTGGACTTGTCATACCAAATCCTCTATAAATATATCATCCATCCCATTTGTTGAGCACATTTACACATTCACACACACATACACGGCTGGGAGAGAGTAAAGAGAGGAAGAGAGCTTGGTGGTGGAAAAGAAGAAAGGAGAAGCAAAAATTGTGCAAATTGTTAGAAAAGGAAATAATATTTTTTGATTTTATTTTTCCTTAATTGGTGTAATGGGCTGACCCATAATTTGTGCGTTGTGGCACTCCTGTAATTACTTATTATTATCTATATAAAAAGGGATGAGGTCTAACTCATTCTCTTCCCTAAATCTGCGTGGTATCAGAGCCAAAACCCTAACCCATACCTTTTTCTGTTTTGTCGGCAATCACCCTAGTATCACTGGTGGCAACCCTTTCTTCCCTAGGAGTCTAGTCAGCCCTCATAGTCTCTCACCCAGGCCATCGACAATCAACCCCCAGCCTTCGGTAGCCTAGGATGGTCTCCTAGGGAGTCTGTCGACAGCGTTTCTAGCACTCTAGGGGCCCGTTGACAGCCCCTCTGGCTTCCTTGGCCTCTGTCGGGGTCTCCCTTGACTCCTTGGCTTTGGTTGGCTCTCTCAGTCGACCCCCCTTTTTTGTCACAATGTCGTTCTTCTCTCTCTCGCTGTAGTCAGTTCGTTCTTCTCTCTCTCTCTCTCTCTCTCTCTCTCTCTCTCTCTCTCTCTCTCTTCTTCTTGTAATGGTTTCAACCTAGTTACATAAAAAAAAAATGGTACCTTAAAAAAATGATACATTAAAAAAAAAAATTCATTCTTTCGATGATCTCTTTGTGGTTCTTAGTGTCTGCTATTTCTCCATCATCTTTCGAGTTTGTGATTGGTAGATTTCACTAGTGAGTCCACAGCTTCTCAGCCACCAAAGAGCGAGAGTTCCTTTATACCTTCTACTATGATTGCTAGCCTCAACCCTGGCCTTGAAATCACCACTTCTCTATTCATTGGTCAGAACTATCTAGCGTGGTCGTAGAATCTGACTATTTTCTTGAAGAGCAGAGGGAAGATGGGGTATGTTGATGGCAGAATATAAGCACCCATCACCATAGACCCGAGTTATGATCAGTGGGATATCACCAACTCCCTCGTTATGGGTTGGTTGATACATTCTATGGTCCCGGAGATTTGAGAGGGCTATCTCTCTATGGACACTGCACTGGATATTTGGGAGACCGTGACTACCACTTACTACCGGAAGGGGAATTTCTCCCAGGCTTTTAAGTTACGTCAGTCCATTGAAAGGTCAGTATAAGGTGAGATGACTATCCTTCAGTATTTTACCTTCCTTAGCAATGGGTGAAAGTGACTTGATCACCTTTAGGATTACAAACCAGACTATCTCACTGATTTTGTTAGTTACCAGAAGTTTGTTGTGCAAGAGCGGGTCTTTAAGTTCTTGGAAGGCCTAAATGTGGAGTATGATCCGGTTCGGAGTAGAGTACTTGTCATGGATGTGCTTCCTTCTATC
Source organism: Camellia lanceoleosa (assembly GCA_025200525.1). Lineage (NCBI taxonomy): Eukaryota > Viridiplantae > Streptophyta > Magnoliopsida > Ericales > Theaceae > Camellia > Camellia lanceoleosa. The sequence continues at coordinate 808,784 of JANUSC010000016.1, read as the reverse complement.
TAGGAAGCCTTTGCTTTTGTGCAAAATGAGGAGAGGCGCCGCTCTGCGATGCTTTCTTCTACCATTACTAATCGCTCGGCCTTGGTTTCTGCACCCCCTCGCGATGGAGACCGTGTGACTCGTGGTTCTTGTCCTTCATCTGAGAAAGATAATCTTTTCTATGACTATTGTCGTAGACCTTGCCACACACGAGAGACTTGTTGGAAGCTGCATGGGCCTCCTTCTGGTGGCCAAGGAGACCAGCCTGGTACTCGAGGTGGTAGCTCTGGTCAATCTAGAGGCTGAGTGGCCAATGCTCGGTCACATCTTTCAGACACGGTTCAGCTACCATCTTCCTCCCCGGTTGTCTCTCCTACTACTGATGTTTTGGGGTTATCTATCTCGGATTTCGAGATTGCTCTTTGCCACTTGCTAGATCGTCGAGCCTCCACTTTTGCTCCAAGTGCACACTTTTCTTCCTTTGCCAATTTAGGTAACTTGGTTTCCTTTCCATGTGCATTACTATCTCGTACGACTATACCATGTATTTTTTATTCTGGTGCTTCCGACCATATGTCTGGCTCCTCTAATTTATTTTCAGAGTATAATCCCTCCTCAGGTCAAGAAAAAGTGTGCATTATGATGGTACTATTTTGTTTGTGTCAGGGAAATGTTTAATTCATGCCATATCTATCCTTCATTTGTCCTCTGTCCTTCATGTTCCAAATTTTAGTGTTAGTCTTTTATCTTTGAGTCGTATTACCCGTCACTTAAATTGTAGCATAATGCTTTTTTCTTGATCATTGTCTTTTTCAGGACGTTAGGAAGAGGATTGATAGTGGTAGAGAGGAACATGGTCTCTACATTCTGAATCAAACAAACAAACTAGCTCATTCATCTATTCAGTTATTATTCACCACGGACGACATTTGGCTGTGGCACCGTTGCTTATGACATCCCTCCTTTTTATTACTTAATCATTTATTTCTTTCCGTTTTTTGAGAAAAATAATGTGTTAGATTTTCAACGTGAGTCTTGTCAACTTGGAAAACAACACAGAGCATCTTTTGCCCCTTCTATTAATAAAATTTCAGTTCAATTTTATTTGATTCATTCAGATGTATGGGGTCTATCCCATTTTGTGTCCTTAACTAGACAAAAATGGTTTGTTATCTTCATTGATAATTGTTCTAGGGTCACTTGGGTATATTTGATGAAAGATAAAAGTGAAGTGTTTTCTGCGTTTCAAAACTACCATAAAATAGTTTTTACTCATTTTAGGGCAGTTGTCCAAATTCTACGTTTTGATAAAATTGGGGGGCGGGGGAGGGGAATATATTGACTCTGGTTTTGCCATTTACTTCGCCACTCATGGCATTATTCACCAAATTTTATGCCCTAATACCCCTCAACAAAATGGTATTGTTGAACACAAAAATTTCCATCTCCTTGATGTCGCCCATTGTCTATCCTTTGAGATGCGAGTTCCTTAATCCTATTCGGGAGAAGTGGTTCTCACTTCCGCTTATTTAATTAATCGCCTTCCTACCGAAGTCCTTCAAAAACAAACACCTCTTCAAGTTTTATTTGGGTCTACCTCTTCCAGATTCTCCATTTTTCCTAAGACCTTTGGTTGTGTTTGCTTTATTTATCATCATTCACCCACTCATGTTAAATTGAATCCTAGGTCTTTTAAGTGTGCTTTTCTGGGTTATTCTACTACCCAAAAGGGTTATAAGTGTTATCATCCTCCTACTCGAAAATGGTTTGTCTCTATGGATGTCACTTTCTTTGACTCTCAGCCTTACTTTCCGACCTTCCCGATATCACAGTCATCTCTTCAGGGGGAGCTTTGGTGTGAAGAGATTCCTATTCCACTTCCGCCACTGGTTGAACCGATAGAGGATGATAAGCCAGCAGTTGTTCAGGAAAGGAAGTAAGCAAAGTTTATATCAAGGACAAGGATAGACAGCAAGTCACTTGGATACAAGAGACTACTTCCCCTTCTCTATTGCCAACTTCTTCTCCAGATGAGTGTCCAAAGTCACCCCCCTCTCCTGAGAGTCCAGGTAATTCTGATTCTAGTGCTTCTATTCTTGAGTTTTCAGATCTTGATTTTCTCATTACTAATAGGAAGGGGGTTAGGTCATGTATTCAGTATCCTATTACTAATCATGTCTCTTATTCTAATTTTTCTTCCTCATATAAAGTATTTCTGTCTAAAGTGTCTTTTGTGAGTCTACCTACCAATTTTCAGGATGCTCTCTCTATTCCTGAATGAAAATATGCCATGATGGAAGAGATGAGAGCTCTCAGCAAGAGTGGCACTTGGGAGTTAGTGGAGTTACTTAAAGGCAAAAATCCAGTTGAGTGTAAGTGGGTGTACACGGTAAAACACAAAGCAGATGGTTCCATAGAGTGGTACAAAGTAAGACTGATTGCTAAGGGCATTACTCAGACTTATGGGGTAGATTACCAGGATACATTTGCACCGGTTGCTAAGATGAACTCTGTGAGAATCTTACTCTATCTTGCTACCAATTTGGATTGGCTACTTCATCAGTTTGATGTGAAGAATGCCTTCCTTCATGGAGACCTAGCAGAGGAGGTCTATATGGATATTCCCCTTAATTTTGCAAATGCTAAGTCCAAAAGTAAAGTATGTAGGCTCCAAAAGTCACTTTATGGGCTTCTAGGGCTTGGTTTGAAAGATTTTCTCAAGCTATGCTGAAATATGGGTTCAAGCAAAGTCAAGCTGACCCCACCTTGTTTGTGAAACACTCCTCACATGGTAGGATCACAACTCTTATTGTGATATTGTTCTGACAAGAGATGATGTTGAGGAGATTCCTCGTTTGAAGGAATACTTAGCCAAGGAGTTTAAAATTAAAGACTTAGGCAATTTAAAGTATTTTTTGGGTATTGAAGTAGCTCGGTCCAAGGATGGCATCTTCATATGCCAGAAAAAAGGATGTACTTGACTTGCTAAAGGAAACTGGAATGCTTGGAGGTAGACTGTGTGATACACCTCTAGAACCGGGCCAGAAACTAAGTGATGATTAAAAGGGAGATCCAGTGGACAGGGGGAGATACTAGAGGCTAGTGAGTAAGCTCATATACTTATCTTACTCATGTCCAAACATTGCCATTACAATGAGCATGGTTAGCCAGTTTATCCATGCTCTTAGAAATTCCCACTTAAAAGGCAGTTATGGGAATCCTGAGATACCTGAAGGCCTCTCTTGGAAAGAGTCTCTATTTCTCAAAACATGGACATCTCAGCATGGAGGCATTCACTGATGCAGATTGGGCTAGATCAGTCACTGATAGACAATCAACTTCAGGATATTGCACATTTGTTAGAGGCAACCTAGTCACGTGGTACAGTAAGAAATAAATTGTGATTGCTAGATCTAATGTTGTGGCAGAATTCAAGGCTATGGCTTAAGGTATATGTGAGTTACTATGGATTAGACTATTGTTGGGAGACTTGGAGATACATCAAAATGATTCCATGAGATTATATTGTGACAAAAAGGCCGCAATCAATATCACTCATAATCCAGTTCAACATGACAGAACTAAGCATGTGCAAATTGATAGGCACTTCATCAAGAAAAAGCTTATTAGTGGCACCATATGTATTCCATTTGTGAAGACTGAGGACCAACTAGCAGATGTTCTCACCAAGGGACTAGGGAGCAAACCATTTAATGCATTCTCAACAAGCTGGGTATGAGAGATATCTTCGCACCAACTCGAGGGGGAGTGTTGGAATAGGAAATAATATTGTTTGATTTTATTTTCCCTTAATTGGTGTAATGGGTTGGTCCATAATTTGTGCCTTGTGGCACTCTTGTAATTACTCATTATTATCTATATAAAAGGGGATGGGGTCTAATTCATTCTCTAACTCTTTCTCTTCTCTAAACCTACATAAATATCCTAGCTAAGTAACAAGTAAGCCACAACACAACCCTTTCTTTTATTTTCCTTTTTCAAATACATGTTCTTAGAGGTTCTAAACATTAATTTTAGATGTGTTTTAATGGTATTCTTGTGTTAAAAATGAAAAGAGTTGAGTCATGTTCCATACTTGTGTTTTTCTTAATCAATGCAAAACTATCTTTTTTATACCTATCTCTCATAATTGCCAAAGGCAAACCTTCAATTCAAATTTCTGAGTTCAAAATATTATTTATCTTGTTTTCATTACAATAGAAATGATTACCCTTTTTTCTTACTTTCTTTGTTATTTTAAGCTTTGTGCTCAAAGAACCAGTTTTTCAGCCCACTTACGAAAATTCCAGAAAAATGTAGAAAAATCTCCTTAACTTCATTTTTATGTCACAAGCTTCCTTCAAGTGTTAGCTTTCATGGAAAAAGAGTGAGCGGTTTGAGAGAAAACCCTATTTTCGTAACAGTTGATGAATCTAGGCAACACTGGAGTATTTCTTGAATAACTAAAAATCTAGAAAGCTATGCCACTTTTGAAAGATGTTTTAAAACTAGATAAAATTCTACAAACCATAGGAAGGCCAAGTATAGGAAAAATCTAGAAATGCCTCTTTAATTGCAATCTTTAAAGTGCACCAAATTTCAAAATTTACTTTTTTGGGTAAATTTATGTTCTTGACTACATGGATGTGTTTATTATCACTTGTTCATGTCTTGGTATGATATTGCATGTGTTATGATTATGTTCCTTATCTTATTCAATTGATAATGCTCATGCTTATGTGGATATTAATATCTTGTTAAGTTGTTGTAACTTTAATTTAAGACATCTAACTTTACGGAAAACTTGATTGGGGTGGTCTTGGGTTTTCGATCACTTGAATAATAAAGAGATGATAATGTGTTAAGTATGGATTGATAAGATGTGTTCCCTAACTAAAGGTTAAGTTTTATGCAAGTGGTTATCGCATGAACCCTAGTATGGAACAAACATATTTGGACTCTTTGCGATGGTTTGATTTGGTGAGATAAGGTTAGTTCTAGATGGGACATTCATGAAGATAGAACTTTTTTTTGGAAGGATAAAGTTGGATTCAATATGATAAAACCTTTTTCTTTTTGCTATCCTTTTTGAGGTCCACCGATGGCATTGCGCAGTATATAATCGTTATAGGCATCCGTGGTAAGTTCTGCAAAGCAGCAAAATGGGGCGTTTCGAATAGTCTGGTGTCCAATTCTTATGGTTGGGAGAATGAAATCTGTTAGGGAGATTTCTAAATTACTAACATCTAACCTTGTAATCCTTTGTTATTGACATGAATATCATATTTCATTACTTCCTTGTTATAATTGTAATGGTGTATTATATTAGAAAAAAATGGACGGGGTATGTGAGCGTTTACTAAACATTCAAAACTCATGGCGTTTCATGCCAGATATTGAAGACTATTAGACCGGTCAAAGGTAAGGCTAAAGCAGTTGAAGACGTACAACTACCGTATGAGAATTAGAAACTAATTTTGTAAACGCGTTTTGAGATTGTAAGTGATAAATCCCTTGTTGTATTTAAGACATGATTTTGTAATTATTATGTATCTATACATATATTTTGTATTACTTATTTCTTATTTTCTTGTCGACTCATGTAGACCTTGTGTTAATACCTTGATATGATCTGCCAAAATGGTAGCTTTGCTATCTAAGGTGGTTGGACTTTGAGGGGATGTTATATTGATTCGTCCGACCTTTCTGGGATCTTACTTGGTTATTAAGCAAAAGACTTATTACTGACGTTTCCAAACTTTAGATAAACTCTGTATTTATTTGCTAATATATTCTTTGATGTTTCCGATTTTTAGGGTGTCACAGTCGGAGATGAAACTTTTTGGAGGATCTAACGGAGTGGCTACTACAGAAATTAAAGGAACTTGAGGCACAGGTGATAATTTTAGCTAAGATGCTATTAGTTTTAGATTAGAAGCATCTTTCTTATGATAATTTATTCTAATAAAAATTTATCCACATTTATACACATTAGATTCAGGATCTTAAAAAGAAACAAGAGAACCATGTTCAGCTTTTACAGCAAAAGCAGAAGAGTGATGAAGCAACAAAACTGTTGCAAGAAGAAATTCAATTCATCAAGGCCCAAAAGGTTGGATTATTTTTTATTTGATCACCTTTATATTCTTTATCTTATTTTTAGTGTATGTTGCTAATTTTTTCTGAGGTTTATAGGTTCAACTGCAACAAAAGATAAAACAAAAGGCAGAATGACTTTGATATTGGAAAGCCTCTTGAGAGAAGGAACTGCCATAGGTACATTTTTTCAATTATTTGGTTATTTATTTATCCATATAACTGGATTGGGAATGCTGTGCCACCAACTTTGTAGAACCATTTAAAAAATTGCAGAAAAATACCAAAATAGTTGAGCCAACAAAACTTTTAGGAAGGCTGTGCTTTGTAAAATTAATTTTACATACAGACTCCCTTTTTGACATTAAACTCAACTTTTTATTTTGCAACATCTTTTATGGAGAAGTGTTGTGGACTAGGACTTTTTGGTGATGGCGTTAATTGCATTTGGTAGACGTCACATATTCCATTTCAATCATGACACATCTACATGCTATATTGAGAATGCTTTTCGATTTAACAAATTAGTCATTGTTGATTGTTACCTCTTTATGATGGTTAGCTTACCATTACATTGTACATCACTTTTTCTTTCTATATCTTGTTTTATATTATTGGGATCATATAACAGTAGTGGTCATATTATTGAGAGAAGTTTCTAAACATAATAGTTGGTAAATATTATATGGTCATCAATCTAGTTTTGTGAAGCCTGCTCAATGAGAATCTTAATAGTACCAATGGGAATTGATTTATATGCATTTATGAAATAATAGCAGCTTATTTCTTTATGTGACTAAATCAGACTCATGCGAGATACCTGAGTTACCTTTGAACCAACACATAGATAAGGATACATGATTATTCTGAAGGTGAACCCTATTGTGAATTATGCACCTTATGTGCAAGTAGTTGTGCTTTTTGATATCTTTACCTGCTATGTCCTATGTGAAGTTATTAATAGTGTTTGGAACTGGAAGTAGTGGCAAACCCGGTCAAATTGTTCATTCTTACATATCAATTTGTTAGCTAGGAGGTCAGTTTTGATTCTAATTTTCTTTTAATGATCGTCATCTATGTTTCTAGGTTAAAATTTTCAATTACTTGGATTGATAAATCGACTACATCATTAATGAGTTATGAATAACAGTTAACTCCTCTTGCATGTGGCTAGTCCATGTATCCATTTATTCATATACAATTTCAGGTCCTAATGTTAGTAGCTGCTATTTCAGACCACAGTTATTGAAAATTAAAATTTTAATTTTTTTTCCCTTCTAATTTTTGCTTTCTTTAATTTTGAACAAATGAGTAATTTTATTCCTGTACTTCTAGCGGCCTTTGAACTAATTTGTGCTTTCATCATTCAGGTTAGAAATTGTTTGGATAGATGTAAAATATGGTCAAAGATGATGGACTAACATAGAAGAACCCTTTGAGTTTTTCATAAGTTTTTTCATTTTTTGTAATGAGATTTTTATTGTGTAATCATAGTAAAAAAAAAAAAAAAACCTTTTATTCCGCAACTTTCTTTGTATATATTTTTTCAATATTCGACTTTCATTTATGAAATATATGAGATTATTAGCTATTCGTATATGGCCAATGCTGTGATTCAAATGATAGTTAATAATAGGTGTATTATACATTATTCGAATGTGTATAAATATTATTGATTATATTTTAGTTGTATATCATATTTAAATCACGGTTTATATGTTGTCTATTGTAATTGATAGTCACATTTTGTGGTCTGAGACTTTTTATCACACACTAATCGTGATGAAAAATGCATATAACTGTGATATTAACTCATTATTAATCATTAATTATTAAAGTTCAATATCAAATTTTATTGGTTGTTAATCACACTTAAAAATATGTGATCTAAAAGTATGATAAAAAATGACTATTAACAATCACACCTTCAAATATTACACTTTGATAAAATAAAAAACCTGTGATTAAATAACATATATAACATTGAAAAGCTGCGATCTATTTATGATTTTGTAATAGTGATATATACAAAGAAATGATTTTGAGGCCAATGTGAAATTTTAATAAAATGTGAGGGGTTGGACTAATTTTATGAATTAAAATACCCATTTCAAATGTAGGATTAATTAAAATAGTGATAGGAAAAATAATTTGGTTTGAGTTGTTTCGTTTTGAATTAAATTGTGGGCAACCGAATAAAAACGGTGAGAAACGAAAAGTAGGGTTTTGAGTGATCAATTTATAAGAAGAGAGTTAAATAATTAATATTAGAGTGTTAGAATTAATTACTAAGCTACCGGGACTAATTAGGATTTGTACAGGTTCGTTCGGGTTGGTCTGCGACGTGTTTTTGTTTTTAGGGTTAAATTTGCAATTAAACAAGAGATTAAGAGTTTTTATTATAATAATTCAAAATTGAGGACCATAATAATATTTACTGTAACTCGCCAACTTTTATTATTCGAATCCATTACGAAATCTTTATATTATTACCAATTTAAATGATATCATACAGGTGCCACTCAAACAAATGAATAAATATTGACATTCTCTCTCCAAAGTAATGATGATATATAAACAAAATCTTATACAATGTCCTTAGGCTTACATTAAATAACAATAAACAAAAGGGATCGACCCTTATACAATGCATGCCATCCAGCCAACAAATAAAAGGCCTTGTGACCAACGATTAAATAAAAGACTTCAAGTCCAAATAATCCATCCAGCCATGTACCTGAAAAGTTTGTCAGCACATAGAATGAGCACAAGCTCAGTAGAGATCCCAAAATGATCTTAAACAGTAACGACATACAGATATTTATGATCATAAAAGCATCAAGACATAAGATATAGATAATGTTACAATTTAATAATCAGAATATACTTATATAAGTACAGTTTCTTCCAAAAACATTCCTTTAACACCACAATGTGTAAAACCACTTGTTCCCTTTCCAATTATTCCGTTTAGTTGGAAAAACAAAAATTTCCACAACACAACCTTTACCCGTTACATGTCCACAGTAATATAAATAAATTTCATCACCACACTTGTTTTGAAAACACACACTCTTATACATACCACAACCCCAAACTCATAACCCAACCCATTACACACGCTTATACCATAACACACCCAATATTTCCCTTGGCCATAGATCCAAGGGCAAGGAACACCCGTAATAGGATATCGATAAACATATATTTCTAAATATAAATAAATGAACATAATACATACTTCTATTTTCATTTCCACCGACATACAGCACGGATGGCAAATGATATAAATTCACATAATGCTTTATCGGCCTCACCCGAAGGGGAACGACCCCAAGGTCACACTTCATCTGGAGCAAACCGAAAAGGGAGAGGAACCTATCACATGGCGTCACGCTTTACCGACTCAACCAGAGAGAAATAGACCTTCGTTCATACTTTACCGGACGCAAATTGAAAGGGAGAAGAACCTTTGTCAAGGTGTCACGCTTTATCGGCCTCACTTGGCGGCAAATGGACCCCTAAACAACATCACAAATGCTCAAAGCCATAACCAAAACACAAGTATAATACATCCACATAATCTATTCAACAACAACAATGTCATCATCTACCGATGACCAAGGACAAAACCTCTAAACAGATAAATAGATATACGACTCTTACAATATAAATCCATAACTAATTCCACCTTTTTCAAATTAACCATTTCCCATATCATTTCACAGAAGAACTACACTCCTCATTTTATTTCCAAAACCAAATCCATTATATCTGATGAAGGCCGAATTATGCAACATTGAGGCCGTTAATTAAGATCTCTTAACTTTACTTGCTTGACAACTATACATTTTATGCATGTTTAATGTCAATTAGGTTTGTACATAGTGGGAGCAAAAAATGAGAAAAAAATTCCTTTTCGCACGTGCCGAGGCCCATTTCCGCACATGTGCGGCCTTTACCTCACAGCCAAACAGAGCCTTAGTTTCCTGCACGTGCGGAGGGTTTTTCCCGCACATGTGGCACCCTTTCCCGCACGTGCAATGACCACTCCCGCACGTGCGATCGTACCTCAGATGTTGTGTCACTATTTTGAACATCTTTGAAAGATAGAAAAGATATAAAAAGACATAAAATAAGCTGGAATAGGGTTCTGAAAAATTGAAGGAGAAAGAGGAGGCTAGGGTTTGGAAAAATGTGATTCTCAATCTTCAAAGCAAATTCCCATTGAGGGTTCCATCTCTTCCACCTCTTCCCACTCCTCCATGAGTGGCGAGGCTCTTCTTTTCTAGGGTTTTGATAAAACCCTAGCTAAGTAAATAGGTTTTTGTTTTGGTTTTCTTTTATGTAATGGTTTGAACAGTTGTATGGTTCTTGAGAAGTTTTTTAATATAATTTTCCATTATTTCTTTGAGTATTCTGTTTTCTGTGATTGTTGAATGTTTTCCATGCACTAGTTTTTTATTCTTTCATCTTCAAAGTATGAGACAAGCAATACTATGAGAGACGAGTTGTGTTGCTACCCTCGTTTAGAGCGAACGACTCATACTATTTGAGATGGTTCGTGCCTATACATTGCATGTATTAATTCTCTTGATAAATGCTTCGAACTTGTAGTTGCGAAGTATTATTTAGTTAGAACCGTAACATAATTGAGTCTCAAATTGAAGCCTTATTTATGTAACTAGTGGTGAATTCATTACCCTAGGTTTTTCTCAAAATTAGTAAATTTCAATTTTACTTTTAATTGCTTAGTTTAATCACTTTGTTTAATTTAATTATTATTAGTTTATGAATCTCTTAATCTTTTCACCAAAATTAATTTAGGAATTTAGCATTTAAATTAGTTTAATTTCACAATTGTCTCTGTGAATCGATACCTGGGCTTACCATTATTTTAAGGAATTTGGTATAGTTTAGTATTTAAGTTATTTGTGTGAAATGACCCATCAATATCAAATTCACAACATCTCCAACCTTAGCCAAAACCCCTTTTTTCCTTCAACAAATTCAATTAATTCTCATTTTAACACTAAACCATAAATCCAATTCTTTAATATATAACTCGGTTATTTCACATCTTTACCTTTTTACAATTAATTAAGCCCTTAATGATAAATTAGGGTTTCTCTCAACTCCCGACATAAACACGTTTAGCTATCCCAATTTCCCAAAAACAACCACAAAACCCAATCCCCACTTTCGAAAACCTAAACCTTAAATCCCGAATCATGCTTTTGAAAATTTCATAACAACTATGCTTTTAATGCAATAGAATCTACCACATATCTATCTATAGACGATGTATTGAAGAGGAGCAAAAGAATCCCTACCTTTTAAAGTGAAGAGAAAACAACCCAAAAATCACCGTCTACGAAACGACGATCCGCTCAGATTGAATAGAAGCCATCGCCAAGCTTACATTTTGGTATATGGAACTAGGGGCAGAAAATTGGTAGAAATAGATGAAAACCAAGTTTGAAAAGGCCAAAAATGGTGAAAAGGGGTAAGAGAGAAAAAGATAGAACTCAAAAATGAGATATTTTCACCATTTGACGCCTTTTACAAGCAGATAGACTGCGAGTGTGAAGGCTACACCGTGGCTACTATAAATATGACAAGCCTGGTCGCGAGCGCGACCAGGAACACCGTAAGTGCGACTATGAAGGTCGCGAGCCACCATTACGAGCCACACAATCCATCGTGAGCCATGCACTCTCTTTCCAACCAACTGACTTGAAGCTCGATTTGGTCGCGGCCCTTCGCTGGTGCGACCTACTCCCAGGCACGAACAAGGTGGTCATAAGTGCGACCGACCTGAGGCAGAACACCTAGGCTGCTATTCTGAAGCTAGTCCAAACACACCGAAGGTCTAAACCACTCAAAAACAAATAGATACACTCAGACAACCCTGTGTCCCAACAGAACAATAAAATGAGTCGAATTTTCTAACCCGCGCCACTACAATGTGCCCACTTAAGAAATTTTATCCCCGAAATTAAGAAAGGCTAAAACCAAAAGCAACTCAATCATAGAAGGCAAACACAACCACCAACCAAAAGTTCAATTTGTACTTGGGATAAATTCAAGGAAAAGATTATGAACACCTCTTTGACCCACATAACCCGTTGGGATCTATGAGACAAAAACCATAACAATAACCACTCGCAAAACCACCACTGAATGTTGAACACTTGACCAAAAAAAAAAACCTAACCCATTCTCACAATCGAACTCTCGACCAATGTTCACCAAAGAAAAAGAGTCGCCACCCAACACGATTCAAAAGATAACACACTAGCACAACAAGCCCCCCAAAATACTATACTATCCTCATATACATCGCATAGACTCAGGATTAGCAAATCAAGCTCAGTCATGCCACAACTCAGCCATGCAAGGCAAGACAAAGAAAATGTTCTTGTTAAAATAATAAATAAATATAAAATAAATAAAAAAACAGTTTCCATTTTTCATCATTTCTTCGAAAATCATTTGCTTATATATAAAATCTTTCCCAAAAGGTGTTCCATCCAATTTCTGCACATTTTAAATGGTTTGCAAACATTTTCCAGAAACAACAATATTCGTATATTCCCATGATTTGTTAGATTCAACTTTTATTTAATCGAGTAAAGTACTCATTGAAATCCTTCATTATCACGTAGATTAAATTCACAATAGTACAATTCAACACTGCCCTTTGAGGCCGCAACACGAGGAAAAAATTCATTTTCTAGTTCATTCTCAATATCCCCACTGGTGAACCTCAACCGTCACCCAGCAACACCCATCACCCTTATAGTGATAATGCCACAAAACAAATGCAACATTTCTATAATAACAATTAATAGAAATAATAGTCGTGTTAATAATACAAATAAGCATAAAGAAAATTCACAACCTTTTTGGAAGTCTCATCCCATCACAATCATCAATCACACACCGGCCCAAAGACACCCATAAAACCAAGGTTCCAACATGTAACCTCATTCGGTTACCACAAAGTTACATGAACTTCACCTCACCTACCCAAGACTCACGCTCGCAAGACCAACCTAAGGTCCTTTCGAACCTTACAACCACTACACTCGATTCCAAACTATCTCCAAGGTGACTAGTGATCAGCCAAATCCCGATACAACTACCCGACTAATCAATTCAACAAAACTTCACATTTGGCACTAAATACCGACATGTTACCTAACACTGATTACTCCTATATGAAGTTTCACACCTAACAACAACTCTTCCTTGAACCGACATCAGATTCAGCAAACAAGTCCACATCATAAGTATTCCAAACTCCCCACCACTCGGCCTAGATGGCAAACACACGCCTTCACTTTATAACTCAGTGTAACAAGTCCGCGAGGGACCCCGTGCTACAGTTCGGACTCGATTTGTGTCATGGTTCTTAATCTGAACCAAAGAGTCCAAATCCGGCAGATTGTTTTGAGAAAATAGATTTTTGAAAGAAGTGCCAAACATGGACTGCTTTGCCAGATACAGAGTCGCCACCTAAATATTTTATTTTGGGGGAATTTAGGAAACCCTGACACGGTGCCAAAGGCCACGTGTTCGTCATCACCAAAGTTGCCTCGGCTCGGGAACTTGGGTACGATTGGGGAAGGTTAGCTATGAGCACCCCCTCTCGCCCGATCAGAAGATCGGCCTCTACTAACCATGATATCCTATTTTGAAAACATTATGTGTTCTTATTCCGGTTATTAGCCTAGAATTACTATGTCATGCACACAACAAACAAGTATAGACCAAATCGCCTAAATTAGAACAAAACATTGCGTGTTTGTTTGGAAAATGGCTTGCTACTCGCAAGTAGGCTAAAATGCAGATTTTGCCACCCTCAAGTGGGCTTTAGAAAAGATGGTTTTGGTTTTGGTTTTGCCACTATCTAGTGGGCTTAAAACTTAAAGTTTTAATGCATTATTCCAATTTGGGTAATTCAACCTCCATCCATAGGCATTCAAGCAGTTATATCACATAAGCAGCTAGCCTCATGGTAATTATGCTATCATGTTAACATTCACACGCATGCGAGATGCTAAAGCATAAATACTTACAATGTACTCCGCGCCAAAACAATAAACTAGTTAGCAAACATGTGTGATCCTAGTTCATGTTAAAGTGGCTAATGCAACACATGCAAAGATGTAATCTAGACAGGCTCGGCAATACTAAACATGACATGTGAAATGCAACAGATAACACGCATTCAATTTGGAATTGAAGTACAATGCAGTTAGCATGATGCATCGAGCCCGATGCATGCAAGACAAATGTATGAATGCATGCATGCATAGCATAAGGTATGCTAAATTAAATATGTCCTAATGCTAACCATCAAAAGCAGGTAAGTAAAAGAGAAGAAAGACGAGGGGTTGAAAGACATGCACACACTCACACACACTTATTACAAATACGCCCTCACTCGGAGGGACCGAATAAATATTACAGTCCGAATAAATATTACTAAATTAATTATTACAAAACTTCCAATTTAATTAATCAAATTAAATGCAAAAATGAAAAGGCCACAGCCCCGCCTTGAAATGCGCGAATGATGCATGTTCGAGTCCCTCTCGCCTGGAAAACCGTCACCATACCACTGCTATCTCTGTTTACACTACCATGCTTCTCTGAAAACTGCCAAAGTCTCCGGACATATTCCCTGCACACTGCAGAACACCATCGGCTAAAAGAAATGCCCACCGGCCATGGAGAATGTCCATCGACTGGATTTCATGTTATCGGCCACATATGTATGGCCGGTCGGCACTACATACTACCGGTCGGCCAAAACTCCCTCCAGAAACTGATTTTTGACAGCAACAAAGGACAGACAGTGTATGGGATGGAATTTCAAGCAAATGTAAGCATGGCCATGCTCCCTATCATGTATTAGACTCAAGAGAGCATGGCCCTCGATTCTCGGGACATCAATCATGCATGATCGCCCAAGAAATCAAGCTTGCCATTCAATATGATATGCATGCAACACACAAATGAATGCCAACACCCCATCATGTTGACGTCAAGGGGATCGGCGACCGAGAGTTGAGAGGTGTTACATCACTTGAAGTATGAACACTTCTCACCCCCCCCTCCAAAGTTTGGTTTGACACCTCAAACCAAACAATGTAATGCAAGTATGCAACCATGGCTCAAGCATGCAAATGAAGCTTAAGGCACAAACCATGCCACATATGCAACAAGTACATGGGATAGCTCAACCTTAAGCACCCCAAAACAGTGGCTAAAGGTGCCAAGATAATGATGTCAATCACATAAGACAAGCATGCCAATCCATAAACCCAAGACTAAGGTACAAAAGCCAACTCAAGCATGCCTAGAGGAAGACAAGCATGGACATTTAGACCAACAAAAACAGTACAATAGCATGTGAGAAATATGCCTCAAAAAAACCCATACATGGCATCCCAAATGTCCCAAACACATAGGCATACACAATGCACATTTCAAGGCATGAAATCATAACACTTTAAAGCATTGAAAGAGACAGAAAGGACGATGTAAGACCACATTGTATGGACTGAAATATGATCTCAAATGATGCCAAATGATGATAATAGGCTAAGCTAGGCATGTTAGTGACCTATATGCTCAAGGCTCACAATCCAAAATGCAAAGTAACTATATCAAACATGCTAAACAAGACCAAATCAGTGGCCAACAGACCTTGTGCATGACAAAAGATGGCCAAGAACTTCACAAAGTAAAGCCAAAATATGAGAGCATATGATCAAAAATCATGATGCATTTCTAGGGAAAAATGAAGGAAATACAAAGCAAGTACAAAATACATGTTAAGGATCAACCAACCCACATAGGACAGAGATACAATATAACCCAAAACACCCAAAGAGCCTCTGAAATGGAGTCATAAATGACTAATCATGTATGCTACCATGTGAGCCAAGAATATGCAAAAATGAAGCACAAAGGGGAAAGGGGTGTCCCTCCCCCATTCAACACCTCAAACCTCCTTCCTCACCACTGAAAATCCACTGGATTTCAGTGGTGAGAAGGCTAACACACAAAGTTAACCGAAACTAAACAAAAGAGCACCAAAAGAGCCAAAATGGAGCTAAGAGGGGGAGATCGACCCTAAGTGCCAAAACAGCCTTAATGAA
This sequence comes from Camellia lanceoleosa, assembly GCA_025200525.1. Taxonomy (NCBI): domain Eukaryota; kingdom Viridiplantae; phylum Streptophyta; class Magnoliopsida; order Ericales; family Theaceae; genus Camellia; species Camellia lanceoleosa. The sequence continues at coordinate 792,534 of JANUSC010000016.1, read as the reverse complement.
AGATCTTAAGTATGAAAATACAAGAATTTTTTATATTATACACAAAGCCTAAATCAGCAAGCAACACAGATGAAAAACTAGTGCAAGTTTGGGGGATTTAAAGTAAAGAGATTACCCTTGAAGAACCCTTGATGAACAACCAATGCAGCCCTCTTGTTTAGATCAAAATCAGTCCAAAAACTCAAGAACAAACTCTCCAAGCCTCTCAAGGTCGGAGTAAGGTGTGATAGTGTGTGTGCTAGTGCAAAACTAAGGTAAAAATGCGCTTTTAGGCCACAAAACACACACAAAGGGGGAGAGAGAGGGAGATATAGAGAGAGAATATGTTTGACAGATATGTATATGTATATCTCTGGTTTTTTTGTTCAAAAACTCTAACCTTTGACAAAGGAAGGAGAGGGGTTCTTATATAGGCCAAGGAATGGCTCTAAGCTTCTCCAAGAAGCTACACTAAAGGGGTCAAAGGGGCAAAGGGTCCAAGGCTTCTTAAGGAAGCTAGGACAGCTAGCCAAGCTTCCCCAAGAAGCTTGGCCAAAGGTTCAACCTTCTAGAAGGAAAAAGGGGGTCAAAGGCTCAAAAGGGCCACCCCCGTGCATGGGGAGTAGGGTCTGTACATCCCAGTTGGCACAACTGGCATGCACCAAGCCTGGAGGGTGCAAAAGAGGTCACCGGCCAAATAAAGTGCCGGTCGGCTACATAAAGTGCCGACCGGCCATTGGTAGCAAGAAACTGAGGTCGGTGGAACAAATGGATAGCCGGTGAGGAAAGGGGAGGGCCGGTGAGGTGTGGGGATGGCTGACAAGTCACCCCCTGCCCTTCAAAGCAAAAGCAAAAGTGTTTGGTGCAAAACCAAACACAAAACAATCGAGTCGAGAGATCTTGAGGCAAGGCGCGTATCCGAGACTTCTGGGAACTCAAGACTAACACAAACAAGGATGATCACCGAGTGTTCCAACGGTGACGTCCAAGTCTTGAGGACGGTCAAAAATGGGGTGTCTACAGTTGCCCCTCTTTGACAGAACTCGGAAGTCATAACAATGACGGGAGTGAATGTCAAAGTCCAGAGACGACCCATTTTTGACAAGGCCGAAGACTTAGACAAACATGCAAGACAATAAAGATATGTGCCCAAAGGCTGGGGCAAAATACAAGATAAATGCAAGAAGCCGAGCATAACTTATAAACATGCAGAGAAAGCTGTAACGAAGCATAACATGCGACAGTTTTAAGCTAGCGTACACCAAACTTCACTACAATGCAAAGAGGGTGTAAGAGAATTATGCAATTCTCGATACATCTCACTCGAAGAATACAATACCTGTGCGGCTCGTCCGGTTGCACCAGCCTCAAATGAACCGTACATACAATATCGTGCCTGCAAAGAGAAAGAAACCTCAACAGGTACAATGTTGTTAGCAATATGCATGACAATGCATTTGAAAGTGTGTGACAACGCAAACCGAGTGGGAAGCATAACAATGCCATAAAGGCTCAAACACATGTAAGTAAAGAACACGCGACAACGTGCACAATGTGTGAAGATGTAGACACATGTAAGTAAAGCATAACGCGACAACGTATGCAATGCGTATAAAGAGGAACTTGAACACATGTAAGTAGAGCAACGCACGTATGCATGCAATGTGTATAGAGAGAACTTGAACACATACAAGTAAAGCTATGCACGCATGCACGCAATGTGTACGAGAAGAAATTGAGCACATATATGTAAACCTATGCACGCATGCACGCAATGTGTATGAGAAGAATTGAACACATATAAGTAAAGCTATGCACGCATGCACGCAATGTGTATGAGAAGAATTGAACACATATAAGTAAAGCTATGTACGCATGCACGCAATGTGTATGAGAAGAATTGAAGAGATAAGTTATTCATGATATTGAAACGCAAAGTACTGCAATGCAGCATAACTGAAATGATTTGTGGAGTTCACAAGATAAGATAAAAAAAGGATACGGGATGGGGGGTTCCCCGTACGTATGGAGCATCGCTCATAGCAGACACCACTTGAGGTCAACTCTGGGGTTTACGAACGTTCTGAAGGTGTACTTCCTTACACTGCCTCAAGAAATGAAGGTGCCAAACCATACAATTGATCAAACAAGAGCGCGAGAGGTGCATTGACCGCAGGGGAGGGGCTATTGGTATCAACTCTGATATTTTGCTGCCTTGCTCCTTCTTTTTGCTTTACTTTCCTTTTTACCGGTAGTTTAAGCACATTGCACTGCCTCAGGCAGATTTCATTTTAAAAAAAACCAAATACGTTTGCAAAATACATAATGGAAATGAAACTGCTTCTCCCCCTTTTTTTTTTAAAGTGTTGCATTTGAACGTCCTATGCATTGCATCACACAACATCACATAATGATGTGAATGAAAATCATTTGAAAGATAGAACATTCGCATCATAATAATCAGGTAGTGAACCAAATCACAACTCGATAAACAAAACAGAGGGACTCGACATAACCAACCAAGCGTGAGTACAGCTGGATAAGTAAATTAGAGACTTGACAAGAGTGACATACAACTCAATAAGCAAAGATACAACAACTCGATAAGAAAATATGCGTGACTCCGCAAGAATCGATCACCAGAGGGTATTGGAGGTGATGGAATTCCCCAATCCTTAGCATAAACAGCTCAGAGAACCAGGAGGGAGACCACCGGCCAGAGATAAAGGCCATCGGCCATAAGAACTTGTCACCGGCCGAGAGTGGTGGCCGATCGGCACTAAATTTGTCCGGCCGGCCGTGAATTTCAGGGACCACCAGAACATTGACACCTGTCCTCCACTCCCATCTTATCTCCTATGAAAGGCCTCAGCTCCGTAGTTATACCCATTTCAACACTGATTTGCTCAGAATGGAGGGATTTCTTGCCCAGAATCTCTCGTCTTGGATTAACAACTTGGATGGCTCAGAAAAGTTGAATTTCTGGGGTTTTGGCACGAACACACTATTCACCCTAGGTCGTACCCCGTTACACCTCCCGTTTCTCCATGCGGCGACGAGGTTTTGGAATCCCGTGACACATGTCTTTAGCTTTAGCGGACAAGAGGTGTGTCCTACCTTCGAAGATTTTCAAGTCTTAATGAAATCCGAGCGCAGCGAGGAGATTCTGCCCCAGTTTAACTTTGGTCATGCTCAAATCTTAGGGCGAATGTGCAGACTCACTAGGCACGATGCTCAATCTTTGATTTGTGACGGAATGCTAGATATTCCGAGTTTGATTCATCGGTTTTCTAATACCGGTGACCGTGGCGACCTCTATTGGCAAGGCTTCTAGCGACATGCGCTCTGTTTGTGCATGTTATCTCATTTTTTGTTTGTCTCAGGCTCCGGAGGATCTAGTGTCCGGTTGATTGAGGTTGCCCAAGGCTTGAAAGAAGGCAAGAGCTGTGTCGCCATGACTCTGGCTGAGACATTGATAGGCTTGGACGCTTTTCATCACCGAGAGACGACCAGATTTGTGGGGAGTCCACTACTGCTGTAGGTAATGTTTCCCACCCTATCTCACATATGTATTGCTCACATCGCTCGGTCCTTAAGCTCATTTTTTCTTACAAAACCCTATTCTCAATTTTCTCTCATCGTACATCTCTCTATTCTTTATTCTCTCATTTTTCGTCCCTTCCCAGGTGTGGTTGATGGACAAGTTATAGGTTGTGGACTCTTGCCCAGCATATTCAGCTCATGGCTACTTCTTCCGGGAACGTTTAGTCAATGCCCTTGACGAGGGATGGTGGTTCGATTGGATGTGCAACTTGTCCGCAGACCGTATTGCTTGGCGTTGTTCTTGGCTCAATCTCCCGGCAATGAGCTACAGCATGACCCGCCAACCTAGGATTCAATTGATTGGCATGACTCACTGTGTCTTCTATTTTTCGTTTTGGATCCGGCGCCAGTTCGGTCATGATCAGACTTGTCCATCATAAGGGATAGAATATCCAGCTGCCTTCCAGTTCCGAGGTGCGCAGCTTGTTCGGCAGGCCACTGCGTGGAGGACAAGGGAACTCCTGGCCCCCGCTCCCACTTTCAATTGCACTTTGTCTGATGAGTGCATAGATTGGCTTAATGAAGAGGCAGATCGGCCCAATTTTGGCATCGAGAGGCTTCGAGGCTACCGAGGGGGCGCAGGAACATCTGACTCATCTATGCCCCGGATTTATTGCTTTATTAGTGCTTTCAAGTTTTGTTTATGAATGTAATAAAAAGAAACTTCAATTTGTATGCAAGAGCAGGAGAACTCTGTATTGAAATCAATGAAATTGAAGGTTGTGATACTGAAAATTTTTCGCTTTGGTCCAAAAATGGTCTTTGTTGTAAAAAGATTAATTTGAACAAAGTCAACTTTTATTAAAACTTTCCAAAATCATTTTCAATATGGATCGGAACTGGACACACCTGAGATCTATCACTGAGATGCACAACCCCAGATCTCTGCAACTGGAAAGTTGCCCCTAGTCTGAAGAGTACCGCGGTACTGCATGGCAACCGAAAGTTGCCCCTGGTCTGAATAGCACTGCACCTGGAGATTATAACTGAACTCTTGGATACTGAATAGACAAAGGTGACCCAAGACGATCGAGTGGACAAAGTTGATCGGGGAAAAAGGTTATGGTTGGACTTCAGGATGGGAATCAAGCCTTATGTAGTTCAGGCTTGGGTTCACTCTGGTATTTTCACTCTCCTTTTACGCTCTAACTTTTGCCAAGGCCGCCCTTTGCGAGTTTTCAACCTTGCGAGCTTAGTTTTTATTTTTTTCAATTTTATGTGCTCTAACTTTTGCCTAGGTCGCCCTTTTGGGTTTTTAGCCTAGCGAGCCTCTTAGGGGTAATATTTCTTCAACTTGTCCATGTTGATCGGTTGTGAAAACTCTAGGCCATCTAGATCCATCAGAACCACAGCTCCACCTGACCAGATAGACTTGATGATGTAGGGACCAGTCCAATTAGGTCTGAACTTGCCCCTTGGGTCGTGGATGGGAGCTCGGTTGTCCTTGAGCACCAAATCTCCTTCCTTTAGATTCCTGGACTTAACTTTCATGTTGAAAGCCCGGGCAATTCTACGCTGATAGCCTTGAACATGGTACATGCTTTCAGTCTTCGCTCATCAAAAAGCATGAGTTCCTCAAACCTGCTCTACTGCCAATCTGCTTCGGCTATTTGATACTCAGCCAATACTCGCAATGACGGAACCTCAATCTCGATAGGTAGAACGGCTTCCATCCCATAGACTAATGAGTACGGAGTCGCTCCAGTAGAAGTTCTGATTGAAGTCCGGTAGCCCCACAGAGCAAATGGCAGCTTATCTAGCCAATCCCGGTAGGTTTCCACCATCTTCTGCAATATGTGTTTGATATTCTTGTTGGCGGCCTCAACTGCTCCATTGGTTTGCGGCCGGTATGCGGATGACTTATGAAAAGCCACGTTATATTTTTCCAACAAGTCAATCACTTCCTTCTTGAAGTGGGAACCATTGTTTGAAATAACCTCGTTTGGAACCCCATAACAACAGATGATGTTATTTCTGATAAACTTTGCAACAGCCTTCAATACCGCATAAGACTGGGCCTCGACCCACTTCGTGAAATAGTCTATCGCGACCAAGATGAACTCATGCCCATTTGACCCCTTCGGAGTGACAGCCCCGATCACATCAATTCCCCAAACTGAAAATGGCCATGGCAAAGTCATGTTATATAGCTTCGACGGCGGGATATTCATGCGATTTGCATGGATCTGACATTTGTGGCATCGCCGAACAAAGCTGATACAATCCTCCTCCATGGTAGACCAATAATAGCCTTGTCTGAGGATCTTCCGTGCTAACATTACCCCGTTCATATGTGCACCGCATTCTCCTCCATGGATGGCCTCCATTAAACGCTTCGATTCTTCGGCTTCTACACATAGCTTGTGCATTCCCAGATGACCTCTCTTATACAGCTTACCCCCACTGATGATGAACTGAACGGCCATACTTCTGATTGCCCTTTTATCCTTGGCATTTGCCCCTGGTGGATACACTTCCTTCTCCAAGAAATTCCAAATATCGTAATACCAGGGGTTCTCATCCTAGACCTCATCTATAGCAGCAATCGACTCATAGGCTGGCACACATTTCTGATCAATGATAACTGAACGCATCCGGACTCCAGACGGGATGTCTATCATGGAAGATAGAGTTGCTAAAGAATCTGCGAACCTATTGTTCTCTCTTGGAAGATGAACAAAGTTTAGCTTCTCAAACCTAGGAATTAACAAGTCCAAGGTCTGGTGGTACATTATCATCTTTTCTTCTTTGACTTTCCAGTCTCCTTTTGCCTAAGACACAACAAGGTTCGAGTCCCTGATGACGTCCAACTGTCTTGCCCCTAGTTCCAGGGCTGCTTCTAGACCGGCAATGCATGCCTCATATTCTGCTTCGTTGTTCGAGACCTTGAACTGGAGTTTGAAGGCTAGCGGGATACGAGAATTATCAGGTGCTATCAGCAACACTCCTATCCCGTACCCGTACTGATTTGACGCTCCGTCAAAGTACATCGTCCAAAATTCGTCGTCGATGTGCAAAATGGCCTCATCTGGGAATAAGTACTCAACTGCTTCACCCCCTTCCACTGGATGGTCGGCTAAGAATTCTGCCACTGCTCTTCCTTTGACTGACTTGCGTGTCACATATTTCAGATCAAATTCGGAGAGTAACAGTAACCAACGAGCTAGGCTACCCATAAGTGCCGGTTTCTCGAAAAGATATTTGATGAGATCGAGTCGTGAAACCATCATTACGGAGTGAGCTAACAAGTAATGCCGCAGCTTCCTGGTAGCCCATACCAAAGCTAAACAAGCCTTCTCCAATGGTGTGTAGCGAGTCTCATACTCTAGCATCTTCTTGCTCAGATAGTAGATGGCTCTCTCCACCTTCTCCTCTGATTCTTGTGCGAGCATATAGCCCATTGTAGTCTCAATCACTGATAGGTACAATATCAACAGTTTTCCCAGTTCGGGTGGCGACAACACGGGCGAGTTCTGTAAATATTCTTTGATCTGTTTAAAAGCAGCTTGGCATCGACCGTCCCACTGGAACTTCGTTCCTTTCTTCAGGAGACCAAAAAGTGGTTCACAAGTCAAGGTTAATTTTGAGATAAACCGTCTTATGAATTGCACTTTACCCAGAAAGCCCCGTACCTCCTTTTCAGTCCTTGGTGGTGGCATTTCTAAGATGGCCTTGATTTTGGAAGGGTCGACTTCGATGCCCCTTTGTGTAATTAGAAACCCCAGCATTTTTTCCGCTGTAACACCGAACGTACACTTCTGAGGATTTAGCCACAACCGAAATTCTCTGATCCTTTGAAAGAACTTTTCCAAGGTGGTGTAGTGGCCCTCTCTTTCTTTGTACTTGACAATCATGTCATCCACGTACACCTCAACCTCTTTGTGGATCATGTCATGTAGTATTGTGGTTGCGGCCCGTTGATATATAGCTCCAGCATTCTTTAACCCAAACGGCATCACTCTGTAGCAGTAAGTCCCCCACGGGGTGGTGAAAGCAGTCGTCTCCCGGTCTTCAAGTGCCGTCACTATCTGATTGTAGCCTGAGAAGCCATCCATAAATGAAAGCAAAGCATGCCCCGCTGTAAAATCCACTAACTCATCAATATGTGGCAATGGAAAGTCGTCCTTCAGACTAGCTCTATTCAAATCCCTGAAATCCACGCATACTCGAATCTTGCCATCCTTCTTCGGCACTGGAACAATGTTGGCCAACCAAGTCGGGTACTCGGATACCAGCAGGAAGCCTGCGTCGATTTGCTTGGTGACCTCCTCTTTAATCTTGATGGCCCAATCGGGGCGGATCCTTCTGAGTTTCTGTTTGATAGGTCGGGCCTCGGGGTCAAGAGGGATCCAGTGCTGTACAATCTCAGGATCGATTCCAGGCATGTCTTCGTAGGACCACGTGAAAACATCTTTGAAATCTTGTAATAAAGCGACTAAGCGCTCGCGTTCTTCCGAAGACAACGTGGACCCAATCTGGACCAGTTGCGGGTCCTTCTCAGTACCAACATTCACAGTAGTGATTTCATCCATTAAGGGTTTAACAAATCTTTCCTACTCTTGATCAATTAATCATTGCAAAACCGAAGGAATTTCTTCCTCGTCGTTTTCATCAAAATTTTGAAAGTCCTGATTTAAGTAATAAATCAAAGGCACAGAAAAGTACTCAGAAACCACATCCACATTATTCTCATTAAGTACTTCCAAGCCGTCTGATTCTTCTGTTACAACAGACTCAAAAGAGAAAGAAAAAGACGACCTAGACAGGACTGTGGCATCCAGGCTATCACCCCCAGGAATACCGGACTCAGACTTAGTCGAGCTGGAACCTGATTCCGGCTCACAAGACTCGATGGAATCAGATTCCGGCTCACTACCTGACCCGGTGCTGCTGGACAAAAATCCCTCTTCATACTGCCAAATGAGAGAGGGTGCGATAGATGCATCCAAAATAGTTACTGGTGGGCCCGCAGCCGTTTTATTACCGATCATGGACATCGAGAAGTTGTCCCCCAAGCACTTCTAGTCGGACGGAGGATCTGAAAGTAGACATGCCAATGCTACCCCCATTTCAATTTCAGCGCCTTCGGAATCCACTTCCTTACATTGCTCAAACTCAGCTAATGAGTCTGTCTGTTTTTTAGCCAGGTCATCTCCGAATAATTGTAGGTCGAGGAAGATCTTGAAACCTGGCATGCGCTTCCTCTCTGCGTTCAGCCATGGCTCTGGGAAGCCACAAAACAGAAAATCCTCCCTTTCCGGGATGAAACGTCCGTTTAGGGTACCCTGAATGGGCCTATGCATTAATTCAAAAGGTTTCCCTACCTGTTTAGCTCTGGCTCTTCCAGCCATTTCCTTTCCCTTCCTTATCCAGTCCTCTTTGGAGGGTAGATAACCCAATCCAAAGGTATGAGGGTTGTGTGGCACTTCGGCCAATGCTGCGACGCCTTTCCGGCCGCTTCTTCCCAATCCCATCCCGGGGATGTGTTGGAGCTTGTTCATGAGATACACTGCTTGAGTACTGACATATATCTTTTCATTAGCTGCCATGATGTTCTGTACAACCTGAGCCTCAGCCAAGGTAAAACCCGATATGAACACATCCTTCATGCCATGTTCGATCTCCAAGACTAGTGTGGACACCTCCGGCGGCGGATGGATTGACGAATTTCCAAAAACAATAGCTACCCCTTTCCCATGAGGGTATTTCAGCATCTGATGCAAGGTGGAAGAGACTACCTTGACCTGGTGCAACCACGGTCGCCCCAAAAGTAGGTTGAAGGTTGCGGGAACGTCCAAGACATGGAATTCAATATTGTGTTGTCCTGGACCAACTTGGGTCTGGATCTTGACAGTCCCCATCACCTCCCTACTTGTGTTATCATAGGCTCTGATCAATTGAGTAGTTGGTACAAAGTCTGCGGGCTTCAACCCGATTGCATATGCCATCCTCGACGGGTATACATTAATAGCGGATCCCGTATCGACAAGAACCACCGGTATCCATTTTCCTCTGCATTCCATGGAGATGTACAGAGGTTTGTTGTGATTTACGCCCTCAAGCGGTAGCTCTTTGTCAGAAAAGGTCAACGTCGGGGTACCTTCTCCCAGAAAAACCAATCCAACTAACTGCTCCGGCGTAGTCTCTATCGAGAGTTTGGCCATGTCCATGGCTGAAAGGACAGCATGTCTATGTACTCGAGAAGCCATAAGCAGTCCCCAGATGGAGATGTTTGCTTGTATCTTTTTCAACTGTCTCAATACAGCCCCATCCTCGCGTTGCTTTTCTTTTTGCTTCTCTGTCTCCCTATCTTTTCCAGACGCCTCTGGTTGATCTAGATGTGGAGGCTTGAAATACCATCCACTCCTAGTCATGTGATCGACTTTGCCGATATACAAGGTATCATCTGGTTGGTTACTTCCCCAATCTTCATCTGTGTGGGCAAGACATAGATCATCGTCCTCCCACCACATTCCATCTGCAGCCGACAGGCACCTTTCCGGCTCTGGCATGACTGTTCTCACATTCGCAGTACCTTCTATCCATATGCTCGCAGCATTCTCTATTTCTGTGCTCATAGCAGTCTCAGTCCCCACATGGGCCTTTGCCTTCCTGATTCTCTCGGAATCTTCAAATCTTTCCCGTTCTGACTGTGTCAATACAGCTGGCTGCTCGATAATCCCTGTAGTCAAGATGCTCCAATCCTGAGCGAAATTCTTTATACCGGCGCTCTCCGGCAATGTACTCCGACTTTCGACCCTTCCGGCCTCAACTGATACGCTTGCCCCTGCCGGGCCCCGTTCTGGTTGGAGCTCTTCCACCATATCCGGTTGATCGTCCAGCCATCCAGTGGCCTCCGTCGATTCCTCATAATCGAACCAGTTGACTACTAAGTCTTCTGGATCTTGGTCACTGTAAAACTGGAGATTGGCAAGGTCCTCTTCCACAACCGTCACATTATCTGTCCCTTGCTCAAATCTATCCCCCCGAATCATACACAGTTCTGCTTCCTCTGGCAGTTCTTCATTTGGCCCAAATTGACCTGCCGTCAGGATGTAATCACTCGGATCGTAGACTTTTCCAGGGACATTTCCAGACTGCTCAAACCCTGTTTCAACAATTACGTCCTCCTCTGAAACCTCTTGTGTTCTGTCTTTGATCGTCACCACCAATGGCTTGGGTTGGGTTCGGGAGATGTCCAACATGCACAAAAAGTCAGTGCAGTCAAGAAGAAGCACCTCTGGTTCAGGTACGTGGGAAGGAGTGATATAGGTGCTAGGATCTAGATATAGTTAATTCTTTTGGGAGGTGGAGCTTGGTTGTGTGTAGGGAGTGGGTTGGTTGTAACATTAGGTTTCTCGGGAGGCATAATCACCCCGTTATCAATGAGATCTTAAATCTCATGACGTAATCGGTAACACAGGTCGGTATCATGACCGTGCTGTTGGTGAAATGCGCAATACTTGGCTGGATTGTGGGTAGGGGGAAGTTTTTCCGGTAATGGCCGCGACTCTAGGAGCTTCAAGTGTGTAACAACCCTCGTCACTGATTATCGATAAACTTCGATTACCGTTAAACTGAAACTGATTATGCCTGATAATTGAACTGATTAAAGTACTGAACTGACTGACTGAAATCTGAAACTGAATGGACCAAGTATATCTATTGTATTGCATTTCTATCTATTCGATTGTTTGACTATCTGTTCATGTTTTTGTGTTTAAATTGCGTATTGAAGGCCTTATCGGCGGCTGAACCAGAAACCGATTAGTGTTTTATGATCATCATAAGCTACGTGATTCTATAGTATAATTATTTGAAAACTGATTAGGTATAATTAAATTAGATTAAATTAAGCTAATTGGCAAGAGTTTGACTTAATTACACAAATGCCACTTAGTGGCCATTACCTCACACAATTAGAGACTTGGCCTTATGTTGAAACAAAACATTTGCTCAGCCATTTTGTTACTTACAACCGACTAGAGAGAGAGAGAGAAGGAGAGAAAGCTTGAGTTCATCTTGTTGATAGTTTGAGACTTGAAGGAAATTGAAGGATATTTGCATAATTGAGTTCCCTCACTTCTAATTCTACACCTAAGGTAGATCATTCATCTTCTTAATTGTGTCTTTGAGTTGTTCTTCCATGGTTTTGAGCTAAATTGAAGTCTAGAGCCAATTTATGGCTCAAAGTGTTGAATTAGAGCTTAATTGTTGCATGCATGGCTATATTGTTGCATTTTGAGGTTGATTACATGGAAATTGGTACATGCATGCTCATATTGTTGTTATAGTCCATGTTTTCATCTTGTTTTGAAAAGATTTAACTTATTTGAGCAAGCTTTGAAGCTTGAAAAATTGGTTTAAATTCATGCATGTTGCATGTTCATCTTGTTCTTCAAAAATGGTTTGAAATTGGGTTTGAATTAAACACCCTTGGGCTTTGATTTCTCAGATTGAGCTTTGAATCATGTTATTCCATGTGTTTACAAGTGTTTTTCCAGAAATTAGCCCAAGAGGATCGAAAGTTATGCTTTTGAACTTGGTTTTTGGCTTGGAGGTGCAATCTAGGTTTTCCAGATTTTGCACTCCCACTCGAGCGGGGAAAGTGGCGCTCAAGCGGGGAAAACGAGCATCCAGTATTTTGCACTATTTTACAGTCCACTCGAGCGGAGTCATGTGTCTCACGCTTGAGCGGACGTCGAGCGTCCGTCGAGCGGAGATTTCGCACATCCAGTACTTTCGACCTGTTTTGCAGAACACTCGAGCGGGAAAGTCCACGCTCGAGCGGATACCTTTGTCTGCATATACGCTCGAGCGGGGAAACCTGCGCTCAAGCGGGACTCTATTTTTCTGAAAATTTTGAAAATGCTTTCTGAGTACGTCTTTGCATCCTCATCTCATTCTAGACATTCTTAGGCCTAGTTTAAGACATCTTAATGAGGATATAGATGTAGAACACACCGAGGCAAATTAGGGGTTAAGTTATTATCTTTCCCAATTGTGTAGCTTAGTGTGTGTTAATCTGTTAACTGTGTAGGGTTGGCGACTGGGGAGACGCGCTCTAGTTTACTATAGCCCAGAACTCTGTAAGTAACGATTGGGTAAAGATATGTTCAAAAATGATTATTTTCTGAACAACTGAACTGTACTGTTTCTGAATTGAATACTGTTAATTGAATGAATGTATGTCCTATATTCTGAACTATATTGTGGCATCCTTAGCACCTACTGTTTACTGTTATTGTTACAAAGATCTCTGTCGGTTCCTCGCTTGAACCACTATCAAGCATCGATCGATGGCCATCATTCTTCGGTCTTTTAAGACCCTCATTTCTTCATTCTGTTATGCTAATGGATGTACCACATATGACTATACAACTGAATGATTGAAACACTGTTTAAATGAACTATTTCCATACTGTAAGGACATTCATTCTTAACCTCTTTACGCATTATGTTATTCACTGGGCTTTAGCTCACTGCTCATATATATATGTAGGTGTTCAGGCACCAGACCGCGGCTAGGAGCATCAGGGTTACTCCAGTTTTGTCAAGCCAGCCTATGTGCCTCACTGCGAGGTTCCGAGCCTGTCATGCTAAGGCTTAGGGGTGTTTTAGCATTCCCCCTTCTGTACTGTCTTGCTACTTTGTAATAATCGAATGGATTGTATAGACTAAATGTTTACTGTACTGTTGAGTAGGGATTAAGTCCCTGTACTGAGTGATTGTAAATATTGTGTATACTGTTCTATTACTGATTGTTTATATATAAAAAGTCTTTTTGCATACAGACTGTCACAGCTCATTAGACATTGTTCAATTACTGTATTGGCCGCCAGCCCCTACTGCTTTTCATTGTATTCTTATAGTGCCTTACGTAATCTTGGATTACTGGTAGGTTATGGTGCTAAACCCATAGTGCCGGGTTTGGGTCGTGACAAAGTGCCCTTTTCTGATTAAAATCCCTAGAGCTTTGGACTGGGGCATGTATAGCAGAGCGAAGGTTCTTGTATTTTTGAGTGGGTATTTGGCTGTTTGTGGATGGCTTCCGGACGCGCCAGAAAATGGCGTGGCTGCCATGGTTCTTGGAGGGGGGTTGGTGGTGACCATACTCACTTCGGAGGTCCTGGTAGTTGCAACGCCGCTCGGGCCTGTATTAGTGTTGCGGTTGAAAGTTCTTTGAGGTTGCTCCTGGTCGTTATCAATCAAGCCTTGCTTCAAAGCATCCTCAATCTGTACCCCCATTTCATGTAGGTCGGCAAAAGTAGGAAAGGGGAGTACAATCATCTTCTGCATCAACTTCGACTGAAGATTGCGCACAATCATCCGAATCTGATCTTTATCTGTGGGTCTCAAGGTCATCATCGAAGCCTTGGCCCTCTATTTGGTCACAAATTCTGAGAAGCTCTCTTTAGGCTCTTGTCTTGTTGTCTCGAGATCACAGGTTGTAATCTCGATTTGTGTATTGTATGAGTATTGCAAGATGAAGGCCTCATCCATTTCGTCCCAGTTTCTCTTGATGTCATCCTCCAATTTGGCATACCATATGGCTGCTACACCAGACAGGGTCCGGCCAAATAGAGACAGCTTCTGCAGTCTGGTGAGGCCCATTGGCCTTAAGATATCTGAAAACAACCTCAGGTGCACCATGGGGTCTCCGGACCCATCAAATCGATCAATGTGCGGCATTTTGAATCTGTCAGGCAGTGTCATGGCTGTGTCAGTGTATCCATCTTCAATGTCAGGGATGGTCTTGACTCCCTAAGATCTTTTGAACTGCTTTTCAAGCTTGCTCAACTTCAGTGCTGTGGGATCTGTCTCAAACTCAAAGGGAAAGTCTGGTAGGTTGGTGGTGTTTTAGATAACTGGGGTAGGATTGGGGGTAGGATTGGAGGTGGAGGTGGTCCTGTGGGAATGTCTGTATCATTCTGAACATTAGCTGTCTCCCCGAGGGTTGGAACTCCTGGCGGGGGAGGGACTTGTTGCGAAGCAGATGCTCCGGTTTGTTGCTGTAACCTCACGATTAACTCTGCTTGTTCATTCATAACCATGGCCTGCTGCTTGGCGAACTCTTCTTGTCTGACAGCATCCTGCTGCATCATTTTCATACTCTCTTGGAGCTGGCACACCATCTCCTCTAAACTGGCCATACTGCTCTATTCTGACTGAATTATCGATATATGTTCCCTCTCTGTGGGTGAAACAAAACCCTGATCCCTACCGTACTCTGGTGGGGTAGATAAGGCCCTCTGAACTGACTGCTGAACTGATGCCCTCTGACTAACTGCCCTCCGTTTAGTAACCGGGGGTAAAGAATGGTACACTGGTTGTCCCTTTACCAGATCCTCAGATCGATGGAGCCGACAACCTCTAGTCCAAAGTGCTTGGGGAATATCTACCGAGTTGGAAGCAATCGTGCTAAACTACCTAGCAAAAAGATAAATAAAGCAATAAATAACCCGACAAATAGACAGCATAATGACGTAAAATAAATATACACAACACACAGTCGGGTATTTATAACACACAGTTGGTAAGCTGAATACACTGTTTCTCGATACTGATTATTGTCTCCAAATCATTGTTTCCAAAACTGAACCTGATACCCGCAGATAACTGATTTCTCAACAACACTGATACTGGTGCCCTCGGGCCTGATACTCAAACTTGCAAACTGATATGTACGTTCCTGTAGAGATACACTCTAAAGCACATAGCAGATAAGTGAGAGCCAAAACACCCCTATGTTGGGGTAGGGTTTCCCTGTCCTAGTTTGTCAGCAGCTAGGGTTTCACTACGCACGCAGTGGTTTCAAACAACCTATGATCGGGTAAGTAACCTGTCCTAGTTTGGAATGGTCACTATGGATTTCGATATGCACTAGGTCGAATGGTCAAGAAGGGTGTCCCGGTAAAACCGGGGTTTGTGTTCCCATACTGTCAGAGCCCACAACCGGTTAGCCTTATGGTCATGTCTTGACAAGACAAGCCTCCGGCAAACCTTTCAGGAATGGCAAATGGCAAACACGGTGCCCTAGGCGCACCAATGCACATGCAATGCAAAGAAACACACAAGTTTAGTCAAAACAGGATATCACGAGTTCGAGTCAAGCTCTCTAAAATCCCCAGCAGAGTCGCCAGAAACTGTAACAAGTCCGCGAGGGACCCCATGCTACAGTTCGGACTCGATTTGTGTCACGGTTCTTAATTTGAACCAAAGAGTCCAAATCCGGCAGATCGTTTTGAGAAAACAGATTTTTGAAAGAAGTGCCAAACATGGACTGCTTTGCCAGATACAGAGTCGCCACCTAAATATTTTATTTTGGGGGAATTTAGGAAACCCTGACTCGGTGCCAAAGGCCACGTGTCCGTCATCACCAAAGTTGCCTCGGCTCGGGAACTTGGGTACGATTAGGGAAGGTCAGCTCTAAGCACCCCTCTCGCCTGATCAGAAGATCGGCCTCTACTAACCATGATATCCTATTTTGAAAACATTATATGTTCTTATTCCAGTTATTAGCCTAGAATTACTATGTCATGCGCACAGCAAGCAAGTATAGACCAAATCGCCTAAATTGGAACAAAACATTGCGTGTTTGTTTGGAAAATGATTTACTACTCGCAAGTAGGCTAAAACGCAAATTTTGCCACCCTCAAGTGGGCTTTAGAAAAGATGGTTTTGGTTTTGGTTTTGCCACTATCTAGTGGGCTTAAAACTTATAGTTTTAATGCATTATTCCAATTTGGGTAATTCAACCTCCATCCACAGGCATTCAAGCAGTTACATCACATAAGCAGCTAGCCTCATGGTAATTATGCTATCATGTTAACATTCACACGCATGCGAGATGCTAAAGTATAAATACTTACAATGTACTCCGCGCCAAAACAATAAACTAGTTAGCAAACATGCGTGATCCTAGTTCATGTTAAAGTGGCTAATGCAACACATGCAAAGATGTAATCTAGACAGGCTCAGCTATCCAAAACATGACATGTGAAATGTAACAGATAACACGCATTCAATTTGGAATTGAAGTACAATGCAGTTAGCATGATGCGCCGAGCCCGATGCATGCAAGACAAATGTATGAATGCACGCATGCATATCATAAGGTATGCTAAATTAAATATGCCCTAATACTAACCATCAAAAGCAGGTAAGTAAAAGAGAAGAAAGACGTGGGGTTGAAAGACATGCACACACTCACACACACTTATTACAAATACGCCCTCACTCGGAGGGACTGAATAAATATTACAGTCCGAATAAATAATACTAAATTAATTATAACAAAACTTCTAATTTAATTAATCAAATTAAATGCAAAAATGAAAAGGCCGCAGCCCCGCCTCGGAATGCGCGAATGATGCATGTTCGAGTCCGTCTCGCCCGGAAAACCCGCACCATACCACTGCTACCTCTGTTTACACTGCCCTGCTTCTCTGAAAACTACCAAAGTCTCGGGACATGTTCCCTGCACACTGCTGAACACCATCGGCTAAAGGAAATGCCACCGGCCATGGAGAATGTCCATCGGCTGGATTTCATGTTATCGGCCACATATGTATGGCCGGTCGGCACTACATACTGCCGGTCGGCCAAAACTCCCTGCAGAAACTGGTTTTTGACAGCAACAAAGGACAGACAGTGTGTGGCATGGAATTTCAAGCAAATATAAGCGTGGCCATGCTCCCTATCATGTATTAGACTCAAGAGAGCATGGCCCTTGATTCTCGGGACATCAATCATGCATGATGGCCCAAAAAATCAAGCTTGCCATTCAATATGATATGCATGCAACACACGAATGAATGCCAACACCCCATCATGTTGAGGTCAAGGGGATCGGCGACCGAAAGTTGACAGGTGTTACATCACTTGAAGTATGAACACTTCTCACCCCCCCCCTCCCAAGTTTGGTTTGACACCCCAAACCAAACAATGTAATGCAAGTATGCAACCATGGCTCAAGCATGCAAATGAAGCTTAAGGCACAAACCATGCCACATATGCAACAAGTACATGGGATAGCTCAACATTAAGCACTCTAAAACAGTGGCTAAAGGTGCCAAGATAATGATGTCAATCACATAAGACAAGTATGCCAATCCATAAACCCAAGACTAAGGTACAAAAGCCAACTCAAGCATGCCTAGAGGAAGACAAGCATGGACATTTAGACCAGCAAAAACAGTACTATAGCATGTAAGAAATATGCCTCAAAAAAACCCACACGTGGCATCCCAAATGTCCCAAACACATAGGCATACACAATGCACATTTCAAGGCATGAAATCACAACACTTTAAAGCATTGAAAGAGACACAAAGGACGATGTAAGACCACATTGTATGGACTGAAATATGATCTCAAATGATGCCAAATGATGATAATAGGCTATGCTAGGCATGTTAGTGACCTATATGCTCAAGGCTCACAATCCAAAATGCAAAGTAACTATATCAAAAATGCTAAACAAGACCAAATCAGTGGCCAACAGACCTTGTGCATGACAAAAGATGGCGAAGAACTTCACAAAGTAAAGCCAAAATATGAGAGCATAGTGATCAAAAATCATGATGCATTTCTAGGCAAAAATGAAGGAAATACAAAGCAAGTACAAAATACATGCTAAGGATCAACCAACCCACATGGGACAGAGATACAATATAACCCAAAACACCCAAAGAGCCTCTGAAATGGAGTCATAAATGACTAAGCATGTATGCTACCATGTGAGCCAAGAATATGCAAAAATGAAGCACAAAGGGGAAAGGGGTGTCCCTCCCCCATTCAACACCTCAAACCTCCTTCCTCACCACTGAAAATCCACTGGATTTCAGTGGTGAGAAGGCTAACACACAAAGTTAACCAAAACTAAACAAAAGAGCACCAAAAGAGGCCAAAATGGAGCTAAGAGGGGGAGATCGACCCCAAGTGCCAAAACAGCCTTAATGAAAGATCTTAAGTATGAAAATACAAGACTTTTTTATATTATACACAAAGCCTAAATCAGCAAGGAAGATAGATGAAAAACTAGTGCAAGTTTGGGGGATTTAAAGTAAAGAGATTACCCTTGAAGAACCCTTGATGAACAGCCAATGCAGCCCTCTTCTTTAGATCAAAATCAATCCAAAAACTCAAGAACAAACCCTCCAAGCCTCTCAAGGTCGGAATAAGGTGTGATAGTGTGTGTTAGTGCAAAACTAAGGTAAAAAGGCGCTTTTAGGCCACAAAACACACACAAAGGGGGAGAGAGAGGGAGATATAGAGAGAGAATATGTTTGACAGATATGTATATGTATATCTTTGGTTTTTTTGTTCAAAAACTCTAACCTTTGACAAAGGAAGGAGAGGGGTGATTATATAGGCCAAGGAATGGCTCTAAGCTTCTCCAAGAAGCTACACTAAAGGGGTCAAAGGGGCAAAGGGTCCAAGGCTTCTTAAGGAAGCTAGGACAGCTGGCCAAGCTTCCCCAAGAAGCTTGGCCAAAGGTTCAACCTTCTAGAAGGAAAAAGGGGGTCAAAGGCTCAAAAGGGCCACCCCCGTGCATGGGGAGTAGGGTCTGTGCATCCCAGCTGGCACAGCTAGCATGCACCAAGCCTGGAGGGTGCAAAAGGTTCACACCGGCCAGAGAAAGAGGTCACCGGCCAAATAAAGTGCCGGTCAGCTACATAAAGTGCCGACCGGCCATTGGTAGCAAGAAACTGAGGCCGGTGGAACAAATGGATAGCCGGTGAGGAAAGGGGAGGGCCGGTGAGGTGTGGGGATGGTTGACAAGTCACCCCCTACCCTCCAAAGCAAAAGCAAAAGTGTTTGGTGCAAAACCAAACACAAAACAATCGAGTCAAGAGATCTTGAGGCAAGGCGTGTATCCGAGACCTAAGCAGTCGGATTAGACTTTGTTGTGTTGAGTTGAGAGGCGGCCTCAAAATGGAATTAGATCATCAGGTTGAAAGAATCGAATCTTATAATAATAATAATAAGAAGAAGAAGAAGAACCACACCGAATAAGATGAACAATCAGTCAATCTACCTAGTCTAGAAAAAACGTATACAAAATTCTATTTAATAAAGAATAATGTTTTAAAACTCTAATTCTTGAGTTCTAAAATCAGTTCTAATGAGTTAGTAGTGAACTTCACCTACTGTGATGTGGATCTCGATTTATTTGTTTTTTTTTTTCCTTATTATGTCATTAATGCTCCATTAGAGTACCAAAATTAATACTCTAAATCATTACTTTCAGGGATCCCAAATGAATTACCAAATATTCTACCAAACCTCTCTCACATGAGTTTGAGACTCACACATATGTGATTTGTGTAGGTCCCACACCCTATGAGAGGTTTAGTAAAATATTTGGGAGTCATAGCATTTTCCATAAAATAGTATGTTTAGGTGTTTGGTAATTTTATTTAGTACTTAGAATTGATTAGATTAAGTAAAAGTTAATTAAGTTTAATTGATAATTATAATTAGTATCACTTAAAAATTTAGGGTAAATTACAAACACGCCCCATAAGGTTTACTTAAATTACAAATTATCTCATGTGATTTTAGAAATTATATTATGCCCCTTAAGGTTTCTAATTTCATAACAAATATGTCATTTTATTAATAAATCATCAAGTTACTTACAAGTTTTTAATAATATTAAAATTTTATTTCAATTAATAATTCAGATAATTATATTATTGTATAAGTGAACAGTTAGAAATTTTATTTTTTCAATTAATTATGTTAAATAAAAAATTCTGACAGTGAGGTATTTGTAATTTTTTTAGACCACAGGGGGCAATTCTTATTTTAAACAAACGACAAAGGGTGTATTTGTAATTTATCCAAAAATTTAAGTGGTTCTAGGTTAAAAATTAAGAAAATTTAAGTGATAATAATACTTGTACATAAATATACACCATTATAACTTCATCATCATCGCTATCACCACCACCACTACCGCTACCACCACCACCACACTAACCCTACAACTATTGTTACCATCACTATCTCTCCACCACAACCATCACCATTATCATAATTACTGTTAGGGAAAATATGTGATTCCCCACAAGTAAATCAATCAGTGGGAATAAAAATTAATGCGGAAAAATTAAATCAAAAGCAACACAAGAATGTTTACGTGGTTCCCTCAATGTGAGGTACATCCACGGAATCGAAATTCGATTCCACTATCAACCAAAAGGTTTCCAAACGATTACAAACGAGACACGAATGGTCTCACAAACCACTCTTGGGTGAATTCCAAATAATTACAAATAAAAAAGATGAAAGACCTCACCAAATAGATGAATCAAAATCTTCAGAACCAGAGTTGAAGAAAACCCAAAATAACGAACCAAATCAACTTCAAAGTAAAGCCAATAAACCAAGCAAACCAGCAGCCAAAACAATAACACTCTTTGACCCAAAAGTGAGATTTTTTCCAAGCACAATCTCAGCCAAAAAAAAACCAACTAGCTGCTGCCCTTTTTCTTCACACCCTTGAGGCAAAAAAACATAAACAATATATATATATATATATTGTGAATCTAGGGTTTCTTGTCAAAACCTTAGTTGTTTCCAAACTGAATTGGGTCTCCACCAAATTAGATATAATATATAAAAATATATTATAACTAATACTAAACCAAATTAAACTCTTTTAATAAACCATTGGGTCCCACACTCCAATAAGGAGGTATACCCAACAATTCTCCCTATACCGACTTGGGTGGAGATATCAACCATACTCGCCAAAGTTCAACACTTCAAATGTTTGTCTCTCGACAAAGTCTTTGTCAACATATCTGAAATATTATCATCTGTGTGAACTTTTTCGAGTTGTAACAATTTCGAATCTAACACATCACGAATCCAGTGGTATCTCACATCAATGTGTTTCGATCTTGAATGAAAAGTAGAATTTTTACTCAAATGAATAGCACTTTGACTATCACAATAAAGAACATACTTTTTTTGCTTCAAACCCAACTCTTGCAAAAATTTCTTCAACCATAACTCTTCTTTGCAAGCTTCTGTAATGGCAATAAATTCAGCTTCGGTAGTTGAGAGAGCAACACATTTTTGTAATTTAGATTGCCATGCCACCCCTGCAAAAGTCATCAAATACCTCGAAGTAGATTTCCTAGAATTAACATCACCAGGCATGTCAGAATCTGTGAACCCATCAAGCATCGGCTTACCATCCCCAAAACACAAACAAACCTTCGAAGTCCCTCGAAGATATCTTAGAATCCATTTTACCGCTGCCCAATGTTCTTTACCCGGATTAGAGAGAAACCGACTCACCACACCAACGGCGTGAGCAATATCCAGCCTTGTACAAACCATGGCATACATCAAAGAACCAACTGCTGAAGCATAAGGAACTTTCAACATCTCTTCTTTGTCTTTCTCACTTGTAGGACATTGATTTGAACTAAGCTTGAAGTGACCCGCAAGTGGACAACCAATCGGCTTTGCTTTATCCATGTTGAACCTCTGAAGAACTTTCTCAATTTAGCTTTCTTGAGACAACCAAATCAGCCCCTCTTTGCGATCACGAACAATTTTCATACCAAGTATTTGCTTTGTCGGTCCCAAATCTTTCATAGCAAAAGATTTACTCAACTCTAACTTCAACTTGTTAATTATGGTAGAATCTTGACCCACAATTTACATGTCATCAACATAAAGCAAAAGAATAATAAATTTACCATCCGGAAAATTTTTCACAAACACACAATGGTCCGAAGTGGTTTTAGAAAAACCATTATTCATTATGAAGGAGTCAAATTTTTTGTACCATTGCCGCGGGGCTTGCTTGAGGCCATACAAACTTTTCTTCAATTTACAAACAAATTTCTCTTTCCCTTTCTCTACAAAACCCTTTGGTTACTCCATGTAAATTTTTTCTTCAAGGTCACCATGAAGAAATACGGTCTTCACATCAAGTTGCTCAACTTCAAGGTTCATACTTGCAGCCATGCCAAGTACAACCCGAATAGAAGACATCTTCACAACTGGCAAGAAAATTTCATCAAAGTCAATACCTTTCTTTTGCCCAAAGCCTTTCACAGCAAGACGTGCTTTGTACATCAGATTCTTGCTATCATTCTTCAATTTGAAAAACCACTTATTTTTCAGAATTTCCCTCCCTTTAGGCAACTTGACTAAATCATAAGTCTGGTTTTCAAGTAAGGAATTCATCTCCTCGTCCATGGCCTTTTTCCAATCACCTTTCTTTGCATGCTCAATTGCTTCTTGGTAGCTCTCGGGCTCCCCTTGATTGGAAATCAACACAAATTCATTGGGAGGATACTTTCTTGAAGGTTGTCGGTCCCTTGTAAATTTTCTTAACTCAAGTTTTGGTGGCGATTCTTGAGTTGGATGCTCTTCCTCAATTTCTGGCTCAACCTCATTAGGATTAGCATCATCCTTCACATTTTCAATAGGTGGCTGCACATCTCCCCCATTTTCATCATCAACTGAAGATGAAGAAGATGGATCCATGTCAATGAGATTACTAGTTTTTAGCTCCGGTTGATCACCTTTGCCAAAGTCTTCAACTGTTTGGTCTTCAAAAAACACAACATCACTGCTGCGAATAACTTTCTTGTCAACCGAATCCTACAATCTATAACCAAACTCATCACGTCTGAGAGAGGGATTTATGATTTGGAATTGGGCCGAGGTAACGGCCGAGCAGGTTGGGAGCCAAATGGATCATTAGGCCGAGATGACCTGCGATCCGCCCACTATTGGGCTACTAGGACTTGGGCCGGGCAGGTGTTGAGTCGAGTAAGCGTCGCCCGCTCCGGAAAGAAGTTGCTCGGTTAGGGCAACGCTCAGAACGACCGAGCTACGTGTTTTGCATGCACGAAGCCAAGTC
Organism: Camellia lanceoleosa; assembly: GCA_025200525.1. Lineage (NCBI taxonomy): Eukaryota > Viridiplantae > Streptophyta > Magnoliopsida > Ericales > Theaceae > Camellia > Camellia lanceoleosa. The sequence goes on along the minus strand of JANUSC010000016.1, from coordinate 769,052 downwards.
GGGTTGATCGATCAGCGCCCGGAATGGCGTCTTCAGCCAAGGTACCTGTTTGCTCAGCAGGATGGTCGACCACATGAGATGTCCCGGACTCGACTTTGCTGAGATGCCGCCTAGCCCGGTTTCTCTGTGAACTTGGCCAGTGAAGTGCTTGGGCATGAAGCATAGCACAGCCGTAGATAGGGCAGCTCGGCTGCCGAGCTCCAGCAGAGACGGCTGGCAGTTGAGAGTATGTGATGTTCAGTAAGGTTTGCGCTGACAGATGGGATAGCAGAGCCACGCGTCAGGAGATGACTGGGAGTGGATACGGGGCGCAGAGGGTATATGGGCATGTCTGCGCCCTCCATACGAGAAAGAGGAATACTTGGTGAGAAATCTTGACACTAAAACATTCTCCTCCCTCTCTCTCCATCCCAAGGTGTGTGCTAACTTGATCATCGGAGGGTTTTTCCTGCCACACACAGCCGGGCAGCTCACCGCCGTTGTGCTTTCAGGTGATCGGACGGAAACGGAGCTTGGAAGAAAGGAGTACGGGCTCGCCGGAATATTTGCTCCCCCGTACAATTGGCGCCGTCTGTGGGAAGGGGATCAGATAAAACCATGTCTTCCAGGCCCATCCGATCACCATCCATGGCGAACAACGACAAAATTCCGTCATCCGGCATCGTTGGAGCTACCCCGGAGTTCACCCGATGGAGGGAAGGACTTCTTGTCATCCTTCCAACGACGGACTTGGAGACATTCACCGGAGGACAGCCAGGAGACGCGCAGGATAAGCGCGAAAGAAGTTATGGTCATTCACGAAGTCCAGACGGTCATCGGCGTCAGAGAGAATCACATGCCCGACGTCTGGAACACAAGTTGAGGGACCAAGACGCTGTCATCCGGCGAATGGCGGCGGAGATGGAAAAGCTGAAGGGGCATGTCAAGGGGAAAGGTGTAGATGGAGTGGTAGGCCTCAGTGAGCGCACCCCGACCCGCCGTTCAGGCAGTCTGAGTCAGCGGCACACTCCATCAATTTTCATTACCAGAAGTTATAAGGTTGGCGATTCCAATGTGTGCGCAGAGAAGTCCAGCACGCAGGATAGCACTTACCGCCCCTCACGTCCGGAGACGACGTCGAGGTATTCATATTCCTCCTACTCAGAGGATTTGCGGGCAGTCTTGAAGGAACGAGCTCGCCGGAGAGAAGCTCAAAGGGTGCCGGCATTTCAACGGCTATCCTATGGGATTCACGCCAGCGAGGAGGTCAGAATGCCTCTACCCCGCCAGGCAGCGCCGTTCTTTGTAGATATGGACTTGGCCAGGTTGAGCGCCACCCCTTTTTCCCTGGAAATGAAACAACACCGCTTCCGGCAGGCTTCCACCAGCCTAAGTTCACACTCTACGACGGAAAAACCGATCCTTACATGCATGTAAGCCACTTCCGACAGGTTATGACCAGATATAGGCGGAATGACGGACTTATGTGCCTAATCTTCCCATCAAGTTTAGGCGAGCTAGGCTTAAAGTGGTTCGAGAGGTTGCCGGAAGGGAGCATACAAAGGTGGCATCAGTTGGCCGAAGCTTTCGTGACGTGCTTCAAAACCAACACGAAAACACCAAAGGAAGTCGATCACTTGCTAAGTGTGAAGATGGAACCGAACGACACACTGAAGGCGTACAACTCCAGGTATTGGGAGACCTTCAATGAGATCGTGGATTGCCTGGTCAACCTTGCAATCACGCAATACAAGCGTGGTCTCCCGATCGGACATAGACTACGGGACTCGCTTACAATGCACCAGCTGACATCCATGGGCCAACTCATGCAACGCATCAATGAGCATATTTGAGTTGAGGATGATGCTCACGTCTCTGGGAAGTCGGTTGACAACAGACAAGAAATTTGGAAAAGTGCATGCGATCGGACAGAGTCCGCCGACCCTCTTGACATGACGAGTCGGACCGTGGATCAAATCGGAAAAATCGGGGTAGAGGACGTCAGTATGACCGGGATGACTACCCACGGGACGATGTAGCAGATGCAAATAGGAGATTGAAAGCAAGGACTGGCATCACCACGGTCTTTAAGATTCGAATTTATCGCATACTTAGTGAAATCCGTGACGAGGAGTATGTCCGGTTTCCCACAAAGTTGGGCGATGAACAGAAGGGCTTCAATCCCAAGTACCGTTGCACATTTCACCGGGAGCGAGGCCACCGGACAGAGGATTGTCTGCCGTTGAGACAACACTTAGAAGAGCTAGTCGCAGCCGGGCACCTGGACCTTTACATCGACGGGGGCATGAAGGCCAATCAAGCTCCGGTTGACAGGCGAGGACCGGATGACCGAGATGCACCTCCACAAGGGATTGTTAATGTCATCCACGGCATAGTGGAGCCGGCGCGGGTATGCGAGCTTCGTGGTATGATTAAAAAGGCAGAACATATGAGGGAAGTTTTGTCAGTTTAGCCTGCGCTCAAGAGGGGGAAGACAGAACAGAAAGATGTAATCAGTTTCTCTTCAAGGGACTTGGAGCGCATTCAAACACCACACAACGACGCCCTGGTAGTAACACTCTGTGTCAAAGAATTTGATGTCAAACGAATCTTGATTGACCAAGGAAGCTCGGTCGAGATCATGTACTACGACGCATTCAAACAGTTGAAGCTCCGAGATACTGATTTGGCCCCGGCGACTTCGCCATTGGTTGGTTTCAACTCACAACCGGAATGGCCTTTGGGAAAGATCATCCTACCCGTCAAAGCAGGATTCGTGGTCAAACAAGTTGAGTTCTGGGTGTTACAAGTACCTTCTACCTACAATTTGATTCTGGGAAGGGGATGGCTTCACGCCATGCAAGCCGTAGCTTCGACCTTCCACCAGGTGATGAGGTTCCCCTCGGTCATGGGGGCAATCGAGGAGATTTGGGGCGATCAAGTCATGTCAAAGCAATGCTTCGTGGCGGTCAATGGAAGTCGGGCTGCCAAAGGTTTTGTTCATATGATTGAGGGACCGGGGGACCGGGGAGTTCTTGATGATGTGGGCACCAAGGCCAAGGACAAAGCTGTCGAGGAATTAGTGGAGGTGCGAATTGATACAAAGCGGCCTGACAAGTTCTTCTTGCTCGGCTCAAGCCTTTCAGCCACAGAACGGACTGAGATGGTTGAGTTTTTGATAGCGAACATCGAAGTTTTTGCATGGTCACCTTACGACATGCCCGGCCTCGATCCAAGTTTTATTTGTCATCATCTCAATGTCTTCCCCGGAGCCAAGCTGGTCATTCAGCGTACAAGGAGATCAGCGCTGCATCACGCCGAGGTAGTTGTGGAGGAAGTTAAGAATTTGCTGGAGGCACGAGCGATACAAGAAGTGCACTATCCTCGGTGGATCTCAAATACAGTCGTGGTACCGAAGAAGAATAAGAAGTGGCGAGTTTGCGTTGATTACATGACCGTCAACCGAGCTTGTCCAAAAGATAGCTTTCCTTTACCTAGAATCGACCAGCTTGTGGATTTGACAGCTGGACATAACAGGTTAAGTTTCTTGGATGCCTATCGCAGCTACCATCAGATTTCCATGCATGGCCCCGACCGAGAGATCACCTCATTTACTACACCAAGGGGACTTTTCTGCTACCGAGTCATGCCTTTTGGTTTGAAGAACGCCGGGGCAACTTTTTAGAGGATGGTGACCAAGATGTTTGCTCCTTTGCTGGGCCGGACAATGGAAGCTTACATTGATGATATGGTGGTTAAAAGCTGGCATCAGGCAGATCATTTGTCCGACTTGGTCGAGATGTTCGCCATTCTTAAAAAGCACAAGCTACGCCTGAATGCATCTAAGTGTGCATTCGGCGTGGGATCCGGGAAATTTTTGGGATTCCTTGTCACGAACCGAGCTATCGAAGCGGACCCCAATCAAATTCGAGCCGTGCAAGAGTTGAAACAACCTAGCTCGGCCAAGGACGTGCAACATCTGGCCGGAATGGCCGCCGCGCTTAATCGATTTATAAGCCGGTCATCAGATCACTGCCGCCGTTTCTTTCAATGCTTAAAGTCAAAGTTCTCCTGGGATGAAGAATGTGACCGAGCTTTGGCCGAGTTCAAGGAGTACCTGTCTTCAGCGCCACTATTAGTTACACCGGAGCCTGGAGAAGAGCTCTATCTGTATTTGGCCGTATCGCAGCATGCAGTCAATGCGGTGCTTGTCCGGGCTGAAAGAATCCAGCACCTCCCCATCTTTTATGTCAGCAAAACCTTGCTACCGGCAGAGTCGAGATAATTGCCGCTGGAAAAACTTGCTCTGGCATTAATAATGGCTTCAAGGAAGTTGGCGCACTATTTCCATGCACATACTATTATCGTCTTGACCGAGTTCCCCCTCAAAGCTTTATTCGAGCGGGCAGACTTCTCCGGTCGAATTCTTAAGTGGGCGGTCGAGTTGGGACAGTTCGATGTGAAGTTCCAGCCGCGCACTGCCATCAAAGCCCAAACTTTGGCCAAATTTGTTGCCGAATTCTCTCCTGGCACTCATCCGATTTGCCCAGTCGATATTACCGCGGCAGATGATGAGGTGCGCGCAAGGCCATCCGAGATACAACCACTTGGTGGAGTTCGTAACGCGGAGTTTGCGCACACCATCGAAGCACCCTCAGTTTCTACGGTTTTATTACCCGGTAATGCGATGACGGAGTTGGGTATCACCGACCAACCAGCTCTGTCCGGTCCCGCATCACCAAGGGGGGAAAAATGGAAGCACCCAGCACAAAGCCTACGGTCGGCATAATACCGCAACCTGGTGATTCGCCTACGAACTTAAGCATGGTAGATCAACTTGCTGAGTCCGGTGCCGAATCACCAAGGGGGGCAACAGTGCATCCAAACAACTCGGAGCTCTAAACCAAACGGCCGGGCAGCCGTGACACTATAAACCTTCAAGCCTCTCAGGACCCCGCAGAATGTTGGAAGCTGTTCATTGGGGAGATGTGGAAACTTTTTGTTGATGGAGCCTCCAACCGCCACAGTGTCGGGCTAGGTATTGTCTTGATTTCGCCAGATGGTCTAACAATTGAACATTCCATCACCCTTGGCTTCCCAGCATCTAACAATGAGGCCGAGTACGAGGCGCTTTTGGCCGGTCTCAAGAGCGCGCTTCAAATGCAGGCATCAGAGTTAATGGTTTACAGTGATTCCCAGCTTGTGGTTAACCAAGTTTCCGGGGTCTACGAGGCCAAGGATGACAGAATGATTAAGTACCAAGCTCTTGTCAGGGACCAGATCAGGCGATTCCAGGCGATCAGGGTCCAACAGGTTGGCCGAGAAGAAAATGGCCAGGCAGATGAGCTGGCCGGCCTGGCATCTATGGTCGATCGCACATTTCCCAACCCTCTTTTGATTGAATTCCTACCAAGACCCAGTATTGAAGAAACCGGGCAGACGGAAGTACTCTGCACCGAGCTAGGCCCTTCCTGGATGGACCCTATCATCATTTTTCTCAAAGAACGGACTCTTCCAACGACAAGAAGGAAGCACACAAAGTGCGCGTCAAGTCAGAGCGGTTTTGGCTCTCTTCTTCAGGCGTTTTGTACAAAAAGTCCTTCACCGGTCCTTATCTGAAGTGCGTGCACCCGAGCAGGGTGGACGCCTTCTTGTACGAAATTCATGAAAGCATCTGTGGCAATCACATTGGGGGCAGGTCCTTGGCCTACCGAGCTATTTCACAAGGCTATTGGTGGCCGTACATGCAAGCCGACGCCCAGAAATATGTTCGCAAGTGTGAAAAGTGCCAGAAGTTTGCACACCAAATCCACCAGCCGGCCAGAGAACTTCTTCCCCTTACTAGCCCTTGGCCTTTTGCAATGTGGGGGTTAGATATAGTGGGACCACTCCCAACAGCACCGGGCAACCGCAAATTCTTCATCGCAGCAACGGATTACTTTACCAAGTGGGTTGAAGCTGAGCCTCTGGCAACAATTAAGGAGAAAGACGTGAAGCGGTTTGTTTGGCAGAATGTGGTAACACGGTTCGGTGTCCCCAAAATTTTGATCTCTGATAACGGCACCCAGTTTGATGGTCGCCTATTCAGAGGATTTTGTGAAGATTTGAAAATTGAATTCTACAACTCCACACCGGCTTACCCGCAGTCCAACGGTCAAGCTGAGGCGTCCAACAAGACCATTCTTGACGGGCTGAAGAAACGGTTGGAGAAGGTGAAGGGGAAATGGGCCGAGGAACTCCCCAGCGTCCTTTGGGCATACCGTACAACCCCTCGAAGGTCGACCGGGGAAACTCCATTCGCTTTGGCTTATGGCATGGAGGCGGTCATTCCATTGGAAGTCGGTATGCCCACTCTCAGAAGTGAAAGTTTTGAGCCGGAGCTGAACGCCGAGGCCATTGCTCTGGAATTGGATCTGGTGGAAGAGCGCCGGGAAAGGGCTCTTATCCATGTAGTCGCTTACCAGCAAGAGCTCTCCCGGAAGTACAACAAGACAGTGCATCCCAGACCGTTCAAGGTGGGTGATTGGGTCTTGAGGAAAGTTATGGGTAATACCTTGGTGCCAAGAGAAGGCAAGCTAGGGGCAAACTGGGAAGGGCCCTACAAGGTGACCGGTCTGGCAAGCAAGGGGGCATACCACTTGGAGGATTTGGATGGTAGAGCAATCCCCCGGCCATGGAATGCGGCCAATCTCAAACTGTACTATTTCTAGTTTTCGTTTTCTTTGTGCAAAGGAAGTTTTTGCCTTACACTTCAGAATGTAATTCTTTTTGTCAATATATATAGAAGTGTCTTCTTTGCCTTATCATTTTTATTGATTGCCTTGGATACTTAAGACTTCCAATCGAGATGATTTACTCCGGTTGAAGGAGTTGATGGTTTGTTCAAACTCAGGGATTCCAACCGAGATGATTTACTCCGGTTGAAGGAGTTGATGGTTTGTTCAAACTCAGGGATTCCAACCGAAATGATTTGCTCCGGTTGAAGGAGTTGCTGGTTTGTTCAACTCAGGGATTCCAACCGAGATGATTTGCTCCGGTTGAAGGAGTTGATGGTTTGTCCAACTCAGGGATTCCAACTGAGATGATTTACTCCGGTTGAAGGAGTTAATGGTTTGTTCAAACTCAGGGATTCCAACCGAGATGATTTGCTCCGGTTGAAGGAGTTGCTGGTTTGTTCAACTCAGGGATTCCAACTGAGATGATTTGCTTCGGTTGAAGGAGTTGCCGGTTTGTTCAACTCAGGGACCCCAACTGAGATGATTTACTCCAGTTGGAGAAGGGTTCATGTTTTGTTCAACTTAGATATTTCTTGCCGAGATGTTTTGCTCCGGCTATAAGAGTTGATGTTTTGTTCAACTTAGTTATTCCCAACCAAGATGATTCGCTCCGGTTAGAAGAGTTGGTGTTTTGTCCAACTTAGGATTCCCAACCAAGATGATTCACTCCGGTTGGAAGAGTTGGTGTTTTGTCCAACTTAGGATTCCCAACCGAGATGATTCACTCCGGTTAGAAGAGTTGGTGCTTTGTTCAACTTAGTTATTCCTAACCGAGATGATTTATTCCGGTTGAAGAAGTTGCTATTTTGTTTTGCTCAAGTGTCTCAATCGAGTTAAGTAATCCAGTTGACGAAGTGTTTCGTCCATATTTGTGATTTATGCCAAGATGTTTTGTTGAAGATGGAATTGATGACAACCGTGCAAACACTTGACAAAATTAAAGTCTTTCATTGATGTAAAACTTTACAAAATGTGGGGACTAAGCCCAGTTACATCAGAAACGCAGAAAGAAACAAACAAAAAGAAACGAACACTAAACCATGGGGGAGAGATTGGTGAACTCGTCCTCGGTGGCCTCAACGTTGATGGTTGGGCTTTTGTCTTGGGCACCGGGCTAGTCATAGCCGGGCTACTCTTGCACTTCGGCATCATCTGCCTCGGTATCTGTCTCGGCATCTCCTTCCTCAAGGCCTTCCTCGGCCTCAGTTTGCAACGCTTGAAGACGTCGTTTGTGTATGGCACAAGGTGGACCGGTAGGAAGGCCGGAGGCGGATTGGCAACACGGGTGTCGAGCCTCGACGAGATGCTCGAGCAGATTTCCACCACTTTTGAAGTAGATGTCTTGAGTTGCGAACACCTGCTTCTTGTAGCTCTCCTCGGCTTCGTTGAAACCGGGCAAGTTAGCATCTCGGCGATCCCTTTTGCGACTTCTTTAAGGCCCATTTCGCTCGAGCTCGCCCCGCTTTTTTCTCACCAAGGCTGTTGACCGAGCAACCGGTTGTTATCTGTGTTTGCTATCTCAAGCGAGGACTTTGCTCGGCCAAGCTCAGTCTGGAGGCTTTGCACCTGGTTGGCTGTGTCGGCCGCCTTCTGCCGAAGCCGGTGTATGCGCTCCATAACTAGGTGTTCTTTTTGAATGGCCTGCAAAGAGCTAATTTGATTAGTGAAAGAACCGGGCAAACACTTGGCGAGAATTTTAGTGGCAGATTGAGACTTACCCTGGCCATGGACTTGACGGATGACTTTATCAACCGAGTGTCAGGAACGTGGTCGCTGCCGACCACGTCGCTCGGTAGTAGAAGCGCCTTGGAAAGATCGAAGGCGAGCAAGTGCTCTTTGTCGCCCTTAATCGACGCCGGATATCCTTTCCCGAGTTTTCTTAAGGGACGCCAGCCAAGATCGTGTCAGATGGTTGCTCGATAGTGAGCTCAGCCACCAGCTCGGCAGACGGATCTGCCCGAGCTCTTTTTCCTGCCCGGCGTGAAGTTTGTTGCTTACTGGATTGCCCGGCTGCTGGAGAAGCCAGAGCGACCACGGTATCGCTTGCTTGACCGGTGGCTGGAGGGTGGATGACCACGCTCGGTATCTCAGCTGAAGTGGCGGTGAGCAGGTTCTTGATTCTACTTTGGTTGGCCATTTCTTGCTCCTCTGTCAAACGAATGAGTGGAACGTCTGGCAAAGTTGGATCTGGTGGAGGTGATGGAGCACGGAGGAAGTCTGTAACTTTACTCCGGCGGGGAGCAGAGTTTTTGTATGTGGGTGTATAGCCGAGCAATTGGTTGCAATCTCGGTCGCGGTAGCGGAGCGCGGTCCTGATTGCCTCTACGTTGGGGAAGTGATAGTTAGCTTGCAAGGCTTGGATTGCTGCAAAAGAAACAAGGAAAAATGATAAGTACAGAAACACCAAGAATGTAGGTTAACCGAGTAAGTTTGCGCGGCTTACATGTACTGCCAAAGTTTTTGCTTATCATCCAGCCCGGTATTGCAGCTGTCAGCCAGAAGAAATCATCATCGTGAAGATCCTTGTCTGGTGTTCCGGTCACAATTTTCTCTCTGCCCGGTCTAATCTTAAGATAATAGGCGAGGCTGTCGCCGGTGTGGCCTAAGGTGTATTGGCGCAAGATCTCGGCTAAACCTAGGCTTATGCCTAGCCGGTTGTTTAGCTCATACACGCTGTTTATTATGCGGTAGGTATTGGTGGATACTTGGGTTGGTGCTAGCCCAGTCCGACAAAGATACACCTAAAAAATATATAATTTATTTTTCTTTTCTTTAAAACATCACTAAAAATAAAAATAAAAATAAAAACTCGATATATTTTTAAATTTCTTTATAAATATTTTTAATTTTTAAATGTATTTAAATTAAGTAAATTTAAAAATTAAAAAAGGACATTAATTAAAATATCAAAAAAATTAACTAATTTAAAAATAATAATAATTAAAATTTAAAACAATTAAGCCTTCGTTTAGTAATGACTTTTTTTAGTTGGTTTTTTTTTATTTTTTTTATTTTTTTAACCTGAGATTTTTTTATTCGTTTGATATTCTTGATTGGATTTTTTGACTTTTTAACTTTGGAACGGTCGATTTTTTTGATCCTTTTATAATTTTTGACATTTTATAATTTTTTGACTTTTTTTTTCACCCAACTCAAAAACCAAACAATCGCTAAAAACTCAAAATCAGATTGATTATTATTCCAACTGTTGGCCATCACAACGTATATTGATTGATTTAGGAGCAATTTGAAAACTTGTTAAAAAATTAATTTTTTGATTTTTTACTAAGTTTTTTTTTTAAAAATCATAAAAAGTTAATTTTTTTACTAAAAAAATCATAAAAAATAAAAAAATTTAAAATTAACTTTTTACCAATTTTCTAAAGTATCCGTTAATATTTTTGTGGTTGATAATTGTTGATAGGGTCCACAACCCACAATTGAAAATATTTTGATTTTTCTCTTCTGCTCAGTTTCTGAGCATATCTTTGTCTCATCATAGGCATTGCAGACTTACCTTTTCCAACTATTGGCCATCTTCTTTCTGACAACGTATATTGATTGATTTAGGAGCAATTTAGAAATTTGATAAAAAAAAAATTAATTTTTTTAATTTTTTACTAAGTTTGCTCAAAAAAATCACAAAAAAATATTTAAAAAGTTAGTTTTTTTGCTAAAAAAATCACTAAAAATATCAAAAAGTTGAAAAATCAATTTTTTTATCAAATTTTCAAAACACCTCATCATTTTTTTGTGTTTGATAATTGTTGATGGGGTCCACTACCCACAATTGAAAATATTTTGATTTTTTTTTCTTCTCAACACATTTTCCTGGGCATACCTTTGGCTCATCATAGGCATTGCAGACTTATCTTTTCCAACTATTGCCCATCGAGTCCGAATCCTCTGCCATTGTTTCCTGCAGTGCCTCCTGCCATGCTCCAAAACGACGTCGTTTTGAAAGTTTTGTATTTTTGGCCCTTCCTCCTCCTCTCAAACGTTTGTTTACTCACTGACCTGAACCAATGTCCAAAACCAAATTCAAAATAGACTCAGATGAAGAACAAGAAGAAATGCATTCAACTTCAAGCTCACATCTTTCATCGAGCATTAGCTCTCAATTCACGGATTTGACTCTCTCCGATTCATTTTCCCTTATACGAGAAAGTAATATAGGTGTCACAGAACTTGAAGGGGCTGTGATTCGAGTTCTTCAGGGCGTACATGCGGCAAATCAGATTTTGAATAAGGGTAAAGTGGTGGTGAGATTGTTGATTGTAGCAGAGCTCAACCAGAATTTGGGGGTTTTGGGGCATAAAATTGTGAGATCCATGGCGATGAAGAGGGCAGTTTGAAGGACGAAGTAGAGGGCGATGATGATTATGTGTTTTGTGGGTTTTTTTAGGATTTATTTTTACCTTGATTTTGGTAACAAATAATAACAAATATTTGTTTTGAAATATGGGTTGTAAGATATATTGCAAGTGCTTGTAAAAATGTCTCATTGAATAGAGTTTGTGTGAATTTTGGGTTGTATGATGTAATTAGTATTTAGGTTGAAATCTGGGTTTGTAAGATGCACTCCAAGTGCTTGTAAAAAAGTTTGATTGAATATAATTGTTTCATTTTGCTTGACAAGTTCCTCACCATTGGGAACTAAAGGCATCCCTCAAAACACCAATTTTCTTTTGTAAATTCTGCTTCTTTGGCAATCTTTCAATTTTTCCTTACCTTTCCATCATTCTCTATGTATGCTGACTTATTTGTGTTACCGGGTGGGAAGGCTATATATGAGAAAACACAAGAAATAAGCATGTTTCATTGACAAGTACCTGAGTTTGCATGTCTTTGGTTTTAAGTTATATCACATAAATAAGTGAACTTCCTGGAACCATCATTCAGAAACAAGAGCACAACATTGGATTTTTACAGATACATGCTCATTTTTTTTCCCCTTTGGATGCCAAGTCTGAATACTTCAATAAGCATGATTAGTTTTCAAATTCCACAGATGAATCAACCAAGGCCTTTTTAATTTTTTAAGTTTAAAAAATAAATAATAATAACATAAATTAAAACTTACCCTATGAATTGGAAAGCCACGACCTTACCTCGCGAAAATTAAATCTTCTTACTACTCAAATTGAAATATCTTCCATATTTTTTGATGAAAATTAGATGAAAGCAGCATTGGAGGCCAAAAAAATCACAAGAAATCACTCAAATGTTGCTGTAAACGAACAAGTTGAACATGCATTTGCTACGACTTGATTTACATGCACAATTGTTGGCTTTTTGGCTTTTCGAAGGGTATTTTTGTAAATGCGAGCGTGCCAGCAAGGATCAATCAGTCCTTATAGAAATTATAATTGCCAACCAATTATCAGACGATTGTGTTTTAGTTCTTTCAGCCTCAATGAAGAGGACTTTTACTGGTGGCTTGACTTAGGAGAAATTAAGAGAAATAACAGTAATATGAAGAACAATTGAAGTATTTCATTAAAATGAACACTTACAATGGTCCAAACTCAGCCTCGGAGAGGTTTACAATAGCAATCTACTTGAATCTACTTGAAACTACTCCTATGAATCGAAGTACAGTGCGGGTATTTAAAGTGCAGGTATTTAAAGAACAGGTATTTAAAGACTGGAAATGTAAAAGACTGGAAAAGAAAATATATGAAGTAAATGACTGGTTTGTATGATCTGAGTCCGGGGGGTTTTTTCGGGCTTCACTATTTATACTTTCGTCTGATGACCTTCGAATCGCACTTCAACCGTCAATCGCTTCCTCCATGATCGCTGATCATGCTTCCTTACAAGTAGCTCCACTACGCCATTACTGACAGTTGAGCTTCCCTCTTGTATTTGAATTTGAATATGAGCAACCGTTGAAGCTATGTCATCTTGCATTTCGTTATTGATCTAGTGTTACTCAGATCATGTGAGAACCAATATTTATTGCCACGTGTACGATCAGGATTGAAGGCTTGAATAACCTTCCTTTATTACCCTTACTCTGCCACGTGTCGAACTGTAACTGGCTTTTACAAAATATATAGCCAACAACAATATAATAAAAAATATCCTAAATTTGGTAAACTAGGATTGATCAATATGAAAGCTTCAAAAGTTAACCAACTACATTCAATCAAACATTTTTACAAGTACTTGGAGTGCATCTTACAAACCCAGATTTAAACTAAATACTAAGTACATCATACAACCCAAATTCATACCATCTACATTCAATGAGACATTTTTACAAGCACTTGCAATACATTTTACAACCCATATTTCAAAACAAATATTTGTTATTATTTGTTACCAAAATCAAGGTAAAAATAAATCCGAAAAAAAATCCACAAAACACATAATCATCATCGCCCTTTGCTTCGTCCTCCAAACTGCCCTCTTCATCGCCATCGATCCCACTATTTTATGCCCCAAAACCCCCAAATTCTGGCTGAGCTCTGCCACAATCAACAATCTCACCACTACTTTAGCCTCATTCGAAATCTGATTTGTCGCCATGTACGTCGTGAAGAACTCGAATCTCGGCCCTTTCAAGTTCTATGACACCTATATTACTTCTCGTATAAGGGAAAACGAATCAGAGAGAGTCGAATCCGTGAGTTGAGAGGTAATGTCGATGAAAGATGTGAGCTTGTTGTTGAATGCACTTCTTGTTCTTCATCTGAGTCAATTTTGAATTTGGTTTTAGATATTGGTTCAGGTCAGTGAGTTCACAAACGTTTGAGAGGAAGAAGGGCCAAAAAAAAAAAAATCTCCAAAACGACGTCATTTTGGAGCATGGCAGGAACTACTACAGGAAACAATGGCAGAGGATCCGGACTCTTAGCCATCCTCTTTCTGACAACGTATATTGATTGATTTAGGAGCAATTTGAAAACTTAATAAAAAAATTAATTTTTTTGATTTTTTACTAAGCTTGTTTAAAAAATTACAAAAAAATTAACTTTTTTGCTAAAAAAATTTACTAAAAATATCGAAAAGTTAAAAAATCAATTTTTTTATCAACTTTTTAAAACACCTCTTAATATTTTTGTGTTTGATAATTGTTGATGGGGTCCACTACCCACAATTGAAAATATTTTGAATTTTTTTTCTTCTCAGTCCATTTTTCTGAGCATATCTTCGGCTTATCATAGGCATTGCAGACTTATCTTTTTATATATATTCTTACCCTTTTAGTTTGAAGGATTTTACCATTCGATTTCGAGCTAATGCAAGATTTAAGATTCTTTGCGGAGTGATTTCGCACTATAGTAACAAGTAGAGTTCTGTGGCCGAGCTAGAGTGTAACCTCTCATATTTTATTAAATTTGTTTTTTTTAATTATAAACCATATATGTTTACTATAATTATTTTCAAAGTTGGTTGAGAGGTTAGTGGGAGCATCTTGAATCCATTGGTAATATCAGACAGTAATAGTTAGTAAACTTGCACTTTTGTGTTTTGCTCCAATAGATACGAGTGTATGGTTAGCTAGTGAATTTATTAATGAATAATGTTATGAATTTTAAATAATTCAGTAAATTTTTTTATCAAGTCTATCACATAGGTGTTATATGTATGGGTCTCATATTCATATAAAAAATTTAATAAAAAAATTTTAATAAATTATTTAAGATATCTAACATTAGGGGTAGATGCGGGTCAATTGCGGTCACGGAACCTTCAACCCACCATCCGTCAGCTAGATTGGTGGATTGAAAAAATTAATCTGCATCCGTCTATTAATCTGACAGATGTAGATTGAGCGGATTGACAGATAGATGCGAATCGGTTTGGCGATTCAAAATTTTATAAATTTTAAATATAATTCAACTTTTGTACTTTCTCAAAATATATATATATCTATTATAGTCAGTGACTTAAAAAAGTATTACAATCACTGTATGAATCACTGTATGTCTCATCAAAATATAGAAAGTTTGAAATTTTGAAATATTACAATCACTACATGCCTTATCCACATATTACAATCACAACATGCCTCATCCATATAAAATATTACAATATGTGATTTTTAAAATATAAAACAATTCAAGCCGCCAAAACCATGAACAGAGCAGTAGTAGATATTATATGCCTCTATATTGTTACATCATCTATATCTATTTTTGAAAACAAAAACCAACTAGCATATATTATTATTTTTAGAGTTAGATTTAAAAACTAAAAAAATATAAATAAATAATACATTTATTTTGTTTAATTCAAAAAATATGTTCAAGTTGAAAACTCTTTTTCAATAGAATATATTTAACAAAATATTTAAACTCTTTTTCAATTAAAAATATAAACAGAATATCTAAATAAATTGAGAACACAAAGTCTTATAAATTACTAAGAGTGCTCGTAATTTGGCGGTTCGGTTGCGGCTAAATGAACCTCAAATCCGCTATCCGTCCAAAATTAGGCGGATTGAAAAAAATCAATTCGTAACCGTCCGCTCATTATCACACATCCGTCTAAAATATAATAAATCGGATCTGAGAGGGAGATTCAAAATCTGGCTCTGGGCCGCGGTAGAGGCCGGACAGAAAAGAGGTCCGAGTGCATTTGCGGCGAGCTGACTTGGGCTAATCCAGAGTTGGTTTGCTCAGTTGAGGTCCAGGGCCCATTCGGTCGAGATGATCATCTGTCAACCCGGACTTATTGGTCGCGCATGTAGCTCGGCGGAAAGGTCTCCCTTGGACCGGCCTAACTTGTCTGGAGCTCGGCCGTACTGGAATGCCACAGAGCTCGATTGTAATGGAGCTCAGCGAGTGGCATTGTTGGGCTTGTTAAGTAGCTCGGTCGAAGGAGGCCGAGATAATTCCTCCGGGCTGCCCATTCCCGCCGATGCCAACTAGCGGTTTGATTAGGTGTTGCTTAGCTGAATTTGCTCTGATAGATGGAAGAGCGGCTCCATGTGTCAATAAGCGAATAGATGCAGAGGTGAGCGTAGAAAGTATATAAGTATGTCTACGCCCCCCATGCTGGGGATGGAACATCATTTGGTGAGAAAAACTTAACATTCATTGAGCTCCTCTCTCTCTCTCTCTCTCTCTCTCTCTCACTCTCTCTCTCAGAGTGTGTGCTAACTTAACCGTCGGAGGGGTTTTCCGGTAACACACTGCCGGGTAGCTCACCGCCATTATGTTCGTAGGTTGATCGGATAGAAGCAGAGCTTGGACGCAAGGAGTACGGTTGGTGTCAAATATTTCGTTCCTGTGCAATTGGCACCGTCTGTGGGAAGTTTTATAGACACAACCTTGTCCTCCAAGCTCATTTGATCGCCTCCCATGGCAAACAACGATGAGATACCGTTGTCTACCATTGATGGTGTTATCCCAGAGTCAGACAGACGGAGAGACGAACTCCCCGCCGTTCCGAACATGGTGAACCTGGAGATTTCCCTAGGAGAACTTCCAAGAGATGCACGAGATAAACGCGCCAGAAGTTTTGGTCACTCACGGAGCCCAGATGGACACCGGCGGCGAAGAGAATTGCACGCTCGACGCCTGGAGCACAAGTTAAGGGACCAAGACACTATCATCCAGAGAATGGTAGCAGAGATGGAGGCTCTCAAACGACAAGTCAAAGGGAAGGGTGTTGTTGGAGTGGGAGACCACAGAGCCAGCGACACACCCTCTCCCTTTCTATCACCAGAAGCTATAAAGTTGGAGACCTAGACACGCCTACAGAGAAGTCTAGCGTGCAAGATAGTACCTACCATCCCTCACGTCCATCGACCACGTCGAAATATTCCTACTCTGTCCGTTCAGAGGACTTGAGGGACGTCTTGAAGGAGCGAGCTCGCTGACGGGAGGCTAAAAAGGTACCGGCGCTCTAGCAGCTATCCTACGGAGGTCACCATAGTGAGGAGGTTATGATGCCGCCACCCCGTTTGGCCGTACCAGCCCCTTTGGACACAGACTTGGCGAGGCTGAACGCCTCCCTCTTCTCCCTTGAGATAGAGATCACGTCGCTCCCAGCGGGCTTTCACCAGCCCAAGTTTACACTTTATGACGGAAAAAGCGATCCGTACATGCATGTAAGCCATTTCCGGCAGGTCATGGCTGGACACAGGTGTAATGATGTTCTCATGTGCCTTATTTTCCCATCAAGTTTGGGTGAACTGGGCTTGAAATGGTTTGAGAGACTTCCAGAGGAGAGCATCGAGAGGTGGCTGTAGTTGGCGGAAGCATTCGTGACTCGTTTCAAAACCAACACCAAAACGCCAAAGGAAGTGGACCACCTTCTGAGTGTCAAGATGGAGTCGAGTGACACCCTCAAGGCATACAACTCCAGGTACTGGGAAACCTTCAACGAGATCCTAGATTGCCCGATCAACTTGGCAATCACCCAATATAAGTGCGGTCTCCCAATCGGGCATAGGCTGAAGGACTCGCTTACAATGAACCAGCCGACGTCCATGGGGAAACTAATGCAACGCATCAATAAGCACATCCGAGTAGGGGATGACGCGACGGCATCCACCGCGAAGACAAATCCGGTGGCAACAGACAAAAGGGCGGCTGGCAAGGTACACGCGGTCGGACAGGAGACTAACTGTCTAAATGATCGCACTGGGGAATCTGACCGTGGACCAAATCATAGAAACCGGGGTAGAGGTCGCCGCAATGACCGAGCAGAATATCCCCACAATGACATAGCTGATGCTAACAGAAGGTTGAACGCTCGGACATGCATCACCACGATATTTAAGATTCCAATCTATCGCATACTTAGTGAGATCCACGACGAGGATTACGTCTGGTTTCCTGCTAAGTTAGGCGATGCGCAAAAGGGCATCAATCCGCGGTACCGTTGCACATATCATAGGGAGTGAGGACACCGGATAGAGGACTGTTTGCTTTTAAAGCAACACTTGGAGGAGTTAATCGCAGCTGGTCACTTAGACCTTTACATCGATGGGGGTGTCAGAACTACGCATCCCACCCCGGCTGATCCGAATGGTTCAGATGACTTGGAGGCGCCCCCTCAAGGAGTGGTCAACGTGATCCATGTATAATGGAGCTAGCGCGTGTATGTGAGCTCCGAGGAATGATCAAAAAGGCGGAACATATGAGGGAAGTTTTGTCAGTCCAGCCCGCGATCAAAAGGAGGAAGACCGAGGAGAAAGATGTGATTAGTTTCTCAACCAGGGACCTAGAGCGCATTCAAACGCCGCACAACGATGCCCTAGTAGCCACACTCCACGTCAGAGACTTCGATGTCAAGTGTATCTTGATTGACCAAGGTAGTTCGGTTGAGATCATGTACTACGACGCCTTCAAGCAGCTCAAACTCCGGGATACAGACTTGGCTCCGACAACTTCGCCACTAATTGGTTTCAACTCACAACCGGAGTGGCCTATGGGAAAGATAATCTTACCAGTCAAAGCCAGATCCGTGGTCAAGCAGGTGGAGTTCTGGGCATTGAAGGTGTCATGACCCGAACCCGCCCCTATGGGTTAAGGTTATAACCGGCCAGTAATCACGAGATTACCTACGGCCTCAAACCATATAAGACAAAACTCATCAGAGTAAAGGGGCCAAACGGAAGCAAATTTAAAACTTTGTCCATAGAGCCGTGCTTATATGCACATTATAACATTCTATACATAATTATGGTAACAACTCACATCAGAAAATATAATAACGTAAAGTTCTGTACAGATAGGATCATTCAAGTCTAGGTCAGCCAATCAAAACTATATATACAACATGAACCAAAGTCTTCGCCAACATGACAAAACAACATAAAATAACGAAAGGGCGAAGACGTGTCTCGTGCGTAAGACGCAAGGGCTGACTCTTCAAAACGTTAGTTGTTCCATACAGACTTCACTGAGGCTGAGTCTGGACCTTTCTTGGCTCACCTATAAACACATGAATGAGCGTGAGTGAAAGCCCAATGAATAATATCAAATAAAGAAGATACATTGGAACAATATACATCAGATAGCCTTGGGCCCAATTCATATTTCTATCTAATACATACATATTCAATTGACTGCAATTCCAAACACATCGGATGGCCTCGGGCCCAATCTAGTTGTGTCAAACTAGCCCTTGGCCCATTTGTCTTTCATTTATGTCAAACTGACCTTTGGCCCAATTCATTCCATCATTCGGATCATACTGGCCTCTGGCCCATTCTTTCTACTAGCCTCTGGCCCATTCATTCTATCATTCAGATCATACTAGCCTCTGGCCCATTCATTCTATCATTTAGATTATACTGGCCTTTGGCCCATTTATTCTATCATTCAGACTGGCATTTGGCCCATTCATTCGACATAGCAAACATTGCCCACTAATCGAATTAACGAACTTATAAAACTTACATAGAGGTAAGTAATTGGACAACAACATATCTCAAATATCTTTTGTTAAGATATTACTCACAGTGATCGGTTAGTTGATTTGCCTTGGAGCTTGACCCTACACATCATATAACATATATGGGTTACAAATGATTCAATCCGTTCTTAATTCACATATTCCTCTTTAGGCTTCATTCTTATCCTTTTAACTCATTAATAATGCTCAATGTATGCCTAAGAGTGCTTGGAAGTGAAAGAGAACGGAAAACGAAACACAGAATACATTTTCAAAATTTAAAAGCAGGGTCCCGCCGGCGTGGACTTCCCGCCAAGGACCCATGAGGTCTGCAAATGTACTGGTTATGTCATTTTTACGCTCGATCATGAATTCTGGCGCTCGAGAGGAAGGCCTCACTACATGGCTCCCCACTCGAGCGTGAACTTCCCCGCTCGAGCGGACACCATGTCTGCAAAAAAAAAATAAGTACTGGAAGCTCACATTTCCCGCTCGAGCGGCAGTTCCCTTGCTCGAGCGGACATCATAGATTCTGGGTTTTCCAGAATGTGTTCTTGAGCTCAAATTCAACCTTCTAAGGTTCAAAACCCATAATTTTGGTTCCCAATCAGGCAAACACATCATATATCATGAGTACACAAACAACATGAGGCTAATTGCTCAAAATCATGGTTCAATTCTTCAAAATCAATCAACATTTTTGTATAACTATGGCTCATGCTTTCAAACCTCATAAGAGTTCCATATCTTTAACAATCAAACATGCATGCAATCTTTTAGCTCCAATTCCGTTTCAAATGGGTCAAGCGATGCTTAAACACATGAAATTCATCCAAACCATGCTTGCATGTATGATCCTACAACTCAATTTTTCATGATTAACAAACTACATGATGGATTATACAATTCTTGCTTCTTTATGATAATTCCATGCATGCATGTACATTCTAGCTTCATTTTCAACTAAATCTTTGCCATGAGCTACCAAATCACAAAATCACAAGTTCAACTCATGAATTAGGGGTTAATTACTCACCTAGGAGCTTCAAACACCCAAATTCTTGGAGTTTAACTACCAATTTCCAAGCCTCAAGATCAAAACTTCAATCTCCTACTCTCTCTCTCTCTCTCTCTCTCTCTCTCTCTCTCTCTCTCTAATTCGGTGCTCTCCTCCTCTAGAGAGTTGATCTCAGCCCAAAATGGTATAAAAGAGAGGAATTAAATATAATAAGGCCCTTTTTATAGCTCCACTCAAACAAATTTGATTATAGCCAATAATTGGCACTTAATTAATCGTTCTGAATCTAACTATTTTGATCCAAATCAATTTTCAATTAAATTTCACCGTAGGTTCTAAAAATTACGCTAATCACAATGGCATAGTCAATTTCTATTTCTGTGGCCGATATGGCCTTCAATTAAAATTCCAAAGCAGATAATCAAACAGATATTCCTACGGTAAAGAGATAGAAATTCAAAACCACATATTTTCACATAATGGCACACAAAATCATATCAAACACATAATCACATTCATAGTAAGGACCAATTAGCATAATAAGGAACAGGGTTATCACAGAAGGTGTCGTCCACATACAACTTGATCTTAGGTAAGGGATGGCTTCATGCTATGCAGTCAGTAGCCTCAACCTACTACCAGGTTATGAGGTTCCCCTCGGCTATGGGAAAAGTTGAGGAAATTTGGGGTGATCAAGTCATGTCAAAGCAATGTTTCGTGGCAGTGAATGGGAGCCGAGCTGCC
This sequence comes from Camellia lanceoleosa, assembly GCA_025200525.1. Lineage (NCBI taxonomy): Eukaryota > Viridiplantae > Streptophyta > Magnoliopsida > Ericales > Theaceae > Camellia > Camellia lanceoleosa. The sequence continues at coordinate 748,175 of JANUSC010000016.1, read as the reverse complement.
AAAGGCTTCGTGCAAATGATTGAAGGTCTGGAAGACCAAAGTGTCATTGATGACGTGGATGCCAAGGTCAAGGACAAGGCTGTTAAAGAGTTGGTGGAAGTGCAGATCAACGCCGAAAGTCCAAACAAGTTAGGGTCAAGCCTGACTGCCTAAGAAAGGACCGAGATGGTAGAGTTCTTGATGGCGAATATCGAAGTCTTCGCATGGACGCCGTACGATATGCCTGGCGTTGATCCAAGCTTTATTTTCCACCAACTCAACGTTTTCCCGGATGCACGCCTTGTCATTCAAAGAACGAGGAGATCGGCTCTTCATCACGCCGAGGTAGTCATGAAGGAAGTGAGGCACCTACTAGAAACAAGGGCTATCCAGGAAGTGCACTACCCTCGGTGGGTTTCAAACATGGTCGTAGTGCCCAGGAAGAATGGAAAGTGGTGAGTTTGCGTTGATTACAAGAATGTCAACCGAGCTTTCCCTAAAGACAACTTTTCTCTGCCCAGAATAGACCAGCTGGTCGATCTTACGGCCGGGCATAACAGGCTCAGTTTCTTGGATGCATATCGCGGTTATCACTAGATCACCATGTATGCTCTCGACCGCGAGATAACCTCTTTCACTATCCCAAGGGGACTATTCTGCTATCGAGTCATGCCTTTTGGTTTGAAGAACGCCGAGGCGACTTTCCAAAGGATGGTGACCAAAATGTTCGCTTCTCTGCTAGGCCGGACGATGGAGGCTTACATCGATGACATGGTGGTCAAAAGCAGGCAGCAGGCTAACCACTTATCCGATCTAGCCGAGATGTTCGCCATTCTTAAACAACACAAGCTACGCCTAAATGCGTCAAAGTGTGCCTGCGACATGGGATCTGGGAAATTTTGGGGCTTCCTAGTCACAAACCGAGGCATCAAGGCAGACCCCACACAAATCAAATCCATACAAGAATTAGAGTAGCCCAACTCGGCAAAGGACGTGTAGCATCTTGTCGGTATGGCAGCCGCGCTTAACCAATTCATAAGCTGGTCATTAGATTGCTGTCGCCCTTTCTTTTGAGCCTTGAAGTCCAAGTTTGCATATGACGAGGAATGTGATCGGGCTTTGGCTTATCTCAAGGCGTATTTTTCTCCTGCCTTATTATTGGTGACACCCAAGCCCGGCGAAGAACTCTACCCTTATCTGGCAGTTTCTCAACATGCAGTTAGTGCGGTGCTTGTCCGGTCAGAAGGCATCCAGCATTTCCCTATCTTTTACGTGAGCAAAACCTTGCTACCGACAGAGTCGAGGTATTTTCCGCTGGGCCTCCAGGAAATTGGCACACTACTTTCACGCTCACACAATCGTTTTGTTGACCGAATTCCCCCTGAAAGCCTTGTTTGAGCGGACGGATTTCTCTGGTCGAATTCTGAAGTGGGCAGTCGAATTGGGACAATTCGACGTCAAGTTTCAACCCCGAACGGCCATAAAAGCACAAGCATTGGCAGATTTTGTCGCTAAATTCTCGCCTGGAATTCACCAAGTATGCTCAGTGGATCTCACCGCGGTATTCGAGGTAACGAATGAAGGCTTAACGGAAATTGTACAACAGGGTGATGTTGGCGACACGGAACCTGCGCGCCCGTCCATAGAACCTCCAGTCGAAATAGAACTGTAGCCCAGCAATGCGATGATGGACTTAAGAATAACAGACCAACTTGTTGGGTCCAGTGTCGCATCGTCGATGGGGGATGAAGACGTGTCCGTTGAAATAGACAACAGCGAACCTAAAACTGAACAGCTGAGCGACCGTGATCCCACCAACTTTCAAGCCTCCAAGGACCCCTCGGAGTGTTGGAAACTCTTTGTCGGTGAAATGTGGAAAATTTTTGTAGATGGAGCCTCAAATCGTCACGACGCCGGGCTAGGCATAGTTTTGATCTCGCCAGATGGTCTGATCATCGAACACTCTATCACACTCGGATTCCCTGCGTCAAACAATGAGGTTGAGTACGAGGCGCTACTGGCAGGGCTTAAAAGCAGGCTCCAATTGCGCGCATCCGAGCTAATGGTTTATAGCGACTCCCAACGTGTTGTCAACCAAGTATCTGGGGTCTACAAAGCAAAAGATGACATAATGGCCAAGTACCAAGCTCTGGTGAGCGAGCACATCAAGCGATTCCAAGCAATAAGGGTCCAACAAATTGGTCGTGAAGAAAATGGCCGTGCGGATGAATTGGCTGGTCTAGCTTCCATAGTCGACAATTCAACTCCCAATCCTCTCCTAATCGAGTTTCTCCCAAGGCCTAGTATTGAGGAACCCGACCGGACAGAACTACTTTGCATTGAGCTTGGCCCCTCCTAGATAGACCCTATTATCCTTTTCCTGAAAGAACAAAACCTTCCGACCGATAAAAAGAAAACGCATAAAGTCCGGGTGAAGTTAGAGTGGTTTTGGCTCTCTCCATCTGGCGCTTTATACAAGAAGTCATTCATCGGTCCGTACCTCAAGTGTGTACAGCCAAACAGCATGGAAGCTTTCCTATATGAGATTCATGAAGGCATATGCGGAAGTCATATTGGGGGAAGATCTTTGGCCTACCGAGCTATTTCGCAAGGATATTGGTGACCATGCATGCAAGCAGACGCTCAGAAATATGTTAGAAAATGTGAGAAGTGCCAAAAGTTCGCCCACCAAATTCACCAGCCGGCCAAAGAACTTCTTCCCTTTACAAGCCCTTGGCCTTTTGCGATGTGGGGGCTAGACATAGTGAGACCACTCCCAATGACACCAGGCAACCGAAAGTTCTTCATTGAGGCTACGTATTACTTCACCAAATAGGTTGAAGCTGAGCCCTTAGTGACTATCAAGGAGAAAGACGTCAAACGGTTTGTCTGGCAGAAAGTGGTAACGTGGTTTGGTGTCCCCAAGATTCTGATTTCTGATAATGGCACCCAATTTGACGGGCGCTTATTCAGAGGATTTTGTGAGGAATTGAAGATCGAATTCTACAACTCCACTCCAGCTTGCCCACAGTCCAACAGCCAAGCCAAAGCTTCAAACAAGACCATTCTCGATGGGTTGAAAAAAAGACTAGAGAAAGCCAAAGGAAAATGGGCCGAGGAACTCTCGAGTGTCCTTTGGGCATATCGGACGATCCCGAGGCGATCCATCGGGGAAACTCCTTTTGCCCTGGCATACGGCAAGGAGGCGGTCATCCCATTGAAAATCGGCATGCTCACCATCCACAATGAAAATTTTGAGCCCGAGTTTAACTCTGAAGTAATCGCCCTAGAATTGGATTTAGCTGACGAGCGCTGAGAAAAAGCTTTGATCCACATAGCCGCATACCAACAAGAATTGTCCAGGAAATACAACAAAACAGTGCACCCCAGACCGTTTAAGGTGGGCGATTGGGTTTTAAGAAAGGTCATGGGCAACACATTGGTGCTGGGCGAAGGCGCTGGCAAACTGGGAAGGGCCTTACAGGATAACCGGTCTGGCGGGCAATGGGGTATACCACTTAGAAGATTTGGATAGCAAAGGCGTACCACGACCATGGAATGCGGCTAAACTCAAACTGTACTATTTTTAGTATTCATCGTTTTTATGTAATTTTTTGTGGAAGGACTTGTTTTCCCTACACTTCTGAATGTAATACTCTTTTTGCCAAATGTAATGGAAGTGAATTATCTTTGCTGAAGAGGTTTGCTGTGTTCGAAGTAATATAGTGACTGAGGGGCATACTCTTGTGTTTTAGCCGAGATGATTTACACCGGCTGCAAGAGTTGGTGATTTGCCAACTTAAGGGCCTTAGCCGAGATGATTTACACCGGCTGCAAGAGTTGGTGATTTGCTAACTCAAGGGTTTTAGCTGAGATGATTTACACCAGCTGCAAGAGTTGGTGATTTGCCCAACTCAAGGGTTTTAGACGAGATGATTTACACCGGCTAAAGGAGTTGGTGATTTGCCCAACTCTAAGGCTCTAGCTGAGATGATTTACATCGGCTAAAGGAGTTGGCGATTTGCCCAACTCCAAGGCTCTAGCTGAAATGATTTACCCCGGCTAAAAGGGTTGTTGATTTGCTCAACCCTGAGGTTTTAGCCGAGATGATTAACACCAGCAAAAGGAGTTGGTGATTTGCCCAACTCCAAAGCTCTAGCCGAGATGATTTACCTCGGCTAAAAGGGTTGCTTATTTGCTCAACCCTGAGGTTTTAGCCGAGATAATTTATCCCGGCTAAAAGAGTTGATGATTTGCTCGACTTTGAGGTTTGAGCCGAGATAATTTTCCCCTGCTAAAAGAGTTGATGATTTTCTCAACTCTGAGGTTTTAACCGAGATGGGTTACACCGGCTAAAAGAGTTGATGATTTGCTTGACTCTGAGGTTTGAGCCGAGATAATTTTCCCCGGCTAAAAGAGTTGATGATTTGCTCAACTCTGAGGCTCTAGCCGAGATGATTTACCCTGGCTAAAATGGTTGCTTATTTGCTTAACCCTGAGGTTTTAGCCAAGATAATTTATCCCGACTAAAAGAGTTGATGATTTGCTCGACTCTGAGGTTTGAGCCGAGATAATTTTCCCCGGCTAAAAGAATTAATGATTTGGTCAACTCTGAGGTTTTAATCGAGATGAGTTACCTCGGCTAAAAGAGTTGATGATTTGCTCAACTTTGAGGTTTTAACCAAGATGAGTTACCCCGGCTAAAAGGGTCGATGATTTGCTCAACCCCAGGATTTTGGCCGATATATTTTCGCCCGGCTAGAAAGTTTATCCCGGCTATATACATGACTTTGTTTACATAGCGCCAACAAGACTTTGTTTTCTAAGACCGAGATAATCTTCTCGGCTCTATGAAGAATAGCGCGGTTAAAATGAAAACTACAGTAGACATTGCAAAAGTATGTGCGCAATGAGAACTTTTCGTTGATGGGAAAATTTGGTACATATGGTGGGGCTTGTAGCCCGGTTACAAAAATTCAAACAAAAATCAAAAGAGACAAGCCTAAACTAGGCTAGCGGGGAGAGATCGGCAAACTCATCACCGGTTCCTTCTGTCGCGACCTCTAAGTCAACCACAACAGCCTTCTCCTTATTGTCGAGATCCGGTTGGCTACCCTCCTCCTCGGCTTCTTTTTCTGCCTTCTCTTGCAAGGCGTTGAAGACTCCATTGGCATAAGGAATTAGATAGACCGGCAGGAAGGTCGGGGGAGGAGAAGCAAATACCTCGGTCTCCGATCCTTGGCCGAGTTTTTCGCAAGCGGCCTTCCAACTGGACTTAAAATAAATGTCCTTAGTGGCTTCAACCTGCTTGGAGTAGTTGTCCTCAGCCTCCTAGAAACCGAGATTGTTGGCCTCGTCCACGGCAGCCTTCCTCCCTTCTTTTTCAGCCGTGAGTTGGGCTTTCAGTTCATCCCTTTCTTGCTCAGCCTGGCCAAGCTAGTCAAGGAGTTTTGTATTGTCAGCATTGGCCATTTCAAGTGAAGCCTTAGACCTCCCCAGCTCGGTTTCAAGATTCTTGGCCTGGTTGTTGGCATCGGTCACCTTTTGCCAGAGCTTGTGAATCTGGTCCATCACGAGATGTTGCTTCTGGATAGCCTGTAAGAGGACGTGTTAGAGATCAAATAAGAAGAGTAACCGTGGAAACACTTGACAAATTTGAATAGATGTACAGAGCTCTTACCCTGGTCATAGATTTAACCGAGGACTTGACAAGCCGAGTGTTGGGAACGTGCTCACTACCGGCCACGTCGCTCGGCAGGAGTAGTGCTTTTGTTAGGTCAAAATCTAGAAGGTGTTCTTTATCGCCTTTGATCGAGGCGTTGGTCGGGATCTCTTTTCCCCGATGCTTCAACTATGGGTGCCATGGCAGAGTTGGTTTAGATCCCTCCGTCGATTGCTCAGTGCTCAACTCGGCCACAAGCTCGGCAGTAGGGTTGGCAGACCGAGGCCTTTTTCCTACTCGGTGGCTTTCCTTACTAGCCTGTGCCAAAGTGGTTGACGCCAAGGCGATGACGGTCTCAGATGTTTGTCTGGCTGTTGAGGTGCGATGGGAGATGCTCAGTAGCTCGGTGGATGTGGCGGTGATGAGGTTCTCGATGCGACTCCGCTTGGCCATCTCTTCTTCTTCGGTTAGCCGGATAAGGGCACGTCCGGTAGTGTTGGATCAGGCGGTGGGGATGGCGCTCGTAGAAAGTCGGTGACTCTACTTCTGCGGGGAGCCGAGTAGCGGTAGCTCGGTACGTAACTGAGAAGGTCATGGCAGTCTTGGTGGCGAAACCTTAGCGCGACTCTGATGGCAGCCTTGTTTGGGTTGAAGTAGTTCGCTTACAAGTCTTCAATAGTTGCAAGGAAATGGGTAATTAGTACAGAGCACAGCTTACATGTCGAACCGAAGTTCTTGCTGATGTACCAGTGGGGCACGTCGGCCGTCTCGTAATTTCCTGATACCCAGAAAAAGTCGTCCTTGTGCATATCTTTATCTGGGGTGCCGGTTACAATCTTCTCCTTGCCCAGCCTAATCTTTAAGTAGTAGTCAAGCCCTTCGCCTGTATGCCCGAGGGTGTACTGGCATAGAATCTCAACTAATCCTAGGTTCAAACCCAGCCGGTTGTTCATCTCGGCTATCCCGTTTATTATTCTGTAGGTGTTGGTTGAAACCTGTGTTGGTGCTAGCCCGGTGCGCCTCAGGAACTCGCACATTAGAGGCTGAACCGAGAAGCGAAGGTTGCCTTCGATTATGGAAAGCACGGTGAAGGGGCATTGGTCCAATCTGTCCCAAGGGTTGGTGTCCTCGGCACCGAGTTCGAGATGTACGTTTGCGGGGATGCCATATTCTTCTCGGAACGCGGATAGTGCGACCGGCATGTCAACAAGGAAGCGGTAACGCCCCATGTGAAGCCGGTTGGTTTTAGCACGGCTATGTTGGTTTGGCAAACTTTTGTTTGATGGCTGCTCAGCCTTTGAGAGCCTCAGTTTTGGTGTCTGGTCCCCTAGGACTCCGCAGTAAAAGCCAACTGTAAGTGGTAGTGCGGTTGCGCAAACGAGCTCGGTTTTAGCTCGGACACACAAAGTGCAATAGCACCTCGGTCACTTCTGTGCACCCAGATGCTCGGCCGCTCGAGCGGACCAGATGTTAGCTTAGTCGAGCGGTCTAGTGTTCTGTCAGATTTCCACCCATCTCGCAAACTTCCAACTTGCTCAGTTCTATTATTTTTTGGGATCGAATAAGGTCTAGGAGCCCCGTCTGCCCCAGATCCTTGCGTATTCATCACAGAAAATGAAGAACATTTGAGGGAGAAGGGGCAGAGGTGGTTTTTGGGGGGGCTACATCCTAAAACCTACTACTATCGTGCCCTAAACTTAGCTACGAGAATCACAGGCCTAGAAAATACGAGTATCAAATGAAGAACAATGAAGAGATTCAAAGAACTTACGAGTTTGGAGGAGAGAATCGGATCCTCAAGTGGGGAACTACTCTTGAGCTTCGACAGTGAAGCCAAATCCTCCCAATGGATGCTGTAATATGGGCAAGAATAGTGTTTAATTGAGGGGATGGCACTGCAGCGTTGGGTCGTCTGGAATAGAAGAGAAACAGTAAGAAAGAAACGCGAGGGGGCAGACGGCATGCTTATAGGAGAAAAAGAAGCACCAAAATTCGAATGTGAAGAGGCAGTGGGGTTGGCTGTTCAAGACCAACGAGCGAAGGACACGTGTCCATAGTGACGGCGGCGTCAGTACTGAAGAGACAGGCTGGGAAGTAGAGGCACTGACCGAGCAAGACAAGAGACCGAGCAAGGAGATTAGTGCGGTTGTAGTCTTGTGAAGTAGGGCCGAGTGTAGAATCGACACCGGTCAGATCACGTAATCCCAATCACACTAGCGCAGACAGAATTAAGGGGCAATTGAGAGAGAGATTCATAATCTGGCTCTGGACTGTGGTAGAGGCCAGATAGAAAAGAGGTCCGAGCGCGTTTGGGCTGAGCTAACTTGGGCTAATCTAGAGTTGGTTTCTTCGGTTGAGGTCCAGGGCCCGTTTGGCCGAGATGATCGTTTGTCAACCCGGGCTTATTGGTCGCGCATGTAGTTCGGCGGAAAGGACTCCCTTGGACCGGCCTAACTTGTCTGGAGCTTGGCTGTACTGGAATGCCACGGAGCTCGGTTGTAATGGAGCTCGGCGAGTGGCACTGTTGGGCTTGTTAAGTAACTCGGTTGAAGGAGGCCGAGATAATTCCTCCGGGCTGTCCATTCCCGCCGATGCCAACTGGCAGTTTGATTAGGTGGTGCTTAGCTGAATTTGCGCTGACAGATGGGAGAGCGGCTCCACGTGTCAATAAGCGAATGGATGCAGAGGTGAGCACAGAAAGTATATAAGCATGACTGCGCCCCCCATACTGGGGATGGAACATCATTTGGTGAGAAAAACTTAACATTCATTGAGCTTCTCTCTCTCTCTCTCTCTCTCTCTCTCTCTCTCTCAGAGTGTGTGCTAACTTGACTGTCGGAGGGGTTTTTCGGCAACACACCGCCGGGTAGCTCACCGCCGTTGTGTTCGCAGGTTGATCGGATAGAAGCAGAGCTTGGACGCAAGGAGTACGGGTGGTGTCAAATATTTCGTTCCCGTGCAGGATTGATCCAATCAATTTAAACAGATCGATATATTCACTCTTCAACCCTATTTAACCTAACTCTTTGTTAATAGACTTGTTACAGTTAACAACTCAATTAGTGTCGGTGGATGGGAGAGAAGGAGAGAGAGTTGAGTGGGTGAGTGAGTGAGTGAGTGTACGCCTGATTTTAATCCACCAACATTCTTGTCTCCAACACTAATTGTACTTTTTCCTTCTTTTTCAATTTATTTTTTTAATATAATATACATTTATATATTTTAATGGTCTCACTTTTGCATAATACATAATTTAATACATATTTAACTATATCATTAGAGTACATCATCAATATTTAAATTAACATACACTTAATATATATAAATAAATCTCATTTAATTTCTTTTTATCACATAACACATATTTTTAAAAATAAATTACAAATACATCTCCTAAGGTTTATTTAAAATACAGATTGTCCCTTATAGTTTAAAAAATTATAAATACCCTATTGTTAAAAAAATTTATATAACAGAATTAACGAAAAAAAGAAATTCATAATTACTCTCCTATACAATAATAAAATTATATAAATTATTAATTGAAACATATTTATAATATCATTAAAAACTGTTAATTGACTTGATAATTTATTAATAAAATGAGCAATCTGTTATGAAATTAGAAACTTCAATGGATGAAATGTAATTTTCAAAATCACAAAGAATAATTTGTATTTTAATCAAAATTCAAAGAATATATTTGTAATTTATCATATTTTTAACTATATTATTAGAGAACTCTCCAAGGATCCCCATCAACGAAGGGGTGCAGAGATGTTTAAGAGAGGTGGCTTTACTCAAAGAAGGATTCTTTGGTACACCTAGGATAATACTACAATCTGGTTAGCGGAGAGATTTTTCAATGGTCATAGAAGGTTGCTGCTGGTTGTTTGATGTTGAAATGTGGGGAGTTTTTTTTTGTTGTATTTTTGGTTAGCAAAGATCTCCCAACTTTCTATTTTATTTTATTTTTCTTCTTCTGTAGTCTTTCCTATTGCTTTTAAAATTAAAATTGAAAGGTTAAGGAATTAGTTCTGGATGCGACTTGCAGTAGTAATAGAATGTGTACACTCTTATGAATCTTTTTCAATACACTTCACCAACTTGTATCTTAATTTAATTTTATATTTTTAATAAAATTTTCTTTGCTAATAAAAAAATATATTCCTATTATTCACTCCAATTACACATGCAAAAGTTGATAATTGACTCAAACATAAACAAAATAAATCTCTTCTCATTATACTTCTTTTCTAATATTTCTGGAGATTTTACAAAGGGTGATTACATGCAATCATATATTCAAAACCCTCAAATCTAAATCTATAGCATGTAATGAACTAGTACAAGGTCTAATAAATACCCAATTGAAATGCCCTAATGACTTCCGTATTTTAAGGGACATTGCCCTATTACAACAAAAGGGTTTCAACCCAAATATGTAATAAGTCCTAGGCTTTACAAAAATAAACTAAAGATGAGCGTTAAGCTCCCAAGATCCTCTCAGGAAATCATCTCATGGAGGCACACTATCAATATTTGAAAATGATTTTTCACATAGGGATGAGCATAATGCCTTGCTGGCATGCGCACATTTATAATCTTAACCTTCAAACTGCCGAAAAGCCAACAAAACGATGAAATCAATAAGCGATAATAAGATCGATAGAGTAATTTAATTCTCTTTGAAATATATATTTCATATAAAGCATGAACATTACAAACGACAATTGCAACCAAGATTCATAATTCTAAATGAGATGATTATACGGGATGTGCACAATTCTACCAAGATAACAAAATAAGTATCATTTTTCCTTAAGGCTTACACAAAATAAAGAGGACATCTCCTCTATCAAATAAGAGTACTTGGTTAATTACAAAACATATGTAACTATGACCTTAGGCCTTTATACAAAACAAACAAAAGAGGTTCATGTGCCAAGTAATCCGCTAGCCATCAAACTTGAGGTGCACCATTTAATCCTAAAAAATGTTAACCACAAAAGAGTGAACTCAAGTCCAGTAGAAATTTCTATACTTACGAGATATGTTTAATAATGGAACACGATAGTGATGCAAGTGATACATAATATAAATTTCAAAAGTCTCGTCATTTGCAATTTAATAATACTATAATGAATAATCAAAATAACTTTCATAATCGAATTCCAATTATGACATCATAGTAATGAATCCCCAGGCTAGTATCTTCCAATGGTCATAAAATTCATGAACCACCAATAACAACCTCACTTTACTCATTATTAGCTGAAAGGGACGCAGTACCAACTCCTATGCGGGTTTTTGATCTTTCACTGTAGACATTCTCGCCAGCTTAATTTATCAAACTAAACTACTCGGATTCATTATTCAAACCAACTATCAAAATATGATCTACAATAACTCAATTTACAATTATGCAATTCTCCATAGATTGTTAACAACATAAGAAATATCTCAACCAAGTTCAACCCTTAAAGTGCAAGGCATAACCGAACTTAATTATTCGTATCCACATTCTCAAAATGAATTTAATTATCCATTTTCATCATCAATTTCATATATAAAGCTTTCATTTCAATTTTTCCCAAAACTTATGAATAAATGTAAATTAGGGTTTTTACTCCAATTACAAATAAACACGATATACATTGCTCAAATAGTAGTTTTAGGGAAATATGATTAGGAAATTTCTAAATTTGCAACAAAATCCAATCTCTCATGCTAGACGTGCCAAAACTTTAATTTTTCATATAAAGGTAATAACACATTCACATTATAACTCATATTTAAGTAAAAGTAAGAAATGCCTACCTCAAAGGCAATGGAGAAAATCCTAGAATTTTAAAGTTGTTCAAAAATGAATTTTTTTTTTTTTTTTTTTTTTTTTTTTTTTTTTTTTTTTTTTTTTGGGTGAGAATGTAGCCCTTAGTGTGCCATATGACTTTAATAAATGGATTTTGTGAAAACACTTCTCTAAGTAGATGAAATCAAGGATTGAATGTAAGATTTAGAGGGAAAAGTGGAGAGAGAGGAAGAGATCCCAAGGATAGAGAGGACATAGAGAGAGAAAGAGTGGTAATCTAACTAAAAGTACAGCTTTTTACGCACTTGAGTAGCCAAAGGTTCACTCGAGCAGTGAATTGATGCTTACAGTATCTTTGTTTTTGAAACAGACCGTTTGATCAGTCAAATGTTCGCTTGTGTGATGAATGGGTGCTTGCAGGATCTTTATTTTTGAAATTAGGGCTGTCTAGGTCTACAACCGCTCTAGCGGTCAAAGTTCGCTCAAGCAAACTATGCTGATAGCTTTGTTGTCCAAACTTTGAACATACATAACTCCTTTGTCCAAACTCCGTTTTTGAAAGTTATTATGTCTAAATCGACGCCCTGAAAGTAAGTTTTCTAATGGTTCTAGAATCACATTAAGATTCAAAATATGGAGAGAGAAAAGAGCAAAAAAGTAACGACTAGTCATAAACAAATATCCAAATTTAGAATTTTTAGTCCAATTTTGCCTAACCATCATGTTAACATATCAATCTAGGCTCTAAACATTTAGAAGATGGTTCCAATTATAATAATTAAAAGGTGACATATAAACCTATCATTTCCAAGTATTAGAAAATAATACAAGTACAAGGTAATGATTATCAATTCAGAAAACAAGTCTGATTTAAGATCCGAAATGTTACATGCTACAATATGCATCACTTAAAGTGCATATCTTTTATAATGTTAGAATAATTTCGAATTTTTAAAATTAAGTTATAATAATTTTTAATACAATTGCAAATTACATATTTTATAACTAGTGTTAAATTTAACATATCATAAAAATATGTAACTATAGCACAAATTATTGTAATTTGATTTGAAAATTTACAAATTATCCTAATTTTACCAAAAAATTACATAATATTTAATGTAAAAGTGTATTACATTTAAGAAAAGAAAAAAGAAAAATGTAACAAGTTTTCTCAACTAATTAAAAATATTTTGGTTCCACATTTCATGACATTCACTGCTACTTCATTTTTTTTATTAGATTCCATTTTGGCAGCTGCTTAATCACTAGGCCACCAGGCTGCTTGTTTAGTCACAGAGTAATGCCACAAATTTGTATACACCTTTAGTATATAGTGGAACTGGCTATAACTTGTGTGATGTATGGAAAAATAGATTATATGTATTTTGTGTGATAAATAAATCATTTTAATTTTGAATTATGTCTTAACGTCGGCAAGTCATATGTCATCCGGGTAGATGTTAACAATAATTAGCCCACAAAATTTCCCAATAAAATTTGATATTCATAAAAATACTTTTAAAGATTGTTAGGGGTAATAGTATCACAATCTCTTGATAGCATAAATGACTTGTATCAAATTTGATAGCGTTTGTTTTGCCTTCGCAAGGTCAGCTCTCACTTTCGCCAACTCAGCGTCAGCTGCCTTGTAAGCTATTTCAAACATAGCTATTTTTTCTTTGGTAGCCAGGAGTAACTCGTCCATTTCTTAGCACGTGCTCGTTCGGTCTTGGCTTTAGCATGTTCAGCGAAAACCTTTTCATTAGCTGCCTCCAATTCAACAGTTGCCGCTTGGGCCTTTTTTTCCTTGGCTGCTATTTGACCCTTTAGCTCATCGACCAAGGTTGCAGCATTGCGATGCCGACGCCCGATGTCAACAATCCTCTCGGTAGCCTAAATAAATAATAACAACAATGATGTTAGCAATTGAAGTTGCTACCTTAAGGAAAACTTTATTGGAAAATACAATTACCATGATTATCAACTGAGCTGTGAGGGCTATCATCGTTGCGTTTTCCTCAAGGTAGAATGACTTATTGTCTAGCGATAACATTATGGACTTAACCATGGCCAGGTTAAACCCCGATTCTTTTATCAAAGCTCCAATCGGCAAGATGGCACCCTTCACCTTTAGTTGGATGATGAAGAGGGCCGAGATGTCCATGGCGGGGCAGGTGCGAGCCCTCTTCTTGGCAGGCTCAGCTGACTCAACGTGGCGCTTGAAACCCCTTAGGTTAGCCTCTTCCCTCGTCGCTTCAGAGAGGACTATTTCCATCGCTGACTCCTGGGGACCTAAGTGGCCTTCTCGGCCATAGGCACTGTAGCCAAGGGTTTATGAGCGCGACTTTTCTTGGCAACCGCTACTTTGTTCTTCACCGCCATCTTCTCAACATTTCTTTGTTTGGCAATTTGGGAGAGAGACATCTTTTCGGCTCCCATGTCTTCGGCAGAGCCTGACAGATCTCCCAAGTCTTGAAAGATGAAGTCGGAGTCGTCCCAAGTAAGCTCCTCAAGATCTGATCGGTTAGAGAAGATCTCAAGCTTAGTCGACAAGCTACGTCCAGATTTAAAGAACCTCCTCTTGAGTAGGATTTGTCAAAACCCTATACTCGGTTTACTTCGAGACTTTAGTTGCTATTTGAAGTTGAATTAGCTCCTATGTCTCTGAAGCTGATGACATCGTCGTAAGTGTGGGCGACCAGACGATTCTCCTATTTAGGGATTGGCACGTTGTTGGCAGCGGCAAACGTGGTGTATGTGGGATCATAGTTTAGGAGGATGTGGGCTGCATGACCTTGACCTTCACAATCTCTTCGGCCAGTGTAGTCTAAAGCCTTCCGAACTGGGGCAAGCACCTTGGTGTCCTTTGATTTAATGATTTTTTTTTATGTCAGCACTTGTAAAATTAAGTTCGATTAGAGGTAATTCACAAGGCACTTTTGAAAAGAAAAAACAATACAATCTACTCGCCCACTTGGGTCACCCTTAAGTCTAGAGATGGGTTCTGAGCGATCCTCCTTGGTACCGAACTCCCAATTGCGGTAGACCAAGACCATAACATCATCAATGCTTTTACTCGAGCTGGCTAACATAGTTACCAGTTGGTTGTTTGTGTCCTTAGCTTTTAGGAAAAATCTTCTGAATCGACCAAAAGACTTGCCTAAGGAATAGCAGTGTCGAATAGCAGGGATGTTAACGTTGATGCCTAGAATGTTATTTAGTTTGGCAATTCCCATTATTACCCGAAAGAAGTTAACGTTTGGTTAGGAAAGCCCCAGAAACGAAGGGTGGTTCATAGTAAAGGATGAAGGGGAAATTGAACTCCCTCATCAGCAATGGCCAGTAATGATAGAATGATGGTGCTTGTATTTGTAATATCTAGATTAAGAATGTCACCCTCAATGAGTTCTGACTGAACATCACCAGTGATTTCGAAGTGACAACGAAAAGAAAAGACCTTCAACTCAGAAAGGAGGTTCTTTAGGTAGCTTGCCATAAAGCCTCACATGTAGAAATAAGAAAATAAAGGTCGAAGGAAGGGGACAACAATAAAAATGTAAAGTGAAAGCGAGACAGAGAACTTACAATTTTTTTTTGGATTGCTTAGAGAGGGAAGATGAGAAGTACACTTCAGATGAAGAAGGCATAAATGGGAAATCGCAGGAAATAGAGAGACTCTTCGGAAGCGAAAGGGCGTTGTGAAGTTAGGGTTTTGAGAAAGCAATAAATGAAGTGTACGCGTTAGAGTTGAAGCAGCGTACTTATCACATGCCCAAATTTCGAGGCAAGTAAACAATCTCGTAAGAACCGAGCACACTGACCACTTGGCAATTTGGAGTGGCCAGGAGCTTGGGGGCAATTGTCTGAGCCAAGTAAAATATCTTCACAAACAACAAACAAGACATCTGGGCCCATCTATCATAGGCCTAAACTTAATCAAGCCCATTGGGTTGCCAAAAACTAAACGTCGAACAGTATGTTTATTGACCAAGCGATATGCTAAATAAGTAATATCGGTAAAATCGGCTAACACCTTTGCCGAGTACTAAAATGGGTCTAGGTTGTCCTTTTCCGAAGGTGTAGTAAGAAACTGGGCCCTAACATTTAAGTAATGATGACAAACAAGTCAAATTACATAAGAAATATTTACATCAAATGGCTATATAAAGAAGGCGGATAGAAGAACAAAAGTATGCATTATCAATCAACTTAACTTTCTCTCTAAATGTAATAACCCTCACCACTATTTACTGATAAGACCACTACTAAATTGTGACTGAACTGGATAAGTAACTGATTAGACTGAAATCCCGAATTAATTGCATGAACATATTGTGTTATTTGCATATCTATCTGTTTGTTGTTTAAATGATCTGTTCGTGTTTTATGCCTTAAACTGCGAATTAAAGGCCTTATCGGCGGCCGAATTTGAAATTGATTAATGTTTTATGCTAATTAGGATTAATTTGATTTTATGGTATATTTAATTGAAATTTGAATTGGTATGATTAAATTAGATTAAATAATGCTAAATTGCAATAGTTGGACTTATTTACCAAACTACCACTTAGTGGCCACTTTATACAAAACACATTTGAGCCTTATTACATTCAAACAAAACATTTCATCAGCCATCTTGAGTTTATAACCGACTAGAGAGAGAGAGAAAGGAGAAAACTTGTTTTCATCTTGAATTTGCTTGGAGGCTTGGGGGATTTGGAAGATAATTGCAAAATTGAGCTTCTAGACTTGGAGTTGAAGACTTAAGGTAGAGTAATTACCTTCTTGATTGTGTATTTAAGATAGTTCTTACATGGTTCATGTTACATTCATGTTATATTGAAGAGTTGAGTCTTGAATTGGACCTAGCATGTTGAGTTGTACCATAAATCATGCATGCATGTTGCCATTCTTGAGTTTTGAAGTTATTGTTCATGAAATTGTACATGCATGTTCATATTTTTATAATGGATCATGAATTCACCATGTTCTTGAGGAAATAGACTCTTTTGAACAAGTATTTGAAGCTTTGAAGTTGGTTAAATTCTTGCATGTGCATGTTTATCACGTTCTTGAATTTTGAGTTGAAGTTTGGGTTTAATAGACTCACCTTTAGGATTTGATTTCTCAAATTGAGCTTTGAATCATGTTATACTATGAGTTTACACGTGTTTTCTAGAAAATTAGCCCAAGAGGATCGAATTTGATGCATTAAAACTTAGTTTTGAGCTTGAGGTTCAAATCTGGAAATTCCAGATTTTGGACTCGCGCTCGAGCGGGAAAGTCCACGCTCGAGCGTGCATGCTGAGTTCATGCAGTCCACTCGAGCAGGGAAAGTGACGCTCGAGCGGGAAATGCGTGCTCCAAGCACTTTGCTTTATTTTGCAGTCCGCTCGAGCAGGGGAACGCACGCTCGAGCGGGAACCTGAGTCACACGCTCGAGCGGGGGTCGAGCGCCCGTTGAGCGTGAATTTTGAGCATCCAGTACTTTTGCAGTTTGCTCGAGCGGGGAAGTCACGCTCGAGCGGAGCTCTCTAGTCAGCATGTCCGCTCGAGCGGCGAAAGCCACGCTCGAGCGAGACCCTGTTTTTCTGAAAATTCTGAAAATATTTTTAAAGTGCATCTTTGCATCCTTATTTCATTCTAGACATTCTTAGGCCTAGTTTAAAGCATCTTAATGAGGAAATTGATGTAGAACCACACCGAGGCAAATTAGGGATTAAGTCATTATTTCCCCAACTGTGTAGCTTAGTGTGTGTTCATCTTGTAACTGTGTAGGGTTGGCATCTGAGGACGCTCATCTGTAGCCCAGAACTCTATGAGTAACAATGTTGTAAAGATACGTTCAATTGAAATTACTTCCTGAACGAATGACTGAACTGCTTTATAAAATATTATTGTTTACTGAATGAATGTTTGTCATATTTGTGAACTGTATTCGTGGCATCCATAGCAATTTACTGTTACTGTACTATACTACTACTGTCAGAGAGATCTCTGTCAGTTCCCATGTTGGAACCACTACTGTTTACTGATATGATGGCCATCAACTGACTGTTCGGTCTGTTAAGACCTACTGTACTGCTTTGCTATTGGATGTACCACATATGACTGCTATGACTGAATAACTGTTATACTGATATAAATGACTGTTTTAAATACTGAAAGGACATTCATTCTTAACCTCTTTACGCATATGTTATTCACTAGGCTTTAGCTCACTGCTCATATATATATGTAGGTGTACAGGCACCGGACCGTTGCTAAGGGCATCGAGATAAGCTCTTTTTTTGTAAAGCCAACCACCGTGCCTCACTGTGAGGTTCCAAGTCCTTCAAGTTAGGGCTGTTTTGGGGTGTCTTAGTTTTTCCCCTTTTTGTACCGATTTTGTAATACTGTATAGACTGAATGATATTGTTACTATACTGTTATGGTAGGGATATGGACCCTAACCTGTATATTTGTAAATGATGTATGTACTTATTGTCTCTGTTCTGAATGTATATATATATATATTATGAAAAGTCTTTTTGCATACAGACTGTCACAGCTCATTAGACATATTTTGATTACTGTTTTGGCTTCTGCCAGCACCTATACTCTGTATTACTGTATTACTGTTAAGCAGGCATTCGGTAATCTCGGATTATTAGCCGGTTACGGTACTAAACCCATAAGGACGGGTTTGGGTCGTGACAGAGTGGTATCAGAGCGTTATTAAACCACGAGTTATACCGCACACAGGCATCCAACTGAGCTATAGAATGTCCTAGAAAAGTGAATAGGGCATTACATGAGCATGAAAAGTGTGTGTGGACATGACATGAACATATGTGTTAAAATGTTAAAATGTTTAAAGTATGCAACTTCCTATGTTTATATTATTACCATGTTGAATATAGTGAAAGTGAAATGTATAACACAAGGAATGCTAGTGAACCTGAATCATCTGAGGCCAGAATAGCAAGACTTGAAAGAACAGTTGAACTGCTGACTGAGGCCTTAAGGCAACAGTAACAACAGAACCAACAAATTTCACCTCCTCCGTACAAATGAACAGAATGTGAATGATGACATCATTGCTCTAACACAGAAGTTCAGTTAGATGAAACCGCCATCATTTTAGGGAGGCCTTGAACCATTGAAGGCCGAAGCCTGGGTGCTAGAAACTGAAAAGCTATTCGAAGTGTTTCCATGTTCTGAAGCACACAAAGTGCTACTGGCTACCTTCACCTTACAAGAAGAGGCCAGAAGGTGGTGGATATTGGTTCATGACACCAATATTGCGATGGATTGGGCTCAGTTTAAGGGAGCCTTCTTTGAGAAATACTTCCCACAGTGTGTCAGAGACCGAAAAGTGACTGAGTTTGAACAGTTGAGACAGGGTACCATGTCGGTAGCTGAGTATGAATTGAAATTCACAGAGCTTGCCTGTTATGCACCACACATGATGGATACCGATTACAAAAAGGCCAGGAAGTTTGAAGGTGGCCTTAATGTTAAAATACTTGACAGAATTAATGTCTTGAAACTGCTAAAATATGTAGATGTTCTTGACCAAGCCATTATGGCTGAATCAAATATTGAAGCACTAAAACAGACTGAAACACCCGCAACTAAGTGGCGCGGGAAGAGACGGGTTTTTAAGTTCGAGAAAGGCAGAAACAATCCATTGAACAAAAAGCAGAATACAGGGTCAACAACTAGTTCTAGTCAAGGAAATCGTTCTATACCGCCCTGCTCTGAATGTGGTAAGAATCATAAGGGAGTTTGTTATAAAATCTCTGGTGCTTGTTACAGGTGTGGCAAGGTGGGCCACATGGTTAAAGATTGCCCTTCCACTTCCCAAGGCAATAGTAAAGCTGCACCTACTGCAGCAGCATCGACTGCTCCACCTAAAACCAACCCCAAAGCTACTTGAAAAGAGCCTATGAGGCAAGGCCGAGTGTTCGCACTCGTACCGGGAGATGTACAGAATACCGAGACCATAGTGTCAGGTATACTCTCAATTTGTGCTCAAAATGCGTATGTTTTGATTGATTCGGGGTCTACACATTCATATATATCGCATGTTTTCTCGTGAAAATTGAATAGACCACTAGAACCTATGAACTATCTGTTAGCTGTATCTTCACCTGTTGGGGGATCCATGACTTGTGCTTATATGTACCCTGTATGTGAAATTACTATTGGGGATGTTCATTTGTATATTGATTTACTGCCTTTGAATATTGATCACTTTGATGTGATATTGGGAATGGATTGGTTAACAAAATATCATGCTACCATAGACTGTGTAACAAAACAAGTTGTTTTTTGTCCACCTGGTTTACCTGAATTTGTGTTTAACGGAGTTGGAGTAGTACCTCCCCCATATCTGATTTCATCCATGAAAGCTTTTAAACTGATTAGAAAGGGGTGTAAGGGGTATCTATGTTCTGTATTGACTGTACCTACTGATGATAAAAACTAATGTGAACAGTATTCCTATAGTCAGAGAATTCCCAGATGATTTTCCGGGGGATTTGATTGATAGGGAGATTGAGTTTACCATTGATGTGATTCCGGGTACACAGCCTGTATCTAAAGCTTCATACAGAATGACACCTACTGAATTGAAAGAGTTGAAAGTTCAGCTGCAAGAACTGTTAGATAAGAAGTTCATCAGGCCCAGTACTTCACCGTGGGGCACGCCAGTCTTATTTGTAAAAAAGAAAGACGGCTCACTGAGACTCTGCATTGACTACCGTGAATTGAACAAGGTAACAGTGAAAAATAAATATCCATTGCCTCGAATTGATGATTTATTTGACCAGTTACAGGGTGCCCAAGTGTTCTCCAAAATTGACCTTAGATCTGGATACCACCAGTTGAAAGTCAAGACAGGGGACATCGAGAAGACTGCTTTCCGAACGAGGTATGGACATTACGAATTCTTAGATATGCCTTTCGGAGTTACCAATGCGCCTGCTACATTTATGGACCTTATGAATAGGATTCTTAAACCGTACCTTGATGAATTTATAGTTGTATTTATAGATGACATTTTGATTTATTCCAAAAACACGGAAGAACATGAACGTCACTTGAATATTGCCCTGCAGACCTTAAGAGAACAGAAACTTTATGCAAAACTGACTAAATGTGAATTTTGGCTTGACAATGTAATGTTTTTGGGACATGTCATCAGTAAGGATGAAATTTCAGTTGAGCCACAGAAAATTGAAGCAGTAGTGAACTGGCCTAGACCGACAAATGTTACCGAAGTCCGAAGTTTTCTAGGCTTAGCCGGGTATTACAGAAGGTTTGTCAAAGACTTCTCCAAAATTGCCCTACCACTGACACAACTGACTCAGAAGGGGATATCATTTGACTGGACCGATCAAAGGGAATCAACTTTTCAAGAATTGAAAACTCGACTAGTGACTGCACCGATTCTCACCTTACCCTCAGGTACGGATGGTTATACTGTATATAGTGATGCTTCTTATAAGGGTTTGGGATGTGTTTTAATACAGAATGGTAGAGTTATTGTATATGCTTCCTGACAACTGAGACCGCATGAAAAGAACTACCCGACCCATGACTTGGAACTTGCTGCAGTTGTGTTTGCACTGAAAATTTGGCATCACTACCTTTATGGGGCAACGTATGAAGTGTATACAGACCACAAGAGCTTAAATTACTTCTTCACACAGAAAGAACTGAACATGAGGCAGCGGAGATGGTTAGAATTGATAAAGGACTATGACTTATAGATTTTGTACCATCCAGGGAAAGCTAACACCGTTGCCGATGCACTAAGTCAGAAATCGATTGGAAACCTAGCCTATTTACTCACCGGACAGAAAGAGTTGCTATGTGACATTGAAAGGTTTGAAATTGAGATTGTTTTGCATGAACAAGATGGAACAATAGCTGCTATTTCTGCTCAACCGGCACTGATTGAAGAGATTAAAGAAAAACAACAACAGGATGACTTCTTGAGGAAGATCATCGAAGAACGGGAATCCAAACCGAAGTCGGATTTCAAATTTGATAATAATGTGTTGAAATTTCAGGGAAGATTGTGTTTACCGAATGATTCTGAACTGAAAAGGAGAATTCTGCAAGAAGGCCACAATTCAAAATTGTCTATCCATCCGGGAAATACAAAAATGTATCAAGACTTGAAATTGAATTTCTGGTGGTTGGGAATGAAGAAAGAGATTGCTGATTTTGTGTCGAAATGTCTTCATTGCCAACAAGTTAAAGTCGAACATCAACGACCCGCAGGTTTACTGCAACCCTTATTGATACCGGAGTGGGAATGGAAACATATCACTATGGATTTTATTGTTGGTTTACCTCGCTCCAGTAAAGGTATGGACTCAATTTGGGTTATTGTTGATAGACTAACCAAATCTACTTATTTCTTACCTGTCAAAACAATTTATAATGCGGACAAATTGACTGTAATCTACATTGATGAAATTGTTAGATTGCATGGAGTGCCTGTGTTTATTGTTTCTGATAGGGACTCGAAGTTTATGTCGAGATTTTGGTAAAGTCTGCAAATTGCATTAGGTACCGAACTGCGACTGAGTAGTGTCTTCCATCCTCAAACAGATGGCTAGCCAGAAAGAACCATCCAGACTCTGGAGGATTTAGTGAGAATGTGTGTCCTTGATTTTCAGGGAAATTGGAAAAGCCACTTACCTTAGCCGAATTTGCCTACAACAACAGCTTTCATTCGAGCATTGGTATGTCGCCTTTCGTGGCTTTGTATGGCAGAAAATGTCGATCTCCAATTTGTTGGGCAGAAGTTGGAGATGGGCCTTTGCTTGGGCTCGAAATTGTACATGAAACTACCGAAAAAGTGAAATTGATTCAACAGAGACTGAAAACCGCATAGAGCCGACAGAAAAGTTATGCGGATGTCATAAGGCGAGACAGAGAATACGAAGTAGGTGATCACGTTTTTGTGAAAGTGACACCGATGAAAGGCCAAACTCATTTTGGAGTCAAGGGTAAACTAGCGCCGAGATATGTCGGACCGTATGAGATTATTGAGAAAATCAATCCGATGGCGTATCAAGTAGTGCTTCCTCCTGAAATGGAGCATATGCATAACGTATTCCATATTTCAATGTTGAGGGAGTACCTCCGGGATCCCTTCCACGTGATTGAGTCTACCCGTGTAGTACTAAGTGATGACTACACTTATGAAGAACGGCCTATTCAGATTGTGAACAGACGGATCAAGAAGTTAAGGAACAAAGAGATTCCATTAGTAAAATTTGACTGGAAAAACCATGGTGGCGTATATGCCACTTGGGAAAGGGAAGATGACATAGTCAAGAGATATCGTGAATTGTTCCTATTGAATCCTGTTTTCTTCTAGAATGAATGTAATTCGAGTTTGGAGGACCAAACTCTTTATAAGGAGGGGAGACTATAATAAGCCTCACCACTGTTTACTGATAAGACCACTGCTAAATTGTGACAGAACTGGATAAGTAACTGATTAGATTGAAATCTCGAATTAATTGCATAAACATATTGTGTTATTTGCATATCTATCTATTTGTCGTTTAAATGATCTGTTCGTGTTTTATGCTTCAAACTGTGAATTGAAGGCCTTATCGGCGGCCGAATTTGAAATTGATTAATGTTTTATGCTAATTAGGATTAATGTGATTTTATGGTATATTTAATTGAAATTTGATTTGGTATGATTAAATTAGATTAAATAATGCTAAATTGCAATAATTGGACTTATTTACCAAACTACCACTTAGTGGCCACTTTATACAAAACACATTTGAGCCTTATTACATTCAAACAAAACATTTCATCAACCATCTTGAGTTTATAACCGACTAGAGAGAGAGGGAAAGGAGAAAACTTGTTTTCATCTTGAATTTGCTTGGAGGCTTGGGGGATTTGGAAGATAATTGCAAAATTGAGCTTCTAGACTTGGAGTTGGAGGCTTAAGGTAGAGTAATTACCTTCTTGATTGTGTATTTAAGATAGTTTTTGCATGGTTCATGTTACATTCATGTTATATTGAAGAGTTGAGTCTTGAATTGGACCTAGCATGTTGAATTGTAGCATAAATCATGCATGCATATTGCCATTCTTGAGTTTTGAAGTTATTGTTCATGAAATTGTACATGCATGTTCATATTTTTACAATGGATCATGAATTCACCATGTTCTTGAGGAAATAGACTCTTTTGTACAAGTATTTGAAGCTTTGAAGTTGGTTAAATTCTTGCATGTGCATGTTCATCACGTTCTTGAATTTTGAGTTGAAGTTTGTGTTTAATAGACTCACCTTTGGGATTTGATTTCTCAAATTGAGCTTTGAATCATGTTATACTATGAGTTTACACGTGTTTTCCAGAAAATTATCCCAAGAGGATCGAATTTGATGCATTAAAACTTGGTTTTGAGCTTGAGGTTCAAATTTGGAAATTCCAGATTTTGGACTCACGCTCGAGCGGGGAAGTCCACGCTCGAGCGTGCATGCTGAGTTCATGCAGTCTACTCGAGCAGGGAAAGTGACGCTCGAGCGAGAAATGTGTGCTCCAAGCACTTTGCATTGTTTTGCAGTCCGCTCAAGCGGGGGAACGCACGCTCGAGTGGGAACCTGAGTCACACGCTCGAGCGAGACTCGAGCGCCTGTCGAGCTTGAATTTCGAGTATCCAGTACTTTTGTAGTCTGCTCGAGCGGGGAAAGCGACGCTCGAGCGAGACCCTGTTTTTCTAAAAATTCTGAAAATGTTTTAAAGTGCATCTTTGTATCATCATTTCATTCTAGGCATTCTTAAGCCTAGTTTAAAGCATCTTAATGAGGAAATTGATGTAGAACCACACCGAGGCAAATTAGGGATTAAGTCATTATTTTTCCAATTGTGTAGCTTAGTGTGTGTTCATCTTGTAACTGTGTAGGGTTGGCATCCGAGGACGCCACTAGCCTATCTGTAGCCCAGAACTCTGTGAGTAACAATGTTGTAAAGATACGTTCAATTGAAATTACTTCCTGAACAAATGACTGAACTGCTTTATAAAATATCACTGTTTACTGAATGAATGTTTGTCCTATTTGTGAACTGTATTCGTGGCATCCATAGCAATTTACTATTACTGTATTGTATCGCTCATCACGAGAGATCTCTCGGTTCCTATGTTGAAACCACTATCAAGCATCGATATGATGGTCATCAATCGATCGCTCGTCTCATTAAGACCCTCTTGCTATTAGATATACCACATATGACTGCTATGACTGAATAACTGTTATACTGATATAAATGACTGTTTTAAATACTGAAAGGACATTCATTCTTAACCTCTTTACGCATATGTTATTCACCGGGCTTTAACTCACCACTCATATATATATGTAGGTGTACAGGCACCGGACCATTGCTAGGGGCGTCGGGATAAGCTCTCTTTTTGTAAAGCCAACCATCATGCCTCACTGTGAGGTTCCAAGTCCTTTAAGCAGGCCTTTGGTAATATCGGATTACTAGCCAGTTACGGTGCTAAACTCATAGGGGCGAGTTTGGGTCGTGACACTAAAATATCATATTCATTCCCTCTCATACACAATCTAATTTAACTATCAGAGTGCTAATTTTGGCACCCCCGATCGAAGTGTTTTATGTTTCAGGCATTGAAGCGAGGATCAAGTAAAGGACTATTTGGGACGAAAGAATATTGAAGAACCACTCCCCATATAATACTAGATAAAAGCAAGCACGTAACCATTCCAGAAGATAAGTAAATAAACATATAGATAATTACCCTTACTCTTATAAAGGAAATTCACCAGAAGAACAGATACCAACTTTTCAAAATTAGAATAAAAATTTAAGATTTTTTTGAAATAAAATTTTAACTAGATATAAGACTTTTACTAATTTATAATACTTATGTGTTTATTTTTATTTTTGTAATCTTTTTAGGGACTAAATAGATTTGAATTAAATATTTTAATATATTCAATCGATGGTTAAGGGACTAAATAAACTTTGATTTATATATTTTAGAAATTTAGTAGACTCAATCAATAATTCAGGGATTAAGTAGATAATTTGATAATAGTTTAGGGTTATAAAGTGTAATAAACTCGTAGAATATAGATAAGCAAATAGATAAATAAACAAATATCATATAAAATTTAAAATTATTGTCAAAAGAATTTTAAATATATATATATATATATATGTATAAAACCTCTCCATCAAATTATATTAGATAGGATGCAGATTCCCTTCAATCCACTTTATGGACTGAACAATACTATTAGACTCGTAGGGTCCACCACGAGTTTCATTTCGATGATCTGAATCGTTGAATGTGTAAAACTCATCGAATACTTTATCCTTGCAAAAAATCACGATGATTAGATATCGATAGACACTTGATCAGAATATAATTTTGTCAATAATTTATTTTTAAAATCATATCTATTATTGACAAAAATATGATTTGATCAAGGGGTTGTCAATATTCAACTAACATAATTTTTGTACGGATGAAATACTCGACGAACTTTACATACTGAGCAGTTCAGATAATCAAAATAAGACTCGTGGTAGGCCCTATGAACCCAACAGTATCATCTAATCTACAAAATAAAATTCTTAATTGTTCCTCTATATAATAATAAAATTATTTAAATTATTAATTGAAATAAGTTTTTGATATTAGAAATTTCAGGAGGTGGGCTGTAATTTCAAGAACTATATGGGATAATTTATTTTTTAAGAAAATAATTTTTAGAGTTTTTAATTATTTGTTTTTAGTATTTTTTTTTAATATTTTAGTAATTTTTAAAGATTTTTTAAATTCACTTAATCTAAATGTACTTAAGAAGTACAAAATTTATAATTTTTTTTAAAATTCCCTAATATAATAATAATAATAATAATAATAATAATAATAATAATAATAATAATAATAATAATAATAATAATTCAGTACCTTTTTTTGTTGTTGTATTTATTGAATTGCTAAAACATTTGTTCAGAGATAATTTACTTTTTAAGTGTATTCACATTAAGTGGATCTAAAAAAAACAAAAGAAATGATTAAAATATAAATAAATCAATAAAAATAAACAAACAGATTGAAACTCAAAAAATTATTTTTGAAAATTCAAAAAGTCGTATTTGTGATTTTTTTTTTGGGTATAAATTACGTTGGTAATTCCAACATTTTGCCTCTTATGTCTTTTTGATTCATACACTTTCAATTAGTTCAATTTTAATCCTTAATTTCATATTTTGTGTCAATTTAGTCCCATTAATAGCATCGTTAGAATTTTTATTAACATAGTTGATTAAGTTTATAATTTTATCTCTAAAAGCTTGACACAAGTCGTTTGTATGTGTATTTTATAAAAAAAAAAAGTACTAACAATTGTAATTAATTAGATTAAATTGAGACAAAATCATGAATTCATGATAAAAATTTGACAATTTAAATTACAAGAATTAAAATGATATAAGAATCAAAATATAAAACTGTCGATATAATTTACCTTTTTTTTTTATAAGTGTTTTTAGTTATATAACAAAATATGAAAGGCTGACGTGATATTTTGACTACTGGCCTAAATTTTTTTGTTTGCCATGTTTTAGTTGTATGAAAAAAATTAATGTGCGGGTATGTTAATTTTTTTATATGGGTAGAAGAAAACTATTTTAGATACATGCCAAATATGTTAGTTTTTTACTCTTTAATTTTTTTAATAATTATTTTAATTAAAAAAATCATCTTCCCGAACATGATCATAGAGATATGCTCGAATTAACTAATTATTTTTTTGTTAATAATTTAATTTTTTATATGATAATCATTATTATTTAAAAAATAATGATGTATCTCCTTAAATTATATTAGGGGAAATTATCATTGAGGAAATTTTAAAAAATTTATTTATAGTAATAAAAAAATTATAATTATAATTATTAATATTTATAATTTTTATAATTTTTTTTAAAACATTGTTTCTAACTATTATTGACGTGTAATAACCCCGTTATATTAAAATGTAAAAGTACAAATATATATATATGTACGTAAAGGAGAAATTCTAATATATATCGTTTTAGAAATAGGGTCCTATATGCACTATTAATTATATTATTTTTTTTAATTATAATTAATTTTTTTAATTATAATATTATTTTAATTATGACTCATAAATTCTTTAATTATATCTTATGTTATATTTAATTATGATATTTTTTTCTCTTTTAATTATAACTTAAAAAATTAAAATTACATCATTTTTTTAATTATAAAATCAACATATAAGATGTGGACCCCCCCCCATTAAAGAAAGTGAATAAATATAATTGTGCATGTGTTCCTGACCGTTCCATTAGTTTATTGTATGCTCCGGTTGACTGTTGCGTCATCTTTTAGAAATATTATTGTCGTAAATTCCGAAGATACCCCCTTGCCATTACTCCTATAAATACCCACCCAACTAATCAGAAATCACAAAACCACCACCACCAAATTTATCATATCAAACTTTAGCTGCTACTTTTTAGCGTTGCCACAGTTGAGCCGATTCAATATGGGTGTGCTGGGAAGCATAGCCATCCTTGTTTCGAGCTTTGTGTGTCTTTACTTGTTCTTGGTTCTGATCAAGCTCTTTCACAAACTATGGTTGAATAACGTGTGTTGGCTTCACAAGGAATCAGAGGCCCTGCTTACAAATTCATCCATGGAAACACCAAAGAAATGCTCATGATGAGAACCGAATCCATGAGCAGGCCCATGGATTTATCCCATCAAATATTTGCCAGACTCCAGCCTCATCTACACTCTTGGCTCAAGATTTACGGTAATGATCATTTTATTTTTATTTCTTTTCAGTCTTAGTTTCATTCATGTAGTTTTAAATCATGGTATTTGGACATCTAATATCTAATAGTATCACAAATGACATGTATCACAACTGATCGTGATTTTTATTTTTTTATTTAAAAAAAAAATTTCTAAAACAACTCCTCTAACACTCAAGGGCCCTCTAAGGGTTACTATGCCTCTCGTTTCGATAAATGAATGGTCAATTTAAAAAATATATTTGTCATTCATTTTTTTGGAGGCAAATGAGATCAAATAAAAATATTATGATTCTTGGATGAAACTAAATTTTTTCAATAATTATATACATCGAGAACTTTATAAAATGAACGGTTCAGATTATGAAAATGTGACCCATGGTGAACCCTATAGCTCCTCAATTTCTCTCATGTTCGGATATTACTATGAGAGAAACCGAACCCAATACTAAATGTAATTTGCAAGATGAAATATTTGTAAATTGTTAATAAATCATTTTAAAAATATTAATTTAGTGGGTGTTTGAGGTTTTTATTTATTTATTTTTTGGACTTTTTTGTTATTTTATTTTATTTTGTCTTTAATGAATCTTTTTTTAAAAATCAAAAAGTTTAATTCTACTTGATTAGACGGACCGAAAAAATAAAAAGTTTTGAATTAAAAAGAAAAAAAAAAAGAAAGGACAAAAAAAGAGAAAAAGTTTTTTTAACTTTTTATGTATTTAAAAAAATTATTTTTAAAATTCTTCTATGCAAGGCAGACAGAGAAACAAAACATAATTCTGAGAAAATATTGTTAATGACTAAAATATTAAAAAACTAATACAACTTTTATATATTTATTTATTATTATAGATGGAATGACTTTTTTTTGTTCAAAAGCATAATTGTTGAGCCAGTTTGCATTTTGACAATCCCACATTAGCCAAGTTAAGACCAGTTGGATAAAATGCTTCATGTGTTGTGTCATTGTGCCTGGTGTAATTTATTTTAAGTTAAAATTGATAATAAGAAAGTAAAAATTAAAAACATCGCTTTTCTAATTTTTAAATAATTAATTTTTTTTAACTTATTTAAATTATTATTCCTAATAAATTATAAGTAGAAATTGTAACAAATAGTTTAGCATAAACTTCTAAATTAAAATAAGTTATAAGTAGCTTAATCTGCACCCATTGTCTAACATAAGTGAAGCAAAAGGCAAGAAATGAGTTTCTTTCTTTCTTTCAATATGCTTCATGATCTTGAGTGAAATTTGTCCCCGTTGGTAGTCAATTAGCCGGAGTCAAATTTTAAAATAATTAATCTTTTGAAATAGATGGGTTCGGTTAAAAATTGAAGTCAATATTCAGTTCATAGCGATGCACAATGCAAATCAGACAATTTGCTTATGAAATTACCAAATTAGTGGGTTCAAAAACCGATTCAAACCCAACCGATTTGCTATGTGGTAGCTGGGTTTTACTTCCATGGTTTCATTTCACTATGATTTAAAGTTAGAGTTACATTTATTTACTTATTTTTGGGTGTGAAACAGGGAAGAATTTTCTTACATGGAATGGTCCAAAAGCTCAGTTAGTTATTACAGAATCAGAATTCGCCAAAGAAATACTTAAAAACAAAGAAAAAGCTTATCCGCAAATGGAAACTGAAGGCTACTTAAAGAAGTTGTTAGGTGATAGCCTTGTGACATCGGAAGGTGAAAAATGGTCAAAATTACGAAAACTAGCCAACCATGCTCTCCATGCAGAGAGCTTGAAGGTATGCTTCTAGTAATGTTGTTGCTATTATTATTATTATTATTATTATTATTATTATTATTATTATACATATGAGCAAATATTATAAAAATATAAAATTGATAAATTAATCGTAAATTAGTGGAGTGCAAGTTGATGTATAGTGTGAATCATGTCCACTTGCAAAGAGGGCATTGGTGTCACATGTACTTCAGTAAGTTATAGTTAATTTTCTCATTTTTAATTTTTATGATAGTTCTCCGATAAAGATTTCATAATGCATCATTGTTACCAAATAATTTTTAATTTTGGAGAAATCACATCTATAGAAATAAGAATTTTTGTGAATATTAATACACAAAAAATGATGTATATGTACTGTGTAGAATATGGTTCCAGCGATGGTCTCCAGTGTAGAGATGATGTTAGAAAGGTGGAAGCAACATGAAGGTGAAGAAATTGAGGTATTTGAAGAGTTTAGAATGTTAACATCAGAAGTTATTTCAAGGACAGCTTTTGGGAGTAGTTACTTGGAAGGGAAAGACATATTTGAGATGTTGACGAAATTGGGAATTATAACTTCCAGAAATGTTTTCAAAATCAAGCTTCCTATCTTCAGGTAAATTTATTTTGTTAAATTTCAATCTTATTAATAGTAATCCGAAGGTGATCATATTTTGATACAATTTAATGTGGCATTGTACGCGGACTAACCACTTCATTTGACGGGGAGGCAAGATATTAGTGTCACTACTTCCTAAATAAAGGTGGGATCAATCATATGATGTGGCCGATAAAATGCAAGGCGCCACATTAAATGATACCTAAATTTATTAATCATAATATTACTTATAAATTAATCATTAGGGAATATTTCCCTATAAAGTTTTCTTTTATTTCTTTTTTGTCTAATTGATATAACATAATTTCATCAAGAAAAAAAAAAAAAAAATTGAGTAGAGAATTCCAAAATCATAAACTTGTTGGGTTTCTATTATTTGACTAACTTTTCTTTCAATTAAGCGGGGATGACAATTAAATGTAGATGATTTAGTCATTATCCATTTTTGTTTTTGTTTTATTTTGTTTTGTTTTGTTTTTTTTTTTTTGACCTTTTCATTAAATTGACCATTTCATGGAAGTAGAGCTTTTAGGCCAATGCGTGATGGTTAGAAAATACAACATCCACCTCCTAGAAAAGAAAACTTCTATTTGTAATGGTAGTTCAATATTAAAATAACAAATGGTATTGATGCTGTAAAATATAATTAGTTGATCTATTCAATTGTACTAAACTATTTCCCTTACAAGAAGCGTGGGTTGTCTTTCTCATCCTAATTTTGATTGATCATTTATATATTTGCGCAGTCAAATTTGGAAAAGTACCGATGATATAGAATCAGAAAAACTTGAACACGGGATACGAGATTCAATTTTAGAGATCATAAAGAAAAGAGAACGCAATGACAGAAGTAGACAACTATGGGACTGATCTTCTTGGACTACTTGTGAAGGCAAGTAACGATGCAGATGAGAATAAGAGGATTACCGTGGAAAATGTGGTCGATGAGTGCAAGGCCTTTTACATTGCTGGACATGAAACTACAACCACCTTGCTTGCATGGTCTGTGCTTCTTCTAGCAATCCATACAGATTGGCAAGAGGAAGCAAGAAAGGAGGTCCTTGAATTGTTTGGCCAACAAGATCCAAATGCAGAAGGCATTCCAAGAATGAAAAAGGTACATTAACACTAGTGATCACAAAATCAAATTATATATCCTTTTGTACAAATACACTGAAGAACACATATCATTCAATATTAACTGGACTTTTCTATTCCTTTTTGTATAGATGAACATGATCATTAATGAGTCTCTGAGACTATATCCTCCTATCATCAACATTACAAGAAAAGTTCAACGAAAAGTCAAACTATGACAATTCATTCTTCCGGCCAATATAAATGTGACTATTTTGACATTGGCACTTCATCTTGATCCTCAAATATGGGGAGATGATGTGTATCTTTTCAAACCGGAACGATTTTCAGAAGGAGTTGCTAAAGCTACCAACAACAACCCAGCAGTGTATCTTCCATTTGGTTTTGGACAACGAAGTTGTGTTGGCACAAGCTTTGCAATCAATGAAACAAAAATCGCTTTGTCAATGATTCTGCAACGCTATGCCTTCACTTTATCCCCAACCTATAGTCACTCACCAGTTCAAGTTTTAACAGTTCATCCGCAACGTGGGATTCAAGTCAAGCTTCATGCTCTTTAGTATAATATAGGCAAGTTTTGCTAATAAGATGTTTTATGAGTGAACATAGTAATAAGTCTTTGCTGCTATCAATTTAGTTGTATACTGTAATGGCTTTTGAAGATTGTCGAACTATGGAGGAATGACAAATAAATTTGTAAAGAAAATAATATCATCACATTAGTTTGTTTCAAGCTAATCATGTGAGGGAGAACAACAAATATAGAGCATCAAAACCTATCATGTAGAGAAGTTGTATCGAGAATATAATGCAAGAAAACAATGCTTAATTCCCAATAATTTTTGCACTTGCTTGTTATTATATAAGATTAGAGGCAATTAAGTTACATTGTATCTTAATTCATATGTATAATTCTTAAAACAATCTCTAGCCATGTTAAAATTTTTAACTTTTCCTTAATTTGAGACGAAATATATATATATATATTTTAACTGCAATTGAATTGCTAAGAATCAATATGGAAGCCTTGATTCCACTAAAAGCGTGTATGAATTGAGAAGCATCCGCAAAAAGATTAGAGCGTTGATGTGTATTACAATGCGAAAAGCTTAGAATTGAGTATCTACCACATTTCTAAGGATTTGTTACTCAATGATTGATACTATATATTCAAAAGAAAATGACTTTTTCTTTGTCTACCTTACTCTTCATTTTTACTTATATCAATATTCAATCAAAATGCAATTATAAACTCCAAGAACAAAATGTCTGTTATACTTAATTCTTTAGTTTGTATTTGTATTAATTATGCCTTTTATTCGTTTAGGTTTTTCTTTGCCAAATTTCCCTAGGACAAGTCAACTCAATAAAACCCTATTATTACTTGTTGTGCAGGTTTGGTTTGGCTTTCCAAAAGAAACAATTTAAATTAACCCAATTAAAACACACTCAAACATGTCCATTTGTCATCATAGTCATCAAAGATTTTATGGACATATAATGAACGTTAAAAGAAAAGCTAAAAGTTAAGTTGGATAAGTTCATCTCTCCATCTAATATAGATGTTCATAAATCATGACCTTTTGCCCCACACCTAACCATCAGACATAGGCAGAATATGATTTGTCATTCAAATCATAATTGTTTGAAGAAGGGATAGCAAAATTCATTTGATTGGAACCTCAATGTTTTGTAAGCTCAATCTTTGCAATCTAAAGCTTGCATTCTTGATAGTGATTTTGCTCTACTAAAGAAGTTCACCCTTCTAAAGAAGTATGTGTTGGAAAAATATATTTCGCATTGAAAGGCAATTTTTTAGCCAAAAAAAAAAGACTATCAAAATTAAATAAGTCTTAGCGGTGTGGAAATATATAGCAACTAGGCACGCTCGGGCTTTCTCAACTATTGGGGAAGACAACTTTAAGGCCTCCACAAATTGGAACAATTTCTTTTCTCTGGACATCAAAGGTGACCCACACTACACCAGCTTGTAAAGACTCCTTCCAAGATCCATCAATCACACAAGGTCCACTACTAGAAAAAGGGGCATATGACACGGAACTTTTTGCGACGGTTAGTATTCCATCGCCAATAGTCACTTATTGCCATGGTAATTTCTATCTCAAAAAGAAGAAGCATATGTTCAATGGTTTTTGTGACAATAAACCTATCACTATCGCAAAAGGCTGATTTTTTGCGACAGTTCTTCCCTCCTGACGTAAATATATATTTTTAAATTATTTATTTATTTATTTGTTTTTTTGCGGTGGGCATCATTGTGCCGTCGCTAATAGCCACAAAACACTCAAAAGTCCCAAATTTCTCAAACGCTTGGCGCCCTAATATTTTGGGTTTTTCCCTCTCTCGCTTTCCATTTCCCATCTTCGAGTTCTCTCTCTCCCTCTCTCTCTCTCTCTCTCCATCTTTCATCTACGAGTTCACTCCCACTAGCATCAGTTTGTTGATCCACCTTCACCAAGCCGACATCGCTCCATCTTTCATCTACGAGTTCACTCCCATCAGCATCAGTTTATTGATCCACCCTCACCAAGCCGATATCGCCACCACTCTCTCTTAATCTCGGTCAGTACATGGATATCACCTCTCGCAGCCCCAACAGAACCAACATGGGAGGAGTTCTAGGTAACCCTTCTCTCCTCTCATTTATTAAAATAGTTAAAAATTAAAATAATAACTTCTCAAACATCCACTTTGGTCGTGCTCAAAATGATTTTGCACCATGGTAACAAGTAGAGTTCTATGGCCGTGCTGGAGTGTAACATCTCATATTTTATTAAATTTGTTTTTTTAATAAAAAAAATTAGAGATTTTAAAATTTTTATCCAATATCTCATATAAATATGGGACCTACATGAGACCTACATTGTGTGAGTCCCACACTCATATAAAATATTTGATAAAAAATTTAATAAAATTTTTGGATTATAAACCATATATGTTTACAATTATTACTTTCAAAGGTAGTTGAGAGGTTAGTGGGAGCATCTTAAATCCATTGGTAATATGAGTCAGTAATAGTTAGTAAACTTACACTTCTGCATTTTGTTCCAATGGATATGTTAAGTGTATCGTTAGTTAGTGAATTTGTTAATGAAAATGTTACAGATTGTAAATAATTTATTAAAATTTTTAATAATTTTTTTATGAAAAATGAGTGAGATCCCTTTTTTTGGAAGACTCTTGCAATTTCTAAAGTGATTCACACAACTCATAATGTGTGGGGCCTATTTATGTATGTGTGCATCATGAGCGATGTGAATCACTTTGAGAGTTGTGAAGTCCTTCCAAAAAGGAGTCTCTATCATTATTGATCTTTTATATAGATGTGGGATTTATATCATCTATATATGTATGGGTCCCACAATTATATAAGAGATTTGATAAATAAAATTTTGAAAATGTTTGAAAACTCTACAATATGAGTTCAAAATGAATTCTAAAAAGTAAGTTCCACCTATTAATGTGATATTTTGACTTTAATTTTTTCTTTTTTTTGAATTTTCATATTATTAAAAGTCTAAAAGTAAGAAAAATGAATTTAATAAATTATTTGAGTCATAACACTTTGCTAATAGGCTCGTTTACAGTTAGCAACCCAACGAACTCAGTGAAGGCGGATCGGGGAGAGAGAGAGTGGAATCTGGGTCTCACCTTGAGCTTGGTGTTTGAGCTCGGTCTTTGAGGGCTTTCGGATCCATTTTGAGGCTCGATTTTGATAATCTGAACCGTTCATATTTTAATATTTACTCAGTATAACATACCTGTAAAAAATCAAGTTGATCGGATATCAGAAAGTATGTGTTCAGAAAATTGGGATTACAAATTATTTTTTAATAAACAGGTTTTCGAACACATACTTTCTGATATCCGATCAACTTGATTTTTTACAGGTTTGTTATTACACTACTGAAATACCCTTGACGACCCTTATTCATTAGTTTTCAGGCTTTCATGGCAGATATAAGGTATGGTGGTGGAACTACCTCTTTTCCCTCGAAATAAAATTCATTTTGTTGGGGAGGTCGGAATATCACTCGTTTTTAGAATACAATGAATAGTTGCATAATATTTAGCTAGCCAATCCATACCCAAAACAACATCAAAATGTCTCATGCCTAAGGGTATTAAATCAGCATACAAAACAACATTCCTGAGAAATAATTCACACACAGCATATACAGTTGAGCATAACATGGATCCCCTATGTTATCCTAGGTAGGCAACCCAAGAGGGAGGGTGAATTGGGTCATTAAAAATTTTACAATATTAAAAAATAATAAACACAATATTTAGAATTTTAACAAATAAAAAAATAGAACAATAATTATCAATATAAAAGTAAGAGAGACAGGAAGAGAAAATAAAACACTGAGATTTATAATGGTTCGGCACGCCGGGCCTACGTCTACTCCCCAAGGAACCTTCTTGAGAATTTCTTTACTATCAAAATGAATCAATACATTACCAAGGCTTCACCAAGCCAGTGGATTTTGACAGATCTTATTTTTATCTATTGAGCCTCACTCAACAATAAATTCTTTATTCTTACAAAATTCCTTCACAAAATAATAAATAAGGACAAAAGGTACTTCAACCCTCTTTTACAATAATTCTCTCACAAAGAATATATATATAAAAGTATAAGAGCAAAGACTATACTTAGATCTGAAAGTGAAAGGGCAGAATGCACTCAAAATTTTAGAGCACACAGATTTTTTCTCTTCAAGTTCTTAATTTTTCCCTACACAACTTCTATTTATACACAAAAATATATCCGTCGGAAGAGGACATGCTCCTCGACAGAATAGCCTGTGGAAAAGCAGCTTAGCACACCTTTTCTTTGTCAAATTTTATATTTTCTTTGTCTACTTTTTCTTTGTCAAACATTATATTTTCTTTGTCAACTTTTTCTTTGTCAAACTTTACATTTGTTTTTTGTCCTTTTAACTTTGTCAAACTTTTCCTAAATCACCAAAGTTTTGAATATATAATTCAATCAACACTTTTGAATATAATATCATGTATATATATAAGACGCAATCCCCAGCTTTGCTAACGTAAAACAATTGCTCAAGATACTTATTATGTAGGTATGTCTTACATATAAAAAGATGCAAAATAGTTTTGAATTCGGTGCAATATGTATCAAAAAGATATAATACAATTTTACTCAAAAGAGACAATCACATCGAATTTGTCAAAAGATGAATAGTGATCAACCGAATTATTCAAAACATGAATAGTAAAGTTTTCAAAATATTTTTATTTAAATAATATTTATGACAAATATATCATACAATATATATTTTAAACAGATAATATTTTGTGTCAAATAATATAAAACATGTATATTATTTACAAATTTTTAATTAATATTTTAGACATTATCAAAATTAAACAACATGATTAACAATCTCCCCCTTTTTTATGATGTCAATATTTGTATGGATTTGACACATAATAAAAATCAACAAGTTATTTGATAATTTTGCAACATAAGATATTTGATAATTTAAAGCACATGCATGCACAGCAATTCAAAATCATATATTTTTTTTTCCCTTTGACATCATCAAAATAAAATATGGAGATAGAAAACAAACACATTTGATAAAATAATCTGAGATACCAAAAATATAATAATGGTCCTTAGGTCTTCTCGAGATCATTGTGGGGATTTTGGAGCATCTCTGGCGCACAAAATGTTGACAAACAAAAGATTTGAACAAATATGCATCGAGTATTGGATCGGTGAAGTGTATAAAAAGTGACAAGGATGATAGGCAGAGATACGAAATTGTCAAGTGTTGGTAGAGAAAATTTTGTTTTACCTTCTTGTGTAAGTATATCATTCCTTACCTTAGCCATCAATGGTTTGGATATGCATGAGGTGCTTGTAATGTAGGCAAATGAGAGGTTACCAATGGTGCAGTCACACGTTATTCCTGTAAATGAGAGTCCTAGTGTTGTTGGTAATCGGAATGATATCGATGCTATTAATAACACTATGACTCTTAGTACACAGGCAATTACTGTAGTTTCCAACATGGCTCGACAATTACAAACAATAATACAAGAAAATCAGCAATGGAGAGATGAAGTGTGCTTGTTAAAATAGCAACTAGCTAATATTCGTAAGAGCTAGAAAGAAAAAATGCGCAGTTGGAGAATGCGGTGCAATATTATGCAACAGTTATAATGCCAAGACTCATAGAAGTTGAAAATTGAGAGAGGCATGTAAAGGAGGCTCATAAAAAGTTGTTGAGAGAAGTGAAACAAAAAAAATCTGTGCAGCCTTCTAAAAACTTATATATAATCGAGTAATATTTTCATCTTCTGAAATAAAATTGCAAGCATTTCTCTTTGAAAAGATTTTCTGTCTTTGCAAAAAATAAAAAAAAATAAAAATTGTTGATGCAGATAGAGTAAAAATTATATATACTCCCCATAAAATTATGTATAGAATATACAAACACCCTCTTAAGATTACTCGTATTTTTATGTTTTATTTTTATTTTGTTGATGTAATTACATAATACGAATCTCCCCCTAAATTAATGCACAAAGAAAAATTACACAAATTGTAAAAAACAGATTACCAATTTATAATACCAAAGGCCATTAAGATCCAGCCAAAAACAACTACACCAAGTGCACTATCATAAAAAGAGAAAATATAGATAAAAATAATTTCTTCAGACGGGTAGAAGCAATGATTATTAAATCCAAGAGAGTTTGGAGCACATACAACCATATAAAAAATATAACAAAGTGCAAAAATAATTTTAACATATTGATAGGGGAAAAGATGTTGGCGAATGTAAAATTCGTCGACGACAATGAAGATCGGTGACAATGGTGAAAGGCAATGATGATGATGTAGATCTACCTCGATGAAGAGGATCGGAAAGAACAGTGAAGATCGGTAGATCGGAGATAGATCTTGGTAGATCGGTGATGGATTTGTGTAGATTTGGGATGGATTTTGGTTAGATCAGTGAAGAATTTGGGTTGATGATGATGGTAATGAATGGAAATGATGGAGAAGATTAGGGATGAATTTATGTAGATCTAAGGTGGTTTTGTGTAGATTGAATGCGGATGTATGTAGATCGAAGATATTTGTGATGAAGTTTATGGATGATGTTGTAGATGATGGAGCTAGTGGTAGATGATGGTGAGGATGAAGATGATGTCTGAGGATGAGAGGAAGAAAGAGAGAGCAAGAGAAAGAGTGAAACAGAGTGAGAGCGAGAAAGAGAATATATAAAATATATATATTTTTTATTTTTTTATAATTATTATATATATTTTAAAATTTAGATTTTATTTATTTATTTATTTATATTTAAAAGAATAAACATCATATACAAGTATTTATCATACCAAGTTCAGTTCTAATATAACAAAATTGTTCTTCATTAAAAGGCTTGGTAAATATGTTAGCTAATTGACGATTTGTAGGCACAAATTTGAGTTCAATGTCACCTTTGAGTACATGATCTTTTAGAAAATGATGTCTTATTTCAATGTGTTTAGTGCATGAGTGCTGAATAGGATTTTTTGAAAAGTTAATGGCAGTTGTGTTGTGACATTTTATAGGAATATGATTATAGTGAAATCCAAAATCTTGAAGTTGTTGTTTCATTCAAAGCAATTGTGCACAACATCCAATGGCGGCAATGTGTTCTGTTTCAGCAGTTGACAGAGCCACTGAGTTTTGTTTTTTGCAAAACCAAGAAGTGAGTGAGTGTCCAAGAAAATGACAAGTACCACTTGTGCTTTTTCTATCAAGTCTACATCCCGCAAAGTTGGCATCCAAGTAACCAAAAAGTTCAAAGGTACCTCCCTTAGGATACTATAAACCCAAATTTGAAGTGCCAACAAGATATCTGAAAATTCGTTTGACTGCGGTGATGTGTGACTCTTTAGGTGCGGATTGAAAACGTGCATACATACAACACTAAACATTATATCAGGTCTACTAGTAGTAAGATAGAGTAAAGAACTAATCATACCTTGATATTCTTTTCATCTACCTATTTACCTTGCTCATCTTTGTCAATTTTTATAGAGGTATTACTCACAATGGATTGTACCGATATTAGGCCTCGGGCGTCCACCTACACAATACACATAACAAAGCACACATTGAAACACAAGTCTCAATCAAACGTTCTAACTTAATTCAATTCCCTTTTATGTGTTTCTAATTCATTTCCTTATTAATGTTGTCCAAACAATGTCCAAGAATGCTTAAGAGAGCATGAGAATGAAAACATGCATATGGGAGTGTGTTTCAAAATTGTTGAAAACAAGGCAGTTCACTCGAGCTCACCTTTGGTTGCTCAAGCGATGTAGCCTACCATAAAGTATTGGATGGTCAAAATCTAGGCTCCATGGTCGCTTGAGCCAACTATGAAAATAAACTAAGATAGCTCAAGCGAACCCTTTGTCGCACAAGTAGCCTGTAAGACTGCAAAACTTCTGGATGCATGCAAAGTACGCTCGAGCGACATGTTTATCGCTCGAGCAAAGTGAACAAATTCTGGAATTTCTAGAATAGAATTCAAGTTAAAAAACAAGAGTCTAAGTTATGTAACTTGCATGGCTAAACCCAAAAGCATAAAAACTTTTAGAAAACATAAAAATACAACTCATTCGAAATCATAAGTTCAAAACCTTTGTTAATTCTCAAAATGAAACCCAAAACATTGTAATTCAACCATGCATGGAAGGAATTCAACTCATAACTTTCAAAATGTCAAAATATAAACAATTGAGTATAATTATGGAGAATTCTCAAAATCAACAAGTATGAACTTCATGCATGCATGAATTGTTAGAAAATTAAGCTTAAAGATGATGAAATGTACATGCATGGACAAATTTAACTCATTTCGACCATATTTAAGTTGATTTTAACATTTTCTTTCCAATTACATGCAAATGATCTTATAGACTTCCAGAATTCTACGTCTACATGGATTACTGTATCTCTTACCTAGAGTCCTTATTTTGATGAAATCTAGCAATTTCTTGAATCTCCTCTTCAACTCTCCTCAAATTCTCTTCTCCCTCTCTCTCTTTCTAGAGTTGATTCCTCTCTCTCTCTCTCTCTCTAAAATCTCAGCCAAGTGTAGTTTATGAGCTTAATAACATGTTTATAACATATATATATATGGTGGATTAAGTTAGATTAAGTTGGATTACGTCTAATTAATTATAATCAATTCTAATTAATTTATTCTAATTGTTTTAGTCTGAATCAAATTTTAATCAAACTTGCCATCTGATTCTAAATATTCCAATTAACCTATTGAGCTAGTCAATTTTGGTTTCTAAATCCGTTTGAGCTTTCAATTTCGAATTCTAAGTCAATACTCTAACAGTTATTTCATAGACAAACAGATAAACACAAACTAAACACATAATTATGAAAATATGCTCAATGAAATAATCTATAAAAATAATATATACGTTGGGGTCATCATAATTTCGTAGTGGAAGATTTGCTTTGAAAACAAGGGATTCATCAAAAGCCGTTGAAAACTCTTCTTCTGTTCACGGAATAAGAGTGTTTCCACACATTTCCATGTTTGCAAATGATTGAGAAGAGAGATTTTAATACTGTTGACATAGAATCTCATGTTTTTCTTCCAAAATAACCAATAAAATGGAAGAACACAATTGTAGACGTCCCCGAACGCCCCAGGAGGGTTGAGGTCCCGTTCCGTTCATTTTGGGTTCTACTACAGTTCGTACTCAATTTTTGTTGCGGTTCTTAATCTTGAATCAAAGAGTCCAACTCTGGCAAATCGTTTTTGAGAAAACTGATTTTTAGAGAAAGAAGTGTCAAACATGGACTGCTTTGCCAGATACAGAGTCGCCACCTAAATATTTTTTAAATGGGGGAATTTAGGAAACCCTGACTCGGTGCCAAAGGCCACGTGTCCGTCATCACCAAAGTTGCCTCGGCTCGGGAGCTTGGGTACGATCGGGGAAGGTCAGCTATGAGCACCTTTCGCATCAGACAAGACCGCCTCTACTAACCATGATATCCGTTTTTGAAAACGTTATGTGTTCTTATTCCGATTAATTAGCTAGAATTACTATGTGATGCGTACAACACAAAAGTATAGACTAGATCGCCTAATTTGGAAATAAGCATTGCATATCCGTTTGCTTTTTGAAAATGTTTTGGATTTTGCTACCGCAAGTAGGCTAAAATACGGATTTCAATGAGTTATTCCAACTCAAACAATCCAACCTTCACCCACGGGCATTTAGGCAGTTTATAACACATAAGCATTTAGCCGCATGGCAAGCATACTGTCATGTTAACATTCACACGCATGCGATATGCTAAAGCATAAAAAGCTCACCTAGTACTCCGTGCCAAAACGGTAAACTAGTTAGCAAACATGCATGGTCCTAGTTCATGTTAAGTGGCTAATGCAACGCATACAAAATGCAACCTAGAGTAGGCTCGGCTAATCTAGAAATGGCATGTGAAATGCACTTTATTCGATGCACGTATTCAAGTTAGATTTGAAATACTAATGCAGTTAGTGTGATGTACCGAGCCCAGTGCATGTAATACTGATGAATGATGCACGCATGCATAGCATAAGGTATGCTAAATTAAACGTTCCCTAATCTACCATCGTAAGCAGGTAAATAAAAGGGAAGAAAGACGTGGGGTTGGAAGACATACACACACCCACGCACACTTATTACAAATTTACCCTCGCTCGGAGGGGCCAAATAATAATACAAATTAATTAACTACGCAAGCTAATTAAATATTACAAGTTGCCTAATTAATTAACAAATTAACTAAACTAAAGAAAATAGTAAACTGCCTCGGGGCGAGGGCTCAATGCATGCGCGTTCGGATTCCGCTCGGGATTGCACTGCCATGCCTAGTCTGCCTCTGTTTTCCCTGCTCTTCTCCTATGAAGACTGCCAAAGTCTCATAACTGCTCCCCTGGACACTCGGGAACACCACCGGCTGAGTGGGAATTCCACCGGCAGTAGCATGTGGTCATCGGCTGGAAATGGAGCTATCGGCCACTGGTGGACAGCCGGTTGGCACTATATACTGCCGGTCGGCCAAAAATGCCTGCAGAACCTGCAACTCACAGCAGCAAAGGGCAAGGCATAGCATGGTAATGCATTCCAAGCAATATATGCACCAATCACATTCCTTATCATGTTAATGACTCAAAGGAGGATGTGCCTCGATTCTCGGACCACCAATCACGCATTTCCATGCATGATGGCCCAAAGAACCAAGTGTGCAACTTCAATTTCAAATGAAATGCAATGCAAATGACCCAATAAAGGGGACTTGACCTCTATCACACTCACTTCAAGAGGCTAAGCATGCATGCTCATGCAAGGCAATCCTAAGCATGTGAAGCTAGGTATGCAACATGGCAATGCAAGTAAACATTGTATGTTAGGCATGCAACCAAGACAAACAATCATGCAAGGCATGGAACAAGCATGCAAACATATCAAGCATGCAAAGAGCAACATGTTGAGAACAATGCATAGCATGCAACATCATGTAAATGGGACCAAGTATGTGACAACATACAAAGTAAGCATGCTACAACACATGGAGGAATGGACTTAAACTAGATTAGGCAGCCTCAAACAAGCCTAAAACAGTGGCCAAATGCCATAGAAGTGAAGGCCAAAATGCACACAAACATGCAAGCATACATAATCCAACACTTAGGCATATCAAAGCAACTCTTAAGGACACTTAAAAGGGGCTAACATGGATATATGGCATGCATTATAAAGCTCTGAAATCATGCAAAACATGGTGCCAAATCAAGCAACAAGGCAAGCTAAACATGCAAACATGGTCCAAGACTTAAGGCTAACAAGCCAAAATGCAAAGGGGCTATATTAAGCATGCTAGGGTCGACTCAAATAAACATGGACAGACCTAAATCATGG
Organism: Camellia lanceoleosa; assembly: GCA_025200525.1. Taxonomy (NCBI): domain Eukaryota; kingdom Viridiplantae; phylum Streptophyta; class Magnoliopsida; order Ericales; family Theaceae; genus Camellia; species Camellia lanceoleosa. Next base: position 704,410 of record JANUSC010000016.1, on the reverse strand, counting down.
CAAAGTAAGCACAAAACCTTCATGAATCTAAGCCTAACACATGCTCAAGCAAGGGCTAACAACCTAAGGCATGTTAAGGCAATAACAAGGTATTGCATGGCATCTATGCAAAACATGCATGGAGTACTAAAACCAACTTACTACAATGTTAAATCATGATATTATAAGCATGAAAAACAATCCATACATGATCAATACACACTTGAACATAGGGCTCCTTCAAGAGGCCAAAAAGTGCCATTTTCAAGGACGACAAGGAGAGGGGGTGGATCTCTCCTTCTTAGGACTTCAAGGCATCATCTTCACCACTGAAATCCCTCAAGATTTCAGTGGTGAAGAGATCCAAACACCAAAATCCCGGAGCTCCCACAAAATAGCACAAAACAAGGGCCTTACAAGACCTAAGAGGGAACAAGCTTCCCCAAAGCACAAAACACTCTTAACAAACAATCAAGAGGGCCTAAAAACAGAACTTTTTTGTATTAATCACTAAGCACAAAATCAGTTCTAAGATATGCAAAAATGGAATGCAAAAATGGGGTAAAAGGGACTAGTTTCTTACCCTTGAAGACCTTCTTCACAAATGTTGATGTTGTTGCTTCCTTGAGCTCCAAACCAGCCAAGAACACCAAGAACAAGCTCTGGTCCTTCAAGGAATCAAGAAAAGGTGAAAGACTAGGTGTTTGTGTGCAATAGTATGAACAAATGCACCTAGTTACACACAAGAGGGAAATATATAGATAGGATAGATACACTAATGCAAACCCTAAAAAACCAGAGCTCTTTCCCTCTCCTCTCCAAAATGTCTAACCCTAAAGCAAGGGAGACAAGGCCTCCTCTTATAGAGGAGGCAATCTTGTAAGCTTAGCCACTAAGCAAACAAGAAGTGCATCCCTCCATACACGTGTATGGAGGGGAAGCCAAAGCCATACAGCTGTCTGAAAATATCTCCAAAAGTAGCTGCACAGTGGTCGGCCGGCAAAGAATGTCATTTTGACAAAATTTACTGCCGGTCGGCAACAAAGAGTGCCGGTCGGCCAAATATTTGGCCGATGGACACAAACACCAGCCGGTGGCCTCAAGCCATGGCCGGTGGTGTGTGGGGATGCCTCACAAGGCATTCCCTGCCCCTCCAAGGCAAAACACAAGTGTTTGGTGCAAAACCAGACACAAACAGTCGAGTCGAGAGATCCTGAGGCAAGGCGCGCGAGCCGAGACCTCTGGGAACTCAAGACAAACACAAACACGGATGATCACCGAGTGTTCAATCAGTGACGTCCAAGTCTTGAGGACGGTCAAAAATGGGGTGTCTACAACAATCCTTTCAACAAAAAATCCTAAGGATCATCCAAGTTATCCTATAAAACAACATCTATCACTCATTAGCATTGAGTATGGATTGAGACACATGGACTAATGTGCTTAGATGATGAGATATGTGAGAAGAAGATGTGTAACAAGGAAAGAACTATATTCTACATATCAAACTTGTGAATTGATGGCTAATTTCTACTCCCAATCACATCCACAAGGTTCCAAAATACACAATAACAATGGGTCTTAGCTATGGAAAGCAAGAAAAGAGAGAAAAACTATCAACTCAATGGATGGGTGGCTAATTTCTACTCCTAACCACATCCATGAGGACATATTACATGTTTACAATAGTTATGTAATGAGAATAAAGTTAGAAATGAAGAAAAAGAGAGAGAAAAGTGGTTAGGAACACAACAATCTCACCTCGTAAAAAGAGTGAGCTTCTTTGTTTTACAAACTCTCTCTTGGTCCCCTCAAGATCCTCTAAATATGTCTTTGGATGTCCAACAACCTCAGAAAGAAGGTTAGGATTGATCTTCAATGGTGTTTGGATGTCACAAGTTGAAGGAGATAGGTAGGAGATGAAGGAAAGAGAGAAGGGAGAGTCTTAAGCCTTGTCTAAGCCTTAGGTCAATTTTCCAACCCTTAGAAATGAGTTGTCGAGCTCTATTTATATAGTCTCAGGTGTAAATATTTGAGATATTTGTGGAAAGTGTATTGAACAAGCTAAAATTTCAGAAAATGCTCTATACCTGAACAATTCAGTTGGTCGTACCCTTCAGTGTCCGACCAAATGTATCTTGAGCCGGCCATCATATGTTATCCGGCCAGTCAGAAAATACATCGTTGGATACACAAGGTGAAGTTAGCACAAATTGAAAGGAGAAGTGTGTATTTCAGAGGATTTTATCTCTTCATTCATTCTCACTATGTCAATTACTCCATTTGTTTGAAAGCATATGATATTTTGTTTTGAGCAACAATGAGCCTCAAGACATATTGCTAATGTTTGGAACTGCACAACCAAACTCATTTTGAAAAAAAAAATCCATTTGGTCGAAAAACATTTTGGCTAAAATAGGTGTTTGGTAGTTTAAAGACTCAAACCTTAGACTTCTTGTTGAAAGATTCATAGGACTAACACATCTCATTTTCATCATTGGGTACCTAAGAAAGAGCACCAAAGTCTTAAGGCTGGTCAAAAATAAGGTGTCTACATATACCAATAGAGAAAACCTCGGTCATATTATTCTCTGAGAAGGATTTGCTACCGGAAGAATCAAACCATAACAAACCTTTGTATGTATCACTCAAGTACAAAGACAAGTGGGTATCAGTGGTTCTTGTTGACACATGGTTCATAGTGAATGTGTGCCCAATACAGGCAGCCTATGCCTTGGGCATAAGGCCCTCCGACTTCACAGTAACAAACTAGGCAATTAGGGCATATGATAATACCAAAAAAGAGGTGATGGAAACTACGAAAGTCGGAGTGATTGTGGGACCAGAAGAGCATGAAGTAGATTTCTATATCATGGACGTCCCAACCTCTGTTAACATATTGCTAGGAAGGCCCTGGCTGCACCAACTAATGGTTGTGTCATCTATAGTTTATGAGAAGGAAAAGTACACATGGGATGGTGGGATTGTGACTATCTTTGAGGATACCTTTGTTTGTTTGAGAATAATTTATTTATTTATTTGTTTCTTATTATTATTATTATTATTCTTTTCTTTTCTTTTCTTTTTTGTGCACATTGTTTTGCTTAAGAAAAGGTGTGGGTTCAATTTTGTTGATGTGGCCACATCAATATTAACTTGTATGTAAATTTGTAAGCATACGTAGGCTTACTTTTTTGTCATATACAAACCATGTCTTGTCATCATGGTACTTTCTACTATGAGTTAAAGTAAAGAACACTTACCAATCAATCATATTAAATAGACTTATTTATCTACATGTTCTAACTAATAAATTTGTCACTCTAAATTTATTTATAAAAATAAGAGAGACTGATAAATTTATCTTTATCAATAGGACTTAATGGATAATAAGTTCCAAAAGTAGGACCTATTGATAATTTGCCTTTAAAGTAATGATCATTGGTGCAGCCAGGGCCTAAACCCTAAACCCTAAACCCTAAACCCTAAACCCTAAACCCTAAACCCTAAACCCTAGGCATGTTAAAATTTTTTAACTTTTCCTTAATTTTAGACGAAATATATATATATTTTAATTGCAATTGAATTGCTAAGAATCAATATGAAAGCCTTGATGCCACTAAAAGCGTGTATGAATTGAGAAGCATCCGCAAAAATATTAGAGCGTTGATGTGTATCACAATGCGAAAAGCTTAGAATCGAGTATCTACCACATTTCCAAGGATTTGTTACTCAATGATTGATACTATATATTCAAAAGAAAATGACTTTTTCTTTGTCTACCTTACTCTTTATTTTTACTTATATCAATACTCAATCAAAATGCAATTATAAACTCCAAGAACAAAATGTCTGTTATACTTAATTCTTTAGTTTGTATTTGTATTAATTATGCTTTTTATTCGTTTAGTTTTTTCTTTGCCAAATTTCCCTAGGACAAGTCAACTCAATTAAGCCCTATTATTGCTTGTTGTGCAGGTTTGGTTTGGCTTTCCGAAAGCAACAACTTAAATTAACCCAATTAAAACCCACTCAAACATGTCCATTTGTCATCATAGTCATCAAAGATTTTATGGACATATAATGAACCTTAAAAGAAAAGCTAAAAGTTAAGTTGGATAAGTTCATCTCTCCATCTAATATAGATGTTCATAAATCATGACCTTTTGCCCCACACCTAACCATCAGACATAGGCAGAATATGATTCGTCATTCAAATCATAAATATTTGAAGAAGGGATAGCAAAATTCATTTGATTGGAAACTCAATGTTTTGTAAGCTCAATCTTTGCAATTTAAAGCTTGCATTCTTGACAGTGATTTTGCTCTACTAAAGAAATTCACCCTTCTAAAGAAGTATGTGTGGGAAAAATATATTTCCCATTGAAAGGCAATTTTTTAGCCAAAAAATAAAAAATAAAAATTTGACTATCAAAATTAAAGAAGTCTTAGCGGTGTGGAAATATAGAGCAACTAGGCACGCTCGGGCTTTCTCAACTATTGGGGAAGACAACTTTAAGGCCTCCACAAATTGGAACAGTTTCTTTTCTCTGGACATCAAAGGTGACCCACACTACACCAGCTTGTAAAGACTCCTACTTCCAAGATCCATCAATCACACAAGGTCCACTACTAGAAAAAGGAGCATATGACACGAAACTTTTTGCGATGGCATATGTTGCCGTCCCAAAAAGCTGCTTTTTGCAACGGTTAGTATTCCATCACCAATAGTCACTTATTGCGATGGTAATTTCTATCTCAAAAAGAAGAAGTATATGTTCAATGGTTTTTGCGACAGTAAACCTATCATTGTGGCAAAAGGCTGATTTTTTGCGGCGGTTGTTCCCTCCTGACGTAAATATATATTTTTAAATTATTTATTTATTTTTTTGCGTTGGGCATCATTGTGCCATCGCTAATAGCCACAAAACACCCAAAAGTCCCAAATTCTTCAAACACTTGGCGCCCTAATATTTTGGTTTTTCCCTCTCTCACTTTCTATTTTCCATCTTCGAGTTCTCTCTCTCTCTCTCCCTCTCTCTCTCTCTCTCTCTATCTATCTATCTATCTATCTTTCATCTACGAGTTCACTCCTACCAGCATTAGTTTGTTGATCCACCTCACCAAGCCAACATTGCTCCATCTTTCATCTACGAGTTCACTCCCGCCAGCATCAGTTTGTTGATCCACCTTCACCAAGCCGATATCGCCGCCGCTCTCTCTCAATCTCGGTCAATACATGGATATCACCTCTCGCAGCCCCAACAACACTAGCATGAGAGAAGTTCTAGGTAACCCTTCTCTCCTCTCATTGCTCGCACAGACCCTCACAATCTCTCTCTCTCTCTCTCTCTCTCTCTCTCTCTCTCTCTCTCTCTCTCTCTCTCTCGCTCGCTCGTTACCCTTACAAATTGTTTGTAGCAGCAATGGTGGTGACTTCCCACCGATTCTCCGTCCGGCATCCAGGTATATCTCTCATCTGCTATTTTCTACTCTCCTCGCCTGTCCTCTCCTCTTTTTCTTGTCTTTTTCCTTCATTGGAATCAAACCCTCTTCATTGGATTTAACTAAACAAAAAATATATAAATAAATTAACCATAAACTTCAATTTTAATCCAACGCGTTATGCAACATTTTCACAATTAGATCTTGTGTAGAATCTATGAAAAGTGATACTTCATTTTTGTCTATGCAAGGATGAGTGTGGGGATTGGAACCCTAGAAAGTGGTGCAGAGATTGGAGATTGAGAGAGAGAGAGAGAGAGAGAGGAGAGAGAGGATGTGAAGGGTTGATTGGTTGATTCAAAGTGTTGTGAATGTGTTTGATGAATGTGTGTGCTCTTCACCTGTTTGTTTATATTTGTTTTGATGAATTTGTGTGCTTCTTATTTATATATACAAGCAAAACTGCAATATTTTTAGTGCAAAAGGTGGAAAATGTTTTGAGGGGTGAGCAAATTTAAGTGGGTTTTCGAAGAATTGGAAGTTGAGAGTAAAAATTGGGGAGATGATAATGAGGTTTGAGAGACATGTGAAGGTGGGATATGGGTTGGAGGTTGGAGAAGAGAGAGAGTGGTTTGGGTGTGTGTATTGGGTTATATGGTCTGAGGGCTTTGAACATAGTAGTGTGTTTTAGCAGTTTGAGATTGTGAAGGTCTGGTTAGGAGTTGAATAAGAAAGTGTTGATTAATGAAGAAGAAGCCATTTGAGCAGCTGGCAGGTCAAATGGCAGCAGTTGAGTATAGGTGCATGTCTAATTGAGAAACTCATATCATCATCTATTTTTTACTTTTGCCTATTGTCTAAGCCAAGTCATCATCTGTCAAAGGAACTCATATCATCATCTATTTTTTACTTTTGGCTATTGTCTAAGCCGTTCATATTTTACTATGTTAAAATTTAAAAGTTTTGGTGACCTGTTAGGAAGTCCTTTGCTTTGATTTATTTTTATTTAATCCTTTCTCACCTTTTCACAAATTTGTGAAGGGACACCCCTCCCTTGGGCTAAGTAGGGAAAGTGGCACCCCTTCGAACCTTGAATCATCTGTCAATATATGCGTAGGTTCTAGCCTTTTATTTATTTATTTTTTCTCTTAATTAAAAAAAATGAAATAGCCATTTATCTTGACAACTACATGGAGGATTATGGGTTTTCCACCATTAAGCATTAATTTGTTGTTTAGCCCTTGGCTGCTAAGAAATACTGATTACCCATGATCGCATTTGACCAGCTCTTTATTAGAGCTTATCTAAAATGTGTTCTGGTCAATATTACTTTTTTGAGGAGTTTAGAGTAACATTAAAACCCTGAGTGCTGCTGATCTTGACAGCTATTGTGCTCATGCATGGCTTCTTTCTCCTCCTTGTCAACCTTACACTTGACAAGGTAAAATTATTCTCTCCTTTGCTTGTTAATTTCATTTTGATTCGCAAAGTCTTCTCAAACTGTTATTATTTAGGTCTTCAAAAGGGCTCAGCTGATGCTCAGGCATCTTCTTTTCTCAAAATTCTTGAACTTACACCAAAAACTTCTCAACCTCCTCTTATGATATTTGTAGAGAATGTTGTGGGGTTTGAGGTTTGTATAGAAAAATTTTATCTCAATAAATAAATTCAGTTCCCTTTACATGTATATTATTAACACTTCTTTCTTGTTTCTTGCTTTCTTGTTTTATCTTCTCTCTCTCTCTCTCTTTGATAAATAACCAAACTTTATTGATACAACATCATTCTTTTTCTCTCTATTTTTTCATGTGTATGTGTTGCAGACATTTGATATGCATAGAATAATGATTGACATATTGGCAAAAGTTGATTTTGTTACATAGGAGTTCATTCTGAGCACATTGCAATTTGGAGTGCCCTATTCTAGGCCATGTTACTTCTGTCTGGTATCTTCTCTCTCTCTCTCTCTCTCTTTCTCTCTGTATATATATATATATAAATGTCTATTTATATATAGGTAGGTGTGGGTTTGTTTGTTTGTGATCTTTTGAATGGTTTGTAGATGGAGCTTGTTAATTTATTTGGTGTTAAATTTTATATTCCCTAGTTAGATGATTGTCCTTTTAAGTGATTAGTGGCTATTCCCTTGTAAGATGTATAAAAGGCATAGAAGAGTTGCTTCTAAGCCCCAGTCCTTGATTTGGAACAATTAGTGTGTGTGTGTGTGGGGAGAGGGGGTGCATTCCAGAAATTCCATAGTTGTTTTTGAGTCAATTATTCTTTAAGTAAGTTTATTGTTGGTTGTCAATTTATACGTGTGAAATATGTTTAAAGAGTTTAGAGTATTTTGGTTTATTTTCAAACTTGCTGGACATGGGTTGTTTTTTTGTTGCCTATGGCTAGTAGTTGGGTAATGCTATTAGGTTTCTATTTATAGATTTTAGTTGGTCTAGAAAGGCTTTAAAATTGAAGTAAGTTTCTCATTTTAGAGTTACAGTTTTGGTTAAAAAAATAGTGGTAAAGCCTTCTATGATTAGGCAATATTTCAATTTTAACAAAGAACAAGGTAAAGATCATTTTCACTAGCTTTAAAGCTTTCCATGACTGTGTGATGCAATTCTAACAATAAGTTTGATTCCTAAGGGATTTAAGGAGTGATTCTTAATCCTAGAGGTTTCCTTTCCTTTCCCTACTACCCTTTAAAGCTTTCCATGACTGTGTGTCACCCATCTTGTAATTTTTAACTATAAGTGATTAGTGTTTTTTTTTTTTTTTTTGTACATCTACCCTTTTGAGTACGTGATGATATCTTTGCATATCGATATTGGAGTTTATAATCTTATTTATTTATTTGTTGAAATAAATATCAAATGTTTTACATTTTTTGTAAGCTTAAAATTAATTATATTGTAAATGATTTTATTTGTTTTTGTTTTCTTTTTTGTAGATGCAACCCTTTTGAGTACATGATGATATCTTTGGATATCGATATTGGAACTTACAATCTTATTTATTGAAATAAATATCAAATGTTTTATATTTTTTGTAAGCCTAAAATTAATTATGTTGTAAATGATTTTGTGTGTGTGTGTGTGTGTGTGTGTGTGTGTGTGTGTGTGCAGTTGCAACCCTTTTGGGTACGTGATGATATCTTCGCATATTGATATTGAAGCTTACTATTGATATAAAAAAAAGCTAAAATATATATGTTTTTTTTTATTTGTATTGTCGACACTTTTGTTTTGTTTTAGATACAAAAATTTGAGTTATTGAATATAAAAAATTATTGTTGACAATTGTTACAGGGTACATATATATTATTCTTGGTATGATTTTGTGGATGTGGATGTGGATGTGGATGTGGATGTTGATGTATTTTATTTTAGAAAATACTAATAATTTGTACAGGGAATGAATTAATGAAATATATATTGATTTTATGAAAATAATTTTGTTGCGAGAATAATAAATCGTCGCTAATGTAATCATCGTTTCTCTACATTTTGTTAGCGATGGATTAACCTGTCACATATGCATATTAGTTCAAACTTTTAGCGACGGTTTAAACTATCGCAAATACGATATTAATTTAATTCTATTTTTTTGTGACGTTTTAGACCATTGCTAATAATACTTTTCGTAGATTCAGAACCACAGGTAGAGTGTGAACTGTGAGGCCTTCTTTTCAAACCCTTTTCCAAAAGGTGGGGGCACGGAAAAAGGCGATCCCACACACATGCACGAGTCTGTTCTCGAAAAGAGACCCATTTAGACAAATTCAAGCTAAACAAATTCAATAGATGAGTTTTAATCTTTATAGAAATGCCGACAATAGTAACCAATAACATATCAATCAAGACACAAAAATTTATGTCCTTTCCACCAATTGGGCATGGGCCCATTTAACATGATGCTTAGTTAGTATTTTTATTAGAAAAAGGGTTGGGAGCTCTAAAATATGACCTCTAAGGAATGGGCCCTACTCATTGATGTGATGTTTTTGGTCTTGGCTTTTTTTTCTTTTTTGTGTGTGAATTTTCGCAACATTAGAGCTCAATTAGAATTTCAAAATTAGAGAGATGTATCATTGTTGTTCTTATTAAAATATTTGTTAATCTCATTCATATTACTGTAAAATTTAAAGATAAAATGAGTTTGTAAATGAGAAAATCAAGAAAGTTGTTTAGGGACTGTGACATTCATAATTTATTATATTTTGTTTAAAAAAATTAATTATGTTTATATTTTTTATAAAAATAAAAATAAAAATTTGTTTAGTGCACACATGTATTTTTAAAAGGTTACAGATTATCTCATATTCAAATCTAAACTTGAAAGAATTATTTAAGCTTGTGAGGTCTATATAGCCCTCCATATATATTATTTATGAAAAAATTAAGTTGATTCAGTGATAGTAATATTTTCATTTTAACAAATTCTCCTCCAAAAAAATAAATATAATTTTTGAAAAGATTTCATCGTAACATTTTTATTTTATTATATTTGTCTCTGAAACAATATATTATTTATTTTAAAAAACACAATTGTTGTTGATTTTTTCAAAGACAACCGCAATAAAATGAAAATATTATGATTATCGGTTTGACCAAGTTTTTTTCATTGATGATATACATGAAGGCCTTATAAAATAAATGGTTTTAATTTTTGTGTTAATGTGGTTTGGAAATACTCTTGGATCTTGAAGGAAGTTCCTGATCCTCTGATTGCCACCTGAAAAGGGATTAACACTCCGATCGGGGGTACCAGAATTAGCACTTTGACAGACAAGTCAGTATATGTCTCACGTTTGCTTATGTCTCAAGTTTCTTGGGGTTATCTCTCACATACCTTTCTTTGGCTGATGTTCCACTATTTATATCCGCTTTTGGGCCTCAAGGTCGGGCCCACTTTTAATCCACCGTATGATTGTTCACTCGGCTCCTTCTGTCGTAAACCAATTCCCACTCGGATCCTCGCTCAACTGGTTCTATGGCCGATTAGGATCCTCGACTTCTGGATAGTACAAGATGGGGCCGGATATAATGTATATCTTGATTTTCCAAATGTGTACTCAGCCTCTTTGCATCCTGTAGACACCCCATTTTTGACCGTTCTCAAGACTTGGACGTCACCGTTGGAACACTCGGTGATTACCCATGTTGTGTTCGTTTGGAGTTCCCGGAGTGCTTGGCTGCGCGCGCCTTGCCTCAGGACCTCCGAACTCGACCGTTTTGTGTTTGGTTTTGCACCAAACACTTGTGTTTTGCCTTGGAAGGGCAGGGAATGCTTTGTGAGGCATCCCCACATACCACCGGCTATGGCTAAAGGCCACCGGCTGGCTAGTGTTGCCATCGGCACTTTATTGTGCCGACCGGCACTCTTTTGTGCCGACCGGCACTAAGTTTTGTCAAAATGACACTCTTTGCCGGCCGGACACTGTGCAGTTGCTTTATGAGATATTTTTAGACAGCTGTATAGTTTTGGTTCCCCTCCATACACGTGTATGGAGGGATGACCCTCTTAGTTAGCTTAGCTTGTAAGCTTTGCAAGCTTTGCTTGCCTATAAGAGGACCACTCCTCTTCTTGGTGAGAAAGGGTTACAAAATTTTAGACATTTTAGACAGACTAAGCTCTGGTTTTTAGGGTTAGGATAGATACACATCCTATCTCTCTTCTTCCCTCTTGTTTTGTTCTAGGTGTATAAGTTCATACTATTGCACACAAACACCTACTCTTTCACCTTTTCTTGGTGTCCTCAAAGATCAGAGCTCATTTTTGGAGTTCTTGACTGATTTGGAGCTCAAAGAAGCCACAACATCAAGCTTGGTGAAGAGGTCTACAAGGGTGAGCCAACTAGTCCTCTTCTTCCCCATTCTTGCACTCCATTTCCACTTGCTTTTGAACTGTTTTTGGGCTTAGTGATTAGCACATAAAAGTTCTGATTTTTAGTCCTCTTAATTGTTTGTTAAGAGTATTTTGTGGTTTGGGTAGGTTTGACCACCCTTCGGCCTTGAAAGGGACCTTTTTGTGCTATTTTGTGAGAGATCCGGGACTTTGGTGCTTGGGCCTCTCCACCACTGAAATCTTGAGGGATTTCAGTGGTGGAGATGGTGCCTTGAAGTCTCCAAAAGGGGAGGGCCACCCCCTCTCCTTGGTGTCCTTGAAAAGGACAAGTTTTGGCCTCCAAAGGAGCACCATGTTTGGTCGTGTTTTGAGCATGTCTTGGCTGCATTTCATGCTTATTATGCCATGATTTAACATTGTTATGTATTGGTTTAGGCCCCTTATGCATGCTTAGCATAGTTTCCTTGTAATGCCTCTTTGATGCCTTAAAATGCCTAGGTTGTATGCCTTAGTTTCTAGCATGTTTTAGGCTTGCATTTGTGAAGATTTTGTGCTTATATTGCCTTGTTTTAGGTCTGTCCTAAATTGTTTTGGTCAATCCTAGCATGCTTAATATAGCCTCTTTGCATTTGGCTTGTTGGCCTTAAGAGCATGAGTGTGTAGCATGCCTTGCTTACATTATTTTCAATGGTTTGGAACCATTTTACATGCTATTTTAGTCCTTCATACATGTTTGTTCGATTGCTTAGCATGCCTCTTTAATGCTTTAAAAGCATATGTTGTATGCTCCATGTTTTGGTCATGTTGCATGCCTTTGATTCCAAGCCTCTTAGATGCCATCTAAGTGGTCCTTTGGGCCTAATTTGACATGCTAAAAATCTGTTTTGGGTTGATCAATGCATGCCATAATTGCCTCGCATAAGTATGGTTCAATGCCTCATTGACTTCCTTTGAACCTTAGGCCATTTGCATGCTTTGGTTTGGTCTACTTTGACTTGGTTTGGCACCATGTTTGACATGATTTTCAGAGCTTTACAATGTGTGCTCATTGTCCTTGTTTGGTATCTCCAAGTGTGCTTGGGGGTTGCCATGTTTATGCCTTGGGTTTGGACCATAACACTTGCATGTGTGTGTGTGTGTTTAGTCTCCATTCCTAGGCACTTTGGCCACTGATTTTAGGCCAATTAGGAGTAGCCTAATTCATGTTTTAGTCCACTCCATTGCTTGGCTTATATGCCTCTTTGCTTAGGTTGTATGCCTAACATGTTTAGCTTGCTTGCATTGTTCATGTTGCATGCTAGATAACATGCTTAGAGTTGCATTGCATAAGCATGCATGCTCGGCCTCTTGAGATGAAAATGATAGAGGTTTGGCACCCTTTCATGTTTATTTGGTTTGCATGCATTTGAAAGTGAAGTTGCATCCTTGGTTCCTTGGGCCATCATGCATGGAAATGTGTGATTGGTGGTCTGGGAATCGAGGCACATGCCCCTAGGAGTCACAAACATGATAGGGAGTGTGTTTGGTGTATAAATGGCTTGAATTGTATTGCCATGCATGTTGTTATCCTCTGCTGCTGTGAGTTGCAGGTTTTGCAGGCATTTAGTGTCGATCGGCACTGTTTAGTGCCGATCGGCAGTCAATTGGCAGCCGATGGGTGAATTCAGTGCCGATGGCCACATCCTTCAGTCGGTGGTGTTCTACTCCAGCCGGTGGTGATCTCCAGTGCTCTGAGAAGTAGTCCTGAGACTTTGGCAGTCTTCAGAGGAGGATAGCAGGGAAAACAGAGGCACACTTGCATGGCAGTGCGATTCCGAGCGAGTCCCGGGCATGCGCATGCATTGGGCCCTCTTCCCGAGGCATTTACTGTTTTAATTAGATTAATTGTTTGTCTAATTAATTAGTCAATTTGTAATAGTTAATTAGCTTGCGTAGTTAATCAAATTGTATATTCTTTCGATCCCTCCGAGTGAGGGCAAAGTTGTAATAAGTGTGTGTGAGTGGGTGTATGTCTTCCAATCCCTATTTCTTTCTCCCTTTTATTTACCCGCTTATGTTGGTAGATTAGGGCACGTTTATTTTAGCATACCTTATGTAATGCATTCGTGCATTCATGCATTTGTTTACATGCGCCGGGCTCGGTACATCATACAAACTGCATAAGCAATTCAATTCCAAAATTGAGTATATGCTATTTGATCTCACATGCCATCTCTAGGGTTAGCCGAGCCTACTCTAGATTGCATCTATGCCTGTGTTGCATTAGCCACTTAACATGAACTAGGTCATGCATGTTTGCTAACCGGGTTATTGTCATTGGCACGGAGTACGATGTAAGTTTTTACGCTTTAGCATATCGCATGCGTGTGAATGCTAACATGACAGTATGATTGCCATGCGGCTAAATGCTTACGTGATATTACTGTTTGAATGCCTGTGGGTGGAGGTTGGATTGCCTGAGTTGGAAAGACTCGTTGAGTCCGTATTTTAGCCTACTTACGAGTAGCAAAAACCAATACGTTTTTCGAGACAAAACGGATATGCAATGTTGTTTCCAAATTAGGTGATCTAGTCTATACTTGTTTGTTGCGTGCATAACATAGTAATTCTAGGTTAATAATTGGGATAAGAACGCATAAAGTTTTCAAAAATGGATATCATGGTTAGTAGAGGCCGGTCTTCGGACCGGGCGAGAGGGGGTGCTCATAGCTGACCTTCCCCGATCGTACCCAAGTTCCCGAGCCAAGTCACTTTGGTTATGACGGACACGTGGCCTTCGGTACCGAGTCAGGGTTTCCTAAATTTGCCATTTTAAAAATATTTAGGTGGCGACTCTGTATCTGGCAAAGCAGTCCATGTTTGGCACTTCTTTTCAAAAAATCTGTTTTTTCTCAAAACGATTTGCCAGAGTTGGACTCTTTAGTTCAGATTTGGAACCGCAATCCAAACAAAAACGGAGGAGTCCGAACTGTAGCGGAGGTCCCTCGCGGGCTTGTTACAGTTTCTGGCGACTCTGCTGGGGATTTTAGAGAGTTTGACTCAAATTCATGATATCCTGTTTTTGACTACGCTTATGTGTTTCTTTGCATTGCATTTGCATTGGTGCGCCTAGGAACACAGTGTTTGCCATCTTCCATTCCTGAACGGTTTGCCGGAGGCTTGTCTTGTCAAGGCATGTCCATAAGGTTGACCGGTTGTGGGCTCTGACAGCATGGGAACACAAACCCCGGTTTACCGGGGCACCCTCTTTTGACCATTCGACCTAGTGCATATTCGGAATCCGTAGTGACCATTCCAAACTAGGACAGGTTGCTTACCCGATGCTAAGTTGTTTGAAACCGCTGTGTGCACAGTGAAACCCTAGCTCCTGACAAAATAGGATAGGGAAACCCTCCCCCAACATAGGGGTGTTTTGGCTCTCATTTATCTGCTATGTGCTTTTAGAGTGAATCTATGTAGGAATGTACATATCAGTTTACCGGTGTGAGTATCCGGTCCGAGGGGCACCAGTATCAGTGTTGTTGAGGAACCAGTTACATCTACGGGTATCAGTTCAGTTCTAGGAACAGTGATTCTGGGGAATAGTTATCAGTAGTAGAGATCAGTTGATTGACTACGTCTGTGTTTGATCTGTTTTGGGCTGAAATGCTGTCCGTTTTTCCTTTCGGTTCAGAGAATTCAGAAAGTTGATATAGAATAGTCAGTGTTTCCCCTTTGCTGAGGCAGGACTAGGGATGATGCAGAGTTCAGAAGAAATAGTGGTTATGACAGCCGCGTTGGATCAAGGATTACCCTACAGAGTGAGACCGGCGTTGATATGCCGCATCCTCCTAGGTCACCCGCTACACACCCGATCTGGGCCCCCCAGTTCTATCAGGCTCGCGAGCCCACTACATTCGAGCTAATGGGGATGATAGGTGATCTCTAGAGGTCTGTGGCAGATCTTGCTTACGGAATGTCAGCCTTGCCACCGGTTGCACCGTATGCCGGAAATTTCGAGCCCCAAGAACCCCCGCTATTGGGGCGGATTGTGATCGAGCTTAATCAGCTGGAGATGGCCTCCACCCACAACAGTGATGTATCAGCACCAACCCAAACCCCTCATCAGGCTGAGGCCAGAGGCAAAGACAAAGTAAAGGCAGACGCCGGCCCCGTGGAACGGCATCGTAGGCGCCGAGGCTTTAAAAGCCGGGGGGATGAACAAACAACAGGTATCTGCGATGACAACCAAAATTGTGAAGGATGCTTTTCCCACTCTACCTGAGGGTAGTTCAAGCCAGTCGGAAAATCGGGATAGACCCCGTTATGTTGAAACAGTTTCACTCCCAACCCCGCACAGGAAGGATCGAAATCAAGCCTTTCGCCGATCCGTTCGCCAAAGATATCCAAGAAGAACGCCGAATTCGAAGTACCCGAGGGCCTTTCACGCTCTCTACATGCCACTGTCTAGGGCGCTTCTCATTTTGGCCAAGAAGGGGCATCTTACACCTCTGGAGCCACGACCTCTGCCAAAGAATCTCCCGACAGGCCACGATGCTACACAGTACTGCGCGTACCACCAGCAAACTGGCCACTCCACCGATAACTGCTTTCGCCTCCGCCATGAGGTGCAGGATTTGATTGACAACGAGGTTATCCTCCTACCCACCTCAGCTAAATCTGTCACCACTCAGTTGTTGGATTTTGAGGACACCGATACTGCGAGTATGTAGTTGGGATTCAACCGCCTGCGGGCAGCGCCTCGAGTTTTTGATGTGGCGTCTGGCACGCATTTTTGAGCATCTGCGAATGCTAATTTTGTAAATTCTGGCTTGGGTGTCGAGTCAGCCTTTTGTTTTGTTTTGAGACTGTCTCTGTCTTGAGTCAATCCTTTTTGCTTAAGGGTCTGTCTTGTTGTAACGAGTCAGTCCGTCTTTTGTATAGACTACTAGGTGACTTCGGGGTTGTTGCCTCAAGCACCGTTTTGTTTTGTAATTACTTCTTTTTGCTTTCTTTTTGGGTCTGCCTCTGCTGTGGAGCCAGTTTACATCCGGGGAACCTGAATGGAACAGCCGCGGCTATCGTGTTCCCGTACTATTTGTGTTGGGATAGTTGTGCCAGAGAATTCAGATGGGGTAACAGCGCATTCCACCTGCTCTTTTGTGCCTTAAAAATTATTGTTTTGACCTAAGTTTTTCAAAACCTTTTTGAGCACTGCGGTAAAAACGAAGGGGAAGGAATTCCTCAGGTTTTGCAAAACTTTGATCAAGTTGAAAGAAAGAGAGGAATGCTAAGCCTTTAATGATTGAAATCATGCTTGTCAGCGTGAGTACTGAGAAGGACCCTGGCTTGATCCAGACTGGTTCCACACTGTCTTCGGCGCGAGCGATTCGTCGCCTTCTTAAAAACTTTCGAAAACAAAATGTTTTGCGCAAGTCCTGCGAAGACCTGTGTGGAATCGCTCTTGAGGTTGCGCAGCTTAGGATCGCTCTCAACCTCGAGACTCGACCCCTCATTTTCAAACCTTGGACCAGCATCCAGAATGTTCAAAAGTTAGCTATCAACGCAAGGCCCGTGTGGTCAGACTTGAAGCAGCCCCCGATCAAGAGGCACCGTAATCGGAGCAAAAGACTAGATTTCACCGGAAGAAGCTCGCAAAGCAACCGTGATGAAACCTCCTGCAAAGCACTGCAACAGTCATTCTCCTGGAAAAGGGGAGGCTTCGATTCCAAAAACCATTTGGCATGGACTTGCTACTCTTTTACCCTTTGAGAGGCTCGCTGGGCCGAAAACCCGGAAGGGTGACCCAGGCAAAAGTAAGAGCAAAAGAAAAATACAAAAGAAAACAAAAAAATCAAAAATCAAAAAAAAAGAAAGAAAAAAGAAAAAAGAAGAAAAATGCAAAAGAAAGAAAAAAAAAGAAAGAGGAAAAAAAGAAAGAGAAAAAATTGATTGAAAAGAAAGAAAAGAAGCTCGCAAGGTCGAAAACCCGCATCGGGCGCCTTGGCAAAAGTAAGAGCCTAAAAATAGTGAAGGTTAAAATACCCGAGAGTACCTTAACCGGAACTACGTAAGGCTTGATTCCCATGTTTGGGATACGTAGGCAACTTCATTTTGAAGTCCAGCCCCCAACGCTTCCATAGCGTCTCAGTCCATGTAATGGTTTTTGATCACCTATGCCTTCTTCCGAATCCGATGTCTCGGTTGCAACGACTGGAGCTACGTGATCGACTTCCTCCTGAAACCCAGCCACCAATGCCTTCAAGGTGACTGTGTCCATATATTGTTTGTGGCCGTCTTCGTCCTCTCCGTGCCAGAGAGCCCGGTCGCGATCAATCATCAATGAGCATGCCGCGGCATTGTCAAAACAAGGGGCAAGTTTCCGTTGCCTTGCATTGCCATAAAGTTGCCCTGAGTTGCCGCCCAAACCAGGGGCAACTTTTCGTTGCCC
Source organism: Camellia lanceoleosa (assembly GCA_025200525.1). Classification (NCBI taxonomy): domain Eukaryota; kingdom Viridiplantae; phylum Streptophyta; class Magnoliopsida; order Ericales; family Theaceae; genus Camellia; species Camellia lanceoleosa. The sequence continues at coordinate 686,712 of JANUSC010000016.1, read as the reverse complement.
TCTCTCCCCCCTTTCAAGCAAGGGGCAATTTTCCCAAATTGCCTCCGATCCGAGGTTGCGTATCTCGAGGGTAGGTTCTGTGCTTGTCGAGCATCGACCGTTTGCAAAAATAGTTTTTGAAAATTTTTACTGAGGTTGACTATTTTCTCGAAAATTATTTCATTTTTCAAAATTGGACCATGTTTGGACCCAAAAGGAAAACTTTCAGTGCTTACATCTTGGTTTGCATGATTTTCAAATCAAAAATTGAACAAGCATGTTAATCTGACGTTCATTTTGATCAAAACTGTTTTAGAAAGAAAACAAAAAAAAAAATGGTCAGAGTAATGAACTAGGGGCATAGTTGAGCCAGGTGTTCTGTCTCTCCCCTTTATCATCAACGCACTCGCCAGAAGGGCACCCTACCTACCAGAAGAAATAGCCGCGAGCTAGCTGTATTCGGCATGAATCTGCAATTTCCTATTCATCCATCGATCACCCTGGGGAGGGATGAAAAATGAGAGAATAAAGAATAGAGAGGTGTAAGTCGAGAGAAAAGTGAGGAAGAAGGTTTTGTGAGAAAAGCCGAGCTTGAGGGCCGAGTGGCGTGAGAATCACACAAATCAGAAAGGGTGGGAAACCTGCCCGCGAAAAAACTGGCTCCTTGGGATCCGAGGTCTTTTATTTTCCGTAAACACGTCCGTGTGTCGTGTCCTTTGATTTGTCAGTCTCAACTTAGCTTTGAGTCTTTTCCGAGTGCATCTCGTTGTGTTTAGGTCGTGTGCCTTTTATTTTCCTTACTTGGGTCCCTCCGCTGCGTTCAGTTGTAAGCTCGGTACCCCGGTTGTGAACCCCTTTTCCAAAGGTTAATCGTTTGTGCTCAGAATGCTGTGCCACTCTCTACATCTCTGCGAGGCAGGAGAAGAAAAGGGAAATTTGGAGGCATCCGAGTGTGCTTCAACTTCGACCGTTTCAGTTTTGTGGTCCGTCTTGTCAAGATTGGGCTGCTTGTTTAAGGTTTTCTGTGTGCAGAATAGACCAAGTATTGTATTATGGGCTGTGTGCAGATTAATCCCCAGCAGAATGTGGGCTATGTGTTCAGTTTGAGCAGTGATTTGTCTGGGTTGTTTGCTGTTAGTTGGTTGGCTATCCGATTATTACAATGCAAATGCTCCATTTCCAGATAGTAAGTCAAGTTCATTTACATTTGAGGTGTAATATGATGTAATGCAGTGCGAAGTATGAGATATGTAAATAAAACGCTTTTCAGGAAAAAAGTTTGTTTTATATAATCTCTTTCAAAGTACGACTTTTGAAGAAAGCAAAATCTGCCTGTGGCAGTACATAGTACTCTATCTACCAAAAAGAGAAAAGTACAAGAAAAAGAAATAAAAAAAAATAGCAAAAGTCTGGGTCATCATCGAGATCGGTGGCCTCATGCCTGAGGATCTGTCCTCGCCCTCTTCCTGGGCAGGAGCCCAGGAGCATCATCAGAGGTATCGTTGTCTGAGCCCGAGCCCGAGCCCGAGCTGCCCTCGGCCTCCTCCTCGGAAGACCTCGTCACCTGGAACTGGTGCTCGCGAACTGCTCCCGACATGAGCAGGCCCCCTCTGGTATGGGGGAATATCCGGCCATCCCGAGTAGAAAGGGGAGGCCCAGCCGAAGGAGCGCCACCGCCCACTGGAGGAATCGGGAAGGGAGGCTGAAAAGTACAAAGAACAAATACATCAGAAAACTGTGAGCAGTTTATCAGTATGGAATGCAGTGTATGAGTACAGTGTATGAAGGCCGTGAGCAGTTTATCAGTATGGAATGCAGTGTATGAGTACAGTGTATGCATGCCGTGAGCAGGTTATCAGTGCGGAATGCAGTGTATGAGTACAGTGTATGAAGGCCGTGAGCAGTTTATCAGTATGGAATGCAGTGTATGAGTACAGTGTATGCATGCCGTGAGCAGGTTATCAGTGTGGAATGCAGTGTATGAGTACAGTGTATGAATGCCGTGAGCAGGTTATCAGTATGAGATGCAGTGTATGAGTGTAGTGTGTGAATGCCGTGAGCAGTTTATCAGATTTGGTGCAGTGTATTAGAGTGTATGAAACGGAGCATGGTTCGAGATTGCGCCAAAAAGAACGCACGAAGATCAGAGGCGCCATGACATCGAGGGTCGGCCGCAAAGATCCCTATCAAGGAGGCACACACAGCCCACGGACCGCCGGTGTGTACCGGAGGAAGCTTCAAAAAAGTATCAGATGCATCAGTATTCTGCGGAATATCAAATAAACTGAAATGGAATGACAATGCAAGATGCAGAATGCAAGTAATACATACCGGAGGCAAGTCAGGGATACCGGCCAACTCGTGACCAGCTGGCGGAGGAACAAAGGGGATCTAGTAGGTCTCCCCACCCTGCCCCCTGTATGTCAACATAGTGGGCAGAGCGGGCCAACCGGTACCTTGTCCCCTTTGCACTCCGCCCCTGCCACGGACTCGAGCTCTTCGTGACGCCTCCTGCTCGCCTCGCCCCACCTCCGCCTGCTGCGCCTTGGTCTCTCCTCCCGCCCAGCTCGACGACCACCACTCAAAGGCCGCATAATGAAGGTCCGGACGTACTGCGAGTAGTCGCCCTCGCCTCTGTAGTCGCTCCCGTCCCAGCCTATGGTGTAGTCTGCCATTTGCTGGAGGCTGTACCCCTCGGTCTCCCTCATGCGCTCGGGAGGGAGGACCGGGACTATCTCGCCTGTAACCCTAGGGTCAGCGTGAAAACACTCACCCAGTACCAGTTCGGCAGACGAGCCCTCCAGGAGAATCCGGTAGCGCGAGGTCTCGATGGCGCCGGCAAACCGATCTCGTATCACCGCTCACAGCGGAGCCCACGGCTGCCAGGTGATCTGAAAATGAAATACAGTTGGTTATCTACTGGTATTGAAACATACATTTGAAAGAGAAGCTTAAACGGACTGTAAGTGAAACATACCTCGGTAGGGGTAATGGTGTCGAAGAATCGGCGGAAGAAGCTAAATGTATCCCGGGGCCTCCAGGTGCATCGCCCGTCACAGCGGCGGGAGAAAGGGACAACCAGAGGAGTCTCCGCCGCCTCAAGATGCTCTAGTCTGGGAAGTAGGCATACACTATTAATCGCAAAAGCAGATGTCAGTATGGCCATCAGATAAAACAGAACATGAGGTAGAAATAACAGAGCCGTGTATCGTGCAGTGTGTTGTGCAGAGTGTACAGTGTGTGAGCGATGTCTGATCGGTGTAAGAGTAGAGTATGTGTGTGTGCAGTGTACAAGATACGATCCATGTGAAACAGACTACAGTGTGTGCAGTTAAGAAAAGTAAAAAATGTAAGGCAGAAATGAAAAGAAGAGAAGAGGACATACCTCCCAAACCCGCCAGTAGCCTCCCAGCAACTGTCCGCTGCCGCGAGAGACCGAGCTCATATAACCGTAGAGGGTGGCCAGAGCCGCGCCACCCCAATCAAAATGCAAAATGTCTCTGACGTCCACCAGTGCACTGAGTAGACAGAGCGGCACTGTGTTCGCCCGATCGGCAAAAATCGTCGTCCCGAATAGGAACATCAAGAAGCCGCGTGCGTATCTATCCACGGCCTCCTGAGTCATCGGGGCCGCATCGACGAGGAGGGGCTGCACCTGAAACTGCACCTCAAACCAAGAATATCGGACGAAGCCGGGGCGGGCGAGGGGCGGTGTCGCGCCAAGCAGATAAGTCTGAGCGGCGATCCACTCATCCATGTCGGTATCGAAGGGGATCGGATCACCCCCTACCCCAATGCCGGTGAGCATCGAGAAATCGTGAGGGGTCATCGTCATGTCCCCGGTCGCGGATAGATGAAATGAATCGGTGGTGTCCCACCACCTCTCTGCCAGAGCGGCAAGAAGAGGCCTCGCAGCGTAAGCCGTCACCGCAGAAGTGCCGGCTTACGGTCCACGATGCGTCGAACTGCGTCGGGTAGCTCGGCATACCAATCGCGAGCGGCGACGTTCCCATACCCACGGATGGTATGGGAGTCTCCCTGTTTTCAAACAAGTAATTGTGAAGCAATATGAATTGTACGGTGTTGAAGAAACAGTCAAAATCAGTGCAAAAGTGGCATGTGTGCAAGCTTTGAGATTGTAAACATGGTGCATGTGTGCACATTTTTCAGATTCAAGCAGATATCAGGTTTCAGTATACTAGTAGGTGGACTACGGCCTGCGATATGTCAGTGCCCCATGCGGGTCGATATAAACATAGCATGTGTGCGTGTTTTTCAGATTCAAGCACATACCGGGTGCTGGTGTGTTTTCAGTGAACTACGACGTGGAATGTGTCTGCGTGTTTGATTGGTTCAATACAGATAGATATGGCATGCGTGCAAGCTTTTCATATTCAAATAAGTACCGGGTGTCGGTGAATTTGCAGTGAAATACGGTGTGCCGCGTGTTTGAGTGCTTGAGGCTAGTGCAGTGTGTGTGCATGTGTTCGTCTCAGACAGATATTAGTTGTGAGTTTATCTACAATCAACTACAGTATACAGTACATCAGAACTAAACAGTTAACGGGTTCAGTTAGCTACGGCAGTTGACAGGAAATTCTACATTACGGAAAATAAAGTAAAGACAAGAATGCTACCTCGGAAGCGCCGAAGGACAGGTGCGAGGTCGGCTCGCGCAGCAGAAGCTTCGGGTCCAGAGCCCTGTCAAAACCGCAGAAGTGGCGGAGTCCATTTGGCGGTAGCACGTGAATGGCCAGGCGGTAGGTTGCCGGATCAAATGGGCGCTCGCTCAACGGGAGGAGCTCGACCCCGGGATCCATCTCGTGATCCGGGGGAGTCCCGACAGGTGGAACATCGTCAGCCATGGTAGTGGTAGTGAGAAAATGGCCGAAAAAGCCGGAATGTGAAAAGCCAACTGAGAAGGTCAACCTTGAGCGGGCCGAAAATGGCCTGAAAGGCCAGAAGATGAAAACACACGGAAATGTAGAGGAAATCGAGGGGAACAAGTCCCGAAAAGGAGATCCCGAAATGAAATTTCGATCGGGTGGAAATGTCCGAAACGCGAAGAATATCGCGAATCCGACGGTAAAACGAGCGTGAAACGTGAGGAAATCGACGAAAAATCGAGAGAACAAAGCTCTAGAGAGAGAGAGTGAAGGATTTCGGCGGAAGAGGAAATGGAAAATAGGGTTTAGAAACCCTATTTTATAAAACCCGTGGTGAAATGGCAGATCTGCCCCCGATCAGGCATTTTTGCGGTCGGCACATTATTGTGCCGGTGGAGAAGTTTAGGCAGCCGGTGGCAGCCGGTCACCTTCCCACCCAACCGGTGGTGTTCCCAAGGCCTTGTTTAGGCAAGATAAAGGGTTTTGGGTCTTCATAGCTCAAGAAAGTGCAAGAAAGTGCATCTCCGACGCTCAATCGGCCTCCGTTTAGACCTCGGACAGTGTCTTCTATGTGTGGCACTCAAACTCAAGCAAAGATTGTATCCTTTTGTATCCTTTTGTCTTTCATAAGATTTAAAAGTTGCCCTGCGTGCGTTGCATGCATCCATCACATTGTCCGGGACGTCGCATCGCCCCGTTTTGCACGTCCCTTGTGACTTGCACTTTTTTGCATATGTCGTGTGGCATGCGTGTCACACTTGCATCATTTTTCATCAAATGAGGTACGCGTGCCTCATTTCACATTTCATTGCATCTCAAGGCACGTATGCCTCGTTTTGCACTTCTTTTTTCATCAAATGAGGTACGCGTGCCTCATTTCGCATTTCATTGCATCTCGAGGCGCGTATGCCTCGTTTTGCACTTCATTTTCCATCAAATGAGGTACGCGTGCCTCATTTCGCATTTCATTGCATCTCGAGGCGCGTATGCCTCGTTTTGCACTTCATTTTCCATCAAATGAGGTACGCGTGCCTCATTTCCCATTTCATTGCATCTCGAGGCACGTATGCCTCGTTTTGCACTTCATTTTCCATCAAATGAGGTACGCGTGCCTCATTTCGCATTTCATTGCATCTCGAGGCACGTATGCCTCGTTTTGCACTTCATTTTCCATCAAATGAGGTACGCGTGCCTCATTTTGCATTTCATTGCATCTCGAGGCACGTATGCCTCGTTTTGCACTTCATTTTCCATCAAATGAGGTACGCGTGCCTCATCTCGCATTTCATTGCATCTCGAGGCACGTATGCCTCGTTTTTCACTTCATTTTCCATCAAATGAGGTACGCATGCCTCATTTCGCATTTCATTGAATCTCGAGGCACGTATGCCTCGTTTTGCACTTCATTTTCCATCAAATGAGGTACGCGTGCCTCATTTCGCATTTCATTGCATCTCGAGGCACGTATGCCTCGTTTTGCACTTCATTTTCCATCAAATGAGGTACGCGTGCCTCATTTCGCATTTCATTGCATCTTGAGGCACGTATGCCTCGTTTTGCACTACATTTTCCATCAAACGAGGTACGCGTGCCTCATTTCGCATTTCATTGAATCTCGAGGCACGTATGCCTCGTTTTGCACTTCATTTTCTATCAAATGAGGTATGCGTGCCTCATGAGCATTTCATCTTACCAAAGCGGGTCCGGCGGGACCTTAAACACGCCCGGTCTAGGAGACCTTAAATCCTCGGGAGGTGCAAGACCTTCGGTGCATTAAGGTGCACCTCATTGCATTTGGCATGCGTTACACCGCACTTTTTTGTATACCCCACATGCATTATCATGCATTGCCCCAAAGCCGGTCTGGCGGGACCAAAAACACGCCCGGTCTATGAGACCCTAAATCCTCGGGAGGTGCGAGACCTCCGGTGCATTGAAGTGCACCTCATTGCATTTTAACATTTTCATGCATCGCATTGTAAATGTCGCATTGTCATGCATCGTCGTAGGTAGCGCATATGTCATGCATTTTCAAAAAAAAAAAAAAAACAAAATCAAAAAGAAACAAAAATATCATGCATCATTTGCATTTCAAAAAACAAAAATATCATGCATCATTTGCATTTCAAAAAACAAAAATATCATGCATCATTTGCATTTCAAAAAACAAAAACATCATGCATCACATGCATTTTCAAAAAAAAAAAAAAAAAACAAACAAGATCACGTGCATTGTCATGCATACATTTTGCATCCCGGTCTAGGAGACCTTAAATCCTCTGAAGGCGCAATTCCTTCGGTGTTTGTCTTGCCCGAACGACTTTCGTGTTTGCGGTGAGTTCCTAGGAGACCAACGGGGACGGTTGAAACTAGAGTTCGAATGGCTCATGCCTAGAACGCAAAGGTTCGGGATTTCCGAGACTAAAGTCTGGTTTAAATACCCAGGGGGTGTACCCTCGGCTTGAAACCTGTATGGAAGCCCCATAGGTTGAGGTGGCGCGTCTACGCCTCAATTCTGGATACTGAACCAACCTAGTATACCATCCTGTTGGGAGAATAGGGAAAACTGCAATCATGGTCATTGCATCATCTGCATTGTCATGCATTTCATCCATTACATATTTGTAGATATTGCATTGTAGGTTGCATGCATTTCACTGCATCCCTTCCATTTATGGCTTGCGCCTTTCCTTGTCAAGCTTGGCCTGGTATGTGCCTATACTTTTCACGTCGAAGCATAGTTCTGCTTGTGTATCACGCCTATTCCACGCTGGTATGTTGGTTTGAGGTTGCGACACCCTTTTATGTGTTAGACATGGCTTGTATGCGTGCATGCCTTTCCTAGGCGAGATACGGTTTGGCCCGCGCGCCATATCCATTGTATATATTACACTGTAGTGTAATTGTTGCATCCTACATTAGGATCATTGTCCACTCATCAGCGGGTCATTCCCCCACTTATGTCAATCCACCCAATACTTGTTCTTGTGTTCGTGCGTATTACTCATAGATCAGACATCGTTCTATGGGACACGGACTTGTTACTTCCATCAATCTATTTGACATTTGTGTGGTTTTGAACCGCTCATGATTGGATCATGATTCAATTGCATTGCATATTTACATTGCATATTACTTGCATTGTTTATATTTGTTTTTAGTTTTGCATATCATTTGCATTACATTAGATTCAATTGCATATCATTTTGCATTCATTTTGCATAATTTGCATTGTTGCTAACAATATTGTACCTGTTAAGTTTGTTTTCTTTTCAGGCACGATATTGTATGTACGGTTCATTTGAAGTTGGCGCAACCAGACGAACCGGACAGGTATTGTATCCTCCGAGTGAGACGTATCGAGAATTGCATAATTCTCGTACACCCTTTCTGCATTGTAGTGTAGTTTGGAGTATTGTAGCTTAAAACTGTTGCATGCGTGCCTCGTTACAGCTTTCTTTGCATGATCATAAGTTATGCTCGGCTTCTTGCATTTTCAGTTACATTTTGCCCCTTGCCTTCGGGTGCATATCTTACTTGTCGTGACTGTTTGTCTAAGTCTTCGGCCTTGTCAAAAATGGGTCGTCTTTGGGCTTTGACATTCACTCCCGTCATTCTTATGACTTTCGAGTTCTGTCAAAGAGGGGCAACTGTAGACACCCCATTTTTGACCGTCCTCAAGACTTGGACGTCACCGTTGGAACACTCGGTGATTACCCATGTTGTGTTCGTTTGGAGTTCCCGGAGTGCTTGGCTGCGCGCGCCTTGCCTCAGGACCTCCGAACTCGACCGTTTTGTGTTTGGTTTTGCACCAAACACTTGTGTTTTTCCTTGGAAGGGCAGGGAATGCTTGGTGAGGCATCCCCACATACCACCGGCTGTGGCTAAAGGCCACCGGCTGGCTGGTGTTGCCATCGGCACTTTATTGTGCCGACCGGCACTCTTTTGTGCCGACCGGCACTAAGTTTTGTCAAAATGACACTCTTTGCCTACGTGCGCGGTTGCTTTATGGGATATTTTTAGACAGCTGTATAGTTTTGGTTCCCCTCCATACACGTGTCTGGAGGGATGACCCTCTTAGTTAGCTTAGCTTGTAAGCTTTGCAAGCTTTGCTTGCCTATAAGAGGACCACTCCTCTTCTTGGTGAGAAAGGGTTACAAAATTTTAGACATTTTAGACAGACTAAGCTCTGGTTTTTAGGGTTAGGATAGATACACATCCTATCTCTCTTCTTCCCTCTTGTTTTGTTCTAGGTGTATAAGTTCATACTATTGCACACAAACACCTACTCTTTCACCTTTTCTTGGTGTCCTCAAAGACCAGAGCTCATTTTTGGAGTTCTTGACTGATTTGGAGCTCAAAGAAGCCACAACATCAAGCTTGGTGAAGAGGTCTACAAGGGTGAGCCAACTAGTCCTCTTTTTTCCCATTCTTGCACTCCATTTCTACTTGCTTTTGAACTGTTTTTGGGCTTAGTGATTAGCACATAAAAGTTCTGATTTTAGTCCTCTTGATTGTTTGTTAAGTGTGTTTTGTGGTTTGGGTAGGTTTGACCACCCTTAGGCCTTGAAAGGGCCCTTTTTGTGCTATTTTGTGAGAGATCCGGGACTTTGGTGCTTGGGCCTCTCCACCACTGAAATCCCTCTCCTTGGTGTCCTTGAAAAGGACAAGTTTTGGCCTCCAAAGGAGCACCATGTTTGGTCGTGTTTTGAGCATGTCTTGGCTGCATTTCATGCTTATTATGCCATGATTTAACATTGTTATGTATTGGTTTAGGCCTCTTATGCATGCTTAGCATAGTTGCCTTGTAATGCCTCTTTGATGCCTTAACATGCCTAGGTTGTATGCCTTAGTTTCTAGCATGTTTTAGGCTTGCATTTGTGAAGATTTTGTGCTTATATTGCCATGTTTTAGGTCTGTCCTAAATTGTTTTGGTCAATCCTAGCATGCTTAATATAGCCTCTTTGCATTTGGCTTGTTGGCCTTAAGAGCATGAGTGTGTAGCATGCCTTGCTTACATTATTTTCAATGGTTTGGAACCATTTTACATGCTATTTCAGTCCTTCATACATGTTTGTTCGATTGCTTAGCATGCCTCTTTAATGCTTTAAAAGCATATGTTGTATGCTCCATGTTTTGGTCATGTTGCATGCCTTTGATTCCAAGCCTCTTAGATGCCATCTAAGTGGTCCTTTGGGCCTAATTTGACATGCTAAAAATCTGTTTTGGGTTGATCAATGCATGCCATAATTGCCTCGCATAAGTATGGTTCAATGCCTCATTGACTTCCTTTGAACCTTAGGCCATTTGCATGCTTTCATTTGGTCTACTTTGACTTGGTTTGGCACCATGTTTGACATGATTTTCAGAGCTTTACAATGTGTGCTCATTGTCCTTGTTTGGTATCTCCAAGTGTGCTTGGGGGTTGCCATGTTTATGCCTTGGGTTTGGACCATAACACTTGCATGTGTGTGTGTGTGTTTAGTCTCCATTCCTAGGCACTTTGGCCACTGATTTTAGGCCAATTAGGAGTAGCCTAATTCATGTTTTAGTCCACTCCATTGCTTGGTTTATATGCCTCTTTGCTTAGGTTGTATGCCTAACATGTTTAGCTTGCTTGCATTGTTCATGTTGCATGCTAGATAACATGCTTAGAGTTGCATTGCATAAGCATGCATGCTCGGCCTCTTGAGATGAAAATGATAGAGGTTTGGCACCCTTTCATGTTTATTTGGTTTGCATGCATTTGAAAGTGAAGTTGCATCCTTGGTTCCTTGGGCCATCATGCATGGAAATGTGTGATTGGTGGTCTGGGAATCGAGGTACATGCCCCTAGGAGTCACAAACATGATAGGGAGTGTGTTTGGTGTATGAATGGCTTGAATTGTATTGCCATGCATGTTGTTATCCTCTACTGCTGTGAGTTGCAGGTTTTGCAGGCATTTTATGCCGATCGGTACTGTTTAGTGCCGATCAGCAGTCAATTGGCAGCCGATGGGTGAATTCAGTGCCGATGGCCACATCCTTCAGTCGGTGGTGTTCTACTCCAGCCGGTGGTGATCTCTAGTGCTCTGAGAAGTAGTCCTGAGACTTTGGCAGTCTTTAGAGGAGGATAGCAGGGAAAACAGAGGCACGCTTGCATGGCAGTGCGATTCCGAGCGAGTCCCGGGCATGCGCATGCATTGGGCCCTCTTCCCGAGGCATTTACTGTTTTAATTAGATTAATTGTTTGTCTAATTAATTAGTCAATTTGTAATAGTTAATTAGCTTGCGTAGTTAATCAAATTGTATATTCTTTCGATCCCTTCGAGTGAGGGCAAAGTTGTAATAAGTGTGTGTGAGTGGGTGTATGTCTTCCAATCCCTATTTCTTTCTCCCTTTTATTTACCCGCCTATGTTCGTAGATTAGGGCACGTTTATTTTAGCATACCTTATGTAATGCATTCGTGCATTCATGCATTTGTTTACATGCGCCGGGCTCGGTACATCATACAAACTGCACAAGCAATTCAATTCCAAAATTGAGTATATGCTATTTGATCACACATGCCATCTCTAGGGTTAGCCGAGCCTACTCTAGATTGCATCTATGCCTGTGTTGCATTAGCCACTTAACATGAACTAGGTCATGCATGTTTGCTAACCGGGTTATTGTCATTGGTACGGAGTACGATGTAAGTTTTTACGCTTTAGCATATCGCATGCGTGTGAATGCTAACATGACAGTATGATTGCCATGCGGCTAAATGCTTACGTGATATTACTGTTTGAATGCCTGTGGGTGGAGGTTGGATTGCCTGAGTTGGAAAGACTCGTTGAGTCCGTATTTTAGCCTACTTACGAGTAGCAAAAACCAATACGTTTTTCGAGACAAAACGGATATGCAATGTCGTTTCCAAATTAGGCGATCTAGTCTATACTTGTTTGCTGCGTGCATAACATAGTAATTCTAGGTTAATAATTGGGATAAGAACGCATAAAGTTTTTAAAAACGGATATCATGGTTAGTAGAGGCCGGTCTTCGGACCGGGCGAGGTGCTCATAGTGACCTTCCCGATCGATCAAGTTCGAGCCAAGTCACTTTGGTTATGACGGACACGCGTGGCCTTGATCGAGTCAGGGTTTCCTAAATTTGCCATTTTAAAAATATTTAGGTGGCGACTCTGTATCTGGCAAAGCAGTCCATGTTTGGCACTTCTTTTCAAAAAATCTGTTTTTTCTCAAAACGATTTGCCAGAGTTGGACTCTTTAGTTCAGATTTAGAACCGCAATCCAAACAAAAACGGAGGAGTCCGAACTGTAGCGGAGGTCCCTCGCGGGCTTGTTACACATCCCCTAATATTCGGCTCCCACAATTGCCCTCCAAATACACCACTAACAACAGTTAGTTGGCGTGTTTGGTTTCGAACTTGAAAAGTCAAAATAGAAATTCGGCGGTTAACCTCATTCCAACGCAAGTGTCAGAACGCACACGCTTTTCAGTCATCATTACAATTTCCCACTCCTTCATACACTTCATTTATTATGATTTAAAACTTCATTGTCCCTTCGAATCCGTTTTTTTTTTGAATACTCAAAGCTCATGGTCTGCCTTTCGATATAGCTCCTCCATTTCGCGACCTCTACAACCTCCTTCCATTTCTCAGTGTCTCATTTGCTCCTTGTAAGTTCTCTTCCCCTTCATTTCGAATCCCATTTCCTTGTTTGTTTTTAGTTTAGCGTACTCCTTAGACTGGCTAGGATGGCAAAACATTTGAAAGACCTCCTTTTTGCGAATCGAATTTCTGGTTTTTGACAGCATTTTTCCATCCCCAATGATGTCCATCTGTCACTCGTGACAGACAACACCCTTGATATGGAGAGGATTGATGAAAGTACAATCATCTTTCCAAAATCATCTTTCCTCTCCTTTCAATTGCTGAGGGCGGAGTTCGTTTCCCCCTTCACCCATTTCTTAGGGCCATCCTTCGCCATTAGGGTCTAATCCCTTCTCAACCTAATGTAAATTTTTTTTGAATCATAATGGGGATTATAGAGTTGAACCGACACCTTAGGATCAATCTTGGCATACCTACTATTCGGCATTGTTATGCCTTGGCCAAATCTTCTGGCCGACAGGGGTGCTATTTTCTCAGGGCCAAGGACACCGACCATCATTTGGTGACTATAGTTGCCAGCTCTGGCAAGCAAGTTGATGATGTCATGGTCGTTGTCCAAGGTAACTGGGAATTCGGTGAAGGCGAAGATTGCCTAGATCTTGAGAGGTAAACCAGGTGGCCATATAACTCGTTACGTTTACCTACTTTATATTTACTCGGCTTTCTTTCCATGTACTTATTGTTTTGTTTGTGCAGGCAACAATTTGAAGAAAGTTCTGATTTCGGCCGACGACGCTGTGCTTGCGGAAATCAAAACCGCACTCCAGTTTTTTGGCCATCCAAATCTCCAGAAGTAAGGGAGGCGGCCCATATACTTCTGAGGTACGAGCCAACTTATACAACATTTTCGGCCGCGAACAACATTCCGATTCCACGGGGCGAACAGCAGCTCACGGCCCCTATCTTCCCTCGCTTTAAAAGCCTTAGGCAAATTGGTTTTGGAAGCTTTTGATTCGGAGCAAGCCGAAGAAATAGTAGTTGAGGAAGTCACTGAGCAGCCGAGTCAGTCCGCCTTGGAAGCTGAAGAAGTTGACGAGGCTCTAAACTTAGCATTTGAAGAAACCAGACTTAACCAATCCAACCATCTATCCACTTCAGGTTGAGGGGACGTCTCCTTCGAAGACATTTTTACTGATTTAGGAGATCTCCTCAGCTCGTATCCTGAGAACATAGAGAGAGAATCGCTTACGCAGCTGGCAAGGAGGAAGAACGCCGAACGAATGGCCGCCTGGAAGAGAGCCGAGACCATCCGTTTTGAACCTGTTGCTGTGACTGAGTCTTGTCTTCCTGTTATTGTGGAAGAAACGGCTCAAATTGAGACTGCCGAGACAGAGCAGATAGTCGAACGGTTGAGTTAGGAGGCCAATCAGAGGGGGAAGAAACGTCCCACCAAGAGACAAGTCAGCTCCGAGGAAAACCCTACTGACAAACGGCCGCGCATAGAGGAGTTGAACTCGGTTGTGCCGTTTTTTGCTCAACCAAGGATAAAAAACATGTCGATTTCCTCTGATACGTCGACTTTGAAAGATCCGATGTGGCATTGAGCATGGCTTCCTCAATTTTCCTGCCGGCTGACAGGGTAACTTTTCGGGTAGAGCCATATTTGCTGGCAATAGCATTAGCCGCTCAGTCGGCCATATTGGTACATGACTTGATCCTTATCTGCCGCTTTTCGTCTATATTTTTACTTTTATTCTAATTCCTTGTTTTTGCAGACAGCGGGAAGGATAGTCGAGATAGGCTGCTGTCAACACGATGCTATTGAACAGATTGACCTTCTGAAAGCAGAAATTGAAAGTGAGAAGAGCAAGGCCGCGAAGGCCTCTCAAAGGGCCGAGTATGAGGCGGCGACAGCGGCTGAGGAAAGTGCAAAGGCCGATGCCAAGTCAGCAAAGGCAAAAAGTTCTGACCAGCTCAGGATGGCCACCGAAGAGATGGAAAACGCGTGTGAAGATGCTCAAGTTAGCCTAGGAGGTGATTTCTGAACTGGAATCCGATTTGGAAGAGTCGAAGAAGGCGAAGGAAGTAGTTGACTCAGAGATTTCCAAAGCGTTCCAAGCTGGGAAGGACGCCACCTTGGATGACTACGCGGAAGAAGGGCCCAAGTTCAAGAATCGGGGCTTCAAACACGGCTGGCTCAAAGCCCTCACTGCCGCTAATGTGACATTGGCTGAGCCGATTCCATATGAGCAGATGGACGTTGAGCCACTCGAGTTTGACCTTGAAGATTGATTAGGGTGATAACTTGATTTTTGTGAAGAATCTTCCGTGTATAATTTTTATAGATTTTTGTTTATTTACTTCGGTTGGAAGTTAAATGTAAGGTAATTTTTATGTGTAAAATTACTACATCTATACCCAATTTATTAATGAAAATTTCCTTTGTTTTTCTGTTTGTTACATGTGTAATCACAGAATGGGATTGTTAAAATAATTTAATAAGATGAATCGGCGGGCAAATAACTACGTGGTTTTACAAGTAGGCCAAATTAGTTAATTAAAGGACTGAGCTTAGGCCGAATAGATCACTCAAACTGCCCTTACCCCAGCGGATGTGAACATGGCCGCCGAATATCGGTAGTTCATGAATTGGCAGGGCCAGACTATCGTTTTGGCACAAATTGCAAATTACTAATACTAGGCCGAATAGATCAACCAAGCTGCCCTTGCCCCAACGAATTAGTGAACATGGCCGCCGAATATCAGTAGTTCATGAATTGGCTGGGGCAGACTATCATTTCGGCACAAATTACAAATTACTAATACTAGGCCGAATATATCAACCAATCTTCCCTTGCCCCAGCGGATGAATACTAGGCCGAATAGATCAATCAATCTACCATTTGCCCCAGTGGATTGAATCGTGGCCGATTGTAGACACCCCATTTTTTACCGACCTTAAGACTCAGACTTCATCGGTTGAGCGCTCGGTGATGGTGCATGTTGTGCTCGTTTAGAGTTTCCGGAGTTTTGGCTGAGAGCCTTGCCTCTGAGCCTCTGAACTCTTTGTGCTTTGGCTCGGTTTGTGGACTGAACCTTGTCTTTCGTCCCTGGAGGAAGGGAGTAGTCTTGTAGACTATCTCTTTGTGGTCATAGACCACCTTTCGTGGTCGTAGGCCACTTTTCCTGTTTGGAGATTAGTTTTCGATTTTTGGAGCCTTCAGCCACACGCCTTGGCTCGGGACCGCTTAACGTTCTCCGTTTGGTGTGGTTTTTGAACCACACCTTGCTGCCTCTTCCTAGAGGAACATTGTGGTTCGGGAGACCACTTTTGTGGTCGCATACCACTTTTGGTGCTCGTCGGCTAGTTTTCAGGGCTTTCGGTCGTGTGCTTTGCCTTCCGATCTCTCGTCTTGCATCCGTTTTGATTTGTTTTTGGTACAAACCTTGTTTTCCTTGTTTGGAAGGTGGTACAAGGGTGAGAGACCACTTTTTCTCCTTGGAGATCACTTTTCCTCCCGCCAGCCAGTTTTCTGATCGAATAACTGGCTTTCTTGGTCTTTGGACCATCTTTTCTGGTCGGCCACCACACCACTTGCTTTCTTTCAGTGTGTTGACCTCTCCCATCTATGGCCGACCAGTTGCTGCTCTTAGAGACCACTTAAAGTGGTCGGCCGACCACTTTAAGTAGCAGGCCGACCACTTTAAGTGGTCGGCTTCTTTTTGACACATTTTTGGAGATATTTTCCTCCAGCTGGCACAGCTGGAGGGCATTTGGGCTATCCTCCATACACGTGTATGGAGGGATTTGTTTGAAGCTTAGCTTCTCCAAGAAGCTTTGCCTTTGGTCTTCTATAAGAGGGAGGCTCCTCCTCCGTCCTCTAGGTTAAGAAAATGAAGCTTTGAGTTATACATATAGCCTATATCTATACTTCTTCATTTTGTTCTTGTTTTGTGTTCAAAAGTGCTGTTTTGTCTTACTTTTTCACACAAACACACACTCAAACACCATCCTTTTGCTACTGAGGTGCTTAGGAGCTGGTTTTTATGTTCTTGGGTTGGTTTAAGCTCAAAGAAGTTGCTGGAGTTGCAGTAGTGAAGAAGGTCTTCAAGGGTGAGTCTTTGACCTTTAAATCCTCATTTCTTGCTTAAGCTTTTAGCCCCTTTTGCATAGGTTTTTAAGCTTAACTCTTAACTAGAAAAAGTTCTATTTTTGCATGCTTAAAATAGTTGTTTAAGGTCACTTTTTCGTTTGGGGTGATTTACTCCCTCTTAGGCCTTGTTAGGCCTTGTTTTGAGCCATCCCTTTAGGCTCTTGTTGAAGCCTTTGCATGACCTTTCTACCACTGAAATCCAAAGGATTTTTAGTGATGGAAAGGTGGTTTTTGTTTCCTAAATAGGACAGGATCATCCCCTCTCCTTGTGTTGTGTTTACTTGCTTCATATGCCTCATTTTTTAGCACCTTTGTTAAGTTTATGTTGGCCATATCTTAGCTTGTATTTGTGGTTATTTTGCTGAGGCATACCACTATTTCTGCTTGGTTTGGTCACTCCATACATGGTTTATATACTTGTAGTATAAATCTTACAAACTAGCTTTGTGTGCCTCATGTTTGAGCATGTCTTTCTAGCTTGTGTTGAGTCCATTCCAGTGTGTTTTTGGTGTTGTTTTGCGATGTCATGCCTCTATTAGGGTTTGGTTTGGTCACCTCTTGCATGCTCCATGCACTTGTAGTGCAATCCCATGAATTAGCCTAACATGCATCATGCTTTAACATGTCATTTTAGCATGCTTTTGGCTTAGTTCTGAGAAGATTTTGTTCATGTTTTACCATGTTTAAGGTTTGATTTTAGTTGTTTTGGTCATGCATGACTTGCTTTGTATAGCCATGGTTCAATCTAGCTTGTTAGCTTTGCGTATTGAGTCCTCTAACATGCATTACTTGGACTATTTTAATGATTTGGCATAATTTATTATGTGATTTCAGTCCATGTTTCATGTCCATGCATTCACACTTGTAACTCATTCAATGCGTTGGAGGGTTGCCCCCTTTATGCCTTAACATGAATCATTGCGTATGCCTTCATGCCTTAGCTTGCGAGCCATCATTTTAGTGTGTTTTTGGGGTTATTATGCCATGATATAACTCTGATTTTTGTTGCTTAAGTCATACCATGTTTGGTTCTAATAGGTGCAGTGTAATCCACCTTATTTTCCTTGTATGCATCATGTCTTATGCCCTTCATGCTAGCACATTTTGGCTTCCTTCCATGCATGTTTTAGTATCATTTTAACATGTTCTATGACTGTTTTGGGTTGCCCTTGCCATATCCTTCATGCTTTGTATAGCTGTAGTGTAATTGGCCTTGCTAGCTTTGTGTTTTGATGCCTTATGCATGTTACCTTTGAGCTATTTAGATGATTTGACATAATTTAATACTTCATTTCAAAGCATGTAGCATTGTCATATTCCCACTTCATTCATGCTTTAAGTTCCTTTGAGTGTTGTGCATTGTTGCCTTGTTTTGGCTAAGTGTGTATGCTTGCATGCTTAGGTCTTTGGGCCCTCATCCCAGCATGTTTTGGCCCTTGCTTAGACCTAATTAAGCTCTGTTTGTGGCTGGTTCAATCATTTGTGCTATGTATTGCATGCCCTTTGTGTAGTCTCTTTAATGGCTTTGTGCCTTAGGCCCTCTTGCATGCTTTACTTGTGTTGTTTGGATGATTTGGCATCATTTCATACTTGATTTCAGAGCCATAGTGTTGTTACACTTCCATGTTTATTGCTTCTTCATCATGTTTGAGAGTTGTGGTCTTAGGCCTTGTTGATAGGCCAATGCATTGAGCGTGCTTGTATGTGTTTTCGGTGCCTTCATTTTAGCATTATGGCCATTGTTTGGGCATCGCTGAGGTTTGTCCATTTTGGTTAAGTCCATTGAGCGTGTTTTGTTGCATGTTGTTTGCATTCCTATATTGCATCGCATTGAGCATTCTATGTTCGTCGCATTGTGTATGTTTTATACCTTGCATTGTGTATGCTTAGTTTGCATCATTGCATTGTGCATGCTAATTGATATTTACATTGTGTATGCTAGTTGTTACATGCTTTAGCATTGTGCATGCCATTAGCCTTGTTAGGTTGTTCGTATTGCATTGCATGCTTGTCCCTTGCATTGTGTATGCCATGTAGTCGCATTGTATTGAGTATGCCATGCTTGTTGTTGCATTGTTGTTTGGAATAGGTGTTAGTCCAAACACGGGAAATGAGGAACGTTTCATACTTCAAGTGATGAAACGTGCTTTAATTCGCGGTCGTCGACGCTCTTGATGAATCATGATAGAGTTTTAGGCTTTATGTGTTTACTTGTGCATTCATTTCATATTGAATTGTGCAACTTCGCCTCTCGGCCATCATGCATTGAAATGCACGATTGGTAGCCTGAGGGTTGAGAACTACACTCCCTTGAGCTCATGACATCATAGGGAGGGTGGTTGTGCACACATATCTTGTAAATACATTGCCATGCCCTTTCTTGCTCTCTGTTGCAGAAAACTGGGGTTCAACAGCTACAACTGGTTGGCCAGCCAAAAAAACCAGCTGGTCGACCACTTTTCTGGTTTTTCAACAACCAAAAGTGGTCGGCAGGTGTTTCTAGAGACCAAAAGTGGTCGGCCACCCTCCCACAGGGTTCCCAAGGTAGAGTTTCAGCTTTCTGGAGCTTGGTGCAGAGTCCTGAGAACAATTGAAAAACAGAGGCAAATCGGGGCATCGCATTGGATTTCCAAACGAGGCGACCGAGCATGCATGCATTCCTCTCCCTCTAAAGCTCCTGATTTACTACTTTCCTTAGCTTCCATGCTTAGATAGCTAGCTTTTCCTTTGGTTTGTAACTTTAATTAGTTAATGTGTTAGCTATTCAATTCGTTTTGTAATAATTAGTTAACTAGGACTAGTTAATCAATTTGTTTTGTAATAATTAGTTTAATTAGCTTAGAGTAGCTAGTTAGCTTCTTATTTGGTCCCTCCGTCTAGAGGGCGTATTGTTGTAATAAGCGTGCGTGTGTGTGATGCATGTCTTTCAACCCCCATTTCTTTCTCCCTTTTACTACCCGCTTACGATGGTTAGTTTTAGGGCATGTTTCATTTAGCATACCTTATGCTTGCATGCGTGCACCGGGCTCGACGCATCATACTAACTGCATCGTATTTCAATTCCAATCTGAATACATGTATCAAGTTGCATTTTTATAGGACATTCTAGAATAGCCAAGCCTATTTTAGTTGCACTTTCGCATGTGTTACATTAGCCATCTTAACATGAACTAGGGTCATACATGATTTCTAACTAGTTCTTTGTTTTGGCTCGGAGTACATTGTGAGTGTTTACGCTTTAGCATACTGCATGTGTGTTAATGTTGCCATGTTAGCATGCTTGCCATGAGGCTAATTGCTTATGTGATTAACTGCCTGAATGCCTGTGGGTGAATGTTGGATTACTTGAATTGGAACAATTCATTGATATCCGCATTTTAGCCTACTTGCAAGTAGCAAACTTCAAACTATTTCCAAACAAACAAACATGCAATGTTTTGTTCCAAATTAGGCGATCTAGTCTATACTTGTTTGCTGTGTGCATCACGTGGTAAGATTAGCTAGTTAATCGGAATAAGAACACATGCATTTTCAAAAACAAGATATCATGCTTAGTAAGGTCGAGCTTTGATCGGGCGAGCGGGTGTGCTAATTGCATGACCTTCCCTTCTTGTACCCAAGTTCCTGAGCCAAGGCAACTTTGGTGATGATGAACACGTGGCCTTAGGCACGAGTCATGGTTTCCTAAATTCTCCCAAAATAAAATATTTAGGTGGCGACTCTGTATCTGGCAAAGCAATCCATGTTTGGCACTTCTTTATTAAAAATCAGTTTTCCAAAACGATTTGCCGGATTTGGACTCTTTGGTGATCTATCAATCTTACATCGCACATTGTGAGATTAGATTCAGAACCATGACATGAGTCCGAACTTGTAGTAGCTAGAGAGTAAAGGAATTATGCGCCTTCGCGCGTGGAGCTCGGGAGTCCTCACACCGCTGAATGTCGGTAGTTCATGAATTGGCTGGGGCAGACTATCGTTTCAGCACAAATTACAAATTACTAATACTAGGCCGAATAGATCAACCAATTTGCCCTTTGCCCTTGTGGATTAGTGAATCGTGGCCGCCGAATGTCAGTAGTTCATGAATTGGCTGGGACAGACTATCGTTTCGGCACAAATTATAAATTACTAATACTAGGCCGAATAGATCAACCAATCTGCCCTTGCCTCAGCAGATTAATACTAGGCCGAATAAATCAATCAATTTGTCCTTTGCCCCAGCAGATTAGTGAATCATGGCCACCGAATGTCGGTAGTTCATGAATTGACTGGGGCAAACTATCGTTTTGACACAAATTACAAATTACTAATACTAGGCCGAACAGATCAACCAATCTGCCCTTGCCCTAGTGGATTAATACTAGGCCAAATAGATCAATCAATCTGCCTTTTGCCCCAACGGATTAGTGAATCGTGGCTGCCAAATATCAGTAGCTCATGGCATAGAAGTTTGAAGAGATCACTTTGGGAGCGGTGCACTCGCGAGTAATAAAAGGGGTGGTTGCGTCGTGTGCGTAGATTCCATTAGTGTGTCCAAACTCAACTCAACCCAGTGCGTCGAACGAGGTTGGAAAAGTGTGAATGTCTGGCAGACTGTTTTTCAACAGCAGAAGGGAAGGTAGGACACTGGCTGAGCTAGACTCAACGATGAATTGAGGTGGCAAACCTTCATGAACGAGAAGTAGGACATCTGGGGAGCGCGAGAGGAGCCACTCTTCATGTTGTCGCAAAGGTCACCTAGGAAGGAGAAGCGGCAGCGGGGGAACTCCCCTCATTCACGAAGTGAGGCCAGTGGGCCACCGCGCCCGTTGAGTTTTTCAGTCTTTATTGGGAACAGACCGATGACGGAGGCATATTCGATCATCCGAGATCCACACGTGGCAGTTGAATTTGCATGACAGATTTTTTTGCCAGAAGTCCAACAGTCGATGATCAGTCGACCTGATTTCAAAGTGTTTTGGGAGGGCATTCATGAAGCGGTGAAAGGGCTATACACCGCCTATGAAATTACATGCACCTACGTGCCGAGATAGACAAGAAAGATGAATGCATTCGAAACTTGGAAGCTGACGCAGAGAAAGCCGAACGTGAATTAAGAAGAGTCAAGACTACCGAGACGTCATCGGCAGGCCAAGCTAACCCAATTATGGAGGAAAGGGTGACCCAACGGTTTATAAGTCATGCGATTGCCGATCGAGAAATGACAAGCATGTTTGCGATAGAGGCTGCAAAGACCAGGGTCTATGAACAAGGCTTCCATAAGGGCCGAAAAATTGGGATACAAAAGACTAAGGAAAAACTCGCCGAGGAGGTCTGTTGTTGCGAGAATCGTGGATTTAAGCACGGGTGGATCAAGGCACTCCAGGCCACAGAGGCTCTCTGTGCAACAGGCGTTGATTTGGCGTTGCCATTATATCAGGGTCACAATTTTCCCTTTGCGGGTTTCGAAGGGGAGAAGAGTGACGATGAAGGTGGTACCGAATAAAATTGAACACATTGTACCTTTTTAACGCAAATTGGATGCAGATTATGTATTCACAATCAATTAAATGAAACATATTATATGAAATGTTTGCAAGTTATTTCAGTTGATGTTTACAAATTAAGCTATGATCATCTATCATTGTATGTCAACTGTGTTGGCGCTTATCAATCACAATCCTCATGAAAGGAGCTCCGAATTCGGATGCTTGTTCGTGCCAACCGTGTTTTCCATGAAGGGCGCTCCGAATTTGGAGGCTTTTTGTGTTGGCCAATCGTGATTTCCACGAAGGGCGCTCTAAATTCGGAGGCTTATTCGGCCTGACCGTGATTTCCATGAGGGCGCTCTGAATTCGAAGTCTTTTCGCCTTAGCTGATCGTGATTTCCATGAAAGGTGCTTCGAATTCGGAGGCTGATTCGGCCGAACCATGATTTCCACGAAGGGCGCTCCGAATTCAGAGGCTTAGTGTCTTGGCCAATCGTGTTTTCCACGAAAGGCGCTCTGAATTCTGAGGCTTATTCGGCCCAACCGTGTGTTCCACGAAGGGCGCTTCGAATTCGGAGGCTTATTCAGCCCAACTGTGATTTCCACGAAGGGCGCTCTGAATTCGGAGGCTTTTCGCCTTGGTCGATCGTGATTTCCACGAAGGGCGCTCCAAATTTGGAGGCTGATTCGGCCCAACCGTGATTTCCACAAAGGGCGCTCCGAATTTGGAGGCTTTTTGCCTTGGCCAATCATGATATCCACGAAGGGCACTCCGAATTCAGAGGCTTAGTGTCTTGGCCAATCGTTTTCCACGAAGGGGGCTCCGAATTCGGAGGCTTAGTGACTTAACCAATCGTGTTTTCTACGAAGGGCGCTCCGAATTTGGGGGGCTTATTCGGCCAAACCGTGATTTCCACGAAGGGCGCTCCGAATTCGAAGGCTTTTTGCCTTGGCCAATCGTGATTTCTACGACGGGCGCTCCGAATTTAGAGGCTTATTCGACCCAACCGTGATTTCCACGAAGGGCGCTCCGAATTTAGAGGCTTAGTGTCTTGACCAATCGTGTTTTCCACGAAGGGCACTCCGAATTCGGAGGCTTTTTTACACATCCAGAACTCACTGGGCAATGGGACATTATATTAGAAAAAAGAAAGATACACTACGTAAAATCAAAACAAGTTGTCGTGCCGTACAAGTTAATGATAAAATTTACGTAAGTGTGCGGAATTCCATGGGCACGACAAGATTCTTCTATCCATGTCTTTGAGCCGATGTGCCTCTGTCCCTGTGTAGACACCCCATTTTTGACCGTCCTCAACACTTGGATGTCACCGTTGATACACTCGGTGATCATCCTTGTTTGTGTTCGTTTGGAGTTCTCGGAGGTCTCGGCTACGCGCCTTGCCTCAGGATCTCCGAACTAGACTGTTTTGTGTCTGGTTTTGCACCAAACACTTGTGTTTTGCCTTGGAGGGGCAGGGAATGCCTTGTGAGGCATCCCCACACACCACCGGCAGTGGCGAGAGGCCACCGGCTGGTTTTTGTTGCCACCGGCAATGTATATTGCCGGTCTGCACTCTTTGTTGCCGGTCGGTAGTCAATTTTGTCAAAATGACATTTTTGGCTAGCCGATTACTGTTCAGCTGCTTTTAGAGATATTTTCTTACAGCTGTGTGGCATTGGCTTCCCCTCCATACACGTGTATGGAGGGATGCCCCTCTTGTTTGCTTACTTGCTAAGCATTACAAGATTGCCTCCTCTATAAGAGGAGGCCTTCTCTCCCTTGTTCTAGGGTTAGAAAAATTGAAGAGGAGAGAAAAGAGGCTCTGGTTTTAGGGTTTACATTAGTGTATCTAACCTATATCTATATCTCTTCCTCTCTTGCCCTTCTGTGTGTTTTAGTCCATACTATTGCACACAAGCACATAGTGTTTCACCTTCCCTTGGCTACTGAGGTCCTAAGGGCTTGTTCTTGGAGTTTTGAAGCTGTTTTGGAGCTCAAGGGGCTGCTGGTTCATCATCTTGGAGGTGCTCTTCAAGCGTAAGACACTAGCCCCCTTTTTTCCCCATTTTTGTTTTGTATTTTAGACCATCTTAGAACTGCTTTTGTGCTTAGTGATTAATACAAAAAAGTTCTGTTTTTAGGCCCTTTTGATTGTTTATTAAGAGTGTTTTGATCTTTGAGAAGGGTTGACCCCTCTTAGGCCTTGAAAGGCCTCCATTTCGTGCTATTTTGGTGAGCTCCGGGATTTTGGTGCTTGGGTCTCTTCACCACTGAAATCTTGAGGGATTTCAGTGGTGAAGATGATGCCTTGAAGTCCCAAGAAGGAGAGGGTCACCCCCTCTCCTTGTTGTCCTTGAAAAGGGCACTTTTTGGCCTCTTGAAGGAGCCCTATGTTCAAGTGTGTGTTGATCATGTATGAACTGTTTTTCATGCTTATAATATCATGAAATAACATTGTTGTATGTTGGTTTTGGTACACCTTGCATGCTTTGCATACCTACCATGTAATGCCTTGTGATTGCCTTAACATGCCTTAGGTTGTGTGCCTTTGTTTTGACATGTTTTAAGCTTAGATTTGTTAAGGTTCTATGCTTATTTTGCCTTGTTCTAGGTCTGTCCATAAGTTTTTGGGTTGATCTTGGCATGCTTAGTATAGCTCCTTTGTATTTGAGCTTGTATGCTTCAAGTATGAGAATGTGTAGCATGTGTTGCTTACATCATTTTGGTGGTTTGGAACCACCCTACATGTCATTTCAGTCCCTTTGACATGCTTGTATGCTTGCCTTGGTTGCCTCTTTGTTGCCTCTCGAGTATGTGTTATATGCTTCTTGAAAGAGCACTTATGCATGCCTTCATATTTGAGCCACTTAGATAACATCTAAGTAGTCCTTTGGTCTTGTTTTAACATGCTAAATATCTGTTTTTAGTTGTTTAATGCATGCCATGTTTGTTATGCTAAGTGTCCTTCAAAGCTTCATTACCTTGTTTCAAGTATTTGGGCCATTTGCATGCTAATGTTTGCTTCATTTGAGTTGGTTTGGCACCACATTCTAGCATGATTTTTAGAGCTTATGTTGCATGCTAATTGTCCATGATATCCCCTTTCAAGTGTGCTTGAAAGTTGCTTGTGTAATGCCTAAGTGTTGGTCCAACTTACTTGCATGTGTGCATGTGTGGTTAGCCTTCATTTTTGGGCATTTTGGCCACTGTTTTAGGCCTATTTAGAGTTCCCTAAATCACGTTTAAGTCCATCTTTTCATTGATTTGCATTGCCTCATGTTTGCTTGTATGCTTGCATAAATGCCTTGCCATGCCATGTTGCATCCTTAGATTGCATGCCTAGGTTGCATTGCATCTTGCATGCACGTCTTATTCCTTGAATTGGTGATAGGAATTGGGCCTCTAATTTGTTTGGTTTGCATTTCATTTGAAATAGAAGTTGCACACTTGGTTCTTTGGGCCATCATGCATGGAAATGCGTGATTGGTGGTCCGAGAATCGAGGCACATGTCCCTTT
The DNA here is from genome assembly GCA_025200525.1 of Camellia lanceoleosa. Classification (NCBI taxonomy): domain Eukaryota; kingdom Viridiplantae; phylum Streptophyta; class Magnoliopsida; order Ericales; family Theaceae; genus Camellia; species Camellia lanceoleosa. The sequence goes on along the minus strand of JANUSC010000016.1, from coordinate 661,103 downwards.
GAGTCACAAACATGATAGGGGGCATGATTGGTGCATACATTGTTTGAATTGTATTGCCATGCAAGTTCTGCCCTCTGCTTTGTGAGTGAGTTGCAGGTTCTGCAGGCATTCTTTGCCGACCGGCAGTGATCAGTGCCGACCGGCAGTAAATCATCAGCCGATGGATTCATATTGTGCCGATGGCCACATCCTATTGTCGGTGGTAATTCTACTCAGCCGATGGTATCCTCCAGTGTCCTGAGAGGCATTCCTGAGACTTTGGAAGTTTTCAGAGGAGCAGAGCAGGGAAAACAGAGGCAAACTATGCATGGCAGTGCGATTCCGAGCCAGTCCCGAGCATGTGTTGCATCTGGCCCTCTTCCCAAGGCGGTTTACTGTTTTAATTAGATTAATTAACTTGCTTAATTATTTTAGTTGGATTGTAATATTTAATTAGCTTGCGTAGTTAAGTAATTTGTATTATTATTTTGGTCCCTCCGAGTGAGGGCGAATCTGTAATAAGTGTGGGTGCGTGGGTGTGTATGTCTTCCAACCCCCATTTCTTTCTGCCCTTTTATTTACCTACTTATGATGGTAGCTTAGGGCATATTTATTTTAGCATACCTTATGCAATGCATGCGTGCATTCATGCATTTGTTGACATGCACCGGGCTCGGCGCATCATGCTAACTGCATTAGTATTTCAAATCTAACTTGAATACATGCATCGAATGAAGTGCATTTCACATGCCATTTCTAGATTAGCCGAGCCTACTCTAGGTTGCATTTTGTATGCGCTGCATTAGGCACTTAACATGGACTTGGATCATACATTGATTTGCTAACAAGTCTTTGTTTTGGCACGGAGTACGATGTAAGTATTTTTATGCTTTAGCATATCGCATGCGTGTGAATGTTAACACGACAGTATGCTTGCCATGCGGCTAAATGCTTATGTGTTATAAACTGCCTGAATGCCTGTGGGTGAAGCTTGGATTGTTTGAGTTGGAATAACTCATTGAAATCCGTGTTTTAGCCTACTTGCGAGTAGCAAAATCCAAAACATTTTCAAAAGCAAACGGATATGCAATGCTTATTTCCAAATTAGGCGATCTAGTCTATACTTTTGTGTTGTGCGCATCACATAGTAATTCTAGCTAATTAATCGGAATAAGAACACATAACGTTTTCAAAAACGGATATCATGGTTAGTAGAGGTCGGTCTTCGGACCGGGCGAAAGGGGGTGCTCATAGCTGACCTTCCCCGATCGTACCCAAGCTCTCGAGCCGAGGCAACTTTGGTGATGACGGACACGTGGCCTTTGGCACCGAGTCAGGGTTTCCTAAATTCTCCCATTTTAAAAATATTTAGTTGGCGACTCTGTATCTGGCAAAGCAGTCCATGTTTGGCACTTCTTTTCAAAAATCTATTTTTTTCTCAAAACGATTTGCCAGAATTGTACTCTTTGGTTCAAGATTAAGAACCGCAACAAACAAACAAAAAGGAGAGTCCGAACTGTAGCGAGGTCCCTCGCGAACGTGTTACAGTTTCTGGCGACTCTGCTGGGGATTTAGAGAGCTTGACTCGAACTCGTGATATTCTGTTTTTGACTACATTTATGTGTCTCTTTGCATTGCATTTGCATTGGTGCGCCTAGGACACCGTGTTTGCCATCTGCCATTCCTGAACAGTTTGTCAGAGGCTCGCTTCGTGAAGCGTGCCATAAGGTTGACCGGTTGTGGGCTCTGACAGCATGGGAACACAAACCCCGATTTTACCGGGGCACCCTTTCTGACCATTCGACCTAATGCATATTCGGAATCCATAGTGACCATTCCAAGCTAGGACAGGTTGCTTACCCGATGATAGGTTGTTTGAAAACCGCTGCGTGCGTAGTGAAACCCTAGCTCCTGACAAAATAGGACAGGGAAGCCCTACCCCAACATAGGGGTGTTTTGGTTCTCCTTTACCTGTTATGTGCTTTTAGAGTGTATCTCTGTAGGAATATACATACCAGTTTGCAAGATTGGGTATCAGGCCTGAGGGCACCGGGATCAATATTTGTAGAAATCAGTCATATCTGCGGGTATCGATCCAGTTTTGAGAACAGTAATTCTGGGGGGACAGTGATCAGTAGCAGAGTTCAGTTGTTCGACTACACATGTGTTTGATCTGTTTGAGCTGAAACGCTGCTTGTTTCCCTTTCACTTCAGAGAATTCAGAGAGTTGATACAGAATAGCCAGTGTTCCCCCTTTGCTGAGGCAGGGCTTGTGATGGCACAGAACTCAGAAGAGATAATGGTTATGACAGCCGCGTTGGATCAAGGAATCACCCTACAGAGTGAGACCGGTGTTGATATGCCGCATCCGCCCATGTTGCCTGTCGGGCACCCCAGTTGTACCAGGCTCGCGAGCCTACTACATTCGAGCTGATGGGGATGGTAGGTGATCTCCAGAGGTCTGTGGCGGATCTCGCTTACGGAATGTCAACCTCGTCACCAGTTGCACCATATGCCGGGAGTTTCGTACCCTAGGAGCCCCCGCTACTGGGGCGAATTGTGATTGAACTTAGCCAACCGGAGATGGCCTCCAACTATGGCAATGATGTACCAGTATCAACCCAATCCCCCCATCAGGCTGAGGCCAGAGGTAAAGACAAAGCAAAGGCAGATGCCAATCCCATTGAACAACTGCTGTGGGCAGTCGAGGCTTTAAAAGCCGGGGGAATGAACAAGCAACAGGTATCCGTGGTTGCAGCCAAAGTCATGGAGGATGCTTTCCCTAATCCACCTTAGAGCAGTACAAGTCAGTCAGAAAATCGGGACAGGCCCTGTCATGCCACAGCAGTTCCTCTCACTCCCAACCCTATACCTGGGAAAGATCAGAAATCCAAGGCCGCACCCGCCGACCCTTTTGCCAGTGCGTCTAGCAAAAGCACTCAGGCTTCAAAATACCTGCCCTGGGGACACAGGGCCTTTCATGCTCTCTGCATGCCGGTCTAGGGCACTTCTCATTTTGACTAAGAAGGGACATCTCAAGCCCTTGGAGCCTCGACCTCTGCCGAAGACTCTTCCAGCAGGCCATGATGCTACTCAATACTGCGCGTACCATCAGCAAACCAGCCACCCTACCGATAATTGCTTCCGCCTCCGTCATGAGGTGCAGGATCTGATTGACAACGAGGTTATCCTCCCACCCACTTCGGCTAACTCCGTTACCACCCAGTTATTGGATTTTGAGGACACCGATACTGCGAGTATGTAATTGGCTCTGAACCGCCTACAGGCGACGCATGGTATGTTTTTGATGTAGTGTTTGGCACGCATTTTTGAGCACCTGCGAATGCTCTATCTTGTAAGTTCTGGCTTGGGTGTCGAGTCAATGTTTTGTTTTGAGTCTGTCTCCCTGTCTTGAGTTAGTCCTTTTTGCTTAAAGAGTCTGTCTTGTTGTAGCGAGTCAGTCCCCTTTGTATAGAATACCGGGTGATTCAGGGGTTGTTGCCTCCAACACCACTTTTGTAATTACTCATTTTTGCTTTCCTTTTGAGTCTGTCTCTGCCGTGGAGCCAGTTGCATCTGAGAAACCTGAACGAAACAGCTGCGTCTATCATGTTTTTGTGCTTATTATTTGTTTTGGGCTAGTTGTGCCAGAGAATTCGAATGGAGCAGCAGCGCATTCCACCTGATCTCTTGTGCCCTGAAAATTGTTGCATTGACCTAAGTTTTTCAAAACCCTTTCAAACACTGTGATGATAAAAACAAAGAGGGAGGAATTCCTCGGGATTTGCCAAACTTTGATCAAACTGAGAGAAAGAGAGGCATGCTAAGCCCTTAATGATTGAAATCATGCTTGTCGGAGTAGTCTTGAGAAGGACCACGCTTGACATGCATCGGTTCCACACTATCTTCGGTATGACGATTTGTCGCTTTCTTAAAAACTTTCAAAAAAAATGTTTTGCGCGATCCTGCGAAGACCTGTGTGGAATCACTCTTGAGATTGTGCAGCCAAGGATCGCTCTCAGCCTCAAGATTCGACCTGTCTGTTTGAACCTCCAGCTCATTCGGAACACTCAACGGTCAGCTATCAAAGGAGGCCTGTGTGGCCAAATTCAAAGCAGCCCTCGAGGAAGAGGCACCGAAATCAGAACAAAAAGATCAGATCTTACCGGAGCAAGCTTGTGAAGCAACCGTGATGGACTCTTCTGCAAAGTACTGTAACAGCCGTCCTCCTGGAAACGGAGAGGCTTCAATTTCAAAAAAACCATTTGGCATGGACTTGCTACTTTTTACCCTTTGAGAGGCTCGCTGGGCTGAAAACTCGGAAGGGCGACCCAGGCAAAAGTTAGAGCAAGAGAAAAATACAAAAAAAAATACAAAAGAAAAGAAAAAAATAGTAAGTACAAAGAAAAAAGGAAAAGAAAGAAAAAAGAAAAAAGCAAAAAAAAAAAAAGAAAAGAAAGGAAAAAAGAAAGAAAAGAAAGAGAATGAAAAGAAGCTCGCAAGGTCGAAAACCCGCGACGGGCGCCTTGGCAAAAGTTAGAGCCTAAAAAAGAGAGGTTAATACCCGAGTGTACCTTAACCGGAACTACGTAAGGCTTGATTCCCATGTTTGGGATACGTAGGCAACTTCATCCTGAAGTCTAGCCCCCAATGCTTCCATAGCGTCTCAGTCCATGTAATGGTTTTGATCACCTGTGCCTTCTCTGAATCCAGTGTCTCGGTGGCAACAACTGGAACTACGTGATCAACTTCCTCCTGAAGTCCAGCCACCAATGCTTTCAAGGTGACTGTGTCCATATATTGTTTGTGGCCGTCTTCGTCCTCTCCGTGCCTGAGAGCTCGGTCGCGATCAATCATCGATGAGCATGTCGCAGCGTTACCCAAACAAGGGGCAACTTTCCATTGCCACGCATCACCGTAAGTTGCCATCCAAACCAGGAGCAACATTCCGTTGCCATGCGTCCCTTCAAGCAAGGGGCAATTTTCCTTTGCCTCCGATCCAGGATTGTGCATCTCGAGGGTAGGTTCCGTGCCTGTCTAGCATTGACCGTTTGCAAAAATAGTTTTTGAAAATTTTTACTGAAGTTGACTATTTTCTCGAAAACTATTCTATTTTCCAAAACTGGACCATTTTGTTGGACCCAAAAAAGGAAAATTTTCAGTGCTTGCGGCTTGACTTGCATGATTTTCAAATCAAAAATTGCACAAGCATGTTAATCTGACGATCATTTTAGTCAAAACTGTTTTAGAAAGAAAACGAAAAAAAAATGGTCAAAATGATGAACTAGGGGCACAGTTGAGCCAGGTGTCCTGTTCATCCCTCGCCGTTAACACGTTTGCCAGAAAGGCACCCTACCTACCAGAAGGAATAGCCGCGAGCTAGTTGTATCGGGCGTGAACCCGCAACCTCTCGTTTATCTATTAATCACCCTGGGGAGGGATTGAACAATGAGAGAATAAAGAATAGAGAGGTGTAAGTTGAGAGGAAAAAGTGAGCAAAAGGGTTTTGAGAGAGAAACCGAGCTTGAGGGTCGAGTGATGAGAGGATCACAAATCAGAAAGGGTGGAAAGCATACCCGGAGGAACCGGCTCCTCGAGTTCTGAGATCTTTTGTTTCCTCTAAACGCGTCCGTGTGTCGTGTCTTTTGATTTGTCGGTCTCAACTTTAGCTTTGAGTCTCTTTCCGAGCACGTCTCGTTGTGTTCAGGTCGTGAGCCTTTTTGTTTTCTTCAATTGAGTCGCTCCGCGGTGTCCAGTTGTAGGCTCGATACCCCGGTTGTGAAACCCTTTTCCAAAGTTAATTGTTTATGCTCAGAGTGCTGTGCCATTCTCTACATTTATGCGAAGCAAGAGAAGAAAAAGGGAAAATTTGGGACATCCGAGTGTGTTTCAATTTCAACCGTTTCAGTTTTTGTGGTCCGTCTTGACAGATTGGGCTGTTCGTTTGAAGTTTGCCGTGTGCAGAATGAACCGAGTATTGTGTTATGAGCTGTGTGCAGACCAATCCCCAACAGAGTATGGGCTGTGTGTCTAGGTTGAGCTGTGGTTTGTATGAGTTGTTTGCTGTTAGTTGGTTGGTTATCCGATTATCACAGTGCAAGTGCTTAATTTTCAGACAACAGATCAATTTCATTTACATTTGAGGTGTAATATGATGCAACGTAGTGCAAAGCATGAAATGTATAGATATAACATTCTTTTGGGCAAAAAGTTTGTTTCATATAGTCTTTTTCAAAATACAAAGTTTTGGGAACACAAAAACCTGCCGGTGGCAGTACAGAATACTCTATCTACCAACGAAAGGGGGAAAAGTACAAAAAAGAAAAGAAAAGAAGAAAACAGCAGAAGTCTGTGTCATCATCGCCATCAATAGTCTCGGGCCTGGGGATCTGTCCTCGCCCTCTTCTTGGACGAGGCTCCAGGAGCATCATCAGGAGCATCGTCACTAGAGCCCGAGTCCGAGCCGGCTCCGGTCCCCTCCTCCGATGACTCTGCCTCCGCCTCTGACTCCACCTCTGCCTCCGACTCCGACTCGTCGTCATCTGGAACTGGCGCCCGAGAGCTACTCCCGATATGAGTGCGTCCCCCCCTGGTACGAGGACGGGCAGTGTCCCCACGCCCTCCTCGAGCAGGAACAGAGGGCCCAGCCGGAGCACCACCCGCCGGAGGAAACAGAAAGGGAGGCTGAAAAAGCATGAAAGACAAATACATCAGAATGCCGTGAGCAAAGAATCAAGATGTAATGCAAGTATGAGTACAAAGGTGTATGAATGTCGTGAGCAAGAATCACGGTGTATGAGTGTAGTGTGTGAATGCCGTGAGCAGTTTATCAGGTTGTGGGTAGCGCATCAGATTGCAGGAAATAGTGTATGGTTTAAGGCTGTGGTCAGAAGAACATACCGGAAGGCTGTAGAAGGCCAGGAAGTCGAAAGTCCGCTGCAACATCCCTATCAAGGAGGCATTCAGCTCCACGGACTGCCGAGTGTACTCGGAGGACGCCTGCAAAAGTATTAGATGCATCAGTATTCTGCGGAATATTAACTAAGTTGAAATGAAATGCCAATGCGAGATGCGAATTGAAGTAATACATACCGGAGGTAAGTCAGGGATACCGGCTAACTCATGATCAGCTGGGGGAGGAGCGAAGGGGATCTGATGGATTGCCCCATCCTGCCCTCGGTATGTCAGTGAAGTGGGCAGAGCAGGCTAGCTAGTCCCCCTCCCTCTCTGAGCTCCACCCCTGCCATGGACTCGAGCTCCCCGCGACGCTCCTGCTCCCGCTTCTGCCCCCACCCTAGCCACCAGTACTGCGGGTCTCCCTCTCTCAGTCCGCTGGCCACTGCTCAAGGGTTGCATAATATAGGTCCGGACATACTCTGCATAGTCGCCCTCACCTCTGTGACGCTCTGCATCCCAGCGAGTGGTGTACTCCCTCATGTGCTCAAGGGAGAATCTCTCTGTATGCCTCATGTGTGCAGGAGGCGGACCCGGAACTATCTGCTCCGGTAAACCCAGGGTCTGGCGCAAGAAGCGCTCACCCAGCTACCAAGCCCGACAGACCGGGCCCTCCAATAGAATCCTGAGGTGGGCGGTGTCATCTGCCCCCTCATAGTGGTCCCTCACTACAGCCGGCAGTGCAGCCCAAGGCTGCCATGTGATCTGCGGGTAGATGTGCAGTTTGTTAGCCGTCTATCATTAAAAATACAATGCGAAGCAAAGCCGAAAGTAAACAGTAAGGTTGAACATACCTCTGCGGCAGTAATGGTATCAAAGTAGCGGCAGAAGAAACTAAAAGTCTCCTGTGATCTCCGCTCGCACCGCACATCGAAGCGATGGGAAAAGGGGACGCCGAGTGAGATCTCCTCAATGGGTACTGGGGCAAGCCTAGGAAAGTAGGCATACACCCACAACTGCAGAACAGATATAAGTATGACTATCAGATAAAGCAGAATACAGAATAAAGCAGAAATGACAGAATCGTGTGTTGTGTAGTATATTGTGTAGAGTGTACAAGCAGAGCAGTAGTACACAAGGCAAAGCAGTATATGTGTGCAGCGTGCGATATCTGATCGGTGTGGGCAAAGGTACAGAGTACGTAAACCGAAAAGCGTAAAATGTAAAAGGGAAAGAAGATGTACCTCCCAAGCCCGCCAATATCCACCTAGAAGCTATCCGTTGAGGTGGGAAGAAGAGCTCATGTAGCCGTATAATGTGGCCAAGCCTGCGCCACCCCAGTCATAGCGGCCGACCCGCTTGACGTCCACCAGTGCGCTCAATAGACACAGAGGCACGGTGTTCGGCCGGTCGGTGAAGAGAGTCGTCCCGAGCAAGAACATGATAAAGCCCCGTGCGTACTAGTCTACCTCCTCTGAGGTCATCTCTGGCTCCTCTGCCAAGGCTGGCTGGATCCGAAAGTGGCTCTCGAACCAAGAATACCGGACAAACCCTGCTCGAGCGAGGGGAGGCCGAGTGCCGAGAAGGAACAGCTGGGCAGCATCCCACTCATCCATATCCAGGTCAAAAGGGATCGGATCACCCCCCACCCCGATGCCGGTGAGCATCGAGAAGTCATAAGGGGTCATCGTCATGTCCCCCGCGGTGGAGAAGTGGAAGGAGTTGGTGGTATCCCACCACCTCTCCACAAGAGCAGCAAGCAAGGGCCTGCAGGTCGTAAGCATGGAAAGCCCCCTGCAGAAGATGCCGAAACTGGCCTCGTCGTTGATCTGACGAACCGCCGCTGGTAGCTCCCTATGTTAGTCCCGGGCCATGACGTTCCCATACCCACGGATGGTATGGGAATCTCCCTGTAATCAAAAACAACAATTGCAGGCCAATATTCAAAATGCAGTTCTAAGAAGCATACAGAAATGGGGCACGCGTGCAACTTTTTCAGATTCAAATAGATACCGGGTGCCGGTGTGTTTACAGTGGACTATAACGTATGATGTGTCAGCGTGTTTGAATGAGTCAGTGCAAATACAACATGTGTACATGTTTTCAAAAACAAATACCGGGTGCCAGTGTGCATACAGTGGAATACAGTGTGTGCCGTGTGTTCGGGTGATTCGGGGTCAGTGCAGTGCGTGTGCACGTGTCGGTTTCAAGCAGATGTCGGTTGTGAGTTTGTCTACGAGCAACTACAGTGTACAGTACATCAGAATAAAAGCAGTTGAAGAATAGAAGCAACTATGGCAGTTAAACATTCTACATTGCAGAAAGTAAACCGGGAAAAGACAGTTACCTCGGAAGCGCCGAAGGACAGGTGGGGGGTAGGCTCGCGCAAGAGAAGCTCACGTGGCACGCCCCTCTCAAAGCTCCGGAACTGGCAAAGTCCGTCCGGGAGCATCACATGAACTGCAGGCTTGTAGGTCTCAGGGTCGAATGGCCGGATGCGGAGTGGCACGGGATCGGCCTCGGGATCCATCTCGATCTCTGGAGGGGCCCCGCCCTGTGGAAGGTCGTCCGCCATCACAAAGGGAGTGAGAGAAAATGACTGGAAGGTGAAAAACAGGGTCGGAATGTGAAGGGTCAACCAAGAGTCAACCCCGAGAGGGTCGGAAAAGGCCGGGAAGGTCGAAATGCGAAAAAGGCACGGGTATCGAGAATAACTCGAGGGAAACAAACCCCGAAAAGCGGAAATCAAGAAAGGGATACCGAAACGAAGTTTTGTTCGGTTGAAAATATTCGAAACGCGAAGGTGTTCGCGAATCGGACGATGAAATCGAGGCTAGAACGCAAGAAAACGCGAGAATCGAAGGGGGAAAACACTCTAGGGAGAAAGGGAGGTGATTTTCGAGCAAGGAGGAGTGAAAAGAATAGGGCTAGATGCCCTATTTTAAAACACCGTAGCGAAAGGACTAAACTGCCCCGACACAGGAATTTTGTGCCGGTCGGCACAATAGTTTGCCGATGGACTTATTTTAGTGCCGATGGACGGCTGATGGTGTCTCCTGACTGCCGGTGGGCATCCGGTGGTCTCCTACAGTGGAATTTGAGCCTCTTACACCTTTTTTTGGGTCATATGTGTGGTTCAGGGCTTTCAGTGCTCAAAATAGTGTAAAACAGTGCATTCCGACGCTCAACCGGCCTCCGTTTTGACCTTGGTCCGTGTCTTCTGTGCGTGGAACTCAAGTTCGTGCAAGGTGTATCCTTTCTGTATCCTTTTGGCATTTACAAAGATTCAATCAAAAGTTGCCCCGTGTGTGTTGCATGCATTCATCACACTGATTGATGCGTCACATCGCGCCGTCATGCGCATCCCTCATGCATTGTCATGCATTGTATTACTGACATTGCCGTGCATTGTCATGCATTTCAATACATATGTTGCCTCATGCATCATTCGCATTGTCATGCGTCTTTCAAATCTATATTTCAGATCGGGCATTGGCATGCGGCATGCGTGCCTCATTTGCATTTCATTTCTTGCATCCCCTGTGACATGCATTGTTTCGCTCGTCACGTGCGTTGCCCCTCCCCTCTTGCGTGTACTATGCTGAGAGGTTTCTTTCTCCCCTCTCGCGTGTATTACGCTGAGAGGTTTCTTTTTCCTCTCTCGCATGTACTACGCTGAGAGGCTTCTTTTTCCTCTCTCGCGTGCACTACGCTGAGAGGCTTTTCCTTTTTCTCTCTCGCGTGCACTACGCTGAGAAGCTCCCCGGGTCCGGCGGGACCGAAAATATGCACGGTCCGGCGGGACCAAAAACACGCGCGGTCTAGGAGACCTTAAATCCTCGAGAGGTGCGAGACCTTTGGTGCATTAAGGTGCACCTCATTGCATTTAGCATACATCTCATCGCGCTATTTTGCGCACCTCACTTGCATTGTCATGCATACACCGAGGCACAGGTCTGGCGGGACCAAAAACATGCACGGTCTAGGAGACCTTAAATCCTTGGAGGGTGCAAAACCTTCGGTACATCGGCATGCGTGCCTCATTTGCATTGACATGCGTGTCTCATTTGCATTGTCATGCATATTGCTAACAATATTGTATCTGTTAAGTTTGCTTTCTTTTCAGGCACGATATTGTATGTACGGTTCATTTGAAGCTGGCGCAACCAGACGAACCGGGCAGCCGGTCTAGGAGACCTTAAATCCTCTGAAGGTGCAATTCCTTTGGTGTTTGTCGTGCCCGAACGACTTCCTTGTTTGCGGTAAGTTCCTAGGAGACCAACGGGGACGGTTGAGACTAGAGTTTGAATGGCTCATGCCTAAAACGCAAAGGTTCGGGATTTCCGAGACTAAGGTCTGGTTTAAATACCCAGGGGGTGTACCCTCGGCTTGAAATCTGTATGGAAGCCCCATAGGTTGAGGCAGCATGTCTGCGCCTCAGTTCTGGATACTGAACCAACCTAGTATACCGCCCCGTTGGGAGAATAGGGAAAACTGCAATCGTAGCCATTGCATCATACTGCATTGTCGTGCATCCATTGTAAATAGTTGCATCGTCTTGCATTGCATTGTAAATACCGCATCGTCCCGCATCATTGTAGGTAATGCATCTGTCATGCATTTCAAGCAAAAAAAAAAAAAAAAACAAAAACAACATGCATCATTATAATGTAGCTCATATGTCATGCATGTCCATCGCATCTTCATCCATTGCATATTTGTAGATATTGCATTATAGCTTGCATGCCTCCATTGCATCACCTTCCATCTATGGCTTGCACCTTTCTTTGTTGAGCTTGGTCTGGTATGTGCTCATACTTTTCACATCGAAGCACAGATCTGCATGTGTACGCGCCTATTTCTTGACGAACTTGGTTTGAGGGTTGCGGCACATTTTCTGTGTTAGACGTGGCTTGTACGTGTACATGCCTTTCCTAGGCAAGACTCGATTTGGCCTGCGTGCCATTTCCATTGTATCCATTCCATTGCATGCATCCATTGCATCACCTTCCATCTATGGCTTGCGCCTTTCCTTGTTGAGCTTGGTCTGGTATGTGCTCATACTTTTCACATCGAAGCACAGTTCTGCATGTGTACGCCCCTATTCCACGCTGGTATGTTGGTTTGAGGGTTGCGGCACCTTTTCTGTGTTAGACGCGACTTGTACGTGTACATGCCCTTCCTAGGCAAGATGCGGTTTGGCCAGCGTGCCATATCCATTGTATATATTACATTGTAGTGTAATTTTTGCATCCAGCATTAGGATCATTGTCCATTCCCCAGCGGGTCGTTTCTCCACTTATGTCAATCCACCCAATACTTGTTCTTGTGTCCATCTACATTACTCATAGTTCTGCATATGTCCACGCTTTGAGGGTTGCGGCACCTTTTCTATGGTAGACGGACTTGTTATCTCCATCAATCTATCTGACATATGTGTGGTTTCAAACCACTCGCGATTGGATCATGATTCAATTGCATTGCATGTAGTTTACATTGTTTTAATTGCATTGGATTTCCATTTACATTGTTCATACATAGTTTTGTATATATTGCATACCATTTTGCATGATTTGCATGTCACTAACAAATATTGCACCTGTTAAGTTTGTTTCCTTTTCAGGCACGATATTGTATGTACGGTTCATTTGAAGCTGGCACGACCAGACAAGCCGGACAGGTATTGTATCCTCCTAGTGAGACGTATTGAGAATTGCATAATTCTCTTACACCCTTTCTGCATTGTAGTGTAGCTCGGGGTATGCTAGCATCGTTAACCGTTCTGACTTTCCTTTGCATGATCATAAGTTATGCTCGGCTTCGTGCATTGTCTTGCATTTTGCCCCTGCCTTCGGGCGCATATCTTAGTTTGTCTTGCATGCTTTGTCTAAGTCTTCGGCCTTGTCAAAAATAGGTCGTCTCTGGGCTTTGACATTCACTCCCGTCATTGTTATGACTTTCGAGTTCTGTCAAAGAGGGAAAACTATAGACACCCCATTTTTGACCGTCCTCAAGACTTGGACGTCACCGTTGATACACTCGGTGATCATCCTTGTTTGTGTTCGTTTGGAGTTCCCGGAGGTCTCGGCTACGCGCCTTGCCTCAGGATCTCCGAACTAGACCGTTTTGTGTCTGGTTTTGCACCAAACACTTGTGTTTTGCCTTGGAGGGGCAGAGAATGCTTTGTGAGGCATCCCCACACACCACCGGCAGTGGCGAGAGGCCACCGGCTGGTTTTTGTTGCCACCGGCAATGTATATTGCCGGTCGGCACTCTTTGTTGCCGATCGGCAGTCAATTTTGTCAAAATGACATTTTTGGCTAGCCGATTACTGTTTAGCTGCTTTTAGAGATATTTTCTTACAGCTGTGTGGCATTGGCTTCCCCTCCATACACGTGTATGGAGGGATGCCCCTCTTGTTTGCTTACTTGCTAAGCATTACAAGATTGCCTCCTCTATAAGAGGAGGCCTTCTCTCCCTTGTTCTAGGGTTAGAAAAATTGAAGAGGAGAGAAAAGAGGCTCTGGTTTTAGGGTTTACATTAGTGTATCTAACCTATATCTATATCTCTTCCTCTCTTGCCCTTGTGTGTGTTTTAGTCCATATTATTGCACACAAGCACATAGTGTTTCACCTTCCCTTGGCTACTGAGGTCCTAAGGGCTTGTTCTTGGAGTTTTGAAGCTGTTTTGCAGCTCAAGGGGCTGTTGTTTCATCATCTTGGAGGTGGTCTTCAAGGGTAAGACACTAGCCCCCTTTTTCCCCCATTTTTGTTTTGTATTTTAGACCATCTTAGAACTGCTTTTGTGCTTAGTGATTAATACAAAAAAGTTCTGTTTTTAGGCCCTTTTGATTGTTTATTAAGAGTGTTTCGATCTTTGAGAAGGATTGACCCCTCTTAGGCCTTGAAAGGCCTCCATTTTGTGCTATTTTGGTGAGCTCAGTGGTGAAGATGATGCCTTGAAGTCCCAAGAAGGAGAGGGTCACCCCCTCTCCTTGTTGTCCTTGAAAAGGGCACTTTTTGGCCTCTTGAAGGAGCCCTATGTTCAAGTGTGTGTTGATCATGTATGAACTGTTTTTCATGCTTATAATATCATGAAATAACATTGTTGTATGTTGGTTTTGGTACACCTTACATGCTTTGCATACCTACCATGTAATGCCTTGTGACTGCCTTAACATGCCTTAGGTTGTGTGTCTTTGTTTTGACATGTTTTAAGCTTAGATTTGTTAAGGTTCTATGCTTATTTTGCCTTGTTCTAGGTCTGTCCATAAGTTTTTGGGTTGATCTTGGCATGCTTAGTTTAGCTCCTTTATATTTGAGCTTGTATGCTTCAAGTATGAGAATGTGTAGCATGTGTTGCTTACATCATTTTGGTGGTTTGGAACCACCCTACATGTCATTTCAGTCCCTTTGACATGCTTGTATGCTTGCCTTGGTTGCCTCTTTGTTGCCTTTGGAGCATGTGTTATATGCTTCTTGAAAGAGCACTTATGCATGCCTTCATATTTGAGCCACTTAGATAACATCTAAGTAGTCCTTTGGTCTTGTTTTAACATGCTAAATATCTGTTTTTAGTTGTTTAATGCATGCCATGTTTGTTATGCTAAGTGTCCTTCAAAGCTTCATTACCTTGTTTCAAGTATTTGGGCCATTTGCATACTAATGTTTGCTTCATTTGAGTTGGTTTGGAACCACATTCTAGCATGATTTTTAGAGCTTATGTTGCATGCTAATTGTCCATGATATCCCCTTTCAAGTGTGCTTGAAAGTTGCTTGTGTAATGCCTAAGTGTTGGTCCAACTTACTTGCATGTGTGCATGTGTGGTTAGCCTTCATTTTTGGGCATTTTGGCCACTGTTTTAGGCCTATTTAGAGTTGCCTAAATCACGTTTAAGTCCATCTTTTCATTGATTTGCATTGCCTCATGTTTGCTTGTATGCTTGCATAAATGCCTTGCCATGCCATGTTGCATCCTTAGATTGCATGCCTAGGTTGCATTGCATCTTGCATGCATGTCTTATTCCTTGATTTGGTGATAGGAATTGGGCCTCTAATTTGTTTGGTTTGCATTTCATTTGAAATAGAAGTTGCACACTTGGTTCTTTAGGCCATCATGCATGGAAATGCGTGATTGGTGGTCCGAGAATCGAGGCACATGTCCCTTTGAGTCACAAACATGATAGGGGGCATGATTGGTGCATACATTGTTTGAATTGTATTGCCATGCAAGTTCTGCCCTCTGCTGCTGTGAGTTGCAGGTTCTGCAGGCATTCTTTGCCGACCGGCAGTGATCAGTGCCGACCGGCAGTAAATCATCAGCCGATGGATTCATATTGTGCCGATGGCCACATCCTATTGCCGGTGGTAATTCTACTCAGCCGATGGTATCCTCCAGTGTCCTGAGAGGCATTCCTGAGACTTTGGAAGTTTTCAGAGGAGCAGAGCAGGGAAAACAGAGGCAAACTATGCATGACAGTGCGATTCCGAGCCAGTCCCGAGCATGTGTTGCATCTGGCCCTCTTCCCAAGGCGGTTTACTGTTTTAATTAGATTAATTAACTTGCTTAATTATTTTAGTTGGATTGTAATATTTAATTAGCTTGCGTAGTTAAGTAATTTGTATTATTATTTTGGTCCCTCCGAGTGAGGGCGAATCTGTAATAAGTGTGGGTGCGTGGGTGTGTATGTCTTCCAACCCCCATTTCTTTCTGCCCTTTTATTTACCTGCTTATGATGGTAGCTTAGGGCATATTTATTTTAGCATACCTTATGCAATGCATGCGTGCATTCATGCATTTGTTGACATGCACCGGGCTCGGCGCATCATGCTAACTGCATTAGTATTTCAAATCTAACTTGAATACATGCATCGAATGAAGTGCATTTCACATGCCATTTCTAGATTAGCCGAGCCTACTCTAGGTTGCATTTTGTATGCGCTGCATTAGGCACTTAACATGGACTTGAATCATACATTGATTTGCTAACAAGTCTTTGTTTTGGCACGGAGTACGATGTAAGTATTTTTATGCTTTAGCATATCGCATGCGTGTGAATGTTAACATGACAGTATGCTTGCCATGCGGCTAAATGCTTATGTGTTATAAACTGCCTGAATGCCTGTGGGTGAAGGTTGGATTGTTTGAGTTGGAATAACTTATTGAAATCCGTGTTTTAGCCTACTTGCGAGTAGCAAAATCCAAAACATTTTCAAAAGCAAACGGATATGCAATGCTTATTTCCAAATTAGGCGATCTAGTCTATACTTTTGTGTTGTGCGCATCACATAGTAATTCTAGCTAATTAATCGGAATAAGAACACATAACGTTTTCAAAAACGGATATCATGGTTGGTAGAGGCCGGTCTTCGGATCGGGCGAAAGGGGGTGCTCATAGCTGACCTTCCCCGATTGTACCCAAGCTCCCGAGCCGAGGCAACTTTGGTGATGACGGACACGTGGCCTTTGGCACCGAGTCAGGGTTTCCTAAATTCCCCCATTTTAAAAATATTTAGGTGGCGACTCTGTATCTGGCAAAGCAGTCCATGTTTGGCACTTCTTTTCAAAAATCTGTTTTTTTCTCAAAACAATTTGCCAGAGTTGGACTCTTTGGTTCAAGATTAAGAACCGCAACAAACAAACAAAAAGGAGAGTCCGAACTGTAGCGAGGTCCCTTGCGGACGCGTTACACCCTACGATTGAATCAATTTGATAGGGCCCATCCTAGTTGGGACCCAATTTTCCATCAGCCGGATTTCTAGCAGCAAGGAGCACTTTCTTGAGGACCAATTCTCCTAGTGCAAAACGGCGTAGCTGAATACATTGATTATAAGACTTAGCGAGCTGTTGCTGGTATCGTGCCATGGATGGAAGAGCACAGTCTCGGCGTTCTTCAATCATAGTCAAGTCCAAGGCCAACACCATGTCATTTCGGCCCAGATCAAAAACTTTCGATGTCAAGGTTGGGAGGTCGATCTCCAGGGGGATGATTGCCTGGGTTCCGAAGCATAGAGCAAACGGCGTTTCCCTAGTGGATCACCTCGGAGTAGTGCGATGAGCCCACAATACACTGGGAAACTCTTCGACCCATCTGTCTTTAGCTTTCTCCAGCCTTTTCTTGATGCCGTTGAAGATAACCTTGTTGGTGGCCTCCACTTGACCATCGCTCTGGAGGTAAGCCGTTGAGGAAACGTAGGGCCGAATATTATAGGTGTCACACAATTCTCGATAGACGCCCCAATCAAATTGAGTACCGTTGTCAGAAACAAGTGCTCGTGGTATGCCGAATCTTGTTATGATGTTTTTCCATACAAAATGCTTGACGTCGGAATCACGAATATGTGTTAGTGCCTCCGCTTTAACCCATTTTGTGAAATAATCTGTCGCAACAATTAGGAATCGCCTGTTGCCCGGGGCCCGTGGTAATGGCCCAACGGTATCAAGTCCCCATTGAGCAAACAACCAAGGGCTAGTGATAGAATTTAACTCCTCGGCTGGCAGGTGAGTTAAAAGGGAAAACTTCTGGCATTGACCACATTTCTTTACATAACACTTGGCGTCGGTTCGCATGGTCGGCCAATAGTACCCCTGCGATACGGTGCGGTGAGCTAGAGAACGTCCACCTGAATGGGCTCCACAACTGCCTTCATGTATTTCAGATAAAAGTTCCTTGACTTTATCCGGGTGAACACACTCTAAGTACGGCCTGGAGAGAGATTTTTTGTAGAGCTTCCTTTGCGGATCCAAATAGTATCGGAGGGCTTTGTTTCGGAGTTTGTGTGCTTCTTTCTTATCCATTGGGAGCTGTTCTAAAGATAGGAATGTGGTGATAGGGTCCATCCAACTCAGACCGAGTTCGATAACGTTAACCTGAACTGGTTCTGAAGAGGCAATGCTCAGCTTGGGGACAAACCCTACTTCAATTGTTCGCTTAATTTATGAGTTGATAGTAGAGGCTAAGCAAGCCAGGGTGTCTACATACGTGTTCTGATCCCGGGTTATTTGATTCAGTTCGTGGTGATCAAATTTCGCGAGCAAAGAATTAGCCATTTTCATATAGGCTGCCATCCGGTCATTTTTGGCTACATATTCCCCTTTCAACTGGTTGATTACTAGATTTGAGTCACAGAAAACAAGCAGACGCCGCGCACCAAGGTGAAGTGCATTTCGCAAGCCGGTTAACAATGCTTGATATTCGGCCTCATTGTTTGATGCGTCGAATCTCAATTTGACGGCCTGTTCAATTATTGCCCCTTCAGGGGTAATGATCACTACGCCAGGCCCACTGCTATGCTGGTTGGATAACCCATTGCAATACATTTGCCAAACGTCGCCACATACATTCTCCACTCGGGCTTAGTTTGCACTTGATCAGACCTAAAGTCGGCCAGGGATCCTTGAACTCGGCAACAAAGTCGGCGAGCACTTTCCCTTTGATGGAAGTTCTGGGAAGAAACTAGATATCATACTAGCCGAGTTCAAAAGCCCATTTCGAGGCGCGCCCAGACGCCTCCGCACTGCGGAGCGCTGACTAGAGGGGATATTGTGTTGGCACCCCAATGGTATGCCCCTGAAAGTAGTGCATCAGTTTTCTTGCAGCCATGACAAGAGTAAGGATAAGCTTTTCTAGTGGAAGGTAACATGTCTCGACGTCGGCCATAACTTTGCTAACATAGTAAACTAGTCGATGCTCCCCTAGTTCTTTTTTTAACAATACGACGCTGATCGCCCGGTCGGATACTGCCAGATACAAAATGATTGGATCGCCAGCTGTTGGTGTTGCCAAGAGTGGAATTGATTGGAGGTAAGATTTCAGGCCATCCAAGGTGGCCTGGCACTTGGGAGTCCAATCAAATACTCTACCTTGCTGAAGTGTGGAACAATTGTCGGCAGCGATCTGTGGAACGGCTGATAAATCTGTTGAGCGCGACGGCCATCCCCATTAGCTTCTGAACCTCTTTGACTGACCGGGGGGATCCAAGCTCTAGAATTGCCGTGATCTGCCTTGGATTGGCTTCGATTCCGCGGTGGTTAACGATGTAGCCAAGGAGTTTTCCGGAGCCGATGGCGAATGCACCCTTAGAAGTGTTCAATTTTATCTTGTACTTTCGAAGAATGTCAAATGTCTCTGACAAATCGGCTAGATGGGAGTGCTTTTCCTTGGATTTGACCACCATATCATCGATGTATACTTCCATGGTATGGCCGAGCTGTTCCTTGAACATGGAAGTCACTAGTCTTTGATGAGTTACCACCGCATTCTTCAGCCCAAAAGGCATGACCTTGTAGCAATAGTTTCCTCTTGGGGTGAGGAATGCGGTTTTTTCTTGATCCTCTGGATGCATGGAAATTTGATGATAGCCTCTGTAGGCATCCAAGAGGCTCATGCATTGATGATGTGGCATTGCGTCTACGAGTTGGTCTATTCTGGGCAGAGAAAAACAGTCCTTGGGACAAGCTTTGTTCAAGTCCATAAAATCCACACAAACGCACCAAGAGCCATTCTTCTTCTTTACGACCACGGTATTGGACAACCATGTAGGATAAGCTACTTCGTGAACTGCCTTGGCGTCAAGTAACCTATCCACCTCCTCAACGATGGCTGAAGTATGCGCTGCGGCGGACCGCCAGCTTCTTTGAACAATTGGCTTACATTTCGGATCAACGTTCAAGCGGTGTTGGGCAACTGATGGACCTACTCCTGGCATCTCGTATGGGGACCATGCAAACACATCAATATTGCCAAGTAAGAAGGCTACCAATTCCTGCCTCTCGACATTATCTAAGGAAGTGCCGATCATGAAGAACTTGTCAGGATTTCTGTCAATTTCGACTTGGGGCTTCATTTGTTTTTTCACTTGGGATCCTCCCAATGTCTTCGAGACTCTCCTTATCCGGCACCTCAATTAAATGCACTTCCAGTTCCCTTGTTCTCTTTTCTCTTTGTAGCTAGAAGATAGCATACCTGCACCGACTTCTGAGAGCCACAAATTTGTTCAATACCATATTCAGTCGGAAAACGGAGCAGTTGGTGGTAGGTGCTTAGCACGGCTTGCATCGTATGCGACCAAGTTTTTTCCATGATCAGATTATACGGTGAAGGGAGCTTAGCAACTAGAAACTCTACGTCTACTGATATGGTTCCGGCCCGTACAAGTAGTGTGATCTTGCCCAAAGAGTACTCCAGGTTAGCATTGAAGCCGAATAACGGATAGTCAATCGGAGATAGGTCCAAATCGGTAAAACCAAGTTTGACAAAAGTTTTGTAATACAATATCTCCAAAGTACTGCCCTGGTCAATGAGGACACGCTCGATGGTGAATCTGTTTATACGTAGCTCGATGACGAGGGGATCAGTGTGGGGGTGGGTCACTCCAACTAAATCACTGTCATCGAAACTAATCCTTCCGGTGTCGTGTGGCCGGTTCGCTGACGTCATTGAGCTATGTATGCTAGACGACAACTGGATTATGTGCACCTCAGGTGGTGCCGGCAAGCTATATGTCATATGGATTACACCAAGAGGGGGTGACTCCGGCCGTAGAGCTACTGTATTTGTTGAATTGTTCTTTCGGACATATTGCGTAAGACGGCCGTCTTGCACCAATTCTTCCAGGTGATCTCTTAAAGAAAAACAACTATCGGTGTCGTGACCATGGTCTTTATGATACTCATATCGTTTATCTTGTCTTCTCGCATCGGGGGGTCCCGTCATCTTTGGCGGCTACTTGAAGAACAGAAGGTGTTGTATTTTCAACAGAATCTTATTGATTGGCTCTGTCAGCTCCGTGTATTTCTTGCCCCGACGCCTTGTGCGCCTGTTATCCACTTGGTATTGTTCATTAGCTCGTTGTGAACATTGGTCGGTTGATCGGCGCGAATCATGCCTTTTGTCTTGTTTGTGTCGATTGCGCCGTTCGGGGCTTCTTCGAGGTACGGAGCTAATCGGCTGAACAACTCCCAGCGTGGCCGTCTCAATGGCTTTATGTCCGACTTTGACTCGAAGGGCATCATCTTCCACTTTGCCGTATTCTTCAACCTTCTTCATTAATGCCTAGACAGTTTTGGAGGGACACCTGGTCAATGAACTGCGGAGGGAGCTGTCGGGATGCAATCCCATCTTAAAGGCAGTGATGGCCATGGAATCATTGCAAGCATCATCAACCAGATTAAAGCATTCCCAATAGTGGGCCAAGTATTCACGAAGAGTTTCTTCTGGTTTAATTTGCATGGCCTAGAGAGAGTTGGCTTGCTTCGGCTGGACCTTATTGGTGATGAATCTTGCCTTGAATGACTTTTGGAGTTGGTGGATGCTCTTAATTGATGCCGGCTCTAATTTATAGTATCACCTTACGGCTAGTGGTCCCAGACTGCTTAGAAATATCCGACACATGAGGGCTTCGTCGTTAGCATGGAGCGTCATCGCTTGCTTGTAATGACGAATGTGATCAGTGGGGTCTGATTTTCCGTCGTAGAGGGTGAACGACGGTGCCTTGAACTTCTTGGGTAGCACAGTCCTAGCAATTCGTCACACGAATGGGTTGTGTTTATCTTTCTCGTCTGAATCATCGCTTTTCTTTCGTCTATGTCGTACATATGGACTTCCCTCAGACAAGCTGGATATATCAACATGCCCTTTCTTTCTAGGCTCCGGGGATAGTGAGTCTGAATCACTATCACTATTACTTTTCTGAAGTCGACGTCGGCGACCATCCTTCTTTCCCGAAGGTCGACCCCGATCTTGGCTTGTTGGGATTTCGGCACCTCCAAGGCCAAATCTTGGTGCAGGTGCTCATTCTCTGCTTGCACGTTCTCCAGCCGTTGTTTATTTTGCTTTGCCTGATCCATGATTGTCTGCATTGTTTCATGCATTGAAGTTGAGGGTGATGTCTAAGCTACTGAGTCAAAGTTCAAGACACATCGCGCAACGATATTCTCCGATCCCAGCATGTTTCTTAGTGTGAGGTCGTCTCTTGGTGTAGTTTCGTCAGCGACTATCGGAGGATCTTCCATTACGCTCGCCATGGATGTATTTGAGTATTCCTACAGACGGCGCCAATAGTGGTAATGTGATTTGGAAATACTCTTGGATCCTGAAGGACGTTCCTGATCCTCTGATTGGCACCTGAAAAGTGATTAACACTCCGGTCGGGGGTGCTAGAATTAGCACTCCGACGGACAAGTCAGTATATGTCTCACATTTGCTTATGTCTCAAGTGTCTTGGGTTTATTTCTCATATACCTTTCTTTGGCTGATGTTCCTCTGTTTATATCCGCTTTTGGGCCTCAGGTTTGGGCCCACTTTTAATCCATCGTGTGATTGTTCACTCAACTCCTTCTGTCGTAAACCAATTCCCACTCGGCTCCTCGCTCAATTGGTTCTATAGCCGATTAGGATGCTCGGCTTCTGGATGGTACAAGACGGGGCCGAATATTATGTATATCTTGATTTTCCAAATGTGTATTCAGCCTCTTTGCATCCCCTAATATTCAGCTCCCACAATTTTCGAAACAAGACCTATGAGAAACTTGTTTTGAAAACAAGTTGACAGAATGTGGTAGCGAAAGATTGTTGTTGACAGGTCACAAATGGTGGCAAAAGGTGATTATCGATTCAGAGGTGATGAATAAAGCTGGTTATCGGTTGCCAAAGATGATTTTCAAGTGAGTGGTGGCTCTCATCAATCGGAGATGATTGTTGAAGGTCGGATATTATGGCCAAAATTGGTTGTTGGCTACTAAAAGTGATTTCTGGCATGCAGTTGCGGCTGCAGTTGGTTGCCACTAGTAGGAGATGGTTAACAAACTGCTAAATATGGTGGTTGGGGGAGGTCACTGGCAATGATGGGCCAATTTGGTGAAAAGAGAAAAATGATTTTTCTCTCCCCCTAAGTGAAATCAATTTATTAATAGTTACAAGAATATAATAAATTTTGTAATTTTTTTTTTCAAATTTTAAACGAATATTTATTATTTGTAAAATTTTCATAAATATAAATAGCAAAATATAAACATAAATCTTACTGAGCATACTTGTAATGTTAGAATTTGGGATGAACCAAGTGACTTCAAAGTATTTGGATCATTGGATAATAAATGGAGGAATTATATTTAAGTGGAACATCTGTTTTGTTTTTTTTTTAAAAAAAAAAAGTATAGAGAGGTGTAAGTCACACTTGCATACTTATAGGATTTCATTTGTACCCACTTACAAAATCACTAGCACTTCATATGTTTGTATAATTTTTTTTTCTTATTCACGCTGTGTTGTGATTGCACATAATAAAATGACAAATAAGTAAATAGGGACTTAATTGTCATTATGATATAGGCACTTAAATGACAAATTAATATATATTATCATTATGTTTGATTGAAAAACGATTGAATAATCAAAACTCACCACTTTTTCACGAGTCATTTTTTCAAAAAAGTTTGGGCATGTTTGGCTTATAGATTTTGAAAGTTTAAAATCTAAAAATTTGTTTGGGCTTATTTTGGAAGATGGGTTAAAAATTACTTCTTAATTTTTAACTCATTTTTCTCTCTCACAAAAAAAGTTAAAAAAAGTTAAAAAATTAATTTTTAGTGGTTGTTTGGGGTGTCCTAAATAAGTGCATTTTTTTTTATCTTTTTGGACTAAAAAATTGAAAAAAAAAATATGATTGTTTGGGTTAACTTTTTACAAAAAAATTTGTATTAAAAATTGTATAAATTAGAACATAAAAGAAGGTAGGGAGAGTAGCAGTACGACCAACCGTCTTGGGCATGGACATTTGACATAAGAAATGGTTACCCCATTTGCGGATATTGCATTGGATTGTGATGTTTGGCCCGTGGGGGCCACCACGGGTGCCTTTTTGCTAATCGAAACTGTTCGATGTGTAGAACATGTCGAGTATTATAAAAAATCACGTTGGTCAGATATCGATAGCTATTTGATCAGATTAGTTTTTTTTTTTTCAATTGTTAATTATAACACTATCTTTTTTTATATAAAACTGATTTGATCATATAGTTAGCGATATCCGATGAACGTGATTTTTTACAGGTATATATTATTCAACAAGATCTATACATTGAATGGTTCAGATTATCAAAACGGGACCTGTGATGGCCCCCCACAGGCCGAACAGCAGCGTGCTTTTTGTGCACCCCACCTATACAATTTTTTCAAAAAAAAATAGCTTCACCTGTGGGACGTTAGACCGAGTTTTATTATTTTTTGTGTAAAATTAATTTTTTTAAATTTTTTTGTTGAATAGTGATAATTTTTTAATTTTTTTTTATAACTTTTTAACTTTTTGGATTATTTTGAAAATATCAAACCAGGCCTTAACATCTTCCCACAACACCTTAATTTTACAATTTTTTGAAAATTGTTTTCATTAGTTTTTCTATCTTCTCTCTTAGTCTTTCACATCAAACACGCTAATCAATCATTTTTTCTCTTTCTCATCTTTCACTCTCTTACATTTTATATATTAATCAATCACTTTTTATCTTAAATCATCTCAAACTACAAAACTCCAATTTCAAAATTACAAAATTAATTTTAAATATACAATCAAATAAATTTTGAAATCTCTTTTAAAAATTTATTTTTCAAAATTAATTTTAAAATCAAACTAAATAGAGCCTTCGCTTTTCACGTTGTTAATTTTGAAATTTTATCATTTTAGCAAAATTTTGTTTGAGCAATTACTTGTCTAAGATTTTTTATTTTTTAATGTGGCTTGTTAATTTTTGCAGTATACAAAATTTACTTTTTCTGATTTTTTTTTTTTATAATTTTTTTATATTTAATTTGTCGTTGTTAGTAACCTTCTATAATTATACATTCGATTGTGAAACCTTAGCTAGAACTAAAAGTTTTTACAAAGGTAAACTTTTCCCTTTTATGTCGTGATATATATATAGATATATTTAATTTATAAGGTTATCTTATGTTTAAAATTAAACAGAAAATGATATATTAACAACGTGACATAAAAATATTTTATTATATAACTCACACCTTCTAATAAAAGTTAAACTTTAATGTAATAACATATTTTTTATGTCATGTAACAGTTAATCTAATATTTTTTTAATCTAATTTTGAACAAAAATTAGCTTTAAAAGTAGATTAAGAAAAATTTAAAACATAAAAGGTCAAAATGAGAAAAATAAATAAATAAATAAATAAACAACTTCAAAAATCAAAATGAAAAAATAGACAAACATAAAAGAAGTAAAGTATAATTTATCCATTTCACAAATATTATCATATTTTATAGAAAGTTCTTGTGTGAAGTTTTTTGTGACTATTTTTGTGGCTTAATCATCCTGTAATGTTTAGATCTTGTATTTATAAAATTAAAATAAATATATAAAAATAAGTTGAAGGAAAATAAAATATTTATTTACTTCTCAAATTTGATTAATAAATTAAAATTTTTTTTATAACAAAACTAAGATACAAAGGGTTAATTTGAAAAGTTAACTATTAATTTTTTTTTTAATCATTTTATATATAAAAAATATAAAAAGTAATATGATGCAAAATAAATTAAAAAGTTTTCCAAATCATCCAAAATAAGTTCCAGAAAGTGAACGAAATACAGCTATTTCAATGTTTACTGGTGTAGTGTGATGTATGCGCAATTAAGTGGTCCACCGTACGTCAAAACCGACGTTCTTGCACTTGCTGACAGTGAAACAAAATTGTGGAATTTTTTGTTTTATAAATTATCAGGCTATCTTGGGACATTATCAGAAAATACTTTTACCTATTATCAAATTTTATGATGCCGGTTACTTTTTATCATTTATAAATCCCTCTTCCTTTATCAATGACACTTACTTGAATTCAAAAAAATAAAAATAAAAATAACACTATAAAAAAATTAGATAAAATTTTAGAAATTAAAATTTAGGGATAAAAATATTTTTTAAGAACAAAATATTTTTGTTACGAAAATACTATTATTATATTTTTAGTAACAAAAATTAGACATTAGTGATAAATTATTGTCTTCTTGAGACCAAAATTTTTGTCCAAAAAAACAAACTATTTTGAAATCAAATTATTTTATCTCTAAAAATTTATTTACTAGTGACATTTTCAAAATTTTATCTCTAAAAGCCTTATTTTAAACATTTTAAGACGACCATCATTATGACGATAAAAATTAGTTTCTAAATATTTTTTGTAATAAATTTTTACTTTTAAAAACTAAAATATTTGATCTTTAAACTAAACTGGAGCAAACACCCCCATGGGAGTTTTAAACTTGGGATGCTATTTGTTCCCAATACCGGAGGTTCCTGTATGCTGGAGCAAGTATGTTATCTGTTACAAGTATGCTATCTGTTCCCAGAATCTCGAAGTAAACTTGGGATCTCTGTCAAATACTATGGAAACTAGAACTCCATGCAATTTCACAATCTCATTGACCTACAAGTTAGCCAACTTATGCGCATTATACAAAGATTTGACAGGCAAAAAGTGGACAGATTTAGTTAAACGATCAACAATGACCCAAATAGAATCCATACCTTGAGAGGAACGAGGCAGTTTGACAATAAAATCCATAGTAATATGCTCCCATTTCCATTCCGGTATTGGAAACAGTTGAAGCAATCCAGCGGATCATTGATGTTCAGCTTTAACTTGTTGGCAATGTAAACATCTAGCCACAAAATCAGCAATGCTTTTCTTCATTCCCACCCACTAGAAATTTTGTCTCAATTCGTGGTACATCTTTGTATTCCCCGGATGCCTAGCAAATTTAGAGTTGTGAGCGTCAGTCATAACACGTTTTCTAAAATCACAACAATCCAGCACACAAAGTTTATTATGAAATTTCAGCACATTGTTCTCCAACACAAATCCTGGCTTCGGTTTTGAGTCTATTTCATCCACAATCTTTTTCAAAAATTCATCTTGCAGTTGTTTCTCTCTAATCTCTTCAATAATTGCAAGCTGAGCAGAAATGGCGACCAAGATCCCGTCCTGTTCACGTAACACAATTTCAATCTCATTCTTTTCCAAGTTACACAACAACTCTCTTTGACCGGGGAGCAAACATGATAAATTCTCAATAGACTTCCGGCTCAAAGCATCTGCGAATGTATTAGCTTTCCTTGAGTGGTATAAGATTTGCAAATCATAATCTTTTATTAGTTCAAGCCATCGCCTCTGTCTCATGTTTAACTCCTTTTGAGTAAAGAAGTATTTGAGACTTTTGTGGTTTGTATACACTTCGCAAGTCACACTAAATAGATAGTGTTGCCAAATTTTTAAAGCAAACACCACAACAGCTAGTTTAAGGTCGTGGGTCAGATAATTCTTTTTATGTGAGCAGAGTTGTCGAGAAGCATAAGCAATCACTTTCCCATTTTGCATTAGCACACTTCCGAAACCCTTGTAGGAAGCATCACTACAAATCTAAAACCCATCAGTTCCGTTAGGCAATGTCAGAATCGGTGTAGTTACTAGTCTAGTTTTTAATTCTTGAAAGGCTGACTCCCATTGATCATTCCAATCGAATGGAACATTTTTCTGTGTCAACTGTGTCAATAGCATAGCAAGTTTTGAGAAATCTTTCATAAATCTTCTGTAGTAGCCAGCAAGTCCCAGAAAGCTCCTGATTTCTAACACATTGGTTCGTCTTGACTAGTCTACAATGGCCTCAATTTTCTGTGGGTCAACAAAGATACCATCCTTGTTGATGACATGTCCTAGAATTCCACACTATCAAGCTAGAATTCACATTTGGACAATTTTGCATACAATTTTCTTTCTCTCAAGATCTGTAAGGCAGTTCTCACATGACATTCATGTTCTTCCTTGCTTTTAGAACAAATCAATATATCATCGATGAACACAACAATAAACTCATAAGGAATTGTTTGAACACTTTATTCATTAAATCCATGAATGCTACAGTTGTATTAGTTACCCCAAACGGCATTACCTAAAACTCATAGTGTCCATATCTAGTCCGGAAGGCAGTTTTCTTAATGTCTTCTGCTTTAACTTTTAGCTGTTGATACCCAGATCTAAGATCTATCTTAGAGAACACTTGTGCTCCCTAAAGTTGGTCAAACAAATCATCTATTTGGGGCAACGGGTATTTATTCTTAATGGCTACTTTGTTTAATTGTCTATAATCTACACACAGCCTCAAAGACCTATCTTTCTTTTTAACAAACAAAACTCGAGCACCCCAAGGTGAAGTACTCAATCAGATGATCTTCTTGTCTAACAACTCTTGAATTTGGACTTTCAACTCTTTCAGGTCAAAAGTTGACATTCTATAAGGGGTCTTAGAAATGGGTTGTGTCCTAGGTACTTCATCAATGCTGAACTCAATTTCCCTATCAATTAACTCCCCAGGTAGGTCATTAGGAAATACATCAAGAAATTCACAAACTACAGGAATTGTTTCCTCATTAGCATTATCCGAAGACACAGTCAACAAATAACACAAGTAACTCCGACAACCTTTTCTTAACAATTTCCTGGCTTTCATAAATGAAATCAAGTATGATGGAAGAACAACCTCATTTCCAATAAAAACAAACTCAAGCATACCAGGTGGTCTAAACACGACATATTTACTCACACAATCAATGGTGGCCTAGTATTTCGTTAACCAGTCTATACGCAGAATACAATTAAAATGATCAATGCTCAAAGGAAGCAAATCAACGTACAATGTCATATCACCAATCATAATATCATATGCCAGATATACATCAGCACATATCATAGAACCTCCAGATGGTGTAGATGCAAACAATAAAGAGTTCATAGGTTCTAATGGTCTAGTTAATTTCCGAGAAAAAACATGCAATACAAATGAATGTGTGGAACCAGAATCTAGCAACACATAGGCATTCTTAGCACAGATGGAAATTATACCTGACATCACAGACTCAGTGTTTTGTACATCCCTTAGCACGAGTGTGAACACTCTTCATTGCCTCAATGTTTCATTTCCAAGATTACTTCTGACATTCGTTCTTGTATTTGATCTTGTTACAAAGGCAGATCCGGCTAAACTTGTTGCAGGATGGTTAGTATTGTCAAATCTCAGCAGACAGTCTCTAATCACGTGGCCAATCTTGCCACACCAGAAACAAGCACCTGATGTACGGTAACATGGGCGTTTATGCTTTCTTGCGCAATCGGGACAGTTTGGAATAGAGCCACTACTCTGGCTAGAGCTGCTGGAGGATCCCATATTCTGCCTTTTTGAAAATGACTGGCCTTTCTTGAAATTGAATCCAGATTGTTTACTCGTCCATTCAGTTGTTGGAGCTAGAGCTTGTTTCTTTGTTGCCAAAATGGCCTCTGCCATCAATGCTCTGTCAAGTACGTCTACATATGTCGGCAACTTCAAAACACCAACTCGGTCATACACTTCCAAATCCAAACTGCCTTCAAATTTTCGTGCCTTTTTGTGATCAGTATCCACCATATGTGGAGCAAACTGGGCTAACTCAGTGAATTTAGCCTCATACTTGGCTACGGACATCCTGTCTTGCTTAAGTTCTTGAAATTCTGACACTTTCCAATCTTTGAAACATTGGGAAAAATACTTGTTGTAGAAAATCTCATTAAACTAAGTCCATGTCATGTTCCCATTATTAGTTCGGATCAGTAACCACCATCTCCGAGCTTCATCTTTTAAAGTGTAGGTGGCCAAAAGAACTTTTTGTGTTTCAGAGCAAGGAAACACTTCAAATAGTTTCTTCATTTCGAGCAACTAGGTTTTTGCCTTTAAGGGTTCAATGCCACCCAAGAACGTTGGCGGTTTCATCTTCATAAAATTTTAAGTTAGGTTGATTAAGTCATTGTTATCTGGCTCATTTTGTGTTGGTAGACGCGGAGGAGGCAAAGCTTATTGCCTCTGTTGTTGGGTCATCGCTTCAGTCAAAGCTGCAAGCATTTGTTCCATTCGACTCATTCGGGCCTCAGAGGATTCAGTGGCATCATTAGTTCTTGTATTTTCCATTTGCTAGAGGTAAACCTAGCACTTATAAACATAGACAAATAGTCATTTTCACAATATTCAGATCATTCAACCTCAGTTCATTTATTTCAATTTTATGTGTTAATGGTCAGGTTCAATTTTAACATTTATAGAACACATACACACTCACACATACTGATGAAATGTTTTTAATTATTTTCTAGGACATCATATAGCTCATATGGACTCGTGCGTGCAGTATAACACGTGCACTGATACCACTTAGTCACGACCAAAACCCACCCTTATAGGTTTAGCATCATAACCGGCAAGTAATCCTCGGATTACCGAAGGCCTCTGTACAGATTAACATATAATTTGGGGCTAGCGGAAGCAGATATGTAAAACATACATAGTCCAACGAGCTGTGTAGACATACATGGGATAGAAAATTTAAAACTTATATACATACACACGTGACGTCAACATTACATAAGGCTTATGGCAATATGTAGCTACGACCAAAAAGGGACTTAGCCAATGTACGGACAAAAAAGCAAAACAAAATAAATGTCCTTAATATGGTTCACAAGCTTGACTTCGATGAAACAGAAACCTCTTTGGGAGGCACTATAGCTGGTTGACACAAAACTCTCTACGCAGTAGCTTAGGCCTGATCACGCTCCTGCTCACCTACATATATAATATAAATAGTGAGCAGAAGCCTAGTGAATAATAGCAGAGTAAAGGGTTTAAATGAATGACGTCCTATAACGTGTTCAGTAAATAGAAATAGATTCATATGCACAGTTATGATCAAATCATAACAAAAATCAGAATTCATTCTTGTATATACTTGTCAGTTCCATACGAGAACCTCCGGTACTGGGAACAGATAGTATACTTGTCAGTTCCATAAGGGAATCTCCAGTATTGGGAACAGATAACATACTTGTCAGTTCCATAAAGGAACCTTCAATACCGGGTAGAGATAACATACTTGAGCCACGGAATTGTTGCCACGAATACTTTTCAATATATGGACTGTCATTCAATGTACAAAACATAATTGTTCCATAAAACAGATCTTATTGCATCATACATACAGTTAATAAATAACATAGCTTTACTAAGTTATTACTCATAGTTGGTTCCAATAGCAGATAGATAGAACAGATAACCGATAGCCTACGGTGCGTGACCTACACAAACACAGATAACCGGATAACAGATACACATATTGAAATACATACTCGGATAGTATGTAACTTATTTTACTTTGTTCTTCGTGTGTTTCTAAGTCTTATACTCATTATTGTGTTTTAATCTTGGCCTAGGAATGCCTAGGATACAATGAGGATGCTAAAATGCACTTGAAAACATTTAACAAAACTTGCTGAAAACAAGGGTCTCGCTTGAGCACAACTTCCTTCGCGCGAGTGGACAAGCAAAAATGTGTGTGGTCACCCGAGTGGTCTGTAAATTCTGCAAAAGCATTGGTTGTGTGATTTTCTCGCTTGACGGACGCTTGACGATCGCTCAAGCGCAACTCTTGTCGCTCGAGCGGTCTGCAAAACATGTGAACCTCTAGGAGCATGCATTTTATGCTCGAGCCAACTTTTGGTTGCTTGAGCGAAAGTGCGAAAATAAATGTGGTTGCTCGAGCATAGAATCTGTCACTCGAGCGGAGAGGTAGAATATGGAATTTTCAGATTTGCTTCCAAGCTTCAAAATTCATTTTGAAACCAACAAAACACATTCTCTTAGGCCCAAAAATTGAGGAAACACTTGGAAACTTGTAAAACATTGAGAATTCAAAATTATTTCGCAAAATTAAGGCCCAAAAGCTTACCAATTGTACAAATTCAAACTCAAACTCTAAGAATATGATATGAACATGACATGTATGAATTGTTATGAACTTGAAATTTCCAAAACATGATCAATTAAGGTCAAATGGTAAGAAATGTGATGAATTCTCAAAACAAAGTCATGATAGACACATGCATGGGGAATTTGTTTGAAATTTAAAACTCAAAATGCTATGATATATGTATGCATGCATGATTTAATGCAAATTCCTTCATTTCTAGCTCTTATTCTCATGTTAAACACTTAAACCTCTTATATTCATAAACTCACCAACTCAAAAGCAACACCAAAGGCTTGATTTCTTACTAAAAACCTTGAATTTATAAGTGTAGACGCTTAAACTTCTAAATGCTCTTCAATTCTCCAACAATTCCTAGCAATCCCCCTTTTCTCTAGTTTTTGATCCCAATTTCTCTCCTCTCTCTCTCTCTCTCTCTCTCTCTCTCATGTTTTGGAGCTTGAAGATGAGGAAATGAGGGTGCAAAAATGAACTAGTGAGGTCATATTAGACTTATATAGGCTTAATTAAGAGTTGGTTAATTAATTGACATTAATTATTCTAATTTAATCATTCAAAATCGAATTTTAATTAAAACTACCATAAAATGCTAAAACTCCCACATAACACATAAATCAAGTCAATTTCATGTTTGGATGCCGGTAAGGCCTTTAATTCTCAGAACAAAACAGAAACATGAACATATATTCCTATGAGAGACATATATAAACACAAATAATGCAATGCACACGTACTTAACTCATGATTTCTTCTTAATTACTTATTAGGCATATTTAATCATGGCTTAGCAGTTAATCATAGGTCAGGGTTGTTACAGTTTGGTTAAAATTAAAACCAACAGCTTCAGGTTCCATAGCTTTTTTTTTGAAAAGAAAAATGTTGGAAATCAGAAGCAGCTTCTGATTGTAGATTATGCGGAGGGAGAGTTTGAATTACTTAAATATCCTTAGTGTTTTGAAGTATTTACTCTTATACCACCTATATATATTCTTTTTAGCCCTAATCTTCTCTCTAGCAAGAGAAGAATACAGAAGCAAGTAGCCAAACACAACACCAAGATGTGCAGCTTTGAATTGCTTACAGCTCTGGTTCGCCTTCGGCGACGTGAGGCTCTGTATCTCTTCTCTCTTTCTCTCTTGCACTCTTGCTCTCTCGCTCTGTCTATTCACCTCTTTTTTTTCATCTCTCTCGATTTTTCCTCTTCTCTCTTACTTTGGATTCAACATGCATGTGTATATATATATATATGTATTGGTTTGGTTATTTGTGATTTTATATGTTTGAAATTTGTTGAAATTAGGGAAAATAAGAATATTTAGGGTTTAGGAAATTTTTGGGGAAATTTTGTTCATACTTTGATGTTCAAAATTTGTGTAAAATGTTGACTGCCATTGCATTGATTTTTGGTTTATTAATGTTAGAGGTGTGAATTTGATATTTATGTTATACAATTAGTATCTTAAAGTTTGAAATGTTTTGAAATTGTTGATATGAGGTTTCAATGTCAATTTGTCAATGAAATAATTATTAAAATATAATAAATTTATTTTTGTGTAATGTTTATATCATTGTTATTATCTAAAAATAAAATCATTATGTTAATTCAGTGTTGGAATGATCTCTTAATATGTAATTACTAGCAAAAAGTCAAGATAATTCAATTTACAACTAACAAGGGTAAAAAAGACATTTACAGCAAAAAGTTATTTCACAGTTTATTTAACAAACACTACTCAGCAACTTAAATCTATAATACAACAATTACACTAAATAGATTAACAACTTCTAATTAAAGTCATAATCTATAATTTGTTAAGCTATAATCCATAATCTATTTTAATAGCTACACCAAACGGGGCCTATATATTGTAGTGTTACCATGTTTTTGAACATCACTTGACTATGTTCAAGAAATAACTTCTTGTAGTGTGAAGTGTGGAGGACAAATTTATACTGATGAGTTATCAGCTCTGCTGCACAAACAATAATGAATTTTTATTCACACACAAAAGTAATGATAGGTGAAAATTATATAGTAGTTCTAGTTTTGGTAATTGGGTGTCTAAATTAGTTTATACGCACTTTAACCAATTCTAAAATTTATGCAAAACGTCCTCGCTATGTGGATTTGGCAAATTTCGGGTAGAGTCAACAAGCGTGGCCTATACAGTAGTTCTATTATTCCAAGCAACAAATATAAAAAATTGTCACGAATCTATAATCAATGATCAAGATTAATTTATACGGACTGGATTGTCTCTCGTGTATTATCGGACTATACTGTCTAGGTTGGTTTATTGGGCCTACTTTTGGACCCCATTTTGATAATCTAAACCATTCACATTGTAGCGTTGTTCGAGTGCATCATCTGTACAAAACGTAAATTCGATCGGATAATGAAAATCACGTGTTCGGATTAATTTTGTATGAACCGTTTATTTTCTCACCATCCATTTTTTTCATACATAACTGATTCGAACACATGGTTTCTATTATTTGATCGACTTGATATTTTGTAAGGATAATATACTCAACGAACCCTAAAATGTGAACAGTTTGGATCATTGAAATAGAACCCAAAAGTGGACTTAATAGGCTTAACAGTACCTCTCCAGTTCAATTAGGAACTGGAGAAAACCAAACCCTAATTTATAATAGGATCTCACAATAACAGGATTATATATACATCATTAATATAAAAGTTTAGTGATTTCTTAATTTTTTATTTGGGTACCTATGCTTTCTTGAAATCATAGTTTCCTAATTTAGGTGGTATCCTGACATGAATATTATTGGTTAAAATAAGAATATTTATTATCTTGTCCTTTTTGGCCTTTTTGCCCCTTGTATAGTTATTAGATATAACCTCTTATCTTTGTGCAAAGAATATCTTTTGTAGCCATTTGGTTGTAATGAAATTTACCATTTTGGCTTATATATATGTAGATATAACTACTTTTTGTAAATGGATGACCCCCAGCTCTTGTCTTATCCCAAATCTGAACATACATTGTCATTTCGAGATCTAAAACACATCACTTCCTCTTCTCTAGCTAAAACTGGACCCATTTGTACACCGAAGCACATTGGATCACTCCAAGTAGATTTCTTAGATCTTCTCATTCTACCAAACACAATTCTATCCGACCGGTCAAACGTCAACCCGACCAGACTATTCGGGCGGCCTTCGGGGTAGATTTGACTTTTCAACCTTTGACAGTTTATGAAAAGGCGCGAAACCATTTGAAGGCTTCTTATAGCCACTCGAAACCTTTGTTGTGGGTGGCATAATTATTCTTACTCCATTCTTATGGTTGGGTACACCTCTCCTCTCCTTTCTCCTCATTCTCCTCTAAGGGTTGATTTTTTCCACTATTCATACAATGATGCCTCCTTTGATGATGGCTCAGGCGACATCATAGTTCTAGAATTACACTTGGAGCATGAAAGAACTCGCTCCAAAGGTTATGATGGTTGGAGAAGACACATTCGTAGAGGTTGGAAAGAACCATGGATTGTCCCAGAAGAGATTAGTAGCAACGATGGAAGAAGGGTCTGAGGTCAAAGCGAAGCCCTCAGATGATCTGTGAGTTATGCTCGGGCTTGAGGTCATTTCTACGAAATCGATCAAGCACTGGGACATGGGTATGGGTATGGCCAAAGCCCTCCACCTCTGGGTTTTTTTCCTGCACACTTCCCAAACTTCTTGGAGGTTACTTCTCTAATTTTTTTCATCTTTGTTCCATTTCTAATTTAATACCACCATTCTTCACTCTTTCTTCATGAACAACTTTCTTGACTTCAGGATAAGGACATAGAGCTATTTCGACCTCCTACTTTGGACTTTCCAGTGGTGAGAAGTGATGATGGCGACACTACAGATGTAATAACCCGACCCTCCTACATGTTTTATGATACATTTTTAGTCCTTTATTATGTGTGATTACATGTTTAATATGCCATGTTAAGAAAGTCTATCTGTTGCCCAAGAATGTATCTGTTTGATTAGAATGTGTGGATCAGAAATTGGAGGCCTTAACGGCTTAATTATCAGAAATTGATTTTATATTTGTGATCAGCATAATTTTTAAGTAATATTAAGCATGTTTGCGAAATTTTAATTTTGGAATGATTAAACGATTCATTTTTGTCGTATATGCCTTACTTATGAATATATATATTGTTAAGACTTCATGAGCTTTGGTCAAAAACGTGAATACCATTTTGGGGGAGAAAATAAGAGAAAGTGAAGAAGGGAAATTGGGGGAGAAGGGAATCAACAAGAAATTGGGCAAAAATTGTTAGAAATTTGTGATTGAATCCAAGGTAAGCTCAAGATCTTCTTGTTATGACAACTTTGAGATGTAATTCATGCTCGTGCTTGATTCATGTTTGATTTATGTATAATCCATGTTTGAATTATGAGGGTTTCTTATCAATTGCTTATTTGGACACTTAATTTGAGTGCTATATGAAATTATACTTCAATCTTTGAGTTTATACCATCACCTCATGGAAGTATGTGTATCTCATGTGTTATGTTTCAAGAACATGAAAAACTTGAATCCAAAAGTGGAGTTGGAGAAAAGATGGCTTGTTTAAGTTCCAAATCTTGCTTGATTTGTTATGTTCAAGGTAGAATCCTTATTATAGTGATGTTGGGTTGAAATATGGTCTTAAATCCATTTGGAATTGCATGAGAAATGGAATGAAGTTGTTCAATTCGAAGTTCAGATTTTTTGAATTTGCGTGGTCCGCTCGAGCGGAGGTCATGGCCGCTCGAGCGGGAAAACCACCCTCCCAGCAGTTCTTCTGAAATTACTCTGTCCGCTCGAGCGGAGGAATTCCCGCTCGAGCGTAGAAATCGACCCCTCAGCATTTTTGATAGCATTGCACTGTTCGCTCGAGCGGACAAATTGGCGCTCGAGCGGAGGGACTAATTTTTAGAAAGAAGTATGGTTGCTCAGTTTTGCGTGCTTGATTCCCTGATGGTTTTAGAATATGTTTCTGATGATTTTAAGTTGGTTATCAATTCATGTGAAGTGTAATGACACAGGAAATGATTCCCCAATGATTTAAGAAGAAAGCAAACTAATTTATAAGTTATGATTGTGTGCAGGGCACACTCCGGAAGAAACTAGCACGCCATCACAACGCTGTGAGTAATAGTGCTTCAATGTACCTTTATCCGTTAATAGTTTTTATTATGAACTGTATTTTCCTTATGTAAGAACTATGTTGCATGAAGTTATGTGCTATACGAGAAACATTATGAAATTATGGAGACACTGAAAGAGATTGTGAAATCATATATGTTATGTGTGAAACCTCGTGAATTATGGAACTCATCAAGGAAATTGTGATATTGTGAACTCATGTGGCCAAGGGCCATCTGTGTACTAAGAAATTATGAGGCCAATGGCCGATATGTGAAATGTGATTATGAGGCCAATGGCCGATATGTGAAATGTGAATGTGTGTGAACTCGTGAACTGTGGAAATAAGGGGCTGAAGGCCATTACTATAAGTTGTGAAGTTACAAAGCCTAACGGTTTTGTTTGTGAATATGTGAACTCCTCAGGCCAAGGGCCAAATGAGCAAATTGTGAATCAACAAGTTGTCCTATAAATACAGAAGCAGACCAGCTACATGGATGCTGTGTTATTCTGTTTTACATGTATATAAGTACTATTATTCATTGAGCTTGGCTCATCCTATGTTATGTCTGTTCCTGTAGGTAACCAATCCGGAGGTCGATCTTAACTCGGCATCGGCACACTTTTTTTAGCCTAAGCACAGCTAAACTTTGGGTCAAAACCGTACTTTTGTGGAGTTGCTAGATTATAGCTTATACTCTAGCTTTTGGCTTAGGATGTTATGTACATGATATTTTTGTTATACGCCCATCCTTGGGGCTGGATTTGTATATGTATGTATGTAATTAGCTCTCGAAATTACATCTCCTTTGGTCTATTTCTTTTGAGTGGTTCATCTTACGTAATGTTTATGATCCTGGCATGGTTTAGTCGCTCAATGGATGTCATATTTTCTTATTATGGATTACTCGTTGTTATTGCTTCCATTTAGGCCCCTATTTTCTATATATATAGCAGGTTAAGTGTCCTTTTCTGCATAGGTCATGCCCAAACTTCCAGGGGCAAGTTGGGGGCGTGACAACAGAAGTCCCGACAAACGGGGTGATTCCAATTGTGATGAAAATGCATCCAGAGACCTCACATACCTCTTGAAGCACTGCAACCTTGCTTGCTTAGTTTAGACTAGCCTCGGTGGTGCCTTTTCTCCATTTTGCTTCCAGAGAGAAAGGGTTCCTTGTATGGTTCTGATAACTAGGACTTCTGAATAATGAAACCCCTCTATGAAATATCGACCTGTAATGGGCTAGAGATCCTTGTGAACCTCTTTTAAACCTCCCTTGTTTAATATAACACTTCTTATGTATAAATTGGAGTCCATTGTTGTTTGGTTGATTTTCTGAGTGCACATTGATTGTTTGAGATTGCATTGAATTTGTCCAGTACTGCTTTTCCCTCTCCATATAGGAACAAAGACCATTTGAGCAAAAACAAGACTCTTTTTGTACAAAAGAATTGTGCCGATCCTTTTATTTTTTCACGGGACACAAAATTGTTCGGCCGAACAAGAATTGGTTCGGCCGGTCATATTGTGTTTTTCTGGAACAGATTCGACCTTTCACTTCTCGACATGCTTATAAAATCAACCCAATGGTTTATTTTGACTTGCTACAATCCGACACACTTTTCGTATCTTCCTCACTCCCTCTCTCTCTAGATTTTCTCACTTCCTTATTTCCAACCACCACACGCCCTTTTTTCTTTGAAACCATCAACTCCTACATTTTGAACTATTCAGTTTGTGATTTGGTTGAGTTTGAGTTTCTCACTCCCTTTTACGTGCTTCTGACGGTTTGGACCGAGTTTTTCTCCCTCTCTCATTGGTTTCTCATAATCCTCTTGGTTTTTTTAGATCTTTGGGTGCCCCGGTTAGATTTTTGGATTTCTTCCTTGCTCTTTATTGGTTTTCGATTACCCAGTCCTCATCACTTCTCCTTGGCTGCTGATATTCCCTATGGAGATGCTCCTCACTTTATCCTAGAGGTTCACATGCCTTCTCCGACCCCTAAGGCCGATGTTCATATACATGCCGAAGGCGTAGACATCCAGATGGATGATCTTGACTTGGTGGCGGAGAACTTTATTCCTTATGAGTTAGAGCCAGAGTTACTACCAATACATTTGAGGCCATTTAATCCAACCACAAACCATCCATGCACTCATCAGTTGATCCACGGGAGGATGCTTACTTTTGATGAGTTTAAGTCAAGAGTCGCTGAGGACATACTGCTCCGTGAACACCGATTGCACCTATCCCACGGTGCCCAATCGGTAAGAACTCAACTCCACTTAGCACATTCATTTGAAGCTACAATCTTGATCCATCTCAATATTTTACTAACAACATTTTCCTTGTAACCGGAAGACAATCGATAGATGAAGAGATATGGAATAGTTTAGTATCCCGGGCGTTGGCATAGAGCTCTCCTTCCCGAGGTCCTGGCCTTGGTGGATTAGGCTGGCTTCTGCCCATTTTGCTCATGGATCACCCAATTTCAGGCCAGTCAGTCAACCTCTATTATTTTAATAGGGAGGTGGTGCCACCAACTCCTTTCACTCCTCTTCAGTTGGGTAGATGATGATGACTCCCTATAAGTTTTCCATGATTACGGGCCTTAGAGTAGGGGTGATCCAATCACCTTCGACTTAGATATGGGGGACTAGAATGCTGTCCAGGTTCATTTGGCTGGAGCTATCCCCCTACAGAATAGACCAGGGATAATTCGGTATAGTTGGCTCTATTAGAGATTCTGCCACGCACATCTTAAGACCCTAGAGGCCATAACTTATTACGCATACGACTTCCTTCTCTATGTCGTCAATACTACTTTTGTTGCGAATAGGGAGAATACTGTGGGATTATATTTGCTGAGTGCTATAGTGGATCTTCCTTGGATGGAAGATGATGATTGGGGAGGCGCGGGCCTAGCCACTTTATACAGATTTGCGAGCTCATCCTCCTTTCGGAAGATAAGGTTGCTCGGAGGATACTGATGAGCATGGAAGGTACACTCTACCCCTTTGTAGTTCATTTCACCACTATACTTTCTGCTTTGCATACCCCATTTTACTCTTGTCTCTATGTTTGACCATTGTTTGATGTTATTTCCTCTTTTGTGTAGATATGGTTGTATTCATATTTACCGGATCTTGCCCTAATCTCGGTGCACAAGATTGAGTGGGCGGTGCCTTGGTCTCTATATTTTGACAGGGCCCTCCAACTGCGAGACCCCCAAGCTCACAACTTTACCCACTACTGCTATTAATTTGACACTGTGACCTCTACTCCGGTAAACACTTCAAACTCAAACTGATAACCGTTCATTTTATCATCATTCATCTTCTCATTTTGGTTTCTGACAGCAACCAACATATTATTCTTACAGATTGATTGGCATTTTTAAGTTATCATGCCCCACGTTAAGAGGGAGCGGTATACCGAATCTTGGGTGGCCACTTGGATGAGGATGCTTTTAGAGGGTTCGTTTGGCTGAGCCTGGTTCTTGGGAGAGCAATTTCTTTGCCAAAACCATAGACCAGGTGATTCTTGACATCCCATGCCCACCACTTGCCCGCATGAGGAATGCAGATGTGATCATAGAATAGTTGAGCTTGAGGCCCTGATGGACGGTCAAGATGTAGATTTGTTTCACAAACCTAGAGATTACACCATCTTCTTGTAGTCTCACATCATGCCTCCCATCACTCGGGATACGGCCCGAGTACTTGTTGTCGGTGCTGTGGGTGCTGCCCCTACTCTTGATGATGCTCTTGCCCCTAGAGGCTCTGCGTCTACAGTTGTTGTTCCTCTAATTGATCCCCCCACCGACTTTTCTACACTTTTGACTTTAATCATATACATGACACTGAATGGTGCCCTTAGGGAGGTCCCTCTTCAGCTCCTTGAGGACCGGGTGAGCACCGTTACTTTAATCACAAAACACATATACCTTACTGCTTCCATAGCCTTCTCAGATACTCACATGTTACTTTACTCATTCTTTCATCTACGTACTTCTGACTCTAATATTTTATTTTTTTCCAACCCCGATTTTAGATTGATGCGATACTAGTGATGCTTCCTCCTATTGTAAGGAAATGAGATGGACGACCTCCAATACGAGGGAAAGGTGCTGATAGAAATTGTAGTAGGGGCACTCATGGCAGAGGTAGAGGGAAAACACCTTAGATGGCGGAGAGCTCTTCCTTCTCAGAGAGAACTCCCATTGCTTTTATGGAGGAGGATGTTACTAGAGACAAGACCTCCGAGGATAGTGAGGGAAGCGGAGATGTGAGCATTGACATCGAGCATTCTGAGGGTAGCGATGTTGATGATGGTGATTAGAAGGAGGAGGACGACAATAGTAGTGGCAATGATAATGGTAATGGGGACGAGGATGCTAGTGGCTCTGGGGATAAGAGTGGTGCTGATGGGGATGATGCTAGGGTTCCGCTGAGGAAGAGGATAAAGAGGGCAAGCCGATCCTGATTTCTTTTTCTTTGTATTTTTCTTTTGCTTTGTAGTTAGAAAATCATGTATAGCTTCATATAGGTTTTTGCAAAACTTTTTGAAACACTTTTTGATCAAGGAGTAATGAAAGAAATACTTTTTGCTTTTGGACCATCTTGGATATCTTGGTATACTTGGCATTGCACTTAAGCACATAACACCTTTTATTTTGAAATTGAAATTGAGAATGGTTGTATTTAAATGAGTTTTGAATCTAACATTGAGCATACAACTTACCAAAATGTAAAATATAACTCGATAAATAAAAAAAACGGCAACAAAAATAACATAAATACACATTTCTACACCTATTGGAATGAATAAGACTCAAAACAAGACCTGAAACAAGATCTACAAGTCAAACTGCTTCGCCACACTACTTTTGAAATATTAGACAGCTAGATACAACTGTCAAGCACCCAAACAACCTTATCTCTTAAAAAGGTAATCCCTTACTGTTTTCTTGACCAGAAGTGAAGAAATAAGAGTATTTCTCTAAAAATGGAGGCTTCAACTATTGCCAGGCTCCAGGATTGGATGACCACTTTGGACGGCGCTAATAAAGTGAACTTCACAGGATTTCGCCTAAATGCCCTTTTTACCTTAAGTCATGCTCCACTCCATTTTCCTTTCATTTAAGCAGCGGCTTGTCACTGGGATCCAATTACCCATGTGTTCCATTTTGGTATGCAAGAGTTATGTTAGACCATTGAGGAATTTAGGGTATTAATGGAACTTTCCCAAAATGAAGAAATCATGCCCCAACCCAATTTCAGCCATGCACTGGCTTTGGCCTGGATATGCCGTCTAACTTTGAACAAGGCTCAGTCCTTGGCTCATGGTGAAGAGCTAGATGTGTTCAGATTGATTCGTGAATTTTTTGTCAATGGAGATCAGAGTGATCCTATTTGGCGTAAACGTTGTTGATATGCTTTTTGCATATGCCTCCTTTCACGCTACTTACTTTCTTCTAGTGGTGATAAGGCTAGCATCAGGATTGCGAAGGTGGCCCAACAACTTCGAGAAGGATAAAGTTGCATTGGTTTGGTGTTAGCCGAGACTTTGATGGGTTTAGATGCATTTTGTTGATAGGAGACCTCCCAATTTGTGGGGAGTCCACAACTTCTTCAGGTAACATTTCATATCCTTCCTCACTTTATGTTTCTTATATCACACTGGCCCTCATCACTCAAAATTTTCTCTTATAAACATTTTCTCACTTTTTCCACTCAATGCACATCTCTCTATTCTTTAATCTCTCTTATTTTACATCCCTTTTTTGGTGTGGTTGATGAACAAGCTGAAAATAGTGGCTCCGTGTGCTTGGTTCTCAGCTAGGAACTACTTCTTCTGAGCCCACAAAGTGAGTTTTCCTTTGGAGGGTTTGTAGTGTGATTGGTTGTGCAACAGATCTATGATGAACATTGCTTGGCGCTACCCTATAACAAGCCCGCGAGGGACCTCCGCTACAGTTCGGACTCCTCCGTTTTTGTTTGGATTGCGGTTCCAAATCTGAACTAAAGAGTCCACCTCTGGCAAATCGTTTTGAGAAAAAAAAAACAGATTTTTGAAAAGTAGTGCCAAACATGGACTGCTTTGCCAGATACAGAGTCGCCACCTAAATATTTTTAAAATGGGGAATTTAGGAAACCCTGACTCGGCGTCGAAGGCCACATGTCCGTCATCATCAAAGTGACTTGGCTCGGGAGCTTGGGTACGATTGGGGAAGGTCAGCTATGAGTACCCCCTCTCGCCCGGTCCGAAGACCGGCCTCTACTAACCATGATATCCGATTTTGAAAACCTTATGCATTCTTATTCCGGTTATTAGCCTAGAATTACTATGTTGTGCGCACAGCAAACAAGTATAGACCAAATCGCCTAATTTGGAAGCAAGCATTGCATATCCGTTTTGTCTCGAAAAACGTGTTGGTTTTTTGCTACTCGCGAGTAGGCTAAAATACGAATTTCAATGAGTCGTTCCAACTCACGCAATCCAACCTCCACCCACAAGCATTCAAACAGTTTATCACGTAAGCAATTAGCCGCATGGCAATCATACTCTCATGGCAACATTCACACGCATGCGATATGCTAAAGCGTAAAAACTTACATCGTACTTCGTGCCAAAAACAATAACCCGGTTAGCAAACATGCATGACCTAGTTCATGTTAAGTGGCTAATGCAACACAGGCATAGGTGCAATCTAGAGTAGGCTCGGCTAACCCTAGAGATGGCATGTGAGATCAAATAGCATATACTCAATTTGGAATTGAATGGTTTATGCAGTTTGTATGATGTACCGAGCCCGGTGCATGTAAACAAATGCATGAATGCACGCATACATTGCATAAGGTATGCTAAAATAAGCGTGCCCTAATCTACCAACATAAGCGGGTAAATAAAAGGGAGAAAGAGATGGGGATTGGAAGACATACACCCACTCACACACACTTATTACAACTTTGCCCTCACTCGGAGGGACCAAAAGAATATACAAATTAATTAACTACGCAAGCTAATTAAAATATTACAAATTGACTAATTAATTAGACAAACAATTAATCTAATTAAAGCAAAGAAACCGCCGATGAGGGCCAAATGCATGCGCGTTCGGACTCGCTTAATCGTGACCGCCATGCAAGTGTGCCTCGCTTTCCTCGCTATCCTCCTCTCAAGACCGCCAAAGTCTCAAGACTACTTCTCGAAAGATCGAGATCACCACCGGCTGGGGTAGAACACCACCGGCTGAAGGATGTGGCCATCGGCACTGAATTCACCCATCGGCTGCCAATTGACTGCCGATCGGCACTAAACAGTGCCGGTCGGCACAAAATGGTTGCAAAACCTGCAACTCACAGCAGCAGAGGACAACAACATGCATGGCAATACAATTCAAGCCATTTATGCACCAAACACACTCCCTATCATGTTTGTGACTCCATGGGGCATGTGCCTCGATTCCTGGACCACCAATCACGCATTTCCATGCATGATGGCCCAAGGAACCAAGGATGCAACTTCACTTTCAAATGCATGCAAACCAAATAAACATGAAAGGGTGCCAAACCTCTATCATTTTCATCTCAAGAGGCCGAGCATGCATGCTTATGCAATGCAACTCTAAGCATGTTATCTAGCATGCAACATGAACAATGCAAGCAAGCTAAACATGTTAGGCATACAACCTAAGCAAAGAGGCATATAAACCAAGCAATGGAGTGGACTAAAACATGAATTAGGCTACTCCTAATTGGCCTAAAATCAGTGGCCAAAGTGCCTAGGAATGGAGACTAAACACACACACACACATGCAAGTGTTATGGTCCAAACCCAAGGCATAAACATGGCAACCCCCAAGCACACTTGGAGATACCAAACAAGGACAATGAGCACACATTGTAAAGCTCTGAAAATCATGTCAAACATGG
Organism: Camellia lanceoleosa; assembly: GCA_025200525.1. Classification (NCBI taxonomy): domain Eukaryota; kingdom Viridiplantae; phylum Streptophyta; class Magnoliopsida; order Ericales; family Theaceae; genus Camellia; species Camellia lanceoleosa. The sequence continues at coordinate 616,281 of JANUSC010000016.1, read as the reverse complement.
TGCCAAACCAAGTCAAAGTAGACCAAACCAAAGCATGCAAATGGTCTAAGGTTCAAAACAAATCAATGGGGCTTTGAACCACACTAAGCACAACCACTCATGGCAATACTTAAACACTTAAAATCAGAGTTTTAACACATAAAACTAAGTCTAAAGGACCACCTAGATGGCATCTAGATGGCATGAAATCAAAGGCATGCAACATGACCAAAACATGGAGCATACAACATATGCTTTTAAAGCATTAAAGAGGCATGCTAAGCAATCAAACAAACATGTATGAAGGACTGAAATAGCATGCAAAATGGTTCCAAACCATTGAAAATAATGTAAGCAAGGCATGCTACACACTCATGCTCTTAAGGCCAACAAGCCAAATGCAAAGAGGCTATATTAAGCATGCTAGGATTGACCAAAACAATTTAGGACAGACCTAAAACATGGAAATGTAAGCACAAAATCTTCACAAATGCAAGCCTAAACCATGCTAGAAACTAAGGCATACAACCTAGGCATGTTAAGGCATCAAAGAGGCATTACAAGGCAACTATGCTAAGCATGCATAAGGGGCCTAAACCAACACATAACAATGTTAAATCATGGCATAATAAGCATGAAATGCAGCCAAGACATGCTCAAAACACGACTAAACATGGTGCTCCTTTGGAGGCCAAAACTTGTCCTTTTCAAGGACACCAAGGAGAGGGGGTGGCCCTCCCCTTTTGGAGACTTCAAGGGACCATCTCCACCACTGAAATCCCTCAAGATTTCAGTGGTGGAGAGGCCCAAGCACCAAAGTCCCGGATCTCTCACAAAATAGCACAAAAAGGGCCCTTTCAAGGCCTAAGGCTGGTCAAACCTACCCAAACCACAAAACACTCTTAACAAACAATCAAGAGGACTAAAAATCAGAACTTTTATGTGCTAATCACTAAGCCCAAAAACAGTTCAAAAGAAAGTAGAAATGGAGTGCAAGAATGGGGAAAAAGAGGACTAGTTGGCTCACCCTTGTAGACCTCTTCACCAAGCTTGATGTTATGGCTTCTTTGAGCTCCAAATCAGTCAAGAACTCCAAAAATGAGCTCTGATCTTTGAGGACACCTAGAAAAGGTGAAAGAGTAGGTGTTTGTGTGCAATAGTATGAACTTATACACCTAGAACAAAACAAGAGGGAAGAAGAGAGATAGGATGTGTATCTATCCTAACCCTAAAAACCAGAGCTTGGTCTGTCTAAAATGTCTAAAATTTTGTAACCCTAAGCCAAGAAGAGGAGTGGTCCTCTTATAGGCAAGCAAAGCTTGCAAAGCTTACAAGCTAAGCTAACCAATAGGGTCCAAGTCTTGAGGACGGTCAAAAATGGGGTGTCTACAGTTGCCCCTCTTTGACAGAACTTTGAAGTCATAACAATGACGGGAGTGAATGTCAAAGACCAGAGACGACCCATTTTTGACAAGGCCGAGGACTTAGACAAACATGCAAGACAAGTAAGATATGCGCCCGAAGGCAAGGGGAAAAATGCAACTGAAAATGCAAGAAGCCGAGCATAACTTATGATCATGCAAATAAAGCTGTAACGAGGCACGCATGCAACAGTTTTAAGCTACAATACTCCAAACTACACTACAATGCAGAAAGGGTGTATGACAATTATGCAATTCTCGATACGTCTCACTCGGAGGATACAATACCTGTCCGGTTCGTCTGGTTGCGCCAGCATCAAATGAACCATACATACAATATCGTGCCTGAAAAGAAAACAAACTTAACAGGTACAATATTGTTAGCAACAATGCATGACAATGCAATGAAGTGCACAAAAAAAGTGCGATGATATGCAATTGAATCTAAATGTAATGCAAATGATATGCAAAACTACAAAACAAATATAAACAATGCAAATCATATGCAATGTAAATATGCAATGCGATTGAATCATGATCCAATCATGAGCGGTTAAAAACCACACAAATGTCAAATAGATTGATGGAAGTAACAAGTCCGTGTCCCATAGAACGATGTCTGATCTATGAGTAATACGCACGAACACAAGAACAAGTATTGGGTGGATTGACATAAGTGGGGAAACGACCCGCTGATGAGTGGACAATGATCCTAATGCAGGATGCAACAATTACACTACAATGTAATATATACAATGGATATGGCGCGCGAGCCAAACCATATCTCGCCTAGGAAAGGCATGCACGCATACAAGCCATGTCTAACACAGAAAAGGGTGCCGCAACCTCAAACCAACATACCAGCGTGGAATAGGCGCGATACACAAGCAGAACTATGCTTCGACGTGAAAAGTATAGGCACATACCAGACCAAGCTTGACAAGGAAAGGCGCAAGCCATAAATGGAAGGGATGCAGTGAAATGCATGCAACCTATAATGCAATATCTACAAATATGTAATGGATGAAATGCATGACAATGCAGATGATGCAATGACCATGATTGTAGTTTTCCCTATTCTCCCAACAGAATGGTATACTAGGTTGGTTCAGTATCCAGAATTGAGGCGTAAACACACTACCTCAACCTATGGGGCTTCCATACAGGTTTCAAGCCGAGGGTACACCCCCTGGGTATTTAAACCAGACTTTAGCCTCGGAAATCCCGAACCTTTGCGTTCTAGGCATGACCCGTTCAAACTCTAGTTTCAACCGTCCCCGCTGGTCTCCTTGGAACTCACCGCAATCAAGGAAGTCGTTCGGGCACGGCAAACACCAAAGGAATTGCACCTTCAGAGGATTTAAGGTCTCCTAGACCGGGATGCAAAATGTATGCATGACAATGCACGTGATTTATTTTTTTGTTTTTGGTTTTTTTGAAATGCAAATGATGCATGATGTTAAGAAAAATGCAAAACAATGCATGTATATTTTTGGTTTTTGAAATGCAAATGATGCATGATGTTTTTGTTTTTTTGTTTGAAATGCAAATGATGCATGATGTGCATGAAGATGTAACAAGGGTTTTGCACCCTCCAAGGATTTAAGGTCTCCTAGACCGTGCGTGTTTTTGGTCCCGCCGGACCGGCTTTGGGGCAATGCATTATAATGCAAATGTGGTGCGCAAAATAGCGCGATGAAATGCATGCCAAATGCAATGAGGGGCAACTTAACACACCGAAGGTCTTGCACCTCCCGAGGATTTAAGGTCTCCTAGACCGGGCATGTTTAAGGTCCCGCCGGACCGGCTGTGGAAAACGATGCAAAGCATAAATGCATGACAATGCTCGTAATAAAATGCATGACAATGCAATCAAGCGGATTTAAGGTCTCGCCAGACCGCGCGTGTTTTTGGTCCCGCTGGACCCTCTGTGGAAAACGATGCAAGGCATGAATGCATGACAATGCTCGTAATAAAATGCATGACAATGCAATCAAGCGGATTTAAGGTCTCGCCAGACCGTGCGTGTTTTTGGTCCCGCCGGACCCTCTGTGGAAAATGATGCAAAGCATGAATGCATGACAATGCTCGTAATAAAATGCATGACAATGCAATCAAGCGGATTTAAGGTCTCGCCAGACCGCGCATGTTTTTGGTCCCGCCGGATCCTCTGTGGAAAACGATGCAAAGCATGAATGCATGACAATTATTGTAATAAAATGCATGACAATGCAATCAAGCGGATTTATGGTCTCCCCAGACCGTGCGTGTTTTTGGTCCCGTCGGACCCTCTGTGGGGCAACTGCGCGAATGCGACACGCGCGCCACAAGGGATGCAAAACAACACAAGTGAGAATGAAATGAATCATGAGGCACGCATACCTCATTGGATGGAAAATGGAAGTGCAAAACGAGGCATACGTACCTCGAGATGCAATGAAATGCGAAATGAGGCACGCGTACCTCATTTGATGGAAAATGAAGTGCAAACCGAGGCATACGTGCCTCGAGATGCAATGAAATGCGAAATGAGGCACGCGTACCTCATTTGATGGAAAATGAAGTGCAAAACGAGGCATACGCGCTACCGAGATGCAATGAATGCGAAATGAGGCACGCTGCATCTTCATTTGATGGAAAATGAAGTGCAAAACGAGGCATACGCCTCGAGATGCAATGAAATGCGAAATGAGGCACGCCAGATTTCATTTGATGGAAAATGAAGTGCAAAACGAGGCATACGTGCCTCGAGATGGAATGAATACGAAATGAGGCACGCGCATCTTCATTTGATGGAAAACGAAGTGCAAAACGAGGCATACGCCTCGAGATGTAATGAATGCGAAAATGAGGCACGCGCATCTTCATTTGATGGAAAATGAAGTGCAAAACGAGGCATACGTGCCTCGAGATGCAATGAATGCGAAATGAGGCACGCTGCACTTCATTTGATGGAAAATGAAGTGCAAAACGAGGCATACGCTACCGAGATGCAATGAATGTGAAATGAGGCACGCCAGACTCATTTGATGGAAAATGAAGTGCAAAACGAGGCATACGCTACCGAGATGCAATGAAATGCGAAATGAGGCACGCGTACCTCATTTGATGGAAAATGAAGTGCAAAACGAGGCATACGTGCCTCGAGATACAACAAAATGCGAAATGAGGCACGCATACCTCATTTGATGGAAAATGATGCAAGTGTGACACGCATGCCACACGACATATGCAAAACAGTGCAAGTCACATGGGACGTGCAAAACGGGGCGATGCGACGTCTCGGACAATGTGATGGATGCATGCAACGCACACGGGGCAACTTTTAAATCTTATGAAAGACAAAAGGATACAAAAGGATACAATCTTTGCTTGAGTTTGAGTGCCACACACAGAAGACACTGTCCGAGGTCTAAACGGAGGCCGGTTGAGCGTCGGAGATGCACTTTCTTGCACTTTCTTGAGCTATGAAGACCCAAAACCCCTCATCTTGCCTAAACAAGGCCTTGGGAACACCACCGGCTGGGTGGGAAGGTCACCGGCTGCCACCGGCTGCCTAAACTTCTCCACCGGCACAATAATGTGCCGACCGGCAGAAAATGCCTGATCGGGGGCAGATCTGCCATTTCACCTCGGGTTTTATAAAATAGGGTTTCTAAACCCTATTTTCCACTTCCTCTTCCGTTGAAATCCTTCACTCTCTCTCTCTAGAGCTTTGTTCTCTCGATTTTTCGTCGATTTCCTCGCGTTTCACGCTCGTTTTACCATCGGATTCGCGATATTCTTCACGTTTCGGACATTTCCACCCGATCGAAATTTCATTTCGATCTCCTTTATTTCCGCTTTTCGACTTGTTCCTCGATTTCTACATTTCGTATTTTCATCTCCGCCTTTTCCGCCATTTTCGATTCGCCGGTTGACCTTCTCGGTTGACTTTTCACATTCCGGCTTTTTGCCATTTTCTCACTACCACTACCATGGTCGACGATGTTCCTATCACTCCATCGACCTCGATCACGAGATGGATCCCGGGGTCGAGCTCCTCCCATTGAGCGAGCGCCCATTTGATCCGGCGACCTACCGCCCGGCCATTCACGTGCTACCGCCAGATGGATTCCGCCACTTCCGCGGTTTTGACAGGGCTCTGGACCCGGAGCTTCTGCTACGCGAGCCAACCTCGCACCTGTCCTTCGGCGCTTCCGAGGTAACATTCTTGTCTTTACTTTATTTTCCACAATGTAGAATTTCCTCTCAACTGCCGTAGCTAACTGAACCCGTTAACTGTTTTGTTCTGATGTACTGTATACTGTAGTTGATTGTAGCTAAACTCACAACTAATATCTGTCTGAGACGAACACATGCACACACACTGCACTAGCCTCAAGCACTCAAACACGCGGCACACCGTATTTCACTGCAAATTCACCGACACGCGGTACTTATTTGAATCTGAAAAGCTTGCACGCATGCCATATCTATCTGTATTGAACCAATCAAACACGCAGACACATTCCACGTCGTAGTTCACTGAAAACACACCGACACCCGGTATGTGCTTGAAGCTGAAAAACACGCACACATGCTATGTTTATACCCGACCCGTATGGGGCACTGAGATATCGCAGGCCGTAGTCCACCTACTAGTATACTGAAACCTGATATCTGCTTGAATCTGAAAAATGTGCACACATGCACCATGTTTACAATCTGAAAGCTTGCACACATGCCACTTTTGCACTGATTTTGACTGTTTCTTCAACACCTTTCAATTCATATTGCTTCGCAATTACTTGTTTGAAAACAGGGAGACTCCCATACCATCCGTGGGTATGGGAACGTCGCCGCTCGCGATTGGTATGCCGAGCTACCCGACGCAGTTCGACGCATCGTGGACCAGGCCGGCTTCGGCACTTTCTGCAGGGGGCTGACCCGGCTTACCGCTTGCAGGCCTCTTCTTGCCGCTCTGGCAGAGAGGTGGTGGGACACCACCGATTCATTTCATCTATCTGCGACCGGGGACATGACGATGACCCCTCACGATTTCTCGATGCTCACCGGCATTGGGGTAGGGGGTGATCCGATCCCCTTCGATACCGACATGGATGAGTGGATCGCCACTCAGACTTATTCGCTGGCGCTGCACCGCCGCCCGCCGGCCGTCCGTATTCTTGGTTTGAGGTGCGCCGGTGCATCTCGCCGATGCGCCCCGATGACTCAGGAGGCCGTGGATAGATACGCGACGCGCTTGATGTACATTCGACGACAATTTCGCCGATCGGGCGAACAAAGGCCCTCTTTACTCAAGACCGGTGGACGTCAGAGACATTTTGCATTTTGATTGGGGGGGTGCCGCTCTGGCCACCCTCTACGGCTATATGAGCTCGGTCTCCCGCGGTAGCGGACAGTTGCTGGGAGGCTACTGGCGGGTTTGGGAGGTATGTCCTCTTCTTTTCTTTTCATTTCTACTTTGCATTTTTCAGACTCGCACACGCACACATCGTAGTCTGCTTTACACGGATCAGATACTATACACACGCACACACATACCGCTCTATATCGATCAGACATTGCTCACATCGTACACTCGCACAATACACGCACAATACACTCCATTTATTTCTACCTCATGTTCGCTTTTATCCGATGGCCATATCGACATCCGCTTTTGCGCCAGGGTGTATGCCTACTTCCCCAGACTAGAGCCAGTGCTGGAGGCGGAGACCCCTCTGGTTGTCCCCTTCTCTCGCCGCTATGACGGGCGATGCACTCGGAGGCCCCGGGATACATTTAGCTTCTTCCGCCGATTCTTCGACACCATCACCCCCGCCAAGGTATGTTTTACTTACAGTCCGTTTAAGCTTCGCTTTCAAATGTATGTTTAAATACCAGTAGATAACCAACTGTATTTCATTTTCAGATCACCTGGCAGCCGTGGGCTCCACTGCCAGCGGTGATACGAGATCGGTTTGCCGGCGCCATCGAGACATCGCGCTACCGGATTCTCCTGGAGGGTCCGGTCTGTCGGGCCTGGTACCTGGGTGAGCATTTTCTACGCCAGACCCTAGGGTTACCAGAGCAGATAGTTCCGGTCCTCCCTCCCGAGCGTATGAGCGAGACCGAGGGGTACAGCCTCCAGCAGATGGCGGACTACACCATAGGCTGGGACGGGAGCGACTACAGAGGCGAGGGCGACTACTTGGAGTACGTCCGGACCTTCATTATGTGGCCTTTGAGTGGTGGTCGTCGAGCTGGGCGGGAGGAGAGACCTGCGGCGCCGGCAGCCAGGGCGGAGGTGGGAGCAGGAGCAGGAGTGGGGGCGCCACGGAGAGCTCGAGTCCGTGGCAGGGGCGGAGTGCAGAGGGGACGAGGTACCGGTTGGCCCGCTCTGCCCACTATGTTGTCATACAGGGGGCAGGGTGGGGAGACCTACCAGATCCCCTTTGTTCCTCCGCCGGCTGGTCACGAGTTGGCCGGTATCCCTGACTTGCCTCCGGTATGTATTACTTGCATTCTGCATCTTGCATTGTCATTCCATTTCAGTTTATTTGATATTCCACAGAATACTGATGCATCTGATACTTTTGCAGGCTTCCTCCGAGTACACACGGCAGTCCGTGGAGCTGTGAGCCTCCTTGATGGGGATGTCGCAATGACCTCGATGTCATGGCCGCCATAGCCTTCCGGTATGTTCTCCGCTCCATACACCGACGATACATCAGACAACCTCGATAACACTCGCCACGGCATGCATACATCAGATTTCATACATTGCATTCGTGACCGATAACTCGCCACGATGCATACATCAGACTTCATACACTGCATTCCATACTGATAAACTGCTCATGGCATTCATACACTTTACTCAGACACTGCATTCCATACTGATAAACTGCTCGCAGTTTTCTGATGTATTTGTTCTTTGTACTTTTCAGCCTCTCTTCCCGATTCCTCCAGTGGGTGGTGGCGCTCCTCCGGCTGGGCCTCCCCTTTCTACTCGGGATGGCTGGATATTCCCCCGTACCAGAGGGGGACGTGCCCACGTCGGGAGCAGTTCGCGAGCACCAGTTCCAGGTGATGGCGAGTCGGAGGCGGAGACGGAGTCTTCCGAGGAGGAGGCCGGGGACAGCTCGGACTCGGGCTCTGACAGTGACACTTCTGACGATGCTCCTGGGCTTCTGCCCAGGAAGAGGGCGAGGACATCCTCGACTTGAGGTCGATGATGACCCTTTTTTTTTTTTTGCCGCTTTTGTTCTATTTCTTTTCTTGTACTTTTCTTTTTAGTAGATAGAGTATTTTGTAATCGCCACAGTGATTTTGCTTTCTTCAAAAGTTGTACTTTGAAAGAGATTATATAAAACAAACTTCTTATCTGAAAAGGGTTTTATTTACATATCTCATACTTTGCACTGCATTGCATCATATTACACCTCAATGTAAATGAATTGATTTACTATCTGGAAATGGAGCACTCGCACTGTAATAATCGGATAACCAACCAACTAACAAAGAAACAACCTGCATAAATCATCGCTCAAATCGAACACATAGCCCACATTCTCGGGGATTAATCCGCACACGACCCATAATACAATATCCGCCCATTCTCAAGACACGGCAAACTTTAAACAAAATGTTTCAATCTAACAAGACGGACCACCAAAACCGGAATAGTTGAAGTTGAAACACACTCGAATGCCCCCAAATTTTCCTTTCTTCTCTTGCCTCGCAGAGATGTAGAGAACGGCACAGCATTCTGAGCATAAACGGTTAACCTATGGAAAAAAGGGTTCACAACCGGGGTACCGAGCTAACAACTAGATACAGCGGAGGGACTCAAGTAAAGAAAATAAAAGGCACACAACCTAAACACTACGAGATGCACTCGGAAAAGACTCAAAGCTAAGTTGAGACCGACAAATCAAAAGACACAACACACTGACGTGTTTAAAAACAAAAGACCTCAGATCTCGAGGAGCCAATTCCTCCGGGTAGGTTTCCCACCCTTTCTGATTTGTGTGATTCTCACGCCACTCGGCCCTCAAGCTCGGCTTTTCTCACAGAACCTTCTTGCTCACTTTTCTCTCGACTTACACCTCTCTATTCTTTATTCTCTCATTTTTCATCCCTCCCCAGGGTGATCGATGGATGAATAGGAAATTGCGGATTCATGCCGAATACGGCTAGCTCGCGGCTATTTCTTCTGGTAGATAGGATGCCTTTTGGCAAGCACGTTGATGATGCCGGGGGGGGGGAGGGAAGACAGAACACCTGGCTGAACCGTGCCCCTAGTTCATTACCTTGACCATTTTTGTTGTTTTCTTTCTAAAATAGTTTTGATCAAAATGAACGTCAGATTAACATGCTTGTTCAATTTTTGATTTGAAAATCATGCAAGCCAGGCTGTAAGCACTGAAAGTTTTCCTTTTGGGTCCATACATGGTCCAATTTTGGAAGATGAAATAATTTTCGAGAAAATAGTCAACCTCAGTAAAAATTTTCAAAAACTATTTTCGCAAACGGTCAATGCTCAACAAGCACAGAACCTACCCTCGAGATACGCAACCTCGGATCGGAGGCAATGGAAAATTGCCCCTTGCTTGAAGGGACGCATGGCAATGGAAAGTTGCCCCTGGTTTGGACGGCAACTTACGGCGACGCGTGGCAACGGAAAGTTGCCCCTTGTTTGGGATAATGCCGCGGCATGCTCATTGATGATTGATTGCGACCGGGCTCTCTGGCACGGAGAGGACGAAGACGGCCACAAACAATATATGGACACAGTCACCTTGAAGGCATTGGTGGCTGGATTTCAGGAGGAAGTTGATCACGTAGCTCCAGTCGTTGCAACCGAGACATCGGATTCGGAAGAAGGCACAGGTGATCAAAAAAAAACAACATTACATGGACTGAGACGCTATGAAAGCGTTGGGGGCTGGACTTCAGGATGAAGTTGCCTACGTATCCTAAACATGGAAATCAAGCCTTACGTAGTTCCGGTTAAGGTACTCTCGGGTATTTTAACCTTCACTATTTTTAGGCTCTAACTTTTGCCAAGGCGTCCAATGCGGGTTTTCTACCTTGCGAGCTTCTTTTCAAAATGTTTTCTCTTTTTTTTTTCTCTTTCTTTTTTCTTTTGCATTCTCTTCTTTTTTTTTCTTTTTTTTTTTTTGATTTTTGATTTTTTTGTTTTCTTTTGTATTTTTCTTTTGCTCTTACTTTTGCCTGGGTCGCCCTTCCGGGTTTTCGGCCCAGCGAGCCTCTCAAAGGGTAAAAGTGTAGCAAGTCCATGCCAAATGGTTTTTGGAATCGAAGCCTCCCCTTTTCTGGGAGAATGACTGTTGCAGTGCTTTGCAGGAGGGTTCATCACGGTTGCTTTGCGAGCTTCTTCCGGTGAGATCTAATCTTTTGCTCCGATTTCGGTGCCTCTTGATCGAGGGCTGCTTCGAGTCTGGCCACACGGGCCTCGCATTGATAGCTAACTATTGAACATTCTAGATGCTGGTCCAAGGTCTGAAAATGAGGGGTCGAGTCTCGAGGCTGAGAGCGATCCTAAGCTGCGCAATCCCGAGAGCGATTCCACACAGGTCTTCGCAGGACTGCGCAAAACATTTTGTTTTCGAAAGTTTTTAAGAAGGCGAATTTAATCGTCATACCAAGGCAGTGGAACCAACTGGATCAAGCTGTGGTCCTTCTCAAGACTACCGACAAGCATGATTTCAATCATTAAGGGCTTAGCATGCCTCTCTTTCTTTCAATTTCATCAAAGTTTTGTAAAACCCGAGGAATTCCTTCCTCTTCGTTTTCACCGTAGTGCTTAAAAGGTTTTGAAAAACTTAGGTCAAAGCAATGATTTTAAAGCACAAAAGAGTGTGGAATGCACTGCCACCCCATCCGAATTCTCCGCACAACTAGCCCAACACACTAATAAACACGAAACATAGTCAAGGCTATTTCATTCAGTTCTCGATGTAAACTGCTCCACAAAGCAGAGGCACTCCAAAAAGAAAGCAAAAGAAGTAATTATAAAACAAAAGTGCTTGAGGCAACAACCCCAAGTCACCTAGTATTCTATACAAAAGAGGGACCGACTCGTTACAACAAGATGCACTTAAGCAAAAAGGATTGACTCAAGACAGAGATGACTCAAAACAAAACAAAAGGTCGACTCGACACCCAAGCCGAATTTACAAAATTAGCATTCGCAGATGCTCAAAAATGCGCATGACGCCACATCAAAACTCGAGGCGCCTTCAGCGGTTGAATCCCAACTACATACTCGCAGTATCGGTGTCCTCAAAATCCAACAACTGAGTGGTGACAGATTTGGCTGAGGTGGGTGGGAGGATAACCTTGTTGTCAATCGATCCAGACCTCATGGCGGAGGCGAAGCTTATCGGTGGAGTGCCCGGGTTTGTCGGTGGTACGCGACAAGATCAGTAGCATCGTGGCTCACGGAGATTCTTCGGTAGAGGTCTCGGCTCCAGAGGTGTAAGATGCCCCTTCTTGGCCAAAATGAAAAGCGCCCTAGACAGTGGCATGTAGAGAGCATGAAAGGCCCTTTGCCCCCGGGGCTGGTACTTGGAATTCTGAGTGTTCTTGCTTGACGTGCTGGCGAACGGATCGGCAGGCGTGGGCTTGGATTTCTGATCCTACCCAGGTACGGGGTTGGGAGTGAGAGAAACTGTTTCAACATAACGGGGTCTATCCCGATTTTCCGACTGGCTTGAACTACCCTCAGGTAGAGAGGGAAAAGCATCCTTCCCAATTTTGGTTGTCATCGCAGATACCTGTTGTTTGTTCATCCCCCCGGCTTTTAAAGCCTCGTCGCTTCATCGGCCGTTCCACGAGGTCAAGGCTCGCCTTTACTTTGTCTTTGCCTCGCCTCACCGATGAGGGGTTTGGGTTGGTGCTGACACATCACTGTTGTGGGTGGAGGCCATCTCCGGCTGATTAAGCTCGATCACAATCCGCCCCAATAGCGGGGGCTCTTGGGGCTCGAAATTTCCGGCATACGGTGCAACCGGTGGCAAGGCTGACATTCCGTAAGCAAGATCTGCCACAGACCTCTGGAGATCACCTATCATCCCCATTAGCTCAAATGTAGTGGGCTCGCGAGCCTGATAGAACTGGGGGGCCCAGATCGGGTGTGTAGCGGGCGACCGAGGAGGATGCGGCATATCAACGCCGGTCTCACTCTGTAGGGTAATCCCTTGATCTAGTGCGGCTGTCATAACCACTATTTCTTCTGAACTCTGCGTCATCCCTAGTCCTGTATCAGCAAAGGGCAAACACTGACTATTCTGTATCAACCTTCCGAACTCTCGAATCGAAAGGAAAACGGACAAAGATTACATTTCAAAATAGGTCAAACGCAGATGTCAAACAATCGATTCTACCATCGACATCGTTTCGTAACCATCGCTCCCAGAACCGAACTGATACCCGCAGACATAACTGGTTTCTCAACAATACTGATACTGGTGCCCCTCGGGCCGGATACTCATACTGGTAAACTGATATGTACATTCCTGTAGAGATATACTCTAAAAGCACATAGGAGATAAATGAGAGCCAAAACACCCCTATGTTGGGGTAGGGTTTCCCTGTCCTATTTTGTCAGGAGCTAGGGTTTCACTATGCACACAGCGGTTTCAAACAACTTCGCATCGGGTAAGCAACCTGTCCTAGTTTGGAATGGTCACTACGGATTCCGAATATGCACTAGGTCGAATGGTCGAAAAGGGTGCCCCGGTAAACCGGGGTTTGTGTTCCCACGCTGTCAGAGCCCACAACCGGTCAGCCTTATGGACATCCCTTGACAAGACAAGCCTCCGACAAACCGTTCAGGAATGGTAGATGGCAAACACTGTGTTCCTAGGCGCACCAATGCAAATGCAATGCAAAGAAACACATAAATGAGATCAAAACAGGATATCACGAGTTCGAGTCAAGCTCTCTAAATCCCCAACAGAGTCCCCAGAAACTGTAACAAGCCCGCGAGGGACCTCCGCTACAGTTCGGACTCCTCCATTTTTGTTTGGATTGCGGTTCCAAATCTGAACTAAAGAGTCCACCTCTGGCAAATCGTTTTGAGAAAAAAAACAGATTTTTGAAAAGTAGTGCCAAACATGGACTGCTTTGCCAGATACAGAGTCGCCACCTAAATATTTATAAAATGGGGAATTTAGGAAACCCTGACTCGACGCCGAAGGCCACATGTCCGTCATCACCAAAGTGACTTGGCTTGGGAGCTTGGGTACGATTGGGGAAGGTCAGCTATGAGCACCCCCTCTCGCCCGGTCCGAAGACCGGCCTCTACTAACCATGATATCCGATTTTGAAAACCTTATGCATTCTTATTCTGGTTATTAGCCTAGAATTACTATGTTGTGCGCATAGCAAACAAGTATAGACCAAATCGCCTAATTTGGAAGCAAGCATTGCATATCCGTTTTGTCTCGAAAAACGTGTTGGTTTTTTACTACTCGCGAGTAGGCTAAAATACGGATTTCAATGAGTCGTTCCAACTCATGCAAACCAACCTCCACCCACAGGCATTCAAACAGTTTATCACGTAAGCAATCAGCCGTATGGCAATCATACTGTCATGGCAACATTCACACGCATGCGATATGCTAAAGCGTAAAAACTTACATCGTACTCCGTGCCAAAAATAATAACCCGGTTAGCAAACATGCATGACCTAGTTCATGTTAAGTGGCTAATGCAACACAGGCATAGGTGCAATCTAGAGTAAGCTCGGCTAACTCTAGAGATGGCATGTGAGATCAAATAGCATATACTCAATTTGGAATTGAATGGCTTATGCAGTTTGTATGATGTACCGAGCCCGGTGCATGTAAACAAATGCATGAATGCACGCATGCATTGCATAAGGTATGCTAAAATAAGCGTGCCCTAATCTACCAACATAAGCGGGTAAATAAAAGGGAGAAAGAGATGGGGATTGGAAGACATACACCCACTCACAAACACTTATTACAACTTTGCCCTCACTCGGAGGGACCAAAAGAATATACAAATTAATTAACTACGCAAGCTAATTAAAATATTACAAATTGACTAATTAATTAGACAAACAATTAATCTAATTAAAGCAGTAAACCGCCTCGGGATGAGGGCCAAATGCATGCGCGTGCCCGGGACTCGCTCGGAATCGCACTGCCATGCAAGTGTGCCTCTGTTTTCCCTGCTATCCTCCTCTGAAGACTGCCAAAGTCTCAGGACTACTTCTCAGAGCACTGGAGATCACCATCGGCTGGGGTAGAACACCACTGGCTGAAGGATGTGGCCATCGGCACTGAATTCACCCATCGGCTGCCAATTGACTGCCGATCGGCACTAAACAGTGCCGGTCGGAACAAAATGGCTGCAAAACCTGCAACTCACAGCAGCAGAGGACAACAACATGCATGGCAATACAATTCAAGGCATTTATGCACCAAACACACTCCTATCATGTTTGTGACTCCAAGGGGCATGTGCCTCGATTCCCGGACCACCAATCACGCATTTCCATGCATGATGGCCCAAGGAACCAAGGATGCAACATCACTTTCAAATGCATGCAAACCAAATAAACATGAAAGGGTTTCAAACCTCTATCATTTTCATCTCAAGAGGCCGAGCATGCATGCTTATGCAATGCAACTCTAAGCATGTTATCTAGCATGCAACATGAACAATGCAAGCAAGCTAAACATGTTAGGCATACAACCTAAGCAAAGAGGCATATAAACCAAGCAATGGAGTGGACTAAAACATGAATTAGGCTACTCCTAATTGGCCTAAAATCAGTGGCCAAAGTGCCTAGGAATGGAGACTAAACACACACACACACACATGCAAGTGTTATGGTCCAAACCCAAGGCATAAACATGGCAACCCCCAAGCACACTTGGAGATACCAAACAAGGACAATGAGCACACATTGTAAAGCTCTGAAAATCATGTCAAACATGGTGCCAAACCAAGTCAAAGTAGACCAAACCAAAGCATGCAAATGGTCTAAGGTTCAAAACAAATCAATGGGGCTTTGAACCACACTAAGCACAACCACTCATGGCAATACTTAAACACTTAAAATCAGAGTTTTAACACATAAAACTAAGTCTAAAGGACCACCTAGATGGCATCTAGATGGCATGAAATCAAAGGCATGCAACATGACCAAAACATGGAGCATACAACATATGCTTTTAAAGAATTAAAGAGGCATGCTAAGCAATCAAACAAACATGTATGAAGGGCTGAAATAGCATGCAAAATGGTTCCAAACCATTGAAAATAATGTAAGCAAGGCATGCTACACACTCATGCTCTTAAGGCCAACAAGCCAAATGCAAAGAGGCTATATTAAGCATGCTAGGATTGACCAAAACAATTTAGGACAGACCTAAAACATGGCAATGTAAGCACAAAATCTTCACAAATGAAAGCCTAAAACATGCTAGAAACTAAGGCATACAACCTAGGCATGTTAAGGCATCAAAGAGGCATTACAAGGCAACTATGCTAAGCATGCATAAGGGGCCTAAACTGACACATAACAATGTTAAATCATGGCATAATAAGCATGAAATGCAGCCAATACATGCTCAAAACACGACCAAACATGGTGCTCCTTTGGAGGCCAAAACTTATCCTTTTCAAGGACACCAAGGAGAGGGGGTGGCCCTCCCCTTTTGGAGACTTCAAGGCACCATCTCCACCACTGAAATCCCTCAAGATTTCAGTGGTGGAGAGGCCCAAGCACCAAAGTCCCGGATCTCTCACAAAATAGCACAAAAAGGGCCCTTTCAAGGCCTAAGGGTGGTCAAACCTACCCAAACCACAAAACACTCTTAACAAACAATCAAGAGGACTAAAAATAAGAACTTTTATGTGCTAATCACTAAGCCCAAAAATAGTTCAAAAGCAAGTAGAAATGGAGTGCAAGAATGGGGAAAAAGAGGACTAGTTGGCTCACCCTTGTAGACCTCTTCACCAAGCTTGATGTTGTGGCTTCTTTGAGCTCCAAATCAGTCAAGAACTCCAAAAATGAGCTCTGATCTTTGAGGACACCAAGAAAAGGTGAAAGAGTAGGTGTTTGTGTGCAATAGTATGAACTTATACACCTAGAACAAAACAAGAGGGAAGAAGAGAGATAGGATGTGTATCTATCCTAACCCTAAAAACCAGAGCTTGGTTTGTCTAAAATGTCTAAAATTTTGTAACCCTAAGCCAAGAAGAGGAGTGGTCCTCTTATAGGCAAGCAAAGCTTGCAAAGCTTACAAGCTAAGCTAACTAAGAGGGTCCAAGTCTTGAGGACGGTCAAAAATGGGGTGTCTACAGTTGCCCCTCTTTGACAGAACTTTGAAGTCATAACAATGACGGGAGTGAATGTCAAAGCCCAGAGACGACCCATTTTTGACAAGGCCGAAGACTTAGACAAACATGCAAGACAAGTAAGATATGCGCCCGAAGGCAAGGGGAAAAATGCAACTGAAAATGCAAGAAGCCGAGCATAACTTATGATCATGCAAAGAAAGCTGTAACGAGGCACGCATGCAACAGTTTTAAGCTACAATACTCGGAGGTCCTGAGGCAAGGCGCGTAGCCGAGAACTCCGGGAACTCCAAACGAACACAAACAAGGATAATCACCGAGTGTTCCAACGGTGACGTCCAAGTCTTGAGGATGGTAAAAAATGGGGTGTCTACATACCCCTGGCTAGACTTGCCTTCAATGACATACAGTATGTTCCACTAGCCGAGTGTACAATTAATTGGTTTGACACAATACGTTCTATTTCCCTTTCCAATTCAAGCAACAGTTTGGACATGACCAGACTCATCCCGCTGATGAGGTCAAGTATCCTATTTCTTTCCAATTCCGGGCTAGATATCTCTCTCAGTGTGTAACTGCTTGGAGGATTAGAGAGATCTTGGCCCCTGCTGATGGTTTCAGTCACGCTCTTTCCAGCGAGTGCCTGCTTTGGCTTAAGGAGGAGGCACAAGTGGGTGCATCCCTGGTAGTGGAATCTTCTGATGCGGCGGGGAGAAAACAAAGGACTTGACTCGACTATGCCCCTAGTTTATTGCTTTGACCTTTTTTTGTTGTAAAAAGCGTTAATTAACATGGGAGTTTGATGAGCATGTTTGTTCCACTTTTGTTTTGAAATCATGTAATCAAAGATTGTGGATATTGAAAAACTTCCTCTTAGGTGCAATGAATTGTTTATATTGCAAAAATGTTTGAGAAAATCAATCAATTTTGTTGAAAGCACAAAATACATTTTTGCAAACAATCATTACCTAACATACCTAAAATCAACCCTCGAGATGCACAACCCCAAATCAACATCTCCTGACATGACTCACGACACTTTATTTCCCTATTGTACTGCCAATTGAATCTGCTTTGCAACTAACTCATTACAGTGAAGAAGATTTGGATATCCGGATCTAAACAACAACGAACAAATCAAACATGGACAGGATAACCGAGTTGAAAATGGTTAGGGTCGAACTTCAGAATAAAGTTGTGTACATATCTCAAAGATGGGAATCAGGCCTTATGTAGTTCACGGTTAGGGTTCACTCGGATTTTTACTCTCTCCTTTTACACTCTAACTTTTGCCAAAGTCGCCCTTTTGGGTTTTCAACCTTACGAACTCTATTTTATTCCTATTTTCTTTTCCTTGCTCTAACTTTTGCCTGGGTCGCCCTTTCAGGTTTTCAGCCCAGCGAGCCTTTTAGGGATAGTATTTCTTTAACTTGTGTATGTTGATCGGCTATAAAAACTCAAGTGCATCTAAGATCCATTAGAATAACTGCTCCTCCTGACCAGATTGACTTGATTATGTAAGGACCAGTCCAATTGGATTTGAACTTACCCCTAAGGTCATAAACTAGAGGTCGGTTGTCTTTTAGCACTAGATCTCTTTGTCTCATATTTTTGGACTTAACCTTCTTGTTGAACGCTTAGACAATCCTACATTGGTACCCCTACACATGGTACAGTTCTTTTAACATCCTCATTTCAAATAACATCTGCTCTTTGAATTTGTTTTGTTGCCAATCAACCTCTATTATTTGAAAATCAACTATAATTCTTAGCAAAGGTATCTCTATCTCAATCGGCAGTATGACCTCTATCCCATACACCAGAGAATGGGAAGTTTCCCCAGTGGATGTTCAGATCAATGCCCTATATCCCCATAGTGCAAAAGGTAGCTTATCTAGTCAACCCTTGTAAGTCTCCACTATCTTACATAGGATGTTCTTAACATTCTTGTTTGCTACTTCAACTGCTCCGTTGATCTGTGGCCTATATGTTGATGACTTGTGGAAGGCCACATATACTTTTCAAGTAGATCAATCACCTCTCCCTTTAAGTGTGAACCATTGTCTGAAACAATCTCATTTGGCACCCCATAGCTACAGATGATGTTGTTCTTGATAAATTTGGCCATATGCGACGCTTTCAACACGAAATATGACTGTGCCTCTACCCACTTAGTAAAGTAGTCGATTACCACTAGGATGAATTCATGTCCATTCGCATAACTGCCCCAATAACATCAATTCCCCATATTGAAAAAGGCCACGGTGAAGTCATATTATATAGATTTGATAGCGGAATGTTCATGACGTTAGCATGAATCTAACACTTGTGACATCGTCTCACAAAACTGATACAATCATTTTCCATGGTCAACCAGTAATATCGTTGTCTAAGGATCTTCCTTGCCAGCATTATACCATTTATATGAGCTCTACACTCCCCTCCATTGACAGCTTCCATGATTCACTTTTCTTCTTACTTCTCCACACACAACTTATGCATTCTCAGATGACCCCTCTTGTACAGCTTATCTCCATAGATGATCAACTGAGTGGCAAGGCGTTATACCCCTCTTTTGTCCTTGGCATTTGCCCCTTGTGGGTACACTTCCTTCTCCATAAAATTTCAAATGTCAAAGTACCAAGGACCTTCATCTTGGGATCCTTTTATCGCAGTTCCTTGGCATTTGCCCTTTGCAGGTATACTTCCTTCTCCAGAAAATTTCAAATGTCCTAGTACCAAGGACCTTCATCTTGGGTTCCTTTTATCGCAGTTATCATCTCATATGCAGGCACATATCGCTGTTCTATGAGAATGGGACTCTTTTTTTCCCCAAGGGGTATGTCTACCATCGAGGCTAGGGTTGCCAAAGCATCGGCAAATCGATTGTTCTCTCTCACCAGGTGCGTGAAAGTCAGTCATTCAAACCTCGAGATTAGCATGTCTAAGGTTTGATGATAAATTTTCATTTTCTCTTCTTTCACTTTCCAATCTCCATTGGTTTGAGCTACAACCAGGTTTGAATCCATGATTACATCCAATCTTATTGGTCGTAGCTCCAAGGTTTCTTTTAGTCTAGCAATACAAGCCTCGTACTCTGCTTGGTTATTGGATACTTTGAATTGAATTTTGAAAGATAAGGGTATATGGGAATCATTAAGTGCTATGAGTAACACACCTATCCTGTATCCATACTGATTAGCAGCTCTGTCAAAGTACAATCTCCAGATGTCCTCTTCTAATTGTAAAATTTTCTCATCCGAGAGCACATACTCTACATCTTCTTCTCCTTCGACCAGGTGGTTAGCCAAAAACTCTGCTACAACTCTTAATTTGATAGATTTGCGAGTGATATATTAAAGGTCGAACACGGAAAGCAAAAGTAACCATCGAGCTAGCCTACCAGTAAATGTTGGTTTGTCAAAGAGATATTTAGTGGGATCTAATCTTGAAACCAAAATTACCAAGTGTGCCAACGGATAGTGCCTTAGCTTTCTGATAGCCCAAACCAAGGCTAGACAAGCCTATTCCAAATGAGTGTAACGGGTCTCGTACTCTAGCATTTTCTTTCTCAAATATTATATGGCCTTCTCCAGTCTCTCTTCTGACTCCTGCGCTAACATACAACCCATAGTAGATTCATTCACTGACAGATATAGAATCAATGGTTTTCCCGACTTAGGCGATGACAACAATGGTGGATTTTGTAGCTATTGCTTGATTTGCTCAAAGGCAAAATTGCATAGATCATCCCATTGGAACTTTTTTCCTTTCTTTAGTAGGCCAAACAGTAGTTCACAAGTCAAGGTTAATTTTGAGATAAACCTTCTTATGAATTGTAGTTTTCCTAGAAAGCCCCGTACCTCCTTTTCAGTCATTAGTGGCAGCATTTCAAGATGGCTTTGATCTTGGATGGATCAACTTCGATTCCGTGTTATGTGATTAGAAATCCTGAGATCTTTCCTGTGGGCACCCCGAAGGTACATTTTTGTGGATTCAATCTTAACTTGTATTCCCAGATCCTCTCAAAAAACCTCTTCAATGTTGTATAATGACCATCTCACTCCTTCGATTTGACAATCATGTCATCCACATATATTTCAACCTCTTTGTGGATCATGTCGTGAAATATGGTGGTTGTTGCTCTCTAGTTAGTGGCCCCGGGATTTTTTAACCCAAATGGCATGACTCGGTAGTAGTAGGTCCCCCAATAAATGGTGAATGTTGTTTTCTTCCTATCTTCAAGTGCCATGGAGATCTGATTGTACCTTGAAGCCCCATCCATGAATGAAAGCAAAGCATGACCTATAGTGAAGTCCACTAACTCATCGATGTACGGAAGTAGGAAATCATCCTTATGGCTGGCCTTGTTCAAGTCCCTGAAGTCGACACGACCTCTGATCCTGCCACCCTTCTTCGGAACCAGTGCAATGTTTGCCAACCATGTCAGATATTCTAATACAATAAAAAACCCAACATTGATTTGCTTGGTGACCTCCTCCTTAATTTTCAGTGCCCAGTTTGGTCGAACTCTGTAGAGTTTCTGCTTGATTGGTTGGAATTTCGGATCATGAGCGATCCTGTGCTGTACAACCTCAGGATCAATTCTAGGTATATCTTCGTCAGACACAAAAACATCCTTAAATTCTTTTAATAAAGTGACTAATCACTTATGTTCCTCTGAAGACAGCGTGGAACCAATCTGGACCAGGCAAGGATCCTTTTCAGTACCCACATTAATTGTAACAATCTCATCAATCAAAGGTTTTGCGCACCTTTCTTCCTCTCAATTAATTAAAATTTTCAAAGCCTAAGGAATTTCTTCATCTTCGTTTTCATTAAAATTTTGAAAATCTTGGTCAATGCATTAAATTAAAGGCACGAAAAAGTAAGTACAATCTACATCATTCTCATTTATCAAGCCTGGTTCAAAAGTTACAGTGGACTCAAAAGAAAAAGAAAAAGGACAACCAAGACAAGACTGTGGTGTCTGGGTCATCACTCCCAGAATCACCAGAATCTGACTCGCTAGAGGAACTCGAGTCTGACTCCAACTCTACAGGCTCGATGGAATCAAACTCGGACTCACTACCAGATTCAAAATTCACAATGTAACCTTTCTCAAGTTGCTAAGTCAAATGCGGTGCTTCTGGAGTATCCAAAATAAGGTCACTCCAATCCTTAGACGATCCATCCCCGGTCACAAAAATACTAGCATCCTTCAAACCTTGTAACTCGTTGCTAGCTGTAAAGTCGACAGTATCAGTTCCACCTCGTCTTCTTTGCTTTCTTTTGAACAATTGCCTTTGTTTTGGTCGATACCATTACCAAAGCCTACTTCTTCATCATCATCATTCTCAGATAGCTGGTGATCTAAGACAATCTTAAATCCAAGGAGACATTCCTTTCTCTTATGGTTAACCCATGGTTTAGGAAAACTGCAGAAGGGAAATCATTTCCCTCTTTGATAAAATGCCCATTCAAGGTCCCATGGATCAGTTTGTATCTCAATTCATACTGCTTCCAAGCCCTTTTAGCTTTGACCCTTTCTCTCACCTCGTCCTCTTTCTTCTTCTAGTCCTCCTTTATGGGTTTATACCCCAATCCAAATGAATGTGGATTATGGGTAACCTCTTCTACTACAACAATACCTTTTCCACTACTCATTCCCAGCCCCATTCCTGGAATGTGCGCCAACTCACTGATGAATTAGATTGGTTGAGCACTCATATACATACTTCTCCATCGGCCATTATAGTTTGGACCAATTAGGCTTCAACTAGAGTAATCCTGGAAAGAAAAACATCCTCCTCCCCATGATTTATATCTAATATTGGGGTTGTAACCTCGGGTGGAGGGTGAATTGATGAGTTCCCAAAGACGATGGTGATCCCTCCATCATGCAAGTATTTCACCAGTTAATGCACCATGGAGGAAATTACTTTCATTTGATGTAGCTGCCATGGCCTACCTAACAACAAGTTGAATATCACCGAAATATCCATAACGTGGAACTCAATTTCATGCTCCGACGGTCCTACCATAATCTGCACTTTGATGGTACCCATAACCTCTTGGCTAGTGTTATCATATGCCTAGATCAGCTGATTTGTAGGTGCAAAATCTGCTAGCCTCAGCCCTATCGCATAAGTAGTACACGAAGGGCATATATTTGTGGTCGACCCAGTATCAATTAGAACCACAGGGACCCACTTCTTCCTACATTCCAGAGACACATACAAAGGTTTGTTGTGCTCCAATCCTTCTAGGAAAAGTTCTCTGTCTAAGAAAGTCATGGTTGAGACTGATTCAGTTGGTGTGATCAACGATATCAACTAATTTGGTGTGGTATCTATGGACAACTTGGCTTTACTTAGAACTATGAGCATAGCCTGGCAGTGTTCTCATGACACCATAAGCAATCCCCAGATCGAGATGTTAGCTTAGATCTTCTTCAACTGCTTAAGAACTAAATCTTCCCCTTCTTCTTCTTTTTTCTCTTGCGTTTTCACTTTCTCTGCATCTTTCCCTGACTACTTGCCTTGATCTAGGTGCGAGGGCATAAAGAAGCATCTGCTCCTAGTTAGATGGTCAATCTCTTCATAATACCAAGAGTCATCTGGCACATTATTTCCCCAACCTTCATCGGTATGGGCAAGATGTAAATCATTGTCTTTCCATCACTCTCCTTCACTTATAGACAAATAGCTATTTGACTCAACATGTATCAGTTCTACACTATAATCATCACCTTTTGGCTGGTACGGTGACATTGACCAGATTTGTTCAAAGATTTTTCTTTTTCTCAAGTGCGCCCACGCTAGACTGGTTCTTTGCCTTTTTTCTTCTATTGTCAGCCAAGCTGGCCTAGTTCTCTCTAGTTCTAGTACAACCTTTTTAAATTTCCACTCTCGTAATTCCTTCTGGCATTCCTTTCTTAGTCTCTTCTTCTTACTACTTTTCGTAGCTTTACTACTTTCGCCTATCTTCCTCTTCCTTTTTTCTTTCTTACTAGCCCGTACTTTCCTTTTTTCCTCTTCATAATCCCCTTCTACTTTTGAATCCTTCTCACTACTTGTCCATCCATGAACACTGGCCAAATTGTTCAGGTTCCACTATTTAATTTGTACATCTCTTGGGCTCTACTCTTCGAAGAAATGGAGGCTATCCAAGTTTTCTTCCAAATTAGGCAAATCATCCAACCCTTGCTTGGGTATGTCCACCCTAATAACATTAATAGAGAATGAATTAAGAAGAACGACCTTTGGTTTTGGTTGATCAACTGGTACTATATATCTGTTGGGATTGTATTATTCTTTTGGCAATTTCCTTATTTCTATCACCGTCACCTCCATCATTTCTTCTTTAGACTTTGTTTCTTCTTTTATTCATTTCTCTTCCTTCTCTATCATAGCACCCGCTCTTCATATTGAGGTATTTCTGCCTCCATAGGGTTTTCAGGTTCTAGATGGGATTGAGATGCATCCATCATGCATAGATCAGTGGTCTCATGAATGTGAACCTCAAGTCTGGGTAAGTGGGAAGGGGTAATGTATATGTTACGGTTAAAGGTGGGTGGTAGTGTATTGTCACGATTCCATCTTGCCCCAAACAAGATAGTAGTTTATGACCGACCAGTAGTGTCTGCTACTAAAGGCCTAACAAGACAAGACAAGACAATACAAGGTTAGACTAAAACTTTGGGGCTTATGCGGAAATAAAACATTATCAATTAATTACCAAGAGTCCATCTGTGCATAAATCATATGATACAAAACACGAAACTTCATTTATTTATCTTTGATATTTACAGACTTAATATCCAAAAGGGAATTACAACATTTATAGATATACAACCAATAAAAGCAAAAATTCATATACAAGATCTTCGTCCAAAAACTCTAGCTCCCAAAAGTAGAAAAAGAAAAGAAAAAGACTTCTAGCATGGTCTCTCAACCACAACAGGGTCCTCGCTATCACCTACATACATATAGGGGAAAGGGGTGAGTCAAAGCCCAGAGAATAGCAATATAGTAAAGTGGTAAATGAATGAACACCAATAAGCTTTATTAAAACTAAGCACATGATCATTTTGAACATAATATACCCCAGAGAAGTTCAACATTTATAGATAGACTTCATAGGTGCGATGTTTGTCTCTTTGTCTAGTTCTTGGTAGGCCCTGGGGTATTCCCATGGTAATCATGTTTTTTTTTTTCTTTTCTTTGTGTTTTAATTTATGACTTATTCACCCAAAAAAAAAAAAAAAAGAGTCTATCATGCAACATATACATAACGATGAACATTGCAGGGCTTTGAAAATAACTTGTCCACAACATGTGGCAAAGAGCTAAAGAGCTCAGTTAGTACAAAGTTATTAGTGTGATTCCCAACAACGAACATGCTCCAAGATGTCATCTTAATACATGATACAAAGTATATGATGTTCATTCATAACAAAACAATAACATTTCTTCATAAACATATCATAAGTTTGCATTTCGAATAATAATTTTAACAAACATAACTTTACTACACTGCTACTCACAATTGGCTCCATGTACAAGGGTTTGAACATCCTCAAGCATGACTTATAGAACATAGGAACAAAACATTGAAGCAGTAAATAATCCCTAAACTTCCTATATCAATTGATCATACAAATAGACTTTAATTCTCTTTTTCTATTCAAACATATCTCAAGTGGATTTCTAATTATGTTATCTTGTGTTTACGTAACAAAACATGCCTAAAGGTGTCCCAAGAAAGGGAGGAAAACAAATGGAACAAAGTGTGAAAATGTGCTAAATTTGGTCAGTCTACTTGAGCGGTCACTTCACCGCTCGAGCCGTGAATGGGTACCTCCCAGAAGTTCTGGCCTACAAAACTAGATTCTGGGAGTTGCTAAAGTGCGCTCAACCAATGCCTTTACTGCTCGACCGATTAATCGACTTCTAATAGATATACATGCCTACAAAAATTCAAAATACTAGATGATCCTAAAGTTTGCTAGAACGGTCTTTTCACCGCTCGAGCGGTGATCTATAGAATAGAATTCTGCAGTTCGTGAATCTGTCATGTTCTAAGTTGTTCTAAGGTCTTCTACCTTCATTTCCTTCCCTTTTAATCCTGAACACATGATATGCCAAATCTAGAATCATGCAAGTATACAAATATGATTGTTTCCTAAATCAAATACATCACATTCTTACTTCTTTTCAAGGTTTGAAACATATTTCAAGTTTGTACAATTTTCATGGTTTTTCATTTTTTTGCTTCCAAAACTCAAAACCAATTAGTAAAATCATAGGAAATCAAGAAAACATGTGAAAAAAATAGTGTAAGGACATACAAAACCTCAAAAACCAATTCAAAAGATTGAAAATCCTATGCTTTCTCCCTAGTTTATCATTTTAGCTAACCTCTCCTCTTTTCCACTAAGTTCTTCATTTCTAAACCATTTTCATCCTAACTTTTTCATGATTCATGATGTTAAGAAGGTATACTACAAGTGTTAGGATTGAAATTTTACCTTAGAACACTTTTAGAATGAGTTCTTGGTTGAATTCTTTGAGCCCTTCTATTTTCTCCCTCCATTCTCTCTTTTCTCCTTTTCTTGTCCCTTCTCTCATGAATGTTCTCTTAACTTCCAGCAGACTTCCCATTTTGTTTGATTGGGAAACTCAAGGTTTTATTCAATATGGCTAGAGCAAAGGCACAACTTTCGTAACTAACTTATTTCCCTTGCTTAGGCGTAATTAAAAAAATTCAAAATCAACTAACTTAATCTTATCCTAATCATACTTAATTGTTACTAATCCTAATTGGCAAATAGCAAATAGCATGAAATTTTCAAGGTTATTAGACTAAGGTCTTTAGGCTCCTCACTTAATGTCACACCCAAACCCGCCCCTATAGGTTTAGTATCGTAACCGACCAGTAATCATAGGATTATCGAAGGCCTCTGAACAGATTAAACAAAATTAAGGGCCTAGCAAAAACAAATATCAGAATATATTATCTATAGACCTGTGTAGACATACATGCGACAAAAAATTTATAACTTAATTTACATAATTAAGACGTCATCCTCGCATCACCATATATACAAATAAACAAAAAGACATGTTTCGACTTTAATAGAAGAAAAATACAAAAAAACTTGAACATGTTCACAAAAACTTGACCACTTCTCAAAACGGGAACCTCCTCGGGAGGCACAGTGGCTGGTGTAGACGCGCCCCCGTGAGGGCCTCACCCTACAGTTCAGACTCCTCCGTTTTTGTTTGGATTGCGGTTCGTAATCTGAACCAAAGAGTCCAACTCTGGCAAATCGTTTTGAGAAAACAATTTTTAGAAAAGAAGTGCCAAACATGGACTGCTTTGCCAGATACAGAGTCGCCACCTAAATATTTTTAAAATGGGGGAATTTAGGAAACCCTGACTCGGTGCTGAAGGCCACGTGTCCGTCATCACCAAAGTGACTTGGCTCGGGAGCTTGGGTACGATCGGGGAAGGTCAGCTATGAGCACCCCCTTTCGCTCGGTCCGAAGACCGGCCTCTACTAACCATGCTATCCGTTTTTGAAAACTTTATGCGTTCTTATTCCGTTTATTAACCTAGAATTACTATGTGATGCGCACAACACAAAAGTATAGACTAGATTGCCTAACTTGAAAATAAACATTGCATATCCGTTTTGTCTCGAAAAACGTGTTAGATTTTGCTACTCGCAAGTAGGCTAAAATACGGATTTCAATGAGTTGTTCCAACTCAGGCAATCCCACCTCCATCCACAGGCATTCAAACAGTTTATCACGTAAGCAATTAGCCGCATGGCAATTATATTGTCATGTTAGCATTCACACGCATGCGATATGCTAAAGCATAAAAGCTTACCTCGTACTCCGTGCCAAAACAAGAAACTAGTTAGCAAACATGCATGACCTAGTTCATGTTAAATGACTAATGCATCACATACAGGAATGTAATCTAGACAGGCTCGGCTATCCCTAAACATGGCACATGAAATGCTGCAATTATCACGTATTCAATTTGGAATTGAAAGTACGATGCAGTTTGGATGATGTACCGAGCCCGGTGCATGTAAACAAATGCATGAATGCACGCATGCAAAGCATAAGGTATGCTGAAATAAGTATGCCCTAATCTACCAACGTAAGCGGGTAAATAAAAGGGAAGAAAGAAATGGGGATTGGAAGACATACACCCACTCACACACACTTATTACAAATTTGCCCTCACTCGGAGGGACCAAAAGAATATACAAATTAATTAACTACGCAAGCTAATTAAAATATTAAAAATTAACTAAATTAATCAAATAAATAATTAATCTAATTAAAGCAGTAAATTGCCTAGGGATGAGGGCTGCAAAGACGCTGCCGGATCGCTAATCAAGACCGCCATGCACGGATTGCCTCTGTTTCCTCTGCTCTCCTCCTCAGAAAATTGTCAAAGTCCCAGAAGTACCTCTCAGGGCACTGGGGAGTACCACCGGCTGGGGTAGAGCACCACCGGCTGAAGGAGGAGGCCACCGGCACAAAATTCATCCATCGGCAGTTTGTTTACTGCCGGTCGGCACTAAACACTGCCGGCCGGCACTGAATGCCTGCAAAACCTGCAACTCACAGCAGCAGAGGACAACAACATGCATGGCAATGTGATTCAAGGTATTTAAGCACTACACACACCCCTTATCATGTTAGTGACTCAAAAGGGAATATGCCTCGATTCCCGGACCACCAATCACGCATTTCCATGCATGATGGCCCAAAGAACCAAGAGTGCAAATTTGATTTCAAATGCATGCAAATTAAGCAAACACAAAAGGGTGCCAAACCTCTATCATTTTCATCTCAAGAGGCCAAGCATGCATGCTCATGATGATGCAATCCTAAGCATGTTATCTAGCATGCAAGATGGACAATGCAAGGTACGTATGCAAGCATACAAGCAAGCATACAAGGCAAGCATGCGAACCACATGGGGGATGGACTTAGACATGAATTGGGCAATTCTAAAAAGGCTCAAAACAGTGGCCAAAACCAAGGGAATGAAGGCTAAAATGCACACCCACATGCATGCAATTATGGTCCAACACTTAAGCACAAACAAGACAACATTCAAGCACACTTGAAATGAGTTAAACATGGACTACTAGCATGCAATATAAGCTCTGAAAATCATGCAAAACATGATGCCAAATCATGCAATAAAGCATGCCAAACAAAGCATGCAAATGGCCCAAGGCTTAAGGCAAGTCAATGAGGGTTTGAACCATACCTAGCACAACCACACATGGCATGCATTGAACAACCTAAAACAGAGTTTTAGCATGTGAAAACAAAGCCAAATGGCTACCTAGATGGCATCTAAGAGGCTTGAAATCAAAGGCATGCGACATGACCAAAACATGGAGCATTTAACACATACTCTTAAAGCATTAAAGAGGCATGCTAAGCAATCAAACAAGCGTGTATAAAGGACTGAAATAGCATGCAAAATGGTTCCAAACCATCAAAAATAAAGCAAGCAAGGCATGCTACACACTCATGCTCTTAAGGCCAACAAGCCAAATGCAAAGAGGCTATGAGATACAAGTCATGGTCGACCAAAACAACTTAGGACAGACCTAAAGCATGACAAAATAAGCATACAAGCTTCATGGATCTAGGCCTAAAACATGCTAGAAATGAAGGCACACAACCTAGGCATCAAAGAGGCATTACAAGGGAACTATGCTAAGCAATAAAGAGGCCTAAAAATCAGAACTTTTTTGTATTATATACTAAGCACAAAAATAGTTCTAAACTAGGTAAAAACAATGTGCAAAAATGGGGTAAAAAGAGAGTTAGTGTCTCACCCTTGTAGACCTCTTCAAAAAGCTTGATGTTGTTGCTTCCTTAAGCTCAAAATCGGTCAAGAACCTCAGGAACAACCTCTTGGAACCTTAGTAGCAAGAGGAAGGTGAAACACTAGGTGCTTGTGTGCAAAAGTATGAACTAAAGCACCTAGTGTACTAAACAAGCAAGGAAAAGAGAGATAGAATAGATATAGGATTTCTAACCTAAAACCAGAGCTTCTCCTCTGTCTTTTCTCTCCAACTCTCCAATTTTTCTAACCCTTGAGCCAAGAGAAGGGACCCTTCTCTTATAGGCACCAAAGCTTACAAGCTAAGGAACTAAAGGGGCTCATCCCTCCATACACGTGTATGGAGGGGAGCAAAAAGTGATACAGCTGTCTAAAAATATCTGATAAAGCAAGAGTTCGTGCAAAAAGAGTGCCATTTTGCAAAACTTAGTGCCGGTCGGCACAAAAAGAGTTGGCACAATAAAGTGCCGATGGCAACACCACCCGGTGGCCTCTCGGCTAGTGGTGTGTGGGGATGCCTCACAAAGCATTCCATGCCCTTCCAAGGCAAAACACAAGTGTTTGGTGCAAAACCAAACACAAAACGGTCGAGTTCGGAGGTCCTGAGGCAAGGCGCGTAGCCGAGAACTCCGGGAACTCCAAACGAACACAAACAAGGATAATCACCGAGTGTTCCAACGGTGACGTCCAAGTCTTGAGGACGGTCAAAAATGGGGTGTCTCTGATTGCCCTCTTTGATGAACTTCGAAGTCATAAGAATGACAGGAGTGAATGTCAAAGCCGAGAGACGACCCATTTTTGACAAGGCCGAAGACTCAGACAAACATGCAAGACAAGTAAGATATGCGCCCGAGGGCATGGGGCAAAATGCAACTGAAAATGCAAGAAGCCGGGCATAACTTATGATCACGCAAATAAAGCTGTAACGAAGCTCGCATACAACAGTTTTAAGCTAGAATACTCCAAACTACACTACAATGCAGAAAGGGTGTAAGAGAATTATGCAATTCTCGATACGTGTCACTCGGAGGATACAATACCTGTCCGGTTCGTCTGGTCGTGCCAGCTTCAAGTGAACCGTACATACAATATCGTGCATGAAAAGAAAACAAACTTAACAGGTACAATATTGTTAGCAACAATGCATGACAATGCAATGAAGTGCACAAAAAAAGTGCGATGATATGCAATTGAATCTAAATGTAATGCAAATGATATGCAAAACTAATATAAACAATGCAAATGATATGCAATGCAATTGAAAAGCAATTGAATCATGATCCAGTCATGAGCGGTTCAAAACCACACGAATGTCAGATAGATTGATGGAGGTAACAAGTCCGTGTCCCATAGAACGATGTCTGATCTATGAGTAATACGCACGGATATAAGAACAAGTATTGGGTGGATTGACATAAGTGGGGAAACGACCCGCTGATGAGTGGACAATGATCCTAATGCAGGATGCAACAACTACAATGTAATATATACAATGGATATGGCGCGCGGGCCAAACCGTATCTCACCTAGGAAAGGCATGCACGCATACAAGCCATGTCTAACACAGGAAAGGGTGCCGCAACCTCAAACCAACATACCAGCGTGGAATAGGCGCGATACACAAGCAGAACTATGCTTCGACGTGAAAAGTATAGGCACATACCAGACCAAGCTTGACAAGGAAAGGCGCAAGCCATAAATGAAAGGGATGCAGTGAAATGCATGCAGCCTACAATGCAATATCTACAAATATGTAATGGATGAAATGCATGACAATGCAGATGATGCAATGACCATGATTGCAGTTTTCCCTACTCTCCCAACGGGATGGTATACTAGGTTGGTTCAATATCCAGAATTGAGGCATAAACACACTACCTCAACCTATGGGGCTTCCATACAGATTTCAAGCCGAGGGTACACCCCCTGGGTATTTAAACCAGACTTTAGCCTCGGAAATCCCGAACCTTTGCGTTCTAGGCATGAGCCGTTCGAACTCTAGTTTCAACCGTCCCCGTTGGTCTCCTAGGAACTCACCGTAATCAAGGAAGTCGTTCGGGCACGACAAACACCAAAGGAATTGCACCTTCAGAGGATTTAAGGTCTCCTAGACCGGGATGCAAAATATATGCATGACAATGCATGTTGTTTTGTTGTTTTTTGTTTTGAAATGCAAATGATGCATGATGTTAAGAAAAATGCAAGACAATGCATGTATATTTTTTTGGTTTTTGAAATGCAAATGATGCATGATATTTTTGTTTTTTGATTTTGTTGTTTTTGTTTTTTTTTTGAAATTTTTTGAAATGCATGACATATGCGCTACCTACGATGATGCATGACAATGCGATATTTACAATGCGATGCATGAAAATGTTAAAATGCAATGAGGTGCACTTCAATGCACCGGAGGTCTCGCACCTCCCGAGGATTTAAGGTCTCCTAGACCGGCGCGATGGTGCGATGCATTAGACAACACAACTTGAAGGTTTTGCACCTCCCGAGGATTTAAGGTCTCCTAGACCGACGCGTGTTTTTGGTCCCGCTGGACAGTGCGTGTTTTTGGTCCCGCCGGACCTTGTGTTGTAAAATGAAATGCTCATGAGGCACGCATACCTCGAGATGCAATGAAATGCAAAATGAGGCATGCATACCTCATTGGATGGAAAATGAAACGCAAAACGAGGCACGCGTACCTCGAGATGCAATGAAATGTGAAATGAGGGATGCGTACCTCATTTGATTGAAAATGAAGTGCAAAACGAGGCATATGTGCCTCGAGATGCAATGAAATGCGAAATGAGGCACGCGTACCTCATTTGATGGAAAATGAAGTGCAAAACGAGGCATACGTACCTCGAGATGCAATGAAATGTGAAATGAGGCACGCGTACCTCATTTGATGGAAAATGAAGTGCAAAACGAGGCATACGCGCCTCGAGGTGCAATGAAATGCGAAATGAGGCACGCGTACCTCATTTGATGGAAAATGAAGTGCAAAACGAGGCATACGTGCCTCGAGATGCAATGAAATGCGAAATGAGGCACGCGTACCTCATTTGATGGAAAATGAAGTGCAAAACGAGGCATACGTACCTCGAGATGCAATGAAATGCGAAATGAGGCACGCGTACCTCATTTGATGGAAAATGAAGTGCAAAACGAGGCATACACGCCTTGAGATGCAATGAAATGCGAAATGAGGCACGCGTACCTCATTTGATGGAAAGTGAAGTGCAAAACGAGGCATACGTACCTCGAGATGCAATGAAATGCGAAATGAGGCACGCGTACCTCATTTGATGGAAAATGAAGTGCAAAACGAGGCATACGTGCCTCGAGATGCAATGAAATGCGAAATGAGGCATGCGTACCTCATTTGATGGAAAATGAAGTGCAAAACGAGGCATACGTGCCTCGAGATGCAATGAAATGCGAAATGAGGCACGCGTACCTCATTTGATGGAAAATGATGTGCAAAACGAGGCATACGCGCCTCGAGATGCAATGAAATGCGAAATGAGGTACGCGTACCTCATTTGATGGAAAATGAAGTGCAAAACGAGGAATACGCGCCTCGAGATGCAATGAAATGCGAAATGAGGCACGCGTACCTCATTTGATGGAAAATGAAGTGCAAAACGAGGCATACGGGCCTCGAGATGCAATGAAATGCGAAATGAGGCACGCATACCTCATTTGATGGAAAATGAAGTGAAAAATGAGGCATACGCGCCTCGAGATGCAATGAAATGCGAAATGAGGCACGCGTACCTCATTTGATGGAAAATGAAGTGCAAAACGAGGCATACGCGCCTCGAGATGCAATGAAATGCGAAATGAGGCACGCATACCTCATTTGATGGAAAATGAAGTGCAAAACGAGGCAGACGTGCCTCGAGATGCAACGAATTGCGAAATGAGGCACGCGTACCTCATTTGATGGAAAATGATGCAAGTGTGACACGCATGCCACATGACATATGCAAAACAGTGCAAGTCACAAGGGACGTGCAAAACGGGGCGATGCGACGTCCCGGACAATGTGATGTATGCATGCAACGCACGCGGGGCAACTTTTAAATCTTATGAAAGACAAAAGGATACAATCTTTGCTTGAGTTTGAGTGCCACACACAGAAGACACTGTCCGAGGTCTAAACGGAGGCCGGTTGAGCGTCGGAGATGCACTTTCTTGCACTTTCTTGAGCTATGAAGACCCAAAACCCCTCATCTTGCCTAAACAATGCCTTGGGAACACCACCGGCTGGGTGGGAAGGTCACCGGCTGCCACCGGCTGCCTAAACTTCTCCACCGGCACAATAATGTGCCGACCGGCAGAAAATGCCTGATCGGGGGCAGATCTGCCATTTCACCTCGGGTTTTATAAAATAGGGTTTCTAAACCCTATTTTCCACTTCCTCTTCCGCCGAAATCCTTCACTCTCTCTCTCTAGAGCTTTGTTCTCTCGATTTTTCGTCGATTTCCTCGCGTTTCACGCTCGTTTTACCGTCGGATTCGCGATATTCTTCGCGTTTCGGACATTTCCACCCGATCGAAATTTCATTTCGGGATCTCCTTTGCTATTTCCGCCTTTTCGAGACTTGTTCCCCTCGATTTCCTCTACATTTCTGTGTATTTTCATCTCCCAGCCTTTCCGGCCATTTTCGACCCGCTCGGGGTTGACCTTCTCGGTTGACTTTTCACATTCCGGCTTTTTCGGCCATTTTCTCACTACCACTACCATGGCTGACGATGTTCCACCTGTCGGGACTCCCCCGGATCACGAGATGGATCCCGGGGTCGAGCTCCTCCCGTTGAGCGAGCGCCCATTTGATCCGGCGACCTACCGCCCGGCCATTCACGTGCTACCGCCAGATGGACTCCGCCACTTCCGTGGTTTTGACAGGGCTCTAGACCCGGAGCTTCTGCTGCGCGAGCCGACCTTGCACTTGTCCTTCGGCGCTTCCGAGGTAACATTCTTGTCTTTACTTTATTTTCCACAATGTAGAATTTCCTGTCAATTGAAGTAGCTAACTGAACCCGTTAACTGTTTAGTTCTGATGTGCTGCATACTGTAGTTGATTGTAGATAAACTCATAACTAATATCTGTCTGAGACGAACACATGCACACACACTGCACTAGCGTCAAGCACTCAAACACGCGGCACACCGTATTTCACTGCAAATTCCCCGACACCCGGTACTTATTTGAATCTGAAAAGCTTGCACGCATGCCATATCTATCTGTATTGAACCAATCAAACACGCAGACACATTCCACGTCGTAGTTCACTGAAAACACACCGACACCCGGTATGTGCTTGAAGCTGAAAAACACGCACACATGCTATGTTTATACCCGACTCGTATGGGGCACTGAGATATCGCAGGCCGTAGTCCACCTACTAGTATACTGAAACCTGATATCTGCTTGAATCTGAAAAATGTGCACACATGCACCATGTTTACAATCTGAAAGCTTGCACACATGCCACTTTTGCACTGATTTTGACTGTTTCTTCAACACCGTTCAATTCATATTGCTTCGCAATTACTTGTTTGAAAACAGGGAGACTCCCATACCATCCGTGGGTATGGGAACGTCGCCGCTCGCGATTGGTATCTCGAGCTACAAGCCTTGATTCGACGATCGTGGACCAAGCGGCGGCACTTTGCGGTGACGGCTTATCGCTTGCAGGCCTCTTCTTGCCGCTCTGGCAGAGAGGTGGTGGGACACCACCGATTCATTTCATCTATCTGCGACCAGGGACATGACGATGACCCCTCACGATTTCTCGATGCTCACCGGCATTGGGGTAGGGGGTGATCCGATCCCCTTCGATACCGACATGGATGAGTGGATCGCCGCTCAGACTTATCTGCTTGGCGCGGCACCGCCCCTCGCGCGCCCCGGCTTCGTCCGGTATTCTTGGTTTGAGGTGCAGTTTCGGGTGCAGCCCCTCCTCGTCGATGCGGCCCCGATGACTCAGGAGGCCGTGGATAGATACGCACGCGGCTTATTGATGTACCTGTTCGGGACGACGATTTTCGCCGATCGGGCGAACACAGTGCCCCTCTGTCTACTCAGCGCACTGGTGGACGTCAGAGACATTTTGCATTTTGATTGGGGGGGTGCCGCTCTGGCCACCCTCTACGGCTATATGAGCTCGGTCTCCGTGGCGTGACGATTCTTCAGGAGGCCTCTTGGCGGGTTTGGGAGGTATGTCCTCTTCTTTTCTTTTCATTTCTGCTTTGCATTTTCTGTACTCTGCACACTGCACACACTATAGTCTGTTTCACGGATCAGATAATCTTGTACCTACACACACATACTACTGCTCTATCTTGTTGTACATTGCTCTGCTGTACACTACACCTGTCTACGACACAATACAGCTCGATTATTTCTACCTCATATTACTTTTATCGATGGCCATCTTGACATCATTTTTCCGATTAATGGTGTATGCCTACTTCCCTAGACTAGAGCCAGTGCCGGAGGCGGAGACCCCTCTGGTTGTCCCCTTCTCTCGCCGCTATGACGGGCGATGCACCCGGAGGCCCCGGGATACATTTAGCTTCTTCCGCCGATTCTTCGATACCATCACCCCCGCCAAGGTATGTTTTACTTACAGTCCGTTTAAGCTTCACTTTCAAATGTATGTTTCAATACCAGTAGATAACCAACTGTATTTCATTTTCAGATCACTGGCGGTAGTGGGCTCCACTTGCCCGGTGATCTGAGATCGGTTCTTGGCGCCATCGAGACATCGCTCTGGATTCTCTGGAGGTCGATCTGTCGAACTGGTGAGCATTTTCACGCTTGACCCTAGGGTTACCAGAGCAGATAGTTCCGGTCCTCTCTCCCGACCGTATGAGTGAGACCGAGGGGTACAGCCTCCAGCAGATGGCGGACTACACCATAGGCTGGGACGGGAGCGACTACAGAGGCGAGGACCACTACTTGGAGTACGTCCGGACCTTCATTATGTGGCCTTTGAGTGGTGGTCGTCGAGCTGGGCGGGAGGAGAACTGCGGCCCGGCCCGAGGCGGAGGTGGGAAGCGAGAGGAGTGGGGCGCCCCGGAGAGCTTGAGTCCGTGGCAGGGGCAAAGTGCAGAGGGGACGAGGTACCGGTTGGCCCGCTCTGCCCACTATGTTGTCATACAGGGGGCAGGGTGGGGAGACCTACCAGATCCCCTTTGTTCCTCCGCCGGCTGGTCACGAGTTGGCCGGTATCCCTGACTTGCCTCCGGTATGTATTACTTGCATTCTGCATCTTGCATTGTCATTCCATTTCAGTTTATTTGATATTCCACAGAATACTGATGCATCTGATACTTTTGCAGGCTTCCTCCGAGTACACACGGCAGTCCGTGGAGCTGTGTGCCTCCTTGATGGGGATGCTGCAGCGGACCCTCGATGTCATGGCTGCCTACAGTCTTCCGGTATGTTCTCCGTTCCATACAATCTGATACACTGTACAACCTGATAAACTGCTCACGACATTCACACTGCATTCATACGCTGCATTCTGCACTGATAACCTGCTCACGGCATGCATACACTGTACTCATACATTGCATTCTGCACTGATAACCTGCTCACGGCATGCATACACTGTACTCATACACTGCATTCCATACTAATAAATTGCTCACGGCATTCATACACTGTACTCATACATTGCATTCCGCACCGATAACCTGCTCACGGCATGCATACACTATACTCATACACTGCATTCCATACTGATAAGCTGCTCATGGCATTCATACACTTTACTCAGACACTGCATTCCATACTGATAAACTGCTCGCAGTTTTCTGATGTATTTGTTCTTTGTACTTTTCAGCCTCTCTTCCCGATTCCTCCAGTGGGTGGTGGCGCTCCTCCGGCTGGGCCTCCCCTTTCTACTCGGGATGGCCGGATATTCCCCGTGCGAGCACCAGCCTGAGTGATGGCGAGTCGGAGGCGGAGACGGAGTCTTCCGAGGAGGAGGCCGGGGACAGCTCGGACTCGGGCTCTGACAGTGACACTTCTGACGATGCTCCTGGGCTTCTGCCCAGGAAGAGGGCGAGGACAGATCCTCAGACTTGAGGCTGCTGCTGATGATGACCCTTTTTTTTTTTTTGCCGCTTTTGTTCTATTTCTTTTCTTGTACTTTTCTCTTTTTAGTAGATATAGTACTTTGTACTGCCACAGGCAGATTTTGCTTTCTTCAAAAGTTGTACTTTGAAAGAGATTATATAAAACAAACTTCTTATCTGAAAAGCGTTTTATTTACATATCTCATACTTTGCACTGCATTGCATCATATTACACCTCAATGTAAATGAATTGATTTACTATCTGGAAATGGAGCACTCGCACTGTAATAATCGGATAACCAACCAACTAACAGCAAAACAACCCAGACAAATCACTGCTCAAACTGAACACATAGCCCACATTCTGCTGGGGATTAATCTGCACACAGCCCATAATACAATATCCGGCTCATTCTGCACACGGCAAACTTTAAACAAACAGCCCAATCTAACAAGACGGACCACCAAAACCGGAATAGTTGAAGTTGAAACACACTTGAATGCCCCCAAATTTTCCTTTCTTCTCTTGCCTCGCAGAGATGTAGAGAACGACACAGCATTCTGAGCATAAACGGTTAACCTATGGAAAAAAGGGTTCACAACCGGGGTAGCAAGCTTACAACTGGATACAGTGGAGGGACTCAAGTAAAGAAAATAAAAGGCACACAACCTAAACACTACGAGATGCACTCGGAAAAGACTCAAAGCTAAGTTGAGACCGACAAATCAAAAGACACAACACACTGACGTGTTTAAAAACAAAACACCTCAGATCTCGAGGAGCCAATTCCTCCGGGTAGGTTTCCCACCCTTTTTTATTTGTGTGATTCTCACGCCACTCGGCCCTCAAGCTCGGCTTTTCTCACAGAACCTTCTTGCTCACTTTTCTCTCGACTTACACCTCTCTATTCTTTATTCTCTCATTTTTCATCCCTCCCCAGGGTGATCGATGGATGAATAGGAAATTGCGGATTCATGCCGAATATGGCTAGCTCGCGGCTATTTCTTCTGGTAGATAGGGTGCCTTTTGGCAAGCACATTGATGTTGGAGGGGGGGGGGGGGAAGACAGAACACCTGGCTCAACCGTGCCCCTAGTTCATTACCTTGACCATTTTTGTTGTTTTCTTTCTAAAACAGTTTTGATCAAAATGAACGTCAGATTAACATGCTTGTTCAATTTTTGATTTGAAAATCATGCAAGCCAGGCTGTAAGCACTGAAAGTTTTCCTTTTGGGTCCATACATGGTCCAATTTTGGAAGATGAAATAATTTTCGAGAAAATAGTCAACCTCAGTAAAAATTTTCAAAAACTATTTTCGCAAACGGTCAATGCTCAACAAGCACAGAACCTACCCTCGAGATACGCAACCTCGGATCGGAGGCAATGGAAAATTGCCCCTTGCTTGAAGGGACGCATGGCAACGGAAAGTTGCCCCTGGTTTGGACGGCAACTTACGGCGACGCGTGGCAACGGAAAGTTGCCCCTTGTTTGGGATAATGCCGCGGCATGCTCATTGATGATTGATCACGACCGGGCTCTCTGGCACGGAGAGGACGAAGACGGCCACAAACAATATATGGACACAGTCACCTTGAAGGCATTGGTGGCTGGATTTCAGGAGGAAGTTGATCACGTAGCTCCAGTCGTTGCAACCGAGACATCGGATTCGGAAGAAGGCACAGGTGATCAAAAAAAACAACATTACATGGACTGAGACGCTATGAAAGCGTTGGGGGCTGGACTTCAGGATGAAGTTGCCTACGTATCCTAAACATGGGAATCAAGCCTTACGTAGTTCCGGTTAAGATACTCTCGGGTATTTTAACCTTCACTATTTTTTAGGCTCTAACTTTTGCCAAGGCGCCCAATGCGGGTTTTCTACCTTGCAAGCTTCTTTTCTTTCTTTTCAAAATGTTTTCTCTTTTTTTTTTTCTCTTTCTTTTTTCTTTTGCATTCTCTTCTTTTTTTTCTTTTTTTTTGATTTTTGATTTTTTTGTTTTCTTTTGTATTTTTCTTTTGCTCTTACTTTTGCCTGGGTCGCCCTTCCGGGTTTTCGGCCCAGCGAGCCTCTCAAAGGGTAAAAGTGTAGCAAGTCCATGCCAAATGGTTTTTGGAATCGAAGCCTCCCCTTTTAGGAGAATGATCTTGCAGTTTGCGGGAGGGTTCATCACGGTTGCTTCTTGAGCTTCTTCGGTGAGATCTAATCTTTGCTCCGATTTCGGTGCCTCTTGATCGAGGGTCGCTTGAGTCCGCCACGGGCCTCGCATTGATAGCTAACTATTGAACATTTTGGATGCTGGTCCAAGGTCTGAAAATGAGGGGTCGAGTCTCGAGGCTGAGAGCGATCCTAAGCTGCGCAATCCCGAGAGCGATTCCACACAGGTCTTCGCAGGACTGCGCAAAACATTTTGTTTTCGAAAGTTTTTAAGAAGGCGACGAATCGCTCGCGCCGAAGACAGTGTGGAACCAGTCTGGATCAAGCCAGGGTCCTTCTCAGTACTCACGCTGACAAGCATGATTTCAATCATTAAGGGCTTAGCATGCCTCTCTTTCTTTCAATTTGATCAAAGTTTTGTAAAACCCGAGGAATTCCTTCCTCTTCGTTTTCACCGCAGTGCTTAAAAGGTTTTGAAAAACTTAGGTCAAAGCAATGAGTTTTAAAGCACAAAAAGAGCAGGTGGAATGCGCTGTTACCCCATCCGAATTCTCTGGCACAACTAGCCCAACACAGTCAATAAACACAGAAACACGGTAGCCGCGGCTATTTCATTCAGGTTCCCTGGATGTAAACTGGCTCCACAGCAGAGGCAGACCCAAAAAGAAAGCAAAAAGAAGTAATTACAAAACAAAACGGTGCTTGAGGCAACAACCCCGAAGTCACCTAGTATTCTATACAAAAGAGGGACTGACTCGTTACAACAAGACAGACCCTTAAGCAAAAAGGATTGACTCAAGACAGAGACAGACTCAAAACAAAACAAAAGGCTGACTCGACACCCAAGCCAGAATTTACAAAATTAGCATTCGCAGATGCTCAAAAATGCGTGCCAGACGCCACATCAAAAACTCGGTATTTGCCCATGGCGGTTGAATCCCAACTACATACTCGCAGTATCGGTGTCCTCAAAATCCAACAACTGAGTGGTGACAGATTTGGCTGAGGTGGGTGAGAGGATAACCTTGTTGTCAATCAGATCCTGCACCTCATGGCGGAGGCGAAAGCAGTTATCGGTGGAGTGCCGGTTTCTTTGGTGGTACGCGCGATCTTGTGTGTAGCATCGTGGCTCAGGGAGATTCTTGATGAGAGGTCTCGGCTCCAGAGGTGTAAGATGCCCCTTCTTGGCCAAAATGAGAAGCGCCCTAGACAGTGGCATGTAGAGAGCATGAAAGGCCCTATGCCCCCGGGGCTGGTACTTGGAATTCTGAGTGTTCTTGCTTGACGTGCTGGCGAACGGATCGGCAGGCATGGGCTTGGATTTCTGATCGTTCCCAGGTACGGGGTTGGGAGTGAGAGAAACTGTTTCAACATAACGGGGTCTATCCCGATTTTCCGACTGGCTTGAACTACCCTCAGGTAGAGAGGGAAAAGCATCCTTTCCAATTTTGGTTGTCATCGCAGATACCTGTTGTTTGTTCATCCCCCCGGCTTTTAAAGCCTCGACTG
The DNA here is from genome assembly GCA_025200525.1 of Camellia lanceoleosa. Classification (NCBI taxonomy): domain Eukaryota; kingdom Viridiplantae; phylum Streptophyta; class Magnoliopsida; order Ericales; family Theaceae; genus Camellia; species Camellia lanceoleosa. Next base: position 574,879 of record JANUSC010000016.1, on the reverse strand, counting down.
CCCACAGCAGTCGTTCCACGGGGCCGGCGTCTGCCTTTACTTTGTCTTTGCCTCTGGCCTCAGCCTGATGAGGGGTTTGGGTTGGTGCTGACACATCACTGTTGTGGGTGGAGGCCATCTCCGGCTGATTAAGCTCAATCACAATCCGCCCCAATAGCGGGGGCTCTTGGGGCTCGAAATTTCCGGCATACGGTGCAACCGGTGGCAAGGCTGACATTCCGTAAGCAAGATCTGCCACAGACCTCTGGAGATCACCTATCATCCCCATTAGCTCGAATGTAGTGGGCTCGCGAGCCTGATAGAACTGGGGGGCCCAGATCGGGTATGTAGCGGGCGACCGAGGAGGATGCGGCATATCAACGCCGGTCTCACTCTGTAGGGTAATCCCTTGATATAGTGCGGCTGTCATAACCACTATTTCTTCTGAACTCTGCGTCATCCCTAGTCCTGTATCAGCAAAGGGCAAACACTGACTATTCTGTATCAACCTTCTGAACTCTCTGAACTGAAAGGAAAAACGGACAGCATTTCAGCCCAAAATACCACTGATTACTGTTCCCCAGAACCACTGTTCCCAGAACCGAACTGATACCCGCAGATATAACTGGTTTCTCATCAATACTGATACTGGTGCCCCTCGGGCCGGATACTCATACTGGTAAACTGATATGTACATTCCTGTAGAGATATACTCTAAAAGTACATAGCAGATAAATGAGAGCCAAAACACCCCTATGTTGGGGTAGGGTTTCCCTGTCCTATTTTGTCAGGAGCTAGGGTTTCACTATGCACACAGCGGTTTCAAACAACTTCGCATCGGGTAAGCAACCTGTCCTAGTTTGGAATGGTCACTACGGATTCCGAATATGCACTAGGTCGAATGGTCGAAAAGGGAGCCCCGGTAAATCGAGGTTTGTGTTCCCACGCTGTCAGAACCCACAACCGGTCAGCCTTATGGACATCCCTTGACAAGACAAGCCTCCGACAAACCGTTCAGGAATGGCAGATGGCAACACTGTGTTCCTAGGCGCACCAATGCAAATGCAATGCAAAGAAACACATAAATGAGATCAAAACAGGATATCACGAGTTCGAGTCAAGCTCTCTAAATCCCCAACAGAGTCCCCAGAAACTGTAACAAGCCCGCGAGGGACCTCCGCTACAGTTCGGACTCCTCCGTTTTTGTTTGGATTGCGGTTCCAAATCTGAACTAAAGAGTCCACCTCTGGCAAATCGTTTTGAGAAAAAAAACAGATTTTTGAAAAGTAGTGCCAAACATGGACTGCTTTGCCAGATACAGAGTCGCCACCTAAATATTTTTAAAATGGGGAATTTAGGAAACCCTGACTCGACGCCGAAGGCCACATGTCCGTCATCACCAAAGTGACTTGGCTCGGGAGCTTGGGTACGATTGGGGAAGGTCAGCTATGAGCACCCCCTCTCGCCCGGTCCGAAGACCGGCCTCTACTAACCATGATATCCGATTTTGAAAACCTTATGCATTCTTATTCCGGTTATTAGCCTAGAATTACTATGTTGTGCGCATAGCAAACAAGTATAGACCAAATCGCCTAATTTGGAAGCAAGCATTGCATATCCGTTTTGTGTCGAAAAACGTGTTGGTTTTTTACTACTCGCGAGTAGGCTAAAATACGGATTTCAATGAGTCGTTCCAACTCACGCAATCCAACCTCCACCCACAGGCATTCAAACAGTTTATCACGTAAGCAATCAGTCGCATGGCAATCATACTGTCATGGCAACATTCATACGCATGCGATATGCTAAAGCGTAAAAACTTACATCGTACTCCGTGCCAAAAATAATAACCCGGTTAGCAAACATGCATGACCTAGTTCATGTTAAGTGGCTAATGCAACACAGACATAGGTGCAATCTAGAGTAGGCTCGGCTAACTCTAGAGATGGCATGTGAGATCAAATAGCATATACTCAATTTGGAATTGAATGGCTTATGCAGTTTGTATGATGTACCGAGCCCGGTGCATGTAAACAACTGCATGAATGCATGCATGCATTGCATAAGGTATGCTAAAATAAGCGTGCCCTAATCTACCAACATAAGCGGGTAAATAAAAGGGAGAAAGAGATGGGGATTGGAAGACATACACCCACTCACAAACACTTATTACAACTTTGCCCTCACTCGGAGGGACCAAAAGAATATACAAATTAATTAACTACGCAAGCTAATTAAAATATTACAAATTGACTAATCAATTAGACAAACAATTAATCTAATTAAAGCAGTAAACCGCCTCGGGATGAGGGCCAAATGCATGCGCGTGCCCGGGACTCGCTCGGAATCGCACTGCCATGCAAGTGTGTCTCTGTTTTCCCTGCTATCCTCCTCTGAAGACTGCCAAAGTCTCAGGACTACTTCTCAGAGCACTGGAGATCACCACCGGCTGGGGTAGAACACCACCGGCTGAAGGATGTGGCCATCGGCACTGAATTCACCCATCGGCTGCCAATTGACTGCCGATCGGCACTAAACAGTGCCGGTCGGCACAAAATGGCTGCAAAACCTGCAACTCACAGCAGCAGAGGACAACAACATGCATGGCAATACAATTCAAGCCATTTATGCACCAAACACACTCCCTATCATGTTTGTGACTCCAAGGGGCATGTGCCTTGATTCCCGGACCACCAATCACGCATTTCCATGCATGATGGCCCAAGGAACCAAGGATGCAACTTCACTTTCAAATGCATGCAAACCAAATAAACATGAAAGGGTGTCAAACCTCTATCATTTTCATCTCAAGAGGCCGAGCATGCATGCTTATGCAATGCAACTCTAAGCATGTTATCTAGCATGCAACATGAACAATGCAAGCAAGCTAAACATGTTAGGCATACAACCTAAGCAAAGAGGCATATAAACCAAGCAATGGAGTGGACTAAAACATGAATTAGGCTACTCCTAATTGGCCTAAAATCAGTGGCCAAAGTGCCTAGGAATGGAGACTAAACACACACACACACACATGCAAGTGTTATGGTCCAAACCCAAGGCATAAACATGGCAACCCCCAAGCACACTTGGAGATACCAAACAAGGACAATGAGCACACATTGTAAAGCTCTGAAAATCATGTCAAACATGGTGCCAAACCAAGTCAAAGTAGACCAAACCAAAGCATGCAAATGGTCTAAGGTTCAAAACAAATCAATGGGGCTTTGAACCACACTAAGCACAACCACTCATGGAAATACTTAAACACTTAAAATCAGAGTTTTAACACATAAAACTAAGTCTAAAGGACCACCTAGATGGCATCTAGATGGCATGAAATCAAAGGCATGCAACATGACCAAAACATGGAGCATACAACATATGCTTTTAAAGAATTAATGAGGCATGCTAAGCAATCAAACAAACATGTATGAAGGGCTGAAATAGCATGCAAAATGGTTCCAAACCATTGAAAATAATGTAAGCAAGGCATGCTACACACTCATGCTCTTAAGGCCAACAAGCCAAATGCAAAGAGGCTATATTAAGCATGCTAGGATTGACCAAAACAATTTAGGACAGACCTAAAACATGGCAATGTAAGCACAAAATCTTCACAAATGAAAGCCTAAAACATGCTAGAAACTAAGGCATACAACCTAGGCATGTTAAGGCATCAAAGAGGCATTACAAGGCAACTATGCTAAGCATGCATAAGGGGCCTAAACCAACACATAACAATGTTAAATCATGGCATAATAAGCATGAAATGCAGCCAAGACATGCTCAAAACACGACCAAACATGGTGCTCCTTTGGAGGCCAAAACTTGTCCTTTTCAAGGACACCAAGGAGAGGGGGTGGCCCTCCCCTTTTGGAGACTTCAAGGCACCATCTCCACCACTGAAATCCCTCAAGATTTCAGTGGTGGAGAGGCTCAAGCACCAAAGTCCCGGATCTCTCACAAAATAGCACAAAAAGGGCCCTTTCAAGGCCTAAGGGTGGTCAAACCTACCCAAACCACAAAACACTCTTAACAAACAATCAAGAGGACTAAAAATCAGAACTTTTATGTGCTAATCACTAAGCCCAAAAACAGTTCAAAAGCAAGTAGAAATGGAGTGCAAGAATGGGGAAAAAGAGGACTAGTTGGCTCACCCTTGTAGACCTCTTCACCAAGCTTGATGTTGTGGCTTCTTTGAGCTCCAAATCAGTCAAGAACTCCAAAAATGAGCTCTGATCTTTGAGGACACCAAGAAAAGGTGAAAGAGTAGGTGTTTGTGTGCAATAGTATGAACTTATACACCTAGAACAAAACAAGAGGGAAGAAGAGAGATAGGATGTGTATCTATCCTAACCCTAAAAACCAGAGCTTGGTCTGTCTAAAATGTCTAAAATTTTGTAACCCTAAGCCAAGAAGAGGAGTGGTCCTCTTATAGGCAAGCAAAGCTTGCAAAGCTTACAAGCTAAGCTAACCAAGAGGGTCATCCCTCCCTACACGTGTATGGAGGGGAACCAAAGAAAATATCTCATAATGCAACGCAGTGTGTCCTATTTGGCAAAGAGTGTCATTTTGACAAAACTTAGTGCCGGTCGGCACAAAAGAGTGCCGGTCGGCACAATAAAGTGCCGATGGCAACACTAGCCAGCCGGTGGCCTTTAGCCACAGCCGGTGGTATGTGGGGATGCCTCACAAAGCATTCCCTGCCCTTCCAAGGCAAAACACAAGTGTTTGGTGCAAAACCAGACACAAAACGGTCGAGTTCGGAGGTCCTGAGGCAAGGCGCGTAGCCGAGAACTCCGGGAACTCCAAACGAACACAAACAAGGATAATCACCGAGTGTTCCAACGGTGACGTTCAAGTCTTGAGGATGGTAAAAAATGGGGTGTCTACATACCCCTGGCTAGACTTGCCTTCAATGACATACAGTATGTTCCACTAGCCGAGTGTACAATTAATTGGTTTGACACAATACGTTCTATTTCCCTTTCCAATTCAAGCAACAGTTTGGACATGACCAGACTCATCCCGCTTGTGAGGTCAAGTATCCTATTTCTTTCCAATTCCGGGCTAGATATCTCTCTCAGTGTGTAACTGCTTGGAGGATTAGAGAGATCTTGGCCCCTGCTGATGGTTTCAGTCACGCTCTTTCCAGCGAGTGCCTGCTTTGGCTTAAGGAGGAGGCACAAGTGGGTGCATCCCTGGTTGTGGAATCTTCTGATGCGGCGGGGAGAAAGCAAAGGACTTGACTCGACTATGCCCCTAGTTTATTGCTTTGACCTTTTTTTATTGTAAAAAGCGTTAATTAACATGGGAGTTTGATGAGCATGTTTGTTCCACTTTTGTTTTGAAATCATGTAATCAAAGATTGTGGATATTGAAAAACTTCCTCTTAGGTGCAATGAATTGTTTATATTGCAAAAATGTTTGAGAAAATCAATCAATTTTGTTGAAAGCACAAAATACATTTTTGCAAACAATCATTACCTAACATACCTAAAATCAACCCTCGAGATGCACAACCCCAAATCAACATCTCCTGACATGACTCACGACACTTTATTTCCCTATTGTACTGCCAATTGAATCTGCTTTGCAACTAACTCATTACAGTGAAGAAGATTTGGATATCCGGATCTAAACAACAACGAACAAATCAAACATGGACAGGATAACCGAGTTGAAAATGGTTAGGGTCGAACTTCAGAATAATGTTGTGTACATATCTCAAAGATGGGAATCAGGCCTTATGTAGTTCACGGTTAGGGTTCACTCGGATTTTTACTCTCTCCTTTTACACTCTAACTTTTGCCAAAGTCGCCCTTTTGGGTTTTCAACCGTACGAACTCTATTTTATTCCTTTTTTCTTTTCCTTGCTCTAACTTTTGCCTGGGTCGCCCTTTCAGGTTTTCAGCCCAGCGAGCCTTTTAGGGATAGTATTTCTTTAACTTGTGTATGTTGATCGGCTATAAAAACTCAAGTGCATCTAAGATCCATTAGAATAACTGCTCCTCCTGACCAGATTGACTTGATTATGTAAGGACCAGTCCAATTGGGTTTGAACTTACCCCTAAGGTCATAAACTAGAGGTCGGTTGTCTTTTAGCACTAGATCTCTTTGTCTCATATTTTTGGACTTAACCTTCTTGTTGAACGCTTAGACAATCCTACATTGGTACCCCTACACATGGTACATTTGTTTTAACATCCTCATTTCAAATAACATCAGCTCTTTGAATTTGTTTTGTTGCCAATCAACCTCTATTATTTGAAAATCAACTATAATTCTTAGCAAAGGTATCTCTATCTCAATCGGCAGTACGACCTCTATCCCATACACCAGAGAATGGGATGTTTCCCCAGTGGATGTTCAGATCAATGCCCTATATCCCCATAGTGCAAAAGGTAGCTTATCCAGTCAACCCTTGTAAGTCTCCACTATCTTACGTAGGATGTTCTTAACATTCTTGTTTGCTACTTCAACTGCTCCGTTGATCTGTGGCCTATATGTTGATGACTTGTGGAAGGCCACATATACTTTTCAAGTAGATCAATCACCTCTCCCTTTAAGTGTGAACCATTGTCTGAAACAATCTCATTTGGCACCCCATAGCTACAGATGATGTTGTTCTTGATAAATTTGGCCATATGCGACGCTTTCAACACGAAATATGACTGTGCCTCTACCCACTTAGTAAAGTAGTCGATTACCACCAGGATGAATTCATGTCCATTCGCATAACTGCCCCAATAACATCAATTCCCCATATTGAAAAAGGCCACGGTGAAGTCATATTGTATAGATTTGATAGCGGAATGTTCATGACGTTAGCATGAATCTAACACTTGTGACATCGTCTCACAAAACTGATACAATCATTTTCCATGGTCAACCAGTAATATCGTTGTCTAAGGATCTTCCTTGCCAGCATTATACCATTTATATGAGCTCTACACTCCCCTCCATTGACAGCTTCCATGATTCACTTTGCTTCTTACTTCTCCACACACAACTTATGCATTCTCAGATGACCCCTCTTGTACAGCTTATCTCCATAGATGATCAACTGAGTGGCAAGGCGTCATACCCCTCTTTTGTCCTTGGTATTTGCCCCTTGTGGGTACACTTCCTTCTCCAGAAAATTTCAAATGTCAAAGTACCAAGGACCTTCATCTTGGGATCCTTTTATCGCAGTTCCTTGGTATTTGCCCTTTGCAGGTATACTTCCTTCTCTAGAAAATTTCAAATGTCCTAGTACCAAGGACCTTCATCTTGGGTTCCTTTTATCGCAGTTATCATCTCATATGCAGGCACATATCGCTGTTCTATGAGAATGGGACTCTTTTTTACCCCAAGGGGTATGTCTACCATCGAGGCTAGGGTTGCCAAAGCATCGACAAATCGATTGTTCTCTCTCATCAGGTGCGTGAAAGTCAGTCATTCAAACCTCGAGATTAGCATGTCTAAGGTTTGATGATAAATTTTCATTTTCTCTTCTTTCACTTTCCAATCTCCATTGGTTTGAGCTACAACCAGGTTTGAATCCATGATTACATCCAATCTTATTGGTCGTAGCTCCAAGGTTTCTTTTAGTCTAGCAATACAAGCCTCGTACTCTGCTTGGTTATTGGATACTTTGAATTGAAGTTTGAAAGATAAGGGTATATGGGAATCATTAAGTGCTATGAGTAACACACCTATCCTGTATCCATACTGATTAGCAGCTCTGTCAAAGTACAATCTCCAGATGTCCTCTTCTAATTGTAAAATTTTCTCATCCGAGAGCACATACTCTACATCTTCTTCTCCTTCGACCAGGTGGTTAGCCAAAAACTCTGCTACAACTCTTAATTTGATAGATTTGCGAGTGATATATTAAAGGTCGAACACGGAAAGCAAAAGTAACCATCGAGCTAGCCTACCAGTAAATGTTGGTTTGTCAAAGAGATATTTAGTGGGATCTAATCTTGAAACCAAAATTACCAAGTGTGCCAACGGATAGTGCCTTAGCTTTCTGATAGCCCAAACCAAGGCTAGACAAGCCTATTCCAAATGAGTGTAACGGGTCTCGTACTCTAGCATTTTCTTTCTCAAATATTATATGGCCTTCTCCAGTCTCTCTTCTGACTCCTGCGCTAACATACAACCCATAGTAGATTCATTCACTGACAGATATAGAATCAATGGTTTTCCGGACTTAGGCGATGACAACATAGGTGGATTTTGTAGCTATTGCTTGATTTGCTCAAAGGCAAAATTGCATAGATCATCCCATTGGAACTTTTTTCCTTTCTTCAGTAGGCCAAACAGTAGTTCACAAGTCAAGGTTAATTTTGAGATAAACCTTCTTATGAATTGTAGTTTTCCTAGAAAGCCCCGCACCTCCTTTTCAGTCATTAGTGGCAGCATTTCAAGATGGCTTTGATCTTGGATGGATCAACTTCGATTCCGTGTTATGTGATTAGAAATCCTGAGATCTTTCCTGTGGGCACCCCGAAGGTACATTTTTGTGGATTCAATCTTAACTTGTATTCCCAGATCCTCTCAAAAAACCTCTTCAATGTTTCATAATGACCATCTCACTCCTTGGATTTGACAATCATGTCATCCACATATATTTCAACCTCTTTGTGGATCATGTCGTGAAATATGGTGGTTGTTGCTCTCTAGTTAGTGGCCCCGGGATTTTTTAACCCAAATGGCATGACTCGGTAGTAGTAGGTCCCCCAATAAATGGTGAATGTTGTTTTCTTCCTATCTTCAAGTGCCATGGAGATCTGATTGTACCTTGAAGCCCCATCCATGAATGAAAGCAAAGCATGACCTATAGTGAAGTCCACTAACTCATCGATGTACGGAAGTAGGAAATCATCCTTACGGCTGGCCTTGTTCAAGTCCCTGAAGTCGACACGACCTCTGATCCTGCCACCCTTCTTCGGAACCAGTGCAATGTTTGCCAACCATGTCAGATATTCTAATACAATAAAAAACCCAACATTGATTTGCTTGGTGACCTCCTCCTTAATTTTTAGTGCCCAGTTTGGTCGAACTCTGTAGAGTTTCTGCTTGATTGGTTGGAATTTCGGATCATGAGCGATCCTGTGCTATACAACCTCAGGATCAATTCTAGGTATATCTTCGTCGGACACAAAAACATCCTTAAATTCTTTTAATAAAGTTACTAATCACTTATGTTCCTTTGAAGACACCGTGGAACCAATCTGGACCAGGCAAGGATCCTTTTCAGTACCCACATTAATTGTAACAATCTCATCAATCAAAGGTTTTGCGCACCTCTCTTCCTCTCAATTAATTAAAATTTTCAAAGCCTAAGGAATTTCTTCATCTTCGTTTTCATTAAAATTTTGAAAATCTTGGTCAATGCATTAAATTAAAGGCACGAAAAAGTAAGTACAATCTACATCATTCTCATTTATCAAGCCTGGTTCAAAAGTTACAGTGGACTCAAAAGAAAAAGAAAAAGGACAACCAAGACAAGACTGTGGTGTCTGGGTCATCACTCCCAGAATCACCAGAATCTGACTCGCTAGAGGAACTCGAGTCTGACTCCAACTCTACAGGCTCGATGGAATCAAACTCGGACTCACTACCAGATTCAAAATTCACAATGTAACCTTTCTCAAGTTGCTAAGTCAAACGCGGTGCTTCTGGCGTATCCAAAATAAGGTCACTCCAATCCTTAGACGATCCATCCCCGGTCACAAAAATACTAGCATCCTTCAAACCTTGTAACTCGTTGCTAGCTTTAAAGTCGACAGTATCAGTTCCACCTCGTCTTCTTTGCTTTCTTTTGAACAATTGCCTTTGTTTTGGTCGATACCATTACCAAAGCCTACTTCTTCATCATCATCATTCTCAGATAGCTGGTGATCTAAGACAATCTTAAATCCAAGGAGACATTCCTTTCTCTTATGGTTAACCCATGGTTTAGGAAAACTGCAGAAGGGAAATCATTTCCCTCTTTGATAAAATGCCCATTCAAGGTCCCCTGGATCAGTTTGTATCTCAATTCATACTGCTTCCAAGCCCTTTTAGCTTTGACCCTTTCTCTCACCTCGTCCTCTTTCTTCTTCTAGTCCTCCTTTATGGGTTTATACCCCAATCCAAATGAATGTAGATTATGGGTAACCTCTTCTACTACAACAATACCTTTTCCACTACTCATTCCCAGCCCCATTCCTGGAATGTGCGCCAACTCACTGATGAATTAGATTGGTTGAGCACTCATGTACATACTTCTCCATCGGCCATTATAGTTTGGACCAATTAGGCTTCAACTAGAGTAATCCTGGAAAGAAAAACATCCTCCTCCCCATGATTTATATCTAATATTGGGGTTGTAACCTCGGGTGGAGGGTGAATTGATGAGTTCCCAAAGACGATGGTGATCCCTCCATCATGCAAGTATTTCACCAGTTAATGCACCATGGAGGAAATTACTTTCATTTGATGTAGTTGCCATGGCCTACCTAACAACAAGTTGAATATCACCGAAATATCCATAACGTGGAACTCAATTTCATGCTCCGACAGTCCTACCATAATCTGCACTTTGATGGTACCCATAACCTCTTGGCTAGTGTTATCATATGCCTAGATCAGCTGATTTGTAGGTGCAAAGTCTGCTAGCCTCAGCCCTATCGCATAAGTAGTACACGAAGGGCATAGATTTATGGTCGACCCAGTATCAATTAGAACCACAGGGACCCACTTCTTCCTACATTCCAGAGACACATACAAAGGTTTGTTGTGCTCCAATCCTTCTAGGAAAAGTTCTCTGTCTAAGAAAGTCATGGTTGAGACTGATTCAGTTGGTGTGATCAACGATATCAACTAATTTGGTGTGGTATCTATGGACAACTTGGCTTTAATTAGAACTATTAGCATAGCCTGGCAGTGTTCTCATGACACCATAAGCAATCCCCAGATCGAGATGTTAGCTTAGATCTTCTTCAACTGCTTAAGAACTAAATCTTCCCCTTCTTCTTCTTTTTTCTCTTTCGTTTTCACTTTCTCTGCATCTTTCCCTGACTACTTGCCTTGATCTAGGTGCGAGGGCATAAAGAAGCATCTGCTCCTAGTTAGATGGTCAATCTCTTCATAATACCAAGAGTCATCTGGCACATTATTTCCCCAACCTTCATCGGTATGGGCAAGATGTAAATCATTGTCTTTCCATCACTCTCCTTCACTTATAGACAAATAGCTATTCGACTCAACATGTATCAGTTCTACACTATAATCATCACCTTTTGGCTGGTACGGTGACATTGACCAGATTTGTTCAAAGATTTTTCTTTTTCTCAAGTGCGCCCACGCTAGACTGGTTCTTTGCCCTTTTTCTTCTATTGTCAGCCAAGCTGGCCTAGTTCTCTCTAGTTCTAGTACAACCTTTTCAATTTCCACTCTCGTAATTCCTTCTGGCATTCCTTTCTTAGTCTCTTCTTCTTACTACTTTTCATAGCTTTACTACTTTCGCCTATCTTCCTCTTCCTTTTTTCTTTCTTACTAGCCCGTACTTTCCTTTTTTCCTCTTCATCATCCCCTTCTACTTTTGAATCCTTCTCACTACTTGTCCATTCATGAACACTGGCCAAATTGTTCAGGTTCCACTATTTAATTTGTACATCTCTTGGGCTCTACTCTTCGAAGAAATGGAGGCTATCCAAGTTTTCTTCCAAATTAGGCAAATCATCCAACCCTTGCTTGGGTATGTCCACCCTAATAACATTAATAGAGAATGAATTAAGAAGAACGACCTTTGGTTTTGGTTGATCAACTGGTACTATATATCTGTTGGGATTGTATTATTCTTTTGGCAATTTCCCTATTTTTATCACCGTCACCTCCATCGTTTCTTCTTTAGACTTTGTTTCTTCTTTTATTCATTTCTCTTCCTTCTCTATCATAGCACCCGCTCTTCATATTGAGGTATTTCTACCTTCATAGGGTTTTCAGGTTCTAGATGGGATTGAGATGCATCCATCATGCATAGATCAGTGGTCTCATGAATGTGAACCTCAAGTCTGGGTAAGTGGGAAGGGGTAATGTATATGTTACGGTTAAAGGTGGGTGGTAGTGTATTGTCACGATTCCATCTTGCCCCAAACAAGATAGTAGTTTATGACCGACCAGTAGTGTCTGCTACTAAAGGCCTAACAAGACAAGACAAGACAATACAAGGTTAGACTAAAACTTTGGGGCTTATGCGGAAATATATCATTATTAATTAATTACCAAGAGTCCATCTGTGCATAAATCATATGATACAAAACACGAAACTTCATTTATTTATCTTTGATATTTACAGACTTAATATCCAAAAGGGAATTACAACATTTATAGATATACAACCAATAAAAGCAAAAATTCATATACAAGATCTTTGTCCAAAAACTCTAGCTCCCAAAAGTAGAAAAAGAAAAGAAAAAGACTTCTAGCATGGTCTCTCAACCACAACAGGGTCCTCGCTATCACCTACATACATATAGGGGAAAGGGGTGAGTCAAAGCCCAGAGAATAGCAATATAGTAAAGTGGTAAATGAATGAACACCAATAAGCTTTATTAAAACTAAGCACATGATCATTTTGAACATAATATACCCCAGGGAAGTTCAACATTTATAGATAGACTTCATAGGTGCGATGTTTGTCTCTTTGTCTAGTTCTTGGTAGGCCCTGGGGTATTCCCATGGTAATCGTGTTTTTTTTTTCTTTTCTTTGTGTTTTAATTTATGACTTATTCACCAAAAAAAAAAAAAAAAAAAAGTCTATCATGCAACATATACATAGCGATGAACATTCCAGGGCTTTGAAAATAACTTGTCCACAACATGTGGCAAAGAGCTAAAGAGCTCAGTTAGTACAAAGTTATTAGTGTGATTCCCAACAACGAACATGCTCCAAGATGTCATCTTAATACATGATACAAAGTATATGATGTTCATTCATAACAAAACAATAACATTTCTTCATAAACATATCATAAGTTTGCATTTCGAATGATAATTTTAACAAACATAACTTTACTACACTGCTACTCACAATTGGCTCCATGTACAAGGGTTTGAACATCCTCAAGCATGACTTATAGAACATAGGAACAAAACATTGAAGCAGTAAATAATCCCTAAACTTCCTATATCAATTGATCATACAAATAGACTTTAATTCTCTTTTTCTATTCAAACATATCTCAAGTGGATTTCTAATTATGTTATCTTGTTTTTACGTAACAAAACATGCCTAAAGGTGTCCCAAGAAAGGGAGGAAAACAAATGGAACAAAGTGTGAAAATGTGCTAAATTTGGTCAGTCTACTTGAGCGGTCACTTCACCGCTCGAGCCGTGAATGGGTGCCTCCCAGAAGTTCCGGCCTACAAAACTAGATTCTGGGAGTTGCTAAAGTGCGCTCAACCAATGCCTTTACTGCTCGACCGATTAATCGACTTCTAATAGATATACATGCCTACAAAAATTCAAAATACTAGATGATCCTAAAGTTTGCTAGAACGGTCTTTTCACCGCTCGAGCGGTGATCTATAGAATAGAATTCTGCAGTTCGTGAATCTGTCATGTTCTAAGTTGTTCTAAGGTCTTCTACCTTCATTTCCTTCACTTTTAATCCTGAACACATGATATGCCAAATCTAGAATCATACAAGTATACAAATATGATTGTTTCCTAAATCAAATACATCACATTCTTACTTCTTTTCAAGGTTTGAAACATATTTCAAGTTTGTACAATTTTCATGGTTTTTCATTTTTTTGCTTCCAAAACTCAAAACCAATTAGTAAAATCATAGGAAATCAAGAAAACATGTGAAAAAAATAGTGTAAGGACATACAAAACCTCAAAAACCAATTCAAAAGATTGAAAATCCTATGCTTTCTCCCTAGTTTATCATTTTAGCTAACCTCTCCTCTTTTCCTCTAAGTTCTTCATTTCTAAACCATCATAACTTTTTCATGATTCATGATGTTAAGAAGGTATACTACAAGTGTTAGGATTGAAATTTTACCTTAGAACACTTTTAGAATGAGTTCTTGGTTGAATTCTTTGAGCCCTTCTATTTTCTCCCTCCATTCTCTCTTTTCTCCTTTTCTTGTCCCTTCTCTCACGAATGTTCTCTTAACTTCCAGCAGACTTCCCATTTTGTTTGATTGGGAAACTCAAGGTTTTATTCAATATGGCTAGAGCAAAGGCACAACTTTCGTAACTAACTTATTTCCCTTGCTTAGGCGTAATTAAAAAAATTCAAAATCAACTAACTTAATCTTATCCTAATCATACTTAATTGTTACTAATCCTAATTGGCAAATAGCAAATAGCATGAAATTTTCAAGGTTATTAGACTAAGGTCTTTAGGCTCCTCACTTAATGTCACACCCAAACCCGCCCCTATAGGCTTAGTATCGTAACCGACCAGTAATCATGGGATTATCGAAGGCCTCTGAACAGATTAAACAAAATTAAGGGCCTAGCAAAAGCAAATATCAGAATATATTATCTATAGACCTGTGTAGACATACATGCGACAAAAAATTTATAACTTAATTTACATAATTAAGACGTCATCCTCGCATCACCATATATACAAATAAACAAAAAGACATGTTTCGACTTTAATAGAAGAAAAATACAAAAAAACTTGAACATGTTCACAAAAACTTGACCACTTCACAAACCGGGAACCTCCTCGGGAGGCACAGTGGCTGGTGTAGACGCGCCCCTGTGAGGGCCTCACCCTACAGTTCGGACTCCTCCGTTTTTGTTTGGATTGCGGTTCGTAATCTGAACCAAAGAGTCCAACTCTGGCAAATCGTTTTGAGAAAACAATTTTTAGAAAAGAAGTGCCAAACATGGACTGCTTTGCCAGATACAGAGTCGCCACCTAAATATTTTTAAAATGGGGGAATTTAGGAAACCCTGACTCGGTGCCGAAGGCCACGTGTCCGTCATCACCAAAGTGACTTGGCTCGAGAGCTTGGGTACGATCGGGGAAGGTCAGCTCTGAGCACCCCCTTTCGCCCGGTCCGAAGACCGGCCTCTACTAACCATGATATCCGTTTTTGAAAACTTTATGCGTTCTTATTCCGTTTATTAACCTAGAATTACTATGTGATGCGCACAACACAAAAGTATAGACTAGATTGCCTAACTTGGAAATAAACATTGCATATCCGTTTTGTCTTGAAAAACGTGTTAGATTTTGCTATTCGCAAGTAGGCTAAAATACGGATTTCAATGAGTTGTTCCAACTCAGGCAATCCCACCTCCATCCACAGGCATTCAAACAGTTTATCACGTAAGCAATTAGCCGCATGGCAATCATACTGTCATGTTAGCATTCACACGCATGTGATATGCTAAAGCATAAAAGCTTACCTCGTACTCCGTGCCAAAACAAGAAACTAGTTAGCAAACATGCATGACCTAGTTCATGTTAAATGACTAATGCATCACATACAGGAATGTAATCTAGACAGGCTCGGCTATCCCTAAACATGGCACATGAAATGCTGCAATTATCACGTATTCAATTTGGAATTGAAATTACGATGCGCTTTGGATGATGTACGAGCGGTGCATGTAAACAAATGCATGAATGCACGCATGCAAAGCATAAGGTATCTTTGAAATAAGTATGCCCTAATCTACCAACGTAAGCGGTAAATAAAAGGGAAGAAAGAAATGGGGATTGGAAGACATACACCCACTCACACACACTTATTACAAATTTGCCCTCACTCGGAGGAACCAAAAGAAAATACAAATTAATTAACTTCATAAGCTAATTAAAATATTACAAATTAACTAAATTAATCAAATAAATAATTAATCTAATTAAAGCAGTAAATCACCTAGGGATGAGGGCTGACAAAGACGCTACGGATCAGCTAGGAATCAGACCGCCATGCACGGATTGCCTCTGTTTCCTCTGCTCTCCTCCTCAGAAAATTGCCAAAGTCCCAGAAGTACCTCTCAGGGCACTGGGGAGTACCACCGGCTGGGGTAGAGCACCACCGGCTGAAGGAGGAGGCCACCGGCACGAAATTCATCCATCAGCAGTTTGTTTACTGCCGGTCGGCACTAAACACTGCCGGCCCGCACTGAATGCCTGCAAAACCTGCAACTCATAGCAGCAGAGGACAACAACATGCATGGCAATGTGATTCAAGGTATTTATGCACTACACACACCCCTTATCATGTTAGTGACTGAAAAGGGCATATGCCTCGATTCCCAGACCACCAATCACGCATTTCTATGCATGATGGCCCAAAGAACCAAGAGTGAAAATTTGATTTCAAATGCATGCAAATTAAGCAAACACAAAAGGGTGCCAAACCTCTATCATTTTCATCTCAAGAGGCCAAGCATGCATGCTCATGATGATGCAATCCTAAGCATGTTATCTAGCATGCAAGATGGACAATGCAAGGTACTTATGCAAGCATACAAGCAAGCATACAAGGCAAGCATGCGAACCACATGGGGGATGGACTTAGACATGAATTGGGCAATTCTAAAAAGGCTCAAAACAGTGGCCAAAACCAAGGGAATGAAGGCTAAAATGCACACCCACATGCATGCAATTATGGTCCAACACTTAAGCACAAACAAGACAACATTCAAGCACACTTGAAATGAGTTAAACATGGACTACTAGCATGCAATATAAGCTCTGAAAATCATGCAAAACATGATGCCAAATCATGCAATAAAGCATGCCAAACAAAGCATGCAAATGGCCCAAGGCTTAAGGCAAGTCAATGAGGGTTTGAACCATACCTAGCACAACCACACATGGCATGCATTGAACAACCTAAAACAGAGTTTTAGCATGTGAAAACAAAGCCAAATGGCTACCTAGATGGCATCTAAGAGGCTTGAAATCAAAGGCATGCGACATGACCAAAACATGGAGCATTTAACACATACTCTTAAAGAATTAAAGAGGCATGCTAAGCAATCAAACAAGCATGTATGAAGGACTGAAATAGCATGCAAAATGGTTCCAAACCATCAAAAATAAAGCAAGCAAGGCATGCTACACACTCATGCTCTTAAGGCCAACAAGCCAAATGCAAAGAGGCTATGAGATACAAGTCATGGTCGACCAAAACAACTTAGGACAGACCTAAAGCATGACAAAATAAGCATACAAGCTTCATGGATCTAGGCCTAAAACATCCTAAAAATGAAGGCACACAACCTAGGCATGTTGAGGCATCAAAGAGGCATTACAAGAGAACTATGCTAAGCATGCATAGGAGACCAAAACCAACTTAGAAACATGTTATATCATGGCAATATAAGCATGAAAAACAACCCAAACATGCTCAACACACACTCAAGAACAAGCTCCCTCAAGAAGCCAAATCTTGCCCCTTTCAAGGACATCAAGGAGAGGGGGTGGCCCTCTCCTTCTTGAGACTCTAAGGCATCATCTTCACCACTGAAATACCTCAAGATTTCAGTGGTGAAGAGATCCTAACACCAAAGTCTCGGATCTCAACAAAATATGCACAAAATGAGGCCTTTTCAAGGCCTAAGGGTGGTCAAACTTACTCAAACCACAAAACACTCTTGATAAACAATAAAGAGGCCTAAAAATCAGAACTTTTTTGTATTATATACTAAGCACAAAAACAGTTCTAAACTAGGTAAAAATAATGTGCAAAAATGGGGTAAAAAGAGAGTTAGTGTCTCACCCTTGTAGACCTCTTCAAAAAGCTTGATGTTGTTGCTTCCTTAAGCTCAAAATTGGTCAAGAACCTCAAGAACAACCTCTTGGAACCTCAGTAGCAAGAGGAAGGTGAAACACTAGGTGCTTGTGCTCAAAAGTATGAACTAAAGCACCTAGTGTGCTAAACAAGCAAGGAAAAGAGAGATAGAATAGATATAGGATTTCTAACCTAAAACCAGAGCTTCTCCTCTGGCTTTTCTCTCCGACTCTCCAATTTTTCTAACCCTTGAGCCAAGAGAAGGGACCCTTCTCTTATAGGCACCAAAGCTTACAAGCTAAGGAACTAAAGGGGCTCATCCCTCCATACACGTGTATGGAGGGGAGCAAAAAGTGATACAGCTGTCTAAAAATATCTGATAAAGCAGCTGTATAGTGCCCGGCCGGCAAAGAGTGCCATTTTGGCAAAACTTAGTGCTGGTCGGCACAAAAGAGTGCCGGTCGGCACAATAAAGTGCCGATGGCAACACCAGCCAGCCAGTGGCCTCTGGCTAGTGCCGGTGGTGTGTGGGGATGCCTCACAAAGCATTCCCATGCCCTTCCAAGGCAAAACACAAGTGTTTGGTGCAAAACCAAACACAAAACGGTCGAGTTCGGAGGTCCTGAGGCAAGACGCGTAGCCGAGAACTCCGGGAACTCCAAACGAACACAAACAAGGATAATCACCGAGTGTTCCAACGGTGACGTCCAAGTCTTGAGGACGGTCAAAAATGGGGTGTCTACAGTTGCCCCTCTTTGACAGAACTCGAAAGTCATAAGAATGACAGGAGTGAATGTCAAAGCCGAGAGACGACCCATTTTTGACAAGGCCGAAGACTCAGACAAACATGCAAGACAAGTAAGATATGCGCCCGAGGGCATGGGGCAAAATGCAACTGAAAATGCAAGAAGCCGGGCATAACTTATGATCATGCAAATAAAGCTGTAACGAAGCACGCATACAACAGTTTTAAGCTAGAATACTCCAAACTACACTACAATGCAGAAAGGGTGTAAGAGAATTATGTAATTCTCGATACGTGTCACTCGGAGGATACAATACCTGTCCGGTTCGTCTGGTCGTGCCAGCTTCAAGTGAACCGTACATACAATATCGTGCCTGAAAAGAAAACAAACTTAACATGTACAATATTGTTAGCAACAATGCATGACAATGCAATGAAGTGCACAAAAAAAGTGCGATGATATGCAATTGAATCTAAATGTAATGCAAATGATATGCAAAACTAATATAAACAATGCAAATGATATGCAATGCAATTGAAAAGCAATTGAATCATGATCCAGTCATTCGCGGTTCAAAACCACACGAATGTCAGATAGATTGATGGAGGTAACAAGTCCGTGTCCCATAGAACGATGTCTGATCTATGAGTAATACGCACGGATATAAGAACAAGTATTGGGTGGATTGACATAAGTGGGGAAACGGCCCGCTGATGAGTGGACAATGATCCTAATGCAGGATGCAACAACTACAATATAATTTATACAATGGATATGGCGCGCGGGCCAAACCGTATCTCGCCTAGGAAAGGCATGCACGCATACAAGCCATGTCTAACACAGAAAAGGGTGCCGCAACCTCAAACCAACATACCAGCGTGGAATAGGCGCGATACACAAGCAGAACTATGCTTCGACGTGAAAAGTATAGACACATACCAGACCAAGCTTGACAAGGAAAGGCGCAAGCCATAAATGAAAGGGATGCAGTGAAATGCATGCAGCCTACAATGCAATATCTACAAATATGTAATGGATGAAATGCATGACAATGCAGATGATGCAATGACCATGATTGCAGTTTTCCCTACTCTCCCAACGGGATGGTATACTAGGTTGGTTCAGTATCCAGAATTGAGGCGTAAACACACTACCTCAACCTATGGGGCTTCCATACAGGTTTCAAGCCGAGGGTACACCCCCTGGGTATTTAAACCAGACTTTAGCCACAGAAATCCCGAAGCTTTGCGTTCTAGGCATGAGCCGTTCGAACTCTAGTTTCAACCGTCCCCGTTGGTCTCCTAGGAACTCACCGCAATCAAGGAAGTCGTTCGGGCACGACAAACACCAAAGGAATTGCACCTTCAGAGGATTTAAGGTCTCTTAGACTGGGATGCAAAATATATGCATGACAATGCATGTTGTTTTGTTGTTTTTTGTTTTGAAATGCAAATGATGCATGATGTTAAGAAAAATGCAAGACAATGCATGTATATTTTTTTGGTTTTTGAAATGCAAATGATGCATGATATTTTTGTTTTTTGATTTTGTTGTTTTTGTTTTTTTTTGAAATTTTTTGAAATGCATGACATATGCGCTACCTACGATGATGCATGACAATGCGATATTTACAATGCGATGCATGAAAATGTTAAAATGCAACGAGGTGCACTTCAATGCACCGGAGGTCTCGCACCACCCGAGGATTTAAGGTCTCCTAGACCGGCGCGATGGTGCGATGCATTAGACAACGCGACTTGAAGGTTTTGCACCTCCCGAGGATTTAAGGTCTCCTAGACCGACGCGTGTTTTTGGTCCCGCCGGACCGTGCGTGTTTTTGGTCCCGCTGGACCTTGTGTTGTAAAATGAAATGCTCATGAGGCACGCATACCTCGAGATGCAATGAAATGCAAAATGTGGCACGCATACCTCATTGGATGGAAAATGAAATGCAAAACGAGGCACGCGTACCTCGAGATGCAATGAAATGCGAAGTGAGGGACGCGTACCTCATTTGATGGAAAATGAAGTGCAAAACGAGGCATACGTGCCTCGAGATGCAATGAAATGCGAAATGAGGCACGCGTACCTCATTTGATTGAAAATGAAGTGCAAAACGAGGCATACGTGCCTCGAGATGCAATAAAATGCGAAATGAGGCACGCGTACCTCATTTGATGGAAAATGAAGTGCAAAAGCAGGGCATACGTGCCTCGAGATGCAATGAAATGCGAAATGAGGCACGATACCTCATTTGATGGAAAATGAAGTGCAAAAGCGAGGCATACGCGCCTCGAGATGCATCGAAATGCGAAATGAGGCACGTACCTCATTTGATGGAAAATGAAGTGCAAAACGAGGCATACGTGCCTCGAGATGCAATGAAATGCGAAATGAGGCACGCGTACCTCATTTGATGGAAAATGAAGTGCAAAACGAGGCATACGTGCCTCGAGATGCAATGAAATGCGAAATGAGGCACGCGTACCTCATTTGATGGAAAATGAAGTGCAAAACGAGGCATACGCGCCTCGAGATGCAATGAAATGCGAAATGAGGCACGCGTACCTCATTTGATGGAAAATGAAGTGCAAAACGAGGCATACGTGCCTCGAGATGCAATGAAATGCGAAATGAGGCACGCGTACCTCATTTGATGGAAAATGAAGTGCAAAACGGGGCATACGTGCCTCGAGATGCAATGAAATGCGAAATGAGGCACGCGTACCTCATTTGATGGAATATGGAGTGTAAAACGAGGCATACGTGCCTCGAGATGCAATGAAATGCGAAATGAGGCACGCGTACGTCATTTGATGGAAAGTGAAGTGCAAAACGAGGCATACGTGCCTCGAGATGCAATGAAATGCGAAATGAGGCACCCGTACCTCATTTGATGGAAAATGGAGTGCAAAACGAGGCATACGTGCCTCGAGATGCAATGAAATGCGAAATGAGGCACGTGTACTTCATTTGATGGAAAATGAAGTGCAAAACGAGGCATACGTGCCTTGAGATGCAATGAAATGCGAAATGAGGCACGCGTACCTCATTTGATGGAAAATGATGCAAGTGTGACACGCATGCCACACGACATATGCAAAACAGTGCAAGTCACAAGGGACGTGCAAGACGGCGCGATTCGACGCCCCGGACAATGTGATGGATGCATGCAACGCACGCGGCGCAACTTTTGAATCTTATAAAAGACAAAAGGATACAAAAGGATACAATCTTTGCTTGAGTTTGAGTGCCACGCACAGAAGACACGGTCCGAGGTCAAAACGGAGGCCGGTTGAGCATCGGGGATGCACTTTCTTGCACTTTTTTGAGCTATGAAGACCCAAAACCCCTTAATTTGCCTAAACAAGGCCTTGGGAACATCACCGGCTGGGCTAGGAGGTCACCGGCTGGCCACCGGCTGCCAGAAATGTTCATCGGCACAATATTGTACCGACCTGCACAAAATAGTGCCGACCGGTAGAATATTGCTAATCGGGGGCAGTTCTGCCAATTCACCTTGGGTGTTATAAAATAGGGTTCCATGCCCTATTTTATCACTTCTCTTTCGCCGAAAAACCCTTGCCTCTCTCTCCAAAGTGTTTTCCTTTCACTTTTTCACCATTTCTTTGTGTTTTTGCACCATTTTCGTCGTTCGATTCGCGAAGTTCATCGCGTTTCGAACACTTTCGACCGATCAAAATTTTATTTCGGAGCGTCTTTTGCTATTTTCGCTTTTTCGGGACTTGTTCCCCTTGATCTTCGCTGCATTTCTGTGTATTTTCATCTTCCGGCCTTTCCGGCCATTTTCGGCCCGCTCGGGGTTGACTCTTCACATTCCAGCTCGGTTTTCCTTTCCTGGCTACTTTCTCACTACCATTGCCATGGCTGACGACATTCCACATGTCGGGACTCCCCCGGATCACGAGATGGATCCGGGGTCGAGCTCCTCCCGTTGAGCGAGCGCCCGTTTGATCCGGCGACCTACGGCCCGGCTATTCACGTGCTTCCGCCAGATGGACTCCGCCACTTCCGCAGCTTCGACAGGGCTCTAGACCCGAAGCTCCTCCTATGCGAGCCGACCTCGCACCTGTCCTTTGGCGCTTCCGAGGTAACATTCTGTACTCTGTTTTATTTTCTGCGATGTAGAATTTCCTGTCAACTGCCGTAGCTAACTGAACCCGTTAACTGTTTAGTTCTGATGTACTGTATACTGTAGTTGATTGTAGATAAACTCACAACTAATATCTGTCTGAGACGAACACATGCACACACACTGCACCAGCCTCAAGCACTCAAACACGCGGCACACGGTATTTCACTGCAAACTCACCGACACCCGGTACTTATTTGAATCTAAAAAGCTTGCACGCATGCTATATCTATCTGTATTGAACCAATCAAACACGCAGAAACATTCCACGTCGTAGTTCACTGAAAACACACCTGCACCCTGTATGTGCTTGAATCTGAAAAACACGCACACATGCTATGTTTATATCGACCCGCGTGGGGCACTGACATATCACAGGCCGTAGTCCAACTACTAGTACACTGAAACCTGATATCTGCTTGAATTTGAAAAATGTGCACACATGCAGCATGTTTACACTGGCCCACTCAAAATGCACTAACGCATCACATATTGTAGTTTACTGTAAGCACATCGGCACCCGATTTCTGTTTGAATCTGAAAGACTTGCACGCATGCTAGATTTGTACTGACTTTAACATGTTTCTTCGAAACTGTACATTTTCATATTGCTCCGCAACTGTTTGTTTGTAAACAGGGAGGTTCCCATACCGTCCGCGGGTATGGGAACACCGCCGCTCGAGAGTGGTATGCCGAGCTACCTGACGCAGTCCGTCAGATCGTCGATCAGGCCGGCTTTGGCGCCTTTTGTAGGGGACTTTCCAGGCTCTCCGCCTGCAGACCTCTCCTTGCCGCTCTGGCAGAGAGGTGGTGGGACACCACTGATTCATTCCACTTGTCGGTGGCAGGGGACATGACGATGACCCCTTATGACTTCGCGATGCTTACCGGCATCGGGGTAGGAGGTGATCCGATCCCCTTCGACATCGACATGGATGAGTGGACCGCGGCTCAGGTCTACTTGCTTGGTGAGGCATCGCCTCTGGCGCGTCCTGGCTTTGTCAGGTATTCCTGGTTCGAGGTACAGTTCAGGGTCCAGCCCACCCTTGGTGACGAGGCTCCGATCACCGAGGAGGCCATGGAGAGGTACGCACGCGGCTTCCTCATGTTCCTGTTCGGGACGACCCTCTTCGCCGATCGGGCGAACACAGTGCCCCTCTGCCTTCTCAGCGCACTGGTGGACGTCAGAGATATCTTGCGCTTTGACTGGGGTGGCGCGGCTCTGGCCACCCACTACGGCTACATGAGCTCAGTCTCCCGTGGCAGCGGGCAGTTGCTCGGGGGCTATTGGCAGGCTTGGGGGGTATGTCTTCTTCTCTGCTTTACATTTCTGCTCTACATACTTTACGTGATACATCTTTGACCTTTGCTCACCGTTGTATCTTGTACACCTTGCACTACACATACTCGCTTTATCTTGTTGTACGCATTCTGCTTGTACACTCTGCAAAATACACACAACACACGGCTCTGTTATTTCTGCTTTATTCTGCATTCTGCTTTATCTGATGGTCATACTGACATCTGTTTTGCAGTTGTGGGTGTATGCCTACTTCCCCAGGTTGGAGCCAGTGCCGGAGACGGAGACTCCTCTGGTCATCCCGTTCTCCCGCCGCTACGATGGGCGATGCACCCGGAGGCCCCGGGATACATTCAGCTTCTTCCGCCGATTCTTCGACACCATTACCCCCGCCGAGGTATGTTTTACTTACAGTCCGTTTAAGCTTCGCTTTCAAATAAATGTTTCCACATCAATAAATAGCGAACTGTATTTTCAATTTTAGATCACCTGGCGGCCGTGGGCTTCTCTTCCAGCGGTGACAAGGGATCGTCGCCCGTCTTGAGACCTCGTTCGGATTTTCTTTGGAGGGCCCGGTCTGTCGGGCTTGGTACCTGGGGGAGCGTTTTCTGCGCCAGACCCTCGAGTTGCCAGAGCAGATAGTCCCGGTTCACCCTCCTGAGCACATGAGGGATACCGAGAGGTTCGCCCTTCAACAGGTGGAGGATTACACCCTCGGCTGGGATGAGAGCGGCTACAGGGGCGAGTGCGACTACTCCGAGTACGTCCGGACCTTCATCATGCGGCCTCTGAGCGGGGGTCGCCAGACTGAGCGAGGGAGTCCTGCGGTGCCGGCGGGTCGGGCAGAGGCATGAGCAGGGGGGGGATCATCGAGGAGCCGAGTCGAGTCGGGCGAAAAGGGTGCAGAGGGGACGAGGGAGCGGTTGGCCCGCTCTGCCCACTATGTTGACATACAAGGGGCAGGGTGGGGAGACCTACCAGATCCCCTTTGCTCCTCCGCCGGCTGGTCACGAGTTAGCCGGTATTCCTGACTTGCCTCCGGTATGTATTACTTGCATTCTGCAACTCGCATTGTCATTCCATTTCAGTTTATTTGATATTCCGCAGAATACTGATGCATCTGATACTTTGGCAGGCTTCCTCCAAGTACACACGGCAGTCCGTGGAGCTGTGTGCCTCCCTGATGGGGATGCTGCAGCGGACGTTCGATGTCATGGCCGCTACAGTCTTCCGGTATGTTCTTCTGACTGCCGTCTCAAACCATACACTGTTTCGTACACTCTGGTGCACGACGCAAAATCTGATAAACTGCTCACGGCATTCACACACTGTATTCGTACACTGCATCCCTCACTGATTCACTATTCACGGCATTCACACACTGTACTCATACACTACATTCTGCATCTTGATAACAGCTTTGCTCACGCATTCGCCTGTACTCGATGTATTTGCTCTTTGTACTTTTCAGCCTCCCTTCCCGATTCCTCCAGTGGGCGGTGGCGCTCTGGCTGGGCCTCCCCTTTCTAGTCGGGATGGCCGGATATTCCCCCGTACCAGAGGGAGACGCACTCATGTCGGCAGCAGTTCGCGAGCACCAATTACAGGTGATGGCGAGTCAGAGATGGAGGCGGAGTCATCGGAGGAGGAGGCCGAGGACAGCTCGGGCTCGGGCTCAGACAGCGATGCTTTTGACGATGCTCCTGGGCTTCTGCCCAGGAAGAGGGCTAGGATAGATCCTCAGGCATGAGGATGTTGCTGATGATGATTTTTGCTGCTTTTGTTCTATTTCTTTTCTTGTGCTTTTCTCTTTTTAGTAGATAGAGTACTTTGTACTGCCACAGGCAGATTTTGCTTTCTTCAAAAGTTGTACTTTGAAAGAGATTATATAAAACAAACTATTTGTCTGAAAAGCGTTTTATTTACATATCTCATACTTTGCACTGCATTGCATCATATTACACCTCAATGTAAATGAATTGATTTACTGTCTGAGAATGGAGCATTTGCACTGTAATAATCGGATAACCAACCAACTAACAACAAACAACCCAGACAAATTACTGCTCAAACTGAACAAATAGCCCACATTCTGCTGGGGATTAATCTGCATACAGCCCATAATACAATATCCGGTCCATTCTGCGCACGGCAAACTTGGAACAAACAGCCCAATCTGACAAGACGGACCACCAAAACCGGAACAGTTGAAGTTGAAACACACTCGGATGCCTCCAAATTTTCCTTTTCTTCTTCTGCCTCGCATCGATGTAGAGAATGGCACAGCATTCTGAGCACAAATGATTCATTTTAGAAAAAGGTTTTACAACCGGGGTATCGAGCTTACAACTGAACGCAGCGGAGGGACTCAAGTAAAGAAAATAAAAGGCACACGACCTAAACACAACAAGATGCACTCGGAAAAGACTCAAAGCGAAGTTGAGACTGACAAATCAAAAGACACGACACACGGACGTGTTTAAAAACAAAAGACCTCGAGGAGCCAATTCCTCTGGGTAGGTTTCCCACCCTTTCTGATTTGTGTGATTCTCACGCCACTCGGCCCTCAAGCTCGGCTTTTCTCAGAAAACCTTCTTGCTCACTTTTCTCTCGACTTACACCTCTCTATTCTTTATTCTCTCATTTTTCATCCCTCCCCAGGGTGATTGATAGATGAATAGGAAGCAGCGGGTTCATGCCCGATACAGCCAGCTCACGGCTATTGCTTCTGGTAGATAGGGTGCCCTTCTGGTGAGTGCGTTGGTGATAAAGGGGGGGAGACAGAACACCTGGCTCAACTATGCCCCTAGTTCATTACTCTGACCATTTTTTGTTTTCTTTCTAAAACAGTTTTGATCAAAATGAATGTCAAATTAACATGTTCAATTTTTGATTTGAAAATCATGCAAGCCAGGCTGTAAGCACTGAAAGTTTTCCTTTTTGGGTCCAAACATGGTCCAATTTTGGAAAATGAAATAATTTTCGAGAAAACAGTCAACCTCAGTAAAAATTTTCGAAAACTATTTTCGCAAACGGTCAATGCTCAACAAGCACAGAACCTACCCACGAGATACGCAACCTCGGATCGGAGGCAATTTGGGAAAATTGCCCCTTGCTTGATGGGACGCATGGCAACGGAAAGTTGCCCCTGGTTTGGACGACAACTTACGGCGACGCATGGCAACGGAAAGTTGCCCCTTGTTTGGGTAATGCCGCGGCATGCTCATCGATAATTGATCGCGACCGGGCTCTCGGGCATGGAGAGGACGAAGACGGCCACAAACAATATATGGACACAGTCACCTTGAAGGCGTTGGTGGCTGGGTTTTAGGAGGTAGTTGATCACGTAGTTCCAGACATTGCAGCCAAGACATCGGATTCAGAAGAAGGCACAGGTGATCAAAAACCATTACATGGACTGAGACGCTATGGAAGCGTTGGGGGCTGGACTTCAGGATGAAGTTGCCTACGTATCCCAAACATGGGAATCAAGCCTTACGTAGTTCCGGTTAAGGCACTCTCGGGTATTTTAACCTTCACTATTTTTAGGCTCTTACTTTTGCCAAGGCGCCCAATGCGGGTTTTCGACCTTGCGAGCTTCTTTTCTTTCTTTTCAATTTTTTTTCTCTTTCTTTTTTCTTTTGCATTTTTCTTCTTTTTTTTCTTTTTTCTTTTTTTTTGATTTTTCATTTTTTTTCTTTTCTTTTGTATTTTTCTTTTGCTCTTACTTTTGCCTGGGTCGCCCTTCTGGGTTTTCAGCCCAGCGAGCCTCTCAAAGGGTAAAAGTGTAGCAAGTCCTTGCCAAATGGTTTTTTTTGGAATCGTAGCCTCCTTTTAGGAGAATGACGTTGCGATTTTGCAGGAGAATCCATCACGGTTGCTGTGCAAACTTCTTCCGGTGAAATCTAGTCTTTTGCTCCGATTACGGTGCCTCTTGATCGAGGGCTGCTTCGAGTCTGGCCACAAGAGCCTCGCATTGATAGCTAACTATTGAACATTCTGGATGCTGGTCCAAGGTTTGAAAATGAGGGGTCGAGTCTCGGTGAAGCGATCTAAAATTGCGCCAATCTCAAGAGCGATTCCACATAGGTCTTCGCAGGACTGCGCAAAACATTTTGTTTTCGAAAGTTTTTAAGAAGGCGACAAATCGCTCGCACCGAAGACAGTGTGGAACCAGTCTGGATCAAGCCAGGGTCCTTCTCAGTACTCACGCTGACAAGCATGATTTCAATCATTAAGGGCTTAGCATGCCTCTCTTTCTTTCAACTTGATCAAAGTTTTGTAAAACCCGAGGAATTCCTTCCTCTTTGTTTTTACCGCAGTGTTCAAAAAGGTTTTGAAAAACTTAGGTCAAAACAATAATTTTTAAGGCACAAAAGAGCATGTGGAACGCGCTGTCACCCCATTCGAATTCTCTGGCACAACTAGCCCAACACAATCAATAAACACGGAAACACGGTAGCCGCGGCTGTTTCATTCAGGTCCCTCGGATGTAAACTGGCTCCACAGTAGAGGCAAACCCAAAAAGAAAGCAAAAAGAAGTAATTACAAAACAAAACGGTGCTTGAGGCAACAACCCCGAAGTCACCTAGTATTCTATACAAAAGAGGGACTGACTCGTTACAACAAGACAGACCCTTAAGCAAAAAGGGGTGACTCAAGACAGAGACAGACTCAAAACAAAACAAAAGACTGACTCAGCACCCAAGCCAGGATTTACAAGATTAGCATTCGCAGATGCTCAAAAATGCGAGCCAGACGCCACATCAAAAACTCGAGGCGCTGCCCGCAGGCGGTTGAATCCCAATTACATACTCGCAGTATCGGTGTCCTCAAAATCCAACAACTGGGTGGTGACGGATTTAGCTGAGGTGGGTGGGAGGATAACCTCGTTGTCAATCAGATCCTGCACCTCATGGCGGAGGCGAAAGCAGTTATCGGTGGAGTGGCGGTTCTTTGGTGGTACGCCAAGATCTTGTGTAGCATCGTGGCCTGTTGGGAGGTTCTTTGGCAGAGGTCGCGGCTCCAGAGGTGTAAGATGCCCCTTCTTGGCCAAAATGAGAAGCGCCTTAGACAGCGGCATGTAGAGAGCATGAAAGGCCACATGCCCCGAAATTTGGTACTTGGAATTCTCGAGTCTTCTTCTTTGGATGTCTTTGGCGAACGGATCGGCAGGTGCGGGCTTGGATTTCTGATCTTTTCCCCGTGTAGGGTTGGGAATGGGAGGAGCTACCTTGGCATGACGGGGCCTGTCCCGGTTTTCTGACTGACTTGGACTACCCTCAGGTAGAGTGGGGAAAACATCCTCCACAATTTTGGTTATAATCACGGATACCTGTTGTTTGCTCATTCCCCCGGCTTTCAAAGCCTCGACTGCCCACAGCAGTTGTTCCATGGGGTCGGCATCTGCCTTTGCTTTGTCTTTGCCTCTGGCCTCAGCCTGGTGAGAGGTTTGGGTTGGTACTGATACATCACTGTTGTGGGTGGCGGCCATCTCCGGCTGATTGAGCTCGATCACAATCCGCCCCAATAGCGGGGGCTCTTGGGGTTCGAAATTTCCGGTATACGGTGCAACCGGTGGCGAGGCTGACATTCCGTAAGCGAGATCCGCCACGGGCCTCTGAAGATCACCTATCATCCCCATTAGTTCGAATGTAGTGGGCTCGCGAGCCTGATAAAACTGGGGTGCCCAAATCGGGTGTGCAGCGGGCGACCTGGGAGGATGCGGCATATCAACACCGGTCTCACTCTGTAGGGTAATCCCTTGATCCAACGCGGCTGTCATAACCACTATTTCTTCTGAACTCTGCGTCATCCCTAGTCCTGCCTCAGCAAAGGGGAAACACTGACTATTCTGTATCAACTTTCTGAACTCTCTGAACTGAAAGGAAAAACGGACAGCATTTCAGCCCAAAACAGATCAAATACAGACGCAGGCAATCAACTGATCTCTACTACTGATAACTGTCCCCCAGAACCACTGTTCCCAGAACTGAACTGATACCCGCAGATATAACTGGTTCCTCAACAACACTGATACTGGTGCCCCTCGGGCCGGATATTCGAACTTGTAAACTGATATGTATATTCCCTGTAGAGATAGACTCTAAAGGCACATAGCAAAAAAATGAGATCCAAAACACCCCTATATTGGGGTAGGGTTTCCCTGTCCTATTTTGTCAGGAGCTAGGGTTTCACTACGCACACAGCGGTTTCAAACAACTTAGCATCGGGTAAGCAACCTGTCCTAGTTTGGAATGGTCACTACGGATTCCGAATATGCACTAGGTCGAATTGTCAAAAAGGGTGCCCCGGTAAAATCGGGGTTTGTGTTCCCATACTGGCAGAGCCCACAACCGGTCAGCCTTATGGTCATGCCTTGACAAGACAAGCCTCCAACAAACCACTCAGGAATAGCAGATGGCCAACACGGTGTCCTAGGAGCACCAATGCAAATGCAATGCAAAGAAACACATAAGCGTAGTAAAAAACCGGATATCACGAGTTCGAGTCAAACTCTCTAAAATCCCCAGCAGAGTCGCCAGAAACTATAGACGCGCCCTCGTGAGGGCCTCACCCTACAGTTCGGACTCCTCTGTTTTTGTTTGGATTGCGGTTCGTAATCTGAACCAAAGAGTCCAACTCTGGCAAATCGTTTTGAGAAAACAATTTTTAGAAAAGAAGTGCCAAACATGGACAGCAGAGTCGCCAAAGCGTGGCGCCCGTGAGGGCCTCACCTCGATTCGGACTCCTCCGCTTTTTGTTTGGATGCGGTTCAGAATCTGAACCAAAGAGTCCAACTCGCAAATCGTTTGAGAAAACAATTTTTAGAAAAGTGCCAAACATGGACTTTGCGGAATCTGAGTCGCCACCTAAATATTTTTAAAATGGAGGAATTTAGGAAACCACGACTGGTGTCGAAATGCGTGTCCATCATCACCAAAGTGACTTGGCTCGGGAGCTTGATGCGATCGGGAAGGTCACTATGAGCCCCTTCTTCGCGGTCCGAAGACCGGCCTCTACTAACTATGATATCCGTTTTTGAAAACTTTATGCTTTCTTATTCCGGTTATTAACCTAGAATTACTATGTGATGCGCACAACACAAAAGTATAGACTAGATTGCCTAACTTGGAAATAAACATTACATATCCGTGTTGTCTCGAAAAACGTGTTAGATTTTGCTACTCACAAATAGGCTAAAATACGGATTTCAATGAGTTGTTCCAACTCAGGCAATCCCACCTCCATCCACAGGCATTCAAACAGTTTATCACGTAAGCAATTAGCCGCATGGCAATCATACTGTCATGTTAGCATTCACACGCATGCGATATGCTAAAGCATAAAAGCTTACCTCGTACTCCGTGCCAAAACAAGAAACTAGTTAGCAAACATGCATGACCTAGTTCATGTTAAATGAATAATGCATCACATACAGGAATGTAATCTAGACAGGCTCGGCTATCCCTAAACATGGCACATGAAATGCTGCAATTATCACGTATTCAATTTGGAATTGAAAGTATGATGCAGTTTGGATGATGTACCGAGCCCGGTGAATGTAAACAAATGCATGAATGCACGCATAAAAAGCATAAGGTATGCTGAAATAAGTATGCCCTAATCTACCAACGTAAGCGGGTAAATAAAAGGGAAGAAAGAAATGGGGATTGGAAGACATACACCCACTCACACACACTTATTACAAATTTGCCCTCACTCGGAGGGACCAAAAGAATATACAAATTAATTAACTACGCAAGCTAATTAAAATATTACAAATTAACTAAATTAATCAAATAAATAATTAATCTAATTAAAGCAGTAAATCGCCTCGGGATGAGGGCCAGATGCAGCACGCGCTCGGGACTGGCTCGGAACCGCACTGCCATGCACGGATTGCCTCTGTTTCCTCTGCTCTCCTCCTCAGAAAATTGCCAAAGTCCCAGAAGTACCTCTCAGGGCACTGGGGAGTACCACCGGCTGGGGTAGAGCACCACCGGCTGAAGGAGGAGGCCACCGGCACAAAATTCATCCATCGGCAGTTTGTTTACTGCCGGTCAGCACTAAACACTGCCGGCCTTGAATGCACGCAAAACACGCAACTCACAGCAGAGGACAACAACATGCATGGCAATGTGATTCAAGGTATTTAAGCACTACACACACCCCTTATCATGTTAGTGACTGAAAAGGGCATATGCCTCGATTCCCGGACCACCAATCACGCATTTCCATGCATGATGGCCCAAAGAACCAAGAGTGCAAATTTGATTTCAAATGCATGCAAATTAAGCAAACACAAAAGGGTGCCAAACCTCTATCATTTTCATCTCAAGAGGCCAAGCATGCATGCTCATGATGATGCAATCCTAAGCATGTTATCTAGCATGCAAGATGGACAATGCAAGGTACTTATGCAAGCATACAAGCAAGCATACAAGGCAAGCATGCGAACCACATGGGGGATGGACTTAGACATGAATTGGGCAATTCTAAAAAGGCTCAAAACAGTGGCCAAAACCAAGGGAATGAAGGCTAAAATGCACACCCACATGCATGCAATTATGGTCCAACACATAAGCACAAACAAGACAACATTCAAGCACACTTGAAATGAGTTAAACATGGACTACTAGCATGCAATATAAGCTCTGAAAATCATGCAAAACATGATGCCAAATCATGCAATAAAGCATGCCAAACAAAGCATGCAAATGGCCCAAGGCTTAAGGCAAGTCAATGAGGGTTTGAACCATACCTAGCACAACCACACATGGCATGCATTGAACAACCTAAAACAGAGTTTTAGCATGTGAAAACAAAGCCAAATGGCTACCTAGATGGCATCTAAGAGGCTTGAAATCAAAGGCATGCGACATGACCAAAACATGGAGCATTTAACACATACTCTTAAAGCATTAAAGAGGCATGCTAAGCAATCAAACAAGCATGTATGAAGGACTGAAATAGCATGCAAAATGGTTCCAAACCATCAAAAATAAAGCAAGCAAGGCATGCTACACACTCATGCTCTTAAGGCCAACAAGCCAAATGCAAAGAGGCTATGAGATACAAGTCATGGTCGACCAAAACAACTTAGGACAGACCTCAAGCATGACAAAATAAGCATACAAGCTTCATGGATCTAGGCCTAAAACATCCTAGAAATGAAGGCACACAACCTAGGCATGTTGAGGCATCAAAGAGGCATTACAAGGGAACTTTGCTAAGCATGCATAGGAGACCAAAACCAACTTAGAAACATGTTATATCATGGCAATATAAGCATGAAAAACAACCCAAACATGCTCAACACACACTCAAGAACAAGCTCCCTCAAGAAGCCAAATCTTGCCCCTTTCAAGGACATCAAGGAGAGGGGGTGGCCCTCTCCTTCTTGAGACTCTAAGGCATCATCTTCACCACTGAAATCCCTCAAGATTTCAGTGGTGAAGAGATCCTAATACCAAAGTCTCGGATCTCAACAAAATATGCACAAAATGAGGCCTTTTCAAGGCCTAAGGGTGGTCAAACTTACTCAAACCACAAAACACTCTTGATAAACAATAAAGAGGCCTAAAAATCAGAACTTTTTTGTATTATATACTAAGCACAAAAACAGTTCTAAACTAGGTAAAAACAATGTGCAAAAATGGGGTAAAAAGAGAGTTAGTGTCTCACCCTTGTAGACCTCTTCACAAAGCTTGATGTTGTTGCTTCCTTAAGCTCAAAATCGGTCAAGAACCTCAAGAACAGCCTCTTGTAACCTCAGTAGCAAGAGGAAGGTGAAACACTTGGTGCTTGTGTGCAAAAGTATGAACTAAAGCACCTAGTGTACTAAACAAGCAAGGAAAAGAGAGATAGAATAGATATAGGATTTCTAACCTAAAACCAGAGCTTCTCCTCTATCTTTTCTCTCCAACTCTCCAATTTTTCTAACCCTTGAGCCAAGAGAAGGGACCCTTCTCTTATAGGCCCCAAAGCTTACAAGCTAAGGAACTAACGGGGCTCATCCCTCCATACACGTGTATGGAGGGGAGCAAAAAGTGATACAACTGTCTAAAAATATCTGATAAAGCAGCTGTACAGTGCCCGGCCGGCAAAGAGTGCCATTTTGGCAAAACTTAGTGCCGGTCGGCACAAAAGAGTGCCGATCGGCACAATAAAGTGCCGATGGCAACACCAGCCAGCCGGTGGCCTCTGGCTAGTGCCGGTGGTGTGTGGGGATGCCTCACAAAGCATTCCCTGCCCTTCCAAGGCAAAACACAAGTGTTTGGTGCAAAACCAAACACAAAACGGTCGAGTTCGGAGGTCCTGAGGCAAGACACGTAGCCGAGAACTCCGGGAACTCCAAACGAACACAAACAAGGATAATCACCTAGTGTTCCAACGGTGACGTCCAAGTCTTGAGGACGGTCAAAAATGGGGTGTCTATAGCTGGCTGTAGACACCCCAATTTTGATCACTCGTAAGACTTAGGCACTTTATTCCGGGCACTCGATGATGAAGGTTGCATTGTGTAAGTGGTTTGAATTCTCAACAAAGAAATCTGATTTCAAGCTCTAAACAATCCAAACCCGCCATGCCCACTATTTTCTGCCCCATAACCTTAGTTTTGGAACATTGTACCAACATACATTGAACTTGAAGATGAGAAATAGAGGAATTACACTGATGCCCGGCCGTGGCTCAGTGATAGCAGGCCGTGGATCAGTGATGCTCGGACGAGCCTCTTGACTTTTCAAAGTAGATTGTGCTACAATCTGCCAGCTGCCCAATTTTACAGATATTTTGATTTACAGCTCGAAGTCTATATAAAGGAGGCTCAGACATGTGTTTTGGGGTTGGGAAATATCAAGAGATCAAGAGTTTAAGAATATCAAGGTGTAAGAAAATATAAAAGAGTTGAACTTCTTCTTTTGCAAGTCATCTTCGTACTTCCATAACCTTTGAGTTCTCATATCATCCATACATACCATTGCAAGAGCTTGGACTTGGAACTTTGATTGAGGATTGAAAACCATAACTCAAACTTGAGAGGGCTTTGGAATCGAGTTTAGTTTACAACAAGAACGCCTTCTCTACAAGAGGTAAAAGCTTACCACCTTTCTCTCTTGCTTTCATTTCAGTCATAGTCCATTTTTTCTTGGTTTTCATACTGTTCTTAGACTATCTTTGGAGCTGAAACATGTGATTTAAAATTGTAAAGAGTGGAGCGGTTAGCCAACACCCCCCTCCTTAGGCTTTGTTCCATAGTTTGTTCTCTACTCTTCCTACTTACTTTCTCTTGATTTTAGCAACTATTTTTAGCATATTAGGGGTTGTTTTGGGGTTGTTTCAATTTATTTAATTAGTTCATGCTTTCATGCTTTGATTAGTTCATTTATTGTCTCATATGTTCACTTGTATAGCTTGTTGCGTGTTGTTCTAATTTTTTCTTCAACAAATTTCCATAGCTAATAATCTCATTTTAATAATCAAGTTATCATTCATTTACTTCATTCAAGAGTTATTTCAAATGGTTGATGGTTATTCAATACATGAATTAGAGTTTTGGGCTTAATGGCTTAATCTCTACGAGATTCATCGTCAATGGCGTAATCACTCTTTCATATTGGGAATTATTTCCCACTTGATGCTTCTCTCCTTTAGTGAACATAATCAACACCTTGGACTTAATGGATTAAAGGATGGTAAGCACTAATGAATTTGGCTTAAAATGAACCAACCCATAGAAAGAAAATGAGTTATCTTGCTTTGGTTTGGCCGGATGTTATGCCAAGTCCATTATGTCAAAGTTTGTTTTACATCAATTCATGATGTTTTGATAAACCTTGAGGCTACCTCCTTCTTTGAATTCACTCTATGATAGAAGGGAGGGGTGGTTTTAGTCATTTTCATTTATTGATCTTTGTCCAAATTGTACATCAAAATCATCAAGCAATCAATTTACTTATTGATGGATTTGAAAACAATTTTACCCTTCTCTCGAGCCTTTCCCATGATAGAAAAGTGTGAGATGGACAAACAGGGTCCAGAACATTCTGTCTACACTGTTTTCACTTCAGAGCACAAAATGGAGTTGCACGAAACAGAGGCACGGCCGGCCTTTCTTAGGCCCGGTGGGGTATCAATGAGGGCCGGTCGGGCATCCATGTTTGGTGAGATAGTGTGTTATGCAAAAATGGAGGGCAGAGGCTGAAGGTGAAATAGAATAGTTTGGATAGACGGAGTAGTTTCTGGACGCTGTGCATACGAGCATTTTGCATCCTCGGATTTATTAATAGCCAATTAGTTAATGATAGCTTAGAATTTATTCACTTATTCATTTGGATTTGTAATAAGTAATCAATTTAGACATTTGGACATTCGAATCCTCCTGCATGACGATGAATATGTAATAATTTGTATGTCTTCCAAACCCACGTCTTTCTCCCTTTTATTTAATTGCTTATGATGGTTAGTTTAAGGACATCACGTTTCATTTCGCATACTTCATATTTTGCATCCACTTGTCTTACATGCATTCAAGGCTTGGCTCATCATGATAACTCGATATCAATTGTTTCAATTCATTGCTTGAATACGTGCTTTATAGCATGTCTTGAATGAAATCATATGCCATGCTCATGGCCAAGCCTATGACATACATGATGTGTGTGCTATATTTAGTCATGTTGCATTAATTAGGATCATGCATATTTCTAATTATTTCGCTTTGTTTTGGCTTGGAGTACTAGGTAAGCTCTTACTTGCATGTGTGTGATTGTTGCCATGTTTAGTATGCTTGCCCTTATGCTAATTGCTTAAATGCTATAACTATTTAAATGCCTGTAGATGAAGGCTTGTTGCTTGAATTGGAATAATTTGAGTAATGTTCATATGCGATCACTGTTTTAAGTGGTACATATTCCGAAACAATTTTCAATACAAACATAAAATCCAATGTTCCAATTTTTGCAAATTAGTCTATACTTGTATGCGTCATATAGTAATGCTTGTCTAATAATTTGAACAAGAGCATATAATGTAAATAAAAATCACATCATGATTAGTAGAGGCCAATCATTGATCGGGCGAGTGGGGTGCTCAATTCATGACCTTCCCCTCTCGTACCTAAGTTCCCGAGCCAAGACACTTTGGTGATGACGGATAAGTGGCCTTTGGCATGAGTCTCGGGTTTCCTAAATTTCTCAAAAATATTTAGGTGGCGACTCTGTAATCTGGCAAAGCAGTACATTTTTGGCATTTTTTATTCAAATCGATTTTCCAACAATGAACATATGTGAAGTGTTATGATGTGCCATGTAAGCACAGCTCTATGGACAAATTTTTTTAGTTGCTTCCGTTTGGCCCTTTAACTCTGATAGAGTAAATTTATTTAGTTGGTTTGAGGCCGTAGGTAATCTCTTGATTACTGGCCAGTTATGAGCTTAACCCATAGGGGCAGGTTCGGGTCATGACAATATGGCCACAATAGAGACAGATAGAATGTATCTTGATCCCATGAGCAACCAAGGCGGTCTGTCTCCTCCGTACCATAAGGAGCAATCTATTGATCGTCCAGAGGAGCTCGTCACCGAATGCCTGGGGTATCTACAAAAAGAAAAGAATTTGGGAAGAGTTGACAGAGGTAATAGCATGAACATAAATGGCAGAAAATAGGCTAAAGTCCAAAGTGGACTAGCATAAAGGAATGTATACTTGCTCAATGCCATAGGCAAACACGAGCCTGCGGTCCCTCTCCTCAATATGATCCAGTGGGATCTGCTCGATCACTCCATCCGAACCCATGAATGTGATCTTGGTAGGGATCACTAGAAACCCAAGAATAGGAGAAATGGTAGGGGCACCTCCAGCAAATGCACCTCCAGCAAGAGCATCATCAGCCGCAACGTGTAGACTGCCAGAACTCTCCTCGCGTGCCCCCCTTTTCGGAGAGGGCGCGAATTGGGTTTTAGCTACTATAGTTCGGATTCTTATCATGGTTCTGAATCTAATCTCACAAAGTGCAATGTAAGACTGATAAATCACCAGAGAGTCCAAATCTGGCAAATTGTTTTGGAAAATCGATTTTAATCAAAAAAGCGCCAAACATGGATTGCTTTGCCAGATTTCAGAGTTGCCACCTAAATATTTTGTTTTGGGGAAATTTAGGAAACGCTGACTCATGCCTAAGGCCACATGTCCGTCATCACCAAAGTTGCCTTAGCTCCGGAACTTGGGTACGAAAGGGGAAGGTCCTGAAATGAGCACCCCCGCTCGCCTGATCAAAGGATTGGCCTCTACTAACATGATATGTTGTTTTCATATGCACAAGTGTTCTTATTCCAGTTATTAATCTAGAATTACTATGTGATGCGCATAGCATACAAGTATAACCTAAATCGCTCGATTTGGAACAAAACATTTCATGCTTGTTTTTCGAAAATGGTTTGAAGATGCTACTCGCAAGTAGGCTAAAATGCGGATTTGCCACCAAACAAGGTGGGCTTAAAACAATATGATTTTTCCACCTCAAGTGGGCTTAAAACTCACATTTTTCGAATTGTCCCAATTCAAGTAATAAAGCCTTCATCCATAGGCATTCATGCAGTTTATCAACTAAGCAAATAGCCTCATGGAAAGCATGCTAACATGGCAACATACACATCTCATGCAGTATGTTAAAGCATAAACACTCACAGTGTACTCCAAGCCAAAACAGAAAACTAGTTAGAAATTATGCATGATCCTAGCTATGTTCAAGATGCCTAATGCAACGCATGCAAAATGCAACTAAATAGGCTCGACTATCTAAAATGGCATATGAATGCAACTTGATAACATGTATTCAAATAGGTATTGAAATACGATGCAGTTTGAATGATGCGCCAAGCCCAGTGCATGGAATACGAATGAATGATGAAGACATGCATAGCATAAGGTATGCTAATTGAAATATGCCCTAGTCTAACCACCGAAAAGTGAATAAATAAAAGGGAGAAAGACGTGAGGTTGGAAGACATTCACACACACACGCACCCTTATTACAACATTTTGCCCTCTCGATGGAGGGTCCGAATAAATGAGCTAAGCTAATCTAAGCTAAGCTAACAACTAATCTAATAATCTAATTAGACTAATTATTACACAACCAAATTGAATAATAAGAAATCTACTTACTAATTATTACATCACTTAACTAATTAGAAAATTAATTCATTAATTACAAATTCAATGCTAACTAACAAGAAAGCACTAAATTAAACTACTTCAGCTCTGTTGAAGATGTTGAACATGCATGCTCGCGTTCGGTTTCTCGCCTCGAAAAGCTCTCTGATTTGCTCTTTAGAGGCTGTGGTTGCAGGGTGTCTCCAAGAACCTTCTACTGAATCTTACCAAAACAATACTGGGGAGTGCACCAGTGGCCTGCCGGCCATAAGAAGCTTCTGCCGACCCCCCTGTCGGCCAAGGATGTGCACTGCCGGCCAAGGATGAAGCAGTGCAAGCCATCAATAAGGCACTGCCAGCCACTGATGTGCAGAAACACCATTCTGCAACAGAGCTCAAAATAGAGGAAAGGGAGGGTCTCCCAGGGGTATGTGTGTACTGTGCCCCTCCATATCATCTCAAAACATCAAGAGAGAGGCACTGTTGGATCCAAAACCATCAATCAAACATCTTAATGCATGATGGCCAAGGATCCAACTTGTACAAATTCAATGAATGCAACAACAAACAAGACACTAGGACCATTACCTCATCATGGAAGGTCAAAGGCAATGGAGACAAAGGGAGTTGGCTCATTTTTATCACTTCAAGTATGAAATGAACCAATTCACCTTGTGTTCAACATAACGTCCGGTTGAACACGATGCAATGCAAACAAAACATGATTATCTTGGCATGTTTTACTTAGCTCAATTATTGTTTACACATTTTACATTACCAAGCCATTCATTAGTTGGTTAAGTCCAATGTGAAAATCCTCTAATGAGAGAGGGGTCAACCAAAGAATGGTTTAAGGCATGAGGGAGTTCATGCCTTTGGCTAGTAGAAACCCTCAAAAGAGAGTTAAAGCCATTGAGCATGAACTCTACCTCAAGCTTAAACACATGCATAAGGCTAACCAACCCTCAAAGCAAATTAAAAGTAAAGAAGTGAGAGAGGTTGCAGAATTTTCAGCACTGAAATGGCATGAAAAGTAATGCTACAACATGCAAGCAACACATGCACAACATGTTAGGGGGCCAAAGCATTGAAACTAGCGAAGGACACAACACTAGAAGCATGCAATAACAAATTCAAATGGCCAAACCAACCATGGACAGACCTCAAGCATGCCAAAATAGTGGCCAAAATGTGTTGAGATTGTAACATGAAAGGTAAGAAATGCATGCTCATGCATTGGCCCATAAACAAGGCATAAGGCACAACTCTCAAACACAATGAAGGAGTGATATATGTGAGAGTGTGATAGAAGTACATGCTCTGAAATCACACACAAAATGATGCTATATCATGTAAACATCACAAGCAAAGCATGCTAAAGGCCCTAAAACTCAAAGCTAGTTAAGGCATTCACATTATAGCTATACAAAACATAAGCCATACGACCAAGATAGTCCAAAACAGCCCTAAAACAACCTAAATGGAGTTCTAAAACATGCTTGAAATAAGCTGAGAATGGCTAGAATGAGAGCTAAAACAATAGCTCATGTTAGGCAATTTAGCACACTTGCACTACAAGCATACAAAGCAAAGCTCGAGTGATCAAACCAGCTGAAAATGGCGCATAAACATGCCAAAACATTAGCAAAAACATGCTGGAGTGTAGCCAAAACAAGCTAGAACAATAGGCCAAAACACCAAGTATGTTAGGCTAGTGAGCAAGATTGCACTACAAGTGCAAAAACCAAGCAAGAGGTGGCCCCACCAACCAAAATTAGAGTTAAATCATGTCAAAATAACACAAAAAACATGCTTGATCTAAGCTAAAAAAGAGTAAAAAGATGGGCTAACTCATTAGGTATGTTAAGCTAGTAAGCAAGATTACACTACAAGTGTAAGATGCAAGCAATGAGTGGCCAAACCAGCCAAAAATAGAGTTTAAATATGTTAAAATAAAGCCCACAACATCCTCAAACTAAGCTAAGTTAAGTTACAAAAACATGCTACTTTGTAATGCTAACAAGGCATGGCATGGAGAGACAAGGAGGGAAGGCCACCCCCTTCCATTTTGGACCTCAAAACA
This sequence comes from Camellia lanceoleosa, assembly GCA_025200525.1. Classification (NCBI taxonomy): domain Eukaryota; kingdom Viridiplantae; phylum Streptophyta; class Magnoliopsida; order Ericales; family Theaceae; genus Camellia; species Camellia lanceoleosa. The sequence continues at coordinate 533,703 of JANUSC010000016.1, read as the reverse complement.
AGTTTTCTACCACTAAAATTCCTCTGGAATTTAGTGGTTGAAAGGCCAAAAAAAGGTTGTTTGAAAAGCTTTGAAAGAGGGCCCAAAAGGCTTTACAAGCTAAAGAGCAAAGGGAGGAACAACCCCCTAACACAAAAGGGGCTTAAACCACCATTTTTAGGTTTGAAAAACAAAGGTTTTTTCAGATGAAATCCAGCTTTGAAACAGTTTGAATTGATGACAAAACAAGCATGCAAAACAAGCTTAAAGAGGGTAAGTTTTATACCTTTGAAGCACAACACCCTTTAAGCACAAATGAGGCACCAAGCCAAGCTTAATCCTGCTTTTAGAGCTCAAACAAGGCTCCAAGTAAGCTTCAAGCAAGCTCAACCCATAGATGAACCACTTTCATCAAGGATGTCTAGGCAAAAGAGAGGTATTTCTCTACTTGCATGCACAAAAGGCAAGAGAGAGAGAACTCTAGAGAGAGAGGCAGAGATTTTGCTCTGAAAATTTTGTAGAGAGAGTTATTTTAGAGTGAGGAGCTCTCAAAACTTGCTAACCTATTCTAACCTCCTAAAATATGAGATATAGCCTCCATATATAGCCAAAACAAGAGCTTGGTCGAAATATTTGATGTATAGGACAACTAGAGCAACATGGAAACAGCTGGAGCTAAATATCTGCAAAAAAAAAAAAAAAAAAAAAAGAGTTTTTCCATTGTTATCCGACAAAGGATCATAGGTGGCCGACACTACACCACTTCTGGCTGGCAAGGACCATCAATGGCCGGCACTGCATCATCCATGGTCGACACCCTTCACCAGTGGCTGGTAGACAAAATCTGCTCTCCAGGTCCAACTTCAAATGTACATAACTCCTTCATCTAGACTCCTTTTCAAGTCATTCTTTTGTCCAAATTGAAGCCCTAGAATTAAGCTTTCCAATGGTGGAAGCCTTACTTCAAAAATACAAGTGTGCAAAACGTTATGCCTGCTTTAGTGAAGACTGCCCAGTTTCAATCCTGCTGGGATTCATGCCAAACTTCTCCTCCAACTTGTTTTCTTCTCTCCTCTCCGCTTTTCTTCAACTCCAAACCCCTAAAAAAGGTGTTTTGAAATACTTTTCAAAGAGTTCATTTCTCTTCCATTCATTTCTGCTTTGTCCTTGCTCGGTTTATCGAAAAGCGCGACATTTAACAAAATGCGAGCGTCGGAACATCGTAGGAACTTTTTCAAAAACTATTTTGAAAGAGAGGGTTTTAAGGTCTCAAAATATTTTGATCAAGATTGTTTTTGTCCAAAAGGGGTATGATGTTGGGATTTGACTCTCTCATTGCCGAAGAAATCGAACCCGTGCACTGCACAACTTTCACCACCAAGTAAACCATCAGTAGCGCCCAAGTCTTAAGGGTGGTCAAAAATGGGGTGTCTACACAGCGGCAGCAACTACAGGAACAACACGGGCTAGTAGAGACCCCATTTTTGACCGTCCTCAAGACTTGGACGTCATTGTTTGAACATTCGATGATCATCCATGTTTGTGTTTGTTTTGAGTTCTCGGACGTCTCGGTTGAGCGTCTTGCCTCAAGATCTCTCAACTTGTTTGTCCTGCTCTTGGTTGTGAACCAAACACTTGTGTTTTTGCTTCTGAGGGAAGAGGGTGGCTTTGTTGCCATCCCCTAAACTCACCAGCCAAGGCTTGAGGCCATCGCCCATGTTTTGCTTCCATCAGTCAATTGTTTTGGCTGGTCAGCACCTTTTTTGGTAGGTCAGCCACATTTGTTGGCCAATCAGCCATTTTTGCTGGCCAAACCCTGTTCATCTGCTTTTGTAGATATTTTTATGCCAGCAAGATTAGCTGGCATCCATATTTGCTCCCCTCCATACACGTGTATGGAGGGATTTGCCCCTTGTTTAACTTCTCTTGGAAGCCTTAGAGATTGAACCATTTATAAGAGGAAGGCCTCCCCTCCCTTTCCAGAGGTTGAACAACTTTGAGATACAACTTATTTATACATATATTTCTATATCTCCTTCTCTCTATAGAGTTGTGTGTGTAATAGTGTTCTAAAGGGGTTTTTGTTCTTAGTTTTGCACTAAGACACCTACTGTTACACTATACTTTGGTTACTGAGGTGTTGAGGGGCTGGTTTCAGAGTTTTTAAGTTGGTTTTGATCAGAAGGAGGGACTGGAGTTGGTGTTCTTGAAGTGTTCTTCAAGGGTGAGCACTATTGCTTTATATTCCCCATTCTTGCATAGGCTTTTAGCTTATCTTGCATACTATTTTAAGCTTAGTGTTCTACTTATAAAAGTTCTAATTTTTCATGCTTAAGATGTTTCATTAAGGTCACTTTTATGTTTTGGGTTGTCCACCCCCTCTTAGGCCTTGTTTGGCCTTTCTTTGTGCCGTTTCTTTTTGAGTTTTGGTACCTTCGTGTATTGACCTTCTCACCACTAAAATCCAGAGGATTTTCAGTGGTGGAGAAGTTGTTTTGAGGTCTTGTATAGGGGAGGGACACCCCTCTCCCCTTATGACTCATTTGCTTGCATTTAGGGCTCATAAAGGTAGCATGTTTGCATAGCTTTATTTGGCTCCATTTCAGAGGGTATTTGGTATTAGTTTATCATGTTAGACCTCTATTTCATGTTGGTTCGGTGGCCTATTGTATGCATCATGCACTTGCTTTGTAATCTCTCTATTGTCATAACATGTACCAAGCATTTAGACCATCATGCTTGCATGTTTTAGCTTGACTTCATGAAGCTTTTAGCCATGTTGTGACATGTTTAAGCTCAGTTTGGTGTTGATTCAATCATATTTTCCATGTTTTGTATAGCCACCATGTATCCTAGCTTGTTAGCTTTGAGTGTGTGAGTCATGGGCATGCTTTATTTGGATTATTTCAGTGATTTGGAATCACTTATCATGCTATTTCAGTCCATGCTCCATGCTTGTATGCTTTCCATTACCATCCTTTCAATGCTTCGAAGAGTTTTTCTTTTGTGCCTTAAAATAGGTCATTGTGCACGCCTCTTTGTTTAAGTCCTTGGGTTGCCATATCAGTGGGTTTTGAGGCTCCTTTCTGCATATCATAGCTTTGTTTTTCTTTGAATAATCCATGCCATGTGTGGTTGAGGTAGTTGTAGTGGAATGCTCTCTTTGTGGCCTTCAATCCCCTTTGCTTTGCGCCCTTTTCTTAGCATGTTTTTGGCCTTGTTCCATGCATGTTTTAGCTTTATTTTGGTGTGCCCTAGGGCTGTTTTAAGTCATCTTGGCTCTTTGGGGCTTGGTTGATATGGCCATGGTTTTAACCCCTTTGTTAGTCTTGAGTTTTGGGCTTTATTGCATGCCTTACTTGCATGGCTTGGTTGATTTGGCATCATCCTTTACACATTTTTAGAGCGTGTCATGCTTATGATTTGTCCATATTTGTCTCTTCTTAATGTCCTTGAGAGTCGACACTTTTCATGCCTAAATGTTGGACCTTCACATGTGCTCGTTTGGGTGTGTTTTGTCCATCATTTCTTGGCACTTTGGCCACTGTTTTGGACACGGCTGAGGCCTATCCATCCTTAGTGTAAGTCCATGAATCATGTATTTATGCACTATTGTAGGCCTACCGCATTGCATGCTGTCACATCCTTGTGGTTGGTATCGTTGTTGCATGACTATGACTTTGTGTATTCCCATATCTAGGTTGCATTGTAGTATTGCATACTCGTTGCATTGCCATGATGTTTACATGTTAGGTTGCATTGCATTACACTTGGCATGCTCATGTCATATTGCATTGCATTAGTTGCATGCTTTGCATTGTATATGACATACATACATTGCATTACGTTTGGTTTGGGGTGTCAAACCAAACATGAAGAATGAGGGACGTTCATAGTTGAAGTGACGAAACGTACCTCAAACTTTGGTCGCCGACACTCTTGATTCAACATGATAGAGCGTGTAGCATTCATTTGTTTTGTTGCATTCATTTATATTGATTTGCACACTTGGCACCTTTGGCCATCATGCATCGAAACGCGTGATTGATGGCCCGAGGGTCGAGAGCGATACTTCCTTGAGTTCATAGCATGATATGGAGAATGGTCGTGCATACATTATCTTGTAAATGTATTGCCATGCACTGTCTGTCCTCTACTGCAGCAAAAATAAGGTTCTGCAGGAACAGATGGTCGGTCGACCATCTTTAATGCCGACCGGCCATTAATTATTGGCCAATATCCCCATTCCTGGTCGATGACCATTTCCCTATGGCCGGTGACCCTTTATTCTGGCCGGTGACTTTTCAGCACGACTATGAGGTAATTCAAGAGCATCCCAAGGATTTTCACAGTTCTTAGAGGTATAGAATAGTGCAAACAGAGGCAACAGTGTCATGGCAATGGGTTTCCGAGTGAGGCGATTAAGCATGCATCATTCAAGCATTCCGAGGCGGAGCTGTGGCGGCCTCTTTTAATTTCATATTTAGTTTATTTTGTAATTAAATTGTTAATTAATTAGGAATTTGTAATATTTAATTAGCTAGGATAGTTGATTAATTATTTGGCTTGTATTATTTTTTCGGACCCTCCGAGAGAGGGCACAATTGTGTAATAAGTGTGCGTGAGTGTGTGCATGTCTTCCAACCCCACGTCTTTCTTCCTTTTATTTACTAGCTTATGATGGTTAGTTTAGGGCATGTTTTAATTAGCATACTTATGTTCGGATGTTTGCATTCATTTATCTGTCTTGCATGCACTGGGCTCGGCGCATCATACTAACTACATTGTATTTCAATTCCGAGTTGAATACGTGTATCAGTTGTTGCATTTCAAATGCCATTTTAGAATAGCCGAGCCCATCTTAGTTGCATTTTTGCGTGTGTTGCATTAGGCATTTCAGCATAGTTAGGATTCATGCATGATTTCTAATTAGCTTCTTTCTTTGGCTCGGAGTACTCAGTAAATGATTACGCTTTAGCATCCTTGCATGTGTGTGAGTGACTGCCATGATAGTATGCTTACCCTGAGGCTATGTGCTTATGTGATATAACTGTCTGAATGCCTGTGGGTGAAGGTTGGGTTGCTTGAATTGGAATAATTCGTCGAAACCCGTGTTTTAGCCTACTTGCGAGTAGCAAACTTCAATCCATTTTCAAAACAAACGGATATGCGATGCTTTGTTCCACCTTAAGCAATCCAGTCTATACTTGTATGTTGTGCGCATCACATAGTAATTCTAGGCTAATAAACCGGAAGAAGAGCACATAATATTTTCAAAACTCGATATCATGGTTAGTAGAGGCCGATCTTTGATCAGGCGAGCGGGGGTGCTCACGAGGTGACCTTCCCCAATCGTACCCAAGTTCCTGAGCCGAGGAAACTTTGGTGATGAAGGACACGTGGCCTTAGGCAACGAGTCAGAGTTTCCTAAATTTCCCAAAAATAAAATATTTAGGTGCGACTTTGTATCTGGCAAAGCAGTCCATGTTTGGCATTTCTTTTTGAAAATCTGTTTTCCAAAACGATTTGCTGGATTTGAACTCTTTGGTGATTTATCTATCTCGCATTGCACTTTGTGGGACTAGATTCAGAACCGTGACACATTGAGTCCAAACTGTAGTGAGCCCAAATGAACAAAACGGGATTCCCTCCCGGGACGTTCGGGGACGTCTACAGTTTCTGGCGATTCTACTAGGGAGTTAGAGAGCTTGACTCGAACTCATGATATGTTGTTTTGATTATATTTATATGTCTCTTTGCATTGCATTTGCATTGGTGTGCCTAAGTCACAGTTTTTGCCATCTGCTATTCCTTAACGGTTTGCTGGAGGCTCACTTCGAGAAGCGTGCCATAAGGTTGACCAGTTACGGGCTCTGCCATGTTGGGAACACATACCCCAGTTGTTACCGAGGTACCCTTTTTGACCATTCGACCTAGTGCATATCGGAATCCATAGTGACCATTCCAAGCTAGGACAAGTTGCTCACCCGATTATAAGTTGTATGAAACCGCTGCGTACGTAGTGAAACCCTAGCTCCTGACAAAATAGGACAGGGAAACCCTACCCCAAAATAGGGATGTTTTGGCTCTCATTTGCTTGTTATGTGCTTTAGAGTTGACCTTTACTGGAATATACATATCAGTTTGCAAGTCTGAGCCTTGAACTGAGGGCACCGATATCGGTATTTTGAAATCGATTATATCTGAGGGTATCGATTGATTTAAAGCGATAATTTGGGAACGATGATCAGTGTTTGAGAATAGTGTATCCAGCTTATCAATTGTGTGTTGTTGTACCCAACTATGTGTTATGCTTTATTTAAGCTGTTATGCTGTCCATTTTCTAGTTGTTTATTTCCTTATTATTGCTTTATTTATCTTTTGCTAGGTAGTTTAGCACAATTGCTTCCGACCTAGCAGATATTCCCCAAGCACTCTGGACTAAAGGTTGCCGACTCCATCAATCTGAGGATCTGGTAGATGGACAACCAGTGTTCTATTCCTTACCCCCAGTTCTCAGGCGGAGGTCGAGAAGACGCAGTGTATCGGTACTGAGATTGCCAGATTAGTGGTCTTTGAACAGTCAGGTTGAGATTCCCGAGTCTACTCCAGAGATAGAGCAGGGCAATATGGCAGGAATGGAAGAAATGATGCGCCAACTCCAGGAGAGTATGAAGGCCATGCAAGAAGATGCTGCTCGTTAAGTAGAATTTGCCAAGCAGCAGGCCGTGGTCATGGCTCAACAGGCGGAGTTAATTACCCGGCTACAACAACAAGCCGGAGCATCAGCTTCGCACCATGTTCCTCCCCCACCGAGAGTTCGAGTACCCAGGGAGACGGCGAATGTCCAGAATGTCCAGGAGGATACAGACATCCCAACGGGGCCGGCTCGGCCCCCAATCCTACCTCAACTATCCAAGGCACCCACGCCTATCAATCTGCCGGATTCTCTCTTTGAGTTCAAGGTGGACCCCACGGCACTAAAAGTGAGCAAGCTTGAGAAGCTATTCAAGAAATCTCAGGGTGTAAAGTCCATCCCGGACATTGAGGATGGATATACCGACGCAGTTGTGACACTGCCGGACAGATTTAAGATGCCACATATTGACCGTTTTGATGGATTCAGTGATCCTATGGTGCACTTACGGCTGTTTTCAGACATTATACGGCCGATGGGCCTCACCAGACTACAGAAGCTTTCTTTATTCGGCCGGACCCTGTCGAGTGTGGCGGCCATCTGGTACGCAAAACTGGAAGACGATGTTAAGAGAAATTGGGATGAGATGGCCGAGGCTTTTGTCGCTCAGTACTCCTAAAATACACAGATTGAGATCACAACCTGTGATCTCGAGATGACTAGGCAAGAGCCTAAGGAGAATTTTTCTGACTTCGTGACCCGGTGGAGGGCCAAGACCTCAATGATGACCCTTAGGCCAACTGATAAAGATCAAATACGGATGATTGTGCGCAATCTCCAACCTAAGCTCATGCAGAAAATGAATATTCTCCCCTTTCCCACCTTTCCAAATTTACATGAGATGGGGGTGCAAATTGAGGATGCTTTGAAACAGGGTCTGATCGACAATGACAGAGAACGGCCTAGGAGGACTTTCAACAACCGCAGTACGAATGTAGGCACAAGTAGTGCTGCAGCTGCTAGAGCCTCAGAAGTGAGTATGGTCACCGCCAATCCCCCCAGAACCCTTGCAGCTACACCATTCACCGGTGCGTCCGGTAGTAGTTCGCAAACAACTAGATACCCACTTAAAAACCAAAGAACTTTCACTCCATTATACATGTCCTTGTCCAAGGCTTTAGGAGTTTTGATCAAGAAAGGGCACTTGAAGCCCCTAGAGCCGCTGCCGTTACTAGAAAAACTTCCCCCCTCCCACAACCCAGCCAAATAATGCGCATTTCACTAGCAGCACGGTCATGACACCGACCAATGCTTCCAACTACGTCATGAGATTCAGGATCTCATTGATAATAGGGTGATTGTGCCTCTCGAAAAACCCAATGTCACAACCAACCCCCTCCCACCACACAACCAAGCTCCACCTCCCAAACGCATCAACTTTATCCAGACCGGGGTCATGTCATACGACCCTAGCATATATATCACCCCATCTCACCTACCCAAGCTGGAGGTGTTCCTTTCTGATAGCACTGACTTATGCATATTGGACACCTCCGCAACCCAACCCAACCCAAACTAATGGTGGTGGCTGTCGAAGACAGAATAGGGATAATTCCAAAGGAAAGTGGTACAGTGGATTCAGTAACTGAGGAATTGGGGAGCTTTGCTGAGGAGGTGTACAATCTGAATGGCTACATTGCGTCAGCGGGTCAGATTAGGCCAAATGTGGAATTGCCGGTGGGGGTAGAAATATGTGTACTACAAGGGGATAGACTTGATCAGAAGACAGATGACTTAACAGTTCTAGAAGGGAACATTGCTGACCTGCAGATTTTCAACGAACAAGATCCGGGGGACATAACAGTCAACTGCATAGATTTCGAGGAGTCAGTAGAGGTCACAGGGTGGCTTGACGACCAACCAGATATTGTTGAAGAATCTTAGCTGGAAAAGGGCCCGTCAGAGGCAAGGACATCAATTGTGCCCAAAACGGCCGGGGATCAGAATACATCGCCAAAAAAGTGCTAGTGCCAAGAATTTCGCTCAGGATTTGGGCACTTTGAATAGGGGGAATGTTAAGCAGAAAACTGTACTGATGCAGTTGGAACGAGAAAGTTTCGAAGATTCTGAGAGAATCAGGAAAGCCAAAGCCCCTAAGGGGATAGAACGTGCTGTGTGTACAGGAATGCAAGGTGCTATGGGCACGTGGAAGAAAGGTACCGTTAGTACAAGGACAGTGGTAACGGAGCCGGACAGGTGTCTGTCGATTGTCGATAGAATGTGGTGAGAGAACGATGATCTATGTCTTGCCCACACGGATGAGGATTGGGGGAACAATCAACCGGATGATACTTGGTACATTGGCGAAGTTGACCATATGACTAGGAGTGGATGGTATTTTAAGCCCTCACACCTAGATCAGCCAGAGGCGTCCGGGAAGGACAAGGAGGCGAAAAAGCAAAAAGAGAAGCTACTTGAAGATGAGGCCGTGTTGAAACAGTTGAAAAGGATACAAGCAGACATCTCCATCTGGGGACTGCTTATGGCTTCGAGAGTACATAGACAGGCTGTTCTTTCGGCAATGGACAAAGTCAAACTTTCAATAGACACCACGCCTGAGCAGCTGGTAGGATTGGTCTTTCCGGGAGGAGGTTCCCCAACGTTGACCTTTTCCGACAAGAAACTGCCACCTGAGGGTGCAAATCATAACAAGCCACTCTACATCTTTGTGAAGTGTAGAAACAAATGGATACCGGTGGTACTTGTCGACACAGGATCCCCCATTAACGTGTGCCTGTCGAGGATGACATATGCAATTGGGTTGAAGCTCGCAGACTTTGCGCCAACTGCCCAAGTGATTCGAGCATATGATAACACGAGCAGAGAGGTGATAGGGATCGTGCAGATTCAGACTAAGGTTGGTCCTGGACAGCATGAGATTGACTTTCATGTCTTGGATGTTCCCGCAACTTTAAATTTACTCTTATGGCGGCCGTGGCTACACTAGGTAAAGGTGGGTCTCTTCCACCCTACACCAGATGTTGAAATACCCCTACGGGAAGGGGGTGGCTATAGTTTTTGGGAATTCATCAATCTATCCCCCACCAGAGGTGTCTACACCGGTTTTGGAAATCGAGCATGGCACTGAGGATGTCTTCTTATCAGGATTTACCTTGGCCGAGGCCCGGGTCGTTTAGAACATCTTAGCTGATAATGAGGGATTGTATGTCAGCGCCCAGTCAGTGTATCTCATGAACAAGCTTCAACATATCCCTGGGACTGGGAAGAAGTGGCCGGAAGGGCAGCGCAATATCTCGACCGAAGTGTTGCACAACCCACATACCTTTGGTTTGCATTATCCGCCCACCAAAGAGGATTGGGTGAGGAAAGGTAAGGAGATGGATGAAAGAGCCAGAGTAAAGAAGGCAGGGAAGCCTTTTGAGTTGATGCACCAACCCATCCAGGGTACCCTGAATGGACGCTTCGTCCGGGAGGGGGAGGACTTTCCATTTTATGGCTTCCCAGAGCCATGGCTGAATGCCGAGAGGAGGCGCCTGCCGGGGTTTGAGATCTTCTTCGACCTGCAGTTATCCGGGGATAATGCTGCCGAAGAGCAGACAGACCCATCAGCTGAGGTTGAGCAGTAAAAGAAAGTGGATTCTGAGAATGCCGAAATCGAAATGGTGGTAGCGGTAGCTTGTCTACTTTCAGATCCTCCGATCGTACAGAAGTGCTTGGGGGATTACTTCTCGGTGTCCATGATTGGGAATGAAATGGCTGCGAGCTCATCGTCAAACATTTTGGATGCATCCATCGCACCCTCTCTCATCTGGCAATACGAGGAGGGATTTTTGTCAAGCAGCACCAGGTCAGGTAGTAAGCCGGAATCTAATTCCACTGAGTCTATAGAGTCGGAATCAGGTTTCAGCTTGACTGAGTCTGAGTCTGGTATTCCTGGGGGTGACAACCCGGATGCCACAGTCCTGTCAAGGTCATCTTTTTCTTTCTCTTTTGAGTCTGTTGTAACAGAAGAAACGGACGATTTCGAAATGCTTAATGCGAATGAAATGGTTGTGGCTTCTGATTACTTTTCTGTGCCTTTGATTTATTGCATTAATCAGGACTTTCAAAATTTTGATGAAAATGACGAGGAAGAAATTCCTCTGGTTTTACAACGTTTAATCGATCAAGAGTAGGAGAGATTTGTTAAACCCCTGGTTGATGAAATCACTACAGTTAATGTAGGTACTAAGGAGGACCCGCGGCTGGTCTAGATCAGGTCCACGTTGTCTTCAGAGGAGCGCGAGTGCTTAGTCGCTTTATTAAAAGATTTCAAAGATGTTTTCGCGTGGTCCTACAAAGACATGCCTGGAATCGATCCTGAGATTGTACAGCACCGGATCCCTCTTGACCCAGAGGCCCAACCCGTTAAATAGAAACTCAGAAGAATCCGCCCGGACTGGGCCCTGAAGATTAAAGAAGAGGTCACCAAGCAAATTGACGTAGGGTTCCTACTCGTATCTGAATACCCAACTTGGTTGGCCAACATTGTTCCAGTGCCAAAGAAGGATGGCAAGATCCGGGTATGCGTGGATTTCAGGGATTTGAACAGAGCCAGTCCGAAGGACAACGTTCCCTTGCTACATATTGATGAGTTAGTGGACTTCACAGTGGGGCATGCTTTGCTTTCGTTCATGGATGGATTCTCGGGCTATAATCAGATAGTGATGGCACCTGAAGACCGGAAGAAAACTGCTTTCACCACCCCGTGGGGGACTTACTATTACAGGGTGATGCCATTTGGGTTAAAGAACGCTGGGGCTACATATCAACGGGCCGCGACCACAATATTGCACGACATGATCCACAAAGAGGTTGAGGTGTATATAGATGACATGATTGTCAAGTCCAAAGAAAGAGAGGGCCACTACACCGCCTTGCAAAAGTTCTTCCAGAGGATTAGAGAATTTCGGTTGCGGCTGAATCCTTAGAAGTGTACGTTCGGTGTTATAGTAGGGAAAATGCTAGGGTTTCTGATTACAAAGAGAGGTATCGAAGTCGATCCTTCCAAAATCAAGGCCATCTTAGAAATGCCACCACCAAGGATTGAAAAGGAGGTGCGAGGCTTTCTGGGTAAAGTGCAATTCATAATACGGTTTATCTCAAAATTAACCTTAACTTGTGAACCACTTTTTGGTCTCCTAAAGAAAGTAAAGAAGTTCCAATGGGACGGTCGATGCCAAGCTGCTTTTGAACAGATCAAGGAATACTTACAAAACTCACCCGTGTTGTCACCGCCCGAGCCGGGGAAACCGTTGATTTTGTATCTTTCAGTAACAGAGACTACAATTGGCTGCATGCTCGCACAAGAGTCTGAGGACAAGGTGGAGAGGGCTATCTACTATCTGAGCAAGAAGATACTGGAGTATGAAACCCGCTACAAACCATTGGAAAAGGCTTTCTTAGCCTTGGTATGGGCTACCAGGAAGCTGCGGCACTATCTGTTAGCTCACTCTGTAATGTTGGTTTCAAGATTAGATCCCATCAAATATCTCTTCGAGAAACCGGTACTTACGGGTAGACTAGCTCGTTGGTTGCTGTTGTTTTCCGAATTCGATCTGAAATATGTGACGCGCAAGTCAGTCAAGGGAAGAGCGGTAGCGGAGTTCTTAGCCGATCATCCAGTGGAAGGAGGTGAAGGAGTTGAGTACTTATTTCCAGATGAGGCCATTTTTCATATCAAAGATGAAACTTGGATGATGTACTTTGACAGAGTGTCGAACCAATACGGGTATGGGGTAGGAGTGTTGCTGATAGCACCCGACAATTCCCGTATCCCTCTAGCCTTCAAACTCCGGTTCAAAGTCTCAAACAACGAAGTAGAATATGAAGCATGCATTACTGGTTTAGAAGCAGCCCTAGAACTAGGGGCAAAACAGTTGGACGTCATCGGGGACTCGAACCTTATTGTATCTCAAGTGAAAGGAGATTGGAAAGTCAAAGAAGAAAAGATGATAATGTATCACCTGACCTTGGACTTGTTAATTCCTCAGTTTGAGAAACTAAACTTTGCTCATCTGTTAAGAGAGAACAACAAGTTCGCAGATTCACTAGCAACTCTATCTTCCATGATAGACATCGCTTTCGGAGTCCGGATGCGTCCGATCATCATTGACCAGAAATTTGCGCCAGCCTATGAGTCGATTGCTGCTATAGATGAGGTTCAAGATGAGAACCCCTGGTACTACGATGTCTGGAACTTCTTGAAAAAAGAGGCGTATCCACCAGGGGCAAATGCCAAGGATAAAAGGGCAATCAGAAGAATGGATGTTCAGTTCATCATCTGAGGGGGTAAATTGTACAAGAGAGGTCATTTGGGAATGCATAAGTTGTGCGTTGATGCCGAAGAATCAAAGCGCTTAATGGAGGCCATCCATGGAGGAGAGTGCGGAGTGCATATGAACGGGGTAATATTAGCTCGGAAGTTCCTCAGACAAGGTTACTACTGGTCCACCATGGAGGAGGATTGTATCGGCTTTGTTCGGCGCTACCACAAATGTCAGATCTATGCAAACCGCATGAACATCCCATCGTCGAAGCTGTACAATATGACTTCGCCATGGCCATTTTCAGTTTAGGGATTCGATGTGATTGGGGTCATCACTCCGAAGGGATCTAATGGGCATGAGTTCATTCTGGTCGCGATAGATTATTTCACGAAGTGGGTCGAGGCCCAATCTTATGCGGTGTTGAAGGCTTCCCACGTTGCAAAGTTCATCCGGAACAACATCATCTGTCGCTACGGGGTCCCAAACGAGATTATTTCAGATAGCGGTTGCCACTTCAAGAACGAAGTGATTGATTTGTTAGAAAAATACAATGTGGCTTTTCATAAGTCATCCACCTATTGGCCGTAAACCAATGGAGCAGTTGAGGCCGCCAACAAGAATGTCAAACATATTTTGCAGAAGATGGTAGAAACCTAGCAGGACTGGTTAGATAAGTTGCCATTTGCTCTGTGGGGCTACCAGACGTCAATTAGAACTTCTACTGGGGCGACTCCGTATTCATTAGTTTATGGGATGGAGGCCGTTCTACCTATCGAAATTGAGGTTCCGTCATTGCAAGTACTGGCCGAGTGTCAGATAGTTGAAGCAGATTGGCAGCAGAGCATATTCGAAGAACTCAAGTTTTTTGATGAAAGAAGACTGAAAGCACTGTACCATGTTCAGGGTTATCAGTGCAGAATTACCAGGGCTTTCAACAAGAAAGTTAAGTCCAGGAATTTAGAAGAAGGAGACTTGGTGCTCAAAGATAATCGGGCTCCCATCCACGATCCTAGGGTCAAGTTCAGACCCAATTGGATGGGTCCCTACATCATTAAGTCTATCTAGTCAGGTGGAGCTGTCGTTCTGATGGACCGAGACGGCCTAGAGTTTTCACAGCCGATCAACATGGACAAGTTGAAGAAATATTACCCCTGAGAGGCTTGCTAGGCTGAAAACCCGAAAGAGCGACCTAGGCAAAAGTTAGAGCATAGAAAATTGGAAATTATAAAAATTGAGCTCGCAAGGTTGAAAACCCACAAAGGGCGCCCTTGGCAAAAGTTAGAGCCTAAAAGATGAGGGTTAATACACGAGTGAACCTTAGCCGAACTGCATAAGGCTTGATTCTCATCTTTGGGATACGTAGGCAACTTCATCCTGAAGTCTAGCCATAAACATTTCCCTGATCAACTTTGTCCATTTGATCATCTCGGTCATGTTTGTCCATCCAGCATTCAAGAGCTCGGTTGTGATCTCCAATGCAGTGCTATTCAGACTAGGGGCACCTTTCCAGTTGCTGGGATCTTGGGTTGTGCATCTCAATGACAGATCTCAGGCGTGCCCAGTTTTGATCCATATCGAAAATGGTTTTGAAAAGTTTTAATACAAGTTGATTTTGCTCAAATTAATATTTTTTACAACTTAGACCATTTTGAACAAAGCGGGAAATTTTCAATACCTACAACCTTCAATTTTATTGATTTCAATATAGAGTTCTCTTGCTCTTGCATACAAATTGAAGTTTCTTTTGATTGCATTCATAAAGAAAACTTGAAAGTACTAATAAAGTAATAAATCTGGGGCATAGCTAGGTCAGGTGGGAGCGGGGGCCAGAAGCTCTCTCGTCTTCCATGCCGTGGCATACCGAGCTAGCTGTGCGCCTCGGACCAGAAATGCAGCTGGGTACTCTATCCCCTATTCCGGGCAAATCTGATCATGGCCGAACTGGCGCTGGAACCATAAAGGAAAGTAGAACACGTAGTGTGTCAGGCCAATCAACTGAATCCCGGTCTACCGGGACATGCTATAGCTCATTGCCGGTAGATTGAGCCAAGGGCACCGCCACGTAAGGCGGTCTATGGACAAACTGCACATCCAGTAGAACCACCGTCCCTCATCAAGGGCATCGACTAGACGTTGCTGGAAGAAGTAGCCGCGAGCTGAGTATGCTGGGCAAGAGTCCACAACCTGCAACTTGTCCATCAACCACACCAGGGGAGGGATGGAAAATGAGAGAATAAAGAATAGAGAGGTGTACATTGAGAGAAAAGTAAGGAAAGGGTTTTTGTGAGAAAAAACGAGCCTGAGGGCCGAGTGATGTGAGCAATATATATGTGAGAAAGGGTGGGAAACATTACCTGCAACAGTAGTGGACTCCCCGCACAAATCAATCACTTCCTCCGAAGCCTGAGGCAAGCAAGAAATGAGATAGCATGCACAAACAAAGGGCATGTCGCCGAAAGCCTTGCCAATGATGGTGATCGCGGTCACCGGCATCGGAAAACCGACAAATCAAACTCGGAATATCCAGCGTTCCGTCACAAATCAAAGATCGAGCATCGTGCATAGTGAGCCCACACATTCGCCCTAAGGCTTGGGCGTGGCCGAAGCGAAGTTGCGGCAAGATTTCTTCGTTGCGCTCGGATTCCATCAAAGCTTGGAAATCTTCGAAGGTAGGACACACCTCTTGCCTGCCAAAGCTAAAGACATGAGTTACTGGATTCCAAAACCTTGCCGCGGCATAGAGAAACGAAAAGTGCAGCGGAGTGCGACTCAGCGTGAATAGCGCATTTATGCCGAAACCCCGGAAATTCAGCTTTTTCGAGGCATCCAAGCTGGCAATCCAGTTTGAGAGATTTTGGACAAGGAACTCTTCCATTTGATGCAAAACTGTGTTGAAATGAGCAAAACTATGAAGCTGGGGTTTTTGTAGAGGATAAGGTGTTGAGTGGAGGACAGGTGGCCGCATTCCGATGGTCCTTGCCATTTTTGGCCGGCCGGCCAAAGAAAGTGGCTACCGACCACAATTTTGGCCGGTTGGCTAATAATTATGGCCGATTGCCATTTCTTACGGCCGGTGGCATTTCCCCTCTGGCCAGTGGCCTTCCCTCCTATTCCCCTAGCTGTTTATGAGTTGAACATGCTAAGAACTTGTGGTTGGCACCATTTCCGGTACCTTTCGGTGATAATCTTGCAAAATCGCGTCTATTTGCTTATCAAGTTGTTGTACATTTTCTTATCAAGTTGTATTTCACATTTGTTAAGGTCTTTGTTCTGCTTATCGAGTTGTACTTGCACTTGGTTAACTCGTTAAGCTCTTTGTTCTGCTTATCAAGTTGTACTTGCACTTGGTTAACTTGTTAAGGTCTTTGTTTTGCTTATCGAGTTGTTTGTCGTTAATCAGTTCACTACCAGATTGTTATGGTGCAAGTGCTCAATTTTCAAACAAAGTTCAATCTCTTTTACATTGTTACGATCCGATGCGATGCATAGAATGTACAAATGCAACACTTTTTTTTTTTAATAAAAACAGCTGATTCATTTCATCATGTTTTTCTTTTGCAAAATTATATAGTTTGGAGGAAAAATAAAACCTACCTAAGGCAGTGCAATGTGCTCAAACTATTGGCAAAAAAAGAAAACTAAAACAAAAAAGGGAAAAGCAACAAAACATCTGGACAAAGCAAAAAGTGCACTTTTGAAGCTTAATCGGCCCTCGTGTTGACCTCGAACCGCGTCTTCTATGTGCGATGCTCAGTGCGCGCAAAGCGTATCCTTACCCGTATCCTTTTTATATTGCGAGTTCTACATGTCACTTTAAAATGTTGTATTACAATGTTTTGTTGTGACTGTAATAAGCACGCTCGTTACGCATCTTGTTTTTGAGCAATAACTCGTCTTGTTTTGGTGGCATCTCAACACTGCGAGTAGCATGCCTTCACCACACTTATGCTAAACATCGTTCATTCCTGCTATACACATTGTATATGTTGTCGCGTGTACTTTACTCACATGTGTTCAAGTTTCTATTAGACACATTGTATGCGTTTTCACGTGTACTTTACTCACATGTGTTCAAGTTTCTATTATACACATTATATGCGTTGTCGCGTGTACTTTACTCACATGTGTTCAAGTTTTTATTATACACATTGTATGCGTTGTCACGTGTACTTTACTTATATGTGTTCAAGTTTCTATTATACAGATTGTATGCATTGTCACGTGTACTTTACTTACATGTGTTCAAGTTTCTATTATACACATTGTATGCGTTGTCGCGTGTACTTTACTTATATGTGTTCAAGTTTCTATTATACACATTGTATGCGTTGTCGCGTGTACGTTACTCACATGTGTTCAAGTTTCTATTATACACATTGTATGCGTTGTCGCGCATACTTTACTTATATGTGTTCAAGTTTCTATTATACACATTGTATGCGTTGTCGCGTGTGCTTTACTCACATGTGTTCAAGTTTCTATTATACACATTGTATGCGTTGTCATGCATGCTTTACTCATATGTGTTCAAGTTTCTATTGTACACATTTTATACGTTGTCGCGTGTACTTTACTCACATGTGTTCAAGTTTCTCTTATTTATACACATTGTATGCGTTATCGCTTGTACTTTACTCACACGTGTTCACGTTTCTCTTATTATACACATTGTATACGTTGTCACGTGTACTTTACTCACATGTGTTTAAGTTCCTTATTATACACATTGTATGCATTGTCGGGAATGCTTTACTCACATGTGTTCAAGTTTCTATTATACACATTGTATCCGTTGTCGCATGTACTTTACTCACATGTGTTCAAGTTCCTTATTATACACATTGTATGCGTTGCTGCGTATGCTTTACTTACATGTGTTTGTCCTCTTTTTGCATTGTTATGCTTGTTTCAAATTGCATTGCGTCCTATTCGGCTTGCGTTGTCACACACTCTTCTTGCATTGTTATGCACATCTCGCTCGCATTGTTATGCGTCACACTAAGGTTGCATTGTCGTGCATCCCTTCACCCGCGTTGTCACGCACTTTTCACTTGCATTGCTATGTATGTTTCTAACAATATTGTACCTGTTAAGTTTTCTTTCTTTTTCAGGCACAATATTGTACGTACGGTTCATTTGAAGCTGGCACGACCAGACGAGCCGGGCAGGTATTGTATTCTCCGTGTGAGATGTAGCTAGAATTGAATAATTCTCTTATGTCCTTTCTGCATGTGTTGTAGTTAGATTTATATGTTTGCTTAAAACTGTTGCATGATATGCTTCGTTACAGCTTTATTTGCATGATCATAAGTTATGCTCGGCATCGTGCATGTTCTTTGCATCTTGCCCCTGCCTACGGGCGCATATCTTTATTGTATCTTGCATGCTTGTCTAAGTCTTCGACCTTGTCAAAAATAGGGTCGTCTCTGGGCTTTGACATTCACTCCTGTCATTGTTATGACTTTCGAGCTCTGTCAAAGAGGGGCAACTATAGACACCCCATTTTTGACCATCCTCAAGACTTGGACGTCATCGTTTGAATACTCAATTATCATCCATGTTTGTGTTCGTTTTGAGTTCTTGGAGGTCTTGGTTGCGCGTCTTGCCTCAATATCTCTCAACTTGTTTGTTCTGTGCTTGGTTGTGAACAAAACACTTGTGTTTTTGCTTCTGAGGGAAGAGGGTGGCTTTGTTACCATCCCTTAAACCCACCGGACAAGGCTTGAGGCCACCGGTCGTGTTTTGCTTCCATCGGCCAATTGTTTTGGTCGGTCGACACCTTTTTTGGTCGGTCGGCCACATTTGTTGGCCAATCGGCCTTTTTTACTAGCCGAACCCTGTTCATCTGCTTTTGTAGTTATTTTTATGCCAGCTGGATTAGCTGGCATCCATATTTGCTCTCTTCTATACACGTGTATGGAGGGATTTGCCCCTTGTTTACCTTCTCTTGGAAGCCTTAGAGATTGAACCTTCTATAAGAGGAATGCCTCCTCTCCCTTTCCAGAGGTTGAACAACACTGAGATACAACTTATATATCCATATATTTCTATATCTCCTTCTCTCTATAGAGTTGTGTATGTAATAGTGTTCTAAAGGGGTTTTTGTTCTTAGTTTTGCACTAAGACACCTAGTGTTACACTATACTTCGGTTACTGAGGTGTTGAGGGGCTGGTTTCAGAGTTTTTAAGTTGGTTTTTGATCAGAAGGAGAGACTAGAGTTGGTGTTCTTGAAGTGTTCTTCAAGGGTGAGCACTATTGCTTTATATTCCCCATTCTTGCATAGGCTTTTATCTTATCTTGCATACTATTTTAAACTTAGTGTTCTACTGATAAAAGTTCTAATTTTTCATGCTTAAGATTTCATTAAGGTCACTTTTGTGTTTGGCGTTGTCCACACCCTCTTAGGCCTTGTTTGGCCTCTCTTTGTGCCTTTTCTTTTTGAGTTTTGGTACCTTCGTGTATTGACCTTCTCACCACTAAAATCCAGAGGATTTTTAGTGGTGGAGAAGTGGTTTGAGGTCTTGTATAGGGGAGGGACACCCCTCTCCCCTTATGACTCATTTGCTTGCATTTAGGGCTCATAAAGGTAGCATGTTTGCATAGCTTTACTTGGCTCTATTTTAGAGGGTATTTGGTATTAGTTTATCATGTTAGACCTCTATTTTATGTTGGTTCAGTGGCCTATTGTATGCATCATGCACTTGCTTTGTAATCTCCTTTATTGTCATAACATGTACCATGCATTTAGACCATCATGCTTGCATGTTTTAGCTTGACTTCATGAAGCTTTTAGCCATGTTGTGACATGTTTAAGCTCTATTTGGTGTTGATTCAATCATATTTGCCATGTTTTGTGTAGCCACCATGTATCCTAGCCTGTTAGCTTTGAGTGTGTAAGTCATGAGCATGCTTTATTTGGGTTATTTCAATGATTTTAAATCACTTATCATGCTGTTTCAGTCCATGCTCCATGCTTGTATGCTTGCATTTACCGTCCTTTCAATGCTTTGAAGAATTTTTCTTTTGTGACTTAAAATAGTTCATTGTGCACGCCTCTTTATTTAAGTCCTTGGGTTGCCATATCAGTGGGTTTTGAGGCTCCTTTTGGCATATTATAGCTCTGTTTTTCTTTGAATAATCCATGCCATTTGTGGTTGAGGTAGTTGTAGTGGAATGCTCTCTTTGTGGTCTTCAATCCCCTTTGTTTTGCGCCCTTTTCTTAGGATGTTTTTGGCCTTGTTTCATGCATGTTTTTAGCTTTATTTTGGTCTGCCCTGGGACTGTTTTAAGTCATCTTGGCTCTTTGGGGCTTGGTTGATATGGCCATGGTTTGAACTCCTTTGTTAGTCTTGAGTTTGGGCTTTATTACATGCCTTACTTGCATGGCTTGGTTGATTTGGCATCATCCTTTACACATTTTCAGAGCTTGTCATGCTTATGATTTGTCCATATTTGTCTCTTCTTAATATGCTTGAGAGTCGACTCTTTTCATGCCTAAGTGTTGGACCTTCCCATGTGCACGTTTGGGTGTGTTTTGTCCATCATTTCTTGGCACTTTGGCCACTGTTTTGGACACGGCTGAGGCCTATCCATCTTTAGTATAAGTCCATGAATCATGCATTTATGCACTATTGTAGGCCTACCGCATTGCATTCTGTCACATCCTTGTGGTTGGTATCGTTGTTGCATGCCTATGACTTTGTGTATTCCCATATCTAGGTTGCATTGTAGTATTGCATACTTGTTGCATTGCCATGATGTTTACATGTTAGGTTGCATTGCATTACACTTGGCATGCTCATGTCATATTGCATTGCATTAGTTGCATGCTTTGCATTGTATATGACATACATACATTGCATTACGTTTGGTTTGGGGTGTCGAACCAAACATGTAGAATGAGGGATGTTCGTACTTGAAGTCACGAAACGTACCTCAATCTTTGGTCGCCGTCACTCTTGATTCAACATGATAGAGCGTGTAGCATTCATTTCTTTTGTTACATTCATTTATATTGATTTGCACACTTGGCACCTTTGGCCATCATGCATCGAAACGCGTGATTGATGGCCTGAGGATCGAGAGCCATACTTCCATGAGTTCATAGCATGATAGGGAGAATGGCCGTGCACACATTATCTTGTAAATGCATTGTCATGCACTGTCTGTTCTTTGCCGCAGCAAAAACAGGGTTTTGCAGGAACAGATGGTCGGTCGACCATCTTTAATGCCGACCAGCCATTAATTATTGGATGATATCTCCATTCTTGGTCGATGACCATTTCCTTGTGGCTGGTGACCTTTTATTCTGGCCGGTGACTTTTCAGCACGACTAAGATGTAATTCAAGAGCTTCCTAAGGATTTTCACAGTTCTTAGAGTTGCAGAACAGTGCAAACAGAGGCAACAGTTTCATGGCAACGGGTTTCTGAGTGAGGCGATTGAGCATGCATCATTCAAGCATTATGAGGCGAAGCTGCGACGGCCTCTTTTAATTTCATACTTAGTTTATTTTGTAATTAATTTGTTAATTAATTAGGAATTTGTAATATTTAATTGGCTAGGATAGTTGATTAATTATTCGGCTTGTATTATTCTTTCGAACCCTCTGAGAGAGCGCACAATTGTGTAATAAGTGTGCGTGAGTGTGTGCATGTCTACCAACCCTACGTCTTTCTCCTTTTATTTACTAGCTTATGATGGTTAGTTTAGGGCATGTTTTAATTAGCATACTTATGTTCGCATGTTTGCATTCATTCATCTGTTTTGCATGCACCGGGCTCATCGCATCATACTAACTGCATTGTATTTCAATTCTGAGTTGAATATGTGTATCAGTTGTTGCATTTCATATGCCATTGTAGACGTCCCCGAACGTCCCGGGGGGAGGCCCCCGTTCTGTTCATTTGGGTTCACTACAGTTCTATAATAACGCTGACCCTGATTAACGTTAATTGGAACTTAATTATGCCTAATAATAATTAAGAGGAAATCCGGAATTAAATCGCATGTGTATTGCATGATTTATGTGTTTCTATCTGTTTGGCGTAGAAATATCTGTTCGTGTTTTAAACTATAAACAGCGAATTGGAAGCCTTATCGGCGCTCGATTTCGAAATTGATTAGTGTTTTGGACTCGTTCGATTTTATGTGAAATTATGGTAGGTTCAACTAAAATCCGATTTGGAACGGTTAAATTAGATTAAATAATGTTATATTGTTGACCCTAAGTAATTACTAGTATGCCATTGTGAGTGGGCCTTTGTTTAGTCTTCTTAGAGACTTCACTACACTAATTCAGCCCCTTTCTTGTGAGACCAAACCGTGGGAGACAATTGAGAGGAGAGAAAACTTAGTTTCAACAAGACTTAGCTTGGATTTTGGAGGAATTTGGAGACAACTTGGAAGAATTAAACTCCTAGGCTTGGAATTGAAGGCTTAAGGTAGAACTTCATCCCCTCATTCATGTAATTGAACTAGCTCTTGCATATTCCTTGACATATTGAAGAGTAGAGTCTAAATTTAGCTTGAAATTGTTGAATTGGGTAGTATATCATGCATGCATGTTGGAAATCTTGCATTTTGAGTTTATTTTCATTAAATCTTCACATGCATGCTCATATTTTTATTCAAGTCCATGAATTCATCAAAATTCTAAGTTTAATTTTGCTTTGGATCATGTTTTGGAGCCTTAAAATGGAAGTGACCTCTTGCATGTTGGTTTAACTTTTGTTCTTGGTGATTTATGGATTTTGTGGTCAAATTGACTCATCCTTGAGCTTTAATTTTTCAAATTGAGTTTTGGAACTTGATATACTATGAGTTTTGATTGTTTTTCCAGAAATTGAGCTCAAGAGGTTGAGTTTTGAATGGTTTAAAGTTGAGTTTGAGCATTGGAGTTCAATTTGGAAATTCTAGATTTTTGACTTCCGCTCAAGCGGGGGACGTCGCGCTCGAGCGGGGAATTCGAGCTCCCAGCATCTTACATTGCATTACAGTCCGCTCGAGCGGGTAAATGTACGCTCGAGCGGGGGCATGTGTCTCACGCTCGAGCGGGAATCGAGCGCCCGTCGAGCGTGAATTTCACCTATCCAGCACTTTTTACAGTCCGCTCGAGCGAGGGAGTTGCCACTTGAGCGGATACCTGTGTTGCATGTCCGCTCAAGCGGGGAAAGCCACGCTCGAGCGAGACCCCTGTTTTCCGAAAATTTTGTAAAGTGTTTCAAAGTACATTTTTGCATTCTCATTTCATCCTAGGCATTCCTAGGCCACATTTAAGACTCTATAAGGGGAATTCAAGGGTAGAAACACGCTTCGAACCAGTGACGTAAGTTTTGTATAATCAGATTGTGTGTTTCAAGTGTCTATCTGCTATGTGTTCTGTAGGTCACGTGCCGTGCTCCGTTTGACCTTTTGGCTCTGATTACTTGTTGCAACGCCCACTGTGAGTAATAACTTAGTAAAGATATGTTCAATTGTATTTATTTTCTGTGCGACAAAATGAGATCTGTTTTCTGAAATGATATGTTAAAGTACAATGAATGAATGTTCAATTTCTGACATGTATTCGTGACATCCTTAGTACCAAGTGAGATTTACAGCCGTGACCCGGTAGCGGAAGGTTCCTTTGTGGAACAAGGTTCTGTCACGACCCTAAACCCGCCCCTAAAAGTTTGGGCATGACCTAACCAGAAACAGACACTTAACCTACGATATAGAATGTCAGGGGCCTGAATGGAAGCGCTAAAATAATAAAATAACATGCAAAGACATCCATTGAGTCACTACAACTACGCCAGGACCACGACTTAGAATTAAAACTTATAGTGGACATGCATCTGCGATTAAGTTACATACACATCTACAATTGGGCATACAACAAAATGTTAGATACAACAACCTAAGCCTGCAGAACATAGGCACAAAAGGACAAGGACTAGCAAGCTGTCCTAGTAAGCAAAGGGGGTTCTCCAGGTGCCTGGTTATCCTTAGGTTGACAAAAAATGCGTGATAAAGACGCTAGAACGGATCTCCAAGCTGATTTCCTACAAAATCAGACAAAATGACAGAATGAGGCAAGCTCAATGAATAATAATACGTAAGCAGTTTATTGGCTAAGTTTAACCACAATACATAACAGTGCATTTATTAAATGACATACAAAAGTAAATCTGATATGGTTTTATTTTCAGAACGTCCTTTAGCCTAATGCATAATTATAGCATAATGGCCTATTGGCCCAAAAATTAGCAGAATGGCCTTTCGACCCAGATAGCCTTCGCCGGAAATTATCAAACGGTCTTCGACCCGAAACCTTACGCCGAATAGCCTTCGGCTGGATAGCCTTCGCCCGAATAGCCTTCGGCCCAGATAGCCTTCGGCCCAGACTATCGAACGCATAAAGCGTGATGAACGCATAAAGCGTGAAATAACAGACGTATGGATTCAAGAGGTGGCTCAGACGGATTCGGTGGCTCCACCAAGGTGTAGCACTTCGTCTGACAAAGACTTTGTTCCATACCAGAAATCAGTAAGTCTCACCATGTCATAATATATACAAAATGAGTATCATAACGGAACATCTACAGATGTCACTAAAACAGATTAGTCTTACCGTCACACAGAGACACACAGTTTCTTTTATCATTCAGATGAGTTAGCATAAGTAGATTACACAATAACTATTAACTCCAAAGGTACAGAAGTATTATAGTGCCGTAATGTGCCCACATTTCACTTGTTTATCATGAGTTAATACCTCCACTTTGCGGATAATAGAATGTGCATTTTAACTATCCGAGTAGTTGTCTCGTAATTAACAGAACATGAACGTTAACGAGGGTCAAGAGCGAACATATTATTATGTATATACATGCCATTCCATTATAAGTCCCCATTTATTCACCAAGAGACGATATCATTTACGTATAGGTGACAGAAACTTAATATGCCTCACAGACAGAACAGAATGAGTCCATAATCATACCGATGTATACAGCTCTTTCAACATTCACACTGATTTCCAATTGACTAATGCTAGTGTAATCGCTTACGAGGAACAGAGCGTTAGTACCATAGTCATTAACAGAAAATAAAATGTACATATAGTGTACTACTACTCAAAGCGTTGAGACAACGTGTTGCTTCCCCCTGGAATATGCCCTGTACATAATCAATGCACATTAGTTCTCTTTTTCTTTCTTAGATCATTTCCTGAAGCATTACACTTTGCATGCATTTACAATCATCCTAAAGTCATCAGAAAAATATTCTCAAAATACCAGAGAATCAAGCACGCAAAGCTGAACAAACACATTTTTGTCTGAAAATAAGCTTCCCTTTCGAAGCGCCACTTTGGCCTTTCGGCGAATATCTGAGACACAAAAGCTGAAAAGGTCAATTTTCCTTTCGGCGAGCCTTCCTCCTTCGAAGCGGACCAAGCGAAATTAAATTCAGAACTTCGAATTTGAGTCCCAATTTGGTATCCAAAACTTCAATCTCTCTTTTTGGAAAAAGCAACTTCAAATTAAGGTACTAAATCATACAACAATCAATCACAACACACTCGTTAACTTCCAATCATTAAATCCATACTCAACCCAACCATAATCTTTCCAAAATTCCCATTATTTTGGGTTTCCATACATATATGCATATAGAACTACTTAAGCTTCTCATTCAAATACACAATTGAATATTCTTAGGAGATGACAAGGAAATGAGGTATAGATTTCCCTCCATCTCATAAAACTCCCACATCTACCATAACCTTCCAAAAACAAAAGAAGAAACTCAACCAAGATCAAGAGAGAGAGACTAGATGATGAAGGTTTCCATACCTTGAGTTCAATCTAAATAATCTTTACAATTTGTCAAGCTTTTGTTGAATTTCTACGTTTCCCAATTCTCTTCTCCACTCTCTTATTTTCTCTCCCAAAAGGGTCTCACGATTTTTGATCTTAGGGTCAAACAAGATGTAAAGATATATAACAAGTATAAGAGCATATAAGACGAAAATCAATCGCTTTATCATTCCGAAATTGAAATTTCGTAACCGAGCTTAATATTACCAGAAAATTATGCTGATCATATATATATATTCAATTTCTGAAAATTTTGTCTCTAAGGCGTCCAATTTCAGATTCAAAGAAGCCAAGTGTGACAGATAATGTACTTAATCAACAGATAGGAATTCTTATTTCTAAGTTTCTCTTAAGTTAATGCAATTTCACTTAGAATTTCACAGAAGCATTCAAAAGCACAGCATAGAGGGCTGAAAAGATACCAGAATCGTGTACGAGGGTCTGGTTATTACACTCTTCCCCCCTTAAATAAGTTTGGTCCTCCAAACTTTCTACCTTGTTGTTTTTCCCCATATACCAACCTCATATATCAAAATACATATTATTTTATTTTTTTTTTTTTTTTTACAGAAACAGAATTAAACATATCCCTCATGTATTGTTCTTCATTACATTCATAATAGATTAATCCAATCTCAGTAAGTCATATACAATTTTCCTTCGATGGTCCACGTACAACTTGTTCAGTTAAATAAGTCCTTGGGTAGAGTACAGGTCATAAGCCACTCAGAGATGAGTCATTAATTTCAAGTATATAGAGATTCCAAAGAAATCAATTACGTGATCAGATTCAGAGATGGGTTTGCACAATTAAATCAAGTTCCAGTATCGCTTAAGCAAGATGCCATCCAATTGACAAGATACATGTTATCCTACCAGTCACAATAAGTTAATAATGTTTATTCTTCTTAGTTGCACTTCTCCATATGTTAGCACAAATGAACCATATTCCAAATCAAATAAAGCAAATAACGTACAACTTTTCATGCAGACATACCATCATAGTTACTTAATCATGTCATCACATGGCAAAAGCTAAATAAGAAATATAACTATAAAAGCCACTATTTTGAACAAAGAAAACCACTCAAACCAAAACTAGAAATCAAATTCAAAATCATGCTTAACTACTTAATCTTAACCCTAAGGTGTAACATCTTTTCTTAATACGTATTTCTTAATAAAGTCAATACAACAAAAAGAAGGATTACAATACACATCATGAGTTTCGCATAGCTTCACAGAAAGACTTATGCCCTAATTCGACAGTTATGACAATATCATATTAACATCATACATTTTTTTTTTTTTTTGAAGTCATGTAAATGTACCAGGAGAGACACTTAATCACATTAATATAATTTCGAATTTCATCAAGGGAAGCCATTAAAATATAAAGCCAAAAACCAAATTCAAAATTATTGCATAACATAGCATAAACAAAACGGATAAACAAAAATAAATTCATACATACTCTTATTTTACTGGAATCATAAACATTACTCAAAGTTCATGGTTGATTATACATGGACACATTCAATAGCGCTAATAAATCAGTATGAAGCATATTTGTTAGTTTCATAGAGGACTCTCCAATATCGGGGACTTGTAACATATTGAAACCACGGTATAGTCAATTCTTCATTAATTCGAAACATAACATCTCAGATGGTCGAATATTTCTTCTCATATCATGTCGTTAAAGTATGCTTAGTGAGGTCAAACTTTTGCATTCATGCCGTAAATCCTAAACAACTCGGGTCCCTACGTTACACAACAGAAAAATGTCAACTTTGTACAGATACCTTAATTTACAGATGAACACCATTCCATTTATTCGCTAAGAGTTTTCTTAAAGATGATAGAAGATTTTTATTCATCCTTAACACAACAGTATGACTCCAAAATCCTACAAGGTTACAACCCAACATGCAGCTTAGGTAGCCATATAAGCAGTGTATCCAGCTACTTTTCGTACATAGGTACTATTAGATCCATTTACCAAATCGTAAATCCTCATTGAACATGCCGTATTCGTAGTTAGCACAGTCAGTAATGTCAAAGCTAAACAGACAATAATATTTTATCGTAAATCAATTCGTACCCATATATTAAATATCGTTCGAGTCTAAAAAACATCATTAACATAGCATATTCCCAATTCCATTTGTTTCTGTCCGAATTCACATTGTCATGCAGAACGGTTCACACTTAAAGGCTTTCACAATCTTAAACCGTGAACATATATAAACAGGATTTAATGTGGGTGAGATTCCTCATGTCGATCAACCATTCTTTATAAGAAATCTTGGTCACGGATTATCGATTACGCATAACAAGACAAATTACAGATTTCAAATTTTCATAAACAAACCCCTCAGTCCCTATCAGACATTGATAATAACTGTGTCAGCTCACAAATTCATAGTATTTATATCTTATTCCAAAATCATAAGTCATAGTACTTAATCAAATTGGTTCAGGGTCAATCTTCACATGTCCAAACAACTAATATGTATGTCATTCTCTTATTTCGTATAAACTATCAGTAGGGACATGGTATAATCAATTATTTCCTTACACAATTATTAGAGTCTCTATATACCTAACCTCTTATCACTGCCAGTCCTTCTCAACCCACTACAAAATGTCATGCAAAACTTATTCTTGTCAAAAAGTCTAATTACAAGCACCCTGCAGGTTAAACATTGCTATAATACGGTGAATGTGACTATATTGCGAAATGTGCACATTATATATATATTATCTCGTTTAAGCACTATGTCGTAGGAATAATTCATATTAGGGTGTGAGCCATTCAGCTAAACAGATGCTTAGAAAGCACAATCATTTGTTATCATTTTCCACAAATATCGATCAATCCATCAATAACAACCAATAAATATAAAATTGCACTTCATCATGGACACATAAATTATCTTACCAGTCAACTCGAATCCTTACCCCACTTTTACCGGCAACTTTGTTGCTCCAGTCCCACTTGCTTGCTTATATAGTCTACCAACAATTTTTCCTTTCTTTTCTTTTCTTTCTTTTTTTTTTAACCCAGCGGAGGTAAAATCCTTTACCCATATTCTGCACAACAATCATTATACAATAAACATAATTCAAAATTGTTAGCCTTATCAGAGTACTCTTAACGTTGCTATCGATCTGTCATGTATTTTCTGGATGTCATGCAAGATGCCTAAAGCTTTTCTAGACATCCTAGAGCTCAATGGATCCGTGTGTGAGATAGCAACTCGTGCTCTGATACCACTTGTCACGACCCTAAACCCGCCCCTAAAAGTTTGGGCATGACCTAACCAGAAACAGACACTTAACCTACGATATAGAATGTCAGGGGCCTGAATGGAAGCGCTAAAAGAATAAAATAACAAGCAAAGACATCCATTGAGTCACTACAACTACGCCAGGACCACGACTTAGAATTAAAACTTATAGTGGACATGCATCTGCGATTAAGTTACATACACATCTACAATTGGGCATACAACAAAATGTTAGATACAACAACCTAAGCCTGCAGAACATAGGCACAAAAGGACAAGGACTAGCAAGCTGTCCTAGTAAGCAAAGGGGGTTCTCCAGGTGCCTGGTTATCCTTAGGTTGACAAAAAATGCGTGATAAAGACGCTAGAACGGATCTCCAAGCTGGTTTCCTACAAAATCAGACAAAATGACAGAATGAGGCAAGCTCAGTGAATAATAATACGTAAGCAGTTTATTGGCTAAGTTTAACCACAATACATAACAGTGCATTTATTAAATGACATACAAAAGTAAATCTGATATGGTTTTATTTTCAGAACGTCCTTTAGCCTAATGCATAATTATAGCATAATGGCCTATTGGCCCAAAATTAGCAGAATGGCCTTTCGACCCAGATAGCCTTTCGGCCCAGAATTATCAAAACGGTCTTCGACCCGAGCATTTTACGGCCCAGAATAGCCTTTCGGCCCAGATAGCCTTTCGGCCCAGAATTATCAGAACGCATAAAGCGTGACAGAACGCATAAAGCGTAACAGAAATAACAGACGTATGGATTCAAGAGGTGGCTCGTACGATTCGAGAGGTGGCTCCACCAAGGTGTAGCACTTCGTCTGACACTTTGTTCCATACCAAATCGATAAGTCTCACCATGTCATAATATATACAAAATGAGTATCATAACGGAACATCTACAGATGTCACTAAAACAGATTAGTCTTACCGTCACACGAGACACACGCTTTTTTATCATTCAGATGAGTTAGCATAAGTAGATTACACAATAACTATTAACTCCAAAGGTACAGAAGTATTATAGTGCCGTAATGTGCCCACATTTCACTTGTTTATCATGAGTTAATACCTCCACTTTGCGGATAATAGAATGTGCATTTTAACTATCCGAGTAGTTGTCTCGTAATTAACAGAACATGAACGTTAACGAGGGTCAAGAGCGAACATATTATTAACAGAAGTATACATGCCATTCCATTATAAGTCCCCATTTATTCACCAAGAGACGATATCATTTACGTATAGGTGACAGAAACTTAATATGCCTCACGCATGTAGCGAATGAGTCCATAATCATACCGATGTATGCAGCTCTTTCAACATTCACACTGATTTCCAATTGACTAATGCTAGTGTAATCGCTTACGAGGAACAGAGCGTTAGTACCATAGTCATTAACAGAAAATAAAATGTACATATAGTGTACTACTACTCACAGCGTTGAGACAACGTGTTGCTTCCCCCTGGAATATGCCCTGTACATAATCAATGCACATTAGTTCTCTTTTTCTTTCTTAAATCATTTCCTGAAGCATTACACTTTGCATGCATTTACAATCATCCTAAAGTCATCAGAAAAATATTCTAAAAATACCAGAGAATCAAGCACGCAAAGCTGAACAAACACATTTTTGTCTGAAAATAAGCTTCCCCGCTCGAGCGCCACTTTGGCCGCTCGAGCGGACTGTACGAGACACAAAACTGCTGAAAGGTCAATTTTCCCGCTCGAGCGGGCCTTCCTCCGCTCGAGCGGACCAAGCGAAATTCTGAAATTCAGAACTTCGAATTTGAGTCCCAATTTGGTATCCAAAACTTCAATCTCTCTTTTTGGCAAAAGCAACTTCAAATTAAGGTACTAAATCATACAACAATCAATCACAACACACTCGTTAACTTCCAATCATTAAATCCATACTCAACCCAACCATAATCTTTCCAAAATTCCCATTATTTTGGGTTTCCATACATATATGCATATAGAACTACTTAAGCTTCTCATTCAAATACACAATTGAATATTCTTAGGAGATGACAAGGAAATGAGGTATAGATTTCCCTCCATCTCATAAAACTCCCACATCTACCATAACCTTCCAAAAACAAAAGAAGAAACTCAACCAAGATCAAGAGAGAGAGACTAGATGATGAAGGTTTCCATACCTTGAGTTCAATCTAAATAATCTTTACAATTTGTCAAGCTTTTGTTGAATTTCTACGTTTCCCCAATTCTCTTCTCCACTCTCTTATTTTCTCTCCCAAAAGGGTCTCACGATTTTTGATCTTAGGGTCAAACAAGATGTAAAGATATATAACAAGTATAAGAGCATATAAGACGAAAATCAATCGCTTTATCATTCCGAAATTGAAATTTTGTAACCGAGCTTAATATTACCAGAAAATTATGCTGATCATATATATATATTCAATTTCTGAAAATTTTGTCTCTAAGGCGTCCAATTTCAGATTCAAAGAAGCCAAGTGTGACAGATAATGTACTTAATCAACAGATAGGAATTCTTATTTCTAAGTTTCTCTTAAGTTAATGCAATTTCACTTAGAATTTCACAGAAGCATTCAAAAGCACAGCATAGAGGGCTGAAAAGATACCAGAATCGTGTACGAGGGTCGGGTTATTACAGGTTCCCTTGTGGAACAAAGTTAGTGTTAATCTACGCTGATGCGTCAAGTTTGTGCACATTAGCCTGTACCGGAGGCCCGCCATGGGGGCTTAGCTATCTAGTTACCCGGATCCGGAGGTTCCTTCACAGGAGCTAAGGAGGTTATTCATAACCTTACGCATTGCGCGTCTAGTTTTGCTAATGGATGTATCATGTACATGTAACTTTGACTTATGATTTCTGTCAAGTGTATGATCTGATCAAGTATGAGTTTGATAAAACTAGATTTATGATTTCGATCTGATCAAGCATGCTTTTGATGTAACATGAATTGATTTATGAAATCTGTACGAACTCATTCATTGAAACCCATTTACTCTATTTATTATTCACTGGGCTTTCGCTCACAGTTTACTATATATATGTAGGCGGCAACCTGAGGACCGAGCGAGTTGAGGGCCTCCAGTTTCGTTTTTTGACCATCTGTGCGCCTCGAGGAGGTTCATATAAGCCTATTGTCATGGCTGTTTTTGTACTTCATGCTAGTCTGTTATAGCTGTTTTGTAACGTCGGATCTTGGGATTACATTTGTAAATACTTTGTACATATCTGGTGTGTTTGACTAGCATGATATTGTATAAATATAAGTTTTAAATTTTTTGTCCCATGTACGTCCTCACAGCTCATTGGACCTTGTTTATTTTATATTATTGTTTCCGCAGCCCCTTACTATTTGTTATTATCTTGAGAGGCCATAGGTAATCCACGGATTACTGGCCAGTTACGGTGCCAAACCTATAGGGGCGGGTTTGGGTCGTGACAAGTTCGGACTCAAATTGTCACGGTTCTTAATTTGAACCAAAGAGTCCAAATCCGGCATATCGTTTTGGAAAACAGATTTTTGTAAAGAAGCGCCAAACATCGACTGTTTTTCCAGATACAGAGTCGCCACCTAAATATTTTATTTTGGGGGAATTTAGGAAACCCTGACTCGTTTTCCTAAGGCCACGTGTTCGTCATCACCAAAGTTGCCTTGGCTCGGGAACTTGGGTACGATTGGGGAAGGTCAGCTATGAGCACCCCCTCTCGCCCGATCCGAAGATTGGCCTCTACTAACCGTGATATCTAGTTTTGAAAACATTACGCGTTCTTATTCGGATAATTAGCCTAGAATTACTATGTGACGTGCGCAGCAAAACAAGAATAGACTAGATCGCCTAATTTGGAACAAAGTATTACATATCTGTTTATTTGGAAAATGATTTGAAATTTGCTACTCGCAAGTAGGGTAAAACACGGATTTCAACAAGTTGTTCCAACTCAAACAATCCAACCTTCACCCACAGGCATTCAGGCAGTTTATGTCACATAAGCACATAGCCATATGGTAAGCATACTGTCATGTTAACATTCACACTCATGCGAGATGCTAAACCATAAATACTTACATCGTACTCCGTGCCAAAACAATGAACCAGTTAATAATCATGCATGATCCTAATTCATCTTAAGTGGCTAATGCATCGCATACAAAAATGTCATTAGAATAGGCTCGGCTAATCTTAGGGTGACATGTGAAATGCAACAACTCAATGCACGTATTCAAGTTTGGAATTTGAAATACTATGCAGTTAGCATGATGCGCCGAGCCCGGTGCATGCAAGACTAATGAATGATGCATGCATGCATAGCATAAGGTATGCAAAATTAAACGTGCCCTAATACTAACCATCAAAGCAGGTAAGTAAAAGGGAGAAAGAAGTGGGGGTTGGAAGACATGCACACACGCACCCACACTTATTACAAATTTGCCCTCACTCGGAGGGACCAAAAGAATATACAAATTTAATTAACCTACAAGCTAATTAACTATTATAGACCACTTAACTAGTTACGCAAATTAAATAAACTAATTAAGCAGTAAAAGTAGCCTCGGGGAGAGGGCCCAATGCATGCGCGCTCGGTTTCGCTCAGAAATCCGCCACCATGCACAAGCTGCCTCTGTTTTCCCTGCTCTGCTCCTCTGAAACTTGCACAAATCCCAAGGTTCACTGTTTGGACACTGTGGAGAACCACCGGCCAAGGGAAATGGTCATCGGCCATGGAACGATGGTCATCGACCATCTATGGAACTATCGGCCATCCATAAATGGTCGATCAGCACTTGGTGTAGTCGACCGGCCAAAGCTTCTTGCAAAAACCTGTTTTGATAGCAGCAGAGGGAAAAACAAGGCATGGCATTGCATTTCAAGCAATGTTTGCACCAACCACACTCCTTATCATATTCATGACTCAAAAGAGCATGGTACTCGATTCTCGGACCACTAATCGCGCATTTCAATGCGTGATGGCCCAAGAAACCAAGTTGTGCGTTTTGATTTCAAATGAAATGCAAACCAATCAAGCACATAAGGCCTAACCTCTATCACACTCAATTCAAGAGGCAAAGCATGCATGCTCAATGCAATACATCCTAGGCATGGAGGCTAAGTATGCGACATGAACATGTGGGCAATTATGCAAGCTAGGCACACAACCTAAGCAAACAAGCATGCAAGGTATGAAGCATCAATGCTAACCAACAAGCATGCAAGATGCAATATGGGTGTTCAAGTATGCCAACAAACATGTGATAGGCCAAGTATGCAACAACATGCAAGGCTAATGGACATGCAAGACATGGTGCAATCAAAGCATGCAAAGTGTAAGACATGTAACAACATGTTAAGAGTGGACTTAGACTAATTTGGGCAGCTCTATACTAGGCCCAAAACAGTGGCCAACATGCTAAAAAATGGAGGCTAATGTGCATACAAACATGCATCCACACAAGGTCCAACACTTAGGCACCAAAGAGCAACTCCTAAGCACACTTAAGAGGGGATAAACATGGATATATGGCATACATAATAAGCTCTAAAATCATGTTATAAAATGATTCCAAATCAATCTAAACAAGCCAATCAAAGCATGCAAGCAAAAGTAAAACTCAAGGCAAGCCAAACGGGGTATTGAATTACCCTAAACAAAACCAAACATGGCATGAATTGAACAACTAAAATCAGATTTTTAGCATGTTAAAACAAAGCCAAAAACACATCTAGATGGCATCTAAATGGCTCAAATCTAAAAGCATGCAAAAGAGGCCAAACATGGAGCATGAGATGACAACCTTGTAAAGCATTAAAGGGACATCAAATGCAAGCATACAAGCACACCATGAGGACTGAAATGGCATGTTAAGTGGTTCCAAACCACTAAAACAAAGCAAGTAAAGCATGCTCCACACTCACACACCCGAGGCTAACAAGCCAAAATGCAAGGTGGCTAAACTAAGCATGTCATAGTCGAACAAAACAACCAAAAACAAAACTTAAGCATGCTAAAACAAGCACAAAAGCTTCACAAAGCTAAGCCTAAATCATGCTAGAACAAGGCTCAAAGCACAAAGCATGTTATGGCTAAAACATGACATTACAAGACAAGCATGTGAGGCAAGCATGGTGTGCCTAAACCAAGTAAAAACAGTGCTATATCATGACATAATAAGCACAAATACCTATTGAAACATGGCCAACATGAGTTCAAGAATGGTGCTCACACATGAGGCTTAAATGGCCTATTTTGAAGACAACAAGGAGAGGGGGTGGCCCTCTCCTTCTTGGGACCATAAACCACCATCCTCACCACTGAACTCCCTCAAGATTTCAGTGGTGAGGGGGCCCAAACAATGTGGTCCCAGAGCTCACCAAAATAGTACAAAAATGGGGCCTAACAAGCCTTAAGGGGGATGAAACAACCCCAAACAACAAAACACCCTTAGCCAACTATTTTAAGAAAGTAAAAAAAAGACTTTTATATGTTATGTACTAAGCTCAGAAACAGTTGCAAGGTAGGTTAAAAAGCTATGCAAAAATGGGGAATATAAGGAGTAAGTTCTTACCCTTGTTGACCCTCTTCACAAATGATGCTCCAGCAGCCTCCTTAGCTCAAAACCAAGTCCAAAACTCTCAAAATAACTCTTTAGTACCTCAGTAGCTAAAGGAAAGTATGATGGTAGGTGTTTGTGTGTAAAACTATGAACAAACACACACTTAAACACAAAAAGAGAGGGAGATAGAGATAGACAGATACACAAGACCTAACCGTAGTTCAGACCTCTCTCTGGGATTTTTTGTAACCCTAATGGAGGGAGAAGAGGCGCCCTCTTATAGAAGCTCCCTCTTGCAAAGCTTCCAAAGTAAGCTAGTCAAGAGGGAAATCCCTCCATACACGTGTATGAAGGGGGTGAAAGTGTATGCCAGCTAGCACAGCGGCCATAACCCCCTCCCCAAGTGTGTCCTAAAAGTGAATTTTGTTTTCCTCTAGGCCTTATGTCCGAGGGTTTGGCCTTTTGGGGGGAAACTTGAATTGTTTTCCACCCCATTTTCCCCCCTCTTTTCCACTCTTTTTTGTCTATATAACCAGCACTCCCAGCTGGTTTTTAGAGGTTGGAAAAATTGCCTAAGAGCTTTGCATACATATCTCTCCCTCTTCCTCTCCCTCTCCCTCTCTTCCAAGCCTCAAAACCTTAAGGATCTTGACCATTTCTACACCACCACCTAACCCCACCTTTCAATCCTCCATTCCAACAGCTTGAGGTTGTTCTTCAGAGCTTAGGAGCACCCAAACTTGGGCCAAAAGCAGCTGGAAGTTGAGTCTTCAAGAGTAAGTCCTCTTCCCTCCTTTTTGACCCATTTCTTGGTTCATATCTTAGCTCTTTGTTCTTGCATATTTGGGCTCCAACCCTAACTGAAAATAGCATTATTTTGAGCTCTATTTCGTGTTTGTTTCAGGGTATTTCCCTGTTTGAGATTTCCTTTTTGCACTTGCTTCTTTACCTCTCTTTTATGCCATTCCCTTGCATAGTATTTTAGTCCCATTTTTAAACTGTTTCGAGGCATATTGTAAACTGTAAATTGGCTTATTTTGAGCCCTTTTTCAACATTGTTGAAGGACTCCTCACTGTTTGAGCCTTCCTTTTGTCACTTGCCTTTGTGTCCCTCTTTTGGCCTTGTTTTTGCATGTTTTGTTAGCCCCTTGTGCTTGTGTTTTTGGGCTTTGGTTCAAACTGTAAATGGCCTTATTGTGACCCCCTCTTCATGTTTCATTAAGGGTCTTTTACTGTTTGAGGCATCCTTTTTATACTTTGTGTTTAAACCTTGTTTTAGGCCTTTATTTTGCATAGTATTTTAGGTTTGCTTGTGCACTATGTTGGGTCTGGTCATTAACTGTAAAATGTCATATTTTGGGCCCCTCTTCAGCATTGTTGAAGGGCCCTCCTCCATTTGGGACCAGCAGCTGCTACTTGCTTCGTTATCTCTCTTTCGGGGCCATTTTTGCATGCTCGCTTAGTCCCATTTGTGTTCACCTTTTGGCCTTGATTAAAACTGGAAATATGCTTGTTTTGGGGCTGTTTTGATTCTGTCTTCATACTTCATATTCAAATAATGCATATTTTGTATAGCTATAGGTCATTGCGCATGCCTAGTTCTGTGTTTCGGAACCATTTCATGCATCGGGTGCCTTATCTCCATGTTTCGGGGCCATTTTGCATCACATTTAAGTGCTGAAATTTGCATGTTTGCATATCATGTTTCATGCTTTGCCATGCTTTGGTAGAGTGGCATTCGTGCCTTAGGTTCGGTCCTCGATTTGCGTACATGTGTGCACGCACTTCGAGAGTCTCATTTTCACCTAATGGCCTCTTATGTGAGTGTGGCCGAGGTCCACTCATATTAGTGTAAGTCCATTATGCATTGTGTATGCCATTCCATTCATAACATTGTGTATGCTAGGTTGTATGTTAGTGCATTGCGTATGCCATATTACCTCGTGCATCGTGTATGCCATTTCATAGCATTGTGCATGTTAGGTTGTATCTTAGTTGCATTCATGCATATCATGCATATTGCATTGTGTTTGGGATAGGAGTTAGCCCGGGCACGGGAAACGAGGCGAATGCTTTCAGACCGAGTGACGGAACGTGTCTCAATTCCCTAGTCACCGACACTCCGGATTGTCCATGATGGAGTTAGGTCTTAGATGTATTTTCATGTGCATTCATTCCATATTGAGTTGTGCAATTTGACTCCGCGGCCACCACGCATCGAGATGCGTGATTGGTGGCACGAGGATCGAGGCATGCATACATGTGTGAAAATACTTTGCCATGCCCCTCTGTTGCTCTCTGTTGCAGCAAATCAAGAATCAGCAGCCTTCCGAAGCTTGGCACGCATTCCAAGAATAATTGCAAACAGAGGCTAATTGGGGCATCGCCATGGATTTCCGTGCAAAGGCAACCCGAGCATGCATCATTCATCATCCGGAGAAGAGTCGAGACAGTCCCTGGCTTGCGTGCCAGTTTAATGCTTTCCTAGTTTAATTTATTAATTAATTAGGGTTTTGTAACTATTTATTCGGGACTGTATTATTTATTCATTTGGGACTGTTTATTATTTATTCGGACCCTCTGCGCGAGGGCAATGTTGTAATAAGTGTGCATGTGTGTGATGTATGTCTTCCAACCCCACGTCTTTCTTCCCTTTTTATTTACCTGCTTATGATGGTTAGATTAGGGCATGTTTCAATTAGCATACAATATGATAGCATGTTTGCATTCATTCATCTGTCTTGCATGCACCGGGCTCGGCACATCATACTAATTGCATTTGTATTTCAATTCCAAGTTGAATACATGTTAGCTGTAGCATCATCATATGCCATCTTTAGAATAGCCGAGCCTGCTATAGTTACATTTTTGCATGTGTTGCATTAGGCATTTCTGTATAATTAGGATCATGCATGGATTTCTAATTAGCTTCTGTTTTGGTTTGGAGTACTCGGTGAGTTTTATGCTTTAGCATCCTTGCATGCGTGTGAGTGACTGCCATGAATAGCATGCTTACCATGAGGCTAACTTCTTATGTGATATAACTGCTTGAAAGCTTGTGGGTGAAGGTTGGGTTGTTTAGATTGGAATAAATCATCAACTGTTTGTTTTAAGCCCACTAGATAGTGGCAAAAACATGTTTTCTAAGCCCACCCGAAGGTGGCAAATCCACGTCTTAGCCTACCTGCGGGTAGCACCATCAAACCATTTTCAAATAAACAAACATGAAATGTTTTGTTCCAATTCAGGGGACCCAGTCTATACTTGTATGATGTGCACATCACATAGTAAATCTAGGCTAATAACCGGAATAAGAGCACACAAAGTTTTCAAAACCAGATATCATGGTTAGTAGAGGCCGATCTTTGATCGGGCGAGCGGGGGTGCTCACAAAGTGACCTTCCCCAATCGTACCCAAGTTCCCGAGCCGAGACAACTTTGGTGATGACGGACACGTGGCCTTAGGCAAAAGAGTCAGGGTTTTCCTAAATTTCTCAAAAATAAAATATTTAGGTGGCGACTCTGTATCTGGCAAAGTAGTCCATGTTTGGCACTTCTTTAAAAAAAAATCTGTTTTCTCAAAACGATTTGCCGGATGTGGACTATTTGGTTCAAGATTAAGAACCGTGACACAAATCGAGTCCGAGCTGTAGCGAGGTCCCCCTGCGGGCTTGTTACACAGAGGCAGAGTCGTCCGAGGAGACTGGTGACGGCTTAGACTCAGATGACGGTGCCGATGACGACGCTACTGGACCTTCGTCCAGGAAGAGGATGAGGACAGACCCGCGGGCTTGAGACCAGTTCACATTGATCCAGATTTTTGCTACTTTTTTTTTTTGTTTCTGCTTTACTTTTCGCTGGTAGCTCTAGTATCTTGTACTGCCGCAGGCAGGTTTTTGTTTTCTCCAAAACTTTGTACTTAAAAAAAATGATGAAATGAAACAAACTTTTTATTTGAAAAAGTGTTACATTGATACGTTTCATACACTACATCGCATTGCATCATATTACACCTCAATGTAAATGGGATTGATCTCCATGTCTGAAATTCAAACACTTGCATTGTAATAACCCGATGATGAACCGGCCAACGACAAAACAACTCAAGCAACCCACTGCCCATTCTGAACATACAGCCCATAACACAGTATTCCGTTTACTCGGCACATAGCCCATTCACACAGTTCACAACTGATTCTGAACACTGCTCATTCTGAAATCTACTCATTCTGAACCCTGCAGAAGTTGAAACACACTCAGATGCTCCAAAGTTCTCGCTTCGCAATCTGGAATCCAAAAACTCCGGATAGGTTCAGGTTTTCCTGTTCACACTTATTGGGGGTGGGCCCTGCAGTTTGTTGAAGGAACCAATCTTACCTTGCACAAATGTGGAGAGTGGCACTGCACCCTAAGCAGAAAGCGATTAATTTTTTTTTTGAAAATGGAGGAAGGTTTTTCAAGCCAGGGTATTGAGCCTACAACTGAACATAGTGAAAAAGACTCAACAGCTTAAAATGAAAGGTAAACGACCCTAAACACGACGAGACACGCTCGAGACCGACTCAAAACAAGAATTGAGGTAGACAAAACAAAAGACACGACACACAGACGCATTACAAAAAAAACAAGAGACCTCAGAAGTCACGAGGAGCCAGTTTCTTCGGGTATTATTTCCCACCCTTTTTGATTTGTGATTCTCACATCACTTGGTCCACAGGCTCGGTTTTTCTCGAAAACCCTTTTGCTCACTTTTCTCTCATCGCACATCTCTCTATTCTTTATTCTCTCATTTTTCATCCCTCCCCTAGATATGGTCGATGGATAAATAAGAAACAGTGGGTCCATTCCCAATACTGTTAGCTCGCGGCTACTTCCCCTGGTGACGTCTAGTCGATGCCCTTGATGAGGGAATGGGGTATCTTGATCCATTCCAATTCGTGCTTCGCACTTGGGTTGATACCTCGTTGCTCGGAGGGTGAGAGAGCTTTCAGCCCTTTATAGACAGTTCCAGTTGTGCCCTTCTGGCAAGTATGCTGGCAATAGGGGAAAGACAGGACGCCTGACTCAACTGCGCCCCTATTTCATCATTTTGACCATTTTTTGTTTCGATTTTTCTACAAAAACAATTTTGACCAATATGAGAGTTAGATTAACATCCTTGTTCAATTTTTTGATTTAAAATCATGCAAGTCAGGCTATGAGCACTGGAAATTTTGCTGTTTGGGTCCAAGAAAATGGTCCAGTTTTGGAAAATGAAATAGTTTTCGAGAAAATAGTCAACCTCAGTAAAAATTTTCAAAATCTATTTTTGCAAACGGTCAATGCTCAACGAGCACGAAACTTTTGAGATGCGCAACCTCGGATCAGAAGCAATGGAAAATTGCCCCTTGTTTGGATGGTATTGCACGGTAATGGAAAGTTGCCCTTGGTTTGAATGGTGACTCATGGCAACGGAAAGTTGCCCCTTGTCTGGGTAGCGCCGCAACATATTGTAAACAGTCATTATCAGTGATGATCGCAAACGAACTGTCGGATACAGAGAAGACGAAGATGGTCAAAACCAATATATGGACACAGTCACTTTGAAAGCGTTGGGGGCTGGACTTCATGATGAAGCTGCCTACGTATCCCAAACATGGGAATCAAGCCTCACGTAGCTCAGGTTAAGGTACACTCGTGTATTAACCCTCACTTTGTAGGCTCTAACTTTTGCCAAGGCCGCCCTTTGCGGGTTTTCAACCTTGCGAGCTTTGTTTTTCTTT
Organism: Camellia lanceoleosa; assembly: GCA_025200525.1. Classification (NCBI taxonomy): domain Eukaryota; kingdom Viridiplantae; phylum Streptophyta; class Magnoliopsida; order Ericales; family Theaceae; genus Camellia; species Camellia lanceoleosa. The sequence continues at coordinate 492,278 of JANUSC010000016.1, read as the reverse complement.
TCTTTTCAATTCTTTTTCTTTTTCTTTTTACTTCTCTTTCCTTCTTTTTTTTTTTTTGCATTTTTTTTTTCTTTTCTCTTTTTTTCTCTTTTTTCTTCTTTCTTTTCTTTGTATTTTTCTCTTGCTCTAACTTTTGCATGGGTCGCCCTTCCGGGTTTTCGGCCCAGCGAGCCTCTCAATGAGTAAAAGTGTAACAAGTCCATGCCAAATGGTTTTAGGGTTTTAAAGTCATCCGTATCCAGGAGAGTGGCTGTTGTATTGATTTACAGAAAGATCCATTTTCGACTCTTCGAGCGCATCGGACATTTTTGCCCCTAGTTCGAGGGGAGCTTATGATTTAGCTTTGCAAACTTTTTTTGATGAGGTCTGATCTTCTTGATCTGACTTTCTGGCCACTTGTTCGAGGGCTGCTTTGAATCTGGCCACACAGGCCTCTTTTGATGGTTGATCGTTGAACACTCCGGATTGTGGTTCAAGATTTGAAAGCAAGGGTTCAAGTCTCGAGGCTGAGAGCGATCCTAAGCTGCACAATCTCAAGAGAGATTCCACACGGGTGTTCGCAGGACTGCGTAAAACATTTTGTTTTTGAAAGTTTTTAAGAAAGCGACAAATCGCTCGTGCTGAAGATAGTGTGGAACCAATCCGGAGATTGCCGGGGTCCTTCTCAGCACTACGTTAACAAGCATGATTCCAATCATTAAGGGCTTAGCACACCTCTCTTTCTCTCAATTGGTCAAAGTTTTGCGAATCCCAAGGAATTACTTCCTCTTCGTTTTCATCACCGTAGTGTCCAAAAAGGTTTTGAAAAACTTAGGTCAATACAATGAGTTTGGGGTACAGAAGAGTAAGTGAGATGCTCCGCCGTTTTATTCAAACCTTCTGGGCACAATTGGCTCAAAGTAGCAATAAGCACAAAAACAAGATAGCCGCGGCTATTTCATTCAGATTTCCTGGTTGTAACAGGCTCCACAGTAGAGACAGACTTAAAAGGAAAGCTAAAAGGTAATTACAAAACAAAATGGTGTTCGAGGCAACAACCCCGGAATCAACTGACATTTTATACAATGGGACTGAGTCAGTACAACAAGACAGACCCTTAAGGAAAAAGACTGACTCAAGACAATGAGACAGATTCAAGACAAAAACAAAGAACTGACTCAAAACCCAAGCCAGAAATTACAAGAACTGCATTCGCGAATGCTCAAAATAGTGCGTGCCAAACGCCATGTCTTGAAATAAACCGAGCGCCGCCAGCAGGTGGTCCAACCCCTGATCACATGCTTGTAGTATCCTCGAAAGCCAACAGCTTAGCGGTAACAAACTTTGCTGAGGTAGGTGGGAGGATGACTTTATTGTCGATCAAGTCCTGTACTTCATGGCGAAGACGGAAGTAGTTGTCGGTGGGGTGACCGGTTTGCTAATGGTACACGCAGTACTGCGTAGCATCATGGCCTACTGGAAGCTAACTAGGGAGAGGCCTATGTTCGAGGGCTTTAAGATGCCCCTTTTCAGCCAGGATCTGAAGTGCCTTAGACAGGGGCATCTAGACAGCGTGAAAAAGTTAGCGCCCTCGGGGCAGATACTTCGAAGTCTGTTGATTCTTGCTAGGCGCACTAGCGAAAGGGTCGGCAGGCACTACCTTGGCTTTCTGATCTCTTCCCTATGCAGGGTTGGGATTGGAGGGAACTGTTCTGGCATGACGGGGCCTATCCCGATTTTCTGCCTGGTGGGAACTCTCCTCGGTGGGAGTGGGGAAAGCATCATCCACAGTCTTGGTCACAACTGCGAATAGCTGCTACTTATTCATCCCCCCGACTTTCAAAGCCTCAACTGCCCACAACAGTTGTTCAATGGGATTGGTGTCTGCCTTCGATTTGTTCTTATCTTTGGCCTTAGCCTGATCAAGGGTTTGGGTCGCTGTTGACATGTCATTGCTATAGCTGGAGGCAACCTCTGGTTGGCTGAGCTCGATCACAATTCACCCCCAGTAACGGGGGCTCCTGTGGTACAAAATTTCTGGCATATGATGTGGCTAGTGGCGAGGCTGACATTCCGTAGGCGAGATCAGCCACAGACCTCTGGAGGTCACCAATCATTCCCATTAACTCAAATGTGGTGGGCTCACGAGCCTGATACAACTAGGGGGTCTAGATCGGGGGCGCGACAGGCGACCTGGGTGGATGTGGTACATCAACATTGGTCTCACTTTGCAGGGTGATTCCTTGGTCTAGCGTGGCTGCCATAACCACAATTTCTTCTGAACTTTGGGTTGTCATAAGTTCACTGAACTGAACGGTGACTGACGGATCAGATACCTGCCTTGCCTCAGCGAAGTAGAATACTGGCTATTCTATGCCGAATCTTTGAACTAAAAGGGAAAACAAGCAGAATTTCAACCCAAATGGAACAGACACAGACGTAGCTGAACAACTGTACTATACTACTAATCAATGTTCCACAAAATCACTGTCCCAAAAACTGAGTCTGATACCCGCAGATATAACTGATTCCCCAAAATACTGATACTGATGCCCTCAGGCCTGGTACTCAAACTTGCAAACTGATATGCGCTCCCCTGTAGAGATACACTCTAAAAGCACATAGCAAGTAAAAGAGAACCAAAAACACTCCTATATTGGGGTAGGGTTTCCCTGTCCTATTTTGTCAGGAGCTAGGGTTTCACTGCGCACGCAGCGGTTTCAAAACAATCAAACATCGGGTAAGCAACATGTCCTAGTTTGGAATGGTCACTATGGATTCCGAATATGCACTAGGTCGAATGGTCGAAAAGGGTGCCCTGGTGACAACCGAGGTTTGTGTTCCCATACTGGTAGAGCCCATAACCGGTCAGCCTTATGGTCATGCCTTGACAAGATAAGCCTCCAAAAAACCGTTCAGGAATAGCAGATGGAAAACACGATGTCCTAGACGCACCAATGCACATGCAATGCAAAGAAACACGTAAGTGTAGTCAAAACAAGATATCATGAGTTCGAGTCAAGTTCTCAAATTTGCCCCAGCAGAGTCGCCAGAAACTGTAGACGTCTCCGAACGTCCCCAGGGGAGGCCCCCATTCTGTTCATTTGGGTTCACTACAGTTCGGACTCAAATTGTCACGGTTCTTAATCTAAACCAAAGAGTCCAAATCCAGCACATCGTTTTGGAAAACAGATTTTTGTAAAGAAGCGCCAAACATGGACTGCTTTGCCAGATACAGAGTCGCCACCTCTCAGTTGTTTCTCAGGGCATTTGAAACGCGGCCCTAGGCGGATTTTACCTCGGGACGTATGAAACACAACCCTGAGCGATTTTCATCTTCTTGTTTCTCAAGATGCGCGAAATGCAACCATGAGCAATGTTTTCTTCCCTCGTCCTATGTTTTGGTGTAGGTAGAGTGTTGTTTTGGATCTTTTGGCTTTAAGCTTGAAGCTGCTCATTCATGTGATGTTAGTTTGCTATCTTGCGTATTGTATTCAATCTTGCTTATTGCATCATCTTGCATAATCATTTTCAAAATAGGCAGTTTTGCGAAGCGTGTCAGTCCGTGTTTCACAGTTGCATCGTGTATATCATTTGCATCTTGCCCTTGAACTACGCAGATTTGATTCCTTGCAAAGGGATACGTAGGCAACCCTCGGGTTCAACCATTTGTTTACACATTTGTTTGTTTTCCCAAGTCTTACGACCTCATCAAATGGGTTGTCTTCGAGCTTTGACATTCACTCGCGTCATGAAATGACTTTGAGCTTGTCAAAGAAGAGCAAATGTAGACACCCCAATTTTGATCGCCCGTAAGACTTAGGCGCTTTATTCTGAGCACTTGATGATGAAGGTTGCATTGTGTAAGTGGTTTGAATTCTCGACAAAGAAATCCAATTTCAAACTCTAAACAATCTAACCTATTATACCCACTATTTTCTACCTCATAACCTCAGTTTTGGGACATTGTACCAACGTACATTGAACCTGAAGATGAGAAACAGAGGAATTACACCGACGCCTGGTCGTGCCTCAGTGACAACCGGCCGTGGATCAGTGAAGCCCGGCCAGGCCTCTTGACTTTTCAAAGCAGATTGTGCTATAATCTTCCAGCTGCCCAATTTTGCAGATATTTTGATCTGCAGCTCGAAGTCTATATAAAGGAGGCTCTGACCTGTTTGGGGTTGAGAAATATCAAGAGATCAAGAGTTTAAGAATATCAAGGTGTAAGAAAATATAAAAGAGTTGAACTTCTTCTTTTGCAAGTCATCTTCATACTTCCATAACCTTTGAGTTATCATATCATCCATACATACCATAGCAAGAGCTTGGACTTGGAACTTTGATTGAGGATTGAAAACCATAACTCAAACTTGAGAGGGCTTTGGAATCGAGTTTGGTTTACAACAAGAACGCCTTCTCTACAAGAGGTAAAAGCTTACCACCCTTCTCCCTTGCTTTCATTTCAGTCTTAGTCCATCTTTTTCTTGGTTTTCATACTGTTCTTGGACTGTCTTTGGAGCTGAAACATGTGATTTAAAATTGTAAAGATTGGAGGGGTTAGCCACCCCCTCCTTAGGCTTTGTTCCATAGCTTGTTCTCTACTCTTTCTACTTACTTTCTCTTGATTTTAGCAATTGTTTTTAGCATATTAGGGGCTGTTTTGGGGCTGTTTCAATTTATTTAATTAGTTCATGCTTTCATGCTTTGATTAGTTCATTTATTGTCTCATATGTTCACTTGTATAGCTTGTTGCGTGTTGTTCTAGCTTTTTCTTCAACTCATTTCCATAGCTAATAATCTTATTTTAATAATCAAGTTATCATTCTTTTACTTCATTCAAGAGTTATTTCAAATGGTTGATGGTTATTCAATACATGAATTAGAGTTTTGCGCTTAATGGCTTAATCTTTATAGAGATTCATTGTCAACGATGTAATTGCTCTTTCATAGTGGGAATTATTTCCCACTTGATGCTTCTCTCGTTTAGTGAACATAATCAACACCTTGGACTTAATGGATTAAAGGATGGTAAGGACTAATGAATTTGGCTTAAAATGAACCAACCTATATAAAGAAAATGAGTTATCTTGCTTTGGTTTGGCCAGACGTTATGCCAAGTCCATTATGTCAAAGTTTGTTTTACATCAATTCATGATGTTTTGATGAACCTTCAGGCGTCTCTACCTCCCTCTTTGAATTCACTCTATGATAGGAGGGAGGGGTGGTTATAGTCCTTTTCATTTATTGATCTTTGTCCAAATTGTACATCGAAATCATCAAGCAATTAATTTGCTCATTGATAGATTCTACCCTTCTCTCGAGGCTTTCCTATGACAGAGAAGTGTGAGACGGAGAAACAGAGTTCAACACATTCTGTCTACACTATTTTCACTTCAAAGCACAAAATGGAGTTGCATGAAATAGAGGCATGGCCTGCCTTTCTTAAGCCCGGCCAGGTATCAGTGAGGACCGGTCGGGCATCCATGTTTGGTAAGACAATGTGCTGTACAGAAACGAAGAGCAGTGGCTGAAGGTGAAATAGAATAGTTTGGGCAGACAGAGTAGTTTCCGGACGCTGTGCATACAAGCATTCTACATCCTCGGATTTATAAATAGCCAATTAGTTAATGATAGCTTATTAGTTATTCACTTATTCATTTGGATTTGTAATAAGTAGTCAATTCAGACATTTGGACAATCGAACCCTCTTGCGTGGGGATGAATATGTAATAATTTGTATGTCTTTCAACCCCACGTCTTTCTCCATTTTATTTAACTGCTTATGATGGTTAGTTTAGGGACATCACGTTTCATTTACCATACTTCATCTTTTGCATCCACTTGTCTTACATGCATTCTAGGCTTGGCTCATCATGATAACTCGATATCAATTGTTTCAATTCATTGCTTGACTATGTGCTTTATCGCATGTCTTGAATGAAATCATATGCCATGCTCATGGCCAAACCTATGACATACATAATGTGTGTGCCACATTTAATCATGTTGTATTAATTAGAAGCATGCATATTTCTAATTATTTTGCTTTGTTTTGGCTCAGAGTACTAGATAAGCTCTTATTTGCTTTAGCATACTTGCATGTGTGTGATTGTTTCCATGTCTAGTATGCTTGCCATGAGGCTAATTGCTTAAATTCTATAACTGTTTGAATGCATATGGATGAAGGCTTTTTGCTTGAATTGGAACAATTTGAGTAGTGTTCATAAGCGATCACTATTTTAAGTGGTACATATTCCGAAACAATTTTCAAAACAAACATAAAATCCAATGTTCCAATTTTTACAAATTAGTCTATACTTGTATGCGTCACATAGTAATGCTAGTCTAATAATCAGAACAAGAGCATATAATGTAAATAAAAATCACATCATGATTATAGAGGCAGATCTTTGATCGGGCGAGTGGGTGCTCAATTCATGACCTTCCCCTCTCGTACCTAAGTTCCCGAGCCAAGACACTTTGGTAATGACGGATGAGTGGCCTTTGGCACGAGTCTTGAGTTTCCTAAATTTATCAAAAATATTTAGGTGGCGACTCTGTAATCTCGGAAAACAGTCCATTTTTGGCATTTTTTATTCAAATCAATTTTCCAAAAACGATTTGCCAAATTTGGACTCTTTGGTGTTTATCTATCTCACATTGCATTTGTAAGATCAGATTCAGAACTGCGGGAGTCCGATATTGTAGGGCTTATTTTGTCTCCCGAAAGGGAGCACGAAAAGTCGAGCTACACTTATAATAGATCTCCAGACAATCATCACTAAGCCTGGTCACGTGCCCGATCACCTACATACATAAATAATACAGTGAGCTGGAGCCCAGTGAATAATAACAGAGTAATGGCTTTAATAAATGATGTCCATAACAGATTTAGAAATCAGAATTTTGCGTCAGAAACAGATTCATATTCATATTCAGAACTCATAATTCACATATAGTCATACATAGTATATCCATTAGCATTAATAGAATAGATGACCCATAATTACATAGGACGTACAGATGACTTATGATCACATGGGACGGTTAGATACAAAGCAGATACAGAACAGATGATGGTTATGTTTAAACAGTTCCATGATGGAAGCTCTAGTACCAAGTAACCGATAACAGATATCACATGATGCTAAGGATGCCACGATTACATTTTAGAAATTCAGACAATCAATCATTTTCACAAAATATAGTATTTCAGAAAACTGATCATATCATATCATTCAGAAAATAAGTAAAGTTGAACATAGCTTTATAGAGTTATTAACTCACAAATAGCTCCAGTAGTAGAACAGTCATAACAGACGGATCAGATAGTCTATGGCACGTGAACTACACAAACACATAGTGGATACACATTGAAACACATGCTCCGAAAACACTTAATCCATTTCTTTTCTATCATTGTGTGTTTCTAATCCTTATCCTCATTATTATGTCTTAATCAAGGCTTAGGAATGTTTAAGCTGCAATGAGGATGCCAAAATGCACTTGAAAACAATTTGCAAAATTTTCAGAAACAGGGCAGTTTGCTCTAGCGCAACTTTGGTCGCTCGAGCAGACCCCTTGGTCTGCAAAACTTCTGAGAACTCTCATTCTACGCTCAAGCTCAACTTCTGGTCACTCGAGCCAAGGTTTAAAAATATTGGTCACATGAGCGTAAGTTCTGTCGCTCAAGCGAAGGCTTAAGTTTGCAAAAGTACTATGAGCTCTTATTTTATGCTCAAGCGCAATTTCTATCGCTAGAGCCAACCCCCAAACTCTGCAAAACTACTGGGAGCTTGCATTTTTCGCTCGAGCGCAAACTCTACCGCTTGTGTGAAGAGTTCGAATTCTGGAATTTCCAAATTTTCTTCACAAGTTTAAAACTCAAATTCAAAGCTTCAAAACACATCATTTGGGCCCAAAACTTAAGAAACATGTCTAAGCTTATAAAACATCATGAATTGAAAGCCATGTTGCAAAATTAGGACCCAAAAGCAAGTGAATTATTCAAAACAAATCTTGAAACTTGTATATATACAATATGCATGTAATCTTTTGAACTCAAATCTCCCAAATCATGATCAAATAAGATGTCTAGTACAAAAGCATGTTGAATTCTCAAAACAAAGTCAAGATAAGAAATGCATGTGAGAATTCTTTGAAAACAACTTCAAAATGGAATGAGATATGCATGCTTGTATGATATGATCTTCTTTTCTACTACTTTAGCTTAATTCTTGCATCTCTTAGCTCAATTCTCTTAAATTCAAGCATTAACCAACTCAATTACAAAACTAAAGGCTTGAATTCTTATGCTAAATTGTTTGAGCTCTCAAGTCAAATGCCTCAAATTTCTTCCAATTCTTCTTCATTTCCCTTAAAGTCAATCTCTTCTTTTGGTCTCCCTCTCTCACGGTTTTTTTTTTTTTTTTGGTCTCGAAGAGATGAGAATGAAGTGTAGTGGAAGCTAGAAGCTACCTAAGCCTTATATAGGCTTGGTTGTGTTAATCCAATTAAGCTTGATTAGGCCTTGTTAATCAATTTATTCTAATTATTTGATTCCGAATAGAATTTCAATTAAACCTACCATAAATTTCTAAAAATTCCTTATTACATATTAACCTAGTCAATTTCGTGATTAGATGCCAATAAGGCCTTCAATTAGCATATCGAAACAGAAACATAGATAGATATTCCTACCATGGATAGATATAAGCACAATTAACGTATAGCACATGCAATTAACTCAGAATTTCATCTTGATTATAGATTAAGCATTCATAAGTAAGGTTTATTAGCTAATCACTGGTTAGTGTTATTACAGTCTCCCTTCCTTAAAGAGTTTGGTCCTCCAAACTCGAATTACCTTCATCTTGGAAGCATATCGGATCTTGAGGGAACAAATCAGGGTATCTCTTCATCATATCCTCTTCAGTCTCCCAAGTCACATACGTCCCTCCACGATTTTACCAATCTACTTTTACCAATGGAATTTGTTTCTTTCTCAATCTTTTGATTTGGCAGTTCACAATCTGGATTGGCCATTCTTCATACGTATAATCGTCTTTCAGAAGCATGTAGGTTGGTTCAATCACATGAAGTTGATCTCGTAGATATTCCCGAAGCATTGAAACATGAAAAACATTATGCATGTTCTCTATAACCGCTTGGTATGTCACAGGATTGATTTTCTCAATAATTTCATATGGTCTAATATATCGTGGTGCCAATATGTCTTTAACCCCAAATCATGTTTGGCCTTTCATAGGAGTTACTTTGATAAACATGTAATCACCAAATTCATATTCTCTGTCTGTCCTCTGGACATCCACATAACTCTTTTGATGACTTTGTGTAGTTTTCAAATGTTGTTGAATCAATTTCACTTGTAATCAGCTTTCTTGTAATTTGTATCTACCATGTGAGGAGCGAATCGAGCTAATTCAGTGAACTCAGCTTCATTCTCAGTGACAGAGATATTGCCTTGCCTAAGTTGTTCAAACTTGGATACCTTATGGTCTCTGAAGCACTAAGGGAAGTGTTTTTCATAGAAAATTTCTTTGAACTAATTCCATGTCATGGCCCCATTGCTATCTTGGATCAACATCCACCAACACCGGCTTCTTCTTTCAAAGTGTAAGTAGCCAATAAAATTTTCTAATTTTCGGTACATGGAAAAACTTCAAATAATGTTTCGATTTCTAACATCCAAGTTTCAACTTTCAATGGCTCAATACCACCAAGAAAAGTCGGTGGCTTCATCTTGTTAAATTTCTGCGTCAAACTGATAATGTCATTGTTCAGTGGCTCAAATTGTACCAAGGAAGGTGGAGGAGATAAAGGTTGTTGTCTTTGTTACTATCTCAAGGATTCGGTTAAGGCCTCTAGCATTCTTTCCATTCGATCCATCCAAGCATCGAAGGACTCAGTTACATCATCACTTCTTGTTCTCTCTATTTGCTATAAGTAAATAGGACAATAATAAACATATGCAAATAATCTTCACAGTTTCACAATTGTTATATTCACACACACATGCACACATGCAGATATAATGTCCCTAAGTCTTTTCTAGGACATCCTATAGCTCATATGGACTTGTGTGTATGGTATGACACGTGCTCTGATACCACTCTGTCACGACCCAAACCCGCCCCGACAGGTTTAGTATCGTAACCGACTAGTAATCTTGGGATTACCGAAGGCCTCTGAACAGATTAAACAAAATTAAAGGACTAGTGGAAGCAAATACCCTAATATATTGTTTATAGAGCTGTGTAGACATACATGGGACAAAAAATTTTAAAATTAATTTACATAATTAGCACGCCATCCTCGCGTCACCATATATACAGATAAACAAAATGACATGTTTGGACTTTAATAGAAGAAAAATACAAAAAGTCTTGAACATGTTCACAAAAACTTGACCACTTCTGAAAACGGGAACCTTCTCGGGAAGCACAGTGGCTTGTTGACATAGTAGATCTCCAAGCAAACATCACTAAGCCTGGTCATGCACCTGATGACCTACATACATAAATAATACAGTGAGCTAGAGCCGAATGAATAATAACATAGTAAAGGTTTTAATGAATAATATCCGTAACAAATTCAGAAATCGGAGTGCAGAGTCAAAAACAGATCCATATTCATATTTAGAACGCAGAATTCACATATAGTTAGACGTGGTACATCCATTAGCGCTAACAAAACATATGACCCATGATCATATGAGACGGTCAAATACAGAGTAGATACAAAACAGATGATGGTTATACTTAACCAGTTCCATGATGGAACCTCCAGTACTAGGTAACAAATAACATATATCACATAATGTTAAGGATGCCACGATTATATTTCAAAAATGCGGACAATCAATTATTCTTACAAAATATAGTATTTCAAAAAACTGATCATATCATATCGTTCAGAAAATAATTAAAGTTGAACATAGCTTTATAGAGTTATTACTCACAAATAGCTCTAGTAGAAGAACAGTCAAAACAGACGAATTACACAATCTATGGCACGTGACCTACACAAACACATAGTGGACACATTGAAACACAAACTCGGAAAACACTTAACCCATTTCTTTTCTATCTTGGTGTGTTTCTAATCCTTATCCTCATTATTATGTCCTAATCAAGGCTTAGGAATGTCTAAGATGTAATGAGGATGCCAAAATGCACTTGAAAACACTTTGCAAAATTTTCAGAAACAGTGCAGTTCGCTCGAGCACAACTTTGGTTGCTCGAGCAAACGCCTTGGTCTGCAAAAATTATGAGAGCTCACATTCTACGCTCGAGCTCAACTTCTGGTTGCTCAAGCCAAGGTTCAAAAATAAGAGTGGTCGCTCGAGCGTAGGTCTTGCCGCTCGAGCGAAGGCTCAAGTCTGCAAAAGTACTAAGAGCTCTTATTTTACGCTCGACCGCAACTTTTGTCGCTCGATCCAACCCCGAAACTCTACAAAAGTACTGGGAGCTTGCATTCTTCACTTGAGCACAAACTCCACCGCTCGAGCAAAGAGTGCGAATTCTGGAATTTCTAAATTTTCTTCCCAAGTTCAAAACTCAAATTCAAAGCTTTAAAACACATCCTTTGGACCTAAAACTTAAGAAAACAATTCTAAGCTTATAAAACATCATGAATTAAAAGCCATGTCACAAAATCAAGGCCTAAAAGCAAGTGAATCATTCAAAACAAATCTCGAAACTTGTATATATACAACATGCATGTAATCTTTTGAACTCAAATCTCCCAAATCATTATCAAATGAGATGTCTAGTACAAAAACATGTTAAGTTCTCAAAATGAAGTCAAGATAAGAACATGCATGTGGGAATTCTTTGAAAACAACTTCAAAATGGAATGAGATATGCATGCATGTATGATATGATCTTCTCTTCTACTTCCTTAGCTTAATTGTTGTATCTCTTAGCTCAATTCTCTTAAATTCATGTATTAACCAACTCAATTACAAAACTAAAGGCTGGAATTCTTACCTTAGGTGTTCAATTGAGTTCTAGATACTAAATTGTTTGAGCTCTCAAGTCAAATGCCTCAAATTTCTACCAATTCTTCTTCATTTTCCTCGAAGTCAATCTGTTCTTTTGGCCTCTCTCTTTCTCACTCCTTTTTTTTTTTTTTTTGGTCTCAAAGAGATGAGAATGAAGTGTAGTCGAAGCTAGAAGCTCCTTAAGCCTTATAGGCTTGGTTATGTTAATCCAATAAAGCTTGATTAGGCCTAGTTAATTCTAATCAATTTATTATAATTATTGGATTTCGAATTGAATTTCAACTAAACCTACCATAAATTTCAAAAAATTCCCCATTACATCTTAACCTAGTCAATTTTGTGATCAGTTGCTGATAAGGCCTTCAATTCGCATATCAAAACAGAAACATAGATAGATATTCCTACCACGGATAGATATGAACACAATTAACACATAACACGTGCAATTGACTTAGAATTTCATCTTAATTATTGATGAAGCATTCATAAGTAAAGTTTATTGGCTAATCATAGGTCAGGGTTATTAGACTTAAGGAATAGGCTTATCTTCAGGTTTCCAAATCAAGTTTCAAACCATCGCCTAACTCTAGGCACAAAACATATAAGTTCTATATGCACTTTCCAATCCCTTCTCGTTCTCAATACTAACAAGCCTAATATTAATCAAGTATAGAATGCATGACTTGAATGCATAAACAATTAAGTAAACCTGTTACATGAATAGGTTTGTTCGTCACATGTATGGATAAGATTAAGACAGGGAGATGCTGGTACTCGGTCATGGATGGGCAGTGGGTTAATGGTGAAATTTGGCCTTTGTGGTGGAGCTATGATTTTGTGATCTATGAGGTCTTGAATCTCATGATGGATGTGGATACACCGGTCAGTTTCATGACCATGTTACTGATGAAAAGAATAGTATTTGGATACATCATGCCTAGGTGGAAGAGGGTCAAGAAGAGGTCGAGTGTCAAGAGGCTTTAGGTGGCCCTTATCTATCAACACTTTAATGGCTCGAGATGGGGACATGTAGGGTGACTGAAAATTACAGTTCAGGAGTTGATTTGGATTATAGGGTTGTAGGTTGGTATCAGCAAAGAGGTTGGCCATTTTGGCTGAGGTGGTGATAGTACTAACTTCTAAGGGTTTCACAGTTGTGCTACTACTACTAGTAACATTGGAACCGCGAATGAAAGTCTTTCTTATGGGCTTTTTCTCATCTACAATGATTCCTTGTTTCATGACATCTTCAATCTACACCCTCATTTCATGCAGTTAATTAAAGGTGAAAAGTGGAAGGACTACCATCTTTTACAGCATCTTCCCGTGTAGATTTCTCACCACCATCCGAATCTGATCCTTTTCTGAGGGCCTGCTGGTCATCATAGCTGCTTTGGCTCTCCACCTTGTTATGAATTCGACAAAACTCTCCTTAGGCTCCTGACGGTTGCTTCTAAGTCTCAAGTGGTCACTTCAATTTGTGTATTGTAGAAGTATTAAGTGATGAATGCCTCAGCCAACTCCTCCCAACTTTGCTTCACGAAATCCTCTCATTTAGCTTACCAAGTGGTAGCTATTCCTAATAAAGTTATTCTAAACAGATACAGCTTTTAGGCTTGCGTTAAACTCATTGGCTTTAAGATATTTGAAAAAACTGATATGCACCATAGGGTCCCCTAATCCATCGAATCGGTCGACATGTGGGATTTTGAACCTTTTCGGTAATTTGAGAGTTACTTCTGTATACCCATCCTCAATATCAGGAATAGAATGAATCCTTTCAGACTTCTTGAACAACTTTTCTAACTTGGCTATTTTCAGTATAGCCAGATCAAACTCGGCAAGATTTAGGGGAAAGAGCCCCTCGACAGGATGCGTTAGAGCTTTAAAAGCTAGAGCCTAGACTGGCTCTTTTGGTGGGTGAAGGCCTAGGAAATTCTTGACTGGAAGATGTGGGTCTAGAACCGGGTGATTAATTGGCAATGGATAGGCAGCAGCTACCCAGCTGGTTATTACATCGTAGCAATGGCATTGCCTTGGGCGACTATCGTGTAGTATCTATAGACCGCTGCGATCATTTCTACTAGATCTTGTAGATTCTAAGCCATTGTAGAGACTAGAGAATGAGTAGAGGAAATCTAAGAGGCGATTGATGTAGAATCTATATAGGGGATCTGAGGAGTGATTGATGTGGACTTCAATCTAACTATGCCTGCCTGACTCTCTTTCTGGATACTGATGGAAGTGACACTAACACTGGCTGACCTTGAACCAAATCTATAGTTCTGCAAAGCCTACTAGCACGAGTTTGCAAGGTTTAAGGGATGTTAGGGTTTTCTAAAACTATGATAAACTAACTACCTAGCAAAAGAAAAACAAATGAAGAAAACAACACATACATTAGATACAAATTCAGCAGCATTTCGGCCCAATCATTATATCTATACCACGGATCACTGTATACCCCACTAAAACGTTCTCAACCCAACCACTGATATATCTGAACCACTGGTATAAAATAACAAGCCCTTGTATTGATTCCCATATATAGCACATAGTAGGTAAAGAAAACAAAACACCCCTACGGGGGGTTGGGTTTCCCTATCCTAGCTTTCGAGACGATCTAGGGCTCCACTATTCAAACAAGCAGCATCATTACATCTTAGACACAAGAAAGCATCATGTCCTAATTTTACAAGTTGCTAGAGCTCAATATATGCACTAGGTCAATCTGGTCAACAGGGGTACCTCAGCATGACATTGATATACCTACCCTACCCAACACGTATAAATGAAAGGAGGATCAAACAGTACATTAATGATCCAGTTCCAAGGCTTGTATTCCCACCACAACAGAGCCCATGACCAGCAAGCTGTCCGGGGATGTCAGATGGCAAATAAAATGATTTAAGCGCACCATGCATGAAATGCAATGAATATATATGTATATATAAATAAAACTCACATCATGAAATTTGAGTCAAGTTCTCTTAAATTCCCTAGCAGAGTCAACAAAAATTGTAGGATGCCTTGTAGATTACCAAGCGCGCCCAACAGTTCAAACTCTCAATCTCTTAATCTAGCCTCACTAGTGCGATGTGAAAATAGAAGACAAGAGTCCAAATCCAGCAACTTTTGTATTATTATTATAAAAATAAAATAAAATAAAAAAACCAACCCATTTTATTGCAAATATTTATTGAAAACGGACTACATCACTAGATCTTAGAGTCGCCACCTAATCTTTTGGAGAAATTAGGAAACTTGTGACTCATGCTAAAGGCCATTGTCTTTCATAACCAAAGTGTCTCAGCTCGGAAACTTAGATATGAAGGGGGGAAGGTCACTAATTGAGCACCCTGCTCATCCAATCAAAAGATTGACCTCTATTAAGTCATGATGTGATTTTTATGATTGATATATGCTCATATTCTGGTTATTTATTAATGTTACTATTACTATCTGAGGCAGTCAAGTGTAGATTGTGCCACTAATTTTGGATATGCTTTGATTTGATGCATTTTGAAAAAGCCTTTTTATACAAACTCATAAGCATAAGAATCAATTACATTCCAACACAAGTAACACAACGTCCATCCACTGGCATTTATACAGCTGTTATAATTAGTCTCATAGTATAGCAATGTGCATGATAAAGGATATATACACAGAATATGCTAAAGGAACTAAATGTTCACCTAGTACTCTTAGAGAGCGAAAAGACAGTATTAGAGTATATGCATGATCCTATATACAAATATCTAATGCAATACATACATAACATGTATCTATAAGTCCGGATACTAAGGCATGACATGGATATCATCTCAAGATATGGGGTGGTGCATATATTTAACTTAGAAATGATAGACTCCACAAATGCAAATGAGCTAGACCCGAATGCATGAAAATTTGATGCAATACATAGGCATGATAAATAAGACATGATGCTATACAAAAAACATGTAAATAAAAAGGTTAGAAATACATAGGATTAGAAGGTTATTACAACAATTCGAATAAGAAGGGGGAGAGAGATAGAGATAGATAGACAGATAAATATATATATATATATAGAAAGAGAGAGAGAGAGAGAGATATATATATATATATATATTATTACAATAATTGAATAAATAATAAAAGAAAAGAAGGGGGGTTTGAGAAATTATTTACAACATTAAATTGATCTTGGAAAATTACTATTGAATCTAGTAAATCATACTAAATAAACAAAATAATTCACCCAGCAATTCTAGAACTACTTGGGAGAGCATCCTTTAGAAACTGTCTGCTCTGATCTTGGGAAGATCATCTGTCCAGACACAAAATGGGCCGACCGAATATAAACCTGGCTAGCAGAAGTCTTCTTCTAGTTAAGATTTAGGTTGGTGCAAAAATTTCATAATAGAAGCCAAGAACATCTTCCAAGGGGTGCTCATCCCTTCTACATCTTCCACTCACAAAAACCACTTAAGGAGGAGGTAGATGGGCCTCAACCCTCAACAATGGCATAAACAGATATATACAACATATATTTTTGTAATAAATTAACAAATTAAGGGATCAAAGCAAGAACAAATTCAAGCCTAGGAAATAGATGGAAACCTACATCATCTCTTTGTGAACAAGGGTAAATTAATATCCAAATCCATGCTATTAATTTCAGAGAGTAAATTAACGCACATCATTTCTGTCATCACCTGGACCCGTCCCTATAAATTTAGGTCATGACCGTTGTGGACGCGCCCTAGGGCTTCATGCAACAGTTCGGACTCAAATGTCACGGTTCTTAATCTGATCTCAAAATGTGCGATGTGAGATTGATAAATCACCAAAGAGTCCAAATCCGGCAAATTGTTTTGGAAAACTGATTTTTGTAAAGAAGTGACAAACATGGACTCCTTTGCTAGATACAGAGTCACCACCAAAATATTTTGTTTTATGGAAATTTAGGAAACCCTGACTCGTGCCTAAGGCCACGTGTTGGTCATCACCAAAGTTGCCACAGCTCGGGAACTTGGGTACGATTGGGGAAGGTCATCTATGAGCACCCCCGCTCGCCCGATCAAAGATCGGCCTGTACTAAGCATGTATCTTGATTTTGAAAACACATGCGTTCTTATTCCGATTAATTAGCTAGAATTACTATGTGATGCGCACAACACACAAGTATAGACTAAATCGCCTAATTTGGAACAAAGCATCGCATATCCATTTGTTCGGAAATGGTTTGGAGTTTGCTACTCGCAAGTAGGGTAAAATACGGATTTCAATGAATTGTTCCAATTCAAGTAATCCAACATTCACCTGCAGGTGTTCAGACAATTATATCACATAAGCAATTAGCCTCATGGAAAGCATGCTTTCATAGGAACATTAACACACATGCAGTATGCTAAAGCTTAAACATTCATAGTGTACTCCAAGCCAAAACAAATAACAAGTTAGAAATCATGCGTGATCCTAGTTCATGTTAAGATGGCTAATGCAACACAAACAAAGATGCAACTAGAAATACGCTCGGCTATTCTAAAATGGCATATGAGATGCAACAATTGATACATGTATTCAACTTGGAATTGAAATACGATGTAGTTTGTATAATGCGTCGAGCCCGGTGCATGCAAGACAGATGAATGATGCACGCATGCGAAGCATGAGTATGCTAATTGAAACATGTCATAAGACTAACCATCGTAAGAGGTTAAGTAAAAGGGAGAAAGAAGTGGGGTTGGAAGACATGCATCACACATATGCACGCTTATTACAACAATTGCGCCCTCTCGATGGAGGGACCGAAAGAATAATACAAATCATCTAATTAACTAACTAACAAGGTAATTAAACATTACACAACTCTTAACTAATTAGAAAAATTAATTAAGCTATGAAAAATAGTAAAGAGGCCTCGAGAAGAGGGACAAATGCATGCTTGGTCGGCTTCGCTCGGAAATCCATCGCTATGCTTCATGTTGCCTCTGTTTGCACTATTTTGTACCTCTGAAAAATGACAAGTCTCTGTGATGCTCCATAACCACTTCACAGTCACGCTAAAAGGCCATCGGCCAAATGGAAAGGCCATCGACCAAGAGATAAAGGTCATCGACCAAAGATAAGGCTCTCGGCCAGACATTGTTAGCCGATCAGCACTGAGTATAGTCGGTCAACCATTTCTTCCTGCAGACTGTTCCTGTTGCTGCAGCAAAGGACAAACATAGCATGGCAATGCATTTACAAGATAATGTTTTCTCCACCACCCTCCATATCATATCACAAGCTCAAGGGAGTATAGTCCTCGACCCTCAGACCATCAATCACGCATTTCAATGCATGATGGCCAAAGAAGCCAAGTGCGCAATTTAATGTCAAATGAAATGTACAAAACACATACGGGGCCCCAACCTCTATCATGCTTGATCAAGAGGCAAGGGAATGCACACACGATGCAATGCAACCTAAGCATGCAAGCAAGCATGCAAACAACTCAAGCATGATACAAATCTAATGCAACATGAGCATGTAAGCATACAATATGCAATAGGCATACAACCTAAATATGCAAACATGCATAGCATGCAACAACACGAAAAATGAAACAAGCATGCAACAACATGGTAAGATGGACTTAAACCAAAATGGGCAACTCTCAAATATGCCCAAATCAGTGGCCATAAGTTATGAAAACGAAGACAAAGGTACATACAAACATGCATGCCAGTTTCCTATCACCTAAGCATAGGAGAGCAACTTTCAAGAACACTTAAAAGGGGACAAAGCATGCAAGTATGACATTACTACAAGCTCTGAAATGATGCTAGGAATGATGCCAAATCACATAAACAAGCCAAGCAAGGCATACAAGAAAGCATAAAACTTAAGGCTAGCCAAGGGATTCAAACCATGGCCATGCAAAACATGAAGGAAATGGCAAGTATAATCTAAAACAATCCTAGATCATGTCAAAATGAGCCTAAAACATGCAAGGACAAAAGCCAAAATAAGCTAGAATAAAGGGCCAAAAGCATGAGGCATGCAAGGCTATAAAAGGGGTGTTACATTACACCTATCAAAACCGAACATGGCATCACTTAAACCAATAAAACCAGAGTTATGGAATGTCAAAGTAAGCCCAAAAACCCACTTAGATGGCATCCAAATGACCTAAGCATGGAAGCATACACAATGATCCATTCAAGACGCCTAAAACATGAACTCTTTAAAACATTAAAGGAGTGATAAATGCAAGTGTTCAAGCATGAAACATGGACTGAAATAGTATAACAAATGATGCCAAATCATTGAAATGGTCCAAGTAAAGCATGCTAGTGAATTGGACACGTAAAGCTAACAAGCTAGAATGCCTTATGGCTATACAAAGCATGGCATATATGATCAAGACAATCCAAAACAGAGCTTTAGCATGTTAAAACAAGGCTAAAAGCTTCTTGGAGTTGAGCCAAAATCACGCTAGAATGACATGTTACAACATGATGCATATTAAGGCAAATGAGGGGATTGCAAGACAAGTATATGGAACATGTAAGAGGCCATTAAACCAACTTGAAATAGAGGTATATCATGGCAAAATAACACCAAATACTTGCTGAAATGAAGTTAAAACAAGCTAAGCAAACATGCTACCAATATAAGCTATTTATACTTAGCATACAAGACAACAAGGAGAGGGGATGACCCTCTCCTATTTAGGATTCCAAAACCACCTTTCCACCACTAAAAATTCTTTGGATTTCAGTGGTAGAAAGGTCATGTAAAGCCAAGAACAAGGGCCAAAAGGGATGGCCTAAAATATGGCCAAACAAGGCCTAAAAGGGGGTAAACAACCCCAAACCAAAAAGTGACCTTAAACAAAGCTCTAAAGCAAGTGCAAATAGAACTTTTATCAGTTAAGAGCTGAGCTTAAAACAATAAGCAAGAATGGCTAAAAGCTTAAGCAAGAATGGGGTATTAAAAGCAAGTTTGCTCACCCTTGTAGAACCTCTTCAAGAACAAAGCTCCAGCAACTTTTTCAAGGTTAATCCACTCCAACAACTCTGAAACCAACTTCCTAGTGCCTCAGCAACCAAAGGATGGTGTTCTACTAGGTGCTTTAGTGTAAAAGTAAGAACAAAATCACACTTTAAGACATAAATACACACACAAATCAAAAGAGAGGGAGATATAGAGATAGATAGATACAACTTTTCTAACCCTATTTTTCAAAACCTCTGAGAAGGCAGGAGGAGCTCCCTTCTTATAGGAATTCAATTCCAAAGCTTCCTAAGCAAGCTAAGCCAATGTGCAAATCCCTTCATACACGTGTATGGAGGATGTGAATTGTGCATGCCAACTATGCCAGCCGACATAAAATATCTGCATAAAGCAGATGAACAGGGTTTGGCCAGAAAATATGGCCGATCGACCAACAGAAGGGCCGACCGACCAAAAATAGTGCTGATCGGCCAACACTTTTGGCCGATGGCAGGAAAACAAGGCCGATGGCTTGAGGGGATGGCCAACAAGCCACCCTCTTCCCTCAAAAGCAAAAACACAAGTGCTTGGTCCACAACCAAGCACAAAACAGTCAAGTTGAGAGATCTTGAGACGAGGCGCGCGGCCGAGACCTCCGAGAACTCAAAACGAGCACGAGCATGGATGATCATCGAGTGTTCAAACGATGACGTCCAAGTCTTGAAGCGGTCAAAAATGGGGTGTCTACAGTTGCTTCTCTTTGACAGAACTCGAAAGTCATAAAACAATGACGGGAGTGAATGTCAAAGCCCAGAGACGACCCATTTTTTACGAGGCCGAAGACTTAGACAAGCATACAAGATAGCATGATATGTGTCTGTAGGCAGGGGCAAGATGCAAGTGACGTACACGATGCCGAGCATAACTTATGATCTTGCATAGAAAGCTGTAACGAAGCAAAACATGCAACAGTTTTAAGCAAGCAAATACAAACTCAACTACATTACATGCAGAAAGGATGTAAGAGAATTATACAATTCTCGCTACGTCTCACACAGAGAATACAATACCATCCGCATCGTCTGGTCTCACCAGCTTCAAATGAAGCGTACATACAATATCGTGCTTGCAAAAGAAAGAAACTTAACAGGTACAATATCGTTAGAAACATGCATAGCAATGCAAGTGAAAAGTGCATAACAACGCGAGTAAAGTGTGCATAACAATGCAAGTAGAACGTGCGAAACAATGCATGTTATAGATAGATTGCAAAACAATACAAGTTAGATAGGTTGCAAAACAATGCAAGTTAGAGGGGGTGCAAGACAATGCACAAGTGAGTAGGGGGTGCAAGACAATGCACAAGTTAGTAAGGGGTGCAAGACAATGCACGAGTTAGTGGGAGTGCAAGACAATGAACGAGTTAGTAGGGTGTGCAAAACAATGCACAAGTTAGTAGGGGTGCAAGACAGTGCACAAGTTAGTGGGGGTGCAAGACAATGCACAAGTTAGTAGGGTGCAAGACAATGCGCAAGTTAGTGGGGGTGCAAGACAATGCACGAGTTAGTAAGGTGTGCAAGACAATGCACGAGTTAGTAAGGTGTGGAAAACAATGCACGAGTTAGTGGGGGTGCAAGACAATGCACGAGTTAGTAGGGGTGCAAGACAATGCACATAACGAGCATGACAATGCCGGTTATAAGGGGTGCAAAACAATGCACATAACGAGCAAGACAATGCCGGTTATAGGGGATGCAGAACAATGCAAAAAAAGACATGCAAGACAATGCAAAAGAGACGTGCAAGACCATGCAATGTGAGAAAATGCATGACAATGCAAATGAGATAAGCAAGCTAGGAATGTATGACAATGCAAATGATGCGCATGACAATGCGCATGACAATGCACATGACATGCGAGACTATGCATGTTAGGAATGCATGACAATGCAAATGACAAACATGACAATGCAAGCGTGTAAGGTAATGCATGACAATGCACATGACGTGCGAGGCTACGCATGTTGGGAATGCATGATAATGCAAATGACGTGCATGAAAATGCAAGCATGTAAGGTAATGCATGACAATGCACATGACGTGTAAGGCTACGCATGTTGGGAATGCATGACAATGCAAATGCCGTGCATGACAGTGCAAGCATGTAAGGTAATGCATGACAATGCACATGACGTGCGAGGCTACGCATGTTGGGAATGCATGACAATGCAAATGATGTGCATGACAATGCAAGCATGTAAGGTAATGCATGGCAATGCACATGACGTGCGAGGCTACGCATGTTGGCAATGCATGACAATGCAAATGATGTGCATGACAATGCAAGCATGTAAGGTACGCTATTCGTGACATTAAGATACAACTTCAAAACAAGATGAGGCGTACTAAACGCAAGAACGACACGACGTATAACTAATGCGCGCTTATTATAAACATGACAATACATTGTAATGCAATATATTTAAAGCGATCTGTGAAACTCGCAAGACAAAAAAAGGATACACCTTGTGCGTACCGAGCATCGCACACAGAAGATGTGGTTCGAGGTCAACTCGAAGGCCAGTTAAGCTTCAACAGTGTGTTTTCTTACACTTTCTTGAGAGATGAAGGTTCCAAACAACATAACTGACCCAAACAAGGGTGTTGGAGATGCATCGACCACAAGGAGAGTCCATCGGCCACCAATCGGCCACAAAATGAGATCATCGGCCAAATATTTAGCCGATCGGCTAACAATTTGGTCGATCAGCCAAAAATGGCAATTTCGAGGCAGTTTTGTCTTTTAGCCTCGGGTCTTTAAATATGGGGTTCCAAACCCCATATCCTCACTTCCTCAAACTCGAAAAACATTTCTCTCTCCCTCTAGGTGATTTTCTTCGCTTCGATCTTCATTTTTCTCTTATTTTCGGACCTTTTCCATCGTTCAATTCGCGAAGTTCTTCCCGCTTCGCACACTTTGAACCGATCAAAATTTGATTTCGGTGTTCCTTTCTTGGTTTCCACCTCTTGGGGTTTGTTTCCCCCAAGTTATACCTCGGTCTTCGTGCCTTTTCCACACTCTGACCTTTTCTCCCATTTTTCACCCCTCGGGGTTGACTTTTGGGTTGACTTTTCGTATTCTCACCCATTTTTCACATCCTCGGCCATTTTCATACTCTTCTTCAGGTGGCAGACGACATTCCACAAGGTGGGACTCCCCCGAAGCTGGACATGGACCCTAAGGTCGAGCTCTTGCTGTTAAGCGTTCGACCGTTCGACCCGGCGACCTACAAGCCGGCGGTACATGTGTCGCCTCCCGATGGCATCCGCTACTTCAGGAGCTATGCGAGGGGGGCGCCACTGGAGCTTTTGTTGCGTGAGCCAGAGTCACATCTGTCCTACGGCGCCGCTGAGGTATGCTCCTTCTCTGTTTCATTTTTTGCAATATAGACTGTATAACTCCGATAGTCGATACTATTCTTTAACTGCTTAACCCAGATACACTGCTACATCGTATACTTAGTTCACCGTGAGCACACCCACATCTGATATCTCTTTAAACTTGAACACATGCACACACACTGCATATTCATCAATTCTGAATGACCCAAAAAAAAACACTGACACATCATACGCTTGGTCCATCTAGAGTACACCCGCACCGAATATTTGTGTAAACTTGAACACATGCACACACACTGCATATTCATCAATTCTGAACGCATTCAAACACTGTACTTCCACCATTGCTTCTCAACTATTTGTCTTGAACACAGGGAGATTCCCATGCCTTCCGGGGGGATGGGAACACCATCGTCTGAGGTTGGTACATGGAGTTACCCGACGCAGTTCGTCAGATCATTGATCATGCCGGCTTCGGCATTTTCTGCAGAGGATTCTCGCGCCTCACTGCGAGTAGACCTCTTCTGGGTGCACTAGTGGAGAGGCGGTGGGACACCACCGACTCCTTCCATCTTTCTGCTACAGGGGAGATGACGATGACTCCCTTCGACTTCTCCATGCTCAACGGCGTTGGAGTAGGGGGTGATCCGATTCCCTTTTACACTGACATGGGTGAGTGGAAGGCTACCCAGATCTATCTGCTTGGTGTTCGGCCACCTCTCTCCCATCCAGGATTCGTGAGGTACTCTTGGTTCGAGGACCACTTTCGAATTGAGGCACCCACGTGTCACGAGGAGGTGGAGTAGTATGCCCGCGGCTTTATCATGTTATTGTTGGGGACCATGCTTTTCGCCGACCGGGCGAACACTGTCGCCCTTTATTTGCTGAGCGCACTGATGGATGTGACACGTATCCAGCGTTACGACTGGGGTGGCACAGGCTTGGCCACACTCTACGGATATATGAGCTCATCCTCTCGCTGCAGCGGAAAGTTGCTCGGAGGCTACTGGCGGGCCTGGGAGGTACACCTTCCCTTTCTGTTTTACAGTTCTACTTCACATTATCTGTACACCACACACACTGCACACATGCACCGCTTACATCGTTGTACATCGCACACCGCAAACATGCACCGCTTTACATCGATCGCATAATCGCATTAATCGTTCTATGGTTTATGTTTTATCTGCATTCTGCTTTATCTGACAAGCATACTTACTGTTGCTTTGTTACATTCTGTAGTTGTGGGTGTATGCCTACTTTACGAGGCTTGCCCCAGTGCCTGATGTGGAGACGTCCCCCATGGTTCCATACTCTCATCACTATGATGTGAGGTGTGAGCGGAAGCCGAGGGAGTCCTCCCTATTTTTTTTCCGTTATTTCGATACCATCACCGCAGCTGAGGTATTGTAAACCTTTCAGTTCATTTAAGCTTCGCTTCACATTGTACTTTCAATAATAGATAACAAACTATATGTCCTATCATTTGCAGATCACCTGGCAGCCTTGGGCGGTGTTGCCGGATAGAGTGAGAGATGGGTACGGGGGTGCTCGGGACACTGCCCGTTTCAGGATTTTGCTGGAGGGCTCGGTTTACCAAGCTTGGTATTTTGGGGAGCGCTTCTTACGCCAGACCCTCGACTTACCAGAGCAGGTAGTTCTGCTTCCGCCTCCTACCCACACGAGGGCTACCAAGGGATATACCCTAGAGGAGATGATGGACTACACGATCGGCTGGGACTCGAACCGCTTTAGAGACGAGGGCGACTACACCGAGTTCATCCAGGCCTATCTGATGTGACCTCTGACCGGTGCTCGTCGAGTCGAGAGAGAGAGACCTGCAGCGCTAGCGGCAAGAGTAGGAGTAGGAGCAAGAGCAGGAGCAGGAGCACTAAGGGCGACTCAGGCCCATGGTAGGATTGGGTCCCGGAGGGGACGGGGAGCCGAGTGGCCAGCACTGCCCACCATGATGACATGCCGAGGACAGGGTGGAGAGACTTACCAGATACCCATCGCTCCTCCTCTGGCTGATCATAAGCTTATTGGAGTCTACGACTCGACCCCAGTATGTATGTACTACTATACTTTGCATTATGTACAGTCATTTCATTTCATTTGATATCCCGCAGAATACTAATGATTTTCAACACTTTTGCAGGCTTCCATCGAGTACACTAGACAGTCCCTAGAGCTGACAGCCTCAGTGATGGGGATGTTGCAGAGGAGCCTGGACCTGCTGACCATCTATGATATCTCGGTAAGTTCTTTCAACCGCAGTCTCAAACTTTGCATAATCTGTTCTATACTGATCTGATATACCACATTGTCAACACAGCACCCGATACATAGCACTCACAGCACTAGCACATTGTAATTCACATACTGCCCATAGCATTATTCACGACACTCATACACTGCATTTGGTATTCATATAGTGTTTTGCATAGCGTAACTGATGTGTTTGCCATTTGTTCTTTTCAGGCCCCATTCCAGATTCCGATCAGGGGTGCTCCACCGGACCATCTCAGACCGCCCGAGGAGTCGGGGAGTCAGCAGGATGACGATCCACAGCCGAGGCAGACATAGGTGCACCCATGCTGAGAGCAATTCGTGAGAGCCCACTCCGGACGACGATGAGTCAGATGAGAAGGTAGAGTCGTCTTAGGGCGACGCTAGGGACAGCATAGACTCAGATTCTGATGGCAGAGCTGGCGGTAACGATCCTGGACCCTTGTTCAGGAAGACGACCAGGACGGATTCCCATACTCGAGATGACTGATATTGATCCAGACTTTTGCTGCTTTTCTTCTTTTAGCTTTGTTCAGTCATTTTGTTGTTTTTTCCTTTTTTTGTTTTACTTTTCTTTTTACTGGTAGTTTGAGCACATTGTACTGCCTCAAGCAGGTTTTATTTTCTCAAAACTATGTACTTTTTGTAAAAGAAGAACACAAATGAAATGAAATAGCTCTTTTGTTCAAAAAGTGTTATACTATGCATCGCATCGTATCGCATTACATAACAATGTAAATGAGATTGAACTTTGTTTTGAAAACCAAACACTCAAATTGCAATTAATCAGGTAGTGAACCAACTAATAGCAAAACAACTTGATAAACAAAACAAAGACCTTGACAAGCTAACCAAGTGTAAATACAACTCAATAACAAAAACAAAGACTTAAAGAATGCAAATTACAACTCGATAAACAAATGTACGACAACTCGATAAGTAAATGGGCGCGACTCCGCAAAAACATCACCGGAAGGCATTCGAAGTGGAACCAAACACAAGTTCTCAACACCCTCAGCAAATAGACAGCTCAGAGGACAAGAGGGAAGGCCATCGGCCAAAGCGAGAGGCTATCGACCACAAGAAATGGCCATCGGCCATCATTACTAGCCGATTGGCCAAAAGGGATGGTCGGTCGGCACTATATTTGGTCGATCGGCCAAAAATGGCAAGTACCTCCAGAATGTTGACACATGTCTTCCACTCAACACCTTATCTTCTACAAAAGCCTCAGCTTCGTAGTTTTTCTCATTTCAACACTGATTTGCACCAAATGGAAGAGTTCCTTGTCCAAAATCTCACAAATTGGATTGCCAACTTGGATGGCTCGGAAAAGCTAAATTTCCGAGGCTTCGGCATAAATGCACTATTCACGTTGGGTCGCAACCCACTACATTTTCCTTTCCCTATGCCACAGTAAGATTTTGGAATCTGGCAACACACGTCTTTAGCTTTTGCGGTCAAGAGATGTGTCCTACTTACGAGGATTTCCAAGCTTTAATGGAATCCAAGCGTAATGAAAAAATCTTGCCTCAACTCTGGTTCGGCCACGTCCAAGCCTTAAGACAGATGTGCGGCCTTACTTTGCATGATGTTCAGTCATTGATTCACGATGGGGAGCTGGACATTCCAAGCTTGGTTTGTCGATTTTCTGATGCCGGTGACCGCGGCGATCATGATTGGCAGGGTTATTGGCGACATGCGCTTTGCTTGTGCATGTTGTCTCATTTCTTGCTTGCCCCAGGCTCCGGTGGGTTTAGCACTCGTTTGATTGAGGTCGCCGAGGGTTTGAAAGAGGGCAAAAGCTGTATCGCCATGACGCTAGCCGAAACGTTGATGGGATTGGATACTCTTCATCGCCGAGAGATGGCTAGGTTTGCGGGGAGTCCACTACTATTACAAGTAATGTTTCCCACCTCATCTCACATATATATTTCTCACGTCACTCAACCGTCAAGCTCCTTTTTTTTCTCAAAACCCCTTTGCTCACTTTTTCTCTCAACATACACCTCTCTATTCTTTAATCTCTCATTTTTCAACCCTCCCCAGGTATGGTTAATGGACAAGTTGAGAGTAGTGGACTCGTGTCCGGCATATTCAGCTCGCAGCTATTTATTCCGACGATGTCTAGTCAATGCCCCGGATGAGGGATGGTGTTACAACTGGATGTGCAGTTTGTCCGCGGACCACATTGCTTGGCGTTGCCCTTGGCTCAATCTGCCGGCAATGAGCTACAGCATGACCCGCCAGCCCGGGATTCAGTTGATTGGCATGACACACTGTGTCTTCTATTTTTCGTTCCGGTTCTGGCGCTAGTTCGGACATGATCAGATTTGCCCAAAAAAGAGGGTTGAGTACCCTGCTACATTTTCGGTCCAAGGCGCATAGCTAGCCCGGTATGCCACGACATGAAGAATGAGAGAGCTTCTGGACCCCGCTCCTACTTTCAACTACACCCTCTCTGACGAATGCATAGATTGGCTCAATGAAGAGGCACAAGTTGGGCCCTGTTTGGCATCAGGGGTTTCGACCAACTCTGGGAGGGGACGCAGGAACACCTGACTATGCCCCGAATTTATTCGCTTTAATCAGAACTTTCAAGTTTTCTTTATAAATGTAATGAAAAGCAATTTCAATTTGTATTCAAGAGTACAGGAACTCTGTGTTGAAATCAATGAAATTGAAAGTTGTGGGTACTGAAAATTTTCCGTTTGGTCCAAAAATGGTCTAAGTTGTAAAAAGATTAATTTGGGAAAAATCAACTTTTATTAAAACTTTTCAAAACTATTTTCGATATGGATCAGAACTGGACACGCCTGAGATCTGTCACTGAGATGCACAACTCTGAATTCCAGCAACTGAAAAGTTGCCCCTAGTCTGAATAGCACTGCACTAGAGATCACAACCGAGCTCTTGAATGCAGAATAGACAAAGATGACTAAACATGATCACATGGACAAAGTTGATCGGGGAAGTGTTTATGGCTGGACTTCAGAATGAAGTTGCCTACGTATCCCAAACATGGGAATCAAGCCTTACATAGTTCGACTTGGGTTCACTTGAGTATTTACGCTCTTCTTTTGCGCTCTAACTTTTGCCAAGGCCGCCCTTTGTAGGTTTTCAACCTTGAGAGCTCAGTTTTTATAATTTCAAATTTTTCATGCTCTAATTTTTGCCTAGGTCACCCCTTCGGGTTTTCAGTCTAGTGAGCCGCTCAGGGAAAATATTTCTTCAACTTGTCAATGTTGATCGGTTGGGAGAACTCTAGACCATCTAGGTCCATCAGACCGACAGCTCCGCCTGACCAGATAGACTAAATGATGTAAGGACCAGTCCAATTAGGTCTGAACTTGCCCCTAGGGTCGTGGATGGGAGCTCGGTTGTTTTTGAGCACCAAATCTCCTTCTTTCAAATTCCTAGACTTAACCTTCTTGTTGAATGCCCTGGGAATTCTGCACTGATAACCCTGAACATAGTACAGTGCTTTCAGCCTTCTCTTGTCGAATAGCATGAGTTCTTCGAACCTGCTCTGCTGTCAATCTGCCTCAGCTATCTGACACTCAACCAGTACACACAAAGATGGAACCTCAACTTCAATAGGTAGAATGGTTTCCATCCCATAGACCTATGAATACGGAGTAGCCCCAGTAGAAGTTCTAATTGAAGTCCGGTAGCCCCACAAAGCAAATGGCAACTTATCTGGCCAGTCCTGGTAGGTCTCCACCGTCTTCTGCAAAATGTGTTTGATGTTCTTGTTGGCGGCCTCAACTGCTCCATTGGTCTGCAGCCAATATGTGGACAACTTATGAAAAGCCACTTTATACTTGTCTAACAAGTCGATCACTTCCTTCTTCAAGTGGGAACCGTTATCTGAAATGATCTCGTTCAAGACCTCGTAGCGGCAGATGATGTTGTTCCAAATGAACTTTGCAACATGCGAAGCCTTCAACACTGCATAAGACTGGGCCTTAACCCACTTTGTGAAATACTCTATCGCGACCATAATGAACTCATGCCCATTGGACCCCTTCGGAGTGACAGCCCCGATCACATCAATCCCCCAGACTAAAAATGACCATGGCGAAGTCATGTTGTACAGCTTCGATGGCGGAATGTTCATGCGATTTGCATGGATCTGACATTTGTGGCATCGCTAGACAAAGCCAATACAATCCTCCTCCATGGTGGACCAGTAGTAACCCTGTCTAAGGATCTTCCGGGCTAGCATCACCCTGTTCATGTGCACTCCGCACTCTCCTCCATGAATGGCTTCCATCAGGCGCTTCGATTCTTTAGCATCAACACAGCTTATGCATTCCCAGATGACCTCTCTTGTACAGTTTACCCCCGCAGACGATGAACTGAGCAACCATTCTTCTAATTGCCCTCTTATCTTTGGCATTTTCCCCCGGTGGATACGCCTCTTTCTCCAAGAAGTTCCAAACATCATAATACCAGGGATTCTCATCTTGAACCTCTTCTATAACAGCAATCAGCTCGTAGGCCGGCACAAATTTCTAGTTAATGATGATCAGACGCATCCGCACTCCAAAAGGGATGTTTATCATGGAAGATAGAGTTGCTAGTGAATTTGCGAACCTGTTGTTCTCTCTTAACAGATGAGCGAAGTTCAGCTTCTCAAATCGAGGAATCAGCATGTCCAAGGTCTGGTGGTAGATTCTCATCTTTTCTTCTTTGACTTTCCAATCTCCCTTAGCTTGGGATACAACAAGGTTCGAGTCCCCGATGACATCCAACCGTTTTGCCCCTAGTTCTAGGGTAGCTTCTAAACCAGCAATGCAAGCCTCATGTTCTGCTTCATTGTTCGAGACTTTGAACTGGAGTTTGAATACTAGAGGGATATGGGAATTGTCGAGTGCTATCAGCAACACCCCTATCCCATACCCGTATTCGTTTGACGCTCCGTCAAAGTACATCGTCCAAGTTTCGTCTTTGACATGCAAAATGGCCTCGTCTGGGAATAGGTACTCAATTGCTTCATCTCCTTCCACAAGGTGATCGGCTAGGAACTCTGCTACCACTCTCCCCTTTACTAACTTGCGCGTCACATATCTCAAATCGAATTCGGAAAGCAGAAGCAACCAACGGGCTAGCCTACCCGTAAGTGCCGGTTTCTCAAAGAAATATTTGATGGGATCTAATCTCGAAACCAACATTACAGAGCGAGCTAACAGGTAGTGCCGTAGCTTCCTGGTAGCCCATACCAAGGCAAGACAAGCCTTCTCGAACGGAGTGTAGCGGGTTTCACATTCCAACATCTTCTTGCTGAGGTAGTAGATAGCTCTCTCCACTTTGCCCTCAGACTCTTGTGCAAGCATACAACCCATTGTAGTCTCAGTCACTGAAAGATACAAAATCAACGGTTTCCCCGGCTTAGGCGGTGACAACACAGGTGGGTTCTGTAAATATTGCTTAATCTGTTCAAAAGCAGCTTGGCATTGGCCGTCCCATTGGAACTTCGTTCCTTTCTTCAGGAGACCAAAGAGTGGTTCACAACTCAAGGTTCATTTAGCAATAAGCCGTCTTATGAATTGCACTTTACCCAGAAAGCATCGCACCTCCTTTTCAGTCATTGGTGGTGGCATTTCTAAGATGGCCTTGATTTTGGAAGGATCGACTTCGATACCTCTCTGTGTGATCAAGAACCCCAGTATTTTCCCTGCTGTAACACCAAACGTACACTTCTGAGGATTCAGCCGCAACCAGAATTCTCTGATCCTTTGGAAGAACTTTTGCAAGGCAATGTAGTGGCCCTCCCTTTCCTTGGACTTGACAATCATGTCGTCCACATACACCTCAACCTCTTTGTGAATCATGTCGTGCAATATCGTGGTTGCAACCCGTTGATATGTAGCTCTAGCATTCTTCAGCCCAAATGGCATCACCCTATAACAATAGGTCCCCCGCGGGGTGGTAAAGACAGTCTTCTCCTGGTCTTCGGGTGCCATTACGATCTGGTTGTAGCCTGAAAAGCCATCCATGAATGAGAGCAATGCATGCCCCGCAGTGAAATCCACCAACTCATCGATATACGGCAGAGGAAAGTCGTCCTTTAGACTGGCTTTGTTCAAATCTCTGAAATCCACACATACCCGAATTCTGCCGTCCTTCTTTGGCACCGACACTATATTGGCCAACCAAGTTGGGTATTCGGATACTAGCAGGAACCCTGCGTCAATTTGCTTGGTGACCTTTTCTTTGATCTTGATAGCCCAGTCCGGGCGGATTCTTCTGAGTTTCGCTTGATGTGTCGCCTCGGGTCAAGAGGATCCGGTTGCATACAATCTCAGGATCGATTCTAGGCATGTCTTCGTAGGACCACGTGAAAACATCTTTGAAATCTTTTAATAAAGTGACTAAGCGCTCATGTTCCTCCGAAGACAACGTGGACCCGATCTGGACCAGACGCGGGTCCTTCTCAGTACCAACATTAATTTGGGTGATTTCATCAACCAGCGATTTTACAAACCTCTCCTGCTCTTATTCTAGCAAATATTTCAAAATCGGAGGAATTTCTTCCTCGTCGTTTTCATCGAAGTTTTGAAAGTCTGAATTAATGCAATAAATCAAGGGTATAGAAAATTAATCGAAGGCCACAGTCGCACAATTCTCATTAAGCACTTCATCCAGTCCATCTGATTCTTCTGTTACAATAGACTCAGAAGAGAAAGAAAAAGACGACCTAGACAGGACTGTGGCATCCGGGTTATCACCCCCAGGAATACTGGATTCAGACTCAGTTGAGCTGGAACCTGATTCTGACTCTATAAACTCAATAGAATCAGATTCCGGCTCACTACCTGACTCGGTGCTGCTCGATAAGAATCCCTCCTCGTACTACCAGACGAGGGAGGGTGCAATGGATACATCCAAAATGTTTGAAGGTGGGCTCGCAGCTGTTTCATTCCAAATCATAGACACTGAGAGATCATCCCTTAAGCACTCATGTGCAATCGGAGGATCTAATAGTAGACAGGCCAGTGCTACCCCCATTTCAAACTCGGTGTTCTCGGAATCCTCTTCCTTACACTGCTTAACCTCAGCTAATGGGTCTATCTGCACCTTGGCAATATCATCCTCGGATAACTGTAAGTCGAAGAAGATCTCAAATCCTGGCAGGCGCCTCTTCTTTGTGTTTAGCCATGGCTCTGGGAAGCTGCAGAATGGAAAGTCTTCCCCCTCCTGGACAAAGCGTCCGTTCAGGGTACCCTGGATGGGTCGGTGCATCAACTCAAAATGCTTCCCTGCCTTCTTAGCTCTGGCCCTTCTGGCCATCTCTTTGCCCCTTCTTACCCAATCCTCTTTGGTAGGCAAGTAGCCTAAACTAAAGGTATGCGGGTTATGCGGCACTTCAGATGAAACTGCAATGCCTTTCTAGCCACTTTTTCCTAGTCCCATCCCAGGGATGTGCTGGAGCTTGTTCATGAGGTACACCGATCAGACACGACATACAACCCCTCATCAATGACCAAAATGTTCAACGAACGACTGCCCTCGGCTAGGGTAAATCCTGATAGGAACACATCCTCCTTGCCATGCTCAATTTCCAAAACCGGTGTAGACACCTCTGGCGGTGGATGGATTGACGAATTCCCAAAAACTATAGCCACCCCTTTCCCGTGGGGGTATTTCAACATCTGATGCAGGGTGGAAGAGACTGCCTTCACCTGGTGCAGCCACGGCTGCCCTAGGAGTAGATTAAAGGTTGCGGGAACATCCAAAACACGAAAGCCAATCTCGTGTTGTCCTAGACCAACCTGGGTCTGAATCTGAATCTGCATAGTCCCCATCACTTCTCTGCTTGTATTGTCATAGGCCCTTATTACCTAGGCAGTTGGCACAAAGTCCGCAGGCTTCAACCCGATTGCATATGTTGTCCTCAACGGGCACACGTTGATGGCGGATCCTATGTCGACAAGAACTACCGGTATTCATTTGTCTCTACACTCAACAGAGATGTAAAGAGGTTTGTTATGATTCGTGCCCTCAGGTGGTAGTTCCTTGTCAGAAAAGGCCAATGTCGGGGAAGCTCCTCCAGAAAGACTAGTCCTCCAGCTGCTCGGGCGTGGTGTCGATTGAAAGTTTGGCTTTGTCCATCGCAGAAAGGACAGCCTGTCTATAAACTCTCGAAGCCATAAGCAGTCCCCAGATGGAGATATCTGCTTGTATCTTCTTCAACTATTTCAGCACAGCCTCTTCTTCGAGTAACTTTTCCTTTTGCTTCTCCGCCTCTTTGTCCTTCCTGGACGCCTCTGGTTGATCTAAGTGTGGGAGCTTGAAATATCACCCACTCCTAGTCATGTGGTCAACTTCGCCAATATACCAAGTATGATCCGGTTGGCTTTGTCCGCAGTCTTCATCGGTGTGGGCAAGACATAGATTGTCATCTTCCCACCACGTACCATCGACAGCCGACAGGCATCTGTCCGACTCCATTACAACTGTTCCTGTGCCCACAGTACCTTCCATTCCTATGCTCACAACACGTTCTATCCCCTCAGGGGATTTGGCTTTCCTAACTCTCTCAGAATCCTCGATTCTTTCCCGCTCGAACTGTTTAAGTGCGACTTGTTGTTCAGTATCCTCTGTATTCGAAATGCTCTAATCCCGAGCAAAATTCTTATCACCGGTGCTCTCCGATAGTAGCTCCTAATTTCCGGCACTTCCAACCACTGTTGATGTCCCTGTCCTTGACGGACCCTGTCCTTGACGGACCCTGTTCTAGCTGAGGTTGTTCCACAACGTCCGGCTGGTCGTCAAGCCACCCATTAGACTTTGCTGACCCATCAAACCAATTGACTGCCACGTCCCCTGAATCCTTCTCTTCAAAGAACTGCAGATTTGCAATGTCTTCTTCCAAATCTGCTACCTCATCTAGCCCCTGATTAGGTCCATCCTCTCGTACTACACAAATCTTTGCCCCCACCGGCAATTCCACATTCGGCCTAGCCTGGACTGCTGATGTAATGTAACCGCTCGGGGTGTACTTGAAGCTCACAGACCCCTCAAGCTTCGTATAATCATTCTGATCTACCTCCATAGTCGACCCAGTTCTATCCTCGATAGTCACCACCACCGTTTCAGGTTGGGTTTGGGAGACGTTCAACACGCACAAGTTAGTGCTGTTAAAAATGAACACCTCCGGCTTGGGTAGGTGAGAAGGGGTGATATATATGCTAGGGTCGTATGATACAACCCCAGTTTGGATTAGATTAATGCGTTTGGGAGGTGGAGCTTGGTTGTGTGGTGGGAGAGGGTTGGTTGTGACATTTGATTTTTCCGGAGGCACAATCACCCTGTTGTCAATGAGATCTTGAATCTCATGACGCAACCTAAAGCACTGGTCGGTGTCATGACCATGCTGTTGGTGAAAAGCACAAGACTTAGTTGGATTATGGAAGCAGGGAGTTTATCTGGTAGTGACCGTGGCTCTGGGGACTTTAAGTGCCCTTTCCTGAACAAAACCCCCAAAGCTTTGGACAGGGGCATGTATAGTGGGGTGAAGGTTCTTTGGCCTCGAGGTGAATACTTGGTCGTTTATGAGCTACTTCTGGACGCACCAGTGAATGGTGTAGCTGCAAGGGTTCTTGGGGTGGTGGTGGTGGTGACCATACTCACATCTGAAGCTCTGCTAGCTACAGCACTGCTTGTGCCTGCATTCATACTACGGTTAAATGCCCTCTTGGGCTGCTCTCTCTCATAATCAATGAGGCCTTGTTTCATCGCGTCCTCGATCTGCACCCCTATCTCATGTAGATCTGCAAAGGTGGGGAGGGGGAGAACGATAATTTTCTGCATGAGCTTGGGCTGGAGGTTGCGCTCAACCATCCAACTCTGATCTTTGTCAATAGGCCTGACGGTCATCATCGAGGCCTTGGCCCTCCACCGGGTCACAAAATCAGAGAAACTCTCATTTGGCTCTTACCTGGTTGTCTCAAGATCACAAGTTGTGACCTCAATCAGTGTATTATAGGAGTATTGAGCAATGAAGGCCTCAGCCATCTCCTCCCAACTTCTCTTAACGAAATCTTCCAGTTTTGCATACCAAATAGCTGCTACACCTGACAAGGTCCGGCCGAATAGAGAAAGCTTCTGCAATCTAGAGAGGCCCATCGGCCTTAGTATGTCTGAAAAGAGCCGCAAATGCACCATTGGATCCCCAGATCCATCGAAACGATCTATGTGCGGCATTTTAAACCTGTCCGGCAGCATCATGACCGAGTCAGTGTACCCGTCCTCAATATCCGAGATAGAATGAATTCCTTGAGACTTCTTGAACAGCTTCTCCAATTTGCTCACTTTTAGTGCTATGGGGTCTGCCTTGAACTCAAAAGGAGAATCCGATAGGTTGGTGGGTGTTTTGGATAACTGTGCTAGGATCGGGGGTGGAGCTGGTCCGATTGGAATGTCCGTCTCATCCTGGACGTTAGTTGTGTCCCCGAGTATTGGAACTCTTGGTAGGGGAGGAACTTGGGGTGAAGCAGATGCTCTAGTTTGCTGTTGTAGCCTAGTGATTAACTCTGCCTGTTGGGTCATGACCTCGGCCTGTTGTTTGGCAAATTCTGCTTGACGGGCAGCGCCCTACTGCATAGTTTTCATACTTTCCTAGAGCTGACGCATCATCTCCTCTAAGCCTGCCATATTGTGCTGATCTAGCTGAATAACTGGTATATTTGTCCCTCCAGTGGAAGCTGAGACCTCAGCCTGACTGTTCACTGGTGGGGTAGACCACTGATTTGGCGACCGCTGCACTGATATACTATGCCTTTTTGGCCTCTATCTGGTAACTGGGGGTAAAGAAAGGAACAATGCTTGTCCGTCTATCAGATCCTCAGATCGATTAAGTCTACGGCCTCTAACCCAGAGTGCTCGGGGGATATCTACCTAGTCACATGCAATTGTGCTAAACTACCTTGCAAAAAGATAAATAAAGCATAATAAGGAAATAATGAACAGAAAAATGGACAGCATAACAGCTATAATAAAGACAACACACAGTTGGCAACCACAAGCTGAGTGAATTGTTCTTAACCACTGATCATTGTTCCCAAATCACTGCCCCAAATCTGAATCTGATACCCGCAGATATAACCAATTCTAAAAATACCGATGCCCACAGGCCTGATACCCAGACTTGTAAACTGATATATGCATTCTTGTAGAGGCACACTCTAAAAGCACATAGCAAGCAAATGAGAGCCAAAAACACCCCTATGTTGGGGTAGGGTTTCCCTGTCCTATTTTTTTCAGGAGCTAGGGTTTCACTACGCACACAGTGGTTTCAAACAACCTACAATTGGGTAACCAACCTGTCCTAGTTTGGAATAGTCACTAAGGATTCCGATATGCACTAGGTTGAATGGTCAAAAAGGGTGCCTCGGTAAAATCGAGGTTTGTATTCCCGTCGTGGCAGAGCCCACAACCGATCAGCCTTATAGTACGCTTCTCAAAGCAAGCCTCTAGCAAACCATTCAGGAATAGCATACGGCAAATACGGTGTCTTAGGCGCACCAATGTAAATGCAATGCAAAGAAACACATAAGTGTAGTCAAAACAAGATATCATGAGGTCGAGTCAAATTCTCTAAATCCCCAGCAGAGTCGCCAGAAACTGCGGACGCACCCTAGGGCTTCACGCTACAATTCGGACTCAAATGTCACGGTTCTTAATCTGATCTCACAATGTGCGATGTGAGATTGATAAATCACCAAAGAGTCCAAATCCGGCAAATCGTTTTGGAAAACTGATTTTTGTAAAGAAGTGCCAAACATGGACTGCTTTGCCAGATACAGAGTCGCCGCCTAAATATTTTATTTTGGGGGAATTTAGGAAACCCTAACTTGTGCCTAAGACCACGTGTCTGTCATCACCAAAGTTGCCTCGGCTCGAGAACTTGGGTACAATTGGGGAACGTCATCTATGAGCACCCCTGCTCGCCCGATCAAAGATCGGCCTGTACTAAGCATGATATCTTGTTTTTGAAAACACATGCGTTCTTATTCCGATTAATTAGCTAGAATTACTATGTGATGCGCACAACACACAAGTATAGACTAGATCGCCTAATTTAAAACAAAGCATCGCATATCCGTTTGTTCGGAAATGATTTGGAGTTTGCTACTCGCAAGTAAGGTAAAATACGGATTTCAATGAATCGTTCCAATTCAAGTAATCCAACCTTCACCCACAAGCATTCAGGCAGTTATATCACATAAGCAATTAGCCTCATGGAAAGCATGCTTTCATAGCAACATTAACACACATGCAGTATGCTAAAGCTTAAACACTCACAGTGTACTCCAAGCCAAAACAAATAACTAGTAAGAATCATGCGTGATCCTAGTTCATGTTAAGATGGCTAATGTAACACATGCAAAGATGCAACTAAAAATAGGCTCGGCTATTCTAAAATGGCATATGAGATGTAACAATTGATACATGTATTCAACTTGGAATTGAAATACGATGCAGTTTGTATGATGCGCCGACCCCGGTGCATGCAAGACAGATGAATGATGAACGCATGCGAAGCATGAGTTTGCTAATTGAAACATGTCGTAAGAATAACCATTGTGAGTGGTTAAGTAAAAGGGAGAAAGAAGTGGGGTTGGAAGACATGCATCACACACACGCACGCTTATTACAACAATTGCGCCCTCTTGACGAAGGGACCGAAAGAATAATACAAATCATCTAATTAACTAACTAACAAGCTAATTAAATATTACACAACTCTTAACTAATTAAACAAATTAATTAAGCTATGAAAAATAGTAAAGAGGCCTCGAGAATAGGGACAAATGCATGCTTGGTTGGCTTCGCTCGGAAATCTATCGCCATGCCTTATGTTGCCTCTGTTTGCACTGTTTTGTACCTCTGAAAAATGTACAAGTCTCTATGATTCTACAGAAACCACTTCACGGTCATGCTGAGAGGCCATTGGCCAAATGGAAAGGCCATCGGCCAAGAGATAAAGGTCATCGACCAAAAATAAGGCTCTCGGCCAGACATTGTTAGCCGATCGGCACTGAGTATGGTCGGTCGACCATTTCTTCCTGCAGACTGTTCCTATTGCTGCAGTAGAGGACAAACAGAGCATGACAATGCATTTACAAGATAATGTTTGCACCACCACCCTCCCTATCATGTCATGAGCTCAAGGGAATATAGTCCTCGACTCTCGGACCATAAATCACGCATTTCAATGCATGATGGCCAAAGGAGCCAAGTGTGTAATTAATGTCAAATGAAATGCACAAAACACATAAGGGGCCCCAACCTCTATCATGCTTGATCAAGAGGCAAGGGAATGCACACACGATGCAATGCAACCTAAGTATGCAAGCAAGCATGCAAACAACTCAAGCATGATACAAATCTGATGCAACATGAGCATGTAAGCATACAATATGCAATAGGCATACAACCTAAATATGCAAACATGCATAGCATGCAACAACGTGCAAAATGAAACAAGCATGCAACAACATGGTAAGATGGACTTAAACCAAAATGGGTAACTCTCAAATATGCCCAAATCAGTGGCCATAAGTTACGAAAACGAAGACAAAGGTACATACAAACATGCATGCCAGTTTCCTATCACCTAAGCATAGGAGAGCAACTTTCAAGAACACTTAAAAGGGGAAAAAAGCATGCAAGTATGACAATACTACAAGCTCTTAAATGATGCTAGGAATGATGCCAAATCACACAAACAAGCCAAGCAAGGCATACAAGAAAGCCTAAAACTTAAGGCTAGCCAAGGGACTCAAACCATGGCCATGCAAAAGATGAAGCAAATGGCAAGTATAATCCAAAATAGTCCTAGATCATGTCAAAATGAGCCCAAAACATCTAAGGACCAAAGCCAAAATAAGCTAGAATAAAGGGCCAAAAGCATAAGGCATGCAAGGCTATAAAAGGGGTGTTACACTACACCTATCAAAACCAAACATGGCATGACTTAAACCAATAAAATCAGAGTTATGGTATGTCAAAGTAAGCCCAAAACCCACTTAGATGGCATCCAAATGACCTAAACATGGAAGCATACACAATGATCCATTCAAGAGGCATAAAACATCAACTCTTTAAAACATTAAAGGAGTGATAAATGCAAGTGTTCAAGCATGAAACATGGACTGAAATACTATAACAATTGATGCCAAATCATTGAAAAGGTCCAAGTAAAGCATGCTAGTGACTTGGACACTTAAAGCTAACAAGCTAGAATGCCTTATGGCTATACAAAGCATGGAATATATGATCAAGACAATCCAAGATAGAGCTTTAGCATGTTAAAACAAGGCTAGAAGCGTCTTGGAGTTGAGCCAAAATCATACTAGAATGACATGTTATAACATGATGCATATTAAGGCAAATGAGGGGATTGCAAGACAAGTATATGGATCATGTCAGAGGCCATTAAACCAACTTGAAACAGAGGTATATTATGGCAAAATAACACCAAATACTTACTGAAATGGAGCTAAAACAAGCTAAGCAAACATGCTACCAATATAAGCCATTTATACTAGCATACAAGACAACAAGGAGAGGGGATGACCCTCTCCTATTTAGGACTCCAAAACCACCTTTCCACCACTGAAAATCCTCTGGATTTCAATGGTAGAAAGGTCATGGAAAGCCATGAACAAGGGCCAAAAGTAATGGCCTAAAATAAGACCAAACAAGGCCTAAGAGGGGGTAAACAACCCCAAACCAAAAAATGACCTCAAACAAAGGTCTAAAGAAAGTAAAAATAGAACTTTTATCAGTTAAGAGCTGAGCTTAAAACAATAAGCAAGAAGGGCTAAAAGCTTAAGCAAGAATGGGGTATTAAAAGCAAGTTTGCTCACCCTTGTAGAACCTCTTCAAGAACAAAGCTCCAGCAACTTTTCCAAGCTTAAACCACTCCAAGAACTCTGAAACCAACTTCCTAGTGCCTCAGTAACCAAAGGATGGTGTTCTACTAGGTGCTCTAGTGTAAAAGTAAGAACAAAATCACACTTTATGGCACAAATACACACATAAATCAAAAGAGAGGGAGATATAGAGATAGATAGATACTGCTTTTCTAACCCTATTTTTCAGAACCTCTAAGAAGGGAGGAGGAGCTCCCTTCTTATAGGAATTCAATTCCAAAGCTTCCTAAGCAAGCTAAGCCAAGGTGCAAATCCCTCCATACACGTGTATGGAGGATGTGAATTGTGCATGCCAGCTATGCCAATTGGCATAAAATATCTGCATAAAGCAGATAAATATGGTCCGGCCAGAAAATATGGCTGATCGACCAACAGAAGGGCTGACCGACCAAAAATAGTGCCGATCGGCCAACACTTTTGGCCGATGGCAGGAAAACAAGGCCGATGGCTTCAAGCCTTGGCCAATGGGTTGAGGGGTTGGCCAACAAGCCATCCTCTTCCCTCAAAAGCAAAAACACAAGTGCTTGGTCCACAACCAAGCACAAAACAGTCAAGTTGAGAGATCTTGAAGCAAGGCACGTGGCCCAGACCTCTAGGAACTCAAAACGAACACGAGCATGGATGATCATCGAGTGTTCAAATGATGACGTCCAAGTCTTGAGGACGGTCAAAAATGGGGTGTCTATAACCGGCTAGTAATCCTGGATTACCTTCGATTAACGGGCTTAGTGGAAGCAATAATGAAATATAAATAAGTCCATTGAGCAGTGCATACATGCCAAATTCATCAATATAGATAGCTTTAAACTTCATACAAGCTTATATACAATACACCAAAGATAAACTTCTCATATAACATTCATCCTTAACAAGTTTCAAAATAACAAAAGTAAGCAAAACAAAAGAAAGAGGTTGACAAAGCCTGACTCCTCTTGAGTCCAAGCGCGACAACAAAAGTAAATGAAACAAAAGAAAGAGATTGACAAAGCCTGACTCCTCTTGAGTTCAAGCACGCCCCGTTGTGGAAGCACTTCAAAAATGGCTTCATAGGGGTAGATTCCAAGTTTGCCTTAGGCTTGACATTCCTCCCACTCACCTACATATATATATAAGGGAGAGAGATGAGTTGAAGCCCAGTGAGTAATATCAATATAAAGGTTTTATACAAATGAAGCCCAACTTGACACAAACATATCTTTCATTTTCAAAAACAATCCATTTCAATAAGCAAAACAATTTTAATAACAATCATATCAATCCTTTGCGATAACAATAATCATTCAAATCATTATACATGGTACATCTAATAGAGTAACAATGAAATGATGTGCCAAAACCAATAGGACCACAAGGGTCAATCCAATGGGACCACAATGGGTCAATCAATAATCCATAATTCAATGTGAACCATTAAGGTCTAACATTAGAGATCTCTGTGTTTTAATTAATCCAATGGGCCATGGAATTGTTTCCCACATGCAAGGGCCTATTAATCAATGGGCCATGGTATTGTTTTTCCCAGGCGAGGGCCTCACTAAAGGATGCCACGATTACTTTTTCAAAATGGACATTCATTCACAATATAAAATAAGATTTCATAAACTTCTCTATTGAACAATTTCAAAATACATTTTGAACATATCTTTATTGAGGTATTACTCACAGTGGGTTGTACCAATATTAGGCCTCGGCCGTCCACCTATACAATACACATAACAAAGTACACATTGAAACATAAGTCTCAATCAAATGTTCTATCTTAATTCAATTCCCTTTTATGTGTTTCTAATTCATTTCGTTATTAATGTTGTCTAAACAATGTCCAAGAATGCTTGAGAGAGCATAAGAATGAAAACATACGCATGGAAGTGTGTTTCAAAATTGCTGAAAATAGAGTAGTTTGTTCAAGTGCACCTTTGGTTGCTCAAGCGGTGTGGACTTCTTGCAAAAGTACTAGATGGTTGAAATCTAGGGTCAATGGTCGCTCGAGCCAATTATGAAAATAAGCTACGATCACTCAAACGAACCCTTCGTTGCTCAAGCAGCCTGTAAGACTCTGCAAAACTTCTAGATGCATGCAAAGTGCTCTCAAGCAACATGTTCATCGATCGAGTGAAGTGAATGAATTCTGAATTTCCAGAATAGGATTTAAGTTAAAAAAACAAGAGTCTAAGTTATGTAATTTGCATGGCTAAACCCAAAAGCATAAAAACTCTTAGAAAACATAAAAAACATAACTCATTTGAAACCATAAGTTCAA
Organism: Camellia lanceoleosa; assembly: GCA_025200525.1. Lineage (NCBI taxonomy): Eukaryota > Viridiplantae > Streptophyta > Magnoliopsida > Ericales > Theaceae > Camellia > Camellia lanceoleosa. Next base: position 449,401 of record JANUSC010000016.1, on the reverse strand, counting down.
AACCTTTGTTAATTCTCAAAATCAAACCCAAAACTTTGTAATTCAACCACGCATGGAAGGAATTCAACTCATAACTTTCAAAATGTCAAAATATGAACAATTGAGTATAATTTAGGGAGAATTCTCAAAATCAACAAGTATGAACTTCATGCATGCATGAATTGTTGGAAAATTAAGCTTAAAGATGATGAAATGTACATGCATGGCCAAATTTAACTCATTCCTACCATATTCAAGTTGATTCTAACATTTTCTTTCCAATTACATGCAAATGATCTTATAGACTTCAAGAATTCTACATCTAGCTAGATTATCTTCAAGAATTATGGTTGTAGCTCTTACCGAGAGTCCTTATTTTGATGAAATCTAGCAATTTCTTGAATCTCCTCTTCAATTATCCTCAAATTCTCTTCTCCTTCTCTCTTTAGAGTTGATTCTCCCTCTCTCTCTCTCTCTCTCAAATCTCAACCAAGTGTAGTTTATGAGCTCAATAGCATGTTTATAACATATATATATATATATGGCAGATTAAGTCTAATTAATTCCAATCAATTCTAATTGATTTATTCAATTTATTTTAGACTGAATCAAATTTTAATCAAACTTTCCATCTGATTCTAAATATTCCAATTAACCTATTGAACTAGTCAATTTTGGTTTCTGAATCTATTTGAGCTTTCAATTTCAAATTATAAGTCAGTACTCTAACAGATATTTCATAGACAAACAAATGAATACAAATTAAACACATAATTATGCAAATATGCTTAATGAAATAATGTATAAAAATAATATGTACGTTGGGGTCGTGACAATTTCTTAGTGCAAGATTTGCTTTGAAAACATCAGCAAAAGCCATTGAAAACTCTCCTTCTGTTCATGGAACAAAAGTGTTTCCACCTATTTCCATGTTCGCAAATGACATAGAATCTCTTGTTTTTCTTACAAAATAACCAATAAAAGGGAAGAACACAATCCTTTGCCACAACTATGCTTCGGGAAGTGGAGGATGCATGCGCTCGGTTTTCGCCCCGAAAAGCCACCATTTTGCTCTTGAGAGGCTCTATTTGCAGGGTTGAACACACTTCAAAACCTTTCTGCTCCACCTTACCAAAAACTTGCTGAGGATTGCACCAGTGGCTTACCGGCCATAAATGGTTGCTGCCAGCCCCCTGCCGGCCAAAAATGTGCCTTGCCGGCCAAGAGTAAACCACTGCTGGCCACCAATGAGCCACTACCGGCCACTGGTGCTCTGAGTCACCACACTGCAATAGAGCACAAACAGAGGAAAATAGAGGTTTTTCCAAGGGTATGTTTGTATTGTGCCCCTCCTTCTCATCTCAAAACCTCAAAGGAGTGGCACACTTGGATCCAAAATCACCAACCAAGCATTTTCAATGCATGATGGCCAAGGAACCAAGGAGTACAATTTTATTGTATGCAAAAAAACAAGACTCAAGGCCACTACCTTATCTTGAATGATCAAAGGCAATGGAGACAAAGGAGATTGACTCATTTCATCACTTTAAGTATGAAATGCTCCAATCTTCCTTGTGTTCAATATAACGTCCGACTGAATGCATGCAATGCAACACAACATGCTTATCTTACTCAAGTTTTACTTGTTCATTTTTCTTACTCATTTTAGTTACCGATCCATTCTTTAGTTGACTTAGTCCAAGGTGAGTGTCCTCTAATGAGAGAGGTATCAACCAAGGGATGATTTAAGGCATGAGAGAGATCATGTCGTTGGTTAGTAAAAACCCTCAAAAGAGGATTAAAACCATTAAGCACAAATCTCAACCTCAAGCTTAAACACAACCCTAAGGCTAACTAACCCTCAAAGCAAATGAGAGTGATGAAATGAGGGAGGTTGCAAAGATTGTATGTGCTGGAATTGCATGCAAAATGACACTACAACATGCAAACAACTCATTCAAATCACGTTTAAAAGCCGGAAACACCAAACTAATGAAGATCACTACACTATAGGCATGCAATACAAAGGTCAAAAGGTACAAACACTTCAAAATAGTCCTAAAAAAACCTAAGAGGAGTCCTAAAACATGTTTGAAGTAAGCCAAAAATAGCTAGAATAAGAGGCCAAAACATAGCACAAGCTAAACTATTAAGCACAATTGCACTACAAGCATACAAAGCAAGCCTCAAGTGCTCCAAGCAACCCAAAACAGAGTTGAAATATGCCAAAATAAAGCCTAAAACATGCTTGAATTAAGCTAGGCTAAACTGGAAAATCATGCTAACATGTGAAGCAACCAAGGCATGGAAGCAAGACACAAGGAGGCGAGGCCAACCCCTCCAAATTTGGACTTCAAAACATGGTTTTTACCACTAGAAATCCTTTAAAATTCAGTGGTTAAAAGGGCCAAAAAGGTTGATATAAAAGCTTTGAAAGATGGCACAACAACTTAATAATCAAGTAACAAAAAGGGTGGACTACCCCTAACACCAATCAAACCTCAAACCACCATTTTAGACCATGAAAATAGAGATTTTCAGAGGTCAAAACGAACCTCACAACAGTTTGTAAAGATGGCAAAACAAGTATTTAAAATAGGCTTAAAACACACGTATTCTACCTCTTGAAGACAAAATGCAATTTAGGCACCAAAATCAAGCCAAACCAAGCCAATATCCTTTTCTACAGCTCAAAGAGGGGCTCAAGTAGTCTCAACTCAATGGTGATCAAGTTTGATCAAGGGCTTAGATGCAAAAGTGTAGAGAATTTAGGCTATAAGGCACAAAATATCAAGAGAGAGAGGATTCTTTTGTCTTCAAAATTTTCTAAGCCCTCCATATGCAAGAGGAGGCTTCTATATATAGAGAATGCAAAATCCCCTCAAAAAGATCCAGCCATACACATGTTGGAAGATGCCTCAATCTGTGCAAACAGTTGGCACAAAATATTAGAAAATATCTATTGATGCACTAGTGGCCGGCCGACCATCAGTGATGGCCAGCAGGGGCTCATTGATAGCCGGCAGGGCACATCAATGGCCAGCAGGCCAAGATCCATGGCTGGCAATCCATAAAGAACAACATGTTAAAAGGACCTAAACGTGGTCCAAAAATGAGACAGAATGGATGTATGGTTTGGAAAACTCAAACCTTTGGCATTTCGCCGTGGACTTCGAGCGCTCGACGAGCAACCAAACTCATCATCGGATGTACCTGCAAGAATATCCAAGTCTTGAGGACGGTCAAAAATGGGGTGTCTACAATGTGAGACCCAGAAAATCCTCTCACATGGATTGTTGATGAGATCCAACAAAGTGATGAGCTTGGCTCTTGTAGATCTGCAAGGATGACCATGATCGGTGCCACCCAACTGGAGTTGCCGGCTAGAGACACTCCGATGATAAAGTTAGCTAAAATAGATTAAAGAGAGAAGATGAAGATTTAGAGAGTGTGTGTGCTCTATGGCAGGGAAAATGAGGCATACCTCTTATGTATGGGGTCCTCTCCTTAAATAGGGGATAAATGATATTTGGTTAGGATATTTTACCCCTATAGTTAGGATATTTTTCTGGCTCCCACAATAGTCCCAAAACTTTCACTTTCTTTCACACAAGAAGTGGAAGTTTTTTGTTCTAAGTTCGTGGCATAAACATGTAATGACCCCAAAAGTCATCCTTATTTAATTAGTGGTTAATGTGTTTTAATTCAACTATATCTATTGGAATTGAGAATGTTTTTATCTATTTTGGAGTATTGATTGAGGTGGTGGTGTGATGGTAAAGTAAGATTGGACCAAAGAATATAATTCGGTTAGGTAATCCACGATCAGCCGTCACTCTTTTGCCCTTTTCTTTTTCCACACTTTGAATTGGGATGTGAGGTTGGAACCATTGGAAAGCTTATCTCCGGGGCTTCAATTTGACCACAAGAACGACCCAGAACGGAGTCCGAATGGGAGAGTTATACCTGTTCAAAGTTTCGGGATCTGTGCTGAAAACAGGTCCGCTCGAGCGGGATTTTCTACGCTCGAGCGGGAATTACGGGACAGCAGCTTTAAACAAGAATTTTTGGATCATTTCTCACATTTCTTTTTCCCCTCTTCTCTCCTCTTGCCCTAGGTCCGAAAACCCTAGGGTTTTGATCCCCAAATACTTTCATTTCCCTTAGGTTTGAGCAAGATCTTCCACCAAGAAGTGAAGAAGGCAAGAAGATGAACATTTTTAACCGATTGGAATTCCGAAATTATGGAGGAATCTCACCAAGGCTTGCTTAATCCTTGAGGTAAGGAATCTTAAGAGTTAAATTGATGGATTAAAATGATGGGTCATGTATCCTAGGCGTATAATCAATGGAAAATTGGAATGAAAAGTGATGGGTTAATAAGTTTCAATTTTTCTTGAATTTCAATGTTTTCTTGAAACCCTAGGTTGGATAATGATGTTAATCAATGATTTAGTCCAAATTGGAAGTAGAATCATGAAATTAGTAGGTTGAATTACATATGTGTAAGTTTAATTGGAATTTGGTGATACTTGAAAATTATGTTAAAATTTGCGAATAAACTATGGTATAAACCTTGTAATTCATGCCGTCATGTGAAGGGAAAATTGGGGAATAATCTATTAATGATATAGATGATATGAACTTGGTTTTAGAATGTTGAAATAGGATTCAACGATTTATTTTGGAATTATGTTAAGTTGCAAGTGGTGTTAATGAACTAAATGGTATTGACTTTGTTGAACTATATTGTGTTGATTACTATTGAATTTAATAGACTATGATGAATTATGTTTGACTTGAATTGTGTTGTGTAGGGTCAACTATGTATGACCAAGCATCTAATCCTTGTGAGTAGTAGTACCGCGGTAGTCTGCTTAATTCTTGTTAATGAGTATTATTGTTAACGCTCGCTCCTTACAAGTAAGTGTGTTAATAATATATTGATTGGAAATCTAAAGGTATCATTAGGCGTTTCAGATAATTGTGTTTACTTTTCATTAATAATTATCAGAACGTCCAATTAAACGTAAGTTAACTATGTTGACTCCTATGAATGATGCAACGATTACCATTGGCACTCTCTTAATTGCAAGCTAACTATGATACTGTATATGAACGACTAGATGATTGTGTATACTTTTGTATGCTAACGGTTATTAGCTTAAGTGAACTACGTCAGAGGATTTATGTTTATTCTTAAAAGATCGGATTCTATGTAAATATGAAGGTATACTGTTTGTTACTAATGAACCACAGGCTATTCAATTACAAGTTATCAAGTAAGTGTGGTTACCTTAAATTTAAGTATGAATTCTGATTTGTTTATGATTCAAGCTTAATGACTATGCATGACTTTGTTTCCGTTTATATATGACATGATATGTGTGGTTTGGTCTGTAAAACCTATGAATTACCGGTATGGAGCAAAGTGTCAGAACTAAGTCTTTGCAATGCGAGTCACCTCTAGAATCCGTACGAGCCACCTCTTGAGTCCATACATAGGTGAACTAGGCTTAAAGCCGATATGAAAGTTATGAGGCCTATGGCCGTTATGTGAAAGACACACTATGTCAAATTATGAAAAATATAGTTTGTGAAGATATGAAAGGCATAACCTTGTGAATTTATGAACTTATGGAAACATCCAAAGAGTATATGAAGTTATGAATGCTATGTGAGAAACATCGTGAAATTTTGAAAGCGTCAAAAGAAATTGTGAAGCTACAAACCTATGTGGCCAAGGGCCATTTGTGAAGTAAGAACCTCCACTATGTGAAATATGACCTATGAGGCCGAGGGCCAACTTGTGAACTATGTGAAATATGACCTATGAGGCCGAGGGCCAACTTGTGAACTATGTGAAATATGACCCACGAGGCCGAGGGCCAACTTGGGAACTATGTAAAATGTGAATCTATGAGGCCGAGGGCCAATTTGCGAACTTGTGAATCTATGAGGCCGAGGGCCAAAGTGTGAATGTGTGAACTCTCTAGGCCGAGGGCCAATCTGTGACTTTGTAACCGACAAGATCAATCTGAACTTAAGACAGAATTAAATGGAGTGCTCTCTTTATTTATATAAGCATTGTTTTATTTAAGTATTACTATTCACTGACCTTGGCTCACTTTATGTTACGTTGGTTCTGTAGGTATCCTACCTAGAGGTCAGTCTTAACCCATGGCATCCACTTCTTTTGGTGTCAACCCCGGAGAGTCCAGGCACTTAAGTAAAGACAACCATCTTATGGAGTTTTATTGAACTTTTGGTTTTATACCCTGATTACCTATCTAAGGTTGAAGTGTATATAATTCTTTTCCTTTTTACTGTTTTTGCTGCGCCCAATTATGGGGGCTGAGTCTATATATGTATATGTCCATAGCTAAATTCTCCGATGCATACTACCGTATGTTTGTTTGCTTTATGTTCAGTTTGTGATCCTAGCATAATAGAGGTCGCTCAATGGATATAGTCCTTTAGATATTTTTTTTATGTTCGTTTTATGGTCAAATGCTTCCGTTCAGGCCCCATATGTTATGTATTTCAGGTTAATGTCCGTTTTCAAATAGGTCATGCCCAAATCTTTTAGGGGCGGGATTGGGGCGTGACAAGTGGTATCAGAGCACGGGTTGCTATCTCACACACGACTCCATTGAGCTTTAGGATGTCTAGAAAAGACTTAGGCATCATGCATGACATCCTTAGTGCATATGAAATGAATTGATAGCAACGATAAGGGTATATGTGCTAACCGCAATGGTGATTCTTCATGGCTGTTATACATTTCTTGTATATATATTGTGATTGATTGTTATGCAGAACATTGTAAGAGCTGAAGATGGGATTTAATCAATAAAGTTGCGCAGGGGAAGCGTGGTGAGGGTCGAACTGGTCGGTAAGACGACTTATATGTAAAGATTAAAATGTATGTTGTCGGTTGTTAGTCATCTGTGAGAAATGACAACGATATAATTAGGCTTTTTAGCATCTCTCTAAGTGAATTGGTGAATTGATTACACTATAAGCATGGGATATTTCTAAAAACAAAGGAAATACTATATGTGATAAGGATCTTCTCTAATTCCTTGAAGTAAAGTTGATTCATGCATAATCTTATGGTAAGCAAGTAGAATGAAAGGGGAATTATGGATGATTGATGATACTATATGATGTTTTTAACCTATGGAACATCTATGAGCATATATGGCATCATATTATGACTTCATGTTTTAAATCATGGTTTTCTAGCATGATTTTCACATTTAAGGGAAACCTCCATGGATTTTAAGAAAGGAAGTTTCTATATGCATGGTTATGGCTTTCTATCTCAACTCAAAGCTTAATGTTTTACGTGCTCATGTGAGTTTAGTTTTGAAGCTTACTTCAAGTGTTTTGGACCTTGAATTTGATAATTTTGGAAGTTGATTTTACAAAATGGAGACCCACGGTTTGACAGAAAAAGGGACTGTTTTTTTCACCTAGATTTTCACAGTCTGCTCGAGCGGGGGTTTTGCCGCTTGAGCGGGGATTTCATGCATCCAAGATTCTGCGATTCACGCTTCGCTCGGCGGGGTTTTGCCGGCGAGGACCTATTTTTCAGACATTTCAGAAAATGTTTTAAAGTATGTTTTAAGCATCCCTAAGGCTTAATTAAGTTATGTCGATAAGATTATAAGTATGTGTTTAATCGGTGTCCATAGAAATAAAGGCTAAGGTGTAGGAAATTGTGGGGTGTGGACTTGACTAATAAGAAGTATACACCTGTTGATTTCTGAAAACACGAAGGAATAGTTGATGATTGATAATGAGCATGGAACGCATGATTAAGGGTTAGAATGTCGAAATTGTTACCTGGTGTAGTAATAAATACAAGTCTTATAATTTGTGATCACATAATGTTCGAAAGAATTTTATGAACGTTTAGTGATATAGGAAAGTTGTGTTTCTATTGTTAAAGATGAGATATTAGTATGAGAATTAATTCAGGGCTTGTTCCTTTATTGGGATCTGCAAATGAGTGATCATTGGAATGAAACTTACGTGATCAGTGTTATTTAGAGATGTCATACCATCCATTTCATCCGGTATTTCTGACAAGTATGACCTTGTATAAGTTGACCTTGGACCTAAGGAATTAACGTCTTTGGTTGTTATTTTTTGAACTGATAGTAGCTTACCATTTAATTTGATGAATTGCTTAAACACGACGTATGGAAGCTTTAATCGTGATATATTTATGTCTTCCTTGTCGTGGTACTGTTTGGACTTATGATTTGGAAAGTTATTGTGATACGTACTTTGATAAGTTGTGTTTTGTGTAACAGTTGAATCATGTTACGTATACGAGAATTATTCTATTTTGTTAAGCGCATGGCAATGGTATGATATGACAAGCAATGCTTTATTTTCTGATATATTACGTTACGAAATAAGGAATGATGATCCATATATGTAAACGTATTCATGACATCCTTAATACAAGGCCCTTGCCCGGGGGTAATAATACCGTGGTTTATGTTACAAGATATCTCTTGCCACCGACGGTCTTGTACGGGTGGATTATGTTTTGCTATCGACGGTCTTGTACGGATGGTACCACCGACGGTCTGGTACGGGTGGATTACGATCAAGCATAAACTCTGATTTCTATTTTTGGTTCAAGTATAACTAAGAATATGTATGCATATGTTCTATTTATCCGTTCCGTATATGCTATGTTATAACATGATGTGTAAAGGATGTCGAAAACGATTTTACTATACAATGTTTTATGAAATCCATACTTTGGATTATGCGATATTTAACATGATAAGTATTTTCTGAAATGATAAAAATGCTACGACCTTCTGACCAGTTTATGATATGATAAATTTTCGGGATAAGTTCCCAAAATGTACGAAGTTCCGAACGTTCAAGATATGACAAGTTTTCTAAAAGCGATATTTCACTATGTATGAATGAAATCTTCATTTGATAATTTATTGTGGCATGCTTGATAAAGGCTCTATGTCGAGCTTCAAGTTATCCTGTCTTATCTGTTATAAGTTGAATCGGAAAGTGTTCTGTCAAAGTTTAAATAAGTTTAATGCTACTGGGAATTTTCCCATAATCTGATACTTTGAAAGGTCTGCTGAGTTTCTGAGTAATATCTCTGCGCAACGTAGTGTGTGTACTTATGAAGGGTTTGAAGAACTTACGTCTTACATATTCTTGGAAAATGTTTTGTCCATGCTAGGAACAGTTTACTAACTATGGCCCATGGCCCAAGAATAATAACTCTATGATAAATGATGTTGACTTCGAGATAAGGCAGTATTGATCAAATTTGAGCCTGTTAGAGATTTGATTTGAACTGATATATCTAATACTGATAATGAGCAAAGAACCCAGAAGTCGTTGATTTAGCACTTAATTGCTATTATGGGTCTAATTGTTGTGAAAAGCATATACCTTTGAGGAATTATGATAATGGGAGTTCCTTGTGAACTTACCAAGTTTGAATTACATTTGATAGTTTATGAAATGATTGAGAAATGTTATATGTCCAGGACGGAACTAGACTTATAACCAGGTGAACCAAGTTTGGAGGACCAAACTTCTTAAGGTGGGGAGAATGTAATGACCCCAAAAGTCATCCTTATTTAATTAGTGGTTAATGTGTTTTAATTCAACTATATCTATTGGAATTGAGAATGTTTTTATCTATTTTGGAGTATTGATTGAGGTGGTGGTGTGATGGTAAAGTAAGATTGGACCAAAGAATATAATTCGGTTAGGTAATCTACGATCAGCCGTCACTCTTTTGCCCTTTTCTTTATCCACACTTTGAATTTGGATGTGAGGTTGGAACCATTGGAAAGCTTATCTCCGGGGCTTCAATTTGACCACAAGAACGACCCAGAACGGAGTCCGAATGGGAGAGTTATACCTGTTCAAAGTTTCGGATCTCAGGTTGAACAGTCCGCTCGAGCGGGATTTTCTACGCTCGAGCGGGAATTACGGGACAGCAGCTTTAAACAAGAATTTTTGGATCATTTCTCACATTTCTTTTTCCCCTCTTCTCTCCTCTTTCCCTAGGTCCGAAAACCCTAGGGTTTTGATCCCCAAATACTTCCATTTCCCTTAGGTTTGAGCAAGATCTTCCACCAAGAAGTGAAGAAGGCAAGAAGATGAACATTTTTAACCGATTGGAATTCCGAAATTATGGAGGAATCTCACCAAGGCTTGCTTAATCCTTGAGGTAAGGAATCTTAAGAGTTAAATTGATGGATTAAAATGATGGGTCATGTATCCTAGGCGTATAATCAATGGAAAATTGGAATGAAAAGTGATGGGTTAATAAGTTTCAATTTTTCTTGAATTTCAATGTTTTCTTGAAACCCTAGGTTGGATAATGATGTTAATCAATGATTTAGCCCAAATTGGAAGTAGAATCATGAAATTAGTAGGTTGAATTACATATGTGTAAGTTTAATTGGAATTTGGTGATACTTGAAAATTATGTTAAAATTTGCGAATAAACTATGGTATAAACCTTGTAATTCATGCCGTCATGTGAAGGGAAAATTGGGGAATAATCTATTAATGATATAGATGATATGAACTTGGTTTTAGAATGTTGAAATAGGATTCAACGATTTATTTTGGAATTATGTTAAGTTGCAAGTGGTGTTAATGAACTAAATGGTATTGACTTTGTTGAACTATGTTGTGTTGATTACTATTGAATTTAATAGACTATGATGAATTATGTTTGAGTTACGTGAATTGTGTAGGGTCAACTACAGGGGCGGACCAAGCATCTAATCACTGTGAGTAGTAGTACCGTGGTAGTCTGTTTAATTACTGTTAATGAGTATTATTGTTAACGTTCTATTCCTTACAAGTAAGTGTGTTAATAATATATTCATTGGAAATCTAAAGGTATCATTGGGCAGTACATTCTGTATACTGTGTTTACTTTTCATTAATAATTATCAGAACGTCCAATTAAACGTAAGTTAACTATGTTGACTCCTATGAATGATGCAACGATTACCATTGGCACTCTCTTAATTGCAAGCTAACTATGATACTGTATATGAACGACTAGATGATTGTGTATACTTTTGTATGCTAACGGTTATTAACTTAAGTGAACTACGTCAGAGGATTTATGTTTATTCTTAAAAGATCGGCTTCTATGTAAATATGAAGGTATACTGTTTGTTACTAATGAACCACAGGCCATTCAATTACAAGTTATCAAGTAAGTGTGGTTACCTTAAATTTAAGTATGAATTCTGATTTGTTTATGATTCAAGCTTAATGACTATGCATGACTTTGTTTCCGTTTATATATGACATGATATGTGTGGTTTGGTCTGTAAAACCTATGAATTACCGGTATGGAGCAAAGTGCTGTACGGAACTAAGTGCTGCAATGCGAGTCACCTCTAGAATCCGTACGAGCCACCTCTTGAGTCCATACATAGGTGAACTAGGCTTAAAGCCGATATGAAAGTTATGAGGCCTATGGCCGTTATGTGAAAGATACACTATGTCAAATTATGAAAAATATAGTTTGTGAAGATATGAAAGGCATAGCCTTGTGAATTTATGAACTTATGGAAACATCCAAAGAGTATATGAAGTTATGAATGCTATGTGAGAAACATCGTGAAATTGTGAAAGCATCAAAAGAAATTGTGAAGCTACAAACCTATGTGGCCAAGGGCCATTTGTGAAGTAAGAACCCCCACTATGTGAAATATGACCTATGAGGCCGAGGGCCAACTTGTGAACTATGTGAAATATGACCTATGAGGCCGAGGGCCAACTTGTGAACTATGTGAAATATGACCCACGAGGCTGAGGGCCAACTTGGGAAATATGTAAAATGTGAATCTATGAGGCCGAGGGCCAATTTGTGAACTTGTCAATCTATTAGGCCGAGGGCCAAAGTGTGAATGTGTGAACTCTCTAGGTCGAGGGCCAATCTGTGACTTTGTAACCGGCAAGATCAATCTGAACTTAAGACAGAATTAAATGGAGTGCTCTCTTTATTTATATAAGCATTGTTTTATTTAAGTATTACTATTCACTGAGCTTGGCTCACTTTATGTTATGTTGGTTCTGTAGGTATCCTACCTGGAGGTCAGTCTTAACCCATGGCATCCACTTCTTTTGGTGTCAACCCCGGAGAGTCCAGGCACTTCAGTAAAGACAGCCATCTTATGGAGTTTTATTGAACTTTTGGTTTTATACCCTGATTACCTATCTAAGGTTGAAGTGTATATAATTCTTTTCCTTTTTACTATTTTTGCTGCGCCCAATTATGGGGGCTGAGTCTATATATGTATATGTCCATAGCTAAATTCTCCGATGCATACTACCGTATGTTTGTTTGCTTTATGTTCAGTTTGTGATCCTAGCATAATAGAGGTCGCTCAATGGATATAGTCCTTTAGATATTTTTTTTATGTTCGTTTTATGGTCAAATGCTTCCGTTCAGGCCCCATATGTTATGTATTTCAGGTTAATGTCCGTTTTCGACTAGGTCATGCCCAAATCTTTTAGGGGCGGGATTGGGGCGTGACAAGATGCTAGATCTTTTATGGATAATTTGTAGTTGATATAGGTCTTATTTCCATATTACATTGTTGAGCGATGTTGCTTGAACAAATATTAGAAAAAGCATTGTGGATATATATATATATATATATTGGAACAAAACAAATGAACAAATGCACTTATGAATGCGTGTATGAATGTATGTATGATTGCTCTAAAATTATATCACATGAATTCTAAACAATCATATCATAAGTGATGCCATGAGTTCTGCATCGGAAGTCTCCGTAATGATGGGCCACAGTATTATAACCCCCGAGCAAGGGTGTAGGCCGTGGTATTGTAACCCCCGGGTGAGGGTGTAAGCCGCGGTATTATGACCCCCAGGTGAGGGTGTAAGCTGCGGTATTATGACCCCTGGGCGAGGGTGTAATGTATTGCACAATACAAAAATTGCTTCAAAATATAGACTTTCGTGCTGAGCTAGAGATATTTCTATGTGCTGAGTACGGAGAGCTCCAAAATATGAAAGCGTTTGTTGGTGTCAGGTGGCGATCAATTGCAGACATTGCAAGGATAATATTATGTGTCAATGATTGCCTATACCAAATAATACAGGTATATCAGCCACAAAAGTGGAAAGCTGTAAAAGCTATAATAATGACGGCGCATTAAAATATGCGAAGAATTGCCGAGTGTGTAGCCAAATGTGTAGTATGAGTGTATTGCCTCAAAACTGTTGCTTGCTTGGAGCTGTGTGAAAAAGAGCAGGAGTTTGGAACTCAAGTAATTTTTGTTGTTCTTTGTAGTGCTTGTGTCAAGTGGACCAAGTATGCATGCATAGCAGAGGTGCCGTGATAATAAATAGCTGATATGCCCCAAGTGGAAAGTGAAAAATGAACTAAGATGTCCCAATTGGCAATAAATGGCCAAGGTAACGAAATAAATAGGCGAAAATGACGGAGGATTTTTTCCGAGCCCCACGATCCTGCAGTTAAAATTGCATGCCGATCAGATATGATGTGACTGTTGAGCAATCTTCCAACGCCCGAACGTGCCAGGTCGTTGATCCCAATATTAGGAAGAAAGTCACCAAATAAGATGTATTCATTGAATTTGGCATTGAGCAAACTCCAAGTACGGCGACAAAATGTTGTTTTGGTTGCGATATGTGGCATTGCATGTAACATCTATGAATGTTTGGTATGAAATTTGCAAAATTAGACTGTACGGAATGTGTGCAGAAGGCTCCAAATAGTTGGAAACGACTATTGGGTCATTGGAATCGTACTCCGGATGGCGTAATTTAATTCAAAATGGATCTGAGGGCTCAAATCAACAGGGTGTAATTCAACCGCGAAGCACATGATAATTTTCGTAGTGGCTGCTTGGGTTGTCTTGTGCAGTGAAACTGGGCATTTTCTCGGCAAACTTTGAGCGGCTCGTATAACTTCTTTAAGCTCCGATTTTGACGTGGTTTGTTGTGATAGAGAGTACTTCACATTGGTATGGGCAAAACTTCAGTTTAACAGCTTCAGAAATTTCAGTTGTGAAAAAATGTTATCCGTATTGCAACTTTCGGCGAACTTTGGTTACTTCTTGGCTTCTTGGGTTAGTGGGTTTGAACTCTTTGAGCTGATACGAATCCTGTGGTATGTTCAGATGTGGAGTTCGGTAAGCCAAGATGCTAGTTCTATGTCGAGATATTAGTGCGGAGCAATATTGCCAAATAATGTGCCGAAAAGTTGCAACGTGGCCGAATAAAGTTATGAAATAATACTATAGTTGGCAAATAATGTGCCAAATAAGTTGCAACGTTGCCAAATAAAGTTGCAGAATAATATTGTAGTTTCCAAATAATTTGCCAAATAATATGTTTGTGCCGGGCAATATATATAAACAATGATGCTTGTGAAAAAAGCAAGAGTGTGCCAAGCACCTTGTCTGATGACCATGCATGTGGTGGTTGGGTGACGATTCTGAACCGAGTTTGCTTTTTGGCAAATGTGTTCTTCTTGGCGAATAATGTTGCCGAGATAGTAGTGGCGAGCAAGATTATTGCACGTCGGAATGAAATCTTGAGATGGTTACAGAAGAGATAAATGAATTAATAATTGTAAATGAACGTAGCTAATTTTTTTATTTTTTATTTTAGAATGACGAATGGTTCGAAGCCGAATGTAAAAGAAATTCAAGTTGGGGCGAATGATCGGTGAAGATGGATGATTGTGGCCTAGCTTCAGGAGTCTGCTATCAAAATTGCATGCTGATCGGACACGATATGACTGTTGATCGATCATTGAATGTTCCCTAATGGCCAAGTTATTGATCCCAATATGAGACTCAGAATTTGCCAAAGTGGACCTCAAAAATAGATTCTACAGAGTGAAAAATGTGAGGGTAGGCATCCTCGAAGTTGTCCGACCACCCGATTAAGCCGAACATGCTAAGATGCCACGGAGCACTTTGTGCTGAGAAGCATATGATAAATCCTTAGGTCATCTTTCTCATGCAGTAGACCTGAAATGCAGATGTTTGAGATTCAGACGCCAAAATTTGAGCCCTTTTATTTTCCTCGTTTTAAATCCGATTGGCCTCTTTTTGGTGGCGTTGGATTCATTTCGCGGCCTAGTGTTCATTCCACAAGTTAGACTCTTCATTCCACCATTGCTTGAATGCCGTTGGACCTCATAAAGTTGACCAAAAATAAGATGGTTTGGCTGCTTCATATTTTGCTTTTTGGCTCTCGTCCTCGGCTAAAGTGTGATCGGCCGAAGAATGTGCTTGGTGGGTGAATGTGCCAGGCAAAAGAACTTGGTGGTTCACATTGTTGAATATACTCTTGACGGCGAATAATTGAGGCCGTTTTCATTACCAAAGAATGGAGCATGGGGTTGTACATTTGCTGAGTAACTTTGGAGCTTTGACGAGCAATCTTCTTTGTGGTGCTGCCAAATTGCACATTTATGAGTTGTGGTGATGTCGAATTGCACATGCATTGGGGTCGAGCGCCGATGTCATGACCTAAACCCACCCTTATAGGTTTAGTGTCATAACCGGCCAGTAATCCTAGAATTACCAAAGGCCTCCTAATAGTATAACATATATTTAGGGGCTGCAAAAGCAAATATACTAAATATATATATAGTCCATTGAGCTATGCTGACATATATGAGACAAAGTTTTCATAATAAACTTATATATATATATATGTGTGTGTGTATGTGTGTGTGTGTGTGTGTATGTGTGACATCATAAATGCAAAAGCCTTATGTCACCCATTTACACAGATAAAGTCAAAGGGAACTTAGCTCAAATCCAGATAAATAAAACAAAACCAAATAAAGCCTTGACTTGGACCTCTCAAAAGGAACCTCCTCGGGAGGCACGGTGGTTGGCTGACAAACGAGAATCCTAGGCCATCAACTCTGGACCTGGTCACGTGCCTGATCACCTACATACATAATATAAGTAGTGAGCGGGAGCCTAGTGAATAATAAAAAAGTAAGGGGTTTTAATGTATGATGTCCATTCCAGAGTCAGAAATCAGAGTCTATATCATAAACAATTTTTTATGCCTATTCAGATCTTAAATCAAAAGCAAATTCATATCCATGTTCATATTCAAAAATCAAAGTTCACAACTAATCATATGTGGCACATCCATTAGCGCTAGCAAATCCGATGACCCATAATTGGGACGGCCATAAAGGCATTATGATGACTCGTGTGCACAGAGACGTTTCTTATGACTCATAAAGAGACGGCTTTAAAGGCATTCTGATGACTCATGTGCACAGAGACATTTTCGATAACCCATAAAGGAACGGCCATAAAGGCATTCCGATGACCTATAAAGGGATGCATATCGTATGATGCTAATGATGCCACGAATACATTTCAGAAACTTGGACAATGATTCATTCATACAAAACATAGCATTTCAGAAAACTGATCATTTCATATCATCAAAAAATAATTAAAGTTAAACATAACTTTGCAGAGTTATTACTCACGAATAACAGATGGCTCCAATTAGACGAATAGAGTAGGCAATTCAGATATCTTGTGGCGCATGACCTACACAGGTACAAAACAAATACATACTGAATTACACACCCGGAAACATTTACTTAGTTCTTTCTTATCTTGGTGTGTCTCTACTTTTATCCTCATTATCGTGCCTTAATCTTGGCCTAGGAATGTCTAGGATGGAATTAGAATGCACAAATGCATTTGAAAACACCTGGTCAAAAATGCTGGAAGCATGGGTCTCACTTGAGCGCAACTTCCTTCGCTCGAGCGGACATGAAAAATGTGAGTGGTTGCTCGAGCTCAACTTCCCTCGCTCGAGCGGTCTGCAAATTCTAAAAAAGTACTGGTTACTCAATTTTTTCCGCTCGATGCTCACTCAACGCTCGCTCGAGCATGATATTCAAGTCCTCGCTCAAGCGCAACTCTTGTCACCCGAGCGGTCTGCAAAACATATAAACTTCTGGGAGCATGCATTTTACGCTCGAGCTAACCTTTGGTCACTCGAGTGCAGGTGCAAAACACAGAGTGGTTGCTCGAGTGTAGGATTCATTGTTCGAGTAGGGAAGCAGAATCTGGAATTTCCAGATTCTCTACTGAACACAAAACTCAATTTCAAAGTTCTAAATTATGGTCTTTTAGGCCAAAAACTTGAGGAAACTTATATAAACTTGGAAAACATGGTGAACTAATTACCATACAACTAATTACCACATTCAACTAATTACCATACTGAACCAATTATCACATTCAAAAGGGCAACAACTAATTATCATACTCAATTCCCAAATAAAAAGGCCATAATCCAACATTGAAAACAACTAATTACCATACTCAATTCCCAAATCAAAAGGCCGTAATCCAACATTCAAATTGTTTATCAGTGTTTGGATTTGTCAAATTGTTTATCATTGTTTAGATTTGTTAAAAGCCATAAATCCACCTAATAATTTCCTTAATATTGTGAAAAGCCCTAATATACAAGATACATATATGTATCAGATTTATCACTATTTGGATTTGTTGAGGAATTTTACAATATGTATCAGATTGAGGAATTTTTCCCTAATATACAAGATAGATAGATAGATAGATAGATAGATAGATAGATATATATATATATACCAGATTACCTCGTCGTCAATGGGATGGAAATAGAGAGAGTCGGGCATCGGGAGGATAGCGTAAGGCATCGAACTGAAAGGGAGGACTTGTCGTCAGCATGAAGGGGATGAGTCGTCTTTTGTCGAATGAGATGGAAAGAGAGAGAGAGAGAGAGAGAGAGAGAGAGAGAGAGAGAAAGAGAGAGAGAGTCGAGAGTCGGGCGTCGGAGTCAAGGACGTCGGAGTGAAAGCGAGGAGCTAAAGGAGTCGGCCGTCGAAGTTGAGGAGCTGTCATTCGAGTGAAGGGGGGAAGCGGAGCTGTCGGGCTCTCTTGTGATAGAGATGAGAGATATAATCTCATCTGAATGTATTTTTCATTTTGAATTCTGAAAAAGGAGGTGCGTGGCCCCTGTCTATCACGTGACCAATCACGTGCTTGTCTAACTCAGCTGGGGGTCGTGGGGGTCGGTTTATGTGGGGGTCGGAAACATTTTTCCAATCGAAAATATTTCGATTTTACATTTCATAGCAATTATTATTGTTACATTTTTTTGTTAGCCCATTCTCCTGAGCATATCTTTGGCTCGTCATAGGCATTGCAGACTTATCTTTTTCATATATATTTTTTTGATTCGTTTGGGATGTGAGTTAGTTTTTTAATTTTTTAGATTTTTTATTATTTTATTTTCGGGTTAAAAAGTTTTTTTAGGATAGATTTTTTAAATTTTTTTGATTTTTATGAGAGAAAAAATAAAATGATTATGGATTAGATATGACATTTTGGAGATGTTTGGCAACTTAGGTTTAGGCTTTTTTGGGTTAAAATTTACAAAAAGACAAAATATACTAAAATATCTAATAAGACAAAATGTCACATCAAACTCATAATCATTTTATTACTGTAACAAGCCCGGGAGGGACCTCGCTACAGCTCGGACTCTTTAAGTTGGTGTTGCGGTTCTAAATCTGAACCAAAGAGTTCACCTCTGGCAAATCGTTTTGAAGAAAAACAGATTTTTGAAAAAGTAGTGCCAAACATGGACTTTTGCAGACATGTAGTCGCCACCTAAATATTTTAAAATGGGAAATTTAGGAAACCACGACTCGGTGTCAAGGCCACATGTCCGTCATCACCAAAGTGACTTGGCTCGGGAGCTTGGGTACGATCGGGGAAGGTCAGCTATGAGCACCCCCTTTCGCCCGGTCCGAAGACCGGCCTCTACTAACCGTGATATCCGTTTTTGAAAACATTACATGTTCTTATTCCGGTTATTAGCCTAGAATTACTATGTTATGCGCGCAGCAGACAAGTATAGACTAGATCGCCTAATTTGGGAACAAACATTGCATATCCGTTTTGCCTCGAAAAACGTGTTAGATTTTGCTACTCGCAAGTAGGCTAAAATGCGGATTTCAACGAGTTGTTCCAACTCAAGCAATCCAACCTCCACCCACAGGCATACAAACAGTTTATCATGTAAGCATTTAGCCGCATGGCAATCCTATTGTCATGGCCAACAATCACACGCATGCGATATGCTAAAGCATAAAAACTTACATCGTACTCCGTGCCAAAACAGTAAACTAGTTAGCAAAACAATGCATGACCTAGTTCATGTTGAATGACTAATGCAACACAGGCATAAATGCAATCTAGAGTAGGCTCGGCTAACCCTAAATATGGCATGTGAAATGTTTCACGAGCACGTGTTCAATTTGGAATTGAAAATTGCAATGCAGTTTGTATGATGTACCGAGCCCGGTGCATGTAAACAAATGCATGAAATGCACGCATGCATTGCATAAGGTATGCTAAAATAAGTATGCCCTAATCTACCACTGAAAGCGGGTAAATAAAAGAGAGAAAGAAATGGGGGTTGGAAGACATACACCCACTCACACACACTTATTACAATTTCGCCCTCGCTCGGAGGGATCAAATAATAATACAAAACCAAATAAATAATTAACTAAACTAGCTAATTAAATATTACAAATTAACTAAATTAATTAAATAAATTAATTAATCTAATTAAGCATTAAATGCCTCGGGATGAGGGCTAATTGCAGCGCGTCAGGATTCGCCGGAATCACATCGCTGCATGAGTTGCCTCGCTTCCTCGCTCTTATTTCAAGTAAAATTGCCCAAATCTCAGGGATGCCTCCCAGGGCATTGGAGATCACCACCGGCTAGAGGGATTAGCCATCGGCTGAAGAATGAGACCACCGGCACTGAATTTCCTTATCGGCCCAGTGGCAGCCGGTCGGCACTAAAAAGTGCCGGTCGGCACAAAGTCCCTGCAGAACCTGCAACTCACAGCAGCAGAGGGAACAAAAGGCAAGGCAATGCAATTCAAGGTATATATGCACCAAACACATCCCAAATCATGCTATGGACTTAAGAGGGCATGTGCCTCGATTCCCGGACCACCAATCGCGCATTTCCATGCGTGATGGCCCTAAGAACCAAGAATGCAACTTTGATTTCAAATGCATGCAATGCAAACAAAGGTGCCAAACCTCTATCAAACTCACTTCAAGAGGTTTGGCATGCACAATGCCAATGCAACCCTAAGCATGTCATCTAGCATGCAATATGGCAATGCAATACAAGAATATTGTTGTGTAAACATACAAGCATGCGAAACAAAGTAGGAATGGACTTACACATGAATTGGACAGCTCTAAAAGGCCCAAGAACAGGCCAAAATGCCTAAAGATGGGGTCTAAATACATATGCACACATGCACACATTAAGACACCAACACTTGAGCATAATAAACAACATTCAAGCACACTTGAAATGAGTTAAACATGGACTATTTGCATGTAGTATAAGCTCTGAAAATCAGCTACAAAATGATGCCAAATCAAGCAACGAAATAAGCTAATCATGCAATGAATGGCCCAAGGCTTTAAGGCAAGCCAAGGGGCTCAAACTAAGGTCAAATCCACCAAGCCTCACAAGGCTAAGGGGATCTAAAACAGGTCACATGCAGACCTAAACAAGACTAGGGGCACACCTAGATAGCATCTAAAAGGCTCAAAATCAAGGGCATGCACACATGCACTTTCAAAGGGATGTACAACACATGTAACCAAAGCATTAAAGATGCATGCTAGGCAATCAAATAAGCATGTATGAGGGACTGAAATAGCATGGAAGATGGTCCCAACCATCAAAAATAAAGCTAGAATAGCATACCACATATTCATGCTTTTGAGGCCAACAAGCCAAATACAAAGAGGCTACCAAATACATGCCAAGATTGGCCCAAATAGCTATGGACAGAGCTGAATCATGGCAAAATAAGCTTACAAGCTTCACAAATCTAAGCTTAAAACATGCTAGAAAATAGGGCAAACAACCTAGACATGTTAAGGCATAAAAGGGGCATTACAAGGCAACTATACTAAGCATGTATAGGAGACCAAAACCAACTTAGAGGCATGTTATATCATGGCAATATAAGTATAGAAAACAACTCAAACATGCTCAACACACACTCAAGCATGAAGCTCCTTAAGGAAGCAAAATTTGTCCTTTTTAAGGACATCAAGGAGAGGGGGTGGCCCTCTCCTTCTTGAGACTTCAAGGCATGCTCTTCACCACTGAAATCCCTCAAGATTTCAGTGGTGAAGAGATCCTAAGATCAAAGTCTCGGATCTATCACAAAGTGGCACAAAAAGTGGCCTTTTCAAGGCCTAGAGGGGGTCAAACCTCCCCAAACCACAAAACACTCTTAATGAACAATAAAGAGGACTTAAAAACAGAGATTTTATGTGTTAATCACTAAGCACAAAAACTGTTTTAAACTAGGTAAAAACAAGTTGCAAGAATGGGGTAAATAAAGTGAAGTTCTTACCCTTGTTGACTACCTTCACAAAGGTTGTTGTGCTTGGTCCTTTGAGCTCCAAACCAGTCAAGAACCTCCAAGAATAGCCTCTGAACCTCGGCCAAGAAAGGTGGAACACTAGGTGTTTTAGTGCAGTAGTGTGAACTAAACACCTAGTGTACTAAGAGAAAAAGAGAGATATGATATATGTATCTAACCTAACCCTAAAAACCAGAGCTCTAGCTCTCTAACAATGTCTAATGCTCTGAAAAATGCTAACCTCCAAGCCAAGAGGGAGAGCTTTCCTCTTATAGGCCAAAAGCTCACAAGCTTGGCCACTAAGCAAGCTCATCCCTCCATACACGTGTATGGAGGGGAAACAAGTTGCATACAGCTGTGAGAAAATATCTCACAAAGCAAGTGCACAGTGGTCGGCAGGGCAAAATGGTCATTTTGCCCAAAACAGTGCCGACCGGCACAATATAGTGCCGGTGACAACTCTGACCAGCCGGTGGCCTCTAGCCCGGCCGGTGGTGTGTGGGGATGCCTCGAAGGCATTCCTGCCCCTCAAAGGCAAAGCACAGTGTGCGGTGCAAAACCAGACACAAGCGGTCAGTTCGGAGGTCACGAGGCACGGCGAGCCGAGAACTCCGGAACTCCAAACGAACACACATGGATGATCACCGAGTGTTCAAGCGGTGGCGTCAAGTCTCGAGGACGGTCAAAAATGGGGTGTCTCTGATTTGCCTCTTTGTGAACTTCGAAAGTCATAACAATGACGGGAGTGAATGTCAAAGCCCAGAGACGACCCATTTTTGACAAGGCCGAAGACTTGGACAAACATACAAAGCGCAAATGGTTGAACTCGCAAGCTGCCTACGTATCCCTTAGGGAATCAAACCAGCGTAGTTCATGCAGGAGGCACACATGCCAAAGATAAGATATGCGCCCGTAGGCAGGGGCAAAATGCAACTGAATATGCAAGAAGCCGAGCATAACTTATGATCATGCAAAGAAAGCTGTAATGAAGCACATATGCGACAGTTATAAGCTAACATGCAATAGTCTACACTACAATGTAGAAAGGATGTAAGAGAATTATGGAATTCTCAAAACGTCTCACTCGGAGAGATACAATACCTGTGCGACTCGTCCGGTTCCTCCAGCGGTAAATGAGCCGTACATACAATATCGTGCCTGCAAAGAAAGCAAACTTAACAGGTACAATATGATTAGCAACATGCATGTCATGCAAAATGAATGCAAAATTATATGCAATATATACAAAACTACGTATAGTAATGCAAATGAAAATGTAGTGCAATTAAAACTAAATGCAAACTACATGCAGGGCAATTGAATCATGATTCAATCATGAGCGGTTCGAAACCACACAAATGTCAGATAGATTGATGGAGGTGACAAGTCCGTCTCCCATAGATCGATGTCTAATCTATGAGTACTTCGCACGGACACAAGAACAAGTATTGAGTGGATTGACATAAGTGGGGTGACGACCCGCTGATGAAAGAACAATGATCCTAATGCCGGATGCAACAATTACACTACAATGTAATGGAAATGGATACAATGGATATGGCACGCGGGCCAAACCAAATCTTGCCTAGGAAAGGCATGTAGACATACAAACCATGTCTAACACAGCAACGGTGCCGCTACCCTCAAGGCTCGGACACAAAAGCTCGACAACTGTGCTTCGACACGAAAAATATGGGCACATACCAGACCAAGCTCAACTTGGAAAGGCGCAAGCCATAGATGGAAGGTGATGCAATGGATGCATGCAATGGAATAGATACAATGGATATGGCACGCGGGCCAAACCAAACCTTGCCTAGGAAAGGCATGTACACATACAACCCATGTCTAACACAGCAACGGTGCCGCTACCCTCAAGGCTCGGACACAAAAGCTCGACAACTGTGTTTCGACACGAACAACATGGGCACATACCAGACCAAGCTCAACTTGGAAAGGCGCAAGCCATAGATGGAAGGAGATGCAGTGGATGCACGCAACTAAAATGCAATGGATATTTACAGAAAATGCATGACATATGCACTATACTACAATGATGTGCATGACATATTCATGTTGTTTTTTTTTTTTGTTTTTTGTTTGTTTTGTTTTTTTTTTTGAATTGAAAATGCATGACATATGCAATATTTACAATGATGCATGACAATGCATGTTGATGCAATGGCTATGATTGCGATTTTCCCTATCTTACCAACCGGGCGATACACTAGGTTGGTTCAGTATCCAGAATCGAGGCGTGAACACACCGCCTCAACCTATGGGGCTACCATACAGATTTCAAGCCGAGGGTTCATCCCCCTGGGTATTTAAACCAGACTTTAGTCTCGGAAATTCCGAACCTTTGCGTTCTAGGCACAAGCCGTTCGAACTCTAGTCTTCACCGTCCCAGTTAGTCTTCTAGGAACTCACCGCGAGCACAGACAGGTGGCTTTACCAGACCACCGAAAGTCGTTCGGGCACAACAAACACCAAAGGAATTGCACCTTCAGAGGATTTAAGGTCTCCTGGACCGGGATGCAATGTATGCATGACAATGCATGTTTTTTGAAATGCGCGCCAACGCGCGGCTTTGAGATGCATGATGATGCAAATGAGCGGATTTAAGGTCTCGCCGGACCTAGGGGGGGCAACCGATGAGGTGCGCTAAACAATGCGATGGAATGCATGCCAAATGCAATGAGGTGCACACCTTAATGCACCGGAGGTCTTGCATCTCCCGAGGATTTAAGGTCTCCTAGACCGTGCGCGTTTAAGGTCTCGCCAAGGCGGCGGCAAATAAGTGGTGTGGTGCGCAAAATGGCGCGATGAGATGCATGCCAAACGCAATGAGGGGCGACTTAACACACCGAAGGTCTTACACCTCCCGAGGATTTAAGGTCTCCTAGACCGGGCGTGTTTAAGGTCTCGCCAGACCTGACGGGGCAATTTGCATAACGTGACACACGTGTCACACGGGATGCGAAAACAATGCGAGTGAAGGAGAAATGAAACAAGAGGCACGCATACCTTATTGGATGGAAAATGAAGTGCAAAACGAGGCGTACGTGCCTCGAGATGCAATGAAATGCGAAATGGGGCACACGTACCTCATTTGATGGAAAATGAAGTGCAAAACGAGGCGTACGTGCCTCGAGATGCAATGAAATGCGAAATGAATGTAATGAGGTGCACCTTAATGCACCGAAGGTCTTGCACCCCCCGAGGATTTAAGGTCTCCTGGACCGCGCGTGTTTTTGGTCCCGCCGGACCGTGCGTGTTTTCGGTCCCGCCGGACCCGCATGGAAAATGAAATGCACATGAGGCACGCGTACCTCATTGGATGGAAAATGAAGTGCAAAACGAGGCGTACGACATGCATGCCACATGACAATGCAAGACAGTGCAAGTCGCAAGAGATGTGCGAGATGACGCAATGCGATGCGCCGGGGAATGCGATGAATGTGCGCAACGCACACGGGGCAACTTTTGGATCTCTATAAATGACAAAAGGATACAAAAGGATACAATCTTCGCTTGAATTTGAGCACCACGCACAGTAGAGACGGTCCGAAGTCAAAACGGAGGCCGGTTGAGCATCGGGGATGCATTTTCTTGTATTTTCTTGAGACTTGAAGACCCAAAGCTGATCATTTAGCCCAAACAAGGCCCAAGGAACATCACCGGCTGGGTGGGATGGCCACCGGCTGGCCACCGGCTGCTGATAAACTTCATCGGCACAATAATGTGCCGACCGGCACAAAATAGTGCCGACCGGCAAAAAGTTGCTGATCGGGGGCAGTTCTGCCATTTCACCTTGGGCTTTATAAAATAGGGCTTGAAGCCCTATTTCCTCACTTTTCTTCCGCCGAGATCTTTCACTCTCTCTCTCTAGAGTCTCTTTCTCTCCTCTTTTGCTCATTTCTTTGAGTTTTCGCGCCATTTTCGTCGTCGGATTCGCGATCTCCTTCGCGTTTCGGACATTTTCAACCGATTGAAATCTCATTTCGGTGTTCCCTTTGCTATTTCCGCCTTTTCGGGACTTGTTCCCCTCGGTTTCCTCGATATTTCCGTATATTCCCTTCTTCCGGCCTTCCCGGCCATTTCCGGCCCTCTCGGGGTTGACTTCCCAGTTGACTTTTCGCCTTCCGACCCATTTCTCATTTTTCGGCTATTTTCTCATCTCCATTGCTATGGCCGATGATGTTCCACATGTCGGGACTCCCCCGGATCATGAGATGGATCCCGGGGTCGAGCTTCTCCCGCTGGGCGAGCGACCATTCGATCCGGCGACCTATCGCCCGGCCATCCACGTGCTACCACCTGACGGACTCCGCCACGTCCGCAGCTTCGAGAGGGCTTTGGACCCGGAGGTTCTGCTGCGTGAGCCGGCCTCCCACTTGTCTTTTGGCGTCGCGGAGGTAACACTCTTGCCTTTTATTTTCTGCAATGTAGGATTTTCACAACCGCCATAGCTAATCAACCTATTAATCGCTGATCCGATGTCTTTGTCAGTAGTTGATTGTAGACAACTTCATAACTAACATCTGCTTAGGACCGACGCACATGCACACACACTGCACTAGTCTGAATCACCCAAACACACGGCACACATCACACTGCAAATTCACCGACACCCGGTGCTCATTTGAATCTGAAAACTCGCACGCATGCTAGACTTGCACAAAACTATACAAACACGCAGACATATCACACGTTGCTTACACTGATCCTCACAGGAGCACTGACATATCACAGGCCGTAACTTACCCACTGATGTGCTAGAACCCGATATCTGCTTGAATCTGAAAAATGTGCACACATGCACCAAGTTCACACAGGAGCACCCAAAACACACTGACGCATCACGTGCTTGTAGTTTACTGTAAGCACACCGGCACCCGGTATCTTGTTAAAATCTGAAAATTTGTACGCATGCTATATTTAATCTAAAGTTTTCCATGCCTTTAGAGAAAATAAATCAGTGTATTCATCATTGCTTCGCAACTGTACTTTTGAAAACAAGGGGACTCCCATGCCATCCGCGGGTATGGGAACGTCGTCGCTCGCGCTTGGTATGCAGAGCTTCCCGAGGAGGTTCGCTACATCGTAGACGAGGGGGGCTTCGGCATTTTCTGCAGGGGACTCACCAGGCTTTCTGCTTGTAGGCCTCTTCTCGCCGCCCTGGCAGAGAGGTGGTGGGACACCACAGATTCGTTCCACTTGTCGGCGACCGGGGACATGACGATGACCCCTTACGACTTCTCGATGCTTACCGGCCTCGGGGTGGGGGGTGATCCGATCCCCTTTGATACAGAGATGGACGAGTGGATCGCCGCTCAGGTCTATTTACTCGGCGCAGCCCCGCCTCTCGCTCGTCCTGGCTTTGTCCGCTACTCTTGGTTTGAGGGGCAGTTTAGGGCCCAGCATGCCCTTGGTGATGCAGCTCCGATGACCCCAGAGGCCGTGGATCGGTACGCACGCGGCTTTCTGATGTTTTTGCTAGGGACGACGATCTTCGCCGACCGGGCGAACACAGTGCCTCTCTGCCTCCTCAAGACCCTTGGTGGATGTCAGAGACATTTTGCGTTTTGATTGGGGTGGTGCAGCTCTGGCCACCCTCTATGGCTATATGAGTTCGGTTTCCCGCGGCAGTGGACTGTTGCTCGGGGGCTACTGGCGGGCTTGGGAGGTATGTCTCCTTCTCTGCTTTACATTTCTGCTCTACATACTTTCAGACTGCAGACTTACCTGCTCTTGTTCGTATCGCACCACACGGCACACATATACGCTTTAATCGATCAGACACGGTTCACACTGTACACTCTGCTCAATACACTGCACAACACACGGCTCTGCTATTTCTGCTTTATTCTGTATTCTGCTTTATCTGATGATCACACCGACGTTTGTTTTGCAGCTGTGGGTGTATGCCTACTTTCCCAGGCTGGAGCCAGTGCCAGCGACGGAGACCCCTCTGGTCGTCCCCTTCTCTCGCCGCTTTGATGGGAGGTGCACACGGCGACCCCGGGATACTTTCAGCTTCTTCCGGCGTTACTTCGACACCATTACCCCTGCGGAGGTATGTTTTACTTGTAGTTCATTCAAGTTTCGTTTTTCCACTGTATATTTGCAATGCCAATAGATAACAAACTGTACTTCAATTTCAGATCACCTGGCAGCCATGGGCTCCTTTTACTGCGATGGCGAGGATCGTCTGCCCGGTCGAGAGACCTCGTTCGGATTCTTTTGGAGGCGATGCTGCCGGGCTTGGTACTGGGAGCGTTTTCACGCTGCACCCTCGGGTTGTGAGCAGATAGTCGGTTCACCCTCTGAGCATATGAGGGATACCGAGAGGTTCACTGTTGACCGATGGTGGACTACACCCTTGTTTGGGCAGACGGTTTCAAAAGGCGAGGCGACTATTCCGAGTGCGTCTGGACTTTTATCATGCGACCTCGAGTGGTGGCCGAGCCGATCGAGAGACTGCGGTGCGCTGCTCGAGTAGAGGTGGGGCGAGTGGGACCGTCCTGGCCGCTCGAGCTCGAGTCGAGCGAGGCCTTGCGCAGAGGGGACGAGGTGCGGTTGGCTGCTTCCGCCTACTATGTTGACGTCTGAGGCGAGTGGGGAGATCTACCAGATCCTTTGCTCCTCCTCCATGGTCAAGAGTTGGTAGCATTCTGACTTGCCTCCGGTACGTGTACTTGTATTCTGCATCTGGCATTGTTATTTCACTTCAGTTCATTCAGATATCCCACAGAATACTGATGTATTTAATACTTTTGCAGACTTCTTCCGAGTATACCCGTCAGTCTGTGGAGTTGAATGCCTCCCTGCTGGGGATGCTGCAGCGGACTCTCGACGCCTTGACCGCCTACGGCTTGCCGGTATGTTCTATTGACCACAGTCTCAAATCATATTCTGTTTCGCACAATCTGCTATACTGCACAAACATCTGATAAACTGCTCACGGCTTTCATACACTGTACTCATACACTGCATTCCGTACTGATAAACTGCTCACGGCATTCACACACTGTACTCATACACCGCATTCTGTACTGATAAACTGCTCACCGCATTCACACACTGTACTCATACACTGCATTCTATACTGATAAACTGTTCACAGCTTTCTGATGCGTTTACTCTTTGTACTTTTCAGCCTCCTTTCCCGATCCCTCCAGTGGGTGGCGCTGTTGCGACTGGGCCTCCCCTTTCGACCCGGGATGGCAGGGCGTTCCCTCGTACCAGAGGAGGGCATTCTCATGCGGGGAGTAGCTCATGGCTGCAGCCCTGCACGATGAGTCCGAGGAGGAGACAGAGGAGGTGGGGGCATCAGAGGAGGAGACCGGGGACAGCTCGGGCTCAGGCTCAGACAGTGATGCTCCTGATGATGCTCCTGGGCTTCTGCCCAGGAAGAGGGCGAGGACGGATCCCCCGGCGCGAGGCCACTGATGATGATCACAGACTTCTGCTGTTTTTCTTTTATTTTCTGTACTTTTTCTTTTTTTGTAGATAGAGCACTATGTACTGCCGCAGGCAGGTTTTTGCTTTCCAAAACTATGTACTGGAAAAGATTATATATAAACAAACTTTTTGTCTAAAAGAGTGTTATATCTGTATGTTTGCGTATACCTGCACATTTCATACTTTGCATCGCATTGCCTCATACTACACCTCAAATGTAAATGGCATTGATCTACTGTTTAACAAAACAACCAAGCATTTGCACTGCAGTAACAGGATAACCAATCAACTAGCAGGAAATAATTCAAATAAGCCACGGCTCAAACTGAATACACAGCCCATGCTCTGCTGGGGATTAATCTGCTGGGGATTGACCTGCATTCAGCCCATAACTCAGTATTCGGTTCATTCCGCACACAGCAAACTTTGAACAGATACCCCCAATCTGGCAAGGCGGATCACAAAATTGATACGGTTGCAGTTGAAACACCTCGGATGTCTCAAATTTTCCCTTTCCTTCACTTGCTTCACATGGATGTAGAGAATGTCACAGCATTCTGAGTACGAGCAATTGCTTTTTGGAAGAGGATGGGTTTTCAACCAGGGTATCGAGCCTACCACAGCACACGACAAGACAGACTCAAACAGAGAAACAAAAGGCATACGACCTAGCACAACGAGACCCACTCGGAGAAGACTCAAAGCCAGCGTTGAGACTGACAAGTCAAAAGACACGACACACGGACATGTTTTATAATAAAAGACCTCAAACTCGAGGAGCCAATTCCTCTGGGTAGGTTTCCCACCCTTTCTGATTTGTGTGACTCTCACATCACTCGACCCTCAGGCTCGGTTTTTCTCTCAAAAACCTTTCTCTCACTTTTCTCTCAACTTACACCTCTCTATTCTTTAATCTCTCATTTTGCAGTCCCTCCCCAAGGTGAATGACAGATGAATAGGAAGTTGCGGGTTCATGCCCGACACGGCTAGCTCACGGCTACTTCTTCTGGTAGATGTGGGTGCCTTCCTGGCGAGTGCATGCTGGCGGTGGAGGAGGGAGACAGGATACCTGGCTCAACTGTGCCCCTAGTTCGTTATTTTGACCATTTTTTTTTTGTTTTCTTCTTAAAACAGTTTTGATCAAAATGAGAGTTGGATTAACACACTTATTCAATTTTTGATTTGAAAATCATGTAAATCAGGCTGTGAGCACTGAAAATTCTCCTTTTGGGGTCCACACATGGTCCAATTTTGAAAATGAAACAGTTTTCGAGAAAATAAGTCAACCTCACTGAAAATTTTCAAAAACTATTTTTGCAAACAAACGATGCTCAAACGAGCATGAAACTTACCCTCGAGATATGCAACCTCGGGTCGGAGGCAATGGAAAATTGCCCCTGGCTTGAAGGGGGAATAAGGCAACGGAAAGTTGCCCCTAGTTTGAATGGTAACTTAGGGCAACTTTTAGACATGGATGGCGATGGGTGGCAACGGAAAGTTGCCCCTTGTTTGGATGATGCCGCGGCATGTTGTGTGTTAATCCTTATTGATGACGATCGGACCCTTGGACGCGGAGGAGACGAAGACGTTCTGGATCAATATATGGACACAATCACCTGGGAGGTGTTGGCGGTTGGGCTTCAAGAGAAAGTTGATCACGCGATCCCAGCCGTTGTAACCGAGACGCCGGATTAGGAGGAGGCAAGTGACCAAAACCATGACATGGACTGAGACGCTATGAAAGCGTTGGGGGCTGGACTTCAAGATGAAGTTGCCTACGTATCCCAAACATGGGAATCAAGCCTTACGTAGTTCCGGTTAAGGTACTCTCGGGTATTTTAACCTTCACTATTTTCAGGCTCTAACTTTTGCCAAGGCGCCTGTTGCAGGTTTTCGACCTTGCGAGCTTCTTTTGTCTTTCTCTTCTTTTTTTTCTTTCAGTTCTTTTTTTTCTTTTTCTTTCAGGCTCTAACTTTTGCCAAGGTGCCCGATGCGGGTTTTCGACCTTGCGAGCTTCTTTTTTTTTCTCTTTTTTTTTCTTTCAGTTCTTTTCTTTGCTCTAACTTTTGCCTGGGTCGCCCTTCCGGGTTTTCGGCCCAGCGAGCCTCTCAAAGGGTAAAAGTGTAGCAAGTCCATGCCAAATGGTTTTGGGGTTTTGAAGCCATCTGTACCCAGGAGAGTGGCTGTTGATCTGCAAGAGGACTCATCTTCGGCTGTTCGAGGACATCTGACATTTTTGCCCCTTAGTTCGAGGGGTGTTTCTGTTCTAGCTTTGCAAGCTTCTTCTGACGAGGTCTGGCCTTCCTGATCTGACTTTGGTGCCTCATGTTCGAGGGCTGCTTCAAATTGGGCCACACGGGCGTTTCGTGACACTGATCGTTTTGAACCGATCCCGGGTTTGCAACAGATGAAACTGAATCCTGAGACTGGGAGCGATCCTGGGCCGCACGATCTTGAGAGCGATTCCACACAGGTCTTCGCATTAATTGTGCAAAATATTTTGTTTTTGAAAGTTTTCAAGGAAGCGACAAACCGCTCGCACAGAAGATAGTGTGGAACCAGTCTGGATTGGACCAGGATCCTTCTCAGTACTCACGCTGACAAGCATGATTTCATTCATTAACAGCTTAGCATGCCTCTCTTTCTCTCAAAATGATCAAAATTTTGCAAAACCCGAGGAATTACTTCCTCTTCGTTTTTATCACCGCAGTGTTTGAAAGGTTTTGAAAAACTTAAGTCAAAACAATGATTTTTAAGGCACACGGAGCAGGTGGAGTGCGCTGTCACCCCATTCGAATTCTCTGGCACAACTAGCCCAACACAGTCGATAAACATGGGAACACGGTAGCCACGGCTGTTTCATTCAGGTTCCCCGGATGTGAATTGGCTCCAACAGAGGCAGACCCAAAAAGAAAGCAAGAGAAGTAATTACAGAACAAAACGGTGCTTGAGGCAACAACCCCGAAGTCACCTAGCATTCTATACAAAAGAGGGACTGACTCATTACAGTTAGACAGACCCTTAAACAAAAGGACTGTCTCAAAACAATGAGACAAACTCAACAACAAAACAGAAGACTGACTCGACACCCAAGTCAGGATTTACAAAACTAGCATTGGCAGGTACTCAAAAATGCGTGCCAAACGCCACATCAAAAATGTACCAAATATTGCCCGCAGGCGCTTCATCTTCTGATCACATACTCGCGGTATCTGTGCCTTCGGTATCTGTATCCTCGTAGTCCAAGAACTCCGTAGTGATTGACTTGGCCGAGGTTGGCGGAAGGATGATCTTGTTATCAATCAAGTCTTGTACCTCGTGGCGCGGAGCGATTATCGAGAGCATGGCCAGGTTGTTGATGGTACGCGACGATCGAGTGGCATCATGGTCCGCTGGAAGGGGTTTGGGGAGCGGCCTAGGATCGAGAGGTGTAAGATGCCCCTTCTTGGCCAAAATCAGAAGTGCCCTAGACAAGGGCATGTAAAGAGGATGGAAGGCCCTGCGCCCTCGGGGCAGGTACTTTGGTGCCTGCACATTCTTACTAGATGCGCTGGCGAATGGATCGGCAGGTGCGGCCTTGGATTTCTGATTCTTTCCCGGTGCAGGATTGGGAATGGGAGGAGCTACTCTGGCTTGACGAGGCCTGTCCCGATTCTCTGGTTGACTGGTACTGCCCTTAGACGGGATGGGGAAAGCATCCTCCATAGTTTTTGTCATAACTGCGGATACCTGCTGCTTATTCATTCCCCCGGCTTTCAAAGCCTCTACTGTCCACAGCAGCTGTTCAATGGGGTCGGCATCTGCCTTCATCTTATCTTTTCCTCTGGCCTCGGCCTGATGAGAGGTTTGGGTTGGTACTGGTACATCACTGTTGTGGGTGGAGGCCATCTCCGACTGATTGAGCTCGATCACAATTCGCCCCAGCAGCGGGGGCTCTTGGGGTTCGAAATTTCCGGCATATGGTGCAACCAGTGGCAAGGTTGACATCCCGTGAGCGAGATCCGCCACGGATCTTTGGAGGTCGCCTATCATACCCATTAACTCGAATGTAGTGGGCTCGCGAGCCTGATAAAACTGAGGTACCCAAATCGGGTGTGCAGCGGGCGACCTGGGCGGGTGCGGTGTATCAACAGTAGCATCATTCTGTGGGACAGTTTCCTGACTCAACGCGGCCGTCATGACCACAATCTCTTCAGAGTTCTGCGTCATGTTCAGTCCTGCCTCAGCAAAGAGAAGACACTAACTGTTCTGGATCAACTCACTGAATCTCTGAACTGAAACGGAAAACAGACGGTATTTCAGCCCCAGACAGATCAAACACAGGTGTAGCCGAACAACGGTACTATACTGCTGATTACTGTTCCCCAGATTTACTGTTCAAAACTGTACTGATATCCACGGAGATAACTGATTCCCAACAATCACTGATACTAGTGCCCGCAGGCTGAATATTCAGATTCGCAAACTGGTATATGCATTCCTGTAGAGACACACTCTAAAAGCACATAGCAAGTAAGTGAGAGCCAATACACCCCTATGTTGGGGTAGGGTTTCCCTGTCCTATTTTGTCAGGAGCTAGGGTTTCACTACGCACGCAGCGGTTTCAAACAACCTATATCGGGTAAGCAACCTGTCCTAGTTTGGAATGGTCACTGTGGATTTCGATATGCACTAGGTCGAATGGTCGAAAAGGGTGCCCCAGTAAAACCGGGGTTTGTGTTCCCATACTGGCAGAGCATCGAACCGTCACTTTACCTTATGGACATGCCTTGACAAGACAAGCCTCCGGCAAACCGCTCAGGAATAGCAGATGGCCAACACGGTATCATAGGCGCACCAATGCACATGCAATGCAAAGAAACACATAAGTGTAGTCAAAACAGGATATCACGAGTTCGAGTCAAGCTCTCTAAATCCCCAGCAGAGTCGCCAGAAACTGAAACAAGCCCGGGAGGGACCTCGCTACAGCTCGGACTCTTTAAGTTGGTGTTGCGGTTCTAAATCTGAACCAAAGAGTCCACCTCTGGCAAATCGTTTTGAAGAAAAACAGATTTTTGAAAAAGTAGTGCCAAACATGGACTGCTTTGCCAGATTACAGAGTCGCCACCTAAATATTTTAAAATGGGAAATTTAGGAAACCCTGACTCGGTGCCGAAGGCCACATGTCCGTCATCACCAAAGTGACTTGGCTCTAGAGCTTGGTACGATCGGGAAGGTCTATGAGCACCCCCTTTCGCCCGGTCCGAAGACCGGCCTCTACTAACCGTGATATCCGTTTTTGAAAACATTACATGTTCTTATTCCAGTTATTAGCCTAGAATTGCTATGTTATGCGCGCAGCAAACAAGTATAGACTAGATCGCCTAATTTGGGAACAAACATTGCATATCCGTTTTGCCTCAAAAAACGTGTTAGATTTTGCTACTCGCAAGTAGGCTAAAATGCGGATTTCAACGAGTTGTTCCAACTCAAGCAATCCAACCTCCACCCACAGGCATACAAACAGTTTATCATGTAAGCATTTAGCCGCATGGCAATCCTATTGTCATGGCCAACAATCACACGCATGCGATATGCTAAAGCATAAAAACTTACATCGTACTCCGTGCCAAAACAGTAAACTAGTTAGCAAAACAATGCATGACCTAGTTCATGTTGAATGACTAATGCAACACAGGCATAAATGCAATCTAGAGTAGGCTCGGCTAACCCTAAATATGGCATGTGAAATGTTTCACGTAGCACGTGTTCAATTTGGAATTGAAATTTGCAATGCAGTTTGTATGATGTACCGAGCCCGGTGCATGTAAACAAATGCATGAAATGCACGCATGCATTGCATAAGGTATGCTAAAATAAGTATGCCCTAATCTACCACTGAAAGCGGGTAAATAAAAGAGAGAAAGAAATGGGGGTTGGAAGACATACACCCACTCACACACACTTATTACAATTTCGCCCTCGCTCGGAGGGATCAAATAATAATACAAAACCAAATAAATAATTAACTAAACTAGCTAATTAAATATTACAAATTAACTAAATTAATTAAATAAATTAATTAATCTAATTAAGCATTAAATGCCTCGGGATGAGGGCTAATTGCAGCGCGTGCCCGGGATTCGCTCGGAATCACACTGCCGTGCATGAGTTGCCTCTGCTTCCTCTGCTCTTCAGCTCAGAAAATTGCCCAAATCTCAGGGATGCCTCCCAGGGCATTGGAGATCACCACCGGCTGGAGGGATTAGCCATCGGCTGAAGAATGAGACCACCGGCACTGAATTTCCTTATCGGCTGCCCAGTGGAAGCCGGTCGGCACTAAAAAGTGCCGGTCGGCACAAAGTCCCTGCAGAACCTGCAACTCACAGCAGCAGAGGGAACAAAAGGCAAGGCAATGCAATTCAAGGTATATATGCACCAAACACATCCCAAATCATGCTATGGACTTAAGAGGGCATGTGCCTCGATTCCCGGACCACCAATCGCGCATTTCCATGCGTGATGGCCCTAAGAACCAAGAATGCAACTTTGATTTCAAATGCATGCAATGCAAACAAAGGTGCCAAACCTCTATCAAACTCACTTCAAGAGGTTTGGCATGCACAATGCCAATGCAACCCTAAGCATGTCATCTAGCATGCAATATGGCAATGCAATACAAGAATATTGTTGTGTAAACATACAAGCATGCGAAACAAAGTAGGAATGGACTTACACATGAATTGGACAGCTCTAAAAGGCCCAAGAACAGTGGCCAAAATGCCTAAAGATGGGGTCTAAATACATATGCACACATGCACACATTAAGACACCAACACTTGAGCATAATAAACAACATTCAAGCACACTTGAAATGAGTTAAACATGGACTATTTGCATGTAGTATAAGCTCTGAAAATCAGCTACAAAATGATGCCAAATCAAGCAACGAAATAAGCTAATCATGCAATGAATGGCCCAAGGCTTTAAGGCAAGCCAAGGGGCTCAAACTAAGGTCAAATCCACCAAGCCTCACAAGGCTAAGGGGATCTAAAACAGGTCACATGCAGACCTAAACAAGACTAGGGGCACACCTAGATAGCATCTAAAAGGCTCAAAATCAAGGGCATGCACACATGCACTTTCAAAGGGATGTACAACACATGTAACCAAAGCATTAAAGATGCATGCTAGGCAATCAAATAAGCATGTATGAGGGACTGAAATAGCATGGAAGATGGTCCCAACCATCAAAAATAAAGCTAGAATAGCATACCACATATTCATGCTTTTGAGGCCAACAAGCCAAATACAAAGAGGCTACCAAATACATGCCAAGATTGGCCCAAATAGCTATGGACAAAGCTGAATCATGGCAAAATAAGCTTACAAGCTTCACAAATCTAAGCTTAAAACATGCTAGAAAATAGGGCAAACAACCTAGACATGTTAAGGCATAAAAGGGGCATTACAAGGCAACTATACTAAGCATGTATAGGAGACCAAAACCAACTTAGAGGCATGTTATATCATGGCAATATAAGTATAGAAAACAACTCAAACATGCTCAACACACACTCAAGCATGAAGCTCCTTAAGGAAGCAAAATTTGTCCTTTTTAAGGACATCAAGGAGAGGGGGTGGCCCTCTCCTTCTTGAGACTTCAAGGCATGCTCTTCACCACTGAAATCCCTCAAGATTTCAGTGGTGAAGAGATCCTAAGATCAAAGTCTCGGATCTCTCACAAAGTGGCACAAAAAGTGGCCTTTTCAAGGCCTAGAGGGGGTCAAACCTCCCCAAACCACAAAACACTCTTAATGAACAATAAAGAGGACTTAAAAAAAGAGATTTTATGTGTTAATCACTAAGCACAAAAACTGTTTTAAACTAGGTAAAAACAAGTTGCAAGAATGGGGTAAATAAAGTGAAGTTCTTACCCTTGTTGACTACCTTCACAAAGGTTGTTGTGCTTGGTCCTTTGAGCTCCAAACCAGTCAAGAACCTCCAAGAATAGCCTCTGGAACCTCAGTTGCAAGGGAAAGTGGAACACTAGGTGTTTTAGTGCAGTAGTGTGAACTAAACACCTAGTGTACTAAGAGAAAAAGAGAGATATGATATATGTATCTAACCTAACCCTAAAAACCAGAGCTCTAGCTCTCTAACAATGTCTAATGCTCTGAAAAATGCTAACCTCCAAGCCAAGAGGGAGAGCTTTCCTCTTATAGGCCAAAAGCTCACAAGCTTGGCCACTAAGCAAACTCATCCCTCCATACACGTGTATGGAGGGGAAACAAGTTGCATACAGCTGTGAGAAAATATCTCACAAAGCAAGTGCACAGTGGTCGGCAGGGCAAAATGGTCATTTCACCCAAAATAGTGCCGACCGGCACAATATAGTGCCGGTGACAACTACAGCCAGCCGGTGGCCTCTAGCCCCAGCCGGTGGTGTGTGGGGATGCCTCAGAAGGCATTCCCTGCCCCTCAAAGGCAAAGCACAGGTGTCTGGTGCAAAACCAGACACAAACGGTCAGGTTCGGAGGTCTTGAGGCACGGCGCGCGAGCCGAGAACTCCGGGAACTCCAAACGAACACACATGGATGATCACCGAGTGTTCAAACGGTGACGTCCAAGTCTCGAGGACGGTCAAAAATGGGGTGTCTACAATTACTTTTTTTCACAAACATCCCATTTAACTATAAAAAAATTCAATAATGTTTCTAAACACAAAAGATTTAATTTATTAAAATAGTTAAAAATTAAAATAATAACTTTTCAAACATCCATTTTGGTCGTGCTCAAAGTGATTTTGCACCATGGTAACAAGTAGAGTTCTGTGGCCGTGTTGGAGTGTAACATCTCATATTTTATTAAATTTGTTTTTTTAATAAAAAAATGTTAAAGATTTTAAAAATTTTGTCAAATATCTCATATAAATATGGGACCTACATGAGACCTACATTGTGTGAGTCCTACACTCATATAAAATATTTGATAAAAATTTTTAGATCCCTAATATTATTCTTTTTTAATTATAAACCATATATGTTTACAATTATTACTTTCAAAGGTAGTTGAGAGGTTAGTGTGGGCATCTTAAATCCATTGGTAATACGAGACAGTAACAGTTAGTAAACTTACACTTTTGCATTTTGTTCCCATGGATATGTTAAGTGTATCGTTAGTTAATGAAAATGTTATATACAGATTGTAAATAATTTATTAAAATTTTTAATAATTTTTTTTATGAAAAATGAGTGAGATCCCTCTTTTTTTGGAGAACTCTTACAATTACCAAAGTGATTCACACAACTCATAATATGTGGGGCCTACTCATGTATGTGTGCATCATAAGTGGTGTGGATCATTTTGAGAGTTATGGAATCCTTCAAAAAAATGAATCTCTATCATTATTGATCTTTTTTACAGATGTGGGATTCATACCATCTATATATGTATGGGTTCCACAACCATATAAGAAATTTAATAAAAAAAAATTAGAAAAATGTTTGAAAACCCTGCAATATGAGTTCTAAAAAAAATTCTAAAAAGTAAGTTTTACCTATTGATGCCATTTTTTAACTTCAAATTTTTTTTTTTTTAATTTTTATATTATTAAAACTCTAAAAGTAAGAAAATGTATAATTACTAAAAAAAAGTTTAATAGATTATTTGAGTCATAACACTTTGTCAATAGGCTTGTTCACAGTTAGCAACCCAACGAACTCAGTGAAGGCGGACAGGGGAGGGAAAGAGAGAGAGAGAGAGAGAGAGAGAGAGAGAGAGAGAGAGAGAGAGAGAGAGAGAGTGTGTGAGTGAGTGCGTGCGTGCGTGCGTGAGTGTACGCCTTCTTTATCTCCACCAACATTCTTGTCTCCAACTGAACTTTTTACTTCTTTTTCAATTTATTTTTTTAATATAATATATATTTATATATTTTAATGCGTCTCACTTTTACAAAACAATCATGCTGAGGACGTCTGTGGGGCGAACCACCCCCCACGTGGGGTCTCCAAGTGATAAAAATAAAATAAAATAAAATAAAATAAATTATGAACCAATCGACAAACAGTAGTGGGGGTGGGTCACCTGACTGAGAGTCCTATGTATTTTTCTTTACAAAATACGTAGGCTTTGTTTGGATTAAACTAAAAAAGTTAAAACGTTATCAAAAAGTTAAAAAAATTATATTATTCAAGGATAGTTTGTAGGGAAAGTTATCAGGGCAAAATTATTGGGTATGTTTGGTTTGAGTTTGGGATATGAGTTTTAGAGATAAAAAGTACAAAAAGTTGTTTGGTTTGGTTTTTTCAAAAGATGTTTTGGAAAATTATTTTAAGAGAGAGTTTTGAAAAAAGTGATTGATTTGACGTGTATGAGAGAGAGATTTGTTTGGAAAACTTGTAAACCAAACAAGTTTTGGAAAAATTTGTTTGGTTTGATTACTTTTGAAAACTTATTTGTAGAGAATTTTTCCCAAAAATTTTTGGGAAACACAAACCAAACTTATTTCTCTTTCAATTCAATTATTCAAAAAGTCAAAAACTTAAAAGTCAAAAGGATAAAATTGTCATTTTGATTTTACTACAATATTTTGTTACACATATTTTCGTAAAAAGTCAAAAAGTTATCCCAAACATCTACAGGCATTGATTTCTCGCTCGAGCGAAGAGTTCGTGGCTCGAGCGAAGGCACTAGTAGAAATCACGCGAGATAAGCATCTCGCTCGAGCGAGAGAAGCTTCGCTCGAGCGAGCTTCAGAATCCGGATTTCTCTAAGTGTTTGGATTCTTCCAAAATTAGGATTCCTTTTTGGTTTTCTATAAGTAGATGGTTTTCTCCTAAAACTAAACAACTTTTTCTCAAATCTTATTAAGGAGTTCTAGAGTTTTGTTTTGAAGTTTTCTTCTGAGATTTTTGATAGTTTTCTTTGATGTTCTTGAGAGAGTTCTAAACTTATGAGTTGAAATTCATACATCAAAGAGTTTGTTACTACATATTCAAGAGAGTTCCCTTCGGTGGAATCTGAAGGTTAAAACGTAGAGTTTCAAAAGGCGTTTGATTCTCTACGTAGTCGTTAATTCGACAAGTGAAGTTGTGGAATCAACTTCAGGATTGATCAGTTCCGTGACGAAGACGTGGAGAAAGAGTTACAGAAGATTTCGAGGGCAAATTGACTGCGTTGGGTAATTTGTGTGCTATCTTTGTAATCTTTTAGTTCTTCAGTAGTGGATTGATTAGTGGCGGTTCGCCCGTGGTTTTTGATTACAATTGAAGGTTCTTCAATTGTGGTTTTTCCACGTAAAAAATCGTTTGTGTCGATTTATTGTTTAGTCCTAAGAACAAAAAAACTAAAATGACTCTCGTAAGTGCTTGTTGATTTTAGATTGAGTGTTTGTGGATTTCTGGGGATTGGAATATTTTAATCTTGATCTAATCACGAATCACATAGGATTTTCAATTGGTATCAGAGCGGGTCACTCTTTGTTTTATCAAAAAACTTTTGTTTTTTTATCAAAACTATAGGAGTGTGATTTTGTGTGATTAGTATTATGGATTCTATTCGTGAAGGTAACTCGACTCATAGACCCCCTTTACTTGACGGTACAAACTATTCTTATTGGAAAGCTCGAATGAGAGCATTTTTAAAATCCATCAATGAGAAAGTTTGGCACTGCGTTCTCTTTGGGTGGAGTGAACCTATTATCACCATAGATAGCATTGATATTCCTAAACCCCTTGATAAATGGGACACAACTGATTACCAGAACTCGAGTTAGAATAGCAAGGCTCTCAACTCCCTCTTCTGCTCTGTCACACCTGAAACAATTCATAAAGGTACTACCTCTGTCAAAAGGTCAAAACTTCAGCGTCTCACCTCCGCCTTTGAAACCCTTTTTATGCGCGACGATGAGACGTTTGATGATTTCTATGCAAAACTCAGTGATATCGTGAATTCCTGATTCACTCTTGGTGAAAAAATCCCAGAAGCTAAAGTTGTTGGAAAAATTTTGAGGTCCCTTCCCGAGAGGTTCCAATCAAAGGTGATAGCCATTGAGGAGGCTCAGAATGTTGATACCCTCAAGCTCGATCAATTGGTTGGAAATTTGCAGACTTATGAAGCCCACCAAATTTCTAAGAAAAAGCAAAAAGAAAGTGTGGCTTTCACAAGTGCTCATGACACTGCAAAACCTCCTGAGACTAAATTTGATTTAGAGTCTGAGATGACGGCTATGCTTACAAAACAATTTAAATTTTTTTTGAAAAAGAAGCCTAATCTCAGAGCCCCTATTTCAAAAGATAAGAGTAATGACAAACCCAAAACTTTTCCACCAAAATTTGCTCAAACTGCTGAAAAGAAGATTGTAAGGGGGCCAGGGGTTAAGTGCTATGAATGTCAAGGGTTTGGCCATATGTCCCTTGAATGTCGTTCGAAAAAGAATCGGAAGAAAGTCTACACTGTAACTTGGGATGATGAAAGCGGGTCGGAGCAAGAACCCGAAGAAGCTAAATCTGGTGAAGACGGGGATAGTGCTTTCATGGCATTTTTGGCCACGGTTTCTCAACCTCTTGCAAAGCCTTCTGAATTAGCTCGTGGTCAGAACTTGCATCGTGCTTCCACCTATGATGGGACCAACTACCTGTATTGGAAAATCAGAATGAGGGCCTTTCTGAGAGCTTTTGAACTAGAAGGTTGGCAAGCCATTGAAAAAGATACAGCAAGTGCACATAATCCGGGCAATAAGAGAGCCCTGATCATTATACGAGGAGCAATTTCTAATGAAGAACAGCAACGGGTTGTTCACTGTACAAAGGCTAAAGATGCATGGGAAATTCTGAGCCAATTCCATGAAAGTGGAGATTCACCTCCACCTCCATCCAGCAACTTGTCTGTCTTGGTTGCTAGATTGGATGAGGTCAAGGAGAATGAGGAGCAAAAAGAGGATGATGAAACATCTGAAGACATTGATGAGATCAATGGCGATGAACTACAACAAGCTTACGAGAAGCTGTATGAGGAATCTCTGAATTTATCTAAAACCAATGACAAACTCTCACTCAAACTCAAAACATGTGAGAATGAGAATGTCCGGCTCAAGGGAGAACTCTTAACAGCAAAACAGAATGTCATCAAGATCTCGAGTGACAGGCAAGACTTATGTGAAAAAATGCTATCATGTGAAACTGAAAGGAATGAACTTCTGAAGGTGTATTCCACATATGAAGAAAAGCTTGAAAGTCTTGAGTTGTCACAAGCTGCATTGGAAGAGAAAGTTTGTCAAAAAGATGAAGAACTCCGTATCGCTAGAGCAACAATTGCCATGTAGAACAAAGGTTCTAGATCTCTAGAAGACATACTCGGGTCTCAACAAATGGGTTCTGACAAAAGAGGCCTAGGCTATGGTACGACAGCTCACAAGGGACAGGCCTCTACCTCACATAACTTGAAGACTCAAGGAAAGGGAAAATTGAAGGTAGACCAGGTTGATTCTTCTCTTCATCAAGCAAAAGCAGGTAAGATCAACAAAAGGGAGGTAAAACCTATTTTTATTTGTCATCACTGTGATAGGTATGGCCACATTCGTCCTTACTATTTTGAGTTATTTGGTAAGGTGTCTCAAAAGAATAGAAATTCGAATACTTTTTGGGTTAGGAGACAACCTTACATGACTAGGCAGAATACCAAGACCAAAAAGATTTGGGTTAGAAAAGATGATTTGACTTGTTTAGTTGTTCACACTACTCTAAAAGCACGTGACTCACACATGTGGTATCTTGATAGTGGGTGCTCTCGTCATATGTCCGGTAACAAATCTTACTTCACCTCTCTTGAAAAATATGAAGGAGGAATTGTTACCTTTGGAGATGGTGGCACTTCTAGAGTCATTGGTAAGGGCTCTATAAGTGTTGCTGGACTTCCCAAGCTAGATAATGCCTTACTTGTTGATGGTCTAAAAGAAAATCTTTTGAGCATTAGTCAAATGTGTGATTCCCATCATGAAGTATTGTTTTCAAAAAATAAATGTGAAATTTTGGATAAAAAGGGAAATACTGTCTTACATGGGGTTCGCACATCTGATAACTGCTATGGGATCCTTACTACTAATGATCTCACTTGTCACTCTGCCATCATAAGTAACATTGATCTGTGGCATCGAAGATTAGGTCACATGAATTTCAAAGACCTAACTAAGATAGCCAACAAAGAGCTTGTGAGAGGAGTACCTAAATTGGGTAAGAATTTGAGCCACATGTGTGGACCATGTCAACTTGGAAAGCAAACCCGAGCCCCTCATAAAAAGGTGAACAGCTTTACAACCAAACGTCCTCTTGAATTAGTTTATATGGATTTAATGGGCCCCACTCGCACTGAAAGCATTGGAGGTAAAAGATACATTTTTTTAAGTGTTGATGATTTTACTCGGTTTTCATGGGTAAACTTTTTAAGGGAAAAATCTGATACGTTTAATGCTTTTCAGGCCTTAGTCCTTAAAATCCAAAATGAACAGGGTGTTTCCATTGGGCGTATCATAAAAATCCGAACTGATCATGGTCGTGAATTTGAAAATAGTTCGTTTTCGGATTTTTGTGATATGCATGGAATTAAGCATGAATTTTCAGCTCCTATTACTCCACAACAAAATGGAGTGGTTGAGAGAAAGAACAGAGTTGTTCAAGAAATGGCTAGGGTCATGCTCCTTAGTACGAGTCTTCCTCCTAAGTTTTGGGCCGAAGCCCTAAATACTGCTGTTTGTGTCATAAATCGCGTGTATTTAAGGCCCAACACT
This sequence comes from Camellia lanceoleosa, assembly GCA_025200525.1. Lineage (NCBI taxonomy): Eukaryota > Viridiplantae > Streptophyta > Magnoliopsida > Ericales > Theaceae > Camellia > Camellia lanceoleosa. The sequence continues at coordinate 405,629 of JANUSC010000016.1, read as the reverse complement.
TTACAAACTCCTTATGAATTGTGGAAGGGTTTGAAACCTAATGTAAAATACTTCAAAACTTTTGGGAGCAAGTGTTACATCTTCAAAGATAGGGAGCCTTTGGGCAAATTTGACTCCCGAAGTGATGAAGGTATTTTTCTGGGGTATTTAACCAACAGTAGGGCTTTTCGAGTTTATAACCTGCGAACTTCATCTTTAATGGAATCTATCAATGTGGTTATAGATGACACAGGTTTACCTACTCCAGCAACAAATGAGGATGACAATGGTGAGCCTCCAATCTTGAATACTGATCCACAAAATTAAGGAGAAGCTGAGGTTCAATCACAAGAAACTGTTACATCACCATCCTCACAGGTAAGTTCAAGTCCAAAGAGTGCTCAAAGGGACATCACTCCTGTTGCTTCTATCACCGCAAGTCCCGAATTTAAACCATCAGCAAGGGTGAAACTGAATCATCCAGCTCAACAGGTGATTGGAAGTGTTTCGGATCGAATGAAAACCCGAAGACAGATTCGGGATGAGGTATCACATATGTGTTATGTTTCTTTAATTGAACCTAAGAATTTTAAAGAGGCCTTGCTAGATGATAGTTGGGTCAATGCTATGCATGAAGAATTAGGTCAATTTGAGCGTAACAAAGTTTGGACTCTTGTTCCCAGACCTAGAGACATGAATGTGATAGGTACCAAGTGGATCTTTAAAAATAAATCTGATGAGAATGGTACTGTTGTAAGGAATAAAGCTAGGTTGGTTGCTCAAGGCTACACACAAGTAGAGGGTATTGACTATGATGAGACGTTTGCCTCAGTTGCACGTCTCGAATCTATTCGTATTTTGCTTGGTGTTGCATGTTTTCTTGGCTTTAAATTGTTTCAAATGGATGTGAAAAGTGCCTTTCTGAATGGGTACTTAAAAGAAGAGGCATATGTTGAGCAGCCAAAAGGGTTTGAGGACCCTAAATGTCCTAGTCATGTCTACAAGCTAGACAAAGCTTTGTATGGGTTGAAACAAGCTCCTCGGGCTTGGTATGATAGACTTACTACCTTTCTTCTTGACAATGATTTTCAAAGGGGTAGTGTGGATGAGACCTTATTTGTGAAACATACTAAGTCTCATATTCTTGTTGCTCAGATATATGTTGATGATATTGTGTTTATCATCTTGTGAAATATTTTTCGGATTGCATGACACATGAGTTTGACATGAGCATGATGGGAGAATTGTCTTATTTTTTGGGTCTCCAAATTAAACAGTCTCCTTTGGGTATTTTTGTTTCTCAGTCTAAGTATGCTAAAAATCTTGTGTCAAAGTTTGGTCTTGAGTTTGCCAAACATGCACGCACTCCTATGAGCACCAGTCTTCACCTTTCCAAAGATTCCTCTGGTATTAATGTTGATCCTACCCTTTATAGGAGTATGATAGGGAGTCTTTTGTATCTCACAGCCAATCGTCCTGATATTTCCTTTAGTGTCGGTGTTTGTGCCCGTTACCAAGCCAGTCCTAAAGAGTCTCACCTTCTTGCAGTAAAACGCATCATCAAGTATGTTAATGGGACCTTGGGGTATGGGGTTTGGTTTTCCACTGATACTACAGCTGAAATTACTGGTTTTTCTGATGCTGACTAGGCAGGGTGTGCTGATGATAGGAAAAGTACATCTGAGGGGTTCTTTTACCTTGGGAATAATCTTGTTTCTTGGCATAGTAAAAAGCAAAATGCCATCTCTCTTTCCACTGCTGAGGCTGAGTACATTGCTGCAGGAAGTTGTTGTCCACAAATGTTGTGGATGAAGCAAATGCTTCATGATTATGGGATTGAACAGAACACTCTCACTCTTTTTTATGATAACACAAGTGCCATAAACATTTCAAAAAATCCTATCCAACACTCTCGCACCAAACACATTGACATCCATCATCATTTTATTCGAGAGTTAGTGGATGAAGGCCTTGTTGTTTTGGAACATGTCCCTACTGAGCATCAAAAAGCTGATATTTTTACAAAACCCCTTGATCTTCTTCCGTTTGAGTTCCTTAGAAAGACCTTGGGTGTCATGCTCGATCACTAGAGTGTTTCTTGTTCCTTGAGTAGGTGTACGTGTTTGGCCTTATGTGTGCTTGGTTGCTATAATCTCATTATCATTGATATCTGTTTGTCTTGCATCCAACTTTTTATGTACACTACTCATGCTGCTTATAAGATCTCATTGGTCATTGTTCATAGCTCATTTTGAATGCCCATGCTCATTAACCTCATGATCTCATTCTGTACACATCCTTGAGATAAATTGTTGCAGGGGTTTCCGCACAAGTGATCAAAGTTCTCTATGGACCACTAACAGTGTTTCTTGTTCTTTTACAGTGGAATTGACCGATACTGGTTCATCATGGGTGATGTTGAGTCTCTTAACCATCTACCATCTATTTTCACTTCCACGGTTTCTCCCTCAGTTCTTTGAAGTCCAGGCATTAGGAAAATGCTACCTCAGAGGCACCAACCAGGCCATCCTTTATAATTTCATTCTTCTCTGGTTTGGTTTCCATACTCTTGAGCGTGAATGCCACCAGTGAGTGCCCACAAGAAAGAAAAAGTCAAAAAAAAAAAAAAATGGAATCTTTGATTGAGGGGGAGCCTCCGCATTTACTCAACAAATACCCTGTGATTCCTAGTGATTTGACTTTTCTCTGTGAGGTTCAGTTACTTTTGTCGGAGGTCCAGCCATCCGATCACTACGAGGATTAACTCTAGCTCAGTGGACTCTCATGGCTTGCACACACACACTTTATTTTGTGAGCTCTCATGTTGGATTTTGAGTTGTACATTCTCATGTAGAATATGATCATTGATTATAGCTCATCTATTTTGCTCATGATTACTAGTGTCATTGTGTTTCAAAATTGCAAGTTTACAGGTTTCATGATGGTCGGATTATTTCATCTTAGTCTTCATTTTGCTAAAATGTGCTCAATTACTTGAGTTCCATGTCTCACTTAATGTTTTTGGGTATCTTGTTTTTTGTTTCTTTAAAAAAAAAATAAAAAAAATTTCCTTCATCCTTCTTGGCTCGAGCGAATCAGTCTTAGCTCGAGCGTGCGTCTGCCACCAACATTAGACCTGCGAGCTTGTTTTTTTAGCTCGAGCGAACAATTCTTGGCTCGAGCGACCGCTCGCGCTTACTTGTACTCGATCGAGCGAGAAAGACTTCGCTCGAGCGACCTGTCGCGGTTCAAATTCTAAATCTGAGACTTTTTAGTTCATTTTTTCCCCTTTTTTCGTTTCTTTTCTCCCCTAGGGTTTTGGTTCTCTCCTTTGCTACTCTCGTCTGTGGATTCTCTTCCTGTTTTAGGTTTTTTTCGCACCCTCTTGTGCATTACCCATCATTGGTAAGTTTTTTTTTCTTTTTATTTTATTTTATTTTATTTTGTTTTTTTTCCTCTTCGTTTCGGCTTGGGATTGTGAATGTGTTCTGCTTCTCTCTAGGTTTCATCCTTGTTGCTTTTTAGTTCCTTGCTACTGATTTCGCATCTTTCTCATGCTCTAGGGTATTTGGTTTGCATAGTTTGCTTTGCATTTTTCTAGGGTTTCGATTTGGGTTGGTTTGTATTGGGAGTTTATTGATTATAAGATTGGGGGTTTTCTTGCTTGAGGATTGTTTTCTGTATTTTTCTTATTTATACCCTGTGTTTCATGCTCTTAGTATATGGAGTCTCTCATTATACCATTGATGTTTGATATGTTGTTTCTCACATTCCTATTCTGTTCACGGTATGCTTATTGGATTATTGGTATAAACTTGCTACTTGATTCTTATTTTGGCCTCATATTTGTCATAAGTGACTAAGCTTGTTTGCCATAATTTACTTAGATTCCTCCATATCTTCCTGCATTGTCTACTGCTGTTTCTGTTTTTTTTTTTTTTTTGGACTAACAGACTAATGTTTTTTGTTGTGCTCCTTGGTTTGGAATTGGGATTGTGGGGTTTGTCTGTTCTGGATGGTTACTGGGTGATCTGTGGTTCTGGGTTTTTCCTTGCTCTATTTTTTGCTCTATCTTTGTCCTGCCTCTTTGGATTGTTTAGTCATGGCAGAGTCTTCCAAGCGTCGCAAAATGACTGCCTCTCGTCCCTCTTTCAACACTGCAAAATTTGAGTCGAAAGACAAGGCCAAAAAGTTTTTAGAGAGTCATTTGCATCTCGCAAAGTCCACTTAGAGCGCAATGTGTTACCAAATGCTTTTGAGGTCATTCCAATTCGTTCTTTGTTTGATTCTTTGGGTGGGGATCAAGTGTTGCACTTTTCGGTCCACAAAATCTCAGTCTCGTCCGGGAGTTCTATTGCAACATCCACTCTATTCATAGAGAAGCCTGTACCTTTAAAACTTGGGTTAGGAAGAAGTCCCTAGCTATTACTGGGGATTTGTTTCGGATTTTTCTTGATCTTCCTGAAATTAGTAATTGTCATTACCCTTTTCTTACCCGGTCTGGTGTCAATTTTGATATGGTCGCTTCTGAGTTGTGTAGTGTCGCCCAGCCGTGGATCGCCGGGGCACTTATTCAGCAGAATGAGTTGCTTCCTCGGTTCCGTCTTCTCAATATTATTGTGTGCGCAAATATTCATGTCACCACCCATTCATCGCATATTTCTCAGGACCAAGGCTATGTTTTCTATTGTATTCATCATCGCCTTCCCATCGATCTTCCAGAGATGATTGTTTCTAAAATGATTGGGGTTTTTGAGGGCCGAAAATCGTTGGGGCTTCCTTATGGGTGTTTTCTTACCCGTTTTCTCACTTCCCTTGGTGTTCCTATTTTTGAAGATGATGAGTTTGCTCATCCTGTGAAACCCATCACCAAACTCACAGTCTCACAAAGTCAGGCCCATGTGAGGAGGAGTGGGTCTGGGGTTGGGGGTTCCCATGCAGGTGGTCCGGGCGATGCGGATGATGATCCTCTTGCAGAGGAGGAGGAGGTCGAGGCTGCCCATACAGCTCCAGCAGCAGGTACTTCTAGCTTGGAGCAGGTTCTTACTCGTCGCCTTGATCTTATCGATGCTCGCCTTGACGAGCAGAGTACACAGCTGGCACAGATACTCTCTCTCCTTCAAATGCAGCATCCGCCACCTTCATCCTAGTGTTGGTTTTTGGTTTGTTGTTGTTTTCGACAGTTGGTATTTTTGTCTCTCTTTGGCTCATTCTTGCTTCTCCTGTATATCCTTGCTTTTGTCTCTCTCCCGGACAAAAAGGGGGAGATGCTTTACATCTTTGGATATTTTGTTTTGATTGGGTATATTGTTTTGATGTATGGTTTACATCTTTGGGTACATTGTCTTTTGTTTCATTGTTTAGATGTATATGGGATATATTATGCAGACAAGATTAATGTTATTTTTGGGATATATGCATTCTTATGATGGTTTCTTTACAACTCCTTGGATTATACTCATGATGTTTACTTTACAGCTCAATGGATTAGTTTTTCGGTGATGATCTATATGTTATGAAACTATCTTGATATTTTTTTTGGTGCATAACAAATCTTTTTCAAGTTTATGGTGTGCAGATTGGGTGGTTCTCAAGATTGGTTTCATTGTTGTCTTTCATCGAGTCTGTAATTTATTAGATCATTTCTTGAAGTTGTATTTGTTTCGCAAGTTCTTTGAGTTGTAATTGTTTTAGTTAGTTCATATGTTCAGGAAATTGTTTAGGAAGTTTTGTCCGGGTATTGATAAAGGGGGAGATTGTTAGGTCCTATCTTGTCAAAACCCGTGAACAAACTTATGTGATTGAGTTGTAATTTTCTGTGCATTTTTGTCTTCCTCGCTCGAGCGAAGGACTGCATCTGGTTTAAAACCTGCAAGAGGTAAATGTACACTGGATCGAGCGAAGATGAAGGTGGCTCGAGCGAAGAACTGCTTCCATACAAAAACCTGAAGGCATTGATTTCTCGCTCGAGCGAAGAGTTCGTGGCTCGAGCGAAGGCACTAGTAGAAATCACGCGAGATAAGCATCTCGCTCGAGCGAGAGAAACTTCGCTCGAGCGAGCTTCAGAATCCGGATTTCTCTAAGTGTTTGGGTTCTTCCAAAATTAGGATTCTTTTTTGGTTTTCTATAAGTAGATGGTTTTCTCCTAAAACTAAACAACTTTTTCTCAAATCTTATTCAAGAGTTCTAGAGTTTTGTTTTGAAGTTTTCTTCTGAGATTTTTGATAGTTTTCTTTGATGTTCTTAAGAGAGTTCTAAACTTATGAGTTGAAATTCATACATCAAAGAGTTTGTTACTACATATTCAAGAGAGTTCCCTTCGGTGGAATCTGAAGGTTAAAACGTAGAGTTTCAAAAGGAGTTTGATTCTCTACGTAGTCGTTAATTCGACAAGTGAAGTTGTGGAATCAACTTCAGGATTGATCAGTTCCGTGACGAAGACGTGGAGTAAGAGTTACAGAAGATTTCGAGGGCAAATTGACTGTGTTGGGTAATTTGTGTGCTATCTTTGTAATCTTTTAGTTCTTCAGTAGTGGATTGATTAGTGGCGGTTCGCCCTTGGTTTTTTATTACAATTGAAGGTTCTTCAATTGTGGTTTTTCCACGTAAAAAATCGTTTTTGCCGATTTATTGTTTAGTCCTAAGAACAAACAAACTAAAATCACTCTCGTAAGTGCTTGTTGATTTTAGATTGAGTGTTTGTGGATTTCTAGGGATTGGAATATTTTAATGTTCATCTAATCACGAATCACATAGGATTTTCACACCCTATAGCCCCTCAAGCTCTCATGTTGAGATATTAATATAAGAGAAGCCGAATCCAATACTAAATGTAATTTGCAAAACGAATTATTTGTAAATTGTTAATAAATCGTTTTAAAAATATTAATTTAGTGGGTGTTTGAGGTTTTTATTTATTTATTTATTTATTTATTGGGATTTTTTGTTATTTTATTTTTTTAATTTATATTTTATTTTTGTCTTTAATGAATCTTTTTTTAAAAAACAAAAAAACTTTACACTTTTGGATTCTATTTGATTAGATGGACCAAAAAAATTAAAATTTTTGTATTTAAAAGAAAAAAAGTAAGGACAAAAAACAGAGAAAACAAGTTTTTTTTTTTTACTTTTTTGTATTTAAAAATATATTTTTTAAATCCTTCTATGCAAGGCAGACAGAGAAACAAACATAATTCTGAGAAAATATTAGGGCATTTACATACAAGTCCCATTTTGTGACCTTATACTCCATTAGGTCCTAGATAAAATTATTTGCTGCTTCAAGTTCCATTAATTTTTAATAGACCAATTTATCCATCCAAACCCCCTTCCCTCTTCACCAAATCCATCGGCCATTCCTGCGAATTTTCTGATCCATCCGTCCAGTGTGTCGTCCAGTGCGTCGTCTTCCACAGTCACAAAATTGCCAAAAATTCAAACCTGGATATTGGACTCACAAATGAAGATAAATGCTCCGATTAATTCCTTGTTTCTCTCACCTTTGTATTTTTGTGGATTTCTCTTGAATCCGTGCATGTTGATGATCTGTGAACACAACACAACACACAGCACCATATATCAAAATCAATAATAAAAGAAACCCCCAAGTATTGAGCAATGGCCATTAGTGATAGACGAAGTTGCTGTGAAGCTCAGATTTCCAGATCTGGAAAGTGTAGAAGGAGGAGGAGAACGAAAATGTAAGAGAGAGAGTATATTGATAATATTCTCAATTTTAATCATGAAAGAAATTGAAGTCAGTTTATTGATAATATTCTTAGTATTTAAGTCAGTTTATTTGTTTGGTGATTTATTTGAATCATCAGTGTGTTTAGTTTTATAATTTTAAAATTGAGAATATTATCAGTTTAAAATTGAAAACATGATAATATTCTCAGTTTTAATATTGAAAAAATTAAAAAATCTCTCAATTTTTTTCATGATTAAATTTGAGAATATTATAAACTGAGAATGTTCTCAATTTCAACACAGAGAATAATTTTAATTTATAAAAACTAATAAATTTCTCAAATTTTTTTATTAAAATATTGTCAATTTCAAAACTGAGAATATTCTCAATTTTCCAACAGCGAATGATTTCAGTATATTATTATCAAAATTAAAAAATTTCTGTTTGGCTTCTGAGAAAAGTATGGGATTGAAAAGAAAGATAATTCTACTAATATTTTAAAAAAATTATAATTATCAATTTTAAAAATTTTCTCAATTATTTTATGATTAAAATTGAGAATATTATAACTGAGAATGTTCTCAATTTTAAAAAACGCACACACTCTCTCTCTATGCAATCTGTCTCAAATATCCATTCGTCTTCTCACAAAGACCCATACCACACTCACCAATCCTACTTCCTCTACCAATCCTTCTTCATTCCCACTTCACATGAAAAGGAATTCCCATCATCACCAAACACCAAAGCATGTAAACCCCAGGAACAATTTCAGCAAAACAAACAACCCACTTTGTGGACACCTATGCACCGAATGTTTCGGGGATGGTTCCGGTGAGCTTGTTCCTGTCTAAGTGAATGGCGCCGAGGTTGGTGAGTTGGGCTAGCTCGGGAGGGATCAAACCAGTGAGGTTGTTGAAGGCCAAGTCGAGGAAAGTTAGGTTTTTGAGCAGAGCAAAGAATGAAGGGACAGGACCAGAGAGGTTGTCCAGCTCAATCTGATCTCTTTGAGGTGCATGAGTTTGGTAATGGCAAAAGGGATTTTTCCGATGAGGTTGGGGAGTTTGCGGAAGACTAAGAATTCGAGGTATTTGAGATTGCCGACAACGGGAGGGATTTGGCCGGAGAAGTTACCGCCGAAGATGGCGAGGGCAATGACACGACGCCGCCACAAGCGGCTGTTGAAGCCGAGCACGACGAAGATGATGAGGAGCACCGCTTATGTTATATATATATAATTGTTTGGATTGAAGGGTAAAAATGTCTTCTTATTTGTAAATAGGACTTATTGGTTCAAAAACTTTTAGATAGGACCTAAGCTACCACAAAATATGTAGATAGGACTTTTAGGTAATTAATCCAAAATATTATTAATGAATAAAATATTAAAAAACTAATATAACTTTTATTTATTTATTATTATAGATGGAATGACTTTTTTTTTTTGGTTCAAAAGCATGATTGCTGAGCCAGTTTGCATTTTGACAACCCGACATCAGCCAAGTTAAGACCAGTTGGATAAAATGCTTCATGTGTTGTGTCATTGTGCCTGGTGTAACTTGTTGTGTTGTGTCATTATAAATGCTTCATGTGTTGTGTCAAACAGTTTCCTTATGAAATTACCGAATTAGTGGGTTCAAAAACTGATTCAAACCCAACCGATTTGCTATGTAATGGCTGGTTTTTACTTCCATGGTTTCATTACACTATGATTTAAAGTTAAAGTTTTGTTAATTAATTAATTAATTAATTTTTGGGTGTGAAATAGGGAAGAATTTTCTTACATGCACTACAGGAAATTCGTTTTTTAGCGGCGTTTTAAAAACGCCGCGAAAAGCCTGAAAAACGCCGTAATATCTTATATTGACGTATAAAATTTTCGTCGTTGATAGGGCCGCCGCAATAGCTACACAACGTTTGAAAAGCGTCGCTAAAAACATTATACGATGTTTCTTAAAACGCCGCAAAATCTTTGACGACCGTCTCGTCTTCCGTCCCCAATTAATGTGTGACGTGGAATGACGTCATTTAGTGGCGTTTTTTCAAAAAACACCACAGTTTTTTTTTTTAATACCCTACACGAATTAAATGTGTGACGTCACAATGATGCCATTTTGTGGCATTTTTTCAAAAAACGCTACTTTTTTGTTTTTTTTTTGTTTTTTTTTTTGGGGGGGGGGGGGAGGGGGAGGGGTGGGTTGGTGGGTTCCCTGCTGGTGGTGGAAACTGAATTCACAATTTGGGGATCTCATGTTTTATGTTTGCTCTATGCAATCAAACTGCTAGATTTAAAACCAATCCTCAATACATGCCATATACATGCATAATATAATCTCACCAGAATCATCATTTCAAGTGAAAATTTCACATCTAGTGTCATATACATGCATATTGTCAACTAAGACATCTAAGCAACCATGAGCCTGTAACACATTGTTTCCATATGACGCAATTCAAACAAAACTTTGTCCACTAAAAATAATAAATAAATTTAACAACTTTCACTTCAATTGTTTTTTTTCTTCTTACATTCCATAAGGTGAAGTTTCCATTCCAGCACCGATCCTTTAAAAGAAGGGCTTATTAATTTTTCCAAAATCATAATAACTTGGAAAATTTCACAATGCTAAAAAACCAACTTGGCTACACAAGTTTTGAGTACATACAAGTCAAGTTGCTACTTTGAAGCTGATAAAATAAAATATATATTATTCAAAAAATAATTTGCAAGTGTTCAAAACTAAAAGCGTATACTTTGTGTTCATTAATGGCATAGTGTTTCTTTGCACATCATCTTCATACAACCTCAAACCTCAAAACAAGACTAACTTTCCTATACATAAATCTCAAGGGTAACTGATCAACCCAGGGGATCTTAATTTCAAGAAAGTACATAAAACTACTAATTCAGGTTTTGAAGTATGAGAAGTCGGCGATTAAAATGCCTACGAGAATACTATAATTTACAAACTATATAGCCTTTTGGTTTGCGTAGAACACCTACAACTAGATCAGCAAGTCACTGGTCTAAGCAGATGATTTCGCCGGATCGTCCTTTGGTTTCCAGATAATATGCTCAAGTTTAGTGCATAAGTTCTTGTAGAACTGCAGAGAAAGAACATGAGTGTGTATCAATATATATATATATATATATTTTTAGTGGCACTAGGGTATCCGGATCAAAGTCCAACTAGGTTAGAATAATAGATATAGTACTAATGGGAAACAAGTAGGCTGAGAAATATTAGTTTGTTCAAAGACCACCAACTGGATGGTAGGCTAGGCAGCTAACAAATACAGTAACATTTCCATGAAGCAAATGTCAGTCAAACAAGATGTAAAACTTTTCCTTCTAGTTTTGGTGGGAAATGTTAGAATAATAGCTATGGCACTAATAGGAGACACTTTCTTTAAACAATAGGGTAAGAAAATATTATTTTGAGCAAAAACCACCAATGACTACATTGTTAAAGGACTGATGCACTCGATATCAAGAATCAGCATAATGGTTGCGACCTTGTCAAGAGAGACATCATGGCCTACAGTTTGACAAAGCTATAGTTCTGAAAGTGCCATCATAACAAAAGAGCAGCCTTGCAAGGAAATGCCAAATCATTAAAATATGATTTTGTTAAGTTAAAATTTTCTAATTGAACTTTTATGGTTTGATATAAGTAGATGTATGCATTGGTAGCAGTATGGGTTTTTATTCAACAAAAGATAATCAAGGCGGATGCAAATCAACAAGCTAGCACAAACTAACCTTGTGATATTCATTAGTATCCCGAGTAACCTTGCGAACATCCACCATGAAAAGAAATGGGGCCACTTCAAAAACCTAAGGACAAGTTACAAAAATCTTTCAGACATAATGTGGAGCCATGGCCTGTCTATCAACAATAACAGCAGCACTAATCAAGAAATTAAACTAAAATAATTACCTCCAAGACAACAGCAAATTGTCCCATCTTATTCACAGACATTCCTTTAAGTCTTGTATGCAGAAACCAATCACTGGAAGGAATTAGAACAGAGACTAGAAACAAAGTCATACAACGCTTAGCAGTTGGGATCGAGAAACATGTGACATATATATTTTTTGATTATTTATTTATTTTTATTTTTTTTTATTCACTTGAAACCTACTATAACACACTTGACCAATAGTCCCTAAGAAGACATCATTTTTTTTTTCCCTTTTTTTTTTTTTTCTAACCAAAGAACAGATATCATCTGAGTTAACTGTACATCTGGAAGGGTGTCTTTCATATAACATGAGCAAATAATGGAATTAGAAGGGAAGGATAAGAAGCAGAAGAATAGAAGTGCAAGACCACAACAACCAGACCTAAATAATAATTATAATAATTAAAAAATTTTTAAAAAATAAAATAAAATAAAAGAGACCATGTGACACATAAGAACTTCACAAAATAGGATCATTTTCTAAATATGGTACACAAAGACTCCATAAAAAATAGTCAAATACCAACACATAATCCTGTAGGCCAAAAAGAGGGAAAAACAACCTTGCTTCCCAATATAAACCATTCAGCAAACTCATCACCTCTAAATACCAGTTACCCTCACACTACGAAAATGTTGAAAGCTTTCAGCACCAAATAAATATCATCAACTCCAGGTTTTCTATATTTTTTAATTAGTTCTACAATATGGTCTACTCCAAGCTAATATTTTTATAATCTCTCAGAACATATGACAAGGCAACTCAAACCAACTATTTCAAGCAAAGTCAAACTGCAACCAAAAGGACTCGACATGGGTCTTCAATCAAAAGATAACATGAAGGAATAAGTGAACAGTAATGAAGAGCCTCATGCCCAAAAACATAACAAAAAGACAAAAACAAGGGCAGCTTTATCCAAAAAGGGCTATTATTTCTAAACGAAAACTCTACAATTACATAGCAAAAATAGTTGCAACAGATGATCACATATCATCATTCGAATAAAGAATTTTAAGGGAAAGCATCCAAGTTAGATTAACTATAAAATATATTAGAAACTATACCTTGTAATTACGAGTATGGACCTTTAGACCCATTGATTCTGCATGACTTCAAGCTTTGAAATTATAGCTTTAGCTGGTTGGCGGGAAATGAAACGAGTTTGTCTCTTTACATAATCCTACTAGAGATAATATAGTCAGTTGCCATCAGTTATTTAATAGACATGAGTTTAACAAACAAGTTCACTTCACGAGAAAAGCACAGGGAATAAACACTCCACTAGTAACATGCTATGAACTGGGATTCATACTTGTGATATAAAGTAAACATGTTTTATTTGCATGAAATATCTCTAGCATTCTAGTAGAAAATGCTCGGTACTTAGAAATATTAATTGCACTAGGAGAAGCCATAGCTGTCAATTCCAGTACATAGAAAATGGAGGATGGAAAACTTCAATTAACTATTTCTCTGGCAGCAAATTGAAAGTAATTGTACCTGACGCCTGTCGAACAAGGCTAAAAGATTCAACCCTTGAGAGAGGGTAATCATGTCAAATGCATTCATTATTAAAGGCCCACTGTCATTATTTTCAGATTGTTCAGTTACATGTTGTTCCTGTAAATACCAGAAACTACCAAATGTTAACCCTAAAGACATTGAAGGGCATGGATAGGCAAGAGAAAAATATTGAAAGAGCAACAAGACATAGTTCCTTCAATAGAAGTGCTGATATTTTATCATGGTATTTGTTGTTAAGATGCCCAACCTCAATGTCATCAAAAACTATATGTACATTGTCCAAATTCACATCTTCATCTCCTCCATGTTCGACAGCCACATAATTCTTTCGGAACCATGGGTCATTCTTAATCCCTTCAATCCTAATACGCTGCATTAAGACAGAGTGCAATTCAAAATATTATTGAAGAAAAATATCACAGGGATCTAAATGTATGGTTATGCCAAAGGTTTAGCACCTTACGTAGTAAAAATACAAACAAAAGTTATTATTTCCATTCCCACACAAAAACATGTGATTGACAGCCATGCACAAATTAAATGTTTAACCAACTAAAAAGATGCATCAAGACAGGAATGGGAAGAGACATTGACATCTCCTTGGACTTAGCGAGCACCTTAAAACCTTTTTTAATGAGATTCATTATATAGACCACTCATAGTCATAACATGTACTGCTCAATGTAGACATTGCATCAGTCGCCAGGTGTTACATGATATCAGATTAAGTTTTTTTTTTTTTTTTTTTTTTTTTTTTTTTTTTTTTTTTTTTGGGCTCATATAGATTACATGAAAGGGAGTTTGAAAAAACTTGCAATGGAAAATGAATTATTACAGAGTCCTTATAGATGGAAGATGTGATTAAGATTATGTGTAAGAGTTAACTTCATAGGTTATCTACATTGGATAGCTTGATATACATTATTTGGCCCAGGTTGGGAGAGATCATGGGTTCAAGTTTCTCCTTCTGCATTTGTTTCTCATTTGCATGCTGCTTATCTATGATTGTGTACATCTCTAGGTGCAAGACAGAATTGTACTAGAGGGAGGGTGTTGGATAGCTTTATATACATTGTTAGACCCATTTCTTAATAACTAAAGTAAAAAAATATGTAGTGGGACTGAACATGTAGTGGGACTGAACTTTAATAGTTCAAATAGGATTACAAGCCATGAGCATTTATGAAAAATTAAAGTATTCTCTAAAACATAATAATAGGTGGGATTCATAAATCAATGGCATTCTCATGAGGGTTGTAAGCATACGTATTGGGTCAACCCCAACCATGACTTGCAAGACTACAACTGTCCAAAAATATATCTTGCAAGAAACAGTGACAATCATATCATTTTCTTGGAGCATTTGAAAAACACTTGTACCATCAAGAAAATAAACCATTCTAATTTTCTTTTTGGGTATTTTTCTTTCAGCTAATGTGTGCCTTTCAATCAGTCAAAGAGGCAGAGATTATGGTGAACTTACATTGACTCTTTTATTAGTAGTTGTCCACCTCTCATACAGTGACATGTCCTCCGAGTCAGGATCTTTAACCTGAATTAGTTATTAAAAAAAAAAAGGCAATTGAGACACATGTCAAATAGCAGGTACCATCATCAAATTGATCACATAACATTTTTAGAACAATCTAGCTCTCAACAATTTCACCAATCTTGAATTGTTCTTGTTTTGTCACAGGATGTTCTGAGTTTCTTGGAGAACAGGAAAGAGAATAGGTCGTGGTACAAAGGCTCACGAATTGCTGTCTCTGTAAGTATAGCAACTTATAGAAGCCCAAATTCTCAGTATCCTAAGATTTAGGCTTATGAAGGTCTAATGCTTGGACCTTCGCCTGAACTTGATACTCGTATCCGAGTCCATGTAACATAGATTAAAATTGATTGTGACCTCTGCAATCGATTAAAATTAGGCTTATGAAGGTCTAATGCTTGGACCTCTGCAATCGATGTTGTTCATCACAAAGCCATGTTCACATGTTCCATTGCTGATTGCCTATCCACCTTCGGATGGTTTCTTCACATGTAATTGTTTTGAAAAATATAGAGAAGTTGTAAGTTGATATCACATTCTTTATATATATATATATATATATTCTCCATTTTCAAAATTTATGGACCATTCTTTGAATATAATCAGGTTATTGAAATATGGAATGGTAGAGAATACAAGATTACAGCAGCCCAATGGAATGTGCATAGATGGAAGTAGATGTGGTCAAATTTGCTAGAGGGTCGAGCTAAATAACCATAACATTACTAGAAAGAAAATATTTGTACAATATAAAATTTTACAAATTACTCTTGCCTCTGTGCCATGGAGTAAATGACTATTATCTTAATACAACTAGGTATTTGTGACCGATCTACAAATACAAAACCAACCAATAAAACATGAATGAAGTGAAATTATATATATATATATATTATGAATATTGAGAGATAATAAATTCAGAAACCAAATGCTACCCCCAAAAAGGCCTAACAGTAGCATGGTCTCCTCTAACAATGTGAAACAGGAAGGCAAATGCAAACATTCAATAGAGAATTAGCATTCTCATATTTTGGTACTACTTATGGATTGAAAGTCATTCTTGTGATTCAAAATTTTTTATCTATTATAACATATGTAGTCTTCCTTTATCTTAATGTAGGTTTTTTCTCCCTCTAATAATAAAAATTAAAAATCAAACTGTTCAATGAGAATGATTTGAGATACATTCACCAAATCCAAAACAATGAACTCAAAACAATGAAAAATCAGAGATCTGAGTTCATACAAAACAAATGCATATATAATAAAAACTTACAGATCTGAGTTCTACAACAAAAAAAAGAGACCGATTGAGCGAGATCTGCAACAAAACAGAGCAGCAACAAACTTACAGATCTTCAAAAACAAGAAGGAGGGGGCCTAAACGAGAGGAGAACCAAAGGACCAAAATCGAAACTCACAAAATCCAAAGAGAGGAGAACCAAAATCGGAAGATAAGCGCAAATCTGGAGACCTTCAAATCTGCGACAGGTCCTGAAATCGACAGATCTGAAATCGATCGAGAGTGTTTGAAATCGAGCAAGAAAGATTGTTTGAAATCGAGCGAGAGTGAGCGTTTCAAATCAGTGAGAGTGGGGGTTTTTGAGCTTCAAATCGAAAGGGTTTCTGAGTTTTGAGCTTCAAATCGAGAGAGTCTAAGTTTTGAAAGTGAGACTAAGATTGGAGAGTGAGACTGAGGGAGAGACGTTTTGAAAGGGACGGAGTATTGGACGGTGTTAACAAGTTGACTCAAACGGTGCCGTTTTACGGAGATCAGATACAACGTTTTCGAAAACGTTGTATTTAAATAATCTATAATGGCGTTTTTCATAAACGCCATAAAAGAAGCGTTGCAATAGCCATCTTTTCCTGTAGTGATGGAATGGTTCAATTAGTTATTACAGAATCAGAATTTGCCAAAGAAATATTTAAAAACAAAGAAAAGGCTTATCCGCAAATGGAAACTGAAGGCTACTTAAAGAAGTTATTAGGTAACAGCCTTGTGACATCGGAAGGTGAAAAATGGTCAAAGTTAAGGAAACTAGCCAACCATGCTCTCTATGCAGAGAGCTTGAAAGTATGCTTCTACTAATCTTGTTGTTTTATTATTATTATTATTATTATTATTATTATTATTATTATTATTATTATTATTATTATTAAAATGCATATGAGAAAATATTATAAAAGTATAAAATTGATAAATTAATCGTAAATTAGTGGAATGCAAGTTGATGTATAATGTGAATCACGTCCACTTACAAAGAGGGCAATGGTGTCACATGCACTTCAGTGAGTTATAGTTTTTATTTATTTATTTATTTGAACGGCGAAACAATGATTTTTATTGATGAAACATACAACGTATGACAAAATACATCAATAAAGAGGAGCTTGGAGTTAACGCAAGTTTCAAGCTCTAGTTGGCAAGGAGCCAACAAGAACAGAAATAGCAAAAACACAGGAGAACAGAACCAAAAGCAGAACTGCCAAGAACAAAACCAAAACCAGAGCAGAACTAACTGCCATGAACTAAACTGCCATGAACCAGAACCAGCACCTAAACAAAACTACCATGGACAACAACCACCAGGAGACAAAGCACTACAAAACAACCATGAACCTGAATGAATCAGAACTGGCCTAAACCAAAACAGAACCAAAAACAGAACCAAGATAGACAGCAGCAACCAGATAGAATAGAAACAAACCAAAAACAGAACAAAATTGCCATTTTTTTTTATCAACAAAGAAAAATTTCATTAACAACATGAAATTAAGAGTACAAGAAGATGAAGTGCACCGAGAGATATTCGGAAGGAACAAACTACCCCTACTACTTGCCTTGCCATGGGCAGCAGCAACCAGATAATTTTTATGATAGTTAATTTTCTCATTTCTAATTTTTATGATAGTTCTCCGATAAAGATTTCGTAATGCATCAATATTGCTACAAAATAATTTTTAATTTTGGAGAAATTACATCTATAGAAATAAGAATTTTTGTGAATATTGAGTTAATAATACACAAAAAATGATGTATATGTATTGTGTAGAATATGGTTCCAGCAATGATCTCCAGTGTAGAGATGATGCTAGAAAGGTGGAAGCAACATGAAGGTGAAGAAATTGAGGTATTTGAAGAGTTTAAAATATTAACATCAGAAGTTATTTCAAGGATAGCTTTTGGGAGTAGTTATTTGGAAGGGAAAGACATATTTGAGATGTTGACAAAGTTGGGTATTATAACTTCTAGAAATGTTTTCAAAATCAAGCTTCCTATCTTTAGGTAAATTTATTTTGTCAAATTTCAATCTTATTAATAGTAATCCTAAGGTGATCATATTTTGATACAATTTAATGTGGCGTTGTACACGGATTAACCACTTCATTTGATGGGGCTACTTCCTAAATGAAGGTGGGATCAATCATATGATGTGGCCAATAAAATGCAAGGCACCACATTAAACGATACCTAAATTTATTAATCATAATATTACTTATAAATTAATCATTAGGGAATATTTTCCTATAAAATTTTCTTTTATTTCTTTTTTGTCTAATTGATATAACATAATTTCATCAAGATAAAAAATAAAAATAAAAATCCTTATAATAGAATACGAATCTTCAATAAGGGAATTTTTGGCAAAAAAAAAAAAAAAAAAGAAGAAAAATAGAGAATTCCAAAATCATAAACTTGTTGGGTTTCTATTATTTGACTGACTAGCTTTAGCTTTTCTTTCAATTAAGAGGGGATGACAATTAAATGTAGATGATTTAGTCATTATCCTTTCTTTCTTTTTTCTTTTTTGTTTTGTTTTGTTTTTGTTTTTGTTTAGAAAATATAACATCCACCTCCTAGAAAAGAAAACTTCTATTTGTAATGGTAGTTCAATATTAAAATTACAAATGGTACTGCTGCTGTAAAATATAATTAGTTGATCTATTCAATTGTACTAAACTATTTCCCTTACAAGAAACGTGGGTTGTCTTTCTCATCCTAATTTTGATTGATCATTTATATATTTGTGCAGTCAAATTTGGAAAAGAACCGATGATATACAATCAGAAAACTTGAACACGGGATACGAGATTCAATTTTAGAGATTATAAAGAAAAGAGAAAACGCAATGACAGAAGTAGACAACTATGGGACTGATCTTCTTGGACTACTTGTGAAGGCAAGTAACGATGCAGATGAGAATAAGAGGATTACAGTGGAAAATGTGGTTGATGAGTGCAGGGCCTTTTACATTGCTGGACATGAAACTACAACCACCTTGCTTGCCTGGTCTGTTCTTCTTCTAGCAATCCATACAGATTGGCAAGAGGAAGCAAGAAAGGAGGTCCTTGAATTGTTTGGCCAACAAGATCCAAATGCAGAAGGTATTCCAAGAATGAAAAAGGTACATTAACACTAGTGATCACAAAATCAAATTATATATCCTTTTGTACAAATACACTGAAGAACACACATATCATTTAATATTAACTGGACTTTTCTATTCCTTTTTGTATAGATGAACATGATCATTAATGAGTCTCTGAGACTATATCCTCCTATCATCAACATTACAAGAAAAGTTCAACGAAAAGTCAAACTGGGACAATTCATTCTTCTGACCAATATAAATCTGACTATTTTGACATTGGCACCTCATCTTGATCCTCAAATATGGGGAGATGATGTGTATCTTTTCAAACCAGAACGATTTTCAGAAGGAGTTGCTAAAGCTACCAACAACAACCCAGCTGTGTATCTTCCATTTGGTTTTGGACAACGAAGTTGTGTTGGCACGAGCTTTGCAGTCAATGAAACAAAAATTGCTTTGTCAATGATTCTGCAGCGCTATGCCTTCACTTTATCCCCAACCTATAGTCACTCACCAGTTCAAGTTTTAACAGTTCGTCCGCAACGTGGGATTCAAGTCAAGCTTCATGCTCTTTAGTATAATATAGAGAAGTTCTGCTAATAAGATGTTTTATGGGTGAACATAGTAATAAGTCTTTGCTGCTATCAATTTAGTTGTATACTGTAATGGCTTTTGAAGATTGTCGAACTATGGGGGAATGACAAATAAATTTGTAAAGAAAATAATATTATCACATTAGTTTGTTTCAAGCTAATCATGTGAGGGAGAACAACAAATATAGAGAATCAAAACCTATCATGTAGAGAAGTTGTATCGAGAATATAATGCAAGAAAACAATGCTTAATTCCCAATAATTTTTGCACTTGCTTGTTATTATATAAGATTAGAGGCAATTAAGTTACATTGTATCTTAATTCATATGTATAATTCTTAAAACAATCCCTAGGCATGTTAAAATTTTTAACTTTTCCTTAATTTTAGACGAAATATATTTATTTTTTAATTGCAATTGAATTGCTAAGAATCAATATGAAAGCCTTGATGCCACTAAAAGCGTGTATGAATTGAGAAGCATCCGCAAGATTAGAGCATTGATGTGTATCACAATGCGAAAAACTTAGAATCGAGTATCTACCACATTTCCAAGGATTTGTTACTCAATGATTGATACTATATATTCAAAAGAAAATGACTTTTTCTTTGTCTACCTTACTCTTCATTTTTACTTATATCAATACTCAATCAAAATGCAATTATAAACTCCAAGAACAAAATGTCTATTATACTTAATTCTTTAGTTTGTATTTGTATTAATTATGCTTTTTATTTGTTTAGTTTTTTCTTTGCCAAATTTCCCTAGGACAAGCAACTCAATTAAGCCCTATTATTACTTGTTGTGCAGGTTTGGTTTGGCTTTCCAAAAGCAACAACTTAAATTAACCCAATTAAAACCCACTCAAACATGTCCATTTGTCATCATAGTCATCAAAGATTTTATGGACATATAATGAACCTTAAAAGAAAAGCTAAAAGTTAAGTTGAATAAGTTTATCTCTCCATCTAATATAGATGTTCATAAATCATGAACTTTTGCCCCACACCTAACCATCAGACATAGGCAGAATATGATTCGTCATTCAAATCATAAATATTTGAAGAAGGGATAGCAAAATTCATTTGATTGGAACCTCAATGTTTTGTAAGCTCAATCTTTGCAATCTAAAGCTTGCATTCTTGACAGTGATTTTGCTCTACTAAAGAAGTTCACCCTTCCAAAGAAGTATGCGTTGGAAAAATATATTTCGCATTGAAAGGCAATTTTTTAGCCAAAAAAAAAAAAATTGACTATCAAAATTAAATAAGTCTTAGCAGTGTGGAAATATAGAGAAACTAGGCACGCTCGGGCTTTCTCAACTATTGAGGAAGACAACTTTAAGGCCTCCACAAATTGGAACAGTTTCTTTTCGCTGGACATCAAAGGTGACCCACACTACACCAGCTTGTAAAGACTCCTACTTCCAAGATCCATTAATCACACAAGGTCCACTACTAGAAAAAGGAGCATATGACACGAAACTTTTTGCGATGGCATATGTTGCCGTCCCAAAAAGATGCTTTTTGCGGCGGTTAGTATTCCATCACCAATAGTCACTTATTGCGATGGTAATTTCTATCTCAAAAAGAAGAAGTATATGTTCAATGGTTTTTGCGACAGTAAACCTATCATTGTGGCAAAAGGCTGATTTTTTGCGACGGTTGTTCCCTCCTGACGTAAATATATATTTTTAAATTATTTATTTATTTATTTTTTGTGGTGGGCATCATTGTGTCGTCGATAATAGCCACAAAACACCCAAAAGTCCCAAATTCTTCAAACGCTTGGCGCCCTAATATTTTGGTTTTTCCCTCTCTCGCTTTCTATTTTCCATCTTCGAGTTCTTTCTCTCTCTCTCTCTCTCTCTCTCTCTCTCTCCATCTTTCATCTACGAGTTCACTCCCACTAGTATTAGTTTGTTGATCCACCTTCACCAAGCCAACATCGCTCCATCTTTCATCTACGAGTTCACTTCCGCCAGCATTAGTTTGTTGATCCACCTTCACCAAGCCGATATCGCCACCACTCTCTCTCGACCTCGGTCAGTACATGGATATCACCTCTCGCAGCCCCAACAACACCAGCATGAGAGGAGTTCTAGGTAACCCTTCTCTCCTCTCATTTTTTTCCCTTCACACTCGTTCGCACAGACCCTCACAATCTCTCTCTCTCTCTCTCGCTCGTTACCCTTACAAATTGTTTGTAGCAGCAGTGGTGGTGACTTCCCACCGATTCTCCGTCCGGCATCCAGGTATATCTCTCATCTGCTATTCTTTACCCTCCTCGCCTGTTCTCTCCTCTTTTTCTCATCTTTTTCCTTCATTGGAATCAAACCCTCTTCATTGGGTTTAACTAAACAAAAAATAAATAAGTAAATTAACCCTAAACTTCAATTTTAATCCAGCGCATTATGCAACATTTTCACAATTAGATCTTGTGTTGAATCTGTGAAAAGTGATACTTCATTTTTGTCTATGCAAGTATTAGTGTGGGGATTGGAACCCTAGAAAGTGGTGCAGAGATTTGAGATTGAGAGAGAGAGAGAGGAGAGAGAATGTGAAGGGTTGATTGGTTGATTCAAAGTGTTGTGAATGTGTTTGATGAATG
The DNA here is from genome assembly GCA_025200525.1 of Camellia lanceoleosa. Lineage (NCBI taxonomy): Eukaryota > Viridiplantae > Streptophyta > Magnoliopsida > Ericales > Theaceae > Camellia > Camellia lanceoleosa. Next base: position 383,341 of record JANUSC010000016.1, on the reverse strand, counting down.
TGTGTGCTCTTCACCTGTTTGTTTATATTTGTTTTGATGAATTTGTGGGCTTCTCATTTATATATACAAGCAAAACTGCAATATTTTCAGTGCAAAAGGTGGAAAATGTTTTGAGGGGTGAGCGAATTTATGTCACGTCCCAAAACCCGCCCCCTAAAGGTTTCGGGCATAACCTATTCAGAAATGGACACTTAACCTGTTATACGTAATATATGGGGCCTTGGCGGAAGCACTAAAATTTAACATAATAACAAACTCCATTGAGCTACCTCTAATATGCCAGGATCACATGCATCATATACATTATAATAACCAGTCACAGGCCAAAATTATACTGTGAGCATCAGTCATATAGATATACATATATAGCCCCAGCCCTAAGATTGGGCATATACAAAAACATTGAAGTCATGTACATTTAACCTTAAATGAGTAATAAAAAAAAAAACAAGACAATGTCTTAACAAAGCTTCACAAAACTGAGTGATCTTGCTTAGTGCCTGGACTCATAAAGGTTGACAAAGGCAACGTCTGGGTTAGGGGACCTCTTGGTTGGTTACCTACAGGAACAGACATACGGAGGGTGAGCCAAGCTCAGTGAATAGTAATACATAAATAAAATACTGCTTAACTGGAAACATTGTCTAATAGAAATACACATGGATTCGTAACTTCTCAATATTTATTGAACCATAAATTGTGTCTAACATGCTTTGGAAATAAGTGAGGATAGACATACGAACCAAATGCAACTTTTCAAATGTTCCTGAAAATGGGTCTCCGCTCGAGCGGACCATGCAATTTCTAAAATTCTACAATGCCAAATAAAGTTCCAACCTGGTATTCAAAGCTTCAAACATGTACTTTCGTATACTCGTGCAGCATTCACAATACGTGTAATGCCCTCAAAATTAAACCCATTAAATATAAAACAAGGCATGCATTATTAAAAGAAAAACATTATATTATTTAAATCATCAGAGTATTACGAAATAAAACATCAAAATAAATGCCCTACGGGCTTACATCTTGCCAAGCCAACACTTGGACACAATTCCATGAGTTCTAACTCAAAACAAATAAAGCCCTAGGCTTGAATGTTTACATAATTCAAATAAAACAACTAAAACAAATAAAACAAGTCTTCAAGTCCAAATCCTCACAAGCTAAGTCTTTGGAAGTAGTGAACCACCTGAACCTGAAAATGAAGTTCCCATATAGGGTGAGCCACAACCCAGTAGAGAAATACTAAACCAAGCATAAGAATTAACTAAAGCAGTAGCACCCGATACATGGTTAACACAAGATAATCAATTTACAATTTATTGACACGAACGCCTACGTTGTCTATGACACATGGTCTATGACACCTTTTACTTTCCATTTATACAGACATGGCTCAGAACCTGGCCAAACAACTCAACAAGGATAACAAATCAGGTTAAACCTTTCTTATAACATAATAAACACACATGCTGGTGTTATATCAATCTCAATCAAATTCACTTCCATACTTCCCAACTGATACACATGGTGGTGATGTATCATATCAACAACAAATAGAAATATTTCTATTATCAATAAGCACACACATAAGTGATGCTACTGGAGTCCATCCCCTATCTCCTCCCAACAAGTCCGGTTTAGAGGTCCATCCCCTATCTTCCCCTAAACCGTGGAGTTCATCCCCTATCTCCTCCAAAACCAAATGCAAATGCAACATAATCAATACTTGCCATATACAACACATAATTAATACACGAATGTTACAGATAACTCAACGATCAAAATTGACTCAATTTCAGTTATACCTAAGCCGCATGCAAGGTCTACAACAATCAATGGCTATCCTCCACCGATAGCCCCAAACAATTATTTCTAAGCAAGAAATAACTATAACAATAAATGAAATTTCAATATTCTCAAATGTAAGTATTTAAACTACCAAATACATCATTAAACCACTAAATTCCCCAATCTCACGAATTTAACCCAATATCACAATCTTCCCTTAAATTAATTATATAAATTAATCTAAGACAAAACCCTAAGGTTTCTCCCAAAATTACCAAACTACCCCCACATACCAAAATACCACCACTTAGGATTAAAACGTATAAATGGAGTAGGAAATCCCTACCTCGAAGAAAGAACTCAAAAAGAAGGGAATGAAGAAGATGCCCGAAACTCCAAAGTGCTCCAAATCAACAATCGTTCAGATTAAATGGAAGCCCTTGACCCCCTCTACCTTTTTAATGAAGGAACTAGGTTAGATATGCACTCTAAATAGATGAAACCTAGGAGAGATTATGAGTTGGGAGAGAGAGAACTCGTAACTTAGGGTTTAGAATCTGAAAAGAAGATGAAAAACTGCTTTAAAACGCTAAAACACGGTTTTATATGGCCTCCCGCTCGGCGGACAAACCCCGCCGGCGGACACTCCTGAACTCGCCGGCGGACAATCCCACGCTCGAGCGGCGGATGCACGCTCAAAGATCTCGACCACAGAAGTCCCGCTCGAGCGCCCAACTTCCCGCTCGAGCGGCACTCACACACTTACGCTCGAGCGTCCAACCCTGCACTAGAAATACTGGATGGGTGTTTTTCCCGCTCGAGCGCCAAAACTCCCGCTCGAGCAGACAAGCAACAACAAGTCCCCGCTCGAGCGTCAAACTCCCCGCTCGAGCGGACAAGCCAAAATCTGGGCAACTAGTTTTGGTTCCTAAGCTCAACCAACATGTTCCAAAACTGCCCAACCCATCCTATAACTCCAAATAAGAAAATATAGGACGACAACAACAATTACACAAAGATAGAATCTACGGAACCTAAGTCCGGATACAATAATCAAATGGGATAAGACCGGGGTCGCTATAACCTCCCCCCCTTAAAAGAATTTCGTCCCCGAAATTAAGCATGAGTTTGTAAAAACAAGTTTTTCTCAATTCCCAATGATATTATAAAACAATAAACAACAACTTGACCCAATACCGGTCACTTCATCTCTTATCAAGAGGAATCTCACAATATGTATAAATCAACATATATTCAACCTGCATCAATATTATGCATTATTCCTTTCAATGTTAACAATTTCCATATCCTTATTCAGGTTCATGATATAAACAACACATTCAATATATAAATGTTATACTCCACTTCCATAAAAAGGCAAGTTCAAATGTTAACATTAAACCCAAAACAATTACAATGTTTTCCAACTTAAGACATATATAAAATTCTCAAGTTCCACAATATTATATAATCTAAGTACAAGATTACAACTCAACAAACAAGTCCGGATATTTCTCGCGGACTTCCAACTCACGTTCCCAAGTGGCCTCCTCCACTCCGTGATGCTTCCACAAAACCTTCACCAAAGGGATGGTCTTGCCACGCAGGACTTGATCCCGCCTATCCAAAACCCGTACCGGTCTCTCCTCATATGAGACATCCTCATCAACAACTAAATCAGTCCAATCCAGTACATGTGACGGATCTGGCTCATACTTCCGAAGCATACTCACATGAAACACGTCATGAACTCCGGATAACTGCGGTGGCAAAGCTAAACGATAAGCAGCCTCGCCAATCCTCTCAAGGATCTCAAAAGGCCCAATAAACCGAGGGGACAACTTCCCGCTCTTCCCAAACCTCATCAAACCTCGTTTAGGTGATATCTTCAGAAAGACATGATCACCTACCTCAAATACCAAAGGTCTCCTCCTTCGGTCGGCATAAGATTTCTGACGACTCTGTGCTGTAACAAGCCTCTTACGGATAAGCTCAACTTTCTCCGTCCTTTCCCTCACCAACTCCGGACCCAACAAAGGTGCATCACCCACCTCGGCCCAACAAACTGGAGATCTACACGGTCGGCCATACAAGGCCTCAAACGGTGCCATACCGATACTAGACTGAAAACTGTTGTTGTAGGCAAACTCCACTAATGGTAAGTGCCTCTTCCACGACCCACTAAAGTCGAGAACACAACCCCGAAGCATATCCTCAAGGATCTGAATAGTACGCTCGGACTGCCCGTCAGTCTGAGGATGATAAGCCGTGCTAAAAGTCAACTTAGTGCCTAAAGCACTCTGCAAACTCTGCCACAACCCGGCAAGAAACGAGGATCTCTATCTGAGACGATCGTCACTGGGACCCCGTGCAACCTCACTATGTCCCGGATATATAAGTCGGCAAGATGATCTACCGAATCTCTAACACGCATAGGAATGAAGTGCGCTGACTTCGTCAACCGATCTACAACCACCCAAATGGCATCACTACCACGCTGAGTCCTCGGAAGACCCACAACGAAATCCATAGTGACATGTTCCCACTTCCACTCGGCAACAGGCAAGGGTTGTAACAAACCCGCTGGCCTCTGATGCTCGGCCTTTACTTGCTGACAAGTAAGGCACTTAGATACGAAAGCTGCCACATCTCTCTTCATACCCCGCCACCAAAACTGGTGACCCAAATCCTGATACATCTTAGTACCTCCCGGATGTACCGCAAGGCGCGAATGATGAAATTCTCGGAGTACCTCCTCTCGGCAAGACTCCGGCACAAACAGACGGTCTCGGTATCTCACACTCAGGTCGGGATACACCGTCAAACCCTTCTCAACCTTCCCATTGGAAATCTTCTCTCGGAGAGATTCTACCTCAAGATCACCCCTCTGAGCCTCTAACACTCGAGTCACAAGTGTAGGCTGTGCAACAACAGAAAACAAGGCCGCAGCCTCAACGGATTCACCCAAAAGCAAATCAAACTCCCCAAGTGCACCCAGCATCTCCCACTCTCGGATGGCTATACTAGCTACGTCACAAACAGATTTCCTGCTAAGGGCATCAGCCACAACATTGGCCTTTCCCGGATGATAGTGCAACTCGAAGTCATAATCCTCAATGAACTCCATCCACCTCCTCTGCCTCAAATTCAAGTCTTTCTGTGTAAACAGATATTTCAGACTCTTATGATCCGAGAATACCTCGAACCTCTCCCCATAAAGATAATGCCTCCAAGTCTTCAAGGCAAAAATCACAGCTGCTAATTCTAAATCATGCGTAGGGTAATTCTTCTCATGAATTTTCAACTGACGTGAGCCATAGGCAACCACTTTCCCCTCTTACATCAACACACAACCCTGACCCTCTCGTGAGGCGTCACAATAGACTGCATAACCCAACCCTCTCTCCGGAATAATCAAAACCGGAGCGGTGGTCAATCTAACCTTCAACTCCTGAAATGACTTTTCACAAGTCTCACTCCATATAAACTTGACTCCCTTCCGAGTCAATCTGGTCAACGGTGAAGCTAACCTGGAGAAATCCTTCACAAACTGACGGTAATACCCAGCTAATCCCAGAAAACTGCGGATCTCAAACACACTCTTAGGTTGTGCCAAATCTTGCACTGCCTCAGTCTTGGATGTATCAACAGACACCCCTTTCCCAGAAACTACATGGCCTAAGAACTTCACCTCTTCTAGCCAGAACTCACACTTCCCGAACTTAGCATACAGCTTATGGGCTCTAAGTAACTCAAGCACCACTCTCAAGTGTTCCTCGTGCTCCTCCCTCGAAGGTGAATAAATCAGAATGTCGTCCACGAAGCGACCACAAAGCGATCCAAGAATTCCCGAAAGATCCGGTTCATCAAATCCATAAACAGTGCCGGTGCATTGGTGAGCCCAAACGGCATCACCAGAAACTCATAGTGGCCATACCGCGTACAGAATGCCGTCTTCGGAATATCCTCCTCCCTGACTCTCAACTGATGATAACCCGATCTCAAATCTATCTTAGAGAAACAACGGGAACCCTTTAACTGATCAAACAAATCATCTATACGAGGCATAGGGTACTTATTCTTAACCGTAGCCCGATTCAATTTCCGGTAATCTATACAAAGTCTCAAAGCACCACCTTTCTTCTTAGCAAAGAGGGCCGGTGCTCCCCACGGCAAAACACTAGGACGGATATAGCCCTTATCTAACAACTCCTGGAGTTGAACCTTCAACTCAACTAACTCGGCTGGGGCAAAACGGTAAGGTGCCATAGAAATCGGCGTCGTTCCGTGCACTAAATCAATAGAGAACTCAATCTCTCGCTGAGGTGGCAAACTAACAAGATCCTCGGGAAAAACGTCTGAATACTCACAAACCACCCTCGGCAACACAATCTGGGTCTCATCACCCTCACTAATCGAAAGACTAGCAAGTAGACCACTAAGCTCACTCTGCCATCGCGGATCATACTCCGGTGGCAAAACACTAGCAACCCGGTCCCCCAGAAAACGAAAACACTCCCCGTTCACGGTACAACAAGTGACCCTCTGACGGTAGCAATCAATAACTGCTCGGTATGACGATAACCAGTCCATACCCAAAATAACATCAAAGCCCTTCATGGGCATAACCACAAAAGAAAAAGGGATTCTATGATCATCGACCTCTATATCACAACCCCTAACACCTTGTTTCAAAATCAACTCACCCCCAAGAGGTGACACTACACAAATAGGAGATGCTAACTGAGCTAACTCTAACTCCAAAATGGATGCAAATGCAGCAGACACAAAAGAATGAGATGCACCCGTATCGATCAAAACACTAGCAACTGAATTGCAAAACAAGAAGGTACCTCTCACAACAGATGGAGCCGGTACAAGATCCTGTGAAGAATAAAGATACACGCGCCCAGACGACCTCGATCTACTGCGCCACCTCGAGCATAAGATCGCTGCAGATTGGGACGAAGAAGCCCCTGATTGGCCTCGAGGCTCGAATCGACCGAGGTGGTGACTACTCGAGTGCGCCTCAAACCAGATGCACCAGATGTGCCACCCAACTATGGGCAAAACCTCTTCATGTGCCCCGGCTGACCGCACTGAAAACAATAGAGCGGCTGGCCTCTACTCTGACTCTGGCTCTGAGATCGAGCCGAAGAAGATGCTGCTCTCTGAACTCCTCCCCTCTGAGGAAAAACTGGAGACTTGTGACCCAGCTGGCCACACTTGAAACAGGTAATGTCTCCCTGACTGCCTTTCCCAGAACTAGCACTTGGCACTGGGAAAGTGGATCTAGAAAAACTACTTTGAGGCTGCTGAGGAGTGAAACCTCTCTGCCTCCTGCCATCACTCTGGCCATCCTGACTCCTCTTGGAGCCTTTCTACCCTTCCTCCTCCTCCTCCTGCATCATAATCTCAGTATGAGCAGCCGCATCAACCAATCGCCCAAAATCCCGGGTCATAGACCCTACAACTCTCGGCATGAGGCCACGCCTCAACTTCTTCTCAAACTCAATGCAACGGTTCTCGATGCCGCCACTAACTCAGTGCAAACACGACAAACTAGTGAATGCAAATTTCAAACTCGCCATCGATGAACTATTCGCCTAAGATGGCGGAATCGATCTCTCAACTTCTCTGAGCAATGGAGACAGTACTTCTCTGAAAAGCATCAACAAAAGCCTTCCAAGTACCTCCATCGACCCTTGGTGAACTTCCACCACCGACCAAGATCCCCTTTCACCGAAAGATGCCAAGGTCACCTTCAAGTACCTTGTCTTCGATGCCTAGCATCTCAAACGTTTTTGTCTGCTCGAGCCATTAAATGCGCCTTTAAGCGGCTCGCTAGGATCACCTAAAAATTCGTCCGGGTGAGACCGGAAGAATTCCCTCTTCAGAAAAGAAGGCCCTGTATCTGCAGCCACAACAGCCTGGGCTGGATTCGCAGCCCTCAGAATGCCAACTGACGCCTGAAATGCCCCTGCTATCTCTTGGGCCAAAGCGCCCAAAACCTGCTGCCCTACTGGCTCGGCCACATTGGCCTGGCCAACACCCTCCTGAACTGTCGGAATCTCCTCCGGTATAGGCACTTCCTGCCTGGCCTGCCTACCACGACCTCGTCCTCGTCCTGACATCCTAATAAAGGAAACAACAACGTTAGCACTCTAAATAATGTGCCAAAACTATAACACTCACGTCCTAATACATTGGACAACAATAAATCACACCACGTAAGCACATAATCACATAAGCACATACGAATTTCATTCCTGGATAATGATAGTCCCGAGGCATCACTAAAGTTCCGGTTGGAAACAACATTGATCAAGTGCCTTTCCAACAAGACTTTCAGAGACTCAAGGATCCAATCAACATCCTAGGAACTACATTCCATACCCACATAATCACATAAACATGTTATCATATAAGCATGTAATCATTACACTAAGTCTCTATCAAACGAGACGAACCCATTGTGATACTAATCACTTCCCACGTATCCAAAGTATTCGAACCCGGTACGCTCTGATACCAAGTTGTAACGCCCTCAAAATTAAACCCATTAAATATAAAACAAGGCATGCATTATTAAAAGAAAAACATTATATTATTTAAATCATCAGAGTATTACGAAATAAAACATCAAAATAAATGCCCTACGGGCTTACATCTTGCCAAGCCAACACTTGGACACAATTCCATGAGTTCTAACTCAAAACAAATAAAGCCCTAGGCTTGAATGTTTACATAATTCAAATAAAACAACTAAAACAAATAAAACAAGTCTTCAAGTCCAAATCCTCACAAGCTAAGTCTTTGGAAGTAGTGAACCACCTGAACCTGAAAATGAAGTTCTCATATAGGGTGAGCCACAACCCAGTAGAGAAATACTAAACCAAGCATAAGAATTAACTAAAGCAGTAGCACCCGATACATGGTTAACACAAGATAATCAATTTACAATTTATTGACACGAATGCCTACGTTGTCTATGACACATGGTCTATGACACCTTTTACTTTCCATTTATACAGACATGGCTCAGAACCTGGCCAAACAACTCAACAAGGATAAAAAATCAGGTTAAACCTTTCTTATAACATAATAAACACACATGCTGGTGTTATATCAATCTCAATCAAATTCACTTCCATACTTCCCAACTGATACACATGGTGGTGATGTATCATATCAACAACAAATAGAAATATTTCTATTATCAATAAGCACACACATACGTGATGCTACTGGAGTCCATCCCCTATCTTCTCCCAACAAGTCCGGTTTAGAGGTCCATCCCCTATCTTCCCCTAAACTGTGGAGTTCATCCCCTATCTCCTCCAAAACCAAATGCAAATGCAACATAATCAATACTTGCCATATACAACACATAATTAATACACGAATGTTCTGTATTAACTCAACAATCAAACAATCGACTCAATTTCAGTTATACCTAAGCCGCATGCAAGGTCTACAACAATCAATGGAAATCCTCCACCGATAGCCCAAAACAATTATTTCTAAGCAAGAAATAACTATAACAATAAATGAAATTTCAATATTCTCAAAGGGAAGTATTTAAACTACCAAATACATCATTAAACCACTAAATTCCCCAATCTCATGAATTTAACCCAATATCACAATCTTCCCTTAAATTAATTATATAAATTAATCTAAGACAAAACCCTAAGGTTTCTCCCAAAATTACCAAACTACCCCCACATACCAAAATACCACCACTTAGGATTAAAATGTATAAATGGAGTAGGAAATCCCTACCTCGAAGAAAGAACTCAAAAAGAAGGGAATGAAGAAGATGCCCGAAACTCCAAAGTGCTCCAAATCAACAATCGTTCAGATTAAATGGAAGCCCTCGACCCCCTCTACCTTTTTAATGAAGGAACTAGGTTAGATATGCACTCTAAATAGATGAAACCTAGGAGAGATTATGAGTTGGGAGAGAGAGAACTCGTAACTTAGGGTTTAGAATCTGAAAAGAAGATGAAAAACTGCTTTAAAACGCTAAAACACGGTTTTATACTCGGCCTCCCCGCTCGAGCGGACAATCCCACGCTCGAGCGGCGGATGCACGCTCCCAGCATCTCGACACAGCAGGTCCCCGCTCGAGCGCCCAACTTCCCGCTCGAGCGGCACTCACACACTTACGCTCGAGCGGCCCAACTCCCGCTCGAGCGTCCAACCCTACACTAGAAATACTGGATGGGTGTTTTTCCCGCTCGAGCGCCAAAACTCCCGCTCGAGCGGACAAGCAACAACATGTCATGCCCCTAACTCGGCCCTAAAAGGTTTGGGCATGACCTACTCAGAAACAGACAGAATATCCTGTTGTAAATGATAACTGGGGCCTAAGCGGAAGCATTAAATTCAAAAGTACAATAATTAGACACATCCATTGAGCTACTATCACAAACCAGGACCATGCCTTAAACCAACTGATAATGATGAACAACTGATATATATATACAAATGTACAAGTCTAGCCCGGATATTGGGCACCCAACAAAACATTGATTACAAACGGCTTTAAGCCAACAAAACTAGTAAAGTCAAAAGGCAAAGCCAAATAAAACTGCTCTAGTGTGCAGGGCTTCGTTGAGTGCCTAGTCGTCCTCAGGCTGACAAAAGATGGCTGACAATGATGCTAGACTTGATTACCTACAGAATCAGACAAAATAACAGAATGAGACAAGCTCAGTGAATAATAATACTTAAGCAGTTTAATTACAATGCGTTCACCCAAATAGACATCAACGTTAAAGTTGAGATTATCTTATATTTTCAGAATGACCCTGGGTCTCATGTTACCATTCTTACAGAACAGCCTTACGGCCCAGAATTATCAGAACAGCCTTATGGCTCAGAATTATCAGAATAGCCTTATGGCCCAGAATTATCAGAACAGCCTTATGGCTCAGAATTATCAGAATAGCCTTATGGCCCAGAATTATCAGAATAGCCTTATGGCTCAGAATTATCAGAATAGCCTTATGGCTCAGAATTATCAGAATAGCCTTATGGCTCAGAATTATCAGAATAGCCTTATGGCTCAGAATTATCAGAATAGCCTTATGGCTCAGAATTATCAGAATAGCCTTATGGCTCAGAATTATCAGAATAGCCTTTTATTAACTTCCAACCAATACAGACATTCATATCATACCGGACAAAAACAGAATATCATTTACAGACATTAATAATGAATGTAAACTTAATGTATTATTACTCACTGTGGTGCGTTGGCGTACTAGTACCTTCAGGAGTGTGCCCTGCACACAATATAACTGAGAAGTTAATATTCTTTCTTTTCAGATCTTTATGAAATCATTTCATATGCATATATCACCCTTTTAAATTCATCAGACAAATATTCTAATAACACCGGAGAGGTAAGCATGAAAAACTGAACAAACAGAGTTTTCTCCTTGAAACAGTCCTCCGCTCGAGCGTAGAATTGTCCGCTCGAGCGGACAGTGCAAAGTTACCAAAAGTGCTGGAGGGTCGAGTTTTACGCTCGAGCGTAACTCCCTCCGCTCGAGCGGACAGGGTAAATTTCGAAAAACTGCTGAGAGATAATTTTTCCCGCTCGAGCGGCCCTGACCTCCGCTCGAGCGGACGACAACCCAGAAACAGGGCAGCCCGATTTCAGTCCAAAATTCAAGCAACCAATCCTCATTTCGTGCAATCAAAGTATAAATTTTCATGTAATACTTCCACTTAACAATATCATAACATGGATGAAAGCTTAATCATGCTAATCTACACCAAGTTAAAGGCTTCAACAAGCCAATATTTCCACAAATCCCATTCTATCTTTCAAGTAGATTCAAGTTCTTCAACTTCAACAACCAAGTCACATAATCTTGACATATATGCATGGAAGGATGATACAAAAGTTAAGATTAATGTCTAATGTGTCAAAATACTCATTCAATGAAAAACCCTAATGAACCAACACCTTGATCATGAGCCAAACATAAACATGAGTTGGAAATCTTGAGTAATTGTTACAAGAAAATAGAGTTACCTTAACTTCAATCTCCCAAATCTATCAATGGATTAGCTTCTTTGATGAGCCAAATTGTTTCCCCCAATTTCTTGACCCACGACTCTCTCTTTTTTCTCTCTCTCAAAGTGTCCCACGTTTGCTCACAAATCCCACACAAGCTTTAAACATAGACATATATATATAGCTAAGCATAGAAAGCATATAAGACGAAATTTAATCGCTTTATGGTGCCGAAATAAAAATTTCACAAAAAATCTCATTATAGCTTAAAAATCATGCAGAGTCCAAATATCAAATCAATTTCTGAAAATTAAGTCTCTAAGGTGTTCAATTCTAAAGTTATACGGTTCAAATGTAACAGATAAAGTTCCAACTCAACAGATAGGGGACTCGTATTTCTAAGTTTCCTACACCTTTTCCATACTTCCCAAAGATTTTCACAATAGGCATTCAAAGACACAGAATAGAGAACGGAAAAGATACCAGAATTAGATACGAGGGTCGGGGCATTACACTCTCCCCCCCTTAATTAAGTTTGGTCCTCCAAACTTGTTTTTTACCTTAGGACGAAAACAGATGCGGGTACTGATTTTGCATTTCATCTTCTTTTTCCCAAGTTGCCTCAGTTCCGTAGTGCTCTTGCCATTCCACTTTTACCATCGGAATTTCCCGGTTTCGCAATTGTTTTACTTGACGGTCCAGAATTCGAATTGGCTTTTCTTCATACGTTAATTTATCAGTCAGTACAATTTGTTGATAATCAATAACATGTGACGGATCTGGCAGATATTTCCGAAGCATAGAAACATGGAATACATTATGAATCTGACTCATGTGTGGCGGAAGGGCAACGCGATAAGCTACTGGACCCACTTTTCCTAAGATTTGGAAAGGACCCACATAACGAGGCGTCAACTTACCTCTTTTTCCGAATCTTGGATGTCCTTTTATTGGGGTAACTCTTACAAAAACATAACTATCCATATCAAACTCCAAATCCCTCCGCCGGTTATCCGCATAACTCTTCTGTCTACTCTGGGCAGTTTTCAATCTTTCTCGGATAATTCTTACTTTCTCAGTGGTCATTTGAACAATCTCTGGCCCTAGCAAGGGTCTATCTCCCACCTCAGCCCAACACACGGGTGAGCGACACGGTCTTCCATACAGGGCTTCATAAGGTGCCATTTTAATACTCGAGTGATAACTGTTATTATATGCAAATTCAATCAGCGGTAGATGAGTTTCCCAACTTTCCTGAAAATCTAGAACACACAATCGAAGCATGTCTTCTAACGTTTGAATCGTCCTTTCGGATTGTCCATCTGTTTGCGGGTGGAAAGCAGTACTAAACTTCAATTCTGTACCCATTGCCTTCTGTAGACTTTGCCAGAATCTTGAAATGAATTTTGGATCTCTGTCTGATACAATTGAAACCGGTATACCGTGAAGTCTTACAATTTCATTTACATAGAGTACAGCAAGCTTATCAGCATTATATTGGGTCTTTACAGGCAAAAAGTGAGCGGACTTTGTTAACCGATCAACAACGACCCAAATCGAATTCATCCCTCGAGGTGTTCGTGGTAAACCCACAACAAAATCCATAGTCAGGTGCTCCCATTTCCACTCCGGGATTGAAAGAGGTTGCAATAATCCCGCGGGTCTTTGGTGTTCTGTTTTTACTTGCTGGCATTGCAAACACCTAGAGACAAACTCTGCAATTTCCTTCTTCATACTTGGCCACCAAAAATTTTGTTTCAAATCCTTATACATTTTGGTGCTTCCTGGATGCATTGAAACTCTTGAGGAATGTGCTTCTTCTAGTAACTTCCGTTTAAGTGTCATCACATTAGGGACACATACTCGGTTTTGAAATTTCAGTACAGAATCTGTCAAAGTGAACCCCGGTTTTGGTTTTGTCTTCATTTCGTCACATATCTTTCTTAAAACCTCATCCTCCTTCTGGTGTAGTTTGATCTCCTCAAGTAATGTCGGCTGAGCCACCATTGTCGCTGTCATTGCCCCTCGGCCGCGTATCACAAAGTTGACCCCCATCTTGCTCAACTCACTTATCAATTCCTTTTCCTCTATCACCAGGCTTGTTAGACTTCCCACATTTTTCCGACTAAGTGCGTCCGCCACCGTGTTGGCCTTTCCGGGATGATAGTGAATTTGTAAATCATAATCTTTGATGAGTTCTATCCATCGCCGTTGACGCATATTCAATTCCTTTTGAGTAAAAATATATTTGAGGCTTTGGTGATCAGTATAAATATCACAAGTGGCACCATATATATAATGTCGCCAAATCTTCAAAGCAAAAACTACTGCGGCTAGCTCAAGATCATGTGTGGGGTAACTCTTTTCATGGGGTTTGAGTTGGCGAGAAGCATAAGCTATAACCCTTCCATTCTGCATAAGCACACAACCAAGTCCTTTATGTGACGCATCACTATATATCACGAATCCGTCAGTACCGGATGGTAAAGCAAGAACTGGGGCTGTAGTCAACTTCATTTTCAATTCTTGAAAAGCAGATTCTCGCAGTTTAGACCAGTCAAATGGAACTCCTTTTTTAGTCAGCTGAGTAAGTGGCACCGCAATCTTAGAAAAATCCTGAATAAACCTTCGATAATATCCGGCTAATCCCATAAAACTACGTACCTCAGTCACGTTAGTCGGAGTTGGCCAATGCACAATCGCCTCTATCTTGCTTGGATCAACAGAGATTCCGTCCTTAGTTATAACATGCCCTAGAAACGTCACCTCCTGCAACCAGAATTCACACTTTTTAAGCTTTGCATACAACTTCTTTTCCCGAAGGGTCTGAAGGATTAAGCGAAGATGATTCTGATGAGCCTCTACAGTCTTTGAATAGATAAGAATATCATCGATAAAAACCACTACGAATTCATCTAAATAAGGTTTGAAGACTCGATTCATCAGATCCATAAATGCTGCTGGTGCGTTAGTAACTCCAAACGGCATGACCAAAAATTCATAATGGCCGTATCGGGTTCGGAAGGCTGTCTTTTCCACATCCTCAGCTTTCACTTTCAGTTGATGGTAACCGGACCGTAAATCAATCTTGGAAAAGATCTGTGCCCCTTGTAGTTGGTCAAATAAATCATCGATCCGCGGTAAAGGATATTTGTTTTTGATCGTTACTTTATTAAGCTCCCGATAATCTATGCATAATCGAAGCGTTCCATCCTTCTTCTTTACAAACAGGACTGGTGCACCCCACGGAGAAATACTCGGGCGAACAAACCCCTTATCCAGTAGGTCCTGCAGTTGAATCTTCAATTCCCTCATTTCAGCTGGAGCCATTCGATATGGGGTTTTAGAAATGGGTTGGACACCCGGTAACACTTCAATTGTGAACTCAACCTCACGGTCTACCAACTCTCCTGGCAATTCCTCCGGAAAGACATCTGGAAAATCACAAACAACTGGAATCATCTCAATATTTTCATTCTTTTTTGGCCCTTCCAAGACACTACATAAGTACCCCTGACATCCTTTCTGAATTAGCTTACAAGCCCTTGCTGCAGAAATCACATATGGTGGTGACATCACTTCTTGTCCTTGAAAAATTGTTTCTGACTGCCCCGGAGGGTGGAACTTGATTTGTTTCATCAGACAATCTATAGTAACTCCGTAATCACCCAACCAATCCATTCCCAGAATTATGTCAAAAGGAGTCATATCAAGTGGTAATAAATTAGCATATACACAGGTACCCCCAATAAGAAGTTCACAAGCAGAATAGACAGAAACACATAGCATGGAATTTCCCATGGGTGAGGATACACACAACGCATAAGTCAATTCTTCTTCCGGTTTCTCTAAGTTTTTCGCAAATAATTTAGACACAAAGGAACATGTAGAACCAGAATCAAATAAAACATAAGCAGCATGACCATAAACCATAATTGTACCTGACACCACTGTCGTCGTGTTCTGTCCTGGAACCAATGCAAATACCCTGCCTTGCCTCATATTGGCCTGATTGTTACTCGGTTTAGCAATTGACTTAGCATTAGAAGCCGGTGTAGATCCGGCTGAACTGGTGATGCCTTTATTGCCCATTTGTTGCTTCTTCTACGGACAGTCTTTTATCAAATGTCCCGTTTTACCACAACCGAAACATGCGCCAGACAATCGATGACAAACCCCTCGGTGCCTCCATCCACACTCTGGACACAGAGGGGCTAAACCTTGGGGAGAAGTAGTGCCGGTGGTCCCTGAATTTTGCTTTTTATTTGGTGGTGGAGCAGCTGCCCCCTTGAACCATTGGGTATTCTGTCTTTTTCCCTTCCATTCCGGGATTCGAGTCTGAGCAGCAATATTCCCTTCTGCTATCACAGCCCTTTCTAGCACATCAACATAAGTGGGCAATTTTAACACATTAATTCGATCTTGAATGGTACCCCGTAATCCCCCTTCGAATTTACGTGCCTTCTTATATTCGGTGTCTACCATGTGAGGAGCGAATCGGGCTAGCTCTGCAAATTGAGCTTCATATTCAGCAACAGTCTTAGTCCCCTGCCTTAATGTTTCGAACTCAGTCACCTTCCTATCCCGCATACTCTGAGGAAAATATTTGTCATAAAATAACTCTAAGAATCTGTCCCATGTCAACCCCGGATGTACTGTCCTTGTGAGCATCCACCACCGTCGCGCCTCATCTTCAAGCGTAAAAGCAGCAAGCTGTACCTTTTGAATTTCAGTACACGGGAAGACTTCAAACAACTTCTCTATGCCCAATACCCAAGCCTCAGCTTTCATCGGTTCAATTCCGCCTTTAAATACTGGTGGTTTCATCTTTTTAAACTCCTTTGTAAGTGTAATAGTGCGATCCTCAGCGTGAAAGTCTTGCACCACAGGTGGTGGTACTGGTGGTGGGGGTGGTTGTTCTTGTGGTTGTTGTTGTGGCTGTTGCGGGGGTTGTTGTTGTTGTTGCTGCCGTATGGTCTCCGCCATTTGCATCATCATTCTCTCCATCCTATCCAACCGCGCGGCAGTAGCATCCTCCTGTTCCTCTGCCCTTGTTCTCACCATGATCTACACAATCATCAATTACAACAATACACAAACGGAAACAATAGGCATTGATCATCAGCATTAGTGTTAGCCGAAACATTTAGCGTTGCTATCATCCTATGTAATGCCTACAAGACATCCTAAAGCTCAATGGATCCGTGTGTGAGATCCGTGTGTGAGATAGCAACTCGTGCTCTGATACCACTTGTCATGCCCCTAACTCGCCCCTAAAAGGTTTGGGCATGACCTACTCAGAAACAGACAGAATGTCCTGTTGTAAATGATAACTGGGGCCTAAGCGGAAGCATTAAATTCAAAAGTACAATAATTAGACACATCCATTGAGCTACTATCACAAACCAAGACCATGCCTTAAACCAACTGATAATGATGAACAACTGATATATATATACAAATGTACAAGTCTAGCCCGGATATTGGGCACCCAACAAAACATTGATTACAAACGGCTTTAAGCCAACAAAACTAGTAAAGTCAAAAGGCAAAGCCAAATAAAACTGCTCTAGTGTGCAGGGCTTCGTTGAGTGCCTAGTCGTCCTCAGGTTGACAAAAGATGGCTGACAATGATGCTAGACTTGATTACCTACAGAATCAGACAAAATAACAGAATGAGACAAGCTCAGTGAATAATAATACTTAAGCAGTTTAATTACAATGCGTTCACCCAAATAGACATCAACGTTAAAGTTGAGATTATCTTATATTTTCAGAATGACCCTGGGTCTCATGTTACCATTCTTCGTAACGTTCTTTACGGCCGAATTATCGTAATGACCTTATGGCTCAGAATTATCAGAATAGCCTTATGGCCCAGAATTATCCGAACAGCCTTATGGCTCAGAATTATCAGAATAGCCTTATGGCCCAGAATTATCAGAATAGCCTTATGGCTCAGAATTATCAGAATAGCCTTATGGCTCAGAATTATCAGAATAGCCTTATGGCTCAGAATTATCAGAATAGCCTTATGGCTCAGAATTATCAGAATAGCCTTTTATTAACTTCCAACCAATACAGACATTCATATCATACCGGACAAAAACAGAATATCATTTACAGACATTAATAATGAATGTAAACTTAATGTATTATTACTCACTGTGGTGCGTTGGCGTACTAGTACCTTCAGGAGTGTGCCCTGCACACAATATAACTGAGAAGTTAATATTCTTTCTTTTCAGATCTTTATGAAATCATTTCATATGCATATATCACCGTTTTAAATTCATCAGACAAATATTCTAATAACACCGGAGAGGTAAGCACGAAAAACTGAACAAACAGAGTTTTCTCCTTGAAACAGTCCTCCGCTCGAGCGTAGAATTGTCCGCTCGAGCGGACAAAGGTAAAGTTACCAAAAGTCTTTGGAGGGTCGAGTTTACGCCGGCGTAACTCCCTCCGCTTCGAGCGACAGGTAAATTTCGAAAATCTGCTGAGAGATAATTTTTCCCGCCGAAGCGTTCGACCTCCGGCGGGACGACAACCGTAAACAGGCAGCCCGATTTCAGTCCAAAATTCAAGCAACCAATCCTCATTTCGTGCAATCAAAGTATAAATTTTCATGTAATACTTCCACTTAACAATATCATAACATGGATGAAAGCTTAATCATGCTAATCTACACCAAGTTAAAGGCTTCAACAAGCCAATATTTCCACAAATCCCATTCTATCTTTCAAGTAGATTCAAGTTCTTCAACTTCAACAACCAAGTCACATAATCTTGACATATATGCATGGAAGGATGATACAAAAGTTAAGATTAATGTCTAATGTGTCAAAATACTCATTCAATGAAAAACCCTAATGAACCAACACCTTGATCATGAGCCAAACATAAACATGAGTTGGAAATCTTGAGTAATTGTTACAAGAAAATAGAGTTACCTTAACTTCAATCTCCCAAATCTATCAATGGATTAGCTTCTTTGATGAGCCAAATTGTTTCCCCCAATTTCTTGACCCACGACTCTCTCTTTTTTCTCTCTCTCAAAGTGTCCCACGTTTGCTCACAAATCCCACACAAGCTTTAAACATAGACATATATATATAGCTAAGCATAGAAAGCATATAAGACGAAATTTAATCGCTTTATGGTGCCGAAATAAAAATTTCACAAAAAATCTCATTATAGCTTAAAAATCATGCAGAGTCCAAATATCAAATCAATTTCTGAAAATTAAGTCTCTAAGGTGTTCAATTCTAAAGTTATACGGTTCAAATGTAACAGATAAAGTTCCAACTCAACAGATAGGGGACTCGTATTTCTAAGTTTCCTACACCTTTTCCATACTTCCCAAAGATTTTCACAATAGGCATTCAAAGACACAGAATAGAGAACGGAAAAGATACCAGAATTAGATACGAGGGTCGGGGCATTACACAACAAGTCCCCGCTCGAGCATCAAACTCCCCGCTCGAGCGGACAAGCCAAAATCTGGGCAACTAGTTTTGGTTCCTAAGCTCAACCAACCTGTTCCAAACCTGCCCAACCCATCCTATAACTCCAAATAAGAAAATATAGGACGACAACAACAATTACACAAAGATAGAATCTACGGAACCTAAGTCCGGATACAATAATCAAATGGGATAAGACCGGGGTCGCTATAATACTAATATGAATATGTTCTTATTCATTATAGACTTAGATCTTATCATGAAACATATTGGCTTGAATATAATGTTTTGGATTAATATCCTTGTATAATGTGGCACAAACCCTTAATCATGGTGGCATGAAGCCCATTAACATAGTGGCGCAAGGCCCTTGGATACTTACCAAGTTTCAAAACATATACTTACTAAGCTTCAAAACATATACCTATCAATCTTTAAAACATATGTTTACCAAACATTAAAACATATACTTATCAATCTTTAAAACATATGCTTATCAAACTTTAAAACATATACTTAAGCATACAATGCAAAGTCCACTTGATTTGTCTGAGTCTGTTTCACTTTATAGGCCCTTTCTTGAAACATATCAGCTTGAACATAATGGTTGGCTTAAAGCCCTTGAATGGTGCGGCATAAGCCCTTAAACATTGGCATAAAGCCCTTGGAAGGTGGCATAAAGCCCTTAAACATTGGCATAAAGAATGCCCTTGTAAATTGGCGTTAAGCCCTTGTAAATTCTTGGATGAACTCAAGAGGTGTCTCACACTGGTTCTAGCGGTGACTCACAATGTAGCACTTAGTCCCGTGTAGCACTTTGTTTCATAACGTAGTTACTTATATCGTATGGCCAAAGGCCCATAATCTTAAAGAATGAAAACACTTCATTTTTCCTCATTTCTTTATATACACATATCAAAACATAACGTAATTACATATCGTGTATAAACAAGGTGTTAATGACAATCATTAGCTATATATATGAAGCAGATAATGGTACTACTACTCACAGTGTTATAACGGAGTGCTTGTCCTTCTCGGGTTATGCCCTACACATGTACACAACTTATACATTAAGGGCATCAAACACAAATTCCAGAAATACCAGAGGGTTAAGCACGTAAAACAGAGCAAACAATATTTTGCAGCATGAAGTTTCAAACCTACTTCTCCAACTCAATATATATACAAAAGATTACTAGTCTTACAAAACACAAAACACATTATGGAATTTACACCCATTCATCTTCCATTCAAAGAAAGAAAGGATTTTTATGAACATTTCCATGTTCCCCAAAACTCCTTAAATTTCTAGTGTTTCCACCAAAAACCAAACATTTCCGCATCCCCATAAGAAATCCTATTAAATCATTCTCCTGATTTCATAACTAAGCAAGCTCACAAATATTTAGTAAAATGATTTGGGATTAAACCAATTCTTGAAAACTTCGCATTTTAGGTCACAAAAATTAATATCAACATAATCAATATCATCCCACATAATCATCACAATTCAACATATCTCAAAGGAATTCTTAAATTCCATTTCAACATTCCATAATCGAATTTATATCATCCACATTATCAACAAATCTTTTCCCCCAATTTCCCTTTTATTAAAACATAATTTACAATGCATTTAACAAAGTTCAATCGCAAAGTTTAAACATAATTTTCAAACATAACCAAATTCCAATTAAACTTGAACACATCTAATTCAACCTACCACTTTCATGATTCAACTATCAATTTGGGCCAAATCATTGATTATCATCAAAAATCAACCTAAGGGTTTCTAAGAAATCTACAAATTTCAAATAAAATTTTGAATCTTCTTAACCCATTACTTTTTATTTCAAATCTTCCCATTTATTAGGCACCCTAGGTCCATAATCCATAAACCATAATCTAAACCTCATAAACCATACTCTAAACTCCATAATAGAACCCCAACATACCTCAAAAATTTTGAAATTCTATTCGGTAGAAAGTGGTGATCTCCTCTTATTCTCCATCCTTGATGCAAGATCCATGGTTGATTTGTTGAGAAAAGTGGAGGAAATCAAGGTTTTGGGAGCTAGGGTTTCGGACATGGAAGAGGGGAGAAGAAGAGAGGAAAAGAAAATCTAAGAAATGACTCAAAAATCACGTTTTTGAGCTGCTGCCCCGCACATCGCCGCACGTGCGCCGCATTTTCCGCACGTGCGGTCCTGCTTCCAACAGAGATATGAAAACTTCAAACAGGCGTAACTCTCTCATCCAGACTCCGTTTTAGGTCATTCTTGTGTCCAAATTTTAGCCCCAAAAATAAGATTTCCAATGGTTCTAACCTCACATCCAAATTCTAAATGTGGAAAAAGAAAAGGACAAAAGAGTAACAGCTGTTCGTGGGCGATTTGGTCGAATTAAAGTTTTTGGTCCAATCTTACCTTACCATCATATTAACACCACAATCAATACCCCAAAATAAAATAGGGAGGTTCCAAATACACTAATAAAAATGCCACATATATAAATCACTTTTCACAGAAAGCAAGTAAATGCACAGAATAACAGATCGAAAATATACCAGAAATAGATATGAGGGTCGGGTTTTTACAATTTAAGTGGGTTTTGGAAAAATTGGAAGTTGAGAGTAAAAATTGGGGAGATGATGATGAGGTTTGAGAGACATGTGAAGGTGGCATATGGGTTGGAGGTTGGAGAAGAGAGAGAGTGGTTTGGGTGTGTGTATTGGGTCATATGGTCTGAGGGCTTTGAACATAGTAGTGTGTTTTAGCGGTTTATCATCATCTATTTTTTACTTTTGCCTATTGTCTAAGGCAAGTCATCATCTGTCAAAGGAACTCATATCATCATCTATTTTTTACTTTTGGCTATTGTCTAAGCTGTTCATATTTTACTATGTTAAAATTTAAAAGTTTTGGTGACCTGTTAGGAAGTCCTTTGCATTGATTTATTTTTATTTAATCCTTTCCCACCCTTTCACAAATTTGTGAAGGGGCACCCCTCCCTTGGGCTAAGTAGGGAAAGTGGCACCCCTTCGAACCTTGAATCATCTATCAATATATGCCTAGGTTCTAGCCTTTTATTTATTTATTTTTTCTCTTAATTAAAAAAAATGAAATACCCATTTATCTTGGCAACTACATGGAGGATTATGGGTTTTCCGCCATTAAGCATTAATTTGTTGTTTAGCCCTTGGCTGCTAAGAAATACTGATTACCCATGATCGCATTTGACCAGTTCTTTATTAGAGCTTATCTAAAATGTGTTATGGTCAATATTACTTTTTTGAGGAGTTTAGAGTAACATTCAAACCATGAGTGCTGCTGATCTTGACAGCTATTGTGCTCATGCATGGCTTCTTTCTTCTCCTTGTCAACCTTGCACTTGACAAGGAAAAATTATTCTCCCCTTTGCTTGTTAATTTCATTTTGATTCGCAAAGTCTTCTCTAATTGTTATTATTTAGGTCTTCAAAAGGGCTCAGCTGATGCTCAGGCATCTTCTTTTCTCAAAATTCTTGAACTTATACCAAAAACTTCTCAACCTCCTCTCATGATATTTGTAGAGAATGTTGTGGGGTTTGAGGTTTGTATAGAAAACTTTTATCTCAATAAATAAATTCAGTTCCCTTTACATGTATATTATTAACACTTCTTTTTTGTTTCTTACTTTCTTGTTTTATCTTCTCTCTCTCTCTCTCTCTCTCTCTCTCTCTCTCTCTCTGATAAATAACCAAACTTTATTGATACAACATCATTCTTTTTCTCTCTATTTTTTCATGTGTATGTGTTGTAGACATTTGATATGCATAGAATAATGATTGACATATTGGCAAAAGTTGATTTTGTTACACAGGAGTTCATTCTGAGCACATTGCAATTTGGAGTGCCCTATTCTAGGCCATGTTACTTCTGTCTGGTATCTTCTCTCTCTCTGTGTGTGTGTGTGTATATATATATATGTCTATTTATAGATAGGTAGGTGTGGGTTTGTTTGTTTGTGATCTTTTGAATGGTTTGTAGATGGAGCTTATTAATTTATTTGGTGTTAAATGTTATAGTCCCTAGTTAGATGATTGTCCTTTTAAGTGATTAGTGGCTATTCCCTTGTAAGATGTATAAAAGGCATAGAAGAGTTGCTTCTAAGCCCTAGCCCTTGATTTGGAACAATTAGTGTGTGTGTGTGGGGGGAGGGAGAGGGTGCATTCCAGAAATTCCATAGTTGTTTTTTAGTCAATTATTCTTTAAGTAAGTTTATTGTTGGTTGTCAATTTATACGTGTGAAATATGTTTAAAGAGTTTAGAGTATTTTGGTTTATTTTCAAACTTGCTGGACATGGGTTGTTTTTTGTTGCCTATGGCTAGTAGTTGGGTAATGTTATTAGGTTTCTATTTATAGATTTTAGTTGGTCTAGAAGGGCTTTAAAATTGAAGTAAGTTTCTCATTTTGGAGTTACAGTTTTGGTTAAAGAAATAGTGGTAAAGCCTTCTATGATTAGGCAATATTTCAATTTTAACAAAGAACAAGGTAAAGATCATTTTCACTAGCTTTAAAGCTTTCCATGACTGCGTGATGCAATTCTAACAATAAGTTTGATTCGTAAGGGATTTAGGGAGTGATTCTTAATCCTAGAGGTTTCCTTTCCTTTCCCTACTGCCCTTTGATTTTCACACTTTTAAGCCTTTAAAACCCAGAGAGGCCAGAATCAAATCAACCTTACCTAATAAACCATTGGAGAAGCCTAATCCATCTCTCCTTCTAACCTACAACTATAAGTCTATATAATTATTAATAGATAAGTAGAACCTAAAATATGCAAAAGGTACTATTTGTAATTGGTCAGTACTATGTGCAGCACTTGGAAGAGGACCTTTTCTTTAATTAACTTGGTGTCTAGCTGATTGATGGCTATTTAGCAAATATATGGCCACAGAGAGTTTTTATTGTTGTTGGAAGGATATTGTATTATGGCATTGGAGATTAACATGTAATCTGTACTATTTACACTACAGGCCAAAAGAAAACCTTCTTCCTTTCAATCTCCACTTGTCAATAACCAGCTGCTTTGGTCTCCAAGCCCATTGTTTGAGCACGATTGGTCTCCAAGCCCACTGTTTGAGCACGAGGCTAACAATATAGTTAATCAAAGTAATCAACCACAAGAGAGCTGCGATCATTGGCTTCAAGCTTGTGAGCCTATAGATAATTTTCTTGACTTCAAGAATCCTAGCAATCAAGTGGAAATAGGATCTGGCTTTCATGCACACAAACATGGTTTCTACAAATATTTCTGAAAGTGATGAAGGAAATGGATCTAATGTTACTGCTGTAAGCTAGTACTTTGTACCTTTAAGCTTGATAGAAATAATGGGAAATGCGATGGGTATCCTAGGACTTTTGTGTTCAGATTCTGGTATTCAAGTCTCAGCTCGTGGGGGTCAAACTAGTCAAGGTAAAATGAAGGCAAAAAGGGATATACACCGTCATACTTTGATCATATAGTTTTTTCCAAATAGCACATGCATCAAACAATGAGTCATCTTCAACCCTGCTAGGTTACACTTGTCACCCATCTTGTAATTTTTAACTATAAGTGATTAGTGTTTTGTGTGTGTGTGTGTGTGTGTGTGTACGTCTACCCTTTTGAGTACGTGATGATATCTTTGCATATTGATATTGGAGTTTATAATCTTATTTATTTATTTATTTATTTATTTGTTGAAATAAATGTCAAATGTTTTACATTTTTTGTAAGCTCAAAATTAATTATATTGTAAATGATTTTATTTGTTTTTGGTTTCTTTTTGTAGATGCAACCCTTTTGAGTACATGATGATATCTTCGTATATCGATATTGGGACTTACAATCTTATTTATTGAAATAAATATAAAATGTTTTACATTTTTTGTAAGCCTAAAATTAATTATGTTGTAAATGATTTTTTTTTTTTTTTTTTTTTTTTTGTGCAGATGCAACCCTTTGGGTACGTGATGATATCTTCGCATATCGATATTAGAGCTTACTATTGATATCAAAACAAGCTAAAATATATATGTTTTTTTTATTTGTATTGTCGACACTTTTGTTTTGTTTTAGATACAAAAATTTGAGTTATTGAATATAAAAAATTATTAGTATTGTTGGAGAATGTTTTATATATTTTTGTAAATAATATGTGGTTGACAATTGTTACAGGGTACATATATATTATTCTTGGTATGATTTTGTGAATGTAAATGTGAATGTGAATGTGGATGTGAATGTGGATGTGGATGTGGATGTTGATGTATTTTATTTTAGAAAATAATAATAATTTGTACAGGGAATGAATTAATGAAATATATATTGATTTTATGAAAATAATTTTATTGTGAGAATAATAAATCGTCGCTAATGTAATCATCGTTTCTCTACATTTTGTTAGCGATGGATTAACCTGCCACATATGCATATTAGTTCAAACTTTTAGCGACGGTTTAAATTGTCGCAAATACGATATTAATTTAATTCTATTTTTTTGTGACGTTTTAGACCATTGCTAATAATACTTTTCGCAACGTCAAATGTTGTTGCTAAAAAAGTTTTGGTGATGGCAACCAACATCGTCACTAAAAGTGGAGTTTTTTTCTCCTTTTTTGTGTCAGGTTGAACCGTCACAAAAACTATTGATTAACTGTTGCTACAAGAAAGCGAAAGTTTGTAACCGTCGCAAATACTTTTTGTCATGCCCCCTTCTGCCACCCCCCATTTCCCATTGCTACTCCGTTACAAATTTTTTTTGCGACAATATGTGAACCTTTTGCGACGTTTAAGACCGTAGCAAAAGTTTCGATTTTTAGTAGTGGTCCATAGCTGTGAATCTGAAATACCAAAAGTAAAGAAAGAAAGCAAGAGTCTTGATCCAACTTCCAACATAGCTAGGATATTACAGTTAGAGCCACTACAAGAAATTGCATTTTTCGCAACGCAACAAAATATGTTGCTAAAAGGGAAAATTCGTTGGCAAAGAGTTTTGCCGACACACAAAGCTACGTTGGCAACCCGTAGCCAAAAGTGAGTTGGCAAAAGGTTTTGCCAACGAAATTATCATTGCGTTGGTAAAAGTAATGCCTTTAGCGATGAACATAGTCGTCGGTAAAAGCCTTCATCCATTGTCGGAAATTTACCTTGCGTTGGCAAAAGTCATTCAAATATGATGATTGTGTGGCACTTTTCGCGATACAAATTTGCATGGGCAAAAAATATACCTTTAACAACAAAATATGCGTCGGCAAAAGTAAACTTTTGGCGACACATTTACGTCGGTAAATGTTGCCATTTGCCGACGATTTGTTTGTTGCTAAAGCTTTACTTTTGGCAACGACAAATTGGCATTGGCAAAAAATACACTTCTAACAATACAATATGAGTGGGCAAAAGTAAACTTTTAGCAACACATTTACATCGGTAAATATTGCCATTTGCCGACGATTTGTTTGTCGATAAAGCATTACTTTTGGCAACGACAAATTGACATTAGCAAAAAATATAATTACAGCAACAGAATATGAGTGGACAAAAATAAACTTTTAGCAACACATTAGCTTCACTTTTTAACAGCGACAAATTTGCAGCGGCAAAAATAATTGAAACTCATTTATAATTTTTTAAAAGATTTACAGATTTACAAGAGGCATTTCTCAGGCATCACTATAACAAACTAATAACATTGATATGAAATCACACAAAATACCTCCTCCATACCCCCTCTATATCCTTCCAGCCAAAACACCAGCAGTTGCCCGAACTTACACCTAATGACAACCCCCATTAATGAAAACCTGATCTATTATAGATTGGACAAAAAGTCTTGCACCCTTCCAAACATCAACACCAGCAAACATCCAACAACAACACAATAACACCTCATCGTAACAAACACCATCACAGCAGCATCACCACAACATCACCACAGCATCTCAGCAACAGTAACAACATCACAGCAGCACCAGAAGAATAGCAGATTAGTATAGCAGATCAGCAAACAGATTCAACACAGATCATCACCAATTCAGAAAACCATTTCAACTCAGCAACTCAAACAAAATCATATAATAAAATCAGAAATGACGCAACAGTTGACCTCATTACCAGAACAGTCAGAAAACAAATCAAACAAAACCAGCAACAAAACAACTCAACCAAATCAGAAATCAGGACAAACAGATCGCATCAATCAAAAGCCCCAGCGTCAGAGGCAGAGCACACACAATAGAGCCAATCAACACCAGATTCAAGGCAACACAACATCATGGCACAAAAGTATCCACCAAACAAGCTTGAATAATCACCAACCATTTCCACACCTTAGAGATTTTGACTCACCCATTTTATATTTGAGACAATCTGATGAATGGAGTAGAAACACCCCATATGATAAGACTTCAACCATTGTAATTGTCATTTTACTGGGACTATGTTGCTCAAGAAGGGTTCCCCATGTATGAACAAAGTACTGATGATGATAGCCACAGTAATTGTCAATCATTGTCTGATGATAATTGTGGAAGTGATGATATGTTATTAGATTCTGAATCTGATAATAGTGATGGATCTCAATCTATTGGTAAGGGTAAGGGAAAGGGTAAGGGTAAGAAAAGACAGTTCGAGGTTGGCATGCTATTTCCTAGTATTGACATGTTTAGAGATGCCTTACGAGACTATGTTGCTCAAGAAGGGTTTCAGCTTGTATGGGAAAAGAATGAGAGAACAAGGATTTCTGCTCACTGCAGTAGCCAGGGCTGTCTGTGGAGAATTCATGCCTTTCTATTGCCTTATGGCATCACTTTTAAGATCAAGACAAATGGTGTAAAATTTTAAAAAGACCAATCACAAAGCTATGTATCTCAAAACATTAGTCATTAAATGTGTGTATCCCAACCTCTACAAAAACCACTAAAGAAAAGTTATTCACTTGTACCTTGAGGCGATTATCAAATTTGGAGACGACAATTACTGTCTGTCTTAATGTTGGTTCACTTTCTGTCAGTCCTCAATCTGTAAGGACCAAGTTTTACATATGAATCAGCCAATCCTGAAAAATAGTTCCAGACTTGCAGTTATTATGCATATACTTGGAATATTCGCTATGGTTTATAAAGGTAAATATTGTAGCTTGAACCAACCATTTAAATCTAAAGGCTTAAGGTCAGCTACTGAGATAACTTCCACCAAGGCATAAGCAACAACTGACTCCTCCTGATACACACAGGACGGGTTTTCTAACATATGAAATAACTAGCGTATGCCCGTGCCTGAAGGCACGGTGTAAAATAATGTTAGGATTATAATATAATTATAATTTGACGACATAATTAAAAATAACAGACAGCAGCAAGTAATCAACATAATTATGTTGGGGTGTGCTACATACCATTGCAGTATTGTTATATTGCATATTGAATCCATATCCTCGGGTGGACGGTTTGCCCGGGCTAATGCGAGAAGATGGATAAGTTGCAGCGAATAGATTCTGCATATAAAATATAATTCATTGTAAGATACTTATCAAAAAAGAACAATAAATTGTAAGATGTGGAAAACCATGAACAAAACCAAAAGGAACACAAAAAGTAAGAGGATGAAGCAAATATGTAACTCCATCATCACCTCTGGAAGTTCTGTTCTCCCACTTGGTTTAACTTCCATGGAAGAGGATTGTGAAGTGACATCTGGGGCAGGTTTTGAAAAAGCCTGAGATATTGGTGCAGATGGTATACTCGAAGGACCTTGTGGATTTGAGGCAATAGACAAATTCCATGGCTGCAAAAATAGCATAGTGTATTAGGTAAAATTTAAAACTACTGCAATAACCATAGTGGAGTTGTATAACTAGATGAAAGAAGATAAGCCATGAAGCACACCTGATTGTTTGAAGATCCACTAACTGGTGGAGTGAATGGCTGAGCAGTAGGCTGACTACCAGTAGTAGGAAATAAAGAAGGTTGATGAGGAAGCATGTTGGGCCACTGCCCTCCATCAGCAACTTTGACAAAAGAATTTGCACCGTTTGATGGCAATCCCAATGAAAATGTTGTCGATTTGTTTGTTGTTGTAGCTACTGGAGCACCAACCCTAAGGGGGGACACAGATACATGCCCAACAGGTGGTGCCACTAGAGTATTAACAAGGGGAAAATTTGTCAAGTTGTCTACCGGCACAGCTGCTGAAGCATTATCACCAAAGAGTGAAATAGACATATCTAAGAGGATCATTCATTACCCTCAAAAGTTCAATGTTTACTGGGTTGACCCCTGCCAACGCCTGGCGTGAAAACTCGTTGTCACGCAGCCATGCAAATCTATCCCTTACAAAACCGATAAATAATCAGATGCAAAGTGTTTTGGAAATTAAAACTCAAATTATCCTTTAATTAGAAGTGGTCTGAAACATGGGTGTGAAATCATACTGTAACCAAATAGGAAAAAACCCAAAAAATGTATGTATTCAAACCCAAATCACGCCGAAATCACACCAATTCGGTATGAAGGAGAAGAACAGAGAGAGAAGGGGAAAAAATATCAAACCCAAATCACACCGATTTGACGATTCACCATGTGCATCTTAAAACTACAAAAAGAGTATAACATTTAGTATACTATATATATATTGGTCAGCAACGAAACGGGAATAACATATATATGTCCTCTAAATCATCATAATAAATGCTATTCATCTAGAAGTGCACGTGTATAAAGAATTTGCGGATAAGATTCGCCGAAAACAAAAAATAACCAAATTAATAGTTAATAACATTACTAAATGCATTTAAGGTTAGCAACCAGTATATAAATGTATATACAAATTCAGACGGTTTACTTTTCAGAAACAATTTAATCCACAGATGAGTGAACTCAACATCAATGATTCAATAGTAAGAAAAACATACCAGGAAAAGAAGAAAATACTTGTAGTTCAATGCCCCCACACAATTGACAACCCACACACAATGATGGTCCATTTTCAGCACACACCTCCCACTTGAAAATAATATACAGAAAAAAGAGAGAGTAATATATCTGATTTATTTTCTCTGAAACAATTGGAAAAGAAAACACTCTCATGAAGAATTGGGTATACGAACTCACAAACAGAACAATGATGGCACCGAGGTGGTTTCGGCTGGTTGCACTTCCGACAATAACGGATCCTTGGATTCACTGGGTTTGCTGACATACCACCAAATTCTGCCTCAGTCAATGGATCGGTCTCACCTCTCTCCTCATCCGACACAGGCCTCCAATTAGGTGGCACACTACCCGGATCAGTAAAGACAACAGTGAAGTAACTCCACAATAGCATTACTAACTGCACAATTATTATGTTTACATGCCTCTTTAGCTACCGTTTGCATATAAATATATCAGCTGCCACTTTTTGGTTTTTGGAAATAAAAGTCAAAACTGCATAACCCTGTTCTTGTCCGGGTTTCAATTAATTCAAGAAAAATATAGAAATCAGTATATCCCAAACTCCTAATGACATTATAGAGCTAAAATATTACTAAAATTGTCAAAGACCTTCGATCAAGTAATTAATACATAATGAAAGACAGTGATATTTTCATATGACTGATGATAAGTGAAAATTGAGAGATAAGTTCCTTCAATCAATCCAATTGTAATTAATAATTTCTAAACATAAAAAAAAATTAAAAAATAAAAAGTAAAAAAAAAAAAAAAACCTTGTAGCCTATACATTAGCAAACACAATAAGAAATTAACATCTTTATACTTACTTGACAATTTCTTACAATATTCTGAGCTCAATCTGATATACAACTTAGATAATGTCAATCAGATTTAAGAACAAATCAAGTAAAAAAAAAACAAAATTAAACTTATTTACAGCTTTTAAAGAGCTCAATTTCCATACATCACAGCACAAGACACTTCTAACAATCTCATTTTGCTAAATTATATACAATCTCACTTCGAATTACATAAAAATAAAGCAAAAGTAAAAAATTCACAACCCAGAAAAACTGCAACGAAACCCTAAAAACCAAAACCCAGAAACAAATTCCCAGTTACTTAGTTACAATTATACTGATAATGGAGTCTCGTAAGACTGTATATATTGGATATACCTTATTCTAATATACCCATATTCTGATATACCCAATATATACAGTCTCTTCCCTACAATTATTATTCTGATATACCCATCTTCAGAAGTAGTTTCTAGAAGCTTAAGCTCTCACATGCTCAAACACATGCTACTTCCACCAAATGGAGTTAATTGTAGAGCATATGGTTGATCAAATTACCAACTCAACTATTCAGAGTTGAACCAAACACAAAAAGTTGAGCTAACTTCTATACCTAATATAGGATACATCCATCATGGAGAAAGATTGAGAAATCCTAGAATAGAGACTCCAACCAGAAGCTACTATTGATGGCTCCTAATGGAGTAATGGTAAGTAAAAAATGTAGAGTATTAAACAAATAATTACAGCCCATGATTCTCTCATGTATTGAGAAAGTAAACAAATAAAGAATTTGCACAATAATTTAACAATGAAGGAAAAGTAGAATTTTATTCTCAACTAAAAACCATGATCCTTCAAATTAAGCAATTTGAGGTTATATAAGCTAGCTCTTTCCCATCTTCAGAAGTAGTTTCTACCTTAGCTGGTCTCACTGTGTTTCATTCTAATTTTTCTTCCTTTATCTAATATAGAACTCATAAACACTGTCTTCATAGTAGGGTCTATAAGTCCCACTCTGCTCTTGAATTTAACAATTATATTTGTAAAGGTTAGATTTCCTCAACCCTGAGATTCAGGTTTTTACTCATCAAGAAGTGGCCTAAATAGGAATGAATGAAAAAAAATAAAATTCTTACCTTTTCCCTTGGAATTCCAACTTTAGATGCAACATATTCAACAGTTCTCCTTTTGTCCCCAAAAAGCATATATAGGGTGACACCTTGCTTATGCAAAGATTCAACATGTCTAGCATCTTCTTGGATCTGATCCTCAACATAAATAAGACCTGCTAGAGTACCATCTACTCCCACATAGACAACTGATTGATTCTTAAGTTCCTCAACTTTTTGAGTAAATACTGACCAACTCCATGCCTGCAAGGTTGAAAATAGGAATATAATGACCGTGGATATAAATAAAACGAACTCTATATGTTATTTTAAAAAATAAATTGTTGCTTCTTCATTCACAGGAAAGTAATTTATGCTCAAAAGTAATCACAAAACAAATAACATTTTCCTCCATCAAAAGAAATTCCCAATGCACAATAAAGTATTCCCAAGTAAAACTCCGTGTCACATAAAATGGGAGTAACATATAACCTTTGAACTTATATGTTGTTCTCTATTTTTCTTTTTCTTTTTATATTATCTCTTTCACACTCACACACAAACACTCACTCACTCATTGGTGTGCAATAATGTGAGATCTCTTTTGTAGATCATTTTGTTAGTAGTTACCACTAACCAATAAAGAAAATGGAAGATTTTTTTTGTCTCCATGCCATGATTGGTTGAGCTCTAGCATGGAGTTTATATCCAATCAAGAACAACCAAAGAAAGCAAAAACAAAACCACAAAACAGCAGCAGTCAGCAAAGCAAAAACCAGGGCCAGACCAATGCTGCTGCTGCTCACCAGGACATTGCAGATTATATACCAGGTCAAAGACAGAATGCAGTGGCTGCTCACCCACAATGCTAAAACAGAACAGATTATGAACCAGACCATCCCAACAGATTGTATCCATTATATATCATAGGGGAACTATATACTTGATTTGTCATATATTTCTTAGTTCAGAATTGAAGAGAAATGATCTACACTTGGGTGATATTTGCTACTCTCAATCCTAATTAGTGCTTGCTTTTATAAATGTATTTCTTCAAATGCAATCATAATTGTAGTCCCTAGAAAGAATAGTGAAAGTAACCAACGTCAGAATTTAATGGAATGAATAATAGAAGAAAGAATATATATATATATTTTTTTTGGTGAATAAGTCATAAATTAAAATGACAAATAATTAAAAACTACAAGAGGCATATCTCAGAAGCTAACCAACTATACAAGATACAAACAACAACAAACCAAAACAACAACAAGACAAAACTTGTTCATACACCACATAAGCAACAAGAGCAAATGAGGGGCAGGAACAGGGCCAACACAAAACTACACCATAGAGGCCTAGAGATTGCTGGACCACAAATCAGATCCCAAACAACTCAAAAGAAAACCTACTAACATAATAAAACCATGTACAAAGCCAAAACAGGATTACAAGATAACCAATAGAGCCTATCACAAATAAACTAATATATTAAAATTCAGACTGTAAAACAAACACCATAGCCTTCTAGATATCATGTAACATAAGAAAAAATGCATTAGCAAAATGGCAGCAACAGCACACAACAGACAGGCCACAATAGACAAACAGCACTAGTAGCCAGCAAGCTAAAAACAAAGTAGCAGCAATTGCCAGAAAGAATTTTATCTTCTGAAGATCTCAAATAATCATAAATTGTTGGCGCATATGCTTATTGAAGTCTTAGATTGGTAATGTTCCTGCATATTGAATTGATGGTGGAATCCTACATTCTTTTGGTGTAGTGAATAGAGTGGAAATTGGAACCTCTCATATTTGGTTCAAGTAAGTTTAAAAGAAGATTGCCAATTGATGCAGGAAATTATTAGTTTTCATGTCATCAAAAGAGTTAATGAAAAACACTCCATCCTTTATAGAGATGCTAATATTTCATGTTTGTGGTTTATGGAATTGTGTTTCCTTTCAGGTGGGATTCTTCCATTTCAAAGTTTAGAACGACTAATGGCGAAAGAGAAGAGTCCAAGATGAACAATGAAAGGAAGGGTATACCAAAAACCCTATAGCCTGTCTGATATGCTTGAGCTCCTCCCAAGCTGAACCTGCATACTACAATATGTTTTTGCTTGCTAAAATAGAAATTATACAACACAAAGTGAAGTGGTAATAAATCAATGCTGATGCTACCTCATCTGTTGCATTATAACACCAATGTTCGAGTTCAGCGAGTCCTGCTTTAACATATTCACCGTTACTGAATGAACAACATTCTCTCCTTAATAGAAGGCTGTGGTCCCAAAAAGCGTGCACAAGGCCATAAGAAAAAACTTACTTGCAGTATAAAAACTTCAAAAAGCATCTAAAGACAACAAGCAAACTACTTGTTGAATAGTTGAACATTGATGAATGAAAATATTTGTGTGAACACCTTGCGAACTAAAAATGGAGGTACTTGAAAATAGTAAAATGACAAAGAAAACAGGTAAGCAAAAGGGTGCTTCAGGAGAAAATCTACGCACAGTAAATAGAAACAGAAGCATTCCCCAAAAATCCAAGCCAGTCAACTACGTAAATGGCACATTTAAGTGCCATGTTTGGACAGCTAAAGTGGGTTGGAAGCAGACAAATAAAAACAATGTCAAGAAGCCAGACAAAGACACCAATTTTATCGAAACGGGTAATGGGGAAGAAAAAATGACATAACAAGGAATGAAAGCAGTGACAAATTTTACTGACATGATTTGTTTTCAGGCTGTTCAAGAAAATTCCCAGGCTTTTCACAATTCCTTGCCAGTGAGCAATCAACGCTTGCTGTGCTACTGTAGTTGCAACTGAATGTGATGATCTTTTAACCAAGCTTGCCCTCAAAGTTCTTGGTGCCTATTTTTTCATATTCCGAAAGAAATTTTATACAAAAATAATTTACAAAGTAAATTAATAAAATAACCTATAGAATAAAGAATTTCATTCCTCCTTGTACCATAAATTGTGCCTGGTAATTTAAGAATCGAACAGATTCAAGTCTTAGTATGGTTTTGGTTATTATTAGGAAAGAAAATATCTGTAATCACTTGAAGCAAGCAAGTCCTTCCATCAATCAGAAGGCGAGTGTAACACACCCGCGAGGGGCCCCGCGCTACAGTTCGGACTCCTCCGTTTTTTGTTTGGATTGCGGTTCCAAATCTGAACCAAAGAGTCCACCTCTGGCAAATCGTTTTCAGAAAAAAACAGATTTTTGAAAAGTAGTGCCAAACATGGACTGCTTTGCCAGATACAGAGTCGCCACCTAAATATTTTTTAAAAATGGGGAATTTAGGAAACCCTGACTCGGTGCCGAAGTCCACGTGTCCGTCATCACCAAAGTGACTTGGTTCGGGAGCTTGGGTACGATCGGGGAAGGTCAGCTATGAGCACCCTTTCCGATCAATTCAAGACCGGCCTCTACTAACCAAGATATCCGTTTTTGAAAACTTTATGCGTTCTTATTCCGGTTATTAGCCTAGAATTACTATGTGATGCGCACAACACAAAAGTATAGACTAGATTGCCTAACTTGGAAGCAAGCATTGCATATCCGTTTTGTCTCGAAAAACGTGTTAGTTTTTGCTACTCGCAAGTAGGCTAAAATCCGGATTTCAATGAGTTGTTCCAACTCACGCAATCCAACCTCCACCCACAGGCATACAAACAGTTCATCACGTAAGCAATTTCCGCATGGCAAGCATACTGTCATGGCAAGCATTCACACGCATGCGATATGCTAAAGCGCAATAAACTTACATCGTACTCCGCGCCAAAAACAAAACCCAGTTAGCAAACATGCATGACCTAGTTCATGTTAAGTGGCTAATGCAACACAGGCATAATATGCAAGCTAGAGTAGGCTCGGCTGACCCTAAGCATGGCATGTGAGATGCGCGAGTAACACGTATTCAATTTTTAATTGAAAAGATTATGCAGTTTGTATGATGTACCGAGCCCGGTGCATGTAAACAAATGCATGAATGCACGCATGCATTGCATAAGGTATGATAATCGAAAATGCCCTAATCTACCATTGTAAGCAGGTAAATAAAAGGGGTAGAAAGAAATGGGGGTTGGAAGACATACACCCACTCCACACCCTTATTACAATTTTGCCCTCACTCGGAGGGACCGAAAAAATAATACAGAAATGAACAAATAATTAACTATTCTAGCTAATTAAATATTACAAATCAACTAAATTAATTAAATTAAATAATTAATCTAATTAAAGCAATAAATCGCCTCGGGATGAGGGTCCAATGCATGCGCATGCCCGGGACTCGCTCGGAATCGCACTGCCGTGCAAGTGTGCCTCTGTTTCCTCTGCTCTCCTCCTCAAAAAATTGTCAAAATCCCAAGAGTGCCTCTCAGGACATTGGGGATCATCACCGGCTGGGGTAGAACACCATCGGCTAAAGAATGAGGCCACCGGCACAAAAAGAAGCCATCGGCTGTTTGTTGACTGCCGGTCGGCACTAAAAAGTGCCGGTCGGCACAAAATTCCTGCAGAACCTGCAACTCACAGCAGCAGAGGGAAACAACATGCAAGGCAATGCAATTCAAGCCATTTATGCACCAAACACACTCCCTATCATGTTATTGACTCAAGGGGGCATGTGCCTCGATTCCCGGACCACCAATCACGCATTTCCATGCATGATGGCCCTAAGAACCAAGAGTGCAAATTTGATTTCAAATGTATGCAAATCAAACAAACCAAAGTCCCAATCCCTATCACCAACTCAAGGGACAAGGAATGCATGTTGACATGATGCAACCTAGTCATGTTATCTATCATGCAACATGGATAGTGCAATGCACTCATGCAAGCATACAAGCAAGCATATAAGGTGAGCATGCAAACCACATGGGGGATGGACTTAGACATGAACTAGGCAACTCAAAAGGGCCTAAAATCAGTGGCCAAAGTGCCTAGACATGGAGACTAAACACACACACACACACGTGAACATGTTAAGGTACCAAACCCAAGGCACAAACAAGACAATATTCAAGCATACTTAAAGAGGCCAAACATGGACTAATAGCATGCACTAAAAGCTCTGAAATTCATGTTAAACATGATGCCAAATCATGCAATGAAGCATGCCAAACAAAGCATGCAAATGGCCTAGGCTTAAGGCAAGTCAATGGGGGTTTGAACCAAACCAATACAAAGCAATTATGGCATGCATTAATCAACCCAAAACAGATTTTTAGCATGTCAAAATAGGCCCAAAGGACCACTTAGATGGCATCTAAGAAGCTTGAAATCAAAGGCATGCAACATGACCAAAACATGGAGCATTTAACACAAGCTTAAGAAGCATTAAAGAAGCATGCTAAGAAATCAAACAAGCATGTATGAAGGACTGAAATAGCACACAAAATGGTTCCAAACCACCAAAAATAATGCAAACAAAGCATGCTACACACTCATGCTCTTAAGGCCAACAAGCCAAATGCAAAGGGGCTATATTAATCATGCTAAGATTGACCAAAACACTTATGGACAGACCTAAAACATGGTAATATGAGCACAAAATCCTCACAAATGCAAGCCTAAAACATGCTAGAAACTAGGGCATACAACCTAGGCATGTTGAGGCATAAAGAGGGTATTACAAGGCAACCATACTAAGCATGCATAGGAGGCCTAAACCAACTTGAAAACATGTTATATCATGGCAATATAAGCATGGAAAACAACTCAAACATGCTCAACACACACTCAAGCATGGTGCTCTCTCAAGAGGCAAAACTTGCCCTTTTCAAGGACATCAAGGAGAGGGGGTGGCCCTCCCCTTTCTAGGACTTTATGGCACCATCTCCACCACTGAAATCCCTCAAGATTTCAGTGGTGGAGAGGCCCAAGCACACAAGTCCCGGATCTCTCCAAAATAGCACAAAAATGAGCCCTTTTCAAGGCCTAAAGGGGGTCAAACTTCCCCAAACCACAAAACACTCTTAATATACAACCAAGAGGCTTAAAAAAAAGAACTTTTATGTGCCAAACACTAAGCTCAAAAACTGTTTTAAAGCAAGTAAAAATGGACTGCAAGAATGGGGTAAAAAGAGAGTATAGTGTCTTACCCTTGAAGCCTCTTCAACAAAGATGATGTGTTGACTTCCTTGAGTACCAAACCAGCTTCAAAGCTTCAAAACAAACCTCTGGACCTTCAAGAACCAAAGGAAGGTGAAACACTAGGTGCTAGTGTGCAAAAGTATGAACTAAAGCACCTAGTGTACAAAATGGGCAAGGAAAAGAGAGATAGGATAGATATATGGTTTCTAACCTAAAAACCAGGGCTTGCTTTCTGTCTAAAATGGTTGAAACCTCTCAAGAATTCCAACCCTAAGCCAAGAAGAGGAGCCTTCCTCTTATAGGCAACAAAGACTTACAAGCTAAGTCTTCAAACAAGCTCATCCCTCCATACACGTGTATGGAGGGGAAGCAAAACAATACAGCTGGCTAAAAATATCCCATAAAGCAGCTGCACAGTGCCCGACCGGCAAAGAGTGTCATTTTGACAAATCTTAGTGCCGGTCGGCACAAAAGAGTGCCGGTCGGCACAATAAAGTGCCGACCGAGAAGTGGCCTCTAGCCAAATGGCCGGTGGTGTGCAGGAGGATGCCTCTTAAGGCATTCCTCGCCTTCCAACAAAAAGACAAGTGTTTGGTGCGAAATCAAACACAAACGGTCGAGTTCGGAGGTCCTGAGGCAAGGCGCGCGAGCCGAGAACTCCGGGAACTCCAAACGAACACAAACATGGATAATCACCGAGTGTTCCAACGGTGACGTCTAAGTCTTGAGGACGGTCAAAAATGGGGTGTCTACAGTTGCCCCTCTTTGACAGAACTCGGAAGTCATAAGAATGACGGGAGTGAGTGTCAAAGCCCAGAGACGACCCATTTTTGACAAGGCCGAAGACTTAGACAAACATGCAAGACAAGTAAGATATGAGCCCGTAGGCAGGGGCAAAATGCAACTGAAAATGCAAGAAGCCGAGCATAACTTATGATCATGCAAAGGATGCTGTAACAGAGCACGCATGCAACAGTTTTAAGCTAGAATACTCCAAACTACACTACAATGCAGAAAGGGTGTAAGAGAATTATGTAATTCTCGATACATCTCACTCGGAGGATACAATACCGTCAATGCAGTTGCGCCCGACTTCAAATGAACCGTACATACAATATCGTGCCTGAAAAGAAAACAAACTTAACAGGTATAATATTGTTAGCAACAATGCATGACAATGCAATGAGGTGCACGAAAAGTGCGATGATATGCAATTGAATCTAAATGTAATGCAAATGATATGCAAAGCTAAAAA
The DNA here is from genome assembly GCA_025200525.1 of Camellia lanceoleosa. Taxonomy (NCBI): domain Eukaryota; kingdom Viridiplantae; phylum Streptophyta; class Magnoliopsida; order Ericales; family Theaceae; genus Camellia; species Camellia lanceoleosa. The sequence continues at coordinate 343,814 of JANUSC010000016.1, read as the reverse complement.
CAAACATAAACAATGCAAATAATATGCAATGTAAATATGCAATGCAATTGAATCATGATCCAATCATGAGCGGTTCAAAACCACACAAATGTCAGGTAGATTGATGGAGGTAACAAGTCCGTGTCCCATAGAACGATGTCTGATCTATGAGTAATACGCACGAACACAAGAACAAGTATTGGGTGGATTGACATAAGTGGGGAAACGACCCGCTGATGAGTGGACTATGATCCTAATGCAGGATGCAATAATTACACTACAATGTAATATATACAATGGATATGGCGCGCGGGCCAAACCGTATCTTGCCTAGGAAAGGCATGCACGCATACAAGCCATGTCTAATTACAGATCTGCACGCATACAGAACTTGCACTTTGACGTGAAAAGTACAGGCACATACCAGACCAAGCTCGACAAGGAAAGGCGCAAGCCATAGATGGAGGCAATGCAGTGGAATGCATGAAGTGGAATGGATACAATGGATATGGCACGCGGGCCAAACCCAGTCTTGCCTAGGAAAGGCATGTACGCATACAAGCCATGTCTAGCACAGAAAAGGTGCCGCAACCCTCAAACCAACATACCAACGTGGAATAGGCGCGATACATAAGCAGAACTGTGTTTCAACGTGAAAAGTATAGGCACATACCAGACCAAGCTTGACAAGGAAAGGCGCAAGCCATAGATGGAAGGAGATGCAATGGAATGCATGCAACCTATAATGCAATATTTACAAATATGCAATGGATGAAATGTAGATGACAATGCAATGACCATGATTGCAGTTTTCCCTATTCCTCCAACAGGATGGTATACTAGGTTGGTTCAGTATCCAGAATTGAGGCGTAAACACACTACCTCAACCTATGGGGCTTCCATACAGGTTTCAAGTCGAGGGTACACCCCCTGGGTATTTAAACCAGACTTTAGACTCGGAAATCCTGAACCTTTGCGTTCTAGGCACGAGCCATTCGAACTCTAGTTTCAACCGTCCCCGTTGGTCTCCTAGGAACTCACCGCAAACACGGAAGCCGTTCGGGCACGACAAACACCGAAGGAATTACACCTTCAGAGGATTTAAGGTCTCCTAGACTGAAATGCGGGATGTATGCATGACAATGCATGTTGTTTTTTTTTTGGTTTTTTTTTGAAAATGCAAATGATGCATGATATTAAGAAAAATGCAAAACAATGCATGATATTTATATATTTTTTGGTTTTTGAAATGCAAATGATGCATGATAATGTGCTATTTACAATGCGATGCATGAAAATGCGGATGAGGCACGCATGCCGATATACCGAAGGTTTTGCACCCTCCAAGGATTTAAAGGTCTCCTAGACCACGCGTGTTTTTGGTCCCGCCGTACCGTATGTGTTTTAGGTCCCGCCGGACCCTCGTTGGGGCAATTGCGAATGTGACACACGTGCCACAAGGGATGCAAAACAATGCAAGTGAGGATGAGATGAAACATGAGGCACATATACCTCATTGATGGAAAATGGAGTGCAAAATGAGGCATACGTGCCTCGAGATGCAATGAAATACAAGATGAGACACGCATACCTCATCGAGTGGAAAATGGAATGCAAAAATGAGGCACGCGTACCTCATCAGACGAAGGTTTCGCACCCTCCAAGGATTTAAGGTCTCCTGGACCGGGATGCGAAATGTATGTATGATAATGCAAGTATGGTGCACCGGATAGGGCGATCGAAATGCACGCACAATGCAGACAGGTGGGGTACGCAAAATAGCGCGAACAATGAATGCACACACGATGCAAACAGGTAGGGGTGCGCAAAATAGCGCGAACAATGAATGCACACACGATGCAAACAGGTAGGGGTGCGCAAAATAGCGCGAACAATGAATGCACACAGGATGCAAACAGGTAGGGTGCGCAAAATAGCGTGAACAATGAATGCACACATGATGCAAACAGGTAGGGTGCGCAAAATAGCGCGAACAATGAAAATGAGGCACACGTACCTCATAGGATGAAAAGGGATGCAAATGAGGTGCACACACCGCATAGGATTTGAAATACAACGCAAATGAGGCCTGAATACCTCATAGCATCTACAGGAATGCGAATGATACAAATGAGGCGCACACACCTCATAGGATTTGAAATACAATGCAAACGAGGCCTGAATACCTCATAGCATCTACAGGAATGCAAATGATACAAATAAGGCGCACACACCTCATAGGATTTGACATACAATGGAAATGAGGCCTGAATACCTCATAGCATCTACATGAATGCAAATAAAACACGTGAGGTGGCACACCTCGCGCGAATTGAAATGAAAATGAAAATGAAACACGTGAGGTGGCACACCTCGCGTGAATTGAAATGCATGCAAATGAAACGCGTGAGGTGGCACACCTCACGCGAATTGAGATGAAATGAAATACGTGAGGTGGCACACCTCGCGCAAATTGAAATGAAAATGAAAATGAAACACGTGAGGTGGCACACCTCGCGTGAATTGAAAATGAATACAAATGAAACACGTGAGGTGGCACACCTCACGCAAATTGAGATGAAAACGAAACACGTGAGGCGGCACACCTCGCGCGAATGAAAATGAAATGCAACACGTGAGGTGGCACACCTCACGCGAGTTGAAATGCAAATGAAACACGGGAGGTGGCACACCTCGCGTGAATAGAAATGAAAATGACACACGGGAGGTGGCACACCTCACGCGAATCGAAATGCAATGAAAATGAAAAACGTGAGGTGGCACAACTCACGCGAATGCAAATGAAATGAAACACGTGAGGTGGCACACCTCGCGCGAATGCAAATGAAACACGTGAGGTGGCACACCTCACGTGAATTGAAATGAATGCTAAGTGTGACATGCATGCAACACGAAGTACAAAATGATGCAAGTGTGACACGCATGCCGCACAAAATACAAAATGATGCAAGTCGCAGAGGACGTGTAAAACGGCGCGACGCGCCGCACTAGACAAAGTGATGGATGCACGCAACGTACAGGGCAAATTTTGAATCTTTATAAAAGACAAAAGGATACAAAAGGATACAATCTCTGTTTGAATTTGAGTGCCACACACAGAAGACACTGTCCGGGGTGGAAACGGAGGCCGGTTGAGCATCGGGGGTGCACTTTCTTGCACTTTCTTGAGATATGAAGACCCAAAACCCCTTATCTTGCCTAAAAATAGCCTTGGGAACACCACCGGCTGGGTGGAATGGTCACCGGCTGCCACCGGCTGCCTGAACTCATCCATCGGCACAATAAAGTGCCGACCGGCACAAAAAGGTGCCGACCGGCAGAAAATGCCTGATCGGGGGCAGAACTGCCATTTCACTCCGGGCTTTATAAAATAGGGTTTTAAACCCTATTTTTTTCATCTTGCCTCCGTCGAAAATCCTTGCTCTCTCTCTCCAAAGCGATTTGTCTCACTTTTTCATCGATTTCCGCGCGTTTTAGGCCCGTTTTCTCGTCGGATTCGCGATATTCTTCGCGTTTCGGACATTTTCAACCGAACAAAACTTCGTTTCGGTGCACTTTTTGCTATTTCCGCTTTTTCGGGACTTGTTCCCCTCGATTTTCTCTTCATTCTCGTGTCTTTTCACATTCCGACCCTTCCGGCCATTTCCGACCCTCTCGGGGTTGACTTTGTCGGTTGGCTTTTCGCATTCCGGCCCGTTTTCCTTTCTCCGGCTATTTTCTCACCTCCATCGCTATGGCCGATGATATTCCACATGTTGGGACTCCCCCGGATCACGAGATGGATCCCGGGGTCGAGCTCCTGCCATTGAGCGAGCGCCCATTTGACCCGGCGACCTACCAGCCGGTCGTTCACGTTCTACCACCCGATGGACTCCGCCACTTCCGCGGCTTTGACAGGGCTTTGGACCCGGAGCTTCTGCTGCGCGAGCCGGCCACTCACTTGTCCTTTGGCGCTTCCGAGGTAACATTCCTGCCTTTGCTTTATTTTCTGTAATGCAGGATTTCCTGTCAACTGCCGTAGCTAACTGAACCCATTAACTGCTTAGTTCTGATGTACTGTACCGTAGTTGATTGTAGACAAACTCACAACTGATAACTGCTTAGGACCGACGCACATGCACACACACTGCACTAGTCTGAATCACCCCAAACACACGGCACACATTGCACTGCAAATTCACCGACACCCGGTGCCTATTTGAATCTGAAAACTCGCACGCATGCTAGACTTGCACAAAACTACACAAACACGCGGACACATCACACGTTGTAGTTCACTGAAACATACCGAGACTTGGCATCTATTCGAACTTTGAAAAACACGCACACATGCTATGTTTACACTGATTCCCATAGGGCACTAACATATCACAGGCCGTAGTCCAACTACTAGCACACTGAAACCTGATATCTGCTTGAATATGAAAAATGTGCACACACGCACCATATTTACATTGAACCAGTCAAAACACGCTGACACATCACACGTTGTAGTTTACTGTAAGCATACCGGCACCCGGTTTCTTTTCGAATCTAAAAACTTGCACACATGCAAATATGTACTGAACCACTCAAGCATGCTGACACATCACACGTTGTAGTTCACTTGGTTTTTTTTGCATGTCCTACCGGACTAGTATACTTAGCATTATTGTGCAACTGTGTTCTCGAAAACAGGGGGATTCCCATACCATCCGCGGGTATGGGAACGTCGCCGCGCAAGATTGGTATGCCGAGCTACCCGACGCGGTTAGCCGCATCGTGGACCGGGCCGGTTTCGGCACTTTCTGTAGGGGACTCTCCAGGCTCTCTGCTTGCAGACCTCTTCTTGCCGCTCTGGCAGAGAGGTGGTGGGACACCACCGATTCATTTCACTTGTCAGCAGTAGGGGACATGACGATGCCCCCTTACGACTTCGCGATGCTTACCGGCATCGGGGTTGGGGGTGATCCGATCCCCTTTGACACTTATATGGATGAGTGGACTGCCGCTCAGATTTATTTGCTCGGCGAGGCGTCGCCACTTGCTCGTCCAGGGTTCGTCCGCTACTCCTGGTTCGAGGTGCAGTTCCGGGTGCAGCCCGTGCTGGTGGATGCAGCTCCGATGACCCAGGAGGCCGCCGAGAGATATGCGCGTGGCTTTCTCATGTTCTTGCTGGGGACCACCCTGTTTGCCGACCAGGCGAACACAGTGCCCCTCTGCCTTCTCAGCGCTTTGGTGGATGTCGAGAGGATTGTGCAATATGACTGGGGGGGCGCGGCTCTGGCCACCCTCTACGGCTATATGAGCTCAGTCTCTCATGGCAGTGGACAGCTACTAGGAGGCTACTGGCGAGCCTGGGAGGTATGTCCTCTTATTTTCTCTTCATTTCTGTTCTATACTTTCTGTATTTTGCACACTGCACACATCAGAGTTCAGATATCGTACACGCCGCACACACACACGCTTAATCGATCGCATAATCGCTCACACTGTACACTCTGCACAACACACTACACAACACATGGCTCTGCTATTTTTGCTTTATTCTGCATTCTGCTTTATCTGATGGTCAAACTGACATCTGTTTTGTAGCTGTGGGTGTATGCCTACTTCCCCAGGTTGGAGCCGGTGTCGGAGACGGAGACTCCCCTGGTCATCCCGTTCTCCCGCCGTTACGACGGATGATGCTCTCGGAGGCCCCGGGACACTTTCAGCTTCTTCCGTCGATTCTTCGATACCGTCACCTCTGCCGAGGTATGTTTTATTCACAGTTCATTTAAACTTTGCTTTGCTACTGTATGTTTTGATACCAGTAGATAACCAACTGTTTCAATTCAGGTCACCTGGCGGCCGTGGACTGCAGTGCCAGCGGAGGTGAGGGATCGATACGCCGGCGCCAAGGAGACCTCTCGGTACCGGATTTTGCTAGAGGGCCCGATGCTCGGGCTTGGTACTGGGGAGCGTTGCTGCGCTGCACCTCGGGTTGCCAGAGCAGATAGTCCCGGTTCACCCTCCTGAGCACATGAGGGACACCGAGAGGTTCGCCCTTCAGCAGGTGGAGGATTACACCCTTGGCTGGGATGAGAGCGGCTACAGGGGCGAGGGCGACTACTCAGAGTACGTCCAGACCTTTCTGATGCGGCCTCTGAGCGGGGGCCCCCGAGCTGATCCAGAGAGACCTGCGGCGCCAGTGGCTCGAGCAGAGGTAGGAGCAGGAGCGGGGTCATCGCATAGAGCCCGAGCCCGCGGCAGGAGGGGAGTACAGAGGGGACGAGGGACGGGCTGGCCTGCTCTGCCTACCATGTTGACTTACAGGGGGCAGAGTGGGGAGACCTACCGGATCCCTCTTGCTCCTCCTCCGGCTGGTCATGAGTTGGCCGGCATTCCCGACTTGCCTCCTGTATGTGTTACTTTATTTCTGCATCTTGCATTGTTATTTTATTTCAGTTCATTCCAATATCCCACAGAATACTGATGCATTTAATACTTTTGCAGGCTTCCTCTGAGTATACCCGTCACCAGGAGTCAATGCCTCCTCGATGGGGATCTGCCGCAATGACTCTCGACGCCTTGGCCGTCTACGGCCTCCCGGTATATTCTTCTGACCACAGTCTCAAACCATACACTGTTTCACACATTCTGGTGCACTTCACAATATCTGATAATCTGCTCACGGCATTCATACCAGACTATACATCGTGATTCTCAGACCGATAAACCGCCACGGCTTTCACACATCAGACTCATACATCGTGATTCTCAGACCGATAAACCGCCACGATTCACACATCAGACTCATACATGCATTGATAAATCGCAAAGATTCACACACTGTACTCATACACTGCATTGATAAACTGCTTCATGTGTACTGATGCGTTGGCCTTTCTTGCACTTTTCAGCCTCCCTTCCCGATCCCTCCAGTGGGTGGCACTGCTCCAACCGGGCCTCCCCTCTCTACTCGGGATGGCAGGATATTCCCTCGCACTAGAGGGGGACGCGCTCATGTTGGGAGCAGCTCGCGAGCTCCGGTTCCAGGGGATGGCGAGTCGGAGACGGAGGCGGAGGCGTCTGCGGAGGAGGCCGGGGACAGCTCGGGCTCGGGCTCAGACAGTGACACCTCCGACAATGCTCCTGTGCTTCTGCCCAGGAAGAGGGCGAGGACGGATCCTCAGGCATGAGGGCTGCTGCTGACGATGATGATTTTGCTGCTTCTTTTCTTTATTTCTTTTCTTATACTTTTGTCTTTTTAGTAGATAGAGTACTTTGTACTGCCACATGCAGATTTTTGCTTTCAAAACTTGTACTTTGAGAGTGATTATATGTAAAGCAAACTTTTGTCTGAAAAGCGTTTTATTTACTTATCTCATACTTCGCACTGCATTGCATCATATTACATCTCAATGTAAATGGAATGGATTTGTTGTCTGAAAATTGAGCACTTGCACTGTAATAATCGGATAACCAACCAACTAACAAAGAAACAACCTGCATAAACCATCGCTAAATCAATACACATTCACATTCTCATTGGGATTAATCAAGCAAATTTACCTATAACACAATACTCGGTCCATTCTGCACACGGCAAATTTTGAACAATCAGCCCAATCTGACAAGACGGACTACAAAATTGAAACAGTCGAAGCTGAAACACACTAGGATGCCCCAAATTTCCTTTTCTTCTCCTTGCTTCGCATAGATGTAGAGACTGGCACAGCATTCTGAGCACAAACGATTTTGAGATAAAGAGAGGTTTTCAACCTGGATATCGAGCCTACAACTGGACACTGCTGGGGAACTCAAGTAAAGAAAATAAAAGGCGCACGACCTAAACACAACAAAACACGCTCGGGAAAGACTCAAAGCTAAGTTGAGACTGACAAAACAAAAGACACGACACACGGACGCGTTTGTAAAAAACAAAAGACCTCAGATCTTGAGGAGCCAATTCCTCCGGGTAGGTTTCCTACCCCTTTCTGATTTGTGTGATTCTCACGCCACTCGGCCCTCAAGCTCGGCTTTTCTCACAAAACCTTCTTGCTCACTTTTCTCTCGACTTACACCTCTCTATTCTTTATTCTCTCATTTTTCATCCCTTCCCAGGGTGATTGATAGATAAATAGGAGGCGGCGGATTCATGCCCGATACGACTAGCTCGGGGCTATTCCTTCTGGTAGGTAGAGTGCCTTTCTGGCATGCGTGCCGACGGCGCGGGGGGGGGGGGGAAGACAGAACATCTGACTCAACTGTGCCCCTAGTCCATTACTCTGACCATTTTTGTTTTCTTTCTAAAACAGTTTCGATCAAAATGAACCTCAAATTAGCGTGCTTGGGCAATTTTTGATTTGAAAATCATACAAGTCTGGTTGCAAGCACTGAAAGTTTTCCTTTTTAGGTCCAGACATGGTCCAATTTTGGAAAACGAAATAGTTTTCGAGAAAATAGTCAACCTCAGTAAAAATTTTCAAAAACTATTTTCGCAAACAGAGAATGCTCAACAAGCACGGAACTTACCCTCGAGATGCGCGACCTTGGATCGAAGGCAATGGAAAATTGCCCCTTGCTTAAAAGGGGGAGGGGGGCAACGGAAAGTTGCTCCTAGTTTGGGCAGCAACTCAGGGCAACTTTATGGCAATGCGAGGCAACGGAAAGTTGCCCCTTGTTTAGACAATGTCGCGGCATGCTCCTTGATGACTGATCGCGACTGGGCTCTCTGGCATGGAGAGGACGAAGACGGCCGCAAACAATATATGGACACAGTCGCCTTGAAAGCATTGGTGACTGGTATTCAGGAGGAAGTTGATCACGTAGCTCCAGCCGTGGCATCCGAGACATCGGATTCGGAAGAAGGCACAGGTAATCAAAACCATTGCATGGACTGAGACGCTATGGAAGCGTTGGGGGCTGGACTTCAAGATGAAGTTGCCTACGTATCCCAAACATGGGAATCAAGCCTTACGTAGTTCTGGTTAAGGTGCACTCGGGTATTTTAACCTTCACTATTTTTAGGCTCTAACTTTTGCCAAGGTGCCCAATGCGGGTTTTCGACCTTGTGAGCTTCTTTTCATTTTCTTTTCGGATTTTTCTTTCTTTTTTTTCTTTTTTTCTTTTTTTTTTTCTTTTTTCTTTTGATTTTCTTTCTTTTTTTTCCTTTTTCTTTTTCATTTTTGTGCATTTTTCTCTTTTCTTTTCTTTTTGCTCTTTTTCTTTTCTTGCTCTAACTTTTGCCTGAGTCGCCTTTCCGGGTTTTCGGCCCAGCGAGCCTCTCAAAGGGTAAAAGTGTAGCAAGTCCATGCCAAATGGTTTTTGAAATCGAAACCTCCCCGTTTCCGGGAGAATGACTGTTGCAGTGCTTTGCAGGAGGGTTCATCACGGTTGCTTTGCAAACTTCTTCTGGTGAGCCCTAATCTTTTGCTCCGATTTCGGTGCCTCTTGATCGAGGGCTGCTTCGAGTCCGGCCACACGGGCCTTGCATTGATAGCTAAATTCCGGATGCTGGTCCAAGGTTTGAAAATGAGGGGTCGAGTCTCGAGGCTGAGAGTGATCCTAAGCTGCACAATCTCAAGAGCGATTCCACACAGGTCTTTGCAGGACCGCGCAAAATGTGTTGTTTTTGAAAAATTTTAAGAAAGCGACAAATCGGTCGTGCTGAAGATAGTGTGGAACCAGTCTGGATCAAGCCAAGGTCCTTCTCAGTACTCACGCTAACAAGCATGATATCAATCATTAAGGGCTTAGCACGCGTCTCATTCTCTCAATTTGATCAAAGTTTTGCAAATCCCGAGGAATTCCTTCCCCTTCGTTTTTATCACCGCAGTGTTCAAAAAGGTTTTGAAAAACTTAGGTCAGCATAATAATTCTTAAGGAACAAAAGAGCAGGTGGAATGCACTGTCACCCCATTTGAATTCTCTGGCACAACTAGCCCAATCACAAATAGTAAACACGGAAATACGGTAGCCGCGGCTGTTTCATTCAGGTTCCCCGGATGCAACTGGCTCCACTACAGAGGCAGACCCAAAAAGGAAAGCAAAAAGAAGTAATTTACAAGACAAAACAGTGCTCGAGGCAACAACCCCGAAGTCACCTAGTATTCTATACAAAAGAGGGACTGACTCGTTACAACAAGACTGACCCATAAGCGAAAAGACTGACTCGAGATAGAGGCAGACTCAAAACAAAACAAAATATTGACTCGACATCTGAGCCAGGATTTACAAGATTAGCATTCGTAGATGCTCAAAAATGCGTGCCAGACGTCACATCCAAAAACTCGAGGCGCTGCCCGCAGGCGGTTGAATCCCAACTACATACTCACAGTATCGGTGTCCTCAAAATCCAACAACTGAGTGGTGACAGATTTAGCTGAGGTGGGTGGGAGGATAACCTCGTTGTCAATCAGGTCCTGCACCTCATGGCGGAGGCGAAAGCAATTATCGGTGGAGTGGCCAGATTGCTGGTGGTACGCACAGTACTGTGTAGCATCATGGCCTGCCGGAAGATTCTTCGGCAGAGGTCGCGGCTCCAGAGGTGTGGAATGCCCCTTCTTAGCCAAAATGATGAGCGCCCTAGACAGTGGCATGTAGAGAGCATGAAAGGCCCTGTGCCCACGGGGCTGGTACTTGTTCTGAGTGTTTTTGCTTGACGTGCTGGCGAACGGGTCGGCAGGCGCGGGCTTGGATTTCTGATCTCTTCCCGGTGTAGGGTTGGGAATAGGAGGAGCTACTCCGGCATGATGGGGCTTGTCCTGGTTTTCTAACTGACTTGAACTACCCTCAGGCAGAGTGGGAAAAGCATCCTTCACAATTTTGGTTGTCATCGTGGATACCTGTTGCTTGCTCATTCCCCCGGCTTTCAAAGCCTCGACTGCCCACCGCAGTCGTTCCACGGGATCGGCATCTGCTTTTGCCTTGTCTTTGCCTCTGGCCTCAGCCGGATGAGAGGTTTGGGTTGGTACTGGTACATCACTATTGTGGGTGGAGGCCATCTCCGGCTGACTCAGCTCAATTACAATCCGCCCCAATAGCGGGGGCTCCTGGGGTTCAGAATTTCCGGGATACGATGCAACCGGTTGCCAGGCTGACATCCCATAGGCGAGATCTGCCACAGATCTTTGAAGATCGCCTATCATCCCCATTAACTCAAATGTAGTGGGCTCGCGAGCCTGATAGAACTGGGGGGCCCAGATCGGGTGTGCAGTATCGAGGAGGGTGCGGCGATCAACGCCGGTCTCACTCAGAGGGTGATCCTTGATTCAAAGACGGTCATATAACCACTATTTCTTCTGAACTCTGTGTCATCCCTAGTCCTGCCTCAGCAAAGGGGGAATACTGACTATTCTGTTCTCAACTTTCTGAATCCTCTAAACCTTGAAAGAAAAAACGGACGGCATTTCAGCCCAAAACAGATCAAACACAGACGCAGTCTATCAACTGATCTCTACTACTGATAACTGTTCTCCAGAATCACTGTTCCGAAAACTAAACTGATACCCGCAGATATAACTGGTTCCTCAACAACACTGATACTGGTGCCCCTCGGGCCGGATACTCATACTGGTAAACTGATATGTACATTCCCTGCAGAGATAGACTCTAAAAACACATAGCAGAAAAATGAGATCCAAAACACCTCTATGTTGGGGTAGGGTTTCCCTGTCCTATTTTGTCTGGAGCTAGGGTTTCACTATGCACACAGCGGTTTCAAACAACTTAGCATCGGGTAAGCAACCTGTCCTAGTTTGGAATGGTCACTATGGATTCCGAACATGCACTAGGTCGAATGGTCGAAAGAGGGTGCCCCGGTAAAACCGGGGTTTGTGTTCCCATGCTGTCAGAGCCCACAACCGGTCAGCCTTATGGACATGCCTTGACAAGACAAGCCTCCGGCAAACCGTTCAGGAATGGCAGATGGCAAACATTGTGTTACTAGGCGCACCAATGCAAATGCAATGCAAAGAAACACATAAGCGTAGTTAAAAACAAGATATCACGAGTTCGAGTCAAGCTCTCTAAAATCCCCAGCAGAGTCGCCAGAAACTGTAACACGCCCGCGAGGGGCCCCGCGCTACAGTTCGGACTCCTCTGTTTTTTGTTTGGATTGCGGTTCCAAATCTGAACCAAAGAGTCCAGCTCTGGCAAATCGTTTTGAGAAAAAAAAAGATTTTTGAAAAGTAGTGCCAAACATGGACTGTTTTGCCAGATACAGAGTCGCCACCTAAATATTTTTTAAAAATGGGGAATTTAGGAAACCCTGACTCGGTGCCGAAGGCCACGTGTCCGTCATCACCAAAGTGACTTGGTTTGGGAGCTTGGGTACGATCGGGGAAGGTCAGCTATGAGCACCCCCTTTCGCCCGGTCCGAAGACCGGCCTCTACTAACCATGATATCCGTTTTTGAAAACTTTATGCGTTCTTATTCCAGTTATTAGCCTAGAATTACTATATGATGCGCACAACACAAAAGTATAGACTAGATTGCCTAACTTGGAAGCAAGCATTGCATATCCGTTTTGTCTCGAAAAACGTGTTGGTTTTTGCTACTCGCAAGTAGGCTAAAATCCGGATTTCAATGAGTTGTTCCAACTCACGCAATCCAACCTCCACCCACAGGCATACAAACAGTTCATCACGTAAGCAATTAGCCGCATGGCAAGCATACTGTCATGGCAAGCATTCACACGCATGCGATATGCTAAAGCGCAAAAAACTTACATCGTACTCCGCGCCAAAAACAAAACCCAGCTAGCAAACATGCATGACCTAGTTCATGTTAAGTGGCTAATGCAACACAAGCATAATATGCAAGCTAGAGTAGGCTCAGGCTAACCCTAAGCATGGCATGTGAGATGTGCGAGTAGCACGTATTCAATTTGTAATTGAAAAGATTATGCAGTTTGTATGATGTACCGAGCCCGGTGCATGTAAACAAATGCATGAATGCACGCATGCATTGCATAAGGTATGCTAATCGAAAATGCCCTAATCTACCATTGTAAGCAGGTAAATAAAAGGGGTAGAAAGAAATGGGGGTTGGAAGACATACACCCATTCACACACCCTTATTACAATTTTGCCCTCACTCGGAGGGACCGAAAAAATAATACAGAAATGAACAAATAATTAACTATTCTAGCTAATTAAATACTACAAATCAACTAAATTAATTAATCTAATTAAAGCAATAAATCGCCTCGGGATGAGGGTCCAATGCATGCGCATGCCTGGGACTCGCTCGGAATCGCACTGCCGTGCAAGTGTGCCTCTGTTTCCTCTGCTCTCCTCCTCAAAAAATTGTCAAAATCCCAAGAGTGCCTCTCAGGACACTGGGGATCATCACCGGCTGGGGTAGAACACCATCGGCTGAAGAATGAGGCCACCGACACAAAAAGAAGCCATCGGCTGTTTGTTGACTACCGGTCGGCACTAAAAAGTGCCGGTCGGCACAAAATTCCTGCAGAACCTGCAACTCACAGCAGCAAAGGGAAACAACATGCAAGGCAATGCAATTCAAGCCATTTATGCACCAAACACACTCCCTATCATGTTATTGACTCAAGGGGGCATGTGCCTCGATTCCCGGACCACCAATCACGCATTTCCATGCATGATGGCCCTAAGAACCAAGAGTGCAAATTTGATTTCAAATGTATGCAAATCAAACAAACCAAAGTCCCAATCCCTATCACCAACTCAAGGGACAAGGAATGCATGTTGACATGATGCAACCTAGTCATGTTATCTATCATGCAACATGGATAGTGCAATGCACTCATGCAAGCATACAAGCAAGCATATAAGGTGAGCATGCAAACCACATGGGGGATGGACTTAGACATGAACTAGGCAACTCAAAAGGGCCTAAAATCAGTGGCCAAAGTGCCTAGACATGGAGACTAAACACACACACACACGTGCACATGTTAAGGTACCAAACCCAAGGCACAAACAAGACAATATTCAAGCATACTTAAAGAGGCCAAACATGGACTAATAGCATGCACTAAAAGCTCTGAAATTCATGTTAAACATGATGCCAAATCATGCAATGAAGCATGCCAAACAAAGCATGCAAATGGCCTAGGCTTAAGGCAAGTCAATAGGGGTTTGAACCAAACCAATACAAAGCAATTATGGCATGCATTAATCAACCCAAAACAGATTTTTAGCCTGTCAAAATAGGCCCAAAGGACCACTTAGATGGCATCTAAGAAGCTTGAAATCAAAGGCATGCAACATGACCAAAACATGGAGCATTTAACACAAGCTTAAGAAGCATTAAAGAAGCATGCTAAGAAATCAAACAAGCATGTATGAAGGACTGAAATAGCACACAAAATGGTTCCAAACCACCAAAAATAATGCAAACAAAGCATGCTACACACTCATGCTCTTAAGGCCAACAAGCCAAATGCAAAGGGGCTATATTAATCATGCTAAGATTGACCAAAACACTTATGGACAGACCTAAAACATGGTAATATGAGCACAAAATCCTCACAAATGCAAGCCTAAAACATGCTAGAAACTAGGGCATACAACCTAGGCATGTTGAGGCATAAAGAGGGTATTACAAGGCAACCATACTAAGCATGCATAGGAGGCCTAAACCAACTTGAAAACATGTTATATCATGGCAATATAAGCATGGAAAATAACTCAAACATGCTCAACACACACTCAAGCATGGTGCTCTCTCAAGAGACAAAACTTGCCCTTTTCAAGGACATCAAGGAGAGGGGGTGGCCCTCCCCTTTCTAGGACTTTATGGCACCATCTCCACCACTGAAATCCCTCAAGATTTCAGTGGTGGAGAGGCCCAAGCACACAAGTCCCGGATCTCTCCAAAATAGCACAAAAATGAGCCCTTTTCAAGGCCTAAAGGGGGTCAAACTTCCCCAAACCACAAAACACTCTTAATATACAACCAAGAGGCTTAAAAAACAGAACTTTTATGTGCCAAACACTAAGCTCAAAAACTGTTTTAAAGCAAGTAAAAATGGAGTGCAAGAATGGGGTAAAAAGAGAGTATAGTGTCTTACCCTTGAAGCCTCTTCAACAAAGATGATGTGTTGACTTCCTTGAGTACCAAACCAGCTTCAAAGCTTCCAAACAAACCTCTGGACCTTCAAGAACCAAAGGAAGGTGAAACACTAGGTGCTAGTGTGCAAAAGTATGAACTAAAGCACCTAGTGTACAAAATGGGCAAGGAAAAGAGAGATAGGATAGATATATGGTTTTTACCCTAAAAACCAGAGCTTGCTTTCTGTCTAAAATGGCTGAAACCTCTCAGGAATTCCAACCCTAAGCCAAGAAGAGGAGCCTTCCTCTTATAGGCAACAAAGATTTACAAGCTAAGTCTTCAAACAAGCTCATCCCTCCATACACGTGTATGGAGGGGAAGCAAAACAATACAGCTGGCTAAAAATATCCCATAAAGCAGTTGCACAGTGCCCGGCCGGCAAAGAGTGTCATTTTTACAAATCTTAGTGCCGGTCGGCACAAAAGAGTGCCGGTCGGCACAATAAAGTGCCGATAGCAACCACAGCCAGCCGGTGGCCTCTAGCCCCAGCCGGTGGTGTGTAGGGATGCCTCTTAAGGCATTCCCTGCCCTTCCAAGGCAAAAGACAAGTGTTTGGTGCGAAATCAAACACAAACAGTCGAGTTCGGAGGTCCTGAGGCAAGGCGCGCGAGCCGAGAACTCTGGGAACTCCAAACGAACACAAACATAGATAATCACCGAGTGTTCCAACGGTGACGTCCAAGTCTTGAGGACGGTCAAAAATGGGTTGTCTACAACGAGTTTCGACAGCTTCTTCCTCTGCATATATAACATGACTGTTTCCATCCAACTGTGACAAATTGAAGTGACCAATTAAAATTATGTTATGCCCTTATATTGAGATATATAATGTTGAATAAAAGCCAATTCATGATAGTTTAGGTATAAGACCATAACTACAGTGCAACATTAAATTGTGAATCTACAAATTTCAGCAGAGTCAAACACCAAAGAATACTGAAGAAAATGGCAGAGACAATAGATGGTTGCCTACTTCAATAAACCTCCATCACGTAGAGTATGTATCTCTGCCTCGATCTCTGACTGATTCATCTTCAATCTGCTTCCTGGCCCACCCATCACCATATCAATCTAAGGGAAAACCTTCATTATATTAGTGAGATATTAAACAGTCCAAAAAAAAAAAACTTCATCCAGAAAGTCTTAGACATGGACCTTGTACAATCAAGTAGCATAGTGACTTGGTAAATGTTCATCATGAAACAAACCCCTCCCCCCCCCTCCCCCAAACCCAAAATAAATAAATAATAATAAAAGAAAGACTTCTAACTATCTTTGAAAATCTAACCTGTACTTTCCCACTAGTAGGCTTAAAACCATCATCTGGATCCTCACTTGTTACACGCATAGCTACACAATGACCTTTTGGTCTTGTAGATTCTGCCTTGTCAAAGTCAAATGGGGTAGCAAAGACAGAAGCTCTCCTCCAAGCATCGTATCCTCCACCATGTTCCATTCCATAAAATCGCCTAATTTCTAGTTAAATAGGCACAGGGAAATAATTGACATAAATAACAAGAAAATTTATAAAGATTTTAAAATAAAAAACCCAAATGTGGTAAGATTATACTAGGAATTTGCCAGAGAGGAATCCCCATTCCCACTGCAGCCTATCTTTCATTTGTGATTTATTTCGATTATCCACTCAAAGGATGTGGTGTTCTACCTACAACAGAGCTTGTTGTAAGAAATTTATAATGATCATGGTGAACATACATGATAAATGCTTTCCCATGCATTTATAAATCATTTGCAACAGAATAAAATCAAAATTGGGCAACCAATTAGCAGCCAACCAATGGTCGATTCCGCCATTTATATAGAGTCTAACACTATGGCATCAACATAAGACTCTATATAACTTGCTTTAGTCCATTGAAAAATAAATCCATCAAATGATTAACATTTTCACCTCATCAAATTATGTAATGAAAAATGAGAAAATATACCATGCATACACAGTCTAGTCTAAAAATAAGATTATACTAGTTGTTACCTTATGCATGCCCGACAGGTGCAACTTCACCCACATTCCACAAACCATTCACTTCCTTAGTTGTATACACATCACACCACATGTTGCAGAAGTTTCACATATAACAACTGCTGATTTAGCAAGTTCTTCATCAGATAGATTGGCAGTATGCACGCCTCACAGCAACATTATGACGAACTGGAAGAATTAAAGATGAAGCCATTTTTTCTTTCTTTTGGGAACAAAAAATGAATTTGAAAACAAGTTACTACAAATGCATATTAAAAATGCAAGATAAAATAAGACACATTGACACCCTATACTTTTTTCCTGATGATTAAAATATTGTTAGCCTAACCATCTAAAACAAATTCAATCTTAGCTTCCCATGACCTATTATTACTTAGCAATTCATACTACACCTAAACCCTAATTGATCCACTTCCTGAACGTGTATTTCTAAGTAACCTGTATTTCTCTGTAAAACATACAAAAAAAAACCTTTACATAACATTGCGTAAAAACTAAACTGAACACATCATAACAATTAGTAATGTAACCAAATTAATATCAAATGCATTTCAATATCCCAAATTTTATTCAAATATCCAACAATACTAAACATAAGAATCCTAAAATGCGTCTAACTATATCCAACAATCCCAAACATAATAATTTTAAAAAGTATATAAACATTCAACAGAAAAACCTATAAAATGAAACAAAGAAAAATTAAATGAATGCCAACGTGCAAAATGATATATATCACTACTGAACCATGAACATCCATCACCAACCTGTGAACAAAAGGATAAAAACATGAGTACTTTATTAATGCATTAGCTTCAACAATAATATACAATTTTATTAGGATTGGTTAAATAAAGTAAATCAATTTAATGAGGTGTCAAATTTACCTCTATTTCAACCGAGAGAAGTTTCATCCTCCCTTACACCCGATGAATCCTCCCCGACATTGTTGCTTGGAACTAACCCCAGAATGTTTGCTAGGTCTAACCCATTTTTTGTTGCCAACATTTGAATGGTAGTTTGCATTGTACTCATGTTTTGAGCCTAGTCAACTAACTGCTTTCCTTGGTCAGCTAATTGTTGTCACTGGTCAACTAACTGCTATTGAAGAACAATCACCTCGGAGTTAGGAGCCTCAAAATGTGTAAAAGATGAAGTATTGTCCTTGTGGATCCCGTATCCCTTCAAGTAGACCGACCTCTTCCCAAGTACTTCTCTGGAAATCTGCTCCTCAGACAATGGATGTGTGACACTAGGTTGAGATTGCTCGGCGATCTTTGAAACCATAGTGGCCTACGAATGAAACATAAATAAGCTTAAAACATAATATAAAAATGCAAACATTTATTATTGAAATTGAAATAGTTATGGTTACATGATGTTCCTCAGCTGTGTTATTTATCCACACTGCCCCATGTCGGTGACGTTTGTGGGTGTCCTCGAATAGTTTCGTAATAGTCGGTTTGCTTCCTTGTACCTTTCATTTCATTAGATTTTCTAGTCAACCAATAATTCTGTATTTATAATTTAGTATGTTCAAATTTGTAAATCTACACTTACAATGACAGATGCTCACGATGCAAATGATCTTGAGCCACTCGTATGATTATACTTCACACAACCTCTCGCTTTTATCGCATTCTTTGAATTTACCTACAAATTAAAAAAAAAAATGAGGTATTAATATACAGGAGGATGTTACTTTAGCAAATATTTTTATAAATACCTTCCAATCATCAGTTTCCCACATATTGTCAATCATCCATTCCCAATCATCCTTCGTACAAGGATATAGTATCTGATTTTTGAGGTCAGATACATTGTCTTCTTTAAGGGATTTGTAGTGTGTGTGTAATCTACTTTTCCATTCACTGTACAAAGTTTGGCACTTATGATCAATAATACATCTCACATCCACATCATTATTGTAGTCCCCAAAGTCAAAAGTTTGCTGCAATTGGAAATAATAAAATTCAATATATTTTATATATCATTGCGATTAACATAAATAACATGTTAAATATAAAACACATATATTTCAAATTACCCCAACTCTTGTAACAATGGACTCTCTTAACCCAAAGACAATTTCTAGCCATCCATCATTTCAAACTGGGGCATGAACTCAAATTTGTTGACCAGGAGCAGCTGCTAGTGGTGTGGCGTAATCCCCTTCTATTGCTTTGGTCAAACGGTTAAGTGTAACAGGTATTCGATCACCATGTTCCTTTCTCATCTTCTCCCCATTCTTTTCTTGGGTCGGTCCTCATACACGTTTCTTCCCTAAAACTGGAATGGATGCTATTATGACCAAAATTTTATTCAATTTAGTCTACATAAAACATGAATGCACTAAATAAATATTGAGATAAGAAATTATCATTTCATTTAAGTGGTCATTTATTTCTCACCTCCACTGTTAGTCACAATACAGGGACTTGAAAGGTGGTTGGTTGAGTGGCGGAGGTAGGGAGCTGATCGGGCCTAGTATGTAAGGCGGGAAGATGGATAGGTTGGGTCGAGACCTCAGGTGTGCTCTCTGAATGATTAACTTGTGCAGCTATAGGTCGTCTCAGAAGAGTAAGTGTATCTTCATCAACAGTACTTCTCTTTTCCCTAGGTGTTTGTGAAGCTATTAGGCGAGCTGCACACCTATTTGTTTTCCTACCAGGATCCATATGAATATCCTGACATAATATAAAAAAGAATTGTTAGTAAATTTTAAATAATTTAAGGTTGCTTAATAAAAAATAAATTTGAAATAACTAAACATACCACAAGTAATATAACAAGTGAAAAAAATAGAGAAACTACTTTTTAAACACACATTTATTACCTCAATCACTTGAGAATCAAAAGGCTCACCATTATCACTTGAAGAACTCAGTCCTTCATCATCATCAAGTGGTTGATAGTCCTCGTCATTATTAGTTTCACCCACCTTTCTGTTTCCCACCCTACAACTTTCACTATTGTCCTTTTCAATAGAACCAAACATTGAATTCTTGAGGGACTTTATCCCTAGAGCATCAAATCTGATTTTATTTTTCTGGATTATTTTTTTCCTATCCTTCTCATATTTCATCATCTTCTGGACTAAGTCGCCGGGCTTCAGAAATGATTTACTATTTCTGGACATCTTTGTAACTGTACATATGGCATATAATTAAATGAAATGAAATAAGAAACAATGCTATGAAATTTGAAAAACAATGCCATGCAATGTAAACCAAGCAATTTATTATTAAATTATAACACTTGTCCATATAATTAAAAATTAAACACTACATATCATAATCTATATCAAGATCTATATTAAACACTACATATCATAATCTATATCAAGATCTATATCAGGATCTGCATCAACATTAGGTTGTCTATGCAGTTCATCATCTTCATCATCATTATACTCTATGATTGTGTCATCCTCGTCATCATTGTGAACTAAATTCTCTGCCATTAGTTGATCATTGAAAATGATCTCAGGATCCATATCATCCCTGCTGTATTGAACATCATTATCTTGGATCACTACCCCAACACCATCAGTGGTTTCATCCTGTTGAAAAACATCATTAGAGACATCATCCCGCTCTGGTATATCCCATACTCCCTGATGCTTAACACGTTCAACGACTCTCCAATTTTTGCCTTTGCTGGTATCATTGACGTAGAATACTTGTCTTACTTGACTAGGTAGAACAAATTGGTCATCTTTATACCAAAGTCTTGTAACATCAATACTTGTGACATGTTCATCGGAGTATATTCGATTCTTGTGACCGGTGTCATACGATTCACATTGGAACAAAACTACTATACCCCCATGCAAGTATTTCAATTCCCATATTTTGCACAAGTAGCTGTAAAAATCAATTTGGTTCCCATTATGGTCCCCTTCTACGACCAACCCACTATTTTGGCAGGTACGACGATTTTCACGGTTTCTAGTATGGAATCGAATTCCATTGTAGATGTACCCAGAATAAAAGTCAATTACCGATCCAGGACCATTTGCTAATGACCACAATTAAATGGGTTGCTTGGTGACCCTTTAGTTTAAATCATTCATCTACATAAAACACCATATAACAAGTGTACTAAGTTAATGTGAATTGAAAGTTTCAACAATTGTATTCAGTTATTTTCTTTAGTTTATCTTACACGATTTTTGAACCATTTTGGAAATTCTTCTCGTTGTACCCGAGTTATGTCACGTCCTTATAGATTATGTAAAATATTCTTCTGCTCCCTACCCAAGGAAATGTGATATACGTAATTAACTTTGAGAGTTCGAAACAAAATGGAACGATTATGCATAAACGTAATTAAACTTAAATAGATACTCAATATATGGCTCCACCTCAGAGCTATTGTACAACACAAACCAGTGAGCCATTTCTCATTCATTTTGCGAAGGGTCAAGAGCCCTTGTGATAGGTGAGAATAGACAAGCATTTTGGCTGAAGACCTCCATCCCGGGACCACGTTCACCACCATTATCATTTCGTTCAGGTTTATCAATCCCTTTTAAGTACATTGAACAAAAACTAAGACACTCTTTGACAATGTAAGCCTCATCGATAGAACCTTCTGGACGTGCTCTATTACTGACATACCCTTTCAAAGTCCCGAGAAACCTTCAACAAAAATTGACAATGAAAATTATGCTTCTTTATGCAAGAAAATTACTTCTTAAACATTAGTCTTTTATGGGTGGATTTTTGCTCAATAGTTTAGTTATAACAAATTAATAAATAGCCATATGTTCATAATGATTACCTTTTGATCGGGTACATCCATCGATATTGCACCGGTCCAGCAAACATGGCCTCACGAGGCAAGTGAACAGCCAAATGGACCATCACATCAAAGAAAGCTGGAGGAAAATTTTTCTCCAACTTGCAAAGTATGAGCACAATTCGTTCTTCCATTTTTTCCAAATCAGTCTACCTTAATGTTTTTTAGCACAGTTCTTAGAAGAAGTTGCCCAACTCAAATAGTGTTGTACAAATCTCCTTGTTCACAAAACCACGCATGCCAATTGGTAGAAGTTGCTGAAGCAGGACATGACAATCATGGCTTTTCATGCCTGATAATCTTCCATTTTTAGAAGTCACACATCTTGAGATGTTTGCTGCATAGCCATCTGGATAACTAATCGACTTCAAGAATTCACAAAAACCATCTATTTGTCGAGAATCCAATGTGTAGGCTACCCGAGGCTTTATAACGGATCCGTTATCTTTCCTCTGTAGATGCAATTCTTGCCTTATGCCCATTTCTTGCAAATCATCACGTGCTTTGTATGTGTCCTTTTTTTCCCCATCTATGGCCAACATCGTCCCGTAAAAGTTTTCACAAATATTCTTCTCAATGTGCATGACATCAAAATTGTGTCGGAGGTTTAATTTCTTCCAATACGGTATCTCCCACATTATGCTTTTCTTTGTCCAATTCAATTCTTCAGACTCTCGTGGTCTTTTCTTGTTGGTAGGATCCTTTCCAAACTTGACTTCCCGCAATTGATCCAATTGAGCCATTACTTTTTCCAACGGTAAATCCAAGGATTTCTTTCTAAGCTCAGTTAAACCATCAAACTTCTTGTCTTTCCTCCAAAGGTGGTTATCAGGCAAGTAAGCTCGATGACCCACCCACCCAATCTTACTGATCAACCCGCGTGACAATGGATTATCATTACAAGGAGGGCAAGACAAATAACCTTTAGTTCTCCATCCGGATAAGTCACCATATGCAGGGAAGTCATTTATGGTCCACATTACAGCTGCATGCATCCGGAAGGTCTGTTCAGTGGAGGCATCATAAGTCATCACGCCATTCTCCCATAACTCCTTCAACTCATCAATCAATGGCCTTAAGTAGACATCAATATCAGTCCCTGGTTGATTACGTCCAGGAATAAGTAAGGACATCATGAAAAATGGGGCCTTCATACGTCTCCAAGGTGGGAGGTTATAGGGCATGAGTATGACAGGCCACATGCTATAGGAAGTGCTCATGTTCCCAAAAAGGTTGAACCCATCGGTGGCTAGGCCCAACCTAACATTGCGATTCTCCTGAGAAAACTCTAGATAATGCAAATCAAATTCCTTCCACTCTTTACAATCAGCTGGATGCCTCCCTACACCATCATCCACACGCTTATCACTATGCTATCTCATGTCTTTTGCCGTCTTCCTAGACATGTACAATCTTCTCAACCTAGGTGTCAATGGGAAGTAACGCAATATCTTGTGAGGGATCTTCTTACCCTTTCTATCATTTACTCTGTACCTAGATGCTTGACATGTGGGACATTTTTCCTAGTGAGCATTCTCCTTCCAGAATAGTACACAGTCATGTTTACATGCATCGATGAGCTCGTACCCCAAGCCCAAGTCACGTAGCAACTGCTTGCACTCGTAAATTGACCCTGGCACCACGTGGCCTTCTGGTAGGAATCGCCTTTGTATCTCCAAAACCTTGTCAAAAGACTTATTGCTCCACCTATTTTCTACCTCCACATGTAGCATCTGAATAACAAATGATAACAAAGTATCCGAGTTTTTGCAACCTGGGTACAAGCAACATTGGGAAGCATCTAACAATTTATCAAAATGTCATACATCCTCTCTTTCTAGAGTATCACCCTCCATAAAATTCCCCTTCTGATAGTCCTCTATCAGTTCATCATATTCATCTTCATCCTCATCATTCTCACCATTGCTTTCATTAAGGTTATTGTGTTCTGGAAGTTCACCGTGTTCTAACCAAGTGGTGTATGATACTATCATCTCACTTATGAGCAAATGAGCCTTCACACTATCATACTCCTGCTTATAAAAGTTACAACAATTGATGCATGGGCACTTAATCTCCCTAGCCTCACCCAAATGAACCTTTGCAAATTCAATAAATGAGTTCACCCCATCTACATATGGCTGACTGAATCTATCAGAAATTAACATCCAACTCCTGTCCATGTCTGATCATAAGATAGTAGTTAATATCAATAGGACACAACCTTTTATTTTTTATTACTTATTTATTTATTCTTTAAACATGAAGACAAAGTAGTTAATATAAGTGTAGAGTGACACATCATCGTCAATAAAGGTGCATCTACCTATAGGCTTTTTTTAATTTTGTATTGAGGTTTCGACCAACAAATCCTTTAAAGTTCTATTATATCTGCATATATTATGTATTAAGTTAAGTGTTTTTTACATTTATCAAGAAAAAAACAAGAATATATATATTTTTAATGTCTGTTAAATGGTAAAAGGCAGTTGGCATGGCAATGTACCATTCCAATATCTTTCTTAAAGGACATTACCTAATGGGCTCCTACAAATTAAGGGCATAGGGAAGGACTAAGGGTGGTTACAGGCCTAACCTCTGTAATATTTGTGGGAAGGGACTACATTTTTCCATTCCAACCCATATTTTCATACACGAGAACTCAAGCATTTACCACTACACCAATCAATACCCCCTCTTTGATGAAACTTCTATGTTTATCCAAAAGGAATTTTCAGCTCTCCTAAAAAGCCCTAGCACAAATTACATCCAGCCACTGCCTCTAAATTTTCTATTAATGAACCAATTAAAAAGTCGGGAACCAAAGTGACACAAACCTCAAACTATAGGGACCGTTAGTATAATTCGCCCAAGATAAAAAGATCAAAAATAAAAGTGCACTTTTGTAGTACACCCCAAACACTCTCTTAGCTTAAAAAACCATCTAAAACCTAACTTAAAAAACTAAGCTATTTAAACTTTTTTTGAGCTGAAGAGGAAAATAAGATGAAAACAAAATAAGTGAAACCAAACACCCTACCATTTTAGGTACAACTACTAACGCATGTGTTTTCAAAATTTAAACAAAATAAGTTGCAAATAAGTGGAAACCAAATAACCTTTTTATATACAACTACCAAAGCATGTGTTCTCAAACTTTAAATTAAGTTGGTTGCAAATTTTAACTACTAAACCATGTGCTTTCAATTACTACATTGTACTTATGCTTTTATATTCACATTCAAACACGTAAAAAATCATAAGTTGGCCCTTAAGCTTTATGGTATAATATCTTATTGCATCCTCTATTTCTAACATTACATTGTCTCCAGAGTGTTCTTATACTGGATACAATAGACCATTTCCTTTGTGAGACAGAATTTCAACTCTTGAATAGGTGCTTCAGTAAGCAAGGCTACATGAAAGAGAATCTCAGTAAGCTTCAGCATGGAAGTGGGTTACTTAAGGTATGACAAATAAGCCACCTCTATGCCCTGGGGGCAAGGATGAAATGTCAACACTCATAGTAGGGGCACTAACAGGCTCAGAATTGGTGACTTGTATTGGGTTTAAGATGGAACAGATTTTAAAGCCTTTCTTATTCATATGCACCAGTAGAAGTGTTCTTATTTTATTACCTGACGTAAATAGTCACTGTGGGTTCTTATTAATATTTGAAGTAAGAGGCCCACTGAGAAGATGAATAAATTCCTGGTGAATGGGCACATGCATCCTCTCATACAGAGGTAAATCCATGCTCTAACCTAAACGTTTGATGTGGATTCAGGTTAGGTGTTCATTAAAATTTCATATCCTTTTAGTTTTGAATTTCAAAATGATATTGTACTGGACAACCCGTAGAGGCCCCATCTTCCCCAACTCAAGCATGGAATTTGTTTGGAAAAAGCATCCTTCAGAGAACCCCAAAATCTAAATAATAGAAGAACTGAAAATTGACAAACATAGATTCATTTAAGAAATTGAGAGAGAGAAGCAGGGGCATTGAGATGCAAAGCAAAAGGGAACAAACCTGTAATGGGAGACTGAAGCACCGATCTTGCATGGCAGCATCAAACGGCACAAACCCTATGATCAAGAGTGAAATCATGAGGGAGAGAGAACTACGAATTCTGAGATAAGGATGTGCAAGAGTGAAAGCGTAGAGATTGATTTGGGAAGATTTGATGAGGGGAAAAAAAAGGAGGGAATTTTAAGAGGGAAATGTCACCGTTGATCTTTACCTGCGCTACCCAAAAAAAATAATAAAATAAAATAAAATAAAATATTCAAAACAATTTTTAGATTTGTTTTTTTTAAAAAAAAAATTAAAAATAATTTCAGAGCAATAAAAATCAAAATTATATTTTTAAAATTTTAAAAAGTATTCATGACCTAAAAGATTAAAAAAAAAACAAAAAAAATTCAGATTTGTTTTTTTTTTGAAAAAATTAAAAATAATTTGAAAGCAATAAAAATCAAAATTATATTTTTAAAATTTTAAAAAGTATTTATGACCTAAAGGATAAAAATATACAAAAATAATAAGTTTTTTTTTTTTCACCCAATTTTTTGTTTTAGTTTTTTAGGGAAAAAAAATTTGAAACTAGTTTCTGAAAATAAAAACAAACATATTGAAATTGATAATCTAACCATATTCTTTGAAAAAGTTTAAATTATCTCAAATTAGTCATATCAACTTAAGAGTGTGTTTGGGCTCAATGGGTTCATTTTGTGATCTAATTCAATGATTGTTTTAATTTTACAATTCAGTAACTAAAATATTTAAAACTCTTTCAAAAATTATAATAAAAAACACAAATCACTAAATCACATCATTCCACTAGCAAAACTTTTACCGACGAATAGTGTCATCGTCGCTAAATGGTTAACTCTTTGCCCACGCAAACTTGTCGTCGCCAAAAGTAAGTACACTAATAGCAACGCTCATTGTGTTGCTAAAACATAAGCATCGTAGGTAAAAGTTTTGAAATTTTGGCGCCAACCAAAAAATTTGGCGCTAAAATAATGTTATGCCTTTTTAGCGACGGCAACAAATTGCGTCGGTAAAGGTATACTTTTACCAACGAAATTGATCACTGTGTCACCAAAAATATACTTTGGCCGATGAAAAATTGACGTCGTCGCCAAAAGTAGTCACCAAAAGTGCAATTTCTTGTAGTGAGCTATAGGTTGATTCATAACCATAGTTTAGGAATCACATTCCAAGCACAAAGTTTCTATGCCATCAAAATGGTTTGCGTAGTAGGAATAGGGTCATTACAAAAGTTTGTTTTCTTACGATAAATCCAAGTTGCCCATAACAAAGAGACAAAATGAATTAATACATCATCATCAAAGACTTGTTTAATCTAGTTTTGAAACCAATCACCAGAGGAGATAGCCTCACCATAAGTTAAGTCCTAAACTAGTAGTTCTCCTTCAAATAAGTTTGCTAATTTGTTTGTTCTTTTCTGGTCATTACTTTAAAAGTAAATTACCAATAGGTCCTACTTTTGGAACTTATTATCCATTAAATCCTATTGATAAATTTATCTATTGATAAATTTATCACTCTCTCTTGTTTTTATAAATAAATTTACAATGATAATTTTACCAGTTAGGACCTGTAGGTAAATAAGTCTATTTAATAGGATTGATTGGTAAGTGCCCTTTACTTTAACTCATAGTAGAAAGTATCATGATGACAAGACATGGTTTGTATATGACAAAACAGTAAGTCTATGCATACTTACAAATTTACATACAAGTTTACCGAATATTGATGTGGCCACATCAACAAAATTTAACCCACAACTTTTCTTAAGCAAAACAATGCACCAATAAATAAATAATAATAATAAATAAATAAATAAATTATTCCCAAACGAACAGAGATATCCTCAAAGATTGTCATAATCCCATCATCTCGTGCGTACTTTTCGTTCTAATAAACTATGCATAACACAACCATTAGTTGGTGCAGTTAGGGCCTTCCTAGAAACATGTTAAAAGAGGTTGGGACGTCCATGATATAGAAATCTACTTCATGCTCTAATGGTCCCACAATCACTTCGACTTTCATAGTTTCCATCACCTCTTGTCTAGTATTATCATATGCCTTAATTGCCTGGTTTGTTGCTGTGAAGTTGAAGGGCCTCATGCCCAAGGCATAGGTTGTCCATGTTGGGCACACATTCACTATGAACCCTGTCTCAACAAGAACCACTAGGACCCACTTGTCTCTATACTTGAGTGATACATACAAAGGTTTGTTATGGTTTGACGCTTCTGATAGCAAATCCTTGTTAGAGAATGATATGACTGAGGTTTTCTCTGTTGGCATATGTAGACACCCCATTTTTTACCAGTCTTAAGACTTAGGTGCTCTTTCTTGGGTACTCAATGATGAAAATGAGATGCATTAGTCCTATGAATCTTTTAGCAAGAACTATAAGGATTGAGCCTTTAAACCATCCAAACACCTATGTTGGCCAAAATGCTTTTGACCAAATGGAAATCTTTTTTCAAAATGAGTTTGGTTGTGTAGTTCCAGACATTAACAATATGTCTTGAGGCTCATTGTTGCTCAAAACAGAATATCATATGCTTTCAAACAAACGGAGTAATAAGCACAGTGGAAATGAATGAAAGATGTGAAATCCTCTAAAATACATGTTTCTCCTTTCAATTTGTGCTAACTTTACCTTGTGTATCCAACGATGTATTTTCTGACTGGCCGAATAACATATGATGGGCGGCTGAAGATACATTTGGTCGGACGCCAAAGGGTACGGCCGGCTGAATTGTTTGGGTACAGAGAATTTTCGGGAATTTCAGCTTGTTCAATACACTTTCCATAAATATCTCAAATATTTATACCTGAGACTATAAATAGAGCTCAACAACTCTTTTCTAACGGTTGGAAAATTGACCTAAGTCTTAGACATGGCTTGAGACTCTCATTCCTTCATCTCCCACCTACATCCTTCAACTTGTGACATCCAAACACCATTGAAGATCAATCCTAAGCTTCTTGTTGAGGTTCTTGGACATCCTATGACATATTTAGAGGATCTTGAGGGGACCAAGAGAGAGTTTGTAAAACAAAGAAGCTCACCCTCTTTAAGAGGTGAGATTATTGCGTTCCTAACCACTTTTCTCCCCATTTTTCTTCATTTCTAACTTTATTCTCATTATATAACTGTTGTAAACATGTAATAAGTCCTCATGGATGTGGTTAGGAGTAGAAATTAGCCACCTATCCATTGAATTGTTAGCTTTTCTCTCTTTTCTTGCTTTCCTTAGCTAAGATCCATTGTTATTGTGTATTTTGGAACCTTGTGGATGTGATTAAGAGTAGAAATTATCCATCCATTCACAAGTTTGATATGTAGAATAGAGTTCTTTCCTTGTTATGCATGTTATCCTCACATATCTCATCATCTAAACACATTAGTCCATGTGTCTCAACCCATACTCAATGTTAATGAGTGATAGAGGTTGTCTCATAGGATAACTTGGATGATACTTAGGATTTGGTAGTTTAGATATTTCACATGATTAGTTAGTACGCATTTGCTTTAATTAACTAGTTTGCTAATTGGTTAAGTGTTGTAATAGTTAGTAATTCTTTTGCTAATTATTCATTTGATTTGTAATAATTAGTCTAAATTAGTTTAGTTAGCGTAGCCTAGATTAGCTTAGCTCTTATTTATTCGGACCCTCCTTCGCGAGGGCATAATGTTGTAATAAGTGCGTGTGTGTGCGCGCGCATGTTTTCCAACCCCGCATCTTTCTCCCTTTTATTTAATCGCATTTGATGGTTAGATTAGGGACATTTTCAATTAGCATACCTTATGCTCGCATGTTTGCATCCATTCATTTGTCTTGCATGCACCGAGACTCGATGCATCATTCAAACTGCATTGCAATTTCAATACACTTCTTTGAATACGTGTTTAACTGCATGTTGTTCAAATCAATCATATGTCATATTAGTAGCCGAGCCTATTAATCGTTTTATTGCATGTGTTACATTAGGTATCTTGTATAGTTAGGATCATGCATTTTTCTAACTAGTTTTTGTTTTGGCTTGGAGTACTCAAGAAGTTTTTATGCTTTAGCATACTTGCATGAGTGTGATTTTCATATTGCCATGTTTCGCATGCTTGCCATGAGGCTATGTGCTTATTTGCTAAACTGCATGAATGCCTGTGGATGAAGGCTTTGTTGTTTGAATTGGAACAATTCAGTGAATGCATGTTTTAAGCCCACTTTGCGAAGTGACAAATCATGTTTTAAGCCCACTATGTTTGGTGGCAAATCCGCATCCTTTAAGCCCACTTGAGGGTGGAAAATTCAAACCATTTTCGCAAAACAAACATGAGTTGAATTGTTCCAAGTCTTGCAACTAGTCTATAATTGCTTGTGCGCGTCACATAGTAAAGTTAGCTAATAATCAGAATAAGAACACATAATGTTTATAAAAGAACATATCATGATTAATAGTGGCCGATCCTTTGATCGGGTGAGCGGGGGTGCTCATTTCAGGACCTTCCCCTCTCGTACCTAAGTTCCCGAGTCGCGGCAACTTTGGTGATGATGGACATGTGGCCTTTGGCACGAGTCAGAGTTTCCTTAATTTTCCTAAAAATAAAATATTTAGGTGGCGACTCCGCAATCTGGAAAAACAGTCTAGTGTTGGCACTATTTGATTTAAAATCGATTTTCCAAAATGATTTGCCGGATTGGACTCTTTGGTGTTTATCAGTTTCACATTGTACTTGTGAGACTAGATTCAGAACCACAGGTAGAGTGCGAACTGTGAGGCCTTCTTTTCAAACCCTTTTTCGAAAGGCAGGGGCGCGGAAAAAGGCGATCCCACACACATGCACGAGTCTGTTCTTGAAAAGAGACTCATTTAGACAAATTCAAACTAAACAAATTCAATAGATGAGTTTTAATCTTTATAGAAATGCCAACAATAGTAACCAATAACATATCAATCAAGACACAAAAATTTATGTCCTTTTCACCAATTGGGCATGGGCCCATTTAACATGATGCTTAGTTAGTATTTTTATTAGAAAAAGGGTTAGGAGCTCTAAAATATGACCTCTAAGGAATGGGCCCTACTCATTGAAGTGATGTTTTTGGTCTTGGCTTTTTTTTTCTTTTTTGTGTGTGAATTTTCGCAACATTAGAGCTCAATTAGAATTTCAAAATTAGAGAGATGTATCATTGTTGTTCTTATTAAAATATTTGTTAATCTCATTCATATTACTGTAAAATTTAAAGATAAAATGAGTATGTAAATGAGAAAATCAAGAAAGTTGTTTAGGGATTGTGACATTTATAATTTATTATATTTTGTTTAAAAAAATTAATTATGTTTATATTTTTTATAAAAATAAAAATAAAAATTTGTTTAGTGCACACATGTATTTTTAAAAGGGTACAGATTATCTCATATTCAAATATAAACTTGAGAGAATTTTTTAAGCTCGTGAGGTCCATTATAGTCTCGTTTCGATAATCTAAACTATTCATTTTATATAGCCCTCCATATATATTATTTATGAAAAAATTAAGTTGATTCAGTAATCGTAATATTTTCATTTTAACAAATTCTCCTCCAAAAAAATAAATATCATTTTTGAAAAGATTTCATCGTAACATTTTTATTTTATTATATTTGTCTCTGAAACAATATATTATTTATTTTAAAGAACACAATTGTCGTTGATTTTTTCAAAGACAACCGCAATAAAATGAAAATATTATGATTATCGGTTTGACCAAGTTTTTTTCATTGATGATATACATGAAGGCCTTATAAAATAAATGGTTTTAATTTTTGTGTTAATGTAGTTTGGAAATACTCTTGGATCTTGAAGGAAGTTCCTGATCCTCTAATTGCCACCTGAAAAGGGATTAACACTCCGATCGGAGGTACCGGAATTAGCACTCTGACGTACAAGTCAGTATATGTCTCACGTTTGCTTATGTCTCAAGTTTCTTGGGGTTATCTCTCACATACCTTTCTTTGGCTAATGTTTCACTATTTATATCCGCTTTTGGGCCTCAGGGTCGGGCCCACTTTTAATCCACCGTATGATTGTTCACTCGGCTCCTTCTGTCGTAAACCAATTCCCACTTGGCTCCTCACTCAACTGGTTCCATGGCCGATTAGGATCCGCGACTTCTAGATGGTACAAGATGGGGCCGAATATAATGTATATCTTGATTTTCCAAATGTGTACTCAGCCTCTTTGCATCCCCTAATATTTGGCTCCCACAATTGCCCTCCAAATACCCCACTAACAACAGTTAGTTGGCGTGTTTGGTTTCGAACTTGAGAAGTCAAAATAGAAATTCAGCGGTTAACCTCATTCCAATGCAAGTGTGAGAACGCACATGCTTTTCGGTCATCATTACAATTTCCCACTCCTTCGTACGCTTCATTTATTGTGATTTAAAACTTCGTTGTCCCTTCGAATGCATTTTTTTTTTTTTTTGAATACTCAAAGGTCCTGGTCTGCCTTTCGATATACCTCCTCTATTTTGCGACCTCTACAACCTCCTTCCATTTCTCAGTGTCTCATCTGCTCCTTGTAAGTTCTGTTCCCCTTCATTTCAAATCCCATTTCCTTGTTTGTTTTTAGTTTAGCGTACTCCTTAGACTGGCTAGGATGGCAAAACATTTGAAAGACCTCCTTTCTGCGAATCGAATTTCTGGTTTTTGACAGCATTTTTCCATCCCCGATGATGTCCATCTGTCACTCGTGACAGACAACACCCTTGATATGGCGAGGATTGATGAAAGTACAATCATCTTTTCACAATCATCTTTCCTCTCCTTTCAATTGCTGAGGGCGGAGTTCGTTTCCCCCTTCACCCATTTCTTAGGGCCGTCTTTCGCCATTAGGGTCTAATCCCTTCTCAACCTAATGTAAATTTTTTTCGAATCATAATGGGGATTATAGAGTTGAACCAACACCTTAGGATCAATCTTGGCATATCTACTATTCGGCATTGTTATGCCTTGGTCAAATCTTCTGGCCGGCAGGGGTGCTATTTTCGCAGGGCCAACGACACCGACCATCACTTGGTGACTATGCTTGTCAGCTCTAGCAAGCAAGTTGATGATGTCATGGTCGTTGTCCCAGGTAACTGGGAATTCGGTAAAGGCGAAGATTGCCTAGATCTTGAGAGGTAAACCAGGTGGCCGTATAACTCGTTACGTTTACCTACTTTATATTTACTTGGCTTTCTTTCCATGTACTTATTGTTTTGTTTGTGCAGGCAACAATTTGAAGAAAGTTATGGTTTTGGCCGACGACGCTGTGCTTGCGGAATCAAAACCGCACTCCAGTTTTTTGGCCGACCAAATCTCCAGAAGTAAGGGAGGGCGGTCCATATACTTCTGAGGTACGAGCCAACTTAAGCAACATTTTCGGCCGCGAACAACATTCCGATTCCACGGGGCGAACAGCAGCTCACGGCCCCTATCTTCCCTCGCTTTAAAAGCTTTAGGCAAATTGGTTTTGGAAGCTTTTGATTCGGAGCAGGCCGAAGAACTAGTAGTCGAGGAAGTCACTGAGCAGCCGAGTCAGTCCGCTTTAGAAGCCGAAGAAGTTGACGAGGCTCTAAACTTAGCATTTGAAGAAACCAGACTTAACCAATCCAACCGTCCATCCACTTCAGGTCGAGGGGACGTCTCCTTCGAACACATTTTTACTGATTTAGGAGATCTCCCCGGCTCGTATCCTGAGAACATGGAGGGAGAATCGCTTACGCAGCTGGCAAGGAGGAAGAACACCGAACGGATGGCCGCTCGGTAGAGAGCCGAGACCATCCATTTTGAACCTGTTGCCGCAACTGAGTCTTCTCTTCCTGTTATTGTGGAAGAAACGGCCCAAATTAAGACTGCCGAGACGGAGCAGATAGTCGAACGGTTGAGTTAGGAGGCTGATTAGAGGGGGAAGAAACGTCCTGCCAAGAGCGAAGTTGGCTCCGAGGAAAACCCTATTGACAAACGGCCGCGCATAGAGGAGTCGAACGCGGTTGTGCCATTTTTTGTTCAACTAAGGATAAAAAACATGTCGATTTCCTCTAATACGTCGACTCTGAAAGATCCGACTGTGGCATTGAGCATGGCTTCCTCAATTTCCCTACCGGCTGACAGGGTAACTTTTTGGGCGGAGCCATATTTGCTAGCAGTAGCATTAGCCGCTCAGTCGGCCATATTGGTACATGACTTGATCCTTATTTGCCGCTTTTCGTCTATATTTTTACTTTTATTCTAATTCCTTATTTTTGCAGGCGACGGGAAAGATAGTCGAGATAGGCTGCCGTCAACACGATGCTATTGAACAGATTGGCCTTCTGAAAGCAGAAATTGAAAGTGAGAAGAGCAAGGCCGCGGAGGCCTCTCAAAGGACCGAGTATGAGGCGGCGACAACAGCCGAGGAAAGTGAAAAGGCCGATGCCAAGTCAGCAAAGGCAAAAATTTCTGACCAGCTCAGGATGGCTGCCGAAGAGATGGAAAACGCGTACGAAGACGCTCAAGTTAGCTCAGGAGGTGATTTCCAAACTGGAAGCTGATTTGGAAGAGTCGAAGAAGGCGAAGGAAGCAGTTGACTCAGAGATTTCCAAAGCGTGCCAAGCTGGGAAGGACGCCACCTTGGATGACTACGCGGAAGAAGTGCCCAAGTTCGAGAATCGGGGCTTCAAACACGGCTGGCTCAAAGCCCTCACTGCCGCTAATGTGACATTGGCTTAGCCGATTCCATATGAGCAGATGAACGTTGAGCCGCTCGAGTCTGACCCTGAAGATTGATTAGGGTGGTAACTTGATTTTTGTGAAGAATCTTCCATGTATAATTTTTATAGATTTTTGTTTATTTACTTCGGTTGGAAGTTAAATGTAAGGTAATTTTTATGTGTAAAATTACCACATCTGTACCCAATTTATTAATGAAAATTTCCTTTGTTTTTCTGTTTGTTACATGTGTAATCACAGAATGGGATTGTTAAAACAATTTAATAAGATGAATCGGCGGGCAAATAACTACGTGGTTTTACAAGTAGGCCAAATTAGTTAATTAAAGGACTGTGGTTAGGCCGAATAGATCACTCAATCTGTCCTTACCCCAGCGGATGTGAACATGGCCGCCGAATATCGGTAGTTCATGAATTGGCAGGGGCAGACTATTGTTTTGGCACAAATTGCAAATTACTAATACTAGGCCGAATAGATCAACCAAGCTACCCTTGCCCCAACGGATTAGTGAACATGGCCGTTGAATATTGGTAGTTCATGAATTGGCTGGGGCAGACTATCGTTTCGGCACAAATTACAAATTACTAATACTAGGCCGAATATATTAACCAATCTGCCCTTGTCCCAGCGGATGAATACTAGGCCGAATAGATCAATCAATCTACCCGTTGCCCTAGCGGATTGAATCGTGGCCGCTTGTAGAGACCCCATTTTTTACTGACCTTAAGAGTCAGACTTCACCAATTGAGCGCTCGGTGATGGTGCATGCTGTGCTTGTTTAGAGTTTCCGGAGTTTTGGCTGAGAGCCTTGCCTCCGAGCCTCTGAACTCTTTGTGCTTTGGCTCGGTTTGTGGACCGAACCTTGTTTTTCGTCCCTGGAGGGAGGGAGTAGTCTTGTAGACTATCTCTTTGTGGTCATAGACAACTTTTCGTGGTCGTAGGCCACTTTTCCTATTTGGAGATTAGTTTTCGATTTTTGGAGCCTTCAGCCACGCGCCTTGGCTCGGGACTGCTTAACGTTCTCCGTTTGGCGTGGTTTTTGAACCACACCTTGTTTCCTCTTCCTAGAGGAACACTGTGGTTTGGAAGACCACTTTTGTGGTCGCACACCACTTTTGGTGCTCATCGGCTAGTTTTCAGGGCTTTCGGTCGTGTGCTTTGCCTCCTGATCTCTCGTCTTGCATCCGTTTTGATTTATTTTTGGTACAAACCTTGTTTTCCTTGTTTGGAAGGTGGTACAAGGGTGAGAGACCACTTTTTCTCCTTGGAGACCACTTTTCCTTCGGCCAGCCAGTTTTCTGATCGGATAACTGGCTTTCTTGGTCTTTGGACCATCTTTTCTGGTCGGCCAGCACACCACTTGCTTTCTTTCAGTGTGTTGACCTCTCCCACCTATGGCCGACCAGTTGCTGCTCTTAGAGACCACTTAAAGTGGTCGGTCGACCACTTTAAGTAGCAGGTCGACCACTTTAAGTGGTCGGCTTCTTTTTGGCACCTTTTTGGAGATATTTTCCTCTACTTGGCACAGCTAGAGGGCATTTGGGCTATCCTCCATACACGTGTATGAAGGGATTTGTTTGAAGCTTAGCTTCTCCAAGAAGCTTTTCCTTTGCTCTTCTATAAGAGGGAGGCTCCTCCTCATTCTTCTAGGTTAAGAAAATGAAGCTTTGAGTTATACATATAGCCTATATCTATACTTCTTCAGTTTGCTCTTGTTTTGTGTTCAAAAGTGTTGTTTTGTCTTACTTTTTCACAAAAACACACACTCAAACACCATCGTTTTGCTACTGAGGTGCTTAGGAGCTGGGTTTTGTGTTCTTGGGTTGGTTTAAGCTCAAAGAAGTTGCTGGAGTTGCAGTAGTGAAGGTCCTCAAGGGTGAGTCTTTGACCTTTAAATCCTCCTTTCTTGCTTAAGCTTTTAGCCCATTTTGCATAGGTTTTTAAGCTTAACTCTTAACTAGAAAAAGTTCTGTGTTTGCATGCTTAAAATAGTTGTTTAAGGTCACTTTTTCGTTTGGGGGTGTTTACTCCCTCTTAGGCCTTGTTAGGCCTTGTTTTGAGCCATCCCTTTAGTCTCTTGTTGAAGCCTTTGCATGATCTTTCTACCACTGAAATCCATAGGATTTTTAGTGATGGAAAGGTGGTTTTTGTGTCCTAAATAGGACAGGGTCATCCCCTCTCCTTGTGTTGTGTTTACTTGCTTCATATGCCTCATTTTTTAGCACCTTTGTTAAGTTTATGTTGGCCATATCTTAGCTTGTATTTGTGGTTATTTTGCTGAGGCATAGCTTTATTTTTGCTTGGTTTGGTCACTCCATGCATGGTTTATATACTTGTAGTATAAATCTTACAAACTAGCTTTGTGTGCCTCATGTTTGAGCATGTCTTTCTAGCTTGTGTTGAGTCCATTCCAGTGTGTTTTTGGTGTTGTTTTGCGATGTCATGCCTCTGTTAGGGTTTGGTTTGGTCACCTCTTGCATGCTCCATGCACTTGTAGTGCAATCCCATGAATTAGCCTAACACGCATCATGCTTTAACATGCCATTTTAGCATGCTTTTGGCTTAGTTCTAAGTAGACTTTGTTCATGTTTTACCATGTTTAAGGTCTGATTTTAGTTGTTTTGGTCATGCATGACTTGCTTTGTATAGCCATGGTTCAATCTAGCTTGTTAGCTTTTGCGTATTGAGTCCTCTAACATGCATTACTTGGACTATTTTAATGATTTGGTATAATTTATTATGTGATTTCAGTCCATGTTTCATGTCCATGCATTCACACATGTAACTCATTCAATGCGTTGGAGGGTTGCCCTCTTTATGCCTTAACATGAACCATTGCGTATGCCTTCATGCCTTAGCTTGCGAGCCATCATTTCAGTGTGTTTTTGGGGTTATTATGCCATGATATAACTCTGATTTTTGTTACCTAAGTCATACCATGTTTGGTTCTAATAGGTGTAGTGTAATCCACCTTATTTGCCTTGTATGCATCATGTCTTATGCCCTTCATGCTAGCACATTTTGGCTTCCTTCCATGCATGTTTTAATATCATTTTAACATGTTCTATGACTGTTTTGGGTTGCCCTTTCCATATCCTTCATGCTTTGTATAGCTGTAGTGTAATTGGCCTTGCTAGCTTTGTGTTTTGGTGCCTCATGCATGTTACTTTTGAGCAATTTAGATGATTTGGCATAATTTAATACTTCATTTCAGAGCATGTAGCATTGTCATATTCCCACTTCATTCATGCTTTAAGTTTCTTTGAGTGTTGTGCATTGTTGCCTTGTTTTGGCCAAGTGTGTATGCTTGCATGCCTAGGTCTTTGTGCCCTCATCCCAGCATATTTTGGCCTTTGCTTAGACCTAATTAAGCTCTGTTTGTGACTGGTTCAATTATTTGTGCCATGTATTGCATGGCCTTTGTGTAGCCTCTTTAATGGCTTTGTGCCTTAGGCCCTCTTGCATGCTTTACTTATGTTGTTTGAATGATTTGGCATCATTTCATACTTGATTTCAGAGCCTTAGTGTTGTCACACTTTCATGTTTATTGCTTCTTCATCATGTTTGAGAGTTGTGGTCTTAGGCCTTGTTGATAGGCCAATGCGTTGAGCATGCTTGTATGTGTTTTCGGTGCCTTCATTTTAGCATTATGGCCACTGTTTGGGCATGCCTGAGGTCTGTCCATTTTGGTTTAAGTCCATTGAGCGTGTTTTGTTGCATGTTGTTTGCATGCCTATATTGCATCGCATTGAGCATGCTATGTTCGTCGCATTGTGTATGCCTTATACCTTGCATTGTGTATGCTTAGTTTGCATCATTGCATTGTGCATGCTAATTGATATTTACATTGTGTATGCTAGTTGTTACATGCTTTAGCATTGTGCATGCCATTAGCCTTGTTAGGTTGTTTGTATTGCATTGCATGTTGTTGCATGCTTGTCCCTTGCATTGTGTATGCCATGTAGTCGCATTGTATTGAGTATGCCATGCTTGTTGTTGCATTGTTGTTTGGAATAGGTGTTAGTCCAAACATGGGAAATGAGGAACGTTTCATACTTCAAGTGATGAAACGTGCCTTAATTCCCAGTCGTCGACGCTCTTGATGAATCATGATAGAGTTTTAGGCTTTATGTGTTTACTTATGCATTCATTTCATATTGAATTGTGCAACTTCGCCTCTCGGCCATCATGCATGGAATTGCGCGATTGGTGGCTCGAGGGTCGAGAACTACACTCCCTTGAGCTCATGACATCATAGGGAGGGTGGTTGTGCACACATATCTTGCAAATACATTGCCATGCCCTTTCTTGCTCTCTATTGCAGAAAACTGGGGTTCAGCAGCTACAACTGGTCGGCCAGCCAAAAAAACCAGCAGGCTGACCACTTTTCTGGTTTTTCAACAACCAAAAGTGGTCGGCAGGTGTTTCTAGAGACCAAAAGTGGTTGGCCACCCTCCCACAGGGTTCCTAAGGTGGAGTTTCAACTTTCTGGAGCTTGGTGCAGAGTCCTGAGAACAATTGAAAAACAGAGGCAAATCGGGGCATCGCATTGGATTTCCAAATGAGGGGACTGAGCATGCATGCATTCCTCTCCCTCTGAAGCTCTTGATTTACTGCTTTCCTTAGCTTTCAAGCTTAGATAGCTAGCTTTTGCTTTGGTTTGTAACTTTAATTAGTTAATGTGTTAGCTATTCAATTCTCTTTGTAATAATTAGTTAACTAGGATTAGTTAATCAAATTGTTTTGTAATAATTAGTTTAATTAGATTAGAGTAGCTAGTTAGCTTCTTATTTGGTCCCTCCGTCGAGAGAACGTATTGTTGTAATAAGCGTGCGTGTGTGTGATGCATGTCTTTCAACCCCCATTTCTTTCTCCATTTTACTTAACTGCTTAGGATGGTTAGTTTTAGGACATGTTTCATTTAGCATACCTTATGCTTGCATGCGTGCATCCATTAATCTGTATTGCGTGCACTGGGCTCGGCGCATCATACTAACTGCATTGTATTTCACTTCCAATTTGAATACATGTATCAAGTTGCATTTTTACATGACATTCTAGAATAGCCAAGCCTATTTTAGTTGCACTTTCGCATGTGTTACATTAGCCATCTTAACATGAACTAGGGTCATACATGATTTCTAACTAGTTCTTTGTTTTGGCTCGGAGTACACTGTGAGCGTTTATGCTTTAGCATACTGCATGTGTGTTAATGTTTCCATGAGGCTAATTGCTTATGTGATTAACTGCCTGAATGCCTGTGGGTGAATGTTGGATTACTTGAATTGGAACAATTCATTGATATCCGCATTTTAGTCTACTTGCGAGTAGCAAACTTCAAACTATTTCCAAACAAACAAACATGCAATGTTTTGTTCCAAATTAGGCGATCTATTCTATACTTATTTGTTGTGTGCATCACGTAGTAAGATTAGCTAGTTAACTGAAATAAGAACACATGTGTTTTCAAAAACAAGATATCATGCTTAGTATAGGCCGATCTTTGATTGGGCGAGCGGGAGTGCTCATTGCATGACCTTCCCTTCTTGTACCCAAGTTGCCGAGCCGAGGCAACTTTGGTGATGACGGACACGTGGCCTTAGGCACGAGTCAGGGTTTCCTAAATTCTCCCAAAATAAAATATTTAAGTGGCGACTCTGTATCTGGCAAAGCAATCCATGTTTGGCACTTCTTTATTAAAAATAAGTTTTCCAAAACTATTTGCCGGATTTGGACTCTTTGGTGATCTATCGATCTTACATCGCACATTGGGAGATTAGATTCAGAACCATGACATGAGTCCGAACTTGTAGTAGCTAGAGAACAAACGAATGCCGCGCCTTCGCGCGTGGAGCTCGGGAGTCCTTGGGCACATCTACACCGCTGAATGTCGGTAGTTCATGAATTGGCTGGGGTAGACTATCGTTTCGGCACAAATTACAAATTACTAATACTAGGCCGAATAGATCAACCAATCTGCCCTTTGCCCCTGTGGATTAGTGAATCGTGGCCGCCGAATGTCAGTAGTTCATGAATTGGCTGGGACAGACTATCGTTTCGGCACAAATTACAAATTACTAATACTAGGCTGAATAGATCAACGAATCTGCCCTTGCCTCAGCGGATTAATACTAGGCCGAATAAATCAATCAATCTGCCCTTTGCCCCAGCGGATTAGTGAATCATGGCCGCGAATGTCGGTAGGTCATGAATTGGCTGGGGCAAACTATCGTTTCGACACAAATTACAAATTACTAATACTAGGCCGAACAGATCAACCAATCTGCCCTTGCCCTAGTGGATTAATACTAGGCGGAATAGATAAATCAATCTGCCTTTTGCCCCAGCGGATTAGTGAATCGTGGCTGCCGAATATTGGTAGCTCATGGCATAAAAGTTTGAAGAGCTCGCTTTGGGAGAGGTGCACTCGCGAGTAATAAAAAGGGTGGTCGTTTCGTGTGCGTAGATTCCATTAGTGTGTCCAAACTCAACTCAACCCAGTGCGTCGAACGAGGTTGGAAAAGTGTGAATGTTTGGTAGTCTATTTTTTAACAGCAGAGGGGAAGGTAGGACACTGGCTGAGCTAGACTCAACGATGAATTAAGGTGGCAAACCTTCATGAACGAGAAGTAAGACATCTGGGGAGCGCGAGAGGCGCCACTCTTCATGCCGTTGCAACAGGTCACCTAGGAAGGAGAAACGGCAGTGGGGGAACTCCCCTCATTCGCGAAGTGAGGCCAGTGGGCCACCGCGCCCGTTGAGGTTTTTAGTCTTTATCAGGAACAGACCGATGACGGAGGCATATTCGATCATCCGAGATCCACACGTGGCAGTTGAATTTGCATGACAGATTTTTCTTCCAGAAGTCCAACAATCGATGATCGGTCGACCTGATTTCGAAGTGTTTTGGAAGGGCATTCATGGAGCATTGAAAGGGCTATACACTGCCTATGAAATTGGCATATGCCTACGTGCCGAGATAAAGCAGAAAGATGAATGCATTCGAAACTTGGAAGCTCACGCGGAGAAAGCCGAACATGAATTAAGAAGAGTCAAGACTACCAAGACGTCGTCGGCAGGCCAAGCTAACCCAATTATGGATGAAAGGGTGACCCAATGGCTTATAAGTCATGCGATTTCCAATCGAGAAACGACAAGCATGTTTGCGATAGAGGTTGCAAAGACCAGGGCCTACGAACAAGGCTTCCATAAGGGTCGAAAAATTGGGATACAAAAGACTAAGGAAAAACTCACCGAGGAGGTCTGTCGATGCGAGAATCGTGGATTTAAGCACGGGTGGATCGAGGCTCTCCAGGACATGGAGGCTCTCTGTGCAACAGGCGTTGATTTGGCGTCGCCATTATATCAGGGTCATAATTTTCCCTTCGCGGGTTTCGAAGTGGAGAAGAGTGACGATGAAGGTGGTACCGAATAAAATTGAACACATTGTACCTTTTTAATGCAAATTGGATACAGATTATGTATTCACAATCAATTAAATGAAACATTTTATTTGAAATGTTTGCAAGTTATTTCAGTTGATGTTTACAAATTAAGCTATGATCATCTATCATTGTATGTCAATTGCGTTGGCGCTTATCAATCACAATGCTCATGAAAGGAGCTCCGAATTCGGATGCTCGTTCGTGCCAACCGTGTTTTCCACGAAGGGCGCTCCGAATTTGGAGGCTTTTTGTGTTGGCCAATCGTGATTTCCACGAAGGGCGTTCTGAATTCGCAGGCTTATTCGGCCTAACCGCGATTTCCATGAAGGGCGCTCCGACTTCGAAGTCTTTTCGCCTTAGCCAATCGTGATTTCCATGAAAGGTGCTTCGAATTCGGAGGCTGATTCGGCCCAACCATGAATTCCACGAAGGGCGCTCCGAATTTAGAGGCTTAGTGTCTTGGCCAATCGTGTTTTCCACGAAGGGCGCTCTAAATTCTGAGGCTTATTCAGCCCAACCGTGTGTTCCACGAAGGGCGCTTCGAATTCGGAGGCTTATTCGGCCTAACCGTGATTTTCACGAAGGGCGCTCTGAATTCAGAGGCTTTTCGCCTTGGCAGATCGTGATTTCCATGAAGGGCGCTCCAAATTCTAAGGCTGATTCGGCCCAACCATGATTTCCATGAAGGGCGCTCCAAATTCGGAGGCTTTTTGCCTTGGCCAATTCTGATTTCCACGAAGGATACTCCGAATTCAGAGGCTTAGTGTCTTGGCCAATCGTTTTCCACGAAGGGGGCTCCGAATTCGGAGGCTTAGTGTCTTGACCAATTGTGTTTTCTACGAAGGGCGCTCTGAATTCAGAGGCTTTTTGCCTTCAGAGGCTTTTTGCCTTGGCCAATCGTGATTTCTACGAAGGGCGCTCCGAATTTAGAGGCTTATTCGACCCAACCGTGATTTCCACGAAGGGTGCTCTGAATTCAGAGGCTTAGTGTCTTGACCAATCGTGTTTTCCACGAAGGGCAATCCGAATTCGAAGGCTTT
The DNA here is from genome assembly GCA_025200525.1 of Camellia lanceoleosa. NCBI lineage: Eukaryota > Viridiplantae > Streptophyta > Magnoliopsida > Ericales > Theaceae > Camellia > Camellia lanceoleosa. The sequence continues at coordinate 300,673 of JANUSC010000016.1, read as the reverse complement.
TTCACACATCTAGAACTCACTGGGCAACGAGACATTATATTAGAAAAAAGAAAGATACACTACGTAAAATCAAAACAAGTTGTCATGATGTACAAGTTAATGATAAAATTTACGCAAGTGTGCGGAATTCTATAGGCACCACAAAATTCTTCCATCCATGTCTTTGAGCCGATATGCCTCTGTCCCTGCGATTGAATCAATCTGATAGGGCCCATCCCAGTTGGGACCCAATTTTCCGTCAGCTGGATTTCTAGCAGCAAGGAGCATTTTCTTGAGGACCAATTCTCTTGGTGCAAAATGGTGCAGTTGAACACATTGATTATACGACTTAGCGAGCTGTTGCTAGTACCGTGCCATGGACCAATTCTTTTCCTTGCTCTAACTTTTTCCTGGGTCGACCTTTCAGGTTTTCAGCCCAGCGAGACTTTTAGGGATAGTATTTCTTTAACTTGTGTATGTTGATTGGCTATAAAAACTCAAGTGCAACTAAGATCCATTAGAATAACTCCTCCTCCTGACCAGATTGACTTGATTATGTAAGGACCAGTCCAATTGGGTTTGAACTTACCCCTAAGGTCATAAACTAGAGGTCGATTGTCTTTTAGCACTAGATCTCTTTGTCTCATATTTTTGGACTTAACCTTCTTGTTGAATGCTTAGACAATCCTACATTGGTACCCCTACGCATGGTACAGTTCTTTTAACATCCTCATTTCAAATAACATCAGCTCTTTGAGTTTGTTTTGTTGCCAATCAACCTCTATTATTTGAAAATCAACTATAATTCTTAGCAAAGGTATCTCTATCTCAATCGGCAGTACGACCTCTATCCCATACACCAGAGAATGGGAAGTTGCCCCAGTGGATGTTCAGATCAATGCCCTATATCCCCATAGTGCAAAAGGTAGCTTTTCTAGTCAACCCTTGTAAGTCTCCACTATCTTACGTAGGATGTTCTTAACATTCTTGTTTGCTACTTCAACTGCTCCGTTGATCTATGGCCTATATGTTGATGACTTGTGGAAGGCCATATATACTTTTCAAGTAGATCAATCACCTCTCCCTTTAAGTGTGAATCATTGTCTGAAACAATCTCATTTGGCACCCCATAGCTACAGATGATGTTGTTCTTGATAAATTTGGCCATATGCGACGCTTTCAACATGAAATATGACTGTGCCTCTACCCACTTAGTAAAGTAGTGGATTACCACCAGGACGAATTCATGTCCATTTGCATAACTGCCCCAATAACATCAATTCCCCATATTGAAAAAGGCCACGGTGAAGTCATATTGTATAGATTTGATAGCAGAATGTTCATGACGTTAGCATGAATCTAATACTTGTGACATCGTCTCACAAAACTGATACAATCATTTTCCATGGTCAGCCAGTAATATCGTTGTCTAAGGATCTTCCTTGCCAGCATTATACCATTTATATGAGCTCTACACTCCCCTCCATTGACAGCTTCCATGATTCACTTTCCTTCTTACTTCTCCACACACAACTTATGCATTCTCAGATGACCCCTCTTGTACAGCTTATCTCCATAGATGATCAACTGAGTGGCAAGGCATCATATCCCTCTTTTGTCCTTGGCATTTTCCCCTTGTGGGTACACTTTCTTCTCCAGAAAATTTCAAATGCCGAAGTACCAAGGACCTTCATCTTGGGATCCTTTTATCGCAGTTCATTGGCATTTGCCCTTTGCAGGTATACTTCCTTCTCCAGAAAATTTCAAATGTCCTAGTACCAAGGACCTTCATCTTCGATTCCTTTTATCGCAGTTATCATCTCATATGCAGGCACATATCGCTGTTCTATGAGAATGGGACTCTTTTTTACCCTAAGGGGTATGTCTACCATTGAGGCTAGGGTTGCCAAAGCATCGAAAAATCGATTGTTCTCTCTCACCAGGTGCGTGAAAGTCAGTCATTCAAACCTCGAGATTAGCATGTCTAAGGTTTGATGATAAATTTTCATTTTCTCTTCTTTCACTTTCCAATCTCCATTGGTTTGAGATATAACCAGGTTTGAATCCATGATGACATCCAATCTTATTGGTCGTAGCTCCAAGGTTTCTTTTAGTCTAGCAATACATGCCTCGTACTCTGCTTGGTTATTGGATACTTTGAATTGTAGTTTGAAAGATAAGGGTATATGGGAATCATCAAGTGCTATGAGTAACACACATATCCTGTATCCATACTGATTAGCAGCTCTGTCAAAGTACAATCTCCAGATGTCCTCTTCTAATTGTAAAATTTTCTCATCCGAGAGCACATACTCTACATCTTCTTCTCCTTCGACCAGGTGGTTAGCCAAAAACTCTACTACAACTCTTCATTTGATAGATTTGCGAGTGATATATTAAAGGTCGAACACGGAAAGCAAAAGCAACCATCGAGCAAGCCTACCAGTAAATGTTGGTTTGTCAAAGAGATATTTAGTGGGATCTAATCTTGAAACCAAAATTACCAAGTGTGCCAACGGATAGTGCCTCAGCTTTCTGATAGCCCAGACCAAGGTGTAACAAGCCCGCGGGGGGACCTCGCTACAGCTCAGACTCGATTTGTGTCACGGCTCTTAATCTTGAACCAAAGCATCCAAATCCGGCAAATTGTTTTGAGAAAACAGATTTTTTTTGAAAGAAGTGCCAAACATGGACTGCTTTGCCAGATACAGAGTCGCCACCTAAATATTTTATTTTTGGGAAATTTCGGAAACCCTGACTCGGTGCCAAAGGCCACGTGTCCGTCATCACCAAAGTTGCCTCGGCTCAGGAACTTGGGTACGATTGGGGAAGGTCACTTCGTGAGCACCCCCGCTCGCCCGGTCAAAGACCGGCCTCTACTAACCATGATATCTATTTTTGAAAACATTGTGCGTTCTTATTCCAGTTATTAGCCTAGATTTACTACGTGATGCGCACAGCAAACAAGTATAGACTGGATCGCCTGAATTGGAACAAAACATTTCATGTTTGTTTGTTTGAAAATGGTTTGATGGTGCTACCCGCAGGTAGGCTAAGACGTGGATTTACCACCCTCGGGTGGGCTTAGAAAACATGATTTTGCCACTATCTAGTGAGCTTAAAACAAACATTTGATGAATTGTCCCAATCCAAATAACCCAACCTCCACCCACAGGCATTTAAGGCGGTTATATCACATAAGCACATAGCCTCATGGTAAGCATGCTATTCATGGCAACACTCACACACATGCAAGGATGCTAAAGCATAAAACTCACCGAGTACTCCAAGCCAAAACAGAAACTCATTAGAAATCATACATGATCCTAAGTATACAGAAATGCCTAATGCAACACATGCAAAAATGCAAACTATAGCAGGCTCGGCTATTCTAAACATGGCATATGGAATGCTACAACTAACAAGTATTCAACTTTGGAATTGAAATATAATACAGTTAGCATGATGCGCCGAGCCCGGTGCATGCAAAACAGATGAATGAATGCAAACATGCTATCATATTGTATGCTAATTGAAATATGCCCTAATCTAACCAACATAAGCAGGTAAATAAAATGGAGAAAGAAAGGGGGGTTTGGAAGACATGCACACACACATGCACCCTTATTACAGTTGTGCCCTCGCACAGAGGGTCCGAATAAATATACAGTCCCGAATAAAAGAATAGTACAGTCCGAATGATACAGTCCAAATAATGTACAAATTCCTAATTAATTAACAAATTAACTAAGAAAAATAAATAGACTGGCACGCAAGCCAGGGACTGCCTTGATTCCGCTCCAGATGATGAACGATGCATGTTTGGGCTGCCTTGCGTGGAAATCCACTAGGATGTCCCAATTAGCCTCTGTTTTGCGCTTGTTCTTGGAATGCGCGCCAAGCCTCGGAAGACTGCTGATTCTTGATTTGCTGCAACAGAGAGCAGGAAAGGGGCATAGCAATGTATTTTCACAAATGTATGCATGCCTCGATCCTCGTGCCACCAATCACGCATATCGATGCATGATGGCCGAGGAGTCGCAATTGCACAACTCAATATGGAATGAATGCAAATGAAGACATAACAAGACCTAACTCCATCATGGATAATCCGGAGTGTCGGTGACTAGGGAATTGAGACACGTTCCGTCACTCGGAGTACGAAACATACCTCGTTTTCCGTGCCCGGGCTAACTCCTATCCCAAGCACAATGCAATATGCATGAATGCAACTAACATACAACCTAGCATACGCAATGCTATGAAATGGCATGCACGATGTACGAGGTAAGATGGCATACGCAATGCACTAACATACATCCTAACATACGCAATGCAATGGAATGAAATGGCATACACAATGCAATATGGGATTACACTAACATGAGAGAGCCTCAGCCACACTCACATAAGAGGCCATGAGATGAAAATGAGACGCCTCGAAATGCGTGCACACGTGCACGCAAACCGAGGAAATGACATACACAATGCAATGGGACTAAAATGGCATATACAATGCAATATGGACTTACACTAACACAAGTGGACCTCAGCCACACTCACATAAGAGGCCATCAGATGAAAATGAGATGTCTCAGAATGCGTGCACATGTGCACGCAAACCGAGGACGGACTCTAAGGCACCGAAATGCCACTCTAACGAGACAGGGAAAAAACATGGAATATGATATGCAAACATGAAAAAATCAGTAGCAAAATGATGGGCAAAACAGCCCCGAAACGAGGCGAAATGACACCCGATGCATGGAATCTCTCCCGAAATGCAAAACTTGGCACATGAAATGGCTTACAGCTATACAAAGCATGCACAATTTGGACATGAAGTGCAAAGATAGAAGCTAGGCAGTCCCAAAATAGGCATTTTTCAGTTATAAAAAGAGCCAAAAAGAAAATACACATAGGGCTAAGCAAGTATGCAAAAATGGCTCCGCAAGGGAGGCTATGAAGCAAGTGAGAAATGTAAAGCCCAAACAGTGAAATACCCTTCTACAACACTGAAGAGGGACCAAAAATATGAACATTTACAGCAGATGGCAAGCCCCAAATCAGTATACAAACATACTCAAAATGTCATGCAAAATGAGGCTCAAAAGAGGCAATAACACAAAGTGTACAAAATACTCACCAAAAAGAAAAAATTCTTAATGAAACATGACAAAGGGGTCAAAATATGGTCACTTTTAGTTCGGATCAAGGCCCCAAAACAAAAACAAAATAGGCTAAAAAATCATGCAAAAATGGAGGGGAAAGAGGGCTATAATGGCAAGGGGTATATGGAAATTCCAAAAGGTGTTGAGCCCTTCAACAATGTTTACGAAGAGCTCAAAATAGGCCTACCAACAGTTTACATCAGGCTCCAAAACAGATTACATATAGGCCAAAGATACTATGCAAAAATTATGGCATACAAAGGGGTATTGAAGCAAGTGCAAAATGGGGGGGCCAAACAGTGTTGAGCCCTCAATGAAACAAGAAAATGAGCTCAAAAAAATGACCCTTTCAGTTTTGGTCAGAGCTCAAATGTTCAAGAAAGAGAGGCTAAGAAATAGTGCAAAAAAGAGCTCAAAATAGGGGAAATGGACTTACCCTTGAAGACTATCTCTTCTGTTGCTTCTTGGACCAAATTGTAGCTTCCTTAGCCTCTGAAAAACTCCCCAAGCTTCTGGAAATGGAGTAGTGGTGGTGGTGCTTGGTGGTGGTGAAGAAATGAGGTGTAGGACTTGGTGTTTTTGGAAGGAAATGAGAGAGATGGAGGGAGATGTGCATGCAAAGCTCTTAGGGAATTTTTGTAACCCTAAAACCAGACCTGGGAGGCTGGTTGTATGGTCAAGAGAGGGGGATAAAAGGGGGGAGAAAAGGAAGGGAAATCACTCCAAGTTTCCCCCAAAAAAAGTTCCCTCCGGATACAGATTTTTAGGGGGAAAAAGATTTTTAGCTGTAAAGTACTCACACTGAGGATCATGGCCGGCCAACTATTGGAGCTGCAGGTGGCCGGCCGGCCACCCCCCATGGCCGGCCGGCCAAGGGTCAAAAAGGTCAAAAAGATTTTCTGGCCGACCACCACAAAAAGGTGTCCTCCTAGGGGCCCTCAACACAACCCTGTAGTTCAAAACTGGCAACTGTAAAACAGGAGAGAGAACAAGCCAATTTTCAAAGGGGTTCAAAAGGGTCAGGTGGAATTACTGGTCGGCCACCAACTTTTAGTGTCCTCCCATGTGTGTACAACACAAATATGTGGTTTGGGATTGAAGAAAGTGACACTAGGGTGGTCAACATTGGCTCGAAAGTGAGAAAAACGGGTGTCGGAGGGCGCCGGAGGAATATAACTGGTTGCTGAGAAAATTGCTGGCCTCCCACCCTTCTGTGGCCTTCCTGGTGATAAAACAGAGGTACCTGCCAAAAATGAACGAAAACCGATGCAAAATGAAGGTTCGGGGGCCAGAACGCGCAGTTCGGGGTCCCAAAAACTGACTGTTAAGCACCGAAAGTGGTATTCGACCACAAAGTGGGTCTCTCAGACCTCAGTGTCCTTCAAAAGGGAGTAAATAAGATGCATGCCAAAAACCGGAGCAATCGCAGATGGTTAAGCGGTCCCGAACCGAGGCACACGGCCTGACAGCTCCGAAAACCGAGAACCGGGCTCCGAAATGGGAAAAGTGGCCTACGACGACGAAATGTAGCTTACGGGCACTGAGAGATGATCTACGGGACCTCTCCCTCCCCTCAGGGAAAGAAACAGAGATAAACCGAGTCTGTTTCGCAAACCGAGGCAAGGCACAAAAGAGGGTTCGGAAGTCCGGAGGCAGGGCTCACGGCCGAGACTCTGAGACTTCTGAACAAGCACAATATGCAACATCACTGAGCGCTTAATCGGTGACGTCTGAGTCTTAAGGTCGGTCAAAAATGGGGTGTCTACACAAGGCTAGACAAGCCGATTCCAAATGAGTGTAACGGGTCTCGTACTCTAGCATTTTCTTTCTCAAATATTATATGGCCTTCTCCAGTCTCTCTTCTGACTCCTGCGCTAACATACAACCCATAGTAGATTCATTCACTGACAGATATAGGATCAATGGTTTTCCCGACTTAGGCGGTGACAACACAGGTGGATTTTGTAGCTATTGCCTGATTTGCTCTAAGGCAAAATTGCATAGATCATCCCATTGGAACTTTTTTCCTTTCTTCAGTAGGCCAAACAGTAGTTCACAAGTCAAGGTTAATTTGGAGATAAACCTTCTTATAAATTGTACTTTTCCTAGAAAGCCCCGCACCTCCTTTTCAGTCATTAGTGGTAGCATTTCAAGATGGCTTTGATCTTGGATGGATCAACTCCGATTCTGTGTTATGTGATTAGAAATCCTGACATCTTTCCTGTGGGCACCTCGAAGGTACATTTTTGTGGATTCAATCTTAACTTGTATTCCCAGATCCTCTCAAAAAACCTCTTCAATGTTGTATAATGACCATCTCACTCCTTGGATTTGACAATCATGTCATCCACATATATTTCAACCTCTTTGTGGATCATGTCGTACAATATGGTGGTTGCTGCTCTCTAGTAAGTGGCCCCGGGATTTTTCAACCCAAATGGCATGACTCGGTAGTAGTAGGTCCTCCAATAAATGGTGAATGTTGTTTTCTTCCTATCTTCAAGTGCCATGGAGATCTGATTGTACCTTGAAGCCCCATCCATGAATGAAAGCAAAGCATGACCTATAGTGAAGTCCACCAACTCATCGATGTGCGGAAGTAAGAAATCATCTTTACGGCTGGCCTTGTTCAAGTCCCTGAAGTCGACACGACCTCTGATCCTGCCACCCTTCTTCGGAACCAGCGCAATGTTTGGCAACCATGTCAGATATTCTAATACAATAAAAAACCCAACATTGATTTGCTTGCTGACCTCCTCCTTAATTTTCAGTGCCCAGTTTGGCCGAACTCTGTAGAGTTTCTGCTTGATTGGTTGGAATTTCGGATCATGAGCGATCATGTGCTATACAATCTCAGGATCAATTCTAGGTATATCTTCGTCGGACACAAAAACATCCTTAAATTCTTTTAATAAAGTGACTAATCACTTATGTTCCTCTGAAGACAGTGTGGAACCAATCTGGACCAGGCAAGGATCCTTTTCAGTACCCACATTAATTGTAACAATCTCATTAATCAAAGGTTTTGCGCACCTCTCTTCCTCTCAATTAATTAAAATTTTCAAAGCCTAAGGAATTTAAAATTTTGAAAATCTTGGTCAATGCATTAAATTAAAGGCACGAAAAAGTAAGTACAATCTACATCATTCTCATTTATCAAGCCTGGTTCAAAAGTTACAATGGACTCAAAAGAAAAAGAAAAAGGACAACCAAGACAAGATAGTGGTGTCTGGGTCGTCACTCCAAGAATCACCAGAATCTAACTCACTAGATGAACTCGAGTCTGACTCCAACTCTACAAACTCGATGGAATCAAACTCGGACTCACTATCAGATTCAAAATTCACAATGTAACCTTTCTCAAGTTGCTAAGTCAAACGCGGTGCTTCTGGTGTATCCAAAATAAGGTCACTCCAATCCTTAGACGGTCCATCCCCGGCCACAAAAATACTAGCATCCTTCAAACCTTGTAACTCGTTGCTAGCTTTAAAGTCGACAGTATCAGTTCCACCTCGTCTTCTTTGCTTTCTTTTGAACAATTGCCTTTGTTTTGGTCGATACCATTACCAAAGCCTACTTCATCATCATCATCATTCTCAGATAGCTGGTGATCTAAGAAAATCTTAAATCCAAGGAGACATTCCTTTCTCTCATGGTTAACCCATGGTTTAGGAAAACTGCAGAAGGGAAATCATTTCCCTCTTTGATAAAACGCCCATTCAAGGTCCCCTGGATCAATTTGTATCTCAATTCATACTGCTTCCCAGCCCTTTTAGCTTTGACCCTTTCTCTCACCTCGTCCTCTTTCTTCTTCTAGTCCTCCTTTATGGGTTTATACCCCAATCCAAATGAATGTGGATTATGGGTAACCTCTTCTACTACAGCAATAGCTTTTCCACTACTCATTCCCAGCCCCATTCCTGGAATGTGCGCCAACTCACTGATGAATTAGATTGGTTGAGCACTCATGTACATACTTCTCCATCGGCCATTATAGTTTGGACCAATTAGGCTTCAACTAGAGTAAACCCGGAAAGAAAAATATCCTCCTCCCCATGATTTATATCTAATATTGGGGTTGTAACCTCGGGTGGAGGGTGAATTGATGAGTTCCCAAAGACGATGGTGATCCCTCCATCATGCAAGTATTTCACCAGTTAATGCACCATGGAGGAAATTACTTTCATTTGATGTAGCTGCCATGGCCTACCTAACAACAACTTGAATATCACCGAAATATCCATAACGTGGAACTCAATTTCATGCTCCGATGGTCCTACCATAATCTGCACTTTGATGGTACCCATAACCTCTTGGCTAGTGTTATCATATGCCTAGATCAGCTGATTTGTAGGTGCAAAGTCTGCTAGCCTCAGCCCTATCACATAAGTAGTACACGAAGGCCATATATTTATGGTCGACCCAGTATCAATTAGAACCACAGGGACCCACTTCTTCCTACATTCTAGAGACACATACAAAGGTTTGTTGTGCTCCAATCCTTCTAGGGAAAGTTCTTTGTCTAAGAAAGTCATGGTTGAGACTGATTCAGTTGGTATGATCAACGATATCAACTGATTCGGTGTGGTATCTATGCACAACTTGGCTTTACTTAGAACTATGAGCATAGCCTGGCAGTGTTCTCATGACACCACAAGCAATCCCCAGATGAAGATGTTAGCTTTTAGATCTTCTTCAACTGGTTAAGAACTAGATCTTCCTCTTCTTCTTCTTTTTTCTCTTTCATTTTCACTTTCTCTGCATCTTTCCCTGACTACTTGCCTTGATCTAGGTGTGAGGGCATAAAGAAGCATCTGCTCCTAGTTAGATGGTCAATCTCTTCATAATACCAAGAGTCATCTGGCACATTATTTCCCCAACCTTCATCGGTATGGGCAAGATGTAAATCATTGTCTTTCCATCACTCTCCTTCACTTATAGACAAACAGCTATTCGACTCAACATGTATCAGGGCTACACTATAATCATCACCTTTTGGCTGGTACGGTGACATTGACCAGATTTGTTCAAAGATTTTTCTTTTTCTCAAGTGCGCCCACACTAGACTAGTTCTTTGCCTTTTTTCTTCTATTGTCAGCCAAGCTGGCCTAGTTCTCTCTAGTTCTAGTACAACCTTTTCAATTTCCACTCTCGTAATTCCTTCTGGCATTCCTGTCTTAGTCTCTTCTTCTTACTACTTTTCATAGCTTTACTACTTTCTCCTATCTTCCTCTTCCTTTTTTCTTTCTTACTAGCCCATATTTTCCTTTTTTCCTCTTTATCATCCCCTTCTACTTTTGAATCCTCCTCACTACTTGTCCATCCATGAACACTGGCCAAATTGTTCAGGTTCCACCATTCAATTTGTACATCTCTTGGGCTCTACTCTTCGAAGAAATGGAGGCTATCCATGTTTTCTTCCAAATTAGCCAAATCATCCAACCCTTGCTTGGGTATGTCCACCCTAATAACATTAATAGAGAATGAATTAAGAAGAACGACCTTTGGTTTTGGTTGATCAACTGCCACTATATATCTGTTGGGATCGTATTATTCTTTTGGCAATTTCCCTATTTCTATCACCGTCACCTCCATCATTTCTTCTTTAGACTTTGTTTCTTCTTTTATTCATTTCTCTTCCTTCTCTATCATAGCACCCGCTCTCCATATTGAGGTATTTCTGCCTCCATAGGGTTTTCAGGTTCTAGATGGGATTGAGGTGCATCCATCATGCATAGATCAGTGTTCTCATGAATGTGAACCTCAAGTCTGGGTAAGTAGGAAGGGGTAATGTATATGCTACGGTTAAAGGTGGGTGGTAGTGTATTGTCACGATCCCATCTTGCCCCAAACAAGATAGTAGTTTATGACCGACCAGTAGTGTCTGCTACTAAACGCCTAACAAGACCAGACAAGACAATACAAGGTTAGACTAAAACTTTGGGGCTTATGCGGAAATATATCATTATCAATTAATTACCAAGAGTCCATCTGTGCATAAATCATATGATACAAAACACGCAACGTCATTTATTTATCTTTGATATTTACAGACTTAATATCCAAAAGGGAAGTACAACATTTACAGATATACAACCAATAAAAGCAAAAATTCATATACAAGATCTTCATCCAAAAACTCTAGCTCCCAAAAGTAGAAAAAGAAAAGAAAAAGACTTCTAGCATGGTCTCTCAACCACAACAGGGTCCTCGCTATCACCTACATACATATAGGGGAAATGGGTGAGCCAAAGCCCAGAGAATCGCAATATAGTAAAGTGGTAAATGAATGAACACCAATAAGCTTTATTAAAACTAAGCACAGGATCATTTTGAACATAATATACCCCAGGGAAGTTCAACATTTACAGATAGACTTCGTAGGTGCGATGTTTGTCTCTTTGTCTAGTTCTTGGTAGGCCCTGGGGTATTCCCATGGTAATCATGTTTTTTTTTTTTCTTTTCTTTGTGTTTTAATTTATGACTTATTCACCGAAAAAAAAAAAAAAAAAAGAGTCTATCATGCAACATATACATAGCGATGAACATTCCAGGGCTTTGAAAATAACTTGTCCACAACATGTGGCAAAGAGCTAAAGAGCTCAGTTAGTACAAAGTTATTAGTGTGATTCCCAACAATGAACATGCTCCAAGATGTCATCTTAATACATGATACAAAGTATATGATGTTCATTCATAACAAAACAATAATATTTCTTCATAAACATATCATAAGTTTGCATTTCGAATCATAATTTTAACAAACATAACTTTACTACACTGCTACTCACAATCGGCTCCATGTACAAGGGTTTGAACATCCTCAAGCATGACTTATAGAACATAGGAACAACACATTGAAGCAGTAAATAATCCCTAAACTTCCTATATCAATTGATCATACAAATAGACTTTAATTCTCTTTTTCTATTCAAACATATCTCAAGTGGATTTCTAATTATGTTATCTTGTGTTTACGTAACAAAACATGCCTAAAGGTGTCCCAAGAAAGGGAGGAAAACAAGTGGAACAGAGTGTGAAAATGTGCTAATTTTGGTCAGTCTACTTGAGCGGTCACTTCACCGCTCAAGCCGTGAATGGGTACCTCCTAGAAGTTCCGGCCTACAAAACTAGATTCTGGGAGTTGCTAAAGTGCGCTCAACCAATGCCTTTACTGCTCGACCGATTAATCGACTTCTAATAGATATACATGCCCACAACAATTCAAAATACTAGATGATCCTAAAGTTTTCTTGAACGGTCTTTTCACCGCTCGAGCGGCGATCTGTAGAATAGAATTCTGCAGTTCGTGAATCTGTCATGTTCTAAGCTGTTCTAAGGTCTTCTACCTTGATTTCCTTCACTTTTAATCCTGAACACATGATATGCCAAATCTAGAATCATGCAAGTATACAAATATGATTGTTTCCTAAATCAAATACATCACATTCTTACTTCTTTTCAAGGTTTGAAACATATTTCAAGTTTGTACAATTTTCATGGTTTTTTATTTTTTTGCTTCCAAAACTCAAAACCAATTAGTAAAATCATAGGAAATCAAGAAAACATGTGAAAAAAATAGTGTAAGGACATACAAAACCTCAAAAACCAATTCAAAAGATTGAAAATCCTATGCTTTCTCCCTAGTTTATCATTTTAGCTAACCTCTCCTCTTTTCCTCTAAGTTCTTCATTTCTAAACCATTTTCATCCTAACTTTTTCATGATTCATGATGTTAAGAAGGTCTACTACAAGTGTTAGGATTGAAATTTTAACTTAGAACACTTTTAGAATGAGTTCTTGGTTGAATTCTTTGAGCTCTTCTATTTTCTCGTTCCATTCTCTCTTTTCTTCTTTTCTTGTCCCTTCTCTCACAAATGTTCTCTTAACTTCCAGCAGACTTCCCATTTTGTTTGATTGGGAAACTCAAGGTTTTATTCAATATGGCTAGAGCAAAGGCACAACTTTCGTAACTAACTTATTTCCCTTGCTTAGGCGTAATTAAAAAAATTCAAAATCAACTAACTTAATCTTATCCTAATCATACTTAATTGTTACTAATCCTAATTGGCAAATAGCAAATAGCATGAAATTTTCAAGGTTATTAGACTAAGGTCTTTAGGCTCCTCACTTAATGTCACACCCAAACCCGCCCCTATAGGTTTAGTATCGTAACCGACCAGTAATCCTGGGATTACCGAAGGCCTCTGAACAGATTAAACAAAATTAAGGGCCTAGCAAAAGCAAATATCAGAATATATTGTCTATAGACCTGTGTAGACATACATGCGACAAAAAATTTATAACTTAATTTACATAATTAAGGCGTCATCCTCGCATCGCCATATATACAAATAAACAAAAAGACATGTTTCGACTTTAATAGAAGAAAAATACAAAAAAACTTGAACATGTTCACAAAAACTTGACCACTTCTCAAAACGGGAACCTCCTCGGGAGGCATAGTGGCTGGCTGTAGACACCCCAATTTTGATCACCCGTAAGACTTAGGCACTTTATTCTGAGCACTCGATGATGAAGGTTGTATTGTGTAAGTGGTTTGAATTCTCAACAAAGAAATCTGATTTCAAGCTCTAAACAATCCAAACCCGCCATGCCCACTATTTTCTGCCCCATAACCTTAGTTTTGGAACATTGTACCAACCTACATTGAACCTGAAGATGAGAAATAGAGGAATTACATTGATGCTCGGCCGTGGCTCAGTGACAGCAGGCCATGGATTAGTGATGCTCGGACGAGCCTCTTGACTTTTTAACGTAGATTGTGCTACAATTTGCCAGCTGCCCAATTTTACAGATATTTTGATTTGCAGCTCGAAGTCTATATAAATGAGGCTCAGACATGTGTTTTGGGGTTGGGAAATATCAAGAGATCAAGAGTTTAAGAATATCAAGGTGTAAGAAAAAATAAAAGAGTTGAACTTCTTCTTTTGCAAGTCATCTTCATACTTCCATAACCTTTGAGTTCTCATATCATCCATACATACCATAGCAAGAGCTTGGACTTGGATCGTTGATTGAGGATTGAAAACCATAACTCAAACTTGAGAGGGCTTTGGAATCGAGTTTAGTTTACAACAAGGACACCTTCTCTACAAGAGGTAAAAGCTTACCACCCTTCTCTCTTGCTTTCATTTCAGTCATAGTCCATCTTTTTCTTGGTTTTCATACTATTCTTGGACTGTCTTTGGAGCTGAAACATGTGATTTAAAATTATAAAGAGTGGAGGGCTAGCCAACCCCCCCTCCTTAGGCTTTGTTCCATAGCTTGTTCTCTACTCTTCCTACTTACTTTCTCTTGATTTTAGCAACTGTTTTTAGCATATTAGGGGTTGTGTTGGGGTTGCTTCAATTTATTTAATTAGTTCATGCTTTCATGCTTTGATTAGTTCATTTATTGTCTCATATGTTCACTTGTATAGCTTGTTGCGTGTTGTTCTAATTTTTTCTTCAACAAATTTCCATAGCTAATAATCTCATTTTAATAATCAAGTTATCATTCATTTACTTCATTCAAGAGTTATTTCAAATGGTTGATGGTTATTCAATACATGAATTAGAGTTTTGGGCTTAATGGCCTAATCTCTACGAGATTCATCGTCAATGGCGTAATCACTCTTTCATATTGGGAATTATTTCCCACTTGATGCTTCTCTCCTTTAGTGAACATAATCAACACCTTGGACTTAATGGATTAAAGGATGGTAAGGACTAATGAATTTGGCTTAAAATGAACCAACCCATAGAAAGAAAATGAGTTATCTTGCTTTGGTTTGGCCGGATGTTATGCCAAGTCCATTATGTCAAAGTTTGTTTTACATCAATTCATGATGTTTTGATGAACCTTGAGGCGTCTCTACCTCCTTCTTTGAATTCACTCTATGATAGGAGGGAGGGGTGGTTATAATCATTTTCATCTATTGATCTTTGTCCAAATTGTACATCAAAATCATCAAGCAATCAATTTACTTATTGATGATGGATTTGAAAACAATTTTACCCTTCTCTCGAGCCTTTCCCATGACAGAAAAGTGTGAGATGGACAAACAGAGTCTAGAACATTCTATCTACACTGTTTTCACTTCAGAGCACAAAATGGAGCTGCACGAAACAGAGGCACGGCCGGCCTTTCTTAGGCCCGGCTGGGTATCAATGAGGGCCGGCCGGGCATCCATGTTTGGTGAGATAGTGTGCTATGCAGAAATGGAGGGCTGAGGCTGAAGGTGAAATAGAATAGTTTGGATAGACGGAGTAGTTTCTGGACGCTGTGAATACGAGCATTTTGCATCCTCGGATTTATTAATAGCCAATTAGTTAATGATAGCTTAGAATTTATTCACTTATTCATTTGGATTTGTAATATGTAATCAATTCAGACATTTGGACATTCGAACCCTCCTACATGACGATGAATATGTAATAATTTGTATGTCTTCCAAACCCACGTCTTTCTCCCTTTTATTTAATTGCTTATGATGGTTAGTTTAAGGACATCACGTTTCATTTCGCATACTTCATGTTTTGCATCCACTTGTCTTACATGCATTCAAGGCTTGGCTCATCATGATAACTCGATATCAATTGTTTCAATTCATTGCTTGAATACGTGCTTTATAGCATGTCTTGAATGAAATCATATGCCATGCTCATGGCCAAGCCTATGACATACATAATGTGTGTGCTACATTTAGTCATGTTGCATTAATTAGGATCATGCATATTTCTAATTATTTCGCTTTGTTTTGGCTTGGAGTACTAGGTAAGCTCTTACTTGCATGTGTGTGATTGTTGCCATGTTTAGTATGCTTGCCCTTATGCTAATTTCTTAAATGCTATAACTATTTAAATGCCTGTAGATGAAGGCTTCTTGCTTGAATTGGAATAATTTGAGTATTGTTCATATGCGATCACTGTTTTAAGTGGTACATATTCCGAAACAATTTTCAAAACAAACATAAAATCCAATGTTCCAATTTTTGCAAATTAGTCTATACTTGTATGCGTCATATAGTAATGCTTGTCTAATAATTTGAACAAGAGCATATAATGTAAATAAAAATCATATCATGATTAGTAGAGGCCAATCATTGATCGGGCGAGTGAGGTGCTCAATTCATGACCTTCCCCTCTCGTACCTAAGTTCCCGAGCCAAGACACTTTGGTGATGACGGATAAGTGGCCTTTGGCATGAGTCTCGGGTTTCCTAAATTCCTCAAAAATATTTAGGTGGCGACTCTGTAATCTGGAAAAGCAATCCATTTTTGGCATTTTTTATTCAAATCGATTTTCCAAAAATGAACATATGTGAAGTGTTATGATGTGCCATGTAAGCACAGCTCTATGGACAAATTTTTTTAGTTGCTTCCGTTTGGCCCCTTAACTTTGATAGAGTAAATTTATTTAGTTAGTTTGAGGCCGTAGGTAATCTCTTGATTACTGGCCAGTTATGATCTTAACCCATAGGGGCAGGTTCGAGTCATGACAATATGGCCACAACAGAGATAGATAGAATGTATCTCGATCCCATGAGCAACCAAGGCGGTCTGTCTCCTCCGTACCATGAGGAGCAATCTGTTGATCGTCCGGAGGAGCTCGCCACCGAATGCCTGGGGTATCTACAAAAAGAAAAGAATTTGAGAAGAGTTGACAGAGGTAATAGCATGAACATAAATGGCAGAAAACAAGCTAAAGTGCAAAGTGGACTAGCATAAAGGAATGTATACTTGCTCAATGCCATAGGCAAACACGAGCCTGCGGTCCCTCTCCTCAATATGATCCAGTGGGATCTGCTCGATCACTCCGTCCAAACCCATGAATGTGATCTTGGTAGGGATCATTGGAAACCCAAGAATAGGAGAAACAGCAGGGGCACCTCCAGCAAGAGCATCATCAGCCGCAGCATGTAGACTGCCTGAACTCTCCTCGCACGCCCCCCTTTTCGGAGAGGGCGCGAATTAGGTTTTAGCTACTATAGTTCGGATTCCTATCACCGTTCTGAATCTAATCTCACAAAGTGCAATGTAAGATTGATAAATCACCAAAGAGTCCAAATCCGACAAATTGTTTTGGAAAATCGATTTTAATAAAAAAAGCGCCAAACATGGATTGCTTTGCCAGATTTCAGAGTTGCCACCTAAGTATTTTGTTTTGGGGAAATTTAGGAAACGCTGACTCATGCCTAAGACCACATGTCTGTCATCACCAAAGTTCCCTTAGCTCAGGAACTTGGGTACAAAAGGGGAAGGTCCTGAAATGAGCACCCCCGCTCGCCTGATCAAAGGATTGGCCTCTACTAACATGATATGTTGTTTTCATATGCACATGTGTTCTTATTCCAGTTATTAATCTAGAATTACTATGTGATGCGCATAGCATACAAGTATAACCTAAATCGCTCGATTTGGAACAAAACATTTCATGCTTGTTTTTCGAAAATGGTTTGAAGATGCTACTCGCAAGTAGGCTAAAACGCGGATTTGCCACCAAACAAGGTGGGCTTAAAACAACATGATTTTGCCACCTCAAGTGGGCTTAAAACTCACATTTGTCGAATTATCCCAATTCAAGTAATAAAGCCTTCATCCACAGGCATTCATGTAGTTTATCAACTAAGCAAATAGCCTCATGGCAAGCATGCTAACATGGCAACATACACATCTCATGCAGTATATTAAAGCGTAAACACTCACAGTGTACTCCAAGCCAAAACAGAAAACTAGTTAGAAATTATGCATGATCCTAGCTATGTTCAAGATGCCTAATGCAACGCATGCAGAATGAAACTAAATAGGCTCGGCTACCTAAAATGGCATATGAATGCAACTTGATAACATGTATTCAAATAGGTATTGAAATACGATGCAGTTTGAATGATGCGCCGAGCCCAGTGCATGCAATACGAATGAATGATGAAGACATGCATAGCATAAGGTATGCTAATTGAAATATGCCCTAGTCTAACCACCGAAAAGCGAATAAATAAAAGGGAGAAAGACGTGAGGTTGGAAGACATTCACACACACACGGACCCTTATTACAACATTTTGCCCTCTCGACGGAGGGTTCGAATAAATGAGCTAAGCTAATATAAGCTAAGCTAACAACTAATCTAATAATCTAATTAGACTAATTATTACACAACCAAATTGAATAATAAGAAATCTACTTACTAATTATTACATCACTTAACTAATTAAAAAATTAATTCATTAATTACAAATTCAATGCTAACTAACAAGAAAGCACTAAATTAAACTACTTCAGCTCTGTTGAAGATGTTGAACATGCATGCTCGCATTCAGTTTCTCGCCTCGAAAAGCTCTCCGATTTGCTCTTTAGAGGCTCTGGTTGCAGGGTGTCTCCAAGAACCTTCTGCTGAATCTTACCAAAACAATGTTGGGGAGTGCACCAGTGGCCTGCCGGCCATAAGAAGCTTCTGTCGACCCCCCTGTCGGCCTAGGATGTGCACTGCCGGCCAAGGATGAAGGAGTGCCGGCCATCAATGAGGCATTGCCGGCCATTGATGTACAGAAACACCATTCTGCAACAGAGCTCAAAATAGAGGAAAGGGAGGGCCTCCTAGGGGTATGTGTGTACTGTGCCCCTCCATATCATCTCAAAACATCAAGAGAGAGGCACTGTTGGATCCAAAACCATCAATCAAACGTCTTAATGCATGATGGCCAAGGATCCAACTTGTACAAATTCAATGAATGCAACAACAAACAAGACACTAGGACCATTACCTCATCATGGAAGATCAAAGGCAATGGAGACAAAGGGAGTTGGCTCATTTTCATCACTTCAAGTATGAAATGAACCAATTCACCTTGTGTTCAACATAACGTCCGGTTGAACACGATGCAATGCAAACAAAACATGATTATCTTGGCATGTTTTACTTAGCTCAATTCTTGTTTACACATTTTACATTACCAAGCCATTCATTAGTTGGTTAAGTCCAATGTGAAAATCCTCTAATGAGAGAGGGGTCAACCAAAGAATGGTTTAAGGCATGAAGGAGTTCATGCCTTTGGCTAGTAGAAACCCTCAAAAGAGAGTTAAAGCTATTGAGCATGAACTCTACCTCAAGCTTAAACACATGCATAAGGCTAAACAACCCTTAAAGCAAATTAAAAGTGAAGAAGTGAGAGAGGTTGCAGAATTTTCAGCACTGAAATGGCATGGAAAGTAATGCTACAACATGCAAGCAACACATGCACAACATGTTAGGGGGCCAAAGCATTGAAACTAGCGAAGGACACAACACTAGAAGTATGCAATAACAAATTCAAATGGCCAAACCAACCATGGACAGACCTCAAGCATGCCAAAATAGTGGCCAAAATGTGTTGAGATTGTAACATGAAAGGCAAGAAATGCATGCTCATGCATTGGCCCATAAACAAGGCATAAGGCACAACTCTCAACCACAATGAAGGAGTGATATATGTGAGAGTGTGATAGAAGTACATGCTCTGAAATCACACACAAAATGATGCTATATCATGTAAACATCACAAGCAAAGCATGCTAAAGGCCCTAAAACTCAAAGCTAGTTAAGGCATTCACATTATAGCTATACAAAACATGAGCCATACGACCAAGATAGCCCAAAACAGTCCTAAAACAACCTAAATGGAGTTCTAAAACATGCTTGAAATAAGCTGAGAATGGCTAGAATGAGAGCTAAAACAATAGCACATGTTAGGCAATTTAGCACACTTGCACTACAAGCATACAAAGCAAAGCTCGAGTGATCAAACCAGCTCAAAACATAGCGTAAACATGCAAAAACATGAGCAAAAACATGCTGGAGTGTAGCCAAAACAAGCTAGAACAATAGGCCAAAACACCAAGTATGTTAGGCTAGTGAGCAAGATTGCACTACAAGTGCAAAAACCAAGCAAGAGGTGGCCCCACCAACCAAAATTAGAGCTAAAGCATGTCAAAAAAACACCAAAAACATGCTTGATCTAAGCTACAAAAGAGTAAAAAGATGGGCTAACTCATTAGGCATCTTAAGCTAGTAAGCAAGATTACACTACAAGTGTAAGATGCAAGCAATGAGTGGCCAAACCAGCCAAAAATAGAGTTTAAACATGTTAAAATAAAGCCCACAACATCCTCAAACTAAGCTAAGATAAGTCACAAAAACATGCTACTTTGTAATGCTAACAAGGCATGGCATGGAGAGACAAGGAGGGAAGGCCACCCCCTCCCATTTTGGACCTCAAAACAAGTTTTCTACCACTAAAATTCCTCTGAAATTTAGTGATTAAAAGGCCAAAAAAAGGTTGTTTGAAAAGCTTTGAAAGAGGGCCCAAAAGGCTTTACAAGCCAAAGAGAAAAGAGAGGAACAACCCCCTAACACAAAAGGGGCTTAAACCACCATTTTTAGGATTGAAAAACAAAGGTTTTTTCAGATGAAAGGCAGATTAAAAACAGTTTGAATTGATGACAAAACAAGCATGCAAAACAAGCTTAAAGAGGGTAAGTTTTATACCTTTGAAGCACAACACCCTTTAAGCACAAATGAGGCACCAAACCAAGCTTAATCCTGCTTTTAGAGCTCAAACAAGGCTCCAAGTAAGCTTCAAGCAAGCTCAACCCATAGATGAACCACTTTCATCAAGGATGTCTCGGCAAAAGAGAGGTATTTCTCTACTTGCATGCACAAAAGGCAAGAGAGAGAGAGAACTCTAGAGAGAGAGGCAGAGATTTTGCTCTGAAAATTTTGTAGAGAGAGTTATTTTAGAGTGAGGAGCTCTCAAAACTTGCTAACCTATCCTAACCTCCTAAAATATGAGATATAGTCTCCATATATAGCGAAAACAAGAGCTTGGTCGAAATATCTAATGTATAGGACAACTGGAGCAACATGGAAACAGTTGGAGCTAAATATTTGCAAAAAAAAAAAAAGAAGAGTTTTTCCATTGTTGGCCGATAGAGGATCATAGATGGCCGGAACTACACCATTTCTGGCCGGCAAGGACCATCAATGGCCGGCACTGCATCATCCATGGCCGGCACCCTTCACGAGTGGCCAGTAGACAAAATCTGCTCTCCAGGTCCAACTTCAAATGTACATAACTCCTTCATCTAGACTTCTTTTCAGGTCATTCTTCTGTACAAATTGAAGCCCTAAGTAAGCTTTCCAATGGTGGTAGCCTTACTTCAAAAATAAAAGTGTGCAAAATGTTATGCCTCCTTTAGTGAAGACTGCCCAGTTTCAATCCTGCTGGGATTCATGCCAAACTTCTCCTCCAACTTGTTTTCTTCTCTCCTCTCCGCTTTTCTTCAAATCCAAACCCCTAAAAAAGGTGTTTTGAAATACTTTTCAAAGAGTTCATCTCTCTTCCATTCATTTCTACTTTGTCCTTGCTCGATTTACCGAAAAGCGCAACATTTAACAAAATGCAAGCGTTGGAACATCGTAGGAACTTTTTCAAAAACTATTTTGAAAGAGAGGGTTTTAAGGTCTCAAAATCTTTTGATGAAGATTTTTTTTGTCCAAAAGGGGTATGAAGTTGGGATTTGACTCTCTCCTTGCCGAAGAAATCGAACCCTTGCACTGCACAACTTTCACCACTAAGTAAACCATCAGTAGCGCCCAAGTCGTAAGGGTGGTCAAAAATGGGATGTCTACCCAGCGGCAGCAACTACAAGAACAACACAGGCCAGTAGGCACCCCATTTTTGACCGTCCTCAAGACTTGGACGTCATCGTTTCAACACTCGATGATCATCCATGTTTGTGTTTGTTTGGAGTTCTCGGAGGTCTCGGTTGCGCGTCTTGCCTCAAGATCTCTCAACTTGTTTGTCCTGTTCTTGGTTGTGAACCAAACACTAGTGTTTTTCCTTCTCAGGGAAGAGGTTGGATTTGTTGCCATCCCCTAAACCCACCAGCCAAGGCTTGAGGCCACTGCCCGTGTTTTGCTTCCATTAGCCAATTGTTTTGGCTGGTCGGCACCTTTTTTGGTCGGTCAACCACATTTGTTGGCCAATCGGCCATTTTTGCCGGCCAAACCCTGTTCATCTGCTTTTGCAGATATTTTTATGCCAGCTGGATTAGCTGGCATCCATATTTGCTCCCCTCCATACACGTGTATGGAGGGATTTGCCCGTTGTTTAACTTTTCTTGGAAGCCTTAGAGATTGAACCATTTATAAGAGGAAGGCCACCGCTCCCTTTCCAGAGGTTGAACAACTCTGAGATACAACTTATATATCCATACATTTCTATATCTCCTTCTCTCTATAGAGTTGTGTGTGTAATAGTGTTCTAAAGGGGTTTTTGTTCTTAGTTTTGCACTAAGACACCTAGTGTTACACTATACTTTGGTTACTGAGGTGTTGAGGGGCTGGTTTCAGAGTTTTTAAGTTGGTTTTGATCAGAAGGATGGACTGGAGTTGGTGTTCTTGAAGTGTTCTTCAAGGGTGAGCTCTATTGCTTTGTATTCCCCATTCTTGCATAGGCTTTTAGCTTATGTTGCATACTGTTTTAAGCTTAGTGTTCTACTGATAAAAGTTCTGATTTTTCATGATTAAGATGTTTCATTAAGGTCATTTTTGTGTTTGGGGTTGTCCACCCCCTCTTAGGCCTTGTTTGGCCTCTCTTTGTGCCTTTTCTTTTTGAGTTTTGGTACCTTCGTGTATTGACCTTCTCACCACTGAAATCCAGAGGATTTTCTGTGGTGGAGAAGTGGTTTTGAGGTCTTGTATAGGGGAGGGACACCCCTCTCCCCTTATGACTCATTTCCTTGCATTTAGGGCTCATAAAGGTAGCATGTTTGCATAGCTTTATTTGGCTCCATTTCAGAGGGTATTTGGTATTAGTTTATCATGTTAGACCTCTGTTTCATGTTGGTTCGGTGGCCTATTGTATGCATCATGCACTTGCTTTGTAATCCCCTCTATTGTCATAACATGTACCATGCATTTAGACCATCATGCTTGCATGTTTTAGCTTGACTTCATGAAGATTTTAGCCATGTTGTGACATGTTTAAGCTCTGTTTGGTGTTGATTCAATCATATTTGCCATGTTTTGTATAGCCACCATATATCCTAGCTTGTTAGCTTTGAGTGTGTGAGTCATGAGCATGCTTTATTTGGGTTATTTCAGTGATTTGGAATCACTTATCATGCTATTTCAGTCCACGCTCCATGCTTGTATGCTTGCCATTACCGTCCTTTCAATGCTTTGAAGAGTTTTTCTTTTGTGGCTTAAAATAGGTCCTTGTGCACGCCTCTTTGTTTAAGTCCTTGGGTTACCATATCAGTGGGTTTTGAGGCTCCTTTTGGCACATTATAGCTCTGTTATTCTTTGAATAATCCATGCCATGTGTGGTTGAGGTAGTTGTAGTGGAATGCTCTCTTTGTGGCCTTCAATCCCCTTTGTTTTGCGCCCTTTTCTTAGCATGTTTTTGGCCTTGTTCCATGCATGTTTTAGCTTTATTTTGGTCTGCCCTGGGACTATTTTAAGTCATCTTAGCTCTTTGGGGCTTGGTTGATATGGCCATGGTTTGAACCCCTTTGTTAGTCTTGAGTTTTGGGCTTTATTGCATGCC
Organism: Camellia lanceoleosa; assembly: GCA_025200525.1. Lineage (NCBI taxonomy): Eukaryota > Viridiplantae > Streptophyta > Magnoliopsida > Ericales > Theaceae > Camellia > Camellia lanceoleosa. The sequence goes on along the minus strand of JANUSC010000016.1, from coordinate 276,934 downwards.
TTACTTGCATGGCTTGGTTGATTTGGCATCATCCTTTACACATTTTTAGAGCTTGTCATGCTTATGATTTGTCCATATTTGTCTCTTCTTAATGTTCTTGAGAGTCGACTCTTTTCATGCCTAAGTGTCGGACCTTCATATGTGTACGTTTGGGTGTGTTTTGTCCATCATTTCTTGGCACTTTGGCCACTGTTTTGGACACGGCTGAGGCCTATCCATCCTTAGTGTAACTCCATGAATCATGCATTTATGCACTATTGTTGGCCTACCGCATTGCATGCTGTCACATCCTTGTGGTTGGTATCGTTGTTGCATGCCTATGACTTTGTGTATTCCCATAGCTAGGTTGCATTGCAGTATTGCATACTTGTTGCATTGCCATGATGTTTACATGTTAGGTTGCATTGCATTACACTTGGCATGCTCATGTCATATTGCATTGCATTAGTTGCATGCTTTGCATTGTATATGACATACATACATTACATTACGTTTGGTTTGGGGTGTCAAACCAAACATGAAGAATGAGGGGCGTTCGTACTTGAAGTGACGAAACGTACTTCAATCTTTGGTCGCCGACACTGTTGATTCAACATGATAGAGCCTGTAGCATTCATTTGTTTTGTTGCATTCATTTATATTGATTTGCACACTTGGCACCTTTGGCCTTCATCCATCGAAACGCGTGATTGATGGCCCGAGGGTCGAGAGCGATACTTCCTTGAGTTCATAGCATGATAGGGAGAATGGTCGTGCATACATTATCTTGTAAATGCATTGCCATGCACTGTTTGTCCTCTACTACAGCAAAAACAAGGTTCTGCAGGAACAGATGGTCGGTCGACCATCTTTAATGCCGACCGGCCATTAATTATTAGCCAATATCCCCATTCCTGGTCGATGACCATTTCCCTGTGGCCGGTGACTTTTCAGCACGACTATGAGGTAATTCAAGAGCATCCCAAGGATTTTAACAGTTCTTAGAGGTGCAAAATAGTGCAAACAGAGGCAACAGTGGCATGGCAACGGGTTTCCGAGTGAGGTGATTGAGCATGCATCATTCAAGCATTCCGAGGCGGAGCTGCGGCGGCCTCTTTTAATTTCATACTTAGTTTATTTTGTAATTAATTTGTTAATTAATTAGGAATTTGTAATATTTAATTAGCTAGGATAGTTGATTAATTATTCGGCTTGTATTATTCTTTCGGACCCTCCGAGAGAGGGCACAATTGTGTAATAAGTGTGCGTGAGTGTGTGCATGTCTTCCAACCCCACGTCTTTCTCCCTTTTATTTACTAGCTTATGATGGTTAGTTTATGGCATGTTTTAATTAGCATACTTATGTTCGGATGTTTGCATTCATTCATCTGTCTTGCATGCACCGAGCTCGGCGCATCATACTAACTACATTGTATTTCCATTCTGAGTTGAATACGTGTATCAGTTGTTGCATTTCAAATGCCATTTTAGAATAGCCGAGCCCATCTTAGTTGCATTTTTGCATGTGTTGCATTAGGCGTTTCAGCATAGTTAGGATTCATGCATGATTTCTAATTAGTTTCTTTCTTTGGCTCGGAGTACTCAGTAAATGATTACACTTTAGCATCCTTGCATGTGTGTGAGTGACTGCCATGATAGTATGCTTACCCTGAGGCTATGTGCTTATGTGATATAACTGCCTGAATGCCTGTGGGTGAAGGTTGGGTTGCTTGAATTGGAATAATTCGTCGAAACCCGTGTTTTAGCCTACTTGCGAGTAGCAAACTGCAATCCATTTTCAAAACAAACGGATATGTGATGCTTTGTTCCACCTTAGGCAATCCAGTCTATACTTGTATGTTGTGCGCATCACATAGTAATTCTAGGATAATAAACCGGAATAAGAGCACATAATATTTTCAAAACTCGATATCATGGTTAGTAGAGGCCAATCTTTGATCGGGCGAGCGGGGGTGCTCGCGAGGTGACCTTCCCCAATCGTACCCAAGTTCCCGAGTCGAGGCAAATTTGGTGATGACGGACACGTGGCCTTAGGCAACGAGTCTGGGTTTCCTAAATTTCCCAAAAATAAAATATTTAGGTGCGACTTTGTATCTGGCAAAGTAGTCCATGCTTGGCACTTCTTTCTGAAAATCTATTTTCCAAAACAATTTGCTGGATTTGGACTCTTTGGTGATTTATCCGTCTCGCATTGCACTTTGTGGGACTACATTCAGAACCGTGACACATTAAGTCCGAACTGTAGTGAGCCCAATTGAACAAAACGGGATTCCCTCCCGGGACGTTCGGGGACGTCTACAGTTTCTGGCGACTCTACTGGGAGTTAGAGAGCTTGACTCGAACTCATGATATGTTGTTTTGATTACATTTATGTGTCTTTTTGCGTTGCATTTTCATTGGTGCGCCTAGGTCACAGTTTTTACCATCTGCTATTCCTGAACGGTTTGCTGGAGGCTCGCTTCGAGAAGCGTGCCATAAGGCTGACCGGTTACGGGCTCTGCCATGATGGGAACATAAACCCCGGTTGTTACCGAGGTACCCTTTTTGACCATTCGACCTAGTGCATATCGGAATCCATAGTGACCATTCCAAGCTAGGACAGGTTGCTCACCCGATTATAGGTTGTATGAAACCACTGCGTGCGTAGTGAAACCCTAGCTCCTGACAAAATAGGACAGGGAAACCCTACCCTAAAATAGGGATGTTTTGGCTCTCATTTGCTTGTTATGTGCTTTAGAGTTGACCTTTACTGGAATATACATATCAGTTTGCAAGTCTGGGCAACAGGCCTGAGGGCACCAGTATCGGTATTTTGGAAATCAGTTATATCTGAGGGTATCAGATTCAGATTTGGGGGCAGTAATTTGGGAGCGATGATCAGTGTTTGAGAATAGTGTATCCAGCTTATCAACTGTGTGTTGTTGTACCCAACTATGTGTTATGCTTTATTTAAGCTGTTATGCTGTCCGTTTTCTGGTTGTTTATTACCTTATTATTGCTTTATTTATCTTTTGCTAGGTAGTTTAGCACAATTGCTTCCGACCTAGCAGATATTCCCCAAGAACTCTGGACTAACGGTCGCCGACTCCATCGATCTGAGGATCTGGTAGACGGACAACCAGTGTTCTATTCCTTACCCCCAGTTCTCAGGTGGAGGTTGAGAAAACACAGTGTATCGGTACTATCACACCTCAAACCCGCCCCTAGAAGTTTGGGCATCACCACTTCAGAAACGGACCCTTAACCTGTTATATATAACATATGGGGCCTGAGTGGAAGCGTAAATTTTATATAATAACTTGCAAAAAAAGAGCTACATCCATTGAGCGACCACTATCATGCCAGGATCACAAACAGACAGATAATAATATTTACATACACGTATACAACCCCACCCTTATTTGAGCGTATAATAAAAAAACAAAAAACACATTAGAATTTACAACATATTATGGACTATCAAAGCGTAAGCCAAACTTCACAAAAGGGGTAGACTTCACCCAAATGCTTGGACACACAGAGACTGACCTCCAAACGCAGGACCTACGGAATCAGACAAAATACAGAGTGAGATAATCTCAGTGAATAATAGTACTTGAATAATTAAATGTTCAACTTGAATTATACTACAAAGCAGAGCGTATATAATACAAAAGACAGGTAGTTAATCCGATTCTATACCAATGTCAGAACGACCTTAGGCCCTTTTTTTTAACTAAAATGGCTTTAAGCCCTTAAACAGAGTGGCATTGAGCCCTTTTCCAGAACGACACTAGGCCCTTATCAGAATGGCATTACAGCATTTAAAAAGTTGGCATTACGCCCTTAAACATATGTGTATGAACCCAAAAGGTGTCTCACACGGATCCCAGAGGTGACTCACGTCGTAGCATTTAGTTCCATGTAGTACTTTGTTTCATACTAGATATCATTAGGTCTCAAAGAACGATCAATTCATATCGCGTTATACCATAGCATAAACGGATCAGATAAATAGAAACATATTCATACATATTTTTCATTAAACTTGAATCAGAAACAGAAATCAAAGTTCATGCTTGATCATAACCCACCCGTACAAGACCGTCGGTGGCACCATCCGTACAAGACCGTCGGTGGTACCATCCGTACAAGACCGTCGATGGCAAAACATAATCTACTCGTACAAGACCGTCAGTGGTACCATCCGTACAAGACCGTCGATGGCAAAACATAATCCACCCGTACAAGACCGTCGGTGGTAAAACATATCTTGTAACATACTTGAACCACTGTATTATTACCCCCGGGTAAGGGCCATAAGACCACGGTATTATTACCCCCGGGTAAGGGCCTTGTGCTAAGGATGACATGCATACTTTTACATATATGAATAATCATTCATTAAGTCATAACATAACTTATCAGAAAATGGAGCGTTACTTGTTATATCATGTCATTATCGTGCGCTTAACAAAATAGAATAATTTATATTCTTATGTGGGTCACATAAGGGTATTAAAATTTTGCATTCGTGTCGTAGATTCCGAATAACTTCGAATTCATACGTAACATAAGGAAATAACTTCAGATTCATATGGATTCACATAACTTTCCAATTATTCTGATACACTTTATTCATTAAGAAATAACACGGTTCACTTGAGCCATTAATCAGTAACATACACTTTTGTTTAATCGTTCATAGTTATTAACATGGTTGACCCGCAATTAACAAAGTACTAATAGTAACCATGATATCATTCACATGAGTTCATGCAGTTATCTTAAGTTTAATAGAACGTTCTTGACAATTATTAACGAAAGGTAAGCACATTTTATCGATTGAATGATTCCAGAGATACCGGAATACTATAGTTCCACAATGCTCATATGTTCCATTTGTTTGTCATGAATCACCGTAGCTATCTTGCAAATAATAGAAAATTAGTATTCATTGTCAACAGAAAGTGAATACCATGCCACATAATCACCACATACGGGCTGCTCAATAATGTTTGTAGATTCTCCAATCCACATATTGTTAATTTAATTACGTGCAAGGGTCATAATTCACAATACTTGAACGTGCGACTATAGTACTACTACTCACAGTGTTCAGATGCTTGGTCCGCCCCTGCAGCTGACCCTACACAATACATAATAAACATAAAAATCGGGTCACATATACTTTAGTCCGTTCTAAACTCATTTAATTCTCTTTATACCAAATTACACATCGATTCGCAATTAACATCATTAAATAAAATTTGACATAATTCAAGAGGGATTCTTAAATCCCATTTCAACATTCCATAAACGAGTTTATGTCATTTATATCATGAATAAATCATTTCCCGCAATTTCCTTCTCATTATAACATGATTTACAGTGCTCATAACAAAATTCATTCGCAAATTTTAAGCATAATTTTCAAACATAACCAAATTCCAATTAAACTTGTACATATATAATTCAACCTACCAATTTCATGATTCAACTTTCAATTTGGGCCAAATCATTGATTATCATCAAAAATCAACCTAGGGTTTCAAGAAAAAATCTAGAAATTTCAAGAAAAATCCAAACTCCTTAACCCATTACTTTTTTGTTTCAAATCTTCCCATTTACTATGCACCCTAGGTCCATAATCCATACACCATAATCTAAACCCCGACAATAAAACCCCAAACTCTTCAAATCCGAAATCCCCAATTCCCGTAATATAACTCTATATGCTCAAAATGTAGATTTTGCTTTTATATACTCCAAAATACTACAAATCTATCTATTAATGTAAGCATTGATGGAGAACTAGGACCCCTACCTCAAGATTGAAAGCAAGGAAGCTACGTCAAGACCATCACTTCAAAATTCCAAAATCCAATCGGTTGAAAATGTTGATCTTCACTTGTTCTTCATCGTTGATGCAAAAACCATGGTGGATTTGTTGATAAAAGTGGAGGAATTCAAGGTTTGGGGAGCTAGGGTTTCGGACATGGTGGAGGGGAGAAGAAGAGAGCAAAACAAAAGGTAAGAAATGGTCCAAAAATCACGTTTTTGAGCTGCTGTCCCGCACAGCCCGCACGTGCGGTGCTATTCCCCACACGTGCGGCTCTGCTTCCAACACAGATGTGAAAACTTTAAACGTGTATAACTCTCCCATCGGGACACCGTTCTAGGTCGTTCGTGTGTCCAAATTGAAGCCTTGGAAACAAGCTTTCCAATGGTTCCAACCTCACATTCAAATTCCAAGTATGAAAGGAGAAAAGGGGAAAAGAGTGATGGCTGGTCAAAATTCAAACTCAAATTTGGGACTTTTTATCTAATCTTATCTATATATCTTATTAAGGCTTCAATCAAGGTTCCAAACATTATCCAAGGGTCCTCAATTATAATATTTAAAGCTCCCTTGCTAACTCATCAATATCAAGAGTCCGACAACCATACAAGTTTTAAGGTGACAGGCACCACTATACATCAATCCGATGTGAATTTAAAATACGGGTCATTATACCTTTCCCACCTTAAGAAATTTCGTCTTCGAAATTTGCATCCGTTCTAACAAGAATAGCAACAACCGTATGCTCACTAATTCTTAACAACCCCTAGTTCATAACAAAGCATGAGAGCACCATACATATCCACCCAACCTTAACAACTCCCAATTACACCTTACTCATTCCTAAGCCCAAAATACAAAGTGTTATAACTTACCCACCTTAGGGAAATTTCATCCTCGAAATTGAAGAAAATCAAATAGAAGACAACTCAAACATGCCCATTCCAGGAATGTAAAATGAAAGAAAACATCTCATATTTTATTTCACAGGATCTTGTATTGAATAAGATAAAACTACAAGAGTCGTTGGCAGGACATTCCAGATATAAACTCCCCAGTAGCCAGGGTTTGTAATCACAATATTTTTCCTGTCACATCAATTCTCAGCTATAGAAACATATAATTCTTAAATACAGAAACATAATACATAGCATTTCCCCTAAGCACATAATTCATAAATTCCCACAGCATACATTAATTTCCTTCACAATATGTTCTTTACTATGTTCATAACCAAATTGATCCAGCCTTAATAGTTCATATGTAATTCTCATTAGAAAGTACATGTTCAAACTTGCCTAGTTAAGTAGTTCTTTAGGTAAATTTCGGAGTGCCATTTACTCGGAGAGTGGTTGTCCATTAAAGTCATAAACAGTTCCAAAATAATTAAATTAGTCACGTGATTAGATCCAAATTCGGTTATGTATAATAAAATCCTAGATCAAAGCCTACCAACAAGGTTTTGCCTAACTAACGAGGCATATTTCATTCCAATAGTCACAAATAAATCGTTTATGTACGCAGCCCTTAGCTTTACAATTCGCTTGTAATATCCCTTGTTCCCAAAAGTACTTAAGAGTCATACCAGTATATTAATTCAGAATGATATGCAATACAACAGAAAGAGAGATCACAGTACACATCGTAAATTCCTCATAGCATTACTTCTTAGTTCAGTAACACAAGAGGACCATGCCCTAAGTCAAATAGTTACGCCCATATCAAAACTAGTATCGTACACTTTTATAAATTCATACAGACGTGTCATAATAGACATTTAATCCTACTATTATAAGACACCCATCTTTCAAGCAGACGGAGCCATTCAAAGATAAAGCCAGAAATCAAATTTAAATCATGTTTAATCAACTAGTCATAACAGTAAGGTGTAACGTCTTCTCTTAATAACATTTCTTCTTGTTACGGCACAAATTAATTTGGCCTCTCTTTTAATCATTTCAGTATTCCACTATTCAGATGATTCTTTCTTTCCTACTGTAAGACACGAGATCATCCACATGGTTTCGTATTCATAACTCACAATTACAATAGGTCAGCAAACAGTCATACAGAAATTATAGACCAGTCGTCTGGCTCAATCAATTAACATAAATAGAGTATCCAGTTATTTCACATACGTAGGTCCTACTGGGTCCATTCATAAGGTCATAAATTTCCTTAAGTATACAGTAACCACACCCATGCAGATACGTCTGGAAGACAACAATTTAGTGGTAAAATAATTTGATCACCTAATATCAGAGTTAGAATTCTTAGCCAAATTAGTTCAATATTACGTCGCGCGTATTATACAAATCTGTATAAACATACTAGAGGAGGTAAATGTCCAGTACATATCATTAACTCACCATCAATGAAGACTATTTCCCTGTCTATTCATTACATTTTCTCTTTAGTTCACAGTGTCATGCATAATAGTTTACATTATATCCCTCAAAGACAGAACATAGATTAATTTAATAATTTGCAATATCTAGCCTTTGCATATCTACACAAAAATATTTCACAGACATGATTTCTCAATCTTAAGTCATTGATATACAGAAGCAGGATTTTAATTCCTACGATAGTCCTTAATTGCCTCTCTTTTACAAGTCTCTCTTGTACACAGACACGTAAGGTGGGTAGATCTCTCATGTTGTTCAACCATTCTTTATAAGAAATCCTAATTACAGATTATAATTTACACATAACAAAATAGATTACAAATGATAAGGTACAACTTTCAGCTTACAGATTTCAGGTCACGGGTTTCCATAAATAAATTACATAGTTCTAAAAGGGGTCATCATATGTGTGACTTCTTCTTACAGCCAATTGTACTCAAGACACTTTCAGTTAGCACACAAACACATCTTATCAAAATACTCATATGCAGTAATTGTACAAAATCACATATATCATTTTCTTTAGTCTTAGGAATATTCCATACCTAGGGTTTAATCACTTCATCAAAACAGATGATAAGCAACTTCCAATCCGCAATTAACAACCGATAATATACGTCTTATTTAATCATTGACATATAGATTGTCTTACCGATCAGCTCGAACCCTTACCACGCTTCCGCTGCGCAATTCTGTTGATTTAACCCCATCTGTATGTCTTACCATGTTCTGCACAACAATCGCTCACAATATGCACAAAAAATATACAATGGACATGGGATATAATCGCTAGCATTAACAGATTGCATTTAACGTTGCCATCACTTTCTTTCATATGCACTAAGGATTTAATGCATGATGCCTAAGTTTTTTTTTTTTTTCTAGACATCCTAAAGCTCAATGGATTCGTGTGTGAGATAGCAACTCGTGCTCTGATACCACTTGTCACACCATAAACCCACCCCTAGAAGTTTGGGCATGACCACTTCAGAAACGGACCCTTAACCTTTTATATATAACATATGGGGCCTGAGTGGAAGCGTAAATTTTATATAATAACATGCAAGAAAAGAGCTACATCCATTGAGCGACCACTATCATGCCAGGATCACAAACATACAGATAATAATATTTACATACACGTATCCAACCCCGCCCATATTTGAGCGTATAACAAAAAAACAAAAAAAAACATTAGAATTTACAACATATTATGGACTATCAAAATGTAAGCCAAACTTCACAAAACGGGTAGACTTCACCAAAATGCTTGGGCACACAGAGGCTGACCTCCAAACGCAGGACCTACGGAATCAGACAAAATACATAGTGAGATAATCTCAGTGAATAATAGTACTTGAACAATTAAATGTTCAACTAGAATTATACTACAAAGCAGAGCGTATATAATATAAAAGACAGGTAGTTAATCCGATTCTATACCAATGTCAGAACGACCTTAGGCCCCTTTTTAACTAAAATGGCTTTAAGCCCTTAAACAAAGTGGCATTGAGCCCTTTTCCAGAACAGCACTAGGCCTTTATCAGAATGGCATTACAGCTCTTAAAAAGTTGGCATTACGCCCTTGAACATATGTGTATGAACCCAAGAGGTGTCTCACACGGATCCCAGAGGTGACTCACGTCGTAGCACTTTGTTTCATACTAGATATCATTAGGTCTTAAAGACCAATCAATTCATATCGTGTTATACCATAGCATAAACGGATCGGATAAACAGAAACATATTCATACATATTTTTCATTAAACTTGAATCAGAAACAGAAATCAAAGTTCATGCTTGATCATAACCCACCCGTACAAGACCATCGTGCAAGACCACCCGCATAAGACCATCGGTTGGCACCACCCGCATAAGACCGTCGATGGCAAAGATAATCCACTGCATAAGACCGTCGGTGGTACCATCAGTACAAGACCGTCGGCGGCAAAACATAATCCACCCATACAAGACCGTCGGTGGTAAAACATATCTTGTAACATACTTGAACCACGATATTATTACCCCCGGGTAAGGGCCATAAGACCACGATATTATTACCCCCGGGTAAGGGCCTTGTGCTAAGGATGACATGCATACTTTTACATATATGAATAATCATTCATTAAGTCATAACATAACTTATCAGAAAATGGAGCATTACTTGTTATATCATGTCATTATCGTGCGCTTAACAAAATAGAATAATTTATATTCTTATGTGGGTCACATAAGGATATTAAACTTTTGCATTCGTGTCGTAGATTCTGAATAACTTCGAATTCATATGTAACATAAGAAAATAACTTCAGATTCATATGGATTCACATAACTTTCCAATTATTCTGATACTCTTTATTCATTAAGAAATAACACGGTTCACTTGAGCCATTAATTAGTAACATACACTTTTGTTTAATCGTTCATAGTTATTAACATTGTTGACCCGCAATTAACAAAGTACTAATAGTAACCATGGTATCATTCACATGTGTTCATGTAGTTATCTTAAGTTTAATAGAACGTTCTTGACAATTATTAATGAAAGGTAAGCACATTTTATCGATTGAATGATTCCAGAGATACCGGAATACTATAGTTCCACAATGCTCATATGTTCCATTTGTTTGTCATGAATCACCGTAGCTATCTTGCAAATAACAAAAAATTAGTATTCATTGTCAACAGAAAGTCAATACCATCCCACATAATCACCACATACGGGCTGCTCAATAATGTCTCTAGATTCTCCAATCCACATATTGTTAATTTAATTACGTGCAAGGGTCATAATTCACAATACTTGAACGTGCGACTATAGTACTACTACTCACAGTGTTCAGATGCTTGGTCCGCCCCTGCAGCTGACCCTACACAATACATAATAAACATAAAAATCGGGTCACATATACTTTAGTCCGTTCTTAACTCATTTAATTCTCTTTATACCAAATTACACATCGATTCGCAATTAACATCATTAAATAAAATTCGACATAATTCAAGAGGGATTCTTAAATCCCATTTCAACATTCCATAAATGAGTTTATGTCATTTATATCATGAATAAATCAATTCCCGCAATTTCCTTCTCATTATAACATGATTTACAGTGCTCATAACAAAATTCAGTCACAAATTTTAAACATAATTTTCAAACATAACCAAATTCCAATTAAACTTGTACATATATAATTCAACCTACCAATTTCATGATTCAACTTTAAATTTGGGCCAAATCATTGATTATCATCAAAAATCAACCTAGGGTTTCAAGAAAAAATCTAGAAATTTCAAGAAAAATCCAAATTCCTTAACCCATTACTTTTTTGTTTCAAATCTTCCCATTTACTATGCACCCTAGGTCCATAATCCATACACCATAATCTAAACCCCAACAATAAAACCCCAAACTCTTCAAATCCGAAATCCCCAATTCCCGTAATATAACTCTATATGCTCAAAATGCAGATTTTGCATTTATATACTCCAAAATACTACAAATCTATCTATTAATGTAAGCATTGAAGGAGAACTAGGACCCCTACCTCAAGATTGAAAGCAAGGAAGCTAGGTTAAGAGCATCACTTCGAAATTCCAAAATCCAATCGGTTGAAAATGTTGGTCTTCACTTGTTCTTCATCGTTGATGCAAAATCCATGGTGGATTTGTTGATAAAAGTGGAGGAATTCAGGGTTTGGGAAGCTAGGGTTTCGGACATGGTGGAGGGGAGAAGAAGAGAGCAAAAGAAAAGGTAAGAAATGGTCCAAAAATCACGTTTTTGAGCTGCTGTCCACAGCCCACACGTGCGGCGCTATTCCCCGCGCGTGCGGCTCTGTTTCCAGCACAGATGTGAAAACGTCAAACGGGTATAACTCTCCCATCGGGACTCCGTTCTAGGTCATTCTTGTGTCCAAATGGAAGCCCAGGAAACAAGCTTTCCAATGGTTCCAACCTCACATTCAAATTCCAAGTATGAAAGGAGAAAAGGGCAAAAGAGTGATGGCTGGTCAAAATTCAAACTCAAATTTGGGACTTTTTATCTAATCTTATCTATATATCTTATTAAGGCTTCAATCAAGGTTCCAAACATTATCCAAGCGTCCTCAATTATAATATTTAAAGTTCACTTGCTAACTCATCAATATCAAGAGTCCGACAACCATACAGGTTTTAAGGTGACAGGCACCACTATACATCAATCCGATGTGAATTTAAAATCCGGGTTGTAACAAGCCCGCTAGGGGACCTCGCTACGGTTCAGACTCTCCTGCTTTTTGTTGTTTGGATTGCGGTTCCAAATCTGAACCAAAGAGTCCACCTCTGGCAAATCGTCTTGAAGAAAAATAGATTTTTGAAAAGTAGTGCCAAACATGGACTGCTTTGCCAGATACAGAGTCGCCACCTAAATTTTTTTAAATGGGGGAATTTAGGAAACCCTGACTCGGTGCCAAAGACCACGTGTCCATCATCACCAAAGTGACTTGGCTCGGGAGCTTGGGTACGATCGGGGAAGGTCAGCTATGAGCACCCCCTTTCGCCCGGTCCGAAGACCGGCCTCTACTAACCATGATATCCGTTTTTGAAAACTTTATGCGTTCTTAATCCGGTTATTAGCCTAGAATTACTATGTGATGCGCGCAACACAAAAGTATAGACTAGATTGCCTAATTTGGAAATAAACATTGCATATCTGTTTTGCCTCGAAAAACGTGTTTTAGATTTTGCTACTCGCAAATAGGCTAAAATGCGGATTTCAATGAGTCTTTCAAACTCAGGCAATCCAACCTCCACCCACAGGCATTCAAACAGTTTATACCACGTAAGCATTTAGCCGCATGGCAAGCATACTGTCATGGCAAACATTCACACACATGCGAGATGCTAAAGCATAAATACTTACATCGTAATCCGTGCCAAAAACAATAACCCGGTTAGCAAACATGCATGACCTAGTTCATGTTATGTGGCTAATGCAACATAGGCATAAATGCAACCTAGAGTAGGCTCGGCTAACCCTAAAATGGCATGTGAAGTGCAAACATTCGATGCACATATTCAATTCGTAATTGAAAAGACTATGCAGTTTGTATGATGTACCGAGCCCGGTGCATGTAAACAAATGCATGAATGCACGCATGCATTGTATAAGGTATGCTAAAAATAAGTATGCCCTAATCTACCATCGAAAGCGAGTAAATAAAAGGGAAGAAAGAAATGGGGGTTGGAAGACATACACCCACTTAGACACACTTATTACATTTTTTCCCTCACTCGGAGGGACCAAATAATAATACAGAACCGAATAAATAATTAACTATTCTAGCTAATTAAATATTACAAAATTCACTAAATTAATTAAATAAATTAATTAATCTAATTAAACAGTAAATCGCCTCGGGATGAGGGCCGAATGCAGCGCGCTCGGGGCTGGCTCGGAACCGCACTGCCATGCACGGATTGCCTCTGTTTTCACTGCTATCCTTCTCAGAAAACTGCCAAAGTCCCAAGAGTGCCTCTCAGGGCACTGGGGATCACCACCGGCTGGCGTAGAACACCACCGGCTGAAGGAAGAGGCCACCGACACAAAAAGAAGCCATCGGCTGTTTGTTGACTGCCGGTCGGCACTAAATAGTGCCGGCCGGCACTTAATGCCTGCAAAACCTGCAACACAGAGCAGCAGAGGACAAAACTTGCATGGCAATGTAATCCAAAGCATTTATGCACCAAACACACTCCCTATCATGTTTGTGACTCAAGGGGGTATGTGCCTCGATTCCCGGACCACCAATCGCGCATTTCCATGCATGATGGCCCTAAGAACCAAGAATGCAACTTCACTTTCAAATGCATGCAAATCACATAGACACAAAAGGGTGCCAAACCTCTATCATGACTTGGTCAAGAGGTCAAGCATGCATGCTTGTGCAATGCAACTCTAAGCATGTTGTCTAGCATGCAACATGCACAATGCAAGCAAGCTAAACATGTTAGGCATACAACCTAAGCAAAGAGGCATATGAACCAAGCAATAGAGTGGACTAAAACATGAATTTGGCTACTCCATATTGGCCTAAAATCAGTGGCCAAAGTGCCTAGAAATGAAGACTAAACACACACACACACATGCAAGTGTTATGGTCTAAACCCAAGGCATAAACATGGCAACTCTTAAGCACACTTAAAGAGACCAGGTAGAGACAATGAGCATGCATTATAAAGCTCTGAAATTCATGTTAAACATGGTGCCAAACTAACTAACAAATCAAGCCAAATAAAACATGCAAATGGTCCAAGGTTCCAAAGCAAGCCAATGAGGCTTTGAACCACACTTAGCACAACCACACATGGCAATACTTAAACACTTAAAAACAGAGTTTTAACACATAAAACTAAGCCTAAAGGACCACCTAGATGGCATCTAGATGGCATGAATTCAAAGGCATACAACATGACCAAAACGTGGAGTATTTAACACATGCTCTTAAAGCACTAAAGAGCCAACTAAGGCAAGCATACAAGCACACCAAAGGGACTAAAATAGCATGCTAGATGGTTCCAAACCACTAAAAAGATGCAAACAAAGGCATGCTACACCTTCATGCTCTTAAGGCCAACAAGCCAAATACAAAGGAGCCATGTAATGCAAGCTATGGTCGACCAAAACAAGTATGGACAGACCTCAAACATGGAAAAATAAGCATACAAGCTTCATGGATCTAAGCCCAAAACATGCTAGAAACAAAGGCATACAAACCTAGGCATGTTAAGGCAATATAAGGCATTACAACGCAACTATGCTAAGCATGCATAAGGGACCTAAACCAACTTAAAACCAAGTTAAATCATGGCATAATAAGCATAAAATGCAGCCATGACATGCTCAACAAACAACCAAAATGGCACAAAATGGGCCCTTTTCAAGGCCTAAAGGGGGTCAAACTTCCCCAAACCACAAAACACTCTTAATATACAATAAAGAGGGTCAAAAATTAGAAGTTTTATGTGTTAAAGACCAAGCACAAAAACAGTTCTAAACTAGGTAAAAACAAGATACAAAAATGGGAAAAAAGAGGACTAGTGTCTCACCCTTGTAGACCTCTTCACCAAAGATGATGTGGTTGCTTCCTTGAGCTCCAAACCAGCCAAGAATCACCAAAAACCAGTCCTTAGAACCTCTGTCCCAAGAGAAAGGTGAAACACTAGGTGTTTATGTGCAATAGTAAGGCACAAAACACCTAGACTAATAAGAGAAGGATAGAGATAAAAGGTGTATGTAACTCAAACCCTAAAACCAGAGCTTGGTCTGTCTAAACAATGTCTAAAATCTCTCCAACTTTTGTAACCCTTGAGCCAAGAGAAGAGGTCATTCTCTTATAGGCAACAAAGCTTACAAGCTAAGTCACCAAATAATGCCATCCCTCCATACACGTGTATGGAGGGGAGCAAAAAGCTAAACAGCTGTCTAGAAATATCTAATAAAGCAGCTGAACAGTGCCCGACCGGCAAAGAGTGCCATTTTGGCAAACTTAGTGCCGGTCAGAACAAAAGAGTGCCGGTCGGCACAATAAAGTGCCGATAGCAACAAACACCAGCCGGTGGCCCCTAGCTAGTGCCGGTGGTGTGTGGGGATGCCTCACAAGGCATTCCGTTCCCTTCCAAGGCAAAACACAAGTGTTTGGTGCAAAACCAAACACAAACGGTTGAGTTCGGAAGTCCTGAGGCAAGGTGCGCGAGCCGAGAACTCCGGGAACTCCAAACGAACACAAACATGGATAATCACCGAGTGTTCCAGCGGTGACGTCCAAGTCTTGAGGACGGTCAAAAATGGGGTGTCTACAGCTGTTGCCCTCTTGATGTAACTGAAGTCATAAGAATGACGGGAGTGAATGTCAAAGCCCAGAGACGACCCATTTTTGACAAGGCCGAAGACTTAGACAAGCATGCAAGACAAGTAAGATATGCGCCCGAAGGCAGGGGCAAAATGCAACTGAAAATGCAAGAAGCCGAGCATAACTTATGATCATGCAAAGAAAGCTGTAACGAAGCACGCATGCAACAGTTCCAAACTACAACACAATGCAGAAAGGGTGTAAGAGAATTATGTAATTCTCGATACGTCTCACTCGGAGGATACAATACCTGTCCGGTTCGTCTGGTTGCGCCAGCTTCAAATGCACCGTACATACAATATCGTGCCTGAAAAGAAAACAAACTTAACAGGTACAATATTGTTAGCAACAATGCATGACAATGCAATGAAGTGCACCAAAAAAGTGCGATGATATGCAATTGAATCTAAATGTAATGCAAATGATATGCAAAACTAAAAACAAATATAAACAATGCAAATAATATGCAATGTAAATATGCAATGCAATCGAATCATGATCCAATCATGAGCGGTTCAAAACCACACAAATGTCAAGTAGATTGATGGAGGTAACAAGTCCCTGTCCCATAGAATGATGTCTGATCTATGAGTAATACGCACGGATATAAGAACAAGTATTGGGTGGATTGACATAAGTGGGGAAATGACCCGCTGACGAGTGGACAATGATCCTAATGCAGGATGCAATAATTACACTACAATGTAATATATACAATGGATATGGCGTGCGGGCTAAACCGTATCTTGCCTAGGAAAGGCATGCATGCATACAAGCCATGTCTAATCACAGAACTGCACGCATATAGAACTGTGCGTTGACGTGAAAAGTATAGGCACATACCAGACCAAGCTTAACAAGGAAAGGCGCAAGCCATAAATGGAAGGAGATGCAATAAAATGCATGCAATGGGATGGATACAATGGATATGGCACGCGGGCCAAACCAAGTCTTGCCTAGGAAAGGCATGCACGCATACAAGCCGCGTCTAATCACAAGACTGCACGCATACAGAACGGTGCTTTAACGTGAAAGGTATAGGCACATACCAGACCAAGCTTGACAAGGAAAGGCGCAAGCCATAGATGGGGGCAAGGCGGTGGAATGCACGGAACCTACAATGCAATATCTACAAACATGTAATGGATGAAATGCATGACAATGCAGATGATGCAATGACCATGACTGCAGTTTTCCCTATTCTTCCGACGGGATGGTATACTAGGTTGGTTCAGTATCCAGAATTGAGGCGTAAACACATTACCTCAACCTATGGGGCTTCCATACAGGTTTCAAGCCGAGGGTACACCCCCTGGGTATTTAAACCAGACTTTAGCCTCGGAAATCCCGAACCTTTGCATTCTAGGCATGAGCCATTCAAACTCTAGTTTCAACCATCCCCATTGGTTTCCTAGGAACTCACCGCAATCAAGGAAGTCGTTTGGGCACGACAAACACCAAAGGAATTGCACCTTCAGAGGATTTAAGGTCTCCTAGACCGGAATGCAAAATGTATGCATGACAATGCATGTGTTTTTGTTGTTTTTTGTTTGAAAATGCAAATGATGCATGATGTTAAGAAAAACGCAAAACAATGCATGTATATTTTTTGGTTTTTGAAATGCAAATGATGCATGACATTTTTGTTTTTGAAATGCAAATGATGCATGATGTGCATGAAGATGCAACAAGGGTTTTGCACCCTCCAAGGATTTAAGGTCTCCTAGACCATGCGTGTTTTTGGTCCCGCCGGACCGGCTTCGGGGCAACGCATGACAATGCAAATGTGGTGTGCAAAACAGCGCGATGAAATGCATGCCAAATGCAATGAAGGGCAACTGTGCGAATGTGACACACGTGCCACAAGGGATGCAAAACAATGTAAGTGAGGATGAAATGAATCATGAGGCACGCGTACCTCATCGATGTGAGATGGAATGCACAATGAGGCACGCATACCCCAATGATGGAATGCAAGATGAGGCACGCATACCTCATCGGATGGAAAATGGAATGCAAAATGAGGCACGCGTACCTCAAAACGCGGTGAAATGCGAAATGAGGCACGCATACCTCGTTTGATGAAAAATGAAGTGCAAAACGAGGCATACGTGCCTCAAGATGCAATGAAATGCGAAATGAGGCACGCGTACCTCATTTGATGGAAAATGAAGTGCAAAATGAGGCATACGTGCCTCGAGACGCAATGAAATGCGAAATGAGGCACGCGTACCTCATTTGATGGAAAATGAAGTGCAAAACGAGGCATACGCACCTCGAGATGCAATAAAATGCGAAATGAGGCACGCGTACCTCATTTGATGGAAAATGAAGTGCAAAACGAGGCATACGTGCCTCGAGATGCAATGAAATGCGAAATGAGGCACGCGTACCTCATTTGATGGAAAATGAAGTGCAAAACGAGGCATACGCGCCTCGAGACGCAATGAAATGCGAAATGAGGCACGCGTACCTCATTTGATGGAAAATGAAGTGCAAAACGAGGCATATGCGCCTTGAGACGCAATGAAATGCGAAATGAGGCACGCGTACCTCATTTGATGGAAAATGAAGTGCAAAACGAGGCATACGGGCCTCGAGACGTAATGAAATGCGAAATGAGGCACGCGTACCTCATTTGATGGAAAATGAAGTGCAAAACGTGGCATACGCGCCTCGAGATGCAATGAAACGCGAAATGAGGCACGCGTACCTCATTTGATGGAAAATGAATTGCAAAACGAGGCATACGCGCCTCGAGACGCAATGAAATGCGAAATAAGGCACGCGTACCTCATTTGATGGAAAATGAAGTGCAAAACGAGGCATACGCGCCTCGAGATGCAATGAAATGCGAAATGAGGCACGCGTACCTCATTTGATGGAAAATGAATTGCAAAACAAAGCAAGTGACGAGCGAGACAACGCAAGTCACAAGAGATGTTCATGATGACCCGATGTGACGCGCCCGTTAATGTGATAAATGCGTGCAAGATGCACGGGGCAACTTTTGAATCTTATGAAAGACAAAAGGATACAAAAGGATACAGTCATCGCATGAATTTGAGTGCCACACCCAGAAGACACTATCTGAGGTCAAAACGGAGGCCGGTCGAGCGTCGGAGATGCACTTTCTTGCACTTTCTTGAGCTATGAAGACCCAAAAACCCCTCATCTTGCCTAAACAAGGCCTTGGAAACACCACCGGCTGGGTGGGGAGGTCACCGGCTGCCTAAACTTCTCCACCGGCACAATAATGTGCGTGCCGACCCTAAAAAGTGCCGTAGGCGAAAATGATCGAGGCGGTTTTGCCATTTCACTCCGGGTCTTACAAAATAGGGTTCCCACCCCTATTTTGTCACTTCCTCTTCCGCGGAAAACACTCCCTCTCTCTCTCTAGAGCGATTTTCTCTCGATTTTTCGTCGATTTCTTCGCGTTTCACGCTCGTTTCATCGTCGGATTCGCGATTTCATCGCGTTTCGGACGTTTTCGACCGATTGAAATTCCATTTCGGAGCTTCTTTCTCGGTTTTCGCCTTTTCGGGACTTGTTCCCCTCGATTTCCTCTACATTTCCGTATATTTTCCTCTTCCGGCCTTTCCGGCCATTTTTGACCCGCTCGGGGTTGACTTTTCCAGTTGACTTTTCGTATTCTTGTTTTTCCGGCCATTTTCTCACCACCATTGCCATGGCTGACGATGTTCCACATGTCGGGACTCCCCCGAATCACGAGATGGATCCCGGGGTTGAGCTCCTCCCGCTGAGCGAGCGCCCATTTGATCCGGCGACCTACCGGCCGGCCATTCATGTGCTACCGCCCGATGGACTTCGCCAGTTCAGGAGTTTCGACAGGGCATTGGACCCAGAGCTTCTGCTACGCGAGCCTGCCTCTCACCTCTCATTCGGCGCTTCCGAGGTAACATTCTTGTCTTTGCTTTATCTTCTGCAATGTAGAATTTCCTGTCAACTGCCGTAGCTAACTGAACCCGTTAACTGTTTAGTTCTGATGTACTGTATACTGTAGTTGATTGTAGATAAACTCTCAGCTAATACCTGTTTGAGACGAACACATGCACACACACTGCACTAGCTTCAAGCACTCAAACACGTGGCACACCGTATTTCACTGCAAACTCACTGACACCCGATACTTATTTGAATCTGAAAAGCTTGCACGCATGCTATATCTATCTGTATTGAACTGATCAAACACGCAGACACATTCCACGTCGTAGTTTACTGAAAACACACCTGCACCCGGTATGTGCTTGAATCTGAAAAACACGCAGACATGCTATGTTTATATCGACCCGCATGGGGCACTGACACATCACAGGCCGTAGTCCAACTACTAGTACCCTGAAACCTAATATCCGCTTGAATCTGAAAAATGTGCACACATGCACCATATTTACACTGAACTACTCAAAACACGCCGACACATCACACGTTGTAGTTCACTGTGAGCACAGCGACACCCGATATCTGCTAAAATCTGAAAACCTGCACACATGCTAGATTTGTCTGAACCCTTCATGCCTTACAACTCAATGTGTTTAGCATTAATTTGCAATTATATTCTTGAAAACAGAGGGATTCCTATACCGTTCGCGGGTATGGGAACGTTGCCGCTCGCGACTGGTATGCGGAGCTTCCCGAGGCGGTTTGCCGCATCGTGGACCAGGCCGGCTTCGACGCTTTCTGCAGGGGGCTCTCCAGACTTTCCGCTTGCAGACCTCTCCTTGCCGCCCTGGCAGAGAGATGGTGGGACACCACCGATTCATTTCACCTGCTAGCGACTGGGGACATGACGATGACCCCTTATGACTTCGCGATGCTTACCGGCATCGGGGTAGGGGGTGATCCGATCCCCTTTGATACAGACATGGATGAGTGGATTGCTGCTCAGGTCTACCTGCTTGGCGAGGCGCCACCTCTTGCTCGCCCAGGTTTCGTTCGCTACTCCTGGTTCGAGGTGCAGTTCAGGGTCCAGCCTACCCTTGTCGACGCAGCTCTGATGACCCAGGAGGCCGTGGAGCAGTATGCACACGGCTTCTTGATGTTTCTGCTTGGGACCACTCTATTCGCCGACCGGGCGAACAGGCTCTCTCGCCTCAACAAGACCGGTGGACGTTCAAAGAGATCGCAGTATGATCGGGGTGCGGCCTTGGCTACCCTATACGGCTATATGAGCTCCGTCTCCCGCTGTAGCGGACAGTTGCTCGGAGGCTACTGGCGGGCTTGGGAGGTACGTCTTCTCCTCTCCCTTACATTCCAGTTCTACACTTTCTGTATTTTCCACACTGCACACACTGTATTCTGTATACTGTACACACGACACACACATACCCTGCTTTATACTGACTGTACACTGTTCACACTGTACACTCTGCGAAATACACACAACACACGGCTCTGTTATTTATTCGCTCAGATTCTTCGCTTTATCGATGGTCATCTTGACATCATTTTTGCGGTGTGGGTGTATGCCTACTTCCCGAGTTGGAGCAGTCTGGGAGACGGAGACTCCCCTGGTCATCCCTTTCTCGCGCCCCTACGATGGGAGGTGCACACGGCGACCTCGGGATACCTTCAGCTTCTTCCGCCGATTCTTCGACACCATCACCTCTGCCGAGGTATGTTTTACTTACAGTTCATTTAAACTTTGCTTTGCTACTGTATGTTTTGATACCAGTAGATAACCAACTGTTTCAATTCAGGTCACCTGGCGACCGTGGGGTGCAGTCAGAGAGGCGAGGATCGTCTGTGGTCTTGAGACCTCTCGCCAGGATTCTCTGGAGGGCCGGTCTGCCGGGCTTGGTACTGGGAGCATTTTCGCCCAGACCCTCGGGTTGCAGGCGAGATAGTCAGTTCACCCTCCTGAGCATATGAGGGATACCGAGAGGTTCGCTCTTCAGCAGATGGAGGACTACACCCTCGGCTGGGATGAGAGCGGCTACAGGGGCGAGGGCGACTACTCCGAGTACGTCCGGACCTTTCTGCTGCGGCCACTGGGCGGGGCTCGAGTGATCCAGAGAGACTGCGGTGCAGCTCGGGTAGAGAGGAAGCGGGGTGGGGTCGTCCTGAGAGCCCGAGTCCATGGCGGAGAGGGATCTGAGAGGGGCGAGGGGTGGCCCGCCCTGCCTACCATGCTGACTTATAGGGGGTAGAGTGGGGAGACCTACCAGATCCCTTTCGCTCCTCCCCCGGCTGGTCACGAGTTGGCTGGCATTCCTGACTTGCCTCCGGTATGTATTACTTCATTTCCGCATCTTGCATTGTTATTTCATTTCAGTTCATTCAATATTCCACAGAATACTGATGCATTTAATACTTTTGCAGGCTTCCTCCGAGTACACACGACAGTCGGTGGAGTTGTGTGCTTCCCTGACGGGGATGCTGCAGCGGACTCTCGATGCCTTGGCCGTCTACAGCCTTCCGGTATATTCTTCTGACCACAGTCTGAAACCATACCCTATTCCGTACACCCTGGTGCACTTCACAACATCTGATAATCTGCTCACGGCATTCATATACTGTATTCATACACTGCATCCCATAATGATAAATCGCATCGACTTTGCTTCACGGCTTTCACGGCTTTTTGATGTGTTTGATTTTTGTACTTTTCAGCCTCCCTTCCCGATTCCTCCAGTAGGTGGCAGCGTTCCGACTGGGCCTCCCATTTCTACTCGGGATTGCAGGATATTCCCCCGCACCAAAGGGGGGCGCGCTCATGTGGGGAGCAGCTCGCGAGCTCCAGTTCCAGGGGACGGTGAGTTGGAGGCGGAGGTGGAGGCGGGGAGCAGCTCAGGCTCGGGCTCCGACAGTGACACTTCTGGTGACGTTCCTGTGCTTCTGCCTAGGAAGAGGGCGGGGACGGATCCTCCGGCGCGGGGCCATTGATGATGCTACAGACTTCTGCTGTTTTTCTTCTTTTTCTTTTCTTGTACGTTTCTCTTTTTTAGTAGATAGAGTACTTTGTGCTGCCACAGGTAGATTTTTGTTCCCATAACTTTGTATTTGGGGAAGATGATATGAAACAAACTTTTATCTGAAAAGTGTTTTATTTACACATCTCGTACTTTGCACTGCATTGCATCATATTACACCTCGAATGTAAATGGAATGGATTTGTTGTCTGAAAATTGAGCACTTGCACTGTAATAATCGGATAACCAACCAACTAACAGCAAACAACCCAGACAAATTACTGCTTAAACTGAATACACAGCCCACATTCTGCTGGGGATTAATCTGCATACAGCCTATAATACAATACTCGGTCCATTCTGCACACGGCAAACTTTGAACAAACAGCCCAATCTGACAAGACGGACCACAAAGCTGAAACGGTTGAAGTTGAAACACACTCGGACGTTCCAAAATTCCCTTTTCCTTCTCTTGCCTCGCATAGATGTAGAGAATGGCACAGCATTCTGAGCACCAACGATCGACTTTAAAAAAAGTTTTACAACCGAGGTATCGAGTCTACAATTGAGCACAGTGGAGGGACTCAATTAAAGAAAACAAAAGGCGCACGACCTAAACACAACGAGATACACTCGGAAAAGACTCAAAACTAAGTTGAGACTGACAAATCAAAAGACACGACACACAGACGTGTTTGAAAGCAAAAGACCTCAGATTTCGAGGAGCCAATTCCTCCGGGTAGGTTTCCCATCCTTTCTGATTTGTGTGATTCTCACGCCACTCGGCCCTCAAGCTCGGCTTTTCTCACAAAACCTTCTTGCTCACTTTTCTCTCGGCTTACACCTCTCTATTCTTTATTCTCTCATTTTTTCATCCCTCCCCAGGGTGATTGATTGATGAATAGGAAGCAGCGAATTCATGCCCGATATGGCTAGCTTGCGGCTATTTCTTCTGGTAGATAGAGTGCCTTTCTGGCAAGCATGCTGACAGCAGGGGGGAGGCAGAACACCTGACTCAACTGTGCCCCTAATTCATTACTCTGACAATTTTTTGTTTTCTTTCTAAAACAGTTTTGATCAAAATGAACGTCAGATTAGCGTGCTTCTTCAATTTTTGATTTGAAAATCATGCAAGTCAGGCCGTGAGCACTGAAAGTTTTCCTTTTGGGTCCAAACATGGTCTAATTTTGGAAAATGAAACAATTTCCGAGAAAATAGTCAACCTCGGTAAAAATTTTTGAAAACTATTTTCGCAAACGGTCAATGCTCAACAAGCATGAAACTTACCCTCGGGATGCGCAACCTCGGATCGGAGGCAATTTGGGAAAATTGCCCCTTGCTTAAAAGGGGGAGGAGAGGGCAACGGAAAGTTGCCCCTGGTTTGGACGGCAACTCAGGGCAACTTTATGGCAATACGAGGCAACGGAAAGTTGCCCCTTGTTTGGACGATGCCGCAGCATGCTCATTGATGATTGATTGCAACCCGGCTCTCAAGCACGGAGGGGACGGGGACGGCCACAAACAATATATGGACACAGTCACCTTGAAAGCGTTGGTGGCTGGGCTTGAGGGTGAGGCTGATCACGTAGTTCCGATTGTTGTTGTAACCGAGACATCGGATTCGGAGGAGGCACAGGTGATCAAAACCACTACATGGACCTAGACGCTATGGAAGCGTTAAGGGGCTGGACTTCAGGATGAAGTTGCCTACGTATCCCAAACATGGGAATCAAGCCTTACGTAGTTCCGGTTAAGGTACTCACGGGTATTTTAACCTTCACTACTATTTTTTTTTTTTTTTTTTTTAGGCTCTTACTTTTGCCAAGGCGCCCAATGCGGGTTTTCGACCTTGCGAGCTTCTTTTCTTTCTTTTCAATTTTTTTCTCTTTCTTTTTTCTTCTCTTTCTTTTTTCTTTTGCATTTTTTGATTTTTTGATTTTTTGATTTTTTGATTTTTTCTTTTGCTCTAACTTTTGCCTGGGTCGCCCTTCCGGGCTTTTGGCCCAGCGAGCCTCTCAAAGGGTAAAAGTGTAGCAAGCCCATGCCAAATGGTTTTTTAGAATCAAAGCCTCCCATTTTCTGGGAGAATGACTGTTGCAGTACTTTGCAGGAGAATCCATCACGGTTACTTTGCAAACTCCTTCTGGTAAGATCTATTCCTTTGCTCTGATTTCGGTGCCTCTTGATCGAGGGCTGCTTCGAATCTGGCCACACGGGCCTCGCATTGATAGCTAACTCTTAAACATTCTGGATGTCGGTCCAGGGTTTGAAAAATGAGGGGTCGAGTCTCGAGGTTGAGAGCGATCCTAAGCTGCGCAATCTCAAGAGCGATCCCACGCAGGTCTTCGCAGGACTGCGCAAAACATTTTGTTTTTGAAAGTTTTTAAGAACGCGACGAATCGCTCGCGCCGAAGACAGTGTGGAACCAGTCTGGATCAAGCCAGGGTCCTTCTCAGTACTCATGCTGACAAGCATGATTTCAATCATTAAGGGCTTAGCATGCCTCTCTTTCTTTCAATTTGATCAAGGTTTTGCAAATCCCGAGGAATTCCTTCCTCTTCGTTTTTATCACCGCCGTGTTCAAAAAAGTTTTGAAAAACTTAGGTCAAAACAATGATTTTTAAGGCACAAAAGAGCAGGTGGAATACGCTGTCACCCCATTCGAATTCCCTGGCGCAATCAGCCCAACACAATCAATAAACACGGGAACACGGTAGCCGCAGCTGTTTCATTCAGGTTCCCCGGATGTAACTGGCTCCACGACAAAGTCAGACCCAAAAGGAAAGCAAAAAGAAGTAATTACAAAACAAAACGGCGCTTGAGGCAACAACCTCGAAGTCACCTAGTATTCTATACAAAAGAGGGACTGACTCGTTACAACAAGACTGACCCATAAGCCAAAAGGACTGACTCTAGACAGAGACAGACTCAAAACAAAACAAAAGGCTGACTCGGCACCCAAGCCAGGATTTACAAGATTAGCATTGGCAGATGCTCAAAAATGCGTGCCAGACGCCACATCAAAAACTCGAGGCGCTGCCCGCAGGCGGTTAAACCCCAACTACATACTCGTAGTATCGGTCTCCTCAAAATCCAACAGCTGAGTGGTGACAGATTTAGCTGAGGTGGGTGGGAGGATGACCTCATTGTCAATCAGATCCTGCACCTCATGGCGGAGGCAAAAGCAGTTATCGGTGGAGTGGCCAGATTGCTGGTGGTACGCACAGTACTGTGTAGCATCATGGCCTGCCGGGAGAGTCTTCGGCAGAGGTCGGGGCCCTAGAGGCGTAAGATGCCCCTTCTTAGCCAAAATGAGAAGCGCCCTAGACAATGGCATGTAGAGAGCATGAAAGGCCCTGTGCCCCCGGGGCTGGTACTTGGAGTTCTGAGTGCTCTTGAGCAGCGTCTTGTGACGGGCAATTGCAGGCTTAGATTTCTGATCTTTTCCCGGTGTAGGGTTGGGAATAGGAGGAGCTACTCTGGCATGACGGGGCCTGTCCCGATTTTCTGACTGACTTGGACTACCTTCAGGTAGAGTGGGGAAAACATCATCCACAATCTTGGTTACAATCGCGGATACCTATTGCCTATTCATTCCCCCGGCTTTCAAAGCCTCGACTGCCCACAATAGTTGTTCCATAGGATCGGTATCTGCCTTTTCTTTGTCCTTGCCTCTGGCCTCAGCTTGATGAGGGGTTTGGGTTGGTACTGGTACATCACTGTTGTAGGTGGAGGCCATCTCCGGCTGGTTAAGCTCAATTACAATCCGTCCCAGTAGTGGGGGCTCCTGGGGTTCAAAATTTTCGGCATACGGTGCAACCGGTGGCGAGGCTGACATTCCGTAAGCAAGATCTGCCACAGACCTCTGGAGATCACCTATCATCCCCACTAACTCAAATGTAGTGGGCTCGCGAGCCTGATAGAACTGGGGGGCCCAGATCGGGTGTGTAGCGGGCGACCTAGGAGGATGCGGCATAGCAACGCTGGTCTCACTCTGTAGGGTAATCCCTTGATCCAACGCGGCTGTCATAACCACCATTTCTTCTGAACTTTGCGTCATCTCTAGTCCTGCCTCATGAAGGGGGAAGCACTGACTATTCTGTATCAACTTTCTGAACTCTCTGAACTGAAAGGAAAAACGGACAGCATTTCAGCCCAAAACAGGTCAAACACAGACGTAGTTAATCAACTGATCTCTACTACTGATAACTGTCCCCCATAACCACTGTTCCCAGGCGAATCGATACCGCCAGATATAACGGTTCCTCAACAAGATCGTCTTTGGTGCCCCTCGGGCCGGATACTCAAACTTGTAAACTGATATGTACATTCTTGCAGAGATACATTCTAAAAGCACATAGCAGATAAGTGAGAGCCAAAACACCCCTATGTTGGGGTAGGGTTTCCCTGTTCTATTTTGTCAGAAGCTAGGGTTTCACTATGCACACAGCGGTTTCAAACAACTTAGCATCGGGTAAGCAACCTGTCTTAATTTGGAATGGTCACTATGGATCCGAATATGCACTAGGTCGAATGGTCGAAAAGGGTGCCCGATGGCAAGGGTTTGTGTTCCCATCTTTGTCGAGCCCACAGTCGACCTTATGGACATGCCTTGACAAGACAAGCCTCCCGCAAACCGTTCAGGAATGGCAGATGGCAAACACTGTGTTCCTAGGCGCACCAATGCAAATGCAATGCAAAGAAATACATAAGCGTAGTAAAAAACCGGATATCACGAGTTCGAGTCAAACTCTCTAAAGTCCCCAGTAGAGTCGCCAGAAACTGTAACAAGCCCGCGAGGGGACCTCGCTACGGTTCGGACTCTCCTGCTTTTTGTTGTTTGGATTGCGGTTCCAAATCTGAACCAAAGAGTCCACCTCTGGCAAATCGTTTTGAAGAAAAACAGATTTTTGAAACGTAGTGCCAAACATGGACTGCTTTGCCAGATACAGAGTCGCCACCTAAATTTTTTAAAATGGGGGAATTTAGGAAACCCTGACTCGGTGCCAAAGGCCACGTGTCCGTCATCACCAAAGTGACTTGGCTCGGGAGCTTGGGTACGATCGGGTAAGGTCAGCTATGAGCACCCCCTTGGGTCAAGAAGACCGGCCTCTACTAACCATGATATCCGTTTTTGAAAACTTTATGCGTTCTTAATTCGGTTATTAGCCTAGAATTACTATGTGATGCGTGCAACACAAAAGTATAGACTAGATTGCCTAATTTGGAAATAAACATTGCATATATGTTTTGCCTCGAAAAACGTGTTTTAGATTTTGCTACACGCAAGTAGGCTAAAATGCGGATTTCAATGAGTCTTTCCAACTCAGGCAATCCAACCTCCACCCACAGGCATTCAAACAGTTTATACTACGTAAGCATTTAGCCGCATGGCAAGCATACTGTCAGGCAAACATTCACACACATGCGAGATGCTAAAGCATAAATACTTACATCGTACTCCGTGCCAAAAACAATAACCCGGTTAGCAAACAAGCATGACCTAGTTCATGTTAAGTGGCTAATGCAACACAGGCATAAATGCAACCTAGAGTAGGCTCGGCTAACCCTAAAATGGCATATGAAGTGCAAACATTCGATGCACGTATTCAATTCGTAATTGAAAAGACTATGCAGTTTGTATGATGTACCGAGCCTGGTGCATGTAAACAAATGCATGAATGCACGCATGCATTGTATAAGGTATGCTAAAAATAAGTATGCCCTAATCTACCATCGAAAGCGAGTAAATAAAAGGGAAGAAAGAAATGGGGGTTGGAAGACATACACCCACTCTGACACACTTATTACATTTTTGCCCTCACTCGGAGGGACCAAATAATAATACAGAACCGAATAAATAATTAACTATTCTAGCTAATTAAATATTACAAAATTCACTAAATTAATTAAATAAATTAATTAATCTAATTAAACGGTAAATTGCCTCGGGATGAGGGTTGAATGCAGCGCACGCTCGGGGCTGGCTCGGAACTGCACTGCCATGCACGGATTGCCTCTGTTTTCCCTACTATCCTTCTCAGAAAACTGCCAAAGTCCCAAGAGTGCCTCTCAGGGCACTGGGGATCACCACCAGCTGGGGTAGAACACCACCGGCTGAAGGAGGAGGCCACCGGCACAAAAAGAAGGCATCGGCTGTTTGTTGACTTCCGGTCGGCACTAAATAGTGCCGGCCGGCACTTAATGCCTGCAAAACCTGCAACTCACAGTAGCAGAGGACAAAACATGCATGGCAATGTAATTCAAAGCATTTATGCACCAAACACACTCGCTATCATGTTTGTGACTCAAGGGGGTATGTGCCTCGATTCCCGGACCACCAATCGCGCATTTCCATGCATGATGGCCCTAAGAACCAAGAATGCAACTTCACTTTCAAATGCATGCAAATCACATAGGCACAAAAGGGTGCCAAACCTCTATCATGACTTGGTCAAGAGGTCAAGCATGCATGCTTGTGCAATTCAACTCTAAGCATGTTGTCTAGCATGCAACATGCACAATGCAAGCAAGCTAAACATGTTAGGCATACAACCTAAGCAAAGAGGCATATGAACCAAGCAATAGAGTGGACTAAAACATGAATTAGGCTACTCCATATTGGCCTAAAATCAGTGGCCAAAGTGCCTAGAAATGAAGACTAAACACACACACACACATGCAAGTGTTATGGTCTAAACCCAAGGCATAAACATGGCAACTCTTAAGCACACTTAAAGAGACCAAGTAGAGACAATGAGCATGCATTATAAAGCTCTGAAATTCATGTTAAACATGGTGCCAAACCAACTAACAAATCAAGCCAAATAAAACATGCAAATGGTCCAAGGTTCCAAAGCAAGCCAATGAGGCTTTGAACCACACTTAAAAACAGAGTTTTAACACATAAAACTAAGCCTAAAGGACCACCTAGATGGCATCTAGATGGCATGAATTCAAAGGCATACAACATGACCAAAACATGGAGTATTTAACACATGCTCTTATACACTAAAGAGCCAACTAAGGCAAGCATACAAGCACACCAAAGGGACTGAAATAGCATGCTAGATGGTTCCAAACCACTAAAAAGATGCAAACAAAGGCATGCTACACCTTCATGCTCTTAAGGCCAACAAGCCAAATACAAAGGAGCCATGTAATGCAAGCTATGGTCGACCAAAACAAGTATGGACAGACCTCAAACATGGAAAAATAAGCATACAAGCTTCATGGATCTAAGCCTAAAACATGCTAGAAACCTAGGCATGTTAAGGTAATATAAGGTATTACAAGGCAACTATGCTAAGCATGCATAAGGGACCTAAACCAACTTAAAACCAAGTTAAATCATGGCATAATAAGCATAAAATGCAGCCATGACATGCTCAACAAACAACCAAACATGGTGCACCTTTGGAGGCCAAATCTTGCCCTTTTCAAGGACACCAAGGAGAGGGGGTGGCCCTCCCCTTTTGGAGACTTCAAGGCACCATCTCCACCACTGAAATCCCTCAAGATTTCAGTGGTGGAGAGGCCCAAGCACCAAAGTCTCGGATCTCAACCAAAATGGCACAAAATGGGCCCTTTTAAAGGCCTAAAGGGCGTCAAACTTCCCCAAACCACAAAACAATCTTAATATACAATAAAGAGGGTCAAAAATTAGAACTTTTATGTGTTAAAGACCAAGCACAAAAACAGTTCTAAACTAGGTAAAAACAAGATACAAAAATGGGAAAAAAGAGGACTAGTGTCTCACCCTTGTAGACCTCTTCACCAAAGATGATGTGGTTGCTTCCTTGAGCTCCAAACCAGCCAAGAATCACCAAAAACCAGTCCGTAGAACCTCTGTCCCAAGACAAAGGTGAAACACTAGGTGTTTATGTGCAATAGAAAGGCACAAAACACCTAGACTAACAAGAGATGGATAGAGATAGAAGGTGTATGTAACTCAAACCCTAAAACCAGAGCTTGGTCTGTCTAAACAATGTCTAAAATCTCTCCAACTTTTGTAACCCTTGAGCCAAGAGAAGAGGTCCTTCTCTTATAGGCAACAAAGCTTACAAGCTAAGTCACCAAACAATGCCATCCCTCCATACACGTGTATGGAGGGGAGCAAAAAGCTAAACAGCTGTCTAGAAATATCTAATAAAGCAGCTGAACAGTGCCCGGCCGGCAAAGAGTGCCATTTTGGCAAACTTAGTGCCGGTCGGCACAAAAGAGTGCCAGTCGGCACAATAAAGTGCCGATAGCAACAAACACCAGCCGGTGGCCCCTAGCTAGTGCCGGTGGTGTGTGGAGATGCCTCACAAGGCATTCCCTTCCCGTCCAAGGCAAAACACAAGTGTTTGGTGCAAAACCAAACACAAACGGTTGAGTTCGGAGGTCCTGAGGCAAGGCCTGCGAGCCGAGAACTCCGGGAACTCCAAACGAACACAAACATGGATAATCACCGAGTGTTCCAGTGGTGACGTCCAAATCTTGAGGACGGTCAAAAATGGGGTGTCTACACGGGTCGTTATAGGTACCGAGATTGCCAGATCAATGGTCTTTGAACAGTCAGGTTGAGATTCCCGAGGCTACTCCAGAGATAGACCTACCGGTAGTTCAGATAGAGCAAGGCAATATGGCAGGAATGGAAGAAATGATGCGCCAAGTCCAGGAGAGTATGAAGGCCATGCAGGAAGATGCTGCTTGTTAAGCAGAATTTGCCAAGCAGCAGGCTGTGGTCATGGCTCAATAGGCGGAGAGAATTACCCGGCTACAACAACAAGCCAGAGCATCAGCTTCGCACCAAGTTCCTCCCCCACCGAGAGTTCCAGTACCCGGGGAGACGGCGAATGCCCGTAATGTCCAGGAGGATACAGACATCCCAACAGGGCCGGCTCTGCCCCCAATCCTACCTCAACTATCCAAGGCACCCACGCCTATCAATCTACCGGATTCTCTCTTTGAGTTCAAGGTGGACCCTACGGCACTGAAAGTGAGCAAGCTTGAGAAGCTGTTCAAGAAATCTCAAGGCGTAAAGTCCATCCTGGACATTGAGGATGGATATACCGACGCAGTCGTGACACTACCGGACAGATTTAAGATGCCACATATTGACCGTTTTGATGGATACAGTGATCCTTTGGTGCACTTACGGCTGTTTTCATACATATTAAGGCCGATGGGCCTCACCAGACTACATAAGCTTTCTTTGTTCGGCCGGACCCTGTTGGGTGTGGCAGCCATCTGGTACGCAAAACTGGAAGACGATGTTAAGAGAAATTGGAATGAGATGGCTGAGGCTTTTGTCACTCAGTACTCCTATAATACATAGATTGAGATCACAACCCGTGATCTCGAGACGACTAGGCAAGAGCCTAAGGAGAATTTTTCTGACTTCGTGACCCGGTGGACGGCCAAGGCCTCAATGATGACCCTTAGGCCAACTGATAAAGATCAAATACGGATGATTGTGCGCAATCTCCAACCTAAGCTCATGCAGAAAATGATTATTCTCCCCTTTCCCACCTTTCCAAATTTACATAAGATGGGGGTGCAAATTGAGGATGCTTTTAATCAGGGTCTGATCGACAATGACAGAGAACAGCCTAGGAGGACTTTTAACAATCGCAGTACGAATGCAGGCACAAGTAGTGCTGCAGCTGCTAGAGCCTCAGAAGTGGGTATGGTCACCACCAATCCCCCAAGAACCCTTGTAGCTACACCATTCACCGGTGCGCCCGGTAGTAGTTCGCAAACAACCAGATACCCACCTAAAAACCAAAGAACTTTCACTCCATTATACATGTCCTCGTCCAAGGTTTTAGGAGTTTTGATCAAGAAAGGGCACTTGAAGCCCCTAGAGCCGCGGGCGTTACCTGAAAAACTTCCCCCCTCCCACAACCCAGCCAAATACTGCGCATTTCACCAGAAGCACGGTCATGACACCGACCAATGCTTCCAACTACGTCATGAGATTCAGGATCTCATTGATAATAGGGTGATTGTGCCTCCCGAAAAACCCAATGTCACAACCAACCCCCTCCCACCACACAACCAAGCTCCACCTCCCAAACGAATCAACTTTATCCAGACCAGGGTCATGTCATACGACCCTAGCATATATATCACCCCATCTCACCTACCCAAGCCGGAGGTGTTCCTTCCTGATAGCACTGACTTGTGCATGTTGGACACCTCCCCAACCCAACCCAACCCAAACTAAAGGTGGTGGTTGTCGAAGACAGAATAGGGATGATTCCAAAGGAAAGTGGTATAGTGGATTCAGGAACTGAGGAATTGGGGAGCTTTGCTGAGGAGGTGTACAATATGAGTGGCTACATTGCTTCAGCGGGTCAGATTAGGCCAAATGTGGAATTGCTGGTGGGGTAGAAATATGTGTACTACAGGGGGATAGACTTGATCAGAAGAAAGATGACTTAGCAGTTCTGGAAGGGAACATTGCTGACCTGCAGATTTTCAATGAACAAGATCCGGGGGACATGATAGTCAACTGGTTAGATTTTGAGGAGTTAGTAGAGGTCACAGGGTGGCTTGACGACCAACCAGATATTGTTGAAGAATCTCAGCTAGAAAAGGGCCCGCCATAGGCAAGTACATCAATTGTGCGCGGAAGGGCCGGGGATCAGAATACATCGCCAAAAAGCGTCGGTGCCAAGAATTTCGCTCAGGATTTGGACACTTTGAATATGGGGAATGTTAAGAAGAAAACTGTATTGACGCAGTTGGAAAGAGAAAGTTTCAAAGATTCTGAGAGAATCAGGAAAGCCAAAGCCCCTAAGGAGACAGAACGTGCTGTGTGCACAGGAATGCAAGGTGCTGCGGGCACGTGGATGAAAGGTACAGTTAGTACAAGGACTGTGGTAACGGAGCCAGACAGGTGTCTGTCGACTGCCGATGGAATGTGGTGGGAGAACGATGATCTATGTCTTGCCCACACGGATGAGGATTGGGGGAACAATCAACCGAATGATACTTGGTACATTGACGAAGTTGACCATATGACTATAGTTTTTGGGAATTCATCAATCCATTCCCCACCAGAGGTGTCTACACCGGTTTTGGAAATTGAGCATGGCACTGAGGATGTCTTCTTAGCAGGATTTACCTTGGCCGAGGCCCGGGTCGTTCAGAAAATCTTAGCTGATAATGAGGGATTGTATGTCAGCGCCCAGTTAGTGTATCACATGAACAAGCTTTAGCATATCCCTGGGACTGGGAAGAAGTGGCCGGAAGGGCAGCGCAATATCGGCCGAATTGTCGCACAACCCACATACCTTTGGTTTGGGTTATCCGCCCAGCAAAGAGGATTGGGTGAGGAAAGGTAAGGAGATGGATGAAAGAGCCAGAGTAAAGAAGGCAGGGAAGCCTTTTGAGTTTATCCACCAACCCATCCAGGGTACCCTGAATGGACACTTCGTCCGGGAGGGGGAGGACTTTCCATTTTGTGGCTTCCCAGAGCCATGGCTGAATGCCGAGAGGAGGCGCTTGCTGGGGTTTGAGATCTTCTTCGACCTGCAGTTATCCGGGGATAATGTTCCCGAAGAGCAGACAGACCCATCAGCTGAGGTTGAGCAGTACAAGAAAGTGGATTCTGAGAACGCCGAAATTGAAATGGAGGTAGCGGTAGCTTGTCTACTTTAAGATCCTCCGATCGTACAGAAGTGCTTGGGGGATAACTTCTCAGTGTCCATGATTGGGAATGAAACGGCTGCGAGCCCGATATCAAACATTTTGGATGCATCCATCGCACCCTCTCTCATCTGGCAATACGAGGAGGGATTTTTGTCAAGCAGCACCAGGTCAGGTAGTGAGCCGGAATCTAATTCCACTGAGTCTATAGAGTCGGAATCAGGTTCCAGCTGGACTGAGTCTGAGTCTGGTATTCCTGGGGGTGACAACCTGGATGCCACAGTCTTGTCAAGGTCGTCTTTTTCTTTCTCTTTTGAGTCTGTTGCAACAGAAGAATCGGACGATTTGGAAATGCTTAATGCGAATGAAATGGTTGTGGTTTTGATTACTTTTTTGTGCCTTTGATTTATTGCATTAATCACGACTTTCAAAATTTTGATGAAAATGACGAGGAAGAAATTCCTCCGGTTTTACAACGTTTAATCGATCAAGAGCAGGAGAGATTTGTTAAACCCCTGGTTGATGAAATCTCTACAGTTAATGTAGTTACTGAGGAGGACCCGCGGCTGGTCTAGATCAGGTCCACGTTGTCTTCAGAGGAGCGCGAGTGCTTAGTCGCTTTATTAAAAGATTTCAAAGATGTTTTCACGTGGTCCTACAAAGACATGCCTGGAATGGATCCTGAGATTGTACAGCACTGGATCCCTCTTGACCCAGAGGCCCAACTCGTTAAACAGAAACTCAGAAGAATCCGCCGGATTGGGCCCTGAAGATTAAAGAAGAGGTCACTAAGCAAATTGATGCAGGGTTCCTACTGGTATCCGAATACCCAACTTGGTTGGCCAACATTGTTCCAGTGCCAAAGAAGGATGGCAAGATCTGGGTATGCGTGGATTTCAGGGATTTGAACAGAGCCAGTCCGAAGGACGACGTTCCCTTGCCGCATATTGATGAGTTAGCGGACTTCACAGTGGGGCATGCTTTGCTTTCGTTCATGGATGGATTCTCGGGCTATAATCAGATAGTGATGGCACCTGAAGACCGGGAGAAGACTGCTTTCACCACCTCGTGGGGGACTTACTGTTACAGGGTGATGCCATTTGGGTTAAAGAACACTGGGGCTACATATCAACGGGCCACGACCATAATATTACACGACATGATCCACAAAGAGGTTGAGCTATATGTGGATGACATGATTGTCAAGTCCAAAGAAAGAGAGGGCCACTACACCGCCTTGCAAAAGTTCTTCCAAAGGATCAGAGAATTTCGGTTGCGGCTGAATCCTTTGAAGTGTACGTTCGGTGTTACAATAGGAAAAATGCTAGGGTTTCTGATTACACAGAGAGGTATCGAAGTCGACCCTTCCAAAATCAAGGCCATCTTAGAAATGACACCACCAAGGACTAAAAAGGAGGTGCGAGGCTTTCTGGGTAAAGTGCAATTCATAAGACGGTTTATCTCAAAATTAACCTTAACTTGTGAACCACTTTTTGGTCTCCTGAAGAAAGTAAACAACTTCCAATGGGACGGCCGATGCCAAGCTGCTTTCGAACAAATCAAGGAATACTTACAGAACTCACCCGTGTTGTCACCGCCCGAGCTGGGGAAATCGTTGAATTTGTATCTTTCAGTAACAGAGACTACAATGGGCTACATGCTCGCACAAGAGTCTTAGGACAAGGTGGAGAGGGCTATCTACTATCTGAGCAAGAAGATGCTGGAGTATGAAACCCGCTACACACCATTGGAAAAGGCTTGCTTAGCCTTGGTATGGGCAACCAAGAAGCTGCGGCACTACTTGTTAACTCACTCTGTAATGTTGGTTTCAAGATTAGATCCCGTCAAATATCTCTTCGAGAAACCGGCACTTATGGGTAGGCTAGCTCGTTGGTTGCTGTGGCTTTTCGAATTCGATCTAAAATATGTGACGCGCAAGTCAGTCAAGGGAAGAGCGGTAGCGGAGTTCTTAGCCGATCATCCAGTGGAAGGAGGTGAAGGAGTTGAGTACTTATTCTCAGATGAGGCCATTTTGCATGTCGAAGATGAAACTTGGATGATGTACTTTGACAGAGTGTCGAACCAATACGGGTATGGGGTAAGAGTGTTACTGAAAGCACCCGATAATTCCCGTATCCCTCTAGCCTTCAAACTCTGGTTCAAAGTCTCAAACAACGAAGTAGAATATGAAGCATGCATTGCTCGTTTAGAAGCAGCCCTGGAACTAGGGGCAAAACGGTTGGACGTCATCAGGGACTCGAACCGTGTTGTATCTCAAGTGAAAGGAGATTGGAAAATCAAAGAAGAAAAGATGATAATGTATCACCAGATCTTGGACTTGTTAATTCCTCGGTTTGAGAAACTAAACTTTGCTCATCTGTTAAGAGAGAACAACAGGTTCGCAGATTCACTAGCAACTCTATCTTCCATGATAGACATCGCTTTCGGGGTCTGGATGCGTTCGATCATCATTGACCAGAAATTTGCGCCAGCCTACGAGTCGATTGCTGCTGTAGATGAGGTTCAAGATGAGAACCCCTGGTACTACGATGTCTGGAACTTTTTGAAAAAAGAGGCGTATCCACCAGGGGCAAATGCCAAGGATAAAAGGCCAATCAGAAGAATGGCTATTCAGTTCATCATCTGAGGGGGTAAATTGTACAAGAGAGGTCATCTGGGAATGCATAAGTTGTACGTTGATGCCGAAGAATCAAAGCGCTTAATGGAGGCCATCCATGGAGGAGAGTGCGGAGTGCATATGAATGGGGTAATGTTAGCTCGGAAGTTCCTCAGACAAGGTTACTACTGGTCCACCATGGAGGAGGATTGTATCGGCTTTGTTTGGTGCTGCCACAAATGTCAGATCTATGCAAACCGCATGAACATCCCGTCGTCGAAGCTATACAATATGACTTTGCCATGGCCATTTTCAGTTTAGGGAATCGATGTGATCGGGGTCGTCAATCCGAAGGGGTCTAATGGGCATGAGTTCATTCTGGTCGCGATAGATTATTTCAGGAAGTGGGTCGAGGCCCAATCTTATGCGGTGTTGAAGGCTTCGTACGTTGCAAAGTTCATCTGGAACGACATCATCTTTCGCTACGGGGTCCCAAACGAGATTATTTCAGATAACGGTTCCTACTTCAAGAAGGAAGTGATTGATTTGTTGAAAAAATACAATGTGGCTTTTCATAAGTCATCCACCTATCGGCTGCAAACCAATGGAGCAGTTGAGGCCGCCAACAAGAATGTCAAACATATTTTGCAGAAGATGGTAGAAACCTAGTAGAACTGGTTAGATAAGTTGCCATTTGCTCTGTGGGGCTACCAGACGTCAACTAGAACTTCTACTGGGTCGACTCCGTATTCATTAGTTTATGGGATAGAGGCCGTTCTACCTACCGAAATTGAGGTTCCGTCATTGCAAGTACTGGCCGAGTGTCAGATAGTTGAAGCAGATTGGCAGCAGAGCAGATTCGAAGAATTCATGTTTTTTGATGAAAGAAGACTGAAAGCACTGTACCATGTTCAGGGTTATTAGCGTAGAATTGCCAGGGCTTTCAACAAGAAAGTTAAGTCCAGGAATGTAGAAGAAGGAGACTTGGTGCTCAAAGATAATCGGGCTCCCATCCACGATCCTAGGGTCAAGTTCAGACCCAATTGGATGGGTCCCTACATCATTAAGTCTATCTAGTTAGGTGGAGCTATCGTTTTGATGGACCTAGACGGCCTAGAGTTCTCATAGCCGATCAACATGGACAAGTTGAAGAAATATTACCCCTGAGAGGCTCGCTAGGCTGAAAACCCGAAAGGGCGACCTAGGCAAAAGTTAGAGCATAGAAAATTGGAAATTATAAAAATTGAGCTCGCAAGGTTGAAAACCCGCAAAGGGCGCCCTTGGCAAAAGTTAGAGCATAAAAGGTGAGGGTTAATACACGAGTGAACCTTAGTTGAACTACATAAGGCTTGATTTTCATCTTTGGGATACGTAGGCAACTTCATCTTGAAGTCCAGCCATAAACATTTCCCTGATCAACTTTGTCCATTTGATCATCTCGGTCATCTTTGTCCATCCAGCATTCAAGTGCTCAGTTGTGATCTCCAATGCAGTGCTATTCCGACTAGGGACAACTTTCCAGTTGCTGGGATCTGGGGTTGTGCATCTCAGTGACAGATCTCGGGCGTGTCCAGTTCTGATCCATATCGAAAATGGTTTTGAAAAGTTTTAATACAAGTTGATTTTGGTCAAATTAATCTTTTTTACAACTTAGACCATTTTGGACCAAACGGGAAATTTTCAATGCCCATAACCTTCAATTCTATTGATTTCAATACAGAGTTCTCTTGCTCTTGCATACAAATTGAAGTTTCTTTTGATTGCATTCATAAAAAAAACTTGAAAGTACTAATAAAGCAATAAATCCGGGGCATAGCTAAGTCAGGTGTTCCTGCATCCCTTCCTAGAGCTGGTCGAAGCCTTTGATGCCAAGTTGGGCCCAATCTGTCCCTCTTCATTGATCCAATCTATGCACTCATCAGAAAGGGTGTAACTGAAAGTGGGAGCGGGGGCTAGAAGCTCTTTCGTCCTCCATGACGTGGCATACCGAGCTAGCTGTGCGCCTCGGACCAGAAATGCAGTTCGGTACTATATCCCCTCTTCCGGGCAAATCTGATCATGGCCGAACTGGCGCTGGAACCAGAAAGGAAAGTACAACACGCAGTGTGTCAGGCCAATCAACTGAATCCCGGTCTGCCGGGACATGCTGTAGCTCATTGCCGGTAGATTGAGCCAAGGGCACTGCCACGCAAGGCAGTCTGCGGACAAACTACACATCCAGTCGAACCACCATCCCTCATCAAGGGCATCGACTAGACGTTGCCGGAAGAAGTAGCCGCGAGCTGAGTATGCTGGGTAAGAGTCCACAACCTGCAACTTGTCCATCAACCACACCTAGGTAGGGATGGAAAATGAGAGAATAAAGAATAGAGAGGTGTATGTTGAGAGAAAAGTAAGGAAAGGGTTTTTGTGAGAAAAAACGAGCCTGAGGGCCGAGTGATGTGAGCAATATATATGTTGGAAAGGGTGGGAAACATTACCTGCAACAGTAGTGGACTCCCCACAAATCTAGTCGTCTCTCGGTGATGAAAGGTGTCCAAGCCCATCAACGTCTCAGCCAGTGTCATGGCAATGCAGCTCTTGCCCTCCTTTCAGCCTTGGGCAACCTCGATCAACCGGACACTAGATCCTCCGGAGCCTAAGGCAAGCAGGAAATGAGATAGCATGCACAAACAAAGGGCACGTCGCCGAAAGCTTTGCCAATGATGGTCATCGCGGTCACCGGCATCGGAAAACTGACAAATGAAACTCGAAATATCCAGTGTTCTGTCACAAATCAAAGATCGAGCATCGTGCACAGTAAGCCCACACATTCGCCCTAAGGCTTAGGCGTGGCCGAAGTGAAGTTGCGGCAAGATTTCTTCGTTGCGCTCAGATTCCATCAAAGCTTGGAAATCTTCGAAGGTAGGACACACCTCTTGCCTGCCAAAGCTAAAGACATGAGTTACTAGATTCCAAAACCTTGCCGCGACATAGAGAAACGAAAAGTGCAGTGGAGTGCGACTCAGTGTGAATAGCGCATTTACGCTGAAACCTTAGAAATTCAGCTTTTTCGAGCCATCCAAGCTGGCAATCCAGTTTGAGAGATTTTGGACAAGGAACTCTTCCACTTGGTGCAAAACAGTGTTGAAATGATCAAAACTATGAAGCAGGGGTTTTTGTAGAGGATAAGGTGTTGAGTGGAGGATAGGTGGCGGCATTCCGATGGTCCTTGCCATTTTTGGCCGACCGGCCAAAGAAAGTGGCGACCGACCACAATTTTGGCTGGTCGGCTAATAATTATGGCCGATTTCCATTTCTTACGGCCGGTGGCATTTCCCCTCTGGCCGGTGGCCTTCCCTCTTGTTCCCCTAGCTGTTTATGAGTTGAACATGCTAAGAACTTGTGGTTGGCACCATTTCCGGTACCTTCCAGTGATAATCTTGTAAAATCGCATCTATTCGCTTATCGAGTTGTTGTACATTTTCTTATCAAGTTGTATTTCACATTTGTTAAGGTCTTTGTTCTGCTTATCGAGTTGTACTTGCACTTGGTTAACTCGTTAAGGTCTTTGTTCTGCTTATCGAGTTGTGCTTGCACTTGGTTAACTTGTTAAGGTCTTTGTTTTGCTTATCGAGTTGTTTTGTCATTAATTGGTTCACTACCAGATTGTTACGGTGCAAGTGCTCAATTTTCAAACAAAGTTCAATCTCTTTTACATTGTTACGATCCGATGCGATGCGTAGAATGTACAAATGCAACACTTTTTCAATAAAAATAGTTGTTTCATTTCATCATGTTTTTCTTTTGCAAAATTACATAGTTTGGAGGAAAAATAAAACCTGCCTGAGGCAGTGCAATGTGCTCAAACTATTGGCAAAAAAAGAAAACTAAAACAAAAAAAGGGAAAAGCTACAAAACATATGGACAAAGCAAAAATTGCATTTTTGAAGCTTAATCGGCCCTCGTGTTGACCTCGAACCGCGTCTGCTGTGTGCGATGCTCAGTGCGCGCAAAGTGTATCCTCACCCGTATCCTTTTTATCTTGCGAGTTCTACATGTCACTTTAAAATGTTGTATTACAATGCTTTGTTGTGACTGTAATAAGCACGCTCGTTACGCGTCTTGTTTTTGAGCAATAACTCGTCTTGTTTCGGTCGCATCTCAACACCGCGAGTAGGATGCCTTCACCACACTTATGCTAAACATCGTTCATTCCTGCTATACACATTGAATATGTTGTCGCGTGTACTTTACTCACATGTGTTCAAGTTTCTATTAGACACATTGTATGCCTTGTCGCGTGTACTTTACTCACATGTGTTCAAGTTTCTATTATACACATTGTATGCGTTGTCGGCGTGTACTTTACTCACATGTGTTCAAGTTTCTATTATACACATTGTATGCGTTGTCACGTGTACTTTACTCACATGTGTTCAAGTTTCTATTATACACATTGTAGGCGTTGTCGCGTGTACTTTACTTATATGTGTTCAAGTTTCTATTATACACATTGTATGCGTTGTCGCGTGTACTTTACTCACATGTGTTCAAGTTTCTATTATACACATTGTATGCGTTGTCGCGTGTACTTTACTTAGATGTGTTCAAATTTCTATTATACACATTGTATGCGTTGTCGCATGTACGTTACTCACATGTGTTCAAGTTTCTATTATACACATTGTATGCGTTGTCACGCATACTTTACTTATATGTGTTCAAGTTTCTATTATACACATTGTATGCGTTGTCGCATGTGCTTTACTCACATGTGTTCAAGTTTCTATTATACACATTGTATGCGTTGTCGCGCATGCTTTACTTATATATGTTCAAGTTTCTATTATACACATTGTATGCGTTGTCGCGTGTACTTTACTCACATGTGTTCAAGTTTCTCTTATTGATACACATTATATGCGTTGTCGCGTGCACTTTACTCACATGTGTTCAAGTTTCTCTTATTATACACACTGTATAGGTTGTCGCGTGTACTTTACTCACTTGTGTTCAAGTTCCTTACTATACACATTGTATGCGTTGTCGCGCATGCTTTACTCACATGTGTTCAAGTTTCTATTATACACATTGTATGCGTTGTCGCGTGTACTTTACTCAGATGTGTTCAAGTTCCTTATTATACACATTGTATGCGTTGTCGCGTATGCTTTACTTACATGTGCTTGTCCTCTTTTTGCATTGTTATGCTTGTTTCAAATCGCATTGCGTCCTATTCGGCTTGCGTTGTCACGCACTCCTCTTGCATTGTTATGTACATCTCGCTCGCATTGTTATGCGTCACACTAAGGTTGCATTGTCGTGCATCCCTTCACCCGCGTTGTCACGCACTTTTCACTTGCATTGCTATGTATGTTTCTAACAATATTGTACCTGTTAAGTTTTCTTTGTTTTTCAGACACAATATTGTACGTACGGCTCATTTGAAGCTGGCACGACCAGACGAGCCTGGCAAGTATTGTATTCTCCGTGTGAGATGTAGCTAGAATTGAATAATTCTCTTACATCCTTTCTGCATGTGTTGCAGTTAGATTTATATGTTTGCTTAAAACTGTTGCATGATATGCTTCGTTACAGCTTTATTTGCACGATCATAAGTTATGCTCGGCATCGTGCATGTTCTTTGCATCTTGCCCCTGCCTACGGGCGCATATCTTTATTTGTATCTTGCATGCTTGTCTAAATCTTCGGCCTTGTCAAAAATAGGGTCGTCTCTGGGCTTTGACATTCACTTCCGTCATTGTTATGACTTTCGAGCTTTGTCAAAGAGGGGCAATTATAGACACCCCATTTTTTACCATCCTCAAGACTTAGACGTCATCGTTTGAACACTCGATTATCATCCATGTTTGTGTTCGTTTTGAGTTCTTGGAGGTCTCGATTGCGCGTCTTGCCTCAATATCTCTCAACTTGTTTGTTCTGTGCTTGGTTGTGAACCAAACACTTGTGTTTTTGCTTTTGATGGAAGAGGGTGGCTTTGTTGCCATCCCCTAAACCCACCGAACAAGGCTTGAGGCCACCGGCCGTGTTTTGCTTCCATCGGCCAATTGTTTTGGTCGGTCAGCACCTTTTTTGGTCGGTCGGCCACATTTGTTGGCCAATTGGCCTTTTTTTCTAGCCGAACCCTGTTCATCTTCTTTTGAAAATATTTTTATGCCAGCTGGATTAGCTGGCATCCATATTTTCTCCCTTCCATACACATGTATGAAGGGATTTGCCACTTGTTTAGCTTCTCTTGGAAGCCTTAGAGATTGAACCTTCTATAAGAGGAAGGCCTCCTCTCCCTTTCCAAAGGTTGAACAACACTGAGATACAACTTATATATCCATATATTTCTATATTTCC
Organism: Camellia lanceoleosa; assembly: GCA_025200525.1. NCBI lineage: Eukaryota > Viridiplantae > Streptophyta > Magnoliopsida > Ericales > Theaceae > Camellia > Camellia lanceoleosa. Next base: position 233,275 of record JANUSC010000016.1, on the reverse strand, counting down.
TTCTCTCTATAGAGTTGTGTGTGTAATAGTGTTCTAAAGGGGTTTTTGTTCTTAGTTTTGCACTAAGACACCTAGTGTTACACTATACTTCGGTTACTGAGGTGTTGAGGTGCTGGTTTCAGAGTTTTTAAGTTGGTTTTTGATCAGAATGAGGGACTAGAGTTGGTGTTCTTGAAGTGTTCTTCAAGGGTGAGCACTATTGCTTTATATTCCCCATTCTTGCATAGGCTTTTAGCTTATCTTGCATATTGTTTTAAGCTTAGTGTTCTACGGATAAAAGTTCTAATTTTTCATGCTTAAGGTGTTTCATTAAGGTCACTTTTGTGTTTGGGGTTGTCCACCCCTCTTAGGCCTTGTTTGGCCTCTCTTTGTGCCTTTTCTTTTTGAGTTTTGGTACCTTCATGTATTAACCTTCTCACCACTAAAATCCAGAGGATTTTTAGTGGTGGAGAAGTAGTTTTGAGGTCTTGTATAAGGAAGGGACACCCCTCTCTCCTTATGACTCATTTGCTTGCATTGAGGGCTCATAAAGGTAGCATGTTTGCATAGCTTTATTTGGCTCGATTTCAGTGGGTATTTGGTATTAGTTTATCATGTTAGACCTCTATTTTATGTTGGTTCAATGGCCTATTGTATGCATCATGCACTTGCTTTGTAATCCCCTCTATTGTCATAACATGTACCATGCATTTAGACCATCATGCTTGCATGTTTTAGCTTGACTTAATGAAGCTTTTAGCCATGTTGTGACACGTTTAAGCTCTATTTGGTGTTGATTCAATCATATTTGCCATGTTTTGTATAGCCACCATGTATCCTAGCTTGTTAGCTTTGAGTGTGTGAGTCATGAGCATGCTTTATTTGGGTTATTTCAATGATTTGAAATCACTTATCATGCTATTTCAGTCCATGCTCCATGCTTGTATGCTTGCATTTACCATCCTTTCAATGCTTTGAAGAGTTTTTCTTTTGTGCCTTAAAATAGGTCATTGTGCACGCCTCTTTGTTTAAGTCCTTAGATTGCCATATCAATGGGTTTTGAGGCTCCTTTTGGCACATTATAGCTCTGTTTTTCTTTGAATAATCCATGCCATGTGTGGTTGAGGTAGTTGTAGTGGAATGGTCTCTTTGTGGTTTTCAATCCCCTTTGTTTTGCGCCCTTTTCTTAGCATGTTTTGGCTTTATTTTGGTCTGCAATGGGACTGTTTTAAGTCATCTTGGCTCTTTGGGACTTGGTTGATATGGCCATGGTTTGAGCTCCTTTGTTAGTCTTGAGTTTTGGGCTTTATTACATGCCTTACTTGCATGGCTTGGTTGATTTGGCATCATCCTTTACACATTTTCAGAGCTTGTCATGCTTATGATTTGTCCATATTTGTCTCTTCTTAATGTGCTTGAGAGTCGACTCTTTTCATGCCTAAATGTTGGACCTTCACATGTGCACGTTTGGGTGTGTTTTGTCCATCATTTCTTGGCACTTTGGCCACTGTTTTGGACACGACTGAGGCCTATCCATCCTTAGTGTAAGTCCATGAATCATGCATTTATGCACTATTGTAGGCCTACCGCATTGCATGATGTCACATCCTTGTGGTTGGTATCGTTGTTGCATGCCTATGACTTTGTGTGTTCCCATATCTAGGTTGCATTGTAGTATTGCATACTTGTTGCATTGCCATGATGTTTACATGTTAGGTTGCATTGCATTACACTTGGCATGCTCATGTTATATTGTATTGCATTAGTTGCATGCTTTGCATTGTATATGACATACATACATTGCATTACGTTTGGTTTGGGGTGTCAAACCAAACATGTAGAATGAGGGACATTCGTACTTGAAGTGACGAAACGTACCTCAATCTTTGGTGGCCGGCACTCTTGATTCAACATGATAGAGCGTGTAGCATTTATTTGTTTTGTTGTATTCATTTATATTGATTTGCACACTTGGCACCTTTGGCCATCATGCATCGAAACGCGTGATTGTTGGCCCGAGGGTCGAGAGCCATACTTCCATGAGTTCATAGCATGATAGGGAGAATGGCCGTGCACACATTATCTTGTAAATGCATTGTCATGCACTATCTGTCCTCTGCTACAGCAAAAATTGGGTTTTGCAGGAACAGATGGTCGGTCGACCATCTTTAATGCTGACCGGCCTTTAATTCTTGGACGATATCCTTATTCCTGGTCGATGACCATTTCCCTGTGGCTGGTGACCTTTTATTATGGCCGGTGACTTTTCAGCACGACTAAGATGTAATTCAAGAGCTTCCCAAGGATTTTCACAGTTCTTAGAGTTGCAGAACAGTGCAAACAGAGGCAACAGTGGCATGGCAACGGGTTTCCAAGTGAGGCGATTGAGCATGCATCATTCAAGCATTCTGAGGCGGAGCTGCGGCGGCCTCTTTTAATTTCATACTTAGTTTATTTTGTAATTAATTAGGAATTTGTAATATTTAATTGGCTAGGATAGTTCATTAATTATTCGGCTTGTATTATTCTTTCAAACCCTCTAAGAAAGGGCACAATTGTGTAATAAGTGTGCGTGAGTGTGTGCATGTCTTCCAACCCTACGTCTTTCTTCCTTTTATTTACTAGCTTATGATGGTTAGTTTAGGGCATGTTTTAATTAGCATACTTATGTTTGCATGTTTGCATTCATTCATCTGTTTTGCATGCACCAGGCTCGGCGCATCATACTAACTGCATTGTATTTCAATTCCGAGTTGAATAAGTGTATCAGTTGTTGCATTTCATATGCTAGTGTAGACATCCCCGAACGTCCCGGGGGGAGGCGCCCGTTCTCTTCATTTCGGTTAACTACAGTTCGGACTCAAATTGTCACGGTTCTTAATCTGAACCAAAGAGTCCAAATCCGACATATCGTTTTGGAAAACAGATTTTTGTAAAGAAGCGCCAAACATGGACTACTTTTCTAGATACAGAGTCACCACCTAAATATTTGATTTTGGAGGAATTTAGGAAACCCTGACTCGTTTGCCTAAGGCCACGTGTCCGTCATCACCAAAGTTGCCTCGGCTCGGGAACTTGGGTACGATTGGGGAAGGTCAGCTATGAGCACCCCCTTTCGCCCTATCTGAAGATCGGCCTCTACTAACCATGATATCTAGTTTTGAAAACATTACGCGTTCTTATTCCGATTAATTAGCCTAGAATTACTATGTGACTTGCGCAGTAAAACAAGTATAGACTAGATCACCTAATTTGGAACGATGTATTGCATATCCGTTTATTTGGAAAATGATTTGAAATTTGCTACTCGCAAGTAGGGTAAAACACGGATTTCAATGAATTGTTCCAACTCAAACAATCCATCCTTCACCCATAGGCATTCAGGCAATTTATGTCACATAAGCACATAGCCACATGGTAAACATACTGTCATGTTAACATTCACACTTATGCGAGATGCTAAAGCATAAATATTACATCGTACTCCGTGCCAAAACAATGAACCAGTTAATAATCATGCATGATCCTAATTCATGTTAAGTGGCTAATGCATCACATACAAAAATGTCATTAGAATAGGCTCGGCTAATCTAAGGGTGACAAGTGAAATGCAACAACTCAATGCACGTATTCAAGTTTGGAATTTGAAATACCATGCAGTTAGCATGATGCGCCGAGCCCGGTGCATGCAAGACTGATGAATGATGCACGCATGCATGGTATAAGGTATGCTAAATTAAACATGCCCTAATACTAACCATCAAAGCAGGTAAGTAAAAGGGAGAAAGAAGTGGCGGTTGGAAGACATGCACACACGCACCCACACTTATTACAAATTTGCCCTCACTCGGAGGGACCAAAAGAATATACAAATTTAATTAACCTACAAGCTAATTAAATATTACAGACCACTTAGCTAGTTACGCAAATTAACTAGACTAATTAAGCAGTAAAAGTAGCCTTGGGGAGAGGGCCCAATGCATGCACGCTCGGTTTCGCTCGGAAATCCGCCACCATGCACAAGCTGCCTCTGTTTTCCTTGCTCTACTCCTCTGAAACTTGCGCAAATCCCAAGGTTCACTGTTTGGACACTGTGGAGAACCACCGGCCAAGGGAAATGGTCACCGGCCATGGAATGATGGTCATCGACCATTTATGGCACTATCGGCCATCCATAAATGGTCGATCGGCACTTGGTGTAGTCGACCGGCCAAAGCTTCTTGCAAAAACCTGTTTTGACAGTAACAGAGGGCAAAATAAGGCATGGCAATGCATTTCAAGCAATGTTTGCACCAACCACACTCCTTATCATATTCATGACTCAAAAGAGCATGGTACTCGATTCTCGGACCACCAATCGTGCATTTCAATGCGTGATGGCCCAAGAAACCAAGTTGTGCATTTTGATTTCAAATGAAATGCAAACCAATCAAGCACATAAGGCCTAACCTCTATCACACTTAATTCAAGAGGCAAAGCATGCATGTTCAATGCAACACATCTTAGTCATGGAGGCTATGTATGCGACATGAACATGTGGGCAATTATGCAAGCTAGGCACACAACCTAAGCAAACAAGCATGCAAGGTATGAAGCATCAATGGTAACCAACAAGCATGCAAGATACAATATGGGTGTTCAAGTATGCCAACAAACATGTGATAGGCCAAGTATGCAACAACATGCAAGGCTAATGGACATGCAAGACATGGTGCAATCAAAGCATGCAAAGTGTAAGACATGTAACAACATGTGAAGAGTGGACTTAGACTAATTTGGGCAGCACTATACTAGACCCAAAACAGTGGCCAATATGCTAAAAAATGGAGGCTAATGTGCATACAAACATGCATCCACACAAGGTCCAACACTTAGGCACCAAAGAGCAACTCCTAAGCACACTTAAGAGGGGATAAACATGGATATATGGCATACATAATAAGCTCTAAAATCATGTTATAAAAGGATGCCAAATCAATCTAAACAAGGCAATCAAAGATGCAAGCAAAGCTAAAACTCAAGGCAAGCCAAAGGGCGTATTGAATTACCCTAAACAAAACCAAAAATGGCATGAATTGAACAACTAAAATCTGATTTTTAGCATGTTAAAACAAAGCCAAAAACACATGTAGATGGCATCTAAATGGCTCAAATCTAAAAGCATGCAAAAGAGGCCAAACATGGAGCATGAGATGACAACCTTGTAAAGCATTAAAGGGACATCAAATGCAAGCATACAAGCATACAAGCACACCGTGAGGACTGAAATGGCATGTTAAGTGGTTCCAAACCACTGAAACAAAGCAAGTAAAGCATGGTCCACACTCACACACCCGAGGCTAACAAGCCAAAATGTAAGGTGACTAAACTAAGCATGCCATGGTCGAAGAAAACAACCAAAAAGAGAAATTAAGCATGCTAAAAGAAGCACAAAAGCTTCACAAAGCTTGGCCTAAATCATGCGAGAACAAGGCTCAAAGCACAAAGCATGTTAAGGCTAAAACATGGCATTACAAGACAAGCATGCGAGGCAAGCATGGTGTGTCTAAACCAAGTAAAAACAGTGCTATATCATGACATAATAAGCACATATACCTACTGCAACATGGCCAACATGAGTTCAAGAATGGTGCTCACACATGAGGCTTAAATCGCCTATTTTGAAGACAATAAGGAGAGGGGGTGGCCCTCTCCTTCTTGGGACCTTAAACCACCATCCTCACCACTGAAATCCCTCAAGATTTCAATGGTGAGGAGGCCCAAACAATGTGGTCCCGGAGCTCACCAAAATAGCACAAAAATGGGGCCTAACAAGCCTTAAGGGTGGTGAAACAACCCCAAACAACAAAACACCCTTAGCCAACTATTTTAAGCAAGTAAAAACAAGACTTTTATATGCTATGTACTAAGCTCAAAAACAGTTGCAAGGTAGGTTAAAAAGCTATGCAAAAATGGGGAATATAAGGAGTAAGTTCTTACCCAAGTTGACCCTCTTCACAAACGATGCCCCAGTAGCCTCCTTAGCTCAAAACCAAGTCCAAAACTCTGAAAATAACTCTTTAGTACCTCAGTAGCTGAAAGAAAGTGTGATGTAGGTGTTTGTGTGTAAAACTATGAACAAACACACACTTAAACACAAAAAGAGAGGGAGATAGTGATAGACAGATACACAAGACCTAACCCTAGTTCAGACCTCTCTCTGGGATTTTTTGTAACCCTAATGGAGGGAGAAGAGGCTCCCTCTTATAGAAGCTCCCTCTTGCAAAGCTTCCAAAGTAAGCTAGTCAAGAGGGAAATCCCTCCATACACGTGTATGGAGGGGGGTGAAAGTGTATTCCAGCTAGCACAGCTGGCATAAAAAAAATCTACAAAACCAGATGTACAGTGATCGGCCAGCCAAAAATGTCATTTTGACAAAATACATGGCCGACCGACCATCAATAGTGCCGACTGACCATAGATATGGCAGATGGCAACAAAACACTGGCCGGTGGTGTGTGGGGATGCCTCACAAGCCATTCCTTGCCCCTCAAAGGCAAAACACAAGTGTTTGGTGCAAAACCAAACACAAAACAGTTGAGTCGGGAGATCCTGAGGCAGGGCACGTAACCGAGACCTCCAGAAACTCGAGACGAACACAAACGTGGATGATCACCGAGTGTTCAAACGGTGACGTCCAAGTCTTGAGGACAGTCAAAAATGGGGTGTCTACAGTTGCCCCTCTTTGATAGAACTCTAAAGTGATAAGAATGACGGGAGTGAGTGTCAAAGCCCAGAGACGACCCATTTTTGACAAGGTCGAAAACTTAGACAAAGCATGCAAGACAATAAAGATATGCGCCCGAAGGCAGGGGCAAAATGCAACTGAAAATGCAAGAAGCCGAGCATAACTTATGATCATGCAAAGAAAGTTGTAACGAAGCATAACATGCGACAGTTTTAAGCAATCAAACACCAATCCAACTACATTACAATGCAGAAAGGATGTAAGAGAATTATGCAATTCTCGATACGTCTCACTTGGAGAATACTATACCTATGCGTTTTGTCTGGTTGCGCTAGTCTCAAATGAACCGTACATACAATATCGTGCCTGAAAAAGAAAGAAAACTCAACAGGTACAATATTGTTAGCAATATGCATGACACTGCAAAATGAATGCAAAATGATATGCAATATATACAAAACTATGTATAAACAATGCAAATGATATGCAATGTATTCGAAACAATGAAAATGATATGCAATGCATTTGAAACATGATCAAATCGTGAACAGTTCAAAACCACACAAATGTCATAGAGATGATGGAGATGCAAAGTCCATCTACCATAGAAAAGGTGCCACAACCCTCAAACCACAATATCAGCAGTGGAATAGGCGCGTACACATGCAGAACTATGAGTGATGTAGACGGACACAAGAACAAGTAATTGAGTGGATTGACATAAGTGGGGGAATGACCTGCTAATGAAAGAACATGATCCTAATGCTGGACGCAACAAATTACACTACAATGTAATATATACAATGGATATGGCGCGCGGGCCAAACCAAATCTTGCCTAGGAAAGGCATGTACACATACAAGCCATGTCTAACACAGAAAAGGTGCCGCAACCCTCAAACCACAATATCAGCAGTGGAATAGGCATGTACACATGCAGAACTATGCTTCGACGTGAAAAATATGGGCACATACCAAACCAAGCTCAACAAGGAAAGGCGCAAGCCATAGACAGAGGCGAAGCAGTGAATGCATGCAAGCTACAATGCAATATTTACAATACGCAATGGATGGATGTAAATACAATATTTACAGTGAGATGCATGACATATGCACTATATACAAGGGAATGCATGACATATGCACTATTTACGATGCAATGCATGACATATGCACTATTTACGATACAATGCATGACATATGCATGTTTTTTTTTTTTTAAAATGCAAATGATGCAAATGAAAGGGAAAATGCATGACAATGCACATATTTTTTGATTTTGTTTTTTGTTTTGAAAATCCATGGTAATGCATGATTGTTTGTTTTTGTTGTTTTGATTTTGAAATGCATGATAATGCAAATGATGTAGGTTGATGCGAATGCGTGATACCACACGTCTTTTGATGTGCACGACAATGCACATGATCTTGAATGCGCGACCACGCGTGTTGCTCAAAATGTTTGTGAACTCGAATGCGCAATGACGCGCATCGCTTGAAATGCATGACAATGCATGTGAATTCGAATACGCGACAACGCGTGTCACTTGAGATGCATGACAATGCATGCGATCTGTGCATATCGATGCAAGTTGTGTGCGTTACAACGCGTGTAGGCATGCAAACACCAAAGGTTTCGCACCTTCAGAGGATTTAAGGTCTCCTAGACCGAGCGTATTTAAGGTCTCGCCAGACCGGGTGTATTTAAGGTCTCGCCAGACCGTGCGAGGTGCATAACAATGCAAGTAAGGTGAGCATGGCGATACGAGATGCGTGCACAATAATGCGAATGAAATGACATATAACTAACGCATGTTCACGACAAAGCATTTGTAAAGCAACTCTTGCGGGGCAACTTTTGAATCTCGCAAGAGGCAAAAGGATACCAAAACGGATACACCTTGCACATATTCGAGGATGGCATGCCGAATACGCGGTCCGAGGTCAAAACGGAGACTGGTTAAGCTTCAAAAATGCCTGTTCTTGCACTGAGTTGAGAAATGGAGGCCCCAAACCACACATATGACCCAAACAAAGGTGTAGGAGGCTCACCGGCCACTGGAGGGGGTCACCGGCCATCCATCGGCCTCAAAACAAATCCATCGGCCAAATATTTGGCTGACCGGCCAACAGTGTGGCCGATCGGCCAAATCTGTTTGAATCGGGAAAATTTGGTCTTTCGGCCATGGGTCTTATAAAATAGGGCCTCTAGCCCTATTTTGTTCACATTCTCTTGGTCGAAATTTCCTCCCCCACCTCTCTAGGTTATTTCCCAAGCTTCTATTCTCCGTTTTCCTCAGTTTTAGCGCCCGTTTCGTCGTCCGATTCACGAACACCTTCGCGTTTCGAACGTTTTGAACCGGACAAATCTTCGTTTCGGTACATTTTTCTTCATTTCCGCTACTCGAGTTCTCCTCGATTTCTGTGCCTTTTCGCATTCTGGCTTTTCCGTCCATTTTCTGCCCTCTCGGGGTTGACTTTTTGGTTGACCTTTCGTAATCTCACCCGGTTTCCACATTCCCGGCCATTTTCACACCACTCTTGGCATGGAAGACGATCTTCCACAGGGCGGGACTCCCCCGGAGCACGAGATGGATCCGAAGGCCGAGCTCTTGCCGCTTCACATCCGGTCGTTATATCCAGCGACCTATAGACCGGCGATTCATGTGCTGCTTCCTGACAGACTGCGCCAGTTCAAGAGTTTTGCGAAAGGCGTGCCATCGGAGCTACTACTACATGAGCCAGAGTCACATCTTCCATACGGCGCCTCCGAGGTACATTCTTTCCCTGGTTTCATTTTCTGCAAAGTAGAATACCTAACTGCCATAGTCGATTCCGCCTTTAACTGTTTGACCCGGACACACCGGTATACCATATGCTGTAGTTGACTGCGAACACACCTGCCTTGATATCTGTTTGTGTTGGAACACGCGCACACACTTTGCACTTGCCCTGAACTACTCAAACGACCTGACACATCATACACTGCAATTCACTATGAGCACACCGGCACCCTATGTCTGTTTGAATCTGAACACGTGCACACACGCTATATCTGTACTGAACCACTCAAACACACTGACACGCCATACACTATTGTTCACTCCGAGCACACGGGCACCCAATGTCTGTTTGAATTTGAACTCGTGCACACACGCTATATCAATTTTGAATGTCCTCCAAAACTATACATTGAACATTGCTTCGCAACCATTGTTTTTGAATACAGGGGGTACATAGAGCTGCCAGACGCAGTTCGTTACATTGTTGATCAGGCTGACTTCGGTGCCTCCTGCAGGGGACTTTCCCAACTCACCACGAGCATGCCTCTCCTTGCCGCTCTGGTGGAGAGGTGGTGTGACACCACTGACTCCTTCCACTTCTCCGCCACGAGAGACATGACGATGACTCCCTTCGATTTTTCGATGCACACCGGCATCGGGGTAGGGGGTGATCCGATCCCCTTCGACACTGACATGGATGAGTGGGACGCCGCCCAGTTGTACTTGCTCGACACTCGGCCGCCTCTTACCCGGGTAGGGTTCGTCAGATATTCGTGGCTCGAGGACCACTTCAGGATTCAGTCAGCCTTGGCTCAGGAGGCGCAGATGACCCAGGAGGAGGCAGAGCAGTATGTGCGTGGCTTCCTCATGTTCTTGCTGGGGACGACCCTTTTCGCCGACCGGGCGAACACCGTGCCCCTTTTCCTGTTGAGTGCACTGGTGGATGTCATGCGGATCTGCCGCTATGACTAGGATGGCGCAGGCTTGGCCACACTGTACGGCTACATGAGTTCATCTTCCCGCCCCAACAGGCAGCTGCTTGGTGGTTACTGGCGAACTTGGGAGGTACATTTCCTTTCTCTGTTTTTTCATTTCCGCTTTACATTTCCTGTATTCTGTACACTGCACACACTGTACACTCTGCACAATACACTGCACAACACACGGTTCTGCCATTTCTGGTTTATTCTGCATTCTGCTTTATCTGATAAGCGTACTGATATTTGCTCTGCAGTTGTGGGTCTGCGCCTACTTCCCGAGGCTTGCGCCAGTGCCTGACGTGGAGACTCCTCTCGGCATTCCATTCTCCCATCGCTTCGATGTGAGATGCGTGCGGAGACCACGAGAGTCATTCATATTCTTCTGCCGCTACTTCGACACCATCATCCCTGCAGAGTTTATTTCAAGCTTTGTTTTACACTGTATTTTCAATGGCAGGTAGATAACAAACTGCATGTTACTTGCAGATCACCTGGCAACCCTGGGCTCCATTGCTAGCTGAGGTGAGAGATCGATACGAGGGCGCTGAGGAGACTGCCCGCCTCAGGATTCTGTTGGAGGGCCCGGTCTGTCAGGCTTGGTACTTGGGCGAGCACATCCTGCGCCAGACCTTGGGCTTGCCGGAGCAGATAGTTCCGGGTCCACCTCCTACCCACATGAGGCATACGAAGGGGTTCTCCCTCGAGCATATTAGGGACTACTTGTTGGGCGCAGCGTCCAGAGGCGAGGCGACCTTCAGTGATACGGGACCTACATCATGCGGCCTCTGAGCAGTGGCCATCGAGTTGAGAGAGAGAGGCCCGCAGCACCAGCGGCTAGGGCAGGAGCAGGGGCAGGGGTAGGAGCACCTCAGAGGGCTCGGGCCTGTGGCGGGAGTGGGCCTCGAAGAGGGCGAGGAGCTGGGTGGCCAGCATTGCCCATGATGATGACGTACAGAGGGCAGAGTGGGGAGACTTATCAGATCCCCATTGCTCCCCTCTAGCTGATCATGAGTTAGTTGGTTTCTACGACTTACCTCCGGTATGTACTACTGCATTTTGTACAGTCATTTCATTTTATTTCTCTTGATATTCCGCAGAATACTGATATTTCTAACTCTTTTGCAGGCTTCCTCTGAGTACACTCGCCAGTCTCTGGAGTTGAATGCCTCTATGATAGGGATGCTCCAGCGGAGCTTAGACCTGCTGGCGCTTTACAGTATTTCGGTATGTTCTTCTAACCATAGTCTCAAACACAACACTCGATACACGGCCCTCACGGCATCTGATACACTGTATCCCTCAAACTGTTGATAGCATTACTCACGGCATTCACACACTGCACTCAGTCACTGCATTCTGTACCGACATACTGCTCATCCATACACTGCACTCATACACTGCTCATTCATACACTATACTCATACACTGCATTCTGTACTTGTTATCCATACTTTGCTTTTACGTAGCATACTGATGTGTTTTCTATTTGTGCTTTTCAACCTCCATTCCAGATTCCAGCTGCAGGAGGTGCTCCAGCCGGGCCTTCCGTTCCTGCTCGAGGAGGAGGACGAGGTGGCATTGTATATCCCCGCACCAAGGCGGGGCGCGCTCATGTCGGGAGTAGCTTTCGGCCACCGATCCCAGATGATGATGATGAGTCCGAGGAGGAGGCGGAGGCAGAGGCAGAGTCGTCTGAGGAGGAGACCGGAGACAGCTCAGACTCAGATGACGGTGCCGATGACGACGCTCCTGGACCTTCGTCCAGGAAGAGGACGAGGACAGACCCGCGGGCTTGAGACCAGTTCACATTGATCCAGATTTTTTCTACTTTTCTTCTTTTTGTTTCTGCTTTACTTTTCGCTGGTAGCTCTAGTATCCTGTACTGCCATAGGCATGTTTTTGTTTTTACTTGAAAACTTTGTACTTAAAAAAAAAAGATAAAATGAAACAAACTTTTTATTTGAAAAAGTGTTACATTGATACGTTTCATACATTGCATCGCATTGCATCATATTACACCTCAATGTAAATGGGATTGATCTCCATGTCTGAAACTCAAACACTTGCATTGTAATAACCCGATGATGAACCGGCCAACGGCAAAACAACTCAAGCAACCCACTGCCCATTCTGAACATACAGCCCATAACACAGTATTCCGTTTACTCGGCACACAGCCCATTCACAGTTCTGGTGATTACGAACCTTTGCTTATAGCGGGGACCTCGCGCTCTGATTCGGACTCGATTTGTGTCACGGTTCTGAATCTTGAACCAAAGAGTCCAAATCCGGCAAATCGTTTGAGAAAACAGATTTTGAAAAGTAGTGCCAAACATGGACTGCTTTGCCAGATTACAGAGTCGCCACCTAAATATTTTAAAATGGGAAATTTAGGAAACCCTGACTCGGTGCCGAAGGCCACATGTCCGTCATCACCAAAGTGGTCTTGGCTCGAGCTTAGTACGATCGGGGAAGGTCAGCTATGAGCACCCCCTTTCGCCCGGTCCGAAGACCGGCCTCTACTAACCGTGATATCCGTTTTTGAAAACTTTATGCGTTCTTATTCCAGTTATTAACCTAGAATTACTATGTGATGCGCACAACACAAAAGTATAGACTAGATTGCCTAACTTGGAAATAAACATTGCATATCCGTTTTGTCTCGAAAAATGTGTTAGATTTTGCTACTCGCAAGTAGGCTAAAATACGGATTTCAACGAGTTGTTCCAACTCAGGCAATCCAACCTCCACCCACAGGCATTCAAACAGTTTATCATGTAAGCACTTAGCCGCATGGTAAGTATACTGTCATGGTAAGCATTCACATGCATGCGGTATGCTAAAGCCGTAAAAACTTACATCGTACTCCGCGCCAAAACAAGAAACTAGTTAGCAATCATGCATGACCTAGTTCATGTTAAGTGGCTAATGCATCACAGGCAGAAATGTAATCTAGAGTAGGCTCGGCTAACCCTAAACATGGCATGTGAAATGCTATCATATAGCACGTATTCAATTTCGGAATTTGAAAATTGCGATGCAGTTTGTATGATGTACCGAGCCCGGTGCATGTAAACAAATGCATGAATGCATACATGCATTGCATAAGGTATGCTAAAACAAGTATGCCCTAATCTACCATAAGCAGGTAAATAAAAGGGTTAGAAAGAAATGGGGGTTGGAAGACATACACCCACTCACACACACTTATTACAATTGCGCCCTCGCTCGGAGGGACCGAATAAATATACAAAACCAAATAAATAACTAATTAAACTAGCTAATTAAATATTACAAATTAACCAAATTAATTAATCTGACTAATTAATCTAATTAAGCATTAAATGCCTCGGGATGAGGGCTAACTGCAGCGCATGCCCGGGATTCGCTCGGAATCACACTGCCGTGCATGCAGGTTTGCCTTGTTTCCTCTGCTCTTGACTCGAAAAATTCCCAAAACTTGAGTGCCTCTCGAGCCGAGAAACATCATCGGCTCAGACAGAGGGCCACCGGCTGAGGAGAATTTCCATCGGCACTTAATTCTCTTATCGGCTGCCAAAGGGCAGTCGGTCGGCACTAAAAGGTGCCGGTCGGCACGAATTGTTCTGCAAAACCTGCAACTGACAGCAGCAGAGGGAACAAAAGGCAAGGCAGTGCAATTCAAGGTATATATGCACTAAACACATCCCAAATCATGCTATGAACTTAAGAGGGCATGTGCCTCGATTCCCGGGCCACCAATCGCGCATTTTCATGCGTGATGGCCCTAAAAACCAAGTGTGCAAATTCAATGTCAAATGCATGCAATGCAAACAAGGGTGCCAAACCTCTATCAAACTCACTTCAAGAGGTCCAACATGCACAATGTTAATGCAACCCTAAGCATGTCATCTAGCATACAATATGGCAATGCAAGCAAGCTAAGCATGTTAGGCATACAACCTAAGCAAGGAGACATGCAAGCCAAGCAAGGAAGTGAACTAAAATATGAATTGGGCAACTCCCAATTGGCCTAAAATCAGTGGCCGAAGTGCTAAGTTATGAGGGTCCAAACACATGCAAACATGCAAGCATTCATGGGCCTACATTTAAACATAACAAACAACATTCAAGCATGCTTAAGGAGGCCAAACATGGACTAACTAGCATGCAACTTAGGCTCTGAAATTTATGCAAAACACGATGCCAAATCATGCAATAAATCAAGCCAAGTAAAGTATACAAATGGCCTAGGTCTAAGGCAAGTCAAAGAGGGCATTGAACCACACCTATGCAAGGCACTCATGGCATGCACTTAACAACTCAAAACAGATTTAGAGCATGTTAAAACAAGGCCAAATAGACCACTTAGATGGCATCTAAGAAGCTTAATCTAAAGGCATGCATCAAAGCTAAAACAAGGAGCATTAAGCACATACTTTTAAAGCATTGAAGAGGCATGCTAAGCAATCAAATGAGCACGTATGATGGACTGAAATGACATGTAAAACAGCCTCAAATCATCAAAACCATGCAAGTAACGCATACTACATGTTCATGCTCTTAAGGCTCACAAACCCAAATGCAAAGAGGCCATGAAATGCAAGTCAAGACCATCCCAAACACTTATGGACAGACCCTATTCATGGCAAAATGAACACATATTCTTCACAAATGCAAGCCTAAAACATGCTATAAACTAAGGCATACAACCTAGCACATGTTAAGGCATACAAGAGCATTCCAAGGCAACCATACTAAGCAAGTATAGGAGGCCTAAACCAACTTACAAACATGTTATATTATGAAAATATAAGCATGGTAAACAACCAAAGCATGCTCAATACATAAACAAACATGAAGCTCCAAAAGGAAGCCAAATCTTGCCCTTTTCAAGGACATCAAGGAGAGGGGGTGACCCTCTCCTTCTTGAGACTTCAAGGCATGCTCTTCACCACTGAAATCCCTCAAGATTTCAGTGGTGAAGAGATCCCAAGACCAAAATCTCGGATCTCTCCAAAATGGCACAAAAAGTGGCCTTTTCAAGGCCTAAAGGTGGTCAAAGTTCCTCAAACCACAAAGCACTCTTAATATACAATAAAGAGGGTTCAAAAACAGAGGTTTGATGTGCCTAACACTAGTCTAAAAACTGTTTTTAAACTAGGTAAAAACAAGTTGCAAAAAAGGGGAATAAAGTGTAAGTTTCTTACCCTTGTTGACTACCTTCACAAAGGTTGATGTTGTTGCCTCCTTGAGCTCAAAAACCACCAAAAACTCCACAAACCAGCTGCTGGAGTCTTAGTTTCAAGGAGAATGGTGAAACACTAGGTGTTTTAGTGCAACAGTAAGGCACTAAACACCTAGTCAACAAAGGAAAAAGAGAGATATGGAAGTGTATCTAACTTAACCCTAGAAAAACCAGAGCTTCAGCCTTCTAACAATGGCAAAAGCTCTGAAAAAGTCTAACCCCTAAGCCAAGAGGGAGAGCTTCCCTCTTATAGGCCAAAAGCTTACAAGCTTGGCCACTAAGCAAGCCCATCCCTTCATACACGTGTATGGAGGGGAAACAAGTTGCAAACAGCTGTGAGAAAATATCTCACCAAGCAAGTGCACAGTGGTCGGCAGGGCAAAATGGTCATTTCGCCCAAAACAGTGCCGACCGGCACAATATAGTGTCGGTGACAACTACAGCCAGCCGGTAGCCTCTAGACCCAGCCGGTGGTGTGTGGGGATGCCTCATAAAGCATTCCCTGCCCCTCAAAGGCAAAACACAAGTGTTTGATGCAAAACCAAGCACAAACAGTCGAGTTCGGAGGTCCTGAGGCAAGGCTCGCACAGCCGAGAACTCCGGGAACTCCAAACGAACACAAACATGGATAATCACCGAGTGTTCCAACGGTGACGTCCAAGTCTTGAGGACGGTCAAAAATGGGGTGTCTACACTGGTCATTCTGAAATCTACTCTTTCTGAACCCTGCAGAAGTTGAAACACACTCAGATGCTCCAAAGTTCTTGCTTCGCAATCTGGAATCCAAAAACTCTGGATAGGTTCAGGTTTTCCTGTTCACACTTATCGAGGGTGGGCCCTGCAGTTTGTTGAAGGAACCAATCTTACCTTGCACAAATGTGGAGAGTGGCACTGCACCCTGAGCAGAAAGCGATTAATTTTTTTTTGAAAATGGAGAAAGGTTTTTCAAACCAGGGTATTAAGCCTACAACTGAACATAGTGAAAAAGACTCAACAGCTCAAAATGAAACGTAAACGACCCTAAACACGACAAGACATGCTCGTGACCCACTCAAAACAAGAATTGAGGTAGACAAAACAAAAGACACGACACACAGACGAGTTACAAAAAAAAAAGAGAGACCTCAGAAGTCACGAGGAGCCAGTTTCTTCGGTTATTATTTCCCATCCTTTATGATTTGTGATTCTCACATCACTTGGCCCTTAGGCTCGGTTTTTCTCGAAAACCCTTTTGCTCACTTTTCTCTCATTGCACATCTCTCTATTCTTTATTCTCTCATTTTTCATCCCTTCCCCAGATATGGTCGGTGGATAAATAAGAGATAGTGGGTCCATGCCCAATACTGTTAGCTCGCGGCTACTTCCCCTGGTGACGTCTGGTCGATGCCCTTGACGAGGGAGTGGGGTATCTTGATCCATTCCAATTCGTGCTTCGCACTTGGTTTGATACCTCGTTGCTCGGAGGGTGAGAGAGCTTTCAGCCCTTTATATACAGTTCCAGTTGTGCCCTTCTGGCAAGTATGCTGGCGATGGGGGAAAGACCGGACGCCTGACTCAACTCTGCCCCTATTTCATCATTTTGACCATTTTTTGTTTCAGTTTTTCTACAAAAACAATTTTGACCAATATGAGAGTTAGATTAACATCCTTGTTCAATTTTCTGAATTAAAATCATGCAAGTCAGGCTATGAGCACTGGAAATTTTCCTGTTTGAGTCCAAGAAAATGGTCCAGTTTTGGAAAATGAAATAGTTTTCGAGAAAATAGTCAACCTCAGTAAAAATTTTCAAAAACTATTTTTGCAAACGGTCAATGCTCAACGAGCACGAAACTTACTCTCGAGATGCGCAACCTCAGATCGGAGGCAATGGAAAATTGCCCCTTGTTTGGATGGTACTGCACGGTAATGAAAAGTTGCCCTTGGTTTGAACGGTGACTCATGGCAACGGAAAGTTGCCCTTTGTCTGGGTAGTGCTGCAACATATTGTAAACAGTCCTTATCAGTGATGATCGCAAACAAACTCTCGGATATAGAGAAGACGAAGATGGTCAAAACCAATATATAGACCCAGTCACTTTGAAAGCATTGGGGCCTGGACTTCATGATAAAGTTGCCTACGTATCCCAAACATGGGAATCAACCCTCACGTAGCTCAGGTTAAGGTACACTCATGTATTAACCCTCACTTTGTAGGCTCTAGCTTTTGCCAAGGCCGCCCTTTGCGGGTTTTCAGCCTCGTGAGCTTTGTTTTTCTTTTCTTTTCAATTCTTTTTCTTTTTCTTTTTCTTTATCTTTCCTTTTTTTTTTTTTTTGCATTTTTTTTTTCTTTTCTCTTTTTTTTCTTCTTTCTCTTTTCTTTTTTTTTTTTTTTGCATTTTTTTCTTTTCTCTTTTTTTCTCTTTTTTCTTCTTTATTTTCTTTGTATTTTTCTCTTGCTCTAACTTTTGCCTGGGTCGCCCTTCCGGGTTTTCAGCCCAGCGAGCCTCTCAATGGGTAAAAGTGTAACAAGTCCATGCCAAATGGTTTTAGGGTTTTGAAGCCATCCGTATCCAGGAGAGTGGCTATTGCATTGATTTACAGAAAGATCCATTTTCGACTCTTCGAGCGCATCGGACATTTTTGCCCTTAGTTCGAGGGGAGCTTCTGATTTAGCTTTGCAAACTTTTTCTGATGAGGTCTGATCTTCTTGATCAGACTTTCTGGCCTCTTGTTCGAGGACTGCTTCGAATCTGGCCACACAGGCCTCTCTTGATGGTTGATCGTTGAACACTCCAGATTGTGGTTCAAGATTGGAAAGCAAGGGTTCAAGTCTCGAGGCTGAGAGCGATCCTAAGCTACACAATCTCAAGAGCGATTCCACACGGGTGTTCGCAGGACTACGCAAAACATTTTGTTTTTGAAAGTTTTTAAGAAAGCGACAAATCACTCATGCTGAAGATAGTGTGGAACCAATCTCGATCAAGCCGGGGTCCTTCTCAGTACTCACGTTAACGAGCATGATTCCAATCATTAAGGGCTTAGCACGCCTCTCTTTCTCTCAATTGGTGAAATTTTTGCAAATCCCAAGGAATTCCTTCCTCTTCGTTTTCATCACTGCAGTGTTCAAATATGTTTTGAAAAACTTAGGTCAATACAATGAGTTTGGGGTACAGAAGAGTAAGTGAGATGCTCCGCCGTTTTATTCAAACCTTCTGGGCACAATTGGCTCAAAGTAGCAATAAGCACAAAAACACGATAGCCGCGTCTATTTCATTCAGATTTCCTGGTTGTAACTGGCTCCACAGCAGAGACATACTCAAAAGGAAAGCAAAAAGGTAATTACAAAACAAAATGGTGTTCGAGGCAACAACCCGGAATCACCTGACATTCTATACAATGGGACTGAGTCAGTACAACAAGACAGACCCTTAAGGAAAAAGACCGACTCAAGAGAATGAGACAGATTCAAGACAAAAACAAAGAACTGACTCAAAACACAAGCCAGAAATTACAAGAACTGCATTCGCGAATGCTGAAAATAGTGCATGCCAAACGCCACGTCTTGAAATAAACCAAGCGCCACCCGCAGGTGGTCCAACCCCTGATCACAAACTTGTAGTATCCTCGAAATCCAACAGGTCAGTGGTAACAGAGTTTGCTGAGGTAGGTGGGAGGATGACTTTATTGTCGATCAAGTCTTGTACTTCATGGCGAAGACGGAAGTAGTTATCGGTGGGGTGACGGTTTGCTGATGGTACGCGCAGTATTGCGTAGCATCATGGCCTACTGAAAGTTGACTAGGGAGAGGCCTAGGCTCGAGGGGTTTAAGATGCCCCTTTTCAGCCACGATTTGAAGTGCCTTAGACAGGGGCATGTAGAGAGCGTGAAAAAGTCTGCGCCCTCGGGGCAGATACTTCGAAGTCTGTTGATTCTTGCTAGGCGCACTAGCGAAAGGGTCGGCAGGCACTGCCTTGGCTTTTTTATCTCTTCCTGATGTAGGGTTGGGATTGGAGGGAACTATTCTGGCATGATGGGGCCTATCGCGATTTTCTGCCTGGCGGGAACTCTCCTCGGTGGGAGTGGGGAAAGCATCATCCACAATCTTGGTCACAACTGCGAATACCTGCTGCTTATTCATCCCCCCGGCTTTCAAAGCCTCAACTGCCCACAGTAGTTGTTCAATGGGATCGGTGTCTGCCTTCGATTTGTTCTTATCTATGGCCTCAGCCAGATCAAGGGTTTGGGTTGCTGTTGACATGTCGTTGCTATAGCTGGAGGCAACCTCTGGTTAGCTGAGCTTGATCACAATTCACCCCAGTAACGGGGCTCCTGTGGTACAAAATTCTTGGGATATGATGTGGCTGGTGGCGAGGCCGACATTCCGTAGGCGAGATCAACCACAGACCTCTGGAGGTCACTAATCATTCCCATTAACCCAAATGTGGTGGGCTCACGAGCCTGATACAACTACGGGGTCCAGATCGGGTACGCGACAGGCGACCTGGGTGAATGTGGTACATCAACATTGATCTCACTTTGTAGGGTGATTCCTTGGTCTAGCGTGGCTGCCATAACCACAATTTCTTCTGAAATTTGGGTTGTCATAAGTTCACTGAACTGAACGGTGACTGATGGATCAGATACCTGCCTTGCCTCAGCGAAGGAGAATACTGGCTATTCTATGCCGAATCTTTGAACTAAAAGGGAAAACAAGCAGAATTTTAACCCAAACGGAACAGGCAAAGACGTAGCTGAACAACTGTACTATACTATTGATCACTGTTCCACAAAATCACTGTCCCAAAAACTGAGTCTAATACCCGCAGATATAACTGATTCCCCAAAATACTGATACTGATGCCCTCAGGCCTGGTACTCAAACTTGCAAACTGATATGTGCTCCCCCTGTAGAGATACACTCTAAAAGCACATAACAAGTAAAAGAGAACCAAAAACACCCCTATGTTGGGGTAGGGTTTCCCTGTCCTATTTTGTCAGGAGCTAGGGTTTCACTACGCACGCAGCGGTTTCAAAATAACCAAATATCGAGTAAGCAACCTGTCCTAGTTTGGAATGGTCACTATGGATTCCGAATATGCACTAGGTCGAATGGTTGAAAAGGGTGCCTCGGTGACAACCGGGGTTTGTGTTCCCATACTGGCAGAGCCCATAACCGGTCAGCCTTATGGTCATGCCTTGAGAAGATAAGCCTCCGGAAAAACCGTTCAGGAATGGTAGATGGCAAACACAGTGTCCTAGAAGCACCAATGCACATGCAATGCAAAGAAACACGTAAGTGTAGTCAAAACAAGATATCATGAGTTCAAGTCAAGTTCTCAAATTCGCCCCAGCAAAGTCGCCAGAAACTATAGACGTCCCCGAACGTCCCGGGGGGAGGCCCCCATTCTGTTCATTTGGGTTCACAACAGTTCGGACTCAAATTGTCACGGTTCTTAATCTGAACCAAAGAGTCCAAATCCGGCATATCGTTTTGGAAAACAGATTTTTGTAAAGAAGCGCCAAACATGGACTGCTTTGCCATATACAGAGTCGCGACCTAAATATTTTATTTGGGGGGAATTTAGGAAACCCTGACTCGTTTGCCTAAGGCCACGTGTCCGTCATCACCAAAGTTGCCTCGGCTCGGGAACTTGGGTACGATTGGAGAAGGTCACCTATGAGCACCCCCTCTCGCCCGATTCAAAGATCAGTCTCTACTAACCGTAATATCTAATTTTGAAAACATTACGCGTTCTTGTTCCCGTTAATTAGCCTAGAATTACTATGTGACGTGCGCAGCAAAACAAGTATAGACTAGATTGCCTAATTTGGAACAAAGTATTGCATATCCGTTTATTTGGAAAATGATTTGAAATTTGCTACTCGCAAGTAGGGTAAAACACGGATTTCAATGAGTTGTTCCAACTCAAACAATCTAGCCTTCACCTATAGGCATTCAGGCAGTTTATGTCACATAAGCACATAACCACATGGTAAGCATGCTGTCATGTTAACATTCACACTCATGCGAGATGCTAAAGCATAAATACTTACATCGTACTCCGTGCCAAAACAATGAACCAGTTAATAATCATGCATGATCCTGGTTCATGTTAAGTGGCTAATGCATTGCATACAAAAATGTCATTAGAATAGGCTCGGCTAATCTAAGGGTGGCATGTGAAATGCAACAACTCAATGCACGTATTCAAGTTTGGAATTTGAAATACTAAGCAGTTAGCATGATGCGCCGAGCCCGGTGCATGCAAGACTGATGAATGATGCACGCATGCATAGCATAAGGTATGCTAAATTAAACGTGCCCTAATACTAACCATCAAAGTATGCTAGTAAAAGGGAGAAAGAAGTGGGGGTTGGAAGACAAGCACACACGCACCCACACTTATTACAAATTTGCCCTCACTCGGAGGGACCACAAGAATATACAAATTCAATTAAGCTACAAGCTAATTAAATATTACAGACCACTTAACTAGTTAAGCAAATTAACTAAACTAATTAAGCAGTAAAAGTAGCCTCGGGGAGAGGGCCCAATGCAAGCACGCTCGGTTTCGCTCGGAAATCCGCCACCATGCACAAGCTGCCTCTGTTTTCCCTGTTCTGCTCCTCTAAAACTTGCACAAATTCCAAGGTTCACTGTTTGGACATTGTGGAGAACCACCAGCCAAGGGAAATGGTCACCAGCCATGGAATGATGGTCATCGACCATCTATGGAACTATCGGCCATCCATAAATGGTCGATCGGCACTTAGTGTAGTCGACCGGCCAAAGCTTCTTGCAGAAACCTATTTTCACAGCAGCAGAGGGAAAAACAAGTCATGGCAATGCATTTCAAGCAATGTTTTCACCAACCACACTCCTTATCATATTAATGACTCAAAGGAGCATGGTACTCGATTCTCGGACCACCAATCGCGCATTTCAATGCGTGATGGCCCAAGAAACCAAGTTGTGCATTTTGATTTCAAATGAAATGCAAACCAATCAAGCACATAAGGCCTAACCTCTATCACACTCAATTCAAGAGGCAAAGCATGCGTGCTCAATGCAATACATCCTAGGCCTAGAGGCTAAGTATGTGACATGAACATGTGGGCAATTATGCAAGCTAGGCACACAACCTAAGCAAACAAGCATGCAAGGTATGAAGCATCAATGCTAACCAACAAGTATGCAAGATGCAATATGGGTGTTCAAGTATGCCAACAAACATGTGATAGGCCAAGTATGCAACAACATGCAAGGCTAATGGACATGCAAGACATGGTGCAATCAAAGCATGCAAAGTGTAAGACATGTAACAACATGTGAAGACTGGACTTAGACTAATTTGGGTAGCTCTATACTAGGCCCAAAACAGTGGCCAACATGCTAAAAAATGGAGGCTAATGTGCATACAAACATGCATGCATACAAGGTCCAACACTTAGGCACCAAAGAGCAACTCCTAAGCACACTTAAGAGGGGATAAACATGGATATATGGCATACATAATAAGCTCTGAAATCATGTTATAAAATGATGCCAAATCAATCTAAACAAGGCAATCAAAGCATGCAAGCAAAGCTAAAACTCAAGGCAAGCCAAAGGGGGTATTGAATTACCCTAAACAAAACCAAACATGGCATGAATTGAACAACTAAAATCAGATTTTTAGCATGGTAAAACAAAGCCAAAAACACATCTAGATGGCATCTAAATGGCTCAAATCTAAAAGCATGCAAAAGAGGCCCAACATGGAGCATGAGATGACAACCTTGTAAAGCATTAAAGGGACATCAAATGCAAGCATACAAGCACACCACGAGGACTGGAATGGCATGTTAAGTGGTTCCAAACCACTGAAACAAAGCAAGTAAAGCATGCTCCACACTTACACACCCGAGGCTAACAAGCCAAAATGTAAGGTGGCTATACTAAGCATGT
Organism: Camellia lanceoleosa; assembly: GCA_025200525.1. NCBI lineage: Eukaryota > Viridiplantae > Streptophyta > Magnoliopsida > Ericales > Theaceae > Camellia > Camellia lanceoleosa. Next base: position 209,654 of record JANUSC010000016.1, on the reverse strand, counting down.
CATGGTCGAACGAAAAAACAAAAAACAGAACTTAAGCATGCTAAAACAAGCACAGAAGCATCACAAAGCTAGGTCTAAATCATGCTAGAACAAGGCTCAAAGCACAAAGCATGTTAAGGCTAAAACATGGCATTACAAGACAAGTATGTGAGGCAAGCATGGTTTGTCTAAACCAACTAAAAAGAGTGCTATATCATGACATAATAAGCACAAATACCTACTGAAACATGGCCAACTTGAGTTCAAGAATGGTGCTCACACATGAGCCTTAAATGGCCTATTTTGAAGACAACAAGGAGAGGGGGTGGCCCTCTCCTTCTTGGGACCTTAAACCACCATCCTCACCACTGAAATCCCTCAAGATTTCAGTGGTGAGGAGGCCCAAACAATGTGGTCCCGGAGCTCACAAAAATAGCACAAAAATGGGGCCTAACAAGCCTTAAGGGGGGTGAAACAACCCCAAACAACAAAACACCCTTAACCAACTATTTTAAGAAAGTAAAAGCAAGACTTTTATATGTTATGTAGTAAGCTCAAAAATAGTTGCAAGGTAGGTTAAAAAGCTATGCAAAAATGGGAAATATAAGGAGTAAGTTCTTACCCTTGTTGACCCTCTTCACAAATGATGCTCCAACAGCCTCCTTAGCTCAAAGCCAAGTCCAAAACTCTAAAAATAACTCTTCAGTACCTCAGTAGCTAAAGGAAAGTGTGATGGCAGGTGTTTGTGTGTAAAACTATGAACAAACATACACTTAAACAAAAAAAGAGAGGGAGATAGAGATAGACATATACACAAGACCTAACCCTAGTTCAGATGTCTCTCTGGGATTTTTTGTAACCCTAATGGAGGGAGAAGAGGCTCCCTCTTATAGAAGCTCCCTCTTGCAAAGCTTCCAAAGTAAGTGAGTTAAGAGGGAAATCCCTCCATACACGTGTATGTAGGGGGTGAAAGTGTATGCCAGCTAGCACAGCTGGCATAAAAAAAAAATCTGAAAAAGCAGATGTACAGTGATCGGCCAGCCAAAAATGTCATTTTGACAAAATACATGGCTGACCGACCATAGATATGGCCGATGGCAACAAAACACTGGCCGGTGGCCTCTAGCCATGGCCGGTGGTGTGCGGGGATGTCTCACAGGCCATTCCCTGCCCCTCAATGGAAAAACACAAGTGTTTGGTGCAAAACCAAACACAAAACAGTCAAGTTAGGAGATCCTGAGGCAGGGCACGTAGCCGAGACCTCCGGGAACTCGAGACGAACAGAAACATGGATGATGACCGAGTGTTCAAACGGTGACATCCAAGTCTTGAAGACGGTCAAAAATGGGGTGTCTACAGCCATTTTACAATAGCCGAGCCCATCTTAGTTGCATTTTTGCATGTGTTGCATTAGGCATTTCAACATAGTTAGGATTCATGCATAATTTCTAATTAGCTTCTTTCTTTGGCTCGGAGTACTCGGTAAATGATTACGCTTTAGCATCCTTGCATGCGTGTGAGTAACTGCTATGATAGTATGCTTACCATGAGGCTATGTGCTTATGTGATATAACTGCCTGAATACTTGTGGGTGAAGGTTGGGTTGCTTGAATTGGAATAATTCGTCGAAACCCGTGTTTTAGCCTACTTGCGAGTAGCAAACTTCAATCCATTTTCAAAACAAATGGATATGCGATGCTTTGTTCCACCTTAGGCAATCCAGTCTATACTTGTATGTTGTGCACATCACATAGTAATTCTAGGCTAATAAACTGGAATAAGAGCACATAATATTTTCAAAACTCGATATCATGGTCAGTAGAGGCCGATCTTTGATCGGGCGAGCGGGGTTGCTCACGAAGTGACCTTCCCTATTCATACTCAAGTTCCCGAGCTGAGGCAACTTTGGTGATGACGGACACATGGCCTTAGGCAACGAGTCAGGGTTTTCTAAATTTCCCAAAAATAAAATATTTAGATGGCGACTCTATCTCTGGCAAAGCAGTCCATGTTTGGCACTTCTTTCTGAAAATCTGTTTTCCAAAACGATTTGCCGGATTTGGACTCTTTGGTGATTTATCGGTCTCGCATTGCACTTTGTGGGACTAGATTCAGAACCGTGACACATTGAGTCTGAACTGTAGTGAGCCCAAATGAACAAAACGGGATTCCCTCCCGGGACATTCGGGGACGTCTATAGGGCCACGCCCGGGGTCAAAAGCGCCATGACTCGGATCTATAAGAAGGCAACGAAGTCGCTGGGCTTGTGATAACGATCGTCGTCCTCACCTATCATCAAAAGGTCAAGCTCGGGATTGTCCTAGAGATCATCCACTACCCTCATGTCGGAAGAAGACTGATGTGGAATGTCGGGGTCAGCAATGCCCCTAGTCTGGCGGACGAACCTCTCTCCCAGGTAGTAGGCTCGCCCGAATGGACCCTCGAATAGAATCCACATGGTAGAGGTATACCATGCAATAGTGTAGATCATCCTCGAGGCCTGGGGAATGCCCGCCTAGGGATGCCAGTCAATCTGTGAAAGCGACTATTAGTGCAGTGTAAGAAATCAATACAGTGTGGGAAATCAGTGCAGTGTGGGCCATCAGTGCAATGTGAGAAATCAATGCAGTGTCAGATGTTAGTGCAGTGTATTAAGAATGGCAATACGATGTCAAAAGTCAGTACAATAAGAGAATGGCAATATGGTACAGATGGTACAGATGAAACAACATAAGAGTGACCATGTAGTTTGGGAAACAGTGCAATATGTTTACCTAGTCTGCCGTAATCATGTCAAAAAAGAGGCAGAAGTATGGAAAGGTGCGGTCTATAAGGCGATGCCGCTCAAACCATGAGTTGTAGTGTCATGAGCGAGGTACTAACAACTCGGTAGGCCTCACTGAGACTAGAGCCAGAGAAGTGAAGTAGCTATACATCCAGAGCTGCATACAGAAAAAGATGGACGAAGTAAATAAGCAAGAAATGAATTACAATTGAATAGAAAATGGAGAAATAGAACAGATGAGTATGAGACGTACCTCCCAAACCCTCCAATAGCTGCCGAGTGAATCCGCCTTGTGGCAGGAGACGGAGCTCATGTAGCAATATAAGATGGCCAGGCTGGTGCCACCCCAGTCATACTCTGCTACCTGGGAGAGGTGCACCAGTGCCCCCAAAAGATATAACCCCACGGTATTTTCCCTGTTCTCAAACTGGGTAGTACCAAGGAGGTATATAAGGAAGTCGCAGGTGTACTGGGCGATCTCCTTTGGCGTAGCTGGCTGACGGTCGATGAAGTGGTCATAAAACCAGCTGTACTGCACCATCCCATGGCTGGTGGTGTCTGGGATCGCTCCAAGAAGCTAGCGATGTGCATCCGTCCACTAGGTCATGTCTGGATCAAAGGGGACTGGGTGGCCAACCCCAACCTGCAAACTGATCAGCATCGAGAAATCGTATGGGGTTAGCGTCATCTCCTCGGTCGAAGAAAAATGGAATGAGACAGTGGTATCCCACCATCTCTCTACTAGGGCCCCATAGAGCCATGACTCCGCCCTCATCTGAATGAGCCCTAAGCAGAAAGGCCCAAAGCTAGCTGCGTCAACTGCTATGCGGACCTCTGTAGGTAGTCTCTCGTGCCAGTGTAGGGGGCTGGATATAGATCCACAACCACCGATCATCCTAACTACGACCTGTCAATGGGGAATATAGTTTTATTTTGTGAAATTCAAGTTTAAGTGCAATTCAAAGAATACAAAAAACAAAGGAAAATGGTTTACCATGGAGGCATCAGCGTAAAAGTGCTCCATGGTCTCTCGTAGTAGAGTGTCCACAACTAGCCCTGGCATGAAGCCCTTAAAACTCAAAATTCAGCCGAGAGGTTGTAGACGCGCCCGCGAGGGACCTCGCGCTACAGTTCGGACTTGATTTGTGTCGGTTCTTAATCTTGAACCAAAGAGTCCAAATCCGGAAAATCGTTTTTGAGAAAACAGATTGTTAGAAAAAGAAGTGCCAAACATGGACTGCTTTGCCAGATACAGAGTCGCCACCTAAATATTTTTTTTTTATGGGGGAATTTAGGAAACCCTGACTCAGTTCCAAAGGCCACGTGTCCATCATAACCAAAGTTGCCTTGGCTCGGGAGCTTGGGTACGATTGGCGAAGGTCAGCTATGAGCACCCCCTCTCGCCCGGGCCGAGGACCGGCCTCTACTAACCATGATATCCGTTTTTGAAAACGATATGCGTTCTTATCCCTGTTATTAGCCTAGAATTACTATGTTATGCGCACAGCAAACAAGTATAGACTAGATCGCCTAATTTGGAAATAAGCATTGCATATCCGTTTGTTTTGAAAATGTTTTGGGATTTGCTACTCGCAAGTAGGCTAAAACACGAATCTCAACGAGTTATTCCAACTCAAACAATCTAACCTTCACCCACAGGCATTCAGGCAGTTCATATCATGTAAGCATTTAGCCGCATGGCAAGCATACTGTCATGTTAACACTCACACGCATGTGGTATGCTAAAGCATAAAAAATACTTACATCGTACTCCGTGCCAAAACAAGAACTTGTTAGCAAATCAATGTATGATCCAAGTCCATGTTAAGTGCCTAATGCAGCGCATACAAAATGCAACCTAGAGTAGGCTCGGTTAATCTAGAAATGGCATGTGAAATGCACTCGTTTGATGCATGTATTCAAGTTAGATTTGAAATACTAATGCAGTTAGCATGATGCGCCGAGCCCGGTGCATGCAAGACAAATGTATGAATGCACGCATGCATAGCATAAGGTATGCTAAATTAAATGTGCCCTAATCTACCATCATAAGCAGGTAAATAAAAGGGTAGGAAGAAGTGGAGGTTGGAAGAGATGCACACACACGCACCCACACTTATTACAGATTTACCCTCGCTCGGAGGGGCCAAAATAATAATACAAATTAATTAACTACGCAAGCTAATTAAATATTACAAATTGCCTAATTAATTAACAAATTAACTAAGCTAGGAAAGACAGTAAACCGCCTCGGGGCAAGGGCTCAATGCATGCGCACTCGGGTTCCGCTTGGAAGTGCACTGCCATGCTTACACTGCCTCTGTTTTCCTTGCTCAGCCTCTCTGAAGACTGCCAAAGTCTCAGAGATGCTTCTCTAAATACTGGGGATCACCACCGGCTAAAGGATGTGGCCACCGGCTGCATTGGAATTTATCGGCCAGCGATGGGTCGGCACATACGCTACAATCTTCGGCCAAAATGAACTCCTCAAGAACTCACAAAGCAGAGGGCAAGGCATAGCATGGCAATACAATTCAAGCAATATGTGCACCAATCACACTCCTTATCATGTTAATGACTCAAAGGGGGATGTGCCTCGATTCTCGGACCACCAATCACGCATTTCCATGCATGATGGCCCAAAGAACCAAGTGTGCAAATTCAATTTCAAATGCATGCAAACCAAAGAAACACACAAGGGTGCCCAACCTCTATCATGCTCATCTCAAGAGGTCTAGCATGCATGCTTATGTGATGCAATCCTAGGCATGTTGTCTAGTATGCAATCATGCCAATGCAAATGAGCATACAAGCTAACAAACAAACAAGGCATGAAACACCAATGTCAACCATCAAGTACGTAAGGTGTAATGTGGGTGTCCAAACATGCAAACAAGCATGTGACTTCATTCAATCATGTAAGTCCTAACATGCAATTACTTACTAATACATTACAACACTCAAGGAGCATATGCAAGCAACCAAGGTATGGACTTAAACATGAGTTAGGCAGCTCTAAATAGGCCTAAAACAGTGGCCAAAAATGCAAAGGAAGTGAAGTCTAAAATACATGCACACATGCAAGCATACATAGTCCAACACTTAGGCATAAACAAGCAACTCTTAAGGACACTTAAAAGAGGCTAACATGGACATATGGCATGCATTATAAAGCTCTGAAATCATGCCAAACATGGTGCCAAACCAAGCAACAAGGCAAGCTAAACATGCAAACATGGTCCAAGACTTAAGGCTAACAAGACAAAATGCAAAGGGGCCATACCAAACATGCCAAGATCGACCCAAACAACTATGGACAGACCTAAAACATGATGAAATAAGCACAAGAGCTTCACAAGACTAATCCTAAAACATGCTAGAATGAAGGTTTACAACCCAAAGCAACTTAAGGCCTAACATGGCATTACAAAGCATCTATGCAAAACATGCATGGAGTACCAAAACCAACATGCAACAATGTTATATTATGAAAATATAAGCATGAAAAACAGCCATGGCATGATCAACACACACTTGAACATAGGGCTCCCTCAAGAGGCCAAAAATTACCCTTTTCAAGGACAACAAGGAGAGGGGGTGGCCCTCTCCTTCTTGGGACTTCAAAGCATCATCTTCACCACTGAAATCCCTTAAGATTTCAGTGGTGAAGAGACCCAAACACCAAAATCCCGGAGCTCACCAAAATAGCACAAAACAAAGGCCTTACAAGGCCTAAGAGGGGTCAAACTTCCTCAAAGCACAAAACACTCTTAATAAACTATCAAGAGGGCCTAAAAACAGAACTTTTTTGTATTAATCACTAAGCACAAAAACAATTCTAAGATAGGCAAAAGTAAGATGCAAGAAAGGGGTAAAAAGGGAGTAAAGTGGTTACCCTTGTAGACCTCTTCAAAGATGAAGCTCCAGCTGGTTCTTCAAGCTCAAAACCACCTAAGAACCTCAAGAATCACCTCTGGTCCTTCAAGAAACCAAGGCAAGGTGTACTGCTATGTGTTTGTTTGCAATAATGAGACAAAAAAACACACAAGATTACAAAGAGAGGAAGATATAGATGTAGGATAGATATACTAAGCTAAACCCTAAAAACCAAAGCTCTTTCCCTCTCCTCTCCAACTTGTCTAACCCTAGAACAAGGGAGAGAAGGCCTCCTCTTATTGAGGAGGCAATCTTGTAATGCTTAGCAAGTAAGCAAACAAGAGGGGCATCCCTCCATACACGTGTATGGAGGGGAAGCCAATGCAAGACAGCTGTGCTAAAATATCTGCAAAAGCAGATGCACAGTAGTCGGCCGGCAAAAAATGTCATTTTGACAAAATTTGCTGCCGGCCGGCAACAAAGAGTGCCGGTCGGCCAAATATTTGGCCGATGGACACAAACACCAGCCGGTGGCCTCAAGCCATGGCCGGTGGTGTATGGGGATGCCTTACAAGGAATTCCCTGTCCTTCCAAGGCACAGCACAAGTGTTTGGTGCAAAACCAGACACAAAACAGTCGAGTTCGGAGATCCTGAGGCAAGGCGCGTAGCTGAGACCTCCGGGAACTCCAAACGAACAAAAACAAGGATGATCACCGAGTGTTCAATCAGTGACGTCCAAGTCTTGAGGACGGTAAAAAATGGGGTGTCTATAGTTGCCCCTCTTTGACAGAACTCGAAAGTCATAACAATGACGGGAGTGAATGTCAAGACCCAGAGACGACCCATTTTTGATGAGGCCGAAGACTTAGACAAACATGCAAGACAAGTAAGATATGCGCCTGAAGGCAGGGGCAAAATGCAAGACAATGCATGAAGCCGAGCACAACTTATGATCATGCAAAGAAAGCTGTGATGAAGCACACATGCGACAGTTTTAAGCTAGCATACACCAAGCTACACTACAATGCAGAAAGGATGTAAGAGAATTATGCAATTCTCGATATGTCTCACTCGGAGGATACAATACCTGTCTGGTTCGTTTGGTTGTGCCAGCCTCTAATGAACCGTACATACAATATCGTGCCTACAAAGAAAACAAACTTAACAGGTACAATATTGTTAGCAACATGCATGACAATACAATATGAATGCTAAATGATATGTAATATATACAAAACTATGTATAAACAAATGCAAATGATATGCAATGCAAGTGAAACAATGCAAACTATATGCAAAGCAATTGAATCATGATCCAATCATGAGTGGTTCGAAACCACACCTATGTCAAATAGATTGATGGAGGTAACAAGTCCGTCTACCATAGAAAAGGTGTCGCAACCCTCAAAGCGAGAACACATGCAGAACTATGAGTAATGTAGACGGACACAAGAACAAGTATTGGGTGGAATGACATGAGTGGGGAAACGACCCGCTAAGGAAAGAACAATGATCCTAATGCTGGATGCAAAAATTACACTACAATGTAATATATATACAATGGATATGGCGCGCGGGCCAAACCAAATCTTGCCTAGGAAGGGCATGTACACGTACAAGCCGCGCCTAACACAGAAAAGGTGCCGCAACCCTCAAACCAAGTTCGTCATTGAATAGGCGCGTACACATGCAGGACTGTGCTTCGACGTGAAAAGTATGAGCACATACCAGACCAAGCTCAACAAGGAAAGGCGTGAGCCATAGACGAAGGGGATGCAATGGATGCATGCAATGGAATGGATATGTGATATTTACAATGGATATGACACGCAGGCCAAACCGTATCTTGCCTGGGAAGGGCATGTACACGTACAAGCCGCGTCTAACACAGAAAAGGTGCCGTAACCCTCAAACGAAGTTCGTCAAGGAATAGGCGCGTACACATGCAGGACTGTGCTTCGACGTGAAAAGTATGAGCACATACCAGACCAAGCTCAACAAGGAAAGGCGTGAGCCATAGATGGAAGGTGATGCAATGAATGCATGTGAGCTACGATGCAATGTTTACAATATGTAATGAGATGTAGATGCGATATTTACAGTGAACGCATGTCAATGCAGTATGATGCAATGGCCATGATTGCAGTTTTCCCTATTCTCCCAACGGGGTGATATACTAGGTTGGTTCAGTATCCAGAACTGAGGCGCCGACATGATGCCTCAACCTAAGGGGCTTCCATACAGATTTCAAGCCGAGGGTACACCCCCTGGGTATTTAAACCAGACTTTAGTCCCGGAAATCCCGAACCTTTACGTTCTAGGCATAAGCCATTCAAACTCTAGTTCCCACCGTCCCAATTGGTCTTCTAGGAACTCACCGCAAACACAGGCAAGTGGCTTTACCAGACCACCGGAAGTCGTTCGGGCATGACAAACACCAAAGGAATTGCACCTTCAGAGGATTCAAGGTCTCCTTGACCGGGATGCGAAATGTATGCATGACAATGCATGTTTTTGTTTTTGTTTTTTTTTTGAAATGCAAATGATGCATGATGTGCGTGAAGATGTATGATTTTGAAATGCGCGACAACACAACTAAGTGGGTTTAAAATCTCGCCAGACCGCGCGTGTTTTTGGTCGTGCCGAACCGAGTTTGGGGCAATGAGACAGTGAGGTGCGCGAAATAGCACGACGCGATGCATGCCAAATGCAGTGAGGTGCGCAACACAGCGCGAGGCGATGGACAACGCAAGTGAATGTCTTGCACCTCCCGAGGATTTTAGGTCTCCTAGACCGAAGATGTTGGATGCAAAGTGATGCACATGAGACACACATGCCTCAAAGGAATGTAAAATGATGCAAATGTGACACACATGCCACAAGGAATGCAAAGATGATGGGAATGAGACACACATGCCTCAAAGGATGCAAAATGGTGCAAATGTGACACACATGCCACAAGGAAATGCAAGAATGATGCAAATGAGACGCACGTGCCTCAAGGGATGCAAAAATGATGCAAATGAGACACACGTGCCTCAAAGAATGTAAAATGATGCAAATGAGACACACATGCCTCACGGAATGTAAAAATGCAAGTGAGACACACGTGCCTCACGGAATATAAACTGATGCAAATGAGACACACATGCCTCACGGAATGTAAAAATGCAAGTGAGACACACGTGCCTCACGGAATATAAAAAGGATGCAAATGAGACACACATGACTCACAGAATGTAAAATGATGCAAATGAGACACACATGCCTCACGGAATGTAAAAATGCAAGTGAGACACACGTGCCTCAGGGAATGTAAAAATGCAAGTGAGAGACACGTGCCTCACGGAATGTAAAAATGATGCAAATGAGACACACATGCCTCACAGAATATAAAAAGTATGCAATTGTGACACACATGCCACAAGGAATGTAAAATGTGATGCAAATGTGACACACATGCCACAAGGAAATTGAGACACACATGCCTCAAGGAAATTGAGACACACGTGCCTCAAAGGAATTGAGACACACATGCCTCAAGGAAATTGAGACACACATGCCTCAAGGAAATTGAGACACACACGCCTCAACGGAATTGAGACACACACGCCTCAACGGAATTGAGACACACACGCCTCAAAGGAATTGAGACACACACGCCTCAAAGGAATTGAGACACACACGCCTCAAAGGAATTGAGACACACATGCCTCAAAGAATGCGAAATGAAATGCAAATGCAAGATGAAATGTCAATGAGGTACGCATGCCTCAAAGGGTGCAAAATGAAATGCAAATGCAAGATGAAATGTCAATGAGGTACGCATGCCTCAAAGGGTGCAAAATGAAATGCAAATGTCAATGAGGTACGCGTGCCTCAAAGGGTGTAAAATGATGAAACTGAGACACGCATGCCTCAGGGAAAATACAAAACAATTCAACTAAGACACGCATGCCTCAGAGAGAATGCAAAACAATGCAACTGAGACACGCATGCCTCAGGGAAAACGAAAAACAATGCGACTGAGACACGCATGCCTCAGGGAGAATGCAAAACAATGCAACTGAGACACGCATGCCTCAAGGAGAATGCAAAACAATGCAGATTGAAAGGTGCATGACAATGCGAATGATGCACGAGGCGACGTATGCATTGAAATGCATGACAATGCACGACAATGCTGGTAATACAATACATGACAATGCATGAGGAATGTGCATGACGGCGCGATGTGACGCACCAGTCAGTGTGATGAATGCATGCAACACACATGGGGCAATTTTTGAATCTTGCGAAAGGCAAAAGGATACAAAAGGATACAACATTGCATGAATTCGAGTGCCACGCACAGAAGACACGGTCCGAGGTCAAAACGGGGGCCGGTTGAGCGTCGGAGATGGACTTTCTTGCACTTTCCTGAGCTATGAAGACCCAAAACCACTCATATGGCCTAAACAAGGCTGTGGGAAGATCACCGGCCGGGCTAGGAAGCCACCGGCTGTCCATCGGCTGCCAAAACTCTTCATCGGCACAATATTCTACCGGCCGGCAGAATATATTGGCGACCGGCCAAAAATGCCTGTATCGGGGGCAAACTTGACATTTCACCTCGGGTCTTTTAAAATAGGGTTCCAAACCCTATTTTGTCACTTCTCCTTAGTCGAAATTCCACACACTCTCTCTCTAGAGCGTTTTCCCCCTTCTGTTCCCTCGTTTTCTTCGCGTTTTACGTCCGTTTCGTCATCGGATTCGCGATTTCCTTCGCGTTTCAGACATTTTCCACCGATTAAAATTTCATTTCGGAGCATCCTTTGCTATTTCCACCTTTTGGGGCTTGTTCCCCTCGAGTTTCGTGCCTTTTTCCTATTCCGGCTTTTCTGGCCATTTTCCACCCTCCTGGGGTTGACTTTTCAGTTGACCTTTCGCATTCTAGCCCGATTTTCCTTCTTTCGGCTATTTTCTCATCGTCCTTGACATGGCCGACGACATTCCACACGTTGGGACTCCCCCAGATCACGAGATGGATCCCGGGGTCGAGCTCCTTCCTTTGAGCGAGCGCCCGTTCGACCCGGCGACCTACCGGCCGGCGGTCCATGTGCTACCACCCGATGGACTTCGCCATTTTCGTAGTTTTGACAGGGCACTGGATCCGGCACTTCTCCTGCGCGAGCCTACCTCTCACCTATCCTTTGGCGCTTCCGAGGTAACATTTTTCTCTGTTTTACTTTCTGCAATGTAGAACTGTTAACTGCCATAGCTGATTACATTCTTTAATTGCTTTAGCTTAGATGCTCTGACACACTGTATATTGTAGTTGACCGCAATCATATTCGCAACTGATATTTGTTTCAGACCGATACATGCACACACACTGCATTAGCCTTAATCACCCAAACACACGGCACACACCGTATTGTACTGCAAACTCACCGACACCCGGTACTTGTTTGAATCTGAAAAACTCATACGCATACTACATTTGCACTGAACCACGCAAACACGCTGACGCATCACACGTTGTAACTTGCTGTAAGCACACCGGCAGCCAATATCTGTTTGAACTTGAAAACATGCACACATGCTATATTTGCACTGAACCACTCAAACATGCTGACGCATCACACGTTGTAGTTCGCTGTACACACACTGGCACTCGGTATCTACTTCAATCTGAAAAACTTGCACACATGCTACATTTGTCTCAATTCTTCACGCCTTACAAAACTGGTGTATTTAGTATTGCTTTGCAATTGTGTTCTTGAAAACAGGGGGATTCCCATACCATCCGCGGGTATGGGAACATCGCCGCTCGAGACTGGTACGCGGAGCTACCCGAGGCGGTTCGCCACATCGTGGACCGGGCCGGCTTCGGCGCATTCTGCAGGGGCTATCCCGACTCACTACATGTAGGCCTCTTCTTGTTGCTCTAGCGGAGAGGTGGTGGGACACCACCGACTCGTTCCATCTATCTGTGGTGGGAGACATGACAATGACTCCCTATGACTTCTCGATGCTCACAGGCATCGGGGTAGGGGGTGATCCGATCTCCTTTGACACGGACATGGACGAGTGGACTGCTGCTCAGATCCATTTGCTTGGCGAAGTGCCGCCTCTCGCTCGTCCAGGCTTTGTCTGTTACTCCTGGTTTGAGGTGCAGTTCAGAGTTCAGCCCGCGTTGGTGGAGGAGGCTCCGATGACCGAGGAGGCCGTGGAGCAGTACGCGCGTGGCTTTCTGATGTTTTTGCTGGGGACCACCCTTTTCGCCGACCGGGCGAATACTGTGCCCCTCTGCCTGCTCAGCACACTGGTGGACGTCTGACATATCCTGCGCTATGACTGGGGTGGTGCCACTCTGGCCACCCTTTATGGATACATGAGCTCTGTGATATCCCTATTCCGTAGAATGCTAATTGGTCCTTAATTTGGGTATGATTATATGTTTAACATGATTTTATGTGCCATTATGTGAATATATGTGATTTTGAAATTCTATCTGTTCACCGTAGGAATACCTGTTTGAATAATCCGCTTCAGAAATTAAATTGAGGGCCTTATCGGCCACAGAACCCGAAATTGATTACGTCAATGTGATTAGCGTAATCTTTAGAGCCTACTGTGAAATTTAATTGAAAATTGATTCGGGCCAGATTAAATCGATTAAATTGATGAATTAGAACCCAACTACTTTATTATTATTAAAATGGCCTTAGTGGGTTTTGTTGTCAAGACTTTAAACACTCAATCTCTCTCCCTAGCCTCATTTTTGACTGATAATAAACTCAAAGAAGAGAAGAGAGGTTCGGTTGGGAGAGGAGAGGAGAGGAGATTGAGGGTTTGGCTTAAAGCTTGGAAATTTTGGAGATTTAGCTTGAGAATTGTCTAGAGCTTGATAGATCAAAGCTTCTAGGTGAGTAATTCTTGAATTATAGTTTGTAATTTTGTGTATTCAAGCTAATTTGATGATCAAGAATAAGATTGAATTGAAATTGTGTTGGATTTGTTGAATTGGAGTTTAATAAATGCATGCATGCAAGAAAGTACCTTGAATCTTCATGTTTGAGCATAAAGATGTATAATCCATGTGTAATTTCAATTGAAGCTCATGTATAATGATGAGCATCTTCCACATGCATGTACAAATTTTGGAAGTATAAGTCTTGAATGTTGAAATTAAACATGTTGGTGTTGAGTTTGACACATTTTGGGCCATGCATGTAGAGTAATCAAGAAATTGAGCCTCATAATGTTATAATCTAGCATTGGTTCCATGTTAGTATGATTATATTTGAGAATTGAGCCTTTGCATGCAAGAATGGTAGCTGGGAAATTGGGTTGAAGCTCAAGAACACAACCTAGAATTTCCAAAATTTTGACTTCCGCTCGAGCGGGGGAAGTGACGCTCGAGCAAAGAAATCGAGCTACCAGTATTTTCTGCAGACCTGGTTCCTTTCGGCCGAAATTTGGCGCTTCGGCGAAAGCCATGTAGGCAGGAAATCCGCTCGAGCGGCAGAGTTCACGCTCGAGCGGGATTTTGAGGCAACCAGTACTTTTGCAGACCTTAGAGGTCCGCTCGAGCTGGGAATCCCACGCTCGAGCGGGTACCCTATTTTCTGAAATCCTGTTTTTGCATTTTGTGTTCTGTTTTCCGTTCTCTTTCACTTACAAGCACTCTTAGGCATATGTTGAGCATTGTAAATGGGTTAATGTTATAGTAATGAAGCCTAAAGAGGAATGTATGAACTAAAGAACAGATTGAACTGCTAATGACCCTTTTGTGTTCATGACACGTGTAGGGCCAAGCTCCAGGGCAAATCCACAAGCCAATCACTGTGAGTAATATCTTAACAGGATATTTGAAATGTACTATTGTCCAATTGTTTACTCATACATAGTTTAATGAATTCATTCATTTGAATGGGGACAATGATAGATATGAATGATTGGGCCGAAGGCCGATAGATATAAATGATTGGCCCGAAGGCCGATAGATATAAATGATTGGGCCAAAGGCCGATTGACATGAATGATTGGGCCAAAGGCCGATAGATATGAATGATTGGGCCAAAGGCCGATTGACATGAATGATGGGGCCAAAGGCCAAAGGCCGATAGACATGAATGATTGGGCCAAAGGCCGATAGATACGAATGATTGACAACAACGAATGGGTCGAAGGCCGATAGACATGAATGATTGGGCCAAAGGCCGATGGACATAAAGGGTATAGATGATTGGGCCAAAGGCCGATGGACATAAAGGGTTGGGCCAAAGGCCGTTTGTTGTATTGTTTTAAAGATTATTTATACATCCTTCTCATTTGATATTATTCACTGGGCTATCACTCACACTCATTCATGTGATTGTAGCTGAGCCGAGGGAGGTTCAAACCCAGCCCCAGTGAAGTCTTCCAGAACCAGCATAAGTTTTGAGAGAGCCAGCCTTGTGTATCACGTACGAGACCTACCCTTGCCATTTTGTAATGTATTATATTTTGTCCTGCCGGCAAGGGCATTATGTATATTTGTAAATAGTCTGGCATGGGTTGGCTTAAGTAGATAATCCTGTCTGTAATGGATTTTATGGCATTGTACTTTTGACGTGGGTTATTAACATAAATAAGTATGTTTTTGTTTTGAAGTGCACGTAAGCAAGGCTCTATGGACAAAGTTTTGATTATTGCTTCCGTTTGGCCCCCTTTACTCTGTTGACTTATGTCTATTGTTAAATTGAGGCCGTAGGTAATCTCAGGATTGCTGGCCGGTTACGTCCTTAACCCATGGGGGCGGGTTTGGGTCGTGACAAGCTCGATCTCCGTGGCGTGAGCGGTTGCTCGAGACTCTTGGCGAGAGCTTGGGAATGCGTCTTCTTCTTTACTTTTCATTTCTGCTCTACATTTTACGTACTGCACTATATTACGTGATCGCCGCCTTGTTGTATCTTGTACCTGACAGATACACATACTACATTTTACATCGTTGTACACTACTCTGCCTTGTACACTCTCATAACACAATTGCACAATACATGCCTCTGTTATTTCTGCTTTACATTCTGCATTCTGCTTCATCTAATAAGCATACTGGTATTTGCTCTTCAGCTGTGGGTCTATGCCTACTTTCCCAGACTAGAGCCAGTGCCGGAGACGGAGACTCCTCTGGTCGTCCCTTTCTCGCGTCGCTTCGACGTGCGATGCATGCGGAGGCCCCGAGAGACACTTAGCTTCTTCCGCCGCTTCTTCGACACTATCACCCCTGCCGAGGTATGTGTTACTTGCAGTTCATTTCAGTTTCGTCTCTCCACTATATATTTCAATAACAATAGATAACAAACTGTATTTCAATTCCAGATCACCTGGCAGCTGTGGGCTCCACTGCCAGCGACGATTCGAGATCGATTTGCCGGTGCTGAGGATACCTCACGTTTTCGGATTCTGCTGGAGGGCCCGGTTTGTCGGGCTTGGTACCTGGGCGAGCGTTTCCTACGCCAGACCCTAGGGTTACCTGAGCAGATAGTCCTGGTGTACCCTCCAGTGCATATGAGGGATACCGAGAGATTCACTGCCGAGCAGATCGTGGACTACACCATTGGCTGGGATGCGTGCAGTTACAGGGGCGAGGGCGACTATTCAGAGTACGTCCGAACCTTCATCATGCGGCCTCTGAGTGGCGATCGCCGGGTTGAGCGAGAGAGACTTGCAGCGCCGGTGGCTCAGGCAGAGGCAGGAGCAGGAACGGAGCGTCGCAGAGAGCTCGAGTCCGTGGCAGGGGTGGAGTTCAGAGAGGGCGGGGGACTGGTTGGCCCGCTCTGCCTACTTCATTCGCATACAAGGGGCAGGATGGGGCGACCTACCAGATTCCCTTTGCTCCTCCACCGGCTGATCACGAGTTGGTCGACGTCCCCGACTTACCTCCGGTATGTATTGTTTCTTTTTTGCACCTTGCATTGGTATTTCAATTCAGTTCATTTGATATTCTGCAGAATACTGATGCATCTAATACTTTCGCAGGCGTCCTCCGAGTACACTTGGCAGTCCCTGGGGTTGAATGCCTCCATGGCGGGGATGTTGCAGCGGACTCTTGGCCTCCTGGTCGTCTACGGTATTCCGGTATGTTCTTCTGACCACAGTCTCAATCCATACACTGTTTCATATACTCTGATGTGCTACACCGCACCTGGCAAACTGCTCACGGCGTTCACACACTGTACTCATACTGCATTACATCTGTCTTGATTCACACGCATTCACACTGCTACTCATACTGCGCATTACTGTCTTGATAAGCGCTCCACATTCGCTGCTACTGTACTCGCCTGCTTGCATTATGTCTTGATAAAGCGCTCACGACATTCACACTATACTCGCCTATACATCTTGATAAAGCTGCTCATTCGCATGGCGTTCTGATGTATTTGCCTTTTATGTTTTGACCTTCCCCTGATTCCTCCAACGGACGCTCAGCCAGGCCTAGGCCTGTTTTCCACAGGGCGGCGAGTATACCCCCGCACCAGGGGGAGACGCATTCATGTCGGGAGTAGCTCGCGGGCTCCAGTTCCAGACGATGGCGAGTCAGAGGCGGAGGCGGAGTCATCTGAGGAGGAGGCCGGGGACAGCTCGGGCTTGGGCTCAGACAGTGATACTTCTGGTGATGCTCCTGAACTTCTGCCCAGGAAGAGGGCGAGGACGGATCCCCAGGCGCCATTGATGATGATGATGACCCAGACTTCTGCTATTTTTCTTCTATTTCTTTTCTTGTACTTTTTCTCTTTTGTTGGTAGATAGAGTACTTTGTACTGCCACAGGCTGGTTTTTATGTTCCCAAAACTTTGTACTTTGAAAAAGATTATATGAAACAAACATTTTGCCCAAAAAAGAGTGTTATATCTATACATTTCATACTTTGCACTGCATTGCATCATATTGTACCTCAAATGCAAATGAAATTGATTCGTTGTTTGAAAATTGAGCACTTGCACTGTGATAATCGGATAACTAACCAACTAACAACAAACAACTCATACAAATCACAGCTCAACCTAGACACATAGCCCATACTCTGTTGGGGATTAGTCTGCATACAGCCGGTAACACCATACTTGATTCGTTCTGCACACAGCAAACTCTGAACAAAAAGCCCAATCTGACAAGACGGAACACAAAAATGGAACCAGTTGAAATTGAAGCACACTAAGATGCCCCAAATTTTTCTTCTCTTGCTTCGCATAAATGTAGAGAATGGCATAGCACTCTGAGCATAAACGATTTTTCAAAATGAAGAAGGGTTTTCAATCGGGGTATCGAGCCTACAACTGAACACAGTGGGAAGGACCCAATAGAGAAAATAAAAGGCACACGACCTAAACACAACGAGACGCACTCGGGAGAGACTCGAGACAAAATTTGAGACCGACTAATCAAAAGACACGACACACAGACGCGTTTAACGAAAGACCTCAAATCTCGAGGAGCTAGTTCCTCCGGGCTTACTTCCCACCCTTTCTGATTTGTGATTCTCACATCACTCGGCCCTCAGGCTCGGTTTTTCTCTCAAAACCCTTTTCTTACTCTTCTCTCAACTCAGACCTCTCTATTCTTTATTCTCTCATTTTTCATCCCTTCCCAGGGTGATTGATAGATGAATAGGACGTTGCGGGTTCACGCCCGATACAGCTAGCTCGCGGCTATTTCTTCTGGTAGATAGAGTGCCTTTCTGGCAAGCGTGTTGCCGGCAGGGGAAAGACAGGATACCTGGCTCTGCTGTGCCCCTAGTTCATTATTTTGACCATTTTTTTTCTTTCTAAAACAGTTTTGACCAAAATGAGCGTCAGATTAGCATGCCCGTTCATTTTTTATTTGAAAATCATACAAGTCAGGTTGTGAGCACTGAAAATTTTCCTTTTCGGGTCCAAGCATGGTCCAGTTTTGGAAAATGGAATAGTTTTCGAGAAAATAGTCAACCTCAGTAAAAATTTTCAAAAACTATTTTCACAAACGATCAATGCTTGACAAGCACGGAACTTACCCTCGAGGTGCGCAACCTCGGATCGGAGGCAACGAAAAATTGCCCCTTGTTTGAAGGGACACACAGCAACGGAAAGTTGCCCCTGGTTTGGATGGTAACTCACAGCGACGCATGGCAATGGAAAGTTGCCCCTTGTTTGGATAATGCCGCGGCATACTCATCAATGATTGATCGCGTCGGGCTCTCAGGCGCGGAGAGGACGGAGACGGCCACAAACAATATATGGACACAGTCGCCTTTGAAAGCGTTGGTGGCTGGACCTCAGGAGGAAGTTGATCACGTAGTTCCAGTCGTTGCAACCGAGACATCGGATTCAGAGGAGGCACAGGTGATCAAAACCATTACATGGACGGAGATGCTTTGAAAGCGTTGGGGGCTGGACTTCGGGATGAAGTTGCCTATGTATCCCAAACAGGGAATCAAGCCTTACGTAGTTCCGGTTAAGGTACACTCGGGTATTTTAACCTTCACTTTTCAGTCTCTAACTTTTGCCAAGGCGCCCAATGCGGGTTTTCTACCTTGCGAGCTTCTTTTCATTCTATTATTTTTTTTGATTTTATTTCCTTTTTTTTTTCTCTTCTTTTTTGTTTCTTTTTCCTTTGTATATATATATATATATTTTGTATTTTTCTGTTGCTCTAACTTTTGCCTGGGTCGACCTTCCGGGTTTTCGGCCCAGCGAGCCTCTCAAAGGGTAAAAGTGTAACAAGTCCATGCCAAATGGTTTTTGAAGTTGAAGCCTCTCTGTATCTAGGGGAACGACTGTTGCAATGCTTTGCAGAAGAATCCATCACGGTAACTCCATGATCTTCTTCCGATGAGATCTGATTTCGGTGCCTCTTGTTCGAGGGCTGCTTCAAAACTGGCCGCACGGGCTTCACATGACGGTTGACTGTTGGATGCTTTGAATGAATTCGAGGTCTAACCGAACAGGTTAAATCCTGAGGCTGAGAGCGATCCTAGGCTGCACAATCTCAAGAGCGATTCCACACAAGTCTTCGCAGGACCGCGCAAAACATTTTGTTTTTGAAAATTTTTAAGAAAGCGACAAATCGCTCGCGCTGAAGATAGTGTGGGACCAATCTGGATCAAGCCAGGGTCCTTCTCAGTACTCACGCTGACAAGCATGATTTCAATCATTAAGGGCTTAGCATGCCTCTCTTTCTCTTAATTTGATCAAAGTTTTACAAATCCCGAGGAATTCCTTCCTCTTCGTTTTTATCACCACAGTGTTCAAAAGGGTTTTGAAAAACTTAGGTCAATGCAATGATTTTCAGGGCATAAGGGAGCAGACAGAATGTACTGCTGTTCTATTCGACATCTCTGGCACAACTAGCCCAAAACAAACAATAAGCGCGGAGACATGATAGCCGCAGCTGTTTCATTCAGATTTCTCGGATGTAACTGGCTCCACGGCAGAGACATACTCAAAAAGGAAAGCAAAAGATAATTGCAAAAGCGGTGTTCGAGGCAACAACCCCAGAATCACCTGCTATTCTATACAAAGGGGACTGACTCGCTACAACAAGACATACCCGTAAGCAAAAATGACTGACTCACGACAATGAGACAGATTCAAAGCAAAATAAAAGACTAACTCGACACCCAAGTCAGAATTTACAAAACAAAGCATTCACAGATGCTCAAAAATGTGTGCCAGACGCCACATCAAAAATACCGGGCACCGCCCACAGGTGGTTCAAACCCGATCATATGCTTGCAGTATCCTCGAAATCCAACAGCTGGGTAGTAATAGACTTCGCTGAGGTGGGCGGGAGGATAACCTGGATATCAATCAAATCTTATACCTCATGACGGAGGCGAAAGCAATTATCGGTGGGGTGGCCGGTCTACTGATGGTACGCGCAGTACTAAGTAGCATCATGGCCCGCTGGAAGAGGATTGGGGAGAGGCCTAGGCTCAAGAGGCTTAAGATGTCCCTTCTCGGCCAGGATCTAGAGTGCCTTTGATAGCGGCATGTAAAGAGCGTGAAAGGCCTTGGGCAAGTACTTGAAATTTTTGGTGTTTTTGCTAGCAGAAGCGAATGGTGTGTTTTTGTTAAACGCACTACGTGAAATCTACAGGCGCCTTGCCTTAGTTTTCGATCCTTTCGGCAGGGTTTGGATTAATTGAACTGTCGGCATGACGGGCCTATCGGTTTCGATTGGTGAGCGCCTCGGTGGGAAAACATCATCCACAGCTTTGTTCGCAATTGCGGATATCTGTTGCTTGTTCATCCCCCTGGCTTTCAAAGCCTCGACTGCCCACAGCCGTTGTTCAATGGGATCGGCATCTGCTTTCACTTTGTCTTTACCCTTGGCCTCAGCCTGATCAAAGGTTTGGGTTGGTGTTGATACGTCAGTGGTGTAGTTGGAGGCCATCTCTGATTGGTTAACCTTAATCACAATCCGCCCCAGTAGCGGGGGCTCCTGTGGCACAAAATTCCTGGGGTATGATGTTGCTGGTGATGAAACTGACATTCCGTAGGCGAGATCCGCCACAGACCTCTGGAGGTCACCTATCATCCCCATTAACTCAAACGTAGTGGGCTTGCGAGCTTGGTACAACTGGGGTGCCCAAATTGGGTGCGCGACAGGCAACCTGGGCGGATGTGGTAGATCAACACTGGTCTCATCCTGTAGGGTAATTCCTTGATCCAGTGTGGCTGTCATAACCACTATCTCTTCCGAATTCTGCGTCATCATAGATCCTGCCTCAGCAAGAGGAAACACTGGCAGTTCTATGTCAATTCTCTGAACTCTCTGTACTGAAAGGAAAAATAAGCAGCATTTCAGCCCAAACAGGTCAAACACAGGCGTAGCCAAACAACTGCACTCTACTACTGATCACTGTTCCGCAGAATCACTGTTTCTCAAAACTGAATTGATACCTGCAGATATAACTGATTTCTCAACAATACTAATACTGGTGCCCTCGGGCCTGATACTCAAGCTTGCAAACTGATATGTGCGTTCCCTGTAGAGATATACTCCAAAAGCACATAACAAGCAAAGTAGATCCAAAACACCCCTATGTTGGGGTAGGGTTTCCCTGTCCTATTTGTCAGGAGCTAGGGTTTCACTATGCACACAGCGGTTTCAAACAACCTAATATCGGGTAAGCAACTTGTCCTAGTTTGGAATAGTCACTATGGATTCCAAATATGCACTAGGTCGAATGGTCAGAAAGGGTGCCCCAAGAAACCGGGTTTGTGTTCCCTCGCCAGAGCCCTGTCAACCTTATGGCAGCCGAGCGGCTTAGCCTCCGGCAAACCGTTCAGGAATAGCAGATGGCAAACACGGTGTCCTAGGCGCACCAATGCACATGCAATGCAAAGAGACACTTAAATGCAGTGAAAACAGGACATCATGAGTTCGAGTCAAGCTCTCTAAATCCCTCCCGAGTCGCGAAGCGTAGCGTGCCGCGAGGACCTCGCTTCTGATTCAAACTCGATTTGTGTCGGTTCTTAATCTTGAACCAAAGAGTCCAAATCCGACAAATCGTTTTTGAGAAAATAGATTGTTAGAAAAAGAAGTGCCAAACATGGACTGCTTTGCCAGATACAAAGTCGCCACCTAAATATTTTTTTTTATGGGGGAATTTAGGAAACCCTGACTCGGTGCTAAAGGCCACGTGTCCGTCATCACCAAAGTTGCCTTGGCTCGGGAGCTTCGGCACGATTGGGGAAGGTCAGTTATGAGCACCCCCTCTCGCCCGATCCGAGGACCGGCCTCTACTAACCATGATATCCCTTTTTGAAAACGTTATGTGTTCTTATCCCGGCTATTAGCCTAGAATTACTATGTTATGCGCACAGCAAACAAGTATAGACTAGATCGCCTAATTTGGAAATAAGCATTGCATATCCGTTTGTTTTGAAAATGTTTTGGGATTTGCTACTCGCAAGTAGGCTAAAACACGGATCTCAAAGAGTTATTCCAACTCAAACAATCTAACCTTCACCCACAGGCATTCAGGCAGTTCATATCATGTAAGCATTTAGCCGCATGGCAAGCATACTGTCATGTTAACACTCACACGCATGTGGTATGCTAAAGCATAAAAAATACTTACATTGTACTCCGTGCCAAAACAAGAACTTGTTAGCAAATCAATGTATGATCCAAGTCCATGTTAAGTGCCTAATGCAGCGCATACAAAATGCAACCTAGAGTAGGCTCGGCTAATCTAGAAATGGCATGTGAAATGCACTCGTTTGATGCATGTATTCAAGTTAGATTTGAAATACTAATGCAGTTAGCATGATGCGCCGAGCCCGTTGCATGCAAGACAAATGTATGAATGCACGCATGCATAGCATAAGGTATGCTAAATTAAACGTGCCCTAATCTACCATCATAAGCAGGTAAATAAAAGGGTAGGAAGAAGTGGAGGTTGGAAGACATGCACACACACGCACCCACACTTATTACAGATTTACCCTCGCTCGGAGGGGCCAAAATAATAATACAAATTAATTAACTACGCAAGCTAATTAAATATTACAAATTGCATAATTACTTAACAAATTAACTAAGCTAGGAAAGATCGTAAACCGCCTCGGGGCGAGGGCTCAATGCATGCGCGCTCGGGTTCCGCTCGGAAGTGCATTGCCATGCGTACACTGTCTCTGTTTTCCCTGCTCTGCCTCTCTGAAGACGGCCAAAGTCTCAAAGATGCTTCTTTGAATACTGGGGATCACCACCGGCTGAAGGGGAACACCACCGGCTAAAGGATGTGGCCACCGACTGCATTGGAAGTTATCGGCCACTGATGGACGGCCGGTCGGCACTACATACTGTCGGTCGGCCAAAAATGCCTGCAGAACCTGCAACTCACAGCAGCAGAGGGCAAGGCATAGCATGGCAATACAATTCAAGCAATATGTGCACCAATCACACTCCTTATCATCTTAATGACTCAAAGGGGGATGTGCCTTGATTCTCGGACCACCAATCACGCATTTCCATGCATGATGGCCCAAAGAACCAAGTGTGCAAATTCAATTTCAAATGCATGCAAACCAAAGAAACACACAAGGGTGCCCAACCTCTATCATGCTCATCTCAAGAGGTCTAGCATGCATGCTTATGTGATGCAATCCTAGGCATGTTGTCTAGTATGCAATCATGCCAATGCAAATGAGCATACAAGCTAACAAACATACAAGGCATGAAACACCAATGTCAACCATCAAGTATGTAAGGTGTAATGTGGGTGTCCAAACATGCAAACAAGAATGTGACTTCATTCAATCATGTAAGTCCTAACATGCAATTACTTACCAATACATTGCAACACTCAAGGAGCATATGCAAGAAACCAAGGGATGGACTTAAACATGAGTTAGGCAGCTCTAAATAGGCCTAAAACAATGGCCAAAAATGCAAAGGAAGTGAAGTCCAAAATACATGCACACATGCAAGCATACATAGTCCAACACTTAGGCATAAACAAGAAACTCTTAAGGACACTTAAAAGAGGCTAACATGGACATATGGCATGCATTATAAAGCTCTGAAATCATGCAAAACATGGTGCCAAACGAAGCAACAAGGCAAGCTACACATGCAAACATGGTCCAAGACTTAAGGCTAACAAGCCAAAACGCAAAGGGACCATACCAAACATGCCAAGATCGACCCAAACAACTATCGACAGACCTAAAACATGATGAAATAAGCACAAGAGCTTCACAAGACTAAGCCTAAAACATGCTAGAATGAAGGTTTACAACCCAAAGCAACTTAAGGCCTAAACATGGCATTACAAAGCATCTATGCAAAACATGCATGGAGTACCAAAACCAACATGCAACAATGTTATATTATGAAAATATAAGCATGAAAAACAGCCATGGCATGATCAACACGCACTTGAACATGGGGCTCCCTCAAGAGGCCAAAAATTGCCCTTTTCAAGGACAACAAGGAGAGGGGGCGGCCCTCTCCTTCTTGGGACTTCAAAGCATCATCTTCACCACTGAAATCCCTCAAGATTTCAGTGGTGAAGAGACCCAAACACCAAAATCCCGGAGCTCACCAAAATAGCACAAAACAAAGGCCTTACAAGGCCTAAGAGGGGTCAAACTTCCCCAAAGCACAAACACTCTTGATAAACTATCAAGAGGGCCTAAAAATAGAACTTTTTTGTATTAATCACTAAGGACAAAAACAATTCTAAGATAGGCAAAAGTAAGATGCAAGAAAGGGGTAAAAAGGAAGTAAAGTGGTTACCCTTGTAGACCTCTTCAAAGATGAAGCTCCAGCTGGTTCTTCAAGCTCAAAACCACCTAAGAACCTCAAGAATCACCTCTGGTCCTTCAAGAAACAAAGGCAAGGTGTACTACTATGTGTTTGTTTACAATAATGAGACAAAAAACACACAATATTACAAAGAGAGGAAGGTATAGATGTAGGATAGATATACTAAGCTAAACCCTAAAAACCAGAGCTCTTTCCCTGTCCTCTCTAACTTGTCTAACCCTAGAACAAGGGAGAGAAGGCCTCCTCTTATAGAGGAGGCAATCTTGTAATGCTTAGCATGTAAGCAAACAAGAGGGGCATCCCTCCATACACGTGTATGGAGGGGAAGCCAATGCAAGACAGCTGTGCTAAAGTATCTGCAAAAGCAGATGCACAGTAGTCGGCCGGCAAAAAATGTCATTTTGACAAAATTTACTGCCGGCCGGCAACAAAGAGTGTCGGTCGGCCAAATATTTGGCCGATGGACACAAACACCAGCCGGTGGCCTCAAGCCATGGCCGGTGGTGTATGGGGATGCCTCACAAGGCATTCCCTGTCCTTCCAAGGCACAGCACAAGTGTTTGTTGCAAAACCAGACACAAAACAGTCGAGTTCGAAGATCCTGAGGCAAGGCGCGTAGCCGAGACCTCCGGGAACTCCAAACGAACACAAACAAGGATGATCACCGAGTGTTCAATCAGTGACGTCCAAGTCTTGAGGACGGTCAAAAATGGGGTTTCTATAGAGGTGGTATGTATGTACACAGCCGATATGTAGCCTCATCAAAGGGTCTCTCGGCAAGAGAAAGCAATGCAGTAGCTTCCTCCTCCTCCATGTCCGCACCAAGGGCGGCCCCAATCCCTACGGCAGGGTCAGGAATAGGAACCTCGTCACTAGCCATAGGAAAAGTGAAGGAATAAGTGAAATAGGCGAAAACCCCAAAATACAAACCCTAGGAGAGGGAAACTAAAGAGGAGATAAACAAATCAAAAGGAGATAGGAAGGAAATGTGGCAAAAATGAGAGAAAACAAAGATAAAACCCAAAACTTCAACCAAAAAAATTTTTGTTCAGTTGAAAGTATAGAGAAAGAGAAGGGTTTCAAGAAAAAAATCCGCAGGAGTTGATTGGTAATGCAAAGGGTAGGAGAAATCTAGAGAGAGAGAAAAGCTAGAGAGAGAGGGGGGAGAGTTTCGGAGGTGAGGAAATGAGGAAATAGGGTTTGATGTTGTTTTACACAAGTCAATCGCGAGGAAAGGGCTAAACTGCCCTTGTCGCCATTGAAGCCCGGCCGGCTGTCGAGATACTCGGCCGTGCTTCACCAAGGCCCGGCCGAGCCTTGATGAAAATTTTGTCTTTGTTTTCTGTTCTCTTTTCCTTTCTTTTATGGTCTTTTCTATTGTAAAATGGGGTTTTTTTAATAAAAAAGAAATGTGTGTTTGTGAAAAAAATAAATGTATATACACATACAAAAAAAAAAAAAAAAAAGAGTTTTCAAAAGGAATAGAAAAAAAAAAGATGTGTTTTTGAAAGAATAAAAAAAAAAATTGTTTGTAAGAAAAATAGATAAAGAAAAGAAGAGTTTTCAAAAGGAATAAAAAAAAAATGTGTTTTTGAGAGAATGAAAAACAAATGTGTTTGTAAAAAAAAAAAAAGAAAAAAAAACATATATGATAAAGAAAAGAAGAGTGTTCAAAAGGCATACAAAAAATTAAAAGAGAGAGAGAGAGAGAGAGAGAGAGAGAGAGAGAGGGATCTTTTTCTTCTTTTTTCTCCGATAACGGCCGCACGCCGACCTCACTTGCTCGGCCCTCCTGCCAATTTCTTCCTCTTGGTTTCGTCTGAGGAAACCCTTGAAGGCCCTGCCTCAGTGCTTATAGGACCGCCGAGAGAGTTGTCTCCCCGCTAATCATCAAAAGCAAAGTACAAAGGTGCTCTAAATTGGGCCATGACAGTGGATTTCTATTTCAGCTCTTTATTCTCAGCCTTCAGCCCGCTGCCTTAACGCACACAATCACTTTATGCATCTATCGCACTCGATCACTTTGTGCATCTATTGCACACCTCTACTTTGTGCATCTAACGCACACGATCACTTTTTACATCTACCGCACTCGTTCACTTTGTTCATCTATCGCACACCTCTCTGTTGTTTCTCAGGGCATGTGAAACGCGGCCCTAGGTGGATTTTACCTCAGGACGTATGAAACACAACCCTGAGTGATTTTCATCTTCTTGTTTGTCAAGATGCGCGAAATGCAACCATGAGCAATGTTTTCTTCCCTCGTCCTATGTTTTGGTGTAGGTAGAGTGTTGTTTTGGATCTTTTGGCTTTAAGCTTGAAGCTGCTCATTCATCTGCTGTTAGTTTGCTATCTTGCGTATTGTATTCAATCTTGCTTATTGCATCATCTTGCATAATCATTTTCAAAATAGCCGGTTTCGCGAAGCGTGTCAGTCCGTCTTTCATAGTTGCATCATGTATATCATTTGCATCTTGCCCTTGAACTACGCAGTTTTGATTCCTTGCAAAGCGATACGTAGGCAACCCTCGGGTTCAACCATTTGTCTACACATTTGTTTGTTTGCCCAAGTCTTACGACCTCATCAAATGGGTTGTCTTCGGGCTTTGACATTCACTCGCGTCATGAAATGACTTTGAGCTTGTCAAAGAAGAGCAACTGTAGACACCCCAATTTTGATCGCCCGTAAGACTTAGGCGCTTTATTCCGAGCACTTGATGATGAAGGTTGCATTGTGTAAGTGGTTTGAATTCTCGACAAACAAATCCAATTTCAAACTCTAAACAATCCAAACCTGTCATACCCACTATTTTCTGAATCATAACCTCAGTTTTGGGACATTGTACCAACGTACATTGAACCTGAAGATGAGAAACAGAGGAATTACACTGATGCCTGGTCGTGCCTCAGTGACAATCGGCCGTCGATCAGTGAAGCCCGACCAGGCCTCTTGACTTTTCAAAGCAGATTGTGCTATAATCTGCCAGCTGCCCAATTTTGCAGATATTTTGATCTGCAGCTCGAAGTCTATATAAAGGAGGCCCAGACCTATTTGGGGTTGAGAAATATCAAGAGATCAAGAGTTTAAAAATATCAAGGTGTAAGAAAATATAAAAGAGTTGAACTTCTTCTTTTGCAAGTCATCTTCATACTTCCATAACCTTTGAGTTCTCATATCATCCATACATACCATAGCAAGAGCTTGGACTTGGAACTTTGATTGAGGATTGAAATCCATAACTCAAACTTGAGAGGGCTTTGGAATCGAGTTTGGTTTACAACAAGAACGTCTTCTCTACAAGAGGTAAAAGCTTACCACCCTTCTCCCTTGCTTGCATTTCAGTCTTAGTCCATCTTTTTCTTGGTTTTCATACTATTCTTGGACTGTCTTTGGAGCTGAAACATGTGATTTAAAATTGTAAAGATTTGAGGGGTTAGCCACCCCCTCCTTACGCTTTGTTCCATAGCTTGTTCTCTACTCTTTCTACTTACTTTCTCTTGATTTTAGCAATTGTTTTTAGCATTCTAGGGGCTGTTTTGCGGCTGTTTCAATTTATTTAATTGGTTCATGCTTTCATGCTTTGATTAGTTCATTTATTGTCTCATATGTTCACTTGTATAGCTTGTTGCGTGTTGTTCTAGTTTTTTCTTCAACTCATTTCCATAGCTAATAATCTTATTTTAATAATCAAGTTATTATTCCTTTACTTCATTCAAGAGTTATTTCAAATGGTTGATGGTTATTCAATACATGAATTAGAGTTTTGCGCTTAATGGCTTAATCTCTACAGAGATTCATTGTCAACGGCGTAATCGCTCTTTCATATTGGGAATTATTTCCCACTTGATGCTTCTCTCGTTTAGTGAACATAATCAACACCTTGGACTTAATGGATTAAAGGATGGTCAGGACTAATGAATTTGGCTTAAAATGAACCAACCCATATAAAGAAAATAAGTTATCTTGCTTTGGTTTGGCTGGACGTTATGCCAAGTCCGTTATGTCAAAGTTTGTTTTACATCAATTCATGATGTTTTGATGAACCTTGAGGCGTCTCTGCCTCTCTCTTTGAATTCACTCTATGATAGGAGGGAGGGGTGGTTATAGTCCTTTTCATTTATTGATCTTTGTCCAAATTGTACATCGAAATCATCAAGCAATTAATTTGCTCATTGATGGATTCTACCCTTCTCTCGATGCTTTCCCATGACAGAGAAGTGTGAGATGGAGAAACAGAGTTCAGAACATTCTGTCTACACTATTTTCACTTCAAAGCACAAAATGGAGTTGCATGAAACAGAGGCATGGCCTGCCTTTCTTAAGCCCGGCCAGGTATCAGTGAGGACCGGTCGGGCATCCATGTTTGGTAAGACAACATGTTGTACAAAAACGAAGAGCAGTGGCTAAAGGTGAAATAGAAAAGTTTGGGCAGACAGAGTAGTTTCCGGACGCTGTGCATACAAGCATTCTGCATCCTCGGATTTATAAATAGCCAATTAGTTAATGATAGCTTATTAGTTATTCACTTATTCATTTGGATTTGTAATAAGTAGTCAATTTAGACATTTGGACATTCGAACCCTCCTGCGTGGGGACGAATATGTAATAATTTGTATGTCTTCCAACCCCACGTCTTTCTCCATTTTATTTGACTACTTATGATGGTTAGTTTAGGGACATCATGTTTCATTTACCATACTTTATGTTTTACATCCACTTGTCTTACATGCATTCTAGGCTTGGCTCATCATGATAACTCAATATCAATTGTTTCAATTCATTCCTTGAATATGTGCTTTATCGCATGTCTTGAATGAAATCATATGCCATGCTCATGGCCAAACCTATGACATACATAATGTGTGTGCTACATTTAATCATGTTGTGTTAATTAGTAGCATGCATATTTCTAATTATTTTGCTTTGTTTTGGCTCGGAGTACTAGATAAGCTCTTATTTGCTTTAGCATACTTGCATGTGTGTGATTGTTTCCATGTCTAGTATGCTTGCCATGAGGCTAATTGCTTAAATGCTATAACTGTTTGAATGCCTATGGATGAAGGCTTGTTGCTTGAATTGGAACAATTTGAGTAGTGTTTATAAGCGATCACTATTTTAAGTGGTACATATTTTGAAACAATTTTCAAAACAAACATAGAATCCAATGTTCCAATTTTTACAAATTAGTCTATACTTGTATGCGTCACATAGTAATGCTAGTCTAATAATCGGAACAAGAGCATATAATGTAAATAAAAATCACATCATGATTATAGAGGCTGATCTTTGATTGGGCGAGTGGGGTGCTCAATTCATGACCTTCGCCTCTCGTACCTAAGTTCCCGAGCCAAGACACTTTGGTGATGACGGATGAGTGGCCTTTGGCACGAGTCTTGAGTTTCCTAAATTTATCAAAAATATTTAGGTGGCGACTCTATAATCTAGAAAAACAGTCCATTTTTGGCATTTTTTATTCAAATCAATTTTCCAAAAACGATTTGCCAGATTTGGACTCTTTGGTGTTTATCAGTCTCACATTGCATTTGTAAGATCAGATTCAGAACCGCAGGAGTCTGATACTGTAGGGCTTATTTTGTCTCCCGAAAGGGAGCACGAAAAGTCGAGCTACACTGGCTGACATAATAGATCTCCAGACAATCATCACTAAGCCTGGTCACATGCCCGATCACCTACATACATAAATAATACAGTGAGCTGGAGCCCAGTGAATAATAACAGAGTAATGGCTTTAATAAATGATGTCCATAACAGATTTAGAAATCAGAATTTTGCGTCAGAAACAGATTCATATTCATATTCAGAACTCAGAATTCACATATAGTCATACGTAGTACATCCATTAGCATTAATAGAATAGATGACCCATAATTACATAGGACATACAGATGACCTATGATCACATGGGATGGTTAGATACAAAGCAGATACAGAGCAGATGATGGTTATGTTTAAACAGTTCCATGATGGAAGCTCTAGTACCAAGTAACTGATAACAGATATCACATGATGCTAAGGATGCCACGATTACATTTTAGAAATTCAGACAATCAATCATTTTCACAAAATATAGTATTTCAGAAAACTGATCATATCATATCATTCAGAAAATAATTAAAGTTGAACATAGCTTTATAGAGTTATTAACTCACAAATAGCTCCAGTAGCAGAACAGTCATAACAGACGGATCAGATAGTCTATGGCACGTGAACTACACAAACACATAGTGGATACACATTGAAACACATGCTCGGAAAACACTTAACCCATTTCTTTTCTATCATTGTGTGTTTCTAATCCTTATCCTCATTATTATGTCTTAATAAAGGCTTAGGAATGTCTAAGCTGCAATGAGGATACCAAAATGCACTTGAAAACAATTTGCAAAATTTTTAGAAACAGGGCAGTTTGCTCTAGCACAACTTTGGTCGCTCGAGCAGACCCCTTGGTCTACAAAACTTCTGAGAACTCTCATTCTACGCTCAAGCTCAACTTCTGGTCACTCGAGCCAAGGTTTAAAAGTATTGGTCACTTGAGCGCAAGTTCTATCGCTCAAGCGAAGGCTTAAGTTTGCAAAAGTACTATGAGCTCTTATTTTACGCTCAAGCGCAATTTCTATCGCTAGAGCTAACCCCCAAACTCTGCAAAACTATTGGGAGCTTGCATTCTTCGCTCGAGCGCAAACTCTACCGCTTGTGTGAAGAGTTTGAATTCTGGAATTTCCAGATTTGCTTCCCAAGTTTAAAACTCAAATTCAATGCTTCAAAACACATCATTTGGGCCCAAAACTTAAGAAACATGTCTAAGCTTATAAAACATCATGAATTGAAAGCCATGTCGCAAAATTAGGACCCAAAAGCAAGTGAATTATTCAAAACTAATCTTGAAACTTGTATATATACAATATGCATGTAATCTTTTGAACTCAAATCTCCCAAATCATGATCAAATAAGATGTCTAGTACAAAAGCATGTTGAATTATCAAAACAAAGTCAAGATAAGAAATGCATGTGAGAATTCTTTGAAAACAACTTCAAAATGGAATGAGATATTCATGCATGTATGATATGATCTTCTTTTCTACTACTTTAGCTTAATTCTTGCATCTCTTAGCTCAATTCTCTTAAATTCAAGCATTAACCAACTCAATTACAAAACTAAAGGCTTGAATTCTTATGCTAAATTGTTTGAGCTCCCAAGTCAAATGCCTCAAATTTCTTCCAATTCTTCTTCATTTCCCTTAAAGTCAATCTCTTCTTTTGGTCTCCCTCTCTCACGGGTTTTTTTTTTTTTTTTTTTGTCTCAAAGAGATGAGAATGAAGTGTAGTGGAAGCTAGAAGTTACCTAAGCCTTATATAGGCTTGGTTGTGTTAATCCAATTAAGCTTGATTAGGCCTTGTTAATCAATTTATTCTAATTATTTGATTCCGAATAGAATTTCAATTAAACCTACCATAAATTTCTAAAAATTCCTTATTACATATTAACCTAGTCAATTTCGTGATTAGATGCCAATAAGGCCTTCAATTCGCATATCGAAATAGAAACATAGATAGATATTCCTACCATGGATAGATATAAGCACAATTAACGTATAGCACATGCAATAACTCAGAATTTCATCTTAATTATAGATTAAACACTCATAAGTAAGGTTTATTAGCTAATCACTGGTCAGTGTTATTACAGTCTCCCTTCCTTAAAGAGTTTGGTCCTCCAAACTCGAATTACCTTCATCTTGGAAGAATATCGGATCTAGAGGAAACAAATCAGGGTGTCTCTTCATCATATCCTCTTCAGTCTCCGAAGTCGCATACGTCCCTCCACGATTTTGCCAATCTACTTTTACCAATGGAATTTGCTTCTTTCTCAATCTTTTGATTTGGCAGTTCACAATCTAGATTGCCCATTCTTCATACGTATAATCATCTTTCAGAAGCATGTAGGTTGGTTCAATCACATGAAGTGGATCTCATAGATATTCCCGAAGCATTGAAACATGAAAAACATTATGCATGTTCTCTATAACCGCTTGGTATGTCACAGGATTGATTTTCTCAATAATTTCATATGGTCCAATATATCGTGGTGCCAATTTGTCTTTAACCCCAAATCATGTTTGGCCTTTCATAGGAGTTACTTTGATAAACACGTAATCACCGAATTCATATTCTCTGTCTGTCCTCTGGACATCCACATAACTCTTTTGATGACTTTGTGCAGTTTTCAAATGTTATTGAATCAATTTCACTTTCTCAGTTGTTTCGTGCACAAGTTTCGGTCCCAATAATAGTCTATTGCCTACTTCAGCCCAACAAATTGGGGATCGAAATTTCCTTCCATACAAAGCTTCATAAGGAGCCATCCTGATACTCGAATGATAGCTGTTATTGTACACAAACTCAGCCAGTGGCAAATAAGCTTCCCAATTTCCTTGAAAATCTAGTGCACACATTCTGAGCATATCTTCCAAGGTTTGAATGGTTCGTTTAGATTGGCTATATGTCTGTGGGTGATAGGTACTACTCAACCTCAATTCAGTTCCCAAAGCCCGTTGCAAACTCTACTAAAATCTTGACGTAAATTTTGAATCTCTATCAGACACAATAGTTACTGGCACTCCATGCAATCTCACAATCTCATTCACATAAATGTTAGCCAATTTATCTGTATTAGAAAAAGTTTTGATAGGTAAGAATTGTGCAGATTTAGTCAAACGATCAATAATTACCCAGATAGAGTCTATATCTCAAGAAAAATGAGGTAGACCGACAATGAAGTCCATCGTAATATGCTTCAATTTCTATTTCGGTATTGGAGGCAGCTGAAGTAATCTAGCGGGTTCTTGATGTTTAGTTTTCACTTGTTGGCAATGCAAACACTTAACTACAAAATCTGCAATACACTTTTTCATTCGAAGCCACCAAATCATGATACATCTTTATATTTCCTGGATGCATGGAAAATATAGAATTGTGAGCCTTAGTCATAATATGCTTTCTCAAGTCAGAACAATCTGGTACACAAAGCCTACCCTGAAATTTCAACATATTACTTTTATATACAAATCCCGACCTTGGTTTTGATTCAATTTCATCAACAATCTTTTTCAGAGATTCATCTTGTAGTTACTTTTCTTTAACTTCTTCAAGTATAGCTGGTTGTGTAGATATTGCGACTAGAACTCCACCCTGTTCATGCAAAACAACCTCGATTTCATTTCTTTCTAGCTCATACAACAATTATTTCTGACCGGTAAGAAAACATGCCAAATTTTCGATGGATTTTTTGCTCAAAGCAACTGCAACTATATTTGCCTTTCTCGGATGATACAAAATCTGTAAGCATAATCTTTAATCAACTCGAGCCATCTACTTTGTCTCATGTTCAACTCTTTCTAAGTAACGAATTATTTCAAACTTTTATGGTCCGTATACACTTCAAAGGTCACTCCATACAAATAATGACGCTAGATTTTCAAAGCAAAAACTACAGTTGCAAGTTCAAGGTCATGGGTCGGATAGTTCTTTTCATGAGGTCAGAGTTGTCAAGAAGCATAACCAATGACCTTACCATTTTGCATTAGTACATACCCCAGGCCTTTGTATGAAATGTCACTGTAAATCGGAAACCCATCTGTACCACTAGGCAAAATCAGAATTGGTGCAATCACCAGTCCGTCTTCAATTCTTGAAAAGCGGCTTCTCTCTGATCATTCCAATCAACGGTACATTTTTCTATGTCAACCGTGTCAATGGCATCTCAAGTTTGGAGAAGTCTTTCACAAATCCTCTATAATAGCTAGCAAGTCCCAAAAAAATTCTAACTTCTGTCACAATGGTTGGCCTTGGCCAGTTCATAATAGCTTCATCTTTATTGATTACATGCCCCAGAAATGTGACATTGTCCAGCTAGAATTCACATTTGGAAAGTTTCGCATACAATTTCTTTCCCTCAGAATTTGTAGTACAGTTTTCAAATGACTTTCATGTTTTTCCCTGCTTTTAGAGTAAATCAAAATGTCGTTAATAAACACAACAACAATTTCATCAAGGAATTGTTTGAACACCCTATTCATTAGGTCCATGAATGCTACAGGTGCATTAGTTACCCCAAAAGGCATTACCAAAAACTCATAGTGCACATATCTAGTCCGGAATGTAGTTTTCTCTATGACTTCTGCCTTAACTTCTAATTAGTGGTATCCATATCTAAGGTCTATTTTTGAAAACATTTCGGCTCCTTGAAGTTGGTCAAATAAATTCTCTATTCGGGGTAGTGGATATTTGTTCTTGACAGTTATTTTGTTCAATTCCCGGTAGTCTGTACATAACCTCAAAGACCCATCTTTCTTCTTAACAAACAACACTAGAGCACCCCAAGGTGAAGTACTCGGACAGATAAATTTCTTGTCTACTAGTTCTTGTAGTTGGATTTTCAATTCTTTCAATTCAAAGGTTAACATTCTATAGAAGGTTTTGGAGATAGGTTGTGTTCCAAGTTATACTTCAATGGTAAATTCAATTTCTCTATCAATCAAATCACCGGGTAGTTCATTTGGAAACATATTGGGAAATTCATTGACTACAAGGATGTTCTCTACATTTGTGCTATCTGTGGGCACAATCAATAGACAACACATATTACACTGACACCTCTTTCTCAACAGGTTATTAGCTTTCATTGCAAAGATCAAATATGGGGGAGGAACTACCCCTTTCCCAGTAAACACAAACTTAGGGACCCAGGCGGCCGGAATAAAATAGATTTATTCACACAATCTATAGTGGCATGATACTTGGTCAACAAATCCATTCCCAATATCCAGTCAAAATCATCAAGGCTTAAAGGCAGTAGGTCAACATACAATATCATATCACTAATCACAATATCACATGTTGGATAAATATAAGCACATACCATAGAACCCCCAGATGGTGTAGAAACAGATAACAAATAATTCATAGATTCTAAGGGTCTAGTCAACTTCCGTGAGAAAGCATGTGATATAAAGGAATGCGTAGAACCCAAATCTATCAACGCAAGCATTTTGAGCACAAACAAGAATTATACCTGACACCACTAAGTTAGTGTTCTGCATATCCATAGGCACAAGTGCAAACACCCGACCTTGCCTTAAAGTTTCTCTCCCAGTATTGGTTCGCACATTTGATCTTGGTACAGAAGTGGATCCAGTTGAACTTGCCATAGGACGATTGGCATTGTCAAACCCAAGCGAACAATCTTTTACTATGTGGCTAGTTTTTCTACACCATAAACAATCACCAGTTGCACGATAATAGACACCTTTATGTTTTCTTCCACATTCTGAACAAGCAGGTGTAGATCCACTACTTTGGCTTAAGTTACTAGTAAACCCCGTGTTTTGCTTATTATTCATTATAAATGAGCACCCCTTTCTGAAATTGTATCCCAATCTTTTACCTCTCCAATCAGTTGTTGGGGCCTTCTCTTGTTTCACTGCTGCTAGATTAGCTTATGTCATAAAAGTTCTATCCAGTACATCCACATACTTAGGTAATTTTAGAACACCCACTCGGTCAAACACATCTAGATTCAACCCTTCTTCGAATTTATGAGCTTTCTTGTAATTTGTATCTACTATGTGAGGAGCGAATCGAGTTAATTCAGTGAACTCAGCTTCATTCTCAGTGATAGAGATATTGCCTTGCCTAAGTTGTTCAAACTTGGATACCTTATGGTCTCTGTACCACTAAGGGAAGTGCTTTTCATAGAAAATTTCTTTGAACTAATTCCATGTCATGGCTCCATTGCTATCTTGGATCAACATCCACCAACACCGGCTTCTTCTTTCAAAGTGTAAGCAGCCAACAAAATTTTCTAAATTTCGGTACATGGAAAATCTTCAAATAATGTTTTGATTTCTAACATCCAAGTTTCAACTTTCAATGGCTCAATACCACCCAGAATAGTCGGTGGCTTCATCTTGTTAAATTTCTGCATCAAACTGATAATGTCATTGTTCAGTGGCTCAAATTGTACCAGGGAAGGTGGAGGAGGTAAAGGTTATTGTCTTTGTTATTATCTCAAGGATTCGGTTAAGGCCTCTAGCATTCTTTCCATTCCGTCCATCCAAGCATCGAAGGACTCAGTTACATCATCACTTCTTGTTCTCTCTATTTTCTATAAGTAAATAGGACAATAATAAACATAGGCAAATAATCTTCGCAGTTTCACAATTGTTATATTCACACACACATGCACACATGCAGATATAATGTCCCTAAGTCTTTTCTAGGACATCCTATAGCTCATATGGACTTGTGTGTATGGTATAACACGTGCTCTGATACCACTCTGTCACGACCCAAACCCGCCACGACAGGTTTAGTATCGTAACCAACTAGTAATCTTGGGATTACCGAAGGACTCTGAACAGATTAAACAAAATTAAAGTACTAGTGGAAGCAAATACCATAATATATTGTTTATAGAGCTGTGTAGACATACATGGGACAAAAAATTTAAAACTTAATTTACATAATTAAGACGCCATCCTCGCGTCACCATATATACAGATAAACAAAATGACATGTTTGGACTTTAATAGAAGAAAAATACAAAAAGTCTTGAACATGTTCACAAAAACTTGACCACTTCTGAAAACGGGAACCTTCTCGGGAAGCACAGTGGCTTGTTGACAGAATAGATCTCCAAGCAAACATCACTGAGCTTGGTCATGCACCTGATGACCTACATACATAAATAATACAGTGAGCTAGTGCCGAATGAATAATAACAGAGTACAGGTTTTAATGAATAATATCCGCAACAAATTCAGAAATCAGAGTTCAGAGTCAAAAACAGATCCATATTTATATTTAGAATGCAGAATTCACATATAGTCAGACGTGGTACATCCATTAGCGCTAACAAAACAGATGACCCATGATCATATGAGACGGTCAAATACAAAGCAGATACAAAAACAGATGATGGTTATACTTAACCAGTTCCATGATGGAACCTCCAGTACCAGGTAACAAATAACATATATCACATAATGTTAAGGATGCCACGATTATATTTAAAAAATGCGGACAATCAATTATTCTTACAAAATATAGTATTTCAAAAAACTAATCATATCATATCGTTCAGAAAATAATTAAAGTTGAACATAGCTTTATAGAGTTATTACTCACAAATAGCTCTAGTAGCAGAACAGTCAAAACAGACGGATTAGACAATCTATGACGCGTGACCTACACATACACATAGTGGATACACATTGAAACACAAACTCCAAAAACACTTAACCTATTTCTTTTCTATCTTGGTGTGTTTCTGATCCTTATCCTCATTAGTATGTCTTAATCAAGGCTTAAGAATATCTAAGATGTAATGAGGATGCCAAAATGCACTTGAAAACACTTTGCAAAATTTTCAGAAACAGTGCAGTTCGTTCGAGCGCAACTTTGGTTGCTCGAGCAAACCCCTTGGTCTGCAAAAATTATGAGAGCTCTCATTCTATGCTCGAGCTCAACTTCTGGTTGCTCAAGCCAAGGTTCAAAAATAAGA
Source organism: Camellia lanceoleosa (assembly GCA_025200525.1). NCBI lineage: Eukaryota > Viridiplantae > Streptophyta > Magnoliopsida > Ericales > Theaceae > Camellia > Camellia lanceoleosa. The sequence goes on along the minus strand of JANUSC010000016.1, from coordinate 171,141 downwards.
GTGGTCGCTCGAGCGTAGGTCTTGCCGCTCGAGCGAAGGCTCAAGTCTGCAAAAGTACTAAGAGCTCTTATTTTACGCTCGAACGCAACTTTTGTCGCTCGATCCAACCCCGAAACTCTACAAAAGTAATGGGAGCTTGCATTCTTCGCTTGAGCACAAACTCCACCGCTCGAGCAAAGAGTGTGAATTCTGGAATTTCTAAATTTTCTTCCCAAGTTCAAAACTCAAATTCAAAGCTTCAAAACACATCCTTTGGACCTAAAACTTAAGAAAACAATTCTAAGCTTATAAAACATCATGCATTGAAAGCCGTGTCACAAAATCAAAGCCTAAAAGCAAGTGAATCATTCAAAACAAATCTCGAAACTTGTATATATACAACATGCATGTAATCTTTTGAACTCAAATCTCCCAAATCATGATCAAATGAGATGTCTAGTACAAAAACATGTTGAGTTCTCAAAACGAAGTCAAGATAAGAACATGCATGTGGGAATTCTTTGAAAACAACTTCAAAATGGAATGAGATATGCATGCATGTATGATATGATCTTCTCTTCTACTTCCTTAGCTTAATTGTTGTATCTCTTAGCTCAATTCTCTTAAATTCATGTATTAACCAACTCAATTACAAAACTAAAGGCTGGAATTCTTACCATAGGTGTTCAATTGAGTTCTAGATACTAAATTGTTTGAGCTCTCAAGTCAAATGCCTCAAATTTGTACCAATTCTTCTTCATTTTCCTCGAAGTCAATCTGTTCTTTCGGTCTCTCTCTTTCTCACTCCTTTTTTTTTTTTTTTGGTCTCAAAGAGATGAGAATGAAGTGTAGTGGAAGCTAGAAGCTCCTTAAGCTTTATAGGCTTGGTTATGTTAATCCAATTAAGCTTGATTAGGCGTAGTTAATTCTAATCAATTTATTATAATTATTGGATTTCGAATCGAATTTCAACTAAACCTACCATAAATTTCAAAAAATTCCCCATTACATCTTAACCTAGTCAATTTTGTGATCAGTTGCTGATAAGGCCTTCAATTCGCATATCAAAACAGAAACATAGACAGATATTCCTACCACGGATAGATATGAACACAATTAACACATAACACGTGCAATTGACTTAGAATTTCATCTTAATTATTGATTAAGCATTCATAAGTAAAGTTTATTAGCTAATCATAGGTCGGGGTTATTAGACTTAAGGCATAGGCTTATCTTAAGGTTTCCAAATCAAGTTTCAAACCATCGCCTAACTCTAGGCACAAAACATATAAGTTCTATACGCACTTTCCAATCCCTTCTCGTTCTCAATACTAACAAGCCTAATATTACTCAAGTATAGAATGCATGACTTGAATGCATAAACAATTAAGTAAACATGTTACATGAATAGGTTTGTTCGTCACATGTATGGATAAGGTTAAGACAGGGAGATGTTGGTACTCAGTCATGGATGGGCAGTGGGTTAATGGTGAAATTTGGCCTTTGTGGTGGAGCTATGATTTTGTGATCTATGGGGTCTTGAATCTCATGATGGATGTGGGTACACCGGTCAGTTTCATGACCATGTTACTGGTGAAAAGAATAGTATTTGGATACATCATGCCTAGGTGGAAGAGGGTCAAGAAGAGGTCAAGTGTCAAGAGGCTTTAGGTGGCCCTTATCTATCAACACTTTAATGGCTCGAGATGGGGACATGTAGGGTGACTAAAAATTACAGTTCAGGAGTTGATTTGGATTATAGGGTTGTAGGTTGGTATCAGCAAAGAGGTTGGCCATTTTGGCTGAGGTGGTGACAGTACTAACTTCTTAGGGTTTAACAGTTGTGCTACTACTACTAGTAACATTGGAACCGCGAATGAAAGTCTTTCTTATGGGCTTTTTCTCATCTACAATGATTCCTTGTTTCATGACATCTTCAATATGCACCCTCATTTCATGCAGTTAATTAAAGGTGAAAAGTGGAAGGACTACCATCTTTTACAACATCTTCCCATGTAGATTTCTCACCACCATCCGAATCTGATCCTTTTCTGAGGGCCTGTTGGTCATCATAGCTGCTTTGGCTCTCCACCTTGTTATGAATTCGACAAAACTCTCCTTGGGCTCCTAACGGGTTGCTTCTAAGTCTCAAGTGGTCACTTCAATTTGTGTATTGTAGGAGTATTCAGTGATGAATGCCTCAGCCAACTCCTCCCAACTTTGCTTCACGAAATCCTCTCATTTAGCTTACCAAGTGGTAGCTATTCCTAATAAAGTTATCCTAAACAGATACAGCTTTTAGGCTTGAGTTAAACTCATTGGCTTTAAGATATTTGAAAACAACCGGATATGCACCATAGGGTCCCCTAATCCATCGACTCGATTGACATGTGGGATTTTGAACCTTTTCAGTAATTTGATAGTTACTTCTGTATACCCATCCTCAATATCAGGAATAGAATGAATCCTCTGAGACTTCTTGAACAACTTTTCTAACTTAGCTATTTTCAGTATAGCCAGATCAAACTCAGTAAGATTTAGGGGAAAGAGCCCCTTGACATGATGCGTTAGAGCTTTAAAAGCTAGAGCCTAGACTGGCTCTTTTGGTGGGTGAAGACCTAGGAAATTCTTGACTGGAAGATGTGGGTCTAGAACCGGGTGATTAATTGGCAATGGATAGGCAGCAGCTGCCCAGCTGGTTATTACATCCCAGCAATGGCATTGCCTTGGGCGGCTATCGTGTAGTATCTATAGACCGATGCGATCATTTCTACTAGATCTTGTAGATTCTAAGCCATTGTAAAGACTAGAGAATGAGTAGAGGAAATCTAAGAGGCGATTGATATAGAATCTATATAGGGGATCTGAGGAGTGATTGATGTGGACTTCAATCTAACTATGCCTGCCTGACTCTCTTTCTGGATACTGATGGAAGTGACACTAACACTAGCTGACCTTGAACCAAATCTATAGTTTTGCAAAGCCTACTAGCACAAGTTTGCGAGGTTTAAGGGATGTTAGGGTTTTCTAAAACTATGATAAATTAACTACCTAGCAAAAGAAAAACAAATGAAGAAAACAACACATACATTAGATACAAATTCAGCAGCATTTCGGCTCAATCATTATATCTATACCACGGATCACTGTATACCCCACTAAAACGTTCTCAACCCAACCACTGATATATCTGAACCACTGGTATAAAATAACAAGGCCTTGTATTGATTCCCATATATAGCACATAGTAGGTAAAGAAAACAAAACACCCCTACGGGGGGTTGGGTTTCCCTATCCTAGCTTTCGAGACGATCTGGGACTCCACTATTCAAACAAGCAGCATCATTACATCTTAGACACAAGAAAGCATCATGTCCTAATTTTACAAGTTGCTAGAGCTCAATATATGCACTAGGTCAATCTGGTCAGCAGGGGTACCTCAGCAAGACACTGATATACCTACCCTACCCAACACGTATAAATGAAAGGAGGATCAAACAGTACATTGATGATCCAGTTCCAAGGCTTGTATTCCAACCACAACAGAGCCCATGACCGGCAAGCCGTCCGAGGATGTCAAATGGCAAATAAAATGATTTAAGCGCACCATGCATGAAATGCAATGAATATATATGTATATATAAATAAAACTCACATCATGAAATTTGAGTCAAGTTCTCTTAAATTCCCTAGCAGAGTCAACAAAAATTGTAGGATGCCTTGTAGATTACCGAGCGCGCCTAACAGTTCAAACTCTCAATCTCTTAATCTAGCCTCACTAGTGCGATGTGAAAATAGAAGACAAGAGTCCAAATCCAGCAAATTTTGTATTATTATTATAAAAATAAAATAAAATAAAAAACCAACCCATTTTATTGCAAATATTTACTGAAAACGGACTACATCACTAGATCTTAGAGTCGCCACCTAATCTTTTGGAGAAATTAAGAAACTTGTGACTCATGCTAAAGGCCATTGTCTTTCATAACCAAAGTGTCTCGGCTCGGAAACTTAGATATGAAGGGGGGAAGGTCACTAATTGAGCACCCTGCTCATCCAATCAAAAGATTGACCTCTATTAAGTCATGATGTGGTTTTTATGATTGATATATGCTCATATTCTGGTTATTTATTAATGTTACTGCTACTATCTGAGGCAGTCAAGTGTAGATTATGCCACTAATTTTGAATAGGCTTTGATTTGATGCATTTTGAAAAAGCCTTTTTATACAAACTCATAAACATAAGAATCAATTACATTCCAACACAAGTAACACAACGTCCATCCACTGGCATTTATACAGATATTATAATTAGTCTCATGGTATAGCAATGTGCATGATAAAGGATATATACACAGAATATGCTAAAGGAACTAAATGTTCACATAGTACTCTTAGAGAGCGAAAAGAAAGTATTAGAGTATATGCATGATCCTATATACAAATATCTAATGCAATACATACATAACATGTATCTATAAGTCTGGATACTAAGGCATGACATGGATATCATCTCAAGATATGGGGTGGTGCATATATTTAACTTAGAAATGATAGACTCCACAAATGCAAATGAGCTAGACCCGAATGCATGAAAATTTGATGCAATACATAGGCATGATAAATAAGACATGATGCTATACAAAAAACATGTAAATAAAAAGGTTAGAAATACATAGGATTAGAAGGTTATTACAACAATTCGAATAAGAAGGGGGAGAGAGATAGAGATAGATAGACAGATATATATATATATATGTAGAGAGATTATTACATTAATTGAATAAATAATAAAAGAAAAGAAGGGGGTTTGAGAAATTATTTACAACATTGAATTGATCCTGGAAAATTACTATTGAATCTAGTAAATCATACTAAATAAACAAAATAATTCACCCAACAATTCTAGAACTTCTTGGGAGAGCACCCTTTAGAAACTGTCTACTCTGATCTTGGGAAGATCATCTGTCCAGACACAAAATGGGCCGATCGAATATAAACCTGGCTAGTAGAAGTCTTCTTCTAGTTGAGATTCAGGTTGGTGCAAAAATTTCATAATAGAAGCCAAGAACATCTTCCAAGGGGTGCTCATCCCTTCTACATCTTCCACTCACAAAAACCACTTAAGGAGGAGGTAGATGGGCCTCGACCCTCAACAATGGCATAAACCGATATATACAACATATATTTTGTAATAAATTAACAAATTAAGGGATCAAAGCAAGAACAAATTCAAGCCTAGGAAATAGATGGAAACCTACATCATCTCTTTGTGAACAAGGGTAAATTAATATCCAAATCCATGCTATTAATTTCAGAGAGTAAATTAATGCACATCATTTCTATCATAACCTGGACCCATCCCTATAGGTTTAGGTCATGACCGGTGTGGACGCACCCTAGGGCTTCATGCAACAGTTCGGACTCAAATGTCACAGTTCTTAATCTGATCTCACAATGTGCGATGTGAGATTGATAAATCACCAAAGAGTCCAAATCCGACAAATCGTTCTGGAAAACTGATTTTTGTAAAGAAGTGCCAAACATGGACTACTTTGCCAGATACAAAGTCGCCACCAAAATATTTTGTTTTGGGGAAATTTAGGAAACCCTGACTCGTGCCTAAGGCCACGTGTTCGTCATCACCAAAGTTGCCTCGGCTCGGGAACTTGGGTACGATTGGGGAAGGTCATCTATGAGCACCCCCGCTTGCCCGATCAAAGATCGGCATGTACTAAGCATGATATATTATTTTTGAAAATACATGCGTTCTTATTCCGATTAATTAGCTAGAATTACTATGTGATGCGCACAACACACAAGTATAGACTAGATCGCCTAATTTGGAACAAAGCATCACATATCCATTTGTTCGGAAATGGTTTGGAGTTTGCTACTCGCAAGTAGGGTAAAATATGGATTTCAATGAATTGTTCCAATTCAAGTAATCCAACATTCACCCGCAGGCGTTCAGGTAGTTATATCACATAAGCAATTAGCCTCATGGAATGCATGCTTTCATAGCAACATTAGCACACATGCAATATGCTAAAGCTTAAACAGTCACAGTTTACTCCAAGCCAAAACAAATAACTAGTTAGAAATCATGCATGATCCCAGTTCATATTAAGATGGCTAATGCAACACATGCAAAGATGCAACTAGAAATAGGCTCAGCTATTCTAAAATGGCATATGAGATGCAACAATTGATACATGTATTCAACTTGGAATTGAAATACGATGTAGTTTGTATAATGCGCCGAGCCCGGTGCATGCAAGATAGATGAATGATGCACGCATGCGAAGCATGAGTATGCTAATTGAAACATGCCCTAAGACTAACCATCGTAAGCGGTTAAGTAAAAGGGAGAAAGAAGTGGGGTTGGAAGACATGCATCACACATACGCACGTTTATTACAACAATTGCGCCCTTTCGACAGAGGGACCAAAAGAATAATACAAATCATCTAATTAACTAACTAACAAGCTAATTAAATATTATACAACTCTTAACTAATTAAACAAATTAATTAAGCTATGAAAAACAGTAAAGAGGCCTCGAGAAGAGGGAGGAATGCATGCTTGGTCGGCTTCGCTCGGAAATCCATCGCTATGCTTCATGTTGCCTCTGTTTGCACTGTTTTGTACCTCTGAAAAATGTACAAGTCTCTGTGATGGTCCAGAACCACTTCACGGTCACGCTAAAAGGCCATCGACCAAATGGAAAGGCCGTCAACCAAGAGATAAAGGTCATCGACCAAAGATAAGGCTCTCGGCCAGACATTGTTAGCCGATCGGCACTGAGTATGGTCGGTCAACCATTTCTTCCTGCAGACTGTTCCTGTTGCTGCAGCAAAGGACAAACCGAGCATGGCAATGCATTTACAAGATAATGTTTTCTCCACCACCCTCCCTATCATGTCACAAGCTCAAGGGAGTATAGTCCTCGACCCTCAGACCATCAATCACGCATTTCAATGCATGATGGCCAAAGGAGCCAAGTGCGCAATTTAATGTCAAATGAAATGCACAAAACACATACGGGGCCCCAACCTCTATCATGCTTGATCAAGAGGCAAGGGAATGCACACACGATGCAATGCCACCTAAGCATGCAAGCAAGCATGTGAACAACTCAAGCATGATACAAATCTAATGCAACATGAGCATGTAAGCATACAATATGCAATAGGCATACAACCTAAATATGCAAACATGCATAGCATGCAACAACACGAAAAATGAAACAAGCATGCAACAACATGGTAAGATGGACTTAAACCAAAATGGGCAACTCTCAAATATGCCCAAATCAGTGGCCATAAGTTATGAAAATGAAGACAAAGGTACATACAAACATGCATGCCAGTTTCCTATCACCTAAGCATAGGAGACCAACTTTCAAGAACACTTAAAAGGGGACAAAGCATGCAAGTATTACATTACTACAAGCTCTGAAATGATGTTAGGAATGATGCCAAATCACATAAACAAGCAAAGCAAGGCATACAAGAAAGCCTAAAACTTAAGGCTAGCCAAGGGACTCAAACCATGGCCATGCAAAACATGAAGCAAATGGCAAGTATAATCCAAAACAGTCCTAAATCATGTCAAAATGAGCCTAAAACATGCAAGGACCAAAGCCAAAATAAGCTAGAATAAAGGGCCAAAAGCATAAGGCATGCAAGGCTATAAAAGGGGTGTTACACTACACCTATCAAAACCAAACATGGCATCACTTAAACCAATAAAATCAAAGTTATGGCATGTCAAAGTAAGCCCAAAAACCCACTTAGATGGCATCCAAATGACCTAAGCATGGAAGCATACACAATGATTCATTCAAGAGGCATAAAACATCAACTCTTTAAAACATTAAAGGAGTGATAAATGCAGGTGTTCAAGCATGAAACATGCACTGAAATAGTATAGAAAATGATGCCAAATCATTGAAATGGTCCAAGTAAAGCATGCTAGTGAATTGGACACGTAAAGCTAACAAGCTAGAATGCCTTATGGCTATACAACGCATGGCATATATGATCAAGACAATCCAAAACAGAGCTTTACCATGTTAAAACAAGGCTAAAAGCTTCTTGGAGTTGAGCCAAAATCATGCTAGAATGACATGTTACAACATGATGCATATTAAGGCAAATGAGGGGATTGCAAGACAAGTATATGGAGCATGTAAGAGGCCATTAAACCAACTTGAAATAGAGGTATATCATGGCAATATAACACCAAATACTTGCTGAAATGAAGTTAAAACAAGCTAAGCAAACATGCTACCAATATAAGCTATTTATACTTAGCATACAAGACAACAAGGAGAGGGGATGACCCTCTCCTATTTAGGACTCCAAAACCACCTTTCCACCATTGAAAATCCTTTGGATTTCAGTGGTAGAAAGGTCATGCAAAGCCAAGAACAAGGGCCAAAATGGATGGCCTAAAATATGGCCAAACAAGGCCTAAGAGGGGGTAAACAACCCCAAACCAAAAAGTGACCTCAAACAAAGGTCTAAAGCAAGTCAAAATAGAACTTTTATCAGTTAAGAGCTGAGCTTAAAACAATAAGCAAGAAGGGCTAAAATCTTAAGTAAGAATGGGGTATTAAAAGCAAGTTTGCTCACCCTTGTAGAACCTCTTCAACAACAAAGCTCCAGCAACTTTTTCAAGGTTAAACCACTCCAAGAACTCTGAAACCAACTTCCTAGTGCCTCAGCAACCAAAGGATGGTGTTCTATTAGGTGCTCTAGTGTAAAAGTAAGAACAAAATCACACTTTAAGGCATAAATACACACACAAATCAAAAGAGAGGGAGATATAGAGATAGATAGATACAACTTTTCTAACCCTATTTTTCAGAACCTCTGAGAAAGGAGGAGGAGCTCCCTTCTTATAGGAATTCAATTCCAAAGCTTCCTAAGCAAGCTAAGCCAATGTGCAAATCCCTCTATACACGTGTATGGAGGATGTGAATTGTGCATGCCAACTATGCCAGCCGGCATAAAATACCTACATAAAGCAGATGAACAGGGTTCGGCCAGAAAATATGGCCGATCGACCAACAGAAGGGCCAACCGACCAAAAATAGTGCCGATCGGCTAACACTTTTGGCCGATGGCAGGAAAACAAGGCCGATGGCTTCAAGCCTTGGCCGATGGGTTGAGGGGATGGCCAACAAGCCACCATCTTCCCTCAAAAGCAAAAACACAAGTGCTTGGTCCACAACCAAGCACAAAACAATCAAGTTGAGAGATCTTGAGGCGAGGCGCGCGGCCGAGACCTCCGGGAACTCAAAACGAACACGAGCATGGATGATCATCGAGTGTTCAAGTCTTAAGGACGGTCAAAAATGGGGTGTCTACAGTTGCTCCACTTTCACAGAACTCGAAAGTCATAAAAAAAATGACCGGAGTGAATGTCAAAGCCCAGAGACGACCCATTTTTGACGAGGCCGAAGACTTAGACAAGCATACAAGATAGCATGATATGTGTCTGTAGGCAGGGGCAAGATGCAAGTGACGTACACGATGCCGAGCATAACTTATGATCATGCAAAGAAAGCTGTAACGAAGCAAAACATGCAACAGCATAACATGCAACAGTTTTAATCAACCAAATACAAACCCAACTACATTACATGCAGAAAGGATGTAAGAGAATTATACAATTCTCGCTACGTCTCACACAGAGAATAATACCATCCGGTTCATCTGGTCTCACCAGCTTCAAATGAAGCGTACATACAATATCGTGTCTGCAAAAGAAAGAAACTTAATAGGTATAATATCGTTAGAAACATGCATAGCAATGCAAGTGAAAAGTGCATAACAACGCGAGTAAAGTGTGCATAACAATGCAAGTAGAACGTGCGAAACAATGCATGTTATAGATAGGTTGCAAAACAATGCAAGTTAGAGGGGGTGCAAGACAATACACAAGTTAGTAGGGGGTGCAAGACAATGCACGAGTGTAACAAGCCTGCAGGGGGACCTCGCTACAGCTCGGACTCGATTTGGGTCACGGTTCTTAATCTTGAACCAAAGAGTCCAAATCCGGAAAATCGTTTTGAGAAAACAGATTTTTTTTTAAAGAAGTGCCAAACATGGACTGCTTTGCCAGATACAGAGTCGCCACCCAAATATTTTATTTTTGGGAAATTTAGGAAACCCTGACTCGTTTGCCTAAGGCCACGTGTCCGTCATCACCAAAGTTGCCTCAGCTCGGGAACTTGGGTACGATTGGGGAAGGTCACTTCGTGAGCACCCCCGCTCACCTGATCAAAGATCGGCCTCTACTAACCATGATATCTAGTTTTGAAAACTTTGTGTGTTCTTATTCCGGTTATTAGCCTAGATTTACTATGTGATGCGTACAGCATACAAGTATAGATTGCGTCGCCTGAATTGGAACAAAACGTTTCATGTTTGTTTGTTTGAAAATGGTTTGATGGTGCTACCCGCAGGTAGGCTAAGACGTGGATTTGCTGCCCTCGGGTGGGCTTAGAAAACATGTTTTTGCCACTATCTAGTGGGCTTAAAACAAACAGTTGATGACTTGCTCCAATCTAAACAACCCAACCTTCACCCACAGGCATTCAAGCAGTTATATCACATAAGCAGTTAGCCTCATGGTAAGCATGCTATTCATGGCAGTCACTCACACGCATGCAAGGATGCTAAAGCATAAAACTCACCGAGTACTCCAAGCCAAAACAAAAACTGATTAGAAATCCATGCATGATCCTAAATATACAGAAATGCCTAATGCAATACATGCAAAAATGCAACTATAGCAGGCTCGACGATTCTAAACATGGCATATGGAATGCTATAGCTATCATGTATTCAACTTAGAATTGAAATACAAATGCAGTTAGTATGATGGCCGAGCCCGGTGTATGCAAGACAGATGAATGAATGCAAACATGCTATCATACTAGTTAGGCGCGAGGGTATGACAATACCCGTGAAACGTGCACAATAATATGATTGGTATGCATGAGAATGCAAATGACATGCACAACAATGCAGAATAAATGTGAATTCGCATGCGAATTTGCCGCAAAATGACGAGTAAAGAAATGCGCGTTTTCGACGAGGGCGACTCGATCGCGACCTCCGGTTTACTTCCCGGAGGAGTCGTAACATGTTCAAAAAGGATACATCTCACTTTCGATGAATGACGATGACAGACGCACTGAAAGTTGGAGTTGACATTCCGGCGGAGCGATTTCGCGACGGAAAGTGCACTTTTCTTGTACTTTTTCAGGTCCAGGGGACTCCGATCTTCCTCAAAATTTGCAGGGACTAAGGAGACCCTGTGGGGAACACCACCGGCCAGATTTATTGGAAGGGGGAGGCCACCGGCCAGGGCTTGAAAAGGGAATGGCCGGCCTGCCAAAAAAGGGGGCCGACCGGCCACTTTGCCCAATCCGTGGGCACTTTAGTCTTTTCACCTCCATTTCTTTAAAACCACACGGCCAAAGCTCATTTCCTCATAACTCCAGCTCCGAAATTGCCTCCTCTACCTTCCTAGAGCATTTCTCCTTTTAGATCTGAGCCCTATACGCATTTTCCAACGTCCCACGCAAGTTGTTTTCGCGAAATCTTTCAGTTTTAAGCACTTTGAACCGATTAAATTTTGATTTCGGTGCTTCTTTTCTCATTTTCGTCACTTGAGGTGAGTTTGTCTCAACATTTGGAAGATTTTCTCGGGAGTTGACTTTTGTTTACTTTTTCATTTCCCGACAGTTTACTTTTTCATTTCCCGAGAGTTGACTTTTGTTGACTTTTTTCAATTTCGGCTCATTTTGCTCGTTTTTGCAGATCTCCAGAAATGGCTGGTCATTTCCCTCATGACGGAGGTCCTCTGGGTGCCGGGGATGATTCTGACATCATGGCTCTGCCCCCGAGGGTTCGGCATTTCATACCCGAGAGGTACGACCCACCAGCACATATTCTTCCTCGGGCCGTTTTCTATCACTTCACCGATTTTGACGAGCGAGCGCCTGGGGATCTGCTTCGGCGGGAGCCAGAGTATCACCTCTCACATGAGGTACGAGAGGTATTTACTTCGTTTTTTACCTTTTCTGCAACGTATTATGAATTTTTCATGCATTTCGTTCCTTTTGCCATGTTTGTCTGCTCATTTTGAGTACACAGCTCATTTAAAATGTTTAGTCTATGACATCGCATTCTGCTTACATTCTGAACATACAGTTCGATCATTTGAATTTCTGAACACTCAGTCCATAAATTGATTGTGAACACATAGCGCGCACTTGTTGCGAATAGAACACACAGCCCAAACACCGAATCTCTGAACACATAGCCCACATTGAAGGTGAACACGCAGCACACACTGATTGAGAGTTGAACACGCAGCCCAAACACTGATTTTCTGAACACACAGCCCATTGTTGAGGTGAACACGCAGCACACACTGATTGAGAGTTGAACACGCAGCCCAAACACTGATTTTCTGAACACACAGCCCATTGTTGAGGTGAACACGCAGCACAGACTGATTGAGAGTTTAACACGCAGCCCAAACACCGACTTTCTGAACACACAGACCATTATTGAGGTGAACACGCAGCACACACTGATTGAGAGTTGAACACGCAGCCCAAACACTGATTTTCTGAACACACAGCCCATTGTTGTGGTGAACACGCAGCACACACTGATTGAGAGTTGAACACGCAACCCAAACACTGATTTTCTGAACACGCAGCCCATTGTTGAGGTGAACACGCAGCACACACTGATTGAGAGTTGAACACGCAGCCCAAACACTGATTTTCTGAACACACATCCCATTTACTTTACTTTGCACGCAACCTATTCATTTTATTTGCACGCAGCTCATTCCTTCCATTTGCACACAGGTTATTCATTTTGTGCTGAAATATGTATTCATTCTGAATACAGGTGACTTCTCGCACCGTGCGTGGATATGGCTCTACCGCGGCGAGAGATTGGTATGCCGAGCTCCCGGAGGTTGTCCGAGATTTGATTGACTTGGCGGGGTTTGGGCCCTTCTGTACTGGGCTATCTCGTTGTCCTTCTAGGAGGATGTTGATGGCCGCCTTGGTGGAGAGATGGTGGGACACCACCAACTCCTTCCATTTTTCTGCCACGGGGGACTTGACTATGACCCCGTTTGACTTTGCTGTATTGACTGGCCTTAACGTGGGAGGTTGGCCTACCCCTTACAACGAGGACATGGGCCAGTGGGAGGCTGCTTGGATACATTTACTGGGGGTTCGCCCGCCTGTTGATGGATCTTCGGGGAGAGTCCGATACACCTGGTTCTCTTCCCATTTCCGGAGGGTGGAGATGGAGCCTGGGACTCCTGAGGAGGCATCATAGTATGCCCGCGGCTTTCTGATGTTTCTTTTCGGGACCACTTTGTATGCCGATAGGGGGAACACTGTTGGGCTTTATCTGTTGAGTGCTTTGGTGGACCTATCACAGGTCAGACGGTATGACTGGGGTGGCACCGGCATGGCTACCCTTTATTGCTACATGAGCGCGACCTCCCGTGGGCGGGGGGACTTACTTGGCGGCCATTGGAGAGCTTGGAAGGTACTTTCTGCCCCCTTGATTTACATTTCTGCCCCTCATTACTTGTATATTGCACACACGACGCACTTTACACTCTGTATTTTTCCCTCATCACTTTGCATTTACACTCTGCACTGTTTTCCACAATTATGGGTCTATGTGTATTTCCCGACATTAGCCCTGGAATCGGTGGTAGAGCGGCCCCTCGTGACTCCATACTCACTTGTATTCGAGGGCCAGCACCGGCCGAGACCTCGGGAGTCTCTCCTTTATCTACGGCAGTACTTCGACACGGTGCGGTCGACGGAGGTATTTCAAGACTCTTGGTTCTTTGTGTTTTCCTCTTTGATTTGTTTTGTACTTTCCCGATTTCTGATTGATTTATGCATTGGTTATCCACAGATCACATGGCAGCCCTGGGCGTCCTTAGGTAAGGGTCTCCGATTCCAGTTTGCCGGAGGGTGGAGTGCCTCCCGGTATAGGATCCTATTCGAAAGACCAGTTTGTAAGGCCTAGTTTTTGGGGGACCGCCTCTTGCGTCAGGTCTGGGGGTACACTTCGCAGGACCCTCCCTCAGCACCCTCAGTCGATATGCGGATTGCTGATAGGCTCTCTTCCCGGGACGTTATTAGTGCTATGCTGGGTACTGATGCCTTACTACATCTTGAGGAGGGGGATTATGCTACTTACCATCACATATACCTGATGCCTCCATTGACAGGAGTCCGTACTCCGACGATGAGGCCTGTTGGTATGCCATCTTCGAGCCAAGCCCGTGCTCGGGCTGCAGACGCCCCTTCCACCAGCAGGGCTGGTACATCTAGAGGTGGGGGTGGATTGGTTCCCCCGATTCCTCCGACGCATCATCATCCTGGATGGCCGGATATGCCGACTGAGTTGATGGGGTGGCAATATGGGACTACCTCTCCGATTCCGATCGCGATAGAGCCTCCGATGCCTGGCCACCGATATGTTAGAGGCCCCGACTCACCCCCAGTATGCTTTACAGCTTTGATTCATTTCTCAGATACTTGGACGCTTATTTCTTTACTGATATTCTTGCCTTTGCATCTGCAGCCTCCTGTCGAGTACATGGATGAGGTGCTCGAGATGGTAGCCTCACTCGAGGGGATGGTCCTGCGGAGAGAGGCGCAGTTGTCCATCATGGGTTTCCAGGTACCCTTTAGTTTTCTAGCATTTGTCATACTTCTGATAACTTACTGATCTTGAACATTCTACTGCATTGATATGCTACTTGTGTAGAGCACACCTGACACACACAGCACTCATGCATTATCCCTGCGTACATCTTCCCTGTGTAGCTTGCTTGCATCTGTATCTGATATACATGTTTTGGTTGATGTATTCAAACTGCATTTTTTTTCATATTCAGATGCCTCGGGTATATGCTCAGCCGCAGGCCGGGCCACCTGGGTCTTCTCGGGGAGGTGGGCCATTTGGGCCTTTTTGAGGAGCTGGGCCATTTGGGCCTTTCTGAGGAGCTAGGCCATCCGGCCTTTTCGAGGAGCCTGAGGGGGGGGTCGTCTCGCAGACGCAGAGCACACATTATAGAGGAGGAGCCCGGTGAGGATGAGGAGAAGGAGGCTCCAGATCGTCAGTCGGAGACATCTGCTGACAGAGAGGAGGGCTCCGGTCTTGGCTCTGGGAGTGGAGATGAGGCTGAGGAGGGCTCCGAGGATGGCGGCTCCGATTCAGATGATGATGATAGTGATGGTGGTGCAGACTCTATTTCACAGAAGAGGTTGAAGAGGGCCTCTTATTCCTGCTCTTGAGAGCATTGATGTTGCGGTTCCCTGCTTTATTTACCTTTTTGCTAGTAGTTGTAGCACATTGTACATTATTAGGCAGTTTTATTTTTTGTAAAACTTGTGCCCTTGTTTGTAAAATGTTGTAACAAACGAAGCATGATGGAACGAAACCGCTTTTGAAAAAGTATTGTATTTTAAACTCTTAGCATCATATCGCATCATTTTGCACCATAATGAGATTGAATGGAAATGTGCATTGTGCATTTGCCCAGCCAGTTAGTGAACCGACGCAACAACTTAACTTACTAATGATATAACAAAACCTTAGCAAGTTTACAACTCGATAAACAAAACACAACAGTGTTGACAACTTAATAAACAAGACTCAACAAAAATTGCTTGAACAAAGAGTAACAACTCAAAAAACGAAGCACGACAGCTCGACAAACAACTAGATAAGCAAAACGACAACTCGATAAGAAAAACAACAACTCGATAAACAAAATTTAACAAAACAAAGTGTACTTCGGACTATCTGGGCAACGGAACGCATCCGAAACAGAGGGAAATGGAGGCCTTCGACACACCTGTTGCATGGAAATGCTTGAAACTTCCTCCTGGAGGGTAAAACAGGACCAATGGCATACATTGGAGCATGGTCGGTCACTTTTGGGAGCCGGCCGTCCAGCTTTTTGCATCTGAGGGGCGAAAGGTGGCCGGCCTGCTAGAAAAGGTGGCCGACCGGCCACTTAGCTTAGCAACCGTCAAATTTTTGACACGTGTCCCCTGAATAGTGCCTTACCCTCTTTAAAAGCCTTAGCTCCGTGGTTCATTCATTTCATCTTAGTTTTGCACAAAAAATGGAGGCGTTCTTCGTTGAAAATCTCACATCTTGGATTGCTTCTCTAGATGGCTCGGAAATGTTGAACTTCCGGGGTTTCGGGTTGAATGCACTATTCACGCTGGGTCGTACCCTGCTCCACCTTCCTTTCCTCCATGCCGCGGCGAGATTTTGGAACCCGGTGACGCATGTCTTTAGCTTCGGCGGGCAAGAGGTATGTCCAACTTTCGAAGATTTTCAAGTTTTGATGGAATCTGAGTGTTATGAAGAGATTTTGCCTCAGCTTCGTTTTGGCCACGCCCAAGCTTTAGGGCGGATGTGTGGACTTACCGCGCATGATGCTCGGTCTCTAATCTGTAATGGGGAACTGGATATCCTCGGTTTGATTCATCGCTTTTCTGGTACCGGTGACCGCGGCGACCATCATTAGCAAGCTTTCTGGCAACATGCCCTCTGCTTGTGCATGCTATCTCACTTCCTGCTTGCCCCGGGCCTGAGTGGACCCAACATCCGTTTGATTGAAGTTGCTCAGGGCTTGAAGGAAGGGAAGAGCTGTATTGCTATGGCATTGGCCGAAACGCTGATGGGCTTGGACGCTTTCCACCGTCAGGAGACGACCAGATTTGCGGGGAGTCCACTACTACTGCAGGTAATGTTTCCCACCCAATCTAACATATGTATTTGCTCACATCACTCGGCCCTCAGGCTCTGTTTTTCTCACAAAACCCTTGTCTCACTGTTCTCTCATCGCACGCCTCTCTATTCTTTATTCTCTCATTTTTCATCCCTCCCCAGGTATGGTTGATGGATAAGTTGCAGGTTGTGGACTCATGCCCAGCATACTCAGCTCGCGGCTACTTCTTCCGGCAACGCCTAGTCGATGCCCTTGATGAGGGATGGTGGTTCGATTGGATGTGCAATTTGTCTGCAGATCGCATTGCTTGGCGCTGCCCTTGGCTTAATCTCCCGGCAATGAGCTATAGCATGTCCTGGCAGACTGGGATCCAGCTGATTGGTCTGATTCACTGTGTATTCTACTTTTCGTTTTGGTTCCAGCGCCAGTTTGGCCATGATCAGACTTGCCCACCAGAGGGGATATAGTATCCGGCTTCATTCCCGGTTCGAGGTGCACAGCTTTCCCGATATGCCACGGCATGGAGGACTAGAGAGCTCCTGGCTCCCGCTCCCACTTTCAGTTGCACTTTGTCTGACGAGTGCTAGGATTGTCTCAATGAAGAGGCACAGATTGGGCCTAGCTTGGCATCAGAGGCTTCGACTAGCTCTGGGAGGGGGCGTTGGGACACCTGACTTGACTACGACCCCGGATTTATTGCTTTATTAGAACTTTCAAGTTTTCTTTATGAATGTAATAAAAAAGCAACTTCGATTGTATGCAAGAGCACGAGAACTCTGTTTTGAAATCAATGAAATTGAAGGTTGTGGTACTGAAAATTTTCCGCTTTGGTCCAAAAATGGTCTTAGTTGTAAAATGATTAATTTGAACAAAGTCAACTTTTATTAAAACTTTTCAAAACTATTTTCAATATGGATCAGAACTGGACACGCCTGAGATCTGTCACTGAGATGCACAACCCCGGATCCTAGCAACTGGAAAGTTGCCCCTAGCCTGAATAGTACCGCGGCATTGTGTGGCAACGAAAAGTTGCCCCTAGTCGGAATAGCACTGTACCGGAGATTGCGATAAATGCTGATGGACAAAGATGACCGAGATGATCAAATGGACAAAGTTGATCGGGGAAAAGTTTATGGCTGAACTTCAGGATGAAGTTGCCTACGTATCCCAAAGATGGGAATCAAGCCTTACGAAGTTCAGGCTAGGGTTCTCTCGGGTATTTTCACTCTCCTTTTACGCTCTAACTTTTGCCAAGGTCGCCCTTTGCGGGTTTTCAACCTTGCGAGCTTAGTTTTTATATTTTCCAATTTTTTTATGCTCTAACTTTTGCCTAGGTTGCCCTTTCGGGTTTTCGGCCTAGCGAGCCTCTCAGGGGTAATATTTCTTCAACTTGTCCATGTTGATCGGTTGTGAAAACTCCAAGCCATCTAGGTCCATCAGAACCATAGCTCCACCTGACCAGATAGCTTTGATGATGTAGGGACCAGTCCAATTTGGTCTGAACTTGCCCCTCGGGTCATGGATAGGAGCTCAGTTGTCCTTGAGCACCAAATCTCCTTCCTTTAGATTCCTAGACTTAACTTTCTTGTTGAAAGCCCGGGCAATTCTGCACTGATAACCTTGAACATGGTACAGTGCTTTCAGTCTTCTCTCATCAAAGAGCATGAGTTCCTCAAATCTGCTCTGCTTCCAATCTGCTTCGGCTATCTCACACTCAGCCATTACTCGCAATGACGGAACCTTAATCTCGATAGGTAGAACGGCCTCCATTCCATAAACCAATGAATACGGAGTCGCCCCAATAGAAGTCCTGATTGAAGTCCGGTAGCCCCACAGAGCAAACGGCAGCTTATCTGGCCAGTCCCGGTAGGTTTCCACCATCTTCTGCAGTATGTGTTTGATGTTCTTATTGGCTGCCTCAACTGCTCCATTGGTCTGCGGCCGATAGGTAGATGACTTATGAAAAGCCACATTATATTTTTCCAACAAATCAATCACCTCCTTCTTGAAGTGGGAACCGTTATCTGAAATTACCTCGTTTGGGACTCCATAGCGACAGATGATGTTGTTTCTGATAAATTTTGCGACGTGCGAAGCCTTCAACACCGCATAAGATTGGGCCTCGACCCACTTTGTAAAATAATCTATCGCAACTAGGATGAACTCATGCCCATTCGACCTCTTCGGAGTGACAGCCCCAATCACATCAATTCCCCAAACTGAAAATGGCCATGGCGAAGTCATATTGTACAGCTTTGACGGCGGAATGTTTATGCGATTTGCATGAATTTGACATTTGTGGCATCGCCGGACAAAACCGATACAATCCTCCTCCATGGTGGACCAGTAGTTACCCTGTCTGAGGATCTTCCGTGCCAGCATTACCCCATTCATATGTGCACTGCATTCCCCTCCATGGATGGCTTCCATCAGACGCTTTGACTCTTCGGCATCAACACACAGCTTATGCATTCCCAGATGACCTCTTTTATACAGCTTACCCCCACAGATGATGAACGAACGGCCATTCTCCTGATTGCCCTTTTATCCTTGGCATTTACCCCTGGCGGATAAGCTTCCTTCTCCAAAAAATTCCAAATGTCATAGAACCAGGGGTTTTCGTCTTGAACTTCATCTATAGCAGCAATCGACTCATAGGCTGGCGCAAATTTATGGTCAATGATGACTGGACGCATCCGGACTCCAAATGGAATGTCTATCATGGAAGATAGAGTTGCTAAAGAATCTGCGAACCTGTTGTTCTCTCTTGGAAGATGAGCAAAGCTGAGCTTCTCAAACCTTGGAATTAACAAGTCCAAGGTCTGGTGATACATCATCATCTTCTCTTCTCTGACTTTCCAATCTCCTTTTGCTTGAGACACAACAAGGTTCGAGTCCCCGATGACGTCCATCCGTCTTGCCCCTAGTTCCAGGGTTGCTTCTAGACCGGCAATGCATGCCTCATATTCTGCTTCGTTGTTCTAGACTTTGAATCGGAGCATGAAGGCTAAAGGGATGCGGGAATTGTCGGGTGCTATTAGCAACACTCCTATCCCATACCCGTACTGATTTGATGCTCCATCAAAGTACATCGTCCAATACTCGTCGTCGATGTGCAAAATGGCTTCATCTGGGAATAAGTACTCAACTGCTTCACCCCCTTCCACTGGATGGTCGGCTAAGAATTCCGCTACTGCTCTTCCCTTGACTGACTTGCGTGTTACATATTTCAGATCGAATTCGGAGAGCAACAACAACCAACGAGCTAGCCTACCCGTAAGTGCCGGTTTCTTGAAAAGATATTTGACGGGATCGAGTCGTGAAACCAACATTACAGAGTAAGCTAACAGGTAGTGCTGTAGCTTCCTGGTAGCCCATACCAAAGCTAGGCAAGCCTTCTCCAGCAGTGTATAACGAGTCTCATACTCTAGTATCTTCTTGCTCAGATAGTAGATGTCTCTCTCCACCTTGTCCTCTGATTCTTGCGCAAGCATGCAGCCCATTGTAGTCTCAGTTACTGACAGATACAAAATCAACGGTTTCCCCGATTCTGGCGGTGACAACACAGGCGGGTTCTGTAAATATTCTTTAATCTGTTCAAATGCAGCTTGACATCGGTCGTCCCATTGGAACTTCTTTCCTTTCTTGAGGAGACCAAAAAATGGTTCACAAGTCAAGGTTAATTTTGAGATAAACCGTATTATGAATTGCACTTTACCCAGAAAGCCTCGCACCTCCTTTTCAGTCCTTGGTGGTGGCATTTCTAAGATGGCCTTGATTTTGGAAGGGTCGACCTCGATGCCCCTTTGTCTAATCAGAAACCCCAGCATTTTTCCCATTTGTAACACCAAATGTACACTTCGAGGGTTCACCAACCTAATTCCCTGATCCTTTGAAAAAACTTGTGCAAGGCGGTGTAGTGGCCTTCTTTTTCTTTGGACTTGACAATCATGTCGTCCACGTACACCTCAACCTCTTTGTGGATCATGTCGTGCAATATTTTGGTCGTGGCCCGTTGATAAGTAGCTCCAGCGTTCTTCAACCCAAATGGCATCACTCTGTAGCAGTATGTCCCCCACGGGGTGGTGAACGCAGTCTTTTCCCGGTCTTCTGGCGCCATTACTATCTGATTGTAGCCTGAGAAGCCATCCATGAAAGAAAGCAAAGCATGCCCTGCTGTTAAATCCACCAACTCATCAATATGCGGCAAGGGAAAGTCGTCCTTCGGACTAGCTCTGTTCAAATCCCTGAAATCCACAAACACTCGAATCCTGCCATCCTTCTTCGGCACTGGAACAATGTTGGCCAACCAAGTCGGGTATTCGGATACCAGCAGGAAGCCTGCGTCGATTTGCTTGGTGACCTCTTCCTTAATCTCTAGAGCCCAGTCCGGGCGGATCCTCCTGAGTTTTTGCTTGACGGGTCAGGCCTCGGGGTCAAGGGGGATCCGATGCTGTACAATCTCAGGATCGATTCCAGGCATGTCTTCGTAGGACCATGCGAAAACATCTTTGAAATCTTTTAATAAAGCGACTAAGCCCTCGCGTTCCTCCGAAGACAACGTGGACCCGATCTGGACCAGCCGCGGGTCCTCCTCAGTACCAATGTTCATGGTAGTGATTTCATCAACTAACGGTTTAACAAATCTTTCCTGCTCTTGATCAATTAAATGTTGCAAAACCGGAGGAACTTCGTCCTCGTCGTTTTCATCAAAGTTTTGAAAGTCTGAATTAATGCAATAAATCAAGGGCACAGAAAAGTACTCAGAAACCACAGCTACTTCATTCTCATTAAGCACATCCAAATCATCCGATTCTTCGGTTACAACAGACTTAAAAGAGAAAGAAAAAGACGACCTGGACAAGACTGTGGCATTCGGGTTATCATTCCCAGGAATACCAGACTCAGACTCAGTCAAGCTGGAACTTGATTCCGACTCACAAGATTCGATGGAATCAGATTCCGGCTCACTACCTGACCCGGTGCTGCTGGACAAAAATCCCTCCTCGTATTGCCAAGTGAGAGAGGGTGAGATAGATGCATCCAAAATAGTTGTTGGTAGGCTCGCAGCCGTTTCATCCCCAATCATGGAAACCGAGAAGTTATCCCCCTAGCACTTATGGTCAATCGGAGGATCTGAAAGTAGACATGCCAATACTACTCCCATTTCAACTTCAGTGCCCTCGAAGTCCACTGTTTTACACTGCTCAACTTCAGCTGATGGGTCTGTCTGCTCTTCGGCAACGTCATCCCGGATAGTTGCAGGTCAAAGAAAATCTCGAAGCCTGGCACGCACTTCCTCTCTGCGTTCAGCCAGGGCTCTGGGAAGCCGCAAAACGGAAAGTGTTGCCCCTCCCGGACGAAGCGTCCGTTTAGGGTACCCTGGATGGGCCTATGCATTAATTCAAAAGGCTTCCCAGCCTGCTTTGCTCTGGCTCTTCCAGCCATTTCCTTTCCTTTTCTTATCCAGTCCTCTGTGGTGGGCTAATAACCCAATCCAGAGGTATGCGGGTTATGTGGCACTTCGGCCAATGCTGCGACGCCTTTCCGGCCGCTCCTTCCTAGTCTCATCCCAGGGATGTGCTGTAGTTTGTTCATGAGGTATACAGATTGGGCACTGACGTACACCCCATCATTCACAGCAATGATATTCTGCACCACCCGGGCCTTAGCCAAAGTGAACCCTGATAAGAACACATCCTCTGTGCCATGCTCGATTTCCAAGACTGGTGTGGACACTTCAACATCTGATGTAAAGTGGAAGAGACTGCCTTCACTTGGTGCAACCATGGCCGCCCCAAGAGTAGATTGAAGGTTGCGAGAACGTCCAAGACATGGAATTCGATGTTGTGCCATCCTGGACCAACCTGGATCTGAATCTTGACAGTCCCCATCACTTCCCTACTAGTGTTATCATATGCTCTGATCACTTGAGTAGTCGGCACGAAGTCCGCGAGCTTTAACCCGATTACATACGCTGTTCTGGCTGTGCATACGCTGATGGCGGATCCGGTATCAACAAGTACCACCGGTATCCACTTATCTCTACATTCCACAGAAATGTAGAGGGTTTTGTTATGATTTGCGCCCTCAGGTGGCAGTTCTTTATCTAAAAAGGTCATCGTCGGGGAACCTCCTCCCGGAAAGACCAGCCCAACCAGCTGCTCTGGTGTAGTATCTATAGAGAGTTTGGCCTTGTCCATAGCAGATAGGACATCCTGTCTGTGCACCCGTGATGCCATAAGCAGTCCCCAGATGGAGATGTCTGCTTGTATCTTCTTTAATTGCTTGAGCACAGCTTCTTCTTCAATCTGCTTCTCCCTCTGTTTCTCAGCTTCCTTGTCTTTCCCAGATGACTCAGGCTGGTCTAGGTGTGGGGGCTTGAAGTACCACCCGTTTCTTGTCATGTGATCGACCTCGTCGATATACCAGGTATCATCTTGCTGATTATTCCCCCAATCCTCATCTGTGTGGGCAAGACATAAATCATCGTCTTCCCACCACATCCCGTGGGCAACCAACAAACATCTGTCTGGCTCCGGCGTGATTATACCCGCAGTACTTTCAGCCCACATGCTCGCAGCATCTTTTGTCTTCGTGCTCACGCCACTTTCAATCCCTTCATGGGTTTTGGCTTTCCGGATCCTCTTAGAATCCCAAATCTTTTCTTGTTCTGCCTGCGTTAGCGTAGTTTTTTTGTTCAGCTTTCTCTGTATTCACAATGCCCCTGTTATGAGCGAAATTCTTTGGCGCTCTCCGGCAATGCACTCTGACTTTCGGCCCTTCCGGCCACAACTGATACCTTCGCCCCTGCCGGGCCCTGTTCTAGTTGGAACTCTTCCACCACATCCGGCTGATCATCCAACCAGCCAGTGGCCTCTGCCAATTCCTCATAATCAAACCAGTTGACTGATGTGCCCCCTGATTCTTGGTCATCGAAAAATTGTAGGTTGGCAAAGTCCTCTTCTACGGCCGTCAAATCATCTGTCCCTTGATCAAATCCATCCCCCCAGATCACACACAGCTCTGCCTTCTCTGGTGATTCTATACTTGGCTCAGACTGGCCCACTGACAGGATGTACTCACTCGGGTCATAGGCTTCCCCACCAAAATTCTCAGATTGCTCAATCCTAGATTCAACAACTCCACTCTCTTCTGAAATCTGCCTTGTCTCATCTTCGATGGTCACCACCGCCGGCTCTGGTTGGGTTGTAGAGATGTCCATCATGCACAAAGAGTCAATGCAGTCGGGAAGGAACACCTCCGGTTTAGGTAGGTGGGATGGGGTCATATAGATACTAGGATCGTAAAACGCGAGCCCAGTTTGGATGAAGTTGATTCTGTTGGGAGGAGGAGCTTGGTTATGTGGTGGGAGAGGATTTGTTGTGACGTTGGATTTATCAAGAGGCGCAATCACCTGCTTGTCAATAAGATCCTGGATCTCGTGACGCAATCTAAAAAAACGGTCGGTGTCATGACCGTGCTGTTGGTGATACGCGCGGTATTTTGCTGGGTCATGAGATGGAGGGAGTGGATTTGGTAGTGGCCTCGGCTCCAGGGGTTTTAGATGCTTCTTCCTGATTAATACCCCCAGAGCTTTGGACAGGGGCATATATAGGGGTGTGAAAGTTCTTTGGCCTCTAGGCTGGTATTTGGTGGTCTGGGTATTGCTTCCGGATGCACCGACGAAAGGTGTGGCTGCCATGGGTCTCGGAAGGGGGGGGAATAGTGGTGACCATGCTCACCTCTGAAGCTCGTGCAGTTGTAGCGCCACTCGAGCCTGCATTGTTATTGCGATTAAATGTTCTCCGGGGTTGCTCCCTATACTGGTCAATCAGACCCTGTTTCATTGCATCCTCGATTTGTATCCCTATCTCGTGTAGATCTGAAAAGGTGGGGAAGGGAGTACAATCATCTTATGCATCAGTTTCGGTTGGAGATTGCGCACAATCATCCTGATCTATTCCTTATTAGTGGGTCTCAAAGTCATCATCGATGCCTTCGCCCTCCATCGAGTCACAAAATCAGAGAAATTCACTTTAGGCTCCTGCCTTGTTGTTTCGAGATCACGAGTTGTAATCTCGATCTGGGTATTGTACGAGTATTGTGCAACAAAGGCCTCGGCCATTTCATCTCAACTTCTTTTGACCTCATCCTCCAACTTTGCATACCAGATGGCGGCCACACCCGACAAGGTTCGGCCGAATAGCGAAAGCTTCTGTGGTCTGGTTAGCCCCATTTGTCGCAGTATATCTGAGAATAACCGGAGGTGGACCATGGGATCCCCGGATCTATCGAAGCGATCAATCTGCGACATCTTGAATCTATCCGGCAATGTTACGGCCACATCGGTATATTCGTCCTCGATATCCGGAATAGCCTTTACTCCTTGGGATTTTTTGAATAGCTTCTCGAGCTTGCTCAGTTTTAGTGCTGTATGGTCTATCTCGAACTCAAAGGGAGAGTCCGGGTGATTGGCAGGTGTGTGGGTCTTGGATAGTTGAGGCGGAAGTGGGGGCGGAGCTGGCCCCGTTGGAAGGTCTGTGTCCTCCTGGATGTTCTAGACGTTTGGCACGGTGTTCTGGGTGTTTGGCAGAGCATTCTGGATAGTTGGTGTCTCCTCAGGTAACGGGGCCCCTGGTGGAGAAGGAATTGGATGTGAGGCTGATGCTCCAGCTTGCTGCTGGAGTCTAGTGATGAGCTCAGCCTGCTGGGCCATGATTGTGGCCTGCTGTTTAGAGAACTCCGCTTGGCGGGCAGCGTCCTCCTGCATTTGTCTCATGCTCTCCTGCATTTGGCGCATTATTTCTTTTATCCCGGCCATATTCTGTTCGTCTTGCTGACTAACGGGTATGTGTATTTCTATGGCGAAAACTGGAACCTCAACCCGACTGTTTGCTGCTAGGGGAACCATCGCTCGTAACCTCTCGCTTTCGACACACTACGCTCGGACTTCTCTCCTAACAACCGGGGTAGAGAATGGAACATCGGTGTCCGTCACAACCGATCCTCGGATCGATTGAGCCGACCTCTTGTCCAAAGTGCTTGGGGAATATCTCTTGGGTCGGAAGCAATTGTGCTAAACCGCCCTAGCAAAAGATAAATAAAGCGAAAAGGAAATAAATAACCAGATAAACGAACAAAGATAACAAATTAAAATAAATACACAACACAGCTTGGGCATAACAACACATGGTTGATAAGTGAATACACACGCTCCTCAAACACCGATCATCATCGCCCTCGAAAAATCGGCCCTGAATCGATACCCGCAGAGATAATCGATTCTCGAACATTGATGCCCGCAGTTCGATGCCCAAACTCATAAATCGATACATGCATTCCGAGAGACGCACTCACAAAGACACATAATGAGATAAATGAGAACCAAAACACCCCTATGTTGGGGTAGGGTTTCCCTGTCCTATTTTGTCAGGAACTAGGGTTTCACTACGCATGCAGTGGTTTCAAACAACCTATATCGGGAAAGCAACCTGTCCTAGTTTGGATTGATCACTACGAATTTCGATATGCACTAGGTTGAATGGTCAAAACGGGTGCCCCAGTAAAATCGGGGTTTGTGTTCCCATACTGGCAGAGCCCATAACCGGTCAGCCTTATGGTTATGCCTTGACAAGACAAGCCTCCGGCAAACCGTTGAAGAATAGCAGATAGAAAACACGGTGTCCTAGGTGCACCAATGCAAATGCAATGCAAAGAGACATACAAGTGTAGTCAAAATAAGATATCATGAATTCGAGTCAAGTTCTCTAACTCCCTAGCAGAGTCGCCAGAAACTGTAACAAGCCCGCAGGGGGACCTCACTACAGCTCGAACTCGATTTGGGTCACGGTTCTTAATCTTGAACCAAAGAGTCCAAATCCGGAAAATCGTTTTGAGAAAATAGATTTTTTTTTAAAGAAGTGCCAAACATGGACTGCTTTGCCAGATACAAAGTCGCCACCTAAATATTTTATTTTTGCGAAATTTAGGAAACTCTGACTCGTTTGCCTAAGGCCACGTGTCCATCATCACCAAAGTTGTCTCGGCTCGGGAACTTGGGTATGATTGGGGAAGGTCACTTCGTGAGCACCCCCGCTCGCCCGATCAAAGATTGGCCTCTGCTAACCATGATATCTAGTTTTGAAAACTTTGTGTGTTCTTATTCCGGTTATTAGCCTAGATTTACTATGTGATGCGTACAGCATACAAGTATAGACTGGGTCGCCTGAATTGGAACAAAACATTTCATGTTTGTTTGTTTGAAAATGGTTTGATGGTGCTACCCGCAGGTAGGCTAAGACGTGGATTTGCCACCCTCGGGTGGGCTTAGAAAACATGTTTTTGCCACTATCTAGTGGGCTTAAAACAAACAGTTGATGACTTGCTCCAATCTAAACAACCCAACCTTCACCCACAGGCATTCAAGTAGTTATATTACATAAGCAGTTAGCCTCATGGTAAGCATGCTATTCATGGCAGTCACTCACACGCATGCAGGGATGCTAAAGCATAAAACTCACCGAGTACTCCAAGCCAAAACAAAAACTGATTAGAAATCCATGCATGATCCTAAATATACAGAAATGCCTAATGCAACGCATGCAAAAATGCAACTATAGCAGGCTCGGCGATTCTAAACATGGCATATGGAATGCTACAGCTATCATGTATTCAACTTAGAATTGAAATACAAATGCAGTTAGTATGATGCGCCGAGCCCGGTGCATCCAAGACATATGAATGAATGCAAACATGCTATCATACTGTATGCTAATTGAAACATGCCCTAATCTAACCATCATAAGTAGGTAAATGAAAAAAAAGGGAAGAAAGACGTGGGGTTGGAAGACATACATCACACACACACACATTTATTACAATTATGCCCTCGCACAGAGGGTCCGAAAGAATAATACAGTCCCAAATGAATAATAATACAGTCCCGAATAAATAATTACAAAACCCTAATTAATTAACAAATTAAACTAGGAAAGCATTAAATTGGCATGCAAGCCAGGGACTGTCTCGACTCTTCTCCGGATGATGAATGATGCATGCTCGGGTTGCCTTTGCGTGGAAATCCATGGCGATGCCCCAATTAGCCTCTGTTTGCAATTATTCTTAAAATGCGTGCCAAGCTTCGGAAGGCTGCTGATTCTTGATTTGCTGCAACAGAGAGCAACAGAGGGGCATGGCAAAGTATTTTCACACATGTATGCATGCCTCGATCCTCGTGCCACCAATCACGCATCTTGATGCATGATGGCCGAGGAGTCAAATTGCACAAACTCAATATGGAATGAATGCACATGAAAATACAACTAAGACCTAACTCCATCATGGACAATCTGGAGTGTCGGTGACTGGGGAATTGAGATACGTTCCGTCACTCGGAGTACAAAACGTACCTCGCTTCCCATGCTCGGGCTAACTCCTATCCCAAACACAATGCAATATGCATGACA
The DNA here is from genome assembly GCA_025200525.1 of Camellia lanceoleosa. Taxonomy (NCBI): domain Eukaryota; kingdom Viridiplantae; phylum Streptophyta; class Magnoliopsida; order Ericales; family Theaceae; genus Camellia; species Camellia lanceoleosa. Next base: position 142,862 of record JANUSC010000016.1, on the reverse strand, counting down.
TGCATGGATGCAACTAAGATACAACCTATCATGCACAATGCTATGAAATGGCATACACGATGCACGAGGTAACATGGCATACACAATGCGCTAACATACAATGTAGCATACACGATGCTACAGAATGGAATGGCATACACAATGCACGATAGACTTACACCAACACAAGTGGACCTCGGCCACACTAACATAAGAGGCCATTAGATGAAAATGAGACACTCGAGACGCGTGCCCGCATGCACGCAAACTGAGGACCAAACCTAAGGCACGAATACCACTCTACCAAGACATGGCAAGGCATGGAATATGGCATACTAGCATGCAAAATTCAGTGCTAAAATATGATGCAAAACAGCCCCGAATCATGGAAACATGGCACCCGATGCATGAAATGAATCTCGAAACATGAAATTAGGTTCATGGAATGACCTATGGCTATGCACAGCATGCATTATTTGAACATGAGGTATGAAGACAGAATCAAGACAGCCACAAAACAAGCATATTTCCAGTTTTAAGAAAGGCCAAAAGGTGAGCACAAATAGGGCTAAACCAACATGCAAAAATGTCCTCGAAAGAGAGATAAAGAAGCAAGTAGCAGTTGCTGGCCCCAAATGGAAGAGGGCCCTTCAACAAAGTTGAAGGGGGGCCCAAAACATGATATTTTACAGTTTATGACCAAACTTAAAACAGTGCACAAGGAAGCTTAAAATACTATGCAAAATGAGGCATAAAGGATAGCTTTAACACAAAGAGCAAAAAGGAAGCCTCAAACAGTGAAAGACCCTTGATCAAACATGAATAATGGGTCAAAATATGGCTATTTACAGTTTGGACCAGAGCCCAAAAATACAAGCACAAGGAGCTAAAAAAGCATGCAAAAATAGGGCCAAAAGAGAGATAAAGAGGCAAGTGACAGATGGAAGCCTCAAACGGTGAAGAGCCTTTCAACAATGTTGAAGAAGAGCTCAAAACAAGCCTCTTTACAGTTTATGACCAAGCTCAAAACAGTTTAAAAATAGGCCTAAAATACTATGCAAGAAAGAGGCCTAAAAGAGGTTTTTAACACAAAGTGTAAAAAAGAAGCCTCAAACAGGGAGAGGCCCTTAATCAAACATGAAAATGAGCTTAAAACATGACCATTTTCAGTTAGGGTTGGAACCCGAAAATGTAAGCAAGTATGGCTTAGATATAGAACAAAATAAAGCACAAAAGAGGGAGAATAGAGACTCACCCTTGAAGAACCAAACTTCAACAACTTTTGGTCCAAGAAATGTTGCTCCTAAGCTCAGGAAATGGCCCTCAAGCTGCTGGAATGGAGTAAGGAGGAATGGTGCTATGGGTTGTAGAGTAAAGGGTGTAGGATTTGAGAGGTTTTGAGGGTTGGAGTGTAGAGAGAGAGAGATACAATATAGGAGACTTAAACCAAACTTTCTAACCCTCCTAAAGGGAGCTGGAGGGCCTGGTTATATAGGCACAAGAGTGGGAAAAGGGGGGGGAGATTCAAATTTAAGTTTCCCCCCAAAAAATTTCCCCCCCGGATACAGAATCTGGGGGGAAACAAAATACATATTTGTGATGTACCAGGAGAGAAGAGCAAGGCCGGCTGGTTATAGAGGTTGCAGGTGGCCGACTGGCCCTCCCCATGGCCAGTCGGCCAAGGGTCAAAAGGGTCAATCATGATTAGTGGCCGGCCATGCCAAAAAGATGGCCTCCCATGTGTGCACAACACAACCATGTGGTCAAAAACTGGAGAAGGTGAAATAGGAGAGAGAAAAGCCCATTTTTTGGAGGGGTTCAAAAGGGTCAAACACAATTACTGGCCGGCCATATGATATTGGTGGCCTCCCAGGTGTCTACAACACAAATATATGGTTTAGGGCAAGAAAAAGTGGCCTTAGGGTGGTCAACATTGGCTTTCTAGTGGAAAAAACAGGCGACGGAGGGCGATGAAGGAATAAAACTAGTTGTCAGAACAATTACTGGCCTCCCACCCTTCTACGACCTTCCTAACAGTGAAACAGAGGTCCCTACCAAAAATGAACTCAAACCGATGCAAAACGAAGGTTCGGGGGCCGAAACGCGCGGCTTGGGGCCCCGAAAACTGACTGTTAGGCACCGGAAGTGGTGTTCGACCACGAAGTCGCTCTCTTGGACCATAGTGTCCCTCAAAAGGGAGGAAGTAAGGTATGTGCCAAAAACCGAAGCAAACGAAGGTGGTTAAGCGCTCCCGAACCGAGGCACACGGCCAACGACTTCGAAAAATCGGAAATCGGGCTCCAAACCGGCAAAATGGCCTACGACCATGAAATGTGGCCTATGGCCACTGAGAGACGATCTACGAGACCTCTCCCTCCCTTCGGGAAGAGAAAACAGAGAAAACGAAGCCTGGTTCGCAAACCGAGGCAAGACACGAAAAGAGCCCAGAAGTCCGGAGGCAAGGCTCGCAGCCGAGACTTTGAAACTTCTGAACGAGCACACTATGCAATATCACCGAGCGCTCAACTGGTGACGTCTGAGTCTCGAGGTCGGTCAAAAATGGGGTGTCTACAACGAGTTAGTGGGAGTGCAAGACAATGAACGAGTAAGTAGGGTGTGCAAAACAATGCACAAGTTAGTAGGGGTGCAAGACAATGCACAAGTTAGTGGGGGTGCAAGACAATGCACGAGTTAGTAGGGTGCAAGACAATGCACAAGTTAGTGGGGGTGCAAGACAATGCACGAGTTAGTAAGGTGTGCAAAACAATGCACGAGTTAGTAGGGGTGCAAGACAATGCACGAGTTAGTGGGGGTGCAAGACAATCCACGAGTTAGTAGGGGTGCAAGACAATGCACATAACGAGCAAGACAATGCCGGTTATAGGGGGTACAAAACAATGCACATAACGAGCAAGACAATGCCGGTTATAGGGGATGCAAAACAATGCAAAAAAAGACATGCAAGACAATGCAAAAGAGACGTGCAAGATCATGCAATGTGAGAAAATGCATAACAATGCAAATGAAATGTGCATGACAATGCAAATGAGATAAGCAAGCTAGGAATGTATGACAATGCAAATGACGCGCATGACAATGCACATGACATGCGAGACTATGCATGTTAGGAATGCATGACAATGCAAATGACGTGCATGACAATGCAAGCGTGTAAGGTAATGCATGACAATGCACATGACATGCGAGGCTACGCATGTTGGGAATGCATGACAATGCAAATGACGTGCATGACAATGCAAGCATGTAAGGTAATGCATGACAACGCACATGACGTGCAAGGCTACGCATGTTAGGAATGCATGACAATGCAAATGCCGTGCATGACAATGCAAGCATGTAAGGTAGTGCATGACAATGCACATGATGTGCGAGGCTACGCATGTTGGGAATGCATGACAATGCAAATGACGTGCATGACAATGCAAGCATGTAAGGTAATGCATGGCAATGCATGTGACGTGCGAGGCTATGCATGTTGGCAATGCATGACAATGCAAATGACGTGCATGACAATGCAAGCATGTAAGGTACTCTATTCGCGACGTTGAGATACAACTTCAAAACAAGATGAGGCGTACTAAACGCAAGAATGACACGACGTATAACTAATGCGCGCTTATTATAAAAATGACAATACATTGTAATGCAATATATTTAAAGCGATCTGTGAAACTCGCAAGACACAAAAGGATACACCTTGTGCGTACTGAGCATCGCACACGGAAGACGTGGTTCGAGGTCAACTCGAAGGCTAGTTAAGCTTCAACAATGTGTTTTCTTACACTTTCTTCAGAGATGAAGGTTCCAAACAACATAACTGACCCAAACAAGGGTGTTGGAGATGCATCGACCAGAAGGAGAGTCCATCGGCCACCAATCGGCCACAAAATGAGATCATCGGCCAAATATTTAGCCGATCGGCTAACAATTTCACCGATCGGCCAAAAATGGCAATTTCGAGGCAGTTTTGTCTTTTAGCCTCGGGTCTTTAAATGTGGGGTTCGAAACCCCATATCCTCACTTCCTCAAACTCGAAAAACATTTCTCTCTCCCTCTAGGTGATTTTCTTCGCTTCAATCTTCGTTTTTCTCTTATTTTCGGGCCTTTTCCATCGTTCGATTCGCGAAATTCTTCCCGCTTCGTACACTTTGAACCGATCGAAATTTGATTTCGGTGTCCCTTTCTTGGTTTCCACATCTTGGGGTTTGTTTTCCCCGAGTTATACCTCGGTCTTCATGCCTTTTCCACACTCCGACCTTTTCTCCCATTTTTTACCCCTCGGGGTTGACTTTTGGGTTGACTTTTCGTATTCTCACCCATTTTTCACATCCTCGGCCATTTTCATACTCTTCTTCAGATGGCAGAAGACACTCCACAAGGTGGGACTCCCCCGGAGCTGGACATGGACCCTGAGGTCGAACTCTTGCTGTTAAGCATTCGACCGTTCGACCCGACGACCTACAAGCCGGCGGTACATGTGTTGCCTCCCGATGGCATCCGCTACTTCAGGAGCTATGCGAGGGGGGCGCCACTGGAGTTTTTGTTGCACGAGCCAGAGTCACATCTGTCCTATAGCGCCGCTGAGGTATGCTCCTTCTTTGTTTCATTTTTTGCAATGTAGACTGTATAACTCCGATAGTCGATACTGTTCTTCAACTGCTTAACCCAGATACACTGCTACATCGTATATTTAGTTCACCGTGAGCACACCCACATCTGATATCTGTTTAAACTTGAACACATGCACACACACCGCATATTCATCAATTCTGAATGACCCAAAAAAAAACACTGACACATCATACGCTTGGTCCATCTAGAGCACACCCGCACTGAATATTTGTGTAAACTTGAACACTTTCACACACACTGCATATTCATCAATTCTGAATGCATTCAAACACTGTACTTCTACCATTGCTTCACAACTGTTTGTCTTGAACACAGGGAGATTCCCATGCCTTCCGGGGGTATGGGAACACCATTGCCCGAGGTTGGTACATGGAGTTACCCGACGCAATTCGTCAGATCATTGATCATGCCGGCTTCGGCATTTTCTGCAGAGGATTCTCGCGTCTCACTACGAGTAGACCTCTTATGGGTGCACTAGTGGAGAGGCGGTAGGACACCACCGACTCCTTCTATCTTTCTGCTACAGCAGATATGATGATGACTCCCTTCGACTTCTCCATGCTCAGCGGCGTTAGAGTAGGGGGTGATCTGATTCCCTTTTACACTGACATGGGCGAGTGGAAGGCTACCCAGATCTATCTTCTTGGTGTTCGGTCACCTCTCTCTCGTCTAGGATTCGTGAGGTACTCATGGTTCGAGGATTACTTTCGAATTTCGGCACCCACGTGTCGTGAGGAGGTGGAACAGTATGCCCGCGGCTTTATCATGTTCTTGCTGGGGACCATGCTTTTCGCCGACTGGGCGGACACTGTCGCCCTTTATTTGCTGAGCGCACTGATGGACGTGACACGTATCTGGCGTTACGACTGGGGTGGCGCAGGCTTGGCTACACTCTACGGATATATGAGCTCATCCTTTCATTGCAGCGGAAAGTTGCTCGGAGGCTACTGGCGGGCCTGGGAGGTACACCTTCCCTTTCTGTTTTACAGTTCTACTTCACATTATATGTACACCACACACACTGCACACATGCACCGCTTACATCGTTGTACATCGCATTACACCGCAAACATGCAATCGCTTTACAATCGATCGCATAATCGCATTAATCGTTCTATGGTTTATGTTTTATCTGCATTCTACTTTATCTGACAAGCATACTTACTGTTGCTTTGTTACATTCTGTAGTTGTGGGTGTATGCCTACTTTCCGAGGCTTGCCCCAGTGCCTGATGTGGAGACGCCCCCCATGTTTCCATACTCTCATCACTATGATGTGAGGTGCGAGCAGAAGTCGAGGGAGCCCTTCCTATTTTTCTGCCGTTATTTCGATACCATCACTGCAGCTGAGGTATTGCAAACTTTTCAGTTCATTTAAGCTTCGCTTCACATTGTACTTTCAATAACTGATAACAAACTGTATGTCCTGTCCTTTCCAGATCACCTGGCAGCCCTTGGCGGTGTTGTCGGATAGAGTGAGAGATGGCATGCGAGGTGCTCGGATGCCCCCTTTCAGATTTCTTTGGAGGCTCGGTCGGGCTTGGTATTTTGGGGAGCGCTTCTTACGCCAGACCCTCGACTTACCAGAGCAGGTAGTTCCACTTTCGCCTCCTACCCACACGAGGGTTACCGAGGGATATACCCTGGAGGAGATGATCGACTACAGGATCGGCTGGGACTTGAACCGCTTTAGAGGCGAGGGCGACTACACCGAGTTCATCTAGGCCTATCTGATGCGACCTCTGACCAGTGCTCGTCGAGTCGAGAGAGAGAGACCTGCAGCGCCAGCGGCAAGAGTAGGAGCAGGAGCAGGAGCACTGAGGGCCACTCAGGCCCATGGTAGGATTGGGTCCCGGAGGGGACGGGGAGCCGAGTGGCCAGCACTGCCCACCATGATGACATGTTGAGGACAAGGTGGGGAGACTTACCAGATACCCATCGCTCCTCCTCCGGCTGATCATGAGCTTATTGGAGTCTACGGCTCGACCCCAATATGTACTACTCTACTTTGCATTCTGTACCGTCATTTCATTTCATTTGATCTCTTGCAAAATACTAATGATTTTCAACACTTTTGCAGGCTTCCGTCGAGTACACTATACAGTCCCTAGAGCTGATGGCCTCAGTGATGGGGATGTTGCAGAGGAGCCTGGACCTGCTGACCATCTATGGTATCCCGGTAAGTTCTTTCAACCGCAGTCTCAAACTTTGCATAATCTGTTCCATACTGATCTGATATACCACATTGTCAACATGCCAGTCGATACATAGCACTCACAGCACTAGCACACTGTAATTCACATACTGCCCACAACATTATTCATGACACTCATACACTACATTTGGTATTCATATAGTGTTTTGCATAGCGTAACTGATGTGTTTGCCATTTGTTCTTTTCAGGCCCCATTCCAGATTCCGATCAGAATGGTGCTCGGTTGGACCATCTCAGACCCGAGGAGAAGTCGAGTGGGGATGATGATCCACAAAGGAACATAAGTGCACCCATGCTTTGAGAGCCCACTCGAGCCCTGACATTTATGAGTCAAATGAGGAGGTAGAGTTGTCTCAGGGCGAGGCTAGGGACATCACAGACTCAGATTCTGATGGCGGAGCTGGCGGCAACGATCCTGGACCCTCGCTTAGGAAGAGGACCAAGACGGATTCCCATACTTGAGATGACTGATATTGATCTAGACTTTTGCTGCTTTTCTTCTTTTTAGCTTTGTTCAGACATTTTGTTGTTTTTTCCTTTTTGTTTTACTTTTCTTTTTACTGTTAGTTTGAGCACATTGTACTGCCTCAAGCAGGTTTTATTTTCTCAAAACTATGTACTTTTTGCAAAAGAAGAACACGAATGAAATGAAATAGCTCTTTTGTTCAAAAAGTGTTATACTATGCATCGCATCGCATCACATCGCATTACATAACAATGTAAATGAGATTGAACTTTGTTTTGAAAACCAAACACTCAAATTGCAATTAATCAGGTAGTGAACCAACTAACAGCAAGACAACTTGATAAACAAAACAAAGACCTTGACAAGCTAACCAAGTGTAAATACAACTCAATAAGAAAAACAAAGACTTAAAGAATGCAAATTACAACTCGATAAGTAAATGGGTGCGACTCCGCAAAAACATCACCGGAAGGCATTCGAAGTGGAACCAAACACAAGTTCTCAACACCCTCAGCAAATAGACAACTCAGAGGACAAGAGGGATGGCCAAAGGGAGAGGCTATCGGCCACAAGAAATGGCCATCGGCCATCATTACTAGCCGATTGGCCAAAAGGGACGGTCGGTCGGCACTATATTTGGTCGATCGGCCAAAAATGGCAAGTACCTCCAGAATGTTGACACATGTCTTCCACTCAACACCTTATCTTCTACAAAAGCCTCAGCTTCATAGTTTTTCTCATTTCAACACTGATTTGCACCAAATGGAAGAGTTCCTTGTCCAAAATCTCACAAATTGGATTGCCAACTTGGATGGCTCGGAAAAGCTAAATTTTTTAGGCTTCGGGATAAATGTACTATTCACGTTGGGTCGCAACCCGCTACGTTTTTCGTTCCTCTATGCCGCGGCAAGATTTTAGAATCTGGTAACACATGTCTTTAGCTTTTGCAGTCAAGAGATGTGTCCTACTTACGAGGATTTCCAAGCTTTAATGGAATCCGAGCGTAATGAAGAAATCTTGCCTCAACTCCGGTTCGGCCAGGTCCAAGCCTTAAGATGAATGTCCGGCCTTACGTTGCATGACGTTCAGTCATTGATTCACGACGGGGAGCTGGACATTCCAAGCTTGGTTTGTCGATTTTCTGATGCCGGTGACCGCGACGATCATGATTGGCACGGTTATTGGTGACATGCGCTTTGCTTGTGCATGTTGTCTCATTTCTTGCTTGCCCCAGGCTCCGGTGGGTTTAGCACTCATTTGATTGAGGTCGCCGAGGGTTTGAAAGAGGGAAAAAGCTGCATCGCCATGACGCTAGCCGAAACGTTGATGGGATTGGATGCTTTTCATCGCCGAGAGACGGCTAGGTTTGCGGAGAGTCCACTACTATTGCAGGTAATGTTTCCCACCTCATCTCACATATATATTTCTCACATCATGCTCATTTTTTTTCTCAAAAACCCTTTGCTCACTTTTTCTCTCAACATACACCTCTCTATTCTTTAATCTCTCATTTTTCATCCTTCCCCAGGTATGGTTAATGGACAAGTTGAGAGTAGTGGACTCGTGTCCGGCATATTCAGCTCACAGCTATTTATTCCAACGATGTCTAGTCAATGCCCCGGATGAGGGATGGTGGTACAACTGGATGTGCAGTTTGTCTGCGGACCACATTGCTTGGAGTTGCCCTTGGCTCAATCTGCCGGCAATGAGCTACAGGATGACCTGCTAGCCCGGGATTCTGTTGATTGGCATAACACACTGTGTCTTCTATTTTCCGTTCCAGTTCTGGCGCTAGTTCGGACATGATCAGATTTGCCCAAAAAAGGAGGTTGAGTACCCTGCTACATTTTCGGTCCAAGGTGCACAGCTAGCCCGGTATGCCACTGTATGGAGAATGACAAAGCTTCTGGACCCCGCTCCTACTTTCAACTACACCCTCTCTGACGAATGCATAGATTGGCTCAATGAAGAGGCACAAGTTGGGCCCTGTTTGGCATCAGAGGTTTCGACCAGCTCTGGGAGGGGACGCAGGAACACCTGACTATGCCCCGAATTTATTTGCTTTAATCAGAACTTTCAAGTTTTCTTTATAGATGTAATGAAAAGCAATTTCAATTTGTATTCAAGAGTACAGGAACTCTGTGTTGAAATCAATGAAATTGAAAGTTGTGGGTACTGAAAATTTTCGGTTTGGTCCAAAAATGGTCTAAGTTGTAAAAAGATTAATTTGGGAAAAATCAACTTTTATTAAAACTTTTCAAAACTATTTTCGATATGGATCGAATCGACACGCTGAGATCATCCTTTGAGATGCACAACCAATTCACCAACTAAAAAGTTGCCCCTAGTCTGAATAGCACTGCACTAGAGATCACAACCGAGCTCTTGAATGCATAATAGACAAAGATGACTAAACATGATCACATGGACAAAGTTGATCGGGGAAGTGTTTATGGCTGGACTTCAGAATGAAGTTGCCTACGTATCCCAAAGATGGGAATCAAGCCTTACGCAGTTCGACTTGGGTTCACTCGAGTATTTACGCTCTTCTTTTGTGCTCTAACTTTTGCCAAGGCCGCCCTTTGCAGGTTTTCAACCTTGAGAGCTCAGTTTTTATAATTTCAAATTTTTCATGCTCTAATTTTTGCCTAGGTCGCCCCTTCGGGTTTTCAGCCTAGCGAGCCGCTCAGGGAAAATATTTCTTCAACTTGTCCATGTTAATCGGTTGGGAGAACTCTAGGCCATCTAGGTCCATCAGAACGACAGCTCCGCCCGACTAGATAGACTGAATGATGTAAGGACCAGTCCAATTAGGTCTGAACTTGCCCCTAGGGTCGTGGATGGGAGCTCGGTTGTTTTTGAGCACCAAATCTCCTTCTTTCAAATTCCTGGACTTAACCTTCTTGTTGAATGCCCTGGGAATTCTGCATTGATAACCCTAAACATGGTACAGTGCTTTCAGCCTTCTCTCGTCGAATAGCATGAGTTCTTCGAACCTGCTCTGCTGCCAATCTGCCTCAGCCATCTGACACTCAGCCAGTACACAAAAAGATGGAACCTCAACTTGAATAGGTAGAATGGCTTCCATCTCATAGACCAATGAATACAGAGTCGCCCCAGTAGAAGTTCTAATTGAAGTCCGGTAGCCCCGCAAAGCAAATGGAAACTTATCTGGCCAGTCCTGGTACGTCTCCACCATCTTCTGCAAAATGTGTTTGATGTTCTTGTTGGCAGCCTCAACTGCTCTGTTGGTCTACAGCCGATATGTGGACAACTTATGAAAAGCCACGTTATACTTGTCAAACAAGTCGATCACTTCCTTCTTGAAGTGGGAACCGTTATCTGAAATGATCTCGTTCAAGACCCCGTAGCGGCAGATGATGTTGTTCCTGATGAACTTTGCAACATGCGAAGCCTTCAACACTGCATAAGACTGGGCCTTAACCCACTTTGTGAAATACTCTATCACGACCAGAATGAACTCATGCCCATTGGACCCCTTCGGAGTGACAGCCCCGATCACATAAATCCCCCAAACTTAAAATGACCATGGTGAAGTCATGTTGTACAGCTTCGATGGCGGAATGTTCATGCGATTTGCATGGATCTGACATTTGTGGCATCGCCAGACAAAGCCAATACAATCCTCCTCCATGGTGGACCAGTAGTAACCTTGTCTAAGGATCTTCCGGGCTAGCATCACCCTGTTCATGTGCGCTTCGCACTCTCCTCCATGAATGGCTTCCATCAGGCGCTTCGATTCTTCAGCATCAACACAGTTTATGCATTCCCAGATGACCTCTCTTGTACAATTTACCCCCTCAGACGATGAACTGAGCAGCCATTCTTATAATTGCCCTCTTATCTTTGGCATTTGCCCCTGGTAGATACGCCTCTTTCTCCAAGAAGTTCCAAACATCATAATACCAGGGATTCTCATCTTGAACCTCTTCTATGACAGCAATCAGCTCGTAGGCCGGCACAAATTTCTAGTCAATGTTGATCGGACGCATCCGCACTCCAAAAGGGATGTCTATCATGGAAGATAGAGTTGCTAGTGAATCTGCGAACCTGTTGTTCTCTCTTAACAGATGAGCGAAGTTCAGCTTCTGAAATCGAGGAATCAGCATGTCCAAGGTCTGGTGGTAGATTCTCATCTTTTCTTCTTTGACATTCCAATCTCCCTTAGCTTGGGATACAACAAGGTTCGAGTCCCCGATGACATCCAACCGTTTTGCCCCTAGTTATAGGGCAGCTTCTAAACCAGAATGCATGCCTCATGTTCTGCTTCATTGTTCGAGACTTTGAACTGCAGTTTGAATACTAGAGGGATGCGGGAATTGTCGAGTGCTATCAGCAACACCCCTATCCCATACCCGTATTCATTTGACGCTCCGTCAAAGTACATCGTCTAAGTTTCGTCTTTGACATGCAAAATGGCCTCGTCTGGGAATAGGTACTCAATTGCTTCATCTCCTTGCACAGGGTTATCGGCTAGGAACTCTGCTACCACTCTCCCCTTCACTAACTTGTGCGTCACATATTTCAGATCGAATTTGGAAAGCAGAAGCAACCAACGGGCTAGCCTACCCGTAAGTGCCGGTTTCTCAAAGAGATATTTGATGGGATCTAATCTCGAAATCAACATTACATAGTGAGCTAATAGGTAGTGTCGTAGCTTCCTGGTAGCCCATACCAAGGCAAGACAAGCCTTCTCAAGCGGAGTGTAGCGGGTTTCATATTCCAACATCTTCTTGCTCAGATAGTAGATAGCTCTCTCCACTTTGCCCTCAGACTCTTGTGCAAGCATACAACCCATTGTAGTCTCAGTCATTGAAAGATACAAAATCAACGGTTTCCACGGCTCAGGCGGTGACAGCACAGGTGGGTTCTGTAAAATATTGCTTAATCTGTTCAAAAGCATCTTGGCATCGGCCGTCCCATTAGAACTTCGTTCCTTTCCTCAGGAGACCAAAGAGTGGTTCACAAGTCAAGGTTCATTTAGCAATAAGTCGTCTTATGAATTGCGCTTTACCCAGAAAGCCTCGTACCTCCTTTTCGGTCATTGGTGGTGGCATTTCTAAGATGGCCTTGATTTTGGAAGGATCGACTTCGATACCTCTCTGTGTGTTCAAGAACCCCAGCATTTTCCCTGCTGTAACACCAAACGTACACTTCTGAGGATTCAGCAGCAACAGAAATTCTCTGATCCTTTGTAAGAACTTTTTGCAAGGCAGTGTAGTGGCCCTCTCTTTCCTTGGACTTGACAATCATGTCGTCCACATACACCTCGACCTCTTTGTGAATCATGTCGTGCAATATCGTGGTTGCAACCCATTGATATGTAGCTCTAGCATTCTTCAGCCCAAATGGCATCACCATATAACAATAGGTCCCCCATGGAGTGGTAAAGGCAGTCTTCTCCCGGTCTTCGGGTGCCATTACGATCTGGTTATAGCCTGAAAAGCCATCCATGAATGAGAGCAATGCATGCCCCGCAATTAAATCCACCAACTCATCGATATGCGACAGAGGAAAGTCGTCCTTCAGACTGGCTTTGTTCAAATCTCTGAAATCCACACATACCCGAATTCTGTCGTCCTTCTTTGGCACCGGCACTATATTGGCCAACCAAGTTGGGTATTCGGATACTAGCATGAACCCTGCGTCAATTTACTTGGTGACCTTTTTCTTTGATCTTGATAGCCCAGTCCGGGCGGATTCTTCTGATTTTCTGTTTGACAGGTCGGGCCTCTGGGTCAAGAGGGATCTGATACTATACAATCTCAGGATCGATTCTAGGCATGTCTTCATAGGACCACGTGAAAACATCTTTGAAATCTTTTAATAAAGCGACTAAGCGCTCACGTTCCTCCGAAGACAACGTGGACCCGATCTGGACCAGCCGCGGGTCCTTCTCAGTACCAACATTAATTTGGGTGATTTCATCAACCAGCGATTTTACAAACCTCTCCTGCTCTTATTCTAGCAAATATTTCAAAACTGGAGGAATCTCTTCCTCGTCGTTTTCATTGAAGTTTTGAAAGTCTGAATTTATGCAATAAATCAAGGGTACAGAAAACTAATCGAAGGCCACAGCCGTACAATTCTCATTAAGCACTTCATCCAGTCCATCTGATTCTTCTGTTACAACAGACTCAGAAGAGAAAGAAAAAGACGACCTAGACAGGACTGTGGCATCCGGGTTATCACCCCCAGGAATACTGGACTCAGACTCAGTCGAGCTGGAACCTGATTCCGACTCTACAAACTCAATAGAATCAGATTTTAGCTCACTACCTGACCCGGTGCTGCTTGATAAGAATCCCTCCTCGTACTGCCAAACGAGGGAGGGTGCAATGGATACATCCAAAATGTTTGAAGGTGGGCTCGCAGCCGTTTCATTCCCAATCATAGACACTGAGAGATCATCCCTTAAGCACTCATGTGCAATCGGAGGATCTAATAGTAGACAGGCCAGTGCTACCCCCATTTCAAACTCGGTGTTCTCGGAATCCTCTTCCTTACACTGCTCAACCTCATCTTATGGGTCTATCTGCACCACGGCAATATCATCCTCGGATAACTGTAAGTCGAAGAAGATCTCAAATCCTGGCAGGTGCCTCTTCTTTGTGTTTAGCCATGGCTCTGGGAAGCCGCAGAATGGAAAGTCTTCCCCCTCCCGGACAAAGCGTCCGTTCAGGGTACCCTGGATGGGTCGGTGCACCAACTCAAAATGCTTCCCTGCCTTCTTAGCTATGGCCCTTCCGGCCATCTCTTTGCCCCTTCTTACCCAATCCTCTTTGGTAGGCAAGTAGCCTAAACTAAAGGTATATGGGTTATGCGCACTTCAGATGACACTGCAATGCCTTTCTGGCCACTTTTTCCTCGTCCCATCCCAGGGATGTGCTGGAGCTTGTTCATGAGGTACACTGACTGTACGCTGACATACAACCCCTCATCAACAGCCAAAATGTTCTGAACGACCCGGGCCTCGGCTAGGGTAAATCATGATAGGAACACATCCTCCTTGCCATGCTCAATTTCCAAAACCGGTGTAGACACCTCTGGCGGTGGCTGAATTGACGAATTCCCAAAAACTATAGCCACCCCTTTCCCGTGGGGGCATTTCAACATCTGATGCAAGGTGGAAGAGACTGCCTTCACCTGGTGCAGCCACGGCTGCTCTAGGAGTAGATTAAAGGTTGCGGGAACATCCAAAACATGAAAGTCAATCTCGTGTTGTCCTAGACCAACTTGGGTCTGAATCTGCACAGTCCCCATCACTTCTCTGCTTATATTGTCATAGGCCCTTATTACTTGGGCAGTTGGCACAAAGTCCACAGGCTTCACCCCGATTGCATATGCTGTCCTCGACGGGCACACGTTGATGGCGGATCCTGTGTCGACAAGAACTACCAGTATTCATTTGTCTCTACACTCAACAGAGATGTAAAGAGGTTTGTTATGATTCGTGCCCTCAGATGGCAATTCCTTGTCAGAAAAGGCCAATGTCGGGGAAGCTCCTCCAGGAAAGACCAGTCCTCTAGCTGCTCGGGCGTGGTGTCGATTGAAAGTTTGGCTTTGTCCATCACAGAAAGGACAGCCTGTCTATGAACTCTCGAAGCCATAAGCAGTCCCCAGATGGAGATATCTGCTTGTATCTTCTTCAACTGTTTCAGCACAGCCTCTTCTTCGAGTAACTTTTCCTTTTGCTTCTCCGCCTCTTTGTCCTTCCCGGACGCCTCTGGTTGATCTAAGTGTGGGGGCTTGAAATATCGCCCACTCGTAGTCATGTGGTCAACTTCGCCAATATACCAAGTATCATCCGGTTGGCTTTGTCCGTACTCTTCATCAGTGTGGGCAAGACATAGATTGTCATCTTCCCACCACGTACCATCGACAGCCGACAGGCATCTGTCCGACTCCGTTACAACGGTTCCTGTGCCCACAGCACCTTCCATTCCTATGCTCACAACACATTCTATCCCCCCAAGGTCTTTGGCTTTCCTAACTCTCTCAGAATCCTCGATCCTTTCCCGCTCGAACTGTTTCAATTCGACTTGTTGTTCAGTATCCTCTGTATTCGAAATGCTCTAATCCCGAGCAAAATTCTTATCACCGGTGCTCTCCAATAGTAGCTCCTAATTTCTAGCACTTCCGACCACTGTTGATATCCCTGTCCCTGACGGACCCTGTTCTAGCTGAGGTTGTTCCACAACGTCTGGCTGGTCGTTAAGCCACCCAGTAGACTTTGCTGACCCATCAAACCAATTGACTACCACGTCCCCTGAATCTTGCTCTTCAAAGAACTACAGATTTGCAATGTCTTCTTCCGGATCTACTAGGTCATCTAGCCCCTGATTAGGTCCATACTCTCGTACTACAAAAATCTTTGCCCCCACCGGCAATTCCACATTTGGCCTAGCCTAGACTGCTGATGTAATGTAACCGCTCGGGGTGTACTTGAAGCTCGCAGACCCCTCAAGCTCCGTATAATCATTCTGATCTACCTCCATAGTCGACCCAGTTCTATCCTCGATAGTCACCACCACCGTTTCAGGTTGGGTTTGGGAGACCTTCAACATGCACAAGCTAGTGCTGTTAAGAATGAACACCTCCAGCTTGGGTAGGTGAGAAGGGGTAATATATATGCTAGGGTAGTATGACACAACCCCAGTTTGGATTAGATTAATGCATTTGGGAGGTGGAGCTTGGTTGTGTGGTGGGAGAGGATTGGTTGTGACATTTGGTTTTTCCGGAGGCACAATCACCCTGTTGTCAATGAGATCTTGAATCTCATGACGCAACCTAAAGCACTGGTCGGTGTCATGACCATGCTGTTGGTGAAAAGCACAATACTTAGTTGGATTATGGAAGAAGGGAGTTTATTTGGTAGTGACCGCGGCGCTAGGGGCTTCAAGTGCCCTTTCCTGATCAAAACCCCCAAAGCTTTGGACAGGGGCATGTATAGTGGGATGAAGGTTCTTTGGCCTCGAGGTGAATACTTGATCGTTTATGAGCTACTTCTGGACACACCAGTGAATGGTGTAGCTGCAAGGGTTCTTGGGATGGTGATGGTGGTGTCCATACTCACATCTGAAGCTCTGCTAGCTACAGCACTGCTTGTGCCTGCATTCATACTGCAGTTAAATGCCCTATTGGGCTGCTCTCTCTCATAATCAACGAGGCTTTGTTTCATCGCGTCCTCGATCTGCACCCCTATCTCATGTAGATCTGCAAAGGTGGGGAGGGGGAGAACGATCATTTTCTGCATGAGCTTAGGCTGGAGGTTGCTCTCAACCATCCAACTCTGATCTTTGTCAACAGGCCTGACGGTCATCATCGAGGCCTTGGCCCTCCATCAGGTCACAAAATCAGAGAAACTCTCCTTTGGCTCTTACCTGGTTGTCTCAAGATCACGAGTTGTGACCTCAATCTGTGTATTATAGGAGTATTGAGCTATGAAGGCCTCAGCCATCTCCTCCCAACTTCTTTTAATGAAATCTTCCAGTTTTGCATACCAAATAGCTGCTACACCCGACAAGGTCCGGCCGAACAGAGAAAGCTTCTGCAATCTAAAGAGGCCCATCGGCGTTAGTATGTCTGAAAAGAGCCGCAAATGCACCATTGGATCCCCAGATCCATCGAAACGATCTATGTGCGGCATTTTAAACCGGTCCGGCAGCATCACGGCCGAGTCAGTGTACCCGTCCTCAATATCCGGGATGGAATGAGGTCCTTGAGACTTCTTGAACAGCTTCTCCAATTTTCTCACTTTTAGTGATGTGGGGTTTGCGGTGGGTGTTTTGGATAACTGTGCTAGGATCGGGGGTGGTGCCGATCCGATTGGAATGTCCATCTCATCATGGACGTTTGTTGTCTCCCCGAGTATTGGAACTCTTGGTAGGGGAGGAACTTGGTGTGAAGCAGATGCTCCAGTTTGCTGTTGTAGCCTGGTGATTAACTCTGCCTGTTGGGTCATGACCTCGGCCTGTTGTTTGGCAAATTCTGCTTGACGGACAGCGTCCTGCTGCATAAGTTTCATACTTTCCTGGAGTTGACGCATCATCTCCACTAAGCCTGCCATAATGTGCTGATCTAGCTGAATAACTGGTATATTTGTCCCTACAGTGGAAGCTGAGACCTCAGCCTGACTGTTCACTGGTGGGGTAGACCACTGATTTGGCGACCGCTGTGCTGATATAATGTGCCTTTTTGACCTCCATCTGGTAACTGGGGGTAAAGAAAGGAACAATGCTTGTACGTCTATCAGATCATCAGATCGATTAAGTCTACGGCCTCTAACCCAGAGTGCTCGGGGCATATCTACCTGGTCACATGCAATTGTGATAAACTACCTTGCAAAAAGATAAATAAAGCATAATAAGGAAACAATGAACAGAAAAACGGATAGCATAACAGCTTTAATAAAGACAACACACAGTTGGCAACCACAAGCTGAATGAATTGTTCTTAACCACTGATCACTGTTCCCAAATCAGTGCCCCAAATCTGAATCTGATACCCACAGATATAACCGATTCTCAAAATACCGATGCCCACAGGCCTGATACCCAAACTTGTAAACTGATATATGCATTACTGTAGAGGCACACTCTAAAAGCACATAGCAAGCAAATGAGAGCCAAAAACATCCCTATGTTGGGGTAGGGTTTCCCTATCCTATTTTTGTCAAGAGCTAGGGTTTCACTACGCACACAGTGGTTTCAAACAACCTACAATTGGGTAACCAACCTGTCCTAGTTTGGAATAGTCACTAAGGATTCCGATATGCACTAGGTTGAATGGTCAAAAAGGGTGCCTCGGTAAAACTGAGGTTTGTGTTCCCGTCGTGGCAGAGCCCACAACCGGTCAGCCTTATGGCATGCTTCTCAAAGCAAGCCTCCAGCAACCGTTTAGGAATAGCATACGTCAAACACGGTGTCCTAGGCGCACCAATGCAAATGCAATGCAAGGAAACACATAAGTGTAGTCAAAACAAGATATCATGAGTTCGAGTCAAATTCTCTAAATCCCCAGTAGAGTCGCCAGAAACTGCGGACACACCCTAGGGCTTCATGCTATAGTTCGGACTCAAATGTCACGGTTCTTAATCTGATCTCACAATGTGCGATGTGAGATTGATAAATCACCAAAGAGTCCAAATCCGGCAAATCGTTTTGGAAAATTGATTTTTGTAAAGAAGTGCCAAACACGGACTGCTTTGCCAGATACAGAGTCGCCACCTAAATATTTTATTTTGGGGGAATTTAGGAAACCCTGACTTGTGCCTAAGGCCACGTGTCTGTCATCACCAAAGTTGCCTCGGCTCGAGAACTTGGGTACGATTGGGGAAGGTCATCTATGAGCACCCCCGCTCGCCCGATCAAAGATCGGCCTGTACTAAGCATGATATCTTGTTTTTGAAAACACATGCGTTCTTATTCCGATTAATTAGCTAGAATTACTATGTGATGCGCATAACACACAAGTATAGACTAGATCGCCTAATTTGGAACAATGCATCGCATATCCAATTCAAGTAATCTAACCTTGAATCGTTCAATTCAATTCAAGTAATTTGGAACAATGCATCGCATAACACACAAGTATAGACTAAAACACGGATTTCAATGAATCATTCCAATTCAAGTAATCCAACCTTCACCCACAAGCATTCAGGCAGTTATATCACATAAGCAATTAGCCTCATGGCAAGCATGCTTTCATACCAACATTAACACACATGTAGTATGCTAAAGCTTAAACACTCACAGTGTACTCCAAGCCAAAACAAATAACTAGTTAGAAATCATGCGTGATCCTGGTTCATGTTAAGATGGCTAATGCAACACATGCAAAGATGCAACTAAAAATAGGCTCGGCTACTCTAAAATGGCATATGAGATGTAACAATTGATACATGTATTCAACTTGGAATTGAAATACGATGCAGTTTGTATGATGCGCCGAGCCCGGTGCATGCAAGACAGATGAATGATGCACGCATGCGAAGCATGAGTATGCTAATTGAAACATGCCGTAAGACTAACCATTGTAAGCGGTTAAGTAAAAGGGAGAAAGAAGTGGGGTTGGAAGACATGCATCACACACACGCACGTTTATTACAACAATTGCGCCCTCTCGACGGAGGGACCGAAAGAATAATACAAATCATCTAATTAACTAACTACCAAGCTAGTTAAATATTACACAACTCTTAACTAATTAAACAAATTAATTAAGCTATGAAAAACAGTAAAGAGGCCTCAAGAAGAGGGACAAATGCATGCTTGGTCAGCTTCGCTCAGAAATCTATCGCCATGCCTCATGTTGCCTCTGTTTGCACTGTTTTGTACCTCTAAAAAATGTACAAGTCTCTGTGATGCTCCAGAACCACTTCACGGTCATGCTGAGAGGCCATTGGCCAAATGGAAAGGGCATCGGCCAAGAGATAAAGGTCATCGACCAAAAATAAGGCTCTCGGCCAGACATTGTTAGCCGATCGGCACTGAGTATGGTCGGTCGACCATTTCTTCCTGCAGACTGTTCCTGTTGCTACAGCAGAGGACAAACAGAGTGTGGCAATGCATTTACAAGATAATGTTTGCACCACCACCCTCCCTATCATGTCATGAGCTCAAGGGAATATAGTCCTCGACTCTTGGACCATCAATCATGCATTTTAATGCATGATGGCCAAAGGAGCCAAGTGTGCAATTAATGTCAAATGAAATGCACAAAACACATAAGGGGCCCCAACCTCTATCATACTTGATCAAGAGGCAAGGGAATGCACACACGATGCAATGCAACCTAAGCATGCAAACAACTCAAGCATGATACCAATCTGATGCAACATGAGCATGTAAGCATACAATATGCAATAGGCATACAACCTAAATATGCAAACATGCATAGCATGCAACAACACGAAAAATGAAACAAGCATGCAACAACATGGTAAGATGGACTTAAACCAAAATGGGTAACTCTCAAATATGCCCAAATCAGTGGCCATAAGTTATGAAAATGAAGACAAAGGTACATACAAACATGCATGCCAGTTTCCTATCACCTAAGCATAGGAGAGCAACTTTCAAGAACACTTAAAAGGGGAAAGAGCATGCAAGTATGACAATACTACAAGCTCTGAAATGATGCTAGGAATGATGCCAAATCACACAAACAAGCCAAACAAGGCATACAAGAAAGCCTAAAACTTAAGGCTCGCCAAGGGACTCAAACCATGGCCATGCAAAACATGAAGCAAATGGCAAGTATAATCCAAAATAGTCCTAGATCATGTCAAAATGAGCCTAAAACATGTAAGGACCAAAGCCAAAATAAGCTAGAATAAAGGGCCAAAAGCATGAGGCATGCAAGGCTATAGAAGTGGTGTTACACTACACCTATCAAAACTAAACATGGCAAGACTTAAACCAATAAAATCAGAGTTATGGTATGTCAAAGTAAGCCCAAAAACCCACTTAGATGGCATCCAAATGACCTAGGCATGGAAGCATACACAATGATCCATTCAAGAGGCATAAAACATCAACTCTTTAAAACATTAAAGGAGTGATAAATGAAAGTGTTCAAGCATGAAACATGGACTGAAATAGTATAACAAATGATGTCAAATCATTGAAATGGTCCAAGTAAAGCATGCTAGTGACTTGGACACTTAAAGCTAACAAGCTAGAATGCCTTATGGCTATATAAAGCATGGCATATATGATCAAGACAATCCAAGATAGAGCTTTAGCATGTTAAAAAAAGGCTAGAAGCGTCTTGGAGTTGAGCCAAAATCCTGCTAGAATGACATGTTACAACATGATGCATATTAAGGCAAATGAGGGGATTGCATGACAAGTATATGGAGCATGTCAGAGGCCATTAAACCAACTTGAAACAGAGGTATATTATGGAAAAATAACACCAAATACTTACTGAAGTGGTGCTAAAACAAGCTAAGCAAACATGCTACCAATATAAGCCATTTATACTAGCATACAAGACAACAAGGAGATGGGATGACCCTCTCCTATTTAGGACTCCAAAACCACCTTTCCACCACTGAAAATCCTTTGGATTTCAATGGTAGAAAGGTCATGCATAACCAAGAACAAGGGCCAAAAGTAATGGCCTAAAATAAGACCAAACAAGGCCTAAGAGGGGGTAAACAACCCCAAACCAAAAAATGACCTTAAACAAAGGTCTAAAGAAAATAAAAATAAAACTTTTATTCGTTAAGAGCTGAGCTTAAAACAATAAGAAAGAAGGGCTAAAAGCTTAAGCAAGAATGGGGTATTAAAAGCAAGTTTGCTCACCCTTGTAGAACCTCTTCAAGAACAAAGCTCCAGCAACTTTTCCAAGCTTAAACCACTCCAAGAACTCTGAAACCAACTTCCTAGTGCCTCAGCAACCAAAGGATGGTGTTCTACTAGGTGCTCTAGTGTAAAAGTAAGAACAAAATCACACTTTAAGGCATAAATGCAGACACAAATCAAAAGAGAGGGAGCTATAGAAATAGATAGTTACAACTTTTCTAACCCTATTTTTCAGAACCTCTGAGAAGGGAGGAGGAGCTCCCTTCTTATAGGAATTCAATTCCAAAGCTTCCTAAGCAAGCTAAGCCAATGTGCAAATCCCTCCATACACGTGTATGGAGGATGTGAATTGTGCATGCCAACTATGCCAGCCGGCATAAAATATCTGCATAAAGCAGATGAACATGGTTCAGCCAGAAAATATGGCCGATTGACCAATAGAAGGGCCGACCGACCAAAAATAGTACCGATTGGCCAACACTTTTGGCCGATGGCAAGAAAACAAGGCCGATGGCTTCAAGCCTTGGCCGATGGGTTGAGGGGATGGCCAACAAGCCACCCTCTTCCCTCAAAAGCAAAAACACAAGTGCTTGTTCCACAACCAAGCACAAAACAGTCAAGTTGAGAGATCTTGAAGTGAGGCGCGCGGCCCAAACCTCTAGGAACTCAAAACGAACACGAGCATGGATGATCATCGAGTGGTCAAATAATGACGTCCAAGTCTTGAGGACGGTCAAAAATGGGGTGTCTATAACCGGCTAGTAATCCTGGATTACCTTCAGTTAACGGGCTTAGTGGAAGCAATAATGAAATATAAATAAGTCAATTGAGCAGTTCATACATGCCAAATTCATCAATATAGATAACTTTAAACTTCATACAAGCTTATATACAATACACCAAAGATAAAGTTCTCATATAACATTTATCCTTAACAAGTTTCAAAATAACAAAAGTAAACAAAACAACAGAAAGAGGTTGACAAAGCCTGACTCCTCTTGAGTCCAAGCGCGACAACAAAAGTAAATAAAACAAAAGAAAAAGATTGACAAAGCCCGACTCCTCTTGAGTTCAAGCACGCCCCGTCGTGGAGGCACTTCAAAAATGGCTTCATAGGGGTAGATTCCAAGTTTGCCTTATGCTTGACATTCCTCCCACTCACCTACATATATATAAGGCAGAGAGATGAGTTGAAGCCCAGTGAGTAATATCAATATAAAGGTTTTATATGAATGAAGCCCAACTTGACACAAACATATCTTTCATTTTCAAAAACAATCCATTTCAATAAGCAAAACAATTTTAATAACAATCATATCAATCCTTTGCGATAACAATAATCATCCAAATCATTATACATGGTACATCCAATAGAGTAACAATGAAATGATGTGCCAAAGCCAATAGGACCACAAGGGTCAATCCAATGGGACCACAATGGGTCAATCAATAATCCATAATTCAATGTGAACCATTAAGGTCTAACATTAGAGATCTCTGTGTTTTAATTAATCCAATGGGCCATGGAATTGTTTCCCGCATGCAAGGGCCTATTAATCAATGGGCAATGGTATTGTTTTCCCCAGACGAGGGCCTCACTAAAGGATGCCACGATTACTTTTTCAAAATGGACATTCATTAACAATATAAAATAAGATTTCATAAACTTCTCTATTGAACAATTTCAAAATACATTTTGAACATATCTTTATTGAGGTATTACTCACAGTGGGTTGTACCAATATTAGGCCTCAGCCGTCCACCTATACAATACACATAAGAAAGTACACATTGAAACACAAGTCTCAATCAAATGTTCTATCTTAATTCAATTCCCCTTTATGTGTTTCTAATTCATTTCGTTATTAATGTTGTCTAAACAATGTCCAAGAATGCTTGAGAGAGCATGAGAATGAAAACATACGCATGGAAGTGTGTTTCAAAATTGCTGAAAATAGAGTAGTTTGTTCGAGTGCACCTTTGGTTGCTCAAGCGGTGTGGACTGCTTGCAAAAGTACTAGATGGTTGAAATCTAGGCTCAATGGTTGCTCGAGCCAATTATGAAAATAAGCTACGATCACTCAAGCGAACCCTTTGTTGCTCAAGCAGCCTGTAAGACTCTGCAAAACTTCTAGATGCATGCAAAGTGCGCTCAAGCAACATGTTCATCAATCGAGTGAAGTGAATGAATTCTGAATTTCCAGAATAGGATTTAAGTTAAAAAACAAGAGTCTAAGTTATGTAATTTGCATGGCTAAACCCAAAAGCATAAAAACTCTTAGAAAACATAAAAAACACAACTCATTTGAAATCGTAAGTTCAAAACCTTTGTTAATTCTCAAAATCAAACCCAAAACTTTGTAATTCAACCACGCATGGAAGGAATTCAACTCATAACTTTCAAAATGTCAAAATATGAACAATTGAGTATAATTTAGGGAGAATTCTCAAAATCAACAAGTATGAACTTCATGCATGCATGAATTGTTGGAAAATTAAGCTTAAAGATGATGAAATGTACATGCATGGCCAAATTTAACTCATTCCTACCATATTCAAGTTGATTCTAACATTTTCTTTCCAATTACATGCAAATGATCTTATAGACTTCAAGAATTCTACATCTAGCTAGATTATCTTCAAGAATTATGGTTGTAGCTCTTACCGAGAGTCCTTATTTTGATGAAATCTAGCAATTTCTTGAATCTCCTCTTCAATTCTCCTCAAATTCTCTTCTCCTTCTCTCTTTAGAGTTGATTCTCCATCCCTCTCTCTCTTTCTCTCTCTCAAATCTCAACCAAGTGTAGTTTATGAGCTCAATAGCATGTTTATAACATATATATATATGGCAGATTAAGTCTAATTAATTCCAATCAATTCTAATTGATTTATTCAATTTATTTTAGACTGAATCAAATTTTAATCAAACTTGCCATCTGATTCTAAATATTCCAATTAACCTATTGAACTAGTCAATTTTGGTTTCTGAATCTGTTTGAGCTTTCAATTTCAAATTATAAGTCAGTACTCTAACAGATATTTCATAGACAAACAAATGAATACAAATTAAACAGATAATTATGCAAATATGCCTAATGAAATAATATATAAAAATAATATGTACGTTGGGGTCGTGACAATTTCTTAGTGCAAGATTTGCTTTGAAAACATCATCAAAAGCCATTGAAAACTCTCCTTCTGTTCATGGAACAAAAGTGTTTCCACCTATTTCGATGTTCGCAAATGACATAGAATCTCTTGTTTTTCTTCCAAAATAACCAATAAAAGGGAAGAACACAATCCTTTGCCACCACTATTGTGACGACCCAGAATCATTCCCTCCGCTCGAGCGGAGGAGTTGCCGCTCGAGCGGACTTTTGGGGTTTCCAACAATTTTTGCAGATGGCCTGAGATTCTGGGAGTTGTGATTCTCTGCTCGAGCGGGGAAGTTTACGCTCGAGCGGACAGCTTTGTTGGTCTGCACGCTCGAGCGCAAGGTCAGGCGCTCGAGCGGGCCTCCAGGTTGAGTTGTACTTCTGAGGCACGTGGACTCGTTTTCGATACTTTATTAATGTATTTGGAATGTTATTATCTTATTTTGGGGTATTGGTTGAGGTGGTAATATGATGGTAAAGTAAGATTAGACCAAAGAATTTAATTCGGATAATTATCTTACGATCAGCCGTCACTCTTTTGCCCTTTTCTTTTTCCACACTTTGAATTTGGATGTGAGGTTTGAACCATTGGAAATCTTATTTCCGGGGCTTCAATTTGGACACAAGAACGACCTAAAACGGAGTCCGGATGGGAGAGTTATACCTGTTCAAAGTTTCGAAATCTGTGCTGAGAGCAGGTCCGCTCGAGCGGGAATTACGGGACAGCAGCTTCAAAAACGGGATTTTGAGATCAATTCTTATATTTTCCTCTCCTCTCTTGATCCCTCTTGCCCTAGGTCCGAAAACCCTATGGTTTTGACCACCAAATACTTCCATTTCTCTAAGTTTTGATCAAGATTTTCCACCAAGGAATGAAGAAGACATGAAGATCAATATTTGCAACCGATTGGAATTCCGAAATTATGGAGGAATCTCACCAAGGCTTGCTTAATTCTTGAGGTAAGGAATCTTGAGAGTTAAATTGATGAGTTAAAGTGATGGGTCATGTACCCTAGGTGTATAATCAATGGAAAATTAGAATGAAAAGTGATGGGTTACTAAGTTTGAATTTTTCTTGAATTTCAATGTTTCCTTGAAACCCTAGGTTGGATGATGATGTTAATCAATGAATTGGCCCAAATTGAAAGTAGAGTAATGAAATTGAGACATTGAATTAGATGTGTTCAAGTTTAATTGGAATTTGGTGATACTTAAAAATTATGTTAAAATTTACGAATGAACTATGGTATAAACGTTGTAATTCATGCCGTAATGTGAAGGGAAAATTGGGGAATAATCTAGTAATGATATAGATGATATGAACTTGGTTTTAGAATGTTGAAATAGGATTCAACAATTTATTTTGGAATTATGTTAAGTTGCAAATGGTGTTGATGAACCAAGTGATGTTGACTTTTGTTAGATCATGTTGTGTTGAATATTATTGGAAGTTGAGTAATATTGTAATATGATGAATTGTGTAGGGTCAGTTACGGGGGTGGACCAAGCATCTAAACACTGTGAGTAATAGTACAGGAATTGCACATTTAAATACCAAGAAGATTCTTTTGTTTAATGTTCTATTCTTCACAAGTAGTTATGGGAATCAAGGAAACATTGAAAGATTTTGGTGTACATGGGTATGACTCAACCTCCTCTGCATTTTGATTATGGCTAATGATTATTATTAATGTACCATCCTACTAATTACTCAGATTACGCATAAGAATCGTGATACAAACTATTAACACCGTGAAGTGGGTTAACGAAAGGAATTAAGTATCAATAACATTGTTACATGATTCATCTTTGTGATATGAACTATTCGACCTATTGATGTGATTATGTGCATTATGAAACTATAATATCTACGTATCTCGAATGTGTTTCCCTTTCGCTAACAATTATCAGTAACGTTCTGTTAAACTTATATTACCGATGGTAATTCATGTGAATAATGGGAAGAATGTATGTACTTTATGCATAATTATGAAGTTAATATGTATGATGATTTCTGATATGGAACAAAGTGTTGTACGGAACTAAGTGCTACACGTTAGTGGGAGCCACCTCTAGAATCCGTACGAGCCACCTCTTGAGTCCGTACATATGTGAATGCTATGAGGCTCACGGCGATTCTCAGGAAAGGTATAATTTGTGAAATTATGAAAGATATATTTGTGAAGATATGAAAGGTATAACTTGTGAATTTGTGAACTTATGAGGCCGAGGGCCACCTTGTGAACTTGTGAACTTATGAAGCAAAGGGCCAATATGTGAATTTGTGAAATTATGTGGCCAAGGGCCAATATGTGAATTATGAAATTATGTGGCCAAGGGCCAATATGTGAATTATGAAATTATGTGGCCGAGGGCCAATATGTGAATTATGAAATTATGTGTCCGAGAGCCAATATGTGAATTATGAAATTATGTGGCCAAGGGCCAATATGTGAATTGTGAAATTATGTGGCCAAGGGCCAATATGTGAATTATGAAATTATGTGGCCGAGGGCCAATATGTGAATTATGAAATTATGTGGCCGAGAGCCAATATGTGAATTATGAAATTATGTGGCCGAGAGCCAACTTGTGAATTATGAACTTATGTGGCCATGGGCCATTTGTGAAGCTATGAAGTTATGAATCAATGAGGCCGAGGGCCAATTTGTGAAGTTATGGATATGTCCCAAGATAAGGTCTAAGACCATTATGATTAAATACAAATTCAGACTCGTTATGTGAACTCTACATTGGTATGTGAAAGTGTGTTTAATGAAATCCATATTTTGGGTTATGAAATGTTTAATATGATAAGTATTTTCTGAAATGATAAAAATGCTATGAAGATATGATACATTTTCTGGACAATTTTCCCGAAATGCCTAAATATGCTATGAAACTCCAAATGTTCAAGATACCTTGCTATGCATACAGGAACAAATTAACCATATGTTCTCTTTATTGATAAATGCACGGATATGTATTATAATTTATGTTGAGCATTGAATTGTTATGTGCTATTATTCACTGAGTTTAACTCACTTTATTTTGTGTTTGTTTCTGTAGGCACTCAACCCGGAGGTCAACCTTAACCTGTGACTTCCGTCACCCAGTGTCAATCCCTAAGTATCTAAGCTCTTAGGTGTTGACCGTTCAAGTTATGGAGTTTTGCTAAATTTTAATTTGTACCCTAAATACCTAATGCCTGTTAAGATTGATGTGTATGTATTGGTTATAGATATATGTACATAGCTATTTTCATGTATTATGTTCTGCTTGTGATCCTGGCATGGTAGTGGTAGCTCAATGGATATTATTTTACGCTATCATACGATATTAAATGCTTCCGTTCAGGCCCCATATATTGTATTCATCAGGTTTTATGTCCATTTCTGAAGTGGTCATGCCCAAACTTTTAGGGGCGGGTTTGGGGCGTGACAAGTGGTATCAGAGCACGAGTTGCTATCTCACACACGGATCCATTGAGCTGTAGGATGTCTAGAAAAGTCTTAGGCTTCATGCATGACATCCTTAGTATATATGAAAAGTCTGATAGCAACGCTAAATGCGATTTGTTTAGGTTAACGATTATGAGCCATGTCTATTGTACCTTCCTTGTGTATATATATTATGATTGATTGTTGTGTGGAGCATGGCAGAAATAAGGATAGAGGATCACCTCGGGTTGACTGAAAAGGGAAAATGATTGGTAAGTAATGCATATGCAATTTTTGGTTGGTATGAATTGCTTAAACACTAAGTATGCAATATTTAGTTATGATATAGTGATGTCTTTCTTGTTATGGTACTGTTTGGACCTATGATTTGAAAATTTATTGTGATACGTATTTTGATAAGTTGTGTTTTGTATACTATTTGAACCATGTTACGTATGACCAGCTACAAGGAAAAGTTATGTATACAATGACCCATATGATAAGTGAAGTATTCCATTTTGTTAAGCGCACGATAATGACATGATATGACAAGCAATGCTTTATTTTCTAATCTGTTACGTTACGAATTAAGGAATGATGATATACGTATGTAAAAGTATTAATGGCATCCTGAATACAAGGCCCTTACCTAGGGGCAATAATACCGTGGTCTTATGGCCCTTGCCCGGGGGTAATAATACCGTGGTTTAAGTATGTTACAAGATATCTCTTGCCACCGACGGTCTGGTACGGGTGGACTATGATCAAGCATAAACTCTGATTTCTGTTTCTGATTCAAGTATAACTAAGAATATGTATGAATATGTTTCTGTTTATCCGTTCCATTTATGCTATGTTATAACATGATATGAATTGATAGTGTCGAATGAGTTCAATTCATGTGTAATCGGGATTTGTTTATGGAATCTGTGATCTGTGATTTGTGATCGGAAGTCGGTAATCTGGTTTGTTTACGTATATTCTGCAATTTGCAATCAATATTTCTTGTAAGAACTGATTGAATGATATGAAGGACCTCACCCACATCATGTGTCTATTTATATGAGGGAAAAAAAAAAAAGAAAGAAAAGAGGCAGCTGTTGACTACTTCGAAGTCAAACTAGATAGAGAAGTCACCGCAAGAATTCAAATCCTGCATTTGTATATTAAGTGATTTAAGGTTGAGAAATCATTCCTGTGAAATGTTTATGTGTAACCATGTAAATGGTAGATATTGCGAAAGTGTCCCTTATATGGAGGTTATGATGTGAATTGTTTTGCATGATATTGAGGATTGCGGTGAAAACAAATGGACATGGGTTAGCGATATGTATTGGACAATTACTATTGAATTAATCTTACCAAGAATTACGTCTTACTAAAACTTATGAACCTTGATGTGAAGAAATCAAATTATTCCTTTGTTATACTAGTACATATGTTGTTTGATATTATAGAATCTAGAAGGATGTGATTCTTATAGTTACTGATTTATGATCCTATGAATGAACTTGGTAGAATCTACGTACAAGGAATAACTGGAAACTTTATGTATGTTAACTAATCGGGCCAAATTAATTTGTGTTATGACAAGGAAAAGTACTAGTAAAGGAAAATGTTATACCTTACGGTTATGAATGATTAGTCAAGTATGATGTTGAATTCAATTTCTGGCTTTGTTTTGATAATTGTATTTATTATTGAGATTTGAACTTATGACGGCATGATCAGGTGTCTATAATGGGGATTCTTCTTCCCACCGTTCAGATTTTGTCAAGAAGTAGAGAATGTGGTTTAAAATCTACATAATGATATGATTTTGATATGTTTTGTAAATGGAAGATATGGTACCTCTTAGGCAGAACCTTATTTGGTAGGTTCTAAGATTCGATTCAATAATGCATAATCGGAATTAAGTCTAACCACGTAAATAAGTTATTTTGGGATCTATATGTAACTGTAATGGTCGTGTCCCACCGAGTAAATTGCATTATAAGATAAGTTTGAACGCGTACTCTCGAATCAAAATTGTGTATGAACTAATACAGCTGGGCTGACCTAGTTAGAGACTTGGTGGAGAGTACTTTCATTATGATTGAACTTAATACATGCTGTAAGAATTTGTTTCGACTAATTGAATGAGGAAGTGAAAAGGGTGTAGAGATTTCAAAGCTTACAGTATGCTTGATCTTTTGATTGCCTCTTTTGAAGTTGAGTAGGAACTCTTCTATGTGAGTGTCTTTAAGGAGTAATGGTATGATGGTCTTTACTATTCTATGTTTTTTTTTAAATGTCAATGAAATAACGAGTTGGTGACGCCGTTAATTGAAGTGCAATTGAAAATTTTGGTGTTGGACCGTACAAGGTGAATTGTCTTTGAAATTGAGTTTTGGGCATTCACTAGACGTAGTGCGCTTAATTGTTAATTGAGAAGTTGTTATGGGCTTTGGGATTATAGATGGTTAGTGTTGCTCCTTGCCCGTTGAAATCCTTATGCGTGTATGTTGATCGAAAGTATTTGTGATCATTTCCTACCCCAAGTGTGGATCTAGTTTTGGAACATTACAGAATGTATTTCTGTTTATATTTGAACTGTCTTCTATTTGGTTTTCTTCAATTTCGAGGACGAAATTTCTTTTAAGGAGGGAAGGATGTGACGACCCAGAATCTTTCCCTCCGCTCGAGCGGAGGAGTTGCCGTTCGAGCGGACTTTTGGGGTTTCCAACAATTTTTGCAAACGGCCTGAGATTCTGGGAGTTGTGATTCTCCGCTCGAGCGGGGGACTTTACGCTCGAGCGGACGGCTTTGTTGTCTGCACGCTCGAGCGCAAGGTCAGGCGCTCGAGCGGGCCTCCAGGTTGAGTTGTACTTCTGAGGCACGTGGACTCATTTTCGATACTTTATTAATGTATTTGGAATGTTATTATCTTATTTTGGGGTATTGGTTGAGGTGGTAATATGATGGTAAAGTAAGATTGGACCAAAGAATTTAATTCGGATAATTATCTTACGATCAGCCGTCACTCTTTTGCCCTTTTCTTTTTGCACACTTTGAATTTGGATGTGAGGTTTGAACCATTGGAAAGCTTATTTCCGGGGCTTCAATTTGGACACAAGAACGACCTAAAACGGAGTCCGGATGGGAGAGTTATACCTGTTCAAAGTTTCAAAATCTGTGCTGAGAGCAGGTCCGCTCGAGCGGAAATTAGTCCGCTCGAGCGGGAATTACGGGACAGCAGCTTCAAAAACGGGATTTTGAGATCAATTCTTATATTTTCCTCTCCTCTCTTGATCCCTCTTGCCCTAGGTCCGAAAACCCTAGGGTTTTCACCACCAAATACTTCCATTTCTCTAAGTTTTGATCAAGATTTTCCACCAAGGAATGAAGAAGACATGAAGATCAATATTTGCAACCGATTGGAATTCCGAAATTATGGAGGAATCTCACCAAGGCTTGCATAATTCTTGAGGTAAGGAATCTTGAGAGTTAAATTGATGAGTTAAAGTGATGGGTCATGTACCCTAGGTGTATAATCAATGGAAAATTAGAATGAAAAGTGATGGGTTACTAAGTTTGAATTTTTCTTGAATTTCAATGTTTCCTTGAAACCTTAGGTTGGATGATGATGTTAATCAATGAATTGGCCCAAATTGAAAGTAGAGTAATGAAATTGAGACATTGAATTAGATGTGTTCAAGTTTAATTGGAATTTGGTGATACTTAAAAATTATGTTAAAATTTACGAATGAACTATGGTATAAACGTTGTAATTCATGCCGTAATGTGAAGGGAAAATTGGGGAATAATCTAGTAATGATATAGATGATATGAACTTGGTTTTAGAATGTTGAAATATGATTCAACAATTTATTTTGGAATTATGTTAAGTTGCAAATGGTGTTGATGAACCAAGTGATGTTGACTTTTGTTGGATCATGTTGTGTTGAATATTATTGGAAGTTGAGTAATATTGTAATATGATGAATTGTGTAGGGTCAGTTACGGGGGTGGACCAAGCATCTAAACACTGTGAGTAATAGTACAGGAATTGCACATTTAAATACCAGTAAAGATTCTTTTGTTTAATGTTCTATTCTTCACAAGTAGTTATGGGAATCAGTGGAAACATTGAAAGATTTTGGTGTACATGGGTATGACTCTGAACCTCCTCTGCATTTTGATTATGGCTAATGATTATTATTAATGTACCATCCTACGAATTACTCAGGATTCTGCATAAGAATCGCATACAAACTATTAACACTGTGAAGTGGGTTAACAGAAAGGAATTAAGTATCAATAACATTGTTACATGATTCATGCTGTGATATGAACTATTCTGACCTATTGATGTGATTATGTGCATTATGAAACTATAATATCTACGTATCTCTGGAATGTGTTTCCCTTTCGCTAACAATTATCAGTAACGTTCTGTTAAACTTATATTACCGATGGTAATTCATGTGAATAATGGGAAGAATGTATGTACTTTATGCATAATTATGAAGTTAATATGTATGATGATTTCTGATATGGAACAAAGTGTTGTACGGAACTAAGTGCTACACGTTAGTGGGAGCCACCTCTAGAATCCGTACGAGCCACCTCTTGAGTCCGTACATATGTGAATGTTATGAGGCCTACGGCCGTTCTGTGAAAGGTATAATTTGTGAAATTATGAAAGATATATTTGTGAAGATATGAAAGGTATAACTTGTGAATTTGTGAACTTATGAGGCCGAGGGCCACCTTGTGAACTTGTGAACTTATGAGGCCAAGGGCCAATATGTGAATTTGTGAAATTATGTGGCCAAGGGCCAATATGTGAATTATGAAATTATGTGGCCAAGGGCCAATATGTGAATTATGAAATTATGTGGCCGAGGGCCAATATGTGAATTATGAAATTATGTGGCCGAGAGCCAATATGTGAATTATGAAATTATGTGGCCCAGGGCCAATATGTGAATTGTGAAATTATGTGGCCAAGGGCCAATATGTGAATTATGAAATTATGTGGCCGAGGGCCAATATGTGAATTATGAAATTATGTGGCCGAGAGCCAATATGTGAATTATGAAATTATGTGGCCGAGAGCCAACTTGTGAATTATGAACTTATGTGGCCATGGGCCATTTGTGAAGCTATGAAGTTATGAATCAATGAGGCCGAGGGCCAATTTCTGAAGTTATGGATATGTCCCAAGATAAGGTCTAAGACCATTATGATTAAATACAAATTCGCATCGTTATGTGAACTCTACATTGGTATGTGAAAGTGTGTTTAATGAAATCCATATTTTTGGTTATGAAATGTTTAATATGATAAGTATTTTACGAAATGATAAAAATGCTATGAAGATATGATACATTTTCTCGGACAATTTTCCCAAATGCCTAAATATGCTATGAAACTCAAAATGGACAACATACCGTCCTGTGCCTACAGAAGCGAATTAACCATATGTTGTCTTTATTGATAAATCCACCGAAATCTATTATAATTTATGTTGAGCATTGAATTGTTATGTGCTATTATTCACCGAGTTTAACTCACTTTATTTTGTGTTTGTTTCAGAGGCACTCAACCCGAGGTCAACCTTAACCTCGTGACTTAGTTACCCAAAGGTCAATCCCTAAGTATCTAAGCTCTTAGGTGTTGACCGCCTGCTATGGAGTTTTGCTAAATTTTAATTTGTACCCTAAATGCCTATTGCCTGTTAAGATTGATGTGTATGTATTGGTTATAGATATATGTACATAGCTATTTTCATGTATTATGTTCTGCTTGTGATCCTGGCATGGTAGTGGTAGCTCAATGGATATTATTTTACGCTATCATACGATATTAAATGCTTCCGTTCAGGCCCCATAAATTGTATTCATCGGGTTTTATGTCCATTTCTGAAGTGGTCATGCCCAAACTTTTAGGGGCGGGTTTGGGGCGTGACAACTATGCTTCGGGAAGTGGAGGATGCATGCGCTCGGTTTTCTCCCCGAAAAGCCACCATTTTGCTCTTGAGAGGCTCTATTTGTAGGGTTGAACACACTTCAAAACCTTTCTGCTCCACCTTACCAAAAACTTGCTGAGGATTGCACCAGTGGCCTACCGGCCATGAATGGTTGCTGCCAGCCCCCTGCCGGCCAAAAATGTGCCTTGCTGGCCAAGAGTAAACCACTACCGGCCACCAATGAGCCACTGCCGGCCACTGGTGCTCTGAGTCACCACATTGCAATAGAGCACAAACAGAGGAAAATAGAGGTTTTTCCAAGGGTATGTTTGTATTGTGCCCCTCCTTTTCATCTCAAAACCTCAAAGGAGTGGCACACTTGGATCCAAAATCACCAACCAAGCATTTTCAATGCATGATGGCCAAGGAACCAAGGAGTACAATTTTATTGTATGCAAAAAAACAAGACTCAAGACCACTACCTTATCTTGAATGATCAAAGGAAATGGAGACAAAGGAGATTGACTCATTTCATCACTTTAAGTATGAAATGCTCCAATCTTCCTTGTGTTCAATATAACGTCCGATTGAATGCATGCAATGCAACACAACATGCTTATCTTACTCAAGTTTTACTTGTTCATTTTTCTTACTCATTTTAGTTACCGATCCATTCTTTAGTTGACTTAGTCCAAGGTGAGTGTCCTCTAATGAGAGAGGTATCAACCAAGGGATGATTTAAGGCATGAGAGAGATCATGTCATTGGTTAGTAGAAACCCTCAAAAGAGGATAAAAACCATTAAGCACAAATCTCAACCTCAAGCTTAAACACAACCCTAAGGCTAACTAACCCTCAAAGCAAATGAGAAAGTGACAAAATGAGGGAGGTTGCAAAGATTGTATGTGCTGGAATTGCATGCAAAATGACACTACAACATGCAAACAACTCATGCAAATCATGTTTAAAAGCCGGAAACACCAAACTAATGAAGATCACTACACTATAGGCATGCAATACAAAGCTCAAAAGGTACAAACACTTCAAAATAGTCCTAAAACAACCTAAGAGGAGTCCTAAAACATGTTTGAAGTAAGCCAAAAATAGCTAGAATAAGAGGCCAAAACATAGCACAAGCTAAACTATTAACCACAATTGCACTACAAGCATACAAAGCAAGCCTCAAGTGCTCCAAGAAGCCCAAAACAGAGTTGAAATATGCCAAAATAAAGCCTAAAACATGCTTGAATTAAGCTAGGCTAAACTGGAAAATCATGCTAACATGTGAAGCAACCAAGGCATGGAAGCAAGACACAAGGAGGCGAGGCCAACCCCTCCAAATTTGGACTTCAAAACATGGTTTTTACCACTAAAAATCCTTTAAAATTCAGTGTTTAAAAGGTCCAAAAAGGTTGATATAAAAGCTTTGAAAGATGGCACAACAACTTAATAATCAAGTAACAAAAAGAGTGGACTACCCCTAACACCAATCAAGCCTCAAACCACCATTTTAGACTATGAAAACAGAGATTTTTAGAGGTCAAAACGAACCTCACAACAGTTTGTAAAGATGGCAAAACAAGTATTTAAAATTGGCTTAAAACACACGTATTCTACCTCTTGAAGACAAGATGCAATTTAGGCACCAAAATCAAGCCAAACCAAGCCAATATCCTTTTCTAAAGCTCAAAGAGGGGCTCAAGTAGTCTCAACTCAATGGTGATCAAGTTTGATCAAGGGCTGATATGCAAAAGTGTAGAGAATTTAGGCTATAAGGCACAAAATATCAAGAGAGAGAGAATTCTAGAGAGAGAGAGAGAGAATTTTTTTCTCTTCAAAATTTTCTAACCCCTCCATATGCAAGAGGAGGCTTCTATATATAGAGAATGCAAAATCCCCTCAAAAAGATCCAGCAATACACATGTTGGAGGATGCCTCAATCTGTGCAAACAGTTGGCACAAAATATTAGAAAATATCTATTGATGCACTAGTGGCCGGCCGACCATCAGTGATGGCCAGCAGGTGCTCATTGATAGCTGGCAGGGCACATCAATGGCCGGCAGGCCAAGATCCATGGCCGGCAAGCCATAAAGAACAACATGTTAAAAGGACCTAAACATGGTCCAAAAATGAGACAGAATGGATGTATGGTATGGAAAACTCAAACATGTGGCATTTCGCCGTGGACTTTGAGCGCTCGACGAGCAACCAAACTCATCATCGGATGTACTTGCAATAATATCCAAGTCTTGACGACGGTCAAAAATGGGGTCTCTACAATGTGAGACCCAGAAAATCCTCTCACATGGATTGTTGATGAGATCCAACAAAGTAATGAGCTTGCCTCTTGTAGATTTGCAAGCATGACCATGATCGGTGCCACCCAACTGGAGTTGCCGACTGGAGACACTCCGATGATAAAGTTAGCTAAAATAGATTAAAGAGAGAAGATGAAGATTTAGAGAGTGTGTGTGCTCTATGGCAGGGAAAATGAGGCATACCTCTTGTGTATGGGGTCCTCTCCTTAAATAGGAGATAAATGATATTTGGTTAGGATATTTTACCCCTATAGTTAGGATATTTTTCTGGCTCCCACAATAGTCCCAAAACTTTCACTTTCTTTCACACAAGAAGTGGAAGTTTTTTGTTCTAAGTTGTGGCATAAACAGATGCTAGATCTTTTATGGATAATACGTAGTTGATATAGGTCTTATTTCCATATTACATTGCTGAGCGATGTTGCTTGAACAAATATTAGAAAAAGCATAGTGGATACATATATATATATATATATATGGGAACAAAACAAATGAACAAATGCACTTATGAATGCGTATATGAATGTATGTATGATTGCTCTAAAATTATATCACATGAATTCTAAACAATCATATCATAAGTGATGCCATGAGTTCTGCATCGGAAGTCTCCGTAATGATGGGCCACAGTATTATAACCCCCGAGCAAGGGTGTAGGCCATGGTATTGTAACCCCCAGGTGAGGGTGTAAGCCGCGGTATTATGACCCCCAGGTGAGGGTGTAAGCCGCAGTACTATGACCCCCGGGCGACGGTGTAATGTATTGCCCAGTACAAAAATTGCTTCAAAATATAGACTTCCGTGCCAAACTAGAGATATTTCTATGTGCTGAGTACGGAGAGCTCCAAAATATGAAAGCGTTTGTTGGTGTCAGGCGGCGATCAATTGCAGACATTGCAAGGATAATAATCTGTGTCAATGATTGCCTGTACCAAATAATACAGGTATATCAGCCACAAAAGTGGAAAGCTGTAAAAGCTATAATAATGACGGCGCATTAAAATATGCGAAGAATTGCCGAGTGTGTAGCCAAATGTGTAGTATGAGTGTATTGCCTCAAAACTGTTGCTTGCTTGGAGCTGTGTGAAAAAAAGTGGGAGTTTGGAACTCAAGTAATTTTCGTTGTTCTTTGTAGTGCTTGTATCAAGTGGACCGAGTATGCATGCATAGCAGAGGTGCCGAGATAATAAATGGCTAATATGCCCCAAGTGGAAAGTGAAAAATGAACTAATATGTCCCAATTGGCAATAAATGGCCAAGGTAACGAAATAAATAGGCGAAAATGACAGAGGATTTTTTTCGAGCCCCACGATCCTGCTGTTAAAATTGCATGCCGATCAGATATGATGTGACTGCTGAGCAATCTTTCAACGCCCGAACGTGCCAGGTTGTTGATCCCAATATTAGGTATAAAGTCGCCAAATAAGATTTAGTCATTGAATTTGGGATTGAGCAAACTCCAAGTACGGCGACAAAATGTTGTTTTGGTTGCAATATGTGGCATTGCATGTAACATCTATGAATGTTTGGTATGGAATTTGCAAAATCAAACTGTACGAAATGTGTGCAGAAGGCTCCAAATAGTTGGAAACGACTATTGGGTCATTGGAATCGGACTCCGGATGGCGTAATTTAATTCAAAATGGATCTGAGGGCTCAAATCAACAGGGTGTAATTCAACCGCGAAGCACATGATAATTTTCGTAGTGGCTACTTGGGTTGTCTTGTGTAGTGAAACTGGGCATTTTCTCAGCAAACTTTGAGCGGATCGTATAACTTCTTTAAGCTCCGATTTTGACGTGGTTTGTTGTGTTAGACTCGTCTCAATGAGTACCTCACATTGGTATGGGCAAAACTTGAGTTTAACAGCTTCAGAAATTTCAGTTGTCAAAAAATGTGATCCATATTGCAACTTTCGGCGAACTTTGGTACCTTCTTGGCTTCTTGGGTTGGTGGGTTTGAACTCTTTGAGCTGATACGAATCCTGTGGTATGTTCAGATGTGGAGTTCGGTAAGCCAAGATACTAGTTCTATGTCGAGATATTAGTGCGAAGCAATATTGCCAAATAAGTTGCAACGTGGCTGAATAAAGCTATGAAATAATACTATAGTTGGCAAATAATGTGCCAAATAAGTTGCAACGTTGCCAAATAAAGTTGCAGAATAATATTGTAGTTTCCAAATAATATGTTTGTGCCGAGCAATATATATAAACAATGATGCTTGTGAAAAAAGCAAGAGTGTGCCAAGCACCTTGTCTGATGACCATGCATGTGGTGGTTGGGGTGACGATTCTAAACCGAGTTTGCTTTTTGGAAAATGTGTTCTTCTTGGTGAATAATGTTGCTGAGATAGTAGTGGCGAGCAAGATTGTTGCACGTCGGAATGAAATCCTGAGATGGTTACAGAAGAGATAAATGAATTAATAATTGTAAATGGACGTAGCTAATTTTTTTTATTTTTTATTTTAGAATGACGAATGGTTCGAAGCCGAATGTAAAAGAAATTCAAGTTGGGGCGAATGATCGGTGAAGATGGATGATTGTGGCCTAGCTTCAGGAGCCTGCTATCAAAATTGCATGCTGATTGGACACGATCTGACTGTTGATCGATCACTGAATGTTCCCTAATGGCCAAGTTATTGATCCCAATATGAGACTCAGAATTTGCCAAAGTGGACCTCAAAAATAGATTCTACATAGTGAAAAATGCGAGGGTAGGCATCCTCGAAGTTGTCCGACCACCCGATTAAGCCGAACATGCTAAGATGCAACAGAGCACTTTGTGCTGAGAAGCATATGATAAATCCTTAGGTCATCTTTCTCATGCAGTAGACCTGAAATGCAGAAGTTTGAGATTCAAACGCCCAAGTTTGAGCCCTTGTATTTTCCTCGTTTTAAATCCAATTGGCCTCTTTTTGGTCGCGTTGGATTCATTTCGCGGCCTAGTGTTCATTCCAAAAGTTAGACTCTTCATTCCACCATTGCTTGAATGCCGTTGGACCTCATAAATTTGACCAAAAATAAGATGGTTTGGCTTCTTCATGTTTTTCTTTTTGGCTCTCGTCCTCGGCTAAAGTGTGATCGGCCGAAGAATGTGCTTGGTGGGTGAATGTGCCCGGCAAAAGGGCTTGGTGGTTCACATTGTTGAATATACTCTCGATGGCGAATAATTGAGGTCGTTTTCTTTCCATAAAGGAGCTTCAGGACTGGACATAGCCTCTTTAAAAGTTAAAGACTCGTTTTCTAACAAAAATGTCAGAAAATCTGGACCAAAAGATTTTGAGGTTCTAGCACGTTTACTACACCTAGGTTCTTCTTCCTCATTTTGGTCTAACTCTTCCTCTTGATCATGTTCTTGATCATTACTAGTAATAGCATCAAAAGATCTCTTATTATTACTAGTCTCTTGTCCAGTCTTATTTGGAAATACATGTTCAAAGAATGATGCATTCCGAGACTCAATAATAGTATTTACATGCATTTCGAAATGTTCTGATTTATGAATCAAAAACCGATATGCACTACTATTCTTGGCATAACCAATGAAAATGCAATCAATGGTCTTAGGACCTATCTTAGTCTCTTTAGGACTAGGAATAGCCACTTTAGCCAAACACCCCCACACTTTTAAGTATTTGTAGGATGGTACTCTTCCATGCTACAATTCATAAGGTGTTTGATTCACTTTCTTTCGAGGTATTTTATTTAAAATATAATTAGTAGAAAGTATTGCTTCCCCCCACAAGTTCTGAGGTAATCCAGAACCGATTAACATGACATTCATTATTTCTTTTAAAGTCCTATTTTTCCTTTCAGCAATTCCATTTTGCTGAGGTGAGTAAGGAGTGGTGGTTTGATGAATTATTCCATGTTCTTTACAAAATTCACCAAAAGGTGATTCATATTCACCACCTCTATCACTTCTAAGTTTCTTGATTTTCTTACCAAGTTGATTTTCAACTTCATTCTTATATTGAATGAAAGTTTCCAAAGCTTCATCCTTGGTTCGAATTAAATAAACATAACTATATCTAGTATAGTCATCTATAAAAGTGATAAAATACTTTTTCCCACCTCTAGTTTGAATTGATTTAAAATCACAAATGTCACTATGAATTAATTCAAGTGGTTTCGTACTTCTTTCAATTGAATGAAAAGGAGTTTTAGATAATTTTGCCTCAACACAAATTTCACATTTATGATTTGAATCAATGTTAAATTTAGGTAAACATTCCATATTAATTAATCTACGCAAAGATCCATAATTAACATGTCCTAGTCTACTATGCCATAAATTTGAAGACTCAAGCAAATAAGAAGATGTATTTTTATTAATGACTGAGGGTCCAATGGTCATTACATTCATCTTGAAAAGGCCATCAGACATGTAACCTTTCCCTACATACATCCCGTTTTTTGTAAGTACAAACTTGTCACTTTCAAAAACTAGCCTAAACCCATTCTTACTCAACAAAGATCCGGAAACTAAATTCTTGTAATGTCCCAGACATGCAAAGACATTGTTGAGAGTGAGTTCCTTTCCAGATGTCATCTTGAGTACAATCTTTCCTTGTCCTTCAACTTTGGAAGTTGAGGAGTTGCCCATAAACAGTTGTTCACCATTGTCCACTATAAAATAAGATGTGAACATCTTTTTGTCGGCACAAATATGGCGAGTAGCATCAGTGTCCACCCACCATTCTTTAGGATTTCCGACAAGATTTTCCACGGAAACAACTACAGAAAGATTGATATCATCTATACCATTGGAAATATTGTCCACTTCAGTCATGTGGGCTTGAGCAGGCTTCTTGCTTGTTCTTCTTTTGCTTTTGCCTTTGCTACGGCAATCTTTGGCCTGATGTCCCTCTTTGTCACAGATGTAACATTTGCCATTAAACTTGTACTTTTTATTATCCCCCCCTTTTAGAGCCTTGTGATGAACTTTCTCCAGAAGACTTTCGTTTCTTGGTTTTTGAAGCATGTTCCACCACATTTGCCTTAGACTCCAAAGATGCTTACCAGCCCGCTTTTCATAATTGCGGTTGTCCTCCTCAATTCTCAAACGCACAATTAATTCGTCCATAGAAATTTCTTTGCGCTTGTGCTTGAGGTAATTCTTGAATTCCTTCCAGCCTTTTGGTAATTTTTTAATTAAGGCTGTAACTTGGAAGGATTCACTGAGTGACATGCCTTCTGCGTTAATGTCATGCAGAATGAGTTGGAAATCTTGAGCTTGGCTGATCACAGTTTTTGAATCAACCATTACAAAATCCTAGAATCTTCCAACCACAAATTTCTTTGAGCCGGCATCTTCCATTTTATACTTTTTCTCCAACGATTCCCAAAGTTCCTTTGCTGCCTTGATTGGACTATAGACGTTGTACAATGTGTTGTCAAGTCCGTTCAAGATGTAGTTCTGGCAAAGGAAATCGGCATGTTTCCAAGCATCTACTGCAACAACCACTTGCTGATCGGTTTCATCCTCTTTCAGGATAGGAGCATCTTCGCGGAGGAAGCTAGCCAGGTTCAGAGTTGTAAGATAGAACAACATTTTATGTTACCATCTTTT
Organism: Camellia lanceoleosa; assembly: GCA_025200525.1. NCBI lineage: Eukaryota > Viridiplantae > Streptophyta > Magnoliopsida > Ericales > Theaceae > Camellia > Camellia lanceoleosa. Next base: position 100,774 of record JANUSC010000016.1, on the reverse strand, counting down.
AAAGTCAGTTCCTGAGAACTTCTTTGGCTTCTCTCCATGACTTATTGGTACTGTCATCACAGGAGATGGGGTTGGTGCAATCGCAGCCACCACAGTAGTACTTGTTTGGACATTTGTTTCAGTAGCCATCAATTCTAATTTATAAAACAAAATTATAATTAGAATTTACACTACATAGAAAATTAAACCAAATGCATAGAATTAAATTCTGTAAAAATAAAAGAAACAAGAATGTAACTTTTATTTTCCAATTAATTTGAAAATAAAATAAAATTTTAATTAAACAAATTAATTCCACACATAAAATTAAATTCTGTAAAATAAAAGAAATAAAAATTATAACTTTTATTTTTTTTCCAATTAATTTGGAAAGAAAATAAAATTTTATTTAACCAAAATAATTCCACACAGAAAAATAAATTCTGTAAAATAAAAGAAATAAAAATTATAACTTTTATTTTTCAATTAATTTTGAAATAAAATAAAATTTTATTTAACCAAATTAATTCCACACTAGAAATTAAATTCTGTAAAATAAAAGAAATAAGAAAATAACTTTTATTTTTCAATTAACTTGGAAATAAAATAAAATTTTATTTAACCAAATTAATTTCACACAGAAAATTAATTTGAGAACACTTCAATAATTAAAATACTGAAAATAGAATTTTAATTAATGAAAACTCAGAAAATAATTTCTAAAAAACCAAAATTAATTTTTTGACAAAATTTCACAAAAATATATTCTGAATTGTTAATGACACCAGTATCGTACTACTAGTTGTTAAAGAAAAGAGACAGTACATTACTACTATCTATCAAATAGCATATAATCACTATTTGTTTTTCCAACCAGAATATTATTTTGTAAATTCACAGAAAATAATTTCTTTTGAAATTATTTACGAAGAAAGAAAAAGGGAAACAAACGAAAAATTCTGTAAACAGAATAATTCGAATCTGTCTTAAGATTGTTGGAACATTCTTTTGTGTAAATAAAATAACTCGAAATAAATTCAAACAAAATAAATAAATAACATACCAGATTTATTTATCGAACCAAATTAAAATGAAGACCAAGTCAAGTGTGTGACACTCATTCTTAAGATGATTCGCCTCTACTTAGCTTACGGTTGAGTGGCGTCTATCTCCCAAGATACAATGATCTTCACAAATTGTAGTAGCACTTCAAACAATTTGTTTGGCAAACCTGTGTTCTAATACTCTCTTTATTTAATTCTAAAACTAGAATGTAGAATAATGCAAACAAAAATAGTTTGGACAGCAAGACATTAACTTCAGACTGTTTTCAGATAGGAAATTGGATCCCCCAAGATTGCTGCAATTAATGGTATTTATAGGCAGCATCACAGGCCCGAACAGGTGCAATTACATGTAGTGAACAGGTGCAAAACTATGTCAACAGATACTGTTTTGAATATTATACAAATCTGGACAGATTTGAAGAAAAACTGCCCGTTGCACATGAAACAGTTTTCTTCCTTCCAAACAAATTTGAAAAAGTAGCCGTTTGGAGAACTATCAAACAAACTGTTTCGAATATACTTTATTAAATATTAGAATAGTTTAATCAAAGTCAATAGTGAAAAACCTGTTTGGACTTTATTAATTAAACCATTGAAATATATATATATATATTATTAAACTTATTTAAATAGTTTAATAAATAAAAGAACATGCACAAATTTTAGGAAACTACTCTAAAATTTGAATTTAGAATTAAATTAAATTCCCATAATTACAAATTTTAGGAAACCACTCAGGAACCCAAAATTTGAATTTAGAATTAAATTAAATTCCCACAATAATTTCTATTGAAAAAACTCAAATGAATTTTGTCTACAAAATTAATGTTATACCTGAAAAACAACGTCAACTTCCCATTCACTCATAAATGGTTTTGACGTTCCGTCTTTACCGTGTGACTTGCCACGCGGCAAGGAACATGACACCTCTTCGGACCCACCCCAAAAGACATTTGGGGCCCACTCAATTTTGGGCTCAAAGTCGGCCCAAAATATGCCTAACCATTTTTCCAACAAACAATACCACATAGTACTCTCAAAGTATCAAATAACTACTTATTGTGAACAATACAATTAATCCTTAGCCAAAGAACATGCTAAGAAAGAAAAAGAATACGTATATGACCACAAAACAAAAATAAAAAATAAAAAATTCAAAATTGAAGGGCAAGTGACCCCCTAGGCTTTCTTTGGCTCCGCCCTTGCTTCTCGTTATACTTTTCTAATATCTCTAGAGATTTTACAAAGGGTGATTACATGGAATCATATATTCATAACCCTAAATCTAAATCTATAGCATCTAATAAACTAGTACAAGGTCTAATAAATACCCAATTGAAATGCCCTAATGACTTACATATTTCAAGGGACATTGCCCCTATTACAACAAAAGGGTCTCAACCCAAATATGTAATAAGTCCTAGGCTTTACAAAAATAAACAAAAGATGAGCATTAAGCTCCCAGGATCCTCCGTGACATCATCTCAGTAGAGGCACACCATCAATATTTGAAATTGATTTTTCACATAGGGATGAGCATAATGCCTTGCTGGCATGCACAAATTTACAATCTTAACCTTCAAACTACCGAAAAGCTAACAGAACAATGAAATCAATAAGCAATAATAACATCGATAGAGTAATTTAATTCTCTCTCTGAAATATATATTTCATATAAAGCATGAACTTTACAAATGACAATTGCAACCTAAATTCATAATTCTAAATGAGATGAATATATGGGATGTGCACGATTCTACCAAGACAATAAAATAAGTATCATTTTGCCTTAAGGCTTACACAAAATAAAGAGGACATCTCCTCTATCAAATATGAGTACTTGGTTAATTACAAAACATAACTATGACCTTAGGCCTTTATACAAAATAAACAAAAGAGGTTCATGTGCCTAGTAATCCGCTAGCCATCAAGCTTGAGGTTGTAGTGCACCATTCAATCCTAAAAAATGTTAACCACGAAAGAGTGAACCAAAATCCAATAGAAATTTCAATACTTAAGAAATACGTTTAACAATGGAATACAATAGTGATGCAAGTGATACATAATATAAATTTCAAAAGTCTCGTCATTTGCAACTATAATGATTAATCAAAATAACTTTCATAATTGAATTCCAATTATGACATCATAATAATGAATCCCTAGGCTAGTATCTTCCAGTGGTCATAAATCCAGAAAGAACGTAGTACCTACTCCTATACGGGTTTTAGGTCTTTCATCGTAGACATTCCGCCAGCTTAATTTATCAAACTATACTACTCGGATTCATTATTCAAACCAATTATCAAAATATGATTTACAATAACTCAATTTACAATTATGCAAATCCTCCATAGATTGTTAACAACATAAGAAATATCTCAACCAAGTTCAACCCTTAAAGTGCAATACATAACCGAACTTAATTATTCATATCCACATTCTCAAAATGAATTTAATTATCCATTTTTATCATCAATTTCATAAATAAAGCTTTCATTTCAATTTTTCCCAAAACTTATGAATAAACGTAAATTAGGTCTTTTCCTCCAATTACAAATAAACAAGATATACATTCCTCAAATTGTAGTTTTAGGGAAATATGATTAGGAAACTTCTAAATTTGCGACAAAATCCAATCTCTCGCGCAAGACGTGCCAAAACTTTAATTTTTAATATAAAGGTAATAACACACATTCACATTATAACCCATATTTAAGTAAAAGTAAAAAATTCCTACCTCAATGACAATGGAGAAAATCCTATAATTTTAAAGTTATTCAAAAATGATTTTTTTAGTTTATTTTATTTTATTTTTTTGAGAATGTAGCCCTTAGTGTGCCATACGACTTTAATAAATGGATTTTTTGAGAATCCTCCTCTAAGTAGATGAAATCAAGGATTGAATGTAGGATTTAGAGAGAGAAGTGGAGAAAGAGGAAGAGATCGCGAGGATAGAGAGGAAATAGAGAGAGAAAGAGTGGTGTGAAAACATCTAGAGTCTCTATATATAGTATAGACATAAAGGTATCTTTGACCGCACAAATCTAACTAAAAGTATAGCCTTTCACGCACTCGAGAAGCCAAAGGTTCACTCGAGCAGTGAATTGATGCTTACCGTATCTTTATTTTTGAAACAGACCGTTTGATTAGTCAAATGTTCGCTTAAGTGGTGAATGGGTGCTGACGGGAACTTTATTTTTGAAATTTAGAGCTGTCCAGGTCTATGGACCACTCGAGTTGTCAAAATTCACTCAAGCGAACTATGCTGATAGCATTGGTGTCCAAACTTTGAACAGACATAACTCCCTTATCCAAACTCCGTTTTTGGAAGTTATTATGTCTAAATCGACACCCCGAAAGTAAGTTTTCTAATGGTTCTAGAATCGCATTAAGATTTAAAATATGGAGAGAGAAAAGAGCAAAAGAGTAATGACTAGTCATAAACAAATATCTGAATTTAAAATTTTTAGTCCAATCTTGCCCAACCATCACGTTAACATATCAATCAAGGCTATAAACATTTAGAAGGTTCCAATTATAATAATTAAAAGGTGTAATGTAAACCTATCATTTCCAAGTATTAGAAAAATAATACAAGTATAAGGTAATGATTATCAATTCACAAAACAAGTCAGATTTAAGATCCAAAATGTTACATGCTACAATATACGTCTCTTAAAAGTGCATATCTTTTATAATGTTAGAATAATTTGGAATTTTTTAAATTAAGTTATAATAATTTTTAATATAGTTACAACTTACATATTTTATAAGTAGTGTTAAATTTAACACATCATAAAAATATGTAACTATAGCACAAATTATTGTAATTTGATTTGAAAATTTACAAATTATCCTAATTTTACCAAAAAAATTGCATAATATTTAATATAAAAGTGTATAACGTTTCAGAAAAGAAAAAAGAAAAATGTAACAAGTTTTCTCAACTAATTAAAAATATTTTGGTTCCACATTTCATAACATTCACTGCTACTTTATTTTCTTGATCAGATTCCATTTTGGTAGTTGCTTAACCACTAGGCCACCAGGCTACTTGTTTAGTCACAGACTAATGCCACAAATTTGTATACACCTTTAGTATATAGTGGAACTGGCGATAACTCGTACGATGTATGGAAAAATAGATTATATGTATTTTGTGTGATAAATAAATCATTTTAATTTTGAATTATGTGTTAACTCCGGCAAGTCATATGTCATCCAGGTAGATGTTAACAATAATTAACTCACCTTTGCCAGCTCGGCGTTAGCTGACTTGTAAGCTGATTCGAACATAACTATTTTTTCTTGCAACTTGTCCATTTCTTCAGCGCATGCGCGCTCGATCTGGCTTTAGTGTGTTCGGTGAAAACCTTTTCATTAGTTGCCACCAATTCAGCAGCTGCCGCTTGGGCCTTTTTTTCCTTGGCTGCCACTTGACCCTTTAGCTCATCAACCAAGGTTGCTGCATTGCGATGCCGATGCCCGATGTCGACGATCCTCTCGATAGCCTAAATAAATAATAACAAAAAATGACGTTAGCAATTGAAGTTGCCATCTTAAGGAAAACTTTATTGGAAAATACAACACTACTAAAAACTTGACTTTTTGCGACGGTCTCAAATGTCACAAAAGGTCCATATATCGTCGCAAAAGACTTTTTGCGACGGAGCAGCGACGAAAAATGGGGGGTGGCGGAAAGGGCCGTGACAAAAAGTATTTGCGACGGTTGCAAACCGTCGCATTCTTGTAGCGACGGCTAATCAATAGTTTTTGCGACGGTTTCACCTGACACAAAAAAAGGGAAAAAAATGACATTTTTAGTGACGATGTTAATTGCCGTCGCAAAAAACCTTTTTTAGCGTCGGTATTTGCCGTCGCAAAAGGTATTATTAGCGACGGTCTAAAACGTCGCCAAAAAGGTAGTATTAAGTTAATACCGTATTGGCAACAGTTTAAACCATCACAAAAAATTTATTTGTGATAGTTGAAACCGTCGCAAAAGATTGGAACTATTATGTATATGCGACAGGTTAACCCGTTGCTAATAAAATATAAGGAAATGAGAATTACATTAGCGACGGTTTATTATTGTCGCAATAAAATTATTTTTTATAAAATCATATTTTATTAAATATTTCTTATACAAATTATTAATATTTTTAAAAATACATCCACATCCACATCCACATCCACATCCACATCCAAATTCACATTCAAAAAATCATATACCAAGAATAATATATGTACCTTGTAACAATTGTCAATCAAATATTATTTACAAAAATATATAAAATAACTTCTAACAATACTAATAATTTTTGAAATTCAAGAACTCAAATTTTTAGTGTCGACAATAGAAATGAAAAAATAAAAAAATAAAAACAAATATAATGTAGCTTGTTTTGATATCAATAGTAAGCTCCCATATCGATATGCAAAGATATCACGTACTCAAAAGGTTTGCATCCGCAAAAAGAAACAAAAAAGAAAAAAAAAATCATCATTTACAACATAATTATTTTCAAGCTTACAGAAAATATAAAACATTTGATATTTTTTTCAAAAAAAAAATAAATGAATAAGATTGTAAACTCTAATATCGATATGCGAAGATATCATCACGTACTCAAAAGGGTTGCACCTGCAAAAAAAAAAAACCAAAAAAAAAAATCATTACAATATAATTAATTTCAAGTTTACAGAAAATGTAAAACATTTGATATTTATTTCAATAAATAAATAAATAAGATTGTAACATATACATGAATCGAGCGCCACACAATGTATTTTCCCACAGCTTCTCCAACTGTTCTTAGACATCAGGATGTTGTTTCCAAAACAGCGTTCGGCTTGTTCGCTTTTAAAACAAAAATTTTGCAAAATCCAGGTCCAATTGGAACTCCATCAATTTCACACAACGGATCAACACTAATAAGAAGTCCCTCCGCCAATTGGACTCTTGGTATTACAGAACTTTCCAAAGAAACTTTAATTACATCCTACAATGATGATAATACTATTAAAAATAGGCAATGATTGTACACAATGAGCTATAATCTATAACAATAATCGAATAAACACAAAAAGAGTTTGTAAAGTAGAAGTTTTGATCGAGTTCCGTCTTATCCTACAAGTCATGTGTGGCTAATATGTTGTGCGTGTGAAGTTTCGTTGACATCCGAACCCGCCTGAGCATTTTCGTGTGTCAACCGGTTTGGAGTGAATAAGAAATAAGTTTTCATGAACGGAAATTAGGCTTTAGATCGAAAATTGGGAATCGGTTTCGAGTCCCGTCTTCTCCTACAAGTCATGTGTGCCTAGTATGTTGTGCGTGTCAAGTTTCGTTGACATCCGAACCCGTTTGAGAATTTTAGTGCGTCAACCGGTTTGAAAAAGAATCATTAAGTAATAAGTTTTCAATAACGGAAATTAGGCACTAGATTCAAAACCGGGAATCGGTTTCGAGTCCCGTCTTCTCCTACAAGTCATGTGTGCCTAGTATGTTGTGCGTGTCAAGTTTCGTTGACATCTGAACCCGTTTGAGCATTTTAGTGCGTCATCCGGTTTGAAAAAGAGTCATTAAGTAAGAAGTCTTCATTAACGGAAATTAGGCTCTAGATTCAAAACCGGGAATTGGTTTCGAGTCCCATCTTATCCTACAAGTCATGTGTACCTAGTATGTTGTGCGTGTCAAGTTTCGATGACATCCGAACCCGTTTGAGCGTTTTAGTGTGTCAACCGGTTTGGAAAGTAATAAGTTTTCATGAATGGAAATTAGGCTCTAGATTCAAAGCCGGGAATCGGTTTCGAGTCCCGTCTTCTCCTACAAGTCATGTGTGCCTAGTATGTTGTGCGTGTCAAGTTTCGTTGACATCTGAACCCGTTTGAGCATTTTAGTGTGTCAACCGTTTTGAAAAAGAGTTATTAAGTAATAAGTTTTCATTAACGGAAATTAGGCTCTAAATTAAAAGCCGAGAATCGGTTTCGAGTTCTGTCTTATCCTCCAAGTCATGTGTGGTTAGTATGTTGTGTGTGTCAAGTTTCGTTGACATCCGAACCCGTTTGAGCATTTTAGTGTGTCATCCGGTTTGAAAAAGAGTTATTAAGTAATAAGTTTTCATGAACGGAAATTAGGCTCTAGATTGAAAACCGGGAATCGGTTTCGAGTTCCGTCTTCTCCTACAAGTCATGTGTGCCTAGTATGTTGTGCATGTCAAGTTTCGTTGACATCAGAACCCGTTTGAGCATTTTAGGGTGTCAACCGGTTTAAAAAGTAATAAGTTTTCATGAATGGAAATTAGGCTCTAGATTCAAAACCGGGAATTGGTTTCGAGTCCCGTCTTCTTCTACAAGTCATGTGTGCCTAGTATGTTGTGCGTGTCAAGTTTCGTTGACATCCGAACCCGTTTGAGAATTTGGGTGCGTCAACCGGTTAGAAAACGAGTCATTAAGTAATAAGTCTTCATTAACAGAAATTACGCTCTAGATTCCAAACCGGGAATCGGTTTCGAGTCCTGTCTTCTCCTACAAGTCATGTGTGCCTAGTATGTTGTGCGTATCAAGTTTCGTTGACATCCGAACCCATTTGAGCATTTTAGTGCGTCATCCGGTTTGAAAAAGAGTCATTAAGTAATAAGTTTTTATTAATGGAAATTAGGCTCTAGATTCAAAACCGGGAATCGGTTTCGAGTTCCGTCTTATCCTACAAGTCATGTGTGCCTAGTATGTTGTGCGTGTCAAGTTTCGTTGACATCCGAACCCGTTTGAGCATTTTAGTGTGTCAATCGGTTTGAAAAGTAATAAGTTTTCATAAACGGAAATTAGGCTTTAGATAGAAAGCCGGGAATCGGTTTCGAGTCCCGTCTTCTCCTACTTGTCATGTGTGCCTAGTATGTTGTGCGTGCCAAGTTTCGTTGACATCCGAACCCGTTTGAGAATTTTTGTGCGTCAATCGGCTTGAAAAAGAGTCATTAAGTAATTAGTTTTCATTAACGGAAATTAGGCTCTAGATTCAAAATCAGGAATCGGTTTCGAGTCCCGTCTTCTCCTACAAGTCATGTGTGCCTAGTATGTTGTGCGTGTCAAGTTTCGTAGACATCCAAATCTGTTTGAGCATTTTAGTGCGTCATCTGGTTTCAAAAAGAGTCATTAAGTAAGAAGTCTTCATTAACGGAAATTAGGCTCTAGATTCAAAACCGGGAATCGGTTTCGAGTCCCATCTTATCCTACAAGTCATGTGTGCCTAGTATGTTGTGCGTGTCAAGTTTCGTTGACATCCGAACCCGTTTGAGCATTTTAGTGTGTAAACCGGTTTGGAAAGTAATAAGTTATCATGAACGGAAATTAGGCTCTAGATTGAAAACCGGGAATCGGTTTCAAGTTCCGCCTTCTCCTACAAGTTATGTGTGCCTAGTATGTTGTGCATGTCAAGTTTCGTTGGCATCCGAACCCGTTTGAGCATTTTAGGGTGTCAACCGGTTTAAAAAGTAATAAGTTTTCATGAATGGAAATTAGGCTCTAGATTCAAAACCGGGAATTGGTTTCGAGTCCCGTCTTCTTCTACAAGTCATGTGTGCCTAGTATGTTGTGCGTGTCAAGTTTCGTTGACATCCGAACCCGTTTGTGAATTTGGGTGCGTCAACCGGTTTGAATACGAGTCATTAAGTAATAAGTCTTCATTAACAGAAATTACGCTCTAGATTCCAAACCGGGAATCGGTTTCGAGTCTTGCCTTGTCCTACAAGTCATGTGTGCCTAGTATGTTGTGCGTGTCAAGTTTCGTTGACATCCGAACCCATTTGAGCATTTTAGTGCGTCATCCGGTTTGAAAAAGAGTCATTAAGTAATAAGTTTTTATTAATGGAAATTAGGCTCTAGATTCAAAACCGGGAATCGGTTTCGAGTTCCGTCTTATCCTACAAGTCATGTGTGCCTAGTATGTTGTGCGTGTCAAGTTTCGTTGACATCCGAACCCGTTTGATCATTTTAGTGTGTCAATCGGTTTGAAAAGTAATAAGTTTTCATGAACGGAAATTAGGCTTTAGATAGAAAGCCGGGAATCGGTTTCGAGTCCCCTCTTCTCCTACTGGTCATGTGTGCCTAGTATGTTGTGCGTGTCAAGTTTCGTTGACATCCGAACCCGTTTGAGAATTTTAGTGCGTCAATCGGCTTGAAAAAGAGTCATTAAGTAATAAGTTTTCATTAACGGAAATTAGGCTCTAGATTCAAAATCGGGAATCGGTTTCGAGTCCCGTCTTTTCCTACAAGTCATGTGTGCCTAGTATGTTGTGCGTGTCAAGTTTCGTAGACATCCAAACCTGTTTGAGCATTTTAATGCGTCATCCGGTTTCAAAAAGAGTCATTAAGTAAGAAGTTTTCATTAACGGAAATTAGGCTCTAGATTCAAAACCGGGAATCAGTTTCGAGTCCCATCTTATCCTACAAGTCATGTGTGCCTAGTATGTTGTGCGTATCATGTTTCGTTGACATCCGAACCCGTTTGAGCATTTTAGTGTGTCAACCGGTTTGGAAAGTAATAAGTTTTCATGAACGGAAATTAGGCTCTAGATTCAAAACCGGGAATCGGTTTCGAGTCCTGTCTTCTCCTACAAGTCATGTGTGCCTAGTATGTTATGCGTGTCAAGTTTCGTTGACTTCCGAACCTGTTTGATCATTTTAGTGTGTCAACCGGTTTGAAAAGGAGTTATTAAGTAATAAGTTTTCATTAACGGAAATTAGGATCTAAATTAAAAGTCGGGAATCGGTTTCTAGTTCTGTCTTATCCTACAAGTCATGTGTGGCTAGTATGTTGTGTGTGTCAAGTTTCGTTGACATCCGAACCCGTTTGAGCATTTTAGTGTGTCATCCGGTTTGAAAAAGAGTTATTAAGTAATAAGTTTTCATGAACGGAAATTAGGCTCTAGATTGAAAACCGGGAATCGGTTTTGAGTTCCGTCTTATCCTACATGTCATGTGTGCCTAGTATGTTGTGCGTGTCAAGTTTCGTTGACATCCGAACCCGTTTGAGCATTTTAGTGTGTCAACCGGTTTGAAAAGTAATAAGTTTTCATGAATGGAAATTAGGCTCTAGATTCAAAACCGGGAATCGGTTTCGAGTCCCGTCTTCTCCTACAAGTCATGTGTGCCTAGTATGTTGTGCGTGTCAAGTTTCGTTGACATCCGAACCCGTTTGAGAATTTTAGTGCGTCAACCGGTTTGAAAAAGAGTCATTAAGTAATAGGTCTTCATTAACGGAAATTAGGCTCTAGATTCAAAACCGGGAATCAGTTTTGAGTCCCGTCTTCTCCTACAAGTCATGCGTGCCTAGTATGTTGTGCGTGTCAAGTTTCGTTGACATCCGAACCCGTTTGAGCCTTTTAGTGCGTCATCCGGTTTGAAAAAGAGTCATTAAGTAATAAGTTTTCATTAACAGAAATTAGGCTCTAGATTCAAAACCGGGAATCAGTTTCGAATTCCGTCTTATCCTACAAGTCATGTGTGCCTAGTATGTTGTGCGTGTCAAGTTTCGTTGACATCCGAACCCGTTTGAGGATTTTATTGTGTCAACCAGTTTGAAAAGTAATAAGTTTTCATGAACAGAAATTAGGCTTTATCTTGAAAACCGGGAATCAGTTTCGAGTCCCGTCTTCTCCTACGAGTCATGTGTGCCTAGTATGTTTGTGCGTGTCATGTTTCGTTGACATCCGAACCCGTTTGAGAATTTTAGTCCGTCAACCGGTTTGAAAAAGAGTCATTAAGTAATAAGTTTTCATTAACGGAAATTAGGCTCTAGATTCAAAATCGGGAATCGGTTTCGAGTCCTGTCTTCTCCTACAAGTCATGTGTGCGTAGTATGTTGTGCGTGTCATGTTTCATTCACATCCAAACCCGTTTGAGCATTTTAGTGCGTCATCCGGTTTGAAAAAGAGTCATTAAGTAAGAAGTCTTCATTAACGGAAATTAGGCTCTAGATTCAAAACCAGGAATCGGTTTCGAGTCCCGTCTTCTCCTACAAGTCATGTGTGCCTATTATGTTGTGCGTGTCAACTTTCGTTGACATCCGGACCCGTTTGAAAATTTTAGTGCGTCAACCGATTTGAAAAAGTGTCATTAAGTAATAAGTCTTCATTAACGGAAATTAAGCTCTAGCTTCAAAATCGGGAATAGGTTTTGAGTCACGTCTTCTCCTACAAGTCATGTGTGCCTAATATGTTGTGCGTGTCAAGTTTCGTTGACATCCGAACCCGTTTGAGCATTTTAGTGCGTCAACCGGTTTGAAAAAGAGTCATTAAGTAATAAGTTTTCATTAACAGAAATTAGGCTCTAGATTCAAAACCAGGAATTGGTTTCGAGTTTCGTCTTATCCTACAAGTCATGTGTGCCTAGTATGTTGTGCGTGTCAAGTTTCGTTGACATCTGAACCCGTTTGAGCATTTTATTGTGTCAACCGGTTTGAATAATAATAAGTTTTCATTTATGGAAATTAGGCTCTAGATTCAAAATCGGGAATCGGTTTCGAGGCCCGTCTTCTCCTACAAGTCATGTGTGCCTAGTATGTTGTGCGTGTCAAGTTTCGTTGACATCCGAACCCGTTTGAACATTTTAGTGCGTCATCTGGTTTGAAAAAGAGTCGTTAAGTAAGAAGTCTTCATTCAGGGAAATTAGGCTCTAGATTCAAAACCGGGAATCGGTTTCGAGTCTCGTCTTCTCCTACAAGTCATGTGTGCCTATTATGTTGTGCGTGTCAAGTTTCGTTGACATCCGAACCCGTTTGAGCATTTTAGTGCGTCATCTAGTTTGAAAAAGAGTCATTAAGTAAGAAGTCTTCATTAACGGAAATTAGGCTCTAGATTCAAAACCGGGAATCGGTTTCGAGTCCCGTCTTCTCCTACAAGTCATGTGTGCCTAGTATGTTGTGCGTGTCAAGTTTCGTTGACATCCGAACCCGTTTGAGCATTTTAGTGCGTCATCCGATTTGAAAAAGAGTCATTAAGTAATAAGTTTTCATTAACAGAAATTAGGCTCTAGATTGAAAATCGGGAATCGGTTTCGAGTTCCGTCTTATCCTACAAGTCATGTGTGCCTAGTATGTTGTGCGTGTCAAGTTTCGTTGACATCTGAACCCATTTTAGCATTTTAGTGTTTCAACCTGTTTGGAAAAAAAAGTTACAAAACGACAAATTTATACAAACGACAAGTTTTCAAATTGTTTGAAAGTTTACCTCATCATTTGGTGGTGGTGTATGTGGGTTCTGATCGGCGTCATAATCTGTAGGTTCACGGTGTCCACTCAATGCATCCGGTACCTATGATATTCATGGTATTCTTTGTTAATCGTATTTATATTCAATGATACAATTGTGCTATAATTAGATATTTATTAGACATTTATTTATACCGAACCTGTTTGGTGTGATTTGTACTCCATTCGTGGGACACAATAGCCAACATTTCAGCTTTCATTTCTTGTATCTGTGTCGAAAGCTCTCTACACTCCTCCCCTCTGAGGACAAGCTGGAGACTTGTGGCCCAGCTGACCACACTTGAAACAAGTGATGTCTCCCTGACTGCCTTTCCCCGAACTAGCACTCGGCACAGGAAAACTCGATCTAGAAAAACTACTCTGAGACTGCTGAGGGTTAATACCCTTCTGCCTCTTACCATCACTCTGGCCATCCTGACTCCTCTTGGAGCCTTTCTTCCCTTCCTCCTCCTCCTGCATCATGATCTCAGTATGGGTTGCAGCATCAACCAGACGCCCATAATCCCGAATCATAGACCCAACAACTCTCAACTTGAGGTCGCGCCTCAACTTCTTCTCGAACTCAATACAACGACGTTCCTCAGACGCCACCAACTCAGGTGCAAACCTGGACAAACTAGTAAATGCAGCCTCAAACTCAGCCACAAAAGAACTTCATTGTAAGGTATGAGGGGTCTCTCGGCTTCTCACGGCTTTGGATATAAGAACCTCTCCTGGAAAGCATTCACAAAAGCCTCCCATGTACCTCCGATACGACCCTTGGTGAACTTCCACCACTGACCCGCATCCCCCTTTAGCTGGAAAGATGCCAAGGTCACCTTCAACCCCTCGTCTTCAATGCCAAGCATCTCAAACGTCTTTGTTATCAGTTCGAGCCATTCATCTGCCTTAAGAGGCTCTTTAGGATCCCCCAAAAACTCGTCCGGATTTGACCGGAAGAACTCCCTCTTCAGAAAAGAAGGTCCTGCATCTGCAGCAACAACCTGGGCTGGATTTGCAGCCCCCAGAATGCCTACTGACTCCCTGAATGCCCCAGCTATCTCTCGGGCTAAACTGCCCATAGCCTACTGGCCTATTGGTTCGGCCACATTGGCCTGGCCAACTCCCTCTTGCACTGCCGGAATCTGAACTACCAGAATCTCCTGTACTACCGGAACCTCCTCCGGCACAGGCACTTCCTGCCTACCCGGCCTAACATGCCTACCACGTCCTTGTCCTCGTCCTGACATCCTGATACAGGAAACAAAGGCATTAGCACATTAATAAATGTGCTGAATATAAACACCCGCGTCCTAATGCATTGGACAACAATAATTCATTTCACGTAAGCACATAATCACATAAGCACCTACGAATTTCATTCATGGATGATAATAATCCCAAAGCGTTCCTATAGTTCCGGTTGGAAGCAGCAGTGATCAAGTGCCTTTCCAACAAGACTACTAGAAACTCAAGGGTCCAATCAACATCCTAGAAACAACGTTCCATACCCACACAATCAGATAAACATGTTATCACATAAGCATATAAAATTACACTAAGTCTCTATCAAACGAGACGAACCCATTGTGATACTAATCACTTTCCACGTACCCAAAATATTCAAACCCGGTACGCTCTGATACCAAGTTGTAACGCCCTCAAAATTTAACCCATTATATATAAAACATTGACATGCATTATTAAAAGAAAACAATACATCTTCTCATTCATCAGAGTATTATAAAAATAACATTACATGTAACATCAAAATAAATGCCCTACGGGATTACACCTTGCCAAGCCAACACTTGGACACATAATTATGAGTTCTAACTCAATTACAAATAAAGCCCTAGGCTTGAATGTTTACATGTAATTCAAATAAATAAACACAAAGCTTCAAAGTCTGCTTCCTTCCAAGCTAAGTCCTTGGAGGTAGCTTATCACCTGAACCTGAAAATGATGTTCCCATATAGGGTGAGCCACAGCCCAGCAGAAAAATACTAAACCAAATATAAGCATTGAATAAAGCAATAGCATTCAATAGTTGGTTAACCTAATAATCAATTGTATCTTTATACAGTTTCATGACACTAATGTCAATGACACGTTTCACTTTCCATTTTTATCAATGTGGCTCAGAACCTGGCCAATCTTACAACAGTGAACTATATATTATATTCACATTCTTTTCCATTTTCACAAAACAAATGAGACTCAGGCTCATATTAAAACACTTCATACTTCCAGTTTGATACACATTTTAGTGTTGTATCAATAAAAACACTAATATAAATAAGCACACATAAAAGTGATGCTAATGGAGTCCATCCCCTATCTCCTCCCAAACAAAATCCGGTTTAGAGGTCCATCCCCTATCTTCCCCTAAACCGTGGAGTACATTCCCTATCTCCTCCTACACAATATGCATATGCAAATGCTCAATCAATGCATGTAATTTTTCTGTGTTAATTCAATGTCAAATGTAATGACTTAACCAATGTGATTAGTTCTAGTTATCCCTAATACACATGCAATGTCTACAACAATCATAACTATCCTCTACCGATAGCCCAAAACAGTTATCTCTAAACAGAAAATAACCAAATCAACAATTTAATAGGCATATGATTGAAATTAACCAACTACCCCATTTAATCAATAATTCTTCATATTTCGTGAATTCACCTAATATTCCCAGTTTTCCTCAAATTAATTATACAAATCACTTTATTGAAACGACTAGGGTTTTCCCAAAATTACCAAAATACCCTCCAACATATTAAAATGCCAGAACTTAGAACAAAACGTATACATTGGAGTAGGAAATCCCTACCTCGAAGAAATAGCCCAAAAAGAGAAGACGAAGATGACGACCCAAACTCCAAAGTGCTCCAAATCAAAGATTGTTCAGATTAAACTGAAGCCCTCGACTCACACTATCTTTTTAACAAAGGATCTAAGGTAGAAACCCACCCTAAATAGATCAAACCTAAGAGAAAATGGTAATAGGGAGAGAGAGAAGTCGGACCTTAGGGTTTGGAATCAAAAGAGGATGAAAAACTGTTCAAAATCCCGCCGCTGCCTATATAAACTGAACAGGCTCGCTCGAGCGAAGACTTGGTCGCCGGCGACTGCACAAGAAAGACACAAAAGACACGCCGAAAAGGCCTCGCTCGCCGAGCCAACAACTCGATGCTTCAGATCTGCAACCCAGAAGCTTGCTCGAGTGACGAAATGCTCGCCCGAGCGAAGAACTCGAAAACATACACCTCGCTCGCTCGAGCGAAGAAAAGCTCACTCGAGCAAAGAAACACTGCTCTCAGGTCTACACTAGACGCAATCGCTCGCTCGAGCGAAGAAACTCTGGCTCGAGCCACCGGGCACAAAAACAACCCTCGCTCGAGCGACCAAACCCTCGCTCGAGCGACCAACTCAAAAACTAGACAGCAACACTTGGTTTCTAAACCCAGCAAACCTGAAACAAACCTGCCCAAAAACATCCTATAACTCAAAAGGAGAAAATAAAGGACAACAACAACAATTATTGATTGCCAGGATCCACGGAACATAAGTCCGGATACAACAATTAAAGGAAAAGACCGGGGTCGCTATAACCTCCCCCCCTTAAAAGAATTTCGTCCCCGAAATTAAGCATAAGTTTTTGAAAATGGGTTTTTCTTACATTCCAACAATATTATAATACAACAGTAAACAAATTGACCCTAAACTGGCCATTTCATCTCTTATCAAGAGGCATCTCACAATATGTAGATAAAACAACATATATACAACCTGCATCAGTATTATGCATTTTCCTTCCAATTTTAACAGTTTTCAATATCATATTCCATTTCATGATATAACTTCAATTCAACATTATATTAAACATATAACTGCTACACTAAACTTCCATATTGAAACAAGTTCCAAAATATTTCCATTAAACCAAAACATTCTCAATGTTTTACAACTTAAGACATATATATCAAATTCTTAAGTCCAACAATATTACAAGATATTACATATCAATAAACATGTCCGGATATTTCTCGCGGACTTCCAATTCACGTTCCCAAGTGGCTTCTTCCACCCCATGATGTTTCCACATAACCTTTACCAAAGGGATGGTTTTGCCTCGCAAAACTTGATTCCGTCTATCCAAGACCCAAATCGGTCTCTCCTCATACGAGACATCCTCGTCAACCACTAAATCAGTCCAATCCAACACATGGGATGGATCCGGCTCATACTTCCGAAGCATACTCACATGAAACACATCATGTACTCCGGACAATTGCGGTGGCAAAGCCAAACGATAAGCAGTCTCGCCAATCCTCTCAAGGATCTCAAAAGGACCAATGAACCGAGGGGAAAACTTCCCGCTCTTCCCAAAACTCATCAATCCCCGTCTAGGTGATATCTTCAGAAAGACATGATCACCCACCTCAAACACCAAAGGTCTCCTCCTACGGTCGGCATAAGATTTCTGACGACTCTGGGCTGTGACAAGCCTCCTACGGATAAGCTCAACTTTCTCCGTCGTTTCCCTCACCAACTCCAGACCCAACAGAGGTGCATCACCCACCTCGGCCCAACAAACTGGAGACCTACACGGTCGACCATACAAGGCCTCAAATGGTGCAATACCAATACTAGATTGGAAACTGTTGTTGTAGGCAAACTCCACTAGTGGCAAGTGCCTCTCCCGCGACCCACTAAAATCAAGAATACAACCCCGAAGCATATCCTCAAGGATCTGAATAGTACGCTCGGACTGCCCGTCAGTCTGAGGATGATAAGCCGTACTGAAGGTCAACTTAGTGCCTAAAGCACTCTGCAAACTCTGCCACAACCTGGCAGTGAAACGATGATCTCTATCGGAGACGATAGCCACTGGGACCCCGTGCAACCTCAGTATGTCCCGAATATATAAGTCGGCAAGATGATCTACTGAATCTCTAACGCGCATAGGAATGAAATGCGCTGACTTAGTCAACCGGTCTACAACCACCCAAATAGCATCACTACCCCGCTGAGTCCTCGGAAGACCCACAACAAAGTCCATAGTGACATGCTCCCACTTCCACTCGGCAATAGGCAAGGGTTGCAACAAACCCGCTGGCCTCTGATGTTCGGCCTTCACTTGCTGACAAGTAAGGCACTTAGACACGAAAGCTGCCACATCTCTCTTCATACCCCGCCACCAAAATTGGCAACCCAAATCCCGATACATCTTAGTACCTCCTGGATGCACCACAAGGCGTGAATGATGAAACTCTTGGAGTACCTCCTCTCGGCAAGACTCCGGCACAAACAGATGGTCTCGGTATCTCACACTCAGGTCGGGATACACCGTCAAACCCTTCTCAACCTTCCCACCAAAAATCTTCTCTCGGAGGGACTCTACTTCAAGGTCACCTCTCTGAGCCTCTAATACTCGAGTCACAAGTGTAGGTTGCGCAACAACAGAAAACAAGGCTGCAACCTCAATGGATTCGCCAAGAAGCAAATCAAACTCCCTAAGTGCACCCAACATCTCCCACTCTCGGATGGCTATACTAGCTACATCACCAACAGATTTCCTGCTAAGGGCATCGGCCACCACATTGGCCTTTCCCGGATGATAATGCAACTCAAAGTCATAATCTTCTATGAACTCCATCCACCTTCTCTGCCTCAAGTTCATGTCTTTCTGTGTAAACAAATATTTCAGACTCTTATGATCCGAGAATACCTCGAACCTCTCACCGTAAAGATAATGCCTCCAAATCTTCAAGGCAAATATCACAGCTGCTAACTCTAGATCATGCGCAGGGTAATTCTTCTCGTGAATTTTCAACTAACGTGAGCTATAGGCAACCACTTTCCCCTCTTGCATCAACACACAACCCAGACCCTCTCGTGAGGCGTCACAATAGACTGCATAACCCAACCCCCTCTCCGGAATAATCAAGACTGGAGTGGTGGTCAGTCTAACTTTCAACTCCTGAAACGAATTTTCACAAGTCTCACTCCATACGAATTTGACTCCCTTCCGAGTCAATCTAGTCAAAGGCGAAGCTAACCTGGAGAAATCTTTCACAAACCGGCGATAATACCCAGCTAATCCTAGAAAACTGCAGATCTCAAACACACTCTTAGGCTGTGCCCAATCCTGCACTGCCTTTGTCTTGGATGTATCAACAGACACCCCTTCCCCAGAAACTACATGGCCTAAGAACTTCACCTCTTCTAGCCAGAACTCACACTTCCTAAACTTAGCATAAAGCTTATGGGCTCTAAGTAACTCAAGCACCACTCGCAAGTGTTCCTTGTGCTCCTCCTCCGAAGGTGAATAAATCAGAATGTCGTCCACAAAAACGACTACAAAACAATCTAAGAATTCCTGGAAGATCCGGTTCATCAAATCCATAAACACTACCGGTGCATTGGTGAGCCCAAACGGCATCACCAGAAACTCATAGTGGCCATACCGCGTACGGAATGCCATTTTCGGAATATCCTCCTCCCTTACTCTCAACTGATGATAACCCGATCTCAAGTCTATCCTCGAGAAACAACGGGAACCTTTCAACTGATCGAACAGATCATCTATACGAGGCATAGGGTACTTATTCTTAACTGTAACCCGATTCAATTTCCGGTAATCTATGCAAAGTCTCAAAGCACCACCTTTCTTTTTAACAAAGAGGGCCGGTGCTCCCCACGGCGAAACACTAGGACGAATATAGCCCTTATCTGGTAACTCCCGGAGCTGAATCTTCAACTCAACTAACTCGGCTGGGGCAAAACGATAAGGTGCCATAGAAATCGGTGTTGTGCCGGGCACTAGATCAATAGAGAACTCAATCTCTCGGTGCGGTGGCAAACCAACAAGATCCTCGGGAAAGACGTCCGAGTACTCACAAACCACTCTTGGCAACACAATCTGGGTCTCAATACACTCACTATTCAAAAGGCTAGCAAGTAGACCACTAAGCTCACTCCGCCCTCGCGGATCATACCCCGGTGGCAACACACTACCAACCCGGTCCCCCAGAAAATGGAAACACTCCCCGCTCACGGTACAACAAGCGACCCTCTGGCGGTAACAATCAATAACTACCCGGTATGACGATAACCAATACATATCCAAAATAACATCAAAGCCCTTCATAGGCATAACTACAAAGGAAAATGGGATTCTATGATAATCGACCTCTATATCACAACCCCTAACACCTTGTTTCAAAATCAACTCACCCCCAAGAGGTGACACTACACAAATAGGAGACGCTAACTGAGCTAACTCCAACTCCAAAACAGATGCAAATGCAGCAGATACAAAGGAATGAGATGCACCCGTATCAATCAAAACATTAGCAACCGAGTTGCAAAACAAGAAGGTACCTCTCACAACAGATGGAGCCGGTACAAGATCCTGCGCGGCAACTGCATACATACGCCCAGATTGTCTCTGATCAACCTGTTCACCCCCAGGAGCATAAGACTGCTGCACAGAATGGGATGATGAAGCCCCCTGATTGGCCCTCGAGGCCTGACCCGACTGTGCTGGCTGCTGACCCTGAGTCTGCCTCAAACCAGATGCACTAGGTGTGCCACCCAACTGCGGGCAATACCTCTTCATGTGCCCTGCCTGACCGCACTGAAAACAAGTGAGCGACTGGCCTCCACCCTGACTCTGGCTCTAAGATCGAGCCGAAGAAGATCTTGCTCTCAGACCTCCTCTCGAGGACAAAATTTGGAGACTTGTGGCCCAGCTGACCACACTTGAAACAAGTGATGTCTCCCTGACTGCCTTTCCTCGAACTAGCACTCGGCACAGGAAAAGTCGATCTAGAAAAACTGCTCTGAGACTGCTGGGGGTTAAACCCTTCCGCCTCTTACCATCACTCTGGCCATCCTGACTCCTCTTGGAGCCTTTCTGCCCTTCCTCCTCCTCCTGCATCATGATCTCAGTATGGGCCGCAGCATCAACCAGACGCCCATAATCCCGAATCATAGACCCAACAAATCTCAACTTGAGGTCGCGCCTCAACTTCTTCTCGAACTCAATACAACGGCGTTCCTCAGACGCCACCAACTCAGGTGCAAACTTGGACAAACTAGTAAATGCAGCTTCAAACTCAGCCACAGAAGAACTCGATTGCTTAAGCTGACAGAACTGGTCTCTCAGCTTCTCCCTTACTGCTGGAGATAAGAACCTCTCCTGGAAAGCATTCACAAAAGCCTCCCATGTACCTCCGATACAACCCTTGGTGAACTTCCACCACTGACCCGCATCCCCCTTTAGCTGGAAAGATGCCAAGGTCACCTTCAACCCCTCGTCTTCAATGCCAAGCATCTCAAACGTCTTCGTTATCTGTTCGAGCCATTCATCTGCCTTAAGCAGCTCTTTAGGATTCCCCAAAAACTCGTCCGGATTTGGCCGAAAGAACTCCCTCTTCAGAAAAGAAGGTCCTGCATCTGCAGCAACAACCTGGGCTGGATTTACAGCCCCCAGAATGCCTACTAACTCCCTGAATGCCCCTGCTATCTCTCGGGCTAAACCGCCCATAGCCTGCTGGCCTATTGGTTCGGCCACATTGGCCTGGCCAACTCCCTCTTACCTTCGGAATGAACTACAGAATCTCTGTACTCTGAACCTCCTCCGGTACAGGCACTTCCTACCTACCCGGCCTACCACGCCTACCACGTCCTCGTCCTCGTCCTGACATCCTAATACAGGAAACAAAGGCATTAGCACATTAATAAATGTGCTGAATCTAAACACTCGCGTCCTAATGCATTGGACAACAATAATTCATTCCACGTAAGCACATAATCACATAAGCACCTACGAATTTCATTCCTGGATGATAATAATCCCAAAGCGTTCCTATAGTTCCGGTTGGAAGCAGCAGTGATCAAGTGCCTTTCCAACAAGACTACTAGAAACTCAAGGGTCCAATCAACATCCTAGAAACTACGTTCCATACCCACACAATCACATAAACATGTTATCACATAAGCATATAACATTACACTAAGTCTCTATCAAACGAGATGAACCCATTATGGTACTAATCACTTCCCACGTACCCAAAATATTCGAACCCGGTACGCTCTGATACCAAGTTGTAACGCCCTCAAAATTTAACCCATTATATATAAAACATTGGCATGCATTATTAAAAGAAAACAATACATCTTCTCATTCATCAGAGTATTATAAAAATAACATTACATGTAACATCAAAATAAATGCCCTACGGGCTTACACCTTGCCAAGCCAACACTTGGACACATAATTATGAGTTCTAACTCAATTACAAATAAAGCCCTAGGCTTGAATGTTTACATGTAATTCAAATAAATAAAGACAAAGCTTCAAAGTCTGCTTCCTTCCAAGCTAAGTCCTTGGAGGTAGCTTATCACCTGAACCTTAAAATGATGTTCTCATATAGGGTGAGCCACAGCCCAGTAGAAAAATACTAAACCAAATATAAGCAATGAATAAAGCAATAGCATTCAGTAATTGGTTAACCTAATCATCAATTATATCTTTATACAGTTTCATGACACTAATGTCAATGACACGTTTCACTTTCCATTTTTATCAATATGGCTCAGAACCTGGCCAATCTTACAACAGTGAACTATATATTATATTCACATTCTTTTCCATTTTCACAAAACAAATGAGACTCAGGCTCATATTAAAACACTTCATACTTCCAGTTTGATACACATTTTAGTGTTGTATCAATAAAAACACTAATATAAATAAGCACACATAAAAGTGATGCTAATGGAGTCCATCCCCTATCTCCTCCCAAACAAAATCCGGTTTAGAGGTCCATCCCCTGTCTTCCCCTAAACCGTGGAGTACATCCCCTATCTCCTCCAACACAATATGCATATGCAAATGCTCAATCAATACATGTAATTTTTCTGTATTAATTCAATGTCAAATGTAATGACTTAACCAATGTGATTCGTTCCAATTATCCGTAATCCACATGCAATGTCTACAACAATCATGACTATCCCCCACCGATAGCCCAAAACAGTTATCTCTAAACAAAAAATAACTAAATCAACAATTTAATAGGCATATGATTTAAATTAACCAACTACCCCATTTAATCAATAATTCCTCATATTTCGTGAATTCACCTAATATTCCTAGTTTTCCTCAAATTAATTATACAAATCACTTTATTGAAACGACTAGGGTTTTCCCAAAATTACCAAAATACCCTCCAACATATTAAAATGCCAGAACTTAGAACAAAACGTATACATTGGAGTAGGAAATCCCTACCTCGAAGAAATAGCCCAAAAAGAGAAGACGAAGATAACGACCCAAACTCCAAAGTGCCCCGAATCAAAGATTGTTCAGATTAAACTGAAGCCCTCGACTGACACTATCTTTTTAACAAAGGATCTAAGGTAGATACCCACCCAAAATAGATCAAACCTAAAAGAAAAGGTGAATAGGGAGAGAGAGAAGTCGAACCTTAGGGTTTGGAATCAAAAGAGGATGAAAAACTGTTCAAAATCCCGCTGCTGCCTATATAAACTGAACAGGCTCGCTCGAGCGAAGACTTGGTCGCTCGAGCGACCAGACACAAGAAAGACACAAAAAGGCCTCGCTCGAGCGAAGAAAAGCTCGCTCGAGCCAACAACTCGATGCTTCAGATCTGCATCCCAGAAGCTCGCTCGAGCGACGAAATACTCGCTCGAGCGAAGAACTCGAAAACATACACCTCGCTCGCTCGAGCGAAGAAAAGCTCGCTCGAGCGAAGAAACACTGCTCTCAGGTCTACACTAGACGCAATCGCTCGCTCGAGCGAAGAAACCCTGGCTCGAGCCACCGGGCACAAAAACAACCCTCGCTCAAGCGACCAAACCCTCGCTCGAGCGACCAACTCAAAAACTAGACAGCAACACTTGGTTTCTAAACCCAACAAACTTGAAACAAACCTGCCCAAAAACATCCTATAACTCAAAAGGAGAAAATAAAGGACAACAACAACAATTATTCAATGCCAGGATCCACGGAACATAAGTCCGGATACAACAATTAAAGGAAAAGACCGGGGTCGCTATAGCCTAACGTCAGGGTCAGTTTGATTACGTGTATATTTCCAAACACTCATTTTATCCGTGGGCAACCCTTCAGCAACCATCTGAAAATTCGAAAATTAATTATTATCGCAGTAATTTACATTCATATTGATATCTACCTAAATAATATATACCTTCCTTCGAATCTTAGTGAATGAAGTATGTCCTGTCGTATGATTAATATAATGAAAGGAACGGCTTCCAGCATTGTGGACTGCAATGTCCTATAAAGTTTGCATAAATGTAAGTCGCAAGTATACAAAGTTAATAATTTTTCTAAAGATACGTGCTTTATAATTAACTTATTTTATATACCTCTACTTTCTTAGTCTTCCAATAATCAACAAGATCATACCACTGTTCTAGAACAATTTGCGGAGGCACCATGTCTTTGATATTAGCATGATCCTTGTTAGGCTTAAAATACTTATTCTTGATCTTGCTTTTGTGATCCTTCCACAACTCATTGCACTTTTTCAAGCAACGTGGTTTGTACCCCCCCGGACAAATTTGTAAATTATCCTACAGTACAATTTAAATCATTAGTTCAATTAATAATATAATTGAACAATTTAGTAAATATGCTTTTACCTTAACATCCGCCCATATTGACTCAAGAACATCAATAGGCACTTCGGTCCAATCAACATACGTAAGAGAAACAATGTTCCCATTACGTACCATGAACCCAAGTTGGCTAGTTAACTTAGACTCATTATCTCTAGTAGGATTGAAGTCGGCGTCGAAATCAATGGCCAACTTCTTGCCCGTACCCCAATCTTTAATGCCTTTCGCAAATCCTCGACCTCGGGGGAAAGATAAAGAACCTGTAGGGCATATGAGGAGTAATGGAAAAAAAAAACACATATTACAGAAATTGATAATAAATAACTTGTAGTTAAATTAACGTAATTAGATACATAGCCATTTGTTATACCTGAGTTGGCTTGTGAATCAGTCACTGGATTTGGAACACATTATAAGAATAAACAAATTATGTCAAAATATAATAAACAACATATAAATAAAAGCATAAATTAAATACATGAAAACAAATCTGTACCTGAGGTGGGATATGAAGAAGTCGTCGGTCCTAGCATATGAAATTAGAAAGTTTATGTATAGTGAAAATGAAATAATTTAATTAATATAATTTAAGTACATAACAAATTTGTATACCTGTGGTGGCCTGTGAAGACAACGTTGGTCGAGACAATTGTGATGATGTTGGTGGTTGTATCGGTGGCTATGATGGTGGTGGTGGTAGCTGTATCGGTGGCTGTAATGGTGGTGGTGGTGGCTGTATCGGTGGCTGTGATGGTGGTGGTGGCTGTATCGATGGTTGTGATGGTGGTGGTGATTGTGTCTGCATACGCAAAACATCAGCCATAGTGCGAGAGGGATTATTAAGCTTCCTCTTCTGTGTACCTGAGGTGGGATATGAAGAAGTCATCGGTCCTAGCATATGAAATTAGAAAGTTTATGTATAGTGAAAATGAAATAATTTAATTAATATAATTTAAGTACATAACAAATTTGTATACCTGTGGTGGCCTGTGAAGACAACGTTGGTTAAGACAATTGTGATGATGGTGGTGGTTGTATCGGTGGCTGTGATGGTGGTGGTGGTGGCTGTGTCGGTGGCTGTGATGGTGGTGGTGGCTGTATCGGTGGCGGTAATGGTGGTGGTGGCTGTATTGGTGGCTGTGATGGTGGTGGTGGCTGTATCGATGGTTGTGATGGTGGTGGTGATTGTGTCTGCACACGCAAAACATCAGCCATAGTGCGAGAGGGATTATTAAGCTTCCTCTTCCGTGCCATAACAACCTGTAACAAATATAATTGAAAATATAGAGAATAGTTTGGACTTAATAATGTAAATACAAAACAAACATAATAAATAAATTGGAAACACATAAAATTGTTAAATAAAGTAACATGCCCAAATATGCAAGTCATTAAAGCATGAAAATTTACTGTGTCATTACAGAATAACAAAATTATTACAAAATATCTTAATTCTCTCTCATTTCAACATCAACAGTTTCTCCTTCTACGACTTCCCTCACCCAGCCAACTTCTTCATCACGGACCATTATATTTTCTTCTAATTGTTGACTCATATATGGCTCAGTTTCTGGATCAGTAGAATACGTATCAAATAAACCCCTTTGAGACATCTTCACAACCACTTGCCAATCTGATTCTGTAGGGTCTGCAACATACCAAACTTGCTCAGCTTGGGATACCAAGATGAAAGGTTCGTTGGCGATTTGATCATCTCGATACAACAAATGGTTGAAGTTAATCAACGTGAACTTGAAATTATCTTCTTTCTTACCCCGAACATTGTCTATCCAGTCACACTTGAACAATACATACTTCATTGCATTGGTGTACTGGATTTCAATGATATCTGTCACTTGTCCATAATAGTACACAGCCCCCACACGAGGATTTTTATCCTTCCGGCTTGCATAACTAATAGTATCTGCTTTCAAAGCTACACGAAATTTTGGTAGCTCGACGGTCATCCATAGACTTGACCCGAAAACGGAACCCATTAGTTATGTAACCAGTGAACCTTCTTGCTCCGGTATGAGGACCATTTGCCAATGTATGAATCTCTTCAGAAAATATGGCATTATCAGTCCTTCGCAAAGTGTGAACCTATTTAAAACATGAAAGCAAATTCAAAACGCAAATCGACCTAAGTTGTAATCTTTAGCTAGATTTGTCCATACATACATGTTCTTTAAACCAAGTGTGAAAAGTTTTGAAATGTTCATTTCGGAGTTGATGATCATCAGCACGAGGCATTTTCATCTTAAGTTCTTCAAGGTGTTTCCTATATATGTTGAAAAATTATCAGTTACAAATTAATATTTGAAATGTAATAAAAAACAAAAAACACTTGTCAAATATTGAGTAAGAGGGGTACCTACTTTAGGAATGGTTCAACTGCTTTTGTATTGAACAAGATATATCGATGACACTGTACATAAGAAGTATGACCAAGGTTGAAAGTTGTGGTTTCACCAACAGCATGACCCATATTAGCTACACCATTGTAGTTCCTTACATGCCGATTCAATTTAGTTTCCACATCATTCAGATATTGAGAGCAAAAATTCATGCATTCTTCCATAAGATAACCTTTAGCCATTGAACCTTCTGGATGAGCCCGATTACGTACATATTGCTTTAAAGTAAGAAGATATCTCTCAATTGGATACATCCATCGAAATTGAATCGCTCCAGCCACCAATGCTTCATCACCTAGTTGTATAGGCAGATGCTCCATTATATCAAAAAAAGCTGGTGGAAATATTTCTCCAAATGACAAAGTGTTAGTGCTATACGACCTTGGATATTTGCTACATCTGTTTGATGATTTACTTTGGAACACAATTGTCTGAAGAAATTACTTAATTCAATCAAGGTTTGAACAACATTCTTAGGCAACAATCCTCGTACACCCAAAGGAATAAGTTGTTGCATCAGAATATGACTATCGTGGCTCTTTAGACCCGAAATGCTTCTATCTGTGTCGTACCACGAGAGATATTTCATGAATACCCGTCAGGAACTCTAACGTCCTTAAGCATTTTCAAGAACAAATATTTCTCATCCTTGGTCATTGTGAATTGTGCTGGTGACAAATAAGCTTTATTCGTCCCTCTTGGCTGCAAGTGTAGGGGTTTTCTAATATTCATTTCTTGCAAATCGCGCTGAGCATTGACATTATCCTTGGATTTCCCTACAACCCCCAGTATTGTCCACAATACATTGTCACACACATTCTTCTCTATATGCATCACATCAAGGTTATGTCTTATTAGATTGTGCTCCCAATATGGCAATTCAAAAAATATACTCTTTTTTTTCCAACTATGAGTGCAAGGTCCAACTTTCTCCCTTTCCACTTGTCTTCTATGCCTCTCTTTAAGGTCATCCAGCCTGTATTGGGTTAAGATACCCTCAGATTCTACTTGTAGCAAAATCTCTGATCCAGATAACAATCTCGGTTTGAGACTCAATTCCCGAGTACCATCAAATGATACTTTATCCTTTCGAAATTTATGACCATTAGATAGGAATCTGCGATGACCTAAATATGAATGTTTCCTACCATGTTTCAACCAACACGATCTAGTTTCCTTATTGCAATATGGACATGCATATTCTCCTTTCGTGCTCCATCCTGACAAGTTTGCATATGCTGGAAAATCACTAATTGTCCATAACAAAGCTGCATGCATTTGAAACATTTGATTTGTTGATGCATCGAATGTAGAGACATCGTCAGTCCATAGTTCCTTCAACTCCTCAATCAACGGTTGTATATACACATCAATTTTGTCCCCAAGTCCTTTTGGGCCATCGATAAGTGTAGACAAAATAAAAAATGGTTGTTTCATGCACATCCATGGCGGTAAGTTGTATGGAATGAGAACAACAGGCCAGGTGCTATGAACTATGTTCATCGATCTGAATGTGTTAAAACCATCAGATGCTAACCCAAGCCTTACACTTCGACAATCATCAACAAATTCAGTATTTCGACGGTCAAAATCTTTCCATGTAAGGGAGTCAGCAGGATGTCTTAAGACACCATCATCTTGCCGTTCATCTGCATGCCATTTCATGAGCTTGGCCGTTTTCGATGACATATACAACCTCTGCAATCTTTGCTTCAAAGGGAAATACCTCATTTGTTTAGAGGGTATCTGTTTACCGCCTCCATGAGGAACATTTGAACTATCAGCTCCATTTTGTTTCCACCTAGAACTTTTACATATGACACATTCATCAAGATTGATGTATTCATTTCAAAACAACATATAACTATTGGGGCATACATCCCACATTTCATATGTGAAGCCCAAATCTGTAGTGATCTTTTGAGCTTTATAGTAAGAATCAGGAAGTTTCGCACCCTCAGGGAAAGCTTCATTCAACAACTCAAGTAACATGGTAACAGAAGTGTCACTCCACTGATTTAGCGCCTTCATATGTAAAAGTCGAACAATGAACGACAAAGATGTGAACTTCTGACAACCCGGATACAATTCACTCTGAGCATCCTCTAAAAGTTTGAAGTAATTTTCAGTCTCTACATCTGGACCTAACTGCGGATCAGTTGCAAGTGGCTCTGCTACATTGGGATTAGTTGGTGCCTGTGGTTCATCACCTACAACACTTGTTGTAACGCCCTAAAAAATCCACCCATTAAATATAAAACAAAACATGCATTATTAAAAGAAAACATTTTATTACTTCAATCATCAGAGTCTTATGAAATAAAATACCATAATAAATGCCCTACGGGCTTACATCTTGCCAAGCCAACACTTGGATACAATTCACTGAGTTCTAACTCCAAAACAGATAAAGCCCTAGGCTTGAAAGATTACATTGTTCAAATAAAACAAATAAAAATAAAACAAGTCTTCAAAGTCAATTCCTCACAAGCTAAGTCCTTGGAGGGAGTGAACCACCTGAACCTGAAAATGAAGTTCCCATATAGGGTGAGCCACAGCCCAGTAGAGAAATACTAAACCAAGCATAAGAATTAACTAAAGTATTAGCATCTGATACATGGTTAACACACTATAATCAAGTTACAATTTTCATGACACGAATGTCTAAATTGCCTATGACACATTGTCTACGGCACATTTTACTTTCCACTTATGGCTCAGAACCTGGCCAAATAACTCAACAGGGGTTTCATCTTTTATTAACAATACTTCCAATTCAACAGGAATAACAATTCAAGTTAGTCCTAATCATAACAAATACGCATATTGGTATTGTAACAATCAAAATCAATTCACGTCCATACTTCCCAACTGATACACATGGTGGTGATGTATCATATCAACAATAAATAGAAATATTTCTATTAACAATAAGCACACATATGAGTGATGCTAATGGAGTCCATCCCCTATCTCCTCCCAACAAATCCGGTTTAGAGGTCCATCCCCTATCTTCCCCTAAACCGTGGAGTTCATCCCCTATCTGCTCCAAAACCAAATGCAAATGCAACATAATCAATACTTGCCATATACAACACATAAGTAATACACGAATGTTCTGTATTAACTCAACAGTCAAACAATTGACTCAATTTCAGTTATACCTAAGCCACATGCAAGGTCTACAACACTCATGGCTATCCTCCACCGATAGCCCCAAACAATTATTTCTAAATAAGAAATAAATATAACAACACAATGTAATTTCAACATTCTCATAGGTAAGTATTTAAACTACCCAATTCCACCATTTAAATCACTAAGTTCCCCAATCTCAAGAATTAAACCCAATTCCACATTTTTCCCAAAATTAATTATATAAATTAATCTATGTCAAACCCTAGGGTTTCTCCCAAAATTACCAAACTACCCCACATACCAAAATACCAATACTTATGATTAAAGCGTATAAATGGAGTAGGAAATCCATACCTCAAAGATATAACTCAAAAAGAAGAAGATGAAGATGATGCCCAAAACTCCAAAGTGCTCCAAATCAACAATCGTTCAGATTAAATGGAAGCCCTCACTCTCCTCTACCTTTTTAATGAAGGAACTAGGTTAGAAACACACTCTAGATAGATGAAACCTAGGAGAGAATGTGTTTAGAGAAGAAGAGAACTCGGAACTAGGGTTTAGAATCTGAAAAGAAGATGAAAAACTGCTTTAAAAACGCTAAACACGGTTTTATACTCAGCCGCCCCGCTCGAGCGGACAAACCCTTCGCCGAGCGACACTCCTGAACTCCGCCGGCAGACAATCCCACTCGGCGGCGGATGCATGCTCCCAGCATCTCGACAAACCAGCGAGTCCCTTTCGGCGCCTAACTTCGCTCGGCGGCACTCACACTACGCCGAGCGGCCAACTCCGCCGGCGTCAACCTCACTAGAAATAACGGATGGGTGTTTTTCCCGCTCGAGCGCCAAAACTCCCGCTCGAGCGGACAAGCAAAATCAAGTCCCCGCTCGAGCATCAAACTCCCCGCTCGAACGAACAAGCCAAAATCTGGGCAACTAATTTTGGTTCCTAAGCTCAACCAACCTGTTCCAAACTTGCCCAACCCATCCTATAACTCCAAATAAGAAAATATAGGACGACAACAACAATTATACAAAGATAGAATCTACGGAACCTAAGTCCGGATACAATAATCAAATGGGATAAGACCGGGGTTGCTATAACCTCCCCCCCTTAAAAGAATTCCGTCCCCGAAATTAAGCATGAGTTTGTAAAAAACAAGTTTTTCTCAATTCCCAATGATATTATAAAACAATAAACAACAACCTGACCCAATACCGGTCACTTCATCTCTAACCAAGAGGCATCTCACAATATGTATAAATCAGCATATTTTTCAACTTGCATCAATATTATGCATTAATCTTTTCAATGTTAACAATTTCCATATCATTATTCAAGTTCATGATATCAACAACATATTTAATATATAAATGTTATACTCCACTTCCATAAAAAGGCAAGTTCAACTGTTAACATTAAACCCAAAACATTCTCAATGTTTTCCAACTTAAGACATATATAAAACTCTTAAGTTATCAACAAACAAGTCCGGATATTTCTCACGGACTTCCAACTCACGTTTCCAAGTGGCCTCCTCCACTCCGTGATGCTTCCACAAAACTTTCACCAAAGGGATGGTTTTGCCTCGCAAAACTTGATCCCGCCTATCCAAGACCCAAACCGGTCTCTCCTCATACGAGACATCCTCATCAACAACTAAATCAGTCCAATCCAGTACATGTGATGGATCTGGCTCATACTTCCGAAGCATACTTACATGAAACACGTCATGAACTCCGGACAACTGCGGAGGCAAAGCTAAACGATAAGCAGCCTCGCCAATCCTCTCAAGGATCTCAAAAGGCCCTATAAACCGAGGGGACAACTTCCCACTCTTCCCAAACCTCATTAAACCCCGCCTAGGTGATATCTTCAGAAAGACATGATCACCTACCTCAAACACCAAAAGGTCTCCTCCTACGGTCGGCATAAGATTTCTGACGACTCTGGGCTGTAACAAGCCTCCTACGGATAAGCTCAACCTTCTCCGTCGTTTCCCTCACCAACTCCGGACCCAACAAAGGTGCATCACCCACCTCGGCCCAACAAACTGGAGATCTACACGGTCGGCCATACAAGGCCTCAAACGGTGCCATACCAATACTAGACTGAAAATTGTTGTTGTAGGCAAACTCCACTAATGGCAAGTGCCTCTCCCACGACCCACTAAAGTCAAGAACACAACCTCGAAGCATATCCTCAAGGATCTGAATAGTACGCTCGGACTGCCCGTCAGTCTGAGGATGATAAGCCGTGCTAAAAGTCAACTTAGTGCCTAAAGCACTCTGCAAACTCTGGCACAACCTGGCAAGAAAGCGAGATCTCTATCGAGGCGATCGTCCTTTGGGACCCGTGCAACCTCACTATGTCCGGATATACAAGTCGACAAGATGATCTCCGAATCTCTAACACGCATCGGAATGAAGTGCCGACAAATCACCGGTCTACCACCGCCCAAATGGCATCACTACCCCGCTGAGTCCTCGGAAGACCCACAACGAAGTCCATAGTGACATGCTCCCACTTCCACTCGGCAATAGGTAAGGGTTGCAACAAACCCGCTGGCCTCTGATGCTCGGCCTTCACTTGCTGACAAGTAAGGCACCTAGAATCTGTCGCCACATCTCTCTTCATACCCCGCCACCAGAACTGGCGACCCAAATCCTGATACATCTTAGTACCTCCCGGATGCACCGCAAGGCGCGATTGATGAAACTCTCGGAGTACCTCCTCACGGCAAGACTCCGACACAAACAAACGGTCTCGGTATCTCACACTCAGGTCGGGATACACTGTCAAACCCTTCTCAACCTTCCCATTAGAAATCTTCTCTCGGAGAGATTCTACCTCAAGATCACCCCTCTAAGCCTCTAACACTCGAGTCACAAGTGTAGGCTATGCAACAACAGAAAACAAGGCCGCAACTTCCACGGATTCGCCCAGATGCAAATCAAACTCCCCAACTGCACCCAACATCTCCCACTCCCGGATGGCTATACTAGCTAAGTCACCAACAGCTTTCCTGCTAAGGGCATCGGCCACAACATTGGCCTTCCCCGGATGATAGTGCAACTCGAAGTCATAATCCTCAATGAACTCCATCCACCTCCTCTGCCTCAAATTCAAGTCTTTCTGTGTAAACAGATATTTCAGACTCTTATGATCCGAGAATACCTCGAACCTCTCACCATAAAGATAATGCCTCCAAATCTTTAAGGCAAAAATCACAGCTGCTAATTCTAAATCATGCGTAGGGTAATTCTTCTCATGAATTTTCAATTGACGTGTGCCATAGGCAACCACTTTCCCCTCTTGCATCAACACACAACCCAAACCCTCTCGTGAGGCATCACAATAGACTGCATAACCCAACCCTCTCTCCGGAATAATCAAAACCGGAGCGGTGGTCAATCTAACCTTCAACTCTTGAAACAACTTTTCACAAGTCTCACTCCAAACAAATTTGACTCCCTTCCGGGTCAATCTAGTCAACGGTGAAGCTAACCTGGAGAAATCCTTCACAAACCGACGGTAATACCCAGCTAATCCCAGAAAACTGCGAATCTCAAACACACTCTTAGGCTGTGCCCAATCTTGCACTGCCTCAGTCTTGGATGTATCAACAGACACCCCTTCCCCAGAAACTACATCGCCTAAGAACTTCACCTCCTCTAGCCAGAACTCACACTTCCCGAACTTAGCATAAAGCTTATGGGCTCTAAGCAACTCTAGCACCACTCTCAAGTGTGCCTCGTGCTCCTCCTCTGAAGGTGAATAAATCAGAATGTCGTCCACAAAGATGACCACAAAACGATCCAAGAATTCCCGGAAGATCCGGTTCATCAAATCCATAAACACTGCCGGTGCATTGGTGAGCCCAAACGGCATCACCAAAAACTCATAGTGGCCATACCGTGTACGGAATGCCGTCTTAGGAATATCCTCCTCCCTGACTCTCAACTGGTGGTAACCGGATCTCAAGTCTATCTTAGTGAAACAACGGGAACCCTTCAACTGGTCAAACAAATCATCAATACGGGGCATAGGATACTTATTCTTAACTGTAGCCCGATTCAACTTCCGGTAATCGATACACAATCTCAAAGCACCACCTTTCTTCTTAACAAAGAGGGTCGGTGCTCCCCACGGTGAAACACTAGGGCGAATATAGCCCTTATCTAACAACTCCTGGAGTTGAACCTTCAACTCAACTAACTCAGCTGGGGCAAAACGGTAAGGTGCCATAGAAATCGGCGCCGTGCCGGGCACTAGGTCAATAGAGAACTCAATCTCTCGGTGTGGTGGTAAACCAACAAGATCCTCGGGAAAGACGTCCGAGTACTCACAAACCACTCTTGGCAACACAACCTGAGTCTCATCACTCCCACTAATCGAAAGGTTAGCAAGTAGACTACTAAGCTCACTCCGCCCTCGTGGATCATACCCCGGTGGCAAAACACTACCAACCCGGTCCCCCAGAAAACGAAAACACTCCCCGTTCACGGTACAACAAGTGACCCTCTAACGGTAGCAATCAATAACTGCCCGGTATGACGACAACCAGTCCATATCCAAAATAACATCAAAGCCCTTCATGGGCATAACTACAAAAGAGAAAGGGATTCTATGATCATCGACCTCTATATCACAACCCCTAACACCTTGTTTCAAAATCAACTCACCCCCAAGAGGTGACACTACACAAATAGGAGATGCTAACTGTGCTAACTCCAACTCCAAAATAGATGCAAATGCAGCAGACACAAAGGAATGAGATGCACCTGTATCGATCAAAACACTAGCAACTGAATTGCAAAACAAGAAGGTACCTCTCACAACAGATGGAGCCGGCATAAGATCCTGCGCGGTAACAGCATACACGTGCCCAGACGACCTCTGATCAACCTGCTCACCCCTCGGAGCAATAGACTGCTGCACAGACTGGGACGATGAAGCCCCCTGATTGGCCCTCGAGGCCTGAACTGACTGAGCAGGCAGCTGACTCTGAGTCTGCCTCGAACCAGATGCACCAGGTGTGCCACTCAACTGTGGGCAAAACCTCTTCATGTGCCCCGGCTGACCGCACTGAAAACAAGAGAGCGGCTGGCCTCTGCTCTGACTCTGGCTCTGAGATCGAGTCGAAGAAGATGCTGCCCTCTGAACTCCTCCCCTCTGAGGACAAACTGGAGACTTGTGACCCAGCTGGCCACACTTGAAGCAAGTGATGTCTCCCTGACTGCCTTTCCCCGAACTAGCACTCGGCACAGAAAAAGTGGATCTAGAAAAACTACTCTGAGGCTGCTGAGGAGTGAAACCTCTCTGCCTCCTGCCATCACCCTGACCATCCTGACTCCTCTTGGAGCCTTTCTGCCCTTCCTCCTCCTCCCACATCATGATCTCAGTATGGGCTGCTGCATCAACCAAATGCCCAAAATCCCTAATCATAGTCGGCACAACTCTCAATTTGAGGCCGCGCCTCAACTTCTTCTCGAACTCTATACACCGGCGCTCCTCAGACGCCACCAACTCAGCTGCAAACCTGGACAAACTAGTAAATGAGGCCTCAAACTCAACCACTGATGAACTATTCTGCTTCAGCTGGCAGAACTGATCTATCAACATCTCCTGAACAGTTGGAGACAGGTACTTCTCCTGAAAAGCATCAACAAAAGCCTTCCATGTACCTCCAACACGAGTCTTAATGAATTTCCACCACTGACCCGCATCCCTTTTCAGCTGGAAAGATGCCAAGGTCACCTTCAACCCCTCGTCTTCGATGCCAAGCATCTCAAACGTTTTCGTTGTCTGTTCGAGCCACTCATCAGCCTTAAGCGGCTCTTTAGGGTCCCCCAAAAACTCATCCGGATTGGACCGGAAGAACTCCCTCTTCAGAAAAGAAGGTCCTGCATCTGCAGCAACTACTGGGGTTGGAACTGCCTGGGCTGGATTCGCAGCCCTCAGAATGTCAACTGACGCCTGAAATGCCCCTGCTATCCCTTGCGTCAAAGCACCCATAAACTGCTGTCCTACTGGCTCGGCCACATTGGCCTGGCCAACAACCTCCTGAACTGCCGGAATCTCCTCCGGTATAGGCACTTCCTGCCTAGCCTGCCTATCACGCCTACCGCAACCTCGTCCTCGTCCTGACATCCTATTAAAGGAAATAAAGATATTAGCACATTAATAAATGTGCCGAAGCTAAACACTCACGTCCTAATGCATTGGACAACAATAAATCATACCACGTAAGCACATAATCACATAAGCACCTACGAATTTCATTCCTGGATAATGACAGTCCCAAAGGGTTACTATAGTTCCGGTTGAAAGCAGCATTGATCAAGTGCCTTTCAAACAAGACTACTAGAAACTCAAGGATCCAATCAATATCTAGGAACTACATTCCATACCCACAGAATCACATAAACATGTTATCATATAAGCATGTAATCATTACACTAAGTCTCAATCAAACGAGACGAACCCATTGTGATACTAATCACTTCCCACGTACCCAAAGTATTCAAACCCGGTACGCTCTGATACCAAGTTGTAACGCCCTCAAAAATCCACCCATTAAATATAAAACAAAACATGCATTATTAAAAGAAAACATTTTATTACTTCAATCATCAGAGTCTTATGAAATAAAATACCATAATAAATGCCCTAAGGGCTTACATCTTGCCAAGCCAACACTTGGATACAATTCACTGAGTTCTAACTCAAAAACAGATAAAGCCCTAGGCTTGAAAGATTACATTGTTCAAATAAAACAAATAAAAATAAAACAAGTCTTCAAAGTCAATTCCTCACAAGCTAAGTCCTTGGAGGGAGTGAACCACCTGAACCTGTAAATGAAGTTCCCATATAGGGTGAGCCACAGCCCAGTAGAGAAATACTAAACCAAGCATAAGAAATAACTAAAGTATTAGCATCTGATACATGGTTAACACACTATAATCAAGTTACAATTTTCATGACATGAATGTCTAAATTGCCTATGACACATTGTCTACGGCACATTTTACTTTCCACTTATGGCTCAGAACCTGGCCAAATAACTCAACAGGGGTTTCATCTTTTATTAACAATACTTCCAATTCAACAGGAATAACAATTCAAGTTAGACCTAATCATAACAAATACGCATATTGGTATTGTAACAATCAATATCAATTCACATCCATACTTCCCAACTGATACACATGGTGGTGATGTATCATATCAACAATAAATAGAAATATTTCTATTAACAATAAGCACACATATGAGTGATGCTAATGGAGTCCATCCCCTATCTCCTCCCAACAAATCCGGTTTAGAGGTCCATCCCCTATCTTCCCCTAAACCGTGGAGTTCATCCCCTATCTGCTCCAAAACCAAATGCAAATGCAACATAATCAATACTTGCCATATACAACACATAAGTAATACACGAATGTTCTGTTTTAACTCAACAGTCAAACAATTGACTCAATTTCAGTTATACCTAAGCCACATGCAAGGTCTACAACACTCATGGCTATCCTCCACCGATAGCCCCAAACAATTATTTCTAAACAAGAAATAAATATAACAACACAATGTAATTTCAACATTCTCATAGGTAAGTATTTAAACTACCCAATTCCACCATTTAAATCACTAAGTTCCCCAATCTCAAGAATTAAACCCAATTCCACATTTTTCCCAAAATTAATTATATAAATTAATCTATGTCAAACCCTAGGGTTTCTCCCAAAATTACCAAACTACCCCACATACCAAAATACCAATACTTATGATTAAAGCGTATAAATGGAGTAGGAAATCCCTACCTCAAAGATATAACTCAAAAAGAAGAAAATGAAGATGATGCCCAAAACTCCAAAGTGCTCCAAATCAACAATCGTTCAGATTAAATGGAAGCCCTCACTCTCCTCTACCTTTTTAATGAAGGAACTAGGTTAGAAACACACTCTAGATAGATGAAACCTAGGAGAGAATGTGTTTAGAGAAGAAGAGAACTCGGAACTAGGGTTTAGAATCTGAAAAGAAGATGAAAAACTGCTTTAAAAACGCTAAACACGGTTTTATACTTACGGCCGCCCTTTCGGCGGACAAACCCCGCCGGCGGACACTCCTGAACTCCGCCGAGCGGACAATCCCACGCTCGAGCGACGGATGCATGCTCCCAAAGATCTCGACACAATGAGTCCCCGCCGGCGCCTAACTTCCGCCGGCGGCACTCACACACTTACGCTCGAGCGGCCCAACTCCCGCTCGAGCGTCCAACCCTGCACTAGAAATACTGGATGGGTGTTTTTCCCGCTCGAGCGCCAAAACTCCCGCTCGAGCGGACAAGCAAAATCAAGTCCCCGCTCGAGCGGACAAGCCAAAATCTGGGCAACTAATTTTGGTTCCTAAGCTCAACCAACCTGTTCCAAACCTGCCCAACCCATCCTATAACTCCAAATAAGAAAATATAGGACGACAACAACAATTATACAAAGATAGAATCTACAGAACCTAAGTCCGGATACAATAATCAAATGGGATAAGACCGGGGTCGCTATACTTGTAGTAGGAACTGAAATACCAGTAACATCGTGTATCATTCCCACCATATCATCCCTAATGTTTTCATTCACTAAGGCTTCGTTATCTCGGTTACCATGCACAGAAGTATACGACTCTCCATGATTAATCCAATGTTTGTATTTGTTTAGAAAGCCATTTGAAATCAAGTGCTCTCACACACTATCTCAGACAAGATGATAGCGATTCTCGCATTTCCTACATGGACAACAAATCATCGAACTTGTAGCCCTATTGGTGTATGCAAACACTAGAAATCGATCAATCCCATTCATGTATTCTCTCGACATCCTATTTGGCAAATCAATCCAACTCTTGTCCATTTTGTTTACTTCTCCTAAATATATATTATGTATACATGAACATGCATATTAATTAACCATAACAACAATTCTAATATTTTATACATCATAAATGCACACATTCCAATAGGTGAGCAAATATATCATGGACAAAAATGCAAACATTCCAATAGGTGAGCAAATATATCATGGACAGAAATGCAAGTTAGAGATGGAAATTTTCATTATGATTAGATTGTATCATTACCAATAAAAACCAGACCACGTAACAATTCAATGCATCAGTCACCAAAAAATAATCTTAAAAGTCACAAACCTATATGGAAGAAGGTGATTCACATTAACAACATTTCTTATCTCAAGGTGATTAGGTTACTATTGTACAAATATTAAAAAATTCTATTTGTAAATTTTTTTTGGGAGACACACATGTCGATCACTTGAATACATAAGAAACACATATTAAGTTTGGACAAAATAACTTGGGATTCAATGATAAAAAGAAAACCTATGTATATTAATATATTTATAACTATTATTCTTACAACTATAACACAACACCAAAGCAAAACAAAACCAATCCAAACCAGCACTGAAGATAAGAGCATATCTGAAAAGAAGCAGTCAGCCAATGAAGCAGTAAAAACTGAAATTGAGCTCATTCAAAAGTGAAATCCACATCTAAGGTGCCTATAGACTAATTGGATCTCAAAGCAGCAGGCTTCCACCCAACCTACACTAGAGCTAAGAACTACACTGCAGACTAAATAACAAACACAGTAACTACAGAGCAGGAGCCTAGCTTCAGCACTATCAGCAGAGCAATTCACCTGTAGACCTGCAAAAACCATTACACTTCCACTGATGGCAATCCAAGGTTATATAGCATCAAAAACCAGGGCAAAACCATTACTGTTCAATTACTGATTTAAAGACCCAACTCTGATCTGGAAACCAAGCAGGTTACATACCAGCCCAATTACTGATTTGGACCCCCATCTCTGATCTTGATTAAGGAATCAAAGTGTGCACCACCTAAGTGGTCCCAACAACTCCACATTACTATTCTGAATCTGAAGGAAGCCTCCAACCTGAAAGAATTCTCCAAAAGTAGGCAACCACAAATTTCACCTTCCTGCATTTATGCTTCAAATTTGCACAACATCATGCACCAAAAACTGAGCAGAACCAAGCTAAACCAGCTTCAAACTGAAGCCTTCCAAGGCCATCTCAGAACAGATTCAGACCAACACAGCAAATCCATCTAAATACACCAGCTTAATCGAACAGATCAGAATCCAATTGAACACAAATCCATCTCAAAACAGATCAGAATTAGCACAGAACATAGCATACCAGAACTTATGCATAACATCATTTCAGCAAAGAAAAAAACTCAACCCACAGAGCTTCAATAAGACAGCAATTAACTACACACAGTGGCAGACTTGACACAGATTATATATGACATCATGCACCGAATAATTAAACCCCTTCAAAGATGAGGAAACCCACAAAGCTACTGTAGCCATTATTAGATCTTCCAAAGCAAACCAATCCGGTTGTACCTTGTTAAATACACAGTCATTTCTGCTCCTCCACACTGACCACATAACTGCTAACGGCAGTGTTTTCCAGACTGCTAGCATCTTCTTCTTCATTTTTATACCTGGCCACGACAGAAGTAAACCCTCCACTGATCCAGGACTAGCCCATTTGTAATTCCACCAGTTCACTAGATCGGCCCACAATTTCCAAATGAAAAAGCAGTGACTATCATTAGAACTTCTTTTGAATTCCTTTTCTGTCCAAAAACTATTCTCATGGAACCTTTCCTATAGTCATTGATCTTGCTCTAGATTACTTCCTAAAGCTTTAATTTCATGATGTGGACACATTTAAGAATATTGATATATTAAACAAGTATTATTATGGTACTACTTTATATATAAATGTGTTTTTCTTGTATTTTCCTTTTAGGAGTGAGGTGTTGTTAGTATAGAAATTTTGTCTGATACTTTTGGTACTAAAGATCTTTAATGTCAATTGTCCACAATCTTAATCATTTACTCTGAATTTCTTTTAATATAGTTTCTAATACAACATTTCACTTTTGCTCATAATTTTTGTTTGAGTCAAGGTGCACTCCTTGACTTATGCACGATATATGTACACTTACTTATTATTTCTATATATGCACTACATTCGATTGATAAACTAATATATTCCTACCACTCAGAAGGTTAAATGGCATTGATCATATGGATTTGCTTCAATGGCCATGGTTTTCATCAATAAAGCAGTTCTCATGCAGTATGCATCCTCAATGACTCCTCACTCTCCAGGTATTAGTTGGAAACATATTTAATGCTTTAGCTTTTCTCTGATGTTAGCGTTGCTTTTGATTATGAACTGGCATACTATCTGCTATATTTGGAAATTTCAGCAATTGGCAACAACCATGCTTATACATTGTGGGCGGGTGATGGGATACACAAAAGCCAAAGGAGTTAATGTTGAGACTGCAAAAAAGCTTATCCTAGTTTCATTATTCTACAATGCAAATGTGGCATTTTCTTTAGCAAGTTTGAAAAGAGTAAATATTCCAATGTATATTGCCATAAAAAGACTTACACCGCTTGCTGTATTAATTGCTGGGTTCTTTCCTAGAAAGGGGAGACCTTTGACACAGGTTTGTGGGTGGCATCAAGAATTAAGATGTATATTGATTACTTGGGGAGCTTTCTGTTTACAAGTTCATAAACATTTTTCAGTGTCAAATGTTATGTACTTGTGCAACTATTTTTTTCCCTTTTCTTGCCAAATAGTTTTCTTTCCTATTACTGATAAATTGTTCTTGCCAGCAGAATGTAAATGGTATAGTTTGATAAACTAAAAAATTATCCTTGTTAAATGTTACCTTGTACAGATATATTCCTACCACTCAGAAGGTTTGCTGATTTAAAAATATTAGTGAAATGTTAAAGATGGCTATTCGCTATTGGATATACACATAAGCTTATTAAGATAGGTCATTACAAGAGGTAATCTTAATGATATTTGTTGTTTTGTAAGAAGTTAGTAGGTTAATCATCTTCTGGATTGAATGTTTGCTCCACTAATGGGTGAAAAATCTATAGCTTCTGTCAAAGATTTTGGCATTCATAGTTTTTATTTTCTGTATTTTTGGGATTTTGTTGTGATGCTTTCTAAAGTGATGATAATTTATTTGCAATTGGACTTCAACTCTTATTATCTATGGTCTTTAGGTCTACTAAAGGTTTTTTCTATCTACATCATGGCATAGCTCCCCCAACCCCAAATTTGGGTACATCTCTTGTAAATTTTTACTTCTTTGGAAACTACTTACATTTATCTTAGACTACACGGCGGAGTTC
This sequence comes from Camellia lanceoleosa, assembly GCA_025200525.1. NCBI lineage: Eukaryota > Viridiplantae > Streptophyta > Magnoliopsida > Ericales > Theaceae > Camellia > Camellia lanceoleosa. The sequence goes on along the minus strand of JANUSC010000016.1, from coordinate 57,958 downwards.
CTTAACTTGCAACTGTGCAAGTATATGTATGCCTGTATGGGTGGATAATGCATTGCTTGACAGTTCTTCCAAGGAAGAAATGATAGATATCTTGGTTCTAATTTGTATCAAATACTGAATTTTTTCCCAAATGAACCTAGAATCGCAAGTGAAACAAATGGGCCAGTAGGACAAATGACAATATTCTATTGTGGCAAAGTGAATGTCTATGATGATGTGCCTCTACATGGCCTAAATGGCTATATACGCGATATCATACACCGATAAGTATCCGATACGAATACATCATGTTTTTCGAAATACCCATGCTTCATAGAAAATAAGTAACCAAAAATAATACAAATTGTCTAAAAACATATCAATAAATCTCATATTTATCCCTATCTAAAAAACAAAAGTTCATATTTATCAATTAAAAAAATGTAGCAACATCATGATGAGACGGTCTTGTCTACCATATCTGCAAGGGAGCTAATTAATGTCAGATACGTGTAGGTTTAAAATTTGTTCAATTTCCCCACCCACTGACTTATTTATGATTTATGATAGTCACATACACATTTGTGTCCAAGGTGGCTTGCTTGGGTTAGTTCCTACTTTTGGGAGGTGACCAAACTATTGCTTATCCTAACCACTTCTCATCAAACTCATGACATTGGTCTTTCCATATGATATATCAGTTTGATTTTCTTTCAATTTGTTTGTTCTCTATAAATATTCATCAATGCATGTTGTTCTCTTCAAACTGATCACAAAGAACTCCAAGCACAACTTCACTCAACTCCTACCTTTGCCCTAAAATTCTACTCTGGTCCGGTCCCAAATGGCTGCTTTTCATACTAGTTTTGTTCCATCTCTGAATTTATTGCTATCATTTTCAAGCATCCAGATGAGCTGGGCAGCTCGCAATTCATCGCAAACAATGCCTACAATTCCATCTCTCGCCAACAATCCCAACCTTGCCAATGCTCACAATGCCAACAATCCCAACCTTGCCAACAATGCCCACATTGCCAACCATGCCCATCGTTCCTCAATCGACTCTCCCACCTCGCCGCAAGAACTTTATCGCCCACCATCCCAGCCTACGATTCCTTCAATTCCAACCATCCCAACAACAATGCCTCATCGTTCTGTCTTCACCTCCTCCATCAAACTAGATTCCCCAAAAGTACTACCATTTTATTCATCTTTCTACTACGTATAGTATACTATAGAATAAAGATGCTATTATGTTATTTGGCAGTTTGAGAGGGTCTTCCTCATGTGTGTGTTGTCTTTATTTTTGGGGATTTGTGGTAGTCATTTTGTATCATTTTGCTATTAGCATTCTATATTGTTGTTTGTCATGAAATTTTGTGAGTTCTTTTTGCCTTGTTTTATTGATTTTATCTCTTTAGCGTTCTTCAGCATTGATTTCAAGATTTTCATTGTCTTGAATTAATACTATCCATTTCCATTAAAGAAATTACAACAAGAGAAAAAAGGGGAAAAAGTTTATGCCTAAAAACTATCTTCCAAGTAAAAAACAATTATGGTGAATGGAGGAGGTTCAGTTGCGAATGAACACACAAAATTAATTGATCACGAGCATATATTAACACTTCCTATGGCAAATCCAAAAACCAAGTCTATGGCTTATCACAATGCAGAGCCGAAAACAAACACACACCAACACAAAATCAATATTCGCACAAATCAAACACGCACCAACAGAAAATCAATTTTCACACAAATCAAACACACACACATCTGAACTGTTCTATTCTTAATGAAAAGAGTTTCAATGAATTGATGAGCAGGGAGAAACAGATGATAGAAGGCCAGAGGAGAGAAGAGGAAATAAAATAAAGGCTATACCTGGATGCCGGAAAGAGAACTAGAGTGGCGCTGTTGGTGCTACTACAAGATGCATGTAACGACGATCGGGTGAGAGGAGGTCTGTGAGCAAGAGCGAGAGATAGAGTGACGACTGGGTGAGAGGGAGGGTGAGAGGGAGGGGGGGTGAGAGGGAGGGAGGGAGAGAGCAGTGAGATTAGGTGAGATTAGGGTAGAGTATCGAAGGGAGAGAGCAGTGAGATAGAGGAAGGGTTTTTTATTTTTTTTGATTCCAACGATTACAGATAATTTGGGCATTTCGGGAAAGAGGGAGTGGGAGAGAATTTTGGCGCCAATTTAGGAATACTATTTGCAACGATATTAAGTCCCGTCGCGAGTGAATGAGAAAAAAAAAAAAAGAAAATTGTGACGGATTGCCAAAAGAGCGTCGCAAAAAAAAAAAATTAAACCAGAAAAATTTTGCGACGTTCAACATGCCGTCGCAAATAACCTTACTTTTTGCCACGGGCCTAGTTTTTCCGTCGCAACAAAAATAATTTCGCGACGTCATTAAATACCGTCACAAAAACATGTTTTTTGCGACGGCACTTTAACCGTCACAAATAGTTTCGTGGCAAATGCCCCATTTTCTAGTAGTGCAATTACCATGATTATCTACAATAGCATTATGGCCTTAGCCATAACCAAGCCAACCCTCGATTCTTTTCGAGGCCCCAATTGGCAAGATGGCACCCTTCACCTTTGGTTGAATGATAAAAGGGGCCGAGAAGTCCATGGCAGGAGAGTTGTGAGCCCTCTTCTTGGCAAGCTTAGTTGACTCAGTAGGGCGCTTGGAACCCCTTTGGTTAGCCTCTTCTCTCGTCGCTTTGGCGAGGGCTATTTCCTTCGTAGACTCCTAGGGACCTAAGCGTCCTTTTCAACCACAGGCATTGTAGACAAGGGTTTAGGAGCCTGACTCTTCTTGGCAACTGCTGCTTTGTTCTTCACCGCCACCTTTTCAACGTTTCTCTGTTTGGAAATTTAGGAGAGAGACATTTTTTCGGCTCCCATGTCTTTGGTAAATCCTGTCAGATCTCCCAAGTCTTGAAAGATGAAGTCGGAGTCGTCTCAAGTAAGCATTTCAAGATCTGCTCGGTCAAAAAAGATCTCAAGCTCAGTGGACAAGCTACGTCATGATTTAAAGAACCTTCTCTTGAGCATGATTTGCCAAAACCCTGTGACTTTTATAACTTCGACACTTTCGTCACTATTTGAAGTCGAATTAGCTCCTAAGTCTCTGAAGTTGATGGCATCGTCGTAAGTATGGGCTTCCCTTTAGGGATTGACACGTTGTTGGCAACGGCAAACGTGGTGTATGTGGGATCATAGTTTAGGAGGATGTGGGCTGCATGACCTTGATCTTCACAAACTCTTCGGCCAGTGTAGTCCAAAGCCTTCTGAACTTGGGCAAGTACCTCAGCGTCCCTTGATTTAATGGTGTTTTTAATGTCGGTACCTGCAAAATTAAGCCCGATTAGAGGCAATTCACAAGGAATTTTTGAAAAAAAAAAACAATACAATCTACTCGCCCACCTGGGTCACCCTTAAGTCTAGAGATGGGTTCTGAGCGATCCTCCTTGGTGCCAAACTCCCAGTTATGACAAACCAAGACCATAACGTCATCAATGCTTTTACTTGAACTGGCTAACATAGTTACCAGTTTATGGTCTGTGTCCTTGGCTTTTAGGAAAAATCTTCTGAGCCGACCAAAAGACTTGCCTAAGGAGTAGTAGTGCCGAATAGCAGGGATGTTAACGTTGATGCCTAGAATGTCATTCAATTTGGCAATTCCCATTATTACCCAAAAAAAGTTAATGTTTGGTTGGGAAAGGATTAAGCCCCAGAAATGAAGTGCAGTTCGTAGTAAATGATGAAGGCAAAATTGAACTCCCCCCTCAGTAATGGCCAATAATGATAGAATGATGGTGCTTGTATCTGTAATTTCTAGATTAAGAATGTCATCCTCAATGAGTTCTAACTGAACATCACATGCAATTTCAAAGTGACGACGAAAAGTAGAGACCTTCAACTCAGAGAGGAGGTGCTTGAGGTAGTTTGCCATAAAGCCTCATGGGTAGAAATCAAAAAATAAAGGTCGAAGGAAATAGGGGACACCAATAAAAATGTAAAGAGAAAGAGAAACAGAGAACTTACAATTTTATTTTATTTTTTTTGGATTGCTTAGAGAGGGAATATGTGAAGTACACTTCAGATGAAAAAGGCAGAAATGGGAAATCCCAGGAAATAGAGGGACTTTTTGGAAGCGAAATGCTAAGAAGTTGGGGTTTTGAAAAAGTAATAAATGAAGTGTATGCGTCAGAGTTGAAGTAGCATACTTATCACATGCCCAAATTTCGAGGCAAGTAAACAGTCCCATAAGAGCCAAGCACATCGACCACTTGGCAATTTGGAGTGGCCAAGAGCTTGGGGGCAATTGTGTGAACCAAGTAAAATATTTGCACAAATGACAAACAAGACATCAGGGCCTATCCATCATAGGCCTTGTAACGACCCCAAAATCCATATCTGAAATTACTTTTAAGTCCTTGTGGGTTAATGTATTTTAATTTAATGATATCTGTTCAAATTGAGGAATTATTTGTTAAGTCACGGCTTTAAAATTGAAATTATCGACCTTTATAGGTTCAGAAATTAAAATTGAGTATTTGGATATGTTAATGGGAATTTTAAGAGCTGCTTGGAAAAATTAATTGGAAATTTAATTCATTTGATTCGTTAATGCATATTTGGGTGGTTAACTTTATACTGCAAATTGAAGGCCTTCGAGGCTTCAAAAACCGGAATAAAGGACATATTTATGATCAACATAATTTTTAGAGTCATCTGGGAAGCTTATTTGAAATTTGATTTTGCGCGATTTGTAAGGGCATGGTTGGCCCTCCTTATTGTGAAAAGCTTAAGTGTGTGATATATACATATATGGATAGGCCATGTGAGTTGGTAGTTTGTCATTTTGAAGTCAAATGAAATATCTAAGGGAGAGAGAGAGAGAGAGAGAGAGAGAGAGAGAGAGAAAAAACCGTGAAAGAGAGATAGAGAGGGAAAGAGGATCATCCATGGAAGCTTGGAAAATTGAAGTGATTAAAGGGAAAAACAAGGAATTAAGTTAAGGTATGTGGCTTCAACTATTATCTTTGTAAATAATGCATCTACTATCAAGGATGGACTTGGAAAATTAATATGTAAATGAACTAGTGTGTTGGGTTATGAATGAAATGAGTTAAACTCAAGGAATTGAACCTTGATTTCCTTAAATTTGCTTGAATTGGGTTCAATCTTAAGAATGATTCATGGAATACCAAGTTTTGGTGTGAAGATCAACCATGTGTAAGATGTATTTGTATGATTTTGGGGTATATATTATAGAAGTTTGATTATATAGAAGATGAGACTTGAATTTCTATTTTTGAGGCAAGGATTGATTTGTTTAAAATGGAATTACACTTGATTGATGTTAGTTTATCATGTTATGAGATAATTTTACATGTTTTTGAGTGATTTATGTTAAGAACCAAGCTTAAAAATGGAAAAACCAAGTGTTGGAGTAAAAAGAGCCATTTTCGATCAAGAACTACCCATAGTCAAGATGTCCGGCTGCTTTTCAAGACGCAGGGAGACAACTCTGTTCAACCAACTTTGAATAAGCATATCGTTTGCCTCATTTAACTCCGCTTTTGAGTGATTCTTGAGCCTAAAATCAAGCCCGGAAGTCTAGTTTCTAATGGTGTCGTCTCACTCCCAAATTATAAATACAGAAATAGTTATGCCCAAATTAGTGACGATTATTCACTTTCTGTCAACCAGTTTTGTACCATTTCTTCACCAAAACCATTTCCCATCGATTCCTCTTGTTTTCTGAGACATGGATTATAACTTATTAAGGAATAATGAGCTTGGTACCACCATGGCTAATTGATTGAATGATCAAAGAGAATAAGTAAAGGATCGAATGTAATCTCATATTATGTGTTGTGCATTGTGCTTGTAGGTCGAGACGAGGACATCATCCCATTACTACCGGGAGCCGATCACTGTGAGTAATAGTAGTGTAAGGATATATCTCACTTACTTCCTGTGATTATGATTTATGTATTTTCATTTGTGAATGGACTATTCCATTAATATTGTGTTTCGCTTAAATTAATGGACATGATTGAATAATGGCATTAGTATAGACCTAAGGCCGTCCTGTCCCTATTAATAGAAGTGGGCTTGAGGCCATTATTATGTGAATTGTTCTGTCCCTATTAATGCAGTGACACATTTACCTTATGTTAATAGTTATTATTAATGTTCTGTTATCCGCAAGACAACTATGTCAACTTGTAATAAACCATGGGAAAATCTTTGTGCACTGTCGAGTAATAGTACTGTAGTAGCACGTTTTGATTATTGTTAATAGTTAATACTAACGTTTTGTTATCTGCAAGTTAACTATCTGAATTCATGATGAACAAATGGAACATATGTGTATTATGGAATAATGATATCTTTGTGTATCTGGAATCATTCTGTTTTAATAATGATGGGCCCGAGGCCAATCTATTGATATCTAGGCCTGAGGTCGCTCTGTATAATCTGTTAGGCCTGAGGCCGCTCTGCATAATATGTTGGGCCTAAGGCCGATTTGTATTATATCTGGGCTTACAACCGCTCAGATATATCCGGCCATACCGACCAGATATATATGGGCTTACAGCGATCTATGTCATATCCGGCTTACTACCGCTTCAGATATATCCGGGCTTACCGCCCTATATCATATCCGGGCTTACCACTCAGATATACATGGGCCTGAGGCCGTTCTATGTTACATGTGGGTCTTAGGCCGTTTTAAAATATGATTATGAATAAGATCTGTGTATGGTTTGATATGTATGTTTACATTCTTTAAGCCTATACATGTTTAACTCACCTCCTTACATTGTTATTATTCACTGAGCCTTGCTCACTCCATTTTTATGTATATTTATGTAGTTGAGCCATCAGAGATTGACACTAGAATTGTATTGAGGTCTACTGGTGTGCCAAGCCACCTGGGGTACGCCTCCGTGTTAAGGCCTTAATTTGTGATGGGAGTCATATAAATTATTAAGTCTTATGTCAGTGTGTGTGAGATCTATATAAATTATGTGATTGTATGTGCAACTCTAGAAATGTATTTAAATACTCAAATCTAATTAAACCATCATGTATGCACAAGCTCAATGGATGTTGTCTTTTATTGATATTGCTTCCGTTTAAGGCCCCGTATGTGTATAAATATTATTCTAAATTATGTTTAAGGCCTATGGTACGAGCCGGTCATGAACCAAACTTTTAGGGGCGGGTTTGGGTCGTGACAGGCCTAAACTTAATCGGGCCAATTGGGTTGTCGAAAACTAAACGTCGAACAGTATGTTTGCCGACCAAGCGATATGCTAAATAAGTGATATCGGTAGAATCGGCTGACACATGTGCCAAGCACTAAAATGGGCCTAGGTTGTCCCTTTCCAAAGGTGTAGTAGGAAACTGGGCTTTGACATTCAAGTAATAATGACAAATAAGTCAAATTACATAAGAAATATCTACACTAAATGACTATATAAAGAAGGTAGATAGAAGAAGAAAGGTATGCATTATCAATCAACTTAACTTTGTCTCTAGAATATCATATTCATCCCGTCCCATACACAATCTAATTTAACTATTGGAATGTTAATTTTGACACCCCCGATCGGAGTGTTTTAAGTTTCAGACATCGAAGCGAGGATCAAATAAAGCACTATTTGGGACGAAGGAATATTGAAGAAGCACTCCCCACATAATGCTAGATTAAAGCAAGCACATAACCTTTGTAGAAGATAAGTAAATAAACATATAGATAATTACCCTTACTCTTATAAAGGAAATTAATCAGAAGAGCTAATACCCACTTTTCAAAATTAGAACAACAATTTAAGATTTTTTTGAAATAAAATTTTAACTAGATATAAGGTTTTTACTAATTTATAATACTTACGCGTTTATTTTTATTTTTGTAATTCTTTTAGGGACTAGATAGATTTGAAATAAATATTTTAAAAAATTGATATATTCAATTGATGGTTGAGAGACTAAACAAACTTTGATTTATATATTTTAGGAATTTAGTAGACTCAATCAATAATTAAAGAATTGAGTAGATAATTTGATAATAATTTAGGGGTATAAAGTGTAATAAACCCGTAATAATATAGATAGGCAAATAGATAAATAGATAGATATCATATAAAATTAAAAATTATTGTCAAAACAATTTAAAAATATATATATACAAAAACATCTATCCATCAAATTATATTAGACATGGTTCAAATTATGTTCACTCCACTTTGTGGACTGAACAATACTATTAGACTCGTGGGGCTCATCATGAGTTCTATTTCGATGATTCAAATCATTCAATGTGTAAAGGTCATTGAATACTTAAAATCACGTTATTTGGATATCGATAGGCACTTGATCAGAATATATTTATGTCAATAGTTTACTTTTAAAATCATATCTATTATTGACAAAAATACGACTTGATCAAGGGGTTATCGATATTCGATCAATATAATTTTTTGTACAGATGAAATACTCGACGAACTTTACACATTGAACAGTTCAGATAATCACAATGGGACTCGTGGTAGACCCTATGAACCCAACAGTATCATCTAATTTACAAAATAAAATTTTTAACTATTCTCCTATATAATAATAACATTATTGGAATTATTAATTTAAATAAGTTTTTGACTTAATTAAAAAAATATTAATTGACTTGATAATTTATTAATAAAAAAGGCATTAGTTAAGAAATTAAAAATTTCAATAGGTGGGCTGTAATTTTGTCACGACTCGCTCCCCGTACCCAAGGGTTAAGCATCATGATGGCCAGTAACTGGGGTTACCTCTAGCCAATTCTTAAACAAATTAATAAGCGCGAGCATACATAATATTTAAATGAGGGTACCAAAATAATCATCGAAACTTCTATTTTTATTACAAAATATATTGACCAAAAATGCCAATATTTACATATAAAAATATCATAAAAGTGTTGTGTGTGTCTATTCCGCAGTCCCGCATCTAAGACTTTCCAAAAGCTATTTCTGAATTGCATTGTTTCTTGAAAATTGGTAAACAACTATAAGCACTTGGCAGAGTGAGAAATATTATACCAAGAGTATAAGGGACACGAAATAACCATGGATAGTTAATTAAGCCAAAACATTTACATAACTCAGATTGGTAAATAAATCATTGGTAAAAAAATCATTTAAATGACAGAAACTGAAATATAGAAATTATGTAAATAAATAACGATAACCACAGTGCCGAACAAAATAGAACAGATGTCACAAGAGTGACAGTCAGAACAGAGGTACGGACTCAAGAGGTGGCTCATACGGACTATAGAGGTGGCTCCCACAATAGTGTAGCACTTATCTCCGCACAGCACTTTGCTCCGCACAAAACAGAGGTCAATGGATCCATGACAAACAGAGGACCACAAAGTGCCAAAACAGAAGCCAATGGTTATTTAAGTCCCCCAAGGTGTGGGACTCCCGTGGTAGTAGTTACAAAACGTAATTGTATACAAGGTCATAATCAAATATTCTTTAAAAGTAAAACAAACATATCCATGGGCTTCCTTTTAAACAAATAGGGTTCAAAAAATAATTCACGTAACTGAAATATTCATATAGTTTATAATAATTTATAAAACATAATTTGTATAAAATAAATATAATAAATCAAAACATACGTAAAATATATTATGGTGACTCAAGATATAATATAACTCACCTTAACTTTAATACCTTACTATTTCTTTCCATTACCAAAAATTCACTACCAAAAACCCTCTCAACTTACATTATTTTTTCTTCATTTCTTTTCTTTCTTCCACTCTTCCTTCTTTCTCTCATTTTTTTCTTTCATTCTTTTTCCTTTCTTTTCCTTTTCTTTCTTTTTCTCTCGCCGAGGTGAACCCGCTTCTCCTTCAATACGAAGGAGAAACCATTCTCTCGCCAACATGTGGCCAGGCCCAAATCATTTTTCCTATTTGTTCATTAATTTATAGATTTATACTTATCTTTTAATAAATATTTAAAATAATTATATTTTGACCCAATATTTTAATATAATGATATAAATTAATTAATTTTTAATTAAATTACACTCTATCATATACCAACATAAAATTAATTATTTATTTTACTATCACATCTGTTATTATTATTATAAATATTATTATTATTATTTATATTTTGACTCCTAAACTTTTAATAATTATATTATTTTAAAAAATTACACATAATAATATATAATAAATTATATATTTTCCTAATTGTGATTAAATAATATTAATATAAATTCTACAGAATAATTAAAAATCTAGGTTGTTACCATCTTCCCTCTTAAAATTTCGTCTTCGAAATTTGTCATATGTGTAAGTTATCCGCTGTGCACTCTGATAAATACATATATTAGATGATTAATCTAATAGAAAATATTACCTAAAAAAAAAATTATAAAAACCAACTCACTGTCTAGTTGTCAAAAATTATTTTGGGCCAAAATGAGAAACAATTGGTGACTTTAAAAACTTTTCACTCGTTTTGTTTACGAAAAAAAAGAAAATGAGAACACAATGACAGAATCATATGCAGGAGTTGAAAAAATTTGAGATTAACTTTTCATTGATGGGAAATAGTTTTAAAAATAGTATCTTTATAATTTGAACCCACTTTTAAAAAGTCGAAATAATTTTTGTTTTAATACTGAACTGAAAATTATATGTATTTAATTATACTATAATTTTTGTGGGTGCTTGAGCCCGATATCCTTTGTTTCTTTTCCTTCTTTTACTGTTATAAATATAGCTTATATCTATTATCCTTCACAAATTATGTACACAAAAAAAATATATATATATATATAATCATATAAAATTATAATATAATTAAATTGACTAACAAAATATGATATTTAGGTACTAATTACCCGCTATCCTACTTCCTAAATGTGCGTGTGTCCTATGCTCCAATGATGACTTTTTTTTTTATAAACCGTTGCTCTGATATCATTTGTCACGACCCGTTTCCCGTACCAAAGGGTTAAGCATCGTGATGGCCAGTAACTGGGGTTACCTCTGACAAATTCTTAAACAAATTAATAAACGAGAGCGGATGTAATATTTAAATGAGGGTACCAAAATAATCATCGGAACTTCTATTTTTATTACAAAATATATTGACCAAAAAGGCCGATATTTACATATAAAAATATCATAAAAGTGTTGTGTGTGTCTATTCCGCAGCCCCACATCTAAGACTTTCCAAAAGCTATTTTTGAATTTTATAGTTTCCTGAAAATTGGTAAACAACTATAAGCACTTGGCAAAGTGAGAAATATTATACCAAGAGTATAAGGGACACGAAATAACCATGGATAGTTAATTAGGCCAAAACATTTACATAACTCAGTTTGGTAAATAAATCATTGGTAAACAAATCATTTAAATGGAAGAGACTAAAATATAGAAATTATGTAAATAAATAATGATGACCACGGTGCCGAACAGAGCAGAACAGAGTTCACAAGAGTGACAGTCAGAACAGAGGTACGGACTCAAGAGGTGGCTCGTACGGACTATAGAGGTGGCTTCCACAATAGTGTAGCACTTATCTCCACACAGCACTTTGCTCCGCACAGAACAAAGGTCAATGGATCCATGAAAAACAGAGGACCACAAAGTGACCAAACAGAAGCCAATGGTTATTTAAGTCCCCCAAGGCGTGGGACTTCCGTGGTGGTACTTACAAAATATAATTGTACTAGCGTATGCCCGTGCCTAAAGGCACGGTGTAAATAATGTTAGGATTATAATATAATTGTAATGGGACAAAGTTCAAATATGGGACAAAGTTAAAATAATTTAGACGGTCATATTCAAATAATTTGAACAAATATGCATATGAAGATGTAAAAAAAAATTCGCTTATGATGTTAAAATCTCAATAACTCATAACTTTACGCTTGTTTTTCTGTTTTACACAATTGTTTTTATTGTAATTATTTATTTATTTATTTTTGGTTTCCTGATAGAGAACATGTTTAAAATGAAATTCAGTACATATTGCTCATCGAAATAAGTAATAACCTTGCATGAGTGCAGACTCAATTGAACCCTAGATAACACAGATCAAACTATCAATATGGAATGCTTCAACATGTGGCCTCAATCAATGAGATGACATAGTAATAATATGACCCATTTCAAACATAAGATACTGGAAGAGCATTTCAAATTTATCAATCAACGTGTTATCAATTTGACTATATTATCAACTGACATTGAACATAGCTAATTGAAGACCACATGGCAATTTGACAATATGTGCATACAACATACACTCAGTTTCAAAAACTGACAGGAACAGGACCATATCCTTTTTATGCCCCACAAACAACAAGTTATTCATCGAACTCCCATGACAATGTTGTCATGACAAATTAAGCACGCATAATAATTCAAACCAACATGATCAAATTCAAGAAAGAAATTATAGAAGACATCAATGCCATTCATATCGAAAGTTAAGACTCAACCACAATGTGTTTTCATAATTGTCCGTTGGAACATAAATTTTTTAGGCATTTTTCAAAATTTAGATATGGTTATCCATATTTTAGAAATACAGAAAAGTCTGTTCCACTACAAGTATCTTCGGTTAAGGTTTCAAATTCTATAGCAATAACTTCAAGACCAGTTCAAACTACAAAGAACAAAAGAGGAAGACAAATGTACCGGCCAGAAAGAACCCGATCCATGTCCCGTAGCTCGCCTGTGAATCGACAGCCACGCATAAACTTTTCATTTTGAAATGAATCCTTATTTCTTGAAATTCCAAACACATTCAATTCAACATTCCTGTCATCCCCCTAAAGCTAACCATCAATGACTGTCGTATCATTAATTACCCGTACGCAATAGAAAAGGTGATGAAAGTATTTTTTAGTAAGTCAAGTAAATAGTCTTAGTGGAAATTAACACTTGACATAAGAAGAGAAGGCTACTTGGTAAAAAGAGAGAAGAAAATTCATGAATAATAGTATAAATTGATAGGATAGATATGTGCAAAATAATGTGATATTAGACATTTTTATATTAAGAAGCAATTTGATACTTTTTTGTCTAAAGCATCAAGTTGCTTTAAAAAATAAAAAATATTTTGTCTATTTTTACCTATTACTTTATCAGTTGCATTGAACCATAGATCATGCCACTATGCCACATACATTAGTATCGGTCAATTAACATCCCTAAATCTTGAAAAATCACTAATATCCCTTATTATATAGATACTTCATTGCAATTATATATGTGTAATGGATAAATTGACCTTATTATCTTTCTTTTTAAATAAATAAATAAAATACTTCACTGCAATTAGCTAAAAGTAATTGAATTATTTTTAAAAATTCAGCCCATCTCTATATGTGTCAATTCCCGAAGATAAAATTTCTGAGCCTACTTCACCAATCACCAAATATCATTCATATTTAACCCAATCAAAATATGAAAATTCTTTGGGAGCAGAGAAAAGCAACTACAGAAATTTAGCTATTTACATTGGGTTTTTTTTTTCTTCACAAAAGATTAACATGAATGCTCTAGAATTTTGGTTTATTTATGTATTTTCAGTTGTTGATATATATCATGAACGATGTTCTTTTGTTCTAAAAAAAATGTTAAATGGTAGGTAAAATTAGCGATGGCAGTAATGCAGAATGACTTGTTTAAAACTTTAATGTGATTCATTTCATTTGGATAAAATTGCACTAAAAAGAGACACCATAACTGGTCCACATTAGAGCAGATTGTGATTTCGATTTGTCAGAATTCAATTTGAAGGAAAATTGTCAAAACTCGAAGAAAATTGATAGAGAAAAACCCTAAAGCATAACCTATTTCCTCCGAATGTGAAATACAATAGAGACAGGCCAAAATTACCTTGTGAAGGGAACAACCAAGGATGGGAGAGAGGGAACCTTACGAGTGGTGATGATGAGCAGCGGCGCAATCTGATGGCAAGAACAAACTGATTAAAGTGGAATTGAATCAGTTTCTGCAGATTGATTCACTTAAATGGGAATATGCGCAAGGTATGCCTTGTCTGCATCAGCAGGACGATCTTGGAACTGAGCCCACTCGCTTCTGCACCTATCTCTCAACTACAATTGAATTAACAATAAATTAAACTTAATTAAGAGAATCTGGTTCATTAATTTGTGCCACTCAAAAATATTCCTTCAATTTAAAACAAAAGAATTAACACGGACTAAAAGAAAAAGACTCTGAATGGCTGCAAATAATCAGTGTGCATATACATACCCCCTGCCTTGGAGGTTTACCATTCTCGGTCTGGCCCTGAATTTCACAGAAACATTCATATTCATGAGTTCCAATTGCAGAGTATATAAATGAACCAGTAAGTTCTGATCTTCTTATACAAATTTCTGAAAGGGAGAGCGTTTTAGAAGTAAACCCAAATTGACTACTAGAGTGATCTTAATACAATCTCTGCCAATTTATTTTTCTAGGTTTTCTTTCTGAAAACCCCCAAAAAGAGAAAAGAATTCGGAGGAAATGGTGGGGCAAAAAAAGGCAAAAGGGTTATAAGCGAAAGGAAAGAAGAATTGAAATCAAAGAGCGAGAAGGGAAGAGGTAGAAAAAGGGAAAACTTACCTTGCGATGAAGAAGAAGAACGGGAGGGAGAGGGAACTTGGCACACTGGGTATGGAAGAAGAAGAACGGGAGGGACAGAAAGATAAAGAGGGAATGGGGTGGGTGAGAACACTGCCTCTCTCTCTCTCTCTTTCTGACGGGCTGTGTCAACCCTGGCTTCAACTGAGAAATTTTTTAACCCCAACAGCTTAATTGCTTCCAGGAGATATAATACCTGAAGGAGAGACGTGGGTAAATAGAGAGATGGAGGAGAGACGTGATATGGCTGGAGAGCAGAAAAGGGTAGGGGAGACGTGGGTAAGGAGAAGGCTCAATATTTGGGTGGGAAGATATATATTTAGGATTGATATAAAATTAAGGAGGTTATCTGAGCCATCTATGCGAATATGCAAATGAATCATGACCCTTGAAATGTCCTAGTAGGACAATTGTGTCTAACATATTTTCAAAATCCGTTCTGCTTTATTATATAGATATAAGGTCATAATCAAATATTCTTTAAAAGTAAAACAAACTTATCCATGGGCTTATTTTTAAACAAATAGGGTTCAAAAAATAATCCACGTAACTGAAATATTAATATAGTTTATAATAATTTATAAAACATAATTTGTATAAAATAAATATGATAAGTCAAAACATACGTAAAATATATTATGGTGACTCAAGATATAATATAACTCACCTTAACTTTAATACCTTACTATTTCTTTCCATTACCAAAAATCCACTACCAAAAACCCTTTCAACTTACATTATTTTTTCTTCATTTCTTTCCTTTCTTCCACTCTTCCTTATTTCTCTCATTTCTTTCTTTCATTCTTTTTCCTTTCTTTTCCTTTTCTTTCTTTTTCTCTCGCCAAGGTGAACCCGCTTCTCCTTAAATACGAAGGAGAAACCGTTCTTTCGCCAATACGTGGCCAGCCCAAATCATTTTGCCTATTCATTCATTAATTTATAGATTTATATTTATCTTTTAATAAATATTTAAGATAATTATATTTTGATCCAATATTTTAATATAATTATATAAATTAATTAATTTTTAATTAAATTACACTCTATCGTATACCAACATAAAATTAATTATTTATTTTACTATCACATCTATTATTATTATTATTATTATTTTGACCCCTAAACTTTTAATAATTATATTGTTTTACAAAATTATACATAATAATATATAATAAATTATATATTTTCCTAATTGTGATTAAAGAATATTAATATAAATTTTACAGAATAATTAAAAATCTAGGTTGTTACAAATTTCAAGAACTGCATGGGATAATTTATTTTTTAAACAAATCTAAAGGTATATTTGTAATTTTTTTTTTTCCAAATAAACATGTTTTATGTCTTTATTTTGTTTTGTTTTTTTTTTTTTTATAGTTTTATAGGCAAACCCGCTGAACTTGTGTGTCTTTTATTTTATTTTATAGGGCATGGCCAATTTTTGGATATTAATAGCCTAAACCCATAGCCAATTGGTTTAGAGAAGACAACTATGAGTTGAAATATTAGTAAGGATCGAAATTCAATTTAACTCATTTTGATTTGATGGTAGCATAAAAATTAGCATAATGTCAAATTCATCTTTAGGTCTTATTTGGAAAGAGCCTATTTTTAGTGGTTTTTTATTTTTAATTTTTTTTTCTATATTATTTTTCATTTTTTATAGAAGTCTGTTTGGTTTTGAGTTTCAAAAATAGTTTTTAGAGTTTTTAATTATTTGTTTTTACAATTTTTTTAATATTTTAGTAATTTTTAAAGATATTTTAAATTCACTTAATTTAAATGTACTTAAAAAGTAAAAAATTATAATATTTTTTTTAAAATTCACTAATACAAAAAAAATTATAAAAATTCAATACTTTTGTTGTTGTTGTTGCTGTATTTATTGAATTTCTAAAACATTTGTTCAGAGATAATTTACTTTTAAGTATATTCACATTAAGTGGATCTAAAAAAAAAAAAAACAAAAGAAGTGATTAAAATATAAATAAAATCAATAAAAATAAAAAATAGATTGAAAACTCAAAAAAAAAAAAAAATTAAAAATTCAAAGAGCCGTATTTGTGAATATATATTTTTTGGAATAAATTATGTTGGTAATCCCAACATTTTGCCTCTTACGTCATTTTGATTTAGGGCCCAGCTTCTCCGCCAGTTCGATCGATCGATTTGGGTATTGTTTGTTTACACGGTTGTTGTTGTTGTATTTATTGAATTTCTAAAACATTTGTTCAGAGATAATTTACTTTTAAGTATATTCACATTAAGTGGATCTAAAAAACAAAAAAACAAAAGAAATGATTAAAATATAAATAAAATCAATAAAAATAAAAAATAGATTGAAAACTCAAAAAAAAAAAATTTAAAAATTCAAAGAGCCGTATTTGTGAATATATATTTTTTGGAATAAATTATGTTGGTAATCTCAACATTTTGCCTCTTACGCCATTTTGATTTATACACTTTGAATTAGTTCAATGTTAATATTTAATTTAATATTGTATCAATTTAGTCAAATTAATAACGTCGTTAGAATTCTTAACAAGAAAATTCAATAATTGTTGAGATTAATAGAGTTGATTAAGTTTATAATTTTATCTCTAAAAGCTTGACACAAGTTGTTCATTTGTGTATTTCATAAAAAAAGTACTAACAATTGTAATCAATTAGACTAAATTAAGGCTAAATATGAATTTAGGATAAAAATTTTGCCAATTTAAATTACAAGAATTAAAATGATACAATAATCGAAATATAAAAACTATCGGTATAATTTACCATTTTTTATAATTTTTTTTAGTCATACAACAAAATATGAAAGGCTGATGTGATATTTTGACTGATTGTCTAAAATTTTTAGTTTACCCATGCTTTAGTTGTATGAAAAAAATTAATATGCTGGTATGTTAATCTTTTTATATGGGTAGAGGAAAACTATTTTGGATACATGCCAAATATGCTTAGTTTTTGACTCTTTAATTTTTTAAATAATTATGTAAACTAAAAAATCATCTTCTCGAACAAGATTATAGAGATATGGTTGGATTAATTAGTTATTTTTCTGTTAATCATTTAATATTTTATTTAATAATTACACTAATTATGATATGTGAGATACATATATATATATATATGTGGTCCACAGTATAAATAGTGTAGATGATCTGGGGAGTTGTAAGTATCCTCTAAAAATAAATCTCTATCATTGTTAAGAGTTGTGCACGTGCTCCTGACCGTTCCATTAGTTTATTGTATGCTCCGGTTGACTGTTGCGTCATCTTTTAGAAATATTATTATTGTCGTAAATTCCAAAGGTACCCCTCGCCATTATCCTTTTTTTTTTTTTTTTTTTTATCAATAAAAAAAAAATTTATTTAACACCATGAAATTAAAAGTATAGGAAGATGAGATGCATCGAGAGAGATTCAGAAGTATAAAAATACCCCTATTACTGCTACTCGCATCCATACAACCAACCCCTAAGCTTCTCAAATTTATAAATAAAAAAGTTAAGAAGAACTTAACTAGATAATTAAAATACATGAATCCCCACATAATAACCCACAAAGCCACCAAAAACAAACTAAAAAACTAAACAAGACCCACGTCCCTGCTGCAAAACAAACTAAAATACAAGAACTAAACTAAAGACACCCATGCAGCTCGAAAGCATCCACGCCTCTGCCAAGACCACGTCACTGCTGCTACAAACTCCCCATGCCTCACGCCTGCACCTGATTACAACCCCACAAGACCCACTCCTATGCTAACACCCTATGTACACGCCCAGCCTATACCACATACGCCTCTGCTGCTGCAGCCTACACCACCTACACCTCTGCTGCCCACACCACTCCATGCCGAGAAAAACTCTTTGGCCGAGTGAAAATCCAAGCCAACACCGGACAGCAGCACCAAGAAGTTGACAATGCAGCACCAAGACCCAAGTTCACACCCTCCACCTACGCCTCTTCTTCTTCTTTCACAGCCCCAAGATCTTCTTCTTACTTACACCCGCTGCAACTCCAAGACCCACCGCAAAACCAGGACCGAAGTTCTTCTTCTTTCTCACCAAGACCCAAATTCACACCCTCCACCTACGCCTCTTCTTCTTTCACACCCCCAAGTTCTTCATCTTTTCACACCACGGCTTCCAAGACCCACAAAGAAACCAAGATCCAAGTTCTTCTTTCTCACACCCAATCGCCTCCCCATCGCAATGATCTTCTTCGACACCCAAGTTCTTCTACTTTCGACATCCACGCAGATCCAAAACCCGACCAAAACACCTACCAACCGCAGTGATATCACCATACATATGGAAGAAGTTCACCTCAAACTCTCACCGAACGGAGCGCATTTAATGAAAACTAGACAACTGAACGCCCAAACAGAGCACCGATACTACTCCAAAAATCTGAACCAGTGAACACCCCTGAAGCTCCAACTCGCACAAGAGCGCTCGAGTGAAGATCCTGGACGTGAAAACACACCTCCAGCTATTACAAAACACACCTAGGTGGGAAGATCATGGGGGAAACAAGTTTATTAAAGGAAAAACCTAACAAACAAACGACGGAAAAAGCTAAGGCCAGCCGACCGCCATAGCCAAAGGCGGCGGCCCAAGTTCACCCCTCGCCATTACTCCTATAAATACCCACCAAACTAATCAGAAATCACAAAACCACCACCACCAAATTTATCTTATCAAACTTTAGCTGCTACTTTTTAGCATTGCCACAATTGAGCCGATTCAATATGGGTGTGCTGGGAACCATAGCCATCCTTGTTTCGAGCTTTGTGTGCCTTTACATGTTCTTGGTTCTGATCAAGCTCTTTCACAAAGTATGGTTGAATCCAATCCACGTACAACGTGTGTTGGCTTCACAAGGAATCAGAGGCCTTGCTTACAAATTCATCCATGGAAACACCAAAGAAATGCTCATGATGAGAACCGAATCCATGAGCGCACTCCATGGATTTATCCCATCAAATATTTGCTGACTCTAGCCTCATCTACACTCTTGGCTCAAGATTTACGGTAATGATCATTTTATTTTTATTTCTTTTCGCCTTTAGTTTCATTCATGCAGTTTTAAATCATGGTATTTGGACATCTAATATCTAATAGTATCACAAATGACATGTATCACAACTGATCGTGATTTTTATTTTTTTATTTAAAAAAAAAATTCTAAAACAACTCCTCTAACACTCAAGGGTCCTCTAAGGGTTACTATGCCTCCCGTTTCGATAATTCAAATTTAGGTCAATCTAATAATCGTAACATCTATATGTTATTATACTATTCACTAATAAATGAATGGTCAATTTAAAAAATATATTTGTCATTCATTTTTTTGGAGACAGATGAGATAAAATAAAAATATTATGATTATTGGATCAAACTAAATTTTTTCAGTGTTTATATACATTGAGAGCTTTATAACATGAATAGTTCAGATTATCAAAATGTGACCATCCTATAGCCCCTCAAGCTCTCATGTTGAGATATTAATATGAGAGAAGCCGAATCCAATACTAAATGTAATTTGCAAAACGAATTATTTGTAAATTGTTAATAAATCATTTTAAAAATATTAATTTAGTGGGTGTTTGAGGTTTTTATTTATTTATTTATTGGGCTTTTTTGTTATTTTATTTTTTTAATTTATATTTTATTTTTGTCTTTAATGAATCTTTTTTTAAAAAACAAAAAAACTTTACACTTTTGGATTCTATTCGATTAGATGGACCAAAAAAATAAAAAGTTTTGTATTTAAAAGAAAAAAAGAAAGGACAAAAAACAGAGAAAACAAGTTTTTTTTTTTTTTTTACTTTTTTGTATTTAAAAATATATTTTTAAAATCCTTCTATGCAAGGCAGATAGAGAAACAAACATAATTCTGAGAAAATATTATTAATGAAGAAAATATTAAAAAACTAATATAACTTTTATTTATTTATTATTATAGATGGAATGGATTTATTTTTTTTTTGGTTCAAAAGCATGATTGCTGAGCCAGTTTGCATTTTGATAACCCCACATCAGCCAAGTTAAGACAAGTTGGATAAAATGCTTCATGTGTTGTGTCATTGTGCCTGGTGTAACTTATTTTAGGTTAAAATCTGATAATAAGAAAGTAAAAATTAAAAACATTGCTTTCTTAATTTTTAAATAATCAATTTTTTTAACATATTTGTTGGCTTTTTGGCTTTTCGAAGGGTATTTTTGTAAATGTGAGCTTGCCAGCAAGGATCAATCAGTCCTTCCAGAATTTG
The DNA here is from genome assembly GCA_025200525.1 of Camellia lanceoleosa. Lineage (NCBI taxonomy): Eukaryota > Viridiplantae > Streptophyta > Magnoliopsida > Ericales > Theaceae > Camellia > Camellia lanceoleosa. The sequence goes on along the minus strand of JANUSC010000016.1, from coordinate 36,993 downwards.
TAATTACCAACCAATTATCAGACGATTGTGTTTAGTTCTTTCAGCCTCAATGAAGAGGACTTTTACTGGTGGCTTTGACTTTGGAGAATTTAAGAGAAATAACAATAATATGAAGAACAATTGAAGTATTTCATTAAAATGAACACTTACAATGGTCCAAACTCAGCCTCGAAGAGGTTTACAACAGCAATCTACTTGAATCTACTTGAAACTACTCCTATGAATCGAAGTGCAGTGCGGATATTCAAAGTGCAGGTATTTAAAGAACATATATTTAAAGACTGGAAATGTAAAAGACTGGAAAAGAAAATATATGAAGTAAATGACTGGTTTGTATGATCTCGAGTCCGGGGTTTTTTCGGGGCTTCGCTATTTATACTCATCGCTGATGACCTTCAATCGCACTTCAACCGCCGAATCGCTTCCTCCATGATCGCTGATCATGCTTCCTTACAAGTAGCTCCACTACGCCATTTCTGGAAGTTGAGCTTCCCTCCTGTATTTGAATTTGAATATGAGCAACCGTTGAAGTTATGTCATCTTGCATCTCGATATTGATCTAGTGTACCTCAGATCATGTGAGAACCAATATTTATTGCCACGGTACGATCAGATTGAAGGCTTGAATAACCTTCCTTCATTACTTTACTCGCCACGTGTTGAACAGAATTGGCTTTACAAAAATATGTAGCCAATATTATTCTCGCACTAATATACCCAATACTTGGCGATATTAGTGGATTACGCTTTTCCTGCTTTTGAAACGCCAGATGGAGTCTATGTTCGAAACATAACCGTCACCTATTTGGTGATCATTTACATTAACTCGTCGAACATCCCAACATCTCAGTATTCGAATGGACTATGGCTGAATCAACTCCTCCTTCCATTGATCAAGCATACGAAGAATCATTGAGTAATGTTGCTTCCCCTCGAGAGAATCTCCACGCATTCATTAGCCACCTTTACCCGCCCTTCTATATTCAGGTAATGGAAACCTTTGCACATTACCAAATTTTGGACTACGAACATACTGCCCTTGATCCTTTGTTTTCGAAACAGCTGCAACTATGGATTTGGGAAGCTCTTCTTCACAATCCTCTGCATGGGATCAAGCTGTGGCTTCAACTTCTTCCGGAGCCTCAGTCTGGACGAACTGGACATCATCCGAGCCCTGCGATCTAAGGGAGCGGATCAACCATCATTTTGTTGAGTTCACTGACCCATTAGAATTCCCTTCCTGTGCTCGGAGTTCTGTGGTTTACCCCTACGTGCCCATCAGCCATCAACGTAGTTTGGAGGAGAATCAGCTCGAAGCATGGTATACTTCCTCTATGCCTATAAAGATGATGCCCTCTGCTCGGCACTTAGAGGAAGTACAAGGATACAACCCATCATTCTTGGCCCAAAAAGCGAAGACTCATTCTTCGGATTGGCTTGATCACATTAATGCCTTTGTTCCTTCTATTCCCGTGCCATCTCTCATAATTGAAGCGTCCACACCTTCTTCTCCATCAACCCTTTGTTGGACGGAGAGACTGAGGCTCGCCCTTCCCATGGAGAAAGTTTTCCCACCTTTCAAGCTTCCAACACCCCCTACATTAGTCGAGCGGAAACAAGCCCAACTCCTGCTTGCAGCTTTCTCTTACCTACCCTTTAATGTTCTTGATGATGAAGTTCCTCTCAGAAACTTCCGATGGGCATGCGACATTCTGACTAAGAGCCACGTACTCAATCCCCTGGCTCAAGCAGAGCTTCATGTGTTCCTAGATCAGCTCCCAACACTCCTCCATTGGCGCCGAAATTCTCGTCACCACACAATCTTTAGACCAATTCTCATCTCCAAATCCAAGCCCAATACGCAATGTAAAACTTCATCAAGAATTTGAAGAATTTAAGAATAAAGACTCACAGATGGGGACGATTTGGTCATAAATGAATCGAACAACTATTGAGAGAGGAAGCTTTTGAAACAAAGGTCAAGAGCTCTACCATGAAGTGAAGGCATATCAACTCATCCACCAACAATAGAAGAAATGGAAGATATAATAAAGAAAGAACAATGCTTTATTGATCATTGTTGGAAAAATTCCATGATCTTGTTGTTTATTCTATTCCTTACTTTTATGAGCTTGAATTTATACCCAAAATAAGGGTTATTTGATGTAATAGCTTTTGTTTTAATACAAACAGAATTCTTCGCTCTGGCATTTGTTTTGATTCTTTTTCCATCTTTACAAGGTTAATCCAGAACTTCGAACTGAACAATCTTATCCTTCGAATAAAGATTCAATCAATTTCCAATAAGGATATTGAGATGAATTATCCAATTCGTGGATTATGAATATCAACTTTCGTCAATCCTTGTTCAGAATTAGTGCTACGAATTCAACAATCTTTTCATTCAAAGCCTGCCTTAATCATAAACAAGATATGATCATGATTAGTATGGACTATTTCTGCTTCGAAGAACAGTTCAAGCAATATAAAAACCTCTCTTGAGGCTGCATTGTTTTAATTAGCAAGACAACTTTCTGTGTATGCACGAACCAATTATTGGTTTTAATGTTTCAAACACCCAGATGTATTTCCAAAGATCCTTCAGCTTTACTTCAAGGGTATTACTTTTCTCAAGAAAACCTATTATAGGTCTTTGACTTCTTCGAAGTAAACCAATCCTTGAGTACCTTCCAATTTTAAAACATGTAGTATGCTTCGCCGCTTTCTATTTCGGGTTTATATTACTCGAATCTTGGCGCCAACATCTGGTTTTCGAAGCCAAATACCTTACTTCGAGGCTAACCTCAACATCTGGATTATGTTTTTTCCCTCCAAAAACATCAATATTGAGAGGAACCCTTCATATTCGTATTTTTAGCACTCAACGACTTAATAAAAGGCTTTTAAACCCTTCTCGTTCTGTGCTCTTAAATCATTTGCTTCTTTACAAACCCTTTCCTCTTCTGATTTTCTCTACTCCCCTTTTGCTTACTACCAATGGATTCTCCTCTCTAAAAGTACTTGTCGGGCAATCAGACGCCTCTACCATGGCTTTGAAACATTGTATCGATGAGGAAATCGGCAAGCTGACAGCTGGTGAGCCAAGTAACATCGATGGACGTCTTTTCGTTCCTCATCACAGCAACAAGCAGGAGTACGTCTTAGGTCCTATCTTCCGGGAGGCCCCTACTCAACTCCCAGCTTTGTACCCTCATTTGGAGGACCATTTCCTTCTCTACGAAGGAGGGCTTGATTGGGGAAATTGGAGGGTGGATCATCCTCACCGTTGCTGGCCGACATTGAGGACTGAATGGGAAGAATGGTATGACAGAGTGGTGCCTGCGAGAGAAGATGATCTGCAAGAGCTCTATATCCTCGATGCCCTTCGACTTTCCAGGTTCATTATCCCTGAAGATCCCTTTTTAATACCTGCTGCTTTATGTTTTTGGAACATGGCTTTCAATTTCTTCCAGTTTCGGTGCGGCATGATGGCCCCCACCGTTCTTGATATCTGCCACCTCCTAGGGCTTTCACCCCATGGTTCTCCTTTTACTCCCAACTATCCAGACCTCCCTGTCAAATTTTCTCTTCCAACCCTAAGCTCTTCCTATAGTGACTTCGTAAAGGCTGAAAATAAGAGGGAAGGTCCTGTGAGGGACAGAGAACTCTTCTCTTTTATATTATACTGGCTATGCAAATTCCTTTTTTGCACCTCATCTCAGAGGATTATGCCTGAATTTGCTCCACTCGCGAAGGCACTCGTCTTGAAAAAACATATCGCTCTTGCCCCTTATCTTCTAGGTCATGTCTACAGAGCCTGCTCCCAATTCTGCGAAAAACCCCTCGATGCTAATCAAGGAGGTCCCCTCTGGGTGCTCCAACTCTGGCTCTTTGCCTATTTCACCGACTTGCATCCCAAGTGTTTAAGATTCCTTGTTCAGGATCCTAATACTTATGGTGAAAAATAGGCCAGGATCGCCCTCTACCCCGCTTCCTTTGCTTATTACTTCACCTTCTTTTATCAACTCCCTATCTCTCCATCTGCTTCTTTCTTTTATCCGTTCGAAGCCAATAGAGGGCCAACTCGTCAAGAACTTTTTCTGGCCGATATGAATGCTCCACTTCTCCTCATAAAGAAATGTGGGCTTCCATATTATTACCAAGGAACTGCTCATTGGCACTCAACCCTAGAGCTTACAAATGCATATCTAAGGTATACTACCCTCTTCTCAATTTGCAAGGCAATTTGGGCTCTCTCAAGGATACCTGCCTCTTTGCGCCTTTCAAATGTCCATCTTATCGCCAGGATTTGAGAATACCCAAATCTGCCAGAGGCAAAGAAGACTAAACCGTCAAGGAATTGAATGAATTCCAATTTGTCCCCTTTCATCCCTTTGGCTCCGCTTTGAAGATGTTCAAAACCGTGGATGTACCAATATGGAAGTGCCTCTCAGACATCCTCATGATTTGTTGGTAGGATTGGGACTGCCTTCGAAGGATAACTCAAAACGGCCCTCGCACTGCCACCACTACTCCTCGCCATTTTACCCCTTCCAAATGAGTTACCAGAGTCGCTCAAAAAGGGTGAGTATCTTCAAGTTCTTTTCCTCTCCTTTCATTTCTGAATCCTTTGTTTGTTTCCTTATACTCATATTTTTGGCGTAGGGTCTCCACAAGAAGAATCTCCCAAGAGAGCTGAGACTTTAGCTATTCTCAAGAAGAAACAACAACAAAAAACCAAAAGGAAACTAGTCCTTCCTGAGGCATCTGAATCTCTTGAAGAAGAAAGAGGGGTTGAGCAAGAGAAAGAAGTACCCTCACAAAGAACAAAGAGACAAAAGGTAGCTGTCTCTTCATCTGATGCTATTGAAGATCCTGTTAGCGAGGCAGCCACTATAATAGTGGAGAAAGAACTCATCTCAGGGGAATCTGAACCCTGGCCTGAAGAAGGGGAGGTTGGAAAAGAGCTGGTTGTGTTTGAGAGAACCAAGAAGAGACGGCAACAGCAAATGCTAAGAGAGGAAACTGCTACTGCTGATGGAACTCGAGAGGAACTAGCAAGAAGACAACATACTACTAGACATTACTCTCTCCGCAGTTCTCTTATCAATGCCAAGGTTCCTAAACAAGTAATTTCTTTCATACCTCATTGCTTTTTGGCTTTGTCACTTGGGGTATTGAATTTTAACATTACTTTGTATTTCTCCTTTGCAAAGAAGAATCATCGCACTCATCTTCCCCATGAGGCCTTCTCCAATTTCAGTTGAAATTGATCAGATGCATAATATAAAGACTATTCAAATACTGCTTCCACTTCCAAGGCCCATATTCAATGCACCTTCTTTGAGCCCTAGTATCCTCAAGATTCTTTTCCTTGGTTTAGAGCCATACCTCCATTTTTTGGTTCAGAACTCCACCTCGCCTCCTTTTCCTTCAAGCCTTGGTCCTCCTCCATCCTTCACAGAAATTCCAACTGCTGCTCCATTCCCAGTAGCAGTTGGTTCTTCCACAGAGGGTGCTGGTAGCTCTTCAACTCATGGTTCATCACCAATGCCTACTTCCAGCCCCTCTTCACTTGATTTGCTGGTGGCTAAGACCATTGAGGCTGCCACAGATGCTTCATCTGTTTCTCCCATTCCTATGCAGCCCCTTGTGTCTTCTACCACAACACTCTCTATGCCCTTCATGTCCAGGGAAGAGGTAGACATCTTCGAAGGAAGACTAACTAGTCTCTTCGACATACCCTCTACCTCTCCCACCTCTCCTGCTGAAGCTGAGCCATTAGTCTTGGTTGACTCCCTGCTAGAAATCTTCGAGAGTCCTCCTTCCTCCAGCAACAAGCCTTTTGCACCTTCAGTAGATTTGGACACATGCCTGGAACTGCTGACTTCCTTCTCAAGGATCCCCTTCGAGGTTCTACAAAGACCTATCATCAGGAATGGGTTCCTTCAGTGCTGCAGACTTGCTGAGCAGTCAGGCATGGATATTTCCACTCATTTATCTCAGCAAAAAGCCATCATCGTTGATTTCTATATCAAGATTCGCCAAATCGCCAAGGCGAGGATGAGAAGTTGGTCACACTGTAGTTTTGTTTCCCATGTGCACAATGAAGTGTCAAAGCTCAAGGAACAACACTCCTCTGCCTCCCACTTTCGAACCCAACTGCTGGAGAGGAAAGCTCAGCTTGAAGAGGAGTTAGCCGCAGTAAACCAAGCCCTGGTTCGAACTGATACTAAATTACACGTCACCAACCAAGGGCTGGCTGATCGAAAAGAAGACATGGCTGCAGCTATTCAATTATTTCCTTCTCTTAGTAATAGGAAAGCCATTGTACAAAAACAATTAAAGCATTGTAATGATTTTTGGGCCAACTTATGGCACAATGTACTTGATTCTTTATAAAAGCACAATATTTTGTATATCATTTGAGCAAGCTTGTGTTTTTGCATATAATGTTCATTCTATCCCTTGTGTTTCCCAAATGGTTGGAAAATAAGGTTTCAAATACCTGCCATTAATCTTTTTGGAATGTACATAACCATTCAAATTTCTTAAATGGTATGCTCCAAAAGGCAGAACCCTATGAATTTGATATGGTCCTTCCCAGTTAGGTGACAATTTCCCAAACTTATGGCTTTTAATCCCAATTGGGAGTATTGTCTTCCATACCAAATCACCTTCATCAAAACCAATGTGTTTGACTTTCTTATTATAATTCTTGGCTGCTTTCTTCTTTTGGAAAAGAATGCTATTTAATGCCAAAATTCTGGCTTCATCTATGCCTTCTAATTCCAAGCACATACTTTGATAGTATTGTTCAGGGTTTAACTGATCTTGACATTTTACTCTCAAGGATTTAACATTAATCTCCACTGGTAAGACTGCATCATGCCCATACACCAAGGCATAGGGAGTAATCCCCGTGCTTGACCTTGGGGAAGTTTTGTAAGCCCACAAAACATCTAGCAATAGGTTATGCCAATCCCTGGGATTATCATCCACAACCTTTTGTATTCCTTTTTTCAAGGATTTGTTGGATGACTCAGCTTGACCATTGGCTTGTGCATAGTAGGGTGTGGAATTAACAAGGCTAATTCCAAACTCTGCCGCAAAAGACTTCACCATTTTCCCATCAAACGCAGTCCCATTATCAACTGTTATGGTTTGTGGGATGCCAAATCTATGGATTAAATCTTTAATAAAACCAATGACCTCTGTTTGGTCTACAGCCTTGTATGGCTTAGCTTCGACCCACTTAGTGAAGTAGTCAGTGGCCACTAGAATGAAACAATGATGTTTCGAAGAAGGTGGGTGTATTTTTCCCATCATATCCATGGCCCATCCTCTGAATGGCCAAGGCTTCACCACCGCATGTAGGTCAGTTATGGGCACATGCCTTATTGTGCCATGCTTTTGACATGCCTGACAACCCTTCGCATATTCTATGCAATCTTTAAGGATGGTTTAATAATAGGAATGCCTTCAAGCAACCACCTCATCTTTACACCAGTCGATGAGCACCACAGATGCCTTCATGAACCTCACCATAGTCATAGCATGCTTCTTTTGGGCCTAAACATTCCAATAACAAGCCATCTCCCCTTTTGTAGAGAGCATTACCATAAATCATGTATTGCATAGATCGCACTTAACCTTTCTATCGCCTTCAAGATGGACCAAATGGCATCGCATTATTGGATGCCTCCAATCTTGTTCTTGTAAGTCATTATGATTGACTTCCAAGATCACATTCCTTTTATTCAAAGGTTGTAATAATCTCTGATATGTTGTTTGGCTTATGTCCCTTTGGGCATTATCCCTTCTCTTGAAGTTCGAAGCTTTCTAAGCCACATCATTGGCTCTATTGTTCAAGAATCTTGGGACATGGGTTACATTTGCTATTTGAAACTGAGAAAGCAAATGTAATGCAACAACATAATATGGCAAGATACTTATGCTTTGACACTTGAAAATTCCTTTCACTTGGTTAACCACCAATTAAGAATCTCCAAATATGTCAACTGCATGTACTTGTAATCCAATAAGAATCTCTAACCCCACAATTAAGGCTTCATATTCAGCCTGGTTATTGGAACAGGTAGCTTCATCCACTCTGAAACCATGGGTAGTTTCTGTCCCTTGTGGAGACTTGATCACAATACAAATTCCAATTAACCCATTGGCTTTCGACCCATCGAACCACATTTGCCACGGCTCAACACTGGCCATACCAAGTTCCATTACTTCTTGGCTCTCTGTTTGAGATGGATGGTCTGCTAGAAAATTGGCTAAAACTTGCCCTTTTACTGCCCTCTGAGGGACATATTCTAAATGGAATTCTGATAAGGCTAGTATCCACTTGCCAATTCTTCTCCTCAACATAGGTCTAGATAACATGTATTTAACCAAATCTGTGGTTGCAATTACCAAGACAGTTGTAGGTAAAAGATAGTATCTCAATTTCATTGCAGCAAAATACAAAGCAAGGCACAGCTTTTCAACAGCTGAATATTTACATTCACAAGAATTTAAAAACCTACTAAGGTAATAAATCGCTTGCTCCTTGCCTTCTTCATTGTCTTGGGCCAAGAAAGCTCCCAATGAATCTTCTGCTGCAGCTATGTACAACTTCAAGGGCTTGTTACCCTTTGGTGGCATTAGCACTGGAGGGTTGGCCAAGTAGGCTTTGATACCTTCGAAAGCATTTTGATACTCTGCTGTCCACACAAATTCCTCTTCATCTTTTAGCCTTAACAAGGAAGAAAAAACTTTAGTTTTCCCTGCAGTGTTAGAAATGAACCTTCGAAGAAAGTTAACCTGCCCAAGGAACCTTTGTAATTCTTTCTTACTTGATGGGGGTTTGGCTTCAATGATGGCTTTGGCTTTATTCTGATCAATCTGTATTCCTTTCCTGTGCACAACATAGCTCAAGAAATTTCCAGATGATACACCAAAAACACATTTAAGAGGATTGAGTTTCAACTTGAACTTCCTCATTCTTTCAAAAGCTGCTTCTAAGTGAAGCAGGTGTTCCTCCATGGACTGGGATTTCACTACAATGTCATCAATATAACATTCTAAATACCTCCAATGAGGTCATGAAAATGGTGTTCATAGCCCTTGGTATGTAGCTCCAAAGATTCTTCGTGCCAAATGGCATCTTAACCCATTCAAGGTGCCAATATTTCCGTGACATCTAATGTCGCCTTATGGATATCCCCTCTCGCAATGCATTTGATTATAACCAGAGTGTCCATCCATCATTGATAAAACTTGATGCCCTCATTAATTGTCTACCAAAGAAATCTACTATGGGCATAGGGTATTCATCTTTGAGTTGCTAGATTCAGATTTCAAATCGATGCATACCCTCATTTTACCATTCTTCTTGACTACAGCACAATATTAGATAGCCATTCAACATACCGTCATTCCTAATAAAACTCGCTTGAGTAGTCCGAGGATCTCTTCCTTGACTTTTGAATTACTCGACTCATCCTTCTTGGTTTCGCTATATGGTTGAAATTAGGCTTCATAGGAAGCCTATGTTCCACTAATGACCTATCCAACTCGTAGTTCATTATAAGACCATGCAAAGCAATCTTTGTATTTCTTTAAGACAACCAACAACGGTCTCTATCCAAAATATCCGCATAAGCACTTATGTAGGTGGGTCATTGCTCGTAACCTTCCCTAAATTTATCTCTCATAAGGGTCTTGTGCATGAGAACTCCTCTCGTTTCTTCTACCTTCAAGTAATCTTCACTTGGTTCTCGCCCCATGTTCTCTAAATTAACATCTCGCTTCTCCTCCTCATAGACAAAATCTTCCACAAGGCTTCCTCCTCAGATTCTCGGACTTTTGTTTCAATGTCCAAGGCACAAGATTTACCAAGAGTCAAGACTCTAGCCTCGTTGTCATTGCTTGCGTACCAATTATCATGGCCTCTCTCTGTTCTCGAACTTTCGGACTATTGCTTTACATCCAATGTCAAAATTTAATCGAGCCAAAGACTTGGCTTGTGGTTCCTCTCTTTGCCTATAACCAGGCATCATTGTCATCTCTAATGACAACCTCTTCATCAGCACTTTCCTGGACTAAGTGCTTTAGGTGTGTCACCTCCTCATCAGCCGTCACTTCGGCTGAGCCATCAGCTTTCCTCAATATACTGAGAGGTGTTACTCCCTCAATATACAACTTGGCTTCGCAAAGTCTCCGACAAAGCTATGAAGGGTTGAGGATCTGCATCGATCTCCTCTGTCTCCCCATTGCCTAAAGCCATCATGATCTTCTGATGTAAAGAGGAAGGCACACATTTGTTGGTGTGGATCCAATCTCTACCAAGAAGTGCATTGTACTTGGCCCATCACAATTACGAAGAATGCACCATGCAAATTCCTCGGTTCCCACACTTGCTAATGGGCAAAATCCTCTCGGCTACTGCTTATCTCCAAAGAAGCCAAGAATGGTTGTGCCGGGTTGAATCAACTCGATTCTTTTTCCTAGTTTCTTTAAAGAAGATTTCGAGTAGGTTCATCGCCGCCCATTGTCTATCGTGACTCCTGCTCACCAGATCCCATCAAAGAAAGCCTTGATGTACAAAGGCTTGACATGTCAGGTCATAGAATTCGAGGATACTCAAAAGGATAAGAGAGGTTGATGCTAACCTCCTCCTCACTTTCATACTCGCCCCATTGAGTAGCTACCCCAGGACCATCTTGTACCATACTTGCTTGTGAGTCTTCACTAGAGACAGGAATTAGATCAATATCTTGATCCTCATCCTCAGCTTGAAACTCGTGAGGGCAAGATGTACCATATTGACGACATCGGAGGAAATGAGCCAAATTGATGGTGGTCAGACTTGTTTCCCTTCTTGGCCACCTTGTCTAGTTGCTTCCACAGCATCCTCCATGCTACACTCTGGTGCTTCATTGTTGAACGATTCCTTCGAAGGACCTGTCTCAACTGGTTTTTCAACCAAGAATGTCTGTTCAGCCATGGAGGCCTCGAACATGTCTTCCTCCGCCACTTCTTTCTCCTGGCTTACGTCAATTTCTTCCTCGGTCTCACTACCACTTTCCATTAGAGCTTTCTCCAATCCTACTAGGCTGGACCTTTCTCTGCTTTTTAGTTCAGAATGAACCTTGGCCAATTCTCCTCTGCTGCAACCCATTTTGCTTTGTTGAATGGGCTTTGAGCATGGTCGATTCTCGAATTTCCTTTCCTTCATCGGACCAATGAAGAGCTCTTCCATTGTCTTTCATCTCATTCTCGTATTGAGTGTACCGCTACCGATCTTTCTTCTTTGTGATCTCGAAATGATCGAACCAAACTCGTTCTTTGTCTCGGGTGTTTGAGCAATACCCAACTGTTAGGAGCCACTAGAGGAGGCTTGACCATCCTGCCCTGACTTCTAACATCCCTTCGAACAGGAAATTCTCTAGGTTTGTTTTTTCATTACAAACCGCGACTGGGACTCTTGCATCACTTAACTTGTCGATTCAGACGTTGAATCGCCTTTTTTCCACCTTCGAAGCCATCTTCGAAACTGGTTGTGAAGATAAGTGCTTGGCTTTGTCTTCATGTTTTGAGTCTGATTCAGACCTTCGATAAGGGTGGCCACTTTCCCCCGCGGAAATCGGTCTAGGGGCCAATCTTCGTCCCATGAATCGAGCCTCTTTCAGTTTCTTCGTAATGGCTAGTCTCTATTCTGTAATAGTTAGGTGGCCTGGATTCATGCAAGGGCCTCTTGCCTTTATCATACATTCTGTTCACTACAGGCTCAACCACTGGTGGTCTCTACCTATCACTAGCCGGATACGGCCTTTTGTTGTAAGCATTGGTTAACTTAGGACGTCTCTGAACATCCTTGTAGTATTGCTTCCCATCGCTTGGAAGCCCTTCAACCATTTGTAATCGAAGTCCGCACTGGGCACATTCTCTCAGATATCGCCGCTTCTAAAGAATCATCATCCAAAGGATTCTTCATCGAGTGTTCTTCCGTGCGAGAAACCTTGTCCAATAACCGTGGGCTTTCAGATTCTTCTTGATGTTGGTTTGCTAGCAACATGCATTCGCACATTGACTTCCTCCAATTCACAAGGACAAGTTCGAAGTCTGATGTAATGACATTGGTTGCCTCTCCAACTTCTCGAAAGGGATCACCGCTAACTCCTATGGCCTTTTCTCGCTTTTAGCCGAACTTCAAACTTCCTTTTCAATCGCTCTTGATCTCGCCTCAAAAACAATGCGCTTTTTAGTCGAGTGAGACCAAGAATTATGCCATTTACAAGATACTTTTCCTTTCACTTCATCTCGAGATGGTAGTTTTACTCCTTTTGGTAACTTAAGGAAATTGGTCATGAGCAAATGATCAAAATGTCATCTGCTTTTGTTAAATCGAAGAGTATTTTCTATGAAAGTCTTTCTTTTAAACCACGGTCTATAGTTGTATCCTTATGAATTAATGCTTCACAGACATGTGTTCTTTGCCTACAATCTCGATCTATTTCATAATTAGATCTCTATAATATGTCTTATATGATGCATTATTTCGATCTTGTTCCTCTTCTAATAATGCTTCATATCGAGACACCTTATAGGTCATTTCGACCAAATCTTCAATTCGGTTGAATCAAACTTCTTCAAGCTCGAATTCTAAACCATTTTGAGCCAATCGACAAATTTAGCTCGCAGATGACTCTACATTTATTTCGAGCCCTTTTAAATATGGCAACAAACCGAGTAGCCTTTTCTTCGTGCCTTTGACTCAATCTAGCCAACCGCCATGGATACCTCTAGCTCGATTGAAGAATTGGGCATGAAATGCCTCTTCCATTTGTTCCCAATTTTGAATGGAGCTGTGTAAGGTTGATATACCATACAAATGCTCCTCCGCTTAGGGAATTTGGAAATAATCTCAGCTTTATAGACATGGTTAGTAAATTCACCGCATTGAGCAGCAAACCTAGCAATATGTTCAATTGTTGATTGATTTCCAGTCCCATAGAAAAGGGTAAAATCTGGTATTCTGAACCCCCTTGGGTATTCATGTACCCTATCCACCCATTCTAGGTATGGTTTTCTGTATACAGGGGTCTGGACCCCCCGAGCCACCGGTCCACACATCTCCCTAACAATATCAAGAATTTGATCCCTAGGGACCATATTTTGTGCTCATTAACCACTACTAGAGGGGCAAACACAGATTTGGTGGACAAACTTGTGCTTGTGGCCCTCTTGGCCCATAAGGTGGTAAATTTGGGGGTGGTTGTCCTTATGGTGCAAAGTTGTCATGAGGGTATGGGTAACCCTTTGAGCCCGACCATGAAAGGACTCAAGAAAGGTGCCGAACAGTGTTGTGTCTCTGCCATTTACAGGAAAACCCTCCAACCCCCCGGGTGTAAATTCGAATAAGGGATTAGTATACCCCCTTGTGCCAGGTATGGCTTCGAACATGGGATTTGTAACCATTCTTATGCCAGTTTCTTGTACTTGGCCAGATCCACCAACTTGTGTGGCTTCATTGTGAAGTACTGAGGCATTTTGGCCTGCTATAGGCCTCGAAATGGGTTCATACCAAGACTGAGGTGATGGTCTTTCATAGTTCTGATTATTAGTTTGACCAATATACTGTCCATTAACTTGCATAGACTGTTTTTCTCTAGCCAATCTTTGTTGAGGGACATTTATCACTTCCTCCGTTTGTCTTGTGTTTGTTGGTTGGTGGTTATTCATTCGATCCCAAAAGGATGATGCCCACCTTTCCATTGTGTTCATCAATTGTTGCCCCATGGCTTCTACTAAACCATCCCATGGATTTGTTGGTTGAGTAGATGGGCCAGTGGACGGTCCTATTCCTTGGTTTCGCCCAATATTATGAACATGTGGTTCTTGTCCAGAAGTACTGGTCTGTTCGACCATAGGTTCTGATAACATAGGAGTTTCCACAGGATGTGTTACCACATTATCCTATGGATTTGGTATTTCTACCTCTCCTTCCACGCCTTCTTCCAAGCGTTCATTTTCTCCTTGTCGTCTTCTTCTAGCCATTTTTAATTAGGTCCCACTGGTCGTGCCAAAAATATATGTTGGCTTTTTGGCTTTTCGAAGGGTATTTTTGTAAATGCGAGTGTGCCAGCAAGGATCAATCGCCCCATGTAAATTTGTAATTGCCAACCAATTATCGACGATTGTGTTTAGTTCTTTCAAATCAATGAAGAGGACTTTTCGGTGGCTTTATCTTTGGAGAATTTAAGAGAGATAACAAGAATATGAAGAACGAGTGAAGTATCTCATTAACATGAAGACTTACAATGGTCCGAACTCAAATTTCAAGAGGTTTACAACAAAGAATCTACTTGAATCTACTTGAAACTACTCCTATGAATCGAAGTGCAGTGCGGATATTCAAAGTGCAGGTATTTAAAGAACATATATTTAAAGACTGGAAATGTAAAAGACTGGAAAAGAAAATATATGAAGTAAATGACTGGTTTGTATGATCTGAGTCTGGGGGTTTTTTCTGGGGGCTTCCCTGCTATTTATACTCATCAGTGATGACCTTCGAACTGCACTTCGAACCGTCGAACTGCTCCTCCATGATCGCTGATCATGCTTCCTTACAAGTAGCTCCACTACGCCATTTCTGGCAGTTGAGCTTCCCTCCTGTATTTGAATTTGAATATGAGCAACCGTTGAAGTTATGTCATCTTGCATCTCGATATTGATCTAGTGTTCCTCAGATCATGTGAGAACCAATATTTATTGCCACGTGTACGATCAGGATTGAAGGCTTGAATAACCTTCCTTCATTACCCTTACTCTGCCACGTGTTGAACTGTAATTGGCTTTTACAAAAATATGTAGCCAACAATATTTAAATTATTTATGCCTAATAAATTGTAAGTAGAAACTCTAGCAAACAGTATAGCATAAACTTCTAAATTAAAATAAGTTACAAGTAGCTTAATCTGCACCCATTGTCAATTAGATGGATTCTGTTAAAAATTGAAGTCAATATTCAGTTCATAGCGATACATAATGCAAATCAAACAGTTTCCTTATGAAATTACCGAATTAGTGGGTTCAAAAACTGATTCAAACCCAACCGATTTGCTATGTAGTGGCTGGTTTTTACTTCCATGGTTTCATTACACTATGATTTAAAGTTAAAGTTTTGTTAATTAATTAATTAATTTATTTTTGGGTGTGAAATAGGGAAGAATTTTCTTACATGGAATGGTTCAAAAGCTCAATTAGTTATTACAGAATCAGAATTTGCCAAAGAAATATTTAAAAACAAAGAAAAGGCTTATCCGCAAATGGAAACTGAAGGCTACTTAAAGAAGTTATTAGGTAACAGCCTTGTGACATCGGAAGGTGAAAAATGGTCAAAGTTAAGGAAACTAGCCAACCATGCTCTCCATGCATAGAGCTTGAAGTATGCTTCTACTAATCTTGTTGTTTTTTTTTTTATTATTATTATTAAAATGCATATGAGAAAATATTATAAAAGTATAAAATTGATAAATTAATCGTAAATTAGTGGAATGCAAGTTGATGTATAATGTGAATCACGTCCACTTACAAAGAGGGCATTGGTGTCACATGCACTTCAGTGAGTTATAGTTTTTATTTATTTATTTATTTGGAACGGCGAAACAATGATTTTTATTGATGAAACATACAACGTATGACAAAATACATCAATAAAGAGGAGCTTGAGCTAACACAAGCTTAAGCTCTAGTTGGCAAGGAGCCAACAAGAATGTAAACAACAAGAACACAAGAGAACAAAACCAAAAGCAGAATCGCCAAGAACAAAACCAAAACCAGAAAGGTAACTAATCGCCATGAACTAAATTGCTATGAACCGTAATCCAAAGACCTAAACAAAACTACCATGGACAAAGAACCACCAGAGATGAGAGACTACAAAATGTACCATGAACTCAATGAATCAGAATCGCATAAACCAAATAGAACCAAAACAAAACCAAGATAGACAAAGAAGAATCAGAGAGAATAGAAACAAACAAAAAACAGAACAAAATTGCCATTTTTTTTTTTATCAACAAAGAAAAATTTCATTAACAACATGAAATTAAGAGTACAAGAAGATGAAGTGCACCGAGAGAGATTTGGAAGGCACAAACTACCCCTACTACTTGCCATGCCATGGGTACCAGCAACCAGATAATTTTTATGATAGTTAATTTTCTCATTTCTAATTTTTATGATAGTTCTCCAATAAAGATTTCGTAATGCATCATTGTTACCAAATAATTTTTAATTTTGGAGAAATTACATCTATAGAAATAAGAATTTTTGTGAATATTGAGTTAATAATACACAAAAATGATGTATATGTATTGTGTAGAATATGGTTCCAAAGAATGATCTCCAAAGGTAGAGATGATGCTAGAAAGGTGGAAGCAACATGAAGGTGAAGAAATTGAGGTATTTGAAGAGTTTAAAATATTAACATCGGGTTATTTCAAGGACATCTTTTGGGAGTAATTATTTGGAAGGAAAGACATATTTGAGATGTTGACAAAGTTGATATTATAACTTCTAGAAATGTTTTCAAAATCAAGCTTCCTATCTTCAGGTAAATTTATTTTGTCAAATTTCAATCTTATTAATAGTAATCCTAAGGTGATCATATTTTGATACAATTTAATGTGGCATTGTACACGAATTAACCACTTCATTTGATGAGGCTACTTCCTAAATGAAGGTGGGATCAATCATATGATGTGGCCAATAAAATGCAAGGCACCACATTAAACGATACCTAAATTTATTAATCATAATATTACTTATAAATTAATCATTAGGGAATATTTTCCTATAAAATTTTCTTTTATTTCTTTTTTGTCTAATTGATATAACATAATTTCATCAAGATAAAAAATAAAAATAAAAATCCTTATAATAGAATACGAATCTTCAACAAGGGAATTTTTGGCAAAAAAAAAAAAAAAAAAAAAGAGGAAGAAGAAAAATAGAGAATTCCAAAATCATAAACTTGTTGGGTTTCTATTATTTGACGGACTAGCTTTAGCTTTTCTTTCAATTAAGCGGGGATGATAATTAAATGTAGATGATTTAGTCATTATCCTTTCTTTCTTTTTCCTTTTGTGTTTTGTTTTGTTTTTGTTTTTGTTTAGAAAATATAACATCCACCTCCTAGAAAAGAAAACTTCTATTTGTAATGGTAGTTCAATATTAAAATTACAAATGGTACCGTCATTGAAAATATAATTAGTTGATCTATTCAATTGTACTAAACTATTTCCTTACAAGAAACGTGGGTTGTCTTTTCTCATCCTAATTTTGATTGATCATTTATATATTTGTGCAGTAAATTTGGAAAAGAACCGATGATATAGAATCGTAAAAACTTGAACACGGGATACGAGATTCAATTTTAGAGATTATAAAGAAAAGAGAAAACGCAATGATGTAAGTAGACAACTATGGGATCGATCTTCTTGGCCTACTTGTGAAGGCAAGTAACGATGATGAGAATAAGAGGATTACAGTGGAAAATGTGGTTGATGAGTGCAAGGCCTTTTACATTGCTGGACATGAAACGACAACCACCTTGCTTGCATGGTCTGTTCTTCTTCTAGCAATCCAAACAGATTGGCAAGAGGAAGCAAGAAAGGAGGTCCTTGAACTGTTTGGCCAACAAGATCCAAATGCAGAAGGCATTCTGTACGGAAAAGAAATACACCTTCTCGTATAATCCTCGCCGATCAAGTTCAGGCTCTCCATACGATGTCGTTTCTACTACCGAAAACACAAACGTGAGCCGCCTACAGTGTGTCCGGAAACCTCTCCGATGCCTAAGTCAAGAACAAGACAAATAGGCAAAAGCTCAGGTACTCAGAATCAAAGTTGTGTTACCTCTCCATAGGTAATGTTTGTGAGCTTATACTCAAGGATCATGCTTATCCTTCAACAACCCCTCACCGCTTAAACCAAGTGAGATGAGTTTAACCACGTCAATTACCATAATGCTAATCAAGTAACATCAGCTTACCGGGTCAGTATGACCAAGTAAACATGACCATGCTTGGTCGCAGAATAGACCGAACTATCATTATTCGCCTTCATTCTACTACTCTCACTTCGGTTTTCACGCCCAACCCATAGTGCTAGACCAAACTAGCAATAAACGTCCGATCTAACTCTAAGACCGGTCTAACTTAAAAGTATCTTACACCGGTCCAACACCAATGTTCTATTAGACCGGACTAACTCCAAAACACCCACAAGACCGGAGTAACCCATATGGCCATTACACTCGGCCTTTTGTACTTCGGCCCACTTCGGTCCATTACCCAGCTCGGCCCAATTTATTCATATAAATTACCCTCTCAATTGACCCTTAATTCCATCTGCAAAGCATGATAGGGATTATCTGTCTATAAATCGAGCTAAAGTTTTAGCCTATGCAGCCGAGCTAAAATAACTATTTAGCTTTTCCAGCCGAGCTAACACTGAAGCCTTTGGAGCCGAGCCACACTTAAGCCGAACTATCCTTATCCGGTCGAAGAGTCGCTTCAATTACAGAAACTGAAACGCTCTGCTCCAAAGGACACGCGGCAGTTGTTATTATCCACAACAGAAGGCCGCCAGATTTCGCAATATTTGAACAGTTCCCGCTTTTTTTCCCCTACCACCAAAACAAAAGTTCTTCACTTCACTCAGATCAAACATTGCACTATTCATTTCTTCTGCTCTCTCTCTCTCATTCCCGAGAGCTCACTGTTCGTGTTCTTCTCTGTTGCCATTGCTCCCAACCCCAGTCTCTTCTTCTTCATCTGGTAAGTTACTCAAATCTGTTTCTCTTTTCTTGTTTTTGCTTTCATTCAATCCATTGCATACTATTTTTGCAAAACACTTCTTGTTGTTAGTTTTTGTACTTTTTCTGGAAAAAACTTGGCTGTAGAATGCTAGAACTTCATGAAAGAACCAATAGAATGCCATTTTGATCTTTAAACATGCCCCAACCGAACTAGGACACTGTTTGTGCTGTATGTAGATCTATCTAGACCGTAACCGAACTAAAACTTGGCGTGAAATAGTAGTTCCAATAGGTCACCATCTGATTCACATTAGCCGAAATAAAAACGCGCCGAACTAGAAATATTGTCCTCAACCGGGCTAAGCCTTCGAGGCTAAGCCATTTCTCGCTTAAACCGAACTCGTAAAGTCAGCTTGATACGCAACCGGAGTAACAACACCCATAGGTTGAACTGAGATAACGAAACACCTTGCCGAGCCGAGATAACAAACACCTTTTTTTGAAATCGAGGTAGATCCTGTAGCGCCCCATGTAGCCGAAGTAAGACTTCCTTTTCTTGTTTTGTTTTTGTAGCACGGTCAATGATCTGTGCTTAACCCCTTTGTTCTTCCACTTTGCAAACTTTAGGTTGCCCAGGCCATCCTCTTGAGCGCTCGACCGAGCTTCTGAGCACAACTTCTCAACCGAAGTAACTTGTTTATAACTTATAAAATAAATGGGGAAATATAGGTTCCTAGTAGAAACAGCAGGGGGTTTGGCCGAATTTCGAAAAGATTACAACATTCCTGCCGATGTAAACCTTACCTTAGCCGAACAAGACGTTGACCCATGGGAAAATGAAGGCTTTGTCCCCTTTACCATTCAGTCAATAATAGAAACCGGACTACGATTTCCAGTTCAACCATTAATATGCGAATTCCTTAGACAAACTAGACTATGCCCAACCCAACTTTCCACCAATACATACCATATAATAATGGGCATGGCCGAGCTAAACCACCAAGCCGGCCTCAACCTCGGTTTAGCCGAAATATTCCACCAATATTCCTTAGGATCTAAAAACGACGGCTGGTGTTACTACTTGAGAATAAGACGTCGACGCGAGAAGATAATAAAGGGCACACCGGACAAAGACTTGAATGATGATGATTTCTTCTGGGTGTCTGGGAATTTTGAAGATCATCAAGCCTAGATTCCTGGCCGACGTATAAATTGGAAAAAAGGAGAACCCGGTATAGATATTTCGGTTCTATCGCATGCTTTTCTTTATTTCGGCTTTTTCCTCTGAACCGAACTAACAATTTGTCTTCTTTTGCAGATAAGGCTCATATTTTTTCATTGTACAGCCACCCCAACCTTGCTACACTCCGCGCCGCACTACGGGTTAAAGAGAGAAGTTGGGCAAAACTTTTGAATTTCGAGCCGACCTACCGATACAACGGTCGCCGAAAAGCGAGGGTGACTGACTTTCTTCTTGAGGAAGCACCGCAACCGGACCCATCCTTGCCCCAAATCAACTTGGTGCCACTTACTGCCAAACAGGAGACAGCCAAAAAGAACAGACTGAAGGCAATGTTGGCCGCAACAACCCGGGCCGAGGTACCACAAACCGGTCAGACCACTGAGGCTGTGGTAGCTCTTCCATCCCAACAGCCATCTTCTTCTCGCCGAAACAAGCGTGCCCGGACTAGCCAAACCGAGCCACGACTTGTTGATGAGGACGAGACCGTTCTGCCACCAAGTCCTGCCCCAAGCATCCAACCGGAGCAATCAGACCGAACTGCCTCCTTCTGCAAATGGGTTCCCGAACTGACCTTCAACAACCGAGATATCACCTCTTCTGATTCGGTTGTCACAGAGAAGGACCACCTGATGGCTTTTAACCTAGCCAAAAGTGTGTGCCTTCCAAAAGATATGGAGCACCACTACAAGCAGCTCAACACCAAACTAAAGTCCATTCGGCCTTCAACCAAGTCCATGATCCTGGTGAATAGCTATCCTCTTTTTCTGTAATTTTCCCAAATTTCAAATCGCCATTAGTAAAGTCACTACTTCTTTGCAGGCCATTCAGAAAAATAATGTTACACACAGGAGGGTCATGGAACTTAGGCAAAATACCAGGGAGGCCATGGCTGAGGCTGAAGCAAAAACAGTCGAACTAGAGGAGGCAAGAAAACAAATTGCCGAACTGAGATCTGAGAATGGTCGGCTGACCGAGCTTGCTAATTCGGTTGAAGTCGAAAAATAGAAGGTTGCCAACGAGGCAAAAGACAAATACCTACGCCTTTTGGCCAAGATTGAGAAGAAAAAAGACGCCGAGATAAACCAACTGAAGGCCGGAATGAAGAAAGCCGAAAAATGAGGCTTTAAGAAAGCCGAAGATGCATACACCCTCCAATGCGACGCAGCCAAGGATCTCTTCTTTAATTGCGGCTGGAGGAGTGCGGTGGAGCAGCTCGGTTGTTCGCCAGACACCGAGGTCTACAATGCTCCACCGTACTCTATTCCGCTCGTCACAATAAGCCGATCTTCAAAGGCAATTTCTGGAAGGGTCTGACAACGATGAAGATGATGATGATGATGATGATGATGATGAGGATGAGGAGCCAACCAATACTCCGGTCGTTAATGGGCAACCCAACGATCAAACAGCTCGGTTAGAGCCAACAGTTGAAGACTTGACTGATGAGCTACCGACTGATACTGTGCTGCCGATTGACACCGCGGTCCAAGCTGAAACCGAGCTCCCACCTCAAACCGGACTTCGACTAGATGCTGATGTTGATTTTGATGCCAAAATTGATGAACTATTCCGCTGATTGTCTTTTTTCTTTCTTTTTTTTTTCTTTTGTTTGAAACTTGTAACCGGGCTGCGGCCCCTCAGTTGCACTTTTGTTTTGCACGTTTAATGAAAAAATCTTCTTCTGTGCTCAACTCTTATTCCGGTTTTGTTCTGCATGCTTGCACTTGTAATGAATTTTCCATGAACTCATTTGCTCAACTGTGATCTCGGTTTGAATGCTTGCTATTTGATATACCTGGGTCGATATACCGTATTCCGGTCTTAGCTATCTAACTAGCCAACCACTCTTTAGTCGACATACTTACTTCGTCTGAAGAGTACAAAGAGTTTGTTTAATCCAGCCAACCACTCTTCAGCCATAAACTTACTTCGGCTGAAGAGTAACAAGAGTTGCTGTAATCCAGCCAACCACTCTTCAGCCATAAACTTACTTCGGCTGAAGAGTACAGAGTGTTGGTTTAATCCAGCCAATCACTCTTCAGCCATGAACTTACTTCGGCTGAAGAGTAACAAGAGTTGGTTTAATCTAGCCAACCACTCTTCAGCCATAAACTTACTTCGGCTAAAGAGTAACAAGAGTTGGTTTAATCCGGCCAACCACTCTTCAGCCATAAACTTACTTCGGATGAAGAGTACAGAGTGTTGGTTTAATCCAACCAACCACTCTTCAGCCATGAACTTACTTCGGCTGAAGAGTAACAAGAGTTGGTTTAATCCGGCCAACCACTCTTCAGCCATAAACTTACTTCGGCTGAAGAGTACAGAGTGTTGGTTTAATCCAGCCAACCACTCTTCAGCCATAAACTTACTTCGGCTGAAGAGTACAGAGTGTTGGTTTAATCCAGCCAACCACTCTTCAGCCATGAACTTACTTCGGCTGAAGAGTAACAAGAGTTGGTTTAATCCAGCCAACTTAGCATAACATGTTTGGTTATTCCGGCCAAACTTCCTGCAGTCTAGATCCTTATCTTGGACTTAGGAAGGGTGTTGGTTTAATCCAGCCAACCTCTAAGTTGGTTTTTCCAGCCAACTCAGAATAAAGTGTTTGGTTTATACCGACCAAACGTTCCGCAACCTGGATCCTTATCCTAGGCCTGGGAGGGGTGTTGGTTTAATCTAGCCAACCTCTAAGTTGGTTTTGCCAGCCAACTTAGAATATAGTATTTACAATGTTCCGAACTCACTAAGACTATCTTCTACTGAGAACCATGCGGAGTAAAGAATCGGCTTGTTTTATTGAGAAAGTAAAAAATTACACATACTTAAAAGAAAAAAGCTAGAAATAAAACAACTTGAGATTGGCAGTGTTCCACGGCCTGGGAATTGCTTTTCCGTCCTCATCTTCCAAGTGGTATGCCCCTTTTCCTACTAATCCAACCACTTTGTAAGGTCCTTCCCAATTAGGCCCTAGCTTGCTATCTCCTAGTACCAATGTATTTCCCATCACTTTGCGAAGAACCCAATCGCCGATCTTGAACTGTCTTGGATGCACGGTTTTGTTATACTTTCTGGACAGTTCTTGTTGGTAGGAGGCGATGTGAACCAATGGCTTTTCTCTTCTTTCTTCTGCCAAGTCGAGTTCCAATGCTATGGCTTCGCCGTTTAAGTCTGGATCAAAATTTTCGCTTCGAATTGTGGGGAGGCCAACTTCTAGTGGGATTACTGCTTGCATACCGTAAGCTAAAGAGAATGGAGTTTCTCCTGTCGACCGTCGAGGTGTGGTGCGATAAGCCCATAAAACATGAGGAAGTTCTTCCGCCCACTTGCCTTTGGCTTTCTCTAACCTTTTCTTCAATCCATCAAGGACTACCTTGTTTGAAGCTTCTACCTGTCCATTTACTTGGGGATATGCCGGTGTAGAATTGTAGAACTCTATTTTGTATTCTTCACAAAAGCCTCTGAAGATTCTGCCATCGAACTGAGTGCCGTTGTCTGAGATTAGTGCTTTTGGTATGCCGAATCGAGTGATGATATTTTGCCAGACAAACTTTTTCACATCATTTTCCTTGATTGATGCCAAGGCTTCTGCTTCCACCCACTTTGTGAAGTAGTCTGTTGCTGCGAGAAAGAACTTTCTGTTGCCGGGTGCTATTGGAAGTGGTCCTACTATGTCCAAGCCCCACATTGTGAAAGGCCATGGGCTGGTCAATGGTAGGAGTTCTCTGGCTGGCTGATGTATTTGGTGTGCGAACTTCTGGCACTTCTCACACTTCTTCACATATTTCTCTGAGTCTGCCTGCATGTATGGCCACCAGTATCCTTGCGAGATGGCCCTGTAAGCTAGTGATCTTCCACCTTGATGGCTTCCGCACACCCCTTCGTGTATCTCGTATAAGAATGCTTCCACTTTGCTGGAGTGGACACACTTTAGATAGGGTTCTGAGAACGACTTTTTGTATAAGGCCATGGATGGGGAGAGCCAAAATCATTGGGACTTTGCTCTAATTTTGTTGGCTTCTTTCTTTTCTTCCGGTAAGACGCCATCTTTTAAGAACAGTATGACGGGATCCATCCATGAGGGGCCTAGTTCGGTGCAACATACCTCTTCTGCTTCGGAGTCTTCTATACTTGGTCTTGGTAAGTAGTCAATGAGCAACGGATGAGGGATGGATGTATCTGCCATTGAAGCAAAGCCTGCTAGTTCGTCCGCTCTCCTGTTTTCCTCCCTACCAATCTTTTCTATCTTCACTACTTCAAATTTGTTGATCGCTTTTCTGACTAAGTCTTGGTATTTAGCCATTCTATCGTCCTTTGCTTCGTAGTCGCCAGAAATTTGATTTACCACCAACTGTGAGTCGCTGTAGACCATTAGTTCGGTGGCCTTCATGTATACTGCCGAATTGAGTCCTGCAAGAAGCGCTTCATACTCTGCTTTGTTGTTTGACACTGAGAAACCAAGGTTGATAGCTTGCTCCACCACAAGGCCGTCTGGAGAGATGAGGACTATGCCAAGTCCTACACCATGCCGGTTGGATGCTCCATCCACAAAGAGCTTCCACATCTCTCCAACGAACAACTTCCAGCAAGTGGATGGATCAGAAGATATCGTGGGGTCAAGAATGTTGCTGGTGTCTTCTCCAAGGTCCAGGTTTGCTGTTTGCCCCTCGCTATCCGGTTGAACCAAGTCTTTATTCGTTGTTGAGTCTGGACTTGGTGTAGCATGGTCTGCTCCTTCCTTGCTTTCTCTAATCTGGTCTGCCTTGGAGTCTGGCTGAGTAACCTGTACTAGGGGTTGCGCTATTCTGGCGTCAACTTTCATCCATAGTTCGCTAAGCCAATCGATCGATCGCGATGTGATGACTTCCAGGAGTAAATTCTGCGACGAAGTCTGCCAATGATTGGGCCTTTACTGCAGTCCTGGCTTGGAACTTGACGTTGAATTGTCCCAACTCTACTGCCCACTTCAAGATGTGCCCAGAAAAGTTCGCCCTTTCAAACAATGCTTTTAGTGGGAAGGCCGTGAGGACGACTATGGTGTGAGCATGAAAGTAGTGCGATAGTTTCCTGGATGCCATAATCAAGGCCAATGCCAGTTTTCTAGTGGCAAGTACCTTGTCTCTGCTCCCAGCAATGTGTTACTGACATAGAAGATGGGCAGATGTTGGATTCCTTCCGCACGGACCAACACTGCGCTAATTGCGCCGAGATCGCCATAGAGGAAAAGTTCTTTCTCCGTATTGGGGTGACAAGGCAGGGAGAAGACATGTATTCCTTCAAGCTTCTAGAGCTCGGTCGCATTCTTTGTCCCACTCAAACTTAGCTTTTAATGATCGAAGAATGGACGCAATGAATCGTTCAAATGTCGCCGCCATGCCGTGAGATGTCAGACTTCTTTTATCGAGTTAGGCCTCCCTAACTCTTGAATTTCTTTGATTTGGGAGGGTCGCCTCTATACCTCGGTTGGTTACAAGGAAGCCCAGAAATTTACCAGATCCCACATCGAATGCGCACTTGGAAGCATTAAGGTGCAATTTGTGTTTCTTCAGGATCTGGAACATTTCTCCTAGGTCCTTTAGATGGTCATTCGCATCCTTGCTTTTGACCACCATATCGTCGATGTAAACCTCCATTGTTTTGCCTAACAATGGCTCAAACATCTTTGTGACCATTCTCTGGAATGTTGCCCCCGCGTTCTTTAGGCCAAAGGGCATGACCTTGTAGCAGTATAGTCCTCTTGGAGTGGTGAAGGATGTGACCTCCTGGTCTAGTTCGTGCATGGCTATCTGATGGTAGCCTCTGTATACATCAAGAAAGCTAAGCCTGCTGTGCCCAGCTGTTAGGTCTACCAACTGATCTATCCTTGGTAGGGGGAAGCTGTCCTTTGGGCATGCTTTGTTAACTGTCTTATAATTGACGCAGACACGCCACTTGCCATTCTTCTTTGGCACCACGACTGTGTTGGAGATCCATCTGGGGTAGTGTACCTCTCTGATTGCTCCTGACGCCAGTAGGTTACCCACTTCTTCCGCCACTATTTCGGCGTAGTGGAGTGCCGATCTGCGGGTGCGTTGAATGACCGGTCTAGCGGATGGGTGGACATTGAGTTGGTGGTAGATGAGGTTTGGATCAATGCCTGGCATGTCATAAGGTGTCCAGGTGAACACTTCGATGTTAGAGGTCAAGAATTCCAAGACCTCTAATCTCTCAGTGCTGGACAACGACGAACCGAGCAAAAAGAATTTATCCAGATTCTTTTCATCTATTCTTACCTCCACCAAGTCTTCTACCGCCGATCACCATGGCTAACTTCATGAATACCATTACTCTCGTGTTCTTCTACCGAATGAATATATCCTTTGGCAACAAGCGCCATTCGTTGTAGCAAAGCATTGCTTGGACATAATCTGGTCCCCATATACCTCTTCAATTGCATTGGCTTCATTGGGAAAGCGCATTACTTGATGATAGGATGAAGCCACTGCTCGTATGGCGTGCGGCCAAGTTCTGCACAAGATGATGTTATACGTGGAGGGGACTTTCAACAACCAAAACTCCACTTGCTTTGTTACGCTTCCTGCCCTGACTGGAAGGATGATTTTGCCGACTGGCCACTCCGGCATAGAATTGAATCCAATCAGGGGGGACACAGCAGGTGCCAAGTCCTTGTCTTTGAGTTTCAGTTGCTTGAAGGTGTCGTATTACATGATCTCACATGAGCTTCCCTGGTCGATCGTAATCCGCTTGATGTCATAACTTGACACGAGAGTGACGCACCAACGCCCACATGAGGATAGTATATTCTCGCCAAGTCTCTATCTCAAAAGGAGATGGCATTGGTTCCGGGTTCCTTCTTGACAATAGGTTGAGCACTTAACACCTCCCTCGAGTGCTCAAATTTCTTGATCGAATCCTCCGAGTTCGCACACACGCCGTTCAACACCCATGTATCACATTAATTACGCCTTGAGGCGCGCTGATTGGCATCTCATTAGGGTTATTCTAGTCCTGGGTCTGGTTGCGTCCCTCCTTCGATGTACTTGTCTAGTGACCGCCGCGACCAACTCCTCCGTGATGCCGCCACAATGGTGTGTATTTTCAAGACTGCCCCTTTTCTTTGTGGAAGGTGCACCGTGATCGTTCGTCATAGTCTTTCTGCCCTTCTCCTAGCTTGGCTAGCCATCTGACGAAAGGCTCATCACGTATCTCGCTTAGAATCTGATAGATCGGTTTCTTGAATACCGTTGTTATGGCAGTGCGGACTCTCAACCATCTCTTGTCCTGGTCCTCTCCGTTGTCCCACCTGCCTCGTCCGTTTCTGTTCGGACGGTCTACTATATTGGCCTTTGCTGAGGCCTTCTTTTCTGGTGCTGCGGTCGTGCCAGATTTTGCTTTGGCACGTGCGCCATCCTCCTTCACCCTGATGTGCTGATGCACTCTTTCCATCAGGGCCTCCATGGTGAGGGGTGGTGTCATGGTGATTGAGTCCCTCACCGCTCTCGACCGAAGGCCTCTTTATATCAGGCTATGATGAGATTGGTGGGCAATCCCTAATCTGCTGAATGTCTCCCAAGAGCGCATCGTTGTAGGATCTTAGGGTCTCTTTGTCACCCATGTCGATGGAGAGTAATTGATTGATCTCCACCGGGGTTTTAGTGTTTGTTATGAATCTTGTGACGAACGATCGCCAATTGGCGCCTGTGGCTATGCCGCCTTCCCGAGTTTTTTCAAACCAAGTCAGTTTGTTGCTAAGGCTTGAGGGAAGAGGATGCACATCAAAGCCTGCTTCACGGTGATAATACCATGACCGGCTAAAGTGGCTCAAGTGTGAGTAGGGGTCCGCTTTTCCTCATATGTTGTGAATTTGGGTCAGAGGAAGTTCGATGGTAGGGGCCAATGGCCTAATGAACGATGAGGGCTGCAGCCTCGCAAATGCCTTGTCCGTTGGTACGTAGGCAGGGTGCGGTATTGGCATTCCAACCTCGACGCTTCCACGCGTTCGAGGAGCCAACCGTTGTAGGGCAGAAACTCTATGTGGATCGCGTTCTAGGCGCCCTCCTTCCATCGCGCCTTCTCTTCTAGCACGGTCCGTAGGTCGGATGATCCGCAACTCCGTCACTGCACTTTGTTTGGTGCGTATGTGAAGACCAATAAGTGCTCCTTTCCGTGTAAGACCTCTCAGTCCCCCTATTCTCAGACCTGGAGTGACGAGATCTGAAGGATCTAGATTGTGTATCGCCTGACCTGAGGGTTTTACACTCTTCTTGGGAAGGTGTGGTGTTCCTACTACGACCTTCTGAGTGGCGATGGGAGTTTTGTTTGCGCCGCCTCTGCCGCCACTTCTTTTCCCTTCACCGGGCGCTTTAGAGATTCCATATCTTTAGCCATCGATCGATCAACTTGTCTTGTTCCTCGACGCAATCCTCCAAAGTTTGAGGATCAACTTTGCCTTTGTCTTCGGGCTCAACGAGAGTGATGGGGGTTAGTCCGCCTTCTACCCCTTGTATCCCTCCGAATTTTGTCTTTGTGGTTCCAGTTTGCTATGGGAGGACCACGGTAGACCTTCTCAGAGATTCCTTCTAGAGTTTGTCCGCCAATGGCGGATCGAGGTAACTCTTCTGTTCGCCATCGATTTTTGGGAGAAAAAGCTTGATCAAAAGGTTTTGTTCTTGTTCAATTCTACAGACGACGCCCAATTGTACGGAAAGAAATACACCTTCTCAGATAATCCTCACGATCAAGTCTCGCCTCCGTACGATGTCGTTCTACTACCTGAAAACACAAACGTGAGCTGGCCGGCAGGTGTGTGCCGGAAACCTCTCCGATGCCTAAGTCAGTAAACAAGACAAATAGGCAAAAGCTTTGTGTATTCAGGAATCAAAGTTATGTTACCTCTCCAGGTAATGTTTGTGAGCTTTATAGGTTCCGTAGCATAATCCTAGTAGGACTTTTACTTCCATGCAGAGTCCTCCTAGGATTCATACTCAAGGATTATGCTTATCCTTCAACACCCTCACCGCTAAAACCAAGTGAGATGAGTTTTACCACGCCAACTACCATACGCATCAAGTAACGCCTTACCAGATCGGGTCAGATGACCAAGTAAACATGACCATGCTTGGTCATAATAGACCGAACTATCATTATTCGCCTTCATTCTACTACTCTCACTTCGTTTTCACGTCTAACCCATAGTGCGGCTAGACCGAACTAGCACTTAAATGGCCGATCTAACTCTAAGACCGTCTAACTTAAAAGTATCTTACACCGTCCAACACCAATGTTCTATTAGACCCACTAACTCCAAAACACCCACAAGACCGAGTAACCTATATGGCCATTACACTCGCCTTTTGTACTTCGCCCACTGTCCATTACCCAAATTTCGGCCCAATTTATTCATATAAATTACCCTCTCGATTCCAAGAATGAAAAAAGGTACATTAACACTAGTGCTCACAAAATCAAATTATATATCCTTTTTGTACAAATACAATCAAGAACACATATCATTCAATATTAACTGGACTTTTCTATTCCTTTTTGTATAGATGAACATGATCATTAATGAGTCTCGAGACTATATCCTCCTATCATCAACATTACAAGAAAAGTTCAATGAAAAGTCAACCGACAATTCATTCTTCCGCCAATATAAATGTGACTATTTTGACATTGGCACTTCATCTTGATCCTCAAATATGGGGAGAAGATGTGTATCTTTTCAAACCGTAACGATTTTCGAAGGAGTTGCTAAAGCTACCAACAACAACCCAAAGCAGTATCTTCCATTTGGTTTTGGACAACGGTTGTGTTGGCACAAGCTTTGCAATCAATGAAACAAAAATCGCTTTGTCAATGATTCGCAACGCTATGCCTTCACTTTATCCTAACCTATAGTCACTCACCAGCTCAAGTTTTGACATCATTCAACATGGGATTCAAGTCAAGCTTCATGCTCTTTAGTATAATATAGACAAGTTTTGCAAATAAGATGGTTTATGTCATGGGTGAAAATAGTAATAAGTCTTTGCTATTAATTCAGCTTGTATCGTGAATCACATTTGAAGATTGTTGAACTATGGAGGAATGACAAATAAATTTGTAAAGAAAATGATATCATCACATTAGTTTGTTTCAAGGTAATCATGTAAGGAGAACAACAAATATAGAGCATCAAAACCTATCATGTAGAGAAGTTGTCGAGAATATAATGCAAGAAAACAATGCTTAATTCCCAATTATTTTTGAACTTGCTTGTTATTATACAAGATTAGAGCCGCTGGTTACGCTTGTATCATGGTTCTAAATCGCAGATCGGATAACGTAATGGTATCGATCGCGGGTATCGTATCGTAGTTTCGATTGGTACATATCGAATTAGGTGTCGCGTGGTGAAATTTTAAAAATCATTTCAGGTTTTTAGTTTTTTCATTCCCGTACCGGTCTGAATCGGTGAGTATCGGCCCGTCGCAACTTGTGTAACGGCTTGTGTAACGGTTATAGATTGATATGTACCGGGACTGAGCCAATTCTCTTGAGATTTTCAATCTCAGTGGTATACTGGTCTATATCCATCACGGTGCCCTATTTTTCCGATACGTATCGGCCGATACATAGCATATCGGCCGATTTTTAGAACTATGCATTGTATCTTAATTCATATGTATGATTCTTAAAACAATACCTAGGCATGTTCAAATTTTTAACTTTTCCTTAATTTGGGGTGAAATATATATATATGTATATATATATAAAATTGCAATTGAATTGCTAAGAATCAATATGAAAGCCTTGTTGCCTCTAAAAAGTGTTTATGAATTGACAAGCATCTGTAAAAGATTAGAGTGTTGATGTGTATCATTGTAATCTTGGTCAAACGTGAAAAGCTTAGAACCTAGTATCTACCACATTTCCAAAGATTTGTTACTCAATGATTGATACTAGATATTCAAAACAAAATGACTTTTTTCTTTGTCTACCTTACTCTGCATTTTTACTTATATCAATAATTCAATCAAAATGCAATTATATACTCCAAGAACAAAATGTCTGTTATACTTAATTCTTTAGTTTGTATTTGTATTAATTATGCCTTTTATTGGTTTAGTTTTTCTTTGCTAAATTTCTCCGGGACAAATCAACTCAATTAAGCCCTATTACTTCTTGTGCAGGTTTGGTTTGGATTTCCAAAAGAATCAATTTAAATTAACTCCAATTAAACCCACTTAGGCATGTCTATTTGTCATCATAGTCATCAAAGATTTTATGGACATATAATGAACCTTAAAAGAAAAGTTAAAAGTTGTTGATAAGTTCATCTCCATCTAATATAGATATTCATAACTCATGACCTTTTGCCCCACACCTAATCATCAAACATAGGCGTATTATGATTGGTCATTCAAATCATAAATATTTGAAGAAGGGATAGCAAAATTCATTTGATTGAACCTCGCTGTTTTTGTAAGCTTAATCTTTGCAATCTAAAGCTTGCTTTTGATAGTGATTTTGCACTACTAAAGAAGTTCACCCTTTGCAAAGAAGTATGTGTTGGAAAAATATATTTCCCATTGAAAGGCAATTTTTAGCCAAAAAGAAAAAAAATTACTATCAAAATTAAATAAGTCTTAGTGGTGGGGAAAATAGAGCAACTAGGCAAGCTCGAGTTCTCAACTGTTAGGAAGACAACTTAAGGCCTCCACAAATTGGAACAGCTTTTTTCTATGGACATCAAAGGTGACCCACACTCTACGTTTGGGAAGTGGGTTTTGTGGCTTTTTTGGCTAAAATAGTTACAAAAAATAAAATAGACTTTTTAGCCCAATAAGACAAAATATCACATCTAACCCATAATTATTACATTCTTTCTCTCATGAAAAGTCAAAGCCAAAAAACCAAAAGTCTTTTCCTAAACTGCATTTTTAACCCTAGGCTAAAATAGCCAAAAAAGTAAAAACCTAAAAGTTTAACTCACTTCCAAACGAAGCCAAAGACTCCTTCTTCCAAGATCCATCAATCATAGGGTCCATAGTCAGAATCAATATAAAAAGTAAAGTAAGAAAGAATGCAAGAGTCTTGATTCATAACTAGGATATTGCAGTTAGAGCTATAGGTTGATTCATTACCATAGTTTAGGAATCACATTCCAATCGCAAAGTTTCTAGGCCATCAAAATGGTTTATGAGAGGAATAAGGTCATTACAAAAGTTTGTTTTGTTAGGATGAATCCAAGTTTCTCATAACAAAGAGACAAAATGAGTGAATACATCATCATCCATGACTTGTTTTTAATCTATTCACCAGAAGATATAGCCTCACCATAAGTGAAGTGAAGTCCCAAACTAGTAGTTCCCCTTGAGATAAGTTTGCCAATTTGTTTGGTCTTTTCTGGTCATTACTTTAAAGGCAAATTACCAATAGGTCATATTTTTGAAACTTATTGTCCATTAAGTCCTATTGATAAAGATAAATTTATCAATTTCTCTTATTTTTATAAATAAATTTATAGTGACAAATTTATTAGGTAAGACTCAGAGGTAAATAAGTTTATTTAATAAACCGATTGTAAGAAGTGTCCTTACTTTAACTCATAGTAAAAGTACCATGATGACAAGACATGGTTTGTATATGACAAAAGTAAGTCTACGATACGCATAAATTTACATATTAAGTTAATATTGATGTGGCCACATCAACAAAATTGAACCCACAACTTTTCTTACAAAACAATGTAAATAATAATAATAATAATAAATAAATAAATAAATAAATTATTCTTAAACTAACAGAGGTATCCTTAAAGATAGTCACAATCCCACCATCCCATGCGTATTTTTTCCTTATAATAAACTATTTTTTGATCAGCTAAAATGAAAGTTTATTGATGGAAATGAGCATACAAAGTATGGAGATACTTAATAAAGGGGAAAGAGGGCAAAGAGCATCATGAACACCAACTCAATCCCAACTAGGTTGGCACCGAGAAGGAACCCCACCATATGCTAGCACACACCTCGACGCTGGTAAGGAACCAACAAAACAAGCAAAGATGAATCCATTACTTTTCCTTCTAAGAAACTATAGACCTACACAACCATTAGTTGTCAGAGCTAGGCCTCCTAGCAATATGTTAACAAAAGTTGGGACGCCTATGATATAGAAATCTACTTCATGCTCTTTCGGTCCAACAATCACCCAACTTTCATAGTTTCCATCAACTCTTTTTGGTATTATCATATGCCCTAATTGCCTAGCTTGTTTCTATGAAGTTGAGGGCCTCATGCCCAAGGCATAGGCTGTCGGTTGGGCACACATTCACTGAGGAACCATGTCAACAAGAACCATCGATACCCACTCTGTCTTTGTACTTGAGTGATACATACAAAGATTTGTTATGGTTTGATTCTTCCTAGAGTAAATCCTTGTTAGAGAATGATATGACCGGGGTTTTCTCTGTTGACATATGTAGACACCCCATTTTTGACTAGCCTTAAGACTTCGGTGCTCTTTCTTAGGTACCCAATGATGAAAATGAGATGGGTTAGTCTTTTGAATCTTTCAGCAAGAAGTCTAAGGTTTGAGCCTTTAAACTATCCAAACATCTGTTTTGGCCAAAATGCTTTTTGACCAAATAGAAATTTTTTTTTTTCAAAATGAGTTTGGTTATGCAGTTCCGAACATTAGCAATATGTCTTCAGGCTCATTGTTGCTCAAAACAAAATATCATATGCTTTCAAACAAACGGAGTAATTGACACAGTGGGAATGAATGAAAGATGTGAAATCCCTAAAATACACGCTTCTCCTTTCAATTTGTGCTAACTTTACCTCAGGTATCCAACGATGTATTTTCTTTCTCTCGCCGGATAACATATGATGGCTTATTAAGATACATTTGGCCGGACGCCAAAGGGCAATGCACCAATTGAATTGTTCGCACAGAGCATATTTTCAAATTTTAGCTTGTTCAATACACTTTCCACAAATATCTCAAATATTTACAATTCGAGACTCTATAAATAGAGCTCTACAACTCACTTCTAAGGGTTGGAAAATTGACCTAAGGCTTAGACAAGGCTTGAGACTCTCCCTCCTATCTTTTCTTCATCTCCTACCTACCTTTCTTCAACTTGCTACATCCAAACACCATTGAAGATCTATCCTAAGCTTCTTTCTAAGGTTGTTGGACATCCAAAAACATATTTAGAGGATCTTGAGGGGACCAAGAAAGAGTTTGTAAAACAACGGCTCACCCTTTTTACGCAGGTGAGATTATTACGCCCTAACCACTTTCTCTCTCTTTTTCTTCATTTCTAACTTTATACTCATTATATAACTGTAAACATGTAATATGTCCTTATGGATGTGGTTGGGAGTAGAAATTAGCCACATATCCATTGAGTTGATAGTTTTTCTCTCTTTTCTTGCTTTCCACAACTAAGATCCATTGTTATTGTGTATTTTGGAACCTTGTGGATGTGATTGGGAGAAGAAATTATCCATCCATTAACAAGTTTGATATGTAGAATATAGTTATTTCCTTGTTACACTTCTTCTCCTCACATTTCTCATCATCGGGCTAACATTAGTCCATGTGTCTCAACCTATACTCAATGCTAATAAGTGATAGAGGTTATTTCATAAGATAACTTGGATGATCCTTAGGATTTATGTCAAAAGGATTGTGTTCTTCCTTTATTGGTTATTTTGGAAGAAAACAAGAGATTCTATGTCAACAATATTAAAATCTCTCTTCTCAATCATTTGTGAACATGGAAATGTGTGGAAACACTTGTTCCATGAATGTAAGAAGAGCTTTCATTGGCTTTTTGATGAATCCCTTTGTTTTCAAAGGCAAATCTTCCACTACGAAATTGAGATGACTCCAACATATATATTATTTCATTGAGCACATTTGCATAATTATGTGTTTAGTTTGAGTTTAGCTATTTGTTTATGAAATACATGTTAGAGTATCGACTTAGAATTTGACATTGAAAGCTCAAACGGATTTAGAAAACCAAAATTGACTAGTTCAGTAGGTTAATTGAATATTTAGAATCAGATGGTAAGTTTGATTAAAATTTGATTTAAACTAAAATAATTAGAATAAATCAATTAGACTTAATCCAACTTAATAAGTCTAACTTAATCCACCATATATATATATATATATGTTATAAACATGTTATTGAGCTCATAAACTACACTTGATTGAGATTTTAGAGAGAGAGAGAGAGAGAGAGAGAGAGAGGGGAATCAACTCTAGAAAGAGAGAGAGAGGGAGAAGAGAATTTGAAGAGAATTGAAGAGGTGAATCAAGAAATTGCTAGATTTCATCAAAATAAGGACTCTAGGTAAAAGATACAATAATCCATGTAGATGTAGAATTCTTGAAGTCTATAAGATCATTTGCATGTAATTGGAAAGAAAATGTTAGAATAAACTTGAATATGGTAGGAATGAGTTAAATTTGGCCATGCATGTACATTTCATCATCTTTAAGCTTAATTTTCCAACAATTCATGCATGCATGAAGTTCATACTTGTTGATTTTGAGAATTCTCCATAAATTATACTCAATTGTTTATATTTTGACATTTTGAAAGTTATGAGTTGAATTCCTTCCATGCATGGTTGAATTACAAAGTTTTGGGCTTGATTTTGAGAATTAACAAAGGTTTTGAACTTATGATTTCAAAAGAGTTGTGCTTTTTATGTTTTCTAAAAGTTTTTATGCTTTTGGGTTTAGCCATGCAAGTTATATAACTTAGACTTTTGTTTTTGAACTTGAATTCTATTATGGAAATTCCAGAATTCATTCACTTCGCTCGAGTGATGGACATGTCGCTTGAGCACACTTTGCATGCATTCAGAAGTTTTGCAGAGTCTTATAGGTTGCTTGAGTGACAAAGGGCTCGCTTAAGTGATCATAGTTTATTTTCATAGTTGGCTCCCGAGCTTAATTATGGAGCCTAGATTTGACCATCCAAGACTTTTATGGTCAAGCCACACCACTCGAAAGTGACCAAAGGTAAGCTCGAGCTAACCTGCATTATTTTCAACAATTTTGAAACACACCTCATGTGCATGTTTTCATTCTATGCTCTCTTAAGCATCCTTGGACATTGTTTGGACAACATTAATAAGGAAATGAATTAGAAACACATAAAAGGAATTGAATTAAGATAGAACGCTTTGATTGAGACTTGTGTTTCAATGTGTGCTTGTTATGTATGTAGGTGGACGCGATGCCTAATATCGGCATACAACCCATTGTGAGTAATAATTTATAAAGATATGCTCAAAAATGTATTTTGAAATTGTTCAATAGTGAAGTTTATGAAATCTTATTTTTATATTATGAATGAATGTCCTTTGAAAAAGTAATCATGGTATTCATTAGTGAGGTTCCCGCCTAGGGAAAACAATACCATGGTGCGTTGATTAATAGGCCCTTGCTTGGGCAAAACAATATCATGGCCCATTAGATTAATTCGAAACACAAAGATCTTTGATGTTAGACTTAGTGGTCCACATTGAATTATGGATTATTGATGATCCATTGGATTGACCCTCAGGTTATATTGGCTTTGGCACATCATTTCATTGTTACTCTATTGGATGTATCACGATAATGATTTGAATGATTATTGTTATCGCAGCGATTGATATGATTGTTATTCAAATTGTTTTGCTTATTGAAATGGATTGTTTCTAAAAATGAAAGATATGTTTTGTATCAAATTGGACTTCATTCATATAAAAGTCTTTATATCGATATTACTTTGTTAGTTTTACCACTCTCACCCCTCTCCCTTATAGTATGTATGTGTAGGTGAGCAAGAGGAATGTTGGGCCTAAGGCAACGCCAAAGTCTACCTTGTGGAAGCCATTTTTAAAAGTGCCTCGCTGACTCGTGGGCATGC